>CAWUFW010001988.1:0-2475321 GCA_963921515.1 Calotriton arnoldi | reverse complement strand
CGCATGCGCTGCATATGACGAGACCTTTAGCCGTCGGTTCCCTTTATTCCCCAAAAACGTGCATGCGTTCCATTGCCTTCAATGGCAACGCGTGCACGTGTGGCGATTGCCTTGCGGGAGCGAGCGGCAGCACCATATGGTATCAATTATCGCCGCTGGCTCCCGCAAGGCAATCGGCAGGCCCCCCTCCCCCCTGCTGCCGCGCGAGGCGCGCGCTTGTGCTGGTTTTTAAAGCGCCGGGACGTCGCGCTTTAACTTTTAATATATTTTTTTTCCCAATGTGCCACATGCGATGCAAATTTAACATGGAAGCCGCACGCCTTTCATTTGTGCTGCAGCTTGCCAAAATCAACTTTTTAAAATCCTTTTTTTTTTCCAACTACAGCAAAATGCAGCGCTTTAACTTTTGTCAGCAGTTTGGCAGCTCCTAACATTTTCGCCCGCTTTCCCTACATGACCGGGTTGGCGTTGTTGTGTTACCTGGACAAAGCTCCGAGATCCCTACATTCCCTGCAGACATGACGGACAGCAGCAGAAGGTTTGTTTACGTCAGATGACCCTTCTCCCTTTGTCCGAAGATAATCTGGGTAACCAGAAGGCCAGGTGTTAATTAATAGGCAGGGGTGGCTCGGCTTGTTATTAGCACTTTGTAGTTGTAGCGCGAACCCGACCGGAAGGTATGGAAGCACTTTACGTGAGCAGCACTTCTGTTCCAGTGCAGCTCGCTGCGCTTTGCTCCTCGGCTCACTTGCCGAAAACCATGACTTTTAGAAACGGCTCCTACTCTCTTTTTCCTTGATTTGTTCCCCTGTGAAATAGATCCAAAGACAACACTTTTGCTGCAAATGTCTTCAGATGTTTTTCTAATCGAACGTGCAGCCATGGGTTTACAAGTGAGGTGGGGGTGGTGGCTGATTCCCAGCTTTGGCCAGAGCATCAGCCCGTGAAATCAGATTAAAACTATTTACTTTATCACTTGTTACATCTACTCCAAAATTAGTGTAGGAACGTACACCAGGCTACTTGTGTGTCGTTGTTCCCTTTTCTTCTCAAGTTTATTTTCCTAAAACCGGAGAAATAAGCATTCCTCTCTAAAGGGCACCTTTGAACTGGCAGACGCTTAATCCAGAAGGGGGTGGCGGAAGAGACAAAGGCTTTTATATGACACGTCAATTGCGGGGGAGGGTCGTGTGCGGTAAACAATTACAAATTCTTAGTGAAAAAGATCCTGCTGCTGGAACCCATGATGTTGTTTGAAGCTGTATTTGTAAATTAACAAAACACTGCTTAACGTATGCCCTAAAATGTCATTATAGCTAATGATTTCAAGTTGTCATTTGCTTTCCTTGTCTATAAACATATGAGTATGACACCAGGTAATCCTTTCCCCTAGGAGCCTTACTCGAGCAACTTGGTTCTGCTTATGCAAGTCCTCAGCTTTACTAGTGCAAACCATTATTTTTCGATTCAACTAATCCTGTTGAAGCGAAACAAAACTAAAACTCCCAGAGTTCTGTGGGTAGTTCAAACTTACTACCATTCTTTTGTGAATTTAGAGTTTTTCTGTTTGTATCTTTTATGTAACTCATGTACTCCTAAGTCCTTATGTAATGTAACTGGTCCTTTTGTAAAGCGATCTGACACCTTTGGGTAAAGTTCACGCTATATAAAATCGCATTAAATAAATAAACAAGCATTGGCATAGCCAATAGGTCTCGCCTTTGGGACCTTATAAGTGTTTAGCCATGCAACAGATGATGTTGTTGCACCAAGGATATTCTACTGCATAACTAAATACTTATAAGGTTCCAAAGGCGAGACCTATTGGCTATGCCAATGCTTGTGTTTCATTGTATGGGGGAAGATGTGTTGGGTTGTATATTGTTTCTTGTGTGCCTCTCGAGGCGTAGGTTGGGTTCCACCGGGCAAGGGGTTCTAGAACGGGAGGTGCGGGAGAGACGGTTGGATCCAGGAGCTGGACGGATGGGTCTACGGCAACTCCTGGCTGTTGGAAATTAAACTACTTCACATGAACTTACTGTCTTGCTTCTTTTCACTTCTGGACATGAGGTTTGAGATCTTATACCTTCTTATCACAATCTTCCACTGTCAGGGTATGAAAACAGACTAAACTGACTTTCTGAATTAACTGCTGCTAGTTCTTCCACTCACCTGAGCCATGGACTTTTGGAGCAAAATGCCATGAGCCAGGCCTTCTCTTTCACAACCTGTAGTTCAAGCACAACAATGAATTCGAACTTTCTCCTGTAGTCAAATGCCATGGTAGACAGATGGCTGGTTTGCAGGGCTGGATGGCTGTTTCCAGCAGAGTCTGGAAGTGGATTGAAATCCTCAAATTGATTTTCAGGAGTTATATTGTTTGAAGCTGACCTTCAGAAAGGATGGATTAGTCCAGTACAGTGCTGAGGCGACTCAGGGACATGGGTAACTGGCTTTCTTACACACCTGGCAGTAAAGCAAGCAAACAGAAATGACACATTTCCTGTATTTTTATGTCATTTCCTGGTGACATGGTGTCCCATGTATATGCGATAATTCTGGCTGATAATACAGTCCAATAATTCAAGGTATGAAACATATCGTCTATGGTAATACTGCTTAGTGTTTCTGATCCTGTGGGCTCTGAAGAAACTTAATTCTGGGGCTCGTTCCTAGATTTACAACATCATGTTGGAAATATCAGGTGCAGTATTACGTTTCACAGTGTCTGTTCCTCTCATAATCAGGGTCCTAGTGTGGGGAATATTGTGCTTACAAATAGAGTGCATGAGGCAGTTAAGTACAGAGGGCCAGGCTTGAGGCACTTTGTGTTTGGGTTCCAGAAATATGCAGCATTTAGTACCACGTAATAATGGCATACAGAGTGGTAATTTAAACATGCATGGCGTGCACAGAGATATACAAATTGAAAATCTTCAGGCTTCTGGATATGCAATATGGGATGCTAGGAACTAATGAACACAGAGTAAAAAGCTGGAGCACATGTATATACTGTGTGAGAGATAAGGAATGAGGAGTGATGGATGATGAGTTGGCACAGAAGAGTGTACGATAAGGAGTGATAGATGAGGGGGTGGATAAGGAGTGATGGATGAGCAGTGAGGGATGAGGAATAAGGATTGTTGGGTGATGGTGAAGGAGCGAGGGATAAGGAGAGAGAGATGAGAGGTGAGGATTGAAGAACAGAAAATGGGAGATGAGGAATGAGGGCCAATAAATGAAGGAAAGGGAGAGAGGGATGAGGAGTGAGGGTGAATGGATGGGAGATGAGAGGATCTCCAATGATCCCGTCGCTATTCTAAGCAAGGCATCCAATAGATTCCCATAATAGCCGCATTGGGGGTTCCTATTGGTGGAGCACACAGGTGCAGCCATGCCCCAACATGGCGTCCGCGTCATTCATTCTTTGAAAGAATGAATCACTCTTCAATTGGTCGTGATCCTGAAGACTATATCTCCCACGATCCCATTGGTATTCTAAACAACGACATCCAATAAATGCCATTTTAGCCTCATTGGTGGTTCCTATCGGTGGAGCAAACTGGCGCAGCCATGTCTCAATATGGCACCCGCCGCCACCTTTTACAGCATTTCCCTTGAACTCTGCCCAGCTTTTCGTCAGGGTAGAATGATGTCGGTACACAGACAGATGCCGCAGCTTGACGAAGTAAGTGTCCTGAGCCCTGTGTTGGACTGATGCGAGCATGGGGCAAAGTTACCCGTTCCTTAGGGGGTACCAAGATGCACTCATACCTTAACAGGTATGATTTTAGATACTGGAGACGTTCCTGCCGAATATTAAAAAGACTCGATGGCCATACTATTGCAGCAATTTATAATTAATTCTGGCAAACATGATCATCTTACCTCTATTGTTAACATTTTTTTTATCATGAATTGGTTCCCAATTGGAAGTATTACTAACTAATAATAACGTTATGCAAATAGTGTGTGACTACAGGAGCCATCCTCCCTGGCATCTAACCATGACAGAAAGTATTTGCCCAAGTTGGGTAACTCTGGATGCATGATTGAATGCATGTGTTTTTGTCTCCACAGAACCACAGTTTCACCTGTGTATGTAGCATGTTTTGTGCTGCAATGGCACTCTAAGGATCACGTGTGCTGAATTTATATCACTATGAATTAACTATGCTATTGTTGCCTACAGTACTCACTATGATGTCTATTCCTTAGGTTGTTACCTCCATGCAAGTAAGGTAGGAAGTCCTTGTTTCACCTGCATGTAAAGGTGCTATTTTAGTACAGGGGGGATATTGTATCTCTACCTTTTTCAGCCCTAATGAATGCCCGAAACCGTATGTCAGGTTAGTATATGGGCAGAAAAATGCTGGCAGGAAGTTAGATGTGATGGCCACAGTGCCCAGAAGCATCCCCCTTGACAGGAAAATAGATGTGAGGATCATAGTGCCCAGAAACATCCATTCTTTTCTTTTAACTGTACCAAGGGTACCTAATAACAAAGGTATAGCCTATAGGTTTCACCTAATGTATTTTTAGCTGGATCTCTGCAGTTATCCAGCAATTACAATTTTATCCAGAGAACTCCCTCATACTCATGTAGTTGAGTCCGCCCTTGTTGTATCATCTTACCTGGGTGGGGTAAAGAAGCCTATGATGAAGCATGCCACATTACGTGGGTGAGGCTTACTTATCCAGAAATACTTGATCTGGTGTCTCAATTTAGGGATATTTAACTCGGGATACAATGCTTTTCCAGTTTCCTTCTTTGTTGATACCCATACTTATTGTAATTAGATGTGTTCGCTGATTGAAGGACGTGCAGTGTGCACTTTTATCCTCGAATTCACCGCACATGATTGCTTAAGTGAATATAACCTGTAGTGAAATAGATGACACATGTTAAAAGAAATATATTGTATTTTGAAATTACTTCCATACAATTTGAGAAGAATATGATCCACCTAGAAATGAACATTACACATACTGTAATGCATATGACTGGTGTTGAAATGAATACGAACCACATTGAAATGAATATGAGGGTTGAGAATTGAGTAATGAAGAATGAGGGTCAATGTTTAAAGGATAAGGAAAGAGGGACGACTAGTGAGGAGGGATGGATGGGAGATGAGATTTGACGAGTAAGTAATGGGAAGTGAAAAGTGAGCAACGGTGATGCCCTAAAAGGAAACTTTACAAAGTGGCTGCAAATCCCAAGCTTTTTCAGAATATCTTGTGCTATGAAATGCATCTGATGGCCCAATTTATATTATCGTTTTCATTGAGAGATGGGAATCTCCCAATGTTCCCCTTATAAAGCAGGCATTTTAGAATCAGTATCAGTGGCCTGGATTTGGCTCTGTTAAGTCCCCACCTAGGAGTTATCATTACTAGGGCTACAGGTAACTTCGGGAGGCAAAGAAAATGGGGATTAAAGGTGGAACCCTGAGGTTACCCTGAGAAATGAGCAATTGTTGAGGAAAGCAGTATTTCCTTGTCTGATTCCCCTGGTAATTCCTCATTTCTCTTCCAGAATTTTACTTCGAGGTTTTGGCTTCTTTCAGGAGCCAGGGTCCCCAGGTTAAAGGTAGCAGGCCATCACCATTACTCACTTCTCAGTGAGGCTTACTTATAAACAAATACTGGATCGAGTGTCTCACATTCGGGATGTTTAACCCGGGATAAAATGTGTTTATGTCTGTCACTTCAGCAAATATTTTATGCTTTTTATTGCAAGTCCTGTTCATTTCAGTGCTAGCTATATTCTTTTCAGTAAAGGCCATATTGATTTCAGTGCACTTGATGTATATTTAGGTACAGCCGTGGCCCGTGCAGGTAAGAGCGGTGAGGCCGGGTGGGGCGGGGGGGGGATCTCGACGGACAATGACAAGAGAAAATGTAATTAACTTTACCTCATCGTCGTTCGTCAAAATCATCCCCCAAACCACCCATCCCCCTCCCCCCAACCGGCCCCACCGCTATTACCTGCACGGGCCGCGGCTGTTTAGGTATATGGTTTATTCAATTTGAAATCTGTATATATCTGATATTTTTTGCTACATGGGAACATAATTCTGCCATGTATCATATTGGTTTTGAAACGTGTTATATTTATTCTGTTTGTGTTATATTATTTTTGCTGTGTTTTCCAGGCAGTGTCATAATTGAAGAGCTGCAATTTTTACAAGAATGGTTTCCAATTTGGAAGAGAAGAAGGAGACCCTGCAGATGAGAGGTGGGGGAGGCAACTCTTGGTGTCCATGCAGGTATTAGGATGAAGCGCCGTGGAGAGAGCTGTGAGTGAAAGGAGTAAGCCCGGGTACAGCACTCCCCCGGGTGCTGCAGCACAAACACCAACTCTTTCCTGCATAACCTGCTGGACGGTCCAGAACGCGGCCATTCACGTAGTGCCAGACTGTTCATACGGCTCATAGGGCAGTCCCCAGCAGGTTGGAGGGCATGGAGGGCAGTTTTCACAGGCCTTTACCATTCCATGGACTTAAAGTTTTTGCTTGGGTAGGTGGTCACTTTAACAGCACTAACGGACATGGTGCTTGTCTTCACACTTCTGTGTGTGATCTTTAGATCCTCAAAGCACAGCTTCACTACATGCACTCCAGAGCTTACAAGTGCACAAAGAGTGCACACTGCATTGCACAGGCTCCAAGCACCAAGCTTTTTTTAACTCTCATTTGTGGTAGCTCAAGTGGTTCTACAAATGTGCAGTCAGACATACGCATAACACTTATGACTGTCTACTGTTGCTACATACCATGCACCTGAAGGCAGAGCGGTGGACTGTGGGTGACTAGGAACAGGCACATGAAGATTGTGTGGAACCTGATTTTTACATTAAAAATAATGTGCCTAAATTAGACTGGCTTTACTTGACATAACTAGGCTGAATTGGGCAGCAGAATTTAGAAGAGTGCTTGTTTATTTGTGTGCATGAGCCCGGCACATTCATGTTTTCAGTCCGTTTTAGAATAACATTTTAATTCAGCAGCCAACTACGGTCTTTGCTTGCATGTAACAAATAATGTTTTATTAACTTTCCTGGGAAAGGTCATTCTGATCTTGTAACATTTCAAGGCCACTCAGCTGGGCATTCGAGAACATGTCAATGTTATTTATGTGTAAAAGCAGCTCATTGTTTTTCTCTTGTGTTTTGCATTATTAAATCATGTGCACTGTTAGCCAATGCAAGTGTGTGTTATGTTAAAATAATAATGTGATTGGTGCTGTGCAAGTAACATTTCAGTGCAGCACATCTCCATAATTGTCAAACTTTGAAAATTGTGTGCTTTGTTTGTCACAAACTTTATAAAAGTGATGCTTTTGGGGGAACAGCCAGTAATTATACATTTTACTGTCAGCTTCAGAGCAGTGAGGGTTGGCCAGAGAGCTTTGCTTAGACTTTGAACGGGACAGACTAATGTCAGTGGTCTTGACACTTAGAGAGAGACAGTGTATGCTTTTGCTTCCAATTTGAATATGCTAATTTCTTTGAATGATTAACTAACCTTTTTACCTCTGTAATGAATATTTGTATATCTGAATAAATTAACAGAACTGAGATTAGTGTCTCAAGTATTTTTCTTAATGTTATTGGCTAAAAATATGATATCAGGAATTCTCCCTTTTCCGCAACTTGACCCACTTTGATTACAAGTAGTTATGTTTGGTCATCAACACATGTTAATCAGCAATGTGTGTAGAACCAGAGGAGACAACCGAAGACTCTGCCAAAGCTGTGCAGTCTGCAATCAATCATGATTAGGGACAAGAAAGAGTTATTACAAACTTTACTTGGAACTGAATTAGCGTGTTGCTGCAGATCTGTTTATCATCAGTGTTGAAAACTGGGTTTTTTTATAGAGGGGGGTGAAGACCCTTCTCAAGCAACAAACACAATCCCTGTCAGGGTGAACCACAAAAGTCATTAAATAAACTTGAGTTTAATCCTGTGGTAGCTTGGCACAAAAGCAGTCAGGCTTAACTTAGAGTCAATCTGTTAAGTATTTATGCAGTGCACAAACAGTAATAAAGTAAAAACACAAGAAACATCCCAAGAACAATGGAGTACATTTTAACAAGTTAAATGATACCAGAACAACAAAAATCCAATCAGTAGAACCGGAGCTTGCAATTTCAAATTTTTAGGTAAGTATAGCACCTAAATCACAAAGCACCATTCAAGGTATTTGGTTGTGCTAGATTGGGGGAAAGTCCCAAGTTCAAGCTGATCGCCATTGAGCGCAAGACAGATAGGGGGACCAGATTAGCCCTGCTGAAAAAATTACTATCTCAAAGTCTGGTGCAAAAAGTTCAGTTTGCAGTGGAGGAGGCTGCGATACACAGGGAGGGCTGCATGAATGGTCGTTGCTGTAGTGCGAAGAGCAGGCCTGGCATCATGGACGGTTGTCACTGTAGCACAAAGATCTGGACAGACGTCATGGACTGTCATTGCTGGAGCTTTGCATTGGTGGTCACCATGGGCTAACGTTGCTGTAGCACGTGGTCCAGTTCTTGGGTCGTGTTCAGCAGAGCTTTGCATTGGCAGGTGGTAGAGTCTGACGTGAACTTGTCCTATTGCGTTCTCAAACAGTCCAAAGTTTCAGGATTTCTCCCTATCATTAAGAGGAGTACACTCTGAATCCAGCTAAGAGCCCAGGACCTGTGGAGGCACCTCTTGGGGATTAGGCACTCACTCTAGCAGAGATCAACAGGGCTCAGGCAGGTCCAGTTGCAGGTCAGGCAGGTCCAGTTATAGAAGGTCACTTGGGCAGTTCCAGGGAGGCCTCTGGAGCTTGTTGTGTCACTGTAGCTTAGAACAGGAGCTCATCCAACGGACCCTTAGAGACAAAGCAGTCCTTCTTCTGTAGTCTACAGATCCAGGAGTGAACTCAAGAGTTGGACAGAGGGTACAATATTTATACCTGGTGCCAGTATTTGAAGTGGAAGAACTTCTAGGCTACCCCCAGATATAGTTCTGCAAATTTCCTTCCTTCCCCAGCCCAGGCTCCAAGTGGTCTAGAGTGACAAAAGGCTGGTGTCAAGTTCCTTTGAGAGTTTGCTGAAGGCAGCCTTTTGAAATGTAAGTGGGGCAAGCATAGCTCCACCCAAACAATCCTGGCAGGATGGCCCATCCTGCCAACAACTAGCCCCTCTTTGTCTCACTGTCTGAGAGGAATAATCAAATGTCAACTGTTAAGTTATTCACAGCCATGTGAACCTAGACACAGACAGCAGGAACAAAATGACTAGGACAAGAAAATGGCAACTTTGAAAAGGTTTCAGACAGCAAATCACCAGACTGCCAGCCTGGTGCAGTTACAAGCAAGCAATCATAAGTGGAGGCTGGCACCTAAATCATGCATTCATGTGCGACATTTCCAGAAACTATTCTCAGCACCGGCTGCTAGAGCATATATTGTGAATACACATCAGCCAACATGCCAGCTGCCATCATGCCAATCCTCCTGATTTAATCAGGACATTTTGTTTTATGTCAACAGTGGCTTGCTTTCTTCTTTCTCACACTTAGAAAATCCTTCACTTCAATGCAAATTTTAATTTGAATGCATCTGGCTTAGCACAAGCTGTCTTCAGCCTAGTCAGAATGTACATTGATGCATCTTTAAAGTGCAAGAAAGAATCTCCTCACAAACTTATTTTCCCCATTTGTTAATTGTGTGAATCGGTGATACCACACAATTAACAAATGGGGAAAATAAGTTTGTGAGGAGATTAATGGGGCTACCAACATCAACGCCACTTATCCCAATGTTCCATGATCTAAACACGAAGTGCATAAGACACATTGCAACACTTCGACCACTGCTTTACTGGGTACGCCTGTGGATAACACCAGAGCTAGCTGTATATCGAGAGGGTGCAAAAGAACTCTTAGCCATTGATAGCTGTCTCACTTTTCCTTGGCTTAGGTTCGTTAAGAAATGGCTCACAGAATTAGGCCTCAGTTTATACTGGACTGGACCACATAACCTAATACCAAGCTGTAAAAATATATTGAAAGGAACCTATTGGTCACACATCCTGAATGCCCTTCATTCTAACCCAAGTCTGGGAAGGTTAACAACCCATTTTCTCACTGTAAAACCTAACCCAAGCTTTGAAGAATTCCTTGATCACGCACAGCCACACTTTGCCAGAACTCTGTACCTAAAATTAAGACACAGTACTTTGCAGATCAGGAGTTACACAGCAAATTGGGGGACGAAGGGGGATAGCACTTGCACTTTATGTCCTTTATGCACCTCAAGGGCAATTGAAAACTACGGGCCCGATTCACAGAACTAACTTAAGACAAAATCCTAAACTTACTACCATTTTGGTATTCACAGAAGGCACTTACTCATTTTGGTATTCACAGAAGGCACTTACTTACTCATTTTGAGTAACTTACTCATTTTGTGTAACTTACTCATTTTGGTATTCACAGAAGGCACTTACTCATCAATTCCCTCAGGGAAGCAACAAGACACTGTGACTGTCTCCTGATTTGTTAGGGCAATGGTCAGAAATCATTGGACAAACCCCACCCACACAAGCCAATAAGCTCAACAGGTATACTGTTCTGATGGATGTCCACCCAGGGAGATTCATCTCTACATGCAGGGAACAATGCTGGTCCCTCCACTCAGACCGACGAAGAACCCACAGTGCGCGAAATAATGGTGGCAATAAGGGACCTGAGAAGGACATTGGAACCCAAGCTAGATACAGTTACGACAGATGTGAACCTACTCAGAGCAGATGTCAGGAACATTTCGTACAAGGTGAAGACGGCAGAATCTCAAATCAACGGTCTACAGTCCACAACAAAGCGCATGGAGGAGCAGGTCCAAGCCCTCACCATAAACAATGCGATACTTACAGCGAAAGCCGCCAACCAGGAAGGCAGGTCTAGGCGTAATAACATCAGGGTGGTGGGGGTTCCGGAAGGAACTGAAGGGCCTAGTGTGAACCTGTTCCTATAAGATCTGATACTTAACAAACTTCACAGGAAAAGACTTTCTAAATTCTTCTCAATAGAGCGAGCACATAGAGCATTGGGCCCTCGACCACAACCGGGCGGTTATAATTGCCAGAATATTTAACCATAGGTCTGAGACGCAATTCTGCAGGTGGTACATGCCCATGGTGACCTATGTATCAAAATTCACCTTGCAGGTCCAGAGACAGAGACGGAGTTTTGAAGCAGTGAAACAAGCCCTGCGTGACAAAGAAATCAAATATATGATGCTCGACCCGACCAAGTTGCGGGTCATCAGTGATGGCATAATGCGGCATTTCAATACTCCTGAGGAGGCCTGGGATTGGGTGGAGGAATGGCGTCCTACTCATTGAAGAGGTATAAAATCTAAAGGAACTCGGGGACGGGGGCAGAGGCTACACTCCACCAGAATGACCCCCCTGTCGACTGCAAATCTCCGGATCAGTTAGTGGACATGTGAGAATACTCCTATGGGCCTATGCTTGTCAATCTGTAGACTCTGGCAAGACCGGTTTTTGGTTTAGTGGTGTCTGACTGGCCTATGGGTCACTGGTGGTTTGGCTCTATGAACTAGAAAGTACCATTGCTGGACAATACCCCAAGTCGGGCGCTGGCTCTAGATTATTGAAACACGATCCTTTGAAGTGGATATGCTCATTGTTTATTCATATATGTTTCATATTGGCGTGCTGCCTCCCCTAATTTGTTATGTTATGTACTGGGCGGCGGGCACTCTGCAAGTTGGGGGTGGCAGTTCTAGCTCACAAGACAGGGTAGTGGAGAGGGGGTATTTCAAGGCATGCTATATTTGTTTGTTTTTTTGTTCATGTTATTGATGCATCATTACAGATTTACTCTGGCGGGTGGGCTGGGGAAAAGCGGGGATGTCCTGGGGCGTTGGTTGCCCAAGTCGGAGCAGAGCTGTCCCTGTCGGGGAGCGATTCCATTCCTACATTCCTTGTGCTAGAATGACACAACATCTGAATAGAGACTTAAATACTTGGTCATAGAACGTTAACGGGCTGGGCCATAAGATTAAGCGTACCCTGGCCCTTCAGTATTTACGGAAACAGGCTTGGATGTGATATTACTCCGAAAGACACATCTTAAGGGCACATGTTACAAGGCTCTAGATAGGTTTGGATACACACTGATAGATCATTCAGGTTACACAACAGATTCAAGAGGAGTGGGTATATTACTCAGAAAATCGGTTCCCTTTACAGCTCATCACACTTGGAATGCCTCACAGTGAAGGTTTGTGGCAGTAAGAGGATCATGGGAGGGTAAAACGATAAATTTCTGCTCCCTATATATCCCCCCATGCCTGCATGCAGGGACTTTGCCGGATGTTTGTGCACTACTGTTAACCCTGCTGGCTGGAACACTAGTGCTGGGGGAGATGTTAACGATGTCATGGATATCACCCCTGACAAGGTTAGTGGAGCAGAGTTGGGTGGGGGCAGGGGTGCGCTGCCCTTGTTTGTAGAAGCAATGGGAATAGTCGAACTGTGGAGACAACACAATCCCACCGCTAGACGTTATGCACATTTCTCTTCTGCACACACTAGTTATGCCTGCTTGGACTATCTCATCACGCATACTCCTTCGGCTGGGCAATTTCGAAATGCGACAATATATGTGAGGTGTATCTCAAATCATTCACCACTGGGGGTACACTTACAGGGACCTTCAGAGTCCATCCCATTATGTCCCAGAATTGACACCTGGTATCTCCAAGACAGGGAAATGAAGAATAAAATCAATAATAGGACAACCCAACATTTTGAAAAGAATCAGGGATCAGTGGATTCCCCCTGTATACTTTGGGAAGCCTACAAGGCAGTGCTTCAAGACTAGGTCCTTGCCCTCAGAGGGGGAAAAAGAAGGAACACAAACTTGAATATGAGGCCATCGAAAAAGAGGTTTTGGCGCTGGAGGAGAAAGCTGCGTTAGACAGGTTGGAGGGGCTGGCCCATCAGCTGAGGCTAAAACAGGATGCACTTTGTGCTCTTGCAGAGCATTGGGCCAGACAGTATGCCCTGGCGACAGAACGTCACCTGTATGACTTTGGCGACAAGGCCGTCAAACTCCTGGGTTGGTTGGATCACAGAGATCGAGACAGGGCTTGGGCACTAGAGGTCTTGGACATCAATGGGGTGATGCAGAGGACCAATACAGACATAGCTGAGACGTTTGCCACGTATTATGAAAATATATATGCCTCCCCGGAACCTGAGTGCAGCTCTCTCACAGACAATCGACCTGCAGACGACAGCAGAGGAAGACAGAGAAGACCTAGAGGTGGACCTGACGGAGTAGGAGGTGGCGGGTGCCATTAGGGGGACTGCAGCATGGGAAGGCAGCGGGCTCAAACGGCTTGCCGGTTAAGCTATTTAAAATCTGTGCGGCAGGGGTGGCCAAACCTATGTTGGCCATGTTCCAGAAAGCCCAGAGGAGAAGTGCCTACCAAGGGACCAGCGCCTTGCCACAATTACTGTTCTCCACAAGGCTGACAAACCACCATCCTTGTGTAGTTCATATAAGCCAATTTCCCTCCTTAAGATGGAGGCGAAGGTACTAGCCAGGGTTCTGGTGGCTAGGCTGAGAGGGGTAATTACATCATTAGTGCATCTGGATCAATCAGATTTCATGCCCCATCGCAGTACCAGGCTCAACCTCCGACGCATATACGAGGTGCTGAGCTAAACCGAGCCGCCTTTCTCGAAGAGGCAGCTGTGTTAGCTCTCGATGCTAGGATGGCTTTTGACAACATATTATGGAGCTACATTTTTGCTGTATTGCCTAGAATGGGGTTTGGCCCTAACTGGCCTGAATGGGTTAGGCTGCTATATCGGGGTCCACTGGCACGGGTGAGGGTCAATGGAGTAACATCTCAGGAATTTCCTCTGGACAGGGGGACAAGGCAAGGCTGCCCCCTATCACCAATGATTTTTTTGAGCTGCTTGTGGCATGGACACATGGGAACCCCTTAATTAGGGGATTGCCAATGGTTGGTGAATGGGAGGAACGAATGTGTATGACATTCTCCTCTATGTAACCCACCCATATAGATCGTCAGCCAGCTGCTCCAAAAATTTGAAGAATTTGGTGATCACTCAGACTACTGAATAAATTGGTCCAAATCTGTGGTTTTTTCCCGCTCGCCGGGGGGGGACACCCCATCTGGCATCAGACTGTGAGGCTCCAATTGTACAAGACGGGTTCAAGTACGTGAGCATTAATACTACTCGAGATCCGCAGAATTTTCTCAGACTGAACATGCATCCTCAACTAGAGAAACTGCACGGTGATGTATCCCATTGGCGCAACCTACCTCTCAAATTGATGGGGATGGCATCACTCTACAAGATGATGACCCTACCGCGCCTATTGTACATATTGCAAAACACGCCATTTTGTATCCTGATGAAGATATTTCAAAAGCTAAGCCATGAGGTGTGAATTCCTCTATGGCAGTGATCTGCACCTCAGATAGCATTGCATAAATTGCAGCAGGGGTGTATGAAGGAGGATTGGGGATCCCAGATGCCCGGCTCTACTACTGGGTGACGCAATTAACAGTGATCAATGACTGGGTGTTTGTGGACCAGCAGGAGCCCACCTACCAGGTGGACAGGTATGTGATGGACATGGGGAACTATGAATCCACTCTTTATTTGCTCCGGAGGGAGAGTACCATGACTCCACATATGCATTCAGTGGTCAGGGCCTGGCGGGAGGCATTTGTGCTACCTGGGCTGGAAGAATAGACTGACAGAATGGACCCCACTGTGGCGCAGTGACTTGTTAAAAGAGGTGAGGGGCTTAACAGGCTTCTCACGGTGGGAAATGCTTGGGATTGAACACTTGGGGGATATATGGAGAGGGCCGGCTATGATATCTTTTGCCGATCTAAGGCAGGAATACGACATGGCAGACACGGAGCATTATCCGATGGAGGACGAACTTATAGCAGACCCCATGCCTAACAAGGATATTTCACTGGTATACAGGAAATTACGAAATAATTGCCCAGACGAAATGCTACATCAGAAGTGGACAGATGACCTAGGTAACATAGACGACGAGGAGTAGGCCAAAGCATTGCAAAGTTCTAGTAAAATAGCCATCAGGAATAAAGTTCGCTTGATTCAATTGCGAATCCAACGCACAGATCTTATTATTTACAAACCCTCCTTTTTAAAGTAGGGAAAGCACTGTCCCCATTGTGCGACCAAGAAGCAACATTCTTTCATATACTATGGTCATGCCCACTCATTCATTCATTCTGGGTACAAATCACAGAGGTGTTGGCTCGCGTCATATCTGGTACAGTCTCAATGAATGTAAAAGAACTACTGCTGAATGTATCTGGGGAAGAACCTAGACCCAGGTATCATCACATTTGGGTGACCCTAGCGGTGGGAGCTAAGAGAAACTTTGCCCAGGTGTGGGGTAAGCCGGAAGCTCCAACAGTGGGGGAATGAATGTCAGATATGGACTGGTGTCAAAATGGTGTATCTGGGGAGCGGATGCCCAAAAAAGTGGGAAAAAGTATGGGGGCTTGGAGGGAGTTTAGATGGGTTTAAAGTTTAGATAGCAGGCAGAGGGACTGATAGCTCACGGGCCTTGTAGGGTCTTTGAATTCAGATTGCGTGCCTGGGAAGAATTGGTAATATTGCGTCAAAATGTGTTGCCATTTAGTGGATGTTTCCCATTAGTCATTTCACTATGTAAGAAACTGTAAAATGTATGCATTACCCGTACAAGCTTCATGATGCAAAATTAATAAAAACATTTATTTAAAAAAAATCCTACTTTACCATGAAAGAGGAATTTGAATTACAATTCCTTTGAATCTTGCTACCAATCCAAAGTTAGCACTTATCAAATGTTATAAGGTAACACAGTGTTAGGCCCTGTATTACGAGCTTAGGCGCTATTTATCACACATGTTCAATAATGATCCCACGGGGTATATTATTTATCATGTGCTATAATAAACATCTATTACACGTTTGTGGGGAATAACATGCGGATTTTGGTGTTTAACGCACCAAAATTTGCATGGTACGGTAAATACTGTATAATTTTCACTATTAAATTTCGGCAGGTTTAACCTACTGAAAATTAATGACAGCTATGATATTTAACATTGGATGTATCATATATAGCCAAACTCGTAATTCCGACCAATAAATAGGGGTTTACGCCCTGGCCGTAAGTTACCAGGCAAACTTGTAATCAGGGCCTAAGTAAATAGGAGAGATAGGTCTTACAATAGAGAAAAACAACTTTAGGAATTTTTCTCTGCAATGACATGTAAAATTTAAGCACATATGTCCTACTTTTTAAATGTAATCGACCCTGCCCTTTGGGTCTTTAGGGTCTACTTTAGGGGTGGCTTATATCTATTAAAAAAGAAGGTTTAGGTCTGGCAAAAGGTTTATTTACCCAGATCAAAATGGCAGTTTAAAACTGCACTACAGGCTGCAGTGACAGGTCTGAGACATCTTTTAAAAGGCTACATTTGTGGGTGGCACAATGAGTGCTGCAGGCCTCCTACTAGCATTCAGGTCATGGGTAAATGTAGTACCTATAATAAGGACTTACAAGTAAATTAAATGTGCCAATAAGGTGTTGACCAATTTTACCACAGGATCAGTCAGAAAAGGTCATGTGGGATGGATGGTGCAACTAGCACACACTGACACAAAACCAACTCTGCTAGATGTTTCTGACAATATCCAACACTGAGACCAGTGGTGGCTGGTGACATACCAAAGATGTGGGGCACGAAAGTTGGGTGTTAGATCGCAAGCAAGCCTGACCAACATAATGGGCATTTGGGGGACGTTCTCTCCCTACCCCCGAGAACCTTTTGAAAGAAAGAGTGTTCAAGTAGTCAAATTTATAAAGTATTTGTGAACATGTAGCCTTGAAATATTTAAACACATCAAAAACTGCACCGTAACCTAATGCATTAAATATGTTCAACTGTAGTGTGCAAATTGTACAGTGACAAGTAAGGTTTTTAATTATCTTGCCTGCAGACACATCTGTCTGAGCACTGCACCTGGTTGGTAAAACGTAAAGATCATCATGCCACATTGGCGATATCTTAACCATTGTGGCCATTGTATTACTTTATTGTTTGATTAATTAAATCATTACAATCCGTATTAAAAAAAAAGAAGAAGCTTAAAACATTATCCAAACGTTTTTCACTGAGCTGCTCCCATCATTCTCAATAAAAGTAAGGCAATAAAAGTATTGAGTAAAAGTTCTCTTCTAGAACAGGGTGACCTTCGCTTATGTGCAAACACGAGGTGGCATTGTATCAATAAATACATTTAATAAAAGTAAAAGTCCCTTCTAAAAACAACAAGTAAGCCACCAAACTGGAAAAAGTGCAACATAGCGCAAAGGGGAGTACATGTTCGTGGGCCAGTGAGAAGTCAAAGAGTGTTATGCAACTGTCGGGCTTAGGAGTGTGTTATCCGACAATTCAGCCGTAGTTTGCTGAATGGGCTCTCTAAGTCGGATTTAACTTGATCTGTTTTATGCTGCCCCAATTTTTGTATAAAATTCAGAGTTACAGTAGGCAATAGAAAAGAGTTGGTGTTACATCGTTTCCTCAGCCACGCAACCTAAAGTTTCATGGTCCCTTTGGCAAGATTCTGCTGTTATCGGAAAGGCACAGACTTCTAATGTAAAGGATGGATTCAAGTTCAATGTTGTGAGGCTGGGCCAGGAGGCACCAGATTACTGGAAAGCAGCTTCAGAAATGTGCCATTGTTATGTCCACCTGTATTTGTTTCCTCGTTTTGACACAGGACCTGAGATTTCTGGTTGAACTTACCATATACAAGATGGACAAAGATTGTGAAGCTGATGTTTAGAGCCGTATTCTCCGGGTTCAATGCCACGATAGGACCAGACTCCCAATCTGTTCCACTCGGGCCTCAGTTTTGATCTACGCAGGGTCATCAGTGCTGGGCAGACATACAACGTGCTACAAAGACTTGACCGATTCCCCGCAACCCCTGCACACAAGCTCATCTGATGAACGCCGCCAAAGGGGTAGATGTTTCAAAAGATGCCACTCACCCAGTCTAAGTGCCAGGAATCTCTGTTTTAAATAAAAGGGGTATGTACAAGCTAGATATGATGGAAGAGAAGCCAGCTGATAAGAGTTGATTACTGCCCATGCGTGCTTGCGTTTGGCAAGGGTCACCTTGTCGAAAGAGTAGGAACACAATTGGGTGCGCTTCTTAATACTAATTATGGGAGGTATACTACGCTCCGCTAAGTTTGTGGAGTTTTGCCAACTCCGCACTCCGCTGGAAGTCCAAAGTTGGCAAAAAAACTCCAACTCCGCCACGTGGCGGAGTTCCCCCCTGCCACCCACCCCTAATTAGCCCTGCCCGAGTCCTCATTACCTGGATCTCAGTGCGAGGTGTGGTCTGTGGCCGGGCTGTCTCCTCGGCGCAGGAGGATTCTTCTTCTCCTCCTGTGGGCTGTAAAATGGAAACCCCTTCTTGCAGGACTCGAGAGGACTGCAGGAAGGGGTTTCCATTTTACAGCTCACTGGAGGAGAAAAAGAATCGTCGTGCGCAGAGGAGGCAGGCAGGCAGCCCGGAGTCAGGAAGGACCTCCGGCAGAGGTAAGTTTGGTGTAGCGGCAGAGTGGAGTGGAGCAGAATTCCACAGAGTTTTTACGCAACTCCACGGAATTCCGCGTAGTGCTACTCCAGCAACTCCGCCCACCGTTACTTAATAGTTATTTTGAAAGCTGCGTTACTTGGGTTAAGGTTCCAGAGGTCACTTGCTGATAATTGCTGCACGTATTCGTGAAAGAACCGACTGTATGACCCACCAGAATTACTGGAGCTGATATCTAACCATAGCAGGGACTCGAGGGAACCAGCTATAGCCTGCCTTAACTTGTGGCACAATTTTAATAAAGCACCTGCACTTACCATTTCGTATTTTAGGAGGCCTAGCTCTAATCAGATCTGTGCTGCAAATGCAGTTTTTGGCAGCCGAAGAACCTTTTGTAGACCTTAGTCACATGTTGGTTTAGTGTGGAGCTGAGCTTACATAGGGAAATTTCGAAGCCGTACGACAAAGTAGCGCCTATTTCAGCTTGCATAACTTTCAACATTGGAGCTAGGCTTGGACCTGTCAACTTTTTGGAAAGTTTAGAGAGGCTAACTTGAAGAGCCATAGCTTTCATACCGATGTCACCACAATGCTTGACCCTAGAGTCGATGTTAATCCCCAGGTATTCATATGATTTTTCTACTGAGAGTTCAGAGTTGTATGACCAGCCACCACCTCTGTAGCGTTTCCTGCCAAATATGACCACTTGGGTTTTCTTTAAATTTACCTCCAGGTTGTCTGTGGCGCTGTTACTGTATAATTTATTTAGCAGTCGTTGCAGCCTGTTGGAAAGTGGATTATTGGTAGGGGCAAATGTAGGTCTGCCACTGGCAATAACGCCACTAACACAGTATAGGGCTCAGAATAGGTCTTAGAAAATTATTCCTATGCTCAACCCTTGGTAACGTGGCTGCGAGCAGGCAGGCTTAACTTCAAAGACAGGTATGTAAAGCATTTAAAAACACCAATTCAGTAAATAATTATGACACAACACAAAATAAAAATCCCACACCAATTTATAAAAATAAGAAATATTTTTATCTTTTAAATGACACTAAAACAAAAAAAATCCACTGTAGGGAACCAGAGATGTGAATTTTTAAAGATTAGTCACTTTCTAGTGCTTAGAAACCAACAGTGCCCCTTTTAGTCATTTCGTTGCCTCTGACAGGGACACATTCACCTTTAGCAATTGTTATGGAGGATCTCTCACCAGTCTTGTGCAGCCCCCTCCAGCAGGCTGGGTCCTGTTAGAACTCCTTCCTGAAGTTCTTCTTGCGGGTCCCAAATTATCCAACACACAATCCGAGGTTCTGGAATCTCCAAGAGGGTCCTTGAAAGTGTGAGACTTCAATTCCCACAATCCACTTGGACAAAACCCTTACAAATCCACTGGTAGTACTCCAGGCTGGGGATTCTTTGTGGTGATGGTCCAGGTGAGCTCTGTTAACCTGTAGCTTGCAGGGAGTCCACTATTTAGTCCTTTTGAAGCAGGTTTAATGCACAGGGCTGTAGTTTCAGATGGTGCAAACGGTGCAGTCTTCAGAGTGCAGGCCTTTGGAAATGCACATCAAACTCTTCTGCGCAGACTCTTCTGATTCTCTCAAGTTTCAAGCAGCAGATCTGAGAGGCTCTGCCCCTCTCAGATACTTATTCCAAGTTCTCTGGGTCAAGCAGGAGGTCTCTCCTGACCAATGAGGGCAGGGTAACTCCCCAAAGGTATGACCACATTCTGTAGAGTGTGGCACTATTTTGTCCCAGAGTGCACCAAATCTTCCAAATTCATAATGGCTGATTTTCCAGCAGGGAGAGAAGAGCTGGCTAAACACGCCACTAGGATGGCTAATCGCCATAGTCTCTCCCCCTTGCATCTGCTCATTGCTTCCTTAAGCCTAGCTCTGGCTTGGTGTCAAAAGAGTAGAGTTGTAAATGACACTGAGGCCTTCCCTTTCCCTTGAAGACCATGGTTTACGACTCCTCCCCCTGCTCTGGCATTCCTTTGTAACAGCACACTGCCCTCCCAGCAGAGCTGGTTAACCCCAGGGGCTCTTTATCACCTCTTCAAAGCAGCCTGGCTAATCCACTTAACTCTGGCCAATCAGGACAGACCCCTGGAAGGCTGAATCTGGACCTACAAACAAGAAAGTCTTATAACTTCTTGCCTGTACATTTTAGGAGAAATTCAATAATATCATATTGTTGGATTTATCACTACCATTCTGGGAAGTCTTTGAATGGAAGTTCGATCATTCTCCTATCAGGAGTTATTAGTTAATAACTTCCTGCCATGTTAACCTATGTGGCATGGGATTTGCAATGGGAAAAATGACTTGGGCCATTTTTCCAGCACCAGGGCTTATGAAAACATATTTTATGGGGAGAGTTCGATACGGAGCAGGTGGCGAGCTCACTACCCCAATGAGATGGATCGCGGGGTCCGTCAGGGCTGCGTTCTTGCCCCTTTTCTGTTTTGTTTGTACATAAATGATCTAGAATGCCATATTAAAAAAGGGAATGTGGATGCCCCCTTGATAGGCCGTAGGTCCCTACCAGCATTATTATATGGAGACGACTGTGTCTTAATGTCCAGAACTGGGGTGGGGCTGCAGAGGCTTTTAACTAGTTTTAACAACTTCATGAATGATCTTGGCCTAAAGACTAATGTAGCGAAATCTCACATTATGGTGGTAGGTAAACCCCCCACGATTTTAAAGACTTGTTTTGTAAATAATGAAAAATTGTCCTACGTGCCCACCTTTTCTTATCTAGGAATTCTCTTCGACCAAAAAAGTTCTTGGTCTCATTTAGCAGAGGCAAGGATCAAGGGTTTCAACCAAAATGTGGAGGCTATTTTCAGATTTACCAAAAAATTAGGCTCTCGGCCCATTAAAGCAATCATAGATATCTACAAAGCCCGTACGTGCGCTGTCACTTTGTATGGTGCTGGAGTCTGGGGTTTTTGTAATATCGAGGGCCTACAGAGAGCTGAGAATACTTTTATGAAACGATTGTTGACAGCCCCTAAAAGCACTGCTGCCACCATCTGTCATAGCGAACTTGGTGTGATTCCGCTGTTCTTCCGCATACAACTAGCGCCTCTTTTACTATGGCACAATATTTGGGCAAAAGAAGAAGCAGCTCTGAATCGCGCTGTTATTTTAGATTGTTTAAAATTGGACTGTGTGAAAAAAATCCCTTGGATTACTTATATTAATGATCAGCTGGAGAAACTGGGATTGTCGGATTGCCTCGACAGCCTCGGAAATATAGCTAAAATATCAAGAGCAAAGCTGAAAAGAGATTTTTTAACTCACTCCTATTTGATTAGAGATAATTTGGAGATGGCAAAAAAAAGGGTCGTTGATCACTCACTGCTAGTTTGCTCCCTAGGCACTGAGCCTTACCTCTCCTTTTATTTCAGCCACGTTAAAATGTTTTACCTTATAAGGTTTAGGATGGGCATCTCCCACTTACTGGTTTCATATCCACGTGAAGCGTACTGCGATGCCAAATTGGATTTGTGTCCATGTGATTCAGTGTCAGTTCAGAGCACCTTGCATTTTATGGTTTTTTGTAAACTTTATATTAACCCAAGATGTGCTTTTTTAAAACCACTTTTAAGACTTCTAAATATAAGAAAGTGTCGGGCCACGCTACATTATCTTTTGCTTTTAAAAGATGAATTCATTTGCCTAATGGTCTACAAGTATATTTCTTCGGCTGTTCGGCTCCGGAATATTGTTGGAAAACGATTTATGCATGTTTATCATATTTAGTGCTTAGGCCTAAGTTCTCCTTATGTGGAACTACTTTATTACAATGATCAATTTTGATAACTGAAATTGACACTCATAAGGAATTTGTATATAGATGTTCCCTTTCCTTATCCATTTATTATCTTGACTGAAACATTGCTGTGCCCATGCATCATGGCTCCTCGTCTGTGGACAAATTGCCCTAAGAGACTGATATCCGGATATTTGCAATTGTCATCGCTATGGAACTATTACTCATTGATTGTATTTTATTAATTTTACTGTGTCATTTTTCTGAAATGTTTTTATGATGCACTCTTTTATGGCTGGCATACAGCCGAATAAAGATTTTTGACTGACTGACTGACATATTTTATAAGTACTCCGCCTATATCTACAGGATCCCCACCCCATGGAACACCTAGGGGAGACTTTAGGGGTTCGGAATCTGTAGACATATTGCAGATACTCCCTCCACAGTGCTCCTAGCTTCAAAGTCGAATTTGGGCAGCACTTTATCACAATGTGGGGAGTGAAATGTGAAATTTCACTTAACCCAGGGCATATAAAACTCTTTTTATAAGGGTCCACCTTATAAATACCTGACCCCCCACCCCTGGGATACCTAGGGGAGACCCTGGGGGTTCCTAATATGCCAAAACATTGTAGGTTATCCATTTTTAAGTGCCCCAAACACCAAAGTCTAGTTTGGGCACAATTTACTTTTTAAAAGCAGTCCTGTCACACAGGGCTGCCTTTAAACTGAACTCAGGCTTCAACAGTGCACACATGCAAGTGCAGAAAAGGCTGCTGGCCTCTAAACTGCCATTCCCTATTATGTAGTAGGGTCTGATAGGTAGTTTCAATCCCCCTGCCCTATTATGTACTAGGGTTTGATAGGGTAGGTCATGCCAATCACAGGGGTTCCCCAACCCATAGTGTACCCTTGTGTATGTAGGTGTTTTCACTGTATTCTAAGTGTCTCTTTCAGCATAGCACTGGCCCTGGGCCTCGTTAGGCAGAGCCCAGGGTCAGTGTCAGAGTCCGTTACCACCAGTACCAGTCACCAAAAAGTTGGGGGGTGCCCAGGGCACAGGATGGCTTTGCAAAACAGCCCAACTCTCGTAAGGCTGAGGAGGGCAAGGTTGTCGGCATACAAAAGATTGCTGAACTGAACACCACCAATCTTGGTGGGGTGACTGTTTATTGCAACTAGCTCTGCTGAAAGGTCAGCTATAAACAGGTTGAAAAGCAGCGGAGCTAACACACATCCCTGTTTGACTCCCCTCAACGTCAACATTTTTTAAAATAGGTGTGAGCCGGTGCCAAGCTTAACTTGGATCCAGGTGTTAGTGTGCAGTTGGACTACTGCATCCAGGAGTTTAGCCGGGGTTCCCCATTTCGTTAGCTTGGCCCAGAGTGCCTCACTTGGAACCCGGTCGAAGGCTGCTTTGAAATCTACAAAACAGCAAAAGAGTACCTTAGAAGAAACAGTCGCTTTATCAATGAGTGTTGATAGGGCTAATAGATTGGGCGTAGTGCCCGAGTTTGCTATAAAGCCTGTTTGACTTTTTGGGATCAATCCTTTCGAGTCAGCCCAAAAGCTCAGCTCTTCAAGTAAAAGACTCGCAAAGTGCTTCACCTCATTATCCAATAAGGCTACGAGACTTATAAATTGGATGGATTATTGCCCCGCACCAAGAGTCAGTTATAATTGAGCTCCTTAATGAGTAATCAAAAAGGATTGCTAACTGTTTTGACCAAAAAGAGATGTTCGATTTAAGCAAGGCCTGTGGCAGGCCATTTGGACCTGGAGCCCCATCTGATCTTGCTTTATTTAGTATTTTAGCCAGCCTTGTTTGGGTGATAGAAATTTCCTCGCTTAGGTGTTGCTGCATCTCTTGCGGGTGGTCCAGGCACTCCTTGAGGGCGGCTTTTGTCAGTGTAATGTTATTGATCAATGTGGGTTCAACTCTGTTGTCAGCCTGGAAGTGGCCGGTCAGGAATGTCACCCATTCTTGCTGAGATGTTTGCACTCCCCTGGCTGATGTTTCTGTTGGTTTGCCTATTTACTAGCACCCAGAATTTTCTTGAATTCTGGCTTTTGCATTCCCAATAGAGTGTACACCTGAATTGTTCAAGGTGGTGTTGTTTGTCCTTTTGGTATGCCCATCTGTCATTTTTTTGTGCGGTTTTGTACTCATTCAATAGTTCTTCAGATTCCGGATGCTTCGTGGCTGCCCTGAGGGTGGTATTTCTAATTTTCTTTAATGCCATAGTTTGGTTTGAAGTAGGGATCTGTTTGCTGCGTGAATCGGCATAGGGTAGTGGGGATAGTTGAAATTGTCTTAAAAGTTGGGAACACAAATTTGTCCAATCAGTTGTTGGGGAGGCTTTCAGCAGGTAACGACCTCTAGTGAGTAACAGACATTCCTTCATGATGCTCATACTGATATCGTTGTTCCATCTTAAGGGTTTCAGATTTTCGGAGTGAACTCCCCTGTGTGTGATTTTAGCAGAGTCATGATAAACTAAGTTTAGGATAACAGTAACAACTTGTGAGCGATGATTGCTCTCAGAACGTGCAATGATACTGTCATTTTCTAGGTATGGAAGCAGGTCTAAATTACAGATGGTATAGTCTAGGTAAGAGTGCTTTCGGCCATTTGTCAAAGTCCAATTTGGTGAGATGTCCTGAAAAAATCTGCCGTTCATTACAATGAAGAAGTCGCTGTAGAGTTGCAGCACACAGTGTTTCCCTAGGCTACAGTGCGGTTGGAGTTTAGGTTTAACCTGTTCCTTCAATACTGGCGGTGGAAATGGAAGAAGGCTTTCTGAGTCCTCCGGGGTTCCCTGAAATAGGTTGGTGTTAAAGTCCCCCGTAAGCAGACAATCTTCGTGAGGAAGATCCCCAGCCAGATCACACAGAACTGTGAACAACAGATTTAAGTGAGACCTTTTTGTTCGGGCACTCGGATTATTGTAGACGTTGAGATGCAGCAGAGGACGCTGCTGTCTCCACGCACTGATTTTGATTCCAAGCAGCCAGTCCTCATCAAAATGTAGTGCTTCAATAGAACCTTTTAGGCTGCATGAGGTGTATATGGACAGTCCCCCTTAGGCCGACCGAGATTGCAATCCCTTACAGCTGATTTCCAGTGTTTGATGTATCCAATTAAGGGATAGTTTTGAGTAGCCCATGTTTCCTGAAAGGCAAGGAGATCATGTCTGGAAATAAAGTTTTGAATCTTTGGTGAGTCCAGTTTATGTTGAAGGCCGCTGATATTCCAGGAGCATAAAGATGAGGAGGGCTGCAACTGCAGGTTAATGGGGGTTATGGGTTGAGGGTGAGGTTCACTATGTTTGACAGCTTCCTTTTGCTTTAGTGGTTGTAAATATTGCCCATCAGGTCAAACTGGGCTTTTGTTGGACAGAGCTGCTGGCAACCGTCCCCAGTCTTGGTCTTTATTAAAATTGAGAGTCGTGGTCCATGATCTGTCTTTTGTGACTCCATGACCTTCAGCATTTTTTAAGATTGAGTACGGCTTGATTCTATCTCCGTCCTGTGTCCGGCAAGAACTTGGCTGCGTAACTGATAAATTTGCTAATGCAGTTGGATAGCCTGGTTTGTGATATGGGTAGATTTTGATTCCCCATGACCGAAAAATATCTTTGCTGGCTAGGAGGGCTTGAGCCCAGGTGGAAGATTTAAACATTGTCAATGTTACTTCTGAGGGTTGTATCCCTCTTGGAGGGAGAAATTCAATGTACTCGATATCTCCAGATACCAGTGTGTCAAACCCCGGTGCTCCTTTTAATAGTTTGATGATGTTACTCCTGTTACTCATTTCCTTGATGTTTCCACAAGGAAATGATCGATGGAGTGCCGAAACTTTTCAGACACTCACCCCCATGTTAGAATAGAAATGTTCACATTTGCGAATTGCCTTATGTAGGTTAGCATTCGCGGCACCATTTTCTATTTAGACGCCATTTTGAATCATGATTGAAACTAATCCTTTGCTATTTCTGAGAAAAGGCCTCTTATGTTTTGTTTCTGCAGTGTTAGGGTTTGCTTCACTAATGAATAGACTGTTCATATTAGTGCATACCTTTCTCACTAGATAGAGGCCCTCTCCCACTTGTCTGGTGGCGGGTGCAGGGTGAACCGACCTTAGGTTGTTTGAGGCGGTGTAAGATATGAGAATCGAAACTTATGTTTTTTTTGTATTTCACTATTCAGCTGCATTTGCTTGGAAAATTCCACTTTGGGCGTGTTTCAGCCCAGTTGCGAGATGTACATAATGTATCTTTTGCTTGTCGATTTCAGTCCCTCTGCAGCACTCCTAGCGACTGGACAGACTGGGCTCCGCTCTGAGTGTATATGAATAAACAGCTATTGGTTTGTATTTTCTACTGTCTGACCGACTCTTCATTTAGTATGGAAGGCTGAGAGGTGGGCATTAGTGACCCGGGTGACCCTAATCGGGCGGCTTCCTTCAGACAGTCACAGATCTGGGTTGAATCCATCATTGTTCTTTAGCTCACTTCGCCACCCCATTTCAGACCCAGCCGTATGCAAATCAGTCTTGACTGTCCCTCATGGAAGTATTGTCCAGCCCGAACTGCCAAGCCAGGTCTTCCCTGGACTGGAAACAAGCATCTTGGGTATAATGCAAACATTAGGGACCCCCTGTAACTGATAAACGTTCCTAGGACAGGGAAAATGCAAATAGCAGAACTAAATCACTAGGCAACATGTAGATCAAACATCTATGATAACAGACCTTTTTAAAAAAAAAATAATAAAAGAGAACAACTAGGGGGCGTGGCTTGCTGAGCCGCGAAATGGCCGCTGAATAAGCGAGCTCCGCGGCCGGAATCATTATCCTGCAGTAATAAGCGCAACCGGTGCGCAATCCTGGTTAAAAAACGGCAGCGTGGGAGGCGTAAGACGCGCGGCTTCCAACGAACTTGAAACCTGCAGAATCTGCACCCGGGAGGCGTTGTGGTGAGCTCCGTTCCGCCGCGGCCCGGCGAGACAAGATGGCGGCGACCGTGTAGGGCAGGCGGCGAAAACACTCGAGACCGCGGCGCAGAGGCCAAAGAAGGCCGTACTGAGTCTGTGGAGGCGCCGGTGTGACGTACGCAGCTCCTGCGAGGGAAATCGGAAGACACAGGCTGCCAGACGACCGCGACGTAACTATGCGGATACACCTGCAGTGAATAGCCTACACAGCGCCGCTAACCTACCCAAGTAAGTGCCGGCCCGGTGCGGTTGGGGGAGCGTCTGCGGCGGCTCCCCATTACTGCAGAGGCCTCGTAGCTGGAGGAGGAGGCCGACCTACTGAGCGGACATCCTGAAGACGGCTGATTCCGCCGTTGCGAGGCTCCGGGCGGAGGCCTGTCATCTCCACTTTATTTCGCGAAAGGGAAGGTGACGCTGAGGCCTGACACAGGGGGCAGTGTGTGGGGGAAGCCCGGAACCGCTGATAACTGGCTGCGAGTCGATGCCTGCGTCCCTGCTTGCCTAATTTCCGTAAAGGAAGTGCTGCACGATTCTAGAGGGCTCCCGGCGGATCCTACTTGCGGTACAAGGAGGCGCTGCCCCTGGCGCGCCCTGTGCAAGGAAGCCACACTGAAGGGGGTGGACGGACTGCTATGGTCACTGGAGGCCCTATTGTCCACAAATTAGCGCTGTGGATGCACAGGATACTACCCCAATCGCCAGGCAGAACACCGGGTGGTGACAAAACATAGGCGGATACAGGTCACTCCGCGACAGACCGGCGGGTGTCTTGGGTGCTATCTCTACATCCAGCTTCAACATGGGCAAGCAAGATGCCAAACAGCCGAAGATATCCTTCGACCAAAGGCGGAACACGAGAAACATGGACCATGACCTAGAAGCAGGCGCGGAGCGACAACTGGAACAACAGCCGGAGGACCAGGGAGAAGACTTGCGCACTCTCATGTTAGAGATGAGATCTAGCCTCCGGAATATTGACACCAAGCTGGACACAATGACCAATGACCTCCCAGCTGGACGCGGTGAAGACGCAGGTGGGGACACATGAAACCCGACTAGATGTGCTGGAAAACCAGGCCTCGGACTTTCATGATTTTCAAGTGGAGACAAAGGAACAACTCCTCCAAATGGACAAGGTGCTTGGGGTCATCAGAGCAAAGAACGAGGATTTGGAGGCCAGGTCCCGCTGAAATAATCTCCGAATCACGGGGGTACCGGAGATGACAGCCATTGCAAAGATGGAAACATATGTGGCGGATATGCTCCATGAACTGTTTGATCCCCATCTTTCGTCGGTATTTGCAGTACCGGTGGGTGCCACTCCCAGACCGATATTGGCAAAAATCCTGAACTACCAAGATCGTAACACCATCTCCTTCTACCCTGACTTCACCCCTGCGATGCAGGCTGCACGGCGGGAGTTTCTCCAGGCCAAACGGATGCTCCTTTAGGCTCAAATTCCGTGTGCACTCCTATATCCAGCGAAGCTAAAAGTCAGCTACGACGGGACTACCCACCTTTTCATGGATGCGAAATCGGCACTGAAGTTCGCCAAGCATGTTGGCGGCGCGACAACACCCCGTAGAAGCAACCACGGAACGTACGGGACTAAGTGATACGGACTGACTACATCCCGGCCCAGGGGCACTCCTGATACCAGATCTACTGCACTCCGAGACTATGGTTTGATACTGCGCTAGCTGTGCGGCAGTGGGATGGTTGTGGTTTTTTGTGGCATTGGTATACATGTGCGGGGATTTGGGGTTGAGAGGGTAACCCTTATGGATTGGGAGGAGCCAGGGGAACTTGGACGGCCTCCGTTAGCTGGCAATAATCTCTAATTGCTAATATGTGGACACTGCCGGTTGGGGATGTGTTTCCTGGCTGCGTGCGCTAGAGAGCTAGATGCTAGGCTCCTCAGGCTGCGAGACTTTAGATGAGACTCACCGATCATATTTGTTCCTGGCCACCCTGAGAAATCAGGGGAGTGTGCCGGCACTACTGCGCCCCCATGGGAGAGCTCCCACAAGTTATTGAAAATGTTTTATTGTTCTGGATGGGTTTTCTACAACCTGATTGGGGGGTTGGAGTGGGTGGCGGGTGGAGGGGGGGGATTGTTTTATTGTTCGCCAGACCTATGCCTTTCATCATGCATGAGACTCATTTTGTACAATTCTATGTGTTCCTGTGTTTAACTCCGCCCAACTCGCTACACTGTAGAGGTATGTGTTCCCTATGACTGTGTTCCCTATGACCGCTCTAAACTTTCTTACTTGGAACATCCGAGGGATAAATGATGGCACAAAAGCTAGGTTAATTCACTCCTATCTCACTAGGCATCACATAGATGTCTGCATGCTGCAGGAGACGCATCTCAGTACTCACTCATCCCCTAGACTGAAACATGGAAGGTGGGGGTCGATATATTCGGCCGTCTACTCCAATTATGCAAGGGGGGTGACGGTCCTGGTAAGAAGGGGGCTGGACTGGAAAGAGGGCTCGAGGCACTTGGATCCTGAAGGCCGATATGCCATAATACAGGGGTATCTCAGTGGCAACGAGGTAGTACTCGTCGCCGTATATGGCCCAAATTCTGATTCCCCTGAATTTTTCCAAAATGTGTGGGCTAGGGTTAAAGCCACTAATTGCGATACAATTATCTGGGGAGGGGATTTTAACGCTGTCCTGGATGATGAGCTGGACAGGAAAGGGACCTCTAGGACATTGCACCCGTTGGCTAGTGGGACACTGAAGGCTATATTAGCAGACGGAAATTTGGTGGACATCTGGAGGTACCTTCACCCAGGGGTTAAGGAGGGCACATGTATTACAGAATATCATAAGGCGTGGTCCAGGCTTGACTATTGGATAGTATCTAGAGATGTGGTCACATGGGCGAGGGAGGCACTGCACTACTCCAGGTCTTTGTCTGATCACGCGCCTTGCCTTCTGCGGTTGGACTTACCCAACTCCACCCAGCGGGTATACACATGGCGGCACCCACAGGACGCACTATTGGACGAGGCATTTAAGGAGGAAATCAGAAGGGACATAGTAGACTACTTTACGTTGAATACAGGCTCGGTGGACTCAGCGGCCACTTTGTGGGAAGCTTTCAAGACTGTGGTGAGAGGGAACTGCATTGCCAGGCAGGCTGGGGTGTTGAAGGCTATCAGGGGCTCTTTAGAAAAGCTTGAAAAACAAATAAAGACACTAGAGGCTCAGTTCTACTCCACTGGGGATTCCACTGTTCTGGCGTCCATAAAAGAAAAATTGCTTGAATTTGAGGAGGAGGCAAGTCGGGAGGTTAAGTTTCTAGGGAAGCACGCTCAGGCCAGAAGGTATGGGGAAGGTGACAGGCCTGGAAGGACTCTAGCTGCTATGCTTCAACCCCCGCGTAACACTGCCTTCATCACTACACTCACAAATGCCGATGGGTCACAAAGCAGAGGGCTATATTAGAGGCCTTTTCAGGATTCTATTATGGGCTATATGCAACTACACAACATTCCGCCCCTGAGGGATTACTGCCATTCCTTGACTCCCTGGAGTTGTTGTGGCTGAGTAAGGGACACAGAGACTACCTCGACTCTCCCTTCACAGTAGAGGACATAGCCCGGGTCATAAAAAGTCTGCCACTCAACAAGGCCCCTGGATCGGATGGCCTGACCACTGCCTTCTACAAAACTTATGTGGAGGAGCTGACGCCTCGACTATTCGACCTCTATGAGGAGGCTCTGGAGTCTGGGGTGTTACCACCGTCTATGCGCGAAGCGATAATAGTCACCCTCTTAAAATCAGGCAAACCAGAGGATGAAATGGATTCCTACCGACCGCTTTCTCTAATAAATGTGGATGTCAAGATATTGGCAAAACTGATCGCCAATAGGCTGCAGCCCTTGCTCCCACTGGTTGCACGTCCGGACCAGTCGGGTTTTATTCCGGGAAGGTCAACATCGCAAAACCTGCGAACCTTGTTTTCAGTACTACACTATTTGCACCCTGACGTACAGGCGGCGGCAGTTTTCTTAGATGCCACGAAGGCATTCGACACACTGGAGTGGCATTAACTCTTCACAATCCTTGGTCGTATGGGCTTTAGTCCGCTATTCATAAATATGGTGCAATTACTATATATGCGGCCTATGGCGCGCGTGCGGGTGAATGGCCTCCTCTCGGAACCCTTCAATATCTCGCGTGGAACGAGACAGGGATGCCCGCTGTCCCCGTAGCTCTTCGCGATTGCGATGGAGCCACTGGCGGCACGTATCAGGCAACATCACACAGCCAAGGGGATAGGCTTTAGTGCACGGAGTCTCCTGATCTCACTGTATGCTGACGACGTCACACTTTACGTCTCTGACCCCACGCAGAACCTCGATCCGATTTTGAGGGAATTTATTAAGTTTGGGGGCCTTTCAGGAATATCTATAAACTGGGCTAAGTCTGTTATTTTCCCGTTGACAGACACCACTGTCCGGGTATCCTCTGAGTTCCCACTCAAATGGACAGCAGAGCCCGTGAAATATCTGGGCATCTGGATAAGTAGAAACATGCAAGAGCTGTGGAGGTTGAACTATGGGTGCGCCATGACCTGGCTTGAAGGGAAGATTTCTGCTTGGGCGCGACTCCCGCTTTCATTGGCCGGGAGGATAGCGTTGATAAAAATGGTGGTACTGCCGAAATTCTTGTACTTATTTGTTAATGTGCCTCTTGTGCTCACACAGGCCTTTTTTAGCACCCTGCGATCACATTTGATCTCATTGACCTGGGCTGGTGGGCAAGCCAGAATTTCCTGGGAGCTGCTTACGCTTCCTCTGCGACAAGGGGGCACCAGACATGCAACTATACGCTTGGAGTGCGCAAGCTCAATTTTTACACTACTGGGTACACCCCACTCCATTTCAGCCACATGTGGCCGTAGAAGAAGACATGGCCAAACCTTTACCTCTGCGGGTCGCACTCTTTGGAGCATACAAACGCACGAGGGAGGGTATAGACACAGTGGAAACGTTGCGTTGGGCCTGGCATAGGTTGAGGGGAAGAGCGGGCATGCCCATTCTTTATGCCCCTAGCTAGCAATCCGATGCTATTTCCCGTGGGGGATGGCATAGGAGCAGATCTGGCGCGTGCGATGAGTCTGGCCACATTTGAGGATCTCTACCCGGAGGGATCGTTTAGAGACCCCCCCCCAATGGCTGTGGACGATCGCCCAGTGGCCTTCGCCGAATTATTTGCATACCATAAACTCAAATTGGCATGCCGGTCATTGCACGATGCATTCCCAAGCGCTCCACCAACGCTGACCGCTCTAGAAAACGTACTTGCAACGGCTTCCCCGCGCAGGCTTATCACCAGAATTTACAACCATATGCAGACATCGGTCCCAATTTTGAAGCCCCGAGCGCTGATGGCGTGGAACGAAGAACTTCAGGCCCCACTGTCGGAAGAACAATGGCTTTATTGCTGTAACCAACTGACGGCGCTATCCCCTAATTACAAGCTTCGCCTCATACACTTCAAATTCATACATAGATTTTATAGAATGCCTGCTAGTTTACACCATATAGGCCTAAAAGAAGATGATAGCTGCTGGCGTTGCGGTACTGCCTCAGCAGGGTTCATGCATATAGCATGGGATTGCCCACGGTTGGGGACATATTGGACAAATGTGTGTACTATAATAAAGCATATTACAGGGGTGGGCGGGGATCCCAACCCTCTGCAGGGACTGTTAGGATACGTTAAAGACACCCCGGTGAGGTATAGGAAACTGCATGCCATGCTCTTACTATATGCGAAACGACGAGTAGCCATACATTGGGGCAGTAGAAGAGTCCCCTCTAAAGATGACTGGCTCAGGGATGTGACTTTCGGACACTCAACTGTCCACATTCTGGGAGTTGATGCCCTCTGCATCGTGACCAAGAGACATTTGGGAACCATTTGTGGTGTGGGCCCGAGAGCATCAAGGACAGGCAGCACAAGGGATGTAGAGATGTGACTGGGAGGGAATCACAGTATGAAGATGCTGGAAGGATACTAGACAGTTGATATATGGGTGAGGCAGGAGTACTATGGTCTAAGAGAGGGTTGGAATCATTGGATACAAGAAGCCCTGCAGGGATATAAAGTTTGCCCTCCAATCACACTTATGCTACGGACGCGGTGGATGCCCAGGGTTGGAATGTGTCGGGGGGGAGGGATTGTATGGGAACACTCTATGAATCAAATACTGAACTCATGACCTGCAAATGATGCATCGTATATGTTCTATTGGGCGCTCTGTCTGGCTCTCTTGAATGCTGTTTTATGTTCGTTGTGAAATGCCAATAAACAAATATACAAAAAATAAAAGAGAACAACTCAATGTACCAACAAATTAGGAAAAAATGCTATTAAGATTTTTTGAAAAACCAGCACCACATTTATGTATTCGTTTAATGCCATGTCTGTTTATTACTAGTAGAGTGGCTTACATTTTGTTCAGGTGTATGTATTAGTTAATTGTTTTTCTGATATGTCCTGTATTAACATGAGTAGTTACATACATAGGGGTCCATTACTTTGTCCGCCCGCCATCGCAACGGAAAAAGGGACCGCCCGCCACATGTGCGGCGGTCCCGCGATTTGAATTAGGATGCGCCCGCCACACTGGCGGGCGCATCCCGCATTTCTTACATTGCGGCGGGCGCTGCTGTCAGCAGCACCCACCGCAATGTAAAAAAGGCATGTTGCACATTTGCATGCACAAAGTGACAGGCACCGCGCGGTGCCTGCCACCTTGTGCATGCAAATGCAGGGGGGTACCATAGGTACCCCCCATGTGCACCCCCCACCCCCCCAACATCTTGGGGGCCCGCAATGGGCCCCCGAAAGTAGAATCTGCCTGGCTTTCCATGGCGGAGTCTCCGCCATGGAAAGCCCTGCACCGCCGCCCATCATAATATGGATGGCGGTATCTTGTAGACACCGCCACCATATTTGCGCCCTTTTCCGCCCGGTCGCCTGTACGACCGGCGGACGGTCTTTCCGTCCGCCGGCGTCCCCACCGCCATTGTGATTTGGCGGGGGGAAATGGTAGGCAGGCGGTGTAACATGGCGGGCGGATCGCCACCGCCATACGGGCGGTGGCGATTCGCCTGCTATTATAATGACCCCCTTAGTGTGTAGTGATATTAGTCATCAAATAAGACAGAGAGTGAAACGATTATCATTAATAATTTAGTCCCTGTATAGAGGAATTAATACACTGACTTGCTATTTATTAATTGTATGGTATGTTGTAGTCTTTAGCCACTTTTTTAACGATTTTGTAATTAAAATAAAATAGCATTTTTTCCTAATTTGTTGGTACATTGAGTTGTTCTCTTTTATTAATTTTTTTTTGAAGGTCTGTTATCATAGATGTTTGACCTACATGTTGCCTAGTGATTTAGTTCTGCTATTAACAAGCATCTTGGGACCAGTTTCGGGGTAACACCCCTCATCAGCCAGGCTAGCTTGAATCCAGTGGCAAAGGGAGCAAGGGACCCACGTCTGGGCATACCCTGCCAACTTAGGGCGAATAAAGCAAATACAAGGAAATGATGGACGGAGTGCTGAAACTTTTCAGACACTCACCCCCGGTCACAGATCAGGGTTGAATCCATCATTGTTCTTTAGCTCACTTCGCCACCCAAGGGTTTGCCTCAATGCTCCCTGTCACCCAATGGTCGGCAGGTGCCTGTGCTTTTTTGTTTGTTGTAACAGAGTTTGGTCCTGTATATTATAGTTGGTCCTGTTCCTGGCTCTTACTATCTCTGTCTCCGGTCAATTGCTTTACTTCGTCCAGGACACAGTTTAAAATCGCTGGAAGGGCTGATAGACTGTCAATAATGGGTGAAGAACAACAGACTGACTGGACCAAGTTTGAAGATGATTGAGCCCTTATTATTAGGTTGGTCAGGTTCTCAAGCTTGCTGTCAATGCTTGCCATAAACAGGGCGAAGGTGTTCAGAAGATCAACTTGTATGTCCAGTTTATATGAATGATAATTTAATGCTGTGACTGTAGTTTGGAGAGTTTGCATCAGTTGGGGGCAATGCTGCCGACAATAGTGAGGAAATAGGGACTCTGGTTTCTGGTTAAACGGTCGGGATGTGTCTAAGGGAAAAAAAGATAGTTCCAAAGGTGATTGGTCATTTAGGTCAGCTCCTGTTTGTTGCTTTACTAAGTCAGTTAATGTGACCGGGATTGGAGGGGTTTGGGGTAAAATTGGTTTAATATTTCCCTTCAGTGATCTGTCCCATTGAGCTGCAAGAGGACTTGATACATCAGAACTGGTTGAAAGTAATTTTGATTTTACTGGGAAACTTGAAGGGAGGTGTTGTTGTAACTCAGTGTTAAGTTGATCTGTCTGTTGTGGTAAGGCGTTGCCTGTTGACTCAGTGGTTTCACTCTGAGATAATCGTTTGGTGCATGTAATTGATGACTTTCCTGGAACTGAGATGGAGAGTGAGATGGAGAGTGTTGAGGATTCAGATGTACCCCCGATAATTGGCCTAATAGGATTTTCTGGTTTTCTGCTGCTGGGCTTACAATGGGGACAGCCAGCGGTGGCAGAGTTCTGTTATTCGGCGGCATGTGGACAATAGCCTCGGTTAATATTTGTTGTGATATTCTTCCCTTGGGCCCTAAAGGGGAGGAGGAAAACCTAACGCCCCCTGATGTTTTTTTTTAAATAATCTAAGATAGCGGGAGCTTGTGGGTGCGTAGAACCACCCTCCTGGTTACTGACAGTCGAGAGCGGGAGGAGAGGGGTTGATAAGAGAGGCTTGTCCATGGATTGTTTCGAAAAATTCTCTGCAGTTCCTTCTGCCCCTGCTGCCATCAACTTCGTTTTTTTATGCTTAGGGGTTAGGAATACCTTCCTTATTTTCCCGGATCTCATCACTCTGGCTTGTTAAGCTACCTTAACGACAATACACCAAAAACACCAGGCCGCCTCCCCTGGGCCTATACTCGGCGTCAAGTTCCTGGGTCACTAGACTGCAAGGGAGAGCGGAGCTCACCGCTTCCCGCAAGCCGCACCCTGCACTAGCAGGGCCGCTTCTGCGGGAAAAGACGGGGCACACACTTTGCAGCAGCCGACTACGACTGCCGCACTCACCCTCTGTTTGTCCTATGTGTGAGCGTGCAGCTTGGATGGCTGGCTTGGCTGACTTGACGTAGGTTGGCTGGCTTTGGCTATGGACACAGTGGACATGGTGGGCAATGAGCTAGAGAGCCGCAGGTCCGTTGTCGCCACGATGAGTTAACTGAGGGAGGGGGTGGGGCAGCGCCAACTGATCTGCAATGGTGGGGGGGGGGGTGGGAGTGTGGTGGGAGCGCGGATCACCGCAAGTAGTGCTGTGAGGGGGCGCAAGGTAGTATCTCTATCTTGGCAAAGCTGCCATACCTGCAGTCATACCTTCCCATCTCCTCACTGCCTTCTCCCACCCGCTTTCTTTGCCTTGGCCTCACTGCTCCTCTCAGCAGCCGCACCAGCCGGAGAAACGCAGCGGCCGACAGCCCAGCACCAGCGACCCGGACCGCCTCTGGAAAGCTGCAGGTCGCTTGGTCATTGCATAAATTAAAATGTAAAGTATGTTCTGATCATAAAATGGTAACATTATGTAGTACTTAACTAAGCAAGTATATACATATATATTACATGATGGGAGCCTCCATTCTCTCTATAAGACCGGTCTCAAATTTTCTTCTTTCATTCTCGTTATGACATGTAATATGATGACGGAATTACTCCGCAAACATCATAACTGACTTGAGATAATAATATTAGTACCTCACAGATTTCTTTATTTATTTACCTTTACAAATTAAATATACTTTGAAAATGTAAGGTCTAGTTATTGTGATTTGTCTGACTGGACACAATGATGAGACAGTAAGACATAAACCTATAGGGACACCCTACACACTGCTGCACGCCTTAGCCAGGGCCTGAAGAAATACGATCTCCTCACCACCACCCTGATGGAATTCCATTACCTGACCTTGTTGGCACACTACATTATCAAAACCAGCTGCATCGTTTACAAACGGCCTGGGTGTGATGGTGTAGTGGACAGAAAAGTCATTATTACCAGCAGAACCCCTCTTATCTTGTAGACAAGCCCACAATATAAAACACAAGCATTTGCAATGCAATAGGTCTCGCATTTACAAGAGTTTAAGCTATTAGCATTGTAAATGACAATGTCTTTTATTTATGTGTTGTTTTTAAAACAGATAAATAAAAGGCATTGTCATTTACAATGCCAATAGCTTAAACGCCGCCCCAAGACTGGTCCTCAACCTGCCAAAACACTGCCACATCTCCCAGCACCTGCGCACACTCCACTGGCTCCCTGTCGATGCTCACCCACGCACACAAGGCCCTCCACGGCACCGGACCAGCATACCTGAACAGCCGACTCAAATTCCACGCACCCCAAAGGACCCTACGATCAGCCCAGCTCTCCTACACCGTGGTCCCCGCACCAGAAAGACCAGATCGGGAGGCCGCTCCTTCTCCTTCCTCGCGGCCAAAGCATGGAACGCCCTTCCGCTCCACCTCAGACAGACATCGCTCCCCATCTTCGCAAGAAACCTCAAAACCTGGCTCTTCGACAGACCCCCTCCTTGATGGATGGAACCTGCACCCCCCCCCTAACGCCTTGAGACCCTTACCGGTGAGTAGTCGCGCTTTAACAAACCCCTGATTGATTGATTGATTCTCTCGCAAATGTGAGACCTATTGCATTGCAAATGTGTGCTATACATTTTTTTTTTTAAAGCGTTAGGAGAGAGCATGTCCTGCCTGCAACAGTAAGCAGGACAAAGCTATTTGAGAAAGTAGTGCTCGGAGGCTGTAATTAAAGCCTACCGAGCAGCAACACACGTAACATGGGTTGTCGCTATGGGAGGTTACAAAATGAGACAAGACGGTATTAAGGAGGGACTACTAAGCCTATTGACCAATGAACAGCCACAGTTTACAGTGAACAATGGCACAAGCCAATGAAAAATATGGGCGGAGAGTGGACAGAGCTTCAAGTCCCTACCTCAATACAGCATGCCTTGCAGAGCAGCGCATAAGCTGCCCAGGCTCGACCCAAAAACGAATGTGTCCGTCTGTAACAAAACTGGTGCTCATGTAAAGCCTCTGATACCTTTTGGTCAAGTTTGCGCTATATAAAACTCCAACAAAAAAAACAGGTAGTATACCAGGAAAACTGCACCAGGTGCAGCAGTTCAGACGAGCCTGTGGGAGTGTCATGTGACATACTACTGGGGCTCTCATTTCAACAGTGCGCAATTGTACATGACATACAAATATGCAATGGGGAAAGGAGAACACATTTTTTCGATTTTTCCCCCAGGGAAAGCAGTTTTCCTGGGGGGCAAGCCCTTACACGAGGTTCATTTCCTTTCCCATACTGGAAGTAATGATTTTCCAGTCCTTGCAAAAATTGCTGACCATGGTTGAAAAGGGTTCAATTTCAGTTTGTAAAGGCCCACAACCATATGGATTTGTCAGCCTTCAAAAGCTTTAAAAGATAGCCATTCATGTTTCCACCTACTTTCCTCACCTTTCCTGGAAGTTGCACGTCTCTGCACTAGGTTAACTTATTTCCACCTGCCAGGATTCCTTCTGTAAATGCCCAGTAGGCATAAAGAAGGCATTTTCAGACATAAGCATACATTTATGGCTAATTGCACTGTGTCTGAAAGTCCAGAGGCCGCATCCCAAAGCCTTTAGCTGTGTGGACTAGGCTCCAATGAATGAGCATTGTTTGTGATCACACCCTACTCCTGATTCAAACGAGAACCAAGTCCACTCCACATGTCCTTCAGTTGTGCACAGCAGGGTATGGATGCAGGTGCCGCCATCGGCAACATCCTGTACCAATGTCCACGGAGCCCAAGAACTGACTTCACACAGTCTTCGGCCATGCACAGAAGTGTCTACATACAGGGACTAGCCTGTTGTGACCATATCCTGTCACCTCAAAGCCCATTGTGCTGGAAATGTAGCCATGTGTAGCAGGCTCTGGGCTCAAGGCATGGTCTTTGGATATACCCAACACCCTTCCCTACAACCCAGGGGCCACGGTGCATGCCTTTGATATCTTCAATCTGTACTGAATGCAAGAAAAGGCTGTTAGACATACCCAGTCCGCCTCTTTCCAGACCCTCTCATGATGTTTTGGAATGCACAGGAGGTTCTTGCCATGCGACATGTCTTGCTGCTGTGCCCTGTGGACACTCCATACGGCAAAACAGCCCATTGCACATGCTCTCAGTGATGTCATTAATAAAGATGTGAATTTTGATACTATCTGTGACATGGTCGATGAGGTCACAAGTGTATTTTGGAACGTTTTTGTGTGTGGTTTTCTGTTACTGGGGAATTTCAGTGTGTTTTCGTTTTGCTTTTTAACCATAGTGTCCCATAAGAGATGATTTTGTCTAATGAACCATAGATTTCCCCTTTTTATCTGTGATTTTTGAACTTTTTTAATGTTGTATTTCTCCTCTTGCCAAATCGAGTAGTCACTAGGCTCGGACAAATGTAAGAAGCTACCCGCTGTGCCCGAAGCATGCTGTATATGGTAAAGGCTCTGAATACCTGGTCCTGTAGGTGCTAGGAGTAGGCCCCAAAGCCGGCGGCACTGACTTTAAGGCCACCCACATAAAGTCCGGGGGAAACAAATGTAATTTCGACTTGAAATTATATTCAACTAGACTCAAAAGTCATTGTTTATTAATGATAACAGATCATTTTTGTAGAGTAATCACTAGAACATATTTTCACGCATCTTAAACGAGTCTGCCAAAGAAAGGTATAACAATTACATTCGGAATGACGGATGTTTTAACAATAAACAATATGTTCACGGTGCATTTAAATAAATATGTTTCACAAGAAAGGCATTCACTCCAAGAGAAAGAGAGGTCAGGTGTACAATGAATTTTCAGTGTGGTTATCTTGATTAAGTGATTTTGGCTACATATTTCTCTGATGAGCTCAAATTTAGAATTTCATTAGCATATTTCAAAAATGTAATTCTTTGGCATTGAAGACTGAGTTTCGTTGACACGGGCTCCCTATTTGGCCCACATTTGCATGACTTGGAACATGAAAGAAAGCATTTTTCATCGCTCTTCCACGATTTCTAATCCAGATATTGGCCATGTCTCTGTTAACACAAAACATCACGTCAAGTGCAAATGTACCAGCACCAACCAGACTCAGGAGCTGCAATAAGACAAACTGACTCAGAATTTCAATTTATTCTGAGATCACTAAAATATTTTTTTGTATGCAAAAACACATTTTACGAAGGTGACGGGCACAGCTTTGGACGCACTATTCCTGCCAGACTAAAATACTTACACAGAGGTAAGAAATGCCAGAGCAAAGTGAGAGTCCTGCCGGACCAGCCGCCGTGCGCGCCGCTGCTCGCTCCCACGGCAATACTCCAGGGGAGTGACCATTGAAAAAAGGTGGGACATACACCCACCAGTAACCATTTGCACGCCAAGATTTAAAAGAGACACACAAAAGCCAATCCAAAAGCGCGGGAGTCAGACCCCACAAAGTAACTACACTAGATCGCCACAGCGCAAGCGCTGTAAACTCGACCTAACAAGTCTATGTGCCCAGAAATTAGCCTCATGACTTAGTTAGTGGCTGTGGTCAGTCTGGTGCCTTACATCAAATCCATGCCTGTCAGTAAGATACTGGTAAAGCCACTTTTGTTTTGCAATGTGCATAGCGTGAGCTCCACCCCGATGAAACTGGAGTGCTTACTGACACGTTACATTTATTAGTTATGCACAGGTAGATTAGGTGATTTTTCAAAAATCACATGATGTTGAGCTGACGCCCAGGCTCAAACCCGATTCTCCAGATCCAAAGTTGGCAGCTCCGGTCGGAATGCCACATCCGCTCTTCACTTCGCCTAAGTTCGGAATACATATGTTGTGACGCATTCTTCAATAAACAAACGATAATTGATGCGGCCAGACCTACTTCATGTCGAGTCCAGCCGCGGTCGGTGGTAGGAGTGCTGCCGGGCGGTGACGTGGGGAGGGGGAGGGGCAGGGTGGGGGGTAGTAAACTGGACTACGGAGGTTTACAGGTAAGTAAACATATAAATAAATAAAACGAATTTCGTTGCGCGCACTGCGTCCCCAAATGCAATGCAGTGCACGCAACGAAATTCGTTTTATTTATTTAAATGCTTACTTACCTGTAAACCTCCGTAATCCATAGTTTACTACCCCCCACCCTGCCCCTCCCCCTCCCCACGTCACCGCCCAGCAGCACTCCTACCACCGACCGCGGCTGGTCGAGTCAGAGCAACTTTACTGGTTATGCATAGGAGTGAACTTGCTAACAGCAGAACAAACATTCACACGCAATATTTCTAGCGCAGGTGAATTAAAAGTTATTAAAATGTGTCTGCACAGCACTCTTGGTGTACTGCGCGCCAGTCACATTACTAGAGCTAAGTGGTCGCCTTCGGGTACTGAATACTTTAATTACCCATTTAAAAAGGTGACAATGTTGTCCAGAGAGAGTAATTTCGGCGATAGTCACGCAAAGCCGCATGCTAAAATATACACACCAAATGGCAAACCGTACATAGGGAGGAATCTTGGTCAGTAAGATTGGGGGGGCTAACACTCCCAGCCAGGTCTGGCGCTCGCACTGTTCGCACATGGTGCAACAGTGTTTTTTGGCGCCCCCTCCCCCATTTCCTCCTTTTCCATGAATTCCCTCACTACCACTCACAGTTTACACACACTCAGTTCTGTGATCTGCATGGTACATGTTCTTTGTAGCAGGCACATTAAACCTCTTGCACTGTGTGGGTGGCCGGAGTGCCCATGTGAGTGCATGGTGAGCGATGCAACAGTGTGAGAGTAGGGTAAGAGGAGTGACTGCAGGGTGAGTGGGGTGACCATATGAATTTGGGTGCAGATGTAAGTGCAGAGTGGGACGAATGAATGCATGGTTAGTGATGGGCTTGTTTGAGTGAGATTGCAGATTGAGCAGTGAGGGGGACAGGTGAGTGAAGTGTCACATGAGTGTAGGGTGAGTAGTGTACTAGTGTGACTGCAGGGCGACGTACAGGGTGAACAGCGCAAGTATATTGTGAGTGCAGAGTGATCACTGTGAGTGCAGGGTGAGCGGTGAGTGGTGTGAGTGCATGGTGATCAGTGTGAGTGTATTGTGATCGCTGTGAGTGCAGGGTGAGCGTGAAAGTGAAGGGCAAGAATGAGGAGTGAGTTGTCTGAATGCAGGGTGCATTCCCAGACACTTGAAGTAATTCACCTTGTTATTGTCGGCGGCATAGGGTTTCAGATATAAGTTAAACTGTTGCTATTATGGCATTAAGCAGGGATTGAGGGTGGAGGAAATAAATAATGTGCTGATCCTGCAACAAACTTCCAGTCTTTTGACTGGGGTTTCCAGCTCATTATTTTGATGTCCCAGATGGTACAGAAATAAGCAGTCACCTAAAGTTGTATTTTCAGCAATTATCTGTGCATACTTCGAACAGCAAATATAAATAGAAAATGTGTAGTAGGGCTGCCTGAATGATCCATGACTGATAATTAAAGCGAACAAAGACAGAAAAGTCACATTACAAATTAATATATACTTTTTTATTTATAAGATGAGGTCTTTGCAGGCTCTTTAAACAACACATGGCTGGCATTCTTCTTTTGGCAACCCTACTTTATATTCCTTTTCATGAAATGCCTTCTCACACTGTGGCATTAAATGTAAAATACAAATGTAGGGAATAGGTAGAGTGGAAGGTACTGGAACCAGAAAAAAAAAAATAAGCCTCGGTAACCAGTTTACAAAGGTATGTGAATATGCAAATTGTCTTTAAAGACCTGTGAAAAACTCAGGTGTGCCGAAGATAAGACTCCAAACACTGCCCAGCCGAGCCCACAGCAGCTTGAGCTGCAGCAGCCCGGGCTGAGACACACGACGGGGGGGGGGGGGAGGGGGGAAGGGGGGGGGGGTTGGGGAGGAGGGCTGAAGCCCTTTTAGCCCTATGGGCGTTGCACGCCTGCTGTAGTGGATATGATGGTATTAGATTCCTATCATGGGTGTCCACACTAAAAATAAAGATAGAAATATCAGAGTCTGCCCTAAAGGAGTGTATTGTTAAGCCGACAGGGTATCATTACACTTCAATTGCTTACTTTTAGAGGACTATATTTGGTCTACAATGTGCCCTCATCCCTGTTAATAAGGGCACATAGTTCTGTAGTCTCCTATTTTGCAGTCAAGGGCATATACTATTTTTGAATATACTGCATGATATGTATGATGTACAATAATCTCATCGGGTGAGTTTGCTGTGATGTTATGTGAATATTATATTTTCACTGCATTAGGGTAATGACTACGGCTGCTATTAACTTTGATCTTAGGAGACCGAAAAGTGAAGAATGACAGTTTTTCAGTAACAGTGTCTCATACTATTATCAAATTGTCTATGAGAGGGGGAACGAAGGCACTTGCAAGGTCTATTTATATATTGTATCATTTTAATGAACGCTAAGACTTCACATATTCTAGATGGGGTATGTCTTGGTGTAATAGCATGAGAACTAAAATATTGTGGGCCCGATTCACAAAGGTAAACTGACAAAAGTCTAACTTTACGACTTCTGGTATTCACAAGGGCATTTCCCAGTAGCAAAGTTAGACTTTTGTCTCAGTTTTGGTCTCAGTTAAACTTAAGACCAAAACGTACATTTAACTGAGACAAAAGACTAACTTTACTACTCGTAAATGTCCTTTGTGAATACCGAAAGTCATAAAGTTAGACTTTCATCTCAGTTTACCTTTGTGAATCAGGCCCTGTGACTTTAAATTGGGTATCTTCCCCGATGTACTAGTTTTTCATCTGCATTTTAGGTAAGATCATAATAAATTCATTAGTGATATTTCTGTATTATAGGAGTAAGCTAACAATGTGTGAGTATTATTTGTGACCTACTAATGGTTTAAATCCGTTTAACATGCATCTTCCTTTTCCACAGATTGAATAAAAAAATATTGATAAACAAACATGCAATTTATCCACAATACATTTTGGTGTGTGAATATGCTGTTATATTTGATACATATTGGGTTTTTTCGCCATGAAGCCTTTGGTTATTTACAAAGATTAAAGAATGGTTAGTTGAAATATATTAAAAAAATATTATTTGAACATGTTAATGGATCTTTGATAGTTGCAACAGTCATAAGCTGTGCTCCATGAGGCCATATCAGTATAACTGAATTTCTCTGGTTATTGTTGCACTGGTTTCTAAATCTGTATATGTAAAATTTTACTTTATAGGTGTATGCATTTAATGTTTTTTATATAAGTCTAATTCTGGAGCTCTCAAGAAATTAAAATTTAACTAAACGTGTTGGTTACAGAAAATGTTAATTGTTCAGGCTAGAAGCAAGTTTTGATTGTGCATGAGTAATGAATCAAGAATAAAGGAATAATAACACAATATCATCAGACTATCTTGTACTTTGTTTCCTATCGTCAAAAAGAATTTGAGATGCATATATAATTTTGATTTATTTTCTTTTTTATTAATTTATGTACTGCCAATTTGAATTCAAGTAGGAGATAGCATTGGGTAGTCTCCAAGCAAGGGATTCTGGGAGCGGTTTCCAGTTAGCTCATGCACATACAATGGAAGATTGAGAGATTTTTGATTGGACCTGGTAATAGTGGTATATGCGTTTTTTCTTAAGAATATGACAAAAAATTGGACTTTCAATATACCGGTGGAATTCGACACCAAACGAGGACTTTATTTTAAATTAGGAATGCGGAGGAATGGAGAACACTTAGCATAAGTCAGTGACTGTGCACCATTCTGCAGGAATAGGAAATAAAATTACTGCAGCATTCGGTACCACAAGACAACATGGGATCACTATTTGGTTTATTTTTTTAAGTCCTTCTCTATTCTCCACTTACCACTTGGCTTTTTAATGCCCATAACTTGAGTGCTGCAAGGACTACCAAGCACCTCACATAGAATAACTTATTCTATCATTTTTTTAAATGAGGGGTGTTAGATTTGGGGGTCTCTAGTTGGCAGAGGTAGGTACCTTTGACCAAATAGGGACCCTTGCGTCTAGTCAGGGTAAGGGGGTACACTCCTAAAATAACCCCTGCTCACCCCCTTGGTAGCTTGGCACGAGCAGACAGGCATCTCAGAGGCAGTGTGTAAAGCATTTGTGAACACATACAGTAATCCAGTGACAACACTACAGATGGACACCACACAGGTTGTATTATAAAAATAAGTATCTTTTATGTAGATTTACCACAAGACCATAAACGACAAAAATAATCCACAATACTGTACTTTAAAGATGGTAGAATTAGCTTGAGTCTCTTAAAATGGAAATGCGACACTTTGCGTTCAATGTACCTGAGATGCGTAACACGATACAACAAAAGTGGTGCAGGGAAGGTGATGCGTCAGTTCCTTACACGCAAGAACGGTGATTCGTCGGTTCCCTACTGATGCGCAGGGGACGGTGATGCGTCGGTTCTTCTCGGCCTGGGGAGGTGATGCGTCGGTTTCTTACTGCGCTTCTGTGGCGATGCGACAAGCAGAGCCGTGATGCGATGAAGATCTGGTGCAAAGAAACAAAATGGCGTCTTCTTGATGTTGCGACAACGAAGGGGTGATGCGTGCATGCCCGACGGCCGTGCGGCGATTTCGATGAGTCTTTGGAGCCGCGACAGGCCCTGCGACACGCTTCCCTGGCGATGCAACGGCGTCTGATGCGAGGTTGACAATCTTCTCCTGGGATGCGGGGCGCCTCGTGTTGCAATGCGTCGGCATCTGATGCGAGGTCGATGCTCTGCCCCGGGGATGCGACGGCGTCTGATGCGACGGCGACACTTTTCTCCGGTGCTGCGAGGCGCTTCGAAGGATGCGAGGGTGTCAGCAGCGCGCTTCTTCGAGGATGCGCCGGCGTCTGATGCGACGTCGACACTCTTCTCGGGCGATGCGAGAAGCAGCGGCTGCGGCGACGCACTTCTTCGTCTTGAGTCGCGCTTCCAGCTCCCAGCGACACGCAAGTGTGTCAGAAGGTCCAAATTCCCAGCAAGGGATTACAGGGGAGCTGGTGGGTGAAGTCTGTTGTCCCTGAGACTTCAGCAGGAGGCAAGCTCTGAAATCAAGCCCTTGGAGATCCTTCACAAGTTGATGAAAGTACACACAAAGTTCCCTTCTCCTTTCTTTGGCAGTCAGGCAACCACTGCAGGCAGATCCCTCTAGCTTAGGGATAGTCTTCTCCTCAGTTTCTTCTTGGTTCCGCTCCTCAGCAAAGGTTTCTTCTTGTTTCCCAAAAGTGATCTAATTTCCTAGGGGTCTGGGTCCCCTTTTTATACACCTTTTCTCTTTCGTCTCTGAAGGCAGAGAGGCCTTTGCCTAGTCCAAAACCAGTTCTGGTCAGTCCTGGAGCACTTTGTTTACAGGACTCCTTCTTTCCTTTCAGAAAGTGGGGCAGAGTGCTCAGACGCCCAGCAGGAGGGGGAGCCAGCATTGTGGAAGGCAGGCACAGCCCTATTCAGACCCAGGTGCAACTAGTCCCTCCACTCTGGATGCAGATCTCTCTATTCAGCCCTGTGCTGACTTACCCTGTCTCCTGGAGCCACCCAGCCCCTGTCACTCACAAACCCAGACAAGGAATACACAACCCAGCAGAGGCAGGCTTGGTAGGTTAGGCAAGAAAATACCTACTTTCTAAAAGTGGTATTTTCAAACACAGAATGTTAAAATCAACTTCACTAAAAGATGTATTTTATCATTCTGAGTTCAGGCATACTAAATTCGTTTCTCTACCATGTTCCCTGGGTCAGTTAGGATTATAAGGTGTAATAATCTAAACTGCCCATTCTGGCCTATGGGGAACAGGTAGCCTTGCAATAGTGAAAAACGAAAATGGCTGTAATTCACTATTAGGACATGCCACACACACCAGGGCATGTCCTACCTTATACTTACAATGCACCCTGCCCTAGGGCCTACTTTAGGGGTGACCAACATGCAGTAAAGGGAAGGTTTAGGGACTGGTAAGTGGGTGCACTCACCAAGTCGACATGGCAGCCCTAGGCTGCACACAGGCTCTGCAATGGCAGGCCTGAGACACACTTTACAAGCTGCTTCTGTGGGTGGCACAACCAGTGCTGCAAGCCCACCAGCAGCATTGGATTTACAAGCCCTGGGCACACGCAGTGCACTGTACTAGGGTCTGACAAGTAAACCAATCATCCAATCATGGAGTCACTAATACATAACACAATTTATAATAGGGAGAGCATATGCACTTTAGCACTGATCAGCAGTGATGAAGTGCCCAGAGTCATAAAACAGCCAACAACAGGTCAGAAAAAATATAGGAGGAAGGCAAAAAGTTTAGGGATGACCCTGCAAAAAGGGCCAAGTCCAACACAACCCCCTACCAGCCAAAAACGCAGGGGAGACCAATCACTACCCTGATGGGCTTCTCTGCTTTGGGCGATAGAACATGGACCCTGGCCCGCAACAGCAGGGGCATATTCCAGTTCTACGCCAATCTGAACCTATTTGGATCCCTCTGTCCATACTCTCAGGGCCCACCAAGCTAACCCATGAGGAACCCTTCTCCTCACCTGTGGACACCATCTGTGCAGCACCTAACCTTAACTTGCTCACTGGTGTGTCCCAACAGACAGACAGCAAGCCGCAGTGGCCACTGACAGTGGTCAGGGATGAGACCCAGGCCTTATGCCTCTCAGGGCTCTCAAACCTCGGTGGCGTCAGAGAGCGGGGGGCAGTAGTCCCAGGTGCTTGGCACCCTTTGTCCACTCTCCCTCCTGTCAGGTCAGGTATGACATCCCGACACTGACCTACCAGCCCCGGGCCTGTACCCGGCGGCTGGACTGGAGACTGGGGTGGGCTTTCCCACACCTGGTCCTTCTCCTTGGGGCTCTGTACCCTCCCACCTGGAGCGGTACTCCCTTCCAGAATTGCCAGGGTACCTGTGGCAGGTGTCCTGCACAATTCGCCCACCAGTTCAGGGGTTCTATCCTGCAACTGGGCGTCCAGGTCAGGGGGGACACCCCGAACCTGGCCCTCCAACCTAGGGTCTAAACCCCCCAGTTGAACCGGGGTTAGAGGCGAGGACTCCCTCCCTCTGCACCCCCTTCCAGAGTACTGCCCCCTCCCATGAGGAGCGGTACCCCCAGAAGACAAACCGGTCAGGACACTGTTTACAGTTGTCCCACCCTCCAGGTCAGACAACACCTGAACCTGGGTTCCCAACCCAGGGTCTGTACCCTTAGGCTGGACCTGTGCCTGGCAACCCAGGACTTCCAGGAGGGTACACCAATCCCCCCCAAGGGAAACACACTCCTCTAGAGTTGTGTAAGAATCTGCCTGGCGCACCAGGACTTCCTGGGGAGCACGCATGCCCCCCCAGAGGGTAACACATCTCTCATGTGTTGTGTGACAGTCTGCCTGGCGCAGATCTCCCGACCCCTGTCCATCTGACAGTGCGTGAAGATCCCCCAGGACAGAAGTGGTGTCACCATGGTCATTCACTGGTGACTCAGCCCTTCTGGCTGGTCCCTGACCCACTGGTCCTTCCACTGGGGACTCTCTCCCCCTCTCACCCCTCACTCTGGACTTCTGCACCCTCCCAAGTGGAGCGGCACCGCCAGACACCAGAAACACTGGAGCTCCATTTACAGATGCTCCAGGTTCTCTAGACACTAGGAGATCCTCCCCAACGGGCGGCCCATCAGGACAGCCTAGGCTCCCTACCTGGTGTTCCCTTAAAGAACCATCCAGGCTCTGAGACTGGGTTTCGGGCACCTTGGGACACGCAGCCTCACACTCACTCCTTCTCCACTGAGACAGGACGTGAGTCCCTACACCCCTCCCACTACCACGGGACCTAGCTGGGCTACACTGAACCTCTCCCACCACTCTGGGTTGGAAGACACCTGAGCCACTCCTCTTAGGGTCGCTCCCCAATGCCTCTCCAGACCCTCTGGAATCCACCAAAAGGTCTGCCTCCCTTGTGAGCTCCCTGGGGTCAGAGAACTCACTCTCCAACAGGTGTTGGCATAGCTCTGGAAAACAGGGACTTACAATATGCTCTCCCATAATTGGATCACACAGCCCCCCACAGGGGTTAACCAAACTACTCTTCACCTCACCATCCAGTGCCTTGCACACGTACTCCACACCATTCTCCTGAGATTGGCAAGACAGTATCTGACTGTCTGTCATTCAACCCACACTCTTCTGGGCGGTCTTCACACTCACACACCAGGACTTCAACCATGGGGGAACCCCTCTCCCTGCACCTCTCATCTAGAGTCAGGAGTGTCCCGCCCACCACTAGGACTATGAACCCCTGTGCCAGTTCCCCAATCCACCTCAGGGACACTGTACACCACTAGAGCTACCTCATATCCTTGAACCTCCTGGTGTATATTAACCCCCTCCTTCAAGTCAGGCGCCACATCTCTGGGTGTATGTACTGCTCCCTCAGCACTAGATAACCCAATTTTGCTGCCACCATCAGAGCTGGATTCCACCTCCAACTCAGCAAAGCTCACTTCCTGAGCTACACACATTTCTTTTTTCTGGGCTGAGACACTCATGGCCTCAAGCCTCTCGAGCTTTAAATCAAGCTCCCTCATTCTCAACTCATGCTCAAACCGCATCCTCTTTTCCTCTAGGGCCAACTTTCTAGATTGCAATTCAAATTCCAACTGCCCCTTTAACTTGAGCTTGGTCAGCTCCATCTCATGCATCCTACTCATTTCTCTGTCCTCCAGCTCCTCTGGGGACAGACCTTGGGCAGAAACCCTGCTACCTGCTGGGGAAGTTACTCTCCTCCCCCAATCACAATCAACAGATGCTCTGGATGCTGCTGTATCCATGGTGGTTAAACTTGGCAGTTTTTAGCAAAAATAGAAAGTCCCAGAAAAGAATATCTACCAAAAGTATGTGGTTGCGTTTTGGTCTGCACTCACTAGGTAGTGTTCACCAATCACTGTACATGAGTCACAAATGCAAGTCCAGAATCCCCACCGCTGACCACCAATGTTAGAACTGGGGGTCTCTAGTTGGCAGAGGTAGGTACCTTTGACCAAATAGGGACCCTTGCTTCTAGTCAGGGTAAGGGGGTACACTCCTGAAATAACCCCTGCTCACCCCCTTAGTAGCTTGGCACGAGCAGACAGGCTTATCTCAGAGGAAGTGTGTAAAGCATTTGTGAACACATACAGTAATCCAGTGACAACACTACAGATGGACACCACACAGGTTGTATTATAAAAATAAGTATCTTTTATATAGACTTACCACAAGACCATAAACGACAAAAATAATCCACAATACTGTACTTTAAAGATGGTAGAATTAGCTTGAGTCTCTTAAAATGGAAATGCGACACTTTGCGTTCAATGTACCCGAGATGCGTAACGCGATACAACAAAAGTGGTGCAGGGAAGGTGATGCGTCGGTTCTTTACACGCAAGAACGGTGATGCGTCGGTTCCCTACTGATGCGCAGGGGACGGTGATGCGTCGGTTCTTCTCGACGTGGGGCGGTGATGCGTCGGTTTCTTACTGCGCTTCTGTGGCAATGCGACAAGCAGCGCCGTGATGCGATGAAGATCTGGTGCAAAGAAACAAAATGGTGTCTTCTTGATGTTGCGACAACGAAGGGGTGATGCGTGCACGCCCGATGGCCGTGCAGCGATTTCGATGAGTCTTTGGAGCCGCAAAAGGCCCTGCGACACGCTTCCCTGGTGATGCGACGGCGTATGATGCGAGGTTGACGATCTTCTCCTGGGATGCGGGGCGCCTCGTGTTGCGATGCGTCGGCGTCTGATGCGAGGTCGATGCTCTGCCCCGGGGATGCGATGGCGTCTGATGCGACGGCGACACTTTTCTCCGGTGCTGCGAGGCGCTTCGAAGGATGCGAGGGTGTCAGCAGCGCGCTTCTTCGGGGATGCGCCGGCGTCTGATGCGACGTCGACACTCTTCTCCGGCGATGCGAGAAGTAGCGGCTGCGGCGACACGCTTCTTCGTCTTGAGTCGCGCTTCCAGCTTCCAGCGACACGCAAGTGTGTCAGAAGGTCCAAATTCCCAGCAAGGGAATACAGGGGAGCTGGTGGGTGAAGTCTGTTGTCCCTAAGACTTCAGCAGGAGGCAAGCTCTGAAATCAAACCCTTGGAGATCCTTCACAAGTTGATGAAAGTACACACAAAGTTCCCTTCTCCTTTCTTTGGCAGTCAGGCAACCACTGCAGGCAGATCCCTCTAGCTTAGGGATAGTCTTCTCCTCAGTTTCTTCTTGGTTCTGCTCCTCAGCAAAGGTTTCTTCTTGTTTCCCAAAAGTGATCTAATTTCCTAGGGGTCTGGGTCCCCTTTTTATACACCTTTTCTCTTTGTTCTCTGAAGGCAGAGAGGCCTTTGCCTAGTCCAAAACCAGTTCTGGTCAGTCCTGGAGCACTTTGTTTACAGGACTCCTTCTTTCCTTTCAGAAAGTGGGGCAGAGTGCTCAGCCGCCCAGCAGGAGGGGGAGCCAGCATTGTGGAAGGCAGGCACAGCCCTATTCAGACCCAGGTGCAACTCGTCCCTCCACTCTGGATGCAGATCTCTCTATTCAGCCCTGTGCTGACTTACCCTGTCTCCTGGAGCCACCCAGCCCCTGTCACTCACAAACCCAGACAAGGAATACACAACCCAGCAGAGGAAGGCTTGGAAGGTTAGGCAAGAAAATACCTACTTTCTAAAAGTGGTATTTTCAAACACAGAATGTTAAAATCAACTTCACTAAAAGATGTATTTTATCATTCTGAGTTCAGGCATACTAAATTCGTTTCTCTACCATGTTCCCTGGGTCAGTTAGGATTATAAGGTGTAATAATCAAAACTGCCCATTCTGGCCTATGGGGAACAGGTAGCCTTGCAATAGTGAAAAACGAAAATGGCTGTAATTCACTATTAGGACATGCCACACACACCAGGGCATGTCCTACCCTATACTTACAATGCACCCTGCCCTAGGGCCTACTTTAGGGCTGACCAACATGCAGTAAAGGGAAGGTTTAGGGACTGGTAAGTGGGTGCACTCACCAAGTCGACATGGCAGCCCTAGGCTGCACACAGGCTTTGCAATGGCAGGCCTGAGACACTTTACAAGCTGCTTCTGTGGGTGGCACAACCAGTGCTGTAAGCCCACCAGCAGCATTGGATTTACAAGCCCTGGGCACACGCAGTGCACTGTACTAGGGTCTGACAAGTAAACCAATCATCCAATCATGGAGTCACTAATACATAACACAATTTATAATAGGGAGAGCATATGCACTTTAGCACTGATCAGCAGTGATGAAGTGCCCACAGTCATAAAACAGCCAACAGGTCAGAAAAAATATAGGAGGAAGGCAAAAAGTTTAGGGATGACCCTGCAAAAAGGGCCAAGTCCAACAAGGGGTTTAATTTCTTTTCTGCTTCTTTTGAAAGTCCGTAAAGCCTAATTCTAGAGAAAACATCATTAGGTTTGATCTAAATCTGGTTTGCACTTTTTACTAATCCTACTCTTTACCTGTGAAATCTCATACCTCTTCTTTGACCTGTTGTCTTAAATCCAGAGGTAGATAATCTTTACCTAATCTTTAGTAAGAACTGGAAACAACTGAACTCTTGAGTCTTGTCATTTGATTTTAAAAACTGATTCCTCATCTTGTGTTTCGATTGCAACACCATCTGGTGAGCAGTAAATCATTCGGTTCATTTTAAAAAGCAAGGCTCTTCCAAGTAAATTAACAGGACTCAAATCACATGATATGAACTAGTAGTTATTCCCCATGCTAACTGGGACATCTGCTGTAATCTTATTAACAATCTGTTTCTTGCTAATGCCTAAACTTAGAGTTCTCTTCTTGAGACGGGCAGGTTTAGAACTATCAAAAAATGAACTGTAGAGTGAGTAGCACTAGTATCAAAATGGAATGATACAAGGTGGACATTCACCTCACCATCTACATATAAACCACTCTGGTCTATTTCTAGGACTACACCAAGTATATTGTGTCATAACATTTTTTGTTATGCAGATTTGTAGAGTGCACTTTCACCCAGGAAGGTATTCTGGCGCTGAGTAGGTATGAGTCTAGGCACACCTAGGGCGTAGTGGAACACTTTGAAAAGTAAAGTCTTCAGCTTCTTGCAGAACTCAAGAAGTGAGGAGGAGGCTCTTATGTGTAGCGACAGGTCTTTCCATGCTTTAGTAGCGATGTAGGAGAAGGCTTGACCGCAAGACCTGGTTCTCCATCTGCATGGAATTTGTGAAAGTAGGAGTCTGGACGAGTGGAGGTGTCTAGAAGGTTCGTAAAAGTAGAAGCTATTGTTGAGGTATACTTGGCCAGTGTTATGTAGTGCCTTGAAAGTGTGGATAAAGAATTTGAATTGTGTTGGTTTGTGAATGGGGTTCTTTTAGGTGTGGTGTGACATGAGTGCAGTGTGGGAGGTTGAGAGTGATTTTGGTTACCGAGTTTGAATGGTCTGTAGTCTTCTGGTGAAATATTTGTTGATGGCGGCATAGAGGGTGTTCCCAAAGTCCAGCTTGCTTGTGACCAAGGAGTGCGTGAATGTTTTCAGGGTGCTGATTGGGAGCCACTTAAAAATCTTCCTCATCATCTTCAATTTATGGAAGCATGAGGCAGTGACGGCATTGACTTATGCGGTCATGTTGATTTTGCTGTCGATGATGATCTTGAGGTTCTTGGCTTGGGGCGTGGGGTTGTCTGTCCTAGCTCTGTTGGCCAGTGGGTGGAGTCTCTTCTCATAGATCACTATTTCGGTCTTGTCAGTGTTCAGCTTTAGACAGTTGATCTTCATTCAGTGGGCGATTTCAGTCATGCAGGAATTGAACTTGATCAGAGAGAATGAGTTGCGTGTCATCGGCGGAGAAGAGGACGTTGATATCACAAGAGCAGCTGATGCTGGCTAGAGGGATCATGTATGCGTTATACAAGGTCGGGCTCAGGGAGGATCCTTACGGAACTCTGCAGATGAGGTTGCGGGCAGCCAAGGTGCTTGGTGCCAGGCTAGCTGACTGGCTCCTTCCAGTAGGAAGGAGCAGAACCATCACAGTGTGTGCCCTTGGATTCTGATGTCATGCAGGTATTGGATGAGGATGGGGTGGGATGGGAAACTGTCAAATGCTTCGGAGAGGTCCAGGAGTATAAGGGCTGCAGAGCTCCTCTGTCCAGAGTTATGTGGATGTCATCCATGGCATCAATGAGGGCAGTTTCCGTGCTGTACTTGGGCCTGAAACCAAACTGAGAAGTTGAGTAGTTGGTGGGCATTGAAGTATTTGGTTAGGTGTCTGCTGATGATTATTTCAAAGAACGTGGCCAGGAATGGTAGCAGGGAGATCAGTCTGTAGTTGGTGAGCATTGAAGAGTCCACAAAGGCTTTCTTCAGCAATAGGAGGACCATTGTGTATTTCCAAGCATCTGAGTTTGGTGTTGATCATGATTTATAGGTTCTTGGCGTGGGGGGGGTTGTCTCTCCTAGCTCTGTTGGCCACCAGATAGAGGCCCATGGTGATGTGCTCTACTCGAAGATCACTACTTCGGTCTTGTCGATGTTCAGCATTAGGCAGTTGATCTTCATTCAATGGTCGATTTCAGTCATGCAGGAATTGAACTTGATCAGGGTAATGGGCATCTTGCCTGTGAGGGAGAGAATGAGCTGCATGTCATTGGCAGAGGAGAGGATGTTGATATTGTGATAGCAGATGATGCTGGCTATAGGGATCATGTATGCGTTATACAGGTAGATGGTAGGGATCAGGGAGGATCCTTGAGGAACTCCACAGAGGAGGTAACGGGCTCACGATGTGTACAGTGCCAGGCTGACTGACTGGGTCCTTCCAGTCAGGAAGGATCAGATCCATTGGAGTTTGTGTCCTTGGATTCCAATGTAATGCAGGATGAGGATGGGGCAGGAACCTGTGTCAAATGCTGCAGAGAGGTCCAGGAAGATAAGGGCGGATGTGTCCTTGACTTTGCACATTCACCACAGGAGGTGGTTGAGCAGGACCGACTAACTGTGCCTGCATCTGTTTTGCGTTTTGCTGCATCTGAGAAACAAAATCATTCTGAATTTGAGCTGGGTTTTGCCTACACTTGTGTTTCCAGTGCCTGATTTTACCACAGAATTGACAAGCAGTGTTCTTCTTAAGCAAATTAATATTTGCATTCACTCATAAATTATTGACATTCACTCTACCATGATCCTGCTCCTGCATATCTTTCACTCCATTCATACTAAAATTGACAAGTGACACAAAATGTGAATCTGAACCCATCATCTGAGTCCTGCAGTTTTATTCCTGAATCTACTTATCAGAGTATCCATCAGCAACTCTTTAATCTTTTCTGCTTCGCATCAAAACAGACACTGCAATACTTGGAGTATTTCAATATTCAAGATTTTTATTTCATGTTTTGGAACTCCGAAGAGATCCACATGGGATAAAATTATACAAATTAATAAGCATAGACCCATTATAACTTCTTGTAATCAGCTTTTTCCATGACAATTGAATTATTCGATCATATGGGAAATATCAATATAGTTTTAAGAAACATTTTAAAAAGTTAAAAATTTGATAACAAAACATTTCATTTGGCGGATTGTATAACAAATGAAGTGCCTCAGCTGCTGATCCCACATTAAACTTCAGAAAAAGAAGCCGTAACCACTTACATCGACATAACGTTAAAGAGGGACAAACAAACAGAACATGTTTCAAGTCCTGAATATCATTTTGACATAGATTACAAACATTACGGGTACCATACCGTTTCGCAGTTAAAACATTTAATGGAAGCATGTCCAATCTCTATAAGGTGCAAAAACGTCTGACCCAATGCAACAAGTTCCATATCAAATATGGTTGCGGATATCTTGGAATAGCAGTTTTCACTAAGACCCCATATCTCTTTTTTTTACAGCAGGAATTAATGTCCAAGCGCTTACATAGATATACTGAAGCATGTTTTAAACAGACCTTCAATTAGATTGGTGTTAAATAAGTTAATGTTGTTTGACCAGTCTCGAATTGTTCAAGAGCATACCTAAGATTTCTTAAAAACAGTGACTTTCTTTCAAAGATTTCCTTACATAAATAATGCCTTAATGTCAATATTTTGCTTCACTGCAAACATGAGGCCCAACGTACCACTCCCACCAGATCGTGTGCAAATTCACTTCTAATCCTTAGTTCGAGCCTCAGGGCAGCTACCGATGCTAAAGTATTACATGAGGATAATCTTCTTAAATTTTGGCCTACAGTCTTATCCAAAAAACCCCACCTTGCCACATCAATTAATTCCACCGCATACAGGTTAGGAGTAATCTTGGCCCGATACACCTCAAGAAGGTGTGAATGTCTCCTGCCAACAGTGCTGAAGAAAGCACCTACTCCCTTTGCCTGAGGATGCACCTTACTTGCATTGTTTGTGATATGCTCTTTATCGTTAAGGGAGCTAGTTACAATTTTACTTAAAAAACTGTGCGATTCGACCCTCTCCAGTTTGTGGGAACCCAAAGGCCATGCAAAGTTAACACTTTTACAACCCACAAAGCATAACATTTTACTTTGATGTATTTATTTTTAAATAGTGGAAATACGCGAATAGTTGAAGGGATGCCAGATTGCATTTCCCGTGTACTGCTGCCGGACAGGGTTTTCGCGGACACACGCCGATTTAAAAGAATTTGGACGAAGTTTACGTATTCCTATTGAGAGACCATCGTGATTTTGAGCGCGGACACATTATTCCTCTAAAAATTGCCATTTGAGCCCTGATGAAGTTCCCCTAGTGGAACGAAACGCGTTGGCTGATGTCCAGTTTTTACTATCGACTACAATAAAGAGACGTTTTGGATATACTTAGAGAAAACTGACTTTGTTCTTGGTGCACCTCCCTTCTCCTACAAGGATGCCAGATTGCTGTTTAAGATTTTTGGTGTAAGATTGAAAATTACAATATCGTCTGCATAAAGCAGGCAAGTTAAAGAGCGTCCTCCAATGCTAGGGAGACAACCCGAGCCTTTAGATATAAAGCTGGGAAGATCGTCTATGAACAATGAGAACAGCAGGGGTGGCAAGTAGGCATCCCTGGTCCATGCTTCAGGCCATTTTTAGTCAGAATATTCATAGATAGCCCTTGATCTCCACTCATCAGGACTTTACACCAAGTTGAAGAGTGTAGGGGCTATAAATAAGTGCAGGAGGGTTCCAGGAATACCAAGATTAGATAACTTCCCCCACCGTGTTGAATGATCAGCTCTGTCAAAGGCTGGGGAAAAGTCAATAAACGCATAGACTGAGGAGCTCCTGATGGTAACATACTTTTCATTATGAGCTGCAAAGCAGCAATATTGTCCAGTTTTTCATGATGTTTCCTAAATCCCGTTTGCTACTTTCAGGCCAAATTTTTAGATGATCTACAAGACATTTAGTAAAAACCTTGCTTACAGCGTCTAACAGAGCAATTTGGCAAAAATTGGCAGGTGAGTTTCTATACCTATTTTTTTGCAAGGGAACAATAATTCTTCCAGCCCTCGAAGAAGGCACTGTTCCATTTAAAAAACAATGTTCGAAGACTGGAGACAAAATCATGGCCCAATGGTTGACCTCTTTTTTGATAACTGATATTGGAACTTCATCCGGCCCCATTGCTCCCGAGGGTCGAAGGGCCCTGATTGAGGTTTCGATCTCACCCACTGACGGTGGATCGTAATTGCCAGTTACCAATTGTGGACTGCCAGGGATGTCTTCAATTTGTATTTTAACTTCTGGGGTCTCCGCATAGAGTGATAAAATAAAGTCCCTCTGTGCATCCTCATGAATTGGGGAGGGGAAGACCTTACTCTAGATTCACAACCATCAGCTATGATCTCCCTAACGTTTTTGTTGTTTTTCTTATAGACCGCCTCTCTCAAGTCAACCCACCTACGGTCGATGTCCTGCTTTTTAAAACTAGCTTTCACTTGACTTCTTCTCCTCTTCTGCAGGGAGATAAATCGATCTCTTTCCCTAGAGTAGGAAGCAGATTGCATATGAACTAACCCATTGATCTTCCTCTTTAAGGACAGTAGTAGACGACATAATGATTTCCTGAGAGGCTTGGGGCACAACAGGCAGTTGTCTTTTACAATCTGTTCATAAAATGGGAATGATTAAGGATATCCATTTTCCATAAATCTCTGTCCAAGATTGCCCTCTCTAAAAGCCCTTTTAGATTACAGGTCTGGGATGTTGGCTACTGCATCCTACCCATAGTCCTATCAAATTTAGTGCTAGAATTATCGATTTTCCATGACTCCACTGGGTGAAGATTAAACTATAGAGAGGACCAGCAAACCGTGGTCACTAAATGAAGAATCTACTACTTACAAATCAGTTAAAAGATGAAAGGTGGAATAAGAGGCGATTATGTAGCCAATGATAGAAAACCCTGAGGAGATTTATGAGTAAAATGAGGAGGGGATTTTGGGTGAATCTGCCATTTACTATCACACACTCACTCTTTCTTAGATGATTAAGGAGAGAGGGCCCTCTTTCGTCTGTTTTCAAATTTGGGGGGAAAACTAGAAGAGGGATCTAAAGTGCTGCTTCTTTCTCTTGGTACAAAAAATAAGGGAATAGAGTGATTTACAGTTTAGGTCTCCAGCCAACAGAACTTGATATTTCTCATCATTATTCACAACTTTCGACAGAAAGGAGAAAATATCAGGGAGCATCTGGTTTTAATTTTTATCTGGGGGATATATGTATTTCACCCTTCCATCAGCTAATTGAATAATCTTTACTGCTTGGAAGAGATTGGAGGGGTCTTTATAACTATTGTATAGCCACTGCATGTCATTTCTCAACAAAATGGCCATCCCTCCCTTCGCATGCCCTTTCTTAGATGGGGAGGCATTACAACTTAGGACAAAGTAACTATCGCACAAAAGTTAGTCTGGCACCAGTTTTCTTGGATGAAAATTATATCTACGTTTAGACTATGTAAAAAATTCAGCTTTTCCGGAGAAGTCATTAGGGCAGCTGCATTCCAGGGAACCATTTTTGAGTTATTGCTAATTATGAGAATTAAATATGTGGCCCGATGTATGGGCACAATTGAGTGAGCCAGTTGCCAATTCCATTTCCTACGCTCATTTTCTTCAGGAGTACAGGAAAACCCTGGGTCATAGGGCCCGTAGTGCCTTACAAGCCTCCCATAATTTATTACAGAGACATGTAAAGATTTTAAATCTGCAGATAACTCATTAAGGGGAGTAATTGGTGCTCTGTGATTGACGGTTTCAAAATCTCTTGACTACGATTGGGCATTTTGTTTTCCTTGAATATGAGGATTACATCAATTCCTTTACAGTATAGTGAGTCACTTTTTTTAAGAATCAAATTTGTAACAATTTTAGAGTGGAACTGGACCCTTGTTTTTTGAGCTGCAGGAAGATACGAAACCAAAGAAATATCATTAGTTTGTATCATCTTCAAGTTCTCAGTCTCAGCAAAACAAGTTAACAAGAAGGAACGATTCAAAATTATGTCAGAATCAAGTAAAGCTACAAAATCTAGCACAAAAGTATCAGCAGGAGCAAAGGGAAGTGGATGAACAGATCCATTAGACCATGAAGGATTCATATCTTCTTGCGAAGCTGCACAAAAAAGCAGGGGCGGCTGGTGGAATTTGAAACTGGTGGGGCGTATGCAGAACGAATCAACGCATGCGAGCGAGCGCAGCGAGCGAGCTCGACGGCAATAAGGGGGGTTCGGGGGAGTTCTCCCCCCGTGAAGAAATTTTTAAAAAATTGGCATCTTTTTGGTGCGATTTTCAGCACTATTTCTGTGATAAATGGACTACAAATTCAGTTCTTCTAGGCATTCATAAAAGAAAACTCATACATTTCAGAGAATTTCTGGGTTGCCAAGCAAGTCTGACTTCTGAAGAGGGCTAGGGTACTAAGCAAGACTGCTTTGGCTCTACCCTTTCCAATAGAAAACACTAGTTAGCGATGTGAACAAGTTCAATGGACAAATCTGGGGTCTAGGGAGAGTCCCTCTCCTGAGAAAGAAATTTTAAAAAGATTGGCAAATGGTGCATTTTAAAGCAAATGAATGCAGCGATAAAGCAAGGCTTATTAAGCAGTGGGAACGTATAGTCTTGAAATATTAAACACATTAAAAACTGCCCTGTATCTTCTTGTATTAATTTGTTCAACAGTTACTGTAATATGTAAATTGTTCTGCATGACAACTTTAGCCCTTTAAAATGTATGCTTGCCCAGTGTCTTGCACTGCATGCAGCATTAACTTTGGAAAAATATGCTCTAACCAGACTTCGGGAAGCACCCACAGCTGCTGGCTGTAACCAGTCATATAGAAATATGTGCAGACAGGTCTTTGAGTGAGATGAAAAAAGTGGGTGCTCCCTATGAAGGAACATGCCAAATACATTTCTGTGATTCCCTAACAGTATTACATAATTACTGCCATTGGTATTACTGTTACTATTACTCTCACTTCTACTACTACTAGTATTACATAAGTACTGCCATTAGTACAACTGTTATTAGTACCCCCACTCTACTACTAATAGTATTATACAATTACTGCCATTAGTACAACTGTTCCTATTACTAGTATTAATATTGTTACGTAATTGCTGCTATCCATTGGTACTACTGTTATTATTACTGGCACTACTGCTAACGGTGCTAGTACCACATGTGCTCACTTGCATTCCCATTCTCACATTATTCCATCCTGTGCTCTCCCTTCTCTGTTGTTGCAGATTCCAGGCTCTCACCCACCCTGTCCTCTCCCATCACTGCATGAACCAGCCCATAATATATATATATATATTTTTTTTAATATTGTTTTATTGAGAAAAGAAAAAAGGGCATTGTTAAACACAGCAGAGTGCCTACAACCCTGGGGCCGGCCGCCAATTTCTTTAATACTCAGTTTACATCAGCACTACCCACATCCCGGAGGCCGGGCATCGTCGTGCTCAGGTGTTATTATTCCAGGCCGTATACCAGGTGTAGTCACCGCACTGCCTTGGGATTAGTTAAAGCTCCATGAGTATATACTTGTATATATGCAGAAACAAATTGTCTTTTTCCCCTTTCCTCTTTTTCTCTTTTTAGTTTTCCCCCCCAACAAACAAACCAACGGAAGTCAGTGCAGTCGCTCTCAGTTAGGACCTCGACTCTTGCACACGCCCATTGCCACATGGCCCTGCTGTGGTCGCCCATTCGCCCCAACTCTTCCCCGTCATAGTCGTGTCCCTTCGCTGTTCCCACATACTAGCCTAGTCTCTTCTGACCACCTGATCCCTGCAGTGTCCCCAATCCGCGGGGTCCGTCCAGAGCACCCAATTAGTTAGAGTCTCTGTCGCCAGAGCGTTAGTACCTTCCTCTGCCCCGGACTCTGCCGAGGGACCTCCACCCTTTCCCTTCATGTATGTGGTGTAGAGTCCCCAGAAAGTTTTCGGTCTGCTCCGCGGAGGGAGCAGTTCGCTACAGGTTTCCGATTGAGTGCTGCAATAAAGAACATCCCGTGACCATTGCGATACTGTAGGCAATGGACCCCGCAGCCAACACATTGCCACTCTACGCTTCGCTAACAACAGACCCAGATCCACCAGCCTACGAGCTGCCTTCGGCAATAGTTTAGTGTATCCCAGCAGTGCAATCACCGGTTCCGGAGGAATCTCCAACTCTACTACCGTGCTTATTTCTCGAAATATTTTTTCCCAGTATTGGAAAACCCCTGGGCAGCCCCATGCTAAGTGTACAAAGTCCGCCCTCTGGAAGTGGCATCTCTCGCATGTAGCGTCCTCCCTCAGGCCGTACCTATGCATTCTCTCTGGCGTGTAGTACACCCTGTTGATGAATTTAAAATGTATCAGTCTGTGCTTGCCATGCAGTGATACGCGCTTTATGTTAGCGCAGCAGTATAACCACATATCATCACTAATGTCCAGGTCGGACTGCCAGGCCAATCTGGCCTTGGTGTAGTGGTGGGCCCTCTGGGACATTACCAGTTTATATATGTTGGTTACTAGCTTGCGGGGAGACTTAGTTTTAATGAGGTACGAAAGCTCTCGTACCTCGGGGGGTTCAGCCATGTCCTCCCCAAGCTGTTTACGCAATGCCGTATGCACCCTATGGAACTGGAAACGTTGCAGCAGAGTGGTTGCTTCTATCGTGGCCGTAACCTCTTCCCATATTTTGGCAACGCCATCCGAAAACAGGTCTCCCACTTTGCTAATGCCCAGTGCTTGAAGCGCCCTGATGACACCTTTGTCGCGACAGGGGGTCAACCAGACCGCCCATTCCACCAGCATTTCCGGTGAGTATAACAGCGCCCCCGCTTGCTGTTGTAGTAAACAATGCCATGCATGCCGTGTTGCGTTTAGAGAGTCGAGGATCCCAGTTCTACGGTCTGCAGTCTCGAAAATGACTGCTGGGAGGGGCTTAGAGTCCGCGAACAACCTCTCAAGTCTGAGATAAGGGATATTGTCAGCGCCATGTATCCAGCTATGCGCCTGTGCACCCTGCGCTGCCCTGTAGTATAACTCTAGGTCCGGTGCGCCCAGTCCCCCCATGTGATCTGGCAATGTGAGAACCCGCCACTTGACCCGTGCCTGCTTGCCCGCCCATGCCAACCTAGTCAATGACTTATTGAGCCTGGCAAAAAAAGAGCGCGGCAACACTATCGGCACATTTGCAAACAAGAATAGGAATCTGGGCAGTACTACCATCTTCATTATCGATACTCTCCCAATTAGGGATAGTGGTAGCCCAATCCAGGTTTCGACATCGTCTTCTAGTTTATCTACCGCCGTTCCGTAATTCTCGCGGAAAACTATTTCTGAGTCCGTGTGCAGTCTGATGCCGAGATACCGGACCGCTTTGTCAGACCACAAAAGTGGGTACTCCATTTCAAATGGAGAGGTGGACGAGGTGAGCGGGAAAGCAATAGATTTAGACCAATTGACCTGCAACCCGGAGAGAGCTCCGAAGTGTACCACCTCTCGCAGGACCGGAGAGAGATTGGTTTCAGGATCCCTTACATAAAGCAGGGTGTCATCCGCATACGTCGATACCACAATCTCGTAGGTGGGGAAACGGACGCCTCTGTGGCTGTGGTATTCCCTAAGGGCACATGCCAGGGGTTCCGCAATTAATGCATACAGCGTCGGTGACAGAGGGCAACCTTGGCGAGTTCCCCTAGCAATAGGGATGGCGCCTGTAACCAGGTCCCCCAAGCGAATACGCGCCGTGGGGGCATTATAGAACACCCCAATCATTTGCAAGAAAACCGGGCCTAGTCCCATTCTCGTCAACACGAGCCGCATAAAGGGCCACTCCACCGAGTCAAAAGCCTTCTCCATGTCTAAGAAGACAGCAATAGCCTTCGTATCCTGCCGGACATGTTGTATTGCGCCGAAGACCGTGCGGAGGTTATAAGTGAGATTTCTGTCCGGGACAAATCCAGCCTGCTCCGGGGCTACCAATTCCGAAGTCAAAAGGGCCAGTCTGTTGGCCAAGATCTTCGCAAATAACTTAGTGTCCACGTTTAGCAAGGAGAGCGGTCTGTAGGACCCGCATTCCTCCAGGGGCTTACCCGGTTTGGGAATGGCTACCAATATGGCTTCCCTCATTGTCTGGGGCATCTGTCCAGCTACGCACATGTCGTCAAATAATTCTGCTATGTGTGGCAGGAGAAGATCTATGAAGGTCTTATAAAAGTTCACAGTGAGTCCGTCTGTCCCCGGGGCACTATTTGTCCTCATTCCCGACAGGGCTTCGATTATCTCGTCTTTTTCTATAGGAAGAGATAAGAACTCGCGATGCGTGTTTGATAAGAAGGGTAACTGAATGTGCTCGAGGTAATCTGTTATTCCTCCGTCCATGTCCGACAAGCGTGAGGCGTAAAGGTCCGAGTAGTACTGCTTAAATCTGTTAGCAATATCTTCTTCCTCTGATAGTAGACCTCCCTCCTCCGATCGTATCCCACTAATGGCGGTCTTACCCCTTCTTGCTTTTAGCATATTGGCCAGCACAGATCCCGGCCTATCCCCCTCCCCATACGTGCAAGCTGTAGCGTATTTCCCCAGATGCTGCACCTCGCTGTCCGCTGCCTCATGATACTCCTCTAGTAGTGCCTTCATGGCGTCGCTGGAGTTCTCATCCATAACCGACTGCTGATTAGCCTCCAACTCCCCCAATTTGTGCTCCAGAGTCGATAGCCGCTGTCGGATATCTCGAAGCACCCCAGAGTGTTTGGACATGGCCTCCCCCCTGATATACACTTTAAAATCTTCCCATATCATCTGGAAGCTGTCTACAGACCCTATGTTGGTAGCGAAGAATGTTTCTATCGCTTCTGCCATAGCCTCCTTAAAGAGGGGGTCAAGCAATGAATAAGGCGGGAAGCGCCATGTAAATGGCGGAATTGTTTTCTTAGGAGTGGACACCACCAACAATATGGGCGAATGATCCGAGAGTGTGCGCGGCAACACCTGGCAAGAGCGAATCTGGGACCGTAGTGGCGCCGACACCAGCCAATAATCAATGCGCGTATGTAGGTTGTGATAAGCAGAGTAATGTGTGAAACCGCCGACCGATGGATGAAATTCCCTCCACGCGTCAACAAGGTCCATTCTGATCATTGCTCTCTCTACTGCCCTAGCTGCGGCCGCCGGACTCCTGAACTGTCCTCCTGACCTATCCAAGCACGGGTTCCGCACCAAGTTGAAGTCCCCACCCCAGAGAATGTGTGTCACCCCGCACTCACTCACTTTGTTTGCCAATGTGGCGAAGAACTCCGGGCAGTCGTAATTCGGGCCATATACATTAACAAGAAGCAGATCTAATCCCCTACCCTGGCATCTAGAGAGCACAAACCTCCCCCCCGAGTCCGCCTTCAGCAATCTCAACTTGTAGTCAGATCTAGGGTTAACCCATGTCAGCACTCCCCTGGCGTGCGTCGTGAAGCCCGCAGCATTGATGTTCCCTACTAATCCCCTAAAGCGCAGCATAGGGCTCTGTAGCGGAAGATGCGTCTCCTGTAGGAGAGCAACGTCTATTTTGTGCCTAGTGAAATAGTTCAGCACTTTGCGAAGTTTGCGGTGGTCGTTGAGGCCCCTCACGTTCCATGACATTGCTCTAATGGCATCTATAGGTCTGTGGCCTGTGTCCTCCCTAGTCGTGGCCATCATGTCTGTCGAGCGTCGTATAGCGTCCTGAGTCCTGAGGTCCGTGCACATATAGCATCCAGCAAAACATCGTGTCTGCTCTATCTGACTTCCCTAACGAAAACAACACCCCTTCCCTTCCTCCCCCCACCCACAGCTGACCTCCCACAACTCGGTCGCGCAGCATCCCTAACAGGGACTCCCCACACCTCCCCCTCCCACTCCCAACTCAAATAACAGAAGTGGTGTTTGGCACTTGCAGGCGGAGGTCGCTCTCTATCAGTTAACAATTGAGCGTCAGGACTCCCCCGTCCCGACCCCCGTCCACCGACTGTTATCATCTTACCCTCCACTGAAGCTCAATCCACAACCAAGAGTTCAAGTGCGTGAAGGCACGGTCCGGCACCGCGTACCTGTCGACCCCAGGCCTCCCTCCTTAGGGCCCCCGTGGCAGGCGTCGAGGCCTCGCCAAGACCTCTAGGCTGCTTAGGGGTGTCAACATGCCTGAATACGGTGTAGGTTCCAGGAATAGATATACAAATCTGAATGTCCTTCATTGTCCACCCCAACAGTGCGCTATGTACATTTCTACCTCGCTCCCTTCCCCCCCAGCCCCCTAGGCGCAATACTTATCTAATGCCTGCGGCCCATCTGGTCTCAGTCTTGTTCTACGAGTGACCCCCAGCCGCTTCGTCCAGTAGCTGTCGCTCCGGGCTCTTCCGCTGTTCCCTTGTCCAGTCCTTGAGCGCCTTCTGTAAGGCCTTCGGGTCCACGAAGATGTGCGAGCGGCCTTGTCTATTCACCCGTAGTTTGGCTGGGTACAGCATTGCATAGTCCAATCCCAGCTCCCGTAGTTGTTTTTTCATGGGTACAAACTGACGTCTTGCCTCCTGCACTCGCGCTGTGAAATCCGGGTAGAGCGAAATGTTTGACCCTTCATATGGAAGAGTCTGTTTGTCCCTAGCTTTCCGCAACGCCGCATCCCTGTCCCGATAGTTTAGCAGTTTTGCTATGATTGGGCGTGGTGGGGCTCCTGGCTGGGGTCTGGGCCCCAGGGAGCGGTGCGCCCTCTCCACCACAAACATGTTCGAAAAACCTCTGCTCCTAGTAAGTCGATCAGCAGCTTTTCTACAAAACGTTCCATGTTGCCAGTTAGTGTCGTTTCAGGCAGGCCCGTGATTCGTAGGTTACATCTTCGCGAGCGGGCTTCGAGGTCCTCTGTTTTTTCTTGCAACACCTGCATGATCCGCCCCATCTTTGTATGATCCGAGTCCAGTGTTGTCTGCGCTTCTTCAACTTCAGTGAGCCGGCGCTCAGACATGTCAAGTCTCTCTGCATGCTTGTCTAGCCGTTCCCCCATTCTGTCCATCCGATAGGAGAGTGCGTCGATTTTCGTGCCTAGGGAAGAGATACCATTCTGCAACCCTTTCTCCATGGATAACAACAAGCTGCGCAGGTCCGGCTCGACTTCCGTAGGGGGAATGGGTCTAGTTGCCTCCTCCGCCATGGGGTCATGTGACTTAGAACGCTGTTGGGCGAAGGTCAGCTTGGGCTGAGACTTGTCCGTTCTACCCATCTCTTCCTCTTCAGCGGGGCGGCTATGCAAGTGCCGTCACGTAGTATCCCTCCTGCGAGCAGCAACCAGATGCCAGATCTCGGGTTCCCCCTGTGGTCAGCTGCACTCCGGACCTCTCTCCTGGGGTCACTGTTGTGCGATGGCACCCCCAGGTGGCGTTACCGGGTGCCTGACTTGTCCCAACGGAGCCTTAGAAGTGTGCTGTGCTCTGTCCTTGCTCTCTTTCGGGGGTGCGTTCGCTAGCGTTGCGCCCGCTGAGCGAGTCACTTTCCGTAATAGGTCCGCGGTCCCCACTATGTGCCCCTCCGCAACTTTCGTCGTGGGTCTATTCTGGCCCCTTTGTCAGGGGACCGTCGCCCTCAGGGGTGCCCCTTTCCACTCCAAGTTACCGGGTCCCGCACCATTAGTGTCAGTGTGCACCGCTCTCCCCAAGAGTGTCAGTTTCACAGCTAGCGCTGTCCTTTAGCTCAGCTGGCACCCCAAATCCGGCCTGGTGCGCACAGGGAGTAAGCCGCACCTGGCGCAAAGCTCCACGTCTGTACCCCACGCAGCGTCTCCTGCAGGACCCGTGCTGCCGCCTCACAAGGCACCCCTCCTGCCGGGCGCCACCGCACCTTCGGTCACACCGAGCTCGACCTCATCGTCGCTGGTCTACAGAGTCAGGGTGCACACCACACCCAGCAGGCGCGCTCCTTACCCCTCCACTAGTGTCTTCCTGCTTTGTATTCAGCCGACTCGCCTGCCTCTCACCAGCACAAACACTCCTGACAGGCAACCCACTGTGCGATCACGATATCCTCTAAAATGGCGGCAGCTCTCAGGCACCGGCTGGAATATCCTGCATCACTCCAATGTTACGCCCGATTCTTCCACTTGCCTTGGCCGTCGCAGCCGGGATCACACGCACTGTCTCCCCGCTGCCGCTGTCCTCAGGGTCCTCAAAGCAACCTCAGTCGCACTGCATACACAAGGGGGGTGGGGCGCGGGGGGGCCTCCGCCTCCCGCACTGCCGGGCCCCACAGCAGGGACTCCCACTGCACCGGCACCAGCACGAAGACCTTTCCCACCGAAGGCAGCGCTCCGCTGACTGCTTCCGGCTTCTTCTCCAAGGGTCACCCAGGCCTGACTTACGTTGTCCCGCGGGCCAGTCCGACCCAGCCGCACCTCGCCGCACGTCCAGCGACGCACCCCTCACTCAAGCTCGGGGATCCGCGGCCTCTCGCTACGCCACACTGCCGGCGCCGTATCTTAGGATCGGAGGGGTCTCGGGAGACCGGCAGAGGTTCAACGCACCGCCGCGGCGCTCCGACGTCCCCTCAGCGGTTCACTGACGACACCTCAGTGGAGGGTGAGCAGGATTATTTGCGGATAGTTGGTCGGTGTGCCGGAGCCCTAGGCTCAAGCGGCCATTTCCTATGCAAGCCAAGCTCCGCCCCCACCAGCCCATAATATACTATGTCTCATTCTCTGATCCCAGTCACCATTCTGTCACCCTTCGGTGCCTTTCCCAACGTATTCTTTTTCATCCTCTCTCTATCCATCATTTGCTCTTTCCCATCCTCTGCTTCTCTCGATATGCTCTACCATTTGGTCCTTGTCTCAGACACAGTGCCTAGGCTCAACGAAAAATAAATAAATGCTTCATCAGATAGGAAATGAAAAGATAAGGCATTTCTTACATGTTAGCATTTAATTGAATTGCTGCCAGATGCCGACCGACAAAGAGTTCAAAGTCCTCAAAAAGATATTAAAAGAATTACCAAGATGAGCTTTGCAGTCAGACCCGGCTCCCAAGAACTCGTTAAGACATTTACAAAACTTGTTCAAAAGAAAGACACCAACTAATGTGTATGACACTCTGCTTTCCTTTTGTGTTAGTTTCATTTCTCGTTTGCCTGCGCTCTCTCTTCCCCAGACACGCTGTGCTTTCCTTCCCTTGCTACCACAAGCAGAAGCGTTCACGCACTTGTCCCAGCCCTCGCCGCTCACCGGGTGAATTTAGAGGGACGTAAACCCACAACCACAACGGCTCCAAGTGTTAGCCCACCTCCGACTGGTAAGGAGTTTGCATGGCCGCTTCGGAGGCGGCACTCGTGAAAACGTGCAAAGCCACCCCGACGCTCCCAAGCGGTGGCTGGCCATTTATCCTCAAACAAAACGTTGAAAAAATGAGGGAATTTTGCACTTTTCCACACAATACCGCTAACAATTTGGACAAAAAGCTGTTTCGAATGTTTTAAATAGGCTTTTTTTTTTTTTACATTACATACAGTATCTTTATTCCCTTATACCTTCCACTTCCTTTTATTTTCTCTTCATGTTCTTTGCACGTGGAGCCCCAGTCCTATGTATATAGTACAGATTTGCTGGTACACGGTGTTATTTGTCTAAGATAATTTTTACACTTAAGCTGGGAAGAAAATGCATTTGTGTGTTGCTTTATATAACGAGACACTTTTGATTGCCCGAGTTGGAGGGAGTCTCAAGAGATCGCTTGAAGCTCTGGACGCATTTTGTCAAACTAGCAAAATCTGCATGGTGTCTGTTGAGATGAACATTCAGCTATATCTCTAAGTGGATAGGCACGCACTGGAAAAGGTTAGTAGAATTCACTGGGTATAATCTTAGTTAATGTTATATTTTCTTTTGTATACGATTGCACTCCTTCCTAACTTGCAGTGCAGGCTTAGTAATGTAAATACCGCCATAAAACAAAATAAAAAGCCTCGATTTGTACACATCATTAACAGATTCTAGCGATAAATGCATAGCAGGCAATAAGGAATGTAGTCATTTTTTACGAATACGACTTCAAAATCTCAAATAGTATTATAGGCATTACACCACCAACCGAAGCCAAAGCCTTCCATGTGCTTGATCCTGGCTTTCTGAAGTACAACACAACGTCACATGGGAAAGGTGACATATCCAGTCCCGTGACACACACAGTGTGGAGGGCTTTCAGAGCAGGTGCCTTGTAGTTACTTCCCCTCGTGGGGCATCGGTTCCTTTTCTGCGGAAAGAGGCCGAGCTCAGGCAGGGGCTGAACGTTGGAATGAGAGGGTATATAAATAACTAGGCATTTATAGCCATAGGGTGAAATCACTGCTCAGCGTGCCCGCAGCAAAGCAAACCATGAAATTACTACACTGTGAAACTACAGATGAATGGCCTAACTACAGATGCACAGCAACGTTTTTGAGAAAAAAAACGTTAGGAGGGAAGGAAAGAACAGAGGAGAACTTCAAACCAAGACAGGCAAAACAGCAGCAATTCTGACGAGATCCGAAGTGGAAAATCTAGAGTTCCAGTCTAGTCAAAATATGGTAGGGCAGGGGAATAGAGTCGGAGTGCTCTCAGTGTTAACCCCTCCATCCCGGAGCAGTGCAATACGCTCTTCGAATAAATTATCTAGCCATCTACGGCGTCTCATCTCGGCCATGCTAATGCCGGGCTAGTACCGCGGGGTTATGAACACAGTGGGCTGTTTAAATGCTCGTCACAGTCCATTATCGCGTGAGAAAAGAGGTTTATTTTGCATTGAGCGCGTGTCATTTTCAGCCTCGAGACAGCAGCTCGCACGACGGACTCGCAGGCGTTTGCAGGATTGATGCGTTGTGATTAGACGCCTCGCTGTCCTTTGCAGTGTTTCCTGCATTCCAGAATTGTTCCAATGACCTGCCAGGAGTGTCTGCCCACAGCGACATTGACCGGGCCGGCCTTGCATTTCACCAGAGCCAGGCCCCTTCCAACAGACCCCTCCGCCCATGTAAGCGCTCTCTGAATCTCAAACCTCTGACTTGGCATTCGCATTTGTGGATTCGTCTGCCCTCACACAATTAATCTAAATGAAGCGCCTCCTTTTACTCTGGTTCATCTCACGCTCAAGGCCTTCCTCCCTCCTTCGTCTTCATCTCGCCGGTATCAGAAAATCACTTTTTCCAAATGCGGTGTACATGGAGTATACTATTCGATTGCGCATTTAATTTTCCCTGCAAAAGAGCAGTGTACGCCCGCTGCCCCACCTACCCCCGTACCCAGAAGGAATTTCGGTGCCAGGCTGGCACTTTACAAATCTTTCACGACATAAGTAGATGTAACAATTTCACGACATCACAAAAACACCCGCTTAGTTCAATGCATGCAATAAACAAGACGCTTGGCGTTCAGGCGATGTCAAACGAACCACAATTCTGCTCTGAAAGTTGACCTTTTTGCAGAGGGAGGACTTTTTTAGATGACCTAAGCTCCAACATGGCCGGCCGTCCCCCCCCCCCCTCCCCACCTTGGCACCTCGGGTGGGGGCCGAGGGAGAATATACATTTAGAAATGAAAACTTACCTGACCGCCTCTGCTCCTGCCTGGTCCGCGTTGGCAATGGCGCCTCTTGAAACAGGAACAGCACTGGAGTGGCAACCCCTCAGCCAATCCTGGCGCTGCCTGCAGCGCCAGGATTGGCTGAGGGCACGGTTACTCTTCGCCCGCCGCCTGCCCATTAGGAGACCGAGGGGCTCCTAATGGGCATGCGCAAGCCAGTGGAAACACAAGTGCGCATGATTGGGCACAGGCGAAAAATTCGCTCACCTTCCCCACTCATGCTCACTTGTGCTGCTGCCTGTCCCTGGCTGGTCGGACAATGCACGTCAGTCAACATGACGCCGGACCGCCCACCACCTTCAGATTCTGAAGGGGGTGGGCGGTCCGACGTCATGCTGATTGACATGATTGTCAGACTCAGTTCTCCCTCGGCGTCGCACGGGCGGACGGTGGGGCAACGCCCCAACGCCCTAATGGACGCACCGCCGCTGCAAAAAAGGTCAGCCCGTGGATTTCGGAACATTGATTGCAATTCAGAGGACCCTTGGTTTGTTCCGTGTGTGTCAGCTTCTCTGCTAACTGACGGATTTATTATGGAGCAGTAGTCCATTATTGCAGCTGGACTTCCTTTGGCACCTGGAAGAGAAAGGTTGCTGTGAGAGTTAGTTGGATTCTCCCATGGGTTTTTGGAATCAAGGCACCAGACTCGCTCAGTTCTTGGAATCGAAGCTTTCTTGCACTTTTCTTAGAGATTCTCCGTTTGTTCTTTTTTCACAAAACATGGTTTTTTGTTTTACATTTTCTTGTAGTTTGTCCAGAGTCTTCATCATCCGCCAAGCACAGTGTGGGCTGGGTATGGAGTCTAAACATAGGGAAGGTCTGAGTGCCAGTGCTGAGAGCCTTCATTGAAGTATTGGGAAGAACAGGGCAAATGGGATCATGGTCAAAAAGGATTTTTTAACGAATAGGTAGGACTTTCATAATTTTGTTTTTCTTCCTAGAAGCCACTACCGACTTAACTTGCGGTTTGCCGGCTTGCAACCGCTGATTGAAAACTGTAAGTGTGGGGGAAATGGCGGCGCTCTTCTGGAGCTTATAATTTGCTACTTGCAGGCCATGGACCAGAAGTCTCAGCTTACTGCATGCCCCATTTGTGGCTATTTGAAGTACTTGATTTTGAAACACCCCCTCCTCCTTTGGGCATGGCAGCACCTTCAATATTACCAATAAAATATCTTGGATATGGTCCAAATTGTTTACTAATTTTTCCAAAAGAGCTAAAACAGATGACAAGACTCTTTCTATACACATAAGAGACGCAGATACTTGTGTGTATTGACCAGGGAGCTTACAAGACAGGTTCCCAAGCATTTCCAAGTCAGGAGTTTCAGATGTCCATAGTGGTATCGATGATTGATCCGACGGAGTGCTACTGAATAGATTTAAACCGGTAGTCTGTGTCGAGCCAGAAGGGGTCTTAGAGGAGCCAGCCATTATAAGGGAATGTTTTCTCAAATTTATATCCAAGTCTGGTAATGTGAAATCCTCTTTCTGAGAATTACTGGACTTCTCAGGTCCCAAGTTAATAGCATTTGAGACAGATGACTACTGAGCAGGAGTTAGGCGTACATTTACATTTGCTTCAGCTCAAGAGGAGGTGTTACAGGTCTCTGAATTAGAGACGGGAGCTTCATGCTTGGTGATTGATGAAGTATTCTGATTTTGGAAAAAGGAAAAGATTTAGTTCGACCCTGGCAAAGAGTGGTATGACGCAACGTATTGGGTTGTAATTAATTTTTTTGCATGTTCTCATAGTAATCAATCTACCGGAGCATAGCATCCAAGCTGTCATCTTGCCCTGTCAACAAGAAATGGATGTAAAATATTTAAGCACCAGACCTGCTGGTAATAAAAGGCCATATGTGATATAATGCTTAGAGTGGGGAGCACACGGCGGAGAGCAAGCCGCACCACAAACATAGCTGGGTCACTTCCGCTCTCCCGGGTCTTCCATCAAAAAGAGCTCTAACAGCTCTGTAAAACACCCCAATTGGCCAATGTAGAAACAGTTATTCATATGAACCAACCCGCATTAACCAATGAGTGGCCCCAATCCAGAATTAAACTCCACAATCCTCTTTTCTGCTCTCTCTTCATGCACCCTTTCTCACCTTTTATTTAAGTTCTTTTGCCTTTTAGTTTTGCTTTTTAATTTTAGCAGCGGCCGAGAGGTACCCGTGCCTGGGTCCCCAAGTCAGTCGGTAGACAGCGTTCGGCCCTTAGCAATGCAGCACACAGAGGGCGTCCGCATCCACAACAATCTCCAGTGGCATCCGAAAAGAGACTCAGAGTAGCAATGTGAGGGAGTGGAGGTACTCAATGTCGGGTGCGGGAAGCCTGCCAGCCGCATCACATCTCCCTTTATTGCTCCGTCGCAAGGCTGAATTGCGGGAGCCAGCAGCAGTAACCAGAGTCAAAGCTGGCTCAGCGAGAAAACAGCGCAGGGCAGAAAAGTACCTTGCTTTGCTGAGCTGCCAGAAATCGGCGCTCTGCGACCACACCACTTCGACAGTGTCCTGCTGGGTCCACGCCCGAGCCACACTTCAGGGCATCAGGGCGTCACAATGAAAGGCGTTCGGGCCCTCAGCTCGTGTCGCAGCCTCGGACCTGCTACCCTGAGCTCCAAGCCCGCGACAGTATCAAGTCACAAAAAGAATTTCCCTGTCCGCTGCAGCTCAGGGTCCGCAGCTCCAATCTCAGAGCCCATCGCAGCCTCAAAATAGCAGCTCCTCCTCCCACTCGCAGGACAGCACATCATCACGCAAGACCCACACTGCACTCAAAAAGGGAGGTATCCGGTCTTGGGGTATTTCAAGATCTTATCAAAGGCATTGGGTTGCTAGCACATCACACTCTCCAAAATATGCAAACTTAGCTCAAAACGGAAACCCAAGACAAAAGATAAGAATCTGCTAAAACCTACTTTCTTTGGTATCTTCAACTTCTCTGTATTTACTATAAGGCTGCATGGGCCTCTCATAATAAGCATGAATTGACTCTTTCGGCTCGTGTAGCCCTTATAATTTTCACCCAATTCACTTGCTTATCTGGCACTTTCTTTTCCAAATGCTCTATCACCATCCTATATTTGTCAGCAACCCTTTCAGGTGGAGCATTGTTAGGAGTAACTCTAGCTGGTTCCTCCGTAGGCCAAGCAAAAGCAACCTTACACTTTGTCCATAAATCACTAGGAACAACGAGCTCAACTAATGAATACAAATCAATCCAAGGCATTCTCAAAATTTGTCAACAATCTATGATCCTCCTTGTATCACTTGTCAGGTGCTTCTCTCAGTTTTGGAAAAATCATCATAAAGGCATAGAGATCACTCCTAGTCCAAGGTACATGCACATAATACCTGCCATGGACTTCTCTCAAAGGAAATTCTGTCACTGCATCTTGATCCATGCACTCACAACTGTCTTTGCTTTCTTCTCCATCTCTGTTCCTTTTCTTTTAGTAAGAACTTTCCACTTTTCTCTGTACTTCTTTAAATCTCTCCAGTCTTTAGCTTTCTCAGCTAGATACTTAACCCCTTGCATGAGTCGGACGGCCGGGATCCGTCTGAAACCATGGTGGGCCTGCGCGTCGGACCGCTCCCGGCCGTCCTGGCACCCACCCATGTGGGAAGCGCTAGCGCTCCTCCCATGGGCCGCCCTTGGTGACACCTCCACCAGGGATGGAAGCGGATTTGGTTTTTGCACAAACAGACGGCGGTATGAGCGCGCTAAGGCTCACCCTGACCTGGAGGTCATGTATGTGAAAAACAGAAGGAAGGATTTTAACCTGCTGTTACCGTGGGAAAGATGGAACCCAACGTGTATGTGAGAAGTGATAACTAATCACACCATGGGTCTCGGGAGGGGGGTGGTGGCTAGTAGGCACACCGCCAGCAAAGCCAGGCACCCACTTGGGACCTGGGTAAACCCTCAAAACACCGGACCCCGCGGTAACCGCAGGTTAAAATCCTTCCTTCTGTTTTTTCACATACATGACCTCCAGGTCAGGGTGAGCCTTAGCGCGCTCATACCGCCGGGGTCTACACTATTGGTCCTGAAGAATGCCCAGCCAATGGCAAGAAAGTGGCAGAAACATGTCGACCACACATAGTGAGGTATAGCTGATTAATCTACCCAGCTTAAACATCACTCACTCATTTTTTATCCGTGGCTGGTTGGCCAACAATTAAAATTATTTTTGGACACAACCACGTCACTTTTAAACTCACATCACAATCACTTGCACTTGTCACCCAGACATAAAAACATTTTTTGAACCAGCTCCGCAGTAATTCTGGCGTCGCAGCACACCGGGGAGGTATTCGACCTCTGACCTATGATGAAGCATGTCACCAACTAGGTTGGTGAGTGAGGGCTTTTTAAAGAATCACATCTGATTCTTCTTCCCAGCTCTTCTTGAAAGTGGATACACTCTGTTGTTGTGCATATTGATCTGGGGGATCAAGAGTGTCCCTTATACTCCCTCACTCTCTTGTTGTTTTTTGGAAAGGTAGAGATACAACATCCATCCTGAACTAAAATAGCACGCCCACATGCAAGTGAAACATGGACTTCCTACCTTACTTCCATGGAGGTAACAACCTAGGGAATAGACATCATAGTGACTAGCATACTTCATTCATAGTGATATACAATCAGCAGGGTGATCCTTAGAGTGACACTGCAAAGGAAAACATGCTACACATGTGAAACTGATTCTGTGGAGAAAAAATACATGCAGTCAATCATGCATCCTGACTTATTCAACTTGGGTGAATACTTTATGACATATGCAAAAAGAACAATTGATGGAAAGAATGCAGAACAATGTCATACATTCACCCCAGTACAGAGATCTGGGCCTAAATCCATCGTTTTTTTGCTCCCCATGCCATTCCAGTTTGGACCCAGCCATATGCAAATCAGTCTTGACCCTGCGCCCAATGGGAATAGTCCAGCCTGAACTGCCAGGCCAGGTCCTCCCTGGACTGGAAACAAGCATCCTAGGACCGGTTTTGGGGTTTCACCCCTCATCAACCAGGATAGCTTGACTCCAGTGGCATGGAGAGCACGGGGCCCATGTCTGGGCATTCCCGTCCCACTCGTGGTAACAAATGCAAAAAGAACAATTGATGAACAGAATGCAGAACAATGTCATACATTCATGAACTGAGGTGGCGAAGTGAGATACAGAATGATGATGGATTCAACCCAGATCTGTGACTGGGGGTGAGTGTCTGAAAAGTTTCAGCGCTCCGTCCATCATCTCCTTGTGTTTGCTTTGTTCGCCATAAGTTGGCAGGGTATGCCCAGACGTGGGTCCCTTGCTCACTTTGCCACTGGATTCAAGCCAGCATGGCTGATTAAGGGTGTTACCCAGAAACCGGTCCCAGGATGCTTGTTTCCGGTTCAGAGAAGACCTGGCTTGGCAGTTTGGGCTGGAATGTTCCCATGAGGCACAGGGTCAAGACTGATTTGCATATAGCTGGGTCTGAACTGAGGTGGCGAAGTGAGCTAAAGAATGAATATGGATTCAAGCCAGATCTGTGACTGGGGGTGAGTGTCTGAAAATTTCAGCGTTCCGTCCATCATTTCCTTGTGTTTGCTTTGTTCGCCCTAAGTGGGCAGGGTATGCCCAGACGTCGGTCCCTTGCTCACTTTGCCACTGGATTCAAGCTAGCCTGACTGATGGTGTGGTACCCAGAAACTGGTCCCAGGATGCTTGTTTACGGTTCAGGGAAGACCTGGTTTGGCAGTTCTGGCTGGACTGTTCCCATGAGGCACAGGGTCAAGACTGATTTCCATATAGGTGGGTCTGAACTGAGGTGGCGAAGTGAGCTAGAGAATGATGATGATGATGATGGAATCAACCCAGATCTGTGACTGGGGGTGAGCCTCTGAATAGTTTCAGCGCTCCGTCCATCATCTCCTTGTGTTAGCTTTCTTCGCCCTAAGTTGGCAGGGCATGCCCAGACGTGGGTCCCTTGCTCACTTTGCCACTGAATTCAAGCTAGCTTGGCTGATGAAGGGTGGTACCTGGAAACCGGCCCAAGGATGCTTGTTTCCGGTTCAGGGAAGACCTGGCTTGGCAGTACCGGCTGGACCGTTCCCATGAGGCACAGGGTCAAGACTGATATGCATATAGCTGAGTCTGAACTAAGGTGGCAAAGTGAGCTAAAGAATGATGATAGATTCAACCCAGATCAGTGACTGGGTTGAGTGTCTGAAAGCTTTCAGCGCTCCGTCCATCATCTCCTTGTGTTTGCTTTGTTCGCCCTAAGTTGGCAGGGTATGCCCAGACGTGGGTCCCTTGCTCACTTTGCCACTGGATACAAGCTAGTCTGGCTGATGAAGGGTGTTACCCAGAAACGGTCCCAGGATGCTGGTTTCCGGTTCAGGGAAGAACTGGCTTGGCAGTTCGGGCTGGGCTGTTCCCATAAGGCACAGGTTCAACACTGATTTGCATGTAGCTAGGTCTGAACTGAGGTGGCGAAGTGAGCTAAAGACTGATGATGGATTAAACACAGATCTGTGACTGGGGGCGAGTCTCTGAATAGTTTCAGGGCTCCGTCCATCATCTCCTTGTGTTAGATTTGTTCACCCCAAGTTGGCAGGGTATGCCCAGACGTGGGTCCCTTGCTCACTTTGCCACTGGATACAAGCTAGTCTGACTGATGAAGGGTGGTACCCAGAAACTGGTCCCAGGATGCTTGTTTACGGTTCAGGGAAGACCTAGCTTGGCAGTTTGGGCTGGACTCTGCCCATGAGCCAGAGGGTCAAGACTGATTTCCAAATAGCTGGGTCTGAACTGAGGTGGGGAAGTGAGCTAAAGAATGATGACGATGGATTCAACCCAGATCTGTGACTGGGAGTGAGTGTCTGAAAAGTTTCAGCGCTCCGTCCATCATCTCCTTGTGTTTGCTTTGTTCGCCCTAAGTTGGCAGGGTATGCCCAGACGTGGGTCCCTTGCTCACTTTGCCACTGGATTCAAGCCAGCCTGGCTGATGAAGGGTGTTACCCAGAAACCGGTCCCAGGATGCTTGTTTCCGGTTCAGGGAAGACCTGGCTTGGCAGTTTGGGCTGGACTCTGCCCATGAGGCAGAGGGTCAAGACTGATTTGCATATAGCTGGGTCTGGACTGAGGTGGCGAAGTAAGCTAAAGAATGATGATGGATTCTGTGACTGGGGGGGGGGAGTGTCTGAAAAGATTCAGCGCTCCGTCCATCATCTGCTTGTTTTTGCTTTGTTCGCCCTAAGTTGGCAGGGTATGCCCAGACGTGGGTCCCTTGCTCACTTTGCCACTGGATACAAGCTAGTCTGGCTGATGAAGGGTGTTACCCAGAACCGGTCCCAGGATGCTTGTTTCCGGTTCAGGGAAGACCTGGCTTGGCAGTTCGGGCTGGACTGTTCCCATGAGGCACAGGGTCAAGACTGATTTGCATGTAGCTGGGTCTCAACTGAGGTGGCGACGTGAGCTAAAGAATGATGATGGATGCAACCCAGATCTGTGACTGGGGGTGAGTGTCTGAAAAGTTTCAGCACTCCGTCCATCATCTCCTTGTGTTTGCTTTGTTCGCCCAAGTTGGCAGGGTATGCCCAGACGTGGGTCCCTTGCTCACTTTGCCACTGGATACAAGCTAGTCTGGCTGATGAAGGGTGTTACCCAGAAACAGCCCCAGGATGCTTGTTTCCGGTTCAGGGAGGGCTTGGCAGTTCGGGCTGGGGTGTTCCCATAAGGCACAGGTCAACACTGATTTGCATGTAGCTAGGTCTGAACTGAGGTGGCGAAGTGAGCTAAAGACTGATGATGGATTCAACCCAGATCTGTGACTGGGGGTGAGCCTCTGAATAGTTTCAGCGCTCCGTCCATCATCTCCTTGTGTTTGCTTTGTTCTCCCTAAGTTGGCAGGGTATGCCCAGACGTGGGTCCCTTGCTCACTTTGCCCCTGGATTCAAGCTAGCCTGGCTGATGAAGGGTGTTACCCAGAAACCGGCCCAAGGATGCTTGTTTCCGGTTCAGGGAAGACCTGGCTTGGCAGTACCGGCTGGACCGTTCCCATGAGGCACAGGGTCAAGACTGATATGCATATAGCCGAGTCTGAACTAAGGTGGCAAAGTGAGCTAAAGAATGATGATGGATTCAACCCAGATCAGTGACTGGGTTGAGTGTCTGAAAGCTTTCAGCGCTCTGTCCATCATCTCCTTGTGTTTGCTTTGTTCGCCCTAAGTTGGCAGGGGATGCACAGACGTGGGTCCCTTGCTAACTTTGCCACTGGATTTAAGCTAGCCTGGCTGATGAAGGGTGTTATCCAGAAACCGGTCCCAGGATGCTTGTTTCCGGTTCAGGGAAGACTTGGCTTGGCAGTTCGGGCTGGACCGTTCACATGAGGCACAGTGTCAAGACTGATTTGCATATAGCTGGGTCTGAACTGAGGTGGCGAAGTGAGCTAAAGAATGATGATGGATTCAACCCAGATCTGTGACTGAGGGTGAGTGTCTGAAAGGTTTCAGCGCTCCGTCCATCATCTCCTTGTGTTTGGTTTGTTGGCCCTAAGTTGGCAGGGGATGCCCAGATGTGGGTCCATTGCTCACTTTGCCACTGGATTCAAGCTAGCCTGGCTGATGAATGGTGTTACCCAGAACCAGGTCCCAGGATGCTTGTTTCCGGTCCAGGGAAGACCTGGCTTGGCAGTTCGGGCTGGGCTGTTCCCATGAGGCAGAGGTTCAAGACTGATTTGCATGTAGCTAGGTCTGAACTGAGGTGGCGAAGTGAGCTAAAGAATGAGGACGATGGATTCAACCCAGATCTGTGACTGGGGGTGAGCCTCTGAATAGTTTCAGCGCTCCGTCCATCATCTCCTTGTGTTAGCTTTCTTCGCCCTAAGTTGGCAGGGCATGCCCAGACGTGGGTCCCTTGCTCACTTCGCCACTGAATTCAAGCTAGCCTGGCTGATGAAGGGTGGTACCTGGAAACCGTCCACAGGATGCTTGTTTCCGGTTCAGGGAAGACCTGGCTTGGCAGTTTGAGCTCTTGAAACCTCCAGGCCACCCAAAAACCCTAATCCCGTTTTAGCTAATAAAGAATTCAATAACTGGATCCTTAACTCTCTGGACTCTGTACTCCCTACAAAAAACCTAGCAACAAACCGCTGCAACGTAACAGCACCCTGGTACTCCCCCAGTCTACGGGAAATGAAACGAAGCTGTAAAAAACGAGAGGAAGTGGCGATTAGACTACTCCCCTTCTAAGAAAACTGCCTACAGGGATGCAATAAAAAATTTTAAGAACAAAATTAAATCCGCCCAATCAATCTTCTTTGAGGAAAAAATCAAAGCAGCTGCCTCCAAACCAAAAGAAATATATCAAATTGCTAAATCTATTCTTAAACTCCCGGAAAAGTCACCAAATATGAACAACGCACAAACCCGCTGTAATAACCTAGCAGAGTTTTTTTCCCAGAAAATATTAACAATATACACTTCCTTCCCACCCCCCCAACAGACATAACACTCGACCAGCACTTAAATATGGCCCCTCCTTCCTCAGTTACCCTGGGCACTTTTCCCCCACTTGACCACCTTAGATTGGATCTTATCATGCATCAGGTGAAATCTGGCTCTCCTCTAGACCCGGCGCCCCCGCATGCCTTGCTGCCAGCGATCAGCAACATTCTCCCCACTATACTTGACCTGCTTAATGCCTCTTTGTCCTCGGGCACAGTTCCGCCCCCCTGGAAATGCGCCATGGTCAAGGCCCTCCTGAAAAAACCCAATCTGGATCAGGGGGACCCCAGTAATTATCGGCCGATCTCTTTACTACCATGGCTGTGCAAGGTCCTGGAGAAACATGTGAATACTATACTGACAGATTATCTGGAGAGCAACCATTTGCTCGATCTCTCTCAGACGGGTTTCCGGCCCATGCACGGGACCGAAACCGCACTCCTTGCAGTAACCGAAGAAGCCAGAATGATCTTGGACCAAGGGGGCTCAGCAGCAATCATTCTCCTTGATCTAAGCGCTGCATTTGACACTGTAAACCATGAAATATTAATACAACGACTCTCCAAATTGGGAGTAACGGGAAATGCCATCAAGTGGTTCAAGTCATTTCTGGCAGACCGCAGTTTTCAGGTTTGAGGGCGAAATCACCTCCCCCAGCAAACCTCTTGGCTGTGGGGTGCCTCAGGGCTCCTCCCTGAGCCCCACGCTGTTTAACATATATATGAGCCCCCTAGCTGAAATTGTCCGTCCGTTCGGCATAAAAATCACCACCTATGCCGACGACACTCAGCTAGTGGTGGCTCTCAATCAGCCTAACATACCCCATAACAACTTGAGTGAATGCTTGGAGGAGGTGGTTAAATGGATGACAGCATCCTGCCTAAAGCTGAACGGAGACAAGACGGAGCTCATGCTCCTAGGCAATGTCCCCAAGTACATTATGAATTCACTATGGCCATCTTGTCTTGGTTCTGCCCCAGTGCCCAAGGACACGATCAAGAGCCTGGGTATATGGCTGGATAACACCCTCAGCTTCAATCACCAAGCAACCAAACTCGCGGCCACTTGCTATGGTCTACTGAGGCTGCTTCGGAAGGTTCTCCCCTTACTTCCATTCCAGGCGAGACAGATCATGGTCCAGGGCCTTATTCTGTCACGCCTGGACTTCGGAAATGCCCTCTTTCTGGGAGCCCCACAATCCACTCTGAATAAGCTTCAGATCATTCAAAACTGTGCCGCTCGAACGCTTCTTCAGACTCCCCGTCGATCTCCCATCAGTCCTGGCCTTAGAAGCCTACATTGGCTCCCAGTCCGGGAGAGAATTAAATTCAAGGCCCTCTGTATCACCCACATGGCCTTCTGGAAGACAGGCCCCGCCATAAATCAACCGCTGATCACTCCCTACCGGCCGATTAGACAGCTTAGGTCATCCTCCTCTCTTCTTGCCAAAGTACCCAGGATAAAAAGAACTAGATGTGGTGGCCGCTCGTTCTCGTACAACGCGGCCAAGCTATGGAATTCTCTCCCCCCGCATCTGCGATCAGAGTCTAATATACTCTCATTCCGTAAGCTCCTCAAGACTTCTGTTTCAATAAACCCGGACAGCCCCAAGTGTCTTTTATGCCCGTATTGTCCGCAGCGCTAGGACGCCTAAGGGTAGCTATCGCGCTCAACAAATTGTCATTCATTCATTCATTCACTGTTCCCATGAGGCACAGGGTCAAGACTGATTTGCATATACCTGGGACTGAACGGAGGTGGCGAAGTGAGCTAAAGAATGATGATGATTCAACCCAGATCTGTGACTGGGGGTGAGTGTCTGAAAACTTTCAGCACTCAGTCCATCATCTCCTTGTGTTTGCTTTGTTCGCCCTAAGTTGGCAGGGTATGCCCCGACGTGGGTCCCTTGCTCACTTTGCCACTGGATTCAAGCTAGCCTGGCTGATGAAGGGTGTCACCCAGAAAGCGGTCTCAGGATGCTTGTTTCCGGTTCAGGGAAGACCTGCTTGGCAGTTCTGGCTGGACTGTTCCCATGAGGCACAGGGTCAAGACTGATTTGCATATAGCTGGGTCTGAACTAAGGTGGCGAAGTGAGCTGAAGAATGATGATGGATTCAACCCAGATCTGTGACTGGGGGTGAGTGTCTCAAAAGATTCAGCGCTCCGTCCATCATCTCCTTGTGTTTTCTTTGTTCGCCCTAAGTTGGCAGGGTATGCCCAAACGTGGGTCCCTTGCTCACTTTGCCACTGGATTCAAGCCAGCCTGGCTGATGAAGGGTGTTACCCAGAAACCGGTCCCAGGATGCTTGTTTCTGGTTCAGGGAAGACCTGGCTTGGCAGTTTGGGCTGGACTCTTCCCATGAGGCAGAGGGTCAAGACTGATTTGCATATAGCTGGGTCTGAACTGAGGTGGCGAAGTGAGCTAAAGAATGATGGATTCAACCCAGATCTGTGACTGGGGGTGAGGGTCTGAAAAATTTCAGCGCTCTGTCCATCATCTCCTTGTGATTGCTTTGTTTGCCCTAAGTGGGCTGGGTATGCCCAGACGTGGGTCCCTTGCTCACTTTGCCACTGGATTCAAGCTAGCCTGGCTGATGAAGGGTGTTACCCAGAAATGGTCCCAGGATGCTTGTTTCCGTTTGAGGGAAGACCTGGTTTGGCAGTTCGGGCTGGACTGTTCCCAAGAGGCACAGGGTCAAGACTGATTTCGATATAGGTGGGTCTGAACTGAGGTAGCGAAGTGAGCTAAAGAGTGATGTTGGATTCAACCCAGATCTGTGACTGGGGGTGAGTGTCTGAAAATTTCAGCGATCCGTCCATCTCCTTGTGTTTGGTTTGTTCGCCCTAAGTTGGCAGGGTATGCCCAGATGTGGGTCCCTTGCTCACTTTGCCACTGGGTTCAAACTAGCCTGGCTGATGAAGGGTGTTACCCAGAAATGGTCCCAGGATGCTTGTTTCCGGTTCAGGGAAGACCTGGCTTGGCAGTTCTGGCTGGGCTGTTCCCATAAGGCACGGGGTCAACACTGATTTGCATATACCAAGGTCTGAACTGAGGTGGCGAAGTGAGCTAAAGACTGATGATGGATTCAACCCAGATCTGTGACTGGGGGTGAGTGTCTGAAAAGTTTCAGTGCTCCGTCCATCATCTCCTTGTGTTTGCTTTGTTCGACCTAAGTTCGCAGGGTATGCCCAGACGTGGGTCCCTTGCTCACTTTGCCACTGGATTCAAGCTAGCCTGGCTGATGAAGGGTGTTACCCAGAAACCGGTCCCAGGATGCTTGTTTCCAAACCAGGGAAGTCCTGGCTTGGCAGTTCGTGCTGGACTGTTCCAATGAGGCAGAGGTTCAAGACTGATTTGAATGTAGCTGGGTCTGAACTGAGGTGGCGAAGTAAACTAAAGAATGTGATGGATTCAACCCAGATCTGTGACTGGGGGTGAGTGTCTGAAAAGTTTCAGCACTCCGTCCATCATCTCCTTGTGTTTGCTTTGTTCGCCCTAAGTTGGCAGGGTATGCCCAGACGTGGGTCCCTTGCTCACTTTGCCACTGGGCTCAAGCTAGCCTGGCTGATGAAGGGTGTTACCCAGAAACCAGTCCCAGGATGCTTGTTTCTGGTTAATGGAAGACCTGGCTTGGCAGTTCGGGCTGGACTGTTCCCATGAGGCACATGGTCAAGACGGATTTGCATATAGCTGGGACTGAACTGAGGTGGCGAAGTGAGCTAAAGAATGATGATGGATTCAACCCAGATCTGTGACTGGGGGTGAGTATCTGGAAAGTTTCAGTGCTCCGTCCATCATCTCCTTGTGTTTGCTTTGTTCGCCCTAAGTTGGCAGGGTATGCCCAGACGTGGGTCCCTTGCTCACTTTGCCACTGGATTCAAGCTAGCCTGGCTGATGAAGGGTGTTATATAAACAACAAAAGAGTGCGATTGATAAACAACGAGCCGGGAGAAAAATGAAAATCACTAAGTTTAAAAAGAACCCTCACTCACCAACCTAGTTGGTGACATGCTTCATCATTGGGTTCCCACCAGAGAGGCCGAGTACCTCCCTGGTGTGCTACAACGCCTGTTTACAGCGGAGCTGGTTTTTTCATAGATGTGAATGTGCAAAAGGTGTGTGCAACAAAGTGATTTAAAAAAATGCCTGGGTTTAATCCAAAGTACTTTATTGGCGGAAAACCTGGCATCAATAAAACAGTTGTGGAGGATAATTAGCTGGCTCTTTTTACCAGATGTATCCTAAAGTGAAGGTAAATTGAAAAATAAAATTGGTCAACATGTTTCTGCCACTGTGTGCTTCTAGCAGGGCATTCGTCAGGACCAACCCACCACGGCGGTGTGCGCACCCTAAGGCGCACCCTAACCTGTGGGGGAAATCGAACTGGATTAACTCACGGTTTCCGTGAACGTCTTCAGGATTTCTGAAAACCGTATATATCTGTAAAGACAAAGACAAAAGAACAGAAAGACGATACTCATCACATACTGTACATGAAACTTTTTTGTGCATGCACATGCCGTGAGTGATTTCCATTGTGCTGGTATTACATGCTCTTCAAACTTTAACGAGGAATATTCTATCAATGAGAAATTATGGTGCCATATTAGTGACATCAACCTCTTATCCCTCGTGTGGTTATATATGTTAAAAATAACTCAAAATAGGTACCGGACTCTTTGTATCAAATCGACACCCGATCGAGAATTAACATAGGCGTACTTCCCTATTCGTAATATAAGTACACGCCTGTTCAGATATTACCGATATATTTTTTTTTAAGGTTAAAAACAGAACCTGGTTAAAACGGGATGCGACTATGATAAGAATAACGCAATACCCGTAGATGAGGCAGTGATTGTAAAAAATGAAAGGAGGAGAACTTTGCTTACATTAAGCCTATAATTGGCCTTACTCCATGAGTCCCGGAGGGGGGCAGTGGCTTGTAGTCACACACTGCAAGAAGGGAAACCAGCCATAAATGGTTTAACTTACTGCAAGGCCTTGATGTTACCTCTAACAGTTGTAAAGAATCGGCAGCTTACTTCGTCAAAGCCTTCCGCCCGTGTGAGTCCTACACGCTCCCTCACCAGGGACCCCGACGATGCCTTACCGTCGGATCGGGAGATGTTTTAAAGAAAGTATCCGGTCAGGAGACCGGAAACAGGAAACGCGTCACTCATGTGACCCGCTTACGTCCAATAGGCACATTTCAAATCAGGCGCTCTAGATGACCAGTGCGCCAACCCACTGGTCGTTTGAAAAAAAGTTAAAAATGGGCAGAACTTTATTGTTCATGACAAATAAATTTAATACAGCGATCTTTAGAGAATTTATTGGTTCAGTAATTAAACGAATTTAAGAACTGAAATTTCCCAAAAGTAAAGGTCACTGAATCAGGAAAGCAAAAAACGAACTATGTTGCTTAAGATCTCACATAGAAAGGCAATCTTCAAGTGTTGCTCTGTTAACTAAGTGAACACAACATTTAGCTTGCAAAAACGAACATGTTTGAGCCAAAAAAGAATGAAGGCATATATCAATTAAAAGCCATTTCGCATCAATCTCAGCTCATACAAGGTGTGCGAATCAGAGGGTGCAAATAGCAGCTAAGTGCAAGTCTGGGTCTGGACTGAGGTGGCGAAGTGAGCTAAAGAATGATTTTGGAATCAACCCAGATCTGTGACGGGGGTGAGTGTCTGAAAAGTTTCAGCTCTCCGTCCATCATCTCCTTGTGTTTGCCCTACTTTCTGACATAGTCAGATGCCAGAGGGAGGTCTCCTGTAGTCACACACTATTAGCATAATGTTATTATTAATTAGAAATACTTCCAATTGGGAACCAGTTCGTGATAAAAAATTGGAAACCAGTATGTGATAAGAAAATTGTTTACAATAGAGGTAGGATGTCATGTTTGCTAAAATTAATTATAAATTTCTGCATTAGTAAAAGTAAGGCCATTTAATCTCTTTAATATTCTGCAGGAACATCTCTCATATTATACCTGTTAAGGAATCTGAGTACATCTTAGAATCCCCGCAAATGAACGGGTAACTTTGCTCTGTTCTCGTATCAGCCCAACACACGGCTGGCCAGAACACTTACTTCGTCAAGTAGCGGCATCCATCTGTGTACCTACATCGTTCTCCCTGATCTGCCAAAAAACTGGGCAGAGTCCGAGGGAGACGCTGTAAAAGTTGACAACACTGTAGACTACATTTCCCATTATGCAGTTGATATTCTAAACAAGGACATCCAATAGATTCCCATAGTAGCAGCATTGTCTGTTCCTATTGGCGGCGCACACAGGCGCAGCCACCCCTCAATATAGCACCCGCCGTGATTCATTCTTTGAAAGAATGAATCACTCTCCAATTGGTTGTGACCCTGTAGACTACATCTCCCATGATCATATTGCTATTCTAAACAACGACATCCAATAGATTGCATTATAGCCGCATTGGTGGTTCCTATTGGTGGAGCACACAGGAGCAGCCACAACTCAATATAGCGCTCTTTTACAGCATTTCCTTTGGACTTTGCCCAGTTTTTCAGCAGGGTAGAATGATATCGGTACACAGACAGACGCCACTCCTTGATGAAGAAAGTGTCCTGGCAGCCTTGTGTTGGGATGATCTGAGCATGGGGCAAAGTTACCAGTTCTTTTGGGGGTTCTAAGATGTACTCATTCCTTAACAGGCATGATTCACGTTTATGCTGAATATTCAAGAGACTTGATGGCCTTACTTTTACTAATGCAGCAATTTATAATGAATTCTGGCAAACATGTCCATCTTACCTCTATTGTAAACATTTTTTTATCGCTAACTGGTTCCAAATTGGAAGTATTACTAATAATAACATTATGCTAATAGTGTGTGACTACAGGAGCCGTCCTCCCCGGCATCTAACCATGCTATAAAATATTCACCCAAGTTGGGTAAGTCAGGATACATGATTGAATGCATGTATTTTTGTCTCCACAGAACCACAGTTTCATGGGTGTTGCATGTTTTGCTTTCCAATGTCACTCTAGGGATCAACTGTGCTGATTTTACATCACTATGAATTAACTATGCTATTTTACAGTGCCTACAGTACTCACTATGATGTCAATTCCCTAGGTTGTTCCCTCCATGCAAGTAAGGTAGGAATTCCTTGTTTCACCAACATGCAGAGGTGCTATTGTAGTTCAGAAGGGATATTGTAGCTCTACCTTTTTTAGCCCTGATGAATACCCGAAACCGTGTCAGGCTAGTATATGGGCAGAAACACGTTGGCAGGAAGATAGATGTGACAGCCACAGTGCCCAGAAGCATCCCAGTTGGCAGGAAAGCAGATGTGAGGGTCATAGTGCCCAGAAACATCCCTTCTTTTCCTTTAACCATACCTAGGGTACCTAATAATAAACCTATATCCAGGGTGGTGTAGAAGCCTATGATGAAGCATGCCACATTATGTGGGTAAGGCTTCCTTATCCAGAAATACTGGATCTAGAATCTCACTGTAGGGATATTTAACCCGGGATACAATAATTTTCCAGTTTTTTTATGCCCCATACATGTTATTAGTTATATTTATTTAGGCTCATCATATTCATTTCAACATGTGTCATATTTCTCTTAACACGTCAGTCACTTCTGCATATATTTTATGCTTTTTATTGCAAGTCCTATTCATTTCAGTGCTTGCTATATTCTTTTCAGTAAGGGCCATATTTATTTCAGTACACTTGATGTATATTTAGGTATATGGTTTATTCAATTTGAAATGTGTTATCAATTTCATTCACTAAGTAAAATATTCATTCTGCGGTTTATCAGATATTTTTTGCTACATGGAAAATTGATTTTGCCATATATCATATTGGTTTTGAAACATGTTATATTCATTCTGTTTGTGTTATATTCGTTTTTCTGTGTATTTCAGTCAGTTTCATATTTGTAGAGCGGTTTTTTTTTTTACATGAAAGATTTCCAATATGGGAGAGAAGAAATAGACTCCACAGTCAACGGGGGGAGGGGGGAGGGGGGGGCAACATTTGCTGGTCATGCAGGTATTACAATGAAGCGATGTGGAGAGAACTGTAAAAGGAGCATCCCCGGGTGCAGCACTCCCCCCACCCCCAGTGCAGCATCCACCCGGGTGCTGCAGCACAAACACCAACTCTTTCCTGCCATAACCTGCAGTGCTGCCCAGACCGTGGCCATGCACGTAGTGCCAGACTGTTCATACGGCTCATAGGGCAGTCCCCAGCAGGATGAAGGGCATGGAGGGCAGTTTTCACAGGCCTTTACCATTCCATGGACTTAAAGTTTTTGCTTGGGTAGGTGGTCACTTTAACAGCACTAACGATCATGGTGCTTGTCTTCACACTTCTGTGTGTGATCTTTAGATCCTCAAAGCACAGCTTCACTACATGCACTCCAGAGCTTACAAGTGCACAAAGAGTGCACACTGCATTGCACAAGCTCCAAGCACCAAGCTTTTTTAATCCTCATTTGTTGCAGCTAAAGTGGTTGTGCAAATGTGCAGTCACACATACGCATAACACTTATGACTATCTATTGTTGCTACATACCATGCACCTGAAGGCAGAGTGGTGGACTGTGGGTGACTAGGGAACAGGCACATAAAGATTGAGTGGAAGCTCATTTTTATATTAAAAATAATGTGCTTAAATTAGACTGGCTTTACTTGACATAACTAGGCTGAATTGGGCAGCAGAATTTAGAAGAGTGCTTGTTTATTTGTGTGCATGAGCCCGGCACCTTAATGTTTTAATTTGTTTTGAGAAAATCATTTTCATTCATGAGCAAACCATGGTCTTTACTTGCATGTAACAAATAATGTTTCATTGGTTTTCCTAGGAAAGGTCGCTGCGATCTTGCAACCAGGGCCGGACTGGGAACCAAAACAGGTGCTGGCAAAGTGCTCGCCCGGCCCCCCCAGGGGGTTGGGGATGCGGCCGAGCTGTTTGCCAGGGCCGGTTTCGGCCGATTTTCTTACAGGGGCCGATATTGCGGCTATGCTGCAAAACCGGCACTGTAACAAAAACGACCCCCAGGGGCCAAAAACCGTCCCCAACCCTTGCGGCCCACCGGGGAAACGCCCGGTGCCCGCTATGGCCAGTCCGGCCATGCTTGCAACATTTCAAGGCCACTCAGTTGAGCATCCGTTAACATGTCAATGTTATTTGTGTGTAAAAGCAGTTAATTGTTTGTCTCTTGTGTTTTGCATTAATATTAAATGATGTGCACTGTTAGTCAATGCAAGTGTGTGTTATTTTAAAATAATAATGTGCTTACGGCTGTGCAAGTAACATTTCTGTGCAGCACATCTCCGTAATGTCAGGCTCTGAAAATTGTAAGCTTTCTTTGTCCAAAAAGATAAAAATGATATGCTTTTGGGGGGGGGGGGGAACAGCCAGTTTTTTTTACATTTTGCTTTCAGCTTCAGAGCAGTGAGGGTTGGTGAGAGCTTTGCTTAGACTTCGAATGAGCAGACCTCATGTCAGTGTGCTTGACACTTAGCGAGACAGTGTATGCTTTTGCTTACAATTTGAATATGCTGGTTTCCTTGAATGATTAACTAATCTTTTGCCCTCTGTAATTAATATCTGGATATTTGAATAAATTAACAGAATTGAGATTAGTGTCTCAAGTATTTTCTTAATGTTATTGGACAAAAATATTACATCAGCATTTCTCCCTTTTCCGCAAATTGACCCCCTATACAAGTAGTTATGCTTGGTCATCAACACATGTTAATTAGCAATGTGTGTAGAACCAGAGGAGACAACCCGAGACTCTGCCAAAGCTGTGCAAGCTGAAATCTATCATGAATAGGGACAAGACAAAGGGCCATATTATCAAGAACGGCGATAACATTATCGCTGCTTTAGCGGCAGGAAACGGCCGCTAAAGCGGCGATAAGGGGCTTGATAATATGCCCTATAGAATTCCAATAGAAGCCAGGTTCTGGTGTGAAGGACATCAAACCTGGGCTTCTATTGGAATTCTATAGGGCATATTATCAAGCCCCTTATCGCCGCTTTAGCAGCAGTTTCCTGTCGCTAAAGCAGTGATAATGTTATCGCCGTTCTTGATAATATGGCCCAGAGTTTTTACAAACCTTACTTGGAACTGAATTAGTGAGCTGCCTGCAGAGTTCTTTATAATCTGTGTTGGAAACTGTTTTTTTTTGTTGAGGGGGTGAAGACCCTTTGCAGGTAACAATCACAATCTCGGTCAGGGTGAACCACGAAAGTCACTAAATTAACCTGCACTTATCGCTCCAGTAGCTTTGCACAAAAGCAGTCAGACGTAACTTAGAGGCAATTTGTTAATTTATATGCAGTGCACAAACAGTAATAAAGTGAAAACACAAGAAAAATCCCAAGAAAAATGGAGTACATTTTAAGTAAAATGACACCAGAACAACAAAAATCTAATCACAAGATTCTGATAAATGCAATTTCAAAGTTTTACGTAAGTATAGCGTCTAAATCACAAAGCGCCTCTCGAGGTATCTGGTAGTGCTACAACGGCGGAAAGTGACAAGTTGACGCTGACCCCTGTGGAGCGGATAGAGGGACCAAGATAGCCCTGCTAAAAAAGTTAACATCTCAAAGTCTGGTCCAAGGAGTTCAGTTCGTTGTGGATGAGGCAGCAAGGCACAGGGAGGGCTTCGCGGGTGATCATTGCTGTAGTGCGTAGAGCTTGCCTGGCATCATTGATGGCTGTCGCTGTAGCATGAAGATCTGGATGGACAACAAGTACTGTCATTAATGGAGCTTCGTGCTGGCAGTCACCACGGGCTGTCGTTGCTGTAGCACGAAGTTCAGTTCTTGAGTTGCTGGTCATTGTTGGTTATCACTGGTGGTCGCTGTAGCTTGAAGAATCGTGTTCAGCTGAGCTTTGCATTGGCAGGTGGTAGAGTCTCAGAATGAGCACATCCTATCATGGTCACGAAGATCCCAAAGTTTCAGGATTTCTCCCTTTCTTTAAGAAGAGTACACTCTGAATCAAGCCAAGATCCCAGGACCTGTGGATGCATTTCTAGGGAAACAGGGACTCACTCTAGCACAGGCCAACAGGGCTCAGGCAGGTCTTGCTGTAGCAGGTCACTTGGGCAGTTCCAAGAAGCCCTCTGGAGCTTGCTGTGTCCCTATAGCTCAGAACAGGAGGTCAGTCAACGGACCCTTGGAGTCACTTGTTAGTCTGGGATGAAGGGAATAGGTCCAATCTTCCTTCACAGAGTACATGGCATGCCTCAAGCAGCAGGGCAGTCCACTGGAGAACAAGGCAGGTCTTCTTCTGTAGTCTACAGATCCAGGAGTGTATTCAAGAGTTGGTCTGAAGGTACAATATTTATACCTGGTGCCAGTGGGAGACCTTCGAGGCTAAACCCCCGTATGGTTCTGGAAATGTCCCTCCTTCCCTAGCCCAAACTCCAAGTGGTCTAGGGTTACAAAAGAATGGTGTCAGTTTCCTTTGTAAGTATCCTAGTGGCAGCCCCTTAAAATGTAAGTGAGGCAGTGACAGCTCCACTCCAACCATCCTGGCAGGATGGCCCATCATGCCAACAAGTAGTCCCCCTTTGTTGCACTGTCTGGGAGAAATACTCAAAGGCCAACAGCTAAGATATTCACAGTCATGTGACCCTAGACAGACAGCAGCCACCAAATGGTAAAGATAAGAAAATGCCAACTTTCTAAAAGTTTCAGACACCAAATCACCAGAGTGCCAGCCTTGGCGCAGTCACAAGCAAGCAGTCATATGTGGAGACTGGCAGCTGAATCATGCATTCATGTGCGACCTGTCCAGAAACTATTCTCAGCACTTGCTGCTACTGCATATGTTGTGCATACACATCAGCCAACATTGCCGCTGCAATCATGCCAAACCTCCTGATTTAGGCAGGACATATTTTGTGTGTCAACAATGGCTTGCTTTCATCTTTCTCACACTTAAAAGATCCTTCACCTCAATGCAAATTTTGATTTGAATGCATCTGGCTTATCGCAAGCTGTCTTCAGCCTACTTGCAATGTACAAAGATGCATCTTTAAAGTACAACAAAGTAGAAAGCTGTTCTGGTCCTTAGCTGTGCGTCAAGACTCAAGCGACAAAGAAATTCTACCTTGTACTTCATGCACAACAAGGCCATGCCTGGGACACCTGGAACAGGTTTGTCACAGTTTGCAACTCCATTGCTGAAACTATTTATACAGGCCTCTTGGGGGAGCTGGTGGTTGGCTTCCAAGACCAGTGTTTAGCACCTGCCAGCTGATGGGCACTAACCCATATAAAGTGAGCAGCAGGTCATGTTCCCCTGAGCAAAAATTACTGCCATTCGTATGACTTCACAAGAATTAACCACTAGTGTCAACGGCTGGTTGTACATTGTAAGAAATTGGATTTTTGGTTGAGGGAAGAAACTACTACGTGCACTTGCAAATCAGATCATGTTGGCCTGCCGTGATAAAGCTACTAGGAGGGCCTCCGGTTCAGCCAGCATTCAAGGTTGTGAAATTTTTGGCCCTAGTAGCCAAGGAGTTGGAAAAACTAAAAGTGACCCAGTGAGGTCTGGTCTAGCATGGTAGAAGGTTTGCCATTTGTTTATGATGCTTTGAACTGAGTAGAGTCTCATAAGATATTTTCTGGTATTTAAGGCAGACCAATCATTACAGAACTTTAGGTTTCAGGTGTGATAGCATCTCGCACCAACAATATACTTCAGCATGTCACCACTTGCTGTAATAGCACTTTAAGAAAAGACTCAAATTAAGGGATGTTTTAGAGTTTTTAAAATGATATTACAAACATGCACATAATTGTATCAAGTTTCTCTTAAATCGTGCATTTTGGCACTCATGCATTTGGCATAGCACACAGGCCACGGAACATTTGCAGCGAAGGTCAACCCCACAAGGTGCGAACGCCCACCAAAAGACTCACTGTTTGTTCTGCAAATCACAAGCAGCCCAAAAGACAATTTACTTAATTGATTGAGCATCTTACGTGATTCATGAGATGCATTCAATCTATTACATTATTTACGTAAAAAAGGCCTTCCAAATGCATTTACACTTTGATCAATGTTGTGCTGCTTAAACCGAGGAATAATTCGCTGCTATTCATAAGCAGCTGACCAATATATTTTTGTTGTAACATGTATGAACTTTTTTCAGCTTAAACCATTTTTGTTTTAAGAAACTCACCCGCTGTTTTATATTGTAAAGGTTTTTATTAACCATACAATAAAGTATTATTATTAACTAGTTGAGGGGGTGAACGCCCCACTCAGGCAACAACCTCAATCCTTGTCAGGATATACCACAAAAAGGCACCATAATAACCCGTCCTTAACCCTCTGATAGCTTAGCATAAAACAGTCAGACTTAACTTCGAGGCAATGTGTAAATTATTTATGCAGCTCACAAACAGAAATAAAGGGAAAAAGCACAGTAGTAAAGTCTACGTTATAGTAAGATACAGTGCATTTTAGTAAATAAAATGATACCAGAACAACAAAAATCCAAACAGTGGAACCAGGAGAAATATAATTTCAAAGTTTTAGTTAAAAATAGCTCTTAAAAACCCAAAGGGCCAACTGCAGTTATCTGGTCGCACTGGACTGTTGCAAAGTCACAAGTTCTGGCTGACCGTGATGGAGCACAGGCCAGATAAAGGGATCAAGTTAGTCTCACTGAAAATTGTACGTTATGTCCTAAAAGTGCCATTTTTACAATTGTGACTTAAAATCTGACTGTACCATTAACCCTTTGGGCGCGGCCGGAATTTCCCTGCGGTGCGGGAAAATTCCACGCAAGCGCAGATCGGACGGCTCCCGGCCGTCCGACGCACACGCCCACCGTGACGTCAGACGGCCGGGGGCCATCCGACGCATGCAAGGGGTTAAAGAAGGTTTTAAATTACAATTCATTCCAATTTAAACACTTATCTATCTGCTATCAATCCAAAGTTAGCACTTTTCAAATGTAATAAGGTAACACATTGTTAAGCCCTATATTACGAGATTAGGCGTCATTTACCACACATGATAAATAAAGTTACCACAAGGTACGTTATTTATCGTGTGAGATGGATAACACCTATTGTGAGTTTGTGGGGAATAACATGCGGATTGTAGTGTTTAACGCGCCAAAATCCACTTGGTACTGTAAATACCATACAATTTCCCCTATTACATTTTTCCAGGTTTGTCGTGCCGAAATGTAACGACAGCTGAGGTATTTAACGCATCCAATAATTATCGGATATGTTATATGCAGCCAAACTTGTGATTCTGACCCGTGCGTAAACAGGGGTTTGTGCACGGATCGTATTTTACAGGCCCACTTGTAATCAGGGCCTAAGTCAATGGGAGGGATACGTCTTACAATAGAGAAAAACAACTTTAGGAGTTTTTCCCTGCAATAACATGTCAAACTTAAGCACATATGTCCTACATTTTAATACAATCGACCCTGCCCAATGGGTCTTTAGGGCCAACTTTAAAGGAGGCTTATATCTATTAAAAAGGACGGTTTAAGTCTGGTAAAAGGTAAAATGGCAGTTTAAAGCTGCACTACAGGCTGCAGTTCCAGGTCTGAGAAATATTTTAAAAGGCTACTTTAGTGGCTGGCACAATAAGTGCTGCAGGCCCCCTACTAGCATTTAATTTACAGGTAGTGGGTACATGTAGTACCCTATACTAAGGACTTACAAATAAATTAAATGTGCCAATAAGGAGAAGGCCAATTTTACCAAGTTTTAGGGAAAGAGCACAAGCATTTGAGCATTAGTTAGCAGTGGTAAAGTGCACAGAGTCCTAAAGCCAACAAAAAATAATGCAGCAAAGCAGGAGGGGAGAAGGGAAAACATTGTAGTGGTGATGCTGCAGAGAGGGCCAGGTGCAACAGACAAAGACTAAAGCAACAACAAACAATGTGAGTAAGACAACCGTTTACTGCATAGACCACAATGCATTCCCTGAATAGGAGTGGAACAGACCTCTAAACAGTGTGCAACCACCGCTTTTGAAAAATATTAAAACTGAGTTAAGCGAAAAAAAAGTGTGAACACGATTAAACACTTCAAGTCAGCGTGTTTCAATGTGAATTTTTTTTAATCTATCATGGTGCCCACTGAAGTCTTTGAACAGACTTTTAGCTGCACCAGTGGCATTACTGAAAGTTAACAAATTCATAGACAGTATACTACTTAGTGGGTGTACTGGATTGTTGGTACAGACTACAAATTACAAAATATGGTGTTTGCCGCAAATTACATTACAAATTTACTCAACGCCTAGGTATTCTCACCCTTACATTCTCGGCACAAAGTCAGGTTTAGAGTACATTTGGCTGGGGAAATTACTTCTTTAGGCAACTTATTAGCTTATTTTCTCAGGTCGTGTAGTAGTAGAAGTGTAGAAGCACAGAATTAGAGGTAGACTCCTGTCGACTCACCTGTCAAGAACTGGTATCATTTTTCTGTGTTCCTATTTAATTTTACAATTTAATTCTGTCTGGGATTTGTAGACATCGTTTAACTCAATTCTATTAGTGAGAATAGCAAACAATGGGTTCCTGGGGCTGTGTTAGAGAAACTTTGCATTGGAGCAAGCCAAAATATGGTAAATCCATTAACACTATTTTTGCTGCTTGTTTAATAGGAAATGGAGCAATTTTGGGTACCAGGGAAAATATTGGGCAAACTAACTTCACATTATTTTTTCAAAATAAGAAATATGTCACTATAATGAAAAATAAGTGCGTTCAAGAAAGTAGGATGAAGTCTATACAGAGATCTCTCTGCACTGTATTCCAAATCTTAAGAGCCAAAATGGCCTCAACCCTGTTGCAGCGAAGCACAATCTTGTGGGGACGTGCAATGAGTCCTCATAAACCACATAGTCTATATGCACCCTCAAATAACAACCTTCTCAAAACATGGACTTGGCCCACTTATGTTTATGGAGGACTGAACAGATTTTCCACAAGTATGAAACACTGTACCACCACATTTAAATAAGCTGCCGCCATCAGTTTCTCCATAGCATGCTAAGAGGCAGCATCCATCCTTTACTCTGACTGGGGGTACATATTGGGTTCCCCACACCTGCTCAATCAGGCAGAGTCATGAAGTCTGATGTGGAGCAACAAAATTAGACTGGAGCCATCTATACAGCTTGAAAATGTCAAAACCATAGGATCAGCAAGAAAAGGTCAGGTGGGATGGATGGCAGAACTTTGCACACACAGACATAAAACCATCTCTGCTAGATGTTACTGATAATATCCAATAGACTTTTATTATCCCCGGCTGCTCTGAATGCACGACACGCTGATCTCTCAGACACTTGCTCGACGTGCCTTTGCCCACATGCAGATTTATACCATTTACTTTTTACATGTCCGCTTGTTCACAATTTTTGGAAAAAAGTCTGGACTCAAATCAATTTAATTTTTTGCTCCAGTTATCCTTTATCTACTTCTCATATATTTTTAGGAAGCTTATCCCCTACTTGGGCGGAATCTGATTCCAACACAAAGATAGACTTATTACTAGCAGTTGCTCTACAACATATCACAAAAAATTGGAAAGATTTTGCCAAATTATCCTATCAAGCATGGTGGTACGCTGTTTGCTACAATCATAGACTAGATACAACTTTTGTTTACTCTATCCATATGGCAGCGAAACGCTCGACTTTATGGTTACCTGTCACATTGTTCATTGATGCTAGTGCTAAACGCTCCCTCTCCTTGAGTCCAATACAGCAGGAAGTCTCTAAACCCCTTGACTCTCCTCAACTTGTTACTATATTGATTGGTTATCTTACATTTTGTATTAAGATTTACATATGAATTGTAACCTTCTTTTATCTGCACTGATTACTTTGCATACCTAGTCATTTTTCTATCCTTAAGAAATGTTAAACTGATGCATACATCCAATACTTTTGATCCTGAATTTTAGGGTAATTTATGTATTTATTTACTGTTTATATGTTTTTTTTTGTATTGTTACTTTGAATTTTATAATAAACTTCTTTTTGAACAAAAGAGGTTACTGATAATATCCAACAGAGAGAACAGTAACGCCTGGTGACATCCCAAAGTGGTGGGGCATGAGTGTTACATTGCAAGCAATCCTGACCAACATAAGGGGCGTTTGGGGGAAATACTCCCCTGCCCCAAAGAAACTTTTGAAAAAAAAGAGTGGGGAAATGGTTCCTTTTAAAGCAAATTTGTAAAGTAATTATGAACATGTAGCTTTGAAAATTTTAACACATCAAAAACTGCCCCATAACTAGGGATGGGTCCTGCCTTTGAGCATTGGGGCATTGACTCACTCATATTTTGACCCCACTGACACCATTTTATGTGCATATAACTTTTATTTAAAAAACGCTCCATGCATTCATTTTCATGCCTCGTGCCCACGGCAGTCAGCCTTCAGCCGCGGGCTTCAGCGGCGGTGAAGTGGGTGGGGTTTCAATTTTGATAGACAAGACACTGCACACCAGTAATATACTGGAGCGAGAGGATGGCACCTTGGCCCAAAGTGCGCATGTCAGGTTGGACGGCTACATTTCTCCTGCCAGACCGACATGCACACAATGGGCCTCTCTCCACCTGCACATTAGTGAGTGGGGGTTGCTCAAAACCGCAGACCCCCAGTATCCTAATGAGGGTGAGTTTGCCCGCTCAAACCAATCCTGGCGCTGCTCTCATGCTGTATAACAGCAATGGAGCAGCATCTAGATTGGCTGTCAGGTTGAGGGTCAGTTTGCTGCTTCTGCCAAGCTAGTGGAGGAGATGTTGCAAGTTGCCAATGGTATGCTTTTCACGTTATTTTCATCAACGGGGCCTTCCCACTTTAATTGTGCAGCTTGTGTTTGTGGAACTCAATTATCCTTTCACCGAGCATAGAAAACAAACCAAGTGGTGTAGCCAAGAAGGTTTGAGTCACAAGAAACGATTTAACATTAATTTGCAAGAATTTCGACTTCACCATATCGACTACCATTATATCATCAACATAAAGGCTGCTTGGGTGCTACCCGATGGTAGAGCTCTCCCTTGTACTAAATTTGCTGAGTGGTCGCTGCCCCAGAGCAGGGTCAGCTGAGCCCAAGTCCATTCCTAGGCTTTATCAAGAGCTCCTTGCCTTCTGGGAGCAATAGTGACAATTCACTTCAGTAGGACTATTTTTCAGTGCAGATGCTCGGAAGAGATTGGCGAGGAGTTCTGAGTAGGTCCTGACCGGGCGAACCATCACCGTTCCTGCCCTTTTATTTCCCAAAAGGTTGCATTTGAATTGACTGACTTTCCACTTGAGACTCAGCAGCGGCTGCCCAGCTGGAAGGGAAGGCGTGGGGGATGATGGCAACATATGCATGAACTACATGCAGGCAGGCACGGCCTAAGACTGACCCCAGCCTGGTATGAAAGGGAGAGCCAAGAACACATGCTGCATAACTATCATCTTTGTAGCGCCGCATTTCCCTCTCAGACACACACACTGGATTACTACACTTAGTCTAGGGTGGCCACCCAGCCAGTATTTGACCCAACACTCTGCCCTACCTTCCTCTCGTTTTTATGCTGCAGAAGCAGGGCCGTGGCCTGCATGGGCAGCCCGGGGTCTTATGCAGGAGTGAGGCACACAGGAGCTATCAGGTGCACGTATGTCACCTCTCATACCTTGTGCTGCTGCCAGCATGCGCCTGCTTTCTCGGTTTCCTGTCATAGCACATGTAGTTGTCACGCACACACTGCAACGCTTTACTGCTGCAGAATTTCCTGTCATGTTCACCTATGTACTCAGTATCTCACAGCTATTTTGTGGGCCGCTGAGTAAGCAAACCAAAGGATGCACTCGAACACAACACAAAATTGTGGGGTTACCAAGCAATAATGTCTTCAGTCAAATCGTGCTGCACATCTGTGTGTTTTATGCCATGCTGACTGCTTGTGTAGCTCCTAAGTTGCTTCAAAGCAGTGTGCCAAACATAAGAGGGAAGTCAGGGACTTTAGAAAGTAAGACAGTAGATGAAAGGGACGTTCTTCACACTTGAAGTTGTTGAGTCACATGGGAGAAGTTCGCCCACTCTTGGTTTTTTCCCCTTTGTGTTCTAGTTCATGCATAATTGACTTTTTATTGCAAAAGGCCGAGCTACAAGACTTACAATGCAAGGGGTAGGATGTTGCCTCAAAAAAGGTCGGCACAAATGGGGCAGAGTGTCATAGTACAGCTACACCAATAGGCAGGGCCACTGGAATTATATAGAATGGGAGGACCCAGTTATGCGGCTACATTGGCTAAATTATGCAGGAAGAAACGGCAAATTACACAGCACATTATGTGATAGTATTACATCATTTTATCATTATTGCACATGGGTAACACTGTCTGGGCAATTATTTCACTCTATGAGTACCAGTTTAACACCCAAATACATCAATATGCAATTTAAAGATGACCAGTCAAACCTTGTGAAAAGCTTTTCATTGTGTGGCGGCACAGGTCCCCATGCTTTTAGTAACTTTTGATCTGTTCCAGCTAGAAACATTTTTTTTGTTAAAATCTGTAGATTAGGCAGCAGGTGATGGATTATGTGGTAAATGGTGCAACTTCACAATTATGCATAAAATGCCGCAGATGCAGATTCACATTATTCCAGTAGCCCTACCAATGGCCCGAGCCAATGTGACAAGAAAAGTCAGTTGCACGTCTAGTAATTCTCGTTTCTACCTCTGTACTGTCTCCCCATACGTGTTTCACTGGCTGAGGCCTGTCTGCAATGTTCCTGACTTCACTGTGGGCCACCCAAGGGTGGTTCCTCCATTAGGGCAGAGGAGCTTTGCCCCACAGCTTTCTCGCAGTGCAAGAAGCAGAAACATAAAATGGTAATAACTTTCAGTTATTACCATTTTTTGTTTGGTTGCGGGCGGGCCGGTGGGCGGTGCTGCTCTGCGAGCAGGGTAGGGGAGGAGTGGTGTGCCCATGCCAGAGTGCGCAAAGACTGTTTGGTCGGCCCTCTGGGGCTGCCCAAACCAGTCATGCGCACTCTGCCCTTCTCCATTCAGGCTGCAATGCAGCCTGCAAGGAGAACATGGCCTCCCCATAAGCACCTGGCTGGGCGGCGTCCCGACCAATCACAACGCTGCTTGCAGCATTGTGATTGGCTTAGGGGAGGGAGCCTGGATGCCTGCTTCCTGTTCCTGCCGGAGGCAGGAGCAGAGAAGACGCGGGACCAGGCCGGCAGAAAGGTAAGTTTAATTTTTTTAATTATTATTAAATTAAACCCCCCACCCCGCGTGACCCCCCCCCTCCCTGCGCGACCCCCCACCCCACCACCAGCGAGCCATGCCGGCCGCGACCGGGGCCACCAGGCTCTCTCTCACCAGGCATCGGTGACTATTGCGCCCCCACTTTATCCGTGCCAGTCCATTGCATCTCTCCTCTGTCAGCAAAGCCACCAGGGTCACAGTCGGAGCCTCCAGAAAGCTCTTTATATTAATATTTTGTCACCTGTCTGATGAAATCTAATTAAATTGAGACCCAGCTGTGTGCAAATCTCTCTGCATTTGTCGTGCTGATGGGAAGGAGAATGATTGAGGGTGAAATGGCCCAGTATACGGGGTCCGAGTTTGTCCGCTATGTCAGGCGGTCGGTATTTTAAGGGAAATAGGTGATATGCCACTTGTTTCCAAATTGTGCCCATGGATTCAGAAGAAGGTGACATGTCACATTTTACTCCTGTTCAATACATGAAACCATAACTTGTTTTCTAGAAAGTGATTCCCATCGCAGTTTTTGTAATAAATTTCTTTTCAGCAGCCTCTGTGTGCCTACAAAACTTTCTCATTTTACAGCAGAACAAACGTTCATACACAATATTTCTAGCGCAGATGAATTAAAAGTTATTAGAACATCGGAATGTTGGGAGCTCCATTGAAGACAATGGAGTAGCTCTGGGCTTATAATGGCTGGTATAAGCCCAGCACTCCAACATTCCAATGTTTGTCTTTTTGTATCTCCATTTTTAATTTAGAACATTCTACCCTTAGTGGGTGGAATGTTCTAATAGCCTTATAGCCCTTCTGCCTCAGGCTATACCAGTTGTTAAAGGCCCTCTCCCTCGTTATAGGCTCTCGCCTGCGGCTCTGGCCTATAACTCGGGATCAGGGCCTTTAACAACTGGTATAGCCCTCGGCAGTGGGCTATAAGGCTATGGAATGTCTGACAAAATATCGAAGGACAGAAAATCGACCTACAAAAATATCGACAGAAATATCGTTGTCAAAAATATCGATGTTAAAAATATCGTTTTTTTAAATGTTTTAATAATGTAAAATTAAGTCAATACATATAATTAAAAGAAATAGTTAAAAATATTAAAACATATTTAAAAATAATAACTAATACATATTGTTAAAATTAAACATATACATATAAATTTATATACTTACTGCACATATTGCAACATTAGGGAAAGCGTTGGATAGCGTCAGGGTAAAAATTACTATTCCCACTCCAGAGAGTGCAGCAGTAGGGAAAGCGCTGGATAGCGTAGGGGTAAAAATTACTATTCCCACTCCAGTGAGTGCAACAGTAGGGAAAGCGCTGGATAGCGTAGGGGTAAAAATTACTATTCCCACTCCAGTGAGTGCAACAGTAGGGAAAGCGGTGGATAGCGTAGGGGTAAAAATTACTATTCCCACTCCAGTGAGTGCAACAGTAGGGAAAGCGGTGGATAGCGTAGGGGTAAAAATTACTATTCCCACTCCAGTGAGTGCAACAGTAGGGAAAACGTTGGATAGCGTAGGGGTTAAAATTACTATTCCAACTCCATTGAGTGTAACAGTGTGGAAAATGTAGGGGTTAAATTAACATACTTATCAATTAAATCATTTAAAAAAAAATAACATATTAATAATTAACAAAAATATTAATAAATACCAATAAATTTAAATTAATATTTACAATAACATTAAATTACTTCCCACACTATTCCCCCTTTAACCCACAACACACTACACATAAAAAACACAATTAATTTAATTATCAATTAATCAATTAATAACAAATAATTAATTAACAATACATTAATAATCAATAACAATAAATAAAAACATATTCATTAATTAATTTAATTACTTCCCACCCTATTCTCCTATAAACCCACAACCCACTACACATAAAAAAAAATCACATTATTAATTTAATTATCAATTAATCACTTAATAAAAATGAATTACCAATTAATAATTAATCAATAAATTAATTAATACATAAAAATTAATACATGAATTATAATGAATATAATTATAAATTAACCAATTAATAAAAATTAATTAGCAATTAATAATTAATTAACAATTATTTAATAATCAATAAAAATACATAAAAACATTCATTAATTTAATTAAATTACTTCCCACCCCATTCCCCTATAAACCCACAACCCGCTCTGATACTAAAACGCAAAATTTACTTTAACAAAATTACTAATTTCTAAACATTTATTTAAAAATTTATGAAAATACATTAAAAAAAATGTTGAACATACATATAAAATACATACTAAAATACATAACACTAAATTTTTTTCGATATTATTGACAACGATATTTTTGCTAACAATAGTACTTACTTCGATATTACTTACTTCGATATTTTAAAAAACGATATTACTTATCTTGGGGTCGATATTCTGGTCAACGATATTCTTGACTTCGATATTCTGTCCCTACGATATTAAAAACTTGATATTAGGTAGGTAGATTTAAAAAAATAAAAAAAATAAAAAATAAAAAAAACGATATTTTGACTGTGCACCTATATGAGGACATTGGAATGTTGGGAGCTCCATTGAAAACAATGGAGTAGCTCCGGGCTTATAATGGCTGGTATAAGCCCGGAGCTCCAACATTCCAATGTTTCTTTGTTCACAGCTGTGGCTGTGAACAAAGGCTTCAGGGAGCCTGAGGGGATTTTGCAGTAAGGAGGTCCACGCTTGTAGGATGAAATTAAAGATGATTTATTCAAGCAGGTAACATGTTGAATAGTTCAAGACAACAGGTAGTTGAGATGTGAAGAGGAGCCCCACCAGGAGCAGCCTGTCTGCTGCTCAGCCCATGCTCAACTACCGCTTCACCTCTGTGTCCCAACATTCCGAGGCACATCAAGACTCCAACATTCTATTGAGCACAGAGCACAAGCACTGGCTGAGCAGTAGGTGTAAAATACATTACATTAACAAATGCAGGATACTACATATCCCCTTTCCTTACACAAGGGAAACACAAGTCCTGTATATGAATGATTTATAACGAGAGAGAACCAAGGAAGAAATAACCAGAATGAACAACGGTGGAACAGAATCAACGTCAAGGAAAAGAGTAAGCAAGGCAGAGCGAAGAGACAGGTGGAAGAAGACGAGGAGGAAGCAAAGAGCAAGATACACAAATGGGAAAGACCCAAACTCTCCAACAATAAGGAAGCAAAGAAATGACCGAACAGGAGACAGCAAAGAGATAGGAGAAAGAAGCGAAGAGTGAAAATACACAAAAGGGAAAGGCGCATACCCTCCACATAAAGTTAGGATGGAGAAGGAAGCAGAGATAATGCGAAGTAAAGAACAAGTGAACAGAAAGACAGACGCACCAAAGACTACCCCCAAACATACCCACTGGCCAGGCAGGTAAGCAAGGAAGGAAGGAACTCCTCCTGAACAATGGAGAACAAGAAGAACACAACAGACAAGGAAAGGCAAAAGACCCAGGAATAGTAACAGAGAATGTGTATGGTCCAGATTCCAAAGATGAAAAGGAAGTGAACATCAATAGGAAAGCGGAACCGGAGAAAACAGAGAGGAAGCGAAGAGACACAAAAAGTATCACTAAACTCCTCCCCATTTCCAAATAGATAATACAAATAAGGAATGAGTGTAACTATGCGTATATAAAACCGCAATGTAACATCATAGAAAATACAAAGAAAGAAAATAACAGCCAATGGGACTGATACCCATGACCGTCCTCAACCCCAATGGAAAAGGGTGAGGAGCACTGTGAATGGGACTAAGACCCATGACATAGTAGCCCGTGTAGGGACAACCCCCATGTAGAGGTAAAATGCAGTGCAAAGTAGTAATGGGACTAAAACCCATGAAAGAGACATCCCCCATTCAGAGGTCAAACACTGTGTAATGTAGTTATGGGACTATGACCCATAAGCAAGTACCCTGGGAGAAGGGTGAAAGATAAGATAAAATGGGACTACAACCCATAAGACGCCCTGTGTGAGGGTAACGGTGTAAATGTAAATGGGACTGTGACCCATGAAACGGTGCCCTGTGTAAGGGTGAAAACCGTATGTAGCCCGTGTAGGCACGTGTAAGAGCAAATGGGGCTAGAACCCATTGCCCTCCCTGAGTAGGGAACAATAAAGAGAGAAATGAACCCCTGAAAGTGTGTAACAAAGGTCCATGTGGGTAAAATGGCAAGCTGAAACAAAACCCACCCAACAATCCCATGCAGGATAAGTGTGAGTAAAAGTACTTGTGTAAAATGTACCTCGAGCCAAGACTGGTGGATAAGGGGTATCCACAGCCACTAAAATAAACGGCTTAAACCACAAATCACAAAAACATTACATACGGTGACTGTTCGAATTAATGGGCATGCACTGTCCACTGTGCTTCTTACTGAACCCATACCTTGTGTAGCACAGATAAAACGGTGAGTATGCCTGGAAACGGGCCACGCAGAGGTCACATGCAAGCACCCATTTTTTGAAAGTTCCCAGCTGCTCTCACCACAAGGAAAAGAAGACGGAGAACTCCTGAAGAAAAATGTCTCTTCAAAGCGGGAATACTGTGCGTTTTGCTGACACCACATAATTGGGCAAAGATGTGCACAAACCTTGAAAATCTAGGAGGCTTTAATACCATGTCATTTTTCTTATTCAGAAACATGGCACGAGAGAGAAGTGGTAAGAACAGACTAGAGTCAGATGCATGTCCCCTTCACCGCACAGCAAGCGGCCGAGACACGAACATGCCAGCCTCGGCACCGTTGCGTTGTGCTCTACCCATATCTGGTGTGCAGACAACAGGAAAGAGCTCCATAGCAATTCCGATGGGGGGGGACGCTGTGGTTGTGCGTGGACGGCACTAATGATTAGGAGAAAACTTCAGCATAACGATCCATAGATGGCGGCACATAGGATACGCAGCGCCGGGTGGCTCCCTGCACGCTCGTGCCCCAAACGTAGTCACTGAGCGAGGTGTAACGCCGTTGGTGGTTGTGTCGTCATAATGGGCACAAGCTGAGGCGATGCTCCGCACGCTTCAAATGTGAGGTAAGATGCGCGTGCCAAGAATTAACAAACTTTTTTTTTGTCCGTTAAACTGCCATTGAACCCAACGATGAGGAGAAAACAAACAGCACAGAGTTGAGTCCCAACAAAACCAAATACTTGCCAAACATAGCGTTGGTGAAGTGACAAGTTGGTGCTAGTGACGCAATGTTGGCACACGGCTTAAAAACACAAACTGCCTGCAAAACGAGGCACGAAGACAGCAAAAGTCGATGGCCCGGTGTCAGACTAGATAAAGTCTGGACGAAAACACAACGTCGTGCTGGCACTCCTCAATGTAAAAGAAATGAAGTATGATTATACTGACAAATGTCTCATAAAAGAGGCTTCTCGTAGTACGAGACAGCAACATAACTCCATTAGATGCCGCATTAAAGCTGAAGGCACAGCGTGGGGGACAACGTCAGGACCAAACACTGCAGCCACTACTGATTCAATTCCACAGGCATTTAGGCAGCAGGTGCTCAGGATCACACAGCTCAATGTAGTAAGAAAGCATACCGTTCAACAACATCTTCTTACCGCTGTTAGAAAATCAAGATGAAACAGACAGCTGTCTGTGAGTAGTAGAAAGCGCACTGCAGTGCAACAGACTGCGGTGGTAAAACTAAAGTCCAAAATGTGTAGCGTAGATGAGCACAAGACGACTGGGCGAGGGCTGTCCGATGTGGAGGACACTGGTGGGGCTGAACGGCGTAGTGCTTCATCTTACTTGTATTGTCTTCTTTTCTTTTCTGTGTAAAACTTGTTTCTTCTTTCTTGTCATCTTTGTGGTTCTGTGTGGAAAACACATATTTCTTCTTCATGTTTCTGTGGATACCTCCTCGTGTACTTCTTGTGGTTGTTGCAACTGTAGTCTCTGTAGATTGCGCCATCTCCTGGTCCTCTTTTTCTCCAGGTTCCTGAGATCCGCATGTAACACGTAGGTACGTCACCAACTCGTCGCCAAATAAATGTAGTAAGGAGGTCCACGCTTGTAGGATGAAATTAAAGATGATTTATTCAAGCAGGTAACATGTTGAATAGTTCCAGACAACAGGTAGTTGAGATGTGAAGAGGAACCCCACCAGGAGCAGCCTATCTGCTGCTCAGCCCATGGTCAACTGCCGCTTCACCTCTGTGTCCCAACATTCCGAGGCACATCAAGACTCCAACATTCTATTGAGCACAGAGCACAAGCACTGGCTGAGCAGTAGGTGTAAAATACATTACATTAACAAATGCAGGATACTACAGATTTCAATCCCCTTGCGCTCCCTGAAGCCTTTGTTTTATTTGTTAGAACATTCTGCCCTCTAGTGGCAGAATGTTCTAATAGCCTTATAGCCCTTCGTAGTTGGGCTATACCGGCTATTAAAGTCCCGCTCCCTTGTTAAAGGCCCTCGCCTTCGGCTCAGGCCTTTAATAGCCGGTATAGTCCGCTACGGCGGGCTATAAGGCTATATTAGAACATTGGAATGTGGAGCACTCCATTGAAGACAATGGAGTGCTCCGTGTTTCTACGGGCCGCAAAGCAACATTCCAATGTTGTTTTCACAAAGGCCTTTCGGAGCCCGAGGGGATTTAAACCCCCTCGAACTCCGAGAGGCCTTTGTTTTATTTGTTAGAACATTCTGCCCTCTAGTGGCAGAATGTTCTAATAGCCTTATAGCCCTTCGTAGCTGGGCTATACCTGCTATTAAAGTCCCGCTCCCTTGTTAACGCTGGAGCGGGCCTTTAATAGCCGGTATTGCCCACTACGGAGGGCTAGAAGGCTATATTAAAATGTGTCTGCACAGCACTGTCGGTGCTAGAGTCACTTTACTAGAGTTAAGTGGTCCATTTAAAGAGGTGACAATGTTGTCCAGAGTAAGGCTCGGAGATATCCACGTGCAAAAATATACACACACCAGATGGCAAACCGTACAAACTTAAATGTAGGTACATGAAACAGCACAAAAGGCCATGAAAGCGCACGGCATACATATGTTAGCGCTAGCAGTCAAGCATAAATGGACGCGTACACCCCGACAGTGGAAATCAGACAGGGACGTAAAAGCACAGACAGGCGGCAAACAAACACATGCACTAAGCTATGCCAGATCAGACACGGACAGCCGAATGTAAACACACGCGAAAGCGCAAATAAGTGACAACCAGGCATGTAATTGCAACAACATCACGCGCCGAACACTGCAGGTAATGACAATAAAGATCTCTCAATAAATTATTGCCGCTTTCAGAAGAAACTTTGTGGAAATCTTGCGAACAGTCACTTTTGGAATGTGATCTCTCCCGATCAGGAACTCATTTTACCTCCTATTTATTTTCCACGGGTGCTTAGTTTATTACAACCAATCCAAGCTAATGGGTCGGAGTGGTCCTTAAGGACAGTGCAGCTCTAAACCCACAGGATACCTGTGCCTTCGGATGTGGCTCTCTCCAGGCATGTTACCACCTCCCCCAGGAGATAGTAGGGTTCATGATAGCGGCCATGCTGGATGCTGAGGGCACTGCGGTGGGTATGATGGTGTTAGATTCATATCAAGGGTGTCCACACTTAAAATACAGATAGAAATATCAGAGCTTGTCCTAAAGGAGTGTATTATTAAGCCGATAGAGTATCATTACACGTCAATTGTTTAAATTTAGAGGCCGATATTTTGTCTACAATGTGCCCTTATCCCTGTCAACTAGTGGTTGGGGTGACATAAGATTATCACTTGGTAGTGTCAACATACCATGTTACCTTATTACTAAATATGTACTGGTGCTAGTACATACAACAACAATTCCATCAGATCCATAGACTCAGGGGCGTAACACAGGCCCCCGCAGCCCCCGCGGTGCGGGGGCCCCCCCCCCAAGCTCTACGGGGCCCCCTCAGCACAGCACTCTGGCTGCAGAGCTCCTGATCGAGCCCGGAGGGGGCCCCTCCACCTGCCCTGCAGGGAGGCCCCCTCAAGTTTCGTTACGCCAGTGCATAGACTGTTGATGAAATGTTGACCGCATCCGTGGAGGGTCGTGGTTCGTGAACTCGGTCCACACCTCATTAAAACAAGAGTCCTGTAGTCTCCTATTTTGCAGTCGAGGGCAGACACCCTTTGAATATACTGCATGACATGTAGGATATACAATAATCTCATCGGGTGAGTGTACTCTGATGTTATGTGAAGATTATATTTATACTGCTTTGCAGTAATGACTACCGCTGCAGTTAACTTGGATTTTAGGATACCGAGAAGCGAAGAATGACTATTTTTCAGTAACAGTGTCTTATACTATTATCAGATTTTCCATGCGAGGGAGAACGCAGGCACTTACGAGGTTTATTCATAGATTTTATCGTTGTAATGGGCGCCAAGACTTCACATATTCCAGATGGAGTTTGTCTTGGTGTAATAACATGAGAAGTAAAATATTGTGACTTTAAGGGACATATTCTCAAGCCCCTATCGCCACGGGAACGTCATTTTTTCTGACGTTGCCGTGGCGATAGAGTCAGCGCCTTATTCACAAGGCAGCGATAAGCCAATTAACGTGGCTTTAAGCCACGTTAAGTGGCTTAACGCTGCCTTGTGAATAAGGCCCCTTTCACGCTAAACTTAGGGTGAAAGGGGCGTGCAGTGGGTGTTGCGGTGGGCGTTCCACCGCAACACCCATTGAATTCGACGCTGCCACCTATTCTCAAGGGCGGCGTTAATAGGTGGCAGAGCCGAACTTAAGACCAGGAAAATCCTGGTCTTAAGTAGGCGAAACGCTTTATTTCTCCTCGTTTTTGCTTTTTCCATGTGTGCTGCCTTGTGCAGCACACATGAAAAAAGCAAAATGCCATGGTTTGTTCATGTACAGGAAGGTGTCCCTTCCTGTACATGAACAAACCTTTTTAAAAATGCCATTTTGTAACTTTCATGTGTGCTGCACGAAGCAGCACACATGAGTTACAAAAGGGTATTTTGGGATTGTGTATGTTCAGGAAGGGGCACCTTCCTGTACATAAACAACCCTCCCCTGCACACAGACACCCTTGCACTCTGGTGCAAGTGTGCCTGCGTTGGCACTATGTTGTGAAACTTAGCGCCATCGCAGGGGGAAACGCCAGGCTGCACCACATTCTTGAGAATAGGGTGCAGCCTCGCGTTTCCAAAGTGGCAGTGAGAGGCGTTAAGCCAAGGAGGCTAACGCCTCTCACCGCCACTTCATTGAGAATATCCCCCTAAATTGGGTATCTTCCCCGATGTACTAGTTATTCATCTGTATTTTACGTAAGGTCATAATAAATTAATTAGTGATATTTCTGTATTATAGGAGTAAGCTAACAATGTGAGTATTATTTGTGACCTACTAATGGTTTAACTCCGTTTAACATGCATCTTCCTTTTCCTCAGATGGAAAAAAAAAAATATTGATAAACAAACATGCAATTTATTTACAATACATTTTGGTGTGTGAATATGCTGTTATAATTGATACATTGTTCTTTTCCTCTGTGAAGCCTTTGGTTATTCACAAAGATTAAAGGAAGGTTCAATAAACTATGTTAAAAATATATTATTTGAACATGTTAATGGATCTTTGATAGTTGCAACAGTCATAAGCTGTGCTCCATGAGGCCATATCAGTATAACTGAATTTTTCTGGTTATTGTTGTACTGGTTTCTAAATTTGTATATGTAAATTTTTACTTTATAGGGGTATGCATTTAATGTTTTTTATATATGTCTAATTCTGGAGCTCTCAAGAAATTCGAATTTAACTAAACGTGTTGGTTACACAAAATGTTAATTGTTCAGGCTAGAAGCAAGTTTTGATTGTGAATGAGTAATTAACCAAGAATAAAGGAATAATCACACAATATCAGACTATCTTGTACTTTGTTTCCCATCATCAAAAAGGATTTGAGATGCATATATAATTTTGATTTATTTTCTTTTTATTGATTTATGTACTGCCAATTTGAATTCAAGTAGGAGATAACATTGGGTAGTCTCCAAACAAGGGATTCTGGGAGCTGTTTCCTGTTCGCTCGTGCACATATATTGGAAGATTGAGAGATTTTTAATTGGACCTGGTAATAGTGGTATATGCGTTTTTTATGTTTCGCCTGCATAGCGCTTGTGCTGTGCTGTGCTTGTGGAATCTATTGTATTAAATGTAACATATCTTAAGAGGGGCTTACATCCTGCCCCTTGCCTTCCTTGCTTCTCTTGGTTCCTGTGCTTGCCACCTACTTTTCCTCCATTTCTATTGGCTGTAGCATACTGTTTCGTGCATTTATCAATGCTTGTTTGTGTTGTTCCTCATGTTCTCTTATAGTTTCCCGACGCCGAAGTACTGTTTACATCCGCTTTTGTGCAACTCACACAGCCTGACTATAATTTCGCCGCCTGACTTTAGCATTTAAATATTTGTTTCACTCGTTTTTAATAGATGTTCATATCGTCAGAATAAAAAACATGCTTATAAGAGGGTTGAATCACATTGATGCACACTGCAGATATATTGTTATACACATTTGTCATTTATGTAGCCGCCACCTTTCTAAAATGGCAGTTAATGTTAGGATACTTTGTTAAAGCCCTTTTTTTCATGTTTATGGCACCTTCATAATCATGCATGGTAATGACACCAACGCACATATTTAACATTTCCAACATTACAGCCGACTTGGACGCCCAATAAATATGGTTGGTTAGTGCTCCTGGAATTGTACACACTGATTTAATTATTAAAATTAATATATATGGACCACTGACCTTCAGTGGCATTGGAAAAAACCTTCCTAATGTTTAGCTGTGCTGGTGGACTCCTTATCTTTGTCTCCCGTGCATGGAGGGGAATAAATCAGAATACTGCTGTACAGTTAAAAAACGGTACGTCACTGTGAGGCAAGTAAATGTGCATATTAATTTAAGGAGGAACATTGAAAAATCACCACTCACCCGCTTAGCGGTGAAAGACTGAAGGTAAGTGGTCCATATATATTTTTAAATGTTTTAGAGAGAGATCATAGGTTTTATTTTCCCTAATTTACTGTACATACACTTCCCTTACTTGTAGGTTGCTTAATTTTCGTCCTGATGAAGACCCATTTGCTAGGTCCTTAATTGCCACACCTTTTACCTGGGTCAAAACGTCGACAATATAACCATAAAAGCCAGGATCTTTTTTCACATCATCATAAAGACAGATGTGACGTGACAGAATCGGCCTCTCTTTTCTTATATGGATAAACTTCATCCAATATGTGAGACCTTTCTTTGGACAGGCAATTCGAAGTTACTGAATTGACACAGTTCTGCTATATTGTTCCTAATCTCATCTATAATCTTCTGATTTACCCCTTCTACTCCTTCCACATTACTTGAGCACTTCTACGAGCACCTCTTTATGCATCTATCTGAGCAACCTTTAAGCATTGATTGTATAACAATGAACTTATTGTATGCCAATGATTTTTTTCAACCCAATATAAAAGTATAAAGCATTGAATTGACTTTCATAAATAAGGTGTTCAATTGTGTGTTCACATTCTCTCTCTCCCTCTCCTATATATGGATTATGTTTAATGAAAATATAATATCGATTGTTGATATATATATCCTAGCAAATAGGACCTTTTGCTTTTTGTATCAGATTGTACCCGGGGCCTTTGACAGTTTGGGTTACCCCATTAGTTTGTAATGGACTTTTTGAAAGATGGCATTTTTCTGCTCTTAGCCCTGTGTGTCTGCAGCGTGTCTCCAATACACGTCTGGGGTGGTTGACAGCTGGACTTTGTGCATTCCCTCTAAGCAGCTACACACAAAGGGAGCGTAGGTGTGACTGAGTGGCCATCCACATTGTGATGGGTCAACCTGGGCAGGATGGGAGGGAGCAGCTGCCACACCTGAACAGGCTGTGTCCTATCCCCATGCAAAGGGCTGCATACTCCCCTGAAGTGAGTCTAAAGCCATAGCTGAGAGGGCACACTTCAAAGGCCCTCTTGGAAGTCACCCCCAATTCAAAGGCACAACTAGGTATAAGTACTGGGTCTCTCACCCCACCAAATTTGTACTCTACTGGACATGTGAAGAACTCTGTGAGAAGGAAGGGCTGTTGTGCTGCTACAAGGACTGCCACTTTGCTGGACTGCTAGTCCTGAAGAACTGCTTTTCTGCTGTGCTGCCCTGTTGCCTGCTACCCTCTGCCCTGCTGAGGAAGGACTGGACCCATCTCACTTGAACCCAGAGCGACTCCAAGGGCATGCTGGATTGCCCCCTTTTCTAAATTTCAGGGACATCAAAGGCTTTTCATCAAACTGCAATAGCACTTGGACTTTGCTTGTTGCAAGTCTTGCCTTGCCAAGTGATGCCGATCCAGTCCTGGGTCCTTGGAAGTGGGTATAAAGTGCTGAAACTGATAAAATCCACGCATCAATGACATTGCGCCGATCGGAACTAGCACATCTCCTTTAATGCCGATGCATCACTGCTGCTGCACGGACCTTGCCTCGCCAACTGCATGGTGCAACGCCTCCAGTTTCTGAAGCATCTCCAACTTTGAAAGGCTCAACACCGATGCATCGCCTTCAATCCAGCGGTTCAACGACACATCGCTTCATTGCTTCTCGCATCTTTCAAGTTTTTGATAAAAACTAGCACCTAAAAAGATCAAAGCGCCTACCGCGGACATCTAGTTGCGTAAGACCAGGTCAAAGAATAAAAATATGACTGACCCCGAAGAAGCACGGGTTGGATAGAAAAAGTGGATTGGGACTAGTTGGTGCTTACCTTCGGACTTAGAAGAAATGTTGAAGAAAAAGTTCTGAGAAGGTAAAGTTCAACAGGACAGGGCCACAGGTGGTGTACGAGGAAGAAGTGTCGTTGTCGGTGAGCCGCTGTATGAGGTCGCTGTGAAGATTTCTACATCCAAACTTAGTCACTTTTATAGAAGTTGAAAATCTCCAGCAGGACGAGGCAACAGGCTGTAGCCAACGAGAGTTTCAGGAGGCTGGATACCCCTTTAGCACAGGACAGCTGAACAGGTTTTGCTGCTGTGGAGACGAACGTTGCAGGAGTTACCAAAAACTCAGACCGACCAGCAATGTACTTCAGTTCTCAGAGCAGTTTTTAGAAAAAAATATATATAAGTCCCAAGTTTTGGATTTTGACTATCTGGGCTTCTTTAGCATCACCACCAAGGGTCCTTGACTGGAGAGGCACCACTTGTGGCGGGTGGGGGGGCAGTTAGAACTCACTCAGGCTGGGTCCAAGTTAGGGTTCAAGATGGTGGGGGCCTGTTATGTCCCTGTGGCTTGAACAGGAGGCCAGCAAACTAGCCCTTGGAGTCACTCTTGTGGTCCTGGGTTTAGGTGGAGATGTAGGGCTCAACAGCAGGACAGGCCTATGAGGGTTCAAGGCAGGTTCAAGGCAGCAAATCAGCCCTTCCAGGGGCAGCAAAGCAGTCTTGTGGAGTACACAGCAGGCCATAGCAGCAAGAAGTCCTGACAGTCCTTCCGCAGGTCCAGAAAGTGAACTGAAGAGGGGGACTGAGAGCCCTATTTTTATACCTGGTGCCTTCTTTAAAGTTAGAAGTTACCAGAGGTTTCTCTTTGAAATGCCTGAAATTTCCTGACTCCCCTGCCCTGGCTACAAGCTGGATAAAGAGACAATGCAGTCGTGACTTGTCACAGCCTATTCAATTGTAAGTGGGGCTGTACCAAGCTCCAACACCACTCCCCATCCTGCGAGCAGATGGCACATTCATGCACATCTAATCCCTCTATTGTGTGACTGTCTGGGAGGAATTCACAAAGTCCTAACCTACACTAAAATCCAGTCATGTGACCCCAGTAAGGCTGCAGGCATGAAATGACAAAGGGCATGAAAATGACAACTTTCTAAAAGTGGCATTTTCAAAATGTTAATTTAAAATCCGACTTTACCATTAATTTAATTTTAATTACAATTTTACTTATGTGTTAGACCTGTCATTCTTAGGGTGGACTTAACCCAACTTTGTGCCTGACTACCTCCACTTTTTGCTGCATCATTTTGTAAGGCTTAGGACTCTAGCACCCTATCACTGCTAACCAGTGTTAAAGTGCATGTGCTTCTCCCCTAAACATGGTGACATTGTTGTATACCCGATTGTCATATTTAGTTTACTTATAAGTCCCTTGCAATGTGGTATACCAGATAACCAGGGCCTCAAAACTAAAAGCTACTAGTGGCCTGCAGCAGCACTGACTGTGGTACCCACACAAGAAGCCTTTCAAACCTGCCTCAGGCCTTGTATTGCATGAACTGGGTGTGTAATGTAATGCCATTTTGACTTACCATTTAAACCACTTCCCAAGCTTTAAACTCCTCTTTTATTACACATAAGTCACCCCTAAGGAAGGCCCTGGGTAGCCCTAAGTTCAGGGTGCTGTAAAAGTAGGGCATGTGCCGTTAAGCTTTACATGTCCTGGTAGTGACAAACAGCAAAATACGTTTTTTACTACTGTGACGCCTATTCCTCACATAGGCTAGCATTGGAAATTCCTTGAAACACTTTTAAGCTGTAATTCTTGATTAGAAAGGAGTAGCTGCATTATGTTTCATAACTTTGAAATGTTGATTGTGAGAAATCAGGACCTGTTTGCAGTGCCTCCTCCCCCCTCCCCCCACGTTTTGCCCCCATTTGAACTACAAGGTGCTGGTTTCATGACTGATTTTGCCCTGGGCTCTGCTAACTAGACACAGGGCCTGTGCACTAAATAAAAGTTCATGGTTAGGTATAATTATAATTGGCAATGACAGAATCCTATAAGTTCCTAGTATATAATAAGGCAAGGGGGATTCAAACTACCTATAAGTCCCTAGTATATAATAGGGCAGGGAGGTTTAGAGGCACAGTAGATTTCCCGCACTAGAGTGTGGACTGCTGTGTTGCCTGCTGTCATTTTAAAAGCCAGCCCTGCAGGCTGCTTTTAACTTGCAATTATATGCAAATTTGACTTTGGATTTAAAGGTACTTCCAAAGTCTCCAACTACCTTATTTTCACATATAAGTCACCTCGAAGGTCTCCTCTAGGTGCCCCAGGGGTAGAGTGTCTTGTAACTAGAAACAGGGGCATTATAAATGATGTTTTATAATCCCTGGTGAGGGACAAACTGCCAATTTAGTTTTTTCCCCATTGTAGTGAATAGCTCCATGGGCTAACTTTGAGATATTTTATTTACGTATAAATATTGACAGGAGCCACCTAAAAGATACTTCAAGGTATCCTTGGATTCAAGATGGCCACGGGGGCAGAGGTCTGTGTTCGAGCTCCGGGGTCCAGGGATCACTGAAACGTCCTAATACCTGCTGCCCCCCGCGACCCTCCCACTGCAACGGCGACTCACAGGAATTCAATCCCCAAGCAGGCGATCAAGTCGCGCTGTGGATCCTCTGCCTAGACCTCCCACAAGCGACAAGCTGCCCCCGCCTCAGACTATACCGGGAACCGGGCGGACTCCACAGCAGAAGACACAGGACAGCCACACTTGGACCCGCAAGGAGTTACGAAATGCCGCCATGAGATGATCCAACGTGAATAGGAAAAGCGGAAGACCTCGAATGCGAAACGGGACACAGAGCCCCCACCCAACCCCCACAGAAACCAACTCCGGTGATTACCCGTGTAACGAATCCGAAAGGGTTTACTCACCGGAACCCGGAATTTTGCAAAGAATCTCAATAGGCACGTAATCCCAGTAACGGGAGACGCGAGGCGCGCTACCTCCTGCCTGACCCTAAGATGGTGACATCTAATCCCCAATCAGACTCCCACTGACAGAACAACCCCCAAACTCTACTCACCACCTCCACTAGACTCTTCCTCTCCTCCGAGCCGGACACCACCTAGCAAAGACGCGCTGGCCTCAGAAACAGGAGGCGCAGCACACCCCATCACGCCACCACAACCTGGGGCCTGTCCCCAATATGGCGGCTGCCTGCCTCTAATCACCAACGGAACGGAAAACTCACCATACCCGCCAACACACTGATCCTCACCCTGGAACTCACGGAAACAGGGGAGTTGAGGTAAAAACTAAACAGACGGGAGACGCGAGACACGTTCCGCCCGCCTGGCCCGAAGATGGCGGCGCCCAACACATAATCGAACTCCCACTCACAAAACAATACCCCTAAACTCGCTTCTCCTCCTCTACTAGACTCTTCCACTCCGTACCTGATGAATCCAACAATAACTTAGCCCAGACGTGCTGGCCTCGGAAACGAGAGGCGCAGCACACCTCAATACATCACCACAAGCAGGAGCCTGTCCCTAAGATGGCGGCCGCCCGCCCCTAATCACTGAAGCATCGAATAACCCATCGGACCCTCTCCCACACCTACCATCTCCCTGCAAACTTTGGAAAACAATTCAGGAAACTGGGGAACAACAAGTGTGGAAGAATCCAACAACAATTCAGCCCAGACGTGCAGGCCTCGAAAATGAGAGGCGCAGCACACCTCGTTACACCACCACAACCAGGAGCCTGCCCCTAAGATGGAGGCCGCCCGCCCCTAATCACCGAAGCTTCGGAAAACCCCTCGAACCCTCTCCCACACCTCCCCTCTCCCGGCAAATTGTGGAAAACAATTCTGGAAACTGTGCAACAGCAAACAAACCGGGAAACTGGAAAAAAATTATGGAAAAACAAGATTGCGGCTGTCCGCCCTTAACACCGAGACTTTAGGCCAACTCACCGGACCCTCTAAGGCTCTCCTCTTCTCCCCAATCCTCACCAGAATCAACTCAAACGTGGGGGCTACAATGCTATCCCCTGAAGCCCTATAGCTGTCCGCCCATAACCACCCTGTTTTGGACAAATCAAACCACTATCCACCCCAAGAGGAAGCTCTCCGGCCACAAAAACAGCCAGCCAAAAAGAAAGTCAACAACGCATTTAACTTCACCCAAATCTCGAACGAGGGGGAACACGCCACAACACCCTGACACATCCCCCTTCTACTCCCCAGCAACGCTCCCACCTACCTGACCTCACCCGAAGGTCAGAAAGGCAGTTCCCTCACCACCTACCCTAGCGACCTGACCCCTCCTGAAGACGGAAGAGATAAGCAGAGAGGCAATTCCCACAACTCCAATCCACAGCTAACCCACGCAGTTGACTAAGGCTGAGCACATACGGCCAGAAAGAGTAACAAGCCCATCCCCAAATCTTACCTAGACATGGAGGGGCTACTACCCCCAACTCCTTCTAGTTTTTTCCTCACAGACCAATAGACAGAACTCAACCCGAGGCAACCGCCCACCCCCCAACCTAGACAAAATGTCACCTCCCACCTCAGCCCCCCTCCGCCCCTCCACACCTAACGGACTGAAACCCCATGGCCCTAACTCCTTCTCCATCATTTTCCCCCCTAACCTCACTCCAAAAGCAAAAAGAAACCTCAAACACAGACTGATCAGGCAACACCCAGAAACTCTTTTCGCGGACATATACCACTGCTCGTCCAAAGGCCAGTTAAAAATGGACCTCATTTTCCATACCACAAGACTGGTTACTTGGAGCACCACCCTCAAAACACATCTGCACGTATCCAAAACAACTAACACCTCCCACAGCTGCAAACTTACGGTCACATTCCCCAACTGCCCTATATGCAGCGGTAACACCTCTGTGACCATCTACACCAACGGCACAGTCATGATCCAAGCCAATAATGACAACCTGGAAGCATTCGATGCCCTCTTCCCTTCGCTCCGCAATGCCCCATCACATTTTCAAAGCTCCCGCCCGTCTAACTCCTTATCCCCTTACAGACCGCCCCTCCAAGAGATCGCACAAAGCAACCACAAGACCCCAGCCATGAAAGTCAACCCTCCCCCGCCCCCCACCAGGACACCATCCCCCCCCCCCGTCTACCCCTCCCAGATAGAACTCAACTCACTCCCCCCCTCCAAAAACAATCGGAACCCCTCCACAAATAAAGCTCTCCAACCCCCCCTAAACAACACCCACCACCTCCTTCCCTAAACCACCACTCCCAACAAACAACCAGTGAACCTAGCCCGCAACCAATGACGACTAATTCTCTCCCCCCTCCGACACTCGAGATGGCCGCATGTACCATGCCCTGATCTTCCACACCCCGTTTCCAAGACTACCCATAGGGGCAACTCCAACACCAAGAGCCTACCCCTAGAGCCCAGCCAGCACCCATACCCGACACCCACATTTACCGATACAAATCACGCAAGGCCTCCCAAGACTCAACAACTTAACTCGATCATTACCCCCGTCTGGAACCAGACAGAGTCCCAAAAGAACTAGAGCCGCTATGGCCTCACGGGTCACCCCCACCCCCTCCTCCGCAGAGACCACATTCACCAATACCAACCACGCAAGGCCTCCCAAGACTCAACGACCTAACTCGACAACAACCCTCATCTGGAACCAGCCACAGAGTCCCAAAAGAAAAAGCCACAATGCCGCGGGTCCCGGGTCGCCCACACCATCTCCCCTGTAGAGACGACCCAGCAACTCGCCCTGCTGGAAAGCCAGCTAGAAACGATAATACTGGGCCTCACCGAAATACTACTGAACCTCCCCACTCCTCGAAAGCCCAACCAACACCCACTCCCGACACACACATTCACCAACACTAATCGCAAAAGGCCTCGCAAGACACAACGGCTCAGCTGGACCACAACCCCTCTCCTGAACCAGACACGGAGACCCAAAAGAACAAGAGCCGCAATGTCCAGAAATGAAGCGATGGATCTTGCTTCCTCGTACGACACACCCACTACTATCCCCCTGTCACGGGGCGGGTATGTGTCAGGACGGCCCGGATCAACGGAAAGACTGGTGGGAGGCGCAGGACGTCACCGCACCTTTTGTTTTGTCACCGCAGGAGGACTGGACTGGTTCATCCTCTTCCGACACCACAGAAAGAAGATACGGTCCCTTTAACTGGGATCCGACGTGGGACAACCCCGCCCCTTTTGATGACGACACCGCCCATCGTCCAACAAGAGAGGGCTGGAACAGGAAGACGGTGTGCGCTGACACCGGAGGTGAAACAGGAGGAAGCGGAGTAGCGGAGAGTCGGGACGGAGACAGAGAGCGACGGACCTCGAGAGGAATAGCAAACCCAGGAGGACTGGAGGAAGACCCAGAGACCCAGAGACAACAAGAGAGCCAGGAGGCCATCGGATTCACGCTTCGCCCAGCCACGCTCCAGGAGGAGCGTGGCTAAAACAGGTACGGAATCGTTTCACGGGTTGGGTAGGGAGGCGGGGGACGCCAGAGGCTTAGAGGCGCGAGCGCCGTGTCGTGCATTCAAGAGAGCCGATCCCCCTTCACCGAGCGTGTGTCACGGTTGATTTTGGTTTTGGGCTGGTGTTTCCTCACTCCCTCTCCCTGACAACGCACCGCACCACGATTACCCTGACCCCCTGTTGTCCTCTTCCTTCATTTTGGGGCATCCGGAGTTTGACGGTGGCCACCCGGCCCAGAACCCGAGGAGGTGGAAGAAGCGATAGACGACTGGGACCTGTCAGGAAGAAGACGACAGCACACACCCCGGGAACCGAGGACTATTCGTATAGCTTTAACCCCTGTACAGACTGGACACCATTAAGAGACCTACAAGAATAAAGCCTGCACTATCACGACCAGGTCTCCCGCTCCTTTTTCCCCGATAGTTCACAACTGGTGGAGAATGCGGGCATAGAAGAGCCCATCTGTGTCACTAAGATGGAGGCGATCGTACAGCATTTGATTAAGGGCCAGGAAAAGCTCGAATGGGCCGTCGAGCGACAGATGTCATCGGCCCAGGCGGACCGAGAGACGTTCAAAGACACCATCGCAGCCCAGATGGACGGACTACACAAGCTGGCAACCGAACAGACCGGGGGCACAGTAAGGGAGGTACGGGGTACCCCTCACCCGCCATCAGGTGTCTCCCTCCAAAAGTACATAGCGGGGGAAGATCCCGACGCCTTCCTGACCAACTTCGAGAGAGTAGCAAGGGCGTGTAGTTGGCCGGTAGACAAATGGCCATTTTTTCTGGCCCCTTTGCTCACGAGGGAAGCGCAAGCAGCATACCAAGTGGCGAACGCCACGGGAGATACATCATACGGAGAGATAAAAGTCATTATATTGGACCACCTCGGCCTGGACTCTGAGGCATATAGGGTGAGGTTCCGCAAAGAGGCGCCCCCGGGGAGAATCCTAAAACCCTGTACTTCAGATTGAAGATGGCCGCCGACAAGTGGCTGACTCCAGGATTCTGTACAAAAGACGAGATAATGGAGAAGATTTACTTAGAACAGTATCTGGACGCCCTGCCGTACAACACGCAGAAATGGCTGCGCCAACATTCGCGTCTAACAGCCGCACAGGCCATAGAGATGGCCACGACTTATTCACGAGCCCAGCCGAAGGGGGTGGTATGTGACACAGAGGACACGCCAACCAACCATACGGCTCGAGAAGAGATCGGACTCCACCAGAACCAGGAAAACCCCGGATGCCGAAAATAGAGATACCAAGCGTCAGAGGTCCCCAATGCTTTGAGTGTGGGGACTGGGGCCACATAGCCAGTGTCTGCCCCTGGAAGAAACCAGCGGATGAACCCATGGAGGTGTGATACCTCCCCAGGTCCATTATGTATACGGCCGAAATGGGAACGGCCTTCCATGTAAGTGTACAGGTGAATGGTAAACTGGTTAAGGCCCTTCTCGACTCTGGGTGTAAACAGTCGGTCATCCAAAAGGTGTACATGAACCCCGATCAGCTAGTACCCGATACATTAGTCCATATCCGATGCGTACATGGCGACGTGAAACCCTATCCCCTGGCTAGGATTGCCATCACCCATTCCGAGGGGGTACACAGTGAGGTAAAGGTAGGGGTGTTAGAAGGGCTCCCCGAAGACCTGATCATTGGCACTGACAACCCCGAGTTCCTCAGTCTCTTCCGAGGCGTACTCCGCCTAAAGGAGTAGGCAACCCGAGGGAGACGGTCCTGGCCCTCATTACCCCAGAACCGTGGCTCCTAGACCGCAGTTTCAAATTCACCCAGGCCAATGATGCCACCCTGTACAACGCGTGGGAACAGGCCCATAGCACGCAGGACAACAGCTGCCCTGTGTATCCCCGGTTCCTTATAAAAGAAGGGTTACTATACCGACAGGCTACCCCCACAGATCCCCACCAACTACTGGTACCCCTCTCCTTCCGGGACCAGATAACTTTCTTTTCTCATTCCCACCTCACGGCAGGACATATAGGAGCAGAAAAAAAAAACCACACAAAACGTCCTACGGCATTTCTTTTGGCCAGGGGTGTACAAGGATATAAAGATGCACTGCTAGTCATGCGGTACATGCCAGAGAAGGAATACACATAGGCCCCCAGCAGTGCCCCTACAACCACTTCCCATAATAGGTAACTCCTTCGAGAGCGTCGGAATGGACCTAATAGGCCCATTGCCCCGTACAAAAAGGGGGAATGTCTACGCCCTGGTAATAGTGGACTACGCGACCAGATTTGTGGAGGCATTTCCGCTCCGTGCCCCCACCACCCGCAACATAGCTGACAGGTTTCTGGAGCGGTTTTCACGGGTGGGCTTCCGTAAAGAAATTTTAACGGACCAAGGAACGCCCTTCGTGTCTCGTCTCATGAGAGAAGTCTGTAGGGTCCTCAACGTACGACAGATCAAAACCTCGGTATACCATCCCCAGACCGACGGACTAGTCGAACGCTACAATGGGACACTAAAAGTCACGCTAAAGAAAATGTTGGAGGTAAACGGCAAAGAATGGGACCAGCTGTTACCCTTGGCTCTGTACGTGATAAGAAGTCAAGTACAAAGCAGCCTTGGCTGTTCGGCGTTCGAGATGCTGTACGGAAGGCAGCCGCGATCCCTTCTTGAGATGACGAAAGAGGCCTGGGAGAAAGAAGAGGCAATTGAGACCAGAGGAATGTTGGACTACACCCAAGGACTGAAAGACAAGATAGGAAAACTCCGGGATTTAGCCTATTCCCACCTGGTGAAGAAACAGGAACAGACCCACTACTATAACCGCGGGAAAAGATGGAGGACCCCAAGGAAGGATGACTGGGCACTGGTGTTACTACCCACAGCTACAACTAAGTTCAAGACGGAATGGAAAGGCCCATACAAAGTCATAGCGGTCATCGGTAAAACCACATATAGGTTACAAATCACCCAGACCCGCACCCAGACGTACCACATAAACATGCTAAAGAAATGGCTGGGACCCCTACCCAAGGCCTCGAACCTCACTCTGCCCACGCTTACCACCAAGCATACCACGTTAGCAGAGCTCGTGGTGAACGAAGACCTAACCCAAAGAGAGCGGGACGAGCTGGATGAGGCCCTTCGCATCGGTGTTCTCCGACGCTCCAGGCAAGACCCACCTGGCAGAACACCGGATTGAGACCCCGGCCGGGAAAGCCATAAAACTGAGACCCTACCGGATCCCCGTGGCCCGAAGAAAAGCCATACAGAAGGAAGTACAGGAGATGTTACAGCTGGGAGTCATAAGGCCCTCGAGGAGTGAGTGGTCCTCTCCGATCGTCATGGTGCCGAAGCCAGACGGTAGTACCCGTTTCTGCATGGACTTCAGGGCTCTCAACGAAATCTCGTCCTTTGATGCCTACCCCATCCCTCGAATAGACGAGCTGATAGAGAAACTAGGAGAGGCCAGGTATATCACCACGTTAGACCTGACCAAGGGCTACTGGCAGGTACCCCTAAGGGAGGAGGACAGAAAGAAGACGGCCTTTTCCACACCTGAGGGCCTCTACGAATTCACAGTCCTCCCGTTTGGACTACACGGGGCCCCAGCGACCTTCCAGAGACTCATGAACACCGTGTTACAAAACCACCACTCCTTTTCGTCAGCGTATCTGGACGATATCGTGGTTTTTAGCCCCAACTGGAAAACCCACCTTAGCCATCTCCACACCATCTTACAGGCCCTAAGGGAAGCGGGGCTACACAAATGCAAAAAAATCCCGGGTGGGATACCAAAAAGTAAAATACCTGGGGTATGTACTAGGACATGGGGTGATCGCCCCTCAGATAGAAAAGGTCAGAGCAATTTCAGACACTCCCTTTCCAGCCTCCAAACGAGACCTAAGAGCCTTTCTCGGCCTGATTGGCTATTATAGACGGTTTATACCCCACTTTTCCGAGGTGGCCAGCCCGTTGACAGACATCCTCCAGAAGCATGTGAAACCACAGGTCCTGTCATGTCCCACGGAACCCATGACAAAGGCATTCCAAACCCTAAAACAAGCCCTAACTACAAGTCCCGTCCTGGCCTCACCAGACTTCTCCCATCCCTTTCTCCTACATACCGACGCCTCAAAACAGGGCATAGGCGCAGTCCTCTCACAGCTGACTCAAGAGGGGATAGAACACCATATAGTGTACATAAGTAGGAAGCTATTCCCGAGGGAGGTAAGATATCCCACCATTGAGCGCGAGTGCCTGGCCGTAAAATGGGCCATAGAGAAACTGCGATATTACCTAGAGGGACACCAGTTCACCCTGTACACAGACCATGCACCCCTCCAATGGATGAGCCGCAATTTCGCCAATAATCCCAGGGTTCTCCGTTGGTTTCTCTCCCTCCAACCCTATTCATTCACTGTGCAGCATCGAAGAGGGGTCGACAATGGCAATGCGGACTGTCTAGGGTGTTCCCTCTCCCCAATCGGGAGAATCCAGGGGGTGGAGGAGTGTCACGGGGCGGGTATGTGTCAGGACGGCCCGGATCAACGGAAAGACTGGTGGGAGGCGCAGGACGTCACCGCACCTTTTGTTTTGTCACCGCAGGAGGACTGGACTGGTTCATCCTCTTCCGACACCACAGAAAGAAGATACGGTCCCTTTAACTGGGATCCGACGTGGGACAACCCCGCACCTTTTGATGACGACACCGCCCTCCGTCCAACAAGAGAGGGCTGGAACAGGAAGACTGTGTGCGCCGACACCGGAGGTGAAATAGGAGGAAGCGGAGTAGCGGAGAGTCGGGACGGAGACAGAGAGCGACGGACCTCGAGAGGAACAGCAAACCCAGGAGGACTGGAGGAAGACCCAGAGACAACAAGAGAGCCAGGAGGCCATCGGATTCACGCTTCGCCCAGCCACGCTCCAGGAGGAGCGTGGCTAAAACAGGTACGGGATCGTTTCACGGGTTGGGTAGGGAGGCGGGGGACGCCAGAGGCTTAGAGGCGCGCGCCGTGTCGTGCATTCAAGAGCCGATCCCCATCCACCACACCTACACCCCCCTTCACCGAGCGTGTGTCACGGTTGATTTTGGTTTTGGGCTGGTGTTTCCTCACTCCCTCTCCCTGACAACGCACCGCACCACGATTACCCTGACCCCCTGTTGTCCTCTTCCTTCCTTTTGGGGCATCCGGAGTTTCTGACAGTGGCCACCCGGCCCAGAACCCGAGGAGTTGGAAGAAGCGATAGACGACTGGGACCTGTCAGGAAGAAGACAGCACACACCCCGGGAACCGAGGACTATTCGTATAGCTTTAACCCCTGTACAGACTGGACACCATTAAGAGACCTACCATCACAAGAATAAAGCCTGCACTATCACGACCAGGTCTCCCGCTCCTTTTTCCCGATAGTTCACACCCCCCTAGCTCCAAGATCCAGGTTATCACTGGAATTGGAAGAGACCGCTCCCCCCCCAGATCCTCAAGACCCCCAGCCTTCCTCACTAACATCCCCAGGGCCCCCTTAACAAAAAAAACCAAAAATGAGGCATCCAACACGAACTGCATGCTCATTAACTGCAGATCGGCCACAAACATGCAACAGAACTGGCAGAGACCATCCTCACCCACGACATTGACATCACGTTCATCACCGAAACATGGCTAAATAAATTCTCTCCCCCAATTATGGACATGCTGGTGCCCCCGGGCTTCACTATCATCCACAAAGACAGAAAGATCCAGCGAGGAGGAGGTATAGCAATCATCCATAAGAACTGCATCTCCGTGATGGAAACCGACGCCCTCAAATATAACTCGTTTGAATGCCTCAATGCCACCATTAAGACAAGGGACAAGAAAACAATACTCTGCCATCTCCTTGTGACGAAGCGCTGTTCCCTCAAGCTGATACCCCGAACATTGGAGGGGAACCAAGCTCCCCTTACCTGTCTCCCTGTCCCCTCCTCTTTTTGCAGAACGCGGCTGCAGAAAAAGACCTACACTGTTCCTTTAAGAACAGCCTCCCTTCGGATTCGCTCCCCGGTCACATGACTGGGTCAGGAGACCCGGTCTCGCTAAAAGCGGAAGAGGCAGTATGGACAGCGCGTTCGGATGGAAGCCCAGGGACGGCGAGAAAGGAGTCAGCGGAAGCAGAGAGGCGTGTGCAGACCTTCTTCATCACCCCGGGATTGCCGCTGCTGACGAGACCCGAAGACTCAGAGAAAAGGACGCCCGAGCTGGAACAGGAGGAAGCCTTCTCCTGCCAGAAACCTGAGAGGGAGCCGGACCCTATCCGGTACCACGCAGACGCCCGCCGCGTCCCTGGGGGGACGTGGCTCCACAAGGTACGGGCACGAATGGAAACAGTGTGGGGGAAGGGAGCCATTACCTCCAAAGCCGGGGTGGGTGGAGGGAGCTGAATACCTTAACGCGCTCTTGCTGAGAAACGCGGAAGTTGTGCGCGTAATTGCCAAATAGAATGCCAAATAAACACTGGTGCTGGTATTGGGTGTACTCTCCCTACACTCCCTGTCCCTGATCACAGTTTAGCTCAACCGAGCTTCCTCCTTATGGGGTATTTTTCTTTGTTTGTTTCCCCTATGCTCTGGCCCTGACGATCCGGTGAGACCTTCCCGTGGGAGACGGTGCCGAGAGACGGTTAAAGGTTCCCATCCCTGCTCCCGGAGGGACTAGAGGGAGAGAGAAGACGACTATCGCCCTAAGAGACCCCAAGGACTATAATTTTGAGTGACCAAAACAATACTCTGAATACCCTAACAGTGTGACTTGGTTAATAAACACTCTAAACCCCATAGTGGTGTCCCCGTCTGCTTCTCCACTGCGCCACACGTGGTGTCAGAAGTGGGATCAATACGCTCAGTAGACTGCCAAAATGGAAAACCTAATCCAGCAATTAATACGCGGCCAGGAGAAGCTGGAGTGGGCAGTGGAGAAACAAATGACCTCAGCCCAAGCGGACAGGGAACTGCTCAGGGACTCCATGACAAACCAGGCAGAGAGTATCCAAAGAGTGGCCGATGATCGCCTACAACTCAGCGCCCAACTACAGACTCACACCGGGAGAGGCCCTAACGTATCGTTGCAAAAATATCTGCCAGGGGAGGACCCGGACGCGTTCTTACTGAATTTCGAGAGGGCTGCCAGAGCATCAGGCTGGCCAGAAGCTAAATGGCAATTTTTTGGCCCCTCTCCTCACCGGTGAAGCGCAGACCGTCTACCAGGTGGCGAATGCAAACGGTAACACACCCTATCCGGAGATAAGGGATATCATCCTAGACCATCTAGGAATGGACGCCGAAGCGTATAGACTACGCTTTAGGAAAGAAAGAGGAACGGCCGCTGACAACCCAAAGACCTTGTACTTTAAGCTAAAAGCCGCTGCGGACAAGTGGTTGAAAACACGAAAGAGGAGATCATGTCCCTGATCTACTTGGAGTAATACATAGAAGCCCTTCCCTTCCCCATACAGCGTTGGCTCAAACAGCATACTCACCTAACAGTCGAACAGGCTGTCGATATGGCCACTTCTTTTTATAGGGCCCAACCCCGCTCCCTGCCATGGGACTCTGACAAAACCTCACGGCCCCTTGGCCCCCCTAGCAAGCCTGATAGAAAACCCCTGAAGCCTGTCCCAGAGCCCATAAGACCCCGCCACTTCCGTCCTGATCCTGGCCCCACCAAAGGTTCTCAATGCTTTGAGTGCGGGGAATGGGGCCATATTGCTAGGAACTGTCCCCGTAAGAAACCCCAGGATGAACCGATGGACATAACCTGCATACCCCGCTCGATACTTTACACCGAGGAAATGGGACCCAGTTTTTATGTGAGTGTACTTGTGAAGGGGGTAAGGGTAAAAGCCTTATTGGACTCCAGCTGTCGCCAGTCGGTTATCCTTCAGTCACTGATAGAGCAAACAACCGTCCTGACTGGAGACCACATCCCTATTAGGTGTGTTCATGGGGACATCCGAGTCTATCCTTTAGTACAATTGCCCATTTCCCCGCCAAACGGTCAAACCCTCCAGGCCAAGCTCGGTGTTCTACCCGCTCCCCCTGAACAATTGATCATAGGGCAGGATAACCCCTCTTTCTACCATTAATAAGGGACAGGATACCGCTCACAAAACCCCACGTTTCTGCTCGCCCAAACTTCCTCACTCAGGCCCCCTGGCTTTCAGACAAAAGCTTTAAGTACAACCAAAAAAACGATCCCACGCTCAGAGCAGCCTGGGACCAAGCAAAACAAACAGTTCCGGCTACTCACTCTGTTTACCCCCTCTTTCAGATCACAAACGAGCTCCTGTATCGGATAGGGAACCACGGAGACCCTCCCCAATTGGTCGTGCTGCAAGCTTTCCGGGAACAGGTGTTGTTCTTCGCACACTCACATCTATTGGCAGGACACAGGGGTGCCCAAAAAACCACCCAACTACTGTTACAACACTTTTACTGGCCTGGTATCTTTTCTCACGTCTCTAAGTTCTGTCATGAGTGTGAGGTGTGCCAGAGGAGAAACCCCTACAAACCCCCAGCCGTTCCACTCCAACCTCTTCCGGTTGTTGGTAAACCATTTGAAAGACTGGGCATGGATCTGATCAGTCCTTTGCCTTGAACCAAGCAGGGTAACCTATATGCCTTGGTTGTTGTGGATTACGCCACACGGTACCCCAAGGCTTTTCCTTTGCGTACCCCCACCACCTTAAACATTAGCGACAAGCTGTTAGAACTATTCTTCCGTGTTGGTTTACCCCGTGAGATCCTCACGGACCAAGGAACCCCCTTGGTTTCAAAACTGACGGCACAGATTTGTAAGTCCCTTGATATATCACATATCAAAACATCGGTCTATCACCCCCAAACCGACGGGTTGTGTGAACGCTACAACGCTACACTGAAGCGGACACTAAAGAAGTTGTTGAGCGTTGAGGGGGAAGGAATGGGATAAGCTTCTCCCTTTAGCCCTGTAGGTCATCCGAAGCCAGACCCAAACCAGCCTCGGCTGCTCCCCTTTCAAACTCCTTTATGGTCGGGAGCCTCGTAGCTTATTGGAAATAACCAAGGAGGTCTGGGTACAAGAAGCGCAAGAGGAAACCAGATCTTGCCTTGCTTATACCCAAGGCCTGCGTACCCGGTTACAGAAACTACGAGAATTTGCCGACGCAAACTTAGAACAGGCCCAGGTCAAACAGCAAATTCTATATGATAAGGGGAAGAAGTGGAGACACCTAAAGGTGGGAGATTGGGTCCTGGTCTTAATGCCATCCTCGTTACCGAAAGTCATGTCCGAATGGCAAGGCCCGTACCGGATTGTGAACAAAGTAGGCTTGACGTCCTACCACATACAAGTCACACCCAAACGCACTCAGTTATACCACATCAATCTTTTAAAAAAATGGCTAGGCCCACTCCCCAAAGATCTGCAGAAAGTAGTCCCCGTCATAACCCATGATACCACTCTACACCAACTGGTTGTCAACCCCGATCTATCCCAGACACAGAAAGAAACGCTACAGGACACCTTACGTTTTTTTCTTCCCTTGTTCTCGGGCCTCCCGGGAAGGACCTCTCTAGCAGAACACACCATCCCTACACAACCCAGACAAATAGTAAAACAAAAACCCTATCGCATTCCTGCTGCGCGCAGAAAGGCAATAAGCCAGGAGGTCGAAAGCATGATCGCCTTGGGGGTGATAAAACCATCCAAGAGCGAGTGGTCATCTCCGATAGTGCTAGTGCCAAAACCAGACGGTTCTGTATTGATTTTAGAGCTGTGAATGCGATTTCTAAGTGTAACTCCTATCCCCTCCCTCGTGTGGATGAGCTGATCGAAAAACTGGGTGAGGCACAGTACATAACCTCCCTGGGCCTTACAAAGGGATATTGGCAGGTGCCCCTAAAAGCACAGGACCAAGAAAAAACTGCCTTTTTGACCCCCACAGGCTTATATGAATTTACGGTTCTGCCTTTTGGCCTACACGGGGCACCTGCCACGTTTCAGAGGCTTATGAACAGGGTATTGTCCAAACACCAGGCACATTCATCCGCCTACCTTGACGATATTATCATTTATAGCCCCACCTGGGACTTGCATCTACAACACTGCCGTCAGGTCCTTCAGGCCCTTCAGGAAGCAGGCTTACACATAAATGCGAAGAAATCCCGAGCAGGCTTCCAGAAGGTTAAATATCTGGGGTACCTCCTTGGGAATGGACACATTGAACCACAAGAAGAAAAAGGAAAAGCGATAGCACAGGCCCCTTTTCCCACCACCAAGAAAGAAGTCAGGGCATTTTTAGGTCTTCTTGGATATTACAGGCGCTTCATCCCACAATATTCCAAAGTGGCTACCCCTCTTACTGACTTATTACAAAAACAGGTAAAGGCAAAAGACCTACTGCATCCCTCCCTGAAGCCGAGAAGGCTTTTTCTGACCTAAAGGCAGCTATCACCTCCAGTCCCATTCTAAGGTCACCAGATTTTTCGAAACCTTTTCTACTCCAAACTGACGCTTCTGAACATGGGGTGGGGGCGGTGTTGTCCCAAATCTCTCCTGAGGGGGTTGAACACCCGGTCCTATTGATAAGCCGCAAACTCTACCCTCGGGAACAGCGTTATCCGATAATAGAAAAAGAGTGCCTAGCGATCAAGTGGGCGGTGGATAAGCTGAGGTACTACTTGGAGGGTTACCACTTCCTCTTATATACCGACCATGCCCCACTCCTATGGATGAGTAGAAATAAAGGGAACAACCCATGAATCTTACGCTGGTTCCTCTCCCTCCAGCCCTTTTCATTTGAGATCTGCCACTGCAAGGGCTCCGACAATGGGAACGCGGACTTCCTTTCACGCATTTCCCTGTTCCCCGACCGTGAACAGACTGGGGTAGGGGTGTGTGACGAAGCGCTGTTCCCTCAAGCTGATACCCCGAACATTGGAGTGGAACCAAGCTCCCCTTACCTGTCTCCCTGTCCCCTCCTCTTTTTGCAGAACGCGGCTGCAGAAAAAGAACTACACTGTTCCTTTAAGAACAGCCTCCCTTCGGATTCTCTCCCCGGTCACATGACTGGGTCAGGAGACCCGGTCTCACTAAAAGCGGAAAAGGCAGTATGGACAGCGCGTTCGGATGGAAGCCCAGGGAAGGCGAGAAAGGAGTCAGCGGAAGCAGAGAGGCGTGTGCAGACCTTCATCACCCCGGGATTGCCGCTGCTGACGAGACCCGAAGACGCAGAGAAAAGGACGCCCGAGCTGGAACAGGAGGAAGCATTCTCCTGCCAGAAACCTGAGGGAGCCAGACCCTATCCGGTACCACGCAGTCGCCCGCCGCGTCCCTGGGGGGACGTGGCTCCACAAGGTACGGGCACGGATGGAAACAGTGTGGGGGAAGGGAGCCGTTACCTCCAAAGCCGGGGCGGGTGGAGGGAGCTGAATACCTTAATGCGCTCTTGCTGAGAAACGCGGAAGTTGTGCGCGTAATTGCCAAATAGAACGCCAAACAAACACTGGTGCTGGTATTGGGTGTACTCTCCCTACAATCCCTGTCTCTGATCACAGTTTAGCTCAACCGAGCCTCCTCCTTATGGGGTATTTTTCTTTGTTTCCCCTATGCTTTGGTCCTGACGATCCGGTGAGACCTTCCCGTGGGAGACGGTGCCCGAGAGACGGTTAAAGGTTCCCATCCCTGCTCCCGGAGGGACTAGAGGGAGAGAGAAGACGATCGCCCTAAGAGACCCCAAGGACTATAGTTTTGAATGACCAATCCAATACTCTGAATACCCTAACAGTGTGACTTGGTTAATAAACACTCTAAACCCCATAGTGGTGTCCCTGTCTGCTTCTCCACCGCGCCACACTCCTTTACCACCCGCCAGGAAACAACGCCTCGTTCGGAGAACACCTCTCCGACCTGATAACTCAATGCTCACTCCACGACTCCATCAACATAATTCTAGGAGACCTCAATCTACACTGGAATGAGGAGAACAACCCGCTAATCAGAACCCTAAACGATCTCCTAATCAACAACCTCTCCCAACATTGCACAGAGAAAACTCATAACAGAGGCTCAATCCTGGATGCCATCATCGCTCAAGCAGACTTAGTCTCCATCGACCACACCTTGCCTGTTGACTGGTCTGATCACCATACCATTCTATTCCACATCAACCAAACGACCCAACACCAGCCCTGTATGCAAGACCCTCCCCGCTGGGCAAGAAATCTAAGTCAGATTCCCATCGCAGACCTGGAGGAAAGGGTAAACTCCCTCCTCCCAATCCACAACGGGGAGCTTTCAACAACAGAACTCACCTCTCACTACAACACTACTATGACTTCCAATATGGACCAAATAGCCCCCCTGAGACTAAAAAGAGTAAGGAACATACCATCCAGATCGTGGTTCAACACAGCCATAAACTCCGAAAGAAGAGAACTAAAAGCGGCAGAAAGACTCTGGCGAAACAACCCGTCCACAATCCTACGAGCTAAACTCAAATCAGCACGCGCAAAATATAAAAAACACAAAGAACGAAAAAACGTCCTTCTGTAATGCCCTTGGCAATGCAAAAAACAGGCACAAAGAACTCTTCAATCTCATTAGGCAGCAAACTTCCAAGCCCCCTTCGACAATAGTTGTGGCCTCCAAAGACCTGTGTGATAACTTTGCCAATTTCTTCAATGACAAAATCACCAAGATAGAACTCTCCCTGGACGTGCAGTGAAATCCCTCCCACAGCAAACCGCCCACAGGGACAGAAGACACCGCACACAAGCACCCGCCAAACTTATGGAAATCTTTCAATCTCATCTCTGAAGCAGAGGTCATCAAAATGATTTCCAGCTCTAAACCCTCAGCACACGTCCTGGATCCCATACCTGCAAAACTGGCTATAAAGCTCAAACTCTCCCTAGCCCCGCTCTGGACCAAGATCATAAACAGCTCCCTAAGTACTGGAGTCATGCCTGACTGCCTGAAAATCGGACAAGTCACATCCCTACTCAAAAAACCGGGCTCTGACACAAACGATCTGAACAACTTCAGACCAGTCTCCAACCTCCCTCTCCTAGCAAAAATCCTGGAAAGATGTGTTCTCCTCCAACTCACTCAACACCAACCTCCTTGACCCTCACCAATCAGGTTTCAGAAAAGGCTGCAGCACAGAGACAGCGATCCTAAATGTAATTGATGATATGCACAAATCTCTTGATACAGGCCAATGCTGCCTACTCGTACTCCTGGACCTATCGGCAGCCTTCGACACGGTTAACCACAAACTACTCATTAAGGCACTTCAATAAAGGGTTGGAGTGGAAGAGGTGGTCCTACAGTGGTTCACCTCCTTTCTACAGAACCGCACCCAAAGAATAAAAATCAAAAACTTCTCGTCAGACCTACTCCCAGTTAGCAGAGGTCCCCCAAGGGTCAGTACTCTCGCCGCAACTCTTCAACATCTATATGGAACACTGTTAGAAATGGGGGTCTCTAGTTGGCCATGGCTGGCGCCAATGTCCAAATAGGGACCCTTCTTCCTAAGTCAGGGCAAGTGGGCTACCCCCTTTGATAACCCCTGCTCAACCCTGTGGTAACGTAGCACGAGCAGTTAGGCCCATCTCAGAGGCAGTGTGTGAAGCATTTATGACCATGCACAATAAGGCAGTAACGACACCACAAAAGGACACAACTCAAGTAGGTATGGAAAAATAATATCTTTATCTAAGGTTTAGTACGAGACTCTCAAAAGCGTTTTAACCAGTCACAATGCACGTAAATCAGTAGGGACTTAAAACGGCAATAACTTGTTCACCAGAACGTGGCACTGACTGATTTCAAGGCCTGGGTCTACGCGACCCGTTGCGCACCAGATACCTGCCGTTGGACGGGGACAGCACGTAGCTTCTCGAAGAAGCGGAGACGGTGACAGGCGGACTCCCAGCGACCACAGTTCTCGACTGCAGTGCTCCGCAACTAGCACTCACAATGATTCGGGCACTCGGGGACAGGCGGGCCCTCAGCGGCAGCAGCACATGGCTGCGGCGGCCCGGGCTGGTGGTGGCGATGACTAGTCGTGCAGCTCCGTGGTGGGCTCACAGCGGCAGCAGCTCTCTCCTAGCTGCGGCGGCCCACCGGACGATTCACGATGATGCAAAGTTAGCAAAGGTGCGGGCACTCAGCGGCAGCAGCTCTTAGCTGCGGCGGCCCACAGGACAAATCACGATGAGGCAAAGTTGGCAAAGGTGCGAGCACTTGGCGGCAGCAGCTCTTAGCTGCAGCGGCCCCACAGGACAAATCACGATGAGACAAAGTTGGCAAAGGTGCGGGCACTCAGCGGCAGCAGCTCTTAGCTGCGGCGGCCCACAGGACAAATCACAATGATGCGGAGTTTGGCAAAGGTGCGGGCACTCAGCGGCAGCAGCTCTTAGCTGCGGCTGCCCACAGAACAAAACCACGATGATCTCGACCAGACTGGCACAACAGCGGGCACTCAGCGGCTGTCGCTCTTAGCTGCGGCGGCCCACACTGATTCAGCGAAGGTTCCGAAAGTTCAAATTAAGGTGGGCGCTCAGCGGCGGCAGCTCTTAGCTGCGGCGGCCCATACAGATTCAGCGAAGGTTCCGGAGATTCAAATTAAGGCGGGCGCTCAGCGGCGGCAGCTCTTAGCTGCGGCGGCCCACACACAGAGTTAAGGGTTACCAGTCCGCGTTCCTCACAGTAGAACTAGAGGTTCCGGATTACTCGACAGAAGCCTCACCTGCAAGTAGAATCCCTAGCACAGGAATTCAGACGGCTGACGGGGTGAAGTCTAATGTCCCTGAGACTTCAGCAGGAGGCGCTCTCAATTCAGGCCCTCGGGTAGTTTCTTCAGCAAGCTTGGTGAAAGTTTCAAAGTCCTTTCCTCTGCTCACTTGGACAGAGTTTCGTCTTGACATCCAGAAGGAACACACTTGAAACAGGTTTCAGCGCAGCGTTTTATACCTAAAAAGTCTTTGTTCTCTGCAGTCACAAATCACTGCATCCAGCCAGAACCAGTTCGGCGGGGTCAGGGAGCACTTGGTTTACGAGGCGACATCCTGCCCTTTGAGAATCTGGGGGTCTGCTATCAGACGCCCAGTGGGAGGTGGAGCCATCATTCACCTTGCCAGGCACGGCCCTGCTCAGATCAAAGAGTCACCCCTCTCCATACTCTAAATGCTGATCTCTCTCTCCAGCCAGGTCTGACCCAGCTGGCCCTGCTGCTCCAAAACGAGACGGCCAATACACACGCTAGCAAAGCCTACAGGAAAGCGGAGGCCAGAAAATACCTCGTTTCTAGCAGAGGTATTTTCGAACACGGGCTACACAAATAATCCTTACTAAAAGATGTATCTCAATGTCCTGAGCTTAAACATATCAAATTCGACGTTCCTATCAGGTTCCATGGGGCAGGTAGGATTAGGGCTGTCATGTGGTTTGTGGCCTCCTGGTCTGCTTTGCTGCGTTGACTTAGGCCTGGCTGCCATGATGCCTTTTTTGCGCACGTTACTTTAAGCCGTTGTTCTATCAGCCTCTGCTCCTGCCAAGTTATTTTAGAACTGTCTGCATTTTCTCTTTCACCTTTTCTCCTGTTCCCTTTGGGCTACGTCTGCACAACATGTACAAGGTCGAAAAACAACGTCCCTTGTTCTTGCTGATCTGGCCAGTCCCTCACACCTAGACATAACACTATGTACAGCTGCCATGGAGAAATTTGTGTGCTTTTAATATTGCGCTTTTCACGCTTTAGACACTTGGAGAAATACCTTTCCAGGGAGAAGAGCTGTGATTGTCTGCTGATGTAGACTTTGCATCTAGACACTGAGGTATGGGGGTTCGCTAGACAATGCCCAGAGGTCTTCTATTTTTATAATAAATTAGCTACTAGCACGGGGAGGGTGGTAAGGTCATTTAGCCCTATATCCACTGCTTTATGAAATGCTTTCCCCGTTTGTATTCTATGGTGTTGTAACTATGCTGCTTATATTATTCTTATGCATTATGCTGATAGTACTGACACGTGTACTGTATCTGAGAGCACGTTAGTTGAAATAAACATTTTAAACTATACAGTGTCTCTTCTTACGCACGCTGTGGACAGGTATGAGTGAGTGATGAAAGGGTGTTCTTGCTACTGTGAGTCCTGAGAGAGATACCGTGTTCTGGGTTGTCTAATCATTGGTAACCTTGTTGCTAATGAGACGCTAAGGCTAGTCGGTTTGGGTTTTAGGTGCTAAGGTTTATGGTTGGATCACCACTATATTCCGAGGTCCTATCATCCTGTGCATAGCTCTGTATATGTGCAGAATCCCTACAACAGGGCATGTAATACTTAGCCTGCCCATTCTGGCCTATGAGAACGGATAGCCTCACAATAGTAAACCGTGAAATGGAGGGTAACTCGCTATTAGAACATGCTACACGGACATACTTTAAAAGCTGCTTCGGTGGGTAGCGCAAATCAGCGCTGCCGGCCCGCCAGCAGTATTTGGTCTACCAGCCCTGGGCACACACAGTGCACTGATACTAGGGACTGACAGGTAAACCAAAAGAGCCAATTATGATTATCCCAATTCATACAGTTATCTTTACACAGGGAGCATTCGCGCTGTGTCACTGATTGGCAGTGGCACAGCGTCCAAAGCATCTAAATCCAGCCAACATAAAAGGTAAGGAGCGAAAAGAGGAAGGGAGACCTGCGCCAATGATGCCAGGTCTAACATGCATCCCCTCCAGCTGAAATGTGGGGAGAACTAACCATTCCCTTGGGAGTTCTCATCACTAAGGAGGAAAAACCTGGACAGACCGTCAGCATAGGCGTGTTCTGTACCCGGGCGGTGTTCCACCGTGAAATCCATATCCTGTAGGGAAATGGACCACCTCAACAACTTGGGATTCTCACCCTCATATGCATCAACCATCTAAGGGGCCTGTGGTCTGTCTGAACCCGGAAGTGAGTCCCAAACAGATATGGTCTCAGCTTCTTCAGCGCCCAGACCACAGCAAATGCATCACGCTCAATTGCACTCCACCTCTGTTCCCGGGGAAGTAACCTCCTGCTTAGGAAGGCTACCGGTTGGTCTAGTCCCTCCTCCTTGATCTGTGACAGAACAGCCCCTATACCATTCTCTGAGGCGTCTGTCTGGACAACAAATTCCTTTGAAAAGTCGGGCGCCTGAAGCACGGGTGCAGTGCACATGGCAGTCTTCAGGGCGTCAAAAGCGTTCTGACAGGTGTCAGTCCAGTTTACCTTCTTTGGCTGCTTCTTAGAAGTCAGCTCATTCAAGGGCGCAACAATGTTGCCATATCCCTTGACAAACCTCCTGTAGTACCCCGTGAGTCCTAAGAAGGCTCTCACCTGCGTCTGAGTCTTGGGGGGTTCCCACGCCAGTATAGTTTCAATTTTGGGCTGAAGGGGCGCCACCTGGCCGCTCCCCACCTGGTGCCCCAAATACACTACAGAACCCTGCCCAATCTGGCACTTACTGGCTTTGATTGTGAGGCCTGCCTTCCGCAGTGCCATCAATACCTCCCAGAGGTGGCGAAGGTGGTCCTCCCAAGAGGAGCTAAACACCGCAATGTCATCCAGGTAGGCGGCACTGAAGTCTTCCAGCCCAACCAACACCCTGTTGACCAGCCTCTGAAAGGTGGCAGGGGCATTCTTCATTCCAAAGGGCATCACCCGGAACTGGTAGTGCCCATCGGGTGTGGAGAAGGCTGACCTCTCCTTTGCTCCCTCGGTCAAGGCGATCTGCCAATACCCAGACGTCAAATCAAATGTGCCGAGGTATTTTGCAGCCCCTAACCGATCTATGAGCTCATCAGCTCTGGGGATGGGGTGCGCGTCAGTCTTCGTGACAGAATTGAGGCCCCGATAGTCCACGCAGAACCGAAGTGCTGGGGTGGTACCAGGCGCTGCAGCTTTTGGTACCAGGACCACTGGGCTGGACCACTGGCTGCTAGAGGACTCAATCACCCCAAGGGCAAACATTTTGGTAACCTCATCCTTAATGTAGGCCCTTACCCGGTCAGTCACTCGGTAAGCCTTGTGCTTAATGGGAGGACTGTCCCCGGTGTCCACGTCATGGACACACCAATCAGTGACACTAGGTACTAGGGAGAACAGATCACTGAATTGCCCCAACAGTTGGTGACAATCACCCTGCTGCTCAGGGGTCAGTGTGGTGGAGAGGACCACACCCTCCACTGACCCATCTCGCTCCCCTGCACACAGGAGGTTAGGAAGGGGCTTGCTCTCCTCCTCCATCCCAGCATCTGTGGCCAGAAGCATGCCCACTTCAGACCTCTCAAAGTGGGGCTTCAGGCGGTGAACATGCAGGACCCGCAAGGGGTTCCTGGGAGACTGCAAGTCCACCACGTAGGTAACAGGACTCTTGCGCTCCACCACCTCAAAGGGGCCGGTCCACTTATCCTGGAGCGCACAGGGCTCCACCGGGGCCACGACCCAAACCTTCTGTCCAGGCTGAAACTCGATCAGAGTGGCATTCTGATCGTGCCAGCGTTTCATCTCTTCCTGGCTGGCTTCCAGGTTTGCCTCAACAAGTTTCCTGAAGCGCAGAGTCTGGTTCCTGAAGGCCAGCATGTAACTAAACACATCCTGGGGAGGTTTCCTGGGGGATTGCTCCCAACCTTCCTTGACCAGACCCAGAGGCCCTCTTACCGGGTGACCATAGAGCAGCTCAAAGGGACTGAACCCTAAGGACTTCTGTGGCACCTCACGGTAAGCAAACAGGCATGGCAAGAGGACGTCCCACTTACGCCTCATGGGCTCACATAGGCCCATAATCATGCCCTTGAGGGTCCGGTTGAATCTCTCAACCAGCCCATTACCCTGGGGTGGTAAGGAGTAGTGAACGTATATGTTACCCCACACTCCTCTCACAGAGACTTCATGTACTTGGAGATGAAGTTAGTTCCCCTATCGGACACCACCTCTCTGGGGAATCCCACACGGGAGAAAATCCCCATCAGTGCCCGTCCCACCACAGGGGCCGTCACTGTCCTGAGCAGGATGGCCTCAGGGTACCGGGTGGCATGGTCCACCAAGACCAGGATGAACCTGTTGCCCATGGCTGTCTTGGGATCCAGAGGCCCCACAATATCAATGCCCACTCTCTCGAATGGGGTGCTCACAACGGGAAAGGGCTGTAGTGGGGCCTTAATCTTCCCCCCACTCTTCCCACTTGCCTGGCAAGTCTCACACGTCCTGCAGTGAGCATCTGAGCTCCTGCGCATCTGGGGCCAATAGATGTGGGTGACCAGCCTCTCAAAGGTCTTGGTCTGCCCCAGATGTCCGGCCAGTGGCACATCATGAGCCAACACCAGTAGGAAGGTCCTGAAGCTCTGGGGTACCACCAGCACACGGGCTGACCCAGGCTCAGCAACCTTAGGCTCGCTGTAAAGGAGGTTGTTCTCCCAATAGATCCAATGTGACCCTGTCTGATCACCTGCTGCCTGGGCAGCGGCCTGTCGCCGCACCCCTCAAGAGAAGGGCAGGTTCTCTGTTGCTCGCAAAATTCCTCCCTGGAGGGCCCCCCTTCCTGCTGCCACTGGGTCAGCTCTGGTAGGTCCCCCAGTTCGGCCACTTGTTCCCCTGTAGGTTCCAGGGCATCCCCCTCAAGGTCTGCTCCCTCCGGGACCGTGGGAACCGCGGGGGCCGGTTTCCCACGCCCTCTACCCCTTCTCTTTAAGGCAGGGGCCTGGGCCATACTTTCAGGCTCCAGACCCTCCTGAACATCCTTCTGAGCTGTCATGGACCGAGTGGTCACACATGCCCACTCAGGCAGACCCAACATTTCCAAATGAGACTCTCTCCACCGTAGCCCACGGGGAGTTCTCTAGATCATTGCCCAACAGACAGTCTACAGGTATGGCGGGCCTCACAGCCACTTGAAGAGTTCCTGAGACCCCCCCCCCCACTCGAAGGGAACCTGAGCCACTTCACACTGGCTCTGAGTTGTCTGCTGACACTACGGGGCAGAATGCATGGGGGACAACCTGCTCTTTGGACACCAACCGGGAGCCGACAGCAGTCACACTAGCTCCGGTGTCCCTGAGAGCCTCCACCCTATGGCCATTGATGGTCACCCACTGCCGGTACTTCTGAGTGTTATTCGGCAGTGTGGGGTTAGGGACCTTCTCAAAGTCTCCTAGGGAGACAAGGGTTAACTCTATGGGATCCCACCCACCTTGGACCTCTACCTCCTCCCCCCCCAGGGCTACACTGGCAATCTGGCAGGATGGTGCACGGGGTGGTGCACAAGGGGATGCATTGGGGTCCCTCTGGGGACACTGGGGATCATAATACCGGTGGCCCACTTGACTACACTTGAAACAAGTGAGTGGCCCCCTCTGAACAGGCCTACCTGTCGGGGACACTGGCTTCTTCTCAGGGGCGGGCTGGGACACCACTGCTTGGTTCCCTTTGGGAATTACTTTGGGGCCCTCTCGGGAACTCCCTCGGCTTACCCTTGTCCCCCCCACTTCTCTGCTGGGGACCCTGCCCACCTCTGGCGAAGTCTCCCACAAAACCTTTGCGGACCCGGGTGTTCACCCAGCGGTCCGCCTCCTCAGCAAGCTTCCTAGGGTTAGTCAGCTTGCTAACAATCAGGTGCTGGCGTAGCTCTGGAAAACAGTTACTAGAAAAATGCTCCCACGCAAACAAATCATACAATTGCTCGAAAGTTTCCACTTTGCTACCCTTTACCCAGAGATCCATTGCTCTGCAGAAAAAAGACACATATTCAACCCACGTGGTACCCTCTAACTTCTTACAGGTCCTAAACCTCTGCCTGTACATCTCTGGGGTCAAACCATAAAGGGTCATCAAAGCTTCTTTCATATGGGCATACACCATCCTGCTCTCCTCAGGCAGGTCCAACAGGGTATCCCTACCATCACTCACAAAGCGCCCCCACAATCCCGCTCCCCAATCCTGCTCAGGGGCCCGGTGGGACACCATTGCTATCTCATATGTGGCAAACCATTGCCCAATATCCTCACTCTTGTGAAAATCCTTAATGACATCCTTAGGAATATAAACTCTACTCTCAGGAGTTACTAAAAGGTATGCTGCCACCAGAGGGGGAGACCGGGACACTCCTCGCCCTGATCTCTATCTCCCTCAACATTCTCTCATGCTCCATTCTCATTTTCTCAAGTTCAATTGACAATCGATTCTTCTCAATGTCTAACTTCTTACTCTCAAGGTCCTTCTGACCTTCCAATTTAGCCATCTCCAAACTATGCCTCCTATCTCTCTCCCTGTCCTCCAGCTCTTCTGGGGTCAGGCTCCTTTGGGATACACTAGTACCTGGGTTGGAGGGTGTTCCATCTCCCCCCCTACTGCATCATCCTGCTGCCCTCCAGCATTCTCTTCCTCATCCCCAGCAGACTCTCTCGCTTCCCACCAGGCCTTCAGCGCCTTGTGGTACCCCTTCCTAGAGAGACCCGTCACGGGGACTGCGAATTGGTTACAAAATGACTTCAGCTGTTTGGCAGTAGAGGTATCTAATCTTTCCTCCTCAAAGGCGAGATCCTCCGAAGCATTGGATGTTGGCCTTCCCATATTAGCAGTACTCATGGCTGCGATAACCAATTCAATACTAAAACAACCAACCCAAAAAAATTCAAAGAGGGAAAAAAAATCAGCGCGTGTCTGCGCTTTGGTCTGTACTCACTAGTGGTGTCTACCAGTTATTGTACGTGGATCATAAATGCAAGTCCTGATCCCACCGCTGCCACCAATGTTAGAAATGGGGGTCTCTAGTTGGCCATGGCTGGCGCCAATGTCCAAATAGGGACCCTTCTTCCTAAGTCAGGGCAAGTGGGCTACCCCCTTTGATAACCCCTGCTCAACCCTGTGGTAACGTAGCACGAGCAGTTAGGCCTATCTCAGAGGCAGTGTGTGAAGCATTTATGACCATGCACAATAAAGCAGTAACGACACCACAAAAGGACACAACTCAAGTAGGTATAGAAAAATAATATCTTTATCTAAGGTTTAGTACGAGACTCTCAAAAGCATTTTAACCAGTCACAATGCACATAAATCAGTAGGGACTTAAAACGGCAATAACTTGTTCACCAGAACGTGGCACTGACTGAGTTCAAGGCCTGGGTCTACGCGACCCGTTGCGCACCAGATACCTGCCGTTGGACGGGGACACAGCACGTAGCTTCTCGAAGAAGCGGAGACGGTGACAGGCGGACTCCCAGCGACCACAGTTCTCGACTGCAGTGGTCCGCAACATGCACTCACAATGATTCGGGCACTCCGGGACAGGCGGGTCCTCAGCGGCAGCAGCACGTGGCTGCGGCGGCCCGGGCTGGTGGTGGCGATGACTCTCGCCGTGCAGCTCCGTGGTGGGCTCACAGCGGCAGCAGCTCTCTCCTAGCTGCGGCGGCCCACCGGACGATTCACGATGATGCAAAGTTAGCAAAGGTGCGGGCACTCAGCGGCAGCAGCTCTCTTAGCTGCGGCAGCCCACAGGACAAATCACGATGAGACAAAGGTGCGAGCACTCAGCGGCAGCAGCTCTTAGCTGCGGCGGCTCACAGGACAAATCACAATGATGCAAAGTTGGCAAAGGTGCGAGCATTCCGCAGCAGCAGCTCTCTCAGCTGCGGCAGCTCACAGGACAAATCACGAAGATGCGGAGTTTGGCAAAGGTGCGGGCACTCAGCGGCAGCAGCTCACAGGACAAATCACGAAGATGCGGAGTTTGGCAAAGGTGCGGGCACTCAGCGGCTGCAGCTCTTAGCTGCGGCGGCCCACACTGATTCAGCAAAGTTTCCGAAGGTTCAAATTAAGGCGGGCGCTCAGCGGCGGCAGCTCTTGGCTGCGGCGGCCCACACAGGTTCAGCGAAGGTTCCGGAGATTCAAATTAAGGCGGGCGCTCAGCGGCGGCAGCTCTCTTAGCTGCGGCAGCCCACACAGATTCAGCGAAGGTTCCAAAGATTCAAATTAAGGCGGGCGCTCAGGGGCGGCAGCTCTTAGCTGCGGCGGCCCACACACAGTTAACAAGGGTTACCAGTCCGCGTTCCTCACAGTAGAACTAGAGGTTCCGGATTACTTGACGGAGGCCTCACCTGCAAGTAGAATCCCTAGCACAGGAATTCAGACGGCTGACGGGGTGAAGTCTAATGTCCCTGAGACTTCAGCAGGAGGCGCTCTCAATTCAGGCCCTTGGGTAGTTTCTTCGGCAAGCTTGGTGAAAGTTTCAAAGTCCTTTCCTCTATTCACTTGGACAGAGTTTCGTCTTGACATCCAGCAGGAACACACTTGAAACAGGTTTCAGCGCAGCGTTTTATACCTAAAAAGTCTTTGTTCTCTGCAGTCACAAATCACTGCATCCAGCCAGAACCAGTTCGGCGGGGTCGGGGAGCACTTGGTTTACGAGGCGACATCCTGCCCTTTGAGAATCTGGGGGTCTGCTATCAGACGCCCAGTGGGAGGTGGAGCCATCATTCACCTTGTCAGGCACGGCCCTGCTCAGATCAAAGAGTCACCCCTCTCCATACTCTAAATGCCGATCTCTCTCTCTCCAGCCAGGTCTGACCCAGCTGCTCCAAAACCAGACGGCCAATACACACGCTAGCAAAGCCTACAGGAAAGCTGAGGCCAGAAAATACCTAGTTTCTAGCAGAGGTATTTTCGAACACGGGCTACGTAAATAATCCTTACTAAAAGATGTATCTCAATGTCCTGAGCTTAAACATATCAAATTCGACATTCCTATCAGGTTCCTAGGGGCAGGTAGGATTAGGGCATGTAATACTCAGCCTGCCCATTCTGGCCTATGAGAACGGATAGCCTCACAATAGTAAACAGTGAAATGGAGGGTAACTCGCTATTAGAACATGCTACACGGACATACTTTAAAAGCTGCTTCGGTGGGTAGCGCAAAACAGCGCTGCCGGCCCGCCAGCAGTATTTGGTCTACCAGCCCTGGGCACACACAGTGCACTGATACTAGGGACTGACAGGTAAACCAAACGAGCCAATTATGATTATCCCAATTCATACAGTTATCTTTACACAGGGAGCATTCGCGCTGTGTCACTGATTGGCAGTGGCAGTGGCACAGCGCCCAGAGCATCTAAATCCAGCCAACATAAAAGGTAAGAAGCGAAAAGAGGAAGGGAGACCCGCGCCAATGCCAGGTCTAACAAACCCCTTACCACCATTCTAAAAAAAACAAAAAAACAAAAAAAACAAAAAAAAACATTCCCTTCCACCTCTATGCAGATGATATTCAGATCTATCTGGAAACCTCCTCCATTGAAGACATTCAGAGACTGAACGACACTCTAAGAGAAGTCCAACACTGGTTATCACGCAATCACCTGAAAATAAACCAAGACAAGACGGAAATCCTCCTCATATCCAACAAGGAGAAGAACTCCCAAATCACAGACTGGCTGAAAGCCATTGATGCTCTCAATTATAACCCCATCCTAGCCGATTCTGTAAAATCGCTGGGAATCACTCTGGACCCTAAATTAGACATGAGCAAAAACATCAAGAACACCGCAAAAAGCGCCTTCCTCAACCTCAAACTACTCAAAGTAAAACCCTTCATCCCTCCGAACGACCTCAAACAAGCCACGCAATCCCTGGTGCTGTCAAGACTGGACTACGGTAATGCAACCCTCACAGGAACAGCAAAATCACACCTAGCTCCCCTCAGATCAACCTTGAACGCAGCAGCCAGAATGGTCACCGGGGTAAAGAAATATGAAAACATCGTGCCTGCACTCAGAGAGCTAAAATGGCTTCCAATCGACATGCGTGCCAACTTCAGAACGGCTTGCCTCACGCACAAAGCGCTGCATACAGGGAAACCCGCCTACTTGGCCTCCAAACTCCAGAAGGCGGGTCAGACAAGAAGCCTAAGGAGCACCAACACTACTCCTTATCCCCCCGAAAACTCGCAAACAAAAAACCGCATCTCGATCCTTCGCAGGAAGTGCGCCCAAAATCTGGAACTCCATCCCAGTCCATATCAGAACTAACCCCTCCTACTTAAAATTCAAAAGGCAGCACAAAGACCTCCTCAACAAATCTCTCCCGAAGGGATAGCTACAGCCAAACACTGAAACCTGCTTACTTCAGCACACAGGCACTTTGACATTAAGACCTCTACCTCACTCACATCATGACTACCTCCTCTTTCCCCCACATCCCCGATCAAACCCCGTGAAGAGACAAGGTGCTTTCTACGACGACATCACCGGAAACACCTTGAGACATTGTACATAAAAACTGTTAACATATCCCACTCGTGAATTCGCGGTGTACGAGAATATTATACGATGCGTAAAGAGCCACTGTGCATGCTACTATATCAATGTTTCTTACGATTTATAATGCAGTAAAGCGCTCCGATACCTTCGGGTCTGGCTAGCGCTATATAAAAATCTTAAATAAATGAATAAATAAAGTATCCAATTAATAGTTACGGTAAATCCAACAACTTGCCACTGTTAGGTTTATAATACATATTACAGAAAGGAAGTTATTAAACTTTCTTTTCTGTGAGCCAAAATCCAGGTTTCTAGCTGCCCTCATGATTGGCCAGCCTTTCCAAGGCTGAGCCAGAGCTGCTTGATGAGGTGGGAAGTGTACTGTCAGAGTAGACAATGGATTTTCTGTGGGTGGAGAACTTTAACTGCAGAAGCCAAAACACAGGAAGGGAGGGGGGTAACCAAACTGGTCCTCAAAGGGAGAATGATAGTTTGGGACCAGCACAGGCTGACCTCCACATCCTGCACCTCCAGCCACACAGGAGTCTCTGTAATTAGATTAGTCAGGGGGTTGGAAGAGGTGTGCTAGTGAAACTGAGCCACATCAGTGGGTTGGCTTAGCCAGATCAAACACCAAATGAGAGACAGTCTCAATGTTGGATTTTGCAAGAATAGTGCTTTCTGGGACAAGAATATGCCAGACTTTAGAGGAACTGGCCATTCACTTGGATGGCACCCTGTATCCCATTGGTCAAGGGTGAACCCCTGCTTGACGCACAGAAACTGTGAATATATATGGGAGAGCTGCATAGCTCCTCAGATCTGCTGCCTGAAACTTCAAGGAGAAGAACTGCCCTGCTCGAAACCTGATCTGCACCCCCAAAGATCTGCACTCTGAAGGACTGTACCTGCTGCATTCTGAGACTACAGACCTAAGGACTTTGCCTTGCTTCAAGAAGGATTAAGCAGTGGACTCCCTGCAAGATACAGGTTAACTGAGCCCATCTGCATCATCTCCACCAAGAGGTCCCCACACTGGAGTGCATCCAGTGGAATTTTAAGGATTTGGCCAGGTGCATTGTGGGAATTGTAGTCCTGACCTAGCATAGATTTCAGGTTCAACCCGCTGACAGCTCCGGAGCTCCAGACTTCCATAATTTCACTGAGGCCTCACAGAAAGTCAAGCCGACGAACCCGCACCGAAGCTGACCTGAAGAGCATCCCTCGACCTCGAGAGAAAATCCTCCAGAAAAGTTTCTAAGTGCAAAGGTAAAATTTTGACTGAGACCTCCCGCTTAGGGTATCCTACCAGGGCCCCATCGCAGTCAGCCTCCAACTTTGACTTTGTCCTGGTCAAGTGTGACCAGATGTCCCAATTTGGCGCTATTGTTTTTTAAGCACTAGAAAGTGTTTATTTTTTTTTTTAAACTCATCTCTGGTTCCCTACATTGGATTTTTGACATTTCGGTGTCTATTTGTTCATAAAAATATAACCTATTTCTATAAATTGGTGTTGGATTTTTATTGTAGTTTGTGTCATACTTATTTAATGTATTGGTGTTTTTAAATGCGTTACACACCTGTCTCCTAAGTTATGCCTGCCTGATTGTTGACAGCTACCAACGGTTGAGCAAGGGAATAATTTATTGAGGCCTTGACTGACCCTTTTATTGTGTTAGTGGCCATATTACTAGTGGCAAGTCACTACTTATCTCTACTAATAATCCACTTTCCATCAGTGATGACAAATCATCTTTACTGGTAAAGTTGGATTTAACAATACTGTTTTAGAAATGCCACTTTTAAAAAGTGGACATTTCTCTGCTCTGTTTGCCTTGCAGCATGTTTCCAATACACATCTGGGATGGGTGACAGCTACAGTTTGTGCATTCCCTCTAGATAGCCACAAACATAGGAAAGATGTGTATGACAGAGAACTCTTCTGCATTCATCTACATTCTGATAGCTGATGAGGGAGGGTGGAGCTGACACCTACACCTGAATAGGCAGTGTCTTGTGTTACACACAAAGGGCTGATTACCCACCACAGATATCCTGGCAGACAGGGCTGGTGTGAAAGGGAATCCATGCACTTCAAAGGCCTGCTTTGAAGTCACCCCCACTTCAAAGGCACATTTGAGTATAAGTACTGGGCTCTGACTCTACCAAGACAGTCACTACTGGACCTGTGAAGAACTCTGCCAGGAGTAAAGACTGCTGTGCTGCAAGGATTGCCACTCAGCGAGACTATTTTGAAGGAACTGCTTCTCTGCTTTGCTGAGGTGCCCTGCTACTTGCTGATCTATGCCCTGCTAAGGACAAGGACTGTACCCATCTAGTTTTTCTGCCTCTTCTCTGTTCGCACCTGCCCTCTATTTTGCCTCTTCTTTGCTCGCTCCTTCCCTCTAGTTTGCATCTCTCTGCTCGTTCTGCCCGTTATTTTGTCTTTCTGCTAGTTTCTAACCATTATTTTCCTCTGCTAGTTTCTGACAATTATTTTGCATCTTTCTGCTCCTTTCTGACCTGTATTATTTTGCCTCTTTCTGCTAGTTTTTTAACTTTATTTTGCCTCTTTCTGCTCATTTCTTACCTTTATTTTACCTCTTTCTGCACTGTAATATTTTGCCACTTTCTGCTCTTCTGACCTTTATTTTGCCTTTTTCTGCTTGTTTCTGACCTTTATTTTGCCTTTCTGACCTGTAATATTTTGCCACTTTCTGCTCTTCTGACCTTTATTTAGCATTTTCTGCTCATTTATGACCCTTATTTTGCCTCTTTCTGCTCTGAAATGTTTTGCCACTTTGCTCTTCTGACCTTTATTTTGCCTTTTTCTGCTTGTTTCTGACCTTTATTTTGCCTTTCTGACCTGTAATATTTTGCCACTTTCTGCTCTTCTGACCTTTATTTAGCATTTTCTGCTCATTTATGACCTTTATCTTGCCTCTTTCAGCTTGTTTCCTCCCTCTTCCCACCATTTCCCTCCATCCTCCACCCAACGCCGTGCCCTCCCCCGAGGATCTACTTAATGGAGGCCTCAGAGCAACACCATTAAATATGTCCTCGTGCCAGCTCCCCCTGCAACAGTTCTCCTGTCCAGCTTACCCGCAGTCCGCTGCCCTCTGCTGCCTTCAGCTTGTGCCTCCTCTGCTCGTTTTTTGCCTTTTTCTGCTGATTTTTCTGCTTTCTTCTGCTAACTTTTTGCTCATTTATCTGCCTCTTCTCTGTTTGCTCCTGCCCTCTATTTTGCCTCTTTCTGCTCATTCTGCCCATTATTTTGCTTCTTTCTGCTCAATTCTGACCTTTATTTTGCCTCTTTCTGCTTGTCTCGGACCTTCTTTTTCCTCTTTCTGCTAGTTTCTGACCTTTATTTTGCCTCTTCCTGCTCATTTCTGACCTTTATCTTGCTTCTTTCTGCTTGTTTCCTCCCTCTCCCCGCCATTTCCCTCCTCCTGCCGCTTCCCTCCGTGTCGGACATCAGGAAGAAACTTAAGTCCTGGCTTTGACAGACGTTGCATCCACAGCGTCCAGTTACCCCTATGGGGTGACATTGCTGAGCTATACAAATTCTGATTGATTGATTGATCTTGAACCCAGAGTGACTCCAAGGGTTGCTGGCTTGCCCCAGTTTTCAGGGCCCTCAAAGACTTCCTATAACTCTGCTTCTGCACTTTGCCATCTGTGAGTCCTCCCTTGCCTGTAGTGGCAATCCAGTCCTGTGGGTTCCACAGCTGTTCTGCTTCAAAATCGATGCAGCAACGACTTCGCGCCGATCGGAACGGATGCAGTGACCTTCGACAAAGATGCAGTGCTGCCCCGAGGAAATCCCTGTGCAGCGACAATGCAGACCCAACTGCGAGGTTCAATGACGATGCAGTGACTATCATAATGGGGTTTGTCAATGAAGCCTTCCTTGGCGGCGCGGATCAGTGGAGACGCTTCGCCTCCATCCACGGGATTGTCGACGATGTGGCGACTCCTCGCATCAAGTCTTCAACGTTGATGCTTACTACATCCAAGGTACTCTGTCAGCGGGACCTGTCTGAGTCCTGTAGCCAGCCTGCCCTCTATCGTGGTCAGCCCGAACTTTGAATTTACCCCGGTCTAGCGCAACCTCAATTAACCTTTTAGCGCTATTGACTACAAAGCACTGTTTTTGGTTTAATTCTTTAAATATTCAAAACACTGGTTCTACTTATCGGATTTGTCGTTTTGGTCTTGATTTACTCATAAAATTATTGTCCATTTTTCAAAACCTGTGTGGAGTCTTTTTGTGGTATTTTCATTGTGTTACTGTGTGTGTGTGGGTGTGTGTGTGTGTGTGTGTGTGTGTGTTGCACAGATACTTTACACATTGCCTCTCAAGTTAAGCATGCCTGCTCTGTGCCAAGCTGCCAGAGGTTTAGCACGGGTTAATTTAAACTGTGTATTTAATGTGCCATGACTAGGATTATGGTCCCTACTTGGACAGGGTGCATAACTCTGCCAACTAGAGACCCAATTTCTAACAATACAAAACCTGAAATGCTTATCTGTCCCCAATCAAAAGTTAGCACTTTTTAAATGTAACATGGCAACCCAATGTTATCCTGTGGGACAGGTAGGCCTCACAGTAGTAAAAAACGAATTTAGGAGTTTCACTACCAGGACATGTACAATTTAAAAGTACATGTCCAATCTTTTAATAACAATGCACACTGCCCAATAGGCTATCTAGGGCGTACCTTAGAGGTGGCTTATATGCAATAAAAGGGGAGGTTAAAGCTTGGCAAGGAGGTTATATTGCCAAATCAAACAGACAGTTTAAATCTGCATTCATGCTGCAATGGCGGGCCTGGGACATAAGGGGCTATTCAGGGGCGGTTTCTCCATTAGGGTTCTGGGGCTGCGCCCCCCTGAAATTCCTACACATGCCTGTACAAATGTTAAATAGATTGATTTATTTAGAGATATTATCATATCTCTAAATAAATGGATGTATTTAAGTCTGGGCTCTCTGTCCCAGGCTACCTGCCCCGCCCTGAAGCAGGAGATGGAAGCCAGGCAGTAAAGTTTCTGAACTGTGATGCCCTTCATTGTCATTGTAGTCCATGGCAGTATCCACTATTGGCCAGTGACACTTTTGGCATCATGGTTACAGGTGTTGAAGTCTCCATCCCTGAGTGAGAGCAGCCATCCATCATTCACAGGCATAGATCCCACATTTTCCCATTGGTCACACGTAGGAGTGAATGCAAGCATGTGTGTTTTGGTGCCTTGTTCTAGGTAATGGTACGTGTTAGAATGTTACTCTTCTGTTATGTATATTTTGTGCTGAGACCCCTTGCAATGCTAACCTCCCCCACTTGGCCATCCCTGGCCCTGGCTGCACATCGCTAGCCCCGTTAGAAGTGGAGCTGCTGTATTTGTTCCCCCGTGAAATTGATCCAAAAGACGAGCAGGCCAGGGTTTTTGTTCCCTTGTGAAGTTGATCCAAATATCCGACTCAATCGCAAAGCAAGAGCTATGTGCTGACAGTAGACAGTTATCTACTGTGTGATATTAAAGCTGGCCCTATCTTCATCCCCCTTAACAACATTAATACCAAAAACATGGTTTGATTTACGAACAATGAGTGTTAAAAACATTGCGGCAATGCATGGCAGCGATTTAGTTCCTCTCAATTCACGTTTTACTTAATTTTGCCTTCAAGAGTTAACTATCTGGCACTGACGCTGCTGCCAAAGCAAAGTTCCTGTCAGTGGATTGGCCTCTCTGCAGAGCACGCAGAACAATGGTCATGTATTCCAGTTGCAATTTCAATTCTGTGAAAATAAGTGTGAAGGGGGTGCACAGAAGCCAAAATATTTACAGGGCAAAAGCAAAAGGAAATAAATTGGTTAAATCAGTGAGTGCAGTGTATGTTTGGAAGTGGTGAAGTGATGGCGATGCGAGGATGTTTTCAGGGAAGAGTGAAAAGAGGGTGCTGAAGAGGAAAGAGGTGGTTGAAGATGTTACATATCTAACATAAAGCGCACATAACTGAAGGCCAAGACTCCTTCCACAGGCCTCAATACTATTGACATTTTAGAATTTAAAAATTTCCAAGGTTAATTATTTTTAACAAATTCTTGTTGTTACTCATTTATCTTAAACAGCTAACAACCATTGACAAAGCCAATTGTACTGACAGGTTTTAGGTGTAGGTTTGTTGTTGGGTTATATATCTGGATGCAATTACATCTCAGACCAAAACCAAAATACTGGTCGGGTAGCACACTATGGGAATCACAGAAATGTAATTTACATGTTCCCTTTTAGAGAGCCCCCACATTTTTCATCCCACTTAAAGACCTGTATTCACTTATTTCTATATGACTGATTACAGTCACAAGCTATGGGTCGTTTCCAAAGCCTGGTTACAGCATTATCTTCCAAAGTTGATGCCGCATGCAGTGCAAGACTCTGGTCAAGCACACACTTTAAAAGTTGTTGCGTTGTACAATTTGCACATTACAGTAACTGTTGAACATATTAATGCAGTATGATATAGGGCAGTTTTTAATGTGTTTAATATTTCAAGCCTATACATTCCCACTGCTTTATAAGCCTTGCTTTATCACTAAATTCATTGATTTTAAAATGCACCTTTTGCCAATCTTTTTTCAATTTGTTCTCCGGAGGAGGACCCAGCCTGGACCCCATGTTTGTCCATTAAGCTTGCTCGCATCGCTCACTACATAAAAGTCATACCAAACCTTTACGCCCCGCCACTTTCAAATGTCACCAGCCACCAGTAGGCTACTTATGTACCTGGCACAATAAGTGCTGCTGGGCCACTAGTAGCATTTAATTTACAGGCCCTGTGTATATGGTATACGACTCTACAAGGAACTTATAAGTAAATTAAATTTGCCAACAGTTGTAAGCCAATTTTGCCATGTTTAGGGGAGAGAGCACAATCGCTTTAGCGCTGGTTAGCAGTGGCAAAGTTCACCGAGTGCTAAGGCGAACAAAAATTAATTCATAAAAACAAATGGAGGGTAAAGGCAAAATGTTTGAGGACGACCCTGCAGACAGGGCCAGGTCCTACAGCCGCCAAGATCCCCTGCTTTGCTACTACTGAGATGAATGTAGCACTAGAAATACACGGCTTGGTATGCCTGCAGTCACTTATGTCAGTTTTTAAACATTTGAAGAGCTAAATAAATGGAATACTGCAAAAGGCTACACCATTTATAATCTCCACCTGAAGACAAGGAATTACCACAGATCATTAAAGCAGTGGTTTCCTGATAGAAATATTATATAGCAATTTCTATGTACAAACCTCATTGCGTTTTATCAATTGTTAGAAATATGTGAATGTTCTGGTGATAATACAAACGATTCAGGAACTACTGACTTTAAAACGGAAAGTCTGCTTTCACATGAAAGCTTGCCTGCTCTGTTAAGTATGTATTGGAAGGGTGCATGCTGCCATCTAGTTATGTTATAGATTTTTATAGAACGCACAGCTGCCCCAGCAAAGGGGCGTCCCAGCACTAAAATGCAACTGTCATAGGCAAACCAGGCGACACAAAGAAACCGATTATGTAGGAAAAAGATAGGTTTTTATGGCTTTACGGAATAGCGCGTGGTTTTGGATACTTCTGATACTCACAGGGAGGGAGTTCCAAAGCTTCGGGCGAGAGCGCGAAAGGAGCACCCTCCTGCCCTTACTCTCTTAACCCGAGGAACAACCGCCAGGTGCTGACCCTTGGAGCGCAGCTGGCAGGTGGGTATGTAGGGCGTAAGGAGATTAGCCAGAATATCGGGGCATTGGAGATTCATGATTCTATGGGCAATACAAAGCGTCTTGAACTGGATACGCTTCTCCACCCGGAGCCCATGTAGTCTGCAGATAGAGTCGGTGGTGGAACAAGTTCTCGGCAAGCCGAGAAGTGTTCGAACCGCAGCATTTTGTGCCCTTTGAAGGCGAAGTATCTCTGCTCTATTAGCCCCTAAGTATAGGGAGCTAGCATAATGCAGCCTGGATAGTATTGTGGCCTGGATGATCACCTGACGGATGGTGGGATCGAAGAATCCCAACAATGGCTTAAGCCCACGTAGGAGCCCAAAGCAGACCCCGGCTACCGCTTTTGTTTGAGCCTGAAAAGTAAGAGCGGAACCACCCATACTCTCAGATTTTTGACTGTCTGCTTTGGGGCAGACGGGAGGCCCAGAGTGGATGGCCACCAATGCTCGCTCCACAGATGAGTATCTTTACCCACCAACAAGATCTCACATTTACTGGCAGTAAGTTGGAGGCAGTTGGCGGTCATCCAGTCTGCGATAGCTGTTAGCTCTTCCTTAAACTTGAGCACATCCTGCGCAGAATCATTTGATAGTGCTACCATCAACTGTGTGTCATCCGCATAGGATACCACAGTTAATCCTCTGCTCCTGGCTACTGCTGCTAGGGGTTGAATGTAGATGTTAAATAGAGTAGGGCTCAGAGCAGAGCCCTGAGGAACCCCTTGGTGGATAGCATGCACCTGGGAGCAGAAGGGGGGGGTTTATTGGAGTACACAGTGCACTTAATAAATATTTTAGATTCTCTGGAGAAAATATAATAGTAAGCTATGGTTTCTTTGGCTCGTAACACCATAACCCCTTAACTGAGGCTTTACGCTCTCAACTCCCCAATTATTGAGCCTCTTTTTCAATGTTTCAGGCGTAATTGTTTCATACTTTCATAACTTTTTTTCCCACAAAAGCTCTCCAGGTCAAATTTGAGTCCATTTTGCCCCTCATGTTGGGAATTCTAAAGGTACTCAGCGCTTGTGGATATCCCCGGAGAGAACCAATAAAGTAGCCAAAACACAGGCTTTTTTTAATATGGCAACAAACAATTTGCTATTCTAATATTGCCCTCGTTCCAGTTTTCAGGAAGTGGCAGTTGTATATTTTTTTTACTACAGTTTTTTGCATTTTTCTGAGTGGTAGTCTGTTTTCCCTTTTTTTTTTTTTTTTTTTTCCATCTGGCAGCTTGTCGAGGAAACACGTGGGAAACCCATGGGTAAACCCAGAAAAGTATACATTTCTGAAAAGCAGAAAGGTCATTTATGTAGATAGCTTATGATTTTCCCCAAAAAGCTCATTGTTGAAATAGAAATAAAAATAACTAGGAAAAAAACCCAGAAACTGTTACATTTTCATCTGTAATTTTTTTTCCAATTGCTGATTTACAAAAGTAATATGCCGCTACATCTGCCAGACCTTCTGGTCATAGAAATGTGTAGCGTTTGTTGGGTGACCGAAAACATGTGATACTCAAGCCAACAACTAAGCTTCAGCTTTTAATGATTTTTCTTTGTGCACCAATCATGTATCAATTCATACGGCAAAATCTAATTAATGAATTATGGCTATGAACAAAACCTACGAAACTGGTCTAAGATACCGAGTTTAGGAATGGTTATTTGTACAACTCTGAATTTGGGGATACTCATAATACCATACGATTCAGAGGCAGGCGCAGCCCACGCAGGTAAGAGCGGTGGGGCAGGGGGTCAACAGACGACAACGAGATAAACTTAAATTTTTAAAAACGATAACCACTTACCTTGTTCTCGCCACATTGCCGAGTTGGCGATGCGGCGAGCACACAGTAAGTTGCTTTGACCCTGCCCCACCGCTCTTACCTGCACGGGCCGCGCCTGTATAGAGGGCATTTTACAAAATGTTCTTTCTTGCATACTGGATTACATTAAGCCCGGGCGTAGTTTGCGTAGTAGCACTTCACGTATGCTAAAAATGCATATAGTCATTTCACTAAAGTGAAAACAAAAAGTTAACAAGCAGTGAGAGAGGTGATGATTTTGGTATCCTCACTAACTTAGGGAGAGAACCAACAACCAAGCAGATGTCTTGAAAACAAAAAGCACATCTTATTGAACGATTCCTCCTAGGACCACCTCAAGCACAGTTATGGGCAAAAATACAATCCCAATCAAAGGCCCTGCAAAGCATTATGGACGAGATTAGCAGTGGGCAGTGAATATTATAGTGTCCAATATCAAAATAACTCTACAAAGAGCTGCAGTTCAACTAGTCGTCACTGGGTGTCGTCCCTCAAGAGTGAAATGCAAAAGTATTGAAAACCTTTCATGAAGCTTTTGCATTTGACTCGTGAGGGACGACACCCAGTGACGACTAGTTGAACTGCAACTCTTTGTAGAATTATTTTGATATTGGACACTATAATATTCACTGCCCACTGCTAATCTCGTCCCATAATGCTTTGCAGGGCCTTTGGTTGGGATTGTATTTTTGCCCATAATCTGTGCTTGGGGTGGTCCTAGGAGGAAGGGACCACCATTGAATCGTTCACATGATATGCTTTTTGTGTTCAAGGCATCTGCTTGGTCCTCCCCCTAGGTTAGGGGGACTCCAAAATCATCACCTCTCTCATTGCTTGATATGTCAAAATTCATTTTTGTGAATTGGTTATATGCTTTTAGCATAAAAAATTGCTTTATCAAAGCATTTGAAGGAGTTTGTTATTATTATTAAGCCTGGGCGTAGTGCTAGCTGTGTGCTTGACTCACTGCACTGTACAATAATTACCAAAAGCAAACTTGTACAGTGCAAGTTAAGATAAAATAAATATCTCTGTCTTTATATGCTAAAATTGCATATAGTCATTTCACTAAAGTGAAAACAAAAAGCAGTGAGAGAGGTGATGATTTTGGTATCCTCGCTAACTTAGGGAGAGAACCAAGCAGATGTCTTGAAAACAAAAAGCACATCTTATTGAATGATTAGGTGGTGGTCCCATCCTCTTAGGAGTAGGACCACCCCAAGCACAGTTATGGGCAAAAATACAATCCCAACCAAAGGCCCTGCAAAGCATTATGGGACGAGATTAGCAGTGGGCAGTGAATATTATAGTGTCCAATATCAAAATAATTCTACAAAGAGCTGCAGTTCAACTAGTCGTCACTGGGTGTCGTCCCTCACGAGTCAAATGCAAAAGCTTCATGAAAGGTTTTCAATACTTTTGCATTTCACTCTTGAGGGACGACACCCAGTGACGACTAGTTGAACTGCAGCTCTTTGTAGAATTATTTTGATATTGGACACTATAATATTCACTGCCCACTGCTAATCTCGTCCCATAATGCTTTGCAGGGCCTTTGGTTGGGATTGTATTTTTGCCCATAACTGTGCTTGGGGTGGTCCTAGGAGGAAGGGACCACCATTGAATCGTTCACATGATATGCTTTTTGTGTTCAAGGCATCTGCTTGGTCCTCCCCTAGGTTAGGGGGACTCCAAAATCATCACCTCTCTCATTGCTTGATATTTTATTGTCAACATTCATTTTTGTGAATTGGTTATATGCTTTTTAGCATAAAAAATTGCTTTATCAAAGCATTTGAAGGAGTTTATTATACTCCTGCTACGCTACGTTTATTAGTACAGTTATTCACTCTGCTACGTGCAATTTGCGTAGTGCGTAGTAGCACAAACTTTGCATGCTTCGTGAGCGTAGCAAAGTATTATGCCCAGGGTTAGATTACATTTGGTAGCAAATAGTAGAGAGAAATTCAATTGAAAATAATAGTGATACTATTCTATGTTCCTCCGAATAAAAATGGCATGCCACGGGTGTGGCTGGGAGTAACGCTCGTGAAAAAAAGGCCCCAAACATACAGCATGGATACATCATGTTTTCACTTTGAAAATTGCCCCATTTTGGCAATATGAGTAGCAGTGGAATTTGGGCCTGGGCTTGGCAGTAACCCAGAGAAACCTACCAAACCAAAGACATTTCTGAAAACTAGACACCGAGGGGAGTCCAAGGTGGTGTAACCTGAATAAATCCGGCCCACAATGCCCTATAAAAGTAAAACTTTCTCTAATATCACACATTTTGTCACATTTCTGTGAGGAAAAATTCAGGAATATGTAGGGATCCACAAAATCATACAGTCCAGCCTACCCACACTTCTCACAATAAAAGTGGTAATCCACTTGTGTGGCTGGGCCGATTGCCCATGGCAGGAACTGGTCAAAACTTGGACAGTGTGAAGTCAATGTGATGCTAATTATGCCTTCACAGGCTTACAGTTTTGGTCCATTCTAATGACATGTGTTAGGCCCACCCACACATGGTAGGCAGCATTCTAGTGGGGAGAAGTTTGGGAGCGTATGGTTTTAAGAGTAGTGCCTGAATTTTTTGCCATATAAATATAGGAAAAAACTTTTTGACCCATACTTTGATGGTTGAAAAGGATTCTGAGAAAACGTGCTGGGATCAGCACAACCAATTTTCCTTGGAGCTACTAAACATCAGGAGGCACATTGGGCGTGCCCTTTAGTTGCAAGGTCAGGCCCAACGCCTGGGGTTGCCAAGCCACCAATGCTTTATAAAAAAAAAAAAAAAGTAATCCCTGGTGTCAAGTGAGCTTTCTGCCGCCACTTACCGGGGCCAACAAGACCCATAGCAGGGGGAGAAAGACTGTTGTGGACATTAGGGGTGGTAGTCAGGCTAATAATTGGGCGGACCAACCCACCCCACCTATTTAAATAAAACAAATTCCTGGTGTCATAGTGAACTTTACGCCATAGTCATACTGACTCTATATATTATCACATCAAATGTATCTGCAAGGCAACAAGTGCAAGTAACTCTGCCACTTGTGCTGATGTTATGTTAAGCAGGCATTAGGCTTCAATGTTTTTAGGAATGGAACACATTGCATAGGTGGCATTTAGTGCTCCAAGATAGTCTCTCAAACAAGAATCATCCAGAAACAAAATCAGATCAGCCATTTCAAGAGGTATGTCTTTGATATTTGGTCTTGGCTTGGTACATAATTTAGTGACATTAATACGCCCATGTCCTAGCTCATCATCATTATCATTGCCATATGAAACTGGTAGCACCATTGCATGGTTCAAAGAATTCCACCTAATCAAGATGTTCGCAGCTGCCAGCTGTCATATCGCACAATGTGGCTGTTTGTCACATGCTGAATCCCGGGAGAGGTCATCAAAATTTAATCTTAGAGAGGAACAAAAAGAATCAGCATATTTCCTATTACAATCCTTTCACTTTGTTCAATTACAATGCAAACATCTGCACCTGATTTCAGACAGCCAGGAAGAGCTAAAGCTACTGGATGTAACACTGCAGAGAAAAAAACTGGACTCATTGCCCCTCCATGTTTTAGGTCAAGATTGACAAAGAGACCCCACTCTTTTGATGACAATAGGGGAAAAAGCTCTTTGCCCTAATAAGGCTTTCTGGGGGAGGTGCATTACACACATTTTCTCTTAATTCCAGGAAGGCATTCACCATCAAATGCTACCAGATCTTTTATGTCACTGTGTTAGCCTTATTAATGGGTTCACAGTCAGGGAAAAGTTTGGAATCCACTAACGACAGTAGCCAACATTTGCCCGGAGCATCCTCACCTCCCTTCGGGTGGTTGTAGGATTCATCTGAAGAGTGCAGAAACAAGTTCTTTGAAAAATTTGTTAGCTCCTTTTTCAATGTGATGTCCAAGATAAATGACTTCTTTTTTACAGTACTGCATTTTTCTGGGCGAGACCTTGTGACCATTGTCAGCCAGATTGTTCAAAAGTGCGATTGTATTTCATTTCCAATCTCTTGTCCTTGATGCCACAAGCAGGTCATCAGTGTATTTGACCAACAGTGAGTTACAGGGCAACTGCTAATTCTCCAAACCTTTCTTTAGAATCTGACAAAAAATTGGACTTTCAATATACCCCTGTGGAATTCGACACCAAACGAGGACTTTATTTTGAAATGGGAATGCGGAGGAATGGAGCACACTTGGCATAAGTCAGTGACTGTGTACCATTCTGCAGGAATATGAAATAAAATTACGGCAGTGTTCAGTACCACATGATAACATAGGATCACTATTTGTTTTATTTTTCCAAGTCCTTCTCTATTCTCCACTTACCACTTATCTTTTAATGCTCATAACTTGAGCGTTGCAAGGACTACCAAGCACCTCACGCAGAATGACTTATTCTATCATTTTTTTAATGAGGGGCTTCCTTTCTTTTCTGCTTCTTTTGAAAGTCCGTAATGCCTAATTCTAGAGAAAACATTAGGTTTGATCTAAATATGGTTTGCACTTCTTACCTGTGAAATCTCATACCTCTTCTTTGACCAGTTGTCTTAAATCCAGAGGTAGGTCATCTTTACCTAATCTTTAGTAAGAACTGGAAACAACTGAACTCTTGAGTCTTGTCATTTGATTTTAAAAACTGAATCCTCATCTTGTGTATCGATTGCAACACCATCTGGTGTGCAGTAAATCATGCGGTTCATTTTACAGAGCAAGACTCTTCCAAGTAAATTAACAGGACACAAATCACATAATGTGAACTAATAGTTATTCCCCATGCTAAATGGGACATCTGCTGTAATCGTAGTAACAATCTGTTTATTGCTAATGCCTAAACTTATATTTCTCTTCCTGAGACGGGCAGGTTTAGAGCTATCAAAGAATGAACTGTAGAGTGGGTAGCACTAGTATCAAAATGAAATGATACAGGGTGGGCATTCACCTCACCATCTACATATGAATCACTCTGGTCTATTTCTAGGACTACACCAAGTATATCATGTCATATAATTTTTTGCTGTGAAGGTTTGTAGAGTGCACTATCACCCAGGAAGGTATCCTGGCGCTGAGTAGGTGTGAGTCTAGGCACACCTAACGCATAGTGGAACTCTTTGAAAAGTAAAGTCTTCAGCTTCTTGCAGAATTCAAGGAGTGAGGAGGAGGCTCTTATGTGTAGTAACAGGTCATTCCATGCTTTAGGAGCGATGTAGGAGAAGGCTTCACCGCAAGACCTGGTTTTCCATATGCATGGTATATGTGCAAGTAGCAGTCTGGACGCGTGGAGGTGTCTAGAAGGTTTGTGAAAGTAGATGCTATTGTTGAGGTATACTAGGCCAGTGTTATGTAGTGCCTTGAAAGTCTGGGTAAGGAATTTAAATTGTGCTCGTTTGTGAAAGGTGCTCCTTTAGGTGTGGTGTGACATGAGTGCAGTGTGGGAGGTTGAGAGTGATTTTGGTTACCGTGTTTGAATGGTCTGTAGTCTTCTGGTTAAATTTGTGTTGATGGCGGCATAGAGGGTGTTCCCAAAGTCCAGCTTGCTTGTGACCAGTGAGTGCATGAATGTTTTCCGGGTGCTGATTGGGAGCCACTTGAAAATCTTCCTCAGGTTATGGAAGCATGAGGCAGTGATGACATTGACTTATGCAGTCATGTCTAGAGGCTCTTGACTTGGGGGGGGGGGGGGGGGTTGTCTATCCTAGCTCTGTTGGCCACTAGTTGGAGGCCCATGGTGATGTGCTCTTCTCGAAGATCACTATTTCGGTCTTGTCGGTGTTTAGCATTAGGCAGTTGATCTTCATTCAATGGGCGATTTCAATCATGCAGGAATTGAACTTGATCAGGGTAAGGGCATCTTGTCTGTGAGGGAGAGAAAAAGTTGCATGTCAACGGTGTAGAAGAGAATGTTGATATTGTGATAGCAGATGATGCTGGCTATAGGGATCATGCATGCGTTATAGATGGTAGGGATCAGGGAGGATCCTTGAGGAACTCTACAGAGGAGGTCGACGCTCCCAAGGTGTACAGTGCCAGGCTGGCTGACGGGGTCCTTCCAGTCAGGAAGGATCAGATCCATCGGAGTGTGTCCTTAGATTCCAATGTAATGCAGACATTGGATGGGGTGGGAAACTGTCAAATGCTGTGGAGAGGTCCAGGAAGATGAGGGCTGATGTGTCTCTTCTGTTCAGAGTCATGCAGATGACATCCATGGCATCAATGAGAGCAGTTTCTGTGCTGTGCTTGGGTCTGAAACCAAACTGAGTGGAGTCGAGTAGTTGGTAGGCATTGAGGTATTTGGTTAGGTCTCTGCTGATTCTCAAAGACCTAGGCCAGGAATTGTAGCAGGGAGATTTGTCTGTAGTTGGAAACATTGAAGGGTCTGCAGAGGGTTTCTTCAGCAATGAGAGCACCTTTGTGTCTTTCCAAGCATCTGGGAAGATCAGAGGAGGTGGAGCCATTCTGAACTCAGGCACCATCATTGTAAATTAGTTTCTGGTGCAAACTGAGAAAAATTATTATTCAGAATACATTCATTCTGTTGGTACCCTGGATTTTAAGGCATCTTATTTCTCAGGTTTTGCTGTAACTATGGAGCTTTTAGCATGTTTGTATGGAACTGCCCTTGACTTTGCACATTCAGCACAGGAGGTGGCTGAACTGGACCAACCAACTGTGCCTGCATCTGTTTTGCGTGTTGCTGCATCCGAGAAACAAAATCATTCTGAATTTGATCTGGATTTTGCCTACATTTGTGTTTCCAGTGCCTGATTTTACCACAGAATTGACAAGCGGTGTTCTTCTTCAGCAAATTAATATTTGCATTCACTCCAAAATTGTTCACACCATGATCCTGCACAATCTCCCACTCTAACACCTTGCATATCTTTCACTCCATTCATACTAAAATTGCCAGGTGACACAAAATATGAATCAGAACCCATCATCTGAGTCCTGCAGTTTTTCTGAATCTGCTTATCTGAGCATCCATCAGATACTCCATCTTTTCTGCTTCGCATCAAAACAGTCACTGCAATACTTGGCGTATTTCAATATTCAAGATTTTTAGGTCGAGCCTAGAGCCAGCGCGCATGTGCTGCTCTGCGAGACTTGTTGGGGTGGAGTAGCGAATAGAAGCCCGCCCACTCTCCGCCCATATTTGCCATTTGCTTGTGTCATTGTCTGTCCTAAATGCTGGCTTCTGATTTGTCAATAGGCTTGTTAGTCCCTCCTTAGTACCGCCTCCTCATCATTTGTCACCTTGCATGGCGACTGGCCCCTTTACTTCGGTTGTTACACAGTACGTCTTCTTTAGTCTTACAGCACTATTTTCTTTAATGATGTCCTGCAGGCACGACGTGCTTTGGTGCCTTCTCCCCCCCCTCCTGCTTCCCCCTCCACCCTCCCTCCCATTGTCCATGCCTTCTTTTCCCCTGAACGCCCTCCTCCCGTTGTCCATGCCTTCTTTTCACCTCCCCGCCCTCCCTCCCATTGTCTGTGCCTTCTCCTCTCCCCCCCGCCCGCCCTCCCATTGTCCGTCCTTTCCCCTCTCCCCCCCGCCCACCCTCCCGTTGTCTGTAATGCCAAGTTGCCAACCATTTGCAATGCAATAGGTCTCGCGTAAATTAGAGACCTATTGCATTTCAAATGCTTGTTGTTTTGAGAATCTAATCACCCTACACTTAAAGCCCTGGCCTCTATCCAAGGGATAAAAGTCCGGCGCAACTACAAGGCATGCGGGAATTGAAGAAGAAAAATCGCAGCTCTTATGTTTAATGCAGTATATGGAAATTGGCTATTTCAGTGCGCTATCCGAGGGTCGTGCTCTGCAGAGCCTCTGCTCCTTTGCAGGGTGGGCCCATTATCCTGAGAGCCTGAGGAGTATTGAATCTTTTGATTGTTAAAGCGGACATAAGCACAATATTAAAACATGAATTTACACAGTGTTTACACAAAGCATCGGAGTGCTTTAAATTGAAAAAGGGGTTTGTCGGTACTTACCAGATTGATTGGGGTGGGTCTGGTAGGGGAGTGTCTGGGGGTGGGGCTTCGAGACAGGTCTTTGAAATTTCATTATTTTCTTCTTCAATGTAAATCGCTCTAGTGCCCTTCGGCCAAGTTCGGCTGATATGTGCAGTCCAGAGCGTAATCGGTAGTTTTACAGAACGAACTCGGCACTAGGACATTAAGGCGTTTTACATGAGAAGCAGAAGTTTTACACGAAACTGAAAGCATACTTTTTTAGTTTTTATGGCACAGGGACATTAAGTAATTTGCCCAGAATCACAGGATGTTAAGCCAATGCTTAGATTTCACCTCCCCGTGCCATAAAAAAAGAAAAAAGTATGCTTTAATATCAAACTTGCGCTGCTCATGTAAAGCCCTTTAATGCCCACATGCTAAGGGGCATATTATCAAGCCCATTATTGCCGCATTAGCGGCCGTTTTTGGCCGAAATGCGGCGATAATGGCATCGCACTATTAGCAAGGACACGCTAGCGCGTGTTTCCTTGCCTTAACGCCCGGTTCCCTATCGCCTCACCTCGCATCGCTAATGAGATGCAAGGTAGGTGTGCCCCTCACAACTACATCATAAAATATCAGTAACGGTGCTTCGCTGTATTTACAACGAAGCCCCGTCCGGTTTAGCGCTGATTGTATTCGCGCTAACTGGGCCTTAGCGCTGGAATTTAACGTCTGTTAAATTCCAGACTAAGGCATACCTTACATGGGGGGTGGATTGTGTGGCTAAGACCACAGGCCCTATCAAGGATATCGCCGTTTTCCATGGAACATCGCCGGAAAACCAGCGTTGTTCCATGGAAAACGGCGATATCCCCTCTATCGCTCAGGAACAGGGGTGGTAGCACACCGCTTCACCTCCCAGCAAGGTTCGCCCCTGGCATTATGGTAAATGCAGTTTCAGTTACTTGCTTCAAGAGTGTTCGAGTGTTTCGCCACAGTTGGCGCAGATAGTGCTGATCTCTAGACACGTGTTTCTGGTTCTTTAACCGTCATCAGTAGAGATTACAGCCTTTCAAATTTGGGGTTTGCCGAGTAGGCTGCCAACATCTCTCAGGTCAGGTACCTCTCACAGGCATTTGGAATTTTTATCGCCTCGGTGATACGCGTTCTTAATTACGCGTTAACCGGGCGAAAAATTCCAGCGATAGACGGCGATAAATAAAAAAGCGCTAAGCGCGCTTTGCGATATTTATCGCTGTCTATTGCTAATATGCCCCTAAGTTCGCGGTATATATAACTACAACAAAATGTACCATTTGTGCACTGCAGACATGAGAGGAACTTGCTCAAAGCACGTTTGGCGCTTTGATGGTCAATGGCCAGATTATTCTAGGGCTGCAGCCTCGCACTGACAGCGCACAGTTCCAATGTTGCGCTGTCAGCTGTAGTGCAAGGCTGCAGGGGCAACCTAGCGCTGGAATACACCCGCCATTAACTGTCAGAGCACCTCACAGACACTACACCTGGAAGCCCGTATTCTACAGCACCTGCGCCGCACGTACCCTTACCTCAGAGCCTGACCCAGCTTGCCACTAGGAGTACCGGTACTCTCTTGACACAAGGAGAAGTCCCAGTACTCAAGGGGAGAACTCTGAGAAGTGCCACTACTCAGTACGAGTGAGTACCGGCCCATTTAAAGCGCTTAATTAAGCATCTACACAGGCAGCGTAATTAAAAGGAAAAATGTTGGCACAACTTGAGCACGCGATATTTCTGAACTGACGAATTTTGGCCGAAGTGTTTTGGCAGCTGAAATAAGGGCTGCCTGATGATTGTGCAGCTGTAAAGAGGGCTTCTTTGGTGGCTTCTCAGGTCGGGACATGACCCTTCAACTAAGAAAACCCTAAAGCACTGCACCGGCAGCTCCCCCACCCCCAGAGGCTCTGCTGACGTTGGCCGCACTGCTTTGAAGCCACTGCTCCCATAATTTCTGCCCAGTACTGATGACCCTGTTCCCACCAAGAGACAGGTATACTTTCATTCAGAAGTCAGTAATTAAATGGTTCGTTTTCTAGTAGCGCCTTGTGCCGCGGTGCCAGTGTGAAGCGCTGGAATTAATGAGTGTGCCTGGTTCTATTTAATTTAAAGCATTTGCAGGAGTCTGTTAATTCACATGCTGAGTGGGGTCTCTGGTAATGTCTGAGTCCTCATAAAAAGCTGGAAGTGTTAATGTTCTTGTTCCAGAGCATTCCATGGATGGTTAGTTAACACATTTGTATTATAAGACATGACAGTGGGTTAACAGTTTTGTGGCAGATACCCCTAAGTACCCTATGAGCCACACGCTGCAATCCAAGTGATATTGGTGGTACTGTCCTACTCCACTGTGAGAGGTCACTTGTGATGAAGCATGCCATGACAAGTTATGGGTGAGCCGAACTCTCAAATTTCTTAATATGAGCCTGTAGGTCGAAACTGTTTCTAGGTCGAGCCTGGGCAGAGCATGCGCTGCTCTGCGAGGCATGCTGTATTAAGGTACGGCATAGAAGCTGTGCCCATTTCCCGCTCATCTATTCAATTGGCTCCTGTTGCTGTCCTTGCAAAATCGTTGCTTTTCATTTGTGAATAGGCTTAGTAGTCCCTCCTTGGCACCACCTTGTCTGCATTTGAAACCTCCCATAACGACTGGACTTTTTACTTGTGTTGTTACACGGTCTGCTTTATAAGTCAGTGAACACAATTTTCTGTAATGATCTTCCCCTATTCAACCCACGACATCACAGCAGGCCGTCTGCTTTTATTATTTGTTTTTAAATTATAGTGCGGTCCGCTTTAACTATAGGGGCCGCCCTTATTTAATTTACAGCGCAGGTCGCTTTCAGTTTACCGGCTGCGCTTATTTATTTAATTAACAGCGTGGGCTGCTTTCACTTTAGCGGTCGCGCTACTGAACTTTTTAAATTAGCTTTTTTCGCTTTGGGTGAAAGCGCACCATAGGCACTTTCACTTTCATGTTGGCCACACCCTTTCTTTAGACGCTGCTCGCTGTAACCTGCATACAGCAAGCAACGTCTAAAGAAAGGGGCACGGCCAGCATTAGAGTGGTCACACATTTGCGAGAGTTTGAGCTATTGCCATTAAAATTACAATGCCTTTTATATATGTGTTGCTTTAAAAAACACAAATAAAAGGCATTGTCATTTACAATGCCAATAGCTTAAATGCTCGCAAATGCGAGACCTATTGCATTGAAAATGCTTGTTATTTCATGTTTTGGAACTCCGAAGAGATCCACATGGGATAAAATTATACAAATTTATAAGCATAACACTCATTATAACTTCTTGTAATCAGCTTTTTTCATGACAATTGAATTATTCGATCATATGGCAAGTATCAATATAGTTTGAAGAAACATTTTAAAAAGTTAAAAACTTGATAACAAAACATTTCATTTGATGGATTGTATAACAAATGAAGTGCCTCAGCTGGTGATTGCACATTAAACTTCAGAACAAGAAGCTGTAACCACTTACGTCGACATAACGTTAAAGCGGGACAAACAAACAGAACGTTTCAAGTCCTGAATATCATTTTGACATACATTAAAAATATTCTGGGAATCCATACCGTTTCGCATTTAAAACATTTAACGGACGAATGTCCAATCTCAATAAAGTGCATAAATGCTTGGCCCAATTCGACAAGTTCCATATCAAATATGGTTGCGGATATCTTGCAATAGTAGTTTTCACTAAGACCTCAAATCTCTTTTTTTACCGCAGTAATTAATGTCCGAGCGCTTACTTAGATTTACTGAAGCATATTTTAAACAGACCTTTAATTAGATTGGTGTTAAAGAAGTTAGGGGCCTATTAGCAATAACCGGCGATAATTATCGCAGGTTTCTATCGCGGAGATAGCGTGCTATCAGCAACGCTTATCTCCAAAGCGATAGAAACCCTGGAGAACAGTGTGAATATCGCTTGAAAACAAGCGATATTCACACTGTGACCAGTGTTAGCTTGGCGATAGGGCGAGGGGGATTTAGCCATGTAATCCACCTCCCATTGGATTACATGGCTAAATCAGGTCTGGACCAGGCGTTAACAAACCAGCGCTAAACGTGTTTAGCGCTGGTTCGTTAATCACCTCCCCTGCCTCGCTAATAGGAGATAGCAAGCTTAGCGACTGTTTCCAGTCGCTTTTAGGTTGGGAACGCCTACTTTGCATGCCATTAGCGATAAATATCGCTGGCATGCAAAGCGGCACCCAACCCGGTCGCTATAGCCTAGAAGCTGTCGCTAACAGCAGTTAGCGACAGCTTGCTAATAGGGCGTTCGAATTATCGCCGCTTTAGCAGGAAAATGTCCCGCTAAAGCGGCGATAGAGCCCTTGATAATATGCCCCTTAATGTTGTTTGATCAATCTTGAATTGTTCAAGAGCATACCTAAGGGGCATATTAGCAAGACTGGCGATAAAATTATCGCCGCTTTAGCGGCAGGAAACTGCCGCTAAAACGGCGATAATGGGCTTGCTAATATGAGTTATAGAATTCCAATAGAAGCCCAGGTTAGATGTGCAGGACATCTAACCTGGGCTTCTATTGGAATTCCATAACGCATATTAGCAAGCCCATTATCGCCGCTTTAGCGGCAGTTTCCTGCCGCTAAACGGCGATAATTTTAACGTGGGTCTTGCTAATATGCCCCAGTGACTTCTTTAAATCAAAGATTTCCTTACATAAATAATGCCTTAATGTCAATATTTCGCTTCACTGCAAACATGAGGCCCAACCAACCACTCCCACCAGTCCTTGTGCAAATGCACTTCTAATCCTTAGTTCGAGGTTCAGGGCAGCTACCGATGCTAAAGTATTACATGAGGATAATCTTCAATTTTGACCTACATTATCCCCAAAAAAAAAAAAACACCTTGCCACATCTGTTTATTCCACCGCATACAGGTTAGGGGTAATCTTGGCCCGATCCACCTCAAGAAGGTGTGAATGTCTCCTGCCAACAGTGTTGAAGAAAGCACCTTTGCCTGAGAATGCACCTTACTTGCATAGTTTGTGATATGCTCTTTATCGTTAAGGGAACTAGTTACAATTTTACTTAAAAAAACTGTACAAATCGACCCTCTCCAGTTCGTGGGAACCCAAATGCCATGCAAAGTTAACACTTTTACATCCCTTCTTCTCTACAAAGCATAACATTTTACTTTTTGATGTATTTATCTTTAAATAGTGCAAATCCGCGAATAGTTGAAGGGACGCCAAATTGCTGTTTAAGCCTTTTGGTGTAAGAGCGAAAATTACAATATCGTCTGCATAAAGCAGGCAAGATAAAGAGCGTCCTCCAATGCTAGGGAGAAAACCCAAGCCTTTAGATATAAAGCTGGGACGATCGTGTATGAACAATGAGAACAGCAGGGGTGGCAAGTGAGCATCCCTGCTTCAGGCTATTTTCAGTCAGAATATTCATAGATAGCCCTCGATCTCCTCCCATCAGGACTTTACACCAAGTTGAAGAATGTAGGGCCATAATTAAGTGCAGCAGGGTTCCAGGAATGCCAAGATTAGATAACTTCCCCCACCGTGTTGGACGATCAGCTTTGTCAAAGGCTGTGGAGAAGTCAATAAACGTGGTATAGACTGAGGAGCCCCTGATGGTAACATACTTTTCATTATGAGCTGCAAAGCAACAATATTGTCCAGTGTGCCATGATGTTTCCTAAATCCCGTTTGCTCTAATGGGATGATCATGCTACTTTCAGGCCAAATTCTTAGATGATCCACAAGACATTTAGTAAAAACCTTGCTTACAGCGTCTAACAGAGCACTTTGGTGATAATTGGCACATGAGTTTCTATGCCTTTTTTTATGCAAGGGAATGATAATGCTTCCAGCCCTCGAAGAAGGCACTGTTCCATTTAAAAAGCAATGTTCGAAGACTGGAGACAAAATCAAAGCCCAAAGGTTGACCTCTTTTTTGATAACTGATATTGGAACTTCGTCCGGCCCCATTGCTCCCGAGGGTCAAAGGGCCCTGATTGAGGTTTCGATCTCACCCACTGAAGATGGGCCGTAATTGCCATAATTGGACCGTAATTGGACCGTGGACTGTCAGGGATGTCTTCAATTTGTATTTTAACTTCTCCCCATAGAGTGATAAAATAAAGTCCCTCCATGCATCCTCATGAATTGGGGAGGGGAAGACCTTACGCTAGATCCACAAAAATCAGCTATAATCTCCCAAACTTTTTTGTCGTTTTTCTCATAGACCGCCTCTCTCAAGTCAACCCACCTACGGTCAATGTCCTGCTTTTTAAAACTAGCTTTCACTTGTCTTCTTCTCCTCTTCAGCAGAGAGATAAATTGGACTCCAGCCCTAGAGTAGGAAGCAGATTGCATATGAACTAGTCCAATGGTCTCCCCGTTTCATGAGAGAGTGGACGACAATGATTTCCTGAGAGGCTTGGGACATGACGGGAGGTTGTCTTTTACGATCTGTTTCATAAAAGGGGAAAAATGATTGAGGATGTCCATACTCCATAAATCTACATCCAAGACAGCCCTCTCTAAAAGCCCTTTTACATTAGAGGTCTTGGATGGTGGCAACTGCATCCTATCCGTAATCCCATCAAAGTAAGTGCTAGAATTATCGATTTTCCATGACTCCACTGGGTGCAGATTAAACTATCGAGAGAGGACCAGCAATCTGTGGTCAATAAATGGAGCATCTACTAATTACAAATCGGTTAAAAGATGAAAGGTGGAATAAGGCGATAATGTAGTCAATGATAAAAAAAAACCTGAGGAGATTTATGAGTAAAATGAGGGGGGAATCTTGGTTGAATCTGCCATTTACTATCACACACTCATTCTTTCTTAGATGATTAAGGAGAGAGGGCCCTCTTTGTCAGTTCTCAAATTTGGGGGGAACTAGAAGAGGGATCTAAAGTGCTGCTTCTTTCTCTTAGTCCAGAAATAAGTAAATAGAGTGATTTACAGTTAGGTCTCCAGCTAACAGAACTTGATATTTCTCATCATTATTCACGACTTTCGACAGAAAGGAGAAAATATCAGGGAGCATCTGGTTTTAATTTTTATCTGCTGGGGATAAATGTATTTCACCCTTCCATCAGCTAATTGAATAATCTTTACTACTTGGAAGAGATTGGAGGGATCATTATGCTTATTGTATAGCCACTGCATGTCATTGCTCAGCAAAATGGCTATCCCTCCCTTCGCATGCCCTTTCTTAGATGGGGAGGCATTACAACTTAGGACAAAGTAACTATTGCATGAAAAGTCAGGTTTCTTGGATAAAAATTATATCTATTTTTAGACTATGTAAAAAATTAAGCTTTTCCGGAGAAGTCCTTAGACCAGCTGCATTCCAGGGAACCATTTTTAAGTTATTGCTAATTATGAGAATTAAATATGTGGCCCGATGTATGGGCACAATTGAGTGAGCCAGTTGCCAACTCCACTTCCTACGCTCATTTTCTTCAGGAGTAGAGGAAAACCCCGGGTCATAGGGCCCGTAGTGCCTTACAAGCCTCCCACCATTTATTACAGAGACATATAAAGATTTTAAATCACCTGCAGATAACTCATTAAGGGGAGTTATTGGTGCTCTGTGATTATCGTTTTAAAATTCTCTTGACTACGATTGCGCATTTTGTTTTCCCTGAATGCAGGGATTACATCAATTCCTCTACAGTATAGTGAGTCACTATTTTTAAGAATCAAATTTGTAACAATTTTAGAGTGGAACTGGACCCTTGTTTTTTGAGCTGCAGGAAGATACATTAGGGGAAACCAAAGAAATCTCATTAGTTTGTATCATCTTCAAGTTCTCAGTCTCAGCAAAATAAGTTAATAAGAAGGAACGATTCAAAATTATGGCAGAATCAAGTAAAGCTACAAAATCTAGCACAAAAGTATCAGCAGGAACAAAGGGAAGTGGATGAACAGATCCATTAGACCATACAGCCAAAACAGCCCAGCACACTTTGAGATTCTTTGCCGAACCAGATGACCGCATGGAGACGGGTGTGACATTCACCGACACTTTTATCGATGAGCCCTTGAACTGACACAACATATTTGTTTGGACATACGTAGTTTCAAGCTACATTTTACTTAATGATTTAATATGACCTGCATTTTTTTGAACACATAGTTTGCAAATCAATTGGCCTAACATACTGGCAACAGCTATACGAATGAGCACATTTTACACTTTAAGCCCTGAAGAAGTCCGATTGAGGACGAAACGCGTTAGCGGTTGCAAATTTTAAAAAGAACATGAATAAAGAATGAACTTCAATATTGCAAGATCGTATCGACTTTTTTCTTGGGAAAACAACTGCTTGTTGTAAATTTATCTCACTGTGTATTTAATACATCTAATACTTGAAAGTGTGCTGGGCTGTTTTGGCTGTATTGTACTAGAGTGACTGGTAGGTTCCTTCTGGTTTCTCTATTTGGGACCTAAGGGATTGTGTCCCAAGCCCTCTGCACCTTGTTTCTATCTGATACAACTCACAGGGACGTTAAGACTGGTGCGGGTGTCTATGCTTTGATCCCCAACCTTGTGTGACAGATCCATTAGACCATGAAGGATTCATATCTTCTTGCGAAGCTGCACAAAAAAGGTCAGCCCGTGGATTTCGGAACATTGATTGCAATTCAGAGGACCCTTGGTTTGTTCCATGTGTGTCAGCTTCTCTGCTAACTGACAGATTTATTATGAAGCAGTAGTCCATTATTGCAGCGGACGTCCTTTGGCACCTGGAAGAGAAAGGTTGCTGTGAGAGTTAGTTGGATTCTCCCATGGGTTTTTGGAAGCAAGGCACCAGACTCGCTCAGTTCCTGGAATCTAACCTTTCTTGCACTTTTCTTAGAGATTCTCCATTTGTCCCTTTTTCACAAGACATGTTTTTTTGTTTTAGACTTTCCTTTAGTTTATCTAGAGTCCTCAGGATCCGCCAAGCCCAATGTGGGCTGGGTATGGAGTCTACAAATAGGGAAGGCCTCAGTGCCAGTGCTGAGAGCCTTCATTGAAGTACTGGGAACAACAGGGCTAATGGGATCAGAGTCAAAATGATTTTTTAACGAATAAGTAGGACTTTATTAATTGTGTTTCTTCTTCCTAGAAGCCACTACCGACTTAACTTGCGGTTTGCCGGCTTGCGACCCCAAATTGAAAACTGGAAGTGTGGGGGAAATGGCGGCACTCTTCTGGAGCTTAGGATTTGCTACTTGCAGGCCATGGACCAGAAGTCTCAGCTTACCGCATGCCTCATTTGTGGCTATTTGATGTGCTTGATTTTGAAACACCCCCGCCTCCTTTGGGCATGGCGGCACCTTCAATATTACCAATAATATATCTTGGATATGGTCCAAATTGTTTACTGATCTTTCCAAAAGAGCTAAAGCAGATGAGAAGACTTTCTATACACATAACAGATGCAGATGCTTGTGTGTATTGACCAGGGAGCTTACAAGACAGGTTCCCAAGCATTTCCAAGTCAGGAGTTTCAGATGTCTGTAGTGGTATCGATTATTGATCCGACGGAGTGCTATTGAATAGATTTAAACCGGTAGTCTGTCGAGCCAGAGGGGGTCTTAGAGGAGCCAGCCATTATAAGTGAATGTTTTCTCAAATGTATATCCAAGTCTGGTAATGGGAAATCCTCAATATGAGAATTACTGTACTTCTCAGGTCCCAAGTTAATAGCATTTAAGACCGATGACTGCTGAGCAGGAGATAGAGGTAGATTTACATTTGCTTCAGCTAAAGAGGAGGTGTTACAGGTCTCTGAATTAGAGAAAGGAGCTTCATGCTTGGTGATTGATGAAGTGTTCTCTTTTTGGAAAAAGGAAACGATTTAGGGCCAGATGTAGGTGAACTCATTTTTGCGAGTCCTTAATAGCGATTTTTAGCGAATCGCTATTAAGGACTCGCAAAATGGAATGTAGGTAGGAATCGCAATATTATTTGTGATTCCTTAATATTCCTTAATTGCGAATCGCAAATTGCGATTCGCAATTAAGGAATACCTTCCCATTCATTCCTATGGGCCTAGAGGCCCATAGGAATGAATTGGAAGACATTCGCAATTTGCAAGTACCCATTAGGTACTCGCAAATTGCGAATGCATTTTCAAGGGTGCAAGGGTGTCAAAAGGACACCCTGTTGCACCCCTGAAATAATTATGTGTGCACATGTGGCACACATACATGCCCTAAGGGCATGTATGTGCTCCACATGGCACTTTGAAAAATGCAAAAAAGTGCATTTTTCAAAGAAATTGCAAATTACCACCAACTTGACGTTGGTGGTAATTTGCGATTCCTTAAGCCCAAATCGCAGACTTTCTGGGCTTCCTGCATTGCATTTAAGGAATCGCAATTTGCGATTCCTTAAAGGCAGTCGCAAAATAGGGAATCGCAAAATTTGCGAGTCCTTATTTTGCGAGTAGGTTTTTCCTACCTACATTGCACAGGGCTATTTTGTGGTTGCAAACGTTGAAATTCTGCGAATTTCAGCGTTTGCGATCGCTATTTCACTTCCTACATCTGGCCCTTAGTTCGAACCTTTCAAAAGAGTGGTATGAGCCAACTTATTGTATTGTGGTGTATTTTGTTTTCTTGCACGCTCTCATAGTAATCAATCTACCTGAGATTAACATCTGAGCTGTCATCTTGCCCTGTTAACAAGAAACGGATGTAAAGTATTTAAGCACCAGGCCTGCTGGAAATAAAAGGCCCTATGTGGTATGAGGCCTGGAATGGGAAACACACGGAGGAGAGCAAGCCGCACCACAAACCTAGCTGGTTCCCTTCTGCACTTGGCTGGCCCTACCCTCAAAAAAAGAGCTCTATTAACACCCCAATTGGCCAAGGTAGAAACAGTTATCATATGAACCAACCCGCATTAACCAATGAGTGGTCCCAGTCCAGGGTTAAACTCCGCAATTCTCTTTTCTGCTCTCTTCATGCACTTTTACTCACCTTTTATTTAAGTTCTCTTTTGCCTTTTAGTTTTGCCTTTTAATTTTAGCAGCGGCTGAGAGGGACCAGTGGCCGGGTACCCAACTCAGTCGGTAGACAGGGTGCGGCCACCAGCAAGCAACACAGAGGGGGTCCGCATCCACAACAATCTCCAGTGGCATCTGAAAAGAGAGTCACCAGTGTAACAATGTGAGGGAGCGGGGGCGTGGCCAGGAACATGGCCGACTAGCAGCGTCTGCCGGAGCTCGGGCAGCCCGAAATGTATCCTGACTAAAATCCTGTCCTTCAAGCCACCATCCGCTGTTCACTAGAGGCGCTGCATGTTCCCCACGGCATGCAAGCACCATAAACACTGTCCCCGCTGAGCTGAGAGGCGAACAGCAGAGAAGAAACGGGAAGAAACTGTGGTGAGGTGCGGCCACCCAAGATGGCGTATGCGACGCGCTAACCAAGAGACACCGCCTCATGCCGGGAGAGGAGCGTGAGTGCCGATACCCCAGCTACGCCCCATGAGCCACTGAGTGCTTTGGGCACACCGAGAGGCGGCGGGAGCAGGAAACTGATGACTCGACCAGCACCCAAAGAGACAAGAACCCGGGCCTAACCCATGTGCAGGTGAGAGGGACTGTGCATGGGAGAGTGGGAGTGGACTGGGCAACATCCCCCCCACTGGGGTAGAGACAAAACCCATGAGTGGGCGGCTGCCCGGGGGGGCCCCCAAAGATCGCAGTGAGGGCTGGACCAGAGGCGAGGGGCAACCCCACTGTTGGCCGTGTTGGCGCGATGGGGTGACTGAGTTGTCTCCAGCGCCATGCGCAGCCCTAGCCCCAGCTCTGTGCGCAGTCGAGAAGAACTGCGTGCAGACAGGACCGTGCGGGTCGGGCCGTGTCCCTGCACCGGCTAGAGGTGAGGACCCATAGGAGACCTCCTCAGTTACAGTCTAATGGTTCAGGGTCGGCGTGTGGGAGGCGCGACCCCGTAGCCTAACGAGTGAGGCACAGCAGCTGTACTGGCCTTGCGTGGGCCATAAAGGACAGACCCAGACGCAGGCCCACACCCCAAGAAGACCAGTGAGCGCAGGGGTCTATACACCGGCTGGAGGTGAGGGCAGGGAATGTAAGACCCATCGGGGACCTCCTCGGGGAAATTGCAATAGCTCGTGGTTGGCGTGTGGGAGGCGCGACCCTGTAGCCCTACATGTGAGACAGAGCAGCGGTACTGGCCTGGTGTGGGCTGTGATAGACAGACCCGGGCATCAGCACACACTCTTGGGAGACATACGAGCATAAAGAAGCAGCAATATAGGCCTTGGGAGAGCAACAAGACAGACCTATATTCCGGCCCACGCTGCGGGCCCTGAAGAGCAGGTCCTGCAGACAGAAGACCGAGAGGAGCAATTGACCGGGGGACACCAGGATTACACCACGGTCACGGCGAGGGCGACGAGGTGACCCCGCCGCCCACTGAGTCGATGTGGTGAGGTGACTGGGCTGTTTCTCACAGCAAACAGTGCGTTGAACCTGGGTCCATGTGCAGGCCAGAGGGGCCGCACATGGGTTTCATCCCCCCCCTATTAACTCGAAGTGGAGGCGAAATGTGAGGGGCCCCGGGAACCCTAGGAACTGAAGAAGACTCGGGATCGGCACGTGGGAGATGCAACCCTGTAGCCTAGCAGACACAGTGAAAGGCAACGTCAGCACAAAGAGGGCCTTGGAGGGTGACCCCAAACGTCGGCCATGCCGCGAAAACAGTGACGGTGACTCTGCTGATGATCTCCCGGGGGCAGAGTGGGATGGGGAACAGAATAGGTAGGAATAGAGGGCCCTCCACCACTGTCCATAGCAGTAGAAGGGAACAGACGTTGAAACCCTGAGAAACAGCGCAAAAGGGCTGCAGTTTATCCACAGGCGAAGAGATGCTGTGGATGGGAGGCCTTCTCCTGGTCTGGCAACCAATGCAGAGGAGACTCTGCATCCAGTCCAGAAAAGGAGACACACAACCGCGGAGAGACCCGACCCCTTAGATGATGCAGAACCCCGTTCTGATGGTATGCAAGAGTGCTCCTAGACTACAGAGTGACGCCCAATGCTTGAGGGGGTCCACGCTCCCTATTAGAAGACTCACCGTATGCTGCTGGAAGTGGGGGACAAATTGACACCCGAGACGGAAACAGAGGCGATAAGGACTGTAGCAGTGGCGAGTGGACACGGATGAAGGAGGGGAGCCGACACTGGGCAGACACGGATTGGGCCCAACATTGCTCACCACCAACTTAATATGAGAACCCCCTCCCCTGACACCAGAGACTAGTTGCTGAAACGCTTCTTGGGCCGGCCATACAATACCTACTCTTCAGGCCCAACACAGCGAACACAGAAAAGACTAGAAGCCTGCCAGAAGATCCAACCCCTTCAACCAAACAATGGCAAGGGATAAAGAACCCAAATGCAAAAGCAGGGCAAGAAAAAATGGACAAGTATACAAAAGTGGCCCCCCCGCCAAAAGAAACAGAGGGAGAACCCTCAGGACCACTGGATAATACAGCCATCTTCCAAGCGATCCACGCCTCTAGCGACACCATTGAGGGAAAAATGGCAGAAATAAGGTCGGAAGTGTCCCTTTTGCGCCATGATATGCGCAATATCGCCGAAAGGGTGACTCAAACTGAAACATCTCAGAGGAGGAAGACATGACACACAAGCTACACTCAGACGTCAACAACCTGAAGGCAACCATGAGAGAGGTAACATGGAAGGTGGATGACGCGGAAAACATAGCACGCAGAACCAACCTGCACTTCATCGGGTTCCCAGAGGGAATGGAGGGCTCAGACCCGATGACATTCTTGATGCTGTGGTTGCGTAACTCACTTCCAACTGCAAAGTTTTCCCCCTGCTTTATCATCGAACGGGCCCATTCAAGAGAAGTGCAGAAGATGAGGCAAACATTCGACTTGATGAAGGTCAAACTGAGAGCCATGCAGGTCCAATACATGCTCCTCTTCCCTGCCAAGCTAAACGTCATCTTCCAAGGCACCTCACAATTTTTTCAAACTCCAGAAGAAGCATGGGCCTGGATAGAAGAGTGCCCCTGAAGCGACGGGAAGCAAGGATCAGTGAGTCGCAACCCAGAGACGCAACACGAATAGAACCCAAATCACAGAGGGTAAAAAAGGCGTCTGCTCACGACAGGAGCAGAATGCAGATCGGGACCCCCTGGAGAAGAATCCCACACATAACGGAGACACAGATGCACCCAGAATCAGACGAAGACACAACCCAGGCCCTAGCCAGCAAAAAACATCACAGCCAGCGAGATAGCACCCAAACAGAACCCTTGGACAAGGAATATCTTCCGGACACAGACAGTGACCATCCACTCCTCAAGAACATTAACCGTTTGGAAGATCAAGGCACCAAGACAAGAAACCTAGATAACACACACCAGCAACAGGACAAGAGTGGCGAGGAAGGTTGAAATACGGGCTACGCCGGTGGCAGATGAACTGCAGAACTGCTACAGAGCCCCCCCAGACGTTACTGTGCTCAGCGTTTCAGAGCGGAACACTTCACTTGAAGTGTATATCCTTTATTGATTTGACTAGAATGTAGTGGGTTTGGGGAAGGGGTGGGACTACAGACCTTTCAAGCAATACTTGCGCCAGGTTGTCATATTGACAGTTCAGGGGATAGGCATAGGAAGTGGGAGAGAGTGGGGTGGGGAGGATAGGTTAAGGGACCAAAAGCCTTACAGTTCAGTTTGGAAATACGTTCCCCATACAGCCAGAAGCAGGAGCGTCGGAGTTTTACAGACAGGGACAGAGGGAAAGAGACCAGCAGGCAGGCCTACCTGCGCACACAAGGACAAATATGAGATATACACATGAGGAGTGACAAGATACACAGCACTGACATGGAATGTCAATGGGCTAGGTAGCAAGATCAAGAGGGGACTGGTAACAAGCTATATTAGGAGACTTAACCCTGACATTGTCTTTTTGCAGGAAACCCACCTGCTGGGTACACATTGTGCCTTTAGGGGAGTGGGCCATACACAAAGCTCGCCCACGCGGGATTTTCCCCGGGGCGCGAGGAGTTGCTATACTAATTAGGAACCCCCCCACCCTTCCACACAACCAAAACATGGACAGATCCCAGTGGGACCTTTGCTGCCATCCAGGGGACGAGAGCTCACGCTAATCAGTGTCTACACCCCACCACAATTGTAATACCAAACCCTAGATGCACTCGCTAGGATACTATTAGAATCAGGCCACTCCACACACATCATTGGAGGTAACTTTAATGATGTAACCGACCCAAGCCTGGACCGCACCCACATTGCCACAGGAACTCGCGTTCCCACCCCACTGGCGGACTTTGTGAAGTCGCTGGGGCTGACTGACCGACCTTTGGCGGCAACAACATCCATTAGACCGCTCTTATTCCTACTTCTCTGGGGCACAGTCTTCCCTAGACTCGATTACTTTTTTGCCCCGGTGGGAGAGATACAAGCAGTGGACAAGGTGGAATACCTTGCAAGGGCCATTTCAGACCACTCACCACTGTGGTTGACGGTAGGAGGTAGAGGTAGCAGACAACAATCAGACTGGAGACTGAATACCTGGGAGCTCTGCGACAAAAAAGGAACAGGAGCGATAAGGAAGGAGACTGAGCTATACTTTCAAGAGAATGAGGGCTCAGTGGCCTTGACTACCACCCTCTGGGAGGCCTACAAGACAGTGATTAGAGTCAGGGTGCAAGATTTTATAGCGCAAAAGCATAGGGAGGAAACTCGCCAAATAGAAACCCTAGAAAGTAAACTACTGTAACGAGAGTAGCATTACCCCAGATACTGAGGCCACCCTAACATGACAAATAGCAGTCACACGCAGGGAACTTCGTGCCCTAACAGAACGGGAGGTGCAGACCCAAATTCAGGCCAGACATCACAGACTCTACGAGTCAGGAGATCGAGCAGAGAGACTCCTGGCTTGGCTGGGCAGGAGGGAAAGAGGCGAGCTGGGTAGCCCAGATCCAGGAGTCGGAAGACCGACATGTAACCGCACACACCATAGCAGGAGCATTCGCATGCTTCTATACGGAACTACATGAGGCTAGGCCACTAGCAGATGAAACAGATAATAAAATATCTTAGTAGTATAGATACCCCCACAATGCAGCGAGAAGATAGGGAAGTCCTGGAGACAGAAATCCCCCTAACTGAAGTACAGGACGCCATAAATACACAGAAATCAGGGAAAAACTCCAGGACCAAAGGGGCTGCCAGAGGATTTCTTCAAGCAAAATACCAGCTTGTTAGCCCATCACCTCCTAAACATGTTTCAGGCATCACAGGAAGAGGGGTTGCTGCCATCAGATCTTCGTCAGGCTACAGTGGTGGTTATACCAAAGCCGGGTAAACCCCCAGAGAACTGCGGATCCTACCGCCCAATATCATTACTAAATATCGAAACAAAGATCTTGGCCTCTATCCTAGCAGCAAGACTCTTAACGGTGATCACATCATTGGTCAACCGGGACCAATAGAGCTTTATGCCTGGCCGAGCTACGCGTTTCAATCTCCGTCGACTTGCCAATTGGCTAGACATGGTGAAGGACAGGTCTACCCCACAGATGCTCCTTTCACTGGACGCATAGAAGGCCTTCGACACTGTCCACTGGCCTTTCATGAGACAAGTCCTTGTAAAGTTTGGACGAGAATGTATGACTTGGGTGGAGCTGCTGTATACCAACCCCAGAGCTAGTGTTAGGGTCAATGGGGTGAAATCGGCTGACTTCCCCAGTCAAAGAGGAACCAGACATGGCTGCCCCCTATCTCCCCTACTTTTCGCAGTGGTCCTAGAGCCATTGGCTTGCCTGATCAGGGCCCACCAAGAACTTAGAGGTTTCCAGGACACAGGAGGTCATCTTACAGATGAGTGGCTATCCCTCTATGCAGATGACATTCTGATCTACATCACCAACGCTGACACTGCACGCTCTCTGATATTACAACTAGTTAAGGAATATGCCAAATACGCAGAATACAACATCAACTGGAGAAAGTCGAGTATATACCCCGTAGAAGGTTCCATAGACACATGCCTAATACCAGGACATCTGCATATTACCAAAGAGGGCTTCAAATATTTGGGGCTATACATTTCCATGAATGAGGCTGACTGCCTTACTCACAACATTAAGCGAGTTCTGGCAGAATTCCGGGAAGATGTTGCTAGATGGAGACTGCTCCCCCTGACGCAGCTAGGGAGAGCGGCCATGTATAAAATGATAACGCTCCCTAAATTACTCTACATACTCCAAAAAAACATACCATAGGATCCCAGAGACTATTTTTAAGACAATTAATGACGAACTTCACATATTCCTATGGGATGGGGGCCACCCTAGAGTGGCGTTGCAAATGCTGCAGCGCAGCCTATACAATGGGGGAATTGCCTTGCCAGATATCCAAGCTTACTATCGGGCTGCGCATCTAACGGTAATCAATGAATGGTGTCATGCCCCGGGAGATCATCCTACATATGCCCTGGAGAGGCGCCAATTCCAGAAACATACGTGCCTTCACTATCTTTATGGTTTACAGGAGTACGAGACTTACCACCTGCCACACAGAGGACGATCGAGGCCTGGAAAAGGGAGGAATGCCAGATGAAATGGGGCAAGAAACTAACTAAAGCCACACCACTATGGGAGGGTAGGAGGTTGCATGAGCTGGCGAAACTACAGGGCTTCTAGGGCTGGGACACAGTCGGGAATACGACACTAGGTGACAATCAAAGGTGGGGACTTAATTACCTTTGTGGATCTCCAAACCGAATATCAATTGTCGCACACACAACAATACAAATATTTAGTATTACAACATGCTTGGAAGACACAAAAACCTGACATTACAGATATCCCCGAATATGCACCACTAGAAGTTAGACTACTTCAAGAGGAGATACCCTCAAAGGCAGTTTCCTGGACATATAAAACCCTTATAAATAATATCCCAGACAGACTGTTATCCCTCAGGTGTAAATGGGAGGAAGCCATGGGCCCGCTAGAGGACATTGATTGGGAGGGAGCATTGATGCATCCAAGGGAGGTGGCGATCAAGCTCCGTTTAAGGTTAATACAATTTAAAGTCCTGCACTGGGTGTACTATGACAGGACACGACTCCACGCAATTTGTAGGGCAGAAACGCCCAACTGTTTGCGGTGTAAAACCGATCAAGGCACCTATATACACATGCTATGGGAATGCTGACATGTACAAAGATACTGGTCATGAAAAAGTGAAGGAACTAAATGACATTAGAAACAGATACCTATGGACCCCAAATATATCATCCTGGGCATCCCTACAGATGTTGATCTCCCTAGATACAAACTCCTATTGTGCAACCTGGGACTCAGTTGCAAAAAGAGGCATCACCAGACACTGGGGAATGGAAGACCTGCCCACTATGGCGGAATGGCGTGCCAGTATGGACTTGTATATGGAGGCCGAGAAAACAACATACACAGGCAGAGGGTGTCCCAAAATGTTTAGGAAAATCTGGCAGCCGTGGCTAAGATTAGAATCTAGAGATTGAGGGGGCTGGGATTGATAATGCACACCCCAACACGCAGGATCTATAAATTGTTGGTGGATTACCTCATTTTCTAAGAATGTGTAACCAGGGTGGGCCATGCCTAATCCAGAGAGAGGGAGGGGGAAGGAGTACTGGAGAATGAACTCCCATAGTGTAATCTCTGTATCCCTGAAAATAACAATTGATGGTAATAATGTCAAATCTGATGTGTACAAGACACCTGCTGATGTTTTGGCTGATGTTTAAAAATAAATACAGTTTAAAAAAAAAAACAACAATGTGAGGGAGTGGAGGGACTCAATGTTGGCTGCGGGAAGCCTGCCTGCGGTGTCACGTCTCCCTACATTGCTCCGTCACAAGCCCGAATTGCGGGAGCCAGCAGAAGAAACCAGAGTCAAAGCGTAGCGGCAACGGGCAGAGAAGTACCTTGCTTTGCTGAGCAGCCGGATAGCGCCGCTCTGCGACCACACCACTCCGACAGGGTCCGGCAGGGTCTATGCTTAAGCCACACTTCAGGGCCTCAGGGCATCACAAGAAAGACTTTCAGGCGCTCAGCCCAGGCATGTCGCAGCCTCGGACCTGATACCCTGAGCTCCAAGCCAGCGAGAGTATCAAGTCACAAAATGAATTTCCCTGTCCACTGCAGCTCCGGGTCCCCAGCTCCAATGTTTGAGCCCGTGGCAGCCTCGAAACAGCAGCTCCTCCTACCACCCGCAGGACAGCACATCATCACGCAAGACCCACAGTGCACTAAAGGGAGGTATCCGGTCTTGGCGTATTTCAAGATCTTATCAAAAGCATTGGGTTGCCAGCACATCACACTCTCCAAAATATGCGAACTTAGCTCACAACGGAAACCCAAAACAAAAGATAATATGAATCTGCTAAAACCTACTTTCTTTGGTTCTTCAACTCTGCTGTATTTACTATAAGGCTGCTTAAGCCTCTCATAATGAGCATGAATTGGCCCTTTTGGCTCTCTTGTAGCTCTCATAATTTTCAACCAATTCACTTACTTATTTGGCACTTTCTTTTCCAAATGCTCGATCACCATCCTATATTTGTCAGCAACCCTTTCAGCTGGAGCAATGTTAGGAGTAACTCTAGCTGGTTCCTTCATCGGCCAATCAAAAACAGCCTTACACTTTGTCCATAAATCACAAGGAACAACAATGTCAACTAATGAAAATGAGTGATACCACCCTGGACTCCTCGGGTGTCTAGTTTTCAGAAATGTCTCGGTTAGGTAGGTTTCCCTAGATTGCAGCCGAGCCAGAGACTAAAAATGCAGGTGCCCCCCTTGCAAAACCAGGTTGTTTTATGGTAGATAATTTTGATGTCTACACAATACATTTTGGGTCCTTCCCTGCCGCGGATACTTGGCCCACCCACACAAGTGAGGTACCATTTTTTTCAAGAGACTTGGGGAATGCTGGGTGTGTGGAAGTTTGTGGCTCCCCGTAGATTCCAGAACTTTCCATCACAGAAATGCGAAGAAAATGTGTTTTTTTAACAAAGTTTAAGGTTTGCAAGGGATTCTGGGTAACAGAACCTGGTGAGAGCCACACAAGTCACCCCATCCTGAATTACCCTGGATGTCTAGTTTTGAAAAATGTACAGGTTTGCTAGGTTTCCATAGGTGCCTGCTGAGCTAAGGTTCAAAATCCACAGCTAGGCACATTGCAAAAAAAAGGGTCAGTTTTAACTGGAAAAATGTGATGTGCCTACGTTGCGTTTTGGACCGTTTCCTGTTGCGGGCACTAGACGTACCCACCCAAGTGAGGTACCATTTTTATCGAGAGACTTGGGGAAAAGCTGGGTGAGTGGAAGTTTGTGGCTCCCTACAGATTCCAGAACTTTACTGAATACAAAGTGGTGGCAGGGTGTATGATGCTGCACCAACTACTCGTGTTTGTTGTAATGATTACCAACAATGATACATATGATACCACTGGACCAATGCCCACCTCCCGAAACCTGCCACCAACAAAGGTTTCAAATAACATAAGAAAAACACAAAATTGAGAGAGGCATTGTTATCGAAGTAATTTGTTTGAACGGGTTCAAATCCCACACATGTTGATGATAGACAAGACCAGTTCTTCAAATCCTTGTTATAGTAAATTCCTTTATTTACAATAAATATACAGCAGCCAACGCGTTTCACCCATGCGGGCTTCTTCAGGGCTGCAAACACAATACAAACATATAAAAATTGCATACCAATAAAAGTAGTTTCAAACAAATGTTAGACAAAACTACACCTATCATAACAGAGTAAAAATTAGGGCAACATAAGTATGCATTGCAAGTGTACAAACACCATCAAAGCATCATCATCTAAGCAAGAGTCAAAACATTTTGTATAAACATTTGATGCACATAGATATGTCAAACAAGCATCATCATACTGAATAGAGTTTTTATGAAAAACTAAATCAGAGGGAGACCAGAGATTGCACATAGTATGGCACATTCAAAGCATATATGTTTTTACACTTTGGATCAAGAAATGGCTCGCCAAGAAGGTAAAAGATGGAAAGAGGGAGGGAAGGGGAGCTCATGAAAACCATGAAGTACCAATCAGTTTTAAATGGCAAGTACGAGTGGAAAATGAAGGACACCTATGCCCATAGCAAAAACACAGAAAAGCAAAACGGTCTCACAATCAATGGGATTGGACACGCCTAAGTTTAGTTAGTATTAGCTAGCTTTAGGGTATGAATTAATGCGATAATACTATACCCACCTAATGTTCTAGTTGAAATCAATAATGAAGAAATCTTTAAGTTTATGGCCCAGTTCAGTCCCCACTTAAAATGTATATAATTCCTGGATTTCAGATCTGAATAGTAAAAACAAGGCACAAATGCGAAGATGGTTAAAATACCAGTACCAAGAAACATGAGCCAAAATTAAAGCTCCCTTTGATGCAATTACGTGAAAAAAAACACTCTACCTTAAAAAGTGTATTCACTGCTGTTCCGTATTAAGTAGAACCCTTCAGGGACATAAGCGTGTTAGGCGGTCAATCGCCAGCCTGTTGTCAAGGTAAAAAATACAGTTATTTATGTTTTACGAAATATCGGTCTTAATGACTCAACTCATTGTGCAGACACGTATTCTAAGTGCACAAACCTAAACTTCCTTTAGAGAACGCCCACGCAGTTTCAAGTGTAACTCACATTTCAAGTGTAAAACGCATATAAAATGCGACCATGGACTAGCTTGTATTAGCTAAAGAAGATATTACAACAAAGCCAAAACGTCTAGTGCTAGTGAGCTAGAGCAAGTAACCTTCTACTAAAGTAACAATACTAAAGACACTCTACATGTCGGATGAAAACACACAATCTAAAGCACTTTCTAGTTTTACATTACCTCTTCTTGTGGCCATACTGCAAAGACGCGACCCTTCCAAGCTGTCAGGAAGCATTCCACGTCGACCCAAGTCGAGTTTAAATAGCCCCCTCAAACTCAGAAACCCAAATCAGCTGCGTAATCGGTCAGCGAGGGGATAAGAACTAGACTGCTAACCCTATCAACCATGCTTGTGAAATCAAGCTTTACTCCAACCACGTAAAGGAATCCTATTACAAAATGAGTGAATTTCGCTAGTTGATAGCATAATACTATAAATATAATTATATTAAAATATAGCACCTTTGCACAAATCATTACTCCATATAAATAATAGCTGATTCGACCTCTACTCCTGTACATGCTTTCAGCCCTTGCTTACTGGACTGTGCTACATTGTTCTTGTGGTAGAGTCCCATAGTCTGTAAACTTATGGGTTCAACAATCTACTGAGACCAAATGGCACTGCAACAAGGTGTGTCCAATAAATTCTACATTAGGACCATTTTCTCACACGAAAAATACATTGTTTTAGTCATAAATTATTCAAAACAAATATCTACATGTCTATCTCAAAAAAGCAGGAAGAAAAAGGCAAACGGATATAAAATTATTCAACCAGGGGAGCGGGAGGAAAAGAGATGATTTGAACCCTGCAAGTAGGCGCATGGGTAGAGCCCGTGCTGGGTAACACCCGTTCTATCCCTTGTGCTACCTCAACACCGGCAAATTGGAAGCCACTCATAACTTATTAATGTTTTAAACCATTATCCACAATTTTTTTCACTCGGAAGCATATATTGATAAATACAAATTCCAAAATGTGAGTGAATGAAAAAAGGCAACAAAAAATAAATAAATGAAAAACCAACCTTCAGTAAAAAAAGTATTAGTAAAAAAGGCGGGAAAGGAATAAGGGAAGGAAAAAGGAAAAAAGGAAAGGAGAAAGGGGACTAGAGCCTAGCCAATGGGTGCACAGAACGACCCCATTAAGTGTCGTGTGTCAACCATGTACCTTAGTTTTGGAAGTCAACCATGACCTCCTAGATTGCATATTAAGGCAAGTCATACTACATTCAAAGGTAATTTAAGACCTACTATTTTGCATATTTATGCCAGTCACAGTTAATTCCAAAACACTCAAGGTCATGTAGGTTACATATTAGGCCTATATGCAGTAGTCAGAAATTACTCTAGGCTCACCATTTCTCGATTTACAGATAGTGGCAGTGATTTTTGGACAGGGTTAACATATCAAATACATGTAACATATAGTACAGATCACAGCACCCCTTTTCCATAAAGCTGTCGTGGCTACGTGTTATTTATAACCATAGTAACTTTAAAGAAAATAATGCATCTCTGTATCTAAATTCAGACCATCAGATATGGATCTCAATCTGCAAATCCATTTCGCTTCAAGTTGGCGTAGGCATAATTCCCTATCACCACCCCTCTGCATATGTGGAACATGGTCAATGGCGTGAAAATTAAAATTAGACCTGTTTCCAGTTGTACTACAATCGTGTGACATCAGTGCATATGTAACATCACTATTCACACAGGCTCTCCTATGCTCTTGGATGCGAGTTTTTAGGGGCCTCACGGTGCTCCCTACGTAGATTTTCTCACACTTACATATGATCACATAGACCACGAATCGGGTAAGGCAGTTGATGAAGTGTCTGATTGTATAAGATCTGTCACTATTGTATTTAAATGTTTTGGTTATTCGTCCCTGATTACATATGTTGCAGTTGCCACAAGGAAAAAACCCCATTGGACGAGCAAGCCACGTCTCACGTGTCTCTTTAATAGGTCTTGTATAACTCGGGCAAATTGCTTCCCTGATGGTCCTACATCTTCTGTATACAACACTTGGCTGGTCCTGCACAAGGTGACCTACCCAAGGTACCCCACTTAGTAAATGCCAGTGTTTCCTGAGGATTTTAAACAAATCTTGGTTCAGAACAGAGTTTGTGGTAATAAACGACAAGCGCTCCTTATTAGGCCTACTTTTCGGTACCAGTGTTTCTGCTCATTCTAGTTGGTTGGCTCTTTCCAAAGCTTGTGAAAGCACAGGATCCCCATACCCCCTACGTTTAAGACGTTGTACTAAATCCTGGCTGTGGTTCCTGCACTGCAAATCCTCACTACAGTTTCTTTTGATGCGTACCAACTCCCCATACGGGATGGCTTTCTTTGTACCGGAGGGATGAGAACTTTCATAGTGGAGTAGACTGTTGACTGCTGTCTCCTTCCTGAAAAGGGTACTATGCAAGATGTTGCTCTGTACATAAAGGGAGAGATCCAAAAATTGGATCCTTGACCTAGACATAGTCATAGTAAACCTCACATTTAGAGAATTGTTATTAAGATAGGAAAAGTATGATTTAAAGTTTTCCTCTGTCCCTGACCAAATAATGAAAATATCGTCGATATAACGTACCCATAAACTGATGTGCTCAGTCCATGGTGCCGCTGCCTGTGCCCAAACATATACCAGTTCCACCCACCCCATAAACAAATTAGCGTACGAGGGGGCGAATTTGGACCCCATTGCGGTCCCTTGCAGTTGTTTGAACCAGGTGTCGTCATACAAAAAGTAATTGTTATCCAGTATAAGATGTATCATGTCTAGTATCATTTTATTATGATCATGATGACTAGCACTCCGAGATGATAAAAAGTGCTCAACCGCTCTACAGCCTAGGTCCTCTCTTATGCACGTGTATAAGGATTCCACATCCAGTGTACAGAGCCATAGTGTGTCATCCCATACAAGACCATCAAGTTTATTCAGCAGGTCAGTGGTGTCTTTTAAATAAGATGGAAGGTTATGTACCAAGGGCTGCAAAAACGAGTCCACAAATTGAGCCATGGGTTCTGTCAGTGAGCCTATGCCAGAAATAATTGGCCGACCAGGCGGGAATTTCTCTTTCTTATGTATCTTTGGCAAAAGATACAAGCAGGGATACTTAGGATGTTCCACCTGCAGAAACTTAAATTCGACGTCTGACAACAGTCCAATTTCCCTCCAGTGGTTTAATATGCCTTTGATAGTGGTAGAAGCACGAGGGCAGGGTCTAATCCCTGCCCTCGTGCTTCTACCACTATCTATGGGATCTCTCCCTTTATGTACATCTTGCATAGTACCCTTTTCAGGAAGGAGACAGCAGTCAACAGTGTACTCCACTATGAAAGTTCTCATCCCTCCGGTACAAAGAAAGCCATCCCGTATGGGGAGTTGGTACGCATCAAAAGAAACTGTAGTGAGGATTTGCAGTGCAGGAACCACAGCCAGGATTTAGTACAACGTCTTAAACGTAGGGGGTATGGGGATCCTGTGCTTTCACAAGCTTTGGAAAGAGCCAACTAACTAGAATGAGCAGAAACATTGGTACCGAAAAGTAGGCCTAATAAGGAGCGCTTCTCGTTCATTACCACAAACTCTGTTCTGAACCAAGATTTGTTTAAAATCCTCAGGAAACACTGGCATTTACTAAGGGGGGTACCTGGGGTAGGTCACCTTGTGCAGGACCAGCCAAGTGTTGTATACAGAAGATGTAGGACCATCAGGGAAGCAATTTGCCCGAGTTATACAAGACCTATTAAAGAGACACGTGAGACGTGGCTTGCTCGTCCAATGGGGTTTTTTCCTTGTGGCAACTGCAACATATGTAATCAGGGACGAATAACCAAAACATTTAAATACAATAGTGACAGATCTTATACAATCAGACACTTCATCAACTGCCTTACCCGATTCGTGGTCTATGTGATCATATGTAAGTGTGAGAAAATCTACGTAGGGAGCACCGTGAGGCCCCTAAAAACTCGCATCCAAGAGCATAGGAGAGCCTGTGTGAATAGTGATGTTACATATGCACTGATGTCACACGATTGTAGTACAACTGGAAACAGGTCTAATTTTAATTTTCACGCCATTGACCATGTTCCACATATGCAGAGGGGTGGTGATAGGGAATTATGCCTACGCCAACTTGAAGCGAAATGGATTTGCAGATTGAGATCCATATCTGATGGTCTGAATTTAGATACAGAGATGCATTATTTTCTTTAAAGTTACTATGGTTATAAATAACACGTAGCCACGACAGCTTTATGGAAAAGGGGTGCTGTGATCTGTACTGTATGTTACATGTATTTGATATGTTAACCCTGTCCAAAAATCACTGCCACTATCTGTAAATCGAGAAATGGTGAGCCTAGAGTAATTTCTGACTATTGCATATAGGCCTAATATGTAACCTACATGACCTTGAGTGTTTTGGGATTAACTGTGACTGGCATAAATATGCAAAATAGTAGGTCTTAAATTACCTTTGAATGTAGTATGACTTGCCTTAATATGCAATCTAGGAGGTCATGGTTGACTTCCAAAACTAAGGTACATGGTTGACACACGACACTTAATGGGGTCTTTCTGTGCACCCATTGGCTAGGCTCTAGTCCCCTTTCTCCTTTCCTTTTTCCTTTTTCCTTCCCTTATTCCTTTCCCCGCCTTTTTTACTAATACTTTTTTTACTGAAGGTTGGTTTTTCATTTATTTATTTTTTGTTGCCTTTTTTCATTCACTCACATTTTGGAATTTGTATTTATAAATATATGCTTCCGAGTGAAATAAATTGTGGATAATGGTTTAAAACATTAATAAGTCATGAGTGGCTACCGGTTTACCGGTGTTGAGGTAGCACAAGGCATAGAACGGTGTTACCCAGCACGGGCTCTACCCATGCGCCAACTTGCAGGGTTCAAATCTAAATCATCTCTTTTCCTCCCGCTCCCCTGGTTGAATAATTTTATAACCGTTTGCCTTTTTCTTCCTGCTTTTTTGAGATAGACATGTAGATATTTGTTTTGAATAATTTGTGACTAAAACAATGTATTTTTCGTGTGAGAAAATGGTCCTAATGTAGAATTTATTGGACACACCTTGTTGCAGTGCCATTTGGTCTCAGTAGATTGTTGAACCCATAGGTTTACAGGCTATAAAACTCTACCAGAAAAACAAAGTAGCACAGTCCAGTAAGCAAGTGCTGATAGCATGTACAGAAGTAGAGTTCAAGTCAGCTCATATTTTCATTTTCATTTTTATTTATATGGAGTAATGATTTGTGCAAAGGTGCTATATTTTAATATAATTATATTTATAGTATTATGCTATCAACTAGCGAAATTCACTCATTTTGTAATAGGATTCCTGTACGTGGTTGGAGTAAAGCTTGATTTCACAAGCCTGGTTGATAGGGTTAGCAGTCTAGTTCTTATCCCCTCGCTGACCGATTACGCAGCTGATTTGGGTTTCTGAGTTTGAGGGGGCTATTTAAACTCGACTTGGCTCGACGTGGAATGTTTCCTGACAGCTTGGAAGGGTCGCGTCTTTGCAGTATGGCCACAAGAAGAGGTAATGTAAAACTAGAAAGTGCTTTAGATTGTGTGTTTTCATCCGACATGTTGAGTGTCTTTAGTATTGTTACTTTAGTAGAAGGTTACTTGCTCTAGCTCACTAGCACTAGACGTTTTGGCTTTGTTGTAATATCTTCTTTAGCTAATACAAGCTAGTCCATGGTCGCATTTTATATGCGTTTTACACTTGAAATGTGAGTTACACTTGAAACTGCGTGGGCGTTCTCTAAAGGAAGTTTAGGTTTGTGCACTTAGAATACGTGTCTGCACAATGAGTTGAGTCATTAAGACCAATATTTCTTAAAACATAAATAACTGTATTTTTTACCTTGACAACAGGCTGGCGATTGACCGCCTAACACGCTTATGTCCCTGAAGGGTTCTACTTAATACGGAACAGCAGTGAATACTCTTTTTAAGGTAGTGTGTTTTTTTTCACGTAATTGCATCAAAGGGAGCTTTAATTTTGGCTCATGTTTCTTGGAACTGGTATTTTAACCATCTTCGCATTTGTGCCTTGTTTTTTACTATTCAGATCTGAAATCCAGGAATTATATACATTTTAAGTGGGGACTGAACTGGGCCAAAAACTTAAAGATTTCTTCATTATTAATTTCAACTAGAACATTAGGTGGGTATAGTATTATCACATTAATTCATACCCTAAAGCTAGCTAATACTAACTAAACTTAGGCGTGTCCAATCCCATTGATTGTGGGACCGTTTTGCTTTTCTGTGTTTTTGCTATGGGCATAGGTGTCCTTCATTTTCCACTCGTACTTGCCATTTAAAACTGATTGGTACTACATGGTTTTCATGAGCTCCCCTTCCCTCCCTCTTTCCATCTTTTACCTTCTTGGCGAGCCATTTCTTGATCCAAAGTGTAAAAACATATATGCTTTGAATGTGCCATACTATGTGCAATCTCTGGTCTCCCTCTGATTTAGTTTTTCATAAAAACTATTCAGTATGATGATGCTTGTTTGACATATCTGTGCATCAAATGTTTATACAAGATGTTTTGACTCTTGCTTAGATGATGATGCTTTGATAGTGTTTGTACACTTGCAATGCATACTTATGTTGCCCTAATTTTTACTCTGTTATGATAGGTGTAGTTTTGTCTAACATTTGTTTGAAACTACTTTTATTGGTATACAATTTTTATATGTTTGTATTGTGTTTGCAGCCCTGAAGAAGCCTGCATGGGTGAAACGCGTTGGCTGCTGTATATTTATTGCAAATAAAGGAATTTACTATAACAAGGATTTGAAGAACTGCTCTTGTCTATCATCCACATGTGTGGGATTTGAACCCGTTCAAACAAATTACCTGATAACAATGCCTCTCTCAATTTTGTGTAGATTCCAGAACTTTCCTTCACAGAAATGTGAGGAAAAGATGTTTTTTTGACAAAGTTTGAGGTTTGCAAGGGATTCTGGGTAACAGAACCTGGCAAGAGACACACAAGTCACCCCATCCTGGATTCCACTTGATGTCTACTTTTAAAAAATGTGCAGGTTTGGCAGGTTTTCCTAGGTGCAGGCTGAGCTAGGGTCTAAAATCCACAACTAGGGACATTGCGAAAAAAGGGTTAGTTTTCACTGGAAAAATGTGATGTGCCCAAGTTGTGTTTTGGGCCGTTTTCTTTTGCGGGCACCAGGCCTACCCACACAAGTGAGGTACACTTTTTATTGGGAGACTTGGGGGAATTCTGGGTGGGTGGAAGTTTGTGGCTCGCCAAAATTCTAGAACTTTCCATCACAGAAATATGAGGAAAATGTGGTTTTGTTTGGACAAAGTTTGAGGTTTGCAAGGGATTCTGGGTAACAGAACCTGGTGAGTGCTGCACAAGTCACCCCATCCTGGATTTCCCTGGATGTCTAGTTTTCAAAAATATAAGGTTTGCTAGGTTTTCCTAGGTTCTGGGTGAGCTAGTGTTCAAAATCCACAGCTAGGCACATTGCGAAAAAAGGATCTGTTTACACTGGAAAAATGTGATGTGCCCACGTTGCGTTTTGTGCCATTTCTTGTCACGGGCACTAGGCCTACCCCCACAAGTGAGGTACCATTTTTTTGGGGAGACTTATGGGAATGCTGGGTGTATGGAAGTTTGTGCCTCCCCGCAGATTCCAGGACATTCCATCACAGAAATGTGAGGCAAAGTGGTTTTTTTGGACAATATTTGAAGTTTGCAAGGGATTCTGGGTAACAGAACCTGGTGAGAGCCACACAAGCCCCCCTGGAAGTCTAGTTTTAAAAAATGTACAGGTTGGATAGGTTTCCCTAGGTGCCTGCTGAGATACTGTCCAAATACAACAGCTAGACAATTTGCGAAAAAAGGGTCATTTTTCACTGGAAAAATGTGATGTACCCATGTTGCGTTTTGGGCCATTTCCTGTCACGGGCACTAGGCCTAACCACACAATGAGGTACCATTATCATTGGGAGACTTGTGTAAATGCTGGTTATGTGGAAGTTTGTGGCTACCTGCAGGTTCCAGAACTTTCCATAACAAAAATGTAAGGAAAATGTGTTTTTTTGACAAAGTTTGAGGTTTGCAAGTAATTCTGGGTAACAGAACCTGGTGAGAGCCACACAAGTCACCCCATCCTGGATTCCTCTGGATGTCTAGTTTTCAAAAATGTACATGTTTTCTACGTTTCTCTAGGTGACAGCTGAGCTAGGTTCCAAAATCCACAGCTAGGCACATTGCGAAAAAAAGTCAGTTTTCACTGGAAAAATGTTGTGCCTGTGTTGCGTTTTGGGCCGTTTCCTGTCGCGGGCACTAGGCCAATCCACACAAGTGAGGTACCATTTTTATCAGAAGACTTGGGGAAACACAGAATAGTAGAACAAATGTTATTACCAATTGACTTAATATGTATTTCTGCCTTACAAATGTAAGAATGTGTAAAAAAGTCATTTTGAAAAATTTCCTCTAATTCACATGCTAGCACGGATACCCACACTTGCGGAGATGTGCCAATAACCACTGCTTCTAAACTCTAAGTTTTGTTTCCATTTCGATAATACATAGGTTTCCTTGATACCTATTTTTCACTGTTTATATTTTACAAATGAATTGCTATATACCCTGTACACAATGAAAAACCAATGCAAGGCGTAGCTCAGTTATTGGCTCTGGGCACCTCGGATTCTTGTTGAACCTACATGTCCTATATATCCCTGCAGACAGAAAGATCCTGCACACATAATGGTATATTGCTTTAAAAAATCTGCTATACTTAGAAGAAGTTACAGGTGAAAACGTTGGCAAAAATTGCTGTTTTTTTCAACTTAATTTCAATATTTTTTTATTTCAACTGTTAGGTTCTATAGAAAAATCTTGAAGGATCTACACAAACGGCCCCTTGGTGAATTCAGAATTTTTTCTACTTTTCGGAAATGTATAGCTTTTGGGATCCATTATTTATTTCTAGCCCATTTCTACTACTAATTGGCAAGAGGTTGAATGCACAAGAAATTGGAAAAATAGGCTATGTCTCAGTAAAATGCCAAAACTGTGTATAACATTTTGGTTTTCTGACAAATGTCTTCCCTTTCCTGAAAGCTGGGAAAATGGTGATTTTAGCACCACAAACCCTTTGCTGATGCCATTTGCAGGGAAAAAAACAGATGGTATCTTCTGCAGCACTTTTTTCCCTTTTTAAAAAAAAATAAATAAAGCAAGATGTAACTGTAGTTTGGTCAATTTTCGGTCCCATACAGGGGAATCCACAAACCCTGGGTACCGTTAGAATCCTCAGGATATTGGAAGAAAAGGATGCATATTTGACATGGATACCTTATGTGGACAAAGAGGTACAGGGGCCTAAGTGCGAACTACCCCAAATAGCCAAAAAAAAGCTTGGCACGGGTGAGGGGGGGGGGGTGGGGAGGACTAGCAGCGAAGGGGTTAGTATGAGCTTGCAAAGTCACTAAGCCCAATTCTTTATCTGCTAAACTCAAATCCATTTTATAATTTCTCTGCACATTCCTCATTCAGGAGATATCAGCCTTATATAAATCAGCTGATTCCTCAAGTTTATCATGTTCTTCGTTGACACCTTATTGATTCTCTGTTCAGATATGTAATTTCATCTACATTATAAGACATTAGCCTGCTTAAATCAACTGTTCATTGCTAAATTTATCCAAACTCAATCTTTAAAAGTCCAGTATTAATCTCATCCTCTCTAGGAGGCTCAGCAAGAACAGTAGCAGGCATGTCAGTAGAAACATAAGTTGGAACAGCAGTAATATCTCTACCAGTACTCAACAAAACTATTGTATTCTCGGGGGGCACTTGCATTCACTGTTCTTCTTGCCCCTGTCACTACAAGCGAAGTCAATACCTGTACTTGTATCTTCCCCCAAAGCACCCATGTAATGTAAAACTGCGAAGACCTGTGCCTGCCTTTGTGTACAGGTATATGGAGGAGGTCTGGAATTCAAAAGATCATTTAAAAAGTAATCCTCCCCATCTGAATCTTGTTTGTCTTGTTACTCTCCATCGCCCTCATCAGTTTCCTGTCTGTTGTCTCATTAACTAATGCAGGAAAAACTCTTCTTCCCTCTACCATATCCTCCCTTCAGAATCTCTCCTGATATCCCACTTGCTTTCTAAACACTGTCTATATGAACTCTTAAACTGCTTCTTCATATTCTTCCTCTTTCTCTGTGGCTATACGAGCCCATTTATTCAATGCATCAAATTGTGTAGCTCTAGGTAATCACTTCCTCTCATTCATTGTCTGCCTCATGAAACCTAGATTTTTTTATGTTAAAGGTACCCTTTAAAGGAAAATGCAAGTCCCTGTCACCAGAGGTATATTCATGCCAATCACAAATCCAGATACACATATAAAGCACAACAACTGTCAACATTTAGTACATAGGTGAACACTTTGGAATAATCTTCTGTCCCTCTGTAGTAGGTACGCTAGGAGATCCACACTTTTTCAACACAGCACCTATAATTCTCACTCAAATTAATCCTATAACTGCACAAAACAAGTAGACTAACAACCAATCCCAGCTCAGCTATGCCAAAGGTTGACAGCAACCAACCAATGATAGCACGACTCTGTAGGGACATCTCACGAATCCTAGGGCTGCTCCTTGGGTCAATCACCCAATGACAGCACAGCTTTTTCCATGAATGGAAAAACAATAGTCTTTTCTCACTAAACATTCACAAATAAACAAAATGAACCTTCTCTGCTCAAACTAAATAGGAGAAAATCAGCATGTTAAACGAAAAGAATCTCACCATCAATAGAAACAATGCCAATACCTCCGAGGCACTTGTAAAATAAAATTCACACCAATGCAGACTACCGTCAAGCGCTAATCCAGCTCTGTCTAGTATACTTACTCCCATGCACCAAGGAGCAAATAACTCCACCTAACTAAAAATGCAAACCCCTGGAAAGGAAAACTTGTTAATTCAGAAAAATCCAAATATGTGTGAATGTGGTGCCTCACAAAACACATTACCTTATTGGAGACAAGTTCACCAGTAATAACTCAAGATCTTGGATTATAACGAATCTGATTACCTAATCAACCAATAATAAGCTGTAGGAAGGTAGGATCCTTCTGCATGGTTACCCCCACTTTTTGCCTGGTGCCTAAGCTGTTTTTGACTAGTCTGACTGGGATCCTGTTAATCAGGACTCCAGTCTATCTGCTTTCTCCCTAGATTGTTGTGTTCAATACTTGGGTACATCCCAAATTGGATACTGGGGTACCCTTGTCAGATCCTAGTATATGGTACCCATGTACCCAGGGCATAGGTACCCCAGAGTTCTCCCATGGGCTGCAGCATGAATTATGCCACCCATGAGAGACCATTCAAAATGGAACTACAGGCCTGCCATTGCAGCCTGTGTAAGTTGGTGCATGCACCACTTACTAAAGATATAGGTTTACTATATTTAAGGGTCACTGCACTTAAAACATATGTCAGCCCTATAGCAGGCCTTTACAATCCTGAAGGCAGAGTGCTTAGTTCTAAGTGAGAGGGTGGCCCTGCATGAGCAGGACACCCCTGCAGCCTATGGAGTCTATTCTCTCGGGTTGTCAGTGAAGGAGCCATATACTATATAGAGGCACCGCGCAGTCGCGCGATGACCATCTCGAATGGCTACAACAAATCCTATCGTGTTTGGTATCAAGCATGTTGGAATCATATCCCCCACACCATAAATGGTGTGGGTGTATGATTCCAAGCACTGGAAGAGCCCTCCGTTAGGCTCAGTGTTCCCGGTACCAGCCTTCTAGTCCCAGAAAGCACAAAATGGTTGCTGCCGACCAGAGACACATTTCTGCCCTCCTGCTGCTGAGCCAAGCTCGAGCAGGGGAAGGCAGAACAATAGGCATCCTGTCACAGGGAGGGGTGACCACATCCCAGACAGGATTTAGTGTATTAGGTCTGGGTGGGTGTGCTTGCCAGCACCTAAAAGTCTGCATGAGGGGCACATTTGGTGTCCCTGTGCATAGTCCAGTTCATCCGAAAAACAAAAAGAGCGAGGATTTTGGGGTACGTCCTAATCCCCTGGGTAAAGTCACAAAAACAATATGGACGGACCCTGAAATAGTGGAGATCTATCAATCACTATGTGTGGTAAGTCCAAGGACCATTAGGTATATTTAAAAGACCCCTCACACACCAACCTAGTTGGTGTCATGCTTCATCATTGGGGTCCCAACCGGGAGGCCTAATGCCGCCCGGTTGTGCTACGACGCCTGATTACAGCGGAGCAGGTGTAGTGTGAAGATGTGATGTAAAAGTTAAAAATACCTCTGAGAATCCTTACCAAGTAAATTTATTAGTGGCGGCTCAGGGTATGGTTAAAAACTATGTGAAATCAACTAGCAAGAAATAATAATCTGTAGTAAAATTCAAATGGGCTTTCTTCAGGACCTAGAATTAAAGTGAGTGGCAAAGAAGGCCACGTGAGAAAGTAAAGTACCAACACACGCACTCAAAAAACAATTAGAAGAAAAGTAAGCAGCTAATCGGGACATGGGAGGGGTTTCAGCCGATCAACCGATTTGGTTCCGTGAAGATTCCCATGAGACAACCTACTGCGGTCTCCCGAAGTCACCAGCCGGGACTTCGCGAGACCGCAGTAGGTTGTCTCATGGGAATCTTCACGGAACCAAATCGGTTGATCGGTTGAAACCCCTCCCATGTCCCGATTAGCTGCTTACTTTTCTTCTAATTGTTTTTTGAGTGGTGTCTGTAAGTATATCGACACCGGGTCCACACACCTTAGTGCGTGTGTTGGTACTTTACTTTCTCACGTGGCCTTCACTTTGCCACTCACTTTAATTCTAGGTCCTGAAGAAAGCCCATTTGAATTTTTGAAGGGCTGAAACATGTAGACCACATCACCTAAAACAACTACAGATTATTATTTCTTGCTAGTTGATTTCACATAGTTTTTAACCATACCCTGAGCCGCCACTAATAAATTTACTTGGTAAGGATTCAGAGGTATTTTTAACTTTTACATCACATCTTCACACTACACCTGCTCCGCTGTAATCCGGCGTCAGTAGCACAACCGGGCGGCATTAGGCCTCCCGGTTGGGACCCCAATGATGAAGCATGACACCAACTAGGTTGGTGTGTGAGGGGTCTTTTAAATATACCTAATGGTCCTTGGACTTACCACACATAGTGATTGATAGATCTCCACTATTTCAGGGTCCGTCCATATTGTTTCTTCATAGTCCAGTTCAAACAAGTCCTGGGAGCCATTGGCTCCCGCTCTGGCGCAAAACTGGACAAAGGACATGGGAGTAACCTCCCCCCTGTCCAGACCCTCCCCTGGGATGGTCCCCTGAATCTTCCCAACACTTTCCCTAGGCTACTTAAGGGCTTACCTGGGTGTAGGTCCCTAGATTCATCGTGGGATAAGATTCAGAACTGAAACCACTGCTCTTCTACCGTCTGGGCACTCTGGACTTCGCTGAACTTCGTTTGGGCCTGACTTCATCTCTTCCAGTCTGCTGCATTGTCTGTGCCTCTGCATCATACAGGAACCTTCCAAGGGCTGTGAAGCATCAAGGACTACCAAAGTAATCTCCCTTGGAGTTAGGGATTCACTCCCCTGCATTCGCAGGCACCGCAACTAAGTCGACTGGTCTGCAGATCCTGATCTCCTCCGGACTCTGTGGGCTCTGCAACACAGGTGGTGGTTTTCCCCAGCCCCCAAGACCTGCTTTACCCTCTCACCAAGTTTGAGGCCAGTAGTCCTCGTGGGGGTTGCAATAACCAAACCTCTGAGTACCGCATCCCCTTTGCAGATGCAAAGGCTTGTTGACATCTTTGCAAGAAGATCTTTGGGCTCCAAGTAGCCCCAACCTCTAGCACCTCCAGTGACCAGAATCTTCAGCCACACCACACCGTGTGCATCGTAGCCTGCATCTTTTGGTGAGCTGCTTGAGGTCCTCTCGTGACCCCTGTGCCTCCAGCCTTTGGGTCCATTTGAGGGTCACCTTTGCTTTCCTTGGGCTCCCTGATTGCTCAGGGCCTGCCCTGACTCCCCTGCTTGTGGTGAGTCTCCTGGACCTTGGTAGTCCCAACCGTACACCTTCTTGACTTCCTGCGTGGGTTGCATTTGCCAAGACCTGTTGGTGCTCCTGCCAGCACTCGACTTCCTTTGTGGGACAGCTCATACCCAGGTCCTGGTTGTCCTCCGCTTCGCCTGGTCCTCGTAGCTGCAGAGTCAAGGTCACCGTCATATTTCCTGAAGCACCCGACATCGGAGGGCATTTCTTCCAAGTCTCCTGGTCACCCCTGAGTGACATAAACTCTGTCCCCTCTGCTTTCAGGTACTCCTCTTCAAGGATCCACGTTTGGATTCCTCCAGACACTTTCTTCCCTTCCAGCAGCGGCACTTTCCTGAAGTCCTGCATTGGGTTCGACGGCGGTTTCCGACACCACTTCCCACCTGTGCACCCGGCTTCCCTGGGATAGGTAACGTGGGTACCACGGTATCCACGGGCAGGCTGGCTCTCCAACCTTCTGTCTTCCTCTGGGTTTCTTCAGGGTCCACTGGGAAGGGTCCCTAATCTTTAAAAATCCAACCGCGACTTGCACATAGACTTGTACAAAGCATGTGGTCGTGTTCACACACTGCACACGCTCTCCGTGGGGTCCCTATCTACTTACCTTGGGTGGTTCTGTGGGTCCCCAGCAATTCTACGTCCTCTCAACATTGTCTTGAATCGAGTCCTGGTTTTTATACCACTTTCTTAGTATATGGTTTGGTCAACCCCTGGGGCACACTGTGTATTAGTGCTATTTACTGTGATTCCTTTGCTAAAGTATTGTGTGCTTTGTGTCTATCTCCATGTGGGAGATACTGTAATGAACTAGGTAGTGTTATATAATAAATACATATGTTTGTAAATACTTTGTATGGTTCTTTTTCATTTAATCTATACTATAAGATTGCATTCTGGTAAAAAAAAAAGCTGCTTTACAAAACTTCAAGACTAAGCCTGAAGGCTGCTCTCCACAGCTACCACTTGGATAGCTTTCTAAAGGTTGTCTGAGACATCCTAAATCACCAAAAGGGTTTTCTGGACTGGTGCAAGGTGCCCACTTACATTAGTGGACATCATATACCAGGCCAGCTTCTCACATTGGTGTGGAGCGGTTGGGATTCAAGCCTGCATTGTTTTACCAGATAAATCTTTGTATTGATTAACTGAAAAACCATCACTAGTACTAGGCACATATAAATACAAGCTTAGAATAGTAAGTTCTACTGAACCTAGGGCTGGGTAAGTCAAGGGTCTAGCACAGACTTTCTCCAACCTCAGAGTTTAGTTCCCACTGTTAGGTAGGTGCAACACCACACCTCACTTAGTATGTCTACTAAAGGAGACACCAGTGGCTCTGCCTACTAGATACAGTGAACTTTCGTTCCAAGAACTGAAAGCACTGTGTGCATCTAGAAAGCTGAAGACGGGGAGAAGTGCCAACCCTCATCGCCTTGTAGAGGTGTTACTGTTTAATGACCTGAGGAAAGACTCTGGGTCAGATGAACAGGACAGAGTGGGTAGGACAGGGAATGAAGATAGGGCAGGAGGGGAACCCCTCTTTGACCTAGAATCTCCACCTGACCAGGTGGAGCCTGATGGCTCCCACCTGGACAATTCTGACCTCCCAGAGGAGAATACAGAGGTCCACAAAGATGCCCCCTTTGATCCTCCTGGGAAGGTGCAGAGTAGACCAAGGAGGTCTAGATCCTCCTCTGCAGAATCCAATACTTCTAGACAGTCAGTAGGGACCTCCATTTCTAGTATAGGAGGGAACTCTTTGGATAGGGAGTACCAAATGCTTGAACTTGAGAAAGCTAGGCTTAGGCTCAGGAAAGAGCAGTTGGCCCTTGACAGAGTCCCTAGAAGTCCAGAAGGCAAGGAAGAAAGTTGGACTAGAGTCCCATGGTGGCAGCAAGTGTCCCTAGAAGTAAGGACATTCCTTTGGCCATAGGAGCCTTAACAAGATTGTCCCTCCCTACCATGTTGGGGATGACATCCACAAATGGATAACTGCTTTAGAGAGGGCCTGTAAAGTGCAGAGGGTCCCTCAAGAGCAGTGGGCAGCTATCTTGTGGTTCTCCTTTGCTGATAAAGGTAGAGATAAGCTCCTCACTGTTAGAGAAGAGGATGCAGACAATTACTCAGTTTTAAAGAGTGCTCTCATTGATGGGTTTGGCTTAACCACTGAACAATACAGGATTAAGTTCAGAGACACCCAAAAGGCACAGAATCAGGACTGGGTAGATTTTGTGGATAGTGCCACAAAGGCTCTGGAAGGTTAGTTACTTGGCAGAAAAGTGGGATTGTACAATTTGATTATGAGGGAGCAGATCCTTAATTGTCAGAACCAGCTTTTGCACCAGTATCTGGTGGACTCAGATCTGACTTCTCCCCAAGAATTGGGAATGAAGGCAGATAAATGGGTCAGAACCAGAGTCAAACAAAAGAATAAGGGTGGTGGTTGTGATGACCAGAAGAAAGATACTTCCAAAACCCAAGAGAAAGGTGGGGATAAGTCTAAAGAGAAGCCCTCTGAAGGACCCCAAAAATCTTCTTCTGGGGGTGGGTCCCAAACTCCTTCCCCTGGAAAGAAGCCTTATTGCTTTGCTTGTAAAAAGCAAGGCCACAAGAAATGATTCTGGTTGCCCCAAGGCTAGCAATAAGGAAAATATTCCTCCTGCTGCTACTACTACAACCCCTAGTGTTCGAAGTAGTAATACGACAGGGAGTATCAGCACACCCAACAATTTAGTTGGGTTCTCATGGGGTACTGAGGTGGATACTGGCATAGCCAGATCCCCCACACAGGCCACCTTAGTCTGTGATCGTGGCTTGGGGTTTGCCACTTTTGCTGTAAGTTCTAATTCCCTGGGCAAGTACAGACAGGAGCCTCTGATTAATGGTCAAAGCTGTAGCCTATAGGGACACAGGGGCTAGTGTCACCATGGTGACAGAACCTAGTACCCCCACTTCAGCTTTTACCTGAGTACAAGTACCAGGTGACCAACACTGATGGTGTTAGAACAGATCATCCCATGGCCATAGTCCATCTCAGCTGGGGAGGGGTCACTGGTCCTAAAAGAGTTGCAGTGACTCCCAACTTGCCTGTAGATTGCCTCTTGGGGAATGATTTGGAAACTTCAGCCTGGGCTGAAGTAGAACTGAAGGCCCATCTAGAAATGTTAGGCCTCCCTGAGAAAGTTGGTGTGACCCTTAGGGCCCCAGTCCAACCCCAGGGAAATTCTGGAGGAGTGGAGCCCGAAAGAATGGCCCACTCTGCTCCACCAGAGAACACAAGGGATGAAGAAAAGTATTCAACCCCCCCCCCCAGACTATAGGTAAGGGTCCGCTTCCTCAGCTGAAGGAACTGCTCCAGAGGTGGTCAGGCCTGTCCTAGTAGAACCACTGAGGGCAGGGGAACCTTGCAAGGAGGTACCCAGTCTAGAGCAATTATTCTGCATCTCTCTACCCAGTCTCAGTCAGCCTAGGGCTGCAGAGGTCATGGATGTCAGTGGACCCCTAGGGGCCCACTGCCAAAAGGAACCCCCTCATCAACAGATTAGGGACCCCCAGCCTAGTATTACTAGCCAGGTGGATAATCCTCAACAATCTGAGGGATCCCTCTTATCCTTAGGCAGTGACATCCCCCAGATGGGCTCTGTTAGGCAAAGGAAAACCTGGGACAAGGCTGTCCCAAACCTTCCCTGGCCCTCCATTGTTCCAACCAGAAGGGATCAACCAAAAGCTGTAGGCAGCCAGATGTTGACCCCTAGGGAAAAATATAGGACAGTCATGGAAAGAAAGGCCTCCATGGTGGCCAGTCCTCTGAGTAAGCTGTGACCAACCCTGTTAGGGACTCACTTCCCTAATCAGACACCCCACCAGCCTCTTTCTTGGCCCAGACAGATTACAGGTAGTCACCCCAAATTTTCGAGAGGATCCAAGACCCTACAGGGGAGGTACTTCTCAGTGGTCCATAAGATAGGGGGTATCTATGCTAGTGCAGGACCTTTCTTATATGGCCACTTAGGAAATAAGGCTAACCTTGCCCAGTGGAGACTTTATCTCCTTTCGTTTGGGGGGGTTATGTAGGAAGGTAAGATCCTTCAGCATGGTTACCCCCCCTTTTTTGCCTGGTGCCTAAGCTGTTTTTGACTAGTCTGACTGGGATCCTGCTAATCAGGACCCCAGTCTATCTGCTTTCTCCCTAAATTGTTGTGTTCAGTACTTGGGTACATCCCAGATTGGATACTGTGGTATCCTTGTCAGTCCCTAGTATATGGTACACATATACCCAGGGTATAGGTACCCCAGAGGTCTCCCATGGGCTGCAGCATGTATTATGCCACCCATGAGAGACCATTCAAAATGGAACTACAGGCCTGCCATTGCAGCCTGTGTAAGTTGGTGCATGCACCACTTACTAAAGATATAGGTTTACTGTATCTAAGGGTCACTGCACTTAAAACCTATGTCACCCCTATAGCAGGCCTTTACAATCCTGAAGGCAGGGTGCTTGGTTCTAAGTGAGAGGATATCCCTGCATGAGCAGGACACCCCTGCAGCCTACGGAGTCCATTCTCCCGAGTTGTCAGTGACGCAGCCATATACTATATAGAGGGGCACCACGTATTCGCGCGATGACCATCTCGAAAATGGCTGCAACAAATCCGATCATGTTTGGTATCAAACCTGTTGGAATCATACCCCCACACCATAAACGATGTGAAGAGCCCTCCATTAGGCTCTCAGTGTTCCCGGTACCAGCCTTCTAGTCCCAGACAGCACAGAATGGTTGCTGCCGACCAGAGACACATTTCTGCCCTCCTACTGCTGAGCCAAGCTTGAGCAGGGGAAGGCAGAACAATAGGCATCCTGTCACAGGGAGGTGTGACCACCTCCCAGATAGGATTGAGTATATTAGGGCTGGGTGGGTGCGCTTGCCAGCGCCTGAAAGACTGCATGAGGGGCACATTTGGTGTCCCTGTGCATAGTCCAGTTCAAAGCAGTCCTGGGAGCCATTGGCTCCCGCTCTGGCGTGAAACTGGACAAAGGACATGGGAGTAACCTCACCCCTGTCCAGACCCTCCCCTGGTAGGATCCCCTGAATCTTCCCAACCCTTTCCCTAGGGTACTTCAGGGCTTACCTGGGTGTAGGTCCCTAGATTCGTCATGGGATGAGATTCAGAACTGAAACCACTGCACTTCTACTGTCTGGGCACTCTGGACTTCGCTGGACTTTGTTTGGGCCTGACTTCATCTCCCTTCCAGTCTGCTACATTGTCTGTGCCTGTGCATCGTACAGGAACCTTCCAAGGCCTGTGAAGCATCAAGGACTACCAAAGTAATCTTCCTTGGAGTGAAGGAGTCACTCCTCTGCAACTAAGTTGACCGGTGTGCAGATCCTGAGCTCCTCCAGACTCCGTGGGCTCTGCAACACAGGTTGTGGTTTTCCTAAGCTCCTGAGGCCTGCTCCACCCTCTCACCAAATTTGAGGCCAGTAGTCCTCGTGGGGGTGGCAATAATTGAACACATGAGCACAGCGTCCCCTTTGCAGTTGCAAAGGCTTGTTGACATCTTTGCAAGAATATCTTCATGCTCCAAGTAGCCCCAACCTCAAGCACCTCCAGTGACCAGAATCTTCAGCCACACCGCACCGTGTGCATCGTGGCCTGCATCGTTTGGTGAGCTGCTTGAGGTCCTCTCGCGACCCCTATGCCTCCAGCCTGTGGGTCCATTTGAGGGTCACCTTTGCTTTCCTTGGGCTCCCTTGATTGCTCGGGCCTGCCCTGACTCTCCTGCTTGTGGTGAGTCTCCTGGACCTTGCTGGTCCCAACCGTGCACCTTCTTGACTACCTGCGTGGGTTGCATTTACCAAGGCTTGTTGGTGCTCTCGCCGGACACCGACCCCTCAACACTCGACATCCTTCATGGGACAGATCGTACCTGGGACCTGGTCATCTTCAGCATTGCCTGGTCCTCGCAGCTGCAAAGTCAAGGTCACCGTCATCTTTCCTGAAGCATCCGACATCGGAGGGCATTCGTCTTCCAAGTCTCCTGGCCACCCCTGAGTGACAGACTCCGTCCCCTCTGCTTTTAGGTACTCCTCTTCAAGGATCCACGTTTGGTATCCTCCGGACACTTTCTTCGCTTCAAGCAGCGGCACATTCCTGAAGTCCTCAATTGGGTTCGACTGCAGTTTCCGATGCCACTTCACACCTATGCACCCGGCTTCCCTGGGATAGGTAACTTGGGTACCACGGTATCCACGGGTGGGGTGGCTCTCCAACCTTCTGTCTTCCACAGGGTTTCTTCAAGGTCCACTGGGAAGGGTCCCTAATCTTTAAAAATCCAAATGCGACTTGTACGGAGCACGCGGTCGTGTTCACACTGCACACGCTCTTTGTGGGGTCCCTATCTACTTACCTTGGGTGGTTCTGTGGGTCCCCAGCAATTCTATGTCCTCTCGACATTGTCTTGACTCGAGTTGTGGTTCTTATACCACTTTCTTAATATAGGGTTTGGTCCCCCCCTGGGGCCCACTGTGTATTAGTGTTATTACTGTGATTCCTTTGCTAAAGTATTGTGTGCTTTGTATCTATCTCCGTGTGGGAGATACTGTAACGTACTAGGTAGTGTTATATAATAAATACATATTTTTATAAATACTTTGTGTGGTTCTTTTTCATTTAACCCCTTCCGTGCTCATGACGAGCTCAGCTCGTCATGCTGCGCGGTAGCGCTGTGCGCATGACGAGCTGAGCTCGTCACGACCCCACCCGCGATCGGAATGTCCAGCATACGAGCGGAATTCCGATCGCGGTCATGGGGTTAATCTATACTGTAAGATTGCATTCTGGTAAAACAAGCTGCTTTACACTCCTTCAAGACTAAGCATGAAGGCTGCTCTCCCCAGCTACCACTTGGATAGCTTTCTAAGGTTGTCTGAGACCTCCTAAATCACCATAAGGGTTGTCTGGACTGGTGCAAGGTGCCCACTTACATTAGTGGACATCATATACCAGGCCAGCTTCTCACATAAGCCTTAACTTCTTAGACATAAATTTCAAATAAGACAAGTACATCAAACTGACAGTAATCAAACCACCAATAGTCAACATTGCATAATCAAAAACATCACTTGCAGTAAAACAATCCATCATACAACACAAACCTCACTCTCCTACACATCACAATACACCAGCAACACACCAAAACACTCTGTCCCAAGAATCATTCTATACCCTATTTAAACTTGCAATCCTCTTTGCTCAGGAACAGCATTGCCTGTTGGAAACACAGCAAATAATCCACTAGGAAAATCCACAGTGGAAAATGTAAAGTATAAAAAACTAAGGACAGGACAAAATGAAATCCCTAAAGCAGATGGGAGGTGCTCTTGTCTCGCAACCATCCTCTGCTAGCAAATATTTGTGGGCAAGGGGAACCCCTAAATTGTACACCCTAAAATGACACCTTATCAACACGCCCACTGGTGGATGAATTGGAGACTGTTTGAAAACTCAATTTCATGAGGCAATGTGTCCCCGAGACACCAATCAGCATATCAAAATATAGTAAATTAAGCAAGGGCAGACTAAAGAAGTGAATTTTGAGGCAGAAATGGACATTTTAATAAGATTTATTACAGAATTTCAAAAGGTACGATACATAAATGACAAAAGCAAATTTAATAAGTCTTTGCCATGAAGGCTTTCAGTAGGCAAAGTCCCAAATGAGCAGAAAATCAATAAGAAATTGGACAGTATCCCTAGTAGCACCCAAGAAAATCAGGAAGGTCTCACCCCCAGAATTGAGGTTTTATATAGGAAATCTTCTCATAGATCATAACTAAAACTGCAAATTAATCATGGTATGAGTCACACAAAATTCATTAAATCAGACCAAAGTTATGTTAAACATCATATTGCCTTAGCATCTAAGCAACATCACACCACGTGAATATTGATTCAGCTTAAGAGCTGAAGTAATCCATAGCAGACAGAGCAAACTAATTACAAAAACAACAGTGAACTATTGTGAATGAATGTAATGTAGCAGGCAGAGGAAGAGACCTTGGCCATCCCAACATTACAGAGTCCATGTTGGAAAGTTTTGTTTCAAAACAGCAGGAAAAATGTCAATGGAAATAAACAAATATCACTTTGCTTGATTGCGCACAGCAAAAATAAAAAATAAAAAGTAAGCGTGCAGGGTGAGACATTCATTTGAAGAAGATGGCATCAAAGCCTAACTGAGGCCCTATTAGCATATGCCAGTTTAAAGCACTTTAACTAGTCATAGTAAACTTGTTTCAAAAGCAATAAACTTCAATAAAATTGAGTGTAGATCCACATTTTACACGTGTTAATAATGCACAATTTCACAAACACACAAACTCTTACACAGGCAGACTCTGGCTGTGATTTGGGTGTTTGGTGCAGGTGGTTGCAGGTGGACTATCAAGAGATGCAGAGCTGAGTGGTAATCATTTAATGACATTCATAACTCAGGACATCCAATGACTTTGACATTATGCCACACGTAATGTCTGACTATTAGCTACATCTGAGCAATATTTCTTCTGCTACCACTTTGATATGCAATTGTCAAAAAATCCAATGGCCTGTCACATGCAGGCACTGCCTCCCCTTTTTGTCTTATCTTCCATAACGGGTGTATGTTCCCATTCCATTTAACTCAAATGAACGCTGCATATGATGCCTCCCAGGCATAGTGCTTTTCTGTCACTGATCCATATTTCCTCTTGCTTCATCCCACAGTGTAGGCCCTCAATACTGGTCAGGCTTTTAGCGTCGCGCGCTTTTAAATAAGGCGCCAACACGAGCGGTGTTTCAAAACCGTCTTTATTCTTTTGCCATCACCTCTTAACTGGCGCGCGCACTCGTGCCGCCTCCTCCCCTCCCAGTCCGGCATGGCGACACGACATCTCCCCCTTTTGTAAATTGTCATTTACCTAGGATCGTTATTCTTTAAAGTTCTTCAATGAGTCGGACCGGCCTTCGAGTATATGTGTTGTAAGTGGTGTTCTTAATATGTATATTTATTTGTTTGTATTCAACAGCCCTGAAGAAGTCCTGTATTAGGACGAAACGCGTCGGCTGTACTGTTTGTTGAGTCACTTGAGCTGGACTCTGTGTTTTTATCTACGTTAAATGAAAATGGAATAAAAAGAAAGAACCTGAAGAACTTTCGTGTCTGGATATATACTTCTCTTATTGATTAAATTCTGCTGTGTGGTGCACCTGTGCTTTTGTTTTGAATTGTTAGGTTCCTGTAGGAACAAGCACTGTGACGGTGGGTGCTATTCAGTGTGCACATGGATCCCAGTTAGTATTGAAGGGATAAGATTGATGGAGTGAAATTAGGTTAGGTGCTGGTAACTAGAAGGTACCACTGTTCTATTTTTTCTATGCGTTCTTCGAGGTTGTCTGCTTCTGGGTCTGTGGTATCTGTGTCTCTGTCCGTTTCATCTTCTCGACTGTAGACTGCTGGATTGCACTTCTTGAAGTGCGGTACGTTTCTCGTGGTCCTCTTTGTTGTGGAGGCTGCTGTGATCATGGTTCCTTTCTTCTTCACTACTTGTAGCGGGTGGGCATGATATCGGCTGTCGGCTTTAGCTCTCTGTTCCTGCTTCACTAGTACCGAATCTCCTTCTTGGATACTGGATGTCTTTGCATGGCGCCGATTGTCAGCGTAGTCTTTCATCTTTGCTTTCTTGTCTCTATCAATGTTCATTAGTGTCTCATGATCTGAGGTCGGGAGTCTGGAGTGTATGACTGCGTCCGACGTCGGAATCCTGGTGCGCGGGGTTCTCCCGAGCATCAGGGTAACGGGGCACCTGTTGGTGGTGCTGTGTGGTGTTCTGTAAGCGCTCAGTACTTCATTGAGCGCTGGTTGTATGTCACGTTGGGACAGTTCAGCTTGTTGTATTTTCTTCAGGGTGGCCATGAAGCGCTCAACCATTCCATTTGCTTGGGGCCATAAGGGGGTGATTTTCCGGTGTCTAAAGTTCAGATGGTCTGTGAACTCATGTCCATTGAAAGGTGGTCCATTGTCCGTTTTTACTGTCTGTGGAATCCCCCATGCTGCGAATATTTCAAGGATGGGTATGACTGCCGATGCACTTGTGGACGATAGTTGGTGTGCAATGGGAAAACGAGAATATTCGTCCATGATGACGATGACATATTTCCCAGATTTTAGTGGGCCGAAGAAGTCAACAACTACTTGTTGCCATACGCCGTCCGGGAGATCAGACATTTGCAGTGGGGCGTGTGGTTCTTCTCGCCCCACTAGTTGGCGTTGCGGGCAGTCTTGAAGCGTGGCTTCTACCATCTGGTCAAGAGACGGGAACCAGACCCTCGCTCAGTGCTTTCTTCGTGGCTACTACACCCCTGTGGCCTTCATGAGCTATATTAATGGTCCCTTGTCGTAGTTGCTGAGGAATGACAATCCTCCTGTCTCTCAGTAACAATCCCTCTGCACTGATTGTGAGGTCATCCTTGACATGTCTGAAGGAAGAAAGTTCTTGCATGTTGATAGCAGTGATGGTTTGGGAGGTCTCCAGATGTCTCCATGAGTCCGCTCTGATGCGCTGCATAATGTCTTGGAGCGTGGCATCCTTGGCAGTGGCTTCTATAATGGCGTCTAGTGGGACGGCAGGTGGGCGCGCTTGGTCAATCACAAAGTGAAGGTATTCTTCGGCTAGCAAAGTGCGTGTCTGTGTCAATGTTTGAGGATGATGTGAAATGTAATCCGCTGGGTTCTCTGCCTTTCCCGGTTTGTGGATAATGGTGTAGGTGTAGTCCTGCAGGCGGATCCCCCACCTTTCGATCCTTGGAGGCATCTTCGCTCGTGGGTTGCCGAAGATGGTAATTAAGGCCTGATGGTCAGTAAGAAGTGTTTCCCGTAGACGAATAAGTGGAAATGCTCGCATGCCCACACGATGGCCAGGCTTTCCTTCTCCGGTTGCGAATATGCCTTCTACGTGTCAGTGAGGCTGCGGCTGGCATAGGCTATGATGTGATGCTGGTCTTTCGTCGTCATACTGGGCAAGGATGGCACCTAGGACAATGGGGCTGGCGTCAACGGTGACTTCCGTTTTCCGTTTGGGGTTGAAGTAGGCCAAATGGGCGGCAGAACTTACAGCGCCTTTGATCTTGTTGAAAGTATGTTCGCATGCCTTGGACCAGTGAAATGGTTGGCCTTGTCTTGTTAGCTCTCGCAGTGGGTAGCTGATGGTTGCATAGTCTTTAATGTATCTGGCACAATAGCTGGCCATGCCCAGGAATGACCGAACGTCACTGATGTTGCGGGGTGTCAGCGAGCACTGAGACTTTGTCGGGGTCTGGTCTCATGCCATCTTTAGAGAAGATGTGGCCGTAGAACTTGAGGGTTGACTTGTGGAATTCACACTTGTCTCTGTTGAGCGTGAGGTTGGCGTTTAGAAGGGCATGGCACACGCGGTCTAGGGCTTTGTCATGTTCTTCACGTGTCGTGCCAAATACAAGTATGTCGTCGCTGTAGTTGAATGAGTTGGGAATGTGGTGGATCACCCGCCGAACGGCTTCTTGAAAGATTTCCGCCACTGACGAGATGCCAAAGTTGAGGCGTTTATATCTGAAGAGTCCTTGATGAGTGGTAAATGTGGTGATATATCTCGATTTCTCGTGGAGTTCGAGCTGGTGGTATCCTTTGTTGAGGTCTAATTTTGAAAAGACCGTCTCTCTGTTCAGGCGGGTAATCATGTAGCTAATATGAGGTCCGGGATGTCTTTCCCGTTCTATGGCTGTATTCGGGGCGCGCATGTCCACGCACAGGTGTACTTTGTTTTCATGCCCTCGTTTGGGCACGACTACCACTGGTGACACCCAGGGAGTGGGTCCGGATGATCGTTCTATGATGTCCGCTCTCAGCAGATCTTGAAGCTCATCATCGACCGCTTGCTGGAGGTGAAATGGTACTTTCCTGTGGTGTTGGGCCACTGGCGTGACTTGCTTGTTGATGTGTAATTTAACTTTAACGTTGGCTAATTTTCCTAGGCCTGAGAACAGCTTTGGAAATTTGTTGATCATGTCAGGCGAGTCGTCCACTTTGAATAGGATCTCTACCAGCCTCAACCGTTCTGCTGTGGGTAAGCTGAGTAGGCAGTCGGCAGCTTCAGGGCCCTCTATGACATGAATTTGAGCCTGAATTGATCTGTTCTTGTAGGTTAGCGTTGTGGGAAAACGTCCTAGACATGGCAGTGGCTCCTTGGACATCCATGTGTAGACGCGCACTGCAGCCGGTTCTAGCTTCGGTTTTAGGCACATCTTTTCATATTCCATTGTGCAGATATAGTTCAGTGACGCTTCCGTGTCCAGAACAAACTTGGCGGAGTAATTTCCCATTCGAATATCTAGTCGGGGGTATTTCTTCAGCTGGTCTGGGTCTGCCATCATGCATAAATATTCGTCACTGTCCTGTGATATCGGAGTGAGTGCGGACGATTCTCTTGATGTTGACCTGTGAGAACGATACGACGCGTGGGACTGGGTGCTAGACCTGGATGAGCTGGTTGATCGGTCTCTTCTTCCATCCACCGCCCTTGCGTGGTGACGTGTCCCGGCACTTCGTCTGACTGGCCTAGTTTCTTTACGCCTGGTTTGGCACATAGCTTCGAAGTGATTGTCTCTTCCGCATCGGTGGCATTGTTGGCCCAGGGCTGGGCAGGTGCCAGTGTGTGGATATTCCAGGCCGCAGCGGTAGCAGTGTGGCGGTTGTTTCTGGGTTTTACTGCTTCTGCTCCCACCGTGGGACGAGCTCGTGGGTTTGTCAGGCCTCTGATCCGGCCGACGTCTTGTTTCTGTCTGGGATTGAACTCTGAGGGCTTGATCCCGCTTTTGTCTTTCCGGCTTCCATTTTCTTTGCGTGTTCTTCGGCTTGGTCATTTATGCGTGTGAGCTCTTCAATGTCGTCGAGCGAGTAGTGGACGTCACAGTGATTCGGATTGGCATCCTTTGATAATGCGTAAACGAAGTGCGTCCTCAGTGTTAAAATTGTCGAACTCGCAATATCGTGCCAGACGCTTTAGTCGTGAAATGAAATCGCCCATGGATTCATCGCGTTCTTGGGACGCGAGATTGAAGGTGTAGCGTTCATAATCTAGGTTGCGTTTGTGGAGAAATTTTCTGTTCAGAGCGTCCTTCACGTCTGTATACGACGCAATGTCCGCCGGGGGCAACTCTTTGATTATTTGTCCAATGTCTTTGCCCACTAAGTTTTTTTTTTTTTTTTTTTTGTGTGCTATAAGTTGATGGTCAAGATCATCTACTCTTGAGCCTTTCATAAAATCTTCAAAGTCTTCTATCCAGCTTTTCCACTTGGGGCCCATGCTGTTTCCTTAAGTCAGTATTAGAGGTTCGGGGGGACGCAGGAACGATACCCCCATCAAAATGGGCCCTTGTGGTGCGGCTGAGACTGGACCTGGTGTTGCATTCTGCGTCGAGTCAGGTCTAGTGGACATGGTGATACACTGCTGTCTTCACTGTCCCTCCTGACGCTCCTTACGGCTTTGCAAGGCTTCAAAATCTATTTTGGTGGGCTCAGGGTGCTTCTTTTGTCCTTTGCCTGACCTCAAAATGGCCGCCGGACTGAGACCAATGTCTTCCTATGGGACGCGCCTGACTAAGATGGCCGCCGGACGTGACGCCTATATGCCAGTTGGAGAGATGAGGAACTAAAGTGCACCTTTCATTCGTTTGGGGCCTCAGGATCTCGCCTCACAGGAGGTCCTTGTCAGGGCTGCAACGCTGAGCCGATCGGCGGCGCTCGTCTGCTCAATTAGTAGCGCGTCTCCTCCTGTGGCTGGATGCTCTTTAAACGCTGTTTGTGTCGTGTACAGCTGGAGGGGGGTGTCCTTGCATCCCACCCTCGTCGCCAGATTTAGCGTTGCGCGCTTTTAAATAAGGCGCCGACACGAGCGGTGTTTGAAAACCGTCTTTATTCTTTTGCCATCCTCTTAACTGGCGCGCGCACTCGCGCCACCTCCTCACCTCCCCTTCCTGCCATGCCTGACCCGGAAGTCCGGGACCTGGTCAGGCATGGAGACACGACAAGGCTTAACTTGTGAATCTCCTCCAACGGAGTCAAGTGTAATTCTGCTGCAGATGCAGCTCCTACCTCAGTTGCAAAACTCTCAAGTCTTCATTTAGAGAAGGGGGTTCTGGACAAGTGGTTCGAAATCTTAAACCCTCTGCTCACAATCGTCCCCTGACAGGGTGTGAGAACAGACTACCCTGACTTTCTGAATTAACTACTGGTAGTTCTTCCCACTCACCTGAGCCATGGACTTTTGGAGCAAATAGGGGCTCTTCTTTCACAAACTGTAGTACAGGCACAATGAATTCAAATTTTCTCCTGTGGTCAGATGCCCTGGTAGACTGATGGCTGGTTTGCATGTCTTGGTGGCTGTTTCCTGCAGTCTTGAAATGCATGGAAATCCTTAAAATGATTATCAGGAGTTGTATTGTTTGAAGCTGGTTTCAGGAAGGATGTATTTGTCCAGTACAGTGCTCAGACAAATCAATAACATGTAGCTGGCTTTCTTACACACTGGCAGTAAAGCACGCAAGCAAAAATAACATTCCTGTATTTTTAAGTCATAGTGACATGGTGTCCCATGAATATACGATAATTCTGGCTGATAATGCAGTGCATCAATTCAAGGTATGAAATATATCGCCTATGGTAATACTGCTTAGTGGTTCTGATACCGTGGGACCTGAAAACTCTTAATTCTGGGGTTCATTCCTAGATTTAGCACGCCATGTTGGAAATATCAGGTTCAGTACTACGTTTCCTAATTTCTGTTCTTCTCATAATAATGGTTCTAGTGTGGGGAATATTGTGCTTACAAATAGAATACATGAGGCAGTTAAGCACAGGGGGCTGGGCTTGGGTTCCATAAATATGCAGCATTTAGTACCATGGGATAGTGGCATGCAGAGTGGTAATTTTGATACACATGGTGTGCACTGGGATATACACATTGAAAATCTCCAGGCTTCAAGATATGCAATATGCAATGCTAGGGATTATTGGACACATAGGTTAAATATGCTGGAGCACATGTATGTACTGCGTGAGATGAGGGATGGATGATGAGTTAGCACTGAAGAGTGAGGGATAAGGACTAAGAGATGAGGCGGTGGATATGGAGCAATAGATAAGCAGTAAAGGATGAGCAGTGAGGAATGAGGATTGATGGGTGATGGAGGAGTGAGGGATAAGGAGTGACAGATGAGGATTGAGGGATGAGGGATGGAGAATGAGAGATTAGGAATGAGGGCCAATAAATGAGGGGAGAGAGCAAGGAATGGGAACTGAGAAGTGAGTAATGGTGAAGTCCTATAAAGATGTTTTCCAAAACGACTATAAAATCTGTGCCTGCTAACTATTTTTTGAAACATTGTGCTATGAAATGCATCTGATGCCCCAATTCGTATTGACGTTTTTATTAAGGGGTGGGAATCTCCCCATATTGCACTCCTAAAGCAGGCCTTGGAGCCTTAGTATGAGTCTCTGGATTTGTCTAGGCCTGGGCGGTAAATTCCGTTCCGCTTGCGGAATTTGGGTAATTTCGCGTTCTGCGGAGAACGTGGAATTGCCCAAAATTCCGCGACTTCGCGGAATTTTTTGCTTGTTTGCGCTTTTAAAATGCGTGTTCGCGAGATATTTCTCCCCGAGCACGCAAACAGCGTTCGCGAACAGGAAAAAAGCATCGCGAACGGGCGGAACAAGCAATTCCGCGTGTTTGCTGAACTTTCGCGTGCTTGCGGAGTTTTTTACCGTTTCACGGAGCTTTGCGTAGCGTGACTACGCAAATTCCGCCCACCCCTAGATTTCTCCTGCTATGTCCACATCCAGGAGTTGCCATTAACTGGGGTACTGGTAACTTCAGGTGGCAGAGTATGAGGATTACAGGTGGAACCCTGAGGTTGCCCTGAGGAATGAGAAATTGCAGAGAAAACTGGTAACTCTTTGCCTGATTCTCCTGGTAACTACTGATTTCTAATCCAGAAGTTTACTCTGAGGTTTCGGCTGTGGTAAATCTGCAGGCATGATACCTTTAACCTGTGAACCCTGGCTGCTGAAAGAAGCCAAAACATCAGACTACAATTCTGGAAGAGAAATGAGGAATTACCAGGAGAATCAGACAAGGAAATACTGCTTTCCTCAACAATTGCTCATTTCTCAGGGTAACCTTAGGGTTCCACCTTTAATCCCCATTTACTTTGCTTACAGAAGTTACCTGCAGCCCTAGTAATGATAACTCCTAGGTGGGGACTTATCAGAGCCAAACCAAGGCTACTGATTCTAAAATGCCTGCTTTATAAGGGGAACATTGGGAGATTCCCACCGCTCAATGAAAACGGTAATATAAATTGGACCATCAGATGCATTTCATAACAGAAAATATTCTGAAAAAGCTCAGGACTCATTCTTCATTTCTCAATTCCCAAACCCCATATGCATTTCAATGTGGGCCATATTCATTTCAATACCAGTCATGTCCATTACAGTATATGTAATGTTCATTTCAAGGTGGATCATATTCTTCTCAAAGGTATTATAATTTATCAAGAATGTCTTCATACTCATGAAGTTGAGTCCACCCTGGATGGTGTAAGGAAGCCTATGATGAAGCATGCCACATTATGTGGGTGAGGATCCCTTATCCCGAAATACTGGATCTAGTATCTCACCTTAGGGATATTTAACCCGGGATACAATGCTTTTCCAGTTTCTTACTTTTCTGATGCCCCATACTTATTGTTATTAGATACATTCAATTAGGCTCATCATATTCATTTCAACATGTGTCATATTTCTCTTAGCACGTCAGTCACTTCAGCATATATATTATGCTTTTTATTGCAAGTCCTATTCATTTCAGTGCTTGCTATATTCTTTTTAGTAAGGGCCATATTGATTTCAGTACACTTGATGTATATTTAGGTATATGGTTTATTCAATTTGAAATATGTGTTATCAATTTCATTCACTAAGTAAAATATTCATTCTGCGGTTTATCAGATATTTTTTGCTACATGGGAAATTGATTCTGCCATATCTCATATTGGTTTTGAAACATGTTATATTCATTCTGTTTGTGTTATATTCATTTTGCTGTGTATTTCAGGCAGTGTCATATTTGTAGAGCTGTAATTTTGACACAAACGGCTTCCAATATGGGAGAGAAGAAATAGACCCCACAGTCAAGGGGGGGGGGCAACTCTTGCTGGCCATCAGGTATTACGATGAAGCTATGTGGAGAGAACTGTGAAAGGAGCATCCCCCGGGTGCAGCACAAACACAACTCTTTCCTGCATAACCTGCTGGGCTGCCCAGACCGTGGCCATGCACGTAGTGCCAGACTGTTCATACGACTCATAGGGAAGTCCCCAGCAGGTTGGAGGGCAGTTTTCACAGGCCTTTACCATTCCATGGACTTAAAGTTTTTGCTTTGGGTAGGTGGTCACTTTAACAGCACTAACGATCCTGGTGCTTGTCTTCACACTGCTGTGTATGATCTTAGAACCTCACAGCACAGCTTCACTACATGCACTCCAGAGCTTACAAGTGCACAAAGAGTGCACACTGCATTGCACAAGCTTCAAGCACCAAGCTTTTTTTAATCCTAATTTGTGGTAGCTAAAGTGGTTGAGCAAATGTGCAGTCACACATACGCATAACATTTATGACTGTCTATTTTTGCTACATACCATGCACCTGAAGGCAGAGTGGTGGACTGTGAGTGACTAGGAACAGGCACATAAAGATTGTGTGGAATCTGATTTTTACATTAAAAATAATGTGCCTAAATTAGACTGGCTTTACTTGACATAGGCTGAATTGGGCAGCAGAATTTAAAGAGTGCTTGTTTATTTGTGTGCATGAGCCTGGCACATTCATGTTTTCATTTGTTTTGAGAATCATTTTAATTCATGAGGAAACAGTGGTCTTTATTTGTAACAAATAATGTTTCATTAGTTTTCCCTGTAAAGGAGGTGGTGATCTTGCAACATTTCAAGGTCACTCAGCTGAGCATCCATTAACATGTCAATGTTATTTATGTGTAAAATCAGCTCGTTGTTTTTCTCTTCTGTTTTACATTAATATTAAATTGTCAATCAATCAGGAATTGTGAACCCCGCTACTCACCCGTGAGGGTCTCAAGGCGCTGGTGGGGAGAGGGGGGTTCGCAGCTCCGTTCAGTCGAAGAGCCAGGTCTTGAGTGTTTGCCTGAAGATGTTCAGGGAGGGGGCGAGTCTGATGTTGATCGGGAGTGCGTTCCAGGTCTTGGCCGCTATGTGGGAGAATGCTCTTCCACCTGTCCTGGCTTTGCTGATGCGCGGGGTTTTGGCGAGGGCGAGGTTGGCGGATCGGAGGTTTCTCTTGGGTACGTGGAAGGAGATTCTCTTGTTGAGGTATTGGGGTCCGGTGTTGTGGAGGCATTTGTAGGCGTGTGTGAGTATCTTGAAAGTGACTCTTCTCTACGGGGAGCCAGTGGAGGTTGCACAGGTGTTGGGTGATGTGTTCCTGTCGAGGGATGCCGAGGACGAGTCTAGCTGCGGTGTTCTGTATGGTCTGTAGTTTGTGGGTGAGAGACTTGTTGATCTCAGCGTAGAGGGCGTTTCCGTAGTCCAGTCTGCTGGTTATGAGTGCACTGTTAGTCAATGCAAGTGTGTTATTTTAAAATAATAATGTGCTTACGGCTGTGCAAATAACATTTCAGTGCAGCACATCTCCGTAATGTAAGGCTTTGAAAATTGTAAGCTTTCTTTGTCCAAAACTTTATAAAATGACATGCATTTGGCGGAAGAGCCAGGTTTTTTTACCTCTTACTTTCAGCTTCAGAGCAGTGAGGGTTGGCCAGAGAGCTTTGCTTAGACTTTGAATGAGACAGACCTCATGTCAGTGTGCTTGACAATTCGAGAGAGAGTGTATGCTTTTGCTTACAATTTGCATATGCTAGTTTCCTTGAATGATTACCTAATCTTTTGCCCTCTGTAATTAATATTTGAATAAATTAACAGAATTGAGATTGGTGCCTCAAGTATTTTTCTTAATGTTATTGGCTAAAAATATGACCAAGATTTCTCACTCTTCAGCAGCTTGACCCCCTATAAAAGTAGATATATTTGGTTATCAACACATGTTAATCAGCAATGTATGGATGAACCAGAGGAGTCAACCCGAGACTCTGCCAAAGCTGTGCAGTCTGAAATCTATCATGATTAGGGACAAGACAGTTATTACAAACTTTACTTCGAACTGAATTAGTGCGCTGCCTGCAGAGCTGTGGAAACAGTTTTTTTTTTTTATTGAGGAGGTGATGACCCTTCTCAGGCAACAATCACAATCTGTCAGGGTGAACCACAAAAGTCACTAAATTAACCTGCACTTAACCCTCCGGTAGCTTGGCACAAAAGCAGTCAGGCTTAACTTGGAGGTAATATGCTAAGTGTTTATGCAGCGCAAAAACAGTAATAAAGTAAAAACACAAGAAAAATGGAGTACATTTTAAGTAACATGATACCAGAACAACAAAAATCCAATCACAAGATTCAGATTTATGCAATTTCAAAGTTTTAGATAAGTATAGCGTCTAAATCACAAAGCCCCACTCAACGTATCTGGTAGTACTACATTGGCAGAAAGTGACAAGTTCATGCTGACCGACTGGCGGTCACCACGGGCTGTCGTTTCTGTTGCACGAAGTTCAGTTCTTGCGTTGCTGGTTATTGTTGGTTATCACTGGCGGTCGCTGTAGCTTGAAGAGTTGTGTTCAGCAGAGCTTTGCATTGGCAGGTGGTAGAGTCTCAGCATGAGCACATCCTATCACTGTAACAAAGAGCCCAAAGTTTCAGGATTTCTCCCTTTCTTTAAGAAGAGTACACTCTGAATCAAGCCAAGAGCCCAGGACCTGTGGAGGCATCTCTCGGGGAACAGGGACTCACTCTATCATAGGCCAACAGCGCTCAGGCAGGTCCAGTTGCAGGTTAGGTAGGTCCAGTTGTAGCAGGTCACTTGGGCAGTTCCAGGGAGGCCTCTGGAGCTTGCTGTGTCCCTATAGCTCAGAACAGGAGGTCAGTCAACGGACCCTTGGCGTCACTTAGGCTAGCCTGGGAGGAAGGGAACACGTCCAATCTTCCTTCACAAAGTATATGGCATTCCTCAAGCAGCAGGGCAGTCCACTGGAGAACAAGGCAGGCCTTCTGTAGTCTACAGGTCCAGGAGTGTATTCAAGAGTTGGTCTGAAGGTTCAATATCAATACCTGGTGCCAGTAATTGAAGTGGGATACCTTCTAGGCTTTATCCCCCATATGGTTCTGGAAATGATCTTCCTCCCACAGCCCAAACTCCAAGTGGTCTAGGGTTACAAATGAATGGTGTCAGTTTCCTTTGCAAGTGGCCTGGAGGCAGCCCCTTGAAATGTAAGTGAGGCAGTGACAGCTCCACCCCAACCATCCTGGCAGGATGGCCCATCATGCCAACAACTAGTCTGCCTTTGTCGCACTGTCTGGGAGAAATACTCAAAAGCCAACAGCTAAGCTATTCAGTCATGTGACCCTAGACACAGACAGCAGGCACCAAATGGTAAGGACAAGAAAATGCCAACTTTCTAGAAATTTCAGAAACCAAATCACCAGAGTGCCACCCTGGGTGCAGTCACAAGCAAGCAGTCAAAAGTGGAGACTGGCAGCTGAATCATGTATTCATGCGCAACCTGTCTGGAAACTATTCTCAGCACCTGCTGCTACTGCATATGTTGTGCATACACATCAGCCAACATGGTAGCCAACCCTCTTGATTTAGGCAGGACATATTTTTTATGTCAATGGCTTGCTTTTATCTTTCTCACACTTAGAAGATCCTTGACTTCAATGCAAATTTTGATTTGAATGTATCTGGCTTATCACAAGCTGCCTTCAGCCTAGTCGCAATGTACAGTGATGCATCTTTAAAGTACAACAAAGTAGAAAGCTGTTCTGGTCCTTAGCTGTGCATCAAGACTCAAGCGACATCAAAGAAATTCTATCTTGTACTTCATGCACAACAAGGCCTTGCCTGGGACACCTGCAACAGGTTTGTCACAGTTTGCAAATCCATTGCTGAAACTTTTTATACAGGCCTCTTGGGGGAGCTGGTGGCTGGCTTCCAAGACCTGTGTTTAGCACCGGTCAGCTGATGGGTGCTAACCCATATAAAGTGAGCAGCAGGTCATGTTCCCTGAGCAAAAATTACTGCAATTTGTATGACTTCACATGGGGCAGTTTTTAATGTGTTTAAATATTTCAAGGCTACATGTTCACAATTACTTTACAAATTTGCTTTAAAAGGAACCATTTGCCCACTCTTTTTTTTTCAAAAGTTTCGTGGGGGCAGGGGAGTATTTCCACCAAACACCGCTTATGTTGGTCAGGCTTGCTTGTGATGTAACACTCATGCCCCACCACTTCGAGATGTCACCAGGTGTTACTGTTCTCTCTGTTGGATATTATCAGCAACATCTAGCAGAGATGGTTTTATGTCATTGTGTGCAACATATCGCCATCCATCCCACATGACCTTTTCTATCTGATCCAATGGTTTTGACATCTTCAAGTTGTATAGATGGCTCCAGTCTAATTTTGTTGCTCCACATCGGACCTCATGACTCTGCCTGATTTGGCAGGTGTGGGGAACCCAATGTGTACCCCCAGTCAGAGTAAAGGATAGATGCTGCTGATGGAGCATGATTTTTGTAAATAAAATCTGCTCAATGTAATCTGCCCGAAAGTGTGAATTAACATTAAGTAATAAGATGGATTATAGTGATACATGAGAACATAATGTATAACATGAAAATATGTAAAGGAGAATCAACAAATGTTTTCCTGAGTAATGAAATTAACGTAATGAGAAACGTAGCTGATTAGTACTTATTGAATAAGGAACAATAATCTCATCTGTTAATTGAATGTTATTTATGTCTCCTAAAATGCAGAGACCAGACAAACACAGAAAAAAGCTTTTATTCTTTGTGAAAGACTTCATAAATCTTTTAGAAATAATTCTCTCTTTTGCTAAAATAATGTAGGCCTTAGAAAATGTTAGAGAATGTGCTTCCGTGCTCCTGTCCTTCAAAAGTTTCAAATGTTTCCTTAGAATGTAGATTTTAGTCTCTTTCTGAATAAACCTTTTAGGTTTTTCCTGTCTAGGCGAGAGATGAGGTAGTTCTAGTATAATTGTTCCAACATTTATATACTTATCTATCGAGGACTTCCTTTTCCTTCCTCGGAAGTTGATGTAATAAAGTTTAGACAATAGTCGTTTAGAAATGTTTGTGAAATAGAACTTGGAAGACTGTCTCCTCATGCGAAATGACCAATGAGGATGCGAGGAGAAGAGAGAAAAAAACATTTAATGGAGATAAGAGTGTGATGTACTATAAGAACACTGTGAGAAAATGTTCATCGGCTCGTTCACAAGATTGGTGATCTGTCCTCGCGTTCGTTGGTATACTGAATGCCGTGCTGATTCTGTTATTCTGGCTGACGTGAATCCTGCAATCCTACAGACTTTCCTATTTGACTTTGCACATCATCGGCTGGTGATGCTGCTTGTGCTATACACTTTCGGTCGAGGGAATAATTTGAGTCCAAATCCAAGACCTATGCAGTTCGAAGCTCTTGAAGAGTGGTATTACGAGGCATATAAAAGAGTAAGAACCAGACAACAGAATAGATATAAGAATACAGTGAGTAGGTATTCTGAAGCAAAATGGGATGTTCGTAAGAAAATGTGGAGAAGAGACTGTTGAAGGAACTAGAATGATTTCGGTCATGGTAGCTGAAACGAGTGAAGGGGGAAAATGTAAAGAGAAAAAGAAAAATACTGAACTACAAGAAAAATATACAGGTGTAAGTGGTAGTACAGATTAAATTGATGAGGACTCATTGAATGAATTATTAATGAACAGACCTCCATACCAAGAGGAGCAACAGATAATACAAACACTAGTGCTGTTGTTTCACCAAGTGCTCCTTTAATCCAAATTGAAGAGCAAGTGAGACAGATTCAGAATGTGAATAGGGAAGAATCAGTGAGATTGAAAAAGCCAATGAATCCAGATGTTTTTCGCTTAACTCGTAGTTTTAATATTTTTCAAAAGCTGTGGTTGCACCTTGCTTAGAGGTCTGTTCCACTCCTATTCAGGGAATGCATTGTGGTCTATGCAGTAAAAGGTTGTCTTACTCACATTGTTTGTTGTTGCTTTAGTCTTGCTGTGTGTTGGACCTGGCCCTCTCTGCAGCGTCACCCCTACAATGTTTTCCCTTCTCCCCTCCTGCTTTGCTGCATTAGCTTTTGTTGGCTTTAGGACTCTGTGCACTTTACCACAGCTAACCAATGCGAAAATGCTTGTGCTCTTTCCATAAAACTTGGTAAAATTGGCCTACTTCTTATTGTCACATTTAATTTACTTGTAAGTCCTTAGTATAGGGTACTACATGTAAATTAAATGCTAGTAGGGGGCCTGCAGCACTCATTGTGCCATCCACTAAAGTAGCCTTTTAAAATATTTCTCAGACCTGGAACTGCAGCATATTGTGCAGTTTTAACCTGCCATTTTACCTTTTGCCAGACTTAAACCGTCCTTCACGGTCAGCCAGAAATTGTGACTTTGCAACAGTCCAGTGCGACCAGATAACTGCAGTTGGCACTTTGTGTTTTTAAGAGCTACTTTTACCTAAAACTTTGAAATTATATATCTCCGGTTCCACTGTTTGGATTTTTGTTGTTCTGGTATCATTTTATTTACTAAAATGCACTATATCTTACTATAATGTGCACTTTACCACTTTTTTTTCCACGTCACCTCACACGCACTGCGGGCACCCCGAACTCGGTCCTTTACATCCTTAGGCCTTTCCACCTTGCTCACGCGTGTACCGCCTAGCCTGTCTCGCTTGACACTATCCTGTAACGAATGATTGCGTGCGCTCATGTCTCCACGCTTGTTTCCACCTACACCTTATTCTAATGTGCAGCTTTGACGTTCACGTTTACTCACGCTAGCCATCTCCCGTCACAGTTATTGTCTTGTTGTGAGTCCTCGTGTGTTTTCATAACGGTTATTCCTTCACGAGCATGGTGCGGTCACACCGGGGCTGGTCCCGGACCCCCTGGATAGCATAATGTTTTACGGTCTGTACTAGAAGCTCCTTAATCTCCTTCCCTTTTCCTCATTTTCCACAGGCAATCTCTAATTATTCAGGCTTGTATTTTTAACTGTCCTGATGATCCTACTATTTCTTAAAGAGGATCGAAATGTCGTCGACCAATGTAAACAGTTTGCACATTAATCAAATCTGATAAAAAGTGTATTTACTGTTTCCTCAAGCTTGTTAGAAATTGTGTTCAATATTCCACAAGCTACCCTGTCTTGCCTGATATGTTCCTGTCCTAAGTGTACTTGTCATGTTTCTATGTAGGATGCAGGATTGTGTCCCACTGTATTGATGTGTTTATTTTTGGTTTTTGACATTTTTGAATTATGAAATTGAATGTCCGGCTGGACACTCATAATATAGCACTGATTGGAGTCTATATTTATCCTGATGACCACACTGTTCTGTTTAAGGACCACTGTTCTAATACTGCTGATGAGTGTGAGCAAGATGAAGAAATGGTGTGTGCCATTGAGGGAAGTATCATTGACAAGGAAAGGTGGAAGAATGCTTTATATGCAGATAAGGATTTGTTAAGTTTTGGAATGTGTTATTACAGGTTGGAAGACCAGGCCCAAAGGCGAAGAACATTTGGAAAAGTTTTGGCATGTCAAGGATCAACTTTCAGAGCAAAGTGGTTTACTTGTCAGGGTATGAGGCTCATTCCTCCAAATTCCCTTAGGGAAGAGCTAATTTCGTTGGCACATGCTGGGCATCAGGGAATTTCAAAGACCAAGGAGAGATTAAGATTGTCTTACTGGTGGCCCGGCATGGACTTACAGGTGGAACGGAATGTTAGGGATTGTGTGCAATGTGCGTTGAGTGAGAGGGTGGCGAAACCGAAAGTACAACCCATGGTTATAAGGGACCGTCCTGATGGTCCTTGGAAGGAAGTTGGATTGGACATAGTTGGTCCTATCCGGTCTTCTGGCTCTGAGTGGTATGTGCTTGTTCTGGTTGATTTTTTTTCCAAGTTGGCCAGAGAGAGCCATCACACGAGGGACTGAAACCAAACATATAAAAGCATTTTTAGAGAAGCTCATTGCTAGAGAAGGCATACCCAACATCATTCTTACTGATAATGGTGTACAGCTAGTCTCCAGGGAAATGGAAGAATTTTTATCTAGACATGGTATCAGACACAAGAAATGTTCCTTATATCACCCAGAAACCAATGGTATGGTTGAGCGTTTTAATCGTGTTCTCAAAGAAACCATTGAGATGGCTAAGTCTGCAGGCTTGGATTGGCGTGCTGAAATTTGCAAAAAAGTTGACATTTATAGGTTGTCTCCCCATGCAATAACCAAAAGAACTCCATTTGAATTGTTCAGGGGTAGGTGTGCCAACACTTTGGTAACACCCACTTGGGTCAATAACATGCAACCTGATCGCCATATTGAGAATGTAAGGGGTGATTGGAGGTTGGCTGAGCCTAAGAGAATTGAAGCTCGAAAAAATCTCTTTGACATTAAGAAATGTGTAAAAAAAAAAAACTGTTGTGAAGGTGGGTGATTGGGTTTTGATTAAAAATCCTTGCAAGAGGGGTTCTTCTACAGCATTTTTGAAACCCATACAGGTCGTTAAAATTTTCAACAATGCGGTTAAAACTACTGGCCACCGTATTTGGAATTTGAATAGGGTGGTGGTGGTTAGAGAAGACTTTGTTTCGAGATCTAAGCACTCTTCTAACAATTTAGGTCACACTTCTGGGAATCCTAGTGTCATTTGGAAATCTTCAAGAGTGACATCTCCTCCAAGTTATTTAAGTGATTTTGTTAAGTAATTTCTTTATCATCTAGTACCTGCAGTTTTCTCCTCTCCTGTATGTATTCCCTTCTTCGTTGTTATCTAGCTTATGCATTCTCAGTTTTTTGTTCTTTATTTGTAAAGGAAGGAGATGTGTGGCATCCTGGGATTCTGTACCTGTTGCCAGGTGCTAGAGAATGTAATGATGTCAGCATGCACCTGGCAGCAGTTAGAGTCTAGCTTTCTATGGTGTAACAGCCTTGATGTGGATGGGATCCTTTTCCTGGAATTAACCTGAACTTTCTACCTTGAAGCTGTGTTACTGACTCCTTACAGCTTACTACCCCTGAGGAGGCTTTGAAATAATTTAAGTACCACTATGTTTTCCTTTATAGCGCTACTCATCCTAATGCAGGGTGTCAGGACGCTTTACACCACACTTACATATTACATTTACACAGTGCTTAATTTGTAAAAGGATAAGTGCCGGGGCTCTCGTCGGGGGACCACTGCAGATTGCACCTCCCATAACCCATGCCAGCTGCCAATGACAGTACATACACACCTACTAACCTTCACACTCCTACAAGTGTGACAAGTCAGACTATTCCAGGCCCCCAAAGCCAGAAGAATGGCTTGGTAGGCAAGTATTAGTCATTGTAAATGTAAATTGAACAAATAAACCACTGTTGTTGTGCTCATACCTAAATTAGCATGACAGCGCCACCATGTGGCAGACTGTCATACCCCGGTGCTGACAATAAGGTGCCGGTGCGGAGCACCGGCTCAAATTAAGCACTGCATTTACAATAAATCACATGCATTTGTAAATCATTGTACAGGATGTGTTACAGAAAACAGTAGGGGATTACAAGGTGTAGAAGTCACATCATCTTCCATAGCTCATTGTGCTATATTAAAAGGTTTACAATGCAACTGCAAGTAACATAAGGATCTCTGTGTTCATATCAGTAACCCACTTTGCCTAGATACATGAAATAAAATCTGTCATTTGCATGTTACATGATGTGCTTTGCATCAACCCTCTATGCTACTTTGAGTCAAAACTGAGGCTAGACAAAACAAGGATCTTTCCAGCAAGTGTATTAACCTCCATCCAGAATTATCTTACAATTATTATTTATTTAGATTTACTGGAACACACAGATCTCTGCAGCAGGTGCCTTAACCCCATAAGATATTTTAAAATACAGTCTTTGCAACCAATTAACCCGAACAGATTTACTGTCAGTTTTCTTCTTGTTGCCACTGTCTTTGTGGGAGTTTAAATAAAAATAAATGTATTAGTATACTCGAATTGCGCTCAAATGTACTCATGATAGACCTGCTAAACATAAGTGGGGGCTTAAGATTTGATGTCACTTCTTGTGTTGCCTCTTCCTGTAAAGTCGTGGCTTGTAATGCAACTTCCTATGATGTCAATTCCTGTGATGCCACGTGTGATGTTGTGCGTCGTGATGTTGCGTGCCGTAATGCCACGCACCGTGATGTCACTTGCATATTGCCGAACTGGGTTAGTCCCCCACTTCTTTTTTCCGGACTTGTGCCCTGGGTACATGAAACAGCACAAAAGGGTCATGAAAGCGCACAGCATACAAATGTAAGCGCTACCAGTCAAGCATAAATGGACGCGTACACCCGGACAGTGGAAATCAGACAGGGACATAAAAGCACAGACAGGCGGCAAACAAACACGTGTACTAAGCTATGCCAGATCAGACACGGACATCCGAATGTAAACACATGCGAAAGCTCAAATAAGTGACAACCAGGCATGTAATTGCAACAACATCACACGCAGAACACTGCAGGTAATGGGAATAAGGATCTCTCAATAAATTATTGCCGCTTTCAGAAGAAACTTTGTGGAATTCTTGCGAACTGTCACTTTTGGAATGTGATCTCTCCCAATCAGGAACTCATTTTACCTCCTATTTATTTCCCTTGAGTGCTTTGTTTATTACAACCAATCCAAGCTAATGGCTCAGAGTGGTACTTAAGGACGATGCAGCTCTAAACCCACAGGATACCTGTGCCGTCGGATGTGGCTCTCTCCAGGCATGTTACCACCTCCCCCAGGAGATAGTAGAGTTCATGATAGCGGGCATGCTGGATGCTGAGGGCACTGCAGTGGGTATGACGGTGTTAGATACATTTCAAGGGTGTCCACACTTAAAATACAGATAGAAATATCAGTCTGCCTTAAAGGAGTGTATTATTAAGCCGATAGGGTATCATTACATGTCAATTGTTTAAATTTAGAGGCCGATATTTGGTCTACCGAGTGCCCTTATCCCTGTCAACTAGTGGTTGGGGTAACATAAGATTATCACCTGGGAGTGTCAACAGACCATGTTACCTTATTACTAAATATGTCCTGGTGCTAGTACATACAACAACAATTCCATCAGATCCATAGACTGTTGATGAAATGTTGACCGCATCTTTGACGGGTCGTGGTTCGTGAACTCGGTCCACACCTCATTAAAACGAGAGTCCTGTAGTCTCCTATTTTGCAGTCGAGGTCATACACTCTTTTGAAAATACTGCATGACATGTATGATGTACAATAATCTCATCGGGTGAATTTGCTGTGATGTTATGTGAAGATTATATTTATACTGCTTTGGGGGTAATGACTACCGTTGCAGTTAACTTTGATTCATCAGAAACCACGAGCTCAGCATCGTCTCATACGCTGATGACACCCAGCTCATCCTCTCTCTCACCAAGGAACCAGATACCACAAGGTGCAACTTCCAAGAAGGGATGGAGGCCGTCGCGCCCTGGATGACCAACAGCTGCCTGAAGCTCAACTTGGAGAAAACAGAAGTTCTCATCCCTCCGCATGGGACAACACCTGGTGCCCCCCCCGCCCTTGGAAACCCACCCACTCCAACGGAACAAACACGAACCTTGGCATCATACTCGACTCGCCATGAACCGCCAGATTAACGCTGTATCCTCCGCATGCTTCAACACCCTCCAAGTACTGCACAAGATGTTCAAGTTGATCCCCCTACTTTAGGAAAACCGTCAACCACACACTCATCACCAGGAGACTGGACTACAGTAACGCCCTCTATGCTGGAATCAGCAAAAAAACTCCTCCACAAACTCGAACGTCCAAAACGTCGCAGCCAGACTTATCCTCGATATCCCACAACGCAACTACATCACCCAACACCTCAGTGACTTCACTGGCTCCCTGTCAAAAGAAGATTAATGTTCAAACTGCTCACACACACGCCTACAAGGCCCTCCACGACATCAGACCACAATACCTCAATGACTGAATCTTCTTCCACACCCCCAAGAGAAACCTCTGCTCAGCCGGCCTTGCCCTAGCCACCGTCCCACGCTATCACGGGACCAGAGCAGGAGGAAGATCCTTCTCCTACCTAGCAGCCAAGTCCTGGAACTAACTCCCACGTTACCTCCGACGGAGCCTGACACTGAACCAGTTCAGGAAGGACCTCAAGACCTGGCTCTTCGACGGACCCCCAACGGAGCTGCTCACTCCCCTCCCCCAGCACCTTGAGATCCTCACGGGTGAGTAGTGCACTTCACAAACACTGATCGATTGATTGAATTGCACGATTCGGTAAGCAGAGCATTACTGTGCCAATCAGCAAAGATGGAGGTCCAAAAAGACCTCCTGCAATGAATAGCACTCCGTCTAGTCAATCTAAGCAGCAGAGTGGAGCATTTGGAAAATAAGATTGCCAAGAACCTTGACGCCAAACATCGCTCATGCTCCTGTGCAACAATCATTGACAAGTGGGCTTCCCTCCCAGAGGTCTATGGGGACATTGTAGAGATAGTCAGAGGGAGAATGGACACGCTGTCATCCAGTACCACAGACGTTTGGGCAGTCCCAAGTACCCATCATCTGGCTCCACGAAAGAAGGAAGCAGTCTCAACAGGACCGAAGTCAACTGACAGAGCCTAATACGATCATGCACAAAGGTTTGAGAACCCAGCAAAAGGGCTCGACATTTCTTCTGGCAAAAAGAGGGATAACAGCGAAAGCAACGTGCCTATAAGAATCAGCCAAGATTTAGGTGCCCCAAGCTCAACTGTCAGGCCAGACGTTCTCCTATCGAGGAGAGCAAAGAAAAAATTGAGGAAACAACTCAAAGACCAAAATAAAAAGGAGACAACTACAGCCACTGAATACAGATCCACCCCCCTGACAAACTGACTTGAAAAACAGACAGCTTTATCCAATATTCACAGTCAGACGAGAGGGCCAAGACGGATGTTCCATCGGGCTCGATATATGGACACAACCAAGAACAAGCTAAAACAGCTCAAAAACCCCTTCAGCCCCTGCCAGTTCAAGCTTTCCTCCAGATCCCGAAACAGCGGCTAGAACACGCCCCGCAAAGGCAGACATAAGCACCCAGGTAATAACAGCCACTAAGCTGCTGCGTACAGATGCTCCGCTCCAATCCCAGATATGCACGGAGAAAAAGACATGAGCGCTGAGCACACAGGGATGGAAAATCGGCAACCAACAAGAAAATGCTCTGAATCATCAAGCCAGCCTAAGTTCCGCGCTAAGCCCGGAAGTCCAAGTTCTAGGAACAGGAGAAGCATCAGCAGCAGGGCCAATAACAAACATCTATGAGGTGGTACCTACTCTGAGATATCACACCATGGGACAGCACGATATCTTGAACAGGAGCAACATCCTCCACCTCTTTAAACATTTGGCCTCTCTGGAACAAATTCAATCAGTAGACCTGGAATGGGTCAGATTTATGAAACTTCAGAGGGACACTCATGGTGACTCAACTTTGGTGGGACTGAGGCAAAAGAGTCTCCAACAAGCGATACTCGGCAAAGCACAACTCACTGAGTGGGGTATAGATGCCCAGTCTCCACCACAATTAAAATACCCGCATGTCCTCGCTGAGAACAAAGGGGACCAGGGTGTCCGGTCCGTCCTGCACAGGACCAACAGCTATGGAGTCCAAAGCAGCAGTCGGTCCGGCCTTAAGGCCCATACTGGCATCAGGATCACATGCCGCAATAATCATTGAGAAGTATACTCAAACCACTTCGCCCCAGACGAAACAGGAGTGCAAAGAATGCAGCAGCACTATTCCTAACAAACATGGCAGTAGGCTTGACCGGGTGGAAGAAATGGATATAAACCAGCCCCGCCAACAACTGACCATAATTTCATGGTACATAGCAAAATCACAAAAGGAGAAAGTACAAAGGATTTTATAGAGAAGGGCAATATACTATGATTCCAGGAGACATGGGCCCTGTCCAGTACCCCCCTGGCAGGCTATTACGAGCACCACGTAGCAGCGATAAAAAGAAACATCTTCGGCTGCCCATCGGGGGGTCTTCCCATTTTCCTAAAGCATGCCTGCAGATTCGTGGCTACCGAAATTCAATCAAAATCATCAGAGACTCGTCTTATTGGTTAGTGGCCTGAATCCAAATTCCCAACCGCTCCGCCTCCTGCTAATTAATTGCTACATCAGCACAGACCTTCATGAATGATTCTATGGATGTTCTGACACGCACTCTAGATGATCTCTTAATCAAATATAAATCCTATCAGGTAATTATAGCGGGGGATTTTAATATGAGGGACCAAGACAAAACGAACACCACTCCCCGGTGCAGGGGCCGGGCAGAACCCCTTTCCAGTCTCCTCAAACCATAAGCTATGCTCAACTCCTACACTAAAGGAAGCATGCTGCACATCCTGGCACCCAAAACCAACCTGCATGAATGTCTTGATAATCGATTATATACTAGTCAGCGAAACCCTCGCAGCTAGACTAACAGAAATCGAAGTCGAGGACAGGGGCACAAGTGATCACAGGCCCCTGAGAGCTGGGTTCCAGCTTGAAAATCCAACAGCAACCATCTTTCAGCCATTAGGAGAAACGAGAGGAGAAGAAACGCATAAGGTCCTCCGAAGGATAAAATGGTCTGCAAACATCGGAGAGAAGATGTGAACATGTCTGGAATCGAAGCAGGAGGGAACCCCAACAACCTATGCATCAACAATAAAGGATTGGGAGAATATTGTAGGGGATCTCCAACAAAAGCTGGGAAACGCTCGACACCAACGCCCGTGTACTAAGCCGCCGCAGATTCCTGGAAGCAAACGCCCTTTGAAGGCCATACTCAAATGCAAAAGTGCCTTACGTAAGGCCTTGGAAGTGAAGAAAAAAGGGGGCATACTTACGGAGGGCCTTTCCGTTACAGCTTTGAGGTCAGCTTATAGAAAGAAAGTTTGGGAACAGAAAAGGGAACACACAGATAAGAATGGCTTAAAGTGTTCTCCCTGCTGAAAGGAAATAACCCCTCCGGGCTGTGGAGACACATCAATCAGTTGAGCAATCGAGGTGCTCCAAACGGAGTAGCGGAGCATGAGTGGTCAAATCATGTAACAGAACTATATTCGAATGCTCCCTCTGACAAAGACCCCACAGAAGTGATGAACCAAGGAGTGGGGCAGAGCAGGTCAACTAATGTAAAACAACATGACTTGAGCGCCCCCCTTGAAAAAGGTCCTACAGAATCTATCAGCTGGGAAGAGGGTTTCTGTAGGCCACCAGGTACAACAATAAATGCTAATGCAGTTATCATGACCTTCAGGAAAATGAGGAATGATGAAGCACCAGGGTCAAATAGGTTACCAGTATTTAAAACAGCGCCGGATTTCTGGGCAGCTATCCTAACTCTGCTTTTTAATAACATCTTCTCAACAGCAAGGACGTCTGACTCCTGGAGGGGTTCTATACTTGTCCCTATTTACAAACAAGGCGACCGGTCGAAGCCATTAAACTACCGGCTTATCGCCCTGCTTGATCTTGAAGCTTATGCACAACTTCTCCTGGAGGATCTGGAGTCTTGGGTTCAAGAAAAAGGCATCATTCCCTTTTTATCAATCAGGATTTAGGTCAGTCTTCGACCCTGGACAACATCATAGCGCTTGCTCACCTATCAACACAGGCAGTGAAGAAGAAGAGACTTCCATTGTTCTGCTGCTTCATTGATTATAGCACATTCTTCAATAAAGTGGACCGCCGAAGGTTATGGTGGAAATTAGACCGCTAGGGAATCCCACCCAAATTATTAAATGTAATAAAATCGCTTTATGGGTGTGGGTCAAAACAAGCGCTAACACGGTGACCTCAAAAATTTCAACAAATATTGGGCTCAAACAGGGCTGCGTGCTGGCACCCCTCCTGTTCAATCTGTATACCGCAGACCTGGGGGCCGCTTTGCAAGGCGCAGCTTTGTAGCCCCAAGGCTGGGAAGTGCGAGGCTGCCGGTACTGCAATACGCAGATGACACAGTTATAATGGACCACACTAGAGTGGGCCTCCAAAGAGCCCTGCATGCACTGGAACGTTTTTACAAAGCCAACTACTTTACTGTTAACCAAGGGAAGACCAAAGCAATTGTGTTCGGTGATCTGCAAATTGGTACAGTAACATCCTACAATTACCTTGGATTTTGGCTCTCAGAAAGGGCCAATGTAAACATCCATCGAAAACATGTGAACTCTAAGGCTAACAATGTTATCCACCTGCTAAGACAACTGAACCAACATTTGCTAAGCCCATCAGCCGTGCCGTTTGAAAAGTAAAACTGCTAACAGCCATAAGCTACGGATATCTGGCTTTTCCTGGATTGCTGGATGAGTTCTTAAATATAACTCAAGCTAAAGCATAAAAATCAGTGCTGCTCATCCCGCAGCTGCTCATCCCGTGCTCAGCCAGGAAAATCAAGACTGAAACTGGAGCTCGGCCTCGGGAGGCCAGACCTGATATGCCAGGGGGATTTGATAAAGCTATACCTCAGGATCTTGAGGGCTCCAGTAGATTCAATCAGATACCAGCTGAGATCTGTCTTTGAGGAGGTAGGCCAGTCTTGGCCACGCCATCAACACACTGAGGATTGAGGCAGCAAGCTTCCGACTATCGGAAATTCCACCCTCCGCCTGGAAGAAAGCAGTAAACTAGCAGGTCTTGGAAACATCTTTGGCTCAACACACCAAAGTCCTCCGCCCAAGCCCAATCCTAGAGCCACTGGACAAATCATACATTCCGGGAAAAGCCCAACACTATTTAAATGAGGCTCTGACGTCACAAGTCTGCAGGAAAATTCTCGCTATGAGACTTATTACGTTAGGCATCACTGACTTCAACCCAGTATGGGCACGCCAGGGGGAGAACATTGAGTGCAGGCTATGTTCCTTCCACAAGGAATCTTGGCTGCACCTCCTGTGCTGTTGCCCTAAACTGACTAATGAGCTTTGGTGCCTTCTCCGCCTGATATTTATTGCTAACTGGGGCAAAAGTCCTGTAGAGAGGCCTCGGCCTTATGCTTCAGGAAACAAAAGACAATGAACCAAGCAAGACTGGGGAAATTCACACATCTGATCAGGATCGCCTTAAACGAGGCGCAAGACCATACTCCTGCGCCTCTGACAGTGCCCCCAACAGGCACTTAGGGGTTCCCCTCCTTACTTAAAGGCCAACTCCGAATTTTTAAAGTCTTAGTTTTTTCAAAAGTTCTAGTATTTATTCATTTTCTTAAAATATATAAATATAAGTAACTCTGAGGATTTGCACAAATGTGCCAAAGGTCAACGGACGTTTATGAAGTCGAGGGAGGGTGTAGGGGATAGGGGTAACTGCTTTTTAACAGTTTGTTTAACCATGCTCTTGCCTTTTACTGTAATGATTTTAATTAATCGAACAGTTAATACATTCATTCATTCACTTATTCAGAGCTAGAGGTCAAGTGTAGGCATGGAACAAATGCACAGCAGATAAGTGACACCAATGATGCTGCAGTGTCATGACAGGCAAAACCAGCTGGGCCATCACCAACCATGTCAACATCTGCTCTCCCGAGTGACCACACTGTCAGATGGGCTACTTGAAGGCAGCAAGAATTTGACAGAGCAAGGGCCCAGCTCTCTTCATATCCCTCGTGACCCAAGTCTCCCGACCAAAGGGAGCATTTTGATTTCCCTAGCCACTCCTGCATACTTGCCAATGCTCCATGACCAAAAAGAGGTAAGATTTTCCAAATGTACAAAAACCCAAATAGGATAATGATGACATTGTCAGAACACACATGACCTTCAACCCCTTACAACATTACATGAAATCACATGAAATGAAGTGACACTGGATCAAGGGCCACATGTACTACCATTTCATTTTGTGACTCGCAAACTGCGAATTTTAGCGAATCGCAAAATCAAATGTACTAATGTGTCTCAGACACATGAGCTATTCCCAATGGGGTCACATGACCTGCCTCATCAATATTCAGGAGGCAGGTCTCAATTTGTGACCCGTTGGGAATGGGCAATAACACTAGGATTTTGGCCTGCTGGGGATAGCAGACCACCATGGGCCCGATTCACAGAACTAACTTAAGACAAAATCCTAAACTTACTACCATTTTGGTATTCACAGAAGGCACTTACTTACTCATTTTGAGTAACTTACTCATTTGAGTAACTTACTCATTTTGGTATTCACAGAAGACACTTACTCATTGATGAGCAAGTGCCTTCTGTGAATACTAAATGAGTAACTTACTCATTTTGGTATTCACAGAAGGCACTTACTCATCAATGAGTAAGTTCCTTCTGTGAATACCAAAATGAGTAAGTTACTCAAAATGAGTAAGTAAGTGCCTTCTGTGAATACCAAAATGGTAGTAAGTTTAGGATTTTGTCTTAAGTTCTGTGAATCGGGCCCCCAGTCTGTGCTTGCTTTTAAATAAAGCAACGTCTTTTTTAACTGCAGCCCCCTTTACTTAAAAAAAAACGGGATGGATTTGAAAAAGAAAAATGAAAAGTTTCATTTTTAAGAGGAGGCAGTAGTCCATGGGACCACTGCCTGCTGTTAAAAAAAGTTTTCGCTGCCAGTAACAAAGGGGAAGGGGTCCGTTTGCGACTGGCTTACCACCTACTTGAAGTAGGCGGTAAACTGCGATTGTCTTACGACTGCATTCCGTTAGCAAAACAATTGTGCATGTCCTTGCAACTTGCTATTAGGAAAGGACGCCCTTGGCATGCCCCTTCCCTATATCGACTCGCAAACCCTATTTTGCAAGTCGGTAATAGGTTACTGACTTTCGAAATAGGTTTGGTACATTGCACAAGCCGTTTTAGCGTCACAAGCGGGCCAAATGTCGGTTTCCAACTGCTAAAAATGGTCGAACATGTGCCCCCAAGTCCGAGGAGATGAGGGAAAGACTGCAGTTTTTAGACCCAGAAGAAATTGTAAGAAAGTATCAACATAAATGAGTTTCATTAATACACTGCAGCTAGTTTGGATGTGTCCTCAGCAAACATATCGAGACATTGTTTTTGCTAGTAAATCTAATGGATTTTGCAACACATGTTCAGACATGCCAACATTTTCGACCAGGAAAGTTGGAGATTTTGAAAAAATAATAACTGTGGGAATGTATTTTACCCGTGGACTTTTATTGAAGGAGAGGCAATTTCAGACTGGAGGCAGCAAGATAAAGCCATCTGTGAGTTAGACAATCGTGAGTCTCCCGCCTGAATTGGATCTGTTGGTATACATGCTTGTTTTTCGAAAGGTAATGTGCAGCTTTGCGAGGGTCCCATCCCATTTAACTGAGAGGCCTAGCAAGCACTAACCACAGATGTCCATTCATCCTTGTCAAACCTAACTTCTATCCCAATCCTTATCACCTGAGCCAGGCTGCCAAATAAGAAATAGCTGTAATTGCCTAGCCCAAACAGTATTGACATCCCTCAAAATTATTTGTTTCCAATTTAATCTACAGGGAAAAAACATGTAAACATCCACAAGACGAGGCTTATACCAAAATGCAATAGACCGCTCACCAAGCCAGTGTCTGACGAGTGCTCACCCAAACAATCCAGTGACTGAAGGAGGTTCGCCCACAGTTGTAATTTTTGTTCACATGAGCTACCTGTAGCCAAACCAAAAAATTGGCTCATAATTTGCCCACCACACCCATTCTCATGTACAAACAAGCAAAACCAGAGGGGACAGTGTTCTACAGTGGTGCCAAATGAAATTTATCGACTGGGGACTCCTATTTGCTTTTTGTACTGTCTTAGAAGTCTATTTTCCTTACCTTTTGTAAGCAGCTCTGCAGAGATGTGAGAACAAACCCCTCCCTCTGCCTTATTTTCAGTTTAAATGGGGGTAGCTGGAACTTTTATTGACAATTCTAATACATGTATTGTCTCAGATGCATAGAAACAAAAGACTCCCGGCACTGTATGGGCAGAGATGGCAGATGTGAGTGCTGTTCTCAGGCCCATCCCAGTCGTGTTCTTTTTTAAGTTTTAAAAGTAAAGTTTATTAAGCAGGAAAAAGAGAAATAAAACTGCAGGTTCACAATATAATATAATAACAATGTACTGAAAACATTTGAATAATAAAAAGATAGAACAGGAAGATATTTGCAATTGTATGTAGAAAACAGGATGGGGGATGGAACAAGAAAATGGAAAGGGCAAACATAAAAGTGCTTCTCATGTAATGAAATTAGCATAATTTTAAATAGTAGTGGAATTACAATAATCATAGAGTGCATATTATCAGGGAAACAAGCAAAACATATTACTATGGAATGGAAGCTCTAATAAGAAAAAATATATATACAAGGAGGTCTAGATACTTCATCTGTTAAGGGTTGATGTATGAAAGTCTTTAAAGCTGAGGAATATAGTAAAATGGTTACTGGAGACCAGAGAGAATTTTGTTTAATAGTTAAGAGACATTGGGACAGTATACTCCATCTAGTCTATGATTATAACAAACACCATACCGCCATGTTTGAAAGGAGATATGCAGAGCATTCTTCCAATTTGTAGTAATCTGTTGAAATGCAACAGCAATGAATAAGTTTACAGTTTATATATTAAAAGTACAACAATTTCAAATCATCAGAAAGACTAACTAGAAATACATTAGTAAAGGAGAATGGTATATGTGTATGAAAAATAGAGTTAATTTGTTTCCATACTTGTGACCAAAATTGATAGGTGGTGAGACATTCAAATATATGTTTAATATCAGAAATTGATGCAGAACAGGACCAACAAGACAATGGAGCGGCACTAATAAATAAAAGAAGCAGGAGTGATTAGATGGTGGTTATAAATAAAAAAGAGTGTTTGAGTTGCGTTGGCAGCACGTGATGTCTTGCGAATTTTAAGCCATAATTTGTTCCACAAGGGAATAGGAAAGGAGGTTTGAAGATTTGCTTCCCATTGTAATTCTAGGGTTGATTTTTGTCGATCAACAAGGGGAGAGGTAATGTGGGTATATTTATGAGAAGCAGTAGGGGCAGTTAGCAGTATTGTTGGTATAGGTGAAATAGAAAGAGGGGAAATAGGTAACGAAGAAAGTGAAAGGTATGTGGTGGAAATAGAAGAGATCAGTGACTGAAATTTGTGTTGATCTGAAAGTGTGAAGTGAAAGATGGATTGAGCCTGCGAAAAGAGATAGGTGAGTGGGTATGTATCAATTGATGAGTCCATAATAGACCTTTATCTCAGCAGGCTTTCCAAAAGATAGTTTTATTATTAATTTTAATGACTGTATTATACCAAATCAAGGATTGAAGGAATTGATCTAGAGGTGAAAGAGGAAATATAAAATGGACATAATATTCTGCAAGCATTTTTGAGAATAGAAAGAGACATGGAAGAAGGGTGTTGAGTAAAGGACAAAAATTCTGCAAAGGAGAAAGGTTGAATAAAAGAACTCCAATTCTGACCATAAGGAAGATGGAAGTGTGGTTAGGCCATCTTGAAAATATATTGACTGTTTTAAAAAGAAAGCATTTTGATAAGACTGAAAATGAGGAACATTAACTCCCCTTGCTGCTTTTGCCTTCGTAATTTGGACAAAGATATACAATGCTTTTTATTATTCCATAAGAATGCAGTGAGAATAGAATAAAAAAAAATTAAAGTAGAGGTGGGAAAGTTAATTGGAATTGCTGAAAGATAGAAATGAATGATGGGGACTAACATCATCTTAATAGAATCTAACCTATCCCACCAGGAGAGAAATAGCAGACTCCATCGTGAAGTATGGTTAGATAAAGTAGACAGTAAAGTAGTTGCGTTGAGTGATAGTGTCTTTCATAGAAGTAATGAACCAAAGGCCCAAATCTTTAATAATTTTTGACGGATTCCAAAGAAATCCTGAAGGGAGGAAATTGTGTTTGCACCATTATTAAGTTTATAACCTGAAAGTGAGGCAAAGTGGAAACTGCATTTAAAAAGGGTTGCAAAGAAGAATCAGGAGAGGCCCTATATAAAAGAATATCATCAGCGTAGACTGAAAATTTAATTTGTTTTATCTCCATATTTGAATCCTGGTATGGTACTATTTTGTCTAATTTAAGATAGAAAAGGTTTGAGAGCCAGAATTTAAAAAAAGGCGATGGGAGACCGCGTTGTCGTACACCTCTGTGTAAAAATAAATGAGAGGAGATTAGGCCATTGACAAATATAGATGCGGAAGGGGAAGAATATAAAAGAGAGAGTAAGTTAATTAACTTTTCCCCAAAACTAAACCATGAAAGTGTAGAGAATAAAAATTTCCAGTGTATAGGATCGAAACCTTTCTCAGCATCCAAGGAAATGGCTGCTAAAGAATGTTCATAAGTTTTAGATTTACTCAAAACATCTAAGAAAAGCCTGGTATTATCTGAGGGTTGTCTACCTTTAAAAAAAACAGCTTGTTCACGACCAATTAAATTGGGAAGGAGAGGATCAAGGCGTAATGCCAGAATCTTGCAAAAATCTTAATCAGAATTATTTAAGGAAATGGGTCTATAATTTTTGCATAACTTATGATCTTTATTATCTTTTGGTATAAGGTATATTAAGGCTTCTTGAAATGTCCCAGCAGCAGAATTGGAAGAAGTAATGAAAGTAAATAATCAATGTAATTTAGGGATCAATTGTTTAGAGAAATGAAGGTAGAATTCAATAGGAAAACCATCAGGCCCAAGAGCTTTACCATTTTTAATAGAGTTAATGGCAGTACAAATATCATAAGTTGTAATATCAGAATCAAGGGATGAAACATCACTAGTTAAATCGAATTCCTTACGGATAGAAGAAAGAAATGAGTTACTATCAGATTGTAGAGGATCTAATTCTGGTATATAAAGATTTTGATAGAATGTAGTAAATTCATTAAGGATATCACTGTCTTTAAAAAGAGACATTGAATCATGTCTTAAAATACTTTCTATTTTAGTTTGCTCTTTCTTAATTTTAAGTTAATTTGCTAAGAGTTTACCTGCTCTATTTTGACCACCATTGTATCTGGAACTAGATTTAAGGAGATAAGAATTAGCCTCTTCCGTGGAGAGTTTATTGAAATCAAATTTAGCCTTAAGTAAATTATCTAAACAAGTTCTAGATTTGGATACAAAGTAGGATTGTTCTTAAGATTTAATGTGTTTCATTCAATCTAGTGCTTTTTAAAAATGTATTTTCTTTTTGGTGGAAACATAAGTAATGATAAAATCTCTAGCAGCAGCTTTGAATGTATCCCAAATAATTGGAGATAAGTCAGGAGATTCATTCAGTGCAAATAATTCTGTTATAAAAGTATCAAAATGTTGTGTGAAAGAGGTATCCAATAAAAGAAGTATTGAAGCACCAACATCTAACTTTGGGGGGAAGGAGGTCTAGAATTTCCTGTGCATGATCAGAAATTAAAATGGCACCTATCTCCGCTCGTAAGATGTGTTGAGATACGGGTCTAGAAACAAAAAGGTGATCAATCCTAGATTACCTGTGCATGATCAGAAATTAAAATGGCACCTATCTCAGCTCGTAAGATGTGTTGAGATACGGGTCTAGAAACAAAAAGGTGATCAATCCTAGATTGAGAGAAATGTACAGGGGGAAAAAAAGTATATTCTTGTAAACAGGGGTTGCAAATTCTCTAGAAATCAATAAGGGATCTTTGTTTGATGGCCGTGGTGAATTGTTTGTGACTGTAGGAAGGGACAAAAGAAGACTTGGAGGAGCAATTTGAAAAAGGATCCATTACCAGATTGCAATCCCCACCAAAAACTAGTAGTCTTCAGAAATAGACATCAGTTTGGGTGTAATTGAGGGCCAAAATATTTTATCAGGATGTGTGGGTGCATAAATATTAAAAACAGCTATTGGTATTTTGTTTACTTGTAATCTTATGAGAAGCCACCAACCTTCTTGATCTGGTTCTTCTGCTAACAAGGTAACATCCAAGATTTTTACACAGAATAAAAACTCCATTGCGTTTCCCGTTTACCTGGTGAGGAACATGCATATCCCACCCAATGTCTAGCAAGTGTTTTGGCCCCAATCAGTAACATGAGTTTCCTGTAACAAAGAAATATCAGAATTTAATTTGACTAAATGAGTAAGAACTCTTTGTCGTTTAATAGGTGAACCTAACCCTTTTACATTCCAAGCAATAATGCGTAAAGTCATGAATAAAGAATTGCAGTGAAATTAGCGTACTCTATAAGTGAAGAATGACAGCTACGTAAATTGTTTAATCGAGTAAAAATGAAACCATGCATTTCTTAGCAGAGGGAGAAATATAACAGAAAATAACACATTGAAATAGAAGGAGCAAGATGAAGAATATGCAATATAGAAGGGAGATAACATAGGAGAGAGTATGAAAATAGAAGGAAAGAGAAGGAAATGCAGATAGATAAAAAAACAACATGAAAAGGATAGTAGAAATAAGGATGTTGAATCAAAATAAGACAAAAGACATACCAAATACCAGGACAAAATAATCGGGAGTGGTGCGACCACAAAAGGGAAGATGATAACCGGATTCTAGAGGCAACCGGAGGGGAGACAACCGGCCCATAGATATTGGTATAAAAATAGGAGGATTTGCTGAACACAACACAAAAAAGAGGGTATCTAAGATGTGAAGAAAAAGACATACATATTATCTTATACAAATTTATACCTTTGAAAGACTAATAAAACATGAAGTTAAATAGTAGGTTAACCATGACATTAAAAAACACAGCAACAACAATGTGAAACATAAAAAGAAAGTTATATGAAGCCTTCAAGTGAGAGGGTATTTAGAAGTGTCCATTGTTTCCATTTTACAGTTGTCAATAAATTTCTGCAGCATGGAGGGATCTTCGTAAGTTGTTGTTTTTTTATTGTAAGTTACTTTAAAGAAGCATGGATGGAAAAGACCAAATCTGGCTCCAAAGGAACGAAACTCCAGTCACATGCCTAGAAATTTCTTCTGTCTGTTGAAGCTTTAACCAGATCTTGTACAAAAGTTAGTGGGTTTCCTGACCAAGTAACACGTCTGTTGTTTTTTGCTGCTTCGTTAACTGTGGGAAGATCCTAATATTCCAGAAAAAATATTATGACCCCCCCCACCCCCTCTCTCCCAAGGGTTTTTTGATGAGGAGGCATGTTGAGATCAATGACTAAGTCTAAGAGCACGTTGTATGTTAAGCTTAGTGGATTCAGGCATGTTCAAAACTTTTGGGAGAACATTTTGGAAAAGGATAGGTTGAGAACCCTCCGTTTCCTCCGCAAGGCTGTAAACGCAAAGGTTATTGCATCGATTGCGATTTTCAAAATCTTCAGTAATTTTCTTAAAATATTACTCTTCCGCTTTGAGGTGTTACATCTTGAGCAGTATCCTGAATAGAAAGCATCTGATGTTCTATGTTCGCAACTCTATTTTACATCAGAAACCATTTGTCGTCCAGTCACTGAAGCTTTGTATTAGTTTCCTCCTTATAGGGTTTCAAGGCACGGATCTCATCTAGAAAGAGCTCCAAACAGATAGAAGAAATAGGTCTAACAGGTGATGGAGGATCTTTTTTTTGGCCTTTTGTTTGTTGTTAGCAGAGATATGGTTGGTATTTTAGAGTTGCTTAGAAAAAAATGCAGAAGCGCAGGAGGAGGATGAATGAGAATCTTGAGATACCATATCAGGATGTTCCATATTGGATTCAATTAAAGAAAAAGAGTTTTTAGTATCCACTGTACACTGAGAGTGAGCCATGCCAGGGGTGTGCAATTTTAAAATCCTGGTTTTCCCCACACATAAATATAAATGGTAAAATAAAGGGAAGTGCTATAGGGAATTAACTCTAAATGAGCTGCAGTGAAAATGTAGTTAAAACAGTCTCACATGACAGTCTATTGCAATGCTTCAGAAAATAGAAATGCTGACTTGAATAGATAAATTGTTGAAAATGAAACTTCCCAGCACACAGAACAGAAGGGAGATTTATGAGGGCTGCAGGGTCAAAAGGTTATGCCATTAGTAGCAAAGCTCTGTGCTCAGTTTAATAAACACCTCATGTTGTTATGAACCCCAATGTACCCCATTATAGGCCTAGGTAGTTGCACTACCTTTTACCTACATTTGTCCTACCTTGCTCTACATAACAGTTCTGGTGCTGACCTTTTATCTTGTTAGGTGCCGAATAAATGTTGTATGGTTTTCTTCAAAAACTAGCCTCATTTATTATGCATGAGGATTCTTAGTATCACAGCAGGATTAGCATCTTCCGCATAATAACGCTGTATAAGGGTCACCGATATCTTCATCCTTGGCCAACATGCCCACAGTACCATGATACATCTAGGTAGAACCCCTGAGGCTACCTTTTGGGCATATAAGTACCACATCTTCGCTGGGCAAACCAGAGGAGAAAACTTCAATGCTGACACGAGATGCTGAAGCCCCTGCACGCAGACACTCCAGCACGCAGTGGTCTGGCATCCCTTGCGGGATGTCCAACTCGAGAACAAGCCGGGGTCCTTCGTTCTCTCACACCAGGTAAGGGGGTTGGCTCTTTCCTAGGGGGATTCTTGGCTATACACCTACATACATGCTAAGTACACTTACGTACATCTAGTTAGGGTTTGCATCGTAGGATTACTCATGATTACTGCCATGTATCTATATGCCTGCATATATTCACAGTTTTAGCACCATGGCAGAATTCTACCTTTTATTTACTCTATTGGTGCTTGTAATCGTATATATCTGTTTCTGCCTAAAGGATGTTGCAGCACACATTTTATACTAGAATGACGCTGGTTCAATAAATGCTTATTGAAAACGTCCCCACCGTTTATTCTGTGTATCTCTCGGAGAACAAGTGAGCACGAGTGACTAAATGAAAAGTACTGTACTGTTTCCACGATCCCTGAGGGGTCAGGGTTGTCATGTTCAATAGTTGCCAGAAACTATTCGCTCCTTGTAAGGTTGTGGGGCTTATAGTGGCACTGTGTGCTAGCTGGTCTACAGGCTAAAATATTCTTTGGGGGCGTCTGGAATCAGTCTGGACACCAATCCTTTAGTTTATCGTGTCTAAACGCACAGATCCTATACAGATTTGTAGCAAATACATGACAATGTGTGGTGATAAGATGGGGGCGCTGCTGGAGCTTCGGACCAGAAAGCATTTCTCTCAGTAAAGATGATAAAGAGCCCATTAGGATGTCAGTATTCTGCTTCATGTGGAAATTAAAAGTAGCAGTCTGGTGACAAAATTATAGGCATGTGATGAAAGTATCTCACAGCTGCCACAAAGCTCCATTAGCCTGCCACCATCGTCAGTGGGTGCTAAGCCACGCCCCCCCAGGCCCATCCCAGTCTGACATAGACCAAGAAGTCATACGAGGAGCTTGGATGACACTATGAACAAACCCTGCATTAACCCGTGCTCAACCCTATGGTAGCTTTGCGCAAAAGCAGTTAAGCTTAACTTCGAGACAGTATGTAAAGTATTTATGCAGCACTTCAAACAGTAATAAAGTGAAAACACAACACAAAAAAACCCCATACCAGTTCAGAAAGAGAGTAAAATATTATAAATAATTTATGACCAAAACAACAACAATCCAATCAGTCGAACTAGAGACATGCAATTTTAAACATTTAAGTGAAAATAGTGCCACAAAGCACCAACTGTGGATATCTGGTCGCACTAGACCAGGACAAAGTAACAAGTTCAGGCCAACAGCAAGGGAGCATGGGCTGGCTACAGGGACCCAGTTAGGCCTGCCGAACAAGAGTACCTTAAATCCTGGTTGCGAAGAGTTGTGGAGTCCCGTGTCGAGACTGCATTGCGCAGCCGTGGCGATACGAGGTCCAGGTCAGAGATGTGTAGCACAGCATTAGTTCTAGGAGCTGCGAGGCTGCGATACAAGCTCCTGCATCGCTGTCAAGGAGGCGGTAGATGAGGGAGCTTTTGACGAGAACTCCTGCATTAAGAATGCATCACGCACCTGCTGGTTCCAAAGAAGCTACAGGTCTTGGAATGCAGAGTCCTGCACCGTCGTCGAGGCTGTCATCGAAATGAGACTTGTGATGCGAGGGCCTGCATTGAGGATATGTCGTGCAGCGGCGGTTCCCATGGGGCTGCGGGCTGTGAGGTTGATTCAAAGTCCTAGCAAAGTCCTAGCACCAAGAATGTCCACGCAGCAGAGACAATGCGTGGTTTCTGCCCGGGGTTGCACAGGGCAGCATGGAGATGTGTTAGTTCTGCTGTGTCGACAGATGGGCTGGCAGAGCACCTTCAGGCCCACTGTCAAGAGTCCAGGACTGGGGTGGGACCACTTGGCAGGGTAGGACTCACAGATGACAGAGTCCAGGTTCTGGGTTCAAGTTTGTGGGAAGCCTGTTATGTCCTTAAGGCTTCTGATCAGGAGGCCAGTCAACTAGCCCTTGAAGTCACCCTGGGGTCCTGAGTTTAGAGATACAGATCCAGTCCTTCTCACCCAGGCAGGAGGGCAGCAGAGCAGAAGGTCAGCACGGCATGGCAGCAGTCCTTTAGACAAGCAGTCCAGTAGAGTGGCAGTCCTTTCAGCAGCATAGCAGTCCTTCTTCATGGTAGAGTCCACAGGTCCAGAAGTATGCTGAAGAGTTGGGGTCTGAGGTCCAATATTTATACCTGTTGCCCACTTTGAAGTGATAGAAGCTTCCAGAAGATTCCACCCCCAGAGGTGCTTAGAATTTCCTGCCTCCCTACCCTGAACCCTGATTGTCTGGGGTCACTATAGATTAGTGTCAAAACAAACCTTTGTGAGAGTGCCCAGGCAGGGCCTTTGTGATGTGTAAGTGTGGCAGGTGACAGGTCCTCCCAATTGTTACCTCAGAGTGGCCCATCCTGCCAACACCTATCTTCTCTGTCTCACTATCTGGGAGCAATACAAAGAAAAGACCAACTGTCAGCTGCCCCCAGTCATATGGGCCAGGATTAGGATGCAGGCACCAATGTTTAGGACAAGGAAATGCCAACTTTCTAGAAGTTTGTTACTAAAGGAAGACTTGGGTCTTTGCGCAAACTAGATTGGACCACTTCTATTGTGTATACTAACAAAATATCTAGTTGCCTTGTTTCTCAATTTATTCGAAAATAAAGGAGCTGATGGCCATATTTCATTAGCCCTTGTGATTTATTTCACTTTTCTTTATCTTTTTTCAGAAAAATGTTTGTTGCATTTAAAGCATGTCTACATGAAGGGAAACACTTGATTTCTCAAATCATGTTGAAATGGAAAGTTCCAATGTCAGCTCTTGCCACTTCGTTTGTTTAGGGAAGTCGGAATTCCTTCTCGCTGCCCGTTTAAATGAAGCCCATGCAGACAATAGGTCTCACCCTTCTGAGACCACAGGTGGCAAACTCCTAGAACTCCATCGCCTAACTAACGCTCTCCCAGGACCCCAAGTAAAGCTAAAAAAAAGTACTGGAGTTTGCCACCGGAGGTCTCAGAAGGGCAAGACCTATTGTGTGCATGGGCTTCATTTAAACGGGCAGCGATAAGGAATTTATAGGCGGAAAGACAGAAAAGAATAAAAGTGCGCCCCTAATCACAAGGAATCCGACTTCCCTAAACAAACGAAGTGGCAAGAGCTGACATTGGAACTTTCCATTTCGACATGATTTGAGAAACGACCAGGTCCAGTTCCTGAGGAGAACCCCTGAAAAGTTTGGGGTTTGAAACTCGTTGACCCACGCCCCTGGGAAAGGACATTCGCAGCATTAGTGTCCGGGAGAGATTTAGCATTGCAACCATACTCCCCATATGACAACACTTTAAGCCAGCGTCCCCAGGACAATACACAATGGCAGGATACATTACACATTATAAAAGTGATTTTTCCGCCAAGTGTTATATGTGTCAGTAAAGGACTGGCCCAATATGTTATGTAAAAAATATGTCAGTAAGTTTGTACATGTTATTTATGTAAACACAACTGTGGTCTATGTATGTTTGTACTAAGTGTTTTCACAAATCAAGTGTTTCCCTTCATGTAGACATGCTTTAAATGCAACAAACATTTTTCTGAAAAAAGATAAAGAAAAGTGAAATAAATCACAAGGGCTAATGAATTATGGGCATCAGCTCCTTTATTTTTTTAATAAATTGAGAAATAAGACAACTAGATAACTTTCTAGAAGTGGCAGTTTCAGAATGGTGACTAAAAATCTGACTTTACCATTAGAGAGGGCTTTTGATTCCAATTCTTCAGACACTAAACTCGGCCTGTCCACCTGATCCCAATTGAAATATGTTGCTTATTGCATGTAATAAGGTAACCCAATGTTATCTAATGAGTGAGGAAGGCCTTGGAGCAGTGAAATACGATTTTAGGAGTTTTTCACTTCCAGGACATGTAAAACTTAAATGTACATGTCCAACTTTTTAAAATACAGTGCACCCAGCCCTCTGGGGTGTGTAGGGCCTACATTAGGGGTGATTTAGATGTATTAAAAAAGGTTTGAGTCTGACGAGGTTTATCTTGTCAGTTCGAAATGTCAGTTTCAAACTGCACCCACAGGTTGCAATGGCAGGCCTCAGACATATTTAGAAGAGTTACTTAAGTGGGTGGCACAATCAGTGCTGCAGGCCCACTAGTAAAATTTAATTTGCAGGGCCTGGGCACATGTAGTACCACTCTACTAGGTACTTACAAGAAAATTAAATGTGCCAATTGGGTATAAGCCAATTTTCACCATGTTTCAGGGAGAGAGCACAAGTACTTTAGCACTGGTAAGCAGTGGTAAAGTGCACAGAGTCCTAAGGCCAGGAAAAACAAGATCAGCAAACATGGGAGGGATGAAGACCTAAAGTTGGCAGAAGACAACCCTGAGGCTGACAAGGACTAACAAGGAATATTATATGGAAGTTGGTATCTCTTGTGATATAATCGCTAGAATCATAGTACAAATTTGAGCGGAAACTCCTGTTTCTGCCCAAACTACCATACTACTATATTTGAGGGATCCCACTGAAATTAGAGTTTCCCATTTGCCTTTCAGAAATCTCTTTGCCAAAACTGTATCTGCAAGTGTGGCCTGCTGGGCATTCAACTTTGCATTTCAAAAGCAAGCCCTCAAAACAGGAATTGTCAGGATGGAAAGTCCTCTGCATATTAACCGACGTGCCCCCCTGCATGACTGCCCCAACTGTACTGATGTCTGGATCCCTAGTGCTGGTGTTTGTTGCACAAGCATGGGGGTTGCAACTACTGTGTAGTGATCAGTAGGAGTGAACAAGTCCTTTTTAACCTATGTCACTGGAGTGACGCCTACAGACTCACTCATTCAAAGTTCCCCGCTGTGTGCCTAAGTCAACCCTTGGCCTACCTCAGGTTGTCGTGAAGTGCTGCACAGCGCATGAGTCATGTACATGTGCCTGGTGTATGTGTGCTGGGAAGGGTATAATACAGGGATAATGCAGTACGGTGCAGTGCGTGCATGTTGAATGCATGTGCTGGGTTTAGTAAGCCTGTAACTGGTACAGTACATCAGCCGCGGCTGCTGCAGTTAAAAGCGATGGGGCAGTGGGGCCGGCTGGGGAGGATTTCGAGAGACGGCCATGAGGGAAAATTAATTATTTATTTAATTTTCCCTCGTGGTCGTCTCTCGAAATAACCCCCAGCCGGCCTCACAACCCCACCGCTCTTACCTGCAGCGGCTGCAGTACATGAAGGACGTAGTGCTGTGCAGTGTGTACATATTAAATGAATTGCTTGGTGTATGTGTGCCTGTGAATGGTACAGTATGTGAAGAATGTAGTGCTATGCAGTGCTTGTAGGTTAAATGCATGTGCTGGGTGTATGTGTGCCTTTGAATGGCACAATACATGGTGGACTATGGGTTCCATTTCAGGAGATCCAGCACTGCATGGTGAAACTTGGAGAGGAGGTTGAAGAATCCCCCGACAGATTTGTGCATTGCAACATTCCTGTAAGCTGGGTGGAGCGAGCATGGAGAAAGGAGAGCCAGGCTTTCCCGCACAAGGATGCTCTTTGATTCAGAGAGAGGTCACAAGGAAGAGGCCTGGGCACTTCTTGGGAAGGAGATGGGGCTGATAAAGGAATCATAAAGAGTAGGACTGAGGCCCCGGGCTAACCTTTTGGAACACACATCACTGTGGTTGACATCCAGGTGTGAACTTTGGAGTCGCTGCTGCTGTGACAGACTGCTTTCAAAACGAAGAAAGGGCAGAAGAGTGGGTACTTCAAAAGAAACAGACCCACAACATAAACTTCAAAGATCAGACCCTAAATCACATTTGGTGCCTGGAAATGGATTATAAGGAGGGGAGCTTGAGACCCCCAAAATTGTCAACTGTCAAGTACCTAGTTGGGCTGTGCGGGGAGAAGAAGCTCTGTAAGACATTTGCCTGTGACCAAGATTGGGGGCCAAAGCCTGCTAGTCTCCATGCTGGTTAGGGGACATCACCCAGGGAATCCAAGACCACCTGCCTTGGAGCACCAATGCCTCCCTGCTTGCCAAGACCAATGTGCCCTGTGAGGAAGAGGAGAGCGTTAGAGGGTGCAAGGTCCAGTGGGGATTCCTGTGCAGTGGATTCCCTGAGCGAGGTGTGAGGAAATGGCTGCTGCACCGTTTGGTTCATTGACTGCGTGCTGGGCACAGTCAGAGACCCCCGTATGCCAGAAGAGGGCCACCATTAAGTGAGCTATGGATAGCGCTGTACCGATCGAGTTGGAGCCCGTGTACAGTGAAGGATTGGCAACCCTGTATGCCTGATGGGGCCACCGTGGATAAATTCACTGACTCATTGTCAGTGAAATTGCTCTCCCACCCTCGCAGCTCCACCATTAAGTGAGGCCTGCCCCTGCACTCTCGAGTGTTGGTGATCGAGGCCCTCCTCCACCCGCAGGTTTCCCTGCGCCTCATCCCTGGTGGTCAAGTGGATCTGTCTCCTTCCTCTCACTCTGCTCTTTCACTCGTTTTCACTCGTTTTTCTACCCTTTTTTTATCTTTCACCTTTCTGCACTTTTCTGCATCTCTGCTCTTTTGTGCCTTATTTCTGCTCATTTTCCCTTCCTCTCGCTCTGCTCTTTCACTCGTTTTCACTCGTTTTTCTACCCTCTTTTAGCTTTCACCTTTCTGCACTTTTCTGCATCTTTGCTCTTTTGTGCTGTATTTCTGCTCATTTTCCCTTCCTCTCGCTCTGCTCTTTCACTCGTTTTTCTACCCTCTTTTAGCTTTCACCTTTCTGCACTTTTCTGCATCTCTGCTCTTTTGTGCCTTATTTCTGCTTATTTTCCCTTTTTTCTTTATCCCTTATTTCCTCCCTTTACCTTTCCCCGCCGCTGCTGCCCCCGCAGCCCCTCCCCCCAGCGCGACCGGCCCAATCCAGCTTCCTCCCCGCTCCCGCCTCCCAGCTGTCCAGCCCTCCTCGACCCCTACTTAATGGCGGCCGCTGCGGGGACAGGCGAGCAAGACCACTGACTCATTGTCAGTGAAATTGCTCTCCCACCGTCGCAGCTCCACCATTAAGTGAGGCCTGACCCTGCACTCTCGAGTGTTGGTGATCGAGGCCCTCCTCCACCCGCAGGTTTCCCTGCGCCTCATCCCTGGTAGTCCAGTGGACCTCTGTCTCCTTCCTCTCACTCTGCTCTTTCACTCGTTTTTCTACCCTTTTTTATCTTTCACCTTTCTGCACTTTTCTGCATCTCTGCTCTTTTGTGCCTTATTTCTGCTCATTTTCCCTTCCTCTCGCTCTGCTCTTTCACTCGTTTTTACTAGTTTTTCTACCCTCTTTTACCTTTTTCCCCCCCCCGCTGCTGCCCCCGCGGCCCCTCCCCCCCATCGTGACCGGCCCAATCCAGCTCCCCTCCCTGCCTCCCAGCTGTCCAGCCCTCCCGACCCCTACTTAATGGCGGCCGCTGCAGGGACAGGCGAGCAAGACCACTGACTCATTGTCAGTGAAATTGCTCTCCCACCCTCGCAGCTCCACCATTAAGTGAGGCCTGCCCCAACCCCTGCACTCTCGAGTGTTGGTGATCGAGGCCCTCCTCCACCCGCAGGTTTCCCCGCGCCTCATCCCTGGTGGTCCAGTGGACCTCTGTCTCCTTCCTCTCACTCTGCTCTTTCACTCATTTTCACTCATTTTTCTACCCTCTTATCTTTCACCTTTCTGCACTTTTCTGCATCTCTGCTCTTTTGTGCCTTATTTCTGCTTATTTACCCTTTTTTCTTTATCCCGTATTTCCTCCCTTTACCTTTCCCCGCCGCTGTTGCCCCCGTGGCCCCTTCCCCCCCCCCCCAGCGCGACCGGCCCAATCCAGCTTTCCTCCCCGCTCCCACCTCCCAGCTGTCCAGCCCTCCCCGACCCCTACTTAATGGCGGCCGCTACGGGGACAGGCGAGCAAGACCACTGACTCATTGTCAGTGAAATTGATCTCCCACCGTCGCAGCTCCACCATTAAGTGAGGCCTGCCCTTGCACTCTCGAGTGTTGGTGATCGAGGCCCTCCTCCACCCGCAGGTTTCGCTGCGCCTCATCCCTGGTGGTCCAGTGGATCTCTGTCTCCTTCCTCTCACTCTGCTCTTTCACTCGTTTTCACTCGTTTGTCTACCCTTTTTTATCTTTCAACTTTCTGCACTTTTCTGCATCTCTGCTCTTTTGTGCCTTATTTCTGCTCATTTTCCCTTCCTCTCACTCTGCTCTTTCACTCGTTTTCACTCGTTTTTCTACCCTCTTATCTTTCACCTTTCTGCATCTCTGCTCTTTTGTGCCTTATTTCTGCTTATTTACCCTTTTTTCTTTATCCCTTATTTCTTCCCTTTACCTTTCCCCGCCGCTGCTGCCCCCGCGGCCCCTCCCCCCCCCCCATCGCGACCGGCCCAATCCAGCTCCCCTCCCCGCTCCCGCCTCCCAGCTGTCCAGACCTCCCGACCCCTACTTAATGGCGGCCGCTGCGGGGACAGGCGAGCAAGACAACTGACTCATTGTCAGTGAAATTGCTCTCCCACCCTCGCAGCTCCACCATTAAGTGAGGCCTGCCCCAGCCCCTGCACTCTCGAGTGTTGGTGATCGAGGCCCTCCTCCACCCACAGGTTTCCCCGCGCCTCATCCCTGGTGGTCCAGTGGACCTCTGTCTCCTTCCTCTCACTCTGCTCTTTCACTCGTTTTCACTCGTTTTTCTACCTTCTTTTATCTTTCACCTTTCTGCACTTTTCTGCATCTCTGCTCTTTTGTGCCTTATTTCTGCTTATTTTCCCTTTTTTCTTTATCCCGTATTTCCTCCCTTTACCTTTCCCCGCCACTGCTGCCCCCGCGTCCCCTCCCCCCCAGCGCGACCGGCCCAATCCAGCTTCCCTCCCCGCTCCCGCCTCCCAGCTGTCCAGCCCTCCCCGACCCCTACTTAATGGCGGCCGCTGCTGGGACAGGCTAGCAAGACCACTGACTCAGCACCTTTTTCCACCACAAAATCAAGAGCATCTACGACAACTTCGACGAAGACAACCAACACACTGAACCCTCACCAACCACCCCGACACCCAGAAACCAGCGATTGACGACTGGACAGCCCTCACCACCGAAGACACACTGAAGACAAATAAGTCAATCCACTCAGGGGCCCCCACGGACCCCTGCCCCCACCACATCTTCAACAGAGCCGCCGACACCATCGCACCCATGCTCCGCCACACCATCAACCGCTCCCTGGCGACCGCCTCGTTCCCCGACGACTGGAAACACACCGAGGTCAACCCCCTCCTAAAGAAACCCTCAGCGGACCCCACCGACCTCAAACTACAGACCCATCTCCCTGCTCCGGTTCCCAGATAAAGTCATCGAGAAAGCCATCAACAGCCAACTCGCCACATTCATTGAAGAACACAACATCCTCGACTCCTCCCAATCCGGCTTCAGAAAAAACCACAGTACGGAAACCGCCCTCCTCGCTGCAACAGACGACATCTGCACCCTACTGGACAAAGGAGAAACAGTAGCCCTCATCCTCCTCGACCCATCAGCGGCGTTCGACACAGTCTCCCACCGCACCCTAATACGCAGACTCTACAACGCAGGAAACCAGGACAAGGCCCTCGACTGGATCCGCTCCTTCCTCTCCGGCAGTACGCAGCGGGTCAGACTCCCCCTTTCCTCTCGGACCCCATACCTACCACCTGCGGAGTCCCCCAGGGCTCCTCCCTGAGCCCGACGCTCTTCAACGTCTACATGGCTCCACTCGCCCCCATCGTCAGAACCTACGGACTCAACATCGTGTCATACGCAGACGACACCCAACTCATCCTCTCCCTATCCAACGAGCCCAACACCGCCAGACGCAACTTTCGAGAAGGCATGGAAGACGTCGCCAAATGGATGAAAAGCAGCTGCCTACAACTAAACACCAACAAAACAGAAGTACTCATCATGGGCCCAAACCCCGATGCCTGGAGCGACACCTGGTGGCCCACCGCCCTTGGAAACCCGCCAACCCCCACGGACCACGCACGCAACCTGGGAATCATCCTGGACTCCGAGCTCAAAATGGACCGCCAGATCAACTCCGTCTCGTCTTCCTGCTTCCACACCCTCCGCCTCCTTCGTAAGACCTTCAAATGGATCCCCTCGAACACCGAAAGACCGTCACTCACGCCCTGGTCACCAGCAGACTCGACTACGGCAACGCACTCTACGCCGGAATAAACAAAAACCTCACCCGCAAGCTACAGAACATCCAGAACGCCGCCGCAAGACTGGTCCTCAACCTGCCAAAACACTGCCACATCTCCCAGCACCTGCACACACTCCACTGGCTCCCCGTCGAGGCGAGAATCACCTTCAAGATGCTCACCCACGCTCACAAGGCCCTCCACGGCACCGGACCAGCATACCCGAACAGCCGACTCAAATTCCACGCACCCCAAAGGACCCTACGATCAGCCCAGCTCTCCTACGCCGTGGTCCCCCGCACCAGAAAGACCAGATCGGGAGGCCGCTCCTTCTCCTTCCTCGCGGCCAAAGCATGGATCGCCCTTCCGCTCCACCTCAGACAGACAATATCGCTCCCCATCTTCGCAAGAAACCTCAAAACCTGGCTCTTCGACAGACTCCCACCTTGATGGAATGGAACCTGCATCTCCCCCCCCCCCCCCACCCCTAGCGCCTTGAGACCCTTACGGGTGAGTAGTCGCGCTTTAACAAACCCATGATTGATTGATTGAAATTGCCATGTGGAGTGGGCAGTAGTCTTTGCACGGAGAAGAGCCGGGAATCCTATATGCCAGGAGGGGTCGCCATGCAGGCCTCTGGTGTGCTTATTAAGTTGGTGTCTGTGTATAATGGAGATACTGTGACCATGTATGCCATAGGAGGTAACCGGGACTAGAAGAAAGTGTGACCTGGCCCTCAACATCGCCGGAGGAATGAAGCTGCTGTTGGAACCCCTGTGCACCTTCACCGGGACCAGAGATCTGAATCAGGTTCTTCGCATCACCTTCCCCTCACAGTGGGACAGATCAAAGACTTTATTTTTTATTATTTATTTATTTATTAGTGAAATGCAGAAAGTACATATTTGGTCAGATTTCATTACAACGCCACATGTACATGCATGTACATGTTACGTGCGTATTCCTTTGTTAAGACATGCAGCCAAACTCTTATGTCTTTCAGATATATCCATTTTATGCAGTGGCTTTGGTATTTAACAATCCTGGTCCATTATACATAACATATATGGCATGCTACACATTTTTTTTTTTTTTAACCAACTGTTTTTCTTGTTTATATCATTGGGATCCATACAGTAGTGTCGCTTCAATGATCTCTTTAGCAGGTAGGCTCTGATGGGGTTTCTGTTTCACCATGTCCTGTGTGCACTGCGTGGGGGGGGGGGAGTCTATACCTCCCTCTGGTTCTCCTGTTTCTTTGCCCACTAAGTATGTCTGGTAAGCTCCACAGATGTTCTTTGGTCTATTTTGTAGTGGGAGAAGTTCATTGTATGTCTTTGAGTAGGTGTTACAATATATTATGTCTCTGTGTCACGCTTCTAAAGTAGGGGTTGGGCCTCTTGCCCATCTTATCGCCACTCTGCGTTTTGCCAGTAACATACCAATAGATATCAATTTGCGGTCTGCTTTTCTTATCTGTTTACTGTAACCTAATAGTGCTAGGAGAGGGTCCATCTCTAGTGTTGTGCCTACTATGTTCCGAAGTTCTAGTGTGATCTTCTGCCAAAAAGAGAATATTCCAGGGTAGTACCATGCCACATGCATGAATCCCGCATTCTGTTCCGGACATCTATGGCATGCTGCAGTAACCCGTACCCAAGTCATTTCTCAGGGGTGTAATATACTCAATTTATATATGTATACTGTATTAGCCTGTATCTTCCGTTTTGTGAGACTTCTCTGATCATGTCACAACAGTATTTCCAACAGTCATCTGTGATGGTTATGTTAAGGTCTCTCTGCCATTCTATCCTCACTTTGTCCATAGAGGGTCTACGAGCTTCCTGGGCGTAGGCGTATAGTTGTATGATTAATTTGTTTGGGCAACTTCTCTGTTATCAAATATGTTAATGCTGGCATGTCTGGGGGCTCTGACATGTCATCTCCCAATAGGGAACGTAGCGTGTTGTCTGACTCTAAAGTATTGGAATCTGGTGATGGCTGTGGCGTGTATCGATTCAGTTCTTAGTGCATCCCAGCTTTTCACTGCCCCTTCATCAAATATGTCTCCCATCTTGGTAATCCCTAGTGTGCAGAGGGCCTGTGTCACCCCTTTCTTTTTTCCCAGTGTGAGCCATGAGCACCACTCCACTAACATATGCAGTGAATGTAGCATCGCTCCAGCTTGTCTCTCTAAGTGATCCCCCAGGCATGTGATGTGGCATTCAATGTATCAACGACCCTGTGTTGCCTCTTGGGAGTGGAGAATAGTGTTTGAGGAAGTAGAGTGGGGGCAACCGCATCTATCTCTATGTATAGGTATGGTAAGTCTGCCGGCCCGTGCAGCCAGTAATGCGCAAATGAGCTTTGGGCTACTTTATAGTAGAGCTCTAGATCTGGTGTGTTTAGTCCGCCCTTATCGAATGGCAGTGTTAGTGTCTCCCACTTCACCAGTGTTGTTTTCCCGCCCATGTGAGTTTGATCCTGAGAGATCGCAGTATAGTAAAAAATGTGCGTGATGGGATGTTTTGGAATAGAAATAGAAATCTTGGAAGGATTACCATTTTCATACTAGCAATGCGTCCCATTAAGGACAGTGGTAATTTATTCCAGCGATATATGTCTTTCTCAAGCTTTGCTACTGCTGTCCCATAATTTTCAAGAACAACTGTTGAGGGGTCTATGTGTATATGGATACCCAGATACCTGATCGATTCTGAGGTCCACACCAACGGGAATTCAAGGGGAACCTGCCTCGTGGCTGGGTTAAGGGGAAATATTACGGATTTTTCCCAATTGACACGAACTCCTCATACTCCTCCAAATCGTACCACTTCTCTCAGAATGGGGGAGAGATTATATTCCGGGTTTCTGACATATATCAATGTGTAGTCTGCGTATGCTGAAATTGTGAGTCTGTAGTCCGGAAAGCGGATGCCCCTATGACTGTGATATTCCCTTATAGAACACGCCAATGGCTCAGCCACTAAGGCATATAACAAGGGAGACAGTGGGCATCCCTTTCTGGTGCCTCGAGAGATATTAAATGGTGCAGTGACTGTGTTCCCTATTCTGACCTGGGCCACTGGGTTCGTATATAGCAGTTCAACTAGTTTAAAAAAAATCTCCCCCGCTCCCATTCGGGGGAGAACCGCATATAGAAACTCCCATTCAACTGAATCGAACGCTTTTTCAGCTTCGAGGAATATTACCACGGCCTTCACCCCTGGATCTATTTGCTGTATTATACCAAAAATCATACGAAGATTCGACGTGATACTGCGCCCTGGGATAAAGCTGGACTGTTCCGGTCGTACCAATATGGGCAAAAGTGGGGACAGCCTGATCGTCAATATTTTAGCATACAGTTTGGAATCGACATTTAGCAGGGAAAGTGGTCTGTATGAGGAATGGACTTCTGGAGGCTTACCTGGCTTTAATAACGTGATTATCACGACCTCTCATCGATGGAGGCATGACACCTGTTTGTGCCATTTCTGCGAATAGTGTAACCAAGTGGGGGACTAAAAGATCCTTATACACCTTGTACAAGGCCACCGTTAGTCCGTCTCCCCCTGGTGCCTTCCCAGACTGCATACTCATAATGGCTGCTCACACTTTAGATGTGTGTAATGGCACCATCAAGTGCTCCCTATGTTCAGCTGTGAGCCATGGCATAGCTATGTGTGCTAAATAATCAATTGTGTTCCCTGCATTTGGCGGTATACGTGAGCGATACAGATCAGAGTAATACTTGTGGAATGCATCTGCGATATTGCCCTCATCTTGCAGTATACTGTCGTTGTCTGCCTGAAGTTCAGCAATCCCCCGGTTCCATTTCTTGAGCGCATGAGGGCAGCTAAAGTTGCCCCTGGATTCTCCCCCTCACCGTATCTTCTGGCTGTGGTGTATTTGCCCATGTGCATCACTTTGCTGTTGGCGGTGTCATGATATTCTGCTAATTTGGATTTGATTTCTCCTAGTAGGGTGCAGTCCCCTGTTTGATGATCTAATTCTAATACCCCTAGTTCTTTTTCCAAAAGTGAGAGCCTTCCTTGTAATGACTTCAGCACGCCTGAATGTTTGGAGATTACAACTCTTCTAATATAGACTTTGAATGCTTCCCATACTATGGCATGCGAAGAATTCTTCTATTGATGTGGCTATTTCCGCTTTGAATACTGGGTCTAGTAAGGAGTGAGGGGGAAGTGCCATTTGAATGCCGAAACCCTGTAGCCAAGGAGCTCTAAATCAAGCATTATTGGTGAATGATTGGAGTATGTGCGTGGTAGGGGCGTACAGTTCACGGTCCGGGTCACAAGGCTTTTGGAATCGAACCATTAATCTATACGAGTGTGCATGTCATGTATAGCTGAGTAGTGTGTGAATCCCGGTTCCTGCGGATTGCTATGCCTCCACAGGTCCACTAGTCCCAAGAGGTCTACAGTTTCACAAAGTGCGCATGCTGCTGCAGAAGGCCGCCTGGGGGGCCTCCGGAGCGGTCAAGCTCGGGGTTCAGTATGCAGTAAAATCTCCTCCCCAGATCTGAGGGAAATGGTTCCACCGCATCCGGTGCATCCCCAATGCCCGGTAAAACTGTGGATCATAGAAATTGGGACCAATATATCCCTATTAGTACTACTTCACAATGCTCTATGGTGCAGATTGCCACCACGTATCGACCACCAGGGTCGACTATGGCTTCCTTTAATTGGGTCTTTGAATTGTAGTCTACCCATATTAGTACTCCACAGGCATGCAAATTGAATCTTGCTGCACAGAAGCATCCGCGCAGTCGCTGCTGTGAGAGCATGCTACTATTGTGTGTAGGTATGTCATCAACCATATTTGCGTGCTGGCTTTGCTATGTCTTTTACCATTACTCATGTCTTGCATATGTACAATGTTGTTTGCAATCTGCTAGTATCTCTAGATGAATAGCACATTTCACTTGTTTTTGCAACTTAAAACTCAAAAACAACCCAGAATACAACCCTCCCACGCCAATGGCCATTAAACTTTGCCTGGCTGAACATATTCCCACCCCCTCCCATCCCTGTATACTATGTGACCCATGTAACAGTATACTAACAAACTAAGGTGTATAACACATGAGGGTGGATGTTGCCAGTCTCCTGCCCTTCCCGATGCCCGGCTGAGCTATTGGTGCCATCATAGCAAAGATATTCCCGAGTTCACTGTGTCCATGCATTTAAAATTTGTTTTCGGCCATCCCTGTATTTCTGTTCACAAATGTACTCGGCCCTCTAACCAAGCCCGCCCTCGTGACTATGTCCCCATTACAGTTCAAGTCACGGAGATCAGAACAGTCTTACTGTGTTCACAGGGCCATATCCGAACTGGTCCTCCAGTGTGGCTCCCCGTAACCCTGATGCGGCTTCCTGTCCCCTCCATCTCACATGGTGGGGAGAGCAAGACACAAAGGTGGGAACGAAGCAGTACCGCCGGCTCCTGGGCGTCGGTGTCTGATCAGCATTACCTGGCTTACGCAGTTCAGTTCGACAGTTTTTAAATGTCCGTCATGTCTGTTCATTCGTCTGTCTCCTGGGTGGCGCCATCTTCATGTGGGGAGGTGTCCGGGTGGTTTCTATTGCTCCTCAGTCCTCGTTTGCATTTGAGAAACTGGAGTACCAGCTTGGGATCGTGAAGAAGTGAGCTTTCCCTTCAGACATGACCCGTAACGTTGCCAGGTATAGCATATTGTACTCCATGTTTAGCTCTCTCAGTCTTTTCTTTGCTGGGAGGAACTGTCGGCATGCTTCTTGTACATGTTGTGTAAAGTCAGGATATATGGCCAGTACTGCCCCTTCATGCCATAGCTCCTTCAGCTCTCTTGCTTTACAAAGTGCTGCGTCTGTCTCTGTAATTTAATAGCCGAGCTATTATTGGACGAGGTGGTGCCCCCGGGACCGGTCTCGGAGCTAAAGAATGGTGGGCGCGTTCTACCTCAAATATATTGGAGAATGTTTCTCTACCTATAATTCTGTCAGCAATTGCTCCACATATAGATCCATGTTTGTTTTATTAGTAGATTCCGCCACAAGCACTATTCTTACATTGTTTCGTCTGGATCTTGCATCCAAATCTTCGGTCTTTGCTTTTAATACTTGTAGCAATTTGTCAATTTTCTGGTGCATGTTGGAGTTTGTGTTAAGTATATCTTCAGCGTCTGAGATACATTTCTCGGCATTATCCAATCTTTCTGTGTGTTTATCCATTCTTTCTGACATTCTGTCCATCCGGAACGTGAGGGCTTCTATTTTCCCATCTATTTTTGTCAGGCTTCATTGCATAGCAATTAAAATTTGCTTTTAGTCATCTTCCTCTGGGGAGTCAGCAGTCTCCACGCCCGCGCCCAAGTCCACATTCTCCGCATCCTTAGGCTTGGTGGATTTCCTCGATTCAAAGGGAACTTTAGCTTGAGTTTTTCGGTTTTCCCCATTGCAACTCACGTGATCTGTGGTGTGAAGGGTGTATCTGGGGAGAACAGGTCTTGTCTGTTGTGCGCTGATTTGCCTCACTTCGTTTTGTATTTCTGAGTCTTGCAGATATCCTGCGTTTTTGTGTTATTGATCAGGCCTGCCCTTGTATACAGCTAGTAAACCACCTGATGTGCGTGACTCCGATCCTTCGACCAATTTAATTTATCCTCAGGGTGAGCAAAGCATCTGCACAGATGCGTCAACGGATGTAATGCGTTCAGCTGCTGTTAATGGAGGCGACCCTGTGATCACGAGCAGCACCTGCTTCCCAGCCTGTTTCCAATAACCCTGGGAGAAAAACTCCGAGGCTATGCGGACCTACGCAAGCCTGCGGAGTTGCTACTTTCCGCATGCTCGCGTATGCTGGCGAGATGTTTTTGACGTTCGGCAACGCGGATTGCGTGTTCAGGGGAAATATCGCGTGAACTTCACCATGCGGTCGCCAATGGGTGCGGCCATCTTGTTTTCCTATTCTTTGCATGGTTCTGGGGCCTGTTTTTCAATGCCTCTATAATCTTTTCAATCCTTTGTTTTTTCCACTGTTTTTCTGATCTTTTTTACTTATTTTCTATCCCTCTCTGACCTTAAGTGTATTTTGCGTTATATTTCTACTTTTACTGCGTTTTTAAAACTTTTTTCTACTGTTTTATATTACTTCCTTTTTTACTCTCCTACTTCTTCTCCTGACTTTATTTTTTACTCCGACATTTTCTTTTACGCCACCCGCCCACCCCAGAACCATGGCTAAGGGCACCGGCTCCAAGTCCAAGGGTAAGGCGGCTGCGCCCAAGAAGAGCCGTCTCCCTTGTGGCAGACTGCGCCCGGAAGGGGTGCAGGCCCGGGCCCTTTTCAGTGAGGCGGAGGTGGCCGCCCTTGTTTTTTTTTGTGCAGCGCCACCTCCCCTTGACCTTGGCAGCAGGCGGCAGGCCTGGCTCCGGATAAGCTACCCAGGAGCATCGCCGGCGGTGGGCAAGGGTGCGCCAGGCAGTGTTTCGCTGCTCTGGGGTCCGGCGCACCCATAACCAGCTGACCCACCGGTGGTCTGACATCTTGGACCGGGGGCAGGACCTGCTGGACCTGCTAGGTGTCGAGGTCGTGGGGCTTGGTGAGTAGCTAATAGTATAATACTAGTAGTATTGTGTGTTCTGTAGACTGTTACTGTTATTGCGAATATAATTTTTTTCCAATAGCAAGAATGCTGCTGCTTACATTGCAGGTAGGTCAATTACGTTTAAAAATCTTCTGTGATTGTTATTCTTCTAAGACACAGGTGCTCGGCGGCGCTACTAATCTTACTTGTTTTCAACTTTGCGCTCGCTTAGGCTGATTATGTAAGAGAGTTTACTTTAGAGAACTTAAGTTAGGTAATGCTAGAGAGACTCTAGTCCTTCCTTTGTCCTCCTGTCACTAAGATAGTGGTGGATTGATAGATAGTTTAGTTACTTAGTATTAGTTGGTAATTTTTTAGCGGTTTGCGTGATGCATCCTCTGTCACGTCATGTGCTGCTTACTCCAGTCCTTAGTAAACCTTTTGTAGTTTGTTGGTGAGTGAGTAATAGGCTTAGCAGAATATCAGCAGCAACTAACCAACAATTTGGTGTATGCAAAAATGTATGCATGCGTCCTCCATTTATGCATTTTGAGGACTAAAATAAATGGAAATGCAGACTTGGTGAACAACTGGCCCGTCTGGAATAGGTGAGCAGGTCAAGTGGTACGTAACTTAACTTAGGCTTAGGATTCTGGAATCAGAATGGAACACCGGATTAGTGTTCATAAATATTAACTAGACGGTCCGCGAATCCCGCGATACTACTAGTCGATCAGATTAGATAGGTCAATTTTATTGCAATTGTTTCCAAAAATGTTTTTCTGAGCGGTTTTTAAAATATTTTTTTTGTTTCACACCAATCATCAATGTTTGTCTCTTTCTTTATTATATCTTACATGATCAGCACCCAGGGGCAAGAAGACTGGGTCAGAGTCGGCAGGAGCTGGGCAAGAATCGCAGGATGCCTCCCAGGGCCAGGACCGCTCCTCTACCGAGGGCTCTGCTGCTGGCCCCAGTGAGTCCTCCAGTTGTTAATATTAATCATTATATTTCCCTAACTTTTACTGCACCTTATTTTCCAAGCTATTTCCGTTTCCTAAATCTGTTTTTTACCAAATCTTCTTCGATCTAGACTATCTGTTTCTAAATTCTTGTTATCCCTGCCTCTGCTCTGACTCTCTGTACTACTCTACTACTATATTAGTCTGTCTGTAGCTAAGCTTGCCCAGTTGGCCACTCTTTATTTTTATTTAAAAGGTTTTAAAACTCAGATTCACCAATAGCTCTAGCCACTGAGTCCAGTCCTTTGGGTTGTCCTCTTCTAGTCTTCTTAGCTTTTCAACAATTCCCACCAACAAAATGCCCAACCTGAAATGTTACTATTTTTGATAGGATAGGACATACTACTACTAGTGTCTACTCTACTCTAGTACCCGATTTGTACTAGTGATGTATGTGGTATATGTATGTGTATTTTAACTTTTTTTTCAATCTTGCTAGTGAAAACGAATAAATAGGGGGAGGTGTATATGGCATCTAAAAAATGTGTAATGTTTTTTCTAGGCGTACCAACTACCAGTGCCGGAGCCAGCGGCGGGGCAGGCGACGCCAGCCAGGAGGGAGCAGTGGATGCGGCAGCAGCGGTGGCGGGCAGTGGTAAGTTATACTTATATTCATTACTTATTGACAATAGTTATGCACTCGCTGCAAGGGTGTACACTGTATGTTGAGAGAGACTAAGTAAGTTGTTGTGAACAACAGTTGAAGAAGACACCCTTTACTTCGCATTAGAGCAATAGCATTAGCGGCAGGAGTAGTAGTTGCGTAACTAATGGCCTCTTCTATCTGACTTCAACTCAGCTGGGAAAGTTTTATGGAGAAGACTAAGAGTCAGATCAGATGACCTTGATGGATGGGTTGAACGAAAAGGGATGGAAGGAGGAAGGACGGGCGAGATGTAATATATATGACTGGCAGAGAAGGATACGTGTGATGCATGCATAGGTGGCTGATAGGAATAGATGCATGGGTGGTTGAAGCAGGATGGGTGGAAGGTGAAAGAAAAGATGCCTGCCTGGGTGGGTGAAACTGTATGGGTGATAGCAAGAATCCTCCGGGGTGTTTCATGGGTCAAACTCAAAGGCAAGGAAGGACGGACGCATGGGTGATGGTTTAAAAAATAATAAAAGAAAATAAACCGCGCCAGAGTAGCAAAGCCAAGGAGAACAAAAGTTGTATTTTCAGAATACTCCCTTGACTCTCAGTAGTTTGCAAGCACAGCATATATATTGTGTATGTATGTTGTTACTTATCAAGCACCTCCCTCCAACTCCGAGGCCCACTCTCTACCTATGTTAATTTATTTTCAACTGTGTCAGCCTGCCATGGGTGGCTTATCGGCTGCATGGTTACACAATCAATCAAAACCAAGTTACTCATGTTGTCCCATATATAAGCAATGATCATTTGAATCAGATATCATCTGCCTTGTTGTAGTAGGCAGGGTGAAAGTGAAATTGAGCAGTTGCCCTTGATGTAATAACAGAGTATGGCCAGTGCCACCCATAATAGAAAAATAAGATGATTGTGTAGTCAGCTTCCCCACCTGCAGACAGTAGTAAATAAAAATAACGTGAGTCTGCAGACTGCGTCACAAGTATGTTTGTCTTCTTGGGCGCGAGCCGACTAAGCTGGCATGCCGGCTACAACAAGGTTACTTAATTTTGCTAAACAAGAGAGAACTCGAGTCCATAGTGCTAGTATAATGCCTGAAACTCCCACAAATGTTAGAGGCCGAGGAAGTGGGAGGATAGATACCACAAATGTTATGTACTGTGCTTGCTAGTGCTACTGTGCCACTATGTGTAGAATTAATTTTGTGTTACTGTTTTGCTAACAGTATTGGTTACAATAGTCTTTTTTCTTTTTTGATATAGCTACTCCTTCCCAACCAAAAAGACGAGACAGGAAGGAGTTGGCAGCCATGGCCCGGCGCCGGAAGCTTGAGGCCATCCTCACGGAATATCGGGGCTGGTGGTTCTGGTGGAGACGGAGGAGATGGCAGCAGCTGCAGCCTCCTCCACTGCCCGGGCCCCAGCCAGGCCCCTCGAGTGGTACGGCGCCACGGTCAGGCAGCCGCCCGCTGCACTTCTGTATCCAACACTGCTTTCCCCCCTGTGGATGCAATTGTAGACTTTTCCAGCGCCGCATGCTCCTCCGAATGGCACGCCTAGAGGAGCAGCTAAAGGAGGTCCTGGCTACTAACCGGCGACTGCAAGCCCGCCGATAGAGATCCTGTTGGATTGCCCCTTTTTTATTCCTTTTTTTGGTGGGTGGGCATTGGGCATTCGTTGGGGAAAAGTTGGGGTTTATATATTCATGGACAATTTTATTTTTGAATTTAAGGACATTGGTTGGACTTTTTGGACATTGGTTGCGGTTAGGGAGAGGGGTGGGTCAGGTGGGAGTTTTTACATTAGTTTATTTTGTTAGGGGACTAAATTATATTTATACTTAGACTTTACATACGATGTAAATGTTTTGTGGGGGGGTTACTCTTTTACGTCACATGGTTTCCTTCCTTTGCTGCTGCAGGGCCGCAGCCAGTTTTTGTTCATGTATTTTGTAGCACACGAACAGATAGATGCGGTACCCTCACTGAGTGACTTGTCCTACTAGTACTGTCAGTCTCTCCTTCTAGACTATGCAGTCTGCAACTGGACTCAAGGGTGTGGGTGTGTGAATTAATGAATAAATTTCCATTATTAATTATGCCTCCCCCAAACTTCTTCTCTTACCTGTGATTGATGTTTAAACTTAGGCACAGCGATGGCTGCATGGTGATGATGGTTTGGTTTCCCAAGATGCCATGGTTTTGGTGGTAGTACAGTATACACTGGCAGTAGCATTTGCAAAAAAATAAAATGAGACAGTCAGTCGCCTGAGAGAGACTATGGAAGGAGTAGTAGAACGAAGTAAAATAAGACATAATGGTGGCTGGGATAGCCTAGTTCAACAAGTTACAAACCGTAGTTGACTCGAGTCACTCGACACAAGCATAACCTTTAGTGCTGTAACTTAGGAGGGGGATGATGAATCCAATCGATGCCGGCAATTAATTATGATGGATTATGTTCCTTTGGAAAAAAAATTGACTTGCAAATATACTGAGCATGGGTGGGCATTGGCAAGCAGAAGAAGATCCTCGCCCTGCCTTGAATGAAATTGAACTAGTGTTGCTTTCACCACATCAGCCCCAGCAAGTGTGTGATCAATGATTGGTGTAAATTTAATTTAGTCACACCTCAATATACATCACACAGCCCGGGGGAAGAGGGTTAGGGTTTAATGAATGGTTGGGAAGGGGTATTTGAGGGAAAGTTTTGACAAAGACAAACACTACACATGGACAACAACAACTGAACAACACACACAATCTTTCTAGACGACCATCATATATCTGTTAAGGGAGAAAAAGGAAATGCATGCATGATGATGACTTGATGGTTAATGATGATAAGTAGTACTTACTAACTGGACTAGTAGACAGTACAGGGCAGCAGTATATTATTAATTATTATTATGCTATTTGCCTTGCCTGTCTGCCCTCAGAGAGACCCAAATTACATACATTTTATGTTCTGTTGTACCGAGCTTCCTTTTAAAGCTAGTAAAGAAAATTAAAAAATATCTGTAGGGATAAATTATAAGCAAAGAGCAAACATAATAACAACAACAACAAACACACAGTCGTAATAATTGGAGAGAAAAAAATAAATCAAATTATTTAAAAGATGATGAATGATACTAAAGTTACTGTATGTTATCCTGGTCAAATTGGGGAGTTGCATCTCGGCATTCCTCTTGGTCCTCCCTTTCATGGACGCTGCGTCCGTCAATCTTGGGTGCCACTGCCTGCCTGGCGGATGCGGATTGGTAGGTGAGTGTGAGTTGTTTTTCTCTGTTTAGCACAGGGTAAAGGCTGGCCTGTAAGTGTAGATGGAAAAACAAAAGGGATATTGAAAAATCAAGGAGAAAAAAAAGCATGAATTATGGAGGAGTGCAAACACTTTCAGAGGCGGCATGGCTAAATCATGTCTACTCTGTTGTATTTTTCCAGCATTAACATACAACAGCAACAGGACAGAGCAGGCCCACGGCGCCGACCCAACCTCCACTTAGCTTAGATCTTGACTGAGCCAGACAGTCACAGAGCACACATATACATCAACATAGCATTTTCCAAAGTAAGTAACTAAATCAATGCACGGCTGTCAATCATACCACTACTACACTCGTGACTACTCGACTCCACCACTACTACATAGATATGTAGGTCTGCTGTGGTTGTTGTTGACTTGTTTACCGTTTATGCCACTTCGTGATTTGAAACGCCCTGAGTTATTCCATCAATTATCTCCGATCCAACTGACTGACTGCGAAGATACTATGTGGTCATCATCATGGTGTTGTCCAACTCAGTCTGTAGTGTACCGAGTGAGTCCAGATTCCATAGTCATAAATGCAATGGATCGGCCTGCAGTAGAAGTACAATTTTGTTATTAAACAACAAGAAGGGGAACATTGACTTGAGTCACTTTTAGTGTGTAGATTAAATACTAGTACACTTTGACTACATTTCATGCACAACAAACAACAACACAAACACCAATCACTCAGAGTCAGCGTCCAATGCATGCCATCATTACCTGTTCCTTCTCATCTTAAGTTAAGGGGAAGTCTCTCTCGGCTCGGAAAGGAGTATAGCTATAGTCATCATGTTCCACTTCTTTTGGAGGGACTCGACGAGGAAACATTTCTTGTACTATTCTCCATCCAATGTCTGACTTGAGGGAAATGGATTTAGGGCGAGTCAGGAGGATGGAGCAGGACTCGGAGGAGTGGACTTAAATGCACACAGCTGCAACTCCAATATGGCAATAAAAAGAGAAGACGGTGGTGATGGATTTGTTGTGATTCGAACCAGAAAGTCAGAGACACACACAAATAATAAAAGTAAATAAGGAAGAAAGAAAGTAACAAGTTGAAAGCCTAGTTGTCAGGGAAGTAGAGCTCTTCCTCAAACTCTGGTGGTTCAACCAGAAGTAGGTCATCTAACACACTACTTCCGTCACCTAAGTCGCTGTCCTCATCTTCGTGCTGTGATTCACGGATTTTGTAATCCGGTGGTATGAAGTGCTGCTTCATTTTGATCATGTTAACCTCTCCACATTTTTGGGCGAGAGACTGGTCCTTTTCACTGTTGCAATGGCACCAGCAGCACTGAAAACACGCTCAGAAGAGACCCTTGCGACAGGGCAAGCCAGATAGTTTATCGCCAGCGTGCTGAGGACTGGGCATTGGCGCCTTTTCCCATACCAATACACCAATGGGTTTTGATCAATGTAGACCTCTGTTGGGTCATCCAGATAGGCCTCGACCATCCGCTCAATGCTCAGGGGTGCTCCGCTTTGCTGGGCCTCTTTTGCCTTTGCATCAGCACTGGACCTAACACGCCCTTGCTGTAGATACCAATCCTGTGCCGATTTTACTGGGGCTGATGATCCTGTTCATGCTGTTGTTGATAGTGTTGGTGACTGCTGTGAGCCAAACGCACTGCCCTCAGGCTCTGAAGTTGAACTTGACGCTGGATGCCCTGCAGTACTTGTTGTGGGCTGGAGTAGTGTGCCTTTAATTACCAGCCGTTCTTTTTCAAAGTCACTGGCTACCTCAGCTATCCAAGTTTTGTACTGGGCAACATCCACTTCTGAAAAAGGAATTAATGTCTTAGTGTTCAGTGCTGATTTGTACCGTGGATCCAGAATTGTGGCAGAAATGTAATGTTCGTCTGACACAATCTTAGTTTGCACCCTTGTATTTTCAGCTAAGTGAAGGGCTAAGCTCTCCACCAACTCATATGCTTCATTTTTTTCCTCCACACCTGCGTACGTGTCAGACACCGCCTTCAGCTATTGCTCTAGCATGTGCAACATTGGGATAGCTTGGCCCATAGTACAGTCCTCCTTGCTGACTTCACGTGTGAAGAGCTCGAAAGGAAGTAGCATCTCTGTCAGGCATTTAACTAGGCCCCATTGGTCCATCTCAATGGTCATGCCTTTCACAGTAGCATCCCCTAGTCTTTGCATGACATAGTCATTGATTGGTCTATTCTGCTCAAACAGACTTTCAAGCATGTAATAGGTTGAGTTCCTACGTGTTGGCACCTCCTGGATGAGTGCTTTGACTGGCACTCTATGCTCACGTTGAATGATCCTCAGCTGCTTCCGGGCTTTAAAAGAATGGCTGAAATGTGTGCATATTCTTCTGCAGGTGGTCAGTAAGTTGCTGACTCGGTATTCTTTTTTCAGAAAGTCTTGAACAATGATGTTAATGCAGTGCGCCAAACACAGGACCCTGAAATAGCCACCATCGGCCATGGCCTTAACTATATTACTGCCATTGTCCGTGGCAACAAAACCAATGTTAAGCCCTCTTGGTGCAGCCATTCAAAGACCTTGCTGTCAAAGTCTTCCAAAATGTTGGCAGCAGTATGAGATTTCTCCATGGCGAACATGGCTACAGTTGCATGTTTCCGAGTGGCATTAAAAATCTCGGCAGTGTCAACAACACCTGCTGCAGATATCTTTTCTCTAACCCCCACAAAAGAGATCCAGTGTGCAGTGATGCACATGTAATCAGTGGCTTGGCAACTGGTCCACATGTCTGTTAGGTGGATAGTGTGAACAGCACTCTCCTGCAAAGCTTGTCCAAGCAATTCCAGCACGTCGTGATGTAGTGCTGGAACAGCAACTCTGGCGAAATAGGACCGGCTGGGAACCTTCCATTTTGGGCAGATGGCTGTCACAAATTCCAGAAAACCCACCCATGCCACAAAAGAAAAAGGGAGAAGGTCCAGCGCTAACATTTTCGCCAGCTTCGCATTGTACAAACGTGCCGTTGGGTGGTTGCGTTCGTACTGCCCCTCCGACCTAAGCATGCTGACAATGGTAGGCTGGATTTTTTTTTTTCCTTTCTGGTGCCGCTGATGCAGGTGACTTCTTGAACACAGATGTTGTTAGGCTCAACAACGCACTTTTTTTCACTGCGGTACTCTGTTGCCTTGGTGTCTCAGCCTGACTCTTACTACGGTGCCACAGAGATGTTGCTGAGGATGATGACGATGTGGGCGGTAGTGGTACCACTGCACTGCTGGGGACAGGGCTACTTTGTGTACCAGAGAAAATGTCTCCCTCTTGTTCACCTTCCACCGCGATCGTATCTTCTTATACTTCTTCATCCCCACCGACAGCAATGGGTGCAGTTTTACTTTTTTGGCTGCTCAGGTGCGCCTCCCACTGGATCATGTGGTGTTTTTTCAGATGGGATATTTTGCCTCCGGTACCATAGTGTGTACCAAGCTTACCCCGACTAACACTTTGTCGACAAATTGAGCATGTAGCAACGTTCTCCTTCTTACTGCTAACCGAAAAGAAGTCCCAAACTGGGGAGGTGAACTTTCTTGCACTGCTGGAGGTGCCACTTGCAATGCCGGATGAACTGGAGGGTGTGCCTGGAATTTGACTCTGTGCAGTACCACTACCTACTGAGGTGGTGGTTGTGCTGGATGTAAGTCCCTGCCGGGCCTTTGCAAATGCAAATATGGAAGCTGGAGGTGGTGTTGGTGTTACCTGTGTTGGTGGTATCCGTGCCACATCCCTCACAGCAATTTAGGATGGGATAATGTCGATCTCCATCTCCACTGGGTCGGGAGTGATGTTCATGATGACTGGCTCGTCATCATCCTCCTCTTCTACATCTACCTCCATAACTCTAAGGCTTTCTGGAACCTTCCTTTTCCCTAGCCTTGTCTCGTGGTGTGCCTCACTCTCAGACTGAGCCGGTGGCTTCCAAGTGGCATCTAGATCATCAGAAGGGGGTCTTGAAGAAGAAGTTGATGGACTAACCCTCCTTTTCCTTGCTGGGGATCTGGAAGACAATGGATCTTCTGAAAGAGTGGCTTGCTCTTCTTCCTCTGCAGGAAGTTCGATTTCCTGTACTGCCCCTACTTCGGGAGGAACAACTACTATTGTGGGCAGTGGTTGCGGCTGTTGTTGCCCACTTATCTGCTGAGTTTCCTCCTGCGTTGATTGGGTACTACTTTGCGACAACGATAAGTCAATTTCAACATGACTGCTCGTTGGCGTTTGCGTAATTAGACTGGTTGCCTCTGCGACACACATGGGCTTGGGCCTAGGTTGTTGGGGTGGGCCCACTGATGCAGAGGTGCTGCTCCCAGCTTGCTACATGGACTCCGCTGCTGCAGGACTAATTTTTTGTTTGCCAAAAAACATCCTGGGCGGCACACCAGTCTTGGTAAGTGCCACTTCTTCCTTCTTCTGTTCCTTCTTCTCACTGGCAACTTTCTTGGTACTGGAGGACCTGTTAGCTTTCCTTGGGGCCATCTTCTTCAGATGTCAGCAGGACGCAGTTGCACAAGTTGCAGAGGTGTCTGTGGTCACACGTCACGTAACGTCGTGCGCAGCAGGACTTCTGTCTGGCAGTACAACGGGTGATGATGACACCTCCCCCTGAGTCCTCAGTCTTTTGTGCACCTAAAAGCAAAGAAGCCAGAAGAACATCAGTGAAATGTTGCATTTGTTGTTGTGGTTCAATTAATACTGGGCCCGATTCACAGAACTAACTTATGTCAAAAACGTAAAGTTAGTACTTTTTGGTATTCACAGAATACACTTACTGTATGAATGTCCGCCACCGGCCGGAATCTCCACCATCGGGCCGGAATCTCCACCACCGGGCCGGAATCTCCGGCCAGTGCGGACATAAAGTTAGTATGATTAAGTGCATTCTGTGAATACCAAAATGAGTAAGTGCATTCTGTGAATACCAAAAGTACTAACTCTACGTTTTTGACGTAAGTTAGCTCTGTGAATCAGGCCCACTAGTAGTACAAACAAATATAATATATAACTTTGTGTGTGGTGATCACACTTGTTAGTGTTATATTATTACATTTTATTAACTCAGTTATTAAAAAAACATAACAGTGTAGCCATTTGTGAGACTTTGACAACAAGGGCTTTCATCGTATACTGTGTACACTCAGGAAGGATAGGAAAGAAGAAGAACAAAAACAAAAATACAAATGTAATGGAAGTGGAACCTGTTTGGCATTAATTTGCGCATCACGTCATTCAGGGAGCTGCAGCTGGCAAAGGGGATGGAAGCAGTAAGCCAAGAGGAACAATGGAAAGACATGCAGGCCTAAATGGCAAAAGCAGCACACTACCACCACAAAATGGCCACCAGCCACATTTTCACACAGTCACAACAAGCAGGAGGCCTGGAAAACAATGAACTCAAGCAGGCCTGTATTATATGGCCAGACAAAGGAGGCATGCTTGCTAAACAACACAGCTTAAATGCAAAAATGCGAAAACGAAAATCCACAGGGCTAAAAAAGGTTGGAAAGTTACACAACACAAGTACAACCACATCTCACACACATCCAACAAAGGCATTCATTTAACACACGCCAAAAAAAGTGAAATACCCCCAAAAAACACATTTTGCAGTTCCATCCAATGCCATCCATCCATGCCCTAAATGATGTTTAAATTCAACAGACACCACAGAAACAGTTGTTTCATGCACCCATGAGTAGCTCTGGGCCTACTGGCTGAAAGGCCTATTGGCAGACTAGGCCACAAGCTTCCAGGCCTATGGCAAAAGCACACTGCCTGGCTTCACAAAATGGCCACCAGGCAGCCACATGGCCAGGCCACCCACAACAACAAGAAAGGGAAGACAGACAATGCAGGCCTATGGCAAAAGCACACTGTCTGGCTACACAAAATGGCCGCCAGGCAGCCACATGGCCAGGCCACCCACAACAACAAGAAAGGGAAGACAGACAATGCAGGCCTATGGCAAAAGCACACTGCCTGGCTTCACAAAATGGCCGCCAGCCACATGGCCAGGCCACAACAACAAGAAGCATAAGCCAAGAGGAACAAAGGAAAGACATGCAGGCCTATATGGCAAAAGCAGCACACTACTAAACTACCCCCACAAAATGGCCACCAGCCACATGGTCACTCACAGTCACAACAAGCAGGAGGCCTGGAAAACAATGAACTCAAGCAGGCCTGTATTATATGGCCAGACAAAGGAGGCATGCTTGCTAAACAACACAGCTTTAATGCAAAAATGCAAAAACGAAAATCCACAGGGCTAAAAAAGGTTTGCAAGTTACACACCACACACACATATCCAACAAAGGCATTTATTTAACACACATCAAAAAAATGAAATACCCCAAAAAAAACACATTTTGCAATTCAATCCAATGCCATCCGTGCCCTAAATGATGTTTAAATTCAACAGACACCACAGAAACAGTTGTTTCATGCACCCACGAGTAGCTCTGGGCCTACTGGCTGAAAGGCCTATTGGCAGACTAGGCCACAAGCTTGCAGGCCTATGGCAAAAAGCACACTGGCTGGCTCCACAAAATGGCTGCCAGCCACGTGGCCAGGCCACCCACAACAACAAGAAAGGGAAGACAGACAATGCAGGCCTATGGCAAAAGCACACTGCCTGGCTTCACAAAATGGCCGCAAGTCACATGGCCAGGCCACCCACAACAACAAGAAAAGGAAGACAGACAATGCAGGCCTATGGCAAAAGCACACTGCCTGGCTTCACAAAATGGCCACTAGCCACATGGCCAGGCCACCCACAACAACAAGAAAGGGAAGACAGACAATGCAGGCCTATGGCAAAAGCACACTGCCTGGCTTCACAAAATGGCCGCCAGCCACATGGCCAGGCCACAACAACAAGAAGCATAAGCCAAGAGGACCAAAGGAAAGACATGCAGGCCTATATGGCAAAAGCACCACACTACTAAAAACTACCACCACAAAATGGCCACCAGCCACATGGTCACTCACAGTCACAACAAGCAGGAGGCCTGTAAAACAATGAACTCAAGCAGGCCTATTATATGGCGAGACAAAGGAGGCATGCTAAAAAAGACAGCTTTAATGCAAAATTGAAAAAATGAAAATCCACAGGGCTAAAAAACGTTTGCAAGTTACACAACAACCACACCACACACACACATCCAACAAAGGCATTTATTTAACACACACCAAAAAAGTGAAATACCCCAAAAAAAAGACTTTTTGCAATTCAATCCAATGCCATCCATGCCCTAAATGATGTATAAATTCAACAGACACCACAGAAACAGTTGTTTCATGCTCCCATGAGTAGCTCTGGAACTACTGGCTGAAAGGCCTATTTATTGGGCCAGACTACTGGGCTAGTGAATTAAATAAATATTGCAAATTGATTGCAAAAGTTGGAGAAAATGTAGTGTACTTTGCAACATGTTTCCTTTATAAAACAAAACTAGTAGAAAAATTACATACAAAGAAAAACAAGTAGGCCCCTACTGAAACTACAGACCACCCACAACAATAAATGTAAAAAAGATGATGAAAAGTACACAAAAATGTAGGTGCAATGCCCCAATCAAACAAACAACACCAATTCTCCAACTTACTTGTAAAATCTCAAATCCAAAAGTCCTCAAATCCAATGATATATGGTGCAGCAGGCACAAAGAGTGATCCTTCTAGCTCCAAATCCAAATGAAAAGTGAACAGGACATGGACAAAGCACTGGGAGGAGCCTGCTGGACAGGAACAGGAAGTTGGAGACTCTGGGGCACTTCCTTCCCCTTAAAAAAAAAAGTAAAAAAAGAAAAAGGACTCCTTGCACAAAAAAGTACAGCCAAATGTCAATCTGAGGGTTTTTTTTCCATCCAAATCATCATTTTCAAGAAGGTTTTATGCTGTTCGAGAGATATTCTTCTCCAGATTGCAAATTCTGCGTGTTCGGCATCGCGATCTTCACGGAACTTCCGCCGGATGTCCGATGGCGCGTCCGAATGACGTGTTCGCGATCGCACACTCTCGCGGAATCGTGCGGCCGGCTACCAAAATCTCGTGGCGCACGCGAACGGATAGGAAATCTCGTCGGCGAACGCAGGGATCCGGGTAAGTCGCTACTGCGCGCGCGAAAACGCATTTTGAAAGCGCGAACAAGAAAAAAACTCCGCTCCGCCGCAGATCGCGGAGTTTTTGGTAACTCCGCGTTCTACGCGGAACGCGAAGTTGCCAAAAATCCGCAAACTCCGCGAGCTGAGCGAATTTTAACGCCCAGGGTTAGTTTCCAACTGTCCATCTGAACCATTTATGACATCACACATGGGTGTTTACCTGCCATAAGCATGGTATGTCTCCTGTGTAATTCTCTCACGACTCCTATGCTGCATTCAATATCCTCTGGTCCACATGGACGGCGAGGGGAGAGTCCCGATCCCATGTGTTAGGCCTCACCACATCGTGCTCGCGGCCCGTAACACTGTAGGCCTGTTAGTGCAGAGATGCGCTATGCGATCTCCGCGCTATCCCTGTACAGACCAATGATGCCAGGCGAGCCTGTTATTCCGGATGGTTTCTTTGAGGCCGCCTGCGTACCAAGTGTACTCTCTGTTCAGAACACTCCTGGTTATTGCGGCCCACAGGCAGCCGCGTCCGATCTCTGGCTCAGTGTGTTCCTGCCTCTGTGGGTGTCCGCTCCACGTATTCGGGCTCACCAGGGAGCGTCGCACATCACGGTATTGCTCACGGTTCAGGACGTCTCCTTCTACCGCTCACACTGTTCTGGAGCCCGGTCTTGCTCGGCTCCGAACGCAGACCTCCATATGCTCATGTCCGGCCTCTGCTGCACTCCGGTCAACACAGCGCGGGCTGCAGGCCCAAAGTCTCGGCGTCCATCAGCTGCAGTAGGAGAAAGGCATATTAAGTTACTATTGTCTACGATACTTAAGATAGCGACTTATTGAAGGATTGTGTAGCCGGGACTCCGGAGCGACGCTATGCCTCAGCCATCTTGGAGCCAGTCAAGCTCTGCCCCCCGGACAGACCAAAGACTTACCTTGCAAGGAGGAGCCACAAGGAGCCTCCTGTCACTGCAGGCTGCATGCGGTGTTCTCACCTGAACCAGCTGCTCCAACGCCCGCAGAGGGCGTGCGCTCAGGAACTCTGGACACTCCTATCCCGCAAGCAAGAGTAGGACTGAATTCAGGCCAAGTCAACCCTGGAGAACATGCTTGCTAGATAGCGCTTTAGTGCTGAAAAACCTTTCACTTTACAATAGAGTCGAAGTGGACTCCTGAGACTGAGACTACCAGCGGGGCTTACCCAGGATGTTGTCTAAAGTGGATGGGGAATAACCATGATCGCTAGAGTGGGGAGGGAGTGGGGAACAGGGAACTGCCTCAAAACACTAGAGCCCTGAAATCAGGGGAACTGTGTAACTGTGTGTGAATGGCATATTTACCTTTGTGTTGATAGCCGTGAAATAAAAATACTTCTCTTTTTAAATAAAATTTAGTATTTGGCTGGACAATAAATTAACCCTGCTGTTGGGCCTAGTTTGAGTTGTATGCCCGTGTTTACTCCCTGTATCCACCTCCCCTCCACCCCTTTGCACCCTGAGGGAGATTTGAACTGCTTGGGCCATGCTCTTACTGAGAGCGCTGAGCTGAAGGGGTATTTGACCAATTGTTCAGAATCTACAATTGGAGGAACCCTGGCATATCAGCAGTAAAATAACTCAACCCCCACGATTGGGCCCAGTAACCCTTGCTTGCCCGTGGCTCTCTGAAAGAGGGTCTGCCAGTATTTATTTCTGAAAAATAAAATGGAAATAGCTGTGACACACAGCATTTCTCCCTGCACGTGGAAAAAATGCATCAGCAGGACTGCCCTAAATAGCCCAGACTGTCTGATGCATGAAAGGTGGTAGCCTAGTGGTGTATAGCCTGATGTCAGTCAACTTTTGACACAGCTCTAAATGAGACAGCTTTAGCTGTTTGCCAGAGTTCATGCGATGCACAAAACAAAATATACAGAGGAGGCCTATAGGTCAGCTCACTTCAGTCATGAATTTCTTTGGCTCAGCTCCCCTCGACCCATTGCATGGTGAAAGCGTCATTGACATTTTGGATCAGCGCACAGGAGTATTTTCTCTTTACCTCTTTACCATCATGTAAATGGATATTACATACATTAGTCTGCCTAAAGAGATCTTTCATTGCAATGCCTGGTCAATGACGCACCAATGCACTGAAATGGATGTGCATTCCGTTGCCTACTCCAAATGTTCACCTACCCATCACTCGCTTTTGCCCCCACACCTATTAATAGCAATACTCCTACCCCTACTCTGTCCCCTACTCATACCACACCCTATCCCTTATCCTACTCCCCCTCCAAGCCTACTCTCAACCCATGCCTACCTCTAAATCTACCACAATTCCCACTTGTAAGAATATCCCAATTTACAACTTCTATTACCCATTCTCCAAGGACCTGATCTGCAAAAAAACTATTATATATCTTCAAAGCTTGAACATGCTCAAACATACTTTTACCTTTTTTTGCATTACATAAACTTTTCTAAGAGCATGTTTCATAGCAGCACCAGTTGCCTGCTTCCAGGTGTATTTCTTTTGCAGGGATTCTGCTCTTAGAACAGAACTATGCTTGGACCCTTAGAACATCAGTATGGAGGGACTGAGTCACCATACCACCTCAGTATCTATGAGTCTCAAAACCGGCCCCCACCCTGGCGGCCCACCGGGGAAACGCCCTGGTGCCCGCTACGGCCAGTCCGGCCCCGAACACAACACTCTCGACCCTCTCAGGGATTGCGGTAACAGGACACACCCTTTTGCTCTCTCACTCATCCAAAATAAGATAAACGGGAGACACAAAGGAAGTTTAGAATATTTATTTAAACAATTGTGCTCTGAAATGCAGTATACTTGCCACAATTAGAAACCAAATGCATAATAAAAATACAGTTAGCATGGTTAATAATCCATATACAATGAAAAGCCCTGCCATTTTATAGGACAGAGTAACCCAACCCCCCTCCCTTGCTAATGAAGTTAAATGATTATATATCAAAGATCTCTGGGATTACTGGCAGACCGCACACCTTAGCATTCACAGATTGATGTTCTACATCTCAGCACACGCAGTGCTCTTGTCTCAGATCTCTCATTCCATATGTCTGTTTTTTTGCTCATGTGCTAATTTATATGATAGGACTTGTGTGCTCATAAGCACCAGCTGCCTTTTTGTGTTGTCTAGGTGCTAGTGCCTGGCCAGAAAGAATAACAAGGAACATTGTTGTTTGACCTTGTCTATGGTGTTCAGAATAAATTCCGGGAAAAGACCAGAACACGAAAACATATGCAGGTTCCATGTGAAAGTACAATGTGGCACAAAAGCAAGGATGTTTATATAGTAAAGTGTGCAAAGGAAAATGAGGCCTACAACGTGCACAGTTAGGCTAACATAGGGAAAACTACAATGGACCATGCAGGAAACACACAACACCTTCCCTTTAGTTAGGATAGCACAGAGAGTACTAGGAATGATAAATGTAATTTGAAAGTAAACATACTCAAAGAATCCAGAATATCACTCGCCATTTCGTAGGCCAAAGGCTCCATGAAGGAATCCGACTCTGCACATTATGATTGGTCCATAGCCCAAGTCACGAGCTCCAAAGAACAAACATGCTCTCCGGTCTCAGCGATACTGAGACAGTTAACGGGCAATCTGAATCAGTGTTAATAGAGCCTGTATCTTGTGATCTATGCACCAATGCACACGATTCCTCTTAGGCCAAAGGCTCAAACATCGTATTATAAAGAAGTCGCAAGCCCAAAAGACAGTTCTGAAAATGGGTTGCTAAGGGACTCATCAGTAGTCCAAAATCCAAGGCAGCAGACGGTTGCAAAGCCAAGCATATGTCCAGTGCCCATTGAAAGGGGCACCAGATGCAGTGGAACACAGGATATGCAGATAAACCAGGCAGGGTGAAATGTCAAAGACCAATCAAGATGCAGTTCCTGTAGCAGAAGCATTCCAAAGATATGATTCATACGCTCACGGTAGTGCTGAAGCGAAGCCAGTTCCAGAGCACCCGCAAAAGGAGCATCCATTGCGGAAAAACAGGAAAGGATAAGAATGCCACAAATGAGGAATAACAGCAATAGTAATCCTCCGAACACACTAGAGAAAATGGAGTGGCTAAAAGCCAGGATTACTCCAAAGATGGTCTTGAATGACTAACAAGGCCCAAGCCTACAAGTTTTAAAAAGTGTGCAAGGCTGGCCGTACTAGAAACATTAAAGATTTGATGCACTAATTCTCCGAAATGCAGGGGAAGGTTAGTATTTAACAATGACTGTATTTCACTAGAAGTTCTAGCCACCTGCAATTCAAAGGTCTCACGGGCAGATGTAAGAGCTACTTTTTGCTGAAACAACAACGCTTTGAGTCTGATTACTTTGTTGAAGTTCTGCCTTCAAAGTTGGAGTGGAAGGCCATAGAGAGCTAACTATAATCCCATGTGGAGGGGGAAAGAACCCATTGTTGCAACAAGTGACTAACTTTAAAATGGACAAAATATACGGCACTCCAACCCGAATTCTGCAACAGTCTTGATCACTAAACATGAGATAACTACTGTTAGAGATGACCGTAATGAAAGGGAGAATTGCGGGAATCGGGATTCTTTTTAAATAACAAGACAAATTGGGCGCTATAGTGTTGCATGCGCCGTGAATTTTAACTTGTTTACAAACAAGTGAATGTCCGAATGTAGAGTTGCATTCTTCACCAGTGATAAAAACGTTCTTGTCACTACATTCACAACAATACGCAAAGGGGGGCGACCATACTTTATGTATGTAACTGCTATCTAGGGGTTAGTATCTACCTACAGGAAAATGTTTCATGCATGCCATAAATTGAAATGTCCATGTAGGCATTGAAATAACTCTGTGTATTAACCACAGCGCCAAAGGCGTTTCAGCTATCGTGAAGGGGAGTTGTTCTAATTTTCTAAATGCGGCATTGTATAGGTCACATCTTTCATGGCCATCATTTGTTGTTTGCGTGTTAAATTATAAGGTAAAAACAAATCAGTACAATTCAGGTATTGCCATGGAATGCACCCATTTTTAAGTGTTTGAAGCATCCAACTAAACTGCATAATAGATCTAAGCTGACTTTGCCCATGGTATAGCGTTGACAGATCACTCTGCACAATGTCAATAACAGACAATACAATGTTGCGCAGGTTGTAAATATAAGATGACAGTGTGTTAATACTATTATCAACAACAGCAAGCACTTCGTCCAAATTATCTTGGTCTTTTTGTCTTAAACGTGCAGCAGCTTCCGTTTGGTAAAATTTCCAAATTCATTATAAGTAGCATATATAAATCTTTTAGAATGTGGGGATTTTGGACCGAAAGAAAATCTGATAAATTCATGTCCTCAGACAGGAGAGAAGGATGTTGTTTCACTGCAGACAGTATAGAATGTTCCAACCATTGTTGACATAGCCTTCCTACCGAATAGGCTATGACAACACCAGAATGTGTTGACTGAGAGTATTGGGGATCAGGTCTACTCTACTTGACTTAAACCCTAGTGTGGAATTAAGGAAACGAGCATGACAACCATTTATGTCCACTGGTCACAATAAACACCTTCCAGGACTCGAAAACGAAGAATTAAATGTACCATTCTGCCCCATGCTATTTAATTGTTCTTTGGTGAAATTTGCAAAACTCTGCCAATTATCAAAGCGGGCGACAGAGGTAATGGTCAGGGCATTCATTTCTATAATTTTTGCCAATCCCAGACAAGTAGTTTGCTGAATTGTTTTAATCAGGAATATCATTTGTGTGGGAATTAATTAAACAGGCTCGAAGTAAGGTTTCCGTGCCTTGAACCTGCCAGGACTTCATACCCTAAATTGATTTCAAATCAATGGTGTCCTTACAGTAATCATAACCTTTGAGGGCCAACTGATTGATGAGCATTGTAGTATATGTAAGCTTTGTTTGAGTAAGCATATATTTCTTTGGTGGCGTTGGAGTTAATTTAAAATAATATGACATGGGGTCTAAAGCGTCACATCCCGTAAAATAAGTATATTTATCTTTTTGCTTTTTGGAATATTCTGGAGAGGGAGTTGGACAATGTTCCCATTGGGTATAGTTAAAATGGGGATACTCTCTACCAGTTCTATGGAGGAGATGGTGTCCATAATGACAATACTAGAACATATCAGCATAGTTAGCAGAATTAAGGTATGGATCTTCTGATTCGAAAACAGTATAGTATTCTAATTCAGAAAGCAACACATTTACAGTGACAGCATCCCAATCATCTGAATGAAACCCGGTACTATGACATCACCCATAGATACTTTGCACACATATGGTATCTGCATGATCTCCATCGGACCGAATATGTCGAAAGGAACTTTATCCCAAACAATTCCATCAGCCACTGGAATGGCTGAAATGTTGACGAGGGACAAGTCTCTTTTCAGTTTATACGATGAAGAATAGGGTGCCAACACCCCATCAACCAGTTCTGTAGCAGAGCATTCTGGGAGGTGATGTCCATTGATCAGCAGGAAAAAACAGTCACAAATCCAATCCACAGGAACAAGAAAAATAAGGAAAGTATGATCCAGACTTATATCCAAGGAGGGACTAGATAAGTGTGTTTTAACCATGAAATAAAAACAAAATCCCGAACTGGAGGCGTGTACAAAGCAGAAGAACTGTCAGCAGAAAAATTATCTTGATCCATATAGTAGCCAAAGGTACACAGCTGAAAAACAGGAGGGTGTGACACAACAGTAGAACTTGAAAAGGCCAACTCGGATGGACTCACCAACAGTGGATCATTATAAATGACATCTATTGTAGAAGACGCAATATTTGAAACTGCTATCTTGTAGGGAAAATGTCGGCTGAGGACTCAGCCTCCCCCTCCCTCAGCTGGGGAGTATCTGCATTGGTGGTTGTTGGAAAGTGGATTATTGGTAGGGGCAAATGTAGGTCTGCCACTGGCAATAAGGCCACTAACACATGATAGGACTCGGCATAGGTCTTAGAAAATTATTCCCATGCTCAACCCTTGGTAGCTTGGCTGCGAGCAGGCAGGCTTAACTTCAAAGACAGGTATGTACAGCATTTAAAAACACCAATTCAGTAAATAATTAAGACACAATGCATAATAAAAATCCAACACCAATTTATAAAAATAGGGAATATTTTTATCTTTAAAATGACACCAAAATGACAAAAATCCAATGTAGGGAACCAGAGATATGAATTTTTAAAGATTTATCACTTTATAGCACTTAGAAACCTATAGCACCATATTGGGACATCTGGTCGCGATAGACCGGCTCAAAGTCAAAGTTTCAGGCCGACCGCGATGGAGCCCTGAGCGGCTACCCCTCGCGGTAGGTCCCGGTCACACTTTTTACCTTCGGACTTAGAAACTTTTCTGGAGCTTTTTCTCGTGGGGTCCCTCGATGCGCTTCACCAGGCCGGATTCGGTGAGGGTTCGCCGGCCTTGGATTTCTTCTACTCCCGGTCAAACTCTGGAAGTCGGACCTACGGAGCTTTTAGCGGGATGAACCTGGATGGCTTGGCCGGCTCGCGGTTGAAGGCAGGCGGCTTGGCTGACCACGTTGAGTCGGTCCCCCTATGGAGCTTTTTTTCAAAGTTGCTCCAAAGTTCCCGAAGTTCCCCAAAGGGTCCCAAAGTGTCTCAAACTCACTCCAAGGGTCTGGAAGCTCCAAGATGGTCCTTGAAAGTTGAGGACTTCAGTTCCCACAATCCACTTGGACAAAACCCTTACAAATCCACTGGTAGTTTTCCAGGTTGCGGAGTCTTGGTGGTGATGATCCAGGTGAGCTCTGTTAACCTGTAGCTTGCAGGGAGTACACTCTTTACTCTTTTTCACAGCAAGGTAGTCCACAGGGCTGTAGTTCCAGATGGTGCAGTCTACAGAGGGCAGGCCTTAGCAATTGCACATCCAACTTCTCAGCATGGCACAACGTCTTGCTTTCTTAAGTTTCAAGCAGCAGATCTGAGGGGCTCTGCCCTTCTCAGATACTTATTCCAAGTTTTCTGGGTCAAGCAGGAGGTCACTCCTGACCAATGGGAGCAGGGCAACACCCCAAGGATATAACCACATCCTGTAGAGTGTGGCATTATTTTGTCCCAGAGTGCACCAAATCTTCCAAATTCATAATGGCTGATTTTCCAGCAGGGAGGTAAGAGCTGGCTAAACACACCCCTAGGATGGCAACTTTCCATAGACTCTCCCCCTTGCATCTGCTCATTCTTGCCTTAATCCTAGCTCTGGCTTTGGGTCAAAAGAGTAGAGTTGTAAATGACACTGAGGCCGTCCCCTTCCCTTTGAAGACCATGGTTTACGACTCCTCCCCCTGCTCTGGCATTCCTGTGTAGCAGCACACTGCCCTCCCAGCAGAGCTGGTTAACCCCAGGGGCTCTTTATCACCTCTTCAAGGCAGCCTGGCTAATCCACTTAACTCTGACCAATCAGGACAGACCACTGGAAGGCTGAATCTGGACTTACAAACAAGAAAGTCTTATAACTTCTTGTCTGTACATTTTAGGAAAAATTCAACAATATGGTATTTTTGGATTTATCACTACCATTCTGGTAAGTCTTTGAATGGAAGTTCTATCATTCTCCTATCAGGAGTTATTAGTTAATAACTTCTGGCCATGTTAACCTATGTGGCATGGGATTTGCAATGGGAAAAATGACTTGGGCCATTTTTCCAGCACTAGGAAGCTTATAAAAACATATTTTATAAGTACTTCGCTTATATCTACAGGACCCCCACCCCATGGATCACCTAGGGGACATTTTAGGGGTTCTGAATCTGTAGAAAAATTGCAGATCCTCCCTCCACAGTGCACCTAGCATCAAAGTCGAATTTGGGCAGCACTTTATCACAATGTGGGGAGTGAAATGTGAAATTTCACTTAACCCAGGGCATATAAAACTCATTTTATAAGGGCCCACCTTATAGATACCTGACCCCCTACCCCACGGACACCTAGGGGATACCCTGGGGGTCCCTATTATGCCATAACAATGTAGGTTATCCATTTTTAAGTGCCCCAAACACCAAAGTCGAGTTTGGGCACAATTTACTTTTTAAAAGCAGTCCTGGCACCCAGGGCTGCTTTTAAAACTGACTTCAGGCCTCAGCAGTGCACACATGCAAGTGCAGAAAAGGCTTCTGGCCTCTAAACTTCCATGCCCTACTATATACTAGGGACTGATAGGTAGTTTCAATCCCCCTGCCCTATTATGTACTAGGGTCTTATAGGGTGGTCATGCCAATCACAGGGGTACCCCAACCCATAGTGTACCCTAGTGTATGTAGGTGTTTTAACTGTATTCTAAATGTGTCTCTTTCAGCATAGCACTGGCCCTGGGCCTGGTTAGGCAGAGCCCAGGGTCAGTCAGAGTCGGTTACCACCAGTACCCGTCAGCAAAAAGTTGGGGGATGGCTTTGCAACAGTGGTGCTCACAGGCTTCAAAGAAAAGTCTTGAGAAAAGGAACTGCTATTTTGTGGACCTCTAACTAAAATATTTGATTTAGCTGAAAGCGCCTATTGACCCCAAGGAACTGCGCGAGTGGGTCCAACGAACCATCTGCCTCCTTGGTAATGCAAACACTGCCATTTCTAATGAACGCAGAAAGGGCGTACTCCTCAAGATTGACCCTAAAATTATTGAATTGGCAAACAAGGAGGAGGAGCCACCTCACAAGGGCTCCTCTTTGGAGAGGATTTCATTTGCGACATGGCCAAGTATGTTGGTGCCTTTAGTTCGATTCAAAAGTCGCAATGTGACATTAAGAAAGTCTTCCAAGACAACATTTTTGGAAGGGCCGGGAGAATGCGGGGTCGGTTCCCCGGTCGTGGCCAGTCTACCTCAAGACCCTTTCTGGGACGAGGATCAAAATACCCTCAATCATCCTTCTATACAAACCAGCCGTTCTTCCCTCAAAGGCAAAGAAACAGGGGAAGACCATTTCGAGGCGAGAGAAGAAACAGCAGAGGATTCTCCGCAGGTAGGAATATTGAAAGACCATTTAGATACCCCTATAAAGGTGGGAGGGTGACTAGCCCTTTTCTCTGGGAATTGAACTTTAGTGACCCAAGACCCGTGGGTTCTAGAAACTGTCAAGGGTTACAAAATAGAATTTACGGATACCCCCTTTCAATCAAAGAGAGCTCGCGAGATAACCTTCTCTCAAGAACAGAGAAAGCTAGTATCTCAAGAAGTAAGGGACTTGCTAGCAAAAGGGGCTATAATAGAGAGCTCAGAAACAGGTTTCATCAGCAATATATTCTTGGTAGTAAAGAAAGACAAAAGACAGAGACCTGTCATAAACTTAAAAAACCTAAACGGGTGGGTATCTTACCACCACTTCAAGATGGAGGGAATACACCTCCTAAGGGACGTATTGAGAAAGGGAGACTGGTTAACACCTCTAGACCTATAGGACGCCTATTTAACCATCCCAATTTGGCCCCCTCACAGAAAATTCCTCCAGTTCACTTGGGAAGGAAAACTTTGGGAACTCTGCACTCTCCCCTTTGGTCTGTCATCAGCCCCCTGGTGCTTCACCAAGGTGTTACGTCCGGTAGTAGCAAAGGGGTGTGAGGCTAATAATATATCTGGACAATATCCTTATCATGGGTCAGTCCAAGACAACAGTATCTCACCATACAGATCTTACTATCCGCCTACTGGAACATTTAGGCTTTGTCATAAATGCAAAAAAATCATGCACTACACCAACCCAATAAACTCAATTTCTGGGCTTCTTGGTGAACACAGTGTCTGCAGAACTGAAACTACCAAGGGAAAAGATAAAGAAACTCCGCAAAGAACTCAGGAAGATCCTATCTTTGGAGGTCTTTCCCTTGAGACTCTTAGCCAGGATCCTGGGTCTCCTCTCCTCAACCATCCAGGCTATCTTTCCGGGCCCTTTACACTACATGGCCCTCCAGAGACTCAAAGCGAAAGCTCTGAAGTGAACTCTGTCTTACACTCAGATGACTTGCTTAGACAAAGATTTGAGGAAAGAACTATCTTGGTGGCTAAAGAATGCAGAAGCTTGGAATGGCAAAGCCATCTTTGGGGAAACCCCAGAATTGATTATAGTATCAGATGCGAGTCTAGAAGGTTGGGGTGGCACTTGTGGCGACTCTTCGACAGGAGGTCTCTGGACACGCGAAGAGAAGGAACTACATATCAACTGCCTGGAGCTTCTAGCAGGCTCGTTTGCGGTTCGGAGTTTCACCCAAAATTCAATAAAGTGCTCTATAATGCTACGCATGGACAATGTCTCTGCAGTGAAATACGTCAACAAGATGGGGGGACCACATTCAAAGGGTCTTACCGAAATAGCGAAAGCTTTCTGGGGCTATTGTTTGAACAGGGGACTGTCCGTCACAGCGGAACACATCCCTGGTTTGAACAATGGGGTAGCGGACTGGTTCTCCAGAAATTTCAGGGATTCCAGCAACTGGAAATTAAACAGAGGGATATTCATGACAATCCAAAACAAATGGGGTCCCTTCGGGACACATCTTTTCGCAGAACAGAACGAACACTCAGTTGATGAATTTCTTCAGCTGGAGGCCGGACCCTCAAGCAGCAGGGGTGGATGCCTTCCAGAGGAGTTGGAACTCAACTGTTGATTTCTCACAGATCCCCTCATAATGCAGTTTCTTCTCCCACGCTTGCTAGATGAGTAAAAGAAGTGATGAGTGAGAGTGGTGATGTTTCTATTTTTGGTGCACACTCTCTCAGAGGCGCATCTGCTTCTAAAGCCTTTATGTTAGGTAGAGGACTCCAGGATATCCTTAGAGCCGCTGACTGGTCAAATGAGAGCATGTTTAAGAAATGTTATTTCAGACCAATCAATAATGTGATTGATAATGTACTTGGTTCACTTTAAACTTGCATAATGTTGGCCTCCGTGTCATGCCATAAAATTTAGATTTTTCACAGCCTGGTGGGCAGAAAATCTGGATTTTATTAAGGACACAGAGGCCAAGATTATCCCTCCTCTTACAAACCCTCCATAGGGATTTTATCTTTTGACCTATTGTGTCTTTTTTCTTCCAGATTAAGACGTCTGGAGATTGCTAAGTGAAGTAGTTATTCGTTCCACATCAAGTTTGAAGCCTTGTTTTTTACGAGTTTACTTCTTGTTCGCAGCACTTGACAAAGAAGGAAGATGGCTGCATGCTCATGGATTATATAGTGTATTGGAATGTTGTTTGAAGTTCTATATTCTCTTCATTGTTACTGCTGAGCTGTGGCAATAAAGGAGATTTGCATAATCTTGGCCTCCGTGTCCTTAATAAAATCCATATTTTCTGCCCACCAGGCTGTGAAAAATCTAAATTTTCCAGCAAGGAGGCAAGAGTTGGCTAAACACACCCCTAGGATGGCTAATTTACTTAGACTCTCCCCCCCGGCATCTGCTCATACCTTCCTTACTCCTACCATCTGCCTAAGGTGGAAAGTTCAGAGTTGTAAATGACACTGTTCTCTGCTCTCCTCTTTGAAGAACATAGTTTACGACTCCTCCCCCTGGCCTGGCATTCCTATGGAACAGCACACTGCCTTGCCAGCAGAGCTGGTTGCCCCCAGGGGCTCTTTATCACCTCTTCAAGGCAGCCTGGCTAATCCACTTAACTCTGACCAATCAGGGCAGACCACTGGAAGGCTGAATCTGGACTTACAAACAAGAAAGTCTTATAACTTCTTGTATGTGCACTTTAGGAGAAATTCAACAATATCATATTGTTGAATTTATTAATACCATTCGGGGAAGTTTTTGAATGGCACTTCTAGCCCTCTCCTATCAAGAGTTATTAGTTAATAACTTCCTACCATGTTAACCTATGTAACAGGGGATTTGCAATGGGAAAAATGACTTGGGCCATTTTTCCAGCACCAGGACTTACAAAAACATATTTTATAAGTACTTGTGGAGAGGTGTGGTGCAGCGGCCAGGGCAGCTGACTTCGGAGCACAGGGTTCACGGTTCGATCCCCGGCTCCGACGGCAGCTCAGCTCAGCACCATGTGACTCTGGGCAATAGCTCACTTAATTTCCACTCCGGCCCCCAGCGCCTTGAGACCCGTAAGGGTGAGTAGCTGCGCTATATAAAAACGGAGTTACATTTTTTTTAAACGTTTTACAGGACCCCCAGCCCATGGGACAAGTAGGGGAGACTTTAGGGGTTCTGAATCTGTAGAAATATTGCAGATCCTCACTTCACAGTGCTCCTAGCATCAAAGTCGAATTTGGGCAGCACTTTACCACAATGTGGGGAGTGAAATGTGAAATTTCACTTAACCCAGGGCATATAAAACTCATTTTATAAGGGTCTACCATATAGATACCTGATCCCCCACCCCTGGGTCACCTAGGGGAGACCCTGGGGGTTCCTAATATGCCAAAACATTGTAGGTTATCCATTGTTAAGTGTCCCAAACACCAAAGCCGAGTTTGGGCACAATTTACTTTTTAAAAGCAGTCATGGAACCCAGGGCTGCTTTTAAACTGACCTCAGGCTTCAGCAGTGCACACATGCAAGTGCAGAAAAGGCTGCTGGCCTCTAAACTGCCATGCCCTACTATATACTAGGGACTGATAGGTAGTTTCAATCCCCCTGCCCTATTATGTACTAGGGTCTTATAGGGTAGGTCATGCCAATCACAGGGGTACCCCAACCCGTAGTGTACCCTAGTGTATGTAGGTGTTTTAACTGTATTCTAAATGTGTCTCTTTCAGCATAACACTGGCCCTGGGCCTGGTTAGGCAGAGCCCAGGGTCAGTCAGAGTCAGTTACCACCAGTACCAGTCAGCAAAAAGTTGGGGGTGCCCAGGGCACAGGATGACTTTGCAACAGTGGTGCTCACAGGCTTCAAAGAAAAGTCTTGAGAAAAGGAACTGCTATTTTGTGGCATAATATGAAGTATTGGCCAGATGATGTAATTGGACATGTTCAATGGAGACAAAACAATTGTTTTCATATCCAGGTAGAGGTGGCAAAATCACAGTGTGTGTACCTTAAAGGCCAAGGGCTGGAACAGTAGCACAGTAAGTGCCGCCAAATTCCTTTTTGATGGCCACCTTTTCTCGAACTAGATCTCCAATTTTTGGAAGCCAGCAGGAAACTGGAATTTGAGCAGCAGCACTGGAAAAGTGTGACATAGGCAAGCGTTTGGAAATTGATCGTCACAGAACTTTTGTAGGTCCTGTAAGACAGCACAATGGTTATCTACCTCAACGGTTGTGGCAGCTGCTACAACGTCTGGACCATCAAGGTCTGGAACATACATCTTGATGATTGATTGATGCCAAAATGCACTTTGTATGGGGTCCGCCCACCCAGAGATCTTTTAGGCAGGTTACTTAATGCTCATTGAACCACATATAGATAGTTCAACCAACCACGCCCCATGCCTAAAACTCTAGCCATTCAAGACTGCTTTAATTCACGCTTCATTCTTTCCACAACAGAATTATCCTCAGGTCTATAGGGAGAAGACAAAATGCACTTGTACACCCATGGACTTCATTGAATCATGGTACGCTTTAGAATCGAAATCCGGACCTTGGTCCGAGTGGAATGTGTGACAGTCATATGTCCCGACAAAGACTTGCAAGTCTTTAATAAGAGTTTGAGCATCAGCCGAGCTCTGTGGTCGAACCCAGAGGCATCTAGAGCAACTGCAACCAAAACATATTTGAACGCAGTATCAGAAATCAAAGGACCGCAGTGATATAAAATAACTAGTTGGTCAGAAATAAACAGATATGTCTGTGGTGAACAAGACACAGTGTAACTTTTGATCTGTTGACAAATGTCACAAGCCAAAACATATTTTCTAGTTTGTTGGTATAAGCCATGCCACCAATAGCATTGCTGTAAAAGCAAAACAGTGGTAGCACTCCTGCATGAGTAGAAGCCACACCTCCGTGTGCGGCCACAATAAAATCATGTCTGCGGTCTGTGTTGGGAATCCCACGATCACCAACTCCAGGAATAGTTACAAAAGGAATATTTTGATAATTTAAGTGATAAGAATATTTTGAAGGACAGCCCTTCGGTAAAGGGGTGCTGCTTTTAAATGCATTAACTGCAGCCAAGATATCTTTATCGGTACATGTTTTAGAGCATGTTACCACTGCTATTTTAGCTGTGGCTACTGCAGATTTGGCTGCTTGATCAGCCAGATAATTCCCTACTGTGTGTGCTCCCACGTGTTAATGCCTCAAAGTATGTATAACATGAGCTTGCGGTAACCTATCCTTAAAATTTGCCACCTTAGCCCAAAGTAGTTTATGCTTGATTGTGCTACCCTTAGAATCCCTGAAATCATTTTGTTTCCAAAAGCGTAAGTTATCATTATAAGATTGTACTCGATACACACTATAAGTGTGGGGAATCCAGGAGCCGTATTTTCAAGTGCAAGAAGTAAAGCCTTCAATTCAGCCAACTGCACAGTGCAGTCTTCAAGTTATTTGAGGATGAAGCACACAATCGGAAATAGTGCCTAAAATAAGGGCACATGCGGCAGAGTATTGCTGCTTAGAACCTATAGCAGGCTGAGCAGAACCATCAGTATAAATGACAGATCGATATATGGGTCAAAGACGAAGTCTACATCTACAGCTGTCCTGGACGTAGCTCATTGTATCCATCGGGGATGGAGGGCTTTTGCGTTAGGGACGCTGGCTTTCGTGACAGCCTCTAAAGTGGGCACAGGAGAAACGACAATAATGCATTTACCTTGATCAAGTGGCCATTCCTGCAGGATGTCCATTTGTACAGCAGTGAGAATTTTTTCAGTAGAAGCAAAATGCATTTTTGCAGATGAATATAAATGCGAGGTTACGTATGTAAAATCCAATTAAACCTGGCAAAACATGGATAACCAAGTTAGTGGTATTAACACATGTATGCAGACTACATGTTTCAAGTAAATCAGATTGTAAAGATCTGAGTATAGCAGTGTGCCCCGACGTTAAAGCGGAAAAATCAGGGTGTTTTATAGCGTAAAGGGTTTAAATGTGTTCGGCATAATCAAGTATTTATGTCCTGCCAAAATTTAAAAATCCCAGCAGAGACTGTAGCTTTTTAATAGTACTTGGAAGTTGCAATTGAGCACACTTTTCTAGAAAATGAGTGGCAAGACTTTTACCCTCATTAGTAAGTTCACATCCCAAGAAAAGGGCACTGAGAAAGGCAATGTAAGGTTTTTCGAAGTTAAACTTGTAACCAGGCTCAACAAATTGCGAAATTATGCAATCTACTCTTGCTAAATGGGGGTATAATTTATTGTCAGTTAGGTATATCAAAATAGGAAAGCGCATCAGGGCCAATTTCATGAAGAATCGACACAATGCATGCCGCAAAGACACCAGGACTGTTCTTATAGCCCATAGAAAGTTGGGCGTAGCACCTCTGAAAACTGAGGGCACAAAACGCAGACCAGTCGCGGCTCACTGGAGCCAAATTGTGACTGAAAAAAACATTGGAAATGTCGAAAGTGTTTTTTTATTTTTTATGGACAGCATCATACTATGTGCATTTTGTACTGCAAAAGTGCGTGTATGACTATGCAATTGTCTAAGACAATACAATAGGAATAATCAGGTTTCAGAACCGGAAAAAGAGGATTATTCATTTGAGAGACACAGGGTTCAATTACTCCCAGGTACCCCAGTTGGGAAAGAATTTCTTTAAAGGGCATCATTTAATAGGATACTGTGGTTGCACCTGAGGTGTAGACCTAATAGGAATAATATGGTGAGGAGAATCCTTATCCCAACCAGTAAGGTTATGATAAAGTGTGGGGGTCAAAGCAAGGGCCCATTCGGAAGCATAAGCTTGTTTAACTTCATCAGGGACTAGGTGTGAAAAAGAAGGGAGAATGACATCCTCTTCCTGGGTGCATGCAAGAACAAAAGGTGGGGGGGGCCAGTCAACCTCCGCCAGAATAATATCATACAATGTAGTTAAATTGTCCCAGAAGAATGCTTTAATGCTGCGTTTAACGTCACCTTCAATTTGTATATCCAAATGATATAGTCTGTCTGGAGGGGCTAGGCGGGTATCCACGGTTTCAACTAGAATAAATACATCAGTTGCTTTTGCTATCAGAAATTGATGGAGATTCCTGCATACTATGGTGACTTCTGCCACGCTATCGATGAGAGTCACCACCCAACTCCTGTTCAGGAGCAGGGTTCTCACTGTTTGTGCCATATTTAGCTGTTAAAGCTGCAACCTTCTTCTTTTGAAAAGGAGGTTTATAAGGAGGAGGTCAACCCTCCTTTTTTATCTTCACGTCAGAAGAGCGTTGTGTCTCCTGTTTCGGTTGCACATACTCTCCTTGTCTGTGATCAGATCGACCTCCTCTGTCGTACTGTTGGTCAGACAAGTCCTGAAAGAAACGAGGAGAACAGGGGTCAGGAATCTGATACCTATCAGGGGGTTTGATTTTGCTGCGATCATGACAATCATATCGCCTCTCAGATTATTCTGGGGGAGGAGAGCCTCCACGTTGTCTAGTTTTTTGTTGTTGTTTAGACTTGTCCCATGGTTTCTTAGGAAACTCACAGGCAGGTCTGGCATCCTTGTCAGAGCTAAGCTTTCCAAGAGGTGGTACAGAAGATCTGGTCTCCAAACTATCACGTGCTAGAGAAGGTTATACATTAGCAATAATGACAGGCAACTTGAGTTCATGGTCGGCTATTGACAAAGACGCTGCTTCACCCTTAACATTAGAAAGAATAATTTCAGAGATGATGGGGCAATTACCCAAAAGTTTCAACCCCAAATCGAGGGCAGGACCTGCCCCATGCTCATTCTGTATCTGTTTGAGGTCGTTCGATAGACGGCCATCGAGGGAGTGCTATGACAGAGAGGTACACTGTGGAAAAAATAGTCCCCAAGGTGTTGCTAGGTGGTGCACCCAAGCCATTGGGTAAGCTCATAGTCAAATTCTGCCCTTGTCTTGTGGTACAGTAAAGGGAAACAAAGTTTGAGTTGGCCTATTTTTTGGGTAATCAAAAAAGGGTACCTGTACGACCTGTTGGGCGTTGAGGTTGCGGGGGTCAGTGAATAATTATTTATTTGTTGTGTTCTACAATGCTAATATTTTGTTTTCAAATTGCATGATGCTCACACTCAGTGGCAAGTTATTTTTACTTTATGAATGTTATGTGATCCAGTTTGAGCTACACAGGTGCTCGGCACTACCTAATCATTAGGGGTGGGTGGAATTTTAAATTACACTGGTGGAATTGGAGGAATTTAGTAATTCCGCGTTATTTTTGTAACGCAGATTACTAATAAATTCCGCTGTTCCCCTCCGCCAGCGGATTTATTCAGCACTGAGACAAGATTACGAAGAAAATGTGAATACACATGGGCAATGAGAACGGTGTCGTCTTTATGCTCATGCGCTTGTGTAGAAAGAACCCCGAGCACAACGTACCTCACATGGCTAGTAAGCAAATTTCCGATTTGAGAAATACCTTGAAGGTCCACCTTCACAGCACTAGGTTCTGGGGAGAGGGTTGTGTCCTCCTGGGAAGGGTTGTGTCCTCGCCAGAGACGGTATGTGTGTTTCCTCATGGATGGGTGTGTTGCCCATCACTGAGGTCAGGCTGGAATCACTGACAGAATATCGACGTCAAAAATATCGACGTCAAAAATATCGGAGCCGAAATATAGATGTCAAGAATATCGAAGTCCTATCTACATTATGGTAAGTACAAAAATATTTTTTTAAAATATTGTTGTCAAAAATATTGTTGTTAAAAATATCGTTTTTTTATGTTAAAAAATAATGTAAAATAAAGTAAATGATACATATTTATAAAATAAACATAGTTAAAAATATGTTTAAAATTATAAGTAATACATATAATGTAAAAAAAAATTAACATATACATATAAAATATAATGTATATACTTACTTAATATTTACAATTAATTATTGTATTAACTTATAAATTGTTAAAAACATTTTATAAATTATAAATACATACATACACATACAACAATAATATAAATAAAATAAAAAAATATATATAACAAATTTAAAAAAAGTTTGTCAAATTAATTATACACTACATTAACTAAAACAGTAAATATTGGATAGCGTAGGGTAAAAATTACTATTCTCACTCCAGATAGTGCAAAAATAGGGAAAGTGTTGGATAGCGTAGGGGTAAAAATTACTATTCCAACTCCAGAGAGTGCAACAGTAGGGAAAGTGTTGGATAGCGTAAGGGTAAAAATTACTATTCCAACTCCAGAGAGTGCAACAGTAGGGAAAGTGTTGGATAGCGTAGAGGTTAAAATTACTATTCCAACTCCAGAGAGTGCAACAGTAGGGAAAGTGTTGGATAGCGTAGGGGTTAAAATTACTATTCCAACTCCAGAGAGTGCAACAGTAGGGAAAGTGTTGGATAGCGTAGGGGTTAAAATTACTATTCCAACTCCAGAGAGTGCAACAGTAGGGAAAGTGTTGGATAGCGTAGGGGGTTAAAATTACTATTCCAACTCCAGAGAGTGCAACAGTAGGGAAAGTGTTGGATAGCGTAGAGTTTAAAATTACTATTCCAACTCCAGAGAGTGCAACAGTAGGGAAAGTGTTGGATAGCGTAGGGGTAAAAATAACTTACTAATCATTAAAATAATTTTTTTAAATAAATAATAATTTAATTATTAAATAACAATAAATTAATTAACAATACCAATAAATAAGTACTTAAAAATAATTACAAAATTAATAATTAAGTAACAATTAAATAGATGATAAATACAATTAAATAATAATTATTAACAATTAATTACCAAATAATAATAAAATAAAAAATAATTAATTTTCAATACCAAAAAACAATAATTATTAAAAGAAAATTAGCAATTAATAATTAATAAACAATAGATTATTGATAAATACCAATAAATAATAATTAATGACAATTAATTACAAATTATTAATTAATGAACAAATTAATTTCCAAAACATAAAAATATCTATTATTAAAAAGTTATTACCAATTAATAATTAATTAACAATAAATTAATTATCAATACTCAACAATAAAATAAATAATCACTTAATTACAATTAAGGGGCCCATTAGGATGGCGGGCGGAAGCACCACCGCCGTGCTGGCGGATGGAAAAACCACCAGTTACCGTCCGCCCGCCGCAGCCCACACGCCCGCCCAATTAGGATGTGAAAAGTCAGCCAAACACCGCCCGTAAGCCAGCGACGCCGCCCGCCATCAAAGTGCGCCCATTCACGTAGCGGCGCGGCACAATGGAGACACACCGCCCGACGGGATCACGTACCGCCCGGCGTACAAATTACGATGCCACAACCAAACAGCTCCCCGGCTAAGAGACACCGCACGTGAAAGCAAGGCGGAAACCCGACCGCACAGTACGGATACCAAAGAGGCGGACCCCCGAGCATGAATCCAGCACTGCAGGCCCTCCCCATGCTCTACCTGATGCAGAACCTAGGAGTCAACTCACCGCGGAGACGCAGGTAGGCAGACACACAACAAGGGCACGCAAACACCTCACACAGTGCAAGTGCGGTAAAACTGTACATGGCCCCCCGACACCCCTGCGTGGACGCGACACATCCACCACTGCACCCACAAATGTCACATCGGGCAAATTGTAACAACTCGCAACAACCGGGGACACACCACCTGGGACCAGGAACTAACGTCCCCGTCACGGCCCCGCAGCGCAGCGGCGACGACGCAGCCACACATGCGCACAACGCATAGGCCAACGGCAGCGCCATGTATGCGCCGCACACAAACAACACAGGGTCACAACCAAACACCACACACACCAGCCCCACCCAGAACGCACATGTCACGTGATAGTCCTGCCACAGTCATGTCGCCAACCGGCAATTCACTGTTGCCAACCTGACGTCACACAACTGACCCGAACATGTCAGTGATGTCACGCCAAGTTAGGACACACCCCTGTGTGCAAAACATGGCGAATCACACAGCGGCGGCAACATCACCCAGCAGAATATGGACCCCGTCGGAAAAGGTACGCCAGTACCACACAGAAACTACCGATACCACCCTGCACCCAATACCAAGACATGCAATACGTAACATCAAAGATCCCGGGGACCGACAACAGGTGGCTCCAATTACAACACCCACACACAAGGCCCAACGTATAGCGGAAACGCAGCGTGCCGCCCACACACGGGAGAGGAGATAGCACTGAATGGCCTTCCATACCCACACCGAAACCACAGTTCAACTATTCAAGCAGGACAACACAGTCATTATTCCAAAAAAGCCCAACACAGGCATGCAGAGGGAACCGTCCACTGGGCAGATAGCGCATAACACGAAAGAACATTCCGAAGGGAAAAAGAAATGATACCACTCCCCCATGTGGTTCACATGCAAGTTATCGGGAAGGAGTCAGACACCACTGACCTTGACCATTCATAGAAGCATGTGGGATGAGGGCCCGTGTCCTTCACACAAGCTACTATAACCCAAGCCCTGCCACCCTACGACCATAACAGAATTCCCAGCAACATCGGAGGTTGCACTCTGCAGACTGCACAGACAGCCGGAGCACGCCATCACATCGCCCTTCAGCAAAATGGCACTTGCACCACACCTACCCAACTACGCCGGACAGATGAAGCTGTACAAACATTACCTGATACAGATATTGGGATGTGAAAATCTGGCCTTGCTGAACGTAAGTTACCGACTAACTTACCGCATCGCATTGTTCAGCTGCGTCATCCCCGTCTTCTACTGTCGGAGGTGTCCTTTCCACTATCCTGTGGATTTATGTCTCTCCAACCCTGCATGTCCAATGGCGGACCTGGTACAACTGTTCAACCCCTGGACGTCCACGACAGGGTCTGTTCAGCCTATGGGGGCATGGCGTATGTGGCTGCAATCGGACCCACACTGCAATGGGACCACTGTGCCTCCACACGACGGATTCTGGATCACAGTTTCATCGAATGTCATCCAACATGTCCCATCATGCTCCTACAAGGGACAACTTACGACCAACACCTTGACAGCCACCATCCGCTACATTGGATGGCATCCATGTTTACCACCAATGCCATGGAAGCCCTGCTGGAAGGTATCGCATTCCTGACAACCTGTCTATTCGTCGGGCCCCGACGCAACACCCCCAATTGAACAATGATGTCCCACACCGTACCCATGCCTGGCATCCGCACGGACTGAGCAGTTACCAGTATAACAACTATACCACACAACCTGCAACTAACACCACACCATCAACTACACTGCCATGACATCGGATATTTTCGGGACATGCACTCTGTACCTCATCACATCCAGTAACTCTGCATGAACAGGGGAGGCAGAGGCATGGGATTTGTGTATGGCAACCACATGGACATAACTGCACGTACAACTATGCCATAATATGTATCCTGCGCCCATGAACATATGCACCGGTCAGTGGACAGTAATCGTTCGGCTGTAGTATGTGAGAGCTGTCACCTCACCTCCCTCTGAACTTCCGTGCCAGGACTTTTGCATGGACAACAAGTGCATCCCCCAACAACATGACCCCAGTGACTGTGTCATGTCCAGTATCCACCACATTGCAACAACAAGTGGGACGCCGTTGCATGCACGTAAGCCCATGCCCTGATGTCACCTCCACACACGTGTGTATGAGTAACCATAGCAGCAAACCTGTAACATGGAACTGAGATGTACTGTGCCCATGATGTCAAGCGGTCTGGTAGGCGAAATGTATACTGTCTGTGTCAAAGTTAGCAGCTCCACAGTAATTAGCAAATGCACATTAGCACAGCAACGGCTAAGCAGTTGTAACTCTGAAGCACACATCCCACAGTCAACAACTAATGACATGTACCCCTACACCCTATGCTATGTGTAATCATGCTGAGTATATCCTCCACATGCATTTCGCTGCCAGTAGTGTCCACTATACTGCATCACAGAGGACATAAGTCCCAATACATGGCTTGAAGCAAAAATGTGTCTCTGCTGATTCATTTCACAAGTACGAATGAGAGAGGATGAGAGTGTGTGAAGTACACGGCAGTCGTGAGATGACCATGTAGTCCACTGTCATTGGATGTCAACGCAAATGAGTAGCCGCAACAGTGGCCACAGGGAAATACCACAGCTCGTGGAGCAGGACTTGTCACACTCTGAAGTCGCCCGAAAGATCATCACAGACGGCCTGCTCACTACAAAGCACAGTCATACACATGTTTACAATGACCCACACAGTCTGACCACACACTCAGCAACAAAAAGTGGGAGCCACGCTAAAGCATGCCACAGCAATGCCTGACAAAACACACACACGACATCAGAGTGGGTGGGCAGCACTGCACAGTGAGCAAGAACTGCTGAAATGCTGACATGCACGATTGGACTAGACACAATCTTGACAGTCACACACTCTGCACACACACAACGTCTGAACCATAACAAGTAGGAGTCAGCCTGAACTGCAAGGACACACCCACACACCGCATACTGTGCAACATACAACACACCCATCACATCATATACAAAGACCTCAGCACGGTAACAAACATCCACCATGTCCCGGGGTGACATATGTGTGCAGTCGACATAGACACGACACACACATACACACCAACGCTACCACAATCACACACCACACACCACCATCTCCCAAATGCACACATTGAAAGTAAGCCATGTGCCCAGTCACAATATCCATCACAGCCACCACTGTCTCAGAAGGAGATGTGTGAGTGTGCCTACCAATCTAACAGGATGCCAGTACGACTCGGTGCTGTGTGTGTGCTACGGGACAGTTGCAGGTCCGGCCCTGAGAGAGTAGCACAACTGTGGAAGACACACATGTGTCATGTGAAGCGGGAGTTACGCTTGGCCCAGGTGGGTGGGTGTGACGGGTAGGTGCGCACATGCAATGTTGAAACACACTGTGTTGGGAGGATTCGGGAGCACTAGATTACCGCTGTCTTGGGCATTTGTAAAGACCACCTGTCTGGGGACGAATGTGAACACGTGTGTGCACAACAGGCGGCCACACGAAAGATGCTGCATCAGGTGTAGACGTCAGCCCACCCTCTGGGGACATGCTGGATACTGCTGTGCGTCCGCCAGGCCCTTGCCAAGGCACTCACATCCCCTGTCGACCAGGTGTATCCCCAACATTGTCCACCTGCACAGGCAATCCAGGGCACGGGATGGCAGTGGAGCATGGTGGGTGAGATGTCATGGCGCGCTCCTCCTGGACACATCACGCAGGCAACACATCCTCAATTAGTAGTATGGCACAAGTCTAATGGAAGTAGTGGGGGGACGCACACATCACGAGCAGGAGTGACGTCACGGAAGGTGGCTCGCACCATCTCACTCATTGCCTATATCCCCACACACGTTACATGCCATTGCAACAGAGAAGCCAGCGCGTGCAGAAGCAGCTCCAAGCTCGCCCTCGAGAGGCCAAAGAGTGAATGTGTGGGTCCATGAGCTCCAGTTGGACGCGGCCTGGGCCGCTAGGGCAGCTACAGCCTCTCTGTGTTGCAGGTGGTGTATCCGGACTGCGGAGCCTGTCATGCATTGTCAATGTTGCCCGGGTGTCGAGTCGGGGCACCACGCAGGTGGACGGCGTCCCGCCACTTATTATGCCGCGAGACAGACCACTTGTTCAACTGGACCCACACATACACTCCTTGGCCTCTCTGGGGCGAGCTTGGAGCTGCTTGTGCATGCGCTGGCTTCCCAGGTGCTAACGCATATTTTGGTGAGCGAGGGGAGGCCATGAGGACAGGGTAAAATATGACTGTTTGACTTCCAGTCAGATCAAGGAATGACCCTGATGTGGTCATGAAAAGACGTGTCTCGTGTGTATTGCAACTAGTAGATAAGCCGATGAACTTCCCATGTCTTGCATGTAGCCCCGCACCTAGCCCCGCCCACTCTACACATTAAAATGAGTACCAGCACCACATCCTTCCCATTCGAAGCACTGACTGGGGGTGATAACCATTGGACAGTCTTGTGTAGTCCACCCATGCGTATATGTGGGCCCTCCATGATCCATGTCACCTGCGGCAAAGTGATGTCATGGGCAATGACGGAAGTGAGGAGAGCTGTCTGCCCCACGCACAGATGGCGCATCAGCTCAACAGACCCAGCACTGAGGGCAGCAGGGGTCACATGTGCAGGGGCAGCTGTGCCTGGTGTGAAGGCACATGCATATAGACAGCACATCGACCAATGTGTAGTCTGCCCACATCTACTGTCCATTGTCAGGCGGACCTAGCAAAAGTTCACAAGGCAACACATCTGTGTTGGTGTACCCACTGTGACCAACACTGCGCAACAACCAACGTACTCGCCCTGCACATGGCCCACCCCGCAACGGTGGTCACATTCAGTGGCACTATCTCACACACACATCCCTTTCATGAGGCATGGTGTGACCAATGTACAGGGCTGAGTTTGCGCTCATCCGGAGAGTGCTGAACAGGTGACACGTGTAACCCACTAGTCATTCTGTGTTGTCACCTACTGGCATTGTGCAGTCAATGTGCAGGCCAGGCCTGCTGGGACTGAGAAGGGCAGCATGGCCCCAGCCTGACATTCACACGAGCAACAAGTGCACTGAGACCTGCATTGCCAATTGTCTGTGTCACTGGATGTCTGACATGAAGTTGCCATGTACCACCACTCGGGAGGGACAGACATGTCAAAGCGCCCGAGAGCTCACATACCACTGCCACCTGCAGTCAGCATGGTGAGCAGTGCATGTTTGAACACCACAGGCTCTGACTCATAGTGCTGCGGATCAACGACATGTGTGACCCCCACATGCACTCCCACACACACTGCAGTTGTCTCTCACACACAACTTTCGCAAGGAATAGCCATGTGCAGTGTGCGTGGAGCTCGGAATCCAGGATCTCCAGCTCCTCGCTGGTGAGTGGACCTGGACATATCCTCAGCATCATCCACGTGTAGGTGGAGAGGTGGCAGCAGCAGGTGTTGTTGAGGGGTGCCAGGCTGCAGTCCCAGGTAGCTGTGGTAATGCTGGTCTCACTCACACACTCACATAGCCCCCTGGGGCAGTTTCAGTGGGTCCAAGCTGCTGCAATTTGTGTACCATGTCTGCCAGCTTCAATTGCAGACGATGGCCTGCTCCCAGCTGGCCCGGGATGCTTACCTCCATGGTGGAACACGCAGGGTGCAACCGCGAGGGTCATTGGAGTTGGCCGTAAGGGCCTGGCCCATGGCGGGTACAGTCCGCTGATGCCATGTGCACCACACAGTTTAATGTGCGCAATGCATCTGTAGGTGTGGCCATGATTTGTGTGTGGGTGCAGGTCCACAATGGACGGGGCCACAACATGCTGTGTGCATAGGCAGGGACGGCCAGTGGCCAGCCTCCACATGTCTGTTGGCATATCATCATGTACACATTGGCATGGGAGCATGGGATATGCATATGCACACACATGCATCTTTCACTATGTACATCTGCCACTTGGCACGTGCGACGTTACGTGTCACTTGTGATGTGTATTTGCAATCACACAGCCGTGTTGGCATGGAGCTGTCAATGTGTACACCTGTCAATGTTTCTGGAGGTGTGATCCGTACAGTGCTGTACATAGGGTGCAGTAGGGACATCAATGACTGTCTCATATCCCCTCGTGCCACAGGTCCCACTTGTTTTGGCCGCTCAGCCTGTGTCCATAGCGTTGTTGGTGTGTGCCCTACACACCCAGCCTCGGAAGCAGTGTGATGCACAGCAGCTAGTCATGTTGCCGTGGTGTTGCAGCTTTCCGAATATGCAGTCTGTTTCCATCAGCATGCCTTACAAGTTGTTAAGGCCTAACTCCCCATGTGCATGCTCATAGCAATGGTGTGTGTCACTGCCCATTGCTATTGGTAGGGGACCTGTGTATGTGTATTGTGGCTGTGCTGTCCCTACTTGTCAGCTGTTCTGTGATTCAATTGCTTGGTCAGTCAGTTCTGATTTGTGTATGTGTAAATGCCCTGTGGCGTGTTGCTTTGACATGTGTCCACTTCCGTCTTTCCTAGGAGGAGGCCAAACATACATCGCCCCTACCAATTGCTGTCAAACATGGAGGTTGTGGAGGTGATCCGGAAGTTCTGTCTGGACCGACCCACCCTGCATCGCCTATGTGCCTTGTTGGAACCCCACCTCCGTCCTCGCAGGGTGTATCCTACTGCAGTTACCCCCACGGCTAAGGTGATGGCTGCACTGCATTTCTTCGCCACTGGGTCATTCCAACACACAGTGGGCAGTGGAGGTGGGATGTCCCAGCCCATGTTCTGCATGGTGCTGAGGGATGTACTGTCAGCTATGATGCTGTACAGGAACAGGTACATACGATTCCCCAGGGCTCATGAATTGGCGGCAGTGAAGGGTGATTTCTATGCCCTTGGACGGATCCCCACGTTGTTGGTGCAATAGATTGCACCCATGTTGGCCTTGTTGCACCACAGGCCACTGAGCACCTCTACCGCAATAGGAAGCACACCCACTCCCTGAATGTGCAAGTGGTGTGCCTTGCGGACATGGTTATTTCACACGTGTGTGCGAAGTTTCCAGGATCGGCACATGACGCGCACATCATGCGCAACAGCATCCTACCACGTCTGATGACCAATCTGCAACGGGACCGTGCTTGGATTGTTGGTGAGTATGTGGAGTAGTGTAGCGTGCTGGCTGTGCGATGCTGTATTGTGTCCAGTTGGAATTGCAACGATTCTCTGTGTCCCTCACACCCAGGTGACTCTGCTTACCCGAATGGGCCCTGGCTGCTCAGCCCATTACGACATCCTCGTACCCCAGCTGATGTCCGCTACAATGAGGCACATGGGAGGACCAGACGTGTGGTTGAGCGGACCTTTGGCCTCCTCAAGTCCAGGTTCAAATGCCTGGACCGCACAGAGGCGCACTGGCGTACTCCCCACAGAAGGTGTGCCAGATAGTAGTGGCTTGCTGCATGCTGCACAATCTGGCTATTCGCAAGCAGATCCCCTAATTGTGGATGACGGAGATCAACCAGGGCCCCAGCCTGCAGACCAGGATGGGTCGAGTGAAGAGGACAGTGGGGAGGAGGGAGCTGTGAATGTGCATCAGCAGCTCATCGCCCGCTACTTCACTTGACGGTGAGTGTCCATGTACGACGGCTGATGTAGCTGTAGTTGTGCAGGTGTATGTGTGCTCTGTCACGGAGGCCTTTTGTTCACTGAGTGCTGTGTGTCAATGGTCCATGTCCAGGTTAGTAAGCCACTGACAGTGGCTGTTGCATTGTGCCCTGTTGCTGTGTGAGATGTGTGTACATTGCTTGTAGTTTGTGACAAGTACTGTGTGTGACACACTCATTGACTGTACTCTTGTTCTGTTTTTCACCACTAGGTCCCTACAGCCTCTCCTGTCCCATCGACATACCACATAGCAGATGCATTTCTGCTCATGGTGGCGATTGCACATCGTTGAATAAACCCAGGACACATAATGCAGATTGTGCTCAAGGTGTATTTATTTACAGCGGTGACATGTGATTGTGTGCAAGGTGATGACAAAAGTGGTGCATGCTGTGACAATGATTTGACGGCCATGGCTGCGTGATGGTCAAAGTGTACCCATGAAGTTCTATGTCCACAGTCCAACAGACACATGCCATTCACATGGCAGTGTGGGGTAGGATCGTAGTCCAAGTCAGTGCAGTAGGTGGTCAGGGTGGCTGGCTGACTCACTGGCGTTTAGTACGTGCGAAGTCCTCTCTGGACACCTGTTTCCTCTTCGGACGGCCCCTTCCACATTTGGTAGGGGGGGTTGTGTTGGTGGGCTGCTGGTGGTGGCTGAGGACTGCTCACTCGCTGTGGACGCATGGGAACTAGATGTTGCACGAGCCTGCGCCACAGCACGTGGTGGCGGCGGTGGTGTGGCTGGCCTTGCTTGGGCCCCCCCCACCACCAGCTGGCCCATGAGGTCCACAAGTCGGTCCATACGGGTCACGAATTGGCCCATATGGGCGTCCATGGACCTCAACACCCCAAGGACCTCCTGCGTGTCGGCAGCCGACCTGGCCCATTGTCCTTGGGCCTCTTCATAGGCCCCAAGGACTCTTGAGATTTGCGGCAGGGCTTGGCTCCCAGGCTCAGATGGCGTTGGCCTGACCCTGCTCCTCCCACCGGTACTGCTGCCACCGACCGGCCCACTTGCCACATTGGTCACCACGGTCCTCTGTCTGGCTCCCAGGGTCGAGCACAACGGGCGTGCCACCCCTTGCCCAGGTGCTGTGGCCAGGGATGGCGTGGTGGTGGTGGTGGTGGTTGTTGCGGCGGTGGTGGTGGCCGCAACGACCGTGGCAGCAGGGGTCTGTGACTGGTCAGCAGCCCTGGGTGATGTGTTGGTGGGTAGGAGGGGCCCTGGGGAGTGGTTGGGCCCTGCCACTCCAGATGGGCCTGGTGGGTGGTCCTCGTCCGAAGAGGTGTCCAGGTCTTCTACATCCGTGAGTCCGGGTCGGGGGCTTGCGGGCTGGCTGTGCTGGCTGCTGTCTCCCTCTCCAGCATCCAGCTGTTCGGCACCTGTGGGGAGAATGTGATAGGTCATTGTGTTGCACCTAGCAAAGTATGTATTGGTTGTCTGACATTCACAGTTCGTGCACTGTCGTGCACAGGTTTCCGAGGGCGTGTGTGTGGATGTACGATGTGTGTATGCGTGGGCTAGGCAATGGTACTGTGTGATGTGGACATGTGGCATGGGACGGATTAGCAATGCCGATGGGTGTGTGTTGCTATGCTCCTACATTTTGTGGCTCGGGTGTATGCGGGCTCCAGACCCATCGACGATGGTGGGTTGAACTATGGTTTTGGGGTTCAAATGGAACACTTAGAAACGCAGATGGCAAAAGGGGTACAGCCCCCTCAACGCTTTTGGGTTGAACTATGATTTTGGGGTTCAAATGGAACGCTTAGAAACGCAGATGGCTAAAGGGGTACAGCCCCTCAACGCTTTTGGGTTGAACTATGGTTTTGGGGTTCAAATGGAACGCTTAGAAACGCAGATGGCTAAAGGGGGTACAGCCCCTCAACGCTTTTGGGTTGAAATATGGTTTTGGGGTACATACTGTGAGTCATGGGTGCAGAACGTGACATGTGTTCTGGCAACATGACAGTGCATAGACAAAGGTGTGTGTCTGTCTAACATACCCGGCATGTCTGCTGACTGTCATCATTTGTGGACATTACATTGGTGGCATTGTTGTGAGTTCGTGCTTGTTGTGTGCCACACGACGTATTGCAGATGGGCAAAATCCTTGGTGTGCGTGCTGCCCTCGAACATGTGCATCAATGCAGTGCTCTTGGGGTGTTGACTATATTATGTGTGTTGTTACTCACAGTGTGACGTGCGCTTCAGTCACTGCAGGCACATGATTTGTCATGGGCAGGTATCTCTGCATGACTGCTGTATGAGGGCCAGCTGTTCGGATGACATACCTTCCATGACACTGGGGCTGACAGATGAGATGGATGATATGTTGAATGTGCATTGTGTGCCTGTGTGTTTCATGGGTCCAGTGGTGTTTGTGTGCAATATTGTGGTTCCACGCTGTTACTTCTAGTAAGGTTTGTCTTACATGGGCGTTGTTGTACGATGTGTGGGTGACAGGCAGTGAGGACTACATGGACAAGACTTCGATGGTGTTGCTGATGTGTGTGATGGGTGGCACAGTGCCTGCCGTGTGGGTCTGTATCTGGGACTTGTGCATGCAGACGTGGCTCCTTAGGTGTTGCTGTATCTGTGAGGGGTCATGTGGGGTATGACTCTGTGATACATGTCCGTGTGCACATTGGTCACATGATTGTGACAGGGAGCAGTGCTGCGTGTTCCTCTGCTACGTGACATGTCACATGTGTCAGTCGTAATACTGTCCTCATGCCTACAGACACCCCGCCCTGTACTGTCTCCCACCTGCAGGTTGTTTTTGAGTGCGCAATGCAATGGATGCCACATTGTTATGGGCGGGAGGGGTGCTCCATGTTTCTGGTCTGTGGGAGTGGGGGCGGTGTTGTGAGTTGTGGTGATGGCCTGACACCCACAGGAACCCCTGCATGTGGGGTGAGATGTCTACCTGTCGGATGCAGGTGTGCACTGCAGTGGCTGACGCATGGGTGTGGGGGTGCTCCACCTTGCTGCGCTGTGGGACTGGGGGCCTGGTGGCTGTTGTACTTCAGCTGTCCCCCTCCGACCCACTGCCTTTGTGTTGCGGCTCCTTACCTGTTACTTGTCAGTTAGTGCAGCTATGGCTGACACATGGGTGTGGGGAGTGCTCCTTCTGGCGCTTCTGGAGTACGAGGGGACCTGGTGGGAGTTGCGGTGCTGGCTGACTGTACACATGCCCCCATGGTTATGTCAGTTGGTAGGTTTGGGCTGTGTGTGTGAGTGTCTGTTGCATGAGTGAGTGATGTCTTGTGTATTGTGTACTGGACATGGGGGTGTTTGTCCCTCGGAGCTATGGCATAGTGGTAGTGCATGTGAGTACATAGCGGTGTGCTGGTATACGTTTGTTTGTACTTACCAGCCTCGACTCCCCTGGTAATCCGGTGAGGATCTCCGGATGTATGATGACTCGCACCTTCTCCTCCCACGCCTTGAAGGTCTTGAATAGCGCGGGATTACCTCCGCCAGTCCTGGCAGCCAGCTGCTGATTTTTGGCCTCCTTCTTCTTGACCACGCTTTTCAGGTCGTTCCACCTTTTGTTGATTTTGCCTCTGTTGCGTGGCACGTTCCCGACTGCATTGACCTGGTCTACGATCCTGCTCCACAACCGGTTTCTGGTGGATAGTGGTGTCTGTTGGACCTGGTTGCCATAGATTTGTGGGTGCACCTTGACGATCTCGTCGACCATGACCGTCAGCTCAGTGGAAGTGAACTTGGGCATTCTGTGTGATGCCATGGTGTGTGTTTTGGTGTTTGTGGTGCTGGTGCGGTGTGTGGTGTGTCATGTGCAGGGGGTTTGTGGGTCAGGTGTTTGGTGGTGATGGGTGTGATGGGTGCGTGTCTGTGGTGTGCTGCTGTCCTTTCTGTCTCGCTGTGTTCTGTGCTTTCGTCCTCAGTTTGTAGTGTTGTAAGGGATTGTGGTCTGTGAAGGAGCTGCTTTTGTACTTACCTATGTGGGTGTGTCATGATGGTCTGTTGTTTTCAGGTGTGTTGTGGCTGGTGTTCTGGGATTTGTAGTTTATTTGTTTGTCCAGGGGGGATGTGTTTTCGGGATGTGTACTGTGTTTGGGTATTTGTGCGTGGGTTGCTGTGTGGACTTGTTGGCCATGTTGTGTGTGTTTGTTTTTGTCCGCGGATGATTTCTGTGCAGGGACGTGGCCGCCTGAGCTTCCGCCGTGTCCATTTCCGTCACTGTTGTTTACGCTGGCGGGCGGTGTATTTGTGGATTTACCGCGCTCATGTCGGTGCGATCCTAATTTCACGGCCGGTATCTCGGTCGTCAGGTCGGGCGGTTTTGGGTTGTCGTGCGTATTTCCGTCCGTGGCGGGCGGATGGACTTGGATTCGGACATGGGCGGGCGGTATTTTTTGTGTATTTTCCGCCGCCGGCGGTTTGCGGCTCGCGCCATCGTAATTGCTCGGTCGGTATTCAGACGGTGTGGGCGGGTGGATTTCTACCGCTATGGTAGATGGCGGATTTTTTACCGCCCGGTATCGTAATGGACACCTAAATTACTTCCCACCCTATTGCCCTATAAACTCACAACACACGTCAATAATAAATTAATACACTTAATATAATTACCAAATAATCAATTTATAAAAATTAATTACCAATTAATAAAAATGTATTACCAATTAATAATTATTTAACATAAAATTAATTATTAATACCAATAAATAAAAACAAATAATAACTTAATTACAATTAAATTACTTCCCACCCTATTGCCCTCTAAACTCACAACACACTTCAATAATAAATTAATACACTTAATATAATTACCAATTACACTTAATATAATTACCAATTAATCAATTAATAAAAATTAATTACCAATTAATAAAAATTAATTACCAATCAATAATTAATTAACATAAAATTCTTTATCAATACCAATAAATAAAAATAAATAATTACTTAATTACAATTAAATTACTTCCCACCCTATTCCCTATGAACCCACAACCCGCTACAGAACTAAAACGCAAAATTTACTTAAAAATAATTACTAATTCCTAAAAATTTTAAATTAATGTAATATAATTAAATTACTTCCCACCCTATTCCCCTATAAACCCACAACCCGCTACGGTACTAAAACGCATAATTTACTTTAAAAAAAATTACTAACTTCTAAAAATTTTATACATATATTCTAAAACTAGTACAATAATTAACAAAAAATATAAACACAAACATATAAAATACATAATAAAATACATAACACTAATATAAGTATCGATATTAGTAACATCGATATTTTTGCTATCGATATTACTAACTTCGATATTAACAAAAATGATATTTCTTACCTTCAGGTCGATATTCTGGTCGTCGATATTCTTGACTTCGATATTGTGTCCCTACGATATTTCAAACTCGATATTATTGTAGGTCGAAATTAAAAACTCGATATTTAGACTGTTTACCGTCAGGCTGGTTGCCTGAGGCTCCTAAGTTTGCAGAGTTGTCCTGCTGCAGCTGACCCCTCGCATCCCTGGCACAGCCAGCATGAAGAGACCGTGCGAGGGCTCCAGCTCAGACAGCGACATGGATGACACCATTGACCGCGGCAGCGTGAACAACTTCAAAGAGAGAGTGGCAGCTCACACACCTGCTCACAGCCTGGGAGAGGGCACTACCATGCAGAGGGTGCAAACCGGGTCACTGCGAGCCCGGAGAGTCAATAAGGCGCAAGACAGTTTTGCCTGCCACAGCAGGGAGACCCTGCTGCTAGGGCTGGCAATTGTTGCGACTCTTGTTGGACTACCAACCAGGCTGCAAGTCAACAGGTAGTTTTAGTCAACCCATAACAAACATCCCTCATTGCGCAGTATCGCCTCACTGACACACACCATACCCATCACCTGCACATTGTGCTCATTATTTGCATGCAATGGCCTCAGTCCTGCAATGTTCTTACTTGTATCTATTTTGTCCTGTTTTCCAGAAAGTACCCCCTTTGCTGTAAGTACCCATGACTTGCCTAAAGATACACTATCTTACCTAAAGTGTCCTTCATTTGACTAAAGGTCCGCTCTCTAGCCTGTAGTGCTCATCACTTGTAGAAAGAGCCCGTGCTTGCCTTAAAGTCCCCTCTCTTGCTTAAAGTGCCACTCTCTTAAACAAGAAAAGCCCCCGTTTGTATAGTGCGCCTCACTTGCACCGATTGTCTGTCACTTTCAAACACTTTCCTGTCTTGCATAAAGTAGCTCTCTCGTGCTCACACGACTCCCACATCTTGTCTGTGTGAAGTGCTTAAGGTTGCCCAAAGCACCTTCTCATACAGAAAATTCCTCACATTTACACAAACACATTCTCACACAGACAGGCCTTAACTCTCAAGGTATGTCAACACTTTCCACACAATATGGAAGAGAAGGTGTATACTTGGGTCAGTGATTAAATTGCCGGCTTGACCGACTAGTACCCCTAGTTACCAGACAATGCTTAGAAACGTAACATTTAACTCTATGTAAAAACAAAGAGTAAGGGGGTCATTACGATGGCGGACGGAAAAGCTACCCGACCGCCATGGTAGCGGAAACTCACCGTCCGCCGCTACTGCGGGAAAACCGACGGCTAGATTAGGATCCTCGGCGGTAAAAATCCAACCGCGGCGGAAAGGAGACCCGAGAAACCGCCCGTCCCGTGCGGAGAAGCCCGAAACCCGTCCATGGCGTTCGGAATCACTGCGGAAACAGCACAAACCACCGCAACCACAGCGGAGACACCGCCATGGAAATTATGATATCCCCGACATGACTGCGGTGCAGAGCGCTGTTTCTGACCGCCGCGGTCGACAATAGTGAGGAATGAGAGAGCCCACGGAAGCGCCATAGCATAGCCACCGCTGCGTACGCTCCATGAAAAAAATGGCGGTCGGAAAAAATACGCACAACATGCCCACAAAGTGCATCAAGCAAACAAGTCATGCACCCAAAAACACCTAACACAGCCCAAAGACACACCCCCATGGTAAACTCAAAAACTACAAATCCCAGGACGACACACACCACACCTGCAACCAATACCCCATCCTGACACACCCACATAGCCCAGTATAAATCCAGCCCCCTACCAGACCCCAATCCTTTGCAAAACTCCAGAACTGAAGGGACATACACCGCAGCTGACAGGAGAGGCAAATCTGCACAACACACACACACACAGCACCACCACCACCACCACTTCTACACCTGCACCTCTAACCCCTTTGCACATCACACACCATACACATCACCACCACCACCTCAACACTTGTACCTCAAACACCTTGGCACATCACACACCATGTCACCACAGAAAATGCCCAAATTCACTGACAGTGAGTTGAGGGTCCTGGTAGATGAGATAATCAGGGTAGAATCCCAATTGTTTGGTAACCTGGTACAACAGACACCAGTAGCCACAAGAACGCTAATGTGGAGAAGGATAGTAGATAAGGTAAATGCAGTAGGGACCGTGCCACGCAATAGAAATGAAATTATGAGGCGCTGGCACGATCTGAAGGCAGTGGTCAAGAAAAAGAGAGCCAAGAACCATGAGCTGGCTAACAGAACAGGCAGTGGCCCTCCCGTTCCACTCAAGACATTCACCGAATGGGAGGAGAAGGTGCTTGGCATACTGCATCCAGAGAGTCTCACAGGAATACCCGGGGGAGTGGAGGCTGCTAAGTACAAACAAATGCCTAACATCACACTGACATGTACTGTCTTGCACCACTACTAAGCTATACCTCCCAGGTACAAATGCAGTCATGAGCACCACACTGTCACCAACACATCTCTCACACATTAATCCAACAGTCCCTCAGGTTCACCTCAAAGGTAGCTACAAACATCACCATGGGTACATGTTTACATGCTGCCAGCACTACAACTCCCACCAGGCCCCCTTGTCCTACAGATGCGCAAGATGGAGCCCTGAACCCCCCCATGTGGCAGCCATTGCATTGCTCACCTTAACCCAACAGGTAGGCAGCCATCCTCACAGGGAGGTGTGTGTCTGGTTTGGAAGTCTGCACTACAACTCCCACCAGGCCCCCTTGTCCTACAGTTGCACAAGATGGAGCCCTGAACCCCCCCCCCATGTGGCAGCCATTGCATTGCTCACCTTAACCCAACAGGTAGGTAGCCATCCTCACAGGGAGATGTGTGTGTGTGCTTTGGAAGTCTGTACTACAACTCCCACCAGGCCCCCTTGCCCTACAGATGCGCAAGATGGAGCCCTGACCCCCCCATGTGGCAGCCTTTGCATTTCTCACCTTAACCTAACAGGTAGGTAGCCATCCTCACAGGGAGGTGTGTGTGTGTGCTCTGGCAGTCTGCACTACAACTCCCACCAGGCCCCCTTGTTCTACAGATGCGCAAGATGGAGCCCTGACCCCCCCCCATGTGGCAGCCATTGCATTGCTCACCTTAACCTAACAGGTAGGTAGCCATCCTCACAGGGAGGTGTGTGTGTGTGCTCTGGAAGTCTGCACTACAACTCCCACCAGGCCCCCTTGTCCTACAGATGTGCAAGATGGATCCCTGAACCCCCCCATGTGGCAGCCATTGCATTGCTCACCTTAACCTAACAGGTAGGTAGCCATCCTCACAGGGAGGTGTGTGTGTGTGCTTTGGAAGTCTGCACTACAACTCCCACCAGGCCCCCTTGTCCTACAGATGCGCAAGATGGAGCCCTGAACCCCCCCATGTGGCAGCCATTGCATTGCTCACCTTAACCCAACAGGTAGGCAGCCATCCTCACAGGGAGGTGTGTGTCTGGTTTGGAAGTCTGCACTACAACTCCCACCAGGCCCCCTTGTCCTACTGTTGCACAAGATGGAGCCCTGAACCCCCCCCCCCATGTGGCAGCCATTGCATTGCTCACCTTAACCCAACAGGTAGGTAGCCATCCTCACAGGGAGATGTGTGTGTGTGCTTTGGAAGTCTGTACTACAACTCCCACCAGGCCCCCTTGTCCTACAGATGCGCAAGATGGAGCCCTGACCCCCCCCCCCATGTGGCAGCCTTTGCATTTCTCACCTTAACCTAACAGGTAGGTAGCCATCCTCACAGGGAGGTGTGTGTGTGTGCTCTGGCAGTCTGCACTACAACTCCCACCAGGCCCCTTGTTCTACAGATGCGCAAGATGGAGCCCTGACACCCCCCATGTGGCAGCCATTGCATTGCTCACCTTAACCTAACAGGTAGGTAGCCATCCTCACAGGGAGGTGTGTGTGTGTGCTCTGGAAGTCTGCACTACAACTCCCACCAGGCCCCCTTGTCCTACAGATGCACAAGATGGAGCCCTGAACCCCCCATGTGGCAGCCATTGCATTGCTCACCTTAACCCAACAGGTAGGTAGCCATCCTCACAGGGAGGTGTGTGTGTGGTTTGGAAGTCTGTACTACAACTCCCACCAGGCCCCCTTGTCCTACAGATGCGCAAGATGGAGCCCTGAACCCCCCATGTGGCAGCCATTGCATTGCTCACCTTAACCCAACAGGTAGGTAGCCATCCTCACAGGGAGGTGTGTGTGTGTGCTTTGGAAGTCTGCACTACAACTCCCACCAGGCCCCCTTCTCCTACAGATGCGCAAGATGGAGCCCTGACCCCCCCCCATGTGGCAGCCATTGCATTGCTCACCTTAACCTAACAGGTAGGTAGCCATCCTCACAGGGAGGTGTGTGTGTGTACTCTGGAAGTCTGCACTACAACTCCTACCAGGCCCCCTTGTCCTACAGATGTGCAAGATGGAGCCCTGAACCCCCCCCATGTGGCAGCCATTGCATTGCTCACCTTAACCCAACAGGTAGGTAGCCATCCTCACAGGGAGGTGTGTGTGTGGTTTGGAAGTCTGCACTACAACTCCCACCAGGCCCCCTTGTCCTACAGATGCGCAAGATGGAGCCCTGAACCCCCCATGTGGCAGCCATTGCATTGCTCACCTTAACCTAACAGGTAGGTAGCCATCCTCACAGGGAGGTGTGTGTGTGTGCTCTGGAAGTCTGCACTACAACTCCCACCAGGCCCCCTTGTCCTACAGATGCGCAAGATGGAGCCCTGACCCCCCCCATGTGGCAGCCATTGTATTGCTCACCTTAACCTAACAGGTAGGTAGCCATCCTCACAGGGAGGTGTGTGTGTGTGCTCTGGAAGTCTGCACTACAACTCCCACCAGGCCCCCTTGTCCTACAGATGCGCAAGATAGAGCCCTGAACCCCCCCCCAATGTGGCAGCCATTGCATTGCTCACCTTAACCCAACAGGTAGGTAGCCATCCTCACAGGGAGGTGTGTGTGTGGTTTGGAAGTCTGCACTACAACTACCACCAGGCCCCCTTGTCCTACAGATGCGCAAGATGGAGCCCTGAACCCCCCCCCATGTGGCAGCCATTGCATTGCTCACCTTAACCCAACAGGTAGGTAGCCATCCTCACAGGGAGGTGTGTGTGTGTGTGCTTTGGAAGTCTGCACTACAACTCCCACCAGGCCCCCTTGTCCTACAGATGCGCAAGATGGAGCCCTGAACCCCCCCCATGTGGCAGCCATTGCATTGCTCACCTTAACCTAACAGGTAGGTAGCCATCCTCACAGGGAGGTGTGTGTGTGTGCTCTGGAAGTCTGCACTATAACTCCCACCAGGCCCCCTTGTCCTACAGATGCGCAAGATGGAGCCCTGACCCACCCCATGTGGCAGCCATTGCATTGCTCACCTTAACCTAACAGGTAGGTAGCCATCCTCACAGGGAGGTGTGTGTGTGTGCTCTGGAAGTCTGCACTACAACTCCCACCAGGCCCCCTTGTCCTACAGATGCGCAAGATGGAGCCCTGACCCCCCCATGTGGCAGCCATTTCATTGCTCACCTTAACCCAACAGGTAGGTAGCCACCTCACAGGGAGGTGTGTGTGTGGTTTGGAAGTCTGCACTACAACTCCCACCAGGCCCCCTTGTCCTACAGATACGCAAGATGGGGCCCTGAAACCCCCCCCCATGTGGCAGCCATTGCATTGCTCACCTTAACCCAACAGGTAGGTTGCCATCCTCACAGGGAGGTGTGCGTGTGGTTTGGAAGTCTGCACTACAACTCCCACCAGGCCCCCTTGTCCTACAGCTGCGCAAGATGGAGCACTCCCCACAACCCCAACCATGTGGCAGATATTGAATGTGACTCCTCAAACTTACTGGTAGGTAACCATTTCAACTGGGAGTGGTGTGTGGAATTGGTGACACTGCAGTACAACCCACAACAGGCCCACTTCTTCAACAGATGAGCATGATGGAGCACTTGTCCCACTCATAGGCATGTTACGTTTGTTCCCCCGCACATCACACCATACCACTTTGTCCACAGTCACCTACACAAATTATGCTAAACAGTCGTATTGTACTCAGCATGCACAAGTCTCACTGCAAACATTTCCCACATTGTGTCTACTGTGCCAGGCATCACACACTGCAACACTAACACTTATCATGCTTCCCTGCAGCAGTGTCTGGCAGGTTGGTTGTCAAAGTGCTAATCACCCATGTCATACCACAGTGTTGCAATGTAAACAGTGGAAGTGCAGATTACCAAAATACTCCACTGGACCTGGGACTCACACTGCTAAACTATGCACATCCCAACTGACTTGCAACAGACCCAGCTGCCACAGTGCTGCACTGAATTGCATAACAAGAGTACCTTGTCTGACTAAAATGCACAAATGTGTCTGCGTGGGACCAGCAATGTGTGTATGCATTGACAATGGTCACATCTCACACTGTCTGTCTGAACAGTGCTGGTATAGTCTGGCCCCAAAAGCACACATTGTCTGCACATGGATGACTGTATCTTACAAACACACCACTGTTGATGACAACATGTAAGTGTATGGATGCCCCGGAACAACTGCATCACCAGTACTTTGATCATGTTCTCAGGTCCACAAATCCCATGAAACCATGATAGTGTGGAAATGTTTGTTGGGTGAGATGTTCAACCTGCTGTATGTCACCACAGTGATAGGAGCCTATACCCCATGCCCTATTTTGCCTGCAAATGTTGGGGGAGTGAACCCGACACCCAGATAGTTGGGACAACAGTGATGGTGGGGCCACACCCCAATGCCCTAATGTGATGTGAAAAGTTTGGGTACTGAAACCCACACACACCTTCTGCTCACCACAGGCATGTTCCTCCCAAGAATGACTCTTAAGTCACATAGCCATGTCATTGCTCACCTTCACCTCAACCGGTAGGTAGCCATCTTCACACAGAGACGGTGTTGTGGTGTTGGCAAATTGTCCCACAAATCACACTATGCATGCTGTCCCACCCCTGAGTAGGATGGGCCACTCCACCCCCAATCAGAATCATGTGGCAGGCATTGTATGCCACCCACTCAACTAACAGGTAGCTAACCGCATCTCACAGGTCGGGGTGTGTGGGGGTGGGAAGCTTGCACAACAACTCACACAAGCCCACATGAGCTCCAGCCCCCAAGACTGATAACACCCTCGCATTAAGATGCATGTGTCAGTCATTGCAATGTCCACTTCCAAACACTGGTAGGTAGACATATCATGCTGACTTGTCCCACACTGGACCAAGATGGAAGCCTTCCTCACACACACACAGAGAGGTCTTACAAATACAAGCACAAAACAGCAAACAGAACATATCACCAGCCACTACATGCAGCCAGATATGCCTCACGACAAGCATGGTGGCATAGGACACCAGGCCTCACATTGCACAACTGCACACCCAGATAGCATTGGCCACTATAGTGTGCACACACCTAAGCAAATGAAACCATGACAGCAACCAAAGTGTGACATTCAGATCCACATGTAGATGTAACTCAGTGCACAACCCTGCACACCACTGCATGCCATCTGAAAATGGCAGGGGTCCAGACCAACAAGGACCTAATGAAAGCAAAGAAAGCATGGCTGGAAGTGCAAATACAGATATGTACACCACATGCCAAAGGTATGGATGCAACTACAATGTTCCCCCAATGTGCAGAGAAAACGGCTGCAAGGGCACAACAAGTGACATACATGCGTAACAGGATCACATATGATTAAACACTCACTAGATGCCAACATGAACCTGTCAATGTAAAAAGTGTAAATTGTGCATGTCATGTCTTGCCAACTCCCAATATGGACGAGTAATGCATGTACCTCAACAGCTTGTAAAGCATCACTGGATGTCGGTAACTGCAAATTAGATCAGTGAACAACTGCTGGATGTACAAACAGTTGATGTAACAGTGCGAACAGAAGCTTTGCTGGTTGCAACACAATGACCATTTCTCATCTGACCCACAGGTGACCAAGAACTCACTGCAGAGGATGACACCACCAACCTGCAGAGCCAGTGCCCCACCCCGGAACAGAGACTACTGGATGAAGACTCCCTGGATTCCTTAGATGAGGAGCCCCAAGCCAGCACATCTGTTGTGGCAGGCCGCAACCAGGCCCAGGCACCCATTGTCCCCACAACCACATCTGCTGCAACCCATGACCTTCCCCAGACAGCTGTTGTCACGGCCTGTGTGGCAACCACCACCACCACCACCACAGCTGCCCGCAACACCCTCCCTGCCCCAGGTGATGAGCACCCCACAACATCTACTGAGGAGGCCAGGGAGAGGATGCAGCGGAGCAATGTGGGGAGCCAACAGGCCCGTGGCAGCAGTGTAGGTGGGAGGGGCAGGGTCATGCAGAGGGGAACTGAGCCTGGGACGGAAGCCCTGTCCCACATCAACAGAGTCCTTGGGGCATACGAACAGGCCCAGGGACTCATGGGCCGGTCTGAGGAAGATTCTTGGGAGCTCCTCCTGCTGATGAGGTCCATGGACACCCGCATGGGACAAATTGTGGACCTCTTTGGGCAGCAAGTGGCGATTCTGAGGGACAGGCCAGCGCAACATTCAACATCTCCGCCTCCCCCTGATGGGCAGCAGGATGACAGTTTGTCATCCTCCCGGGCGTCCACAGAGGGGGGTGAGTCCTCAGACACCACTGCCCTTGCAGCACAGGCTCCTCCAGTCAAGCGCAAAAGGGGCCGTCCAAGGAAAGGCCAGGAGGCATTACGTACCAAAGCACCTGCCAAAGGCAAGTCCCCACACTGCCATGTGAATGGCATCTGTCTGTTGGACTGGGTCTCCACATCACTGTGGTGACTACTCAATTATCTCATCTACCATGACCGTCAACTCGTTTCTTCAAATTCCCCCCATGTACATTTTCTCGACCCTCACATGTCACAATTGTAAATAAATACACCTTACACACATGTTGTTGTGTCTGCTCCGTCTTTAATACAGGATGTGCAACCTTCACCGTGATGTAAATGTCCCAGGGAAATGGAATGTAGGTAGGCAAGGAGAGGCTGAAGGGACCTAGGAAAAACATTAAAACAAGAGTCACTTGTTTTGGTGTGGCATCACACACATCACACAACACTTGTCAACAAGGTACTCCAATCTTCACACATTACACAGAGCAACAGTCGCCATGGAGACATCCTGTATCTGTGTCAAACTACCCTATCCCACAAACATTGCCAACCAGCAAGGAGTGAACAAAAGGCTGCAGTCACCAAGCTCACATACACCCTCACAGCAACTGCAACACCATCAGACCATGTGTCCCTCCTACATCGTCACTCACCTTCAAGTGAAGTAGCGGTTGATGAGCTGTTGACGCATGTCAACACCTTCCTCCTCTCCACTGTCCTCGTCACTGGACCCGGGTTGGTTTGCAGGCGGGGGCCTTGGCTGCTCTTCATCATCCAGGATCAGGGGTATTGCCTTGCGAATGGCCAGGTTGTGGAGCATGCAGCATGCCACGACTATCTGACACACCTTCCTTGGCGAGTACATCAGGGCACCTCCGGTACGGTCCAGGCAGCGAAATCGTGACTTTAGGAGACCAAATGTACGCTCTATTACACGCTGTGTCCTCCCATGGGCATCATTATATCGCACATCAGCTGCTGTCACAGGATTCCGCAGTGGGCTCAGCAACCACGGACGGTTAGGATATGCAGAGTCACCTGGGTGTGAGAAACACAGATTAACCTTGATGTTCCACAATGCCACAGGACAGCATGTCACACACACACCACGCTACTCCACTATGCATACTCACCCACAAGCCATGCACGCTCAGGAAGCAGATTGGCCTTCAGCTGCGGGACGATGCTGCTGCGCATGATGTGCGAATCATGGGCTGACCCGGGATACCTGGCACACACGTGGGAGATGATCATGTTCGCCCGGCACACTACTTGAACATTTACTGAGTGGTAATGCTTCCGATTTCTGTAAACTTGCTCACGTGCCTGTGGTGGCACAAGCCCAACATATGTGCAATCAATGGCACCAACAACATGGGGGATGTGTCCAAGGGCATAAAAATCTCCCTCCACAGCCACCAACTCTGGCCCCCTGGGGAATTGAATGTATCTGTCCTTGTAGTTCATCATAGCTGACAGTACATCCCTCAGCACCATGCTGAACATCAGTTGTGACATCCCAACTGCGCTTGCTACCGTGTGCTGGAATGAGCCTGTCGCAAAGAAATGCAGGCACGCCATCACCTTTGAAGTCGCAGTGAAAGCTGTTGGATATGTGCGACGTGGCTGCAGGTGGGGCTCCAACATGTCACATAGGTTTTGTAGGGAAACTCTATACAGCCTGAATTTGCGGATGATCTCTTCATTCTCCATGTCAGCCAGCACTGTGAATGGACGATGGATATTGGGCCTCCTCCTAGGTCAGATGAAAGTGCACATATGTCAATGAAACACACCATGAGATGTACAGGACATTTCACATTTCTACAGACACATTGCCAAATGTTACAGACTGCACCATCAACCAACAGAGCACTGCACAAGTCGGTACACATCAGGCACACTACTCGTACACTTGTCCCCTTACCCGCAGCAATGATCTGTGCACACCTCCTGCTCATTGGCATGCACAGTGGGATATAGAACCACATGTGTGCGCACACCTGTGAGTGTTACCCCCAGCATATGTGTCAAACTACAATACTCCCTTAGCACACCATGCTGCTGTCCATGATACACCTCCCAACACAGGTTGCACATGGCACATATCAAGTACACACTGACCACAGCCTGAGCATGGTGAACACGTGTGTGCATGTGCAGTAGACAATGTGACAGTCAATGATGCCCCTAGTTCACACAATGAGACAGCATTGTGCGTTACATTGCACCTACACACATTGACCATTAGCTATATATGCAATGCAACACAAAAACTGTACAGTCTACATGCCCTTACACATCACATGTGACATGTGCGTGTGTATGTGTCAATGCAATTTATCACATACACATATATGGCATGTGTAGGTGACATGGAGTTACATTTCCCATTCGTTATGTTGGCCTCATGAGGGTCCTTCAATGTTGGAGACACTGGGCACTGTTCATGTTGGGCTAGGGATAGAAATGGAGGACTCCATATGTGCAGCAAACCTGCTCCGCAAGTCCACGGACGGTCACTACAGGCACTGTATGGCACCCATATGGCGGTGCCTACCGCCTGGCCCCTGCGGACTGTCACCGCCAATACCCCAGACATGATTGCAGTAGTCTCAGCCATACCTACATGTGTATATGGCGGTTGGCATGCACCGCTACCCAGCTCACGGTCACTACAGGCACTGTATAGCACCCATATGGTGGTGCCTACCACCTGGCCCCTGCGGACTGTCACCGCCAATACCCCAGACACGATCGCGGTAGTCTCAGCCATATCTACATGTGTATATGGCAGTTGGCATGCACCGCTACCCAGCTCACAGTCACTACAGGCACTGTATGGCACCCATATGTTGGTGCCTACCGCCTGGCCCCTGCGGACTGTCACCGCCAATACCCCAGACACGATCGTGGTAGTCTCAGCCATATCTACATGTGTATATGGTGGTTGGCCTGCACCGCTACCCAGCTCACGGTCACTACAGGCACTGTATGGCACCCATATGGCGGTGCCTACCGCCTGGCCCCTGCGGACTGTCACCGCCAATACCCCAGACACGATTGCGGTAGTCTCAGCCATATCTACATGTGTATATGGCGGTTGGCGTGCACCGCTACCCAGCTCACGGTCACTACAGGCACTGTATGGCACCCATATGGCGGTGCCTACCACCTGGCCCCTGCGGACTGTCACCGCCAATACCCCAGACACGATTGCGGTAGTCTCAGCCATATCTACATGTGTATATGGCGGTTGGCATGCACCGCTACCCAGCTCACGGTCACTACAGGCACTGTATGGCACCCATATGGCAGTGCCTACCGCCTGGCACCTGCGGACTGTCACCGCCAATACCCCAGACTCGATCGCGGTAGCCTCAGCCATATCTACATGTGTATATGGCGGTTGGCATGCACCGCTACCCAGCTCATGGTCACTACAGGCACTGTATGGCACCCATATGGTGGTGCCTACCGCCTGGCCCCTGCGGACTGTCACCACCATGGACCATGCCCTGGCAGCCAATGGGAAGCACCCTCGCGGTAGCCTGATGCAATTTTGAAGATAGCGGTAGGCGTGTTCCGCAACCGCGTAGCCGGTCATTGGAAGCATTCAAAAGATGCACCACCGCGGTACCACGCGCCTGGCCCCTGCGGTGTGTCACCGCCATGGTCCATGCCCTTGCAGCCAATGGGACGCACAGTAGCGGTTGCTTCATATGGCTTTGAAAATCGCGGTAGGCGTGCACCGCCACCGTGGAGGCGGACATTGGATGATTTTAAAAATAGCAGACCTGGCACACCAATTGCAGCGGCGTGGGACCACTGACACAGCCCCAGTGGCATATATATGTGTGGGAGGGTGCCCCACATTTCCACTGCTACCAGGGACTGCTGCCTGACTCCCTCCACCTGCTGCTGCTGCCTCTAGGGACTGCTGCCTGCCACCCTCCACCTGCTGCTGCTGCCTCCAGGGACTGCTGCCTGCCACCCTCCACCTGCTGCTGCTGCCTCCTAGGACTGCTACCTGCCACCCTCCACCTGCTGCTGCTGCCTCCAGGGACTGCTGCCTGCCACCCTCCACCTGCTGCTGCTGTCTCCAGGGACTGCTGCCTGCCACCCCTGAACTCTACCTGCTGCTGCTGCCACCTGTCCACAGTGATGTCGAGGACACAGAAGATCCGGGCCAGTCCCTTCACCAGCGAGGATCTGGAGGTCCTGGTGGACGGGGTGCTTGCACAGTACCCAAGGCTCTATGGTGCCCCTAATGTCGTGGTAAGTCTCCAACAGTGTGAGTGAGAGTGCAGGGGGGGCACACGTGAGGTGGAGGTGCTGCAGTATGTGTCAGTGAGTGTGGGGCTCTGACATGCACTGCCTAGCATGTTTTCTCCAGGGGGAAGGGCTGTGTAGCCTCTTTCACATGTTTCCCTGCATGCCCATTCAGATTTGAGGGACATGTATTGTCCTGTCAGCCATACAGTGAATCAGCAAATTGGTAATGCAGGAGTCAGGCCAGTGATTGCTTGTGTGAATGGCTGTGTGGGTCCCAAATGTCACTCTCAGTGTCAGCCCACCTGGCCTGCACAGTCGCCGCCCAATTCCCACAAGTACACATCACTGCATGTACAGTATGTTCCATGTGTCTTTTGTTCACACATCTTCATCAAAGAGCCATCTCAGCCCTGTAGATTGCACACCACAAGCCTTGTGACAAGGGTGTGTGTATGAGGGTTGATGTCACTGTATGTGAGCTCCATGACACAGTGAGCCATTCACAGGGCTGGGACACAGTGAGTCCACCAACAACCATGTGTTGCTCTAGCTAACAGCGGACAGTAGATGTGGGCAGACTACACATTGCTTGATGTGCTGGCATCCTGCATGTGAATGGGATGTAGAGGTACTGTGTCCACCCTCCCACCTTCATGGATTCACGTGTGGTTCTCCAATGCCGTTGTACCATGTGCCATGCATTCTTGGCTCTGTTACACATATCAGTTGATTTGGGATGAGTGAGTATCGTGCCACTGTTTTGAGAGATTTTGGTAGTAGACACTGTGTCACTGATGTATTACCCCTCTTGTCTCCCATGCCTGCAGCTGAAAGTCCACCAGCGTAAAGCCGTGTGGAGGGCCATTGCCTCCAAGGTGCGTGATCTGGGTGTGTCAAACCGACGGCGCAGCCACTGTCATAAAAGGTGGGACGACATCTGCCGGCTGAGCAAGAACGTGGCCGAGATGATGCTGGGGCTGCTCCCTCGGAGCGGCAGGTTGGCCCGACGCACCATGACACCACTAATGGCCCGCATCTTGGCCGTAACACAGCCTGAGTTGGATGCACAATTGATGGAGCATCAGCAGCAAGCTAGGGGTGAGTATTTGTTGACGGGTGGCTTTGGCAGGGAGTGGCTGCATGTGTCCACAGATTGGACAAACTCTGAGCTATGTGAAGTTGGTAGTGTGATGCAGTGGATTGTAAGTGGAGTCTGTGCTGGGTGCATCTGACATGCATTTGTCCCACCTGTACTCACTGATGTGATCTGCGCAATGTGCATTGACATTGCAATCAAAGCTGTGGCATTCAGGTACCTTGTGCAGTGGGGTACTGTGTGAATTCATATTGCTGGTGACGGCAGTGTGCCTAATCTGAGTGTGTTTCAATAAATGCTTGCAATGCCTGGCAGCAGATTTCAGCTGCTACAACTTCTGAGGACAATGTGCTACAGTACTTGTGCCCGTGCAAGCAACATGGTGGCTGGCATGCGCTTATGGCCATTGTGGGCTATTATGTTGTGGTCTGTGTGTGCTCCCCTACTGCTCCATCCATGTACGTAATTGACACCATGTTGTGGTGTTCATCCTTGCCATCCTCAGCACCCTGTGTGGTCAGAGAGATTTTTGTGCCTGTGTCTGAAGTGGGCCACAGGCAGGATGGTGTGCTGTGTGAGTCACCGGGATCACTTATGGCTGGATTTGTTCTTTACATGGACTGTTGGGTTGATAATTGAGGTGGCAATGTATATTTAGTCAGGGTGATGTGCAACGTGGATAACACATCTTCTTGAATGGTGATTTACTTGCACATGTTACTTCAGTTGGTGCCACTCCACTAACACTACATCTCTCTCCCATGTAGCATCTCCCGTGTGCGTTGAGGGACAGGAGACGGACACCAGCGGTGAGGCATCCAGTGCAACAGCCGCACCGGAGCAGAGTGACACAGATGTGACCAGTGCCGAGGAGGGGGACAGGAGTCTGCTGGTGAAATCACAACCCGAGACGCAAAGCTCTACGTCATCTGACGCCAGCGGTGACGCATCCATGTTGGGGGCCACAGGGAACGGGGACTCTGCCTCCTCTTCCGCCACACAGCGTCCAGTGCCCAGCCTCCCATCTACTTCCATTGGTGCTGCCCGTGTTCGCACAAGTCGAAAGGGAAGAGTGTCCTTCACCCCAGGCACTGCTGCCCCGGCCCATGTCAGCCCTCCAGCCCTCAGTGCTGAGTCAGTAGAGCTATTGCGCCAGCTGTGTGTGGGGCAGACAGCTCTCCTCAATGCCTTCCTAGACCTTGATAAAAAGTTGGGCCAGGTGATAGCTTTCATGGAGGGCATACATTCGGATGTGGGTGGGCTACACCGGACTGTGCAGTCATTGTCCTCAACAGTGACGGCAGCCCTGCAACAGGCACATTCTCAGGGAGCAGCTCCTGTCCCTTTGTCCACCCCCCTGTCACTGTGCACCTCTGACGACAGTGACAATGCTCAACAGACCCCAAAGTCCAGATACAGCACATGCAGCACACAGCAGCAGCAACAGCCCAAACGGTCCAGGCTGCAGACACCATCCCCACAGAAAACTAAGACCACCCCAGAGCACAGAGAGAAAAGCCCGTCAGGTGACACCAAGGGCCAGAGGGGCAAGAAACAGGCCTCAGGGTCACAGGCCTCAGTCATCCCCCGCAAAGGACTCTCCTGTCCCAAGGACCACTCGCAAAGCAAAGAAGGCAGTTTCCCTGCCCACTGAGGAGGTGTTACCTGCAAGGCTTACACTGGATGAGGGCCATATGGCTGATCCACCCACAACCTCCACTCCCATCCCGAGCCCTGTGAAGCAGGCACAAGGGGGCACTGTAGGGGCTAAACATAGTAGAAAGGGTTTAGAAGGGCGAAGGCAAGCCCCAGGGAAGCGCACAGCTGGATCCAGCATGTCCCCAGAGTCAGCACTAGAAGCAGGTTTGGTGGTGGGGTTACCTGTTGTGGCCACACCAGTTCCCATTAGTCCCCACAGCATCAGTCCACCTCCCCGTACCACCACCCCACCTGGTCCAAGCAGCCCTCCAGCTTCCAAGCCAGAGATGTCTCTTCCACAGATGTTCCTCACACTCCCCGGGGCAGTCCTCCTACTGACCGCGACACACAGTCACCTCCAAGTCCGACAGACAGCCACATCTGAGTGGTAGTCACCCTCACACACCTGTCTGTCCACAGCGGTGTCTGTGATGCCCATTGTTATCCCCATGACTCTGTTGCTGAGCATGGCATGGTATATTCGCACACATTAGCTGTGCAGCTTCTGATGTGAATACTCTGCACATTGTACTTGCCTTGTGGTTCACTGCTGTTTGCACCCTGCCTGTGCAGCTTCTCATGGACTTCACCTGCACATTGGACTGGCCACTGGCCTTGTTGATCACTACTGTTTGCCCCCTGCCTGTGCAGCTTCTGATGTGACTACTCTGCACATTGTTCTTGCCTTGTGGTTCACTGCTGTTTGCACCCTGCCTGTGCAGCTTCTCATGGACTTCACCTGCACATTGGACTGGCCACTGGCCTTGTTGATCACTACTGTTTGCCACCTGCCTGTGCAGCTTCTGATGTGACTACTCTGCACATTGTACTTGCCTTATGGTTCACTGCTGTTTGCACCCTGCCTGTGCAGCTTCTCATGGACTTCACCTGCACATTGGACTGGCCACTGGCCTTGTTGCTCACTACTCTTTGCCCCCTGCCTGTGCAGCTTCTGATGTGACTACTCTGCACATTGTACTTGCCTTGTTGATCACTACTGTTTGCCCCCTGCCTGTGCAGCTTCTGATGTGACTACTCTGCACATTGTACTTGCCTTGTTGTTCACTACTGTTTGCCCCCTGCCTGTGCAGCTTCTGATGTGACTACTATGCACATTGTACTTGCCTTGTTGATCACTACTGTTTGCCCCCTGCCTGTGCACCTTCTGATGTGACTACTCTGCACATTGTACTTGCCTTGTTGTTCACTACTGTTTGCCCCCTGCCTGTGCAGCTTCTGATGTGACTACTCTGCACATTGTACTTGCCATGTTGATCACTACTGTTTGCCCCCTGCCTGTGCAGCTTCTGATGTGACTACTCTGCACATTGTACTTGCCTTGTTGATCACTACTGTTTGCCCCCTGCCTGTGCAGCTTCTGATGTTACTACTCTGTACATTGTAGTGGCCACTGGCCCTGCAGTTGCCCACATTTGTTATCTTTCTATGCACAAGTGTGAATAAAGACAGTTGTTCCTGTTGTCAGTTCTGTCAGTGTAATTTCTCAATAAAACTGTTTCTGTGTGTGCATGGTTTACTGTGTCACATGCTCAGTATGGCACTTCAACATTGGCAATGGGTTGTATCACGTTTCCATGTTTTTGCAGGGGTGACAGGGACTTCAATTCTTCCTGACTCTTATACTTGTGGGTGCAGTGAAGGTGGTTTTGAAAATGTTCTTGTTGTCATCATCCTTCTTTGTCCATGTTGTCTATGGTGTAGACATGTCATGTTTGGAGGCAATGTCAGCACAGGGTGGGAGTTTATGCACAGGCTTTCATGCAGGTTGGCACGTGTCATGGTGTCTGTGTGAGCTTACTTACTGTGTGCCCAGCAGTGTATGTGTACGGTCCTCTTGTGGTGGTCAGTAATCCTGGTCCCATGCCTTACTTCCAGAGTGTACACTTTGGAGGTGGAGAAGTGTGTGGTGTGAAGGGGGTGACTTTGTGGTGACTCTTGATGTGTGTGCACCTGCATTGTCAACTACACCCATGTGTCACCCTGGAGTGGTGTGCGTGTATGTGTACTTGTTGTGCCCTGCAATTGTGATTTGGTGCACATGGGAGTGTTGTGTGCTGCTGATGTGAGAGGGGGGATGTGTGACGTATCCTATTTGTGCTTCTCAATCATGGAGTGTGTGAATGGGGCCTGTCTGTTGTGGTGCAGAGATGCTCTTGTCAGGTAATTGCATACCTATGTGTGTCTGTTCAGTATTTGACTTCATGGCCTTCCTCTCATCCCTGTGCCTTGACATGGGTGGCCTTGCTGTCTCCCTGAGTTGTTGAATTGAGGTGCTTGTGTTTTGGGTTGACTCACTGTGGCAGCCATGTGTGATTTGATGGGCTGTGGGTGTTCTCAGAGGTCTGTTGTCTTGCATGTGATGTACACATGCTTGATAGTTGTGTCCTTGTCCTTCCCTTTGTGGGCACATCACTTTAGCTTTCATGTATGTTGTCCTCCATTGCTGCTAGCATGTGGTCTGTGTATGTGGCTGTGAGGCAGGGTAGGGTGTGTCTGTGTAAGTTGGTAGGCTGTGTGTGCAGTGAATTGTTTGATCATCAATATGTGTGTGTGTGTACATTTTGTGCTGGAGCTCAGTGTTCTGGGCATGTGTGTGGTGTTGTTGTGGTGTGTGTGTTGGCTGGGGCCTGGCCTTCTGTGGTATGTGTTCCTGTGCAACAACTCCTGCTGTGGCTATCTCTGCAGTTGTTAGGGATGTGGGGCAGGGTGTGTATTCACCTGTGTTGTTGTTGTGCAGGAGTGGCACATGGCAGGCACATGATATGTTCCTTCAGGGAGAGGGCTAGTGTGTTGTGTTTTGAGTGGTGGTTTTGTGTTGTTTGTACAGTGGCCATGGCTGGCGCTGGCCTCTGCGTTGTGTGCATGTTTTCCTGCACACTGACCGCGGCGGTGACGACACCGGGACATTTGTTCATGATCGCGGAACATGGGTAGTCAGGATGTGGCGAGGTGTTTTTGTGACAGGTGGGACATGTGTGGATGCAGTGATGGCTGTGTGCCTGTCCCCACAGGGGTGTCTGGTGTGGACATGCACCGTTTTCAAACCCTTGACTTGTGTATTGTGTTGCATGCACAGTTGTGTGTGTACGTACCTGCGGCGGCGTCCGCGCCGGTCAATGACTTGCAGGTGGTGTATCATATACAGCACTGGAAAGGCGTGCAGAGCTGGACCCATCGCGGTGTGGTCCAGGTGTCTATTTTCTTGCTCCTCTGTGGTGTCTCCGCCGTCTTTGGCTATACGGTTGCTCCGCCGCGGTGTGCTGCCCTTTTTCCGGCATCGTGATTTGTTCGGCAGACGGGACGTCATTCCGCACGGCGGTTAGTGCTCATTGGCTCACTCCGCCGCGCTGGCGGGCGCACTTTGATGGCGGTCGGTGTCACACCGCAGCGGACGGGAAATGGCTCTGTCTAGACATGCTAATATTGCGGGCGTGAAGACCGCTGCCGGTGCGCGGTAAATGGCGTTTTCTCCCACCGCCAGCATCGCGGAGGTGCATCCGCCAGTCATCGTAATGGACCCCAAAGTGACTCAAACGGTATTGCACTAAATACGTCCGTTAGATAATTGAGGCTTCCATTCTTGTTTCAATGCATCACCATTTTGGTGGCCTACACTTAGACAGACTACAGTGTGTTTTTATCCATCTGTGGGCTCGAATGCTAGTAACAGTGCTCACAAGAGGGCCTCTCTGGTGTAAATTCTGGACATAAATTCTATTTCTAACTTCTATTTTTCAACCAGTTACTTCTAGATGTGCCACAATTTTATTAACCTTAGACTCCAAAAGTTTTATACTGATGTTTCTCCAGACCAAAACATGTTACAAACCCCGGTGTCAGAGGTTCTCTTTAGAAACTAACTACGGTATATCAAGACGTCAACTCAAGTCAGGTCTCCTGGGGGCATTGGTTTTCTTACTGAGTCCAAACAGTTAATTTCAGACCTCCACCGGCGGCACAGGCAACCTCATGTGTATGAGCATTCCTCTTGATCTACCTACAGGCTTCTGTATCATGCTTGATAAGGCATTGCGATTAAAAAAGCGTGTTATTTTATTGTAGACTTGAACTGTGCAGTGAAACAGATAAGCAGGAACTTCTGCGCACTGAGTAATACTTTGGAGAAGAAAAAGACAGCGAGATGTATGGGGTGGTGAGGTGAGCTAAAGAACGATGATGGATTCAGATCTGTGACTGGGGGTGAGTGTCTGAAACGTTTCAGTGCTCCGTCAATCATCTCCTTGTGTTTGCTTAATTATTAACCCTAGCACGTGCTTTAGAATGTCAGAAAGTTGTTATGGTTAATTAGAATTATAAGATTTGGAGAGGGCAGCTATGGCTGCCTCATCCAAGAGACCATTGCTCGCACCTGCCACGGGAGAATAGGAAATTAATCTCTTCTTTAGAATCCATGCGATGACTCTGCAAAAGGTTTCCCTAACTTTTACCTCTCCCCACTATTAGAATAATTTTGCCATTCTTTATTATACTGTCTCCATACTGTCTCCATTTTTCTCTATGTATATTTGTTGAGAAGGATTTCTTTTTCTTGCTCATGCTCAAACAGTAAAAGGAGAGAATGACCATGGTCATGGTGGACCCCCCAATGTTATGTTATGTTGTGTTATGATTAATTTTATAGGAGCAGTTACCATCACAGTGCAGCATGGCAGGAAAGGAATGTGAGGTCCCATCGCATTTGCCTACCAAGACCGTATGTTCTTCCTTGACCAATTTATTCCACCACTTCATTGCACTTCAATGACTCAGAATCATCGTAGCTCTGCCCCTCCATTACGAAAAGTTTTTGGTTTGCTTGACTACCTGGCTATTTTAACATGTCAACCAACAAAATGCCCAAAGTGATATTTTCGTTAGAGGATACTGCTAACCAAACTGTAGTGATGTATTGCGTTTGTATTATGTTAAAAAAATAAAATAAGGAGAGACGTATATGGCATCTAAAATGTATAATGTTTTTTCTAGCCACAGGGCCAGCAGCAGCACTAGTGTGCCAGACGGGGAGGCAGTTGGAGGGGGAGTGCCAGCTGCGACAGAGATGGGATGTGGTAAGTTACATTGCTTGCCTGTTGACAAACTACTAGTATACTTCCTGTATTTATTAAGCATGGCAGATAGGTATCCCACCCATCATCATTAATCACTTCCTTGCCCATAGCATTTCGCGAGAGGCAATTTATTTTTATTTTTCCATACAAAGTTTCTGTTTTGTTTTTTAATAGGAAATCTTTTTAATCTGGTGTTTTTCTGCCTTAATTCCTTTCAGCCTGTGTTTTTATGCAAGGCATGCATGGGTAAAAACTGTCCCTGTGGATTTTCTAATCACATCAAATTCCAATGGCCCTAGGAGACTGGGAATGTACTGCCACTGTGCCACTATATAATTTAAAACAAGTGTTTGCACAGATCATTGTTTACAATTTGTCTTTTATCTTTTTTTCTTTCTTGATATAGCTACTTCTGCTGCTCCACCACCACTACCTACACAGCAGGCCATTGCCGTCAGATGGCACGCCTCGAAAAACAATAGCAACAACTCTGGACCTGCATCGATAATGCACTCTTCTGAGCCCATTTTTATTTTTTGTTTTGGTGGGAGGGACTTTTGTTGTGGGTGGAGAGGGTAGAAATTGGGAAGGGCAGTTGGGGAAATTTTGGACTTGTTTTGGACTCTTCTTTGGACCTTAAGTTTGGACATTGTTTACGGCGATATTTATTTGTTTGAGGAGAGGGGTGAGCCTGTTGTGGGTGGAGAGGGTGGGTTTTGTTATTAAAAAGTAAAGAGAAAAAATATTCTGAAAGTCTTTTTTTGTGTTTTATTTTTACTTTGCACTACTGCCTTTTCATGAAGCCTGTTTTTTTATTCCACTTATCAAATTTATACCAGTTAGTTATAATTGGTTATACCCTTGTCCTACTACCCTCAGTAACTATATTGACCATTAGGGGCTAAGCTGCCATTGCATATATTGCCCACAACAACCTAGATAAACAAAAAATTACTTATCTGCTGTTGAAGCTAGTTACTTATTAACTAAACGAGTTCACATCAATCCATAGCTCTCCTACCTGAATAGATGAAGTGATTGCTACTACCTCTCGCTTCCAAAACTTTACTGCAGAGTTTCCTCAGGTGTCTTCTTTATGGGGGTGGTAGGAGTAGCAGGCTAGTGCGCTAACATGGAAGGCATCAGAAGCGAGGTCCCACTCCCACCTAAGTGAGCTCCTAATGTAGGATTAATCAAAAGGATTATCCATCACAGGCAACTAAATTGAAAGAAAAACATAGAGTTAGTGGGTTATATTCATATCATAACTTTACAAAGACTGAGGCCAGACTACTACCACTATGACACAACAAAGTATAACTTATAATATAACAAAAACTAGCGAAGGTAACTTCTTCTGAGCAAGGAGGAGCTAGTATTTAAAACAAAAGTTACAAAATCCTCAAGTCAGGAGAAGTGGACTCATAGTAAGGAGTGGACAAGATTAAGAGTTTATGCAACACAAGGCCTGAATGATGATGTTGACGAATGATGTTCTATATTTAAAAATAGGGATTCCTTTTATGTGTGTGTGGGTAAGTGTGGCTGGTGTGTGCTATTGTTCAGGTAATAGAAGATGCTGCAGTGAGTTGGTGTCACTTTCACCACTTTCGCCCCACCTAATGTGTGATCCATTTATGGTGTAAATTAAGTCACACCTCAATAAATCACACAGCCCAGGGGAATAGGGTTAGGGGTTTGATGAATGAATGGAAAGCAGGATTTGGGGAAAGGTGTGATAAGACAAACACTGCACAACAACAATGTTCATCAGGGCGATAAGTAGCACATCATCATCAATCTATTGTGGAAGAAAATGAAGGAATGGCACAGTTCAGTTAAATGCATTGCAAACAGTTCTTCAGCCCCAGAAATCCAAGTGTTAGAACAGGGGTTTCTGATTGTCAGAGTATGCACCCCGTACAAGAAGGCACCACCACTCTAGTCAGGGTAAGCTAGATACACATTAAAAGATAGCCTGTGCTCAACCTCTGGTAGCTTGGCACTGAAAAGTCAGGCTTATCTAAAGATGTAACATGTTAAGTATTTGTGCAAGACATACAGTAACACAATGAAAACCACGCAAATAGCACTTAGGGGTTAATTGAGGTTGAGTTGGACTGGGGTGAATCCAAAATTCAGGCCGACTGCAGGATGGCTTCAGAACTCATGCAGGTTCCACTGAAAAAGTAACTAGACGGAGGAAGCGTCAATGTCAAAGACTCTATGCATTGGTTCTGATCCGCGCAGTTGATTAAGGGTTCGTCGATGAACCCCTTTATGATGCAGGCGATGCTTCGTCACTGAGCTGCACTGTCCTTCATCATCGAGCCATGCAGTCCGTCGAAGTAATGTCATAGATCAGCTCCTGCGTCGAAGGGCTATGCACTGGTTCTGATTGGCGCAAAGTTGTCACTGCGTCAATTTTGATGGTTTTACACAGCAGAAGCTCAATTTCAAGGGCCCAGTACTGGATTGGCACCATTTGGCAGGGCAGGACTCACAGATGGCAGAGTCCAGGTTCAGTTGCAGGGTTGAAGGTAGACTTTGATGGTCCTGAGACCTTAGAACAGGGGGCAAGCCAACAAGCCCTTGAAGTAACTCTGGGTTCAAGTAAGATGGGTCCAGTCCTTGTCCTCAACAGGGTAGAGATCAGCAGGCAGCAGGGCAGCAGAGCAAAGCAGAAAAGCAGCACTTCCAGAGTAGTAGTCAAGCAGAGTGGCAATCCTTGTAGCACAGCAGTCTTTACTCCTGGCAAAGTTCTTCACAGATTCAGTAGTGTACTGTCTGAGTAGGGTCAGAGGCCCAGTACCTATACCCAGTTGTGCCTTTGAAGTGGGGGAGACTTCAAAGAAGGGTCTATGAAATGCACACAGGCCCTTTCTTCCCAGCCCTGGCTCCAGAATAGCAGTAGGGGGTAATCAGCCCTTTGTGTGGGAAATAGAACACTGCCTATTTAGGTATAAGTGTCAGCCCCTCCCCCCCATTTTCCTGCCCAGGAAGAGCTAACAGAATGCAGATGAATGCTGATGAGTTCTCTGTCCCACCCACCCTTCCTGTGTTTGGGGCTGTCTAGAGGGAATGTACAAAGTATAGCTTTGACCCACCCCACACGTGTATTGGAGACAGGCTGCAAGGCACACAGAGCAGAGAAATATCCACTATCTAAAAGTGGCATTTCTAAAATAGTAATGTTAAATCCAGGTTTACCAGTAAAGAAGATTTATCATTACCATTTCAAAGATATGAAACATGATGCAGCTACTCCTTTCTAATCAGGAATTACAGCTTAAAAGTGTATTAAGGAATTCCCAATGCTAACCTATAAGAGGAGTAGTTGTCACAATAGTGAAAAATGAATTTGGGTGTTTGTCACTACCAGGACATGTGAAACTTAAAAGTACATGTCCTGCCTTTTACTTACACAGCACCCTGCCCATAGGGCTACCTAGGACCTACCTTAGGGGTGACTTATGTGTAACAAAAGGGGAGTTTAAGGCTTGGCAAGTGGTTTTAAATGTCAAGTCGAAGTGTCAGTAATCTGCACACACAGGCCTTGTAATGGTAGGCCTGAGAAAGGTTTGAAAGGCAGGTTACAGACCAAGCCTGCAACCTCGGCATCATCTTGGACAGCATGCTTTCAATGAAGAATGAAGAAACAGATAAACACGGTCTCATCTGCCTGCTTCCACACAATAAGCATGCTGCACAAGATCTTCAGATGGCTCCCAGTCAATGTCACATGGACCATTATGCAAGCTCTCGTCACCAGCAGACGGGACTACGGGAACACACTCTATGTAGGAATCACTGCACACCTCCTAAAGAGACTACAAACAATTCAAAACTCAGCGGCAAGACTCATCCTTGACCTCTCAGACTTACCCACATCACACCGAACTTCAAGAAGTTACACTGGCTACCGATCCAGAAGAGATGCCAGTTCAAAATGCTAATCCATGCACACAAAGCCCTGCACAACGAATGACCAACATGCATCAAAAAACGAATGACATTCCACCAACCGACCAGACACCTGCGATCCTCCTCTCTGTTCCTCGCAGCCACCCCCGGGATCTGCCAAAGCAAAAGCAGAGGACGCTCCCTCTCCCACTTGGTGCCCAAAGCCTGGAATGACCTTCCCCTACACCTGAGGACCACTTCATCACTCCAGGAATTCAGTAAGGGGCTCAAGACCTGGCTGTTCTACTGACCAGATCATCACAAAGCAGCAAGAAAACTCCAGACCCTCATGGGTGATTTGGCGTGCTCTGCAAATATTGATTGATTGACTTGTGTGCGTGGCACAATCAGTGTTGCAGGCCTACTAGTAGCATTTAGATTACAGGCCCTGAGTATATGATATACCTCTTTACAAGGGACTTACAACTAAACTAAATATGTCAATTGGGTATACACCAATGTCTCCATGTTTACGGGCGAAGCACATGCACTTTAGCACTAGTCAGCAGTGGTAAAGTGCTCAGGGTCCTAAGGCCAAACAAAAAGAAGGTCAGAAAGAGAGGAGGAAGGCAAAACTTTGGGGTGACCCATCAGAGTGGGCCATTTTCCAACACCAGGTTATTATATATCTAAATGTTCTGTCATCTGGGTTTGAAAAATACAAATTATGGAGGAGTGAAGTGAACCCACACAGTTCTAAAAATTATGATTGATAAAAGAAAAATGATATTGTATTGCAATGTTTCCCAAACTGTGGGTCGCCCCCCACTGGTAGTGTACGAGCCGATGTTTAGTAGTTTGTGAAATTCCAAGCAATACATAAAGATGCCTTTAAATTCTGTGTTTATCTTGGTACATTTGCTGTACTTCAAAGACAGAGGCCAAATGTCAGGCTATGTCTTCTGCTGCTTATGTCTTTTAACATTGAGGCTTTTGTCATTTTGCAGTAAGAGAAAGAAAAGTGCATTATATGACAATCTTAATGGGGTATAGACTGAGTGAAAGGAAAGGCAGTAAGATATTGTTTTTTCGCAACATACAAAAAAATGTAAATTCCCGTAAATTAACTGTACACGTGCAGCTGTTAGGAAAGCAACCATGAAGAACATTTGTTTTGTAATTCTGACGTGTGTTCGAAAGCGAGATCTAAATAGGATCAAAACAAATTAGAAACAACTTTTAGAAAGTTGGCATTTTCTTACTTTAATAAATAAACAATGAAAGAGTGATTCCGAATAATTGACTTGAACAAGGCAAAAGGAGTCACATATATGTTTTAGAAGAACCCTCACTCACCAACCTAGTTGGTGACATGCTTCATCATAGGGTTCCCACCCGAGGGGCCGAATGCCTCTCGGTTGTGCTACGACGCCTGATTACAGCGGAGCAGGTTTTTTGAAATGGGAAGGTGAGTGAACAATAACACCGTGACTATTAAAATTGCCTTTACTTATCCTAACCAATTTTTAATATTGGAAAAGTAAGGCAAGATTAAAAAAGGCAAAAGTGGATGTTTTAACTGGTTAAATTGACCAATGACATCCTTGAGTGAATATGTGGTTGTGGCCGGTCTACATGTTTCAGCCTCAATCTGCAGATTAGCGAGGCTTTCGTCAAGACCAGGAAAGTCACGGGGGTATGCACACGCTAAGGTGCACCCTCTCCTGTGACACTTATTACCGCAGACTTACGGTTTTAGACTTTCAGCGTAGTTTGAAAGAAAACGAAAATGGATTATGGGCTGTAGAAAATTCCTACCCCATGGATCCTAGCGGGGGGTGTTGATCTGTAGTCACACATACACCAAGACCAAACGCCCTCTTGGCACCTGGTACAATCCCGATCCAGGACCCCCGGGGTGACTGTATGACTACAGATCAACACCCCCCGCTAGGATCCATGGGGTAGGAATTTTCTACAGCCCATAATCCATTTTCGTTTTCTTTCAAACTACGCTGAAAGTCTAAAACTGTCTGTTTGTTCATTCACTCTAGACAGTCACACAAAGGGAGCCGAGGTGTGCCCTGCATATCCTGATGGCCCATCACCAGGTTGATGGGCCTAACTGAGCCAGAGTGGTGGGAGGAGTTGACACTGAAACATGACTAGCGCTGTGGCAGTCCCCACACAAAGAAGTCTCCACTCCTTGTAGTGTGTCTGGAGCCAGGGCGGGGAAGGGCAGAGTCTTGAGCACTATAAAGACCTTTCTTTGTAGTTTGCCTACTTCAAAGGCGGAAATGGGTATAAGTATTAGACCTCTGACACCATATACCCAGAACACTGCATTCTGCCAGGAAGAAGAACTGTGTTGCTGTCAGGAGGGATTGCCACTTTGCTGTTTGCTTTGCTTTGCTGGTCTGCTGCTTGCTGCTTCTGTCCTGGGAGTGAAGGGACTGGATTTAGCTTTCTACATCCTGCTTTCTAAAGTTTCTCCAAGGGTTTGAGTTGAGCTTTCCTCCTGTTGGAAGTCTCAGGGCCATCAAAGATTTCATCTGCCAGCACCTGGGCTCCTCTGCTGAGACCCTTGCTCTACCAAGTGGTGCCAGTTCCAGTTCTGGGTCCTTGGAAGTGAATTCTGGTGCTAAAAGAAGAAAACCACTCATCGACCCCAAGCATCACTTCGGAATCTGCGCACCCAGCAAGAATTGCAGCATCACCGATGCCTGCACAGATGCCGTGGTTCCCACTCACTGAGTGCATGATGCGCCTACCGCTGTGTAGAACACCCACTACAACTTTGGCACAGGGCCATGAAGAATCGCCGCTGCGTGAGTCTCAAGCACCACGTTACCGACATCCACACCGACTCCGATGCAGTGCCTATGGTTCAACATCGACGCCACGGAATTGATGCATCGCGCCGTGACATTGACGCATCATTGAAACCGCGTGGCCTTCAGGAACCAAGGTATCACACTCAGAGTCGGAGCATCACATCCCCTGCGCCTCGTATCATCACCGGGCGTTAGTGGCTCAATGACCATGCACCGCCTTCCGGGAACCGACACATCACTTGTTACTAGCAACGCACAATCTCCATTGTGCAACATGCCAACAACCTGCAAACCAGTACGTCACCAACGCATCACCTTTTTTAAATAGGCCACACCTCCCCTGTGCCATGCACCGTCTTTTGCTTTTTGATGCATCGAAATGTACTTTGTCCTGGTCAAGCACGACCATTGATTTCTAAGAGTAAAAACTTCTTTAATCTTGAAAATTCATATCTTGACTTGTGTCTGTTAGATTTTTGTCGTTTTGGTCTTGTTTTAATCAGAAAAATATTGGGTATTTTTCTAAACCAGTGTGGAGTCATTTTGTGCTGTTTTCACTGTATTACCGTGTGTGTGTGTGTGTGTGTGTACAAATACTTTACACATTGCCTCTGGGGATAAGCCTGACGGCTCTTGCCAAGCTACCAAGGTGGTGAGCATGGGTTATCTTTATTGTGTAACTTACTTGCCCTGACTAGAGTAAGGGTCCCTACTCAGACAGGGTGCAAACCAGTGCCAACTAGAGACCCCATTTCTAACATCAATGAACACTCATGTGGAAAATGGAGCATATTAGGGAGGAGAACTTTCTTGGTGTGGCACTGCCAGTGCCTGCAGATGAACTGGAGGTAGGTTGGTGTGTTATCGATTGCCTCTCTGCAGTACGTACTTCAACTGAGGTAGTGGTCGATACAGGTCTCAGCGTGGACGTTACAAATATGGAAGTTGGCGGTGGTACCAGTGCCACATCCCTCGGAGCAGGTTGAATAGGAGGGGTAATGGCCGTGTCCTCTGAGCCAGCTTCCAAGACAATTACTGGCTCGTCATCCTCATCTCCTTCCATAATTGTAAGGCTTTCAGGAACTTTCCTTTAGCCTTGCCTCTCCTGGCATGTCTCAGCCGGAGTTCAATCCATGTCCAGATCATCAGAAGCGGGGCTTGGAGAAGATGATTGAGTACCGTTCCTTTTTCTTGCTGGAGATCTAGACGTCAATGGTTCTAAAAGAGGAGGTTCTTGCTCAGCTGGAAGCTCAACTTCCTGTTCTGCTCTTACTTGAGGAAAGTCTACTATTACTGCAGCTGTTGTCCACTTTGCTCAGTTTCCTGCAACGATTGGGTACTGCTTTGCGAAAGATACAAATCCAATTTGTAGTCACTGCTTGTCGGTATCACCATGATTGCAGTGGCTGCCTCGCTGAGAGACATGGACTTTTGTTTAGGTTGGGGTGGTGACGTTGATGAGGGAGTGCTGCTCCCAGCTTGATCCCTGGAGGCCGGTACAGCAGGCACACATATCCCGGAAAAGGTTTTGGTCGTGAAGGAAGTGACCCGATTAGGGCCACCCGGGTCACTTGCGACCACCTCTCAGCCTTCCATACAAATGAAGAGTCGGTCAGACAGTAGAGAATACAAACCAAGTATATTTATTCAGGTACACTCGAGCGGAGTCCAGTCTGACCAGCCTCCTGGGATTGCTGCAGAGGGACTGACTTCGGCAAACATGGTGATAAATTATGTACAATTCGGAACCAACAAATACATGCCCAGACTGGAAATTTCCAGTTGGAGGCAGCTAAACAAAGAGGGTACAGAAGGATGAGTTTCGATCCTGAGACTGGGCACACACTATCTCTACTCCAAGGTCGTTCTGCCTGTTCCCGCTGCTCTAGAGGTGGGAGCAGGCCTATCTAGTGGGAAAGATATGCGCTAATAAGAACAATGTATTAATTAGTACAGCAGGACTCAACCTTGGAGAACGAAAAATATCGCAGCTGCTTTCAGCAGGGGCAGAGAGAGGAGTTCGTTTCAATCATGGCTCAAAATGGTGGCTAAACATAAAATGGTGCCACGAATGCTAACTTAGGACGTAAAATGCATAAACAGCACAGCTAAAACACTTTTATTCCATCAGATCCTCCTTTTAGCATTCTCTAAACCTTTTTTATTACTATCTAGAAACAGATAACATATTTCAGAAATAAGAGCCATCACTATAAGCTGGAGCATACAAAGTCAATATTCAAAAATACCCTCGTCAATTTGCATAATTTCATCAATGACCTTCTGCAACATGATCGCAGCATTAGTATCATGAATGGATATTTTTGGTTTAGGTGTCAGAGCACTTACACAATAGGTGCAACAAGCCAGGAGACAGTGTATGCAGAGACAACATGTAAAGATGATATCGGCAACTACAATCAAAAAGATAAGGATCTTCCAACCCCATGTTGTTAGCATATTCCAGAACCATCCCGATAGTGTCCAAGTACCTGTCTCTTGATGTATGTCTGACGAAATTCTATGCAATTTTTGTATGGCAGTATACACACTGGGGGTGTGGTCAGGTATGTAAACGCAACAGCTGCTGCCAATGATGCGACAGACCCCTCCCCGATCAGCGAGGATGATGTCTAACACCATCCGGTTCTGTAAGGTAACTAACCTCGTAGCCTGGAGCTCGGAGGTAATGTTTGTCAATATCCCAGCTTTTGTATTAACAACCCCTTCCACAACTCTTGTTAGCCGACGAAGCTGAAGACTATTAGCCATGGGGCCCCAGAAAGGTAAGAGACCCTGTTCAGCATCGTCAAACTGTTGCCAGGTGGCATCTGTCTGATCTATATCAATAGTGTTAACAACCCTTCTGACTCAGGATAAGTATGTACTCCCATGCTGCAGCTGATGATCTCTATGATAACTGGACGTGGCAATATACACATGCGGAAGAAGGAAGGAGAGGTAACATCTGCCAGACCACCCCCTCGGAAGCCAGACATAAGCTTAGGACCCACAAACAAAATAGACATTCTGGGGTAGGACCAAGGGTGGACTGTTAATCGTGCTCAGGCTGTAAGTGAAATTGCATTTCCCCCACCTTTATCTCCCCTGTCCCCTGGACACAGAAGCTAGCTGTTGTATTGACCACGGACGCCGGCACCAGTTTGTCCTTGATAACATTATGGTTTTGGAAAGATCGGAAGTACTCTGAGGTGTTGAACCTTTGGAAATTAGCCATTTCCATGCTAAGCCATGTTTCATTTTTCATTTTATCATATATGCTCATACATATATGCTCATACAAGACTTTGGGGATAATGTACCAGAGGTCCATTAATCTGTGATGAAAACTTATATATTCTACTGCAGTGTGAGAGTAGGCAGACTTCATAGCCTCTGTAGAAAGTCGGAAATGGTAGTGCACCATAACAAGCAATTCAAACCAACCTTCACAGCTACCAATATATGACAATGGCATGGACAACAAATTATTGCTCCTTTTGATTAACTGAGGGAAGCAATCCAGAAACCCAACAATTAGTTGTATTGGACACATCATGGGCTTAATGCAACATCTGTATAAATACATTGTCTGTGTCAGTCTTTCTGTGCTCCCCTTTATGAGGGGCCAAAGTAACAAACATATGCTCAGGGGAAGTGGGCGTTGTGCCAACCAAGGAATGTACAGGATACTTTTCTTCCAAGAACCAGGATATTCCAAGTATTGTTATCAATGCAATCATGACTATTAATGTAAAAACTATTTTACTCTTTGTGGACCAGGCCCACTCTAGGCGCGTGTGTTGCAAATGGCTGTTTCTCCTCTTCAATAGGCTGACCAAACGGATACATTATGAAACAAGGAAGAGAACGCAATAGAACTAATAACAAAGGCAATTGTTCCCAGTGTCCGTCTGAGCCTCACTGGTAGACTCGTATTGTTCATCAACGTTGGCGCTCTTGAGCACCTGCGGTGCAGCTGCTCAGTCCTAGCTCTCGATGAATTATTCCCACGTTGCACAGGATAGTGTACCCCCCCTCCTAGGGAGCACATCCGAGTTATCCTGTCCAATTTCAGAACAGTGCACCAATCTAGCCTCTCCCTAAATTAACACCGTTGGTGCTATAGCAAAGTACACTCTAACTTGCACAGTCCATCCCTAACTTATCTGACTTCTCCTTTGGTGCACCATTCCTCAGCCGAGGGCGCAAATTGTACCTGGTGACTCCAGGCACAGAGGGGTCGGTAAACAGGGGCTCTTTAATAGCACGAATCTCCGGAAGGACCGCTGCATTCAGTACGTCATCATTCTCTGCATCCGTTTGGGTCCAAGTACGCTTTGCGTCACCAAAAGGGACGAACTGGGGCACTTGTTCACCTTCAGCGTCCCCAATGCTGTCCCTTACCCATTGATCATAAGGTAAGGGTAAGGGTATCCTGCGGCAATGACTTGAATGGATCCAATTCTTCCGGCCGGTGACCTTGGCAGCGGTCCTGGTTGCAAGAAGCACCTGCTCGGGCCCCTTCCAATGCTCCAAGCTCTTCTTCCGCAGAACATTTCAGAGCAACACCCAGTCCCCAGGCTGGATGTTATGACCGGGCCCCTCTGGTACGGGTGGTAGCGACTTTCAAATCTGTTGGTGAATAGAATGCAGAGTTTCAGTTAACTGGCACAGGTTGTTGATCAATAAAGGGTACTCAATCTCGGAGAACCTAGGTGGGCGCGGGATGCCCCAGACATTCGCCGGGCGTCCAAACACGACCTCGTAGGGTGACAATCCTGTCCTAGAATATGGTGTAGTTCTTGTAGACAAAAGAGCTAGTGGTAAAGGATGTGGCCACTGCAACCCTGTAGTCTCCTGAAGTTTTGCCAATTTCAGTTTGAGAGTACCATTGTATTTCTCAACCAAACCTGCTGACTGGGGGTGATTTGCAGCATGAAACTTCTGCTTTATGTGCAAACCGTCGCAAACTAACTGGATAACCTTGGCATTAAAGTGACTTCCGTTATCACTCCAGATCAAACGGGGCAAGCCGAAGCGAGGAAAGAACTCATTTAGGAGTGCCTTTGCAGTCGCAATGGCCGTATTCTCTTTAGTAGGGTAAGCCTCAACACATTTACTGAATGCACAAACAACCACCAGCACATACTTCAAATTGTTGACCCTGTCCATCTCAATGAAGTCCATTTGAAGGACCTCAAAAGGAAAAGTGGGAGGGGCAAAATTACCGGGTGGTGTAGGGGTACCCTTACCAGGATTGTGCATCATGCACACCATGCAGTACTTTACTAAATGTACAGCCGTCTTTGAAATGTTGTCATTTTGCCAAACGGGGTCTAACAACTTGCAAATACCCTTAGCACTGATATGGGCTGGGCCATGAGCCATTGTAACAACAGGAAGAACATATGCATCTGGCAACATCCATCTCTGCTTCCCTGACTTGTCAATCCAACATCCCTCATCATTCAATTGTGCTGTGCTTTCTTGCCACACCCCTAACTCCTCCACTGTAACCTCACTCTGAATTTCCTTCACATTCTCCAGTGTATCCTCAAATATGGTGACCTCGGGCACCCACCTAGCGAGACCTGCTACAAACATTCTTTTCATCTTTGTTCGGACTGTTTCTTTAGCTGTCTGGTCTGCAAAAGCATTCCCCTTTCCCACATCGTCAATAACTTTCCTATGGGCGCTGCACTTCACTATGGCCAATTTCTTAGGGAGTGTCAAAGCGGACAGAAGCCTATATATAAGAGGGCGATGTTGGATTCTCGTCCCATGAGAAGTAAGGAACCCTCTCTCTGCCCAAAGCCGCCCAAAATTATGGGCGACTCCAAAGGCGTACTGACTGTCAGTATAGATGTTGACAACTAGTCCCTCACTCAATTCACAGGCTTGAATAAGGGCAATGAGCTCTGCAGCTTGGGCTGACTGATAGGGAACTCGTGATGTCTCGACTACTGTACGCAGTGTAGTAATGGCGTAAGCAGCAGTTGTAGTGCCATCTGGTAACTTAAAGCAAGAGCCATCGACATATAGTTCCCCTTGAGGGTCAGATAAGGGAATATCAGTCAGGTCTACCCGTCCTTTTGTCTCTTCTTCCGTCCGGAAGATACAATCATGTAGATCAATCTCCTCAATCCCAGAAGGGAGGGGTAGTAACGTGGCTGGATTCAGAGTGGCACAGCGTTTGATCATGATATGCTTTGCAAAGAGTGTTAGCTCGTAACCTATCAGACGTGCACTGGTGAGGTGCTGTGCCCTGGTTTTATTCAAAAGTGTATCCACAGCATGGGGTACCATAACTGTGAGGTCAGTATCAAGTACGAGTCCAGCCAATTGTCTTATTGAGACAGCCGCGACTGCTCTTAGACAGCTCGGGAACGCTCATGCAACAGGGTCAAGCACAGCAGAGAAATAAGCACACAGTCGTTGCTTATCCCCAAATGTTTGTGTTAAAACAGAAAGCGCACAACCACCCATCTCATGGACGTACAATACAAAACATTTAGCATAGTTAGGGGTACCAATCACTGGAGCTGAGCAAAGCGCAGTTTTTAATTGCTCAAAAGACTGCTGACACTGGCATCCAAGGCAGAGGTTCATGCACATCTTTTAGTGTTAGCGCAAGCAAGGGCTTAATAAGCAGAGAATAGCCAGGTATCCACTGCCGGCAATAGGAAGTGATACCTATGAAAGCACGCACATCTTTCTGAGTTTCCGGAACAGGCATTTTAACAATGGTACTGATGCGCTCAGGGGTCAATCTCCTACCCTCCTTGGACAGTAGGTGACCTAAATAGGTGACCTCCTGCCGACAATACTGAAATTTTGAAAGGGATACTTTATAGCCATGTTGAGCTAAATGTAAAAACAATTTAACTGTACTGTCTCTGCAACCTTGTTCTGTATCCGAAGCGATAAGCAAGTCATCGACATATTGGAGCAATACATTACCTGTAGGGAGCGACAAGGAATCCAGCTGACTTTTCAATGCCTGACTATAGATACTCGGACTCTCTATATAGCCTTGAGGAGCGCAACAGAATCTAAAGCTTCTACCAGCAAGGGCAAACCCGAACAGATATCTGCTATCAGGATGAATGGGAATACTAAAGAATGCATTCTTCAAATCAATGACAGAAAAGAATTTAGCAGAAGAAGGAATCATTGGCAAGAGAGTCATAATGTCAGGGACCACCGGGAACTGGGGAATTACTATTTTGTTAACTTCACGCAAGTCAATCACAAAGCGATAAACATCTTCCTGATACTCAGAGGGACCCGAAGGTGTCCGTTTGAGAATGGGAGAATAGGGCTATTACAAATATTAGTAGTCGTCTCCTCAACCACTCCTTTCTCGATCAGATCTTGCACAATTCGTATCAAAGCTCGCTCCCCTGCCTGAAGTATTTTATACTGGGGGATACGGGGTAAAATTGCACCTTCCTTGACATGAATCGAAATAGGCGGTATCTGCAACAAACCCGCATCTGTGTTGCCTGTTGCCCACAGCGTGGGTGGTACATCCTGAAATTCAACAGGGAGGGGCACATCTTTGGATAGACACTGCTTAGCGCACACCACATCCGGACCCACTGTCATGTAAACACCTGCCGGGGAGCAATAAATCGTAGCATGCAATTTCTTCAACAAATCCAAACCCATCAAATTCTCTCCACAATTGGACGTCAACAAGAATGGTGAATCCACAGTGAAAGGACCAATCGTCAACGCAAGGGGTTTTGAAATGGGGCTCACAACCGGTACAAGAGAAAAACATACCAAAACATTATTATGGCCAGACAGAGCAGCCCCAGGGACCAAGGAACGAGAAATAGAGCTGTTCGTCGCACTTGTATCCACCAAGAACTCCTTAGTCGAACCATGCACATCCGCACTGACGTACGGACCACATTGATCTACAGGTATCGGAACTGGTCCCTCACTCTGTCCCTGGCTGTCCTAGCTGTAAGACATTCCTGTCACCTCATCTGTGTCGTAATCATCATGATAATATTGTCCTCTCCGATGGTCATTAAAATAATTCTGGTCTGAACGACCCTGCGGGGCTACAGCATTCGAAGCCCTGTCTTGACCACTAGCTCCACGACCCGTCCACGAGAACCCGGGACCGCTACCTTCTGCAGAAGCACAGGACACTCGCTACGCCAGTGTCCCTCCTCTTTACAGTATGCACACTGATTCGGCCCTACAGGTGTAGTACTCCTGCTAGTACGGGGAAGTTGCCGGGCCAATCCACCCCGTCCTCTGCCGTTCCCTCTAGAAGCCTGCTGCAACAACACCTTCGTCTTCAAATCCTTATGCTTCTTCTCTGTCTTCTCTTTCTCCTCATTTTCCCTGTGCTCATAATACTGTGCCATTTTCAAAATAACAGAAGGGGAAGAGGTGGACCAAGTGCTCTCAGAAGCCTGTAATCGAGTCAAAATCTCAGGAAGCAAATTGGAAACGAATCTATTAACAAACAGCCACACACCACCTTCAATCGACAAATCCTGTCCACTATAGTCCAAGAACACACCCTCAAACCGAGTGAAAGAGTCCGACACACTCTCATCTTTCTTCTGGCGGCAAACCGATAGCTTGTCCCAATCAACTTTCCTCGGAGAGATGATAGAATGCATATACGTGATAATGCGGCCCGGCAACGAATATGGCACAGTACAACGCGATCTACTACATCGCGTGCCATTACAACGCGGTCGTTACAACGACCGCGTTGTTAGTACGCGATGTATTACATCGCAAGTCTTTACAACGACTTCTACTAGGGGGCGCGCTAGACTTAGGAATAGTATTATTTACTATTCCTACTCCAGTTTGCGCTACAGTAGGGAAGGTTTTGGAAATTTATTTCCAATACCTCAGCGCCCCTTAGTGGAATTCGTTGTAAAGACTTGCGATGTCATTACATCACGTACTAACAACGCGGTCGTTGTAACGACCGCGTTGTAAAGGTATCGCGGTGTAATGACCGCGTTGTAAAGGTCGTTTTCCCTTGGCAACGCGAGTATCTCTGCTCTAGGCTTATCACCTGGCTTCCGTTCCTGATCCCATGCTTTAATCTGATCCCATGTACCACCCAATTCCGCAACATGATCCTGTGTATGTACTTGTCCCCAAATATCCACAGGGACTAACAAACCAAAGAACATTTCAATATCAGCAAGCGTCATCACTGTAGAGGAGGCAAGCCTCAGTCAATTCTTTATAATAGGCAGTCGGATTCTTCCTAGGGTCAGGCAACTGAGTCTTAAGGGACAAACCCTCACTCCTTTTCCATGGAGTATAAACCCATTGTTCCTGGAAACGGGCCTCTACCCTTGGCCTGGTAACCTGATCATGCTGATCCCTTAGCTCTGGTATCTCGGGATGGTAGATAGGATGAACCTCCCGCATCAGAAACTATGATGCAGTGGTGGGGCTCCTCTCAAGCAGCCTTCCCCGATAAACAACCAACGTCCAAACATTACCAAAGACATGAGCAGGCTCCATATCAGTAACATACACATGATCCCTAATATCGTATATGATCTGCGGTGCTGCACCATTGAAACACTGTTCCCAAAGACCGATCAAAGTAGCCGACATATGCTTAAGGGCGTGCTGCTGTACAAAAGGCTCATACTCTTTCATCACACTCCACACGTCTTCCACACTATAAATGGGGTTACGGGCCCACTGCACAGCCTGATTAGCCACCACCTTTTTCTCCTCATCGCCCACATCATATCGGACCAATGTCCGTCCCATACGCTCCTTAAATGTCGTCCAATCTGTGTTCTCAGGGCTGCGTACTGGCATCCCACTACTGAACAATGTCGGGGAATGGAGGAACACAGTGGGGGTAGCAATAGAGGGAGCAGGCACTAACGTCATTGTCGGCTGCGTCATGGGGGTAAGGGCTGACAAAAGCGACGCAGAAGCAATCGGCGTTGCAGGAGTACTAACAGTCACAGTTGCCACAGACGGCGAGGGCAAGAAAAGGACAGGAGGTGCCATGGCCAAGGCTGTCTGATCAACAATAACAGAAGCAGAAACAGCAGAGGCAGAAGAACCGGGCAGCTGGACCTGTGGGGGAAGAGCGGGCTATACCCTTTGCGGGGCATACGGAGTTGGGGGTCGAGTATCTAACAATTGTTCCACAAACGTATCATTTTCTTCTTGGGCCACATAAGATTTATCAACCTGTAATCGAAATCTCCTATCCGCCTTTCAATCCCTATCTCTTGTTTCTCTCTATCATGCGCTACAGCTTTCTGAGTCAATGTTTGCATTCTCCCTTTCCAGGCCTCTTTCTCTGCTTTCATCTGTCTCTGTTTAGCCTCCTTTTGCCACGTTCTGAGGGAATCAAACATAGACTGTCTACTTCTTCTTGCAAACAACTTCTCCTGTAAAAAAACTATTTTTTGTTCATCAAAAGTGCCCGTCAACGGCCACTGCAATTCGGCATTGTCCCTCGTATATTTGTGCCATAGCGTACTGAACATAATAGGGCCAAGGCCATGCTTCACATGCACGTCAAAATTCGGAGTGCCTTCCGGAGGCGCTGGCTGACTTTCTTCCAGTCGAGCATCAGCAGAACAACAACGACAACAAGAAACCAAAAGTTGGCTGATCCCAGGCATTTTCAAAAGTAAGCCAAATTCGTTATGTTGCCTGGCAAAGTGTTCACAAACACTTTTTATCCAAATCGGTCCTCAGACCGTACCAAAGACAAACCAAAATCGGTCCTCAGACCGTACCAAAAACAAACCAAAATGGTACCATATCCACAAAGAAACAAACTAAACTCACCTGGTGCACGCAGGTCAAACGAATTTATTCTCCACTGCCGACTCTTTGGACCAAATGGTCAGATCCAAGGGTTTTGCCATTCAGGACCCCAGTCGGGATGAACGCTGGGCGAAGCACCGACCGGTCAGACAGACGGGACAGCTGCGAGTTCAAGAACTCTCTCGTGCAGGGATCCCTGGTCCGCCCGTCTGACACAACGATGGCCCCGACCGCCCCACCCATCTGCAGGTGAGGATGGGTCACCCGATGGGGTCCCTGTTCGGGCACCAACTGAAGGAAGTGAACAGATTAGGGCCACCTGGGTCACTCGCGACCACCTCTCAGCCTTCCATACAAATGAAGAGTCGGTCAGACAGTAGAGAATACAAACCAAGTATATTTATTCAGGTACACTCGAGCAGAGTCCAGTCTGACCAGCCTCCTGGGATTGCTACAGAGGGACTGACATCAGCAAACATGGTGATACATTATGTACAATTCATAACCATCAAAGACACGCCCAGACTGGAAATTTCCAGTTGGAGGCAGCTAAACAAAGAGGGTACAGAAGGATGAGTTGCGATCCTAAGACTGGGCACACACTATCTCTACTCCTAGGTCATTCTGCCTGTGCCCGCTGCTCTAGAGGTAGGAGCAGGCCTATCTAGTGGGAAAGGTATGCGCTAATAAGAACAATGTATTCATTAGTACAGCAGGACTCAACCTTGGAGAAATGAAAACTATCGCAGCTGCTTTCAGCAGGGGCAGACAGAGGAGTTAGTTTCGATCATGGCTCAAAATGGTGGCTAAACATAAAATGGTGCCGCGAATGCTATCTTAAGACATAAAATGCATAAACAGTACAGCTAAAACACTTTTATTCCATCAGTCGACACGTCAGTGGTAGCAATCTTCCTCTTCTTCTCCTCCTCATTGGCCACTTTCTTAGCAGCACCATTCTGTAGGGCCATCTTGAAGCTGTCAGTTGGCAGTTGCACTTAGCTGCACAAGCGGAAGAGCCTGGAGGACTCACGACACATGTTGTGGTCACGTAACTTTGTACAGGCCTTCTGTCTGGCAGTACTGTGGGTGATGTCTCTTGCGCGCCTAAAAGCAAAGAAGTAAGAAAAACATATGGGGGGCGTGGCCAGGCAGCGATGGTGTAGTGCACAGATGTCAGAGTTCCTGTCTGGCAGGCCCCATCCAGTGGCATCCTGTCTTCTTATTTTGGCCAGTGGGGCACTCATGCACGGAGGGGAGCTCCTACATCCTCGGAGAGTGCTTTGCTGCTGAAAATGCAGAGACGAGACACTGAGGTGTGCCCGGCAGCCGAATCCTACAGCTGCGAGGCCAAGATTGCAAGATGATGGACGTAGCTGATAATGAGCTAGCAGGCCTGGCTGGTGTGTGGGCTCGCTGCATTGAACTGCGGGGTATCGGGGGGTCCCTTACCATGAAGTGCAAAGAGGCACTGTGCCTGCGAACAACTCTGCAGGGAGTGCGGTAACACCAGTCAGAGGCCTGAGCCCACTATGGAGCCTTGGAGCTCGGCCATGGCGGGACTGCTGAGAATCTTACTATTGCCCTGCTAGGCCCTACTGTGCTGGATTAGTGGGCTATGCAAAATTGATCAGGTTGTTAGCAGACTGCAACAGTGACCGGGCAAATGAAGGGGGAGCAACCATAAGGCCCGCCAGGGTCCTTTGGAGCGTGGCCAAACAGTGTAAGTGATGCTACTGGAGATCCGACTAGCCCACCCCAGATACCCTGCTGCTGTTTCCCACACAGGAGGGCCTGGACCTGTGCTCTGGTACTGTAATTGGTGGCGGCAGCTACGATAAACCTGATGAAGGCTGCTAGACTATCAGATGAGTCTGTCCCCCCAAGGGTCTTACATTGGAGACTAGCTGTGCTGTGGCCCCCCCGCTCCCGTTGTGGGGCCATGACTTTAGAGAATACTGTGGGGGTTCTGTTTGGGGTGCTGGAGCACTAATGTGAGGAACGCTGCATCGAGCCCTTGCAGAGTCCCATGATGTGAGGCTCAGCCGTGTAAGTGACAGTGCGGCTTAACTGATACACAATACACCTAAAGAGCCAGAACTACTTTGTAGCACTGCCTCACCCTCTCCAGCACTTGATGGAGTATGCTGAGCTGGCCTTGTGTACTGTATAGAACAACAGTTGGTCCTGGGACTCCTTTCAACATGCATTTAAGGCAAACAATACTTATATATTTATAATTCAAAACATGCAGTAATATATCAAGCAAGCAGTAAAAATACAATTATGCAGCTTTAAGAAAAAGAATACGGTAACCACTGTATTTGTAGAGGGATGGTCTATTTTATTTATAGTACCATTGCTAGAGGTAAAGACATTCCCAAACAGGAGATCGTCAAGAGGTTGCTCAAAAAGGAAAAGGAGGTGAAGAAAAGGGTGCTCATGTGGAGTGAAACTTGAGAAAAGGGAATAGAATGGAAATAGTTCAACAGAAATTACAATGGTTTGTTACATGCAACTGGTTATAACATTAGCACCAGTTGGTTGTGGCCTGTCCCATAATCTCATTAAGTCAATAATTCAAGATAATTCACAAGGAGTGTGGCAGAGAAATATCATCTGTTCAACCAGAGAGGGATGGTGGTGTTTCTAGGTACAGGCCCTAGGTAAGGGGTAGATGTCGACGTTTCGACCGGACTTATGGCGCAAAGGGTTACTTTAATGATTGGCTAAATGAGAGAAATCCCTACTTGAAATTTACCATGAATCACAACAAGAGAAAGGTCTCATTTCTTGACGTGAACATCGAAGCAGAAGATGGCAAACTTTCCACATCACTATTCACAAAACCGACAGATCGGAATAGTTTACTGCATTTTGAAAGTGCGCATCCAAGAGCACTCTGGGAGAACCTCCCTGTAGGGCAATTTATGTGCATACGCCGCAACTGTTCCAGACTAGAGGATTACAAAAGGGAAGCAGACAATCTGGCCAACAAACTACAAAGTAGATGATACCCGGACCATATTGTTAATAAAGCCAAAAAAAGAGACCGGAACATCCCAAGAGACTCCCTCCTAGAAAAAACAGATCGCCCAACAAAGACAAATCTTATATGTGTCACAACTTATAACACAGGCTCATACTTTGTAAAACAGACAATCAATAAGCACTGGCGCATCCTTACATCAAACAAATTGGATTTTGAGAAACCAATGTTCTCCTTCCGAAAAAACCGAAGTATCAGAGACAGAGTGGTTCACAGTGATTCAAGCAAAAAAACAAATACAGAACAAAGTACATTGTGGAATTTACCCCAAGTTCAGGGACACCTCCCATGTGGGAACTGTTCTATATGCCCATTTACATCCCATACAGGCACCTTGGATCTTGGGATGCGGACCCCGTGGGAGCAAAGATCCCATACAAACTGCAACAGCGCAAACGTGGTATATGTCATCACATGCCCCTGTGGCCTGAAATATATAGGGATGACAACTCGTAAGATCAATTCCGCATAAACGAGCATAGAAGCACTATTAGGTGCAGACGGCTAACAACAAAACTGACATCACACTTTTTAGAAAAGAATCACACAGATTCTGATCTACAGTGGAACATCATTGAGAAGGTCAAACCTACAAGGTTCCCCAGAAAACCTTACTACTAAAAGAGCAGCGGTGGGTACATCGCCTCAAGACCCACCTGTCCAGACTCAACGATGAGATACCATGGAACCAACTCAATGCTTTGAACAAGTGACATAGCATGAGTTGGTCATTAAACCACCCTCGTTCTCTCTGTCTATCCTCCTTCTCTCTCCCTGCTCCCATGCGTTACGTTTAAGCATAAGTGATGAGTATTCAAACTTAGGGGCCGATTCCAATTCGGGCAGGAAATCTCTCCGACCGAGCCGGACCCGGAGAGATTTCCGACCGAATCGGACCCTAGCAGTCCGACCGAACGAGTACGATGTGTACGCATGCAATCGGACTCGATTCGGTCGGACTCCCATTGAAGTCAATGGGAGCCGGTCCTACAACGCGTACGCGGGCTCCCATTGACTCAATGGGTGCGAGGCGAACAAGGGCGCCCTCTATAGCGGGTACACGTCGAAGCGGGTCGCGCCGTACACGCACAGCCCCCCTGTGTGCGACTCACGCGGCTAGTCATACAGGGGGGTCCGACACGGACCCCCAAAGTGCGGCTCCGACTGCTCTCTCGAGCCGGACGGCGCGAGTCGGTCGGACTGCTTGCGGCCCGCATCGTACTTACCCGGCCGGGAACGTCTCCATTGCGCGGTGCGAGTCGTGTCCCGTGCGAGTCGGTCGGAGCGGTTGGGTCCCGCGAACGAGTCGGTCGGCGAGTCGCGTACGTTTGCATCGTACTCGCTCGCCCGGACGCATGTCCGACTCGGTCGGAAACAGGGCGTCCGAATCGGATCCGGTAAAGCCGAATCCGATTCGGAGCCCTACCGGCCGAGATCGGAATCGACCCCTTAGTCTGACCTTAGAAAACAATAAATGAAATGTTAAAACGATATGCTTTACTTTATTTGCACACATAATACGTAACACATCTTAATAGTAGTCAGAAAAGTGTATAATATCCCCTGAGCTCTGCGTAAGTCCCATGAGAGGGGGTCTGCTCGCCAAAATAACGCAGGTCAACCCATGTTCAGACAAAAAACCCCCATGACAGCCCACGGATAGTCTATGGACGTTTATAAATGAAAAACTGGCGATAACCTAGTTCCCCTTCGCCTCCACAGACACGTGCATACGAGAGAGATGTGGCTAACTGGATAGCTCTAACAGACATACCTGGACAGCACACTGATATGCACCGAGAAGTTGACTAAATAATCACGGTCAAGGGTACTTTAAATAGATATGAACACATTTGACCCACGCTAAATCAGCTTTACAAAGAGACCAACGGGAATGCGATATGATGGATGCATGTAACGTAAGCATACATGCCCCATCACACTCTATTCCCTATACTCAGATAACCGCAAATGTATAAAGTTGATGGAAGCCTATTTAGACAAGTTTAATTGTGACATAATACCGATACTTTATTGAAATCGACAAAAACCTGTCTATCACGGTGCTGGCATGTACGCGTCACAAAAAGGCCCCAGCAACAGCCTATGGACACGTTGAACCACGCCCGGTGGGCGTGTCAAAACGGGGCGGCGCTCAATACCGGAAGCGCGAAATCCCCAGCATTTAGCTGCAGAGCCGATTCACGGCACTCGTGCAAGCCGGGGAGCCCAAGCATCAGTAGGTGGAAGCAGGGCAGGACCTTTGACGAAGTAAGTTATGTTGGGGGCGGACGGTCGACACATGGGACCTTTGCTTAAACGAAGGTGGAGACACCCAAATTGAGGTCCATCTGGGGTTTTTTCAGAGCCTCGTGATTGAGAAAATCTTGTCGATTTACAAAACCTCAGTTTCTTTTTGCAACCTCCTGTCTTAACTAAATCTTTGGAAACTACAACTCTTTGCCATAATGATAAAAATCCATAACAACCTTTGTCACCCACAGAGTGTGACTACAAGGCCTCCCTCCTGTGCTCCCTTGAGACTCATTTGCCCTAAGGCGTTGGGGTGAGTGCAAAAAGCCATAAAAACCATCACAGTAGATCAGAGATAAGAGTGAATGTGTAATTTTGATGGAAAGATTGGAAGTATATTGTGAATGAAATAATGCATGTTTGCATGATCCCATAGCACATGTGAAAGGCACAAAAATGCATATGGCGTGTTAAACTTGATATACATATGATTCAATCACAACAGCAATACGCTGGGTTAGTAAGAGTTGGGGTACTGGGTGACAATGCCTACACCTCCACAACAACGACTCCAGGGGGATCTATGTATTGATGGTGATCTAATGTAAATCACAATGTATTTAACAATGAATATGTATCTTTTTCCTGAATAGGTAATTCCTCATCCAGACCAGTGGCAAGTATTAGGCTTGTTCCAGTTTTGAACACTTAGAGGTGCTAGAGACAAATAGTTCATATGCACTCACGTCTTTGGGGGAAGTAACTTCATTACGTCCCACCCTGACGAAAGCCCAGGACCTATTTAGGCCAGGTAGGAAGGGCTGAAACATGTTGGTGCAGAAACAAGGGTCATAGGACCGTCACATCCTAAACACCCATTTGTATATATTTTAACATTCCCTCCCACTCCATTATTAAAGATTTCTTTAGGAGTGGGTGAGGAATTTTATCTTTAATAGTACGCCCCCATACACAATATCCTAAGTGCTCCCTGAAACACGGTTGAGCCCACCCCGACCTTTAGGAGTTGGGGTGAGCCCTATTATGAAGCATGTCACTATTAGAGTGAGTGAGGGCTATTAAAAGAAAAGGGTTTTTTTCCCTTTCCACCCGTAACAATGGGTTGTTCTTACTCATAATTCTCTCAAGAAGCCTCTTGAGAGAACTACCATCGTACACCTAGGAACAAAAAACAAGCCCCCCCTACTTTTTGGTCGTTTCTGTGTTGTTACCCCTAGTTCTAGAGGAAGCAACAAATAAATCATTGCAAGGATATTCTTTTGGCAAAAAGCATCTACTGGCAGCCCGATGGCTCCGACCCCTCCTGTAAATATGAGACCCCAGTGGCCTGGTCTCTTGACACTGCCCAAAGCAGCACCGTACTCTTAGCTGATTAAATGGGACAATTGGTAATGGAATGTTATGTTATACTGACTCTGTAGATTTATGGGCACGACTCAGGGCTTCTTCCACTAAAAACAGCTTGAACCGTCTGTTGGAGTAGAATATAAAAAAATGCCTTTTTGAGTAGATTTAACTGCTTCTCAAATAGAGAATCAGCTCGAGGTGCAGCCCCGGTCACTCTGGCTCACCAGCGTCCTAAAAATGGTGCCAGAAGTCACCGTCATGACCGGAAGCTGCGCTAGCGGCTGGCAAATCTTGCAGGTGCCAGCACGTGCCAAAACAAGTCTTGCGTGCACCAAGGAAAACCAATTACGCCCATACAACAGATGGCGGAATTTAGCAGGAACTCCGAGTAACATGCATAGAGCGGAGTTTATGAATTCCTCCAACTCTGCGAGCGGAGTGAATTTTTCCACCCAAGCCTAGTTAGCCTGTCTCTGGGTCACATGACTGGGTGTAACTGACAGTTGGGCTGTTAGGATTCCTGCCACAGCGTACCTCTCTTGACTATCACAATATACCAGCAAGATTCATATCATTCCTCCCAACACTTATGAATGAACAATGTACCCTGATATTTGACCATATTACTTGCTGTTGGTAATAGCTAGCTGCAGGAGGTGTTCCCCGATTTCTTTGAAAAAGGCTTAATAGCTTTTACAAATGTTTTACCATGCATATGCAAGGTCAGGTTTCAGGTGCCACAGAAACATTTAGAAAATCCACCAGAATAAGAATCAAGTAACCAGCATAGATGACAGCAACATGAACCTTCCAGAAGACAGCCCTCAGTAAATTAATCCTGTGCACCTGTTCCTTGCTATAAGCAATTAGAGTGGGACCTTTGTGAACATTCTAAAACACCTTCTAGAAGACAGCCTCATCAAGTTAATTATCTGCACCTGTTCCTTGTTACAAACAATTAGAATGTGACCTTTATGAATGTTCTAAAGCAGTCTTATTTAAAAACCGTCCACACTCCTCCCCTTCGCTTAGCCTCTTCGCCTGCCACTTACCTGTTTCCCAGCTACCAGGACTCTGTCTTGCCAGCTCCATTGATCCTTCCGCATAGACATCACCCCTAGGAACGTCCCACATTAGTCTTGCACCTGTATGGAAAAAAGAAAGGGAAAGACGCATTAACAAACTTGATTTTACTATGTGCTGAGCTCAGTCGCAACATCATGCTGCGAACAAAGGTAACCATGGTTTTTGTTCAACTTGTGCATACTGTAGGCAGGGCTCAGCCAGAGAAGACTTTGGTGAAGATAACCCAGTTAAAATCTTACTCACAACAGTTTTGAAAACTTTGATGAAGGGCCTCTACACACAATCTAAATGGAAACAAAACAACAACAGAACTAAAGGTTGGTTGAGATTTTAAAAGCTTTTGTGAGGTGATACCTTAAGAGATAGAGTTAATACTAGAATAAAGCATTATTTGTTTGTTTATAGGTACCATATCTGCTGGTACCATTCATTAGAATGCTGTGAATGCCTGCTGCAGTGTCGCTGTTGAGTAGACGAGCCACAGTATCTTTGGGGGTCATTAGGATAGCGGGTGGATCGCCACCGCCCATATGGCGGTGGTGATCCGCCCGCTATTTCCCACTGCCCGCCTCACATTTCCCCACCGCCATATTAGTATGGCGGTGGGGACCCAGGCGGACGGCAAGACCGTCTGCCGGTTTTCCGGTCGACCAGTCAACTGGGCGGAAAAGGGGCTGGATATGGTGGCGGTGTCTGCTAGACACCGCCATCCATATTATCATGGGCAGCGGTGCAGGGCTTTCCATGGCGGAGACCCCGCCATGGAAACCCATGCGGAGTTTGCTTTCGGGGGCCCGTTGCGGGCCCCCAGGGTATTGGGGGGTGGGGGGTGCACATGGGGGGTACCTATGGTACCCCCCTGCATTGTCATGGACATGGTGGCAGGCACCTCACAGTGCCTGTCACCTTGTGCATGACGATGCACACAGTGCATTCCCAGCATTGTGGCGGGCGGTGCTAGGGTGTCCCACCGCCACGGTGGCGTTGGCATCCTAATGTCAGGTGCGGGACCGCCGCACCCCTTGCGGACGGTCCCGCATTCCGTTACAGTCCGCCCGCCATCGTAATGAACCCCTAAGACTCTACACACTCTCTCCATCCCAACCCCCTTTCCTCTGTTTTTTGCCACAGGAGCAGTGCCTTCTCCTGTAAACTGAGGGCAGGTTTTGGGAGAATTCGGGAAATAGCGTTGCCATCCCATCTGGCATCCAGGTCGGTGGCTTACGACATGGGCTTTGTGTATTCCTCCTACACAGCCACAGACAATGGAGAACTTAGGTGTGACTGGATGGGCCACCACTGGCAGGATGGGTGGTAGGAGCTGGGCCCAGACCCACTTGCACTTGAATAGGCAGTGTCCTGTCTCCACACAAAAGCCTGCATTCCCCCTGTAGTTAGTCTGGAGCCAGGACCAGGAAGGCAGGGCATCTGTGCACATCAAAGGCAAGCCTCTAGAAGCTTCTCCCCACTTCAAAGGCACATCTGTGTATTAAAGCAGGACCTCAGACACCAACTCTTCAGTAGACTTCTGGACATGTGGATACTCTGCCAGGAAGAAAGACTGCAGTGCTACTACAAGGACTGCCACTCTGCTGGACTGCTGCTCTAAAGAAAATGTTGCCCTGCTGTCCTGACCTGCTGCCTCCTGCCCTCTTGCTTGGGGAAGAAGAACTGGACCTTCAATTTCAGCTTGAACCCAGGACCCCAGAGTGACTCCATGGGATGGTCTGCTGGGCTTCCTAATTTGAGCCTCAGGGACATAAAAGTCTCCCCAACCAGCTCTTGGACCCAGCTGCAGCTAGTTTCTGACCCCCAAGTGGTGCCTCTCAGGTTCTGGACCCTTTGTATGGCTCACAGGCTCATTAATCAAGCTTTTTAGGCTCTTCACAACTGCAAGTGGGTTCGTTCACACCAAGACCACGCCGCTTGCACCGAAAATCAGCTTAAGCCGCTCCTAGCCCGATAAAACTTCAGCTGGAGTGATCTGGGACTCTATCGGGCCTGCGCTCTAATGTGGTCATCCTGACTATTTGACTTTGAACCAGTACAGTGAGACAAGATATCCCCGGTTGGCGCTTTTTGCTTTTAGGCACTATTTGATGCTCTATTCTTTAAAAGTCTATAACTCTAGTTCCTCTGATTGGATGTTTCTCGTTATAGTCTTGTTTTATTTATTACGTTTTGCTCTATTGTTCTACTTTGGGGGCTCATTACGATGGCGGGCGGAAGCACATCCGCGGTGCTGGCGGAAAATGCCCTTTTCCGCACTCCAGCAGCGGTCCTCCCGTCCGCCATATTACGATGGGCAAACATAGCCCATTTTCCATCCGCTGTGGAGTCAGGTGAACCGCCAGAATTTTGCGCCCACCACCGCGGGGGAGGGAGCCAATAGAGACTCATCGCCGTGTGGAATGACGTCCCGTCCGCCGTACAAATTACGATGCCGCAATCAGCCCATCACACCGCAGCGGAGAATCCACCCACCCAGAGACGGCGGAAGCACGACAGCGGAGCGCGAAACCAGACTCCCGGTCCCCTCCACCCGGTCCTGAGCGCAATGGATCCAGCTCTACAAGCCTTGCCGGTGCTGTACCTCCTCCACGACCAGCAAATGAGACACCGTCGCGGGCAACGCCGCAGGTACGCAAAATCACAACTCCGCACACAACCACAACACACAACTCCTGTGCTGACACACGGTTCCTGTCCACATCAGACACTCTGGTGGGGACAGGAACATAACTCCCAGTGTACCCACACATGTCCCACCTGTCAGAAACTCACCCCTCCTCATCCGGGTCACACAGCAACCGCGAAATCACTGCAATGTCCCCGTCACGTCACCGCAGCGGTGAAAACATGGGAAAACATGCGTACAATGTAGTAGGCATGGCCTGCGCCACTCATGGGCAGTCCGCTCAGATTCACAGGGCTCCACCTTCACCCTTCCCACACTACGCTTCCCACACCCATTTGGGCACATGCTGTGTGCTCCTCTTGTGCCCCCCCAGCCCAATTAATCTGCCAGGTGTAGCCAGACCTTGCACCGCACACATCAAAGGACAAGGGAAATTGACTTGGAAGGTGCGGGTGAAGAGGAACACCCTGCACAGAAGCTCAGGGGCTGGACAACCCTCCTCCTCACACCTACCTTCCACACATGTGAAGCAAACTGAGTATAATTACCAAATGAAGACACACACTGCATATGAACATCCACTCAACTGTACACACTGCCTGTCAAAAAAATCAGAAACACCCAACACTGACACCCAGCCACATACCCATACCATAGGTCACCAGCAATGGAGGACAAGAAATGGGCCAGCCAAAAGTGAAGTGGACAGTGCTGGAAAATCATGTAGCAAGCCACATAGCATCTGTACATCACATGCAAGAGAAGGAACATATCACACCACAGACATGGGTGGCACAGTGAGTGAAATTAAACCAAAGTGACCTCTGTGCAACAACTCAGGGAGACATCAAGGCAATGTGTAACCACAAGGCCCAGAGGAGATCTGGGGTAAGGGAACCAGAGGCACGGGGTACTGGGAGCCGGCAGCCTCTGTCATAAACTAATAATCACAAATGGGGCCACTCCCAGCTGGCTGTTCTAGATGCTACCGGGCCACAAGGCAGAAACATGTTGACCACATTGAATTCGGTGGGGGGACAATAGAATCCCCAATACACCGACCACTCTTTTTAAACACCATACAGATGCCAGCCACATTAAAATTAATTTGACATCTATAATGGCCTTTTAACTCACTTTTTGTATGTATGGGCCCCCACTTAGTTTAGAAGTGCATCCCTGTCGTCAGGTGTATGCCCGCCCTCTATCAAACCAAGTTTTTAGAGGGCAAGGACTGGTCTATGATGAAGCATGACACCAGGTGGTGTGTGAGACCAGTCCTTCACTTTTTGTGAGATGCCTGCACTCACATTATAAGATACTGTAGCATCTAGAACAGCCAGCTGGGAGCGGCCCCATTTGTGATTATTAGACATCAAGGCAAGCCATGTATAGGCACAGGAATGATAGGAAGTGTCTGAAGTCATACAGTGACTAGCCACACATCTGTGTCAACTTACTTGACATGTGTATGTCATCAGCACAACACACATGGCTCATTGTCACACTCCCTGTCTGTCAAACACAAGTAGGACCTTCACACATACCCCTCTTCTACCCACCTCACACCTGCAACACTAAACACCTGTGAGAAACACACATACTGGTCAAAATGATGTCCTGTGACTTCAATGACAACCAATCACACTCACTGTGGTGCATCCACAAACATCACACTCACACTCAGGGATGGCTGAACCAATGCTGACACAAAAACAATAGCCAAACACAAAGCTCACAAACAACATCCACAGATGTCCAACAAGCACAGACATGTGCAACCAAACAGTGGAAAGGCAATGTGACCCTAGACAGAACAGGAGTACACAACATTGTCACTCAGGACCAATGCACAGACACCATACTCCAACACAAACAAGAATTCCATCATCAAAAAACAAGCATGAACACCAACTGGGATCAATGGGACAATCCGCTAATACTGACAGAGACACCACACCACTCATCAAGTGAACATGGTGGCATAGTGTACCACAAGCATGCACATGCACAATCCTGACAAGTGACAGTTCAAAAATAGGAGGACAAACCACCAATATGCACTCAAAACAAGCTCAGGAACAAGAAGCCACCTTGCTGCATGTAACAGATACACAAGTAATGCACACTACACTTGCAACACATATCTGAATGTATCACACAGCAACAACTACTCACACCAAATGTCATGCAAAGAGAACATCACACACACATGGCATCTGCCAGTAGAAAGAGCCAACACAGGCCAAATACTGCATACATCCACAACAGATGCACATACCAATCCATTACATTGCAAACTCAGCTGGACATCTGGGGGATGCACACCAGGCAATTACAAGGCAACATACACCCACAACACTGCATGCACACCAAGCAGTGTGTGCACAACAACCAAACCAGTAGCACACATATCAGAGTGCCACACCATGAACTCCCACAACACAAATCATCACAGCACACAGAGAACATCACACTCAGGAAGGGTAGCAGTACCTCAGCAAACACACATACAGCTTACCCATCACCCACAGATGCACAACTCAAGGAAACCCTGATGCAAACAACATGACTAGAGGACTGTGCTGATCAAACATATGCACTGCACATGAGCAACCATGACAGCAAACCAGTAGAAGAAAATAACAGATAACTAATTGGGAAACTGTCCTGAGTGGCACATTAGTCCTGTACACAGATCAGCCTCACACAGTACAGTATGAAGTGGTGGGGAGGCTCACACACTGGCAAGACATGGGTTGGAAGACATGAGATTGAAGTGGTGTGTACTTCAGTAGTGGACAGGTGAGGAGTGTACAGTACACAAACACATACAGGAGTCACTCACAATGTGTAGGCATCAGAAGCACATATAGGGGATGGCATGACCACATACCACATACCATACTGGAGTCAAAAATGGGTCAAGTGACAGCAATGCATGAGAAAAGCTCACAAAAAATGTCAGTGTGGCTGAACAGGTTTGCACAGTGAGCACAAACAGTAACAAGACACATGGCTGATCAACAATACACAATACAGACTTTGCAGTCACACACTCTGCATACTCACAACTGGCAGCAACAACAAGTAGGTGTCCCCCAGGAGTGCAAGGACACACCAACACACTGCACAGTGCCCAACCTACAACTCCTACATGTGCCCACAATCTGAAGCACATGGCAGAGAATTGAAACAAACAGGCACTCATTACCTGGATCAGACATGTGTGCAGTTGGCATTGCAGGGGCACACACACATCAACACCACTGACAATGACAGCCCATTAACATTGTATGACCACTCAAGTTCACATATCCAAATGTACCCATGTGACTGGGAAGACAGGCCTACACAAGATGACCACACATCAACACTGCTGTTCACACATCAAGAAAGATCACACAGATATGATGGACCCTGGCCAGTCCGCAAGTAATCCTGTGGCTAGAATTCACCTCTGTTCTGGTATTGCATCCTAACATGACATGTGTACAATTTAGCAAACCTGACCATAGAATGATTAGTATAAGAGTAGATCATCACAAACAACCATCATTGCACCCTCAAGCCTCAGAGTCAAGAAGAACTAAAGTGCCTGTCACCTCTGGCAAACTCTGAAAAAGAAAAACAAGCAATTGGCAATGTTAAAGTGGCATACAGAGCATGTGTCACATTAAACCATATTCATACATAAAACCTTTTATTTAGCAAGGACATAGACAAAGCAGACAACAGGAGTGACTGTCTTTATTACATATTACCCAGATAGGCATCAAAAGTACAAAACAGTAAGACCATTGGCCAGTTCATAGTTCAATGTATGTACATGTGTGCATGAGAAACTGCAAAGGGAATGGGCATCCAAAGTGACAAACAGCAAGGCCATTGGCCAGTACAAATCTAAAGTAGGCACATGTGTGCATGGGAAACTGCACAGGGAATGGGCATCCACAGTGACAAACAGCAAGGCCATTGGCCAGTCCATGGCTCTAAGTAGGCACATGTGTGCATGGGAAACTGCACAGGGAATGGGAATCCAAAGTGACAAACAGCAAGGCCATTGGCCAGTCCATGGCTCTAAGTAGGCACATGTGTGCATGGGAAACTGCACAGGGAATGGGCATCCAAAGCGACAAACAGCAAGGCCATTGGCCAGTACAAATCTAAAGTAGGCACATGTGTGCATCGGAAACTGCACAGGGAATGGGCATCCACAGTGACAAACAGCAAGGCCATTGGCCAGTCCATGGCTCTAAGTAGGCACATGTGTGCATGAGAACCTGCACAGGGAATGGGCATCCAAAGTGACAAACAGCAAGGCCATTGGCCAGTACAAATCTAAAGTAGGCACATGTGTGCATGGGAAACTGCACAGGGAATGGGCATCCACAGTGACAAACAGCAAGGCCATTGGCCAGTCCATGGCTCTAAGTAGGCACATGTGTGCATGGGAAACTACACAGGGAATGGGCATCCAAAGTGACAAACAGCAAGGCCATTGGCCAGTACAAATCTAAAGTAGGCACATGTGTGCATCAGAAACTGCACAGGGAATGGGCATCCATAGTGACAAACAGCAAGGCCATTGGCCAGTCCATGGCTCTAAGTAGGCACATGTGTGCATGAGAACCTGCACAGGGAATGGGCATCCAAAGTGACAAACAGCAAGGCCATTGGCCAGTACAAATCTAAAGTAGGCACATGTGTGCATGGGAAACTGCACAGGGAATGGGCATCCACAGTGACAAACAGCAAGGCCATTGGCCAGTCCATGGCTCTAAGTAGGCACATGTGTGCATGAGAACCTGCACAGGGAATGGGTAACACCGTACACTGCCATGGGACTCACCACAGCTCGGGGGACACAAATGGGCAGTCCAGGCACTGCTGTGGGAGAGATGGGTTTGGGAGGGGGACTTTGCCTCAGACCTGGCTGTCAGTTGAACTGGGAGGTGGCTGATTGTCGAGGCCAGTTGGAGGACTGGACCTGGGAGAGAGAGGAGCAGCTGAGGTAGAGGCATCAGTGGCTTTGTGATCCGGAGGGCTGCTTGGACCGGGTGGCATGGTGGCACGGGGAGGCGGAGACATGCTGCCGTGAGACACAGTGTGTGAGGGAGAATGTGGAGGGCTGCCTTTCCACTTCTTGGGTATTCAATAGGTAAGAATTGTCTTGGTAGGAGTGGGAAGTGGGGCGGGCACAACAGACTCATCCCCACCAAAGGTGCATCACGTGCAGGTGCTCTCCCTGTGGGGGTTTGCTGGATCTGGTGTTACGCTTGGGCTGGCCTTGCCTTTTCCCCTCCATCTCCTGTTGACCAGGTGAACCCCCAACATTGCTCTCCTGTCCCAGCTTCACAGGGGTGTGGGTGTGGGTGGGAGTTGAGGTTGTGGGTGAATCTGCCTTTGAGATCTGTTTCTGCGGACTCTTTGCAGGCACCAGCTTCACAGCAGGCATGGCAACTGTGTGTTTGTCTTTGGGAGCAGGTTTGGGGACGGGAGTGTCCTTGGATGGGGCTGATTAGGATGCATGTGAGCCTGAGGCCTGCTTCTTGGCTTGATGGCCTGGAGTGTCACCTGAAGGGCTTTTGCCTTTGCGCTCCTGTGTGCCTGGTTTTTGTTTCAGGGATGGTGTCTGTGCTCTGGGCCGCTTGGAGTGCTGCTGTTGTGTGCTGCGTGTTGAGTACTTGGAGCCTGAGGGCTGTGGTGTGTGGTCACTCTCATCAGATGTTGCCACTGGCAGGGAGGTTGCCAAAGGGACTGGAACTCGACTCTGAGCCTGCGACAACTGAATTGCTGCCATCACTGTGGAGGACAAAGACTGGACAGTTCTGTGTAGCCCACCCATGTCAGAATGAATCCCCTCCATGAAGGCAACTACCTGTGCCAACTTCTTGTCATGATCCTGGAATGCATTCAGGAGAGTAGTCTGACCCACACACAGCTGGCGCAAAAGGTCCACCGCCTCAACACTGAGGGCAGCAGGGGAGACAGGGGCAGGGGCAGCGGTGCCTGGGGGGAAGGACACTCTACCCTTCTTACTGCTGCGGGCCCGGGCAGCACTAGTGGTAGTAGCCGGGAGGGGGGACACTGGATGATGTGTGGTGGAAGAAGAGGCTGATTTCCCACTCCCTGTGTCCGCCAACATCGAGGAGTCATCGCTGGAGTCAGATGATGTTGAGGTTGGTGTTTCAGGCCGTGAATCTTCAAGGGCACTCCTGTCCCCCTCCAAGGTACTGGTCACATCAGTGTCAGTGAGCTCATGTGTAGCAGTCGTGCCAGATGCCTCACCACTGGTGTCTGTCCCCTGTCCTTCTGTGCCCTCGGTAGATCCTGCAAAAGACAGAGACGTAGGTTCAGTATGGTGCCATACTCACAAACATCACATGCAAGCAAAGCACAAAACTAGAACATGATACCCCCATGTTGCACACCACCCTGTGCAGTCTGCAGGTGCAACCTTAATGCAAAACTCAGAAGATTCATGGAAACATGCATAGTTGGCATCAATGACCCAGGTGACGTTCACACAGCCAAATAGCTGGCCTGTGCCTCCTGGTAACCTGAAATACTGATTACTGTAAGCACACCTACATGTCTATAGGTGAGATAGATGTACATCTCAACATGTTGTCACAGTCACATACGGGGTCACTTTAAGGGGCCAACACAGATACTGACTCAAGAATGTCCTCATACTATGGCCATGAGCTACAGATGTCCACCATGTTGTGCCTTGAAGCACAACGACCGTTGCACATTGGTGTCAGATGTGTAGTCCTCACAATTTCGAAGTCAGGCACTGCACAGATCGAGGAAAGCACACTAAGATGAGGCACACTGCTGTACACTTCCCGGTGATGTCTACGACACCCATAATGCAGCAGATGTCAGAAGGCCACATCTCATCTTGCAATGACAAGGGCCATTATCCAAAACACATGAGAAAGTCCACGTAGCAAAAATGCATGACATCTGCACTCAACACAGAGGCCACTTACAAGCCATTGCATCACACTAGAAACATCACAGAGCTCCGCACTGGCTCAGGGTTGGGATACATGCAGTCACTCACACCCAAAGTCACCCTTCGCAGAATACTCACCCCCAACTTGCTGCTGATGGGCCCTCAAACGTCCATCCAGCTCTGGCTGTGTCACTTCCAAGATGCGGGCCATTAGTGGTGTCATGCTCCTGTGCGCCAACCTGCCAGTCCGAGGGAGCAGCCCCAGCATCATCTCTGCCACGTTTTTGCTCAGCCGGCAGATGTCATCCCACCTCTTGTGACAGTGTGTGTGCCGTCGGTTGGAGACACCCAGAGCCCGCACCTTGCGTGCAATGGCCCTCCATAAGGCCTTACGCTGGTGGACTTTAAGCTGCAGGCATGGGAGACAAGAAGAGGAAGTTTCAGTGTCACTGGGTTATGTACCACTGTGTCTCAGTACAGGAGCATGCACAAACTTAGCAGAGCTATACAGATGTGTTCAGATCACTGTGTCATGGAGGTCACATTTAGGGACATGATCTTACATTCTCACACCCTTCTCATTAGGTCTGTCTTGTGCAATCCACAGGGCTAAGACAGAACATTGATGAATGGGGTGGCAGACAACACATATGTCTCACTCTGTCCATTTACTGATGTGTCCCAGGCAAATTGGGCAGTACTGTGCAGGCCAGGGGGACTCACACTGAGGTTAAACGTGGGCCATCAGAACATTCACATGCATGTACAATATGAGAGGGCAAACAGTGCCTACACATGCGAGTCAGTACACATAATGAAAACAAGGTGTGAGAAGTTGGCCTGGCATATGCTGTCCACTAATTATAGTGGGCACCTTGCACCAGTCCAAACAACCCCTTATTGGAGATAGGTTAAAGACAACATTTATTGAAAGCTATCCTAGTGGTAGCTATGGAGAGCAGCCTTCAGGCTAAGTCTTGAAGGAATGTAAAGCAGCTTGTTTTACCAGTCTATAATCTCTTGAGTGACCAAATGAAAGAGGACCACACCAGGTATATATTCAAAATATATGTATTTATTACTAAACACACCCCTCTAGTCTCTTTATGAGGCTAGAGTTCGAAGTACATAAATTATAAGTTAGTTATCTACAGTAATAGCACAAATACACGTTTGAGCCCTAGGGGCGTACCAAACCATATACCAATAAAGTGGTATAAGAACCACGACTGAGCTAGACACAGGGCCTAGAGCCTGTAGAAGTGCTTGGACCACAAGGAACCACCCAAGGTAGTGACACAGGGGACCCACGGGGGACGCGTGCAGTGTATGAACACAGCCGCGAATCGCCGTTAACTTCTATGGGGAAAGTCGCGGTTTGAATTTAAAAGAAAAGGGACACTTAGAGGAGGACTTGGAGCAAACCCTTTGAGAACTAGGCTGTTCTAGTGTCAATACCCACGGGAGCACCAGAGTACTCGAGTTACCTCACCCAGGGGAGCCGTGTGCATAGGTGTCTTTCGGGGTCGGGTTTCGTCGTCGCTTTCAATGGCGATCTGCTGCAAAGTGCTGCTGGCGGCCAAGTCGAAAGTGTTCGGGTGGATCCAAAGGTGGATCGAAGATCTGAAGAACCTGAAAGCAGAGGGGACAGAGTCTGGGTCACTAGCCAGTGACCAGGAAGGCGATGAGCAGATGCCCACCGATGTCGAGTGCTTCAGGTAGGTTGACAGTCGTCTTGACTCTTCAGCCACGAGGTCCAGGAGGCCTCGACGATGACCAGGAGCTGGATTCGAGCTGTCCCACGACATCTGTCGATTGCAGGGGTGTCGGCGACCGGATTGGACCCAACAAGCCTTGGCAACGACAAGTCTCGTGGAAATGAAAGAAGGACGATGTTGCAGACCAGCAAGGTCTGTGGGACTCACCCAGCAAAGGTAAGTCAGGGCACGCCTGGAGCAACCAGGGAGCCCAAGCAGAAGAATATTGGCCTTCGGGAGGGCCTACTAGCCAACGGACTAGTGACCGCGAAGGAGCCTCGAGTCAACGCACGTGGAGCTGGCTCACAGGACACTCGTGGAGTGGAGGCCAGCGATCTTCGGTGCAGTTGGTGCTGGAGGCTGGGGCTACTCGGAGCCCAAAGCACGACTTCGTGGGAGACCCAGAAAAGGATGCACTTGCAAATGTGATCGGTGTCCAGGGGTCACGGTACCACATTACCCACGACAGCTACGGGCCTCAGCTTTGCTGGGGACTCAGGGCAGCCTCGGGGAAGTCTGGAAATCCACCTCTGGTGATGCAAAGACTTCGGCGTCCGGCAGGAGCTTCAGCGATGCAGACCGGACAATTGCTTCTTTGGTGCCTGCCAAGCAGGGGAGTCACTCCTTGACCCCAAGGGAGATTCTTCAGTCCTCTAATCTTGAAGTAGAGCGTCGAAGGTCCAGGATTCTGTGTCAGAGTTTCGTCCAGGTAAATCTAAAGTCCTAAGGACTGGGGTCCAATACTTATACTAAGGTAGGGGGTTGGACATACTCTGTGGCCCCACCTATGGGAGGGTCAGGGCAGAGGGGTGGTTACACCCCTTTCCCTTTGTCCAGTTTCGCGCCAGAGCAGGGGCTGGAAGCCCCTGAGCCGGTTTGAACTGGGGTATGCACAGGGACACCAAATGTGCCCCCAGTGCAGGACTTCAAAGCACCAGAGAGTGCTCCCGCCCAGCCCCAATACACACTATCCTGTCTGGGGAGGTGGTTACACCTCCCTGGGACAGGAAACCTATTGTCCAGGCCTCCCCTGCCGGAGTTTCGGTCAGCAGCAGGAGGCCAGACCGTGTCTGTGGCAGCGGCATCCATTTTGTGATGCCAGGGCTCTGGAAAGTCAGTACCGGGTATACCGGTGTGTACATGTCTCTCCCTCTAGAAGGGTGGAATGCTACCCCCGCCACCAGAACTGGCGGGGGGGTAGTATTCCAAGATGTTTGACACCAAACACGACATGTTTCCGTGCAGCCATCCCAAAGTTAGCATTTAACGCGAGGTTATAATGCGCTTAAGAGTATATGGTCGGGCTGCACTACAAACAGCATCAGAGAAGGGTCTCCGAACGCTGCAGAGGGGCCCAGCTCATGCAGGGGCACCCTCTCACATAGGAACCACGCACTCTGCCTTCAGGATTGATAAGGCCTGCCATAGGAGTGACTTATAGGTTTATATGTGTGTATGTATGTAGTGATATAGGTAGCCTATATCACAGTAAGGGGTGCATGCACCACCTTACCCAGGCTGCAGTAGCAGACCTGGGGTGTCATTTTGGATGGCCTTCCAGGGGTGGCACAATACATGCTGCAGCCCCTGGTAGGCCTCTGAGGTACCTATGCCCTGGGTACATAGTATACCATATACTAGGGACTTATAAGGGCACTCCAGATTCCAATCAGAGATGTGCCTAAGGCACAGGGAAACCATTTTAAAGAGGAAGCAGCTAGGCTGGGGTTCTGATTAGCAGGGCCCCAGCCAGACTAAGGTCTAAAAACAGTGAAGCATCAGCAAAAAGTGGGGGTACCCATGTGAAGCAGATCCTACTCTCCTACACAAGGAAAGGAGGATGTTTCAGGAGTACATTAATATGATGTGTCATAGGTGCATTTCCACCAAGAGTGTCACCCTCAAGCATTTCAATCTTGTGCATGATGCTGACATATCCATGGTGGCAATATTAAAAATGGACACACATCCTTCAGTACCCTCTGGACGAAACACATTTGTAATGTCACAAATGAACATGTGAAAAGCTTATGGACTCTGACATCCATTAGCACAGACAATGTCTGTTCTGACTTCCACTTTCCAAACCAGCAGTGTGACTGTATGGCTGCAAAAACACTGCATGTCCCTCCCATCCTGAAATGCAGCCATGGATCTGTGGAAAATAGGCTACAAAATACATTGACATGAAGTCAGCATGCAAGGCAGTGTATCACACAAACTTGCACTCACAGGCACATACTTCAGCAGATCAACTTCATGTGTGCACTCTTTGCACTCGCCAACTTTCACTCTGAAACACTTACCATTACATCAGGAGCACCATATAGCCTCCCATACTGTGAAAGCACCTCATCCACCAGGACCTCCAGCTCATCTGTGGTGAAGGGAAGGGCCCTGATGTTCTCAGTTCTCACCATCACTGGGTCCAGGAGACAGGAACAGCAGCAGTTGGGGATGAAGAATGGCAGGAAGCAGTGTCTGGATGCAGTGGAAATGTGTGGCTCTCTCACAGACATATAGATAGGCCTGGGTGGTGAACTTCGCTCCGTTCGCGGAGTTTGCGGAGTTTTCTTCACTCCGCACTCCGCGGAGCTCGTGGAGTGCAGAAAACTCTGCTTCGCGATGTGCCGCAGAGTTTTTTCTCCACTCGCGATCGTGAACGGTAAGTTTGCGAACGCGAGCTGCCGCTTGGGTAGAATTTCTACCCGAGCAGCAGGAATACTAGCACAAACTGCAGTTTGCACTGCACTCCGCCACTCGCGGAACTTCGCGGAGCTTTTTTGTAACTTTGCGGAGTTCCGCATAGCAAAACTCTGCGAACTACGCCCAGGCCTATATATATAGCCCCCTGGGGTTGTTTCAGTGGTAGTCAGATGCTGCAATTGGTGTCCCAGATCAGCTTTTTCTAAATGTAACCAATGACCGGCCCCGCGAATGAGAATGCGGTTCCCGTTGGCTGAGTGGGCATGGGCATTGGCGGTGTCACACCGTGGGGCCCAGGCGGTCGCTACCGCAATCGTGCATCTTTCAATTGCATCCAATGACTGGCCCCGCAGTAGCGGAGCACGCCTACCGCGATTTTCAAAAATGCATTTGTCTATCGCGATTGCGGTTCCCATTGGCTGTAGGGGCATGGGCATTGGCGGTGCCACACCGCAGGGGCCAGGCGGTTGCTACCGCGAATTGTCATCTTTACATTGGTGCCAATGGCCGTGATTGCGGTGGCGGTGCACGCCTACCGCGATTTTCAAAAATGCATTTGTCTACCGCGATTGCGGTTCCCATTGGCTGTAGGGGCATGGGCATTGGCGGTGCCACACCGCGGGGCCCAGGCGGTCGCTACCGCAATCGTGCATCATTCAATTGTATCCAATGAGCGGCCCGCGGTATTGGAGCACGCCTACCGCGATTTTCAAATGTGTATTTCACTACCGCGATTGCGGTTCCCATTGGCTAAAAGGGCATGGGCATTGGCGGTGTCACACCACGGGGCCCGGGCGGTCGCTGCCGCGATTTGGCGTCTTTTGATTGGTGCCAATGACCGTGATTGCGGAAGCGGAGCACGCTTACGGCACTATGGACACATCATGCTGTAGCAATGGCAATGGCCAGTTCTCAGCATTGAACAGTAGACACTTAGGGGTCGATTCCGATTTCGGCCGGTAGGGCACCTAACAGTATTCGTCCGGAAAAAATACCAGCCGAATGCGTGTTTCCCGACCGATTCGTACACTCGTCCGGACGAACAAGTACGATGCGTATAACAACTCATTTTCCGAGCGAGCCGTACTCACCCAATCCAGCTCCTGTACCCCGCCCGAGCCGGATCCGTGAACGCTGAATCGAGCCGCACGGAAGCAAATACACAGCACCTTCCGGCCGGACTAGTACGATGCGCAATCCGTACGCGCCGAACCCGTCGCTACGTCCGGCACGTTTGAGCATCCGGGCGAGCCGTACATAAGCTCCGTTTCGCGCAACAATACGAGACGAACAAGCCTGCTACGAGTACGACTCGAAGACACGAGAAACACGAACGAGACGATCCAAGCATGAATCCCATTGCGCAGGTCCTACCTATACTCTACATCTATTACCGGGACTGGCACGGACGCGTACGGCGCAGACGGTAAGTCAAACACCAACAATACAAACAAACTACACGTACTCGAAATATGTCACACACACATAGGGATGCACAAATAAAGTACACTAGCAACAGCAGAACCATAGGGGTGGGATGGCCAACACCAATGCCATACACACCCATAGGGGGATGGATGCCTACCACCAACACCACCCTACCACCACCCCTACACAGGGGGGCCTGGATGCCTGTCACTACTACCATCCCCACTCATAGGCGGATGGATGCCTACCACTACCACCACCCCTACTCAGGGGGGCCTGGATGCCTGTCACTACTACCATCCCCACTCATAGGGGGATGGATGTCTACCACTACTACCATCCCCACTCATGGGGGGCTGGATGCCTACCACTACCACCACCCCTACTCAGGGGGGCCTGGATGCCTGTCACTACTACCATCCCCACTCATAGGGGGATGGATGCCTACCACTACTACCATCCCCACTCATGGGGGGCTGGATGCCTACCACTACCACCCCCCCTACTCAGGGGGGCCTGGATGCCTACCACTACCACCACCCCTACTCAGGGGGGCCTGGATGCCTGCCACTACTACCATCCCCGCCCTTAGGGGTATGGATGCCTACGACTACCCCCATCACTACTCAGGGGGGGCTGGATGCCTACCACTACTACCATCCCCACTCATGGGGGGGTGGATGCCTACCACTACCACCACCCCTACTCAGGGGGCCTGGATGCCTGTCACTACTACCATCCCCACTCATAGGGGGCTGGATGCCTACCACTACTACCATCCCCACTCATGGGGGGATGGATGCCTACCACTACCACCACCCCTACTCAGGGGGCCTGGATGACTGTCACTACTACCATCCCCACTCATAGGGGGCTGGATGCCTACCACTACTACCATCCCCACTCATGGGGGCTGGATGCCTACCACTACCACCACCCCTACTCAGGGGCCTGGATGCCTGTCACTACTACCATCCCCACTCATAGGGGGCTGGATGCCTACCACTACTACCATCCCCACTCATGGGGGCTGGATGCCTACCACTACCACCACCCCTACTCAGGGGGCCTGGATGCCTGTCACTACTACCATCCCCACTCATAGGGGGCTGGATGCCTACCACTACTACCATCCCCACTCATGGGGGGATGGATGCCTACCACTACCACCACCCCTACTCAGGGGGCCTGGATGCCTGTCACTACTACCATCCCCACTCATAGGGGGATGGATGCCTACCACTACCACCACCCCTACTCGGGGGCCTGGATGCCTGTCACTACTACCATCCCCACTCATAGGGGGCTGGATGCCTACCACTACTACCATCCCCACTCATGGGGGATGGATGCCTACCACCACCACCCCTACTCAGGGGGCCTGGATGCCTACCACTACCACCACCCCTACTCAGGGGGCCTGGATGCCTGCCACTACTACCATCCCCACCCTTAGGGGTATGGATGCCTACCACTACCACCATCACTACTCAGGGGGCTGGATGCCTACCACTACTACCATCCACACTCATGGGGGATGGATTCCCACCACTACCACCCCCCTACTCAGGGGGCCTGGATGCCTGTCACTACTACCATCCCCACCCTTAGGGGTATGGATGCCTACCACTACCACCATCACTACTCAGGGGGGGCTGGATGCCTACCACTACTACCATCCACACTCATGGGGAAATGGATGCCCACCACTACCACCCCCCCTACTCAGGGGGGCCTGGATGCTTGTCACTACTACCATCCCCACTCATAGGGGGATGGATGCCTACCACTACCACCACCCCTACTCAGGGGGGCCTGGATGCCTGTCACTACTACCATCCCCACTCATAGGGGGCTGGATGCCTACCACTACTACCATCCCCACTCATGGGGCGCTGGATGCCTACCACTACCACCACCCCTACTCAGGGGGGCCTGGATGCCTGTCACTACTACCATCCCCACTCAGAGGGGGATGGATGCCTACCACTACTACCATCCCCACTCATGGGGGGATGGATGCCTACCACTACCACCACCCCTACTCAGGGGGGCCTGGATGCCTGTCACTACTACCATCCCCATTCATAGGGGGCTGGATGCCTACCACTACTACCATCCCCACTCATGGGGGGCTGGATGCCTACCACTACCACCACCCCTACTCAGGGGGCCTGGATGCCTATCACTACTACCATCCCCACTCAAAGGGGGCTGGATGCCTACCACTACTACCATCCCCACTCATGGGGGATGGATGCCTACCACTACCACCACCCCTACTCAGGGGGCCTGGATGCCTGTCACTACTACCATCCCCACTCATGGGGGGATGGATGCCAACCACTACCACCACCCCTCCTCAGGGGGGCCTGGATGCCTGTCACTACTACCATCCCCACTCATAGGGGGCTGGATGCCTACCACTACTACCATCCCCACTCATGGGGGGATGGATGCCTACCACTACCACCACCCCTACTCAGGGGCGCCTGGATGCCTACCACTACCACCACCCCTACTCAGGGGGGCCTGGATGCCTGTCACTACTACCATCCCCACCCTTAGGGGTATGGATGCCTACCACTACCACCATCACTACTCAGGGGGGGCTGGATGCCTACCACAACTACCATCCACACTCATGGGGGGATGGATGCCCACCACTACCACCACCCCTACTCATGTGGGCCTGGATGCCTACCACTACCACCACCCCTACTCAGGGGGGCCTGGATGCCTGTCACTACTACCATCCCCACTCATAGGGGGATGGATGCCTACCACTACCACTACCCCTACTCATGTGGGCCTGGATGCCTACCACTACCACCATCACTACTCAGGGGGGGCTGGATGCCTACCACTAACACCACTCCTACTCATAGGACGGGTAATGCATGACACAACTAGCATACTCCCACATAAGGAATGACAGAAGATTACATCCCCCACACCATGACAAGTGTGTGTAGTCTGTGTCAAATGCCTACAACACTGAACATGACATTGAACATACAATGTGACCCCCTAGCACATGTGTCACACAGAAATGTGTGTGGCCTCCACAATGCAAGCCGACCATGGCCACTGTGGCAATGGGCTCGAACACCCCATCACCACAGTGACCAAAAGGGAAGTGTGGTGTCCATAGCTGATGCACATTTTGAACAGTGTGGCAATGTGGCCTAAAGCCCCATCACCACAGTGACCAAAAGGGAAGTGTGGTGTCCATAGCTGATGCACATTTTGAACAGTGTGGCAATGGGGCCTAAAGCCCCATCACCACAGTGACCAAAAGGGAAGTGTGGTGTCCATAGCTGATGCACATTTTGAACAGTGTGGCAATGGGGCCTAAAGCCCCATCACCACAGTGACCAAAAGGGAAGTGTAGTCATGGTAAAAGCTGCCAAAGCCAAACTGCATGGATGAATCCTGGTCACACAACAACAAACACATCAGTGGCATAGTAGTGCTTGTGTCCCATAGCACCATAGATTGGTCGAGGGAAACAGTGCAGTGTCACTGAAACATCGTTTTGGCCATGTGCATACAAACATCACCCATGGGGGCCCACATTGTCAACATTCACAAATAACACAATGACAGAAGTGACCATCATAATGCTGACCCACATATCTGCACCAATGGACACACAAATGTAGAAATCCTGTGGAGACTGTAGATGTCAGGTGAACAAATACCATACCATGGCAGCAATGGGACATACAAACCATGATTATTGTGCTGACTGATGACCTAGGAGTCCCAGGGACAGCAGGGGAAAGCCACCAAACAACATACAGCCAATGGCACCCTCAAGATATGCCAATGCAGTGGTGCAAAGGCACAAACACAAACAGGCAGACTCACACTGCATATCAAACACAACAGGTGATGGGGGGGTGTGCCAGTGTCCCCAGGCAACCACACAACACATGAGGAGGCCTGAATTCCAAACACACAGATGTGTATACAGTGCCATACAAAAGTTACTCATGGATCGGATACCCCTATGTGGGCAATCAGGCATTGTAAGATGAGAGGGAGCCCAAATGACACATGTCACACAAGCTTGTAGGAACAGCAACTAACACAGCAAGAGACAGACCCACCACAGCACTACCCCCAGGGACCCCACATTGTGCTGACACTAGCCTGCATGATAATCCCACTGTGATGACAAAGGTAGATGTCGTTCACACTGTGAACCACAGCCATGTGTCCTGAGCAACTAACTACCATCACACCTACACAAGCTCCAATCAATCAGCACGGCCTGCCAGCCAAGGCCAATATGGAGGTAGGGGTCTAGCCGTGCAACAACTCACTTTTGCACACACTCAACACCACACACCCTGATCTCCACCAATGTGCAGCAGTGAAGCTCACATGGACTGGTGACATTGGACATGCACCCATGACAATACCAGGGGTGGTGGTGGGAACTAAGGTGCAGAAACCCATCACACATGGCCAGTCAACAAGACTCGTCAATGTCTGACACACAGCACAGTATGCCGTACATGGGCATGATGTGAAATCCACCACAATCAATGGGATCCTGGCCATAGTCACACACCAACGAAGAAGCCAAGGTGACACACGAAGAACACACGTACACAACTTCCAACATTGCAGCTCTGACCCTGAGGAGTGGCAGCAGTCACACACACAACGTGGCACAATCACTGAAAGCTAACACAAACTGTAAATCACATGACTCGTGTAAACAACAAGTGCCAAGGGGAATCCTGACTGTGTCCCATCTGCGTTTGCCCACATCCCCAGCCCTGACAACAAAGACAACCTGGTATGACAACCTCATGAACATTAGTTTGCCATGCACCCACATCACGGAGAAACCAGGTCCAAGATGCTGGATTAATACAGAACAACTCAGCAAGCATCACAAACAGGAACATCCCTAGGGACACAGCCTGTGTAGGAAAAGGGAAGGGAACACGCACAGACATGCTTACACAACACACAACACAGGCCCACGCAATGTCACCGGATTACACACTGCCATGAGGGCACTCCACTCTTGTGGAAGGTCCGCTGTGCCAAACCTTGTCTGTGCACGACCCAAACATGTCAGCAGAACACTCCGTCAGTGAGTCAACAACCACAACACACAAAAGGCTCTGCTCACATCAGCCTGGGTACGGGAGTGTCACGTCAGTCATCTGCACACACAAAAACACGTGTCAAGCAAGTTGCACTGTATACACAGATGAGTCCTTCGACATTGATGTGCAAAACTGCATGTCCAGTGGAGCTGGGCACACAGTCAGGGAAATCGGAACATTGAACAGTGGTAAGCCCACCAGATGTGCATCAGTGTAAGACAAAGATGTTCATTTACAAATGCAAAATGGACATCCCTGTGTCAAATGCAGAACATTACACCCTCAGACTGTAGCAAAGGATGCCATAGATCCAGACTACAACAGGACACATATCCCATGGACCACATGGAGTCCATCACTGCAACACTTCATTTTCCTGATGTGAACACTATTACAAATGCAGGATGCTACTCATCCACATCATGTACATCAAAAGAAAACCCACAAGTAAACAAAAAGAGGCTTTATTCAGCAAATGTCAGGGTAAAAACGGAAGTCCAAAAGAAACTAAGGCCAATGGCCAGTCCAAAATCACAGTCCCAACGGGGTGAGAAGTGACAACTGGTCACACATTGCTTGCCTGCACTGGTACGGTTAGGGGACATCCCCCTTGGAGGGGCATACAAGGGGCAGGCCAGGCACCGCAGGGACAGGATCAGAGGATGGCAGAGTGAGGCAGTGAAGGGGTGGTGGGTGCAGGAGTGTCACCGGCAACTGCAGTGGAGGTGTCTGACTCAGGGGGGGCCAGCACCACTGTGGTACACAAGTCAGTTGGTGTGGGTGCTGCAACCACTGCAGTGGGCTGGACTGATGTAGTGGACTGGGTACCCACTGCAGTGCCCGAGTCAGACGTGGTGGTTGTGGACTCCACTGCAGTGCATGACTCCAAGGGAGTGGAAGGGTGGGCAGATGAGGTGGGCAGGACAGAGGGGGGACCCGGTCTCCACAACAGTGCCACTAACAGGCAGAGCGTCTGGGTTGGGGTGGAAGAGCAAGTGGCAGGGGGAGGGCCTAAGCAGTCTGGGGATGCGGTATCGGTGTGTGGGGGAACCTGGGGCAGGGGTGTGGCGGGGGAACCTGTGCAGTGGTGGACTGGGGGATGGAGGAGAGAGACTGGGCGGTGGAGCTGCGTGGTGGTGGTGGTGGGGTCTTGCTCTTCCTGGTCCGGGGGACTTCCTAATGGGGTCCTGTGTCTGCCTGCGCCTGGGGGAGGGTGTCCGGGGGCGAGGGGCACTCCCTCTGTGTGGGTGGACTTCCTCTTCCCCGGTATGCTGGATCAGCAGGATTGGAGGGGAAGAGGCCGAGGTCACACAGGAAGATCTGCTGTGTAGGTGGGGTAGCAGGCGAGGCAAGGGAAGGGGTCTTGGAGGGAGAGGATTTGGAGGACTGCGGAGTGGATGTGGATGCCTGTGTGTGTGTGTGTTCCCCATCCCCTGTGTCTGTGGTATCAGTCCCCTGAGGATGCTTGTGTGCACGTCTTGCCTTTCTCTTGGGTGTGTCTGTGCTGCTCGTGTCTGTGTGTTTGGGTGACTGTGCAGGTGTGCATGTGCTTTGGACAGGTAGGGGGCAGGAAGTGTGGATGGGGCAGAGGTGGGAGGGGTGAAGGACTGTTGGAGGAGGGACACTGCTGTCGTCAGGGAGGAGTCCATGGACTTATTGCTCCTCTGTAGGGCAGACATACCCGTCGAGATGCCCTCCATGAACGACACCAGCTGTGTCAACAGAGTGGTGTGTGCATGGAGGACACTCAGCATTGCTGTCTGCCCTACATGGAGCTGCCGAAGGAGGTACACAGACTCCTCACTCAGGGCAGCAGGGGACACAGGGGCAGGGGGTGCGGTGCCTGGCACAAAGGAGACACGCTCCCGAGTACGGGAGCCTCCACGGACCTCAGGAATGGGAGCCAATGGGAGGGCGGTGGTGGTGGTGGCGGGGCCAGACAGACTAGCTGGCCTTTGGTGGCTGCTGAGACCCGCCTCCACAAGGGAGTCATCCTCCGAGCTGCTGTGGTCCTCAGCTGAGGTGGATGGTGCTGAGGACTCCTCAGTGTGGCTCCCTCGCCCTCCGTGCCACTGGGTCCCTCTGACCACTCGTCCGATGCTGACCCAGTCTGGCTCCGCTGCTCCTCCTGGTCCGTGGAGCTGTCCCCTCCTGTGGCCGTGGATGTATCTGCAAACAATTAGGGAAACAGACAAACATCAGTCACCTGCACTGACCCCACACACCACAGTAAGTACAGCACATTACAGAGCAAGCCCTGGCATCCTTACTTGAACATTGCCTAAAGTCCTCACACAGATTCGGGGAAGCCAATTGTCAGTCTGATGGTCAACCATCGGACTCACACCCCTCCTGCCCTTGCACCCATCTGTCTGGTGCCTGTCTGATGGTAAGAGCCCAGTGTGGACACATGCACCACCTACACAGTTGTTGGACATTGCAGGGAACACGGTGAAGTATGTGAACATGCACACATCACATCTCTTGCCACTGAGTCAGTGCAGGTGTCCGGATAAAGGGATGGCCAGAGTCTAAATAGAAATGCATGTGATGCATACCAGCACCAGACACCATGATGCACCCATGTCCGGATAGTCAATGCCACAATGGGGTGCATGTTGCACATGTCACTCCCCTGCAGGATCAGTCTCAGGAAGTTTAATGCCATGACACAGGAATGCGTGCAAAGTCATACATTACTGTCTCAAGTAACATGGCCATGGCAGCCAGCCAACAACAGTCTGCACTGTGTCACAATCCGAGGGCATGGGGAATGCAAGGTATGTGACTGACAAGTGCACATGTCCATCCCCCAAATACCACATCATCTGTACTACTACGTCATACCAACTGGACATATGGGGGACATGAAAAACAACTCTCTGAACATGAGCACCTCACAGTGTGCTGTGAATGAAAATACAGCTGCCTGAAAGTAACCCTGGGCAAAGCACTACGCTACGCTCGCGGAGTTTGCGAAGTTTGCGCTACTTTGCACTACGCGAATTGCACGTAGCACAGTGCAAACACGCGTAGCATAGCGTAGCGTAGTGCAGCGGTCATTTTTTGCTTACTCGCGGTCCTCAACGTCAAGTTGGCGACCGCGAGCAAGCAAAATGACATCCCGGCGAGACTTTTTCTCGCTCGCGATCAGCAACATCAAGTTGCCGATCGCGAGCGTGGAAAATAAACCTCCCGGCGAGATTCTCAACGCGGGGAGGTCAGGTTTCTCATTGCGGGTGGTCACGTATGCTCGCGACCGCTCGCGATGAGAAACTACCAGTCCGCGTTGAGAAAGCTGCCGCTCGAGTAAAAATCTACTCGAGCGGCAGTAAAAGACAGCTCGCACTGTGCAAGATGCCGTTTTCAATGATTGCACAGTGCGGACAAGCATCCGGCACTGTGCAATCATCGCGAACAGCGCACTACGCAGTTCGCGTAGTGCTACGTGTAGCTCACGTAGTGCGAAGTGCACTTCGCGTAGCTTCGCGTAACGCTACTTCGCGAACTACGCCCAGGGTTACCTGAAAGTCACAGTCGCAAACACCTGTGTGCACAGTCAAGTGATCAGACACCTATAAGTCACAGAAGTATCGTCTATCATGGTCACATCTCAGATGGCATGCTGAGCCCTAACCGATAAACATACCAGTAGTCCTGACAACGAAGACACAGCACAATGAGACAGAGGCAGACACCTGAGGGTACATTTCACTGATCACAACATGCCAGATGATACACAGGTGTGGGAGTACAGAGTGTATTGTATGCCCTGGAGTAGGCATGACTGTCCAGCTCCACCTGTAAGAGGGATGAGTCCTGGACAGTAGGCAGGTGGCTAAGCATGTGACACACACTGGATACACATACTCCTGAGGCCCAAACATTGTTCCCACCAGCAGCATGGGTGTGTGCCAAATTCCCCAGGGACATGTGGTGAGTCAGAGCAGCAAGCGGACCACATATCAAAGTTACAACCAGATTACATGTCAGAACTTAGGCATTGTGTAAGCAATTGACCCACCTATGAATCGCACAACATAGTCACAGGAACAAATGCTGTCCCCCACCTTGAGCAAAGCTAAATGCAATGACACAGTCCCCAAATGACACAATTTCCTGACTATAAGGGCCACACATATGCGTATCAGAGGAGAAGTGGGCATGTCACAAATGAGGGACATGGGTCCTGGACCACATGACTGATGTACTGTGGAAGTTTAACTAGGCCAGAGGAGGGCACATAGCATGTCAGACAAAGTGCACAGTGCAGTCATGGACTCACCCCCTCCTTGCTGCTGTCTGTCCTTCAGCTGCCCATCCAGGTCAGGGAATACCACCGCCAGGATCCGGAGCATGTGGGGGGTCAGGGTCCGGTGTCCGCCCCTCCTGCGAGGAGGCGACAGCTTCAGCTGGACCCTTACGATCCTCCGGGTCCAGCCACGAAGGTCCTGCCACCTCTTCTGGCAGTTGCGGATCCTGCGCCTGTAGACCCCCACGGATCTTACTTTCCGGGCGATGGTCAGCCAGATATCCTGCTTCTGGTGGGCATCAACCTGTAAGGATGACAAAGTGAAAAGGCCATTACTACACATGCAACATATACGTGCATCACACAGTTGGATATACATGTCTCAATCACAGGGGCATATGATGTACACAGGCAGTGCAACAATGGCTATGAACAGTTTGCCAGCAGTCACTACATGGTATCATTGCTTGGGAAGTAAACCTAGTTAGAATGCACTGTTACTGCACTGTACCAGTTCAGTGCATGTAACTACACACTTTGGGGTGTGACAACTACTCAGTGGGCATGCTAGCCAGTGGTGTGCACACTGAAAGTCCTGCTAGTCAGACAACATGCACAATTAGTGAGGCAGTGGACAGCACACTCACCTGCTCCCCTGGTTTCCCATACAGCTTGCTGTACTGTGGAAGGAGGCTGTCCAGCAGGGCCTGGTTCTCCTCAAGGCTGAAGGCTGGGGCTCTCTCCACAGTACGTGCCATTGCAGGAGCCAGAGGATGCATACACAGCAGCAGTGTTGGTGGCAGATGTCGTCCTGGAGCATGTAGTGCAGGCAAGTGAGCTCTCAGGGGAACAGCCAGCATTATATGTGTGCTGCTGAGGCAGATACTGTCCCATGTGTCCAAAGTGATAGGTCCAAGTCGTTTGCATCTTCTGAATCTGACCATGGAATAGCAGCACTAATACACGCCCACAGCATCCTTCAAATCTTCAACTTCATGACACCCATGATTTTGCAACATTGTTGTGGCTGGCCAACTGAATTCACTGCATCAGACTCGTTGGAGCTTCGAAAACGCGTCCGTTGCCATGCCAGGCCCCAGCCAATGTGTGCGCACCGTTCGGTCCATTGCTGTACAACGCGTATTTCGGGATACAACGCGTACCCCCACACATCATATGCAATGGGCCGGCCGGGCACACCGATCGGTCCATTGCTGTACAACGCGTATTCCGGGTACAACGCGTACCCGCACACAACAGATGCAATGGGCCGGCCGGGCACACCGATCGGTCCATTGCTCTTCAACGCGTACCCGCTCACAACAGATGCAATGGGCCGGCCGGGCACACCGATCGGTCCATTGCTGTACAACGCGTATTTCGGGATACAACGCGTACCCGCACACATCATATGCAATGGGCCGGCCGGACACACCGATCGGTCCATTGCTGTACAACGCGTATTCCGGGTACAGTGCGTACCCGCACACAACAGATGCAATGGGCCGGCCGGGTACACCGATCGGTCCATTGCTGTACAACACGTATTCCGGGTACAACGCGTACCCGCACACAACAGATGCAATGGGCCGGCCGGGCACACCATTCGGTCCATTGCTGTACAACGCGTACCTGTACAGGTCAGTCGCATATGTCACCATGCTTGTCACTGGTGAACGTATGCCAGCCACATATACCTGCCAGAGACCCAGGGGCACACCTACGACACCACACCCAGTCCACACTGTTTCCTGAGGCATGTAAGGCTGCATTTCCTTCTCTGTGTATGGGGGTTAACGTGGTTTTTGTGGTGGGACTTGTGGGCAGCCACACCCAGGCTGTGCATGTGTTCATGGGGACAGGGTCCTTGGTGTGTTGTGCACATGACCACTGTGATGTGCAATAGTTCATTTTGGAGCATGTGGCATGGTCACATTTCCAGGTTGTGTATGTGTATGACATGTCACATACCCCCAGAGTCCCATGTGGGAAGGCATGTACGTCACAGGATGACCCATTGCCACAATAGTGATGTCCCTCCACAGTCTGTGTGCATGTTGTGTTTCCGATGTCACTGATTCCATGTGCACGATGGGAGACAGTCTCCACATCAACGTTGTTTGTGCATGGAATTTGATGTTGTGCGTCACTGGCGTCCATGTCTGTCCTGCCGATGCGACAGGGGCCACTACCTGTGGGAGTCATGTTTGTTTTTCTGACGTGTACATGATACGCCATGTCATGCCAGTGGCCATGTGGCAAGACAGGGTCACTGGGAATCTACCTGTCAATGATCTGTGATGCCTGTGGCGCATCTGTCCAGACATGTCACTGTGGTGTGTGTGTGGAACGTGACAGCAGTAAATGGGTACTGTGACACAGCCTAATGGTTTCCCATAGCACAACCTGGTACCTGTTGTGCACACATGTTGTACTGAGAAGTTAGATGATGGCCATGTAGGTGCGAGTTATGTCCGACAGAACTGCACACACATCAAGTACTTGTGTCACGTAATGATGTATCATGTGAAATTGAGTATGGTGAATGGCACATATGTGGGGTGACTGACAATCTTTCTTCCTTCAACCTATGCACTGCAGGGCTCCAGCTGTCCATAGACCATTCCCTGACCTGGCAACGATGGTGGAACGTGACAGCATCCGACGGTACCGCTTCACCAGGCAGCTGATTGAGGATTTGGCAGTGCGCTTGGCACCACATTTGCAACCTGGCCGGACGTACCCTACGGCGCTGACCCCCAAGGTGAAGGTAATGGCAGCTCTACACTTCTTTGCCACCGGTACCTTTCAACACACTGTTGCGACTGCTGGTGGGATGTCACAGACTATGTTCAGGGGGGGGCTATGCGATGTTTTGGAGGCAATGTTGAGATGCCTGGACCAGTACATCTATTTCCCAACACGTCAACAACTCACTGACGTCAAGAGTGACTTCTATGCCCTGGGGAGGATGCCACATGTCATTGGCTCCATTGATGGGACACATGTGGCTTTGATACCACCACAGGCACATGAGCAGGCATACCGGAACCGTAAACATTACCATTCGATCAATGCTCTGGTGGTATGTTTAGCAGATATGAGCATCACACATGTGTGCGCCCGTTTCCCTGGTTCAGCACACGATGCCTACGTGATGAGGGGTAGTCGCATCCCGAGGATGATGGCACAGATGCAGAACCAGCGTGCCTGGCTTGTCGGTGTGTACTGACTTTGTACCATTGTGTGTGTTCTGATCTGTAGTATTCCACCCACTTTTCCAAATCAGCTAATGTGCACTTGTCTGTCCGTAGGTGACTCCGGATACCCCAACATGCCGTGGTTGCTGACACCCCTCAGGAACCCTGTGACACCAGCCCAGATGCGCTACAATGAGGCACATGGTCGGACCAGGAGAGTGATAGAGCGGACCTTTGGTCTCCTGAAGAGCCGCTTCCGCTCCCTGGACAAGACAGGAGGGGCCCTCCCATATGCCCCAGCAAAGGTGTGCAAGATTGTCATCGTCTGCTGCATGATACACAACCTGGCAGTGCGGAAGGAGTTGCCTCTCATCCTGGATGACGATGACCAACGTCCGCCACCTGTGGAGGATCCTGGCCTGGACCACGATGCCAGTGATGATGATGATGATGATGGTGATGTCCGCACACAGCTCATCACCAACTTCTTCAGCTGAATGTGAGTATCCAGGGAGATGTAATGTGAATGACGTGAGTTTGCATGATATGTGTGGGTGGTGCTCTGGTGCTGTTTGAGTGTGGCCATGTGCTACTTGACTGGATGCGTGCAGCAATGTGTCCTTCCAGGTCGTCTGAACTCCCCAACAGTTTTGATATGCTAACTTGGTTTTGTGTAGTTGTCTTGTGACATGTATTGGGCATGAGTATTGCAGTACTGTCCTGTTCTACAGTGATTTTAACTGTGTGTCATGTCTGACCTTCACAGGGTGCTTACTGAGTACTTTGGTCAACTTGGATCCGCCGACACCATGATTCAGCTTTCAGGGTGGCAGCAGTAGTTGGCCTACAAGTGATGTGCCACACACCCCTGGACTTCATATCTTCCGCACTTGTTGACTGTGTGGCCACTGCCACGTGGGTAAACCTTGCATTTGTAGTGGAAACAACATGTTGCAAATGTGTAATAAACCTGTGCTTCACTTTGGGATGTGCGTTGTCTGTGGTCACACATCTGACTGACATTTGCTTACTGCACCTGTGGGCTAGTTGACACAGACTCTGAATAGGTGTGGTGTCTGTGCATTCCACTGTATTTCCTGGCAACATCACTGTGGGCGATGAGTCCGATGGCCCTGGTGTCTGTGTTGTGTAGCCCTAGTGGTGTGTCTCCCTCATATGTGTCACGTCACCATGACTCACACGACGGTGTTGTACTTGCTGTAGCAGTTAGCATACACAGTGTAATTTAGCAGAACATCATCACCATGACAGTATCCACATTTGAATAACAACAGTGGCAAGTATGGTGTACTAGTGATTTTATTTACAGAAATGTGTGTGTGTATAGTGCACAGGATGGTGGGTGCTGTACATTGGGATTGGGTTGGAAATGGCCCTTTTTGCTGGGTCACCCCTAAACTTTTTGCCTTCCTCCTGTAGTTTTTCTGACCTGCTTGTGTTGGTTTTATGGCTCTGGGCACTTTATCACTGCTGATCAGTGCTAAAGTGCATATGCTCTCCCTTTGTAAATATGACTATGTGAATTGGTACATCCATGATTGGCTTATTTGGTTTATCTGTTAGTCCCTAGTAGAGTGGCCTGTGTGTGCCCAGGGCTGGTAAACCAAATGCTGCTGGTGGGCCTGCAGCGCTGGTTTGCGCCACCCACAGAAGCAGCTTGTAAAGTGTGTCTCAGACCTGCCACTGCAGAGTCTGTGTGCAGTCCAGAACTGCCATCTTGGCTGTGAAGTGCACCCACTTCCCAGCCCCTGAACCTTCCCTTGGCATCATGTAAGTCACCCCTATGGTAGGGTGCATTGTATGTGTAAGGTAGGACATGCCTTGGTGTGTGTAGCATGTCCTGGTAGTGAATTACACCCAATTTCGTTTTTCACTACTGTAAGGCTACCTGTTCCTCATAGGCCAGACTGGGCAGTTTGACTCTTACATGCTATAGTCCTAACTGACCCCAGGAACATGATAGAAAAACGAATTTAGTATGCCTGAGCTCAGAATATTAAAATACATCTTTTAGTGAAGTTTATTTTTATATTCTGTGTTTGAAAATACCACTTTTAGAAAGTAGGTATTTTTTCTTGCCTAAGCCTTCCAGTGTGCTCTGCTGTTATGTGTATTGGCTGTCTGGTTTTGGAGGGACAGGGCAGGATGAGTCAGACCTGGGTTGAATAGAGAGATCTGCATTTAGAGTATGGGGAGGGGTAGTTCCTTGACCTGAATAGGGCTGTGCCTGGCAAGGTGAATGCTGGCTCCACCTCCTACTGTGCGTCTGATGGCAGACCCCCTCTTTCTGAAAGGAAGGATGCAGCCTGGTAAACAAAGTGCTCCAGGGCTGAGCAGAACTGGTTCTGGCTGGGTTCAGTGACTTGTAGCTTCTGAGAACAAAGACTTTTGGGGTATAAATATCTGTGCTCAAACCCCTACAATTTGTATTGCCCCTGGATCTCAAGACCAACCTCTGTCCGTGGAACTGAAGGAAGCTGCAGGAGAGGACTGTCCTTGTGTTGTGTGCTGTTCCCTGGATTGGCCTGCAGTAGTTGCCATTGGACTGGGAAGAAGAGGGAAAAGGAGCTGTAAGAGAACTTTTTAATCTTGAACCTGCAATCACCCAAGGGCTAGAGAGAGAACTAGCCTCCTGACTGAAGTCTCAGACCCAGTAGACTTCATTTCATCGCTAAAACCTGTTAGCGAGCCGCCGCAGCCGAGGAGCGTCAAGAAATCCGTCGCACGGATGCCGCTGAGTGCTCGCTGACCAAATCATCGCACCGCACGCTTACAGATCGCCATTTTGTCGCTAACGCCCGTTAGCGAGCTGCCACAGCCGAAGAGCGCTCGGAAATCCATCGCGCCGCTGCCGCTGAATGCTCGCTGCCCCAAGTCATCGCCCCGCACGTTTGCGGACTTTGGAACCATCGCTATCGCCCGTTTGCGAGCCGCCGCAGCCGAAGAGCGCTCGGAAATCCATCGCGCTGCTGCCGCTGAGTGCTCGCTGACCGGATCATCGCCCGCACGTTTGCGTTCCTCGAAACCATCGCTAAGGTCTGTTTGCGAGCCGCTGCGACCAAGAGCGTGAGAAAAAACATCGCTATCACGCCTTAGCGGCATTTTTGTGGATTATTAACACCAACACCCAGGAACTGTAAGTAAAAAGGTCGCAGAGACCACTGCCCTGAACTTTGCATTCCCCATTTGAACTATTTTTGCAGCATCAAGAGAGTATTATTTTTGTACAGTATTGTGGCTTTCTCGTTATTTGGTCTTGTGATAAACCTATATATAAAGATAACTATTTTTGATAACTACCTGTGTTGTGTCCCTTTGTAGTGTTCCTCACTGTATTACTGTGTATGGTCATAAATGCTTAACACACTGCCTCTGAGATTAGCCTAACTGCTCGTGCTACGTTACCACAGGGTGGAGCAGGGGTTGTCAAAGGGGTGCAGCCCCTCACTCTGACTTAGAAAGAAGGGTCCCTGCTTGGACAGTGGCCATCCACCGCCAACCAGAGACCCCCATTTCTAACAGATTGTGATCCAAAGTTCCCAGATGAGTTGGAAGTCTTGGTAGCAGAAATGTCCTGAGTGAAGTCCACAGTCATATGATACATTAGTCCAACTTGAACTCCCCATGTCATGTGGGAAAGTAGTGTTGCATTCGACAGGGTGAAACGTTTGCACACAAAGGAGAATTTCCGGAACAGGTGTTGGCTTCCTGGGGGATGTACGTGGCCATCAACCTCTCAGTTTTCCTTCCTCGGACGACCCCTCTTCTTTGGGGGGACCCTCACGTGCAGGCTGCGGCGGTGCAGGGGACTCTCCGCCAGAGTCCTCCTCCCTCCCTGTGGCGGTGTCAGTTGTTGCAGCACCAGATGTTGTGGGCACACAGGGAGGTGTGGCCATGTTGGTGCTAATCTGGCGGAGGCATGTCAATATGTCCCTATGCACCGCTGTGAGTTCTTGCAAGTGTCCCACTTGGACTCCATGCCCGACATGTGTGTCTCCACACGGGCCATGTGTGTCTCCACACGGGCCATGTGGGAGTCCAAGCGGGCATGATGGGCAGCCTGCTGCTGTTGTATGTCCTTGAGGATCCCCACTACCTGTCTGACCTCTCCGGTGCTATCCTGGTACGAATCAGCGATGCGTGCCAGTTGAGGGTCATCATGCAGTCCAGACCCCTCTGCAAGCAGCGACCTATGTCTACCACCCCTCCCACCACCCCTGGTGACACGTGCAGGACCTGCGGTGGCACGCACAGGTGACCCAAGGCCCACTTGGGGGTTGTTAGTGGTGTTGTCATCCGTTGCTCCACGGTGGGCCTCGGGCCCTGTGCTGTTGTCAGCGGTGCTCCTTGGTCTGTCCATGTCGGCAGGGGTGGTCTGTCTGTTGGCAGTTGTTGGAGGGGTGGGTGCAGGGGGTGCAGATGTTGGTCCAGCTGGTGCTGCATGATGACACACACCGGAGGTGCCAGGTAGGTCTTCGCCATCCGAGGAGGGCAGAGGCTGTTCCACACCAGTGAGCTCTGTGTCCCCCGGAGCCTGGGACAGGTACTCCTCCTCGCCTCCTGCTGCGTCCCCATCATCGTCACCTGTATTTGGAAGAGACACACATTGTATGTAATGTTTCTACAGACATCAATGGTTCACACACCTGACAGTTGTGACTGTACCTCTGGATGCGGGCATGTACATTGCATTGTCCTAAGTTGTCACAGTAAGAGGTTGATATTGGTGTAGCACATTGTCATGTATACCTGGGGCATTTCAATATGAATGTTGAGGTGTGTGCATGGCCAACATTGGTTGTATTTGGTGGACATCCGGCCATCCTTCTCCACCTGGCCCAGTTATCCCACCATGAAGCATGCCACCCTTGCAGTGGGTTCAGGTTGACTCTCAGGATGTCATTCAGTGGTGTTGTGCTGTTTGTTGGTGCACAGTTCCCAGCAGGGCCTTGTGCTCCCCACAGCAGTAGCCAGTGTCAGCCATCTTGTCAGTCCTTATCCACTCCCTGTGATGTGAGCATGGTTCAGGGTGGTGTTGATGGGCCAATTGTGAGGGTGAGCAGTATCTGTGACTCCAACTCCCATCATGCTATTGCCTACACCCCCTTCCCAGCATGCCCGTACTTCCTTCCTTTGGACTCTGCTTCCCTGTGGGGTAGTGTGCCTGTGCTGACAGGAAGGCTGACAGTGTTGTCCTTGCGTTTGTTTGGCTACAAGTGCCAGGTGTGCCCCTGTGCTTCACACAGCATTACCCAGGGTGGTGGTTCTTTGTGGGATCTTCATTTGGTATGTGAGGCATTGCATTCTCCCAGGTGGGTTATGTGGAGTTTGTGTTGAGGGGGGTGTGGGGTGAGCTGCTTGTAACTATGGTCAGTGCTGTGTGTCCTCCTTCCCAGCAAGCCAGATATCCCACCATGCAACGTGCTTGCATTGCAGAGAGTGCAAGTTGGCTTTCAGGATGTCAGGCAGTGGTGTTGTGCTGTTTGTTGGTGCACAGTTCCCAGCAGGGCCTTGTGCTCCCCACAGCAGTAGCCAGTGTCAGCCATCTTGTCAGTCCTTATCCACTCCCTGTGATGTGAGCATGGTTCAGAGTGGTGTTGATGGGCCAATTGTGAGGGTGAGCAGTATCTGTGACTCCAACTCCCATCATGCTATTGCCTACACCCTCCTTCCCAGCATGCCCGTACTTCCTTCCTTTGGACTCTGCTTCCCTGTGGGGTCGTGTGCCTGTGCTGACAGGGAGGCTGACAGTGTTGTCCTTGCATTTGTTTGGCTACAAGTCCCAGGTGTGTCCCTGTGCTTCACACAGCATTACCCAGGGTGGTGGTTCTTTGTGGGATCTCCATTTGGTATGTGAGGCATTGCATTCTTCCAGGTGGGTTATGTGGAGTTTGTGTTGAGGGGGTGTGTGAGGTGAGCTGCTTGTAACTATGGTCAGTGCTGTGAGTCCTCCTTCCCAGCAAGACAGATATCCCACCATGCAACGTGCTTGCATTGCAGGGAGTGTTGGCTTTCAGGATGTCAGGCAGTGGTGTTGTGCTGTTTGTTGGTGCACAGTTCCCAGCAGGGCCTTGTGCTCCCCACAGCAGTAGCCAGTGTCAGCCATCTTGTCAGTCCTTATCCACTCCCTGTGATGTGAGCATGGTTCAGAGTGGTGTTGATGGGCCAATTGTGAGGGTGAGCAGTATCTGTGACTACAACTCCCATCATGCTATTGGCTACACTAACTTCACCAGCATACACAGAATTCCTTCCTTTAAGTGAGCTTCCTGTGAGGTGGTGTTCTAGTGGTGGCAAAATATCAGGCAGTGTTTGTTGGTTATATTTGTGCCACTGCCTTGCTCTATTTGTTGTTAGGTTTGTACATGTCATGACACAGTGACATACCACTATGAGATGGCATGTATTGTGTTTATCTAACTGACATACACATCTTGGGATGATTATCTTTTGGTTGCTGTTGATTTGCTAGGGGTGGATGGTTTGACTGTCCCCTTGAGAGTGATGTGTGTGTATTGGCACACAATATTGTGTATATTAGTTGTGTACTCACCAGGCTCTGGGATGTCTGTTAGTCCATATACGCTCACTGGTGGTAGGATGGCCCGCACCTTCTCCTCCCAGGGCCTGAGGTATACTGGTTTTGCAGGAGGGCCACTGCCGGTGTGCTGGCTCAGGAGGTAATCCTTCTGGAGTAGGTCTCTGACCCTCCTGCGCACATCATACCACCTGTTCTGGATGCCTTCCTTTGTGCGCAAACATGGTGATTGTGCGTTCACCCTGTCGACGATCCTCGCCCACAACTTGGTTTTCTGCGACATGGGGGTCTGTTGGACCAATGTGCCAAACAACTGTGGCTCTACCCTCAGGATCTCGTCTACCATGACTTCCAATTCACTATCTAGGAACTTTGGATTCTTCTTTAGGGGCATGGTGATGGGTGGTGGTGGTGGTGATTGATGTGTGTGTGTGCAAGTGAGGGTGTGTGTGTGTAGGTTTTGCTGTGTGTGTGTGAGGGTGCTATTTGTTGAGGTGCTAATGGTGTGTGGCTTTTGTGTTGGATGAGCTGTGTGTGTGTCTGTGTTTGCTGTGTGATGGTGTTCTGTGCTGGCAGGTCAGTGGGATTTGCAAAGGATCATGGTAGGGATTTGTGGGCTTTATGTAGGTGTAGTTGGGGGTGTGTCCTTGTTCCATTTTTTTCACCCCCTGTATTTATTGGCTTTGTCATTGCTTGTTTGGCCCTTTTTTTTGGTATTTTTTCATTTGTGATTATTGTGCATGTAGGAGTCGTTCTTCTGACCGAGTACGACGTTGCAGTTGTCTCGCGCGCGCCTCTCCGAGTCGTTCCCGCTGTGTTTCAGCTCAGTTTCATATGCAGCGTACGCGTCGGTCGCGGAGTATTGTGTTTGTTCGGCTGGGTTTGGTATGCGTGTCGGTCGTACGGCTTGGGCTCCATACGAATCGGTCTGAATTTTCACCCATTGCATCGTACTGTGCGGGTCGGAGTTCGCGGGTACGTTTCGTTCGGATTATTTCCTGATGCGTGTCGGTCGGTTCGATTCGCGTGGTTTCCCGGCCGGATAGCTTGTTTCCGGCCGGGTCGGTCGTTCGCCTTGAGTTCCGTGGCGAGTCGGTCGTGATTTCCAAGCATTTCATCGTACTTCCCAGGTCGGGCAACGCCGGTACGTGTCGGTCGGACTATTATCCCGTACCGAGTCGGTCGGTATTTTTTCCGGCCCGAATCGGATTCGGCCCCTCACTGTGAATCTGGCCACCAGATGATACAATTCAATGCTAGTGTGACCTTTCAATCTGATAACCACACAGGCACGCAACGCCCATTGAGCTCAAAGGGCTTCAGCCCCCCCGTCGTGTGTGGCACCCCAGGCCCAGACAGCTTCCCGGGCACACACACAGCCGCACCAGAGTACTTCACAGGTCTTTAAAAGACCATTAGCTTGTTAATGAGCATTGTTGTTTTTTCACCCCTTCTTAGAGCCCCTGCATCTCCACTCTGCCTACTGCTGGAAGAATTAGACCCCCCCCCCCGAAATTTTTTCTTAGCCCCCCCAAATTTGGCTCTAGTTGCGCCTCTGTGACCACACATGCCATGTCAGTGCACAGGATTACATGCATTGGCAGGTACTCCCTCACATGGCACCTATGATGTTGTTGTGCATGTACACAGGTCTGTTGTGTGATGGACTCCCTAATATGTAAACATGTCAATGTGTGAGATGGCTTAGCAACCCACAGTAATGATGGACTGACTACATAATGTGCCCATTTCACTGTGTAGATTGCTGAACTCATGTTGATACCTGATCTTTAGGCACATACTCTACTCATAGCGTTGTTAATGTGTGCCCTGTCCAAATCACGCACGAAGGTGTAGCAGGTACAGCAGCTATGTAGAAGCCAGCAGTGTTGCTGTTTTGGACATGTGCTGTGTCAACTACTCTCAGGGCTGGTGACACAAGATGTTGGAATGAACCATTTGGCATTCACATAGTCTGAATCTGTTTTGAGGGTACTCACTATGCACATACTCAACACGTGTACAACTACTTTAGATGAAGGTGTCTCTGCATGTGACTTGTGCTGTAAGCTGTAGTTTCAGGCCAGTCATTGTTGTTGCTGCATCAGTCAAAAAGTAAGATGTTGGACACATCTCATAGAGGAATTTAATTGACATGTGTCCCCTTTCATCTTATGTAGGAGGTGACCAAATGTGCATCGTCCATTCACATTGCTTGCGAACATGGTGGATGAGGAAATAATACGTAAATTCCGTTTAGATCGACCTACCCTTCTTGACCTATGTGCTCAGTTTGAGCCACATCTGAGGCCTCGCAGAACCTATCCAACTACTGTGACACCAACAGTCAAGGTGATGGCGGCCCTGCACTTCTTCGCAACTGGTTCGTTCCAGTACACGGTGGTCAGCGCAGGTGGGATGTCGCAACCAACGTTCAGCATGGTGCTCTGTGATGTCCTGTCCGCTATGATGACCTACAAGGACAGCTACATCCATTTTCCCAGGAGACATGAATTGGCTGCTGTGAAGGGTGATTTTTATGACCTTGCCCACATCCCAAATGTTGTTGGTGCCATTGACTGCACATATGTTGGCCTGGTTCCACCACAGGCACGTGAGCACATTTACAGGAACAGAAAGCATTTCCGTTCCATAAATGTGCAAGTGGTATGTCAGGCGGATATGATCATCTCACATGTCTGTGCCAGATTTCCAGGAGCAGCACATGACTCATACATCCTGCGTAACAGCATCGTACCACAGCTGATGGCAAATCTGCATCCTGAGCGTGCATGGATTGTGGGTGAGTACGCAGAGTCAAGTAGTGTGCTGTATGTGTTACATGCTGTCCTCAGCTTCAGTTCCATTTCAATTTTGCTCTGTGTATCTCACACCTAGGTGACTCTGCATATCCCAACCGGCCTTGGTTGCTGAGCCCACTGCGGAATCCCAGGACCCCGGGGGAAGTCCGCTACAATGAGGCACATGGGAGGACACGTCGTGTGGTGGAGCGGACTTTTGGGCTTCTGAAGTCTAGATTCAGGTGTCTGGACAGGAGCGGAGGTGCACTGCTCTACTCTCCCCAAAAGGTGTGTCAGATTGTAGTTGCCTGCTGCATGCTCGACAACCTGGCCTTGCGCAAGGAGATCCCCCTGCTCCTGGATGATGACGAGCAGCAGATGCCCCCGCCTGCAAACCCACACATGTCCAGTGATGAGGATAGTGGAGAGGAGGAAGGTGTCGACCTGCGTCAACAACTCATCAACCGCTACTTCCCTTGAGTGTGAGTGACATTGTACAACAGTGCCATTGTCTGCTGTCTTTGATGGTAGTGAAAAGGCCTGGAGGACCTTTATGACTGCTGCCTGTTGTTGGCTCTGTGCTGATGGATGATGTTTGTGGCACAGTGTAGTGATGACCAGCCACATGATGTCTATGTTGATAGTGTTTCTCATTGTAATGTGTGCTGGTTTGTGTACCTTGCTGACTAGTGTTGTGTACTGGTTGTGATGCCATCACCTGACAAGTAAATGTCGTTCTCTTTTGTCTTTCTAGGTCCCTTCAGCCTCTCAATGCCTCGGAACAATCAGAGCTTCTGGTACCTTTGAATCAGAGTCAACATTGTACATCCTGTGAATAAACATGGAGCTGACACAAAAACATAGGTGTGCAAAGTGTGTTTATTTAGAAACAGTGTATGTGGCAGACAAGTGATGTTTAGGAAAATGGTGCAAAGTTATTCAGTGAGTTGTCAGTGATGGTAAACGAGACAATAGAGTAGTCACCAATTGATGTGGTGACACAGTCCCACAGACACCTGCCATCAAGATGGCAGTGTGGGTAAGGATACTCAACAAAGTCAATGTGAAGGTGAAGAGAGGTGCCATCATGGCTGGCTGTTTGACTTGCGTTTGGCGGGTGCTTTGCCACGTGATACTCCCGTGGTTTTTTCGGACGGCCCCTTTTGCGTTTTTCAGGGGGGGCCTCTGCTGTGGGCTCAGCGGTGTCTGAGGAGTCATCTTGTTGCAGCTCACCCCTCTCTGTGGCCACAGCTGGGGTGGTGTGAGTATCATCCTGCGGGCCACTGGAGGGAGGTTGAGCTGTCCATTGGGCCGCATGACTGTCCCTCAGTACACCCATAAGCTGGCCCATGAGGTCCACGATTTGGCCCATACGCGTGTCCATGGACCTCAGCAGCGAGCGGAACTCACGCATTTCTTCCAGTACCTGGCCCATGTTTCCCTGGCTTTGTTCATATGCCCCAAGGACTCTGGCGATGTTGGGCAGGGCTTCGGTCCCAGTGTCCTGTCGATTATGTCTCCCAGTTGCCCTCCTGTCCCGAAACTGTGGCGTTGCCACTCGCCGCACCCGCAGACTCTGCCTGCCCTCCTCTGATTGTGTGATGGTGTTGGTATCCACTGAGGCAGGGAGAGTGTTGCAGGCAGCACTAGTGGTGGTGGTGGTAGTGGTGGTGGTTGAGGCTGCACAGGTGGGTGCAGCAGGGCTCAGCGTGGTAGTTGTTGCTGAGGTGGTGGTGGTGGGGACAGTGGGGGCCTGGGACGTGGTGCGCCCTGCCAGTCCAGATGGGCCAGGTTCGGTGTCCGCATCCGAGAAAATTAGGGAGTCAGCATCCGAGAGTCCATGTTCAGGGGGGGGGAGACTGGCTCTGCAGGTCGGTGTTCTTGTCTGCAGCAGTCAATTGTTGATCTCCTGTTGGACAGAGGTTAAATGGTCATTGGAGTGCAACCCATAAGCATGGTGTTGGACGTTTGGATGTTACATGTGATACACCACACAGTTTACATTGTTATCACTTTGTAGGGCTGCAAGGTACTGAGCATCAGGACATGATGTGGAGCAGGGCCGGACTGGGGACCGAAACCGGCCCTGGCAAACTGCTCAGCCGGCCCCCCCTGGGTGTAGGGGGGCTGCAGCCGAGCTGTTTTCAAGGGCCGGTTTCGGCGGATTTTGTTAGAGGGGGCCGATATTGCCGACCCCCGGTAACAGAAACGGCCCCCCAGAGGCGTAAAATTGGCCCCCACCCTAGCGGCCCACCGGGGAAACGCCCGGTGCCCGCTACGGCCAGTCCGGCCCTGATGTGGAGGGACATACATTACTTGTCCATGGCATGACAGGTCGATGGATACCATGTTCCACGTACAGATTGTGTGATTACAAGGACATGTTGGCATGTAACGACTAGCAGCACAACAACTTTATGAGATGCATCTTTTGTGTTTGCTCTGCATGGTAAACATTACAACTGATCAAGAACTAGCCATTGTTATCCTATGCATACCTTTTGTCATATCATGTACTTTACTTTTTTTTACCAACTGACCATGCATGTTTTTTGTGTTCATATGGGCCTTGCTGCTCTGCCACCATGGCACTTACACATAGCATTCATTGCTGTGCATGATTGTGCCCTGGTTTTCTTCACAATGTGAATTTGTGAGTCAGACATTTATTTCTGTGACAGTTACATACGCTTAGCTGTCTGCACACTGGAAGTGGCTATTGGATCTAGGGCAAGTTGGATGACATGTGAGGGCTGGTGTCAATCAATCAATCAGGGAATTGTAAGCGCGCTACTCACCCGTGAGGGTCTCAAGGCGCTGAGGGGGGGGGGTCCGCAGATCTGTTTACCAAAGAGCCAGGTCTTGAGGGTCTTCCTGAAGGTGTTCAGGGAGGGGGCGCGTCTGATGTCTGCCGGTAGCTCATTCCAGGTCTTGGCTGCAATGTGAGAGAAGGATCTTCCGCCTGCTCTGGCTCTGTGGATGCGCTGGGTTTCGGCCAGTGTGAGGTTGGAAGATCGGAGGTTTCTTTTGGGTACATGGAAGTTGATTCTGTCATTGAGGTATTTGGGTCCGTTGTTGTGTAGGCATTTGTAGGCATGAGTGAGGATTTTGAAAGTGACTCTTTTCTCCACGGGGAGCCAGTGGAGACTTCGTAGGTGTTGGCTGATGTGCTCCTGTCGGGGGATGCCGAGGACGAGTCTGGCGGCGGAGTTCTGTATTGTCTGGAGTTTGAGGAGTAGGGACTTGTTGATGCCGGCGTAGAGTGTGTTTCCATAGTCCAGTCTGCTGGGGATGAGTGCGTGGGTGACTGTCTTCCTTGACTCAGGGGGATCCACTTGAAGGTCTTGCTGAGGATGCGGAGGGTGTTGAAGCAGCTGGAGGTGACTGCATTGACCTGTCGGTTTATGGTGAGTGATGAGTCGAGTACGATGCCGAGGTTCTTGGTGTGGTCTGAGGGGGTAGGTGGGCTTCCGAGGGCGGTCGGCCACCAGGTGCTGTCCCATGCAGAAGGCGTGGTACCGAGGACGAGGACTTCTGTCTTCTCCGCGTTGAGCTTCAGGCAGCTGTTGGTCATCCAGACTGTGACGTCTTGCATTCCTTTCTGGAAGTTGAGTTTGGCAGTGGTGGGGTCTTTGGTGAGGGAAAGGATGAGCTGGGTGTCGTCGGCGTAGGATACGATGTTGAGGCCGTGTTGTCAGACGATGGCTGCGAGGGCGGCCATGTAGATGTTGAAGAGGGTGGGGCTCAGTGATGAACCCTGTGGGACTCCACAGGTAATTTTCGTGGGGTCGGAGAGGAAGGGTGGGAGTCTGATCCTTTGGCTTCTTCCGGCGAGGAATGATCGGATCCAGTGCAGGGCTGTTCCTTGTATGCCTGCGTCGTGTAGTCTGGCGATTAGTGTGCGGTGGGAGACGGTGTCGAAGGCCGCTGATAGGTCGAGTAGGATGAGGGCTGCGGAGTGGCTTTGGTCCAGGAGGGTGCGGATGTCATCTGTGGCAGCGAGTAGGGCTGTCTCTGTGCTATGGTTTCTTCGTAATCCGGATTGGGACGGGTCGAGGACGGCGTACTCTTCAAGGAATCGTGTCAGTTTCCTGTTGACTATTTTCTCTGCAACTTTGGCTGCAAAGGGGAGGAGCGAGATGGGCCGATAGTTCTTGAGGTCGGTGGGGTCAGCTGTGGGCTTCTTGAGCAGGGGTCTGACTTCTGCGCGCTTGCAGTCATCTGGGAAGGTGCCTGTTTTGAAGGTGGTGTTGATGGTGCATTGGTGGTGTGGTCATATGGATCCATGATTTTTGTGAGGACTGGCAGGGTGCATGCACTGTCTACCTACCTGTTCTGTGACACAGTTGAGGGGAATTGCTGCCACATGGTTCTGGGTGTGGGGGCCAAGGGTGCCTGGTGGGAGTTGTAGTGCAGTCTACCTACCCACATACACCCCTCCCTGTTAGGATGGCTACCTACCTGTTAGTTTGAGGAGTGCAATACAATGGCTGCCACATGGTTGTGGGTGGGGGGAGTGCTCCATCTTGCTCAGAGGTGAGACTAGAGAGCATGAGGGGGCTACCTACCTGTGAGTTTGAGGAGTGAAATACAATGGCTGCCACATGGTTGTGGGTGGGGGAGTGCTCCATCCTGCTCAGAGGTGAGACTAGAGAGCATGTGGGGGCTACCTACCTGTGAGTTTGAGGAGTGCAATACAATGGCTGCCACATGGTTGTGGGTGGGGGGAGTGCTCCATCCTGCTCAGAGGTGAGACTAGAGAGCATGAGGGTGCTACCTACCTGTGAGTTTGAGGAGTGCAATACAATGGCTGCCACATGGTTGTGGGTGGGGGAGTGCTCCATCCTGCTCAGAGGTGAGACTAGAGAGCATGAGGGGGCTACCTACCTGTGAGTTTGAGGAGTGCAATACAATGGCTGCCACATGGTTGTGGGTGGGGAGTGCTCCATCCTGCTCAGAGGTGAGACTAGAGAGCATGAGGGGGCTACCTACCTGTGAGTTTGAGGAGTGCAATGCAATGGCTGCCACATGGTTGTGGGTGGGGGGAGTGTTCCATCCTGCTCAGAGGTGAGACTACAGAGCATGAGGGGGCTACCTACCTGTGAGTTTGAGGAGTGCAATGCAATGGCTGCCACATGGTTGTGGGTGGGGGGGTGCTCCATCCTGCTGAGCTGTAGGACAAGGGGCCTGGTGGGAGTTGTAGTGCTGGCTTCCCACCCACAAACCCCCCTCCCTGTTAAGATGGCTACCTACCTGTTAGTTTGATGAGGGCAATGCAATGGCTGACACATGGTTGTGGGTGTGGGGTGGAGTGGAGTGTTACATCCTGCTCAGCTTTGGGACTGGGGTGTCTGGTGTACACATGCCCCCATGGAAATATTGCTAGTAACTTTTGGGGTGAATCAGAGGGAGTAGCTGTTGGATCTGTGAGACATGTGTTGGGGAGAGTGTGGTGCACATGAATGCATTTGGGCATAGGAAGTGTAGCTTTCTAGTTGTGCAAGACAGTACATAGCTGTATAATGGGAGACATTTGTTGGCACTTACCAGCCTCCATTCCCCCAGGGATTCCTGTGAGACTCTCTGGATGCAGTGTGGCAAGCACCTTCTCCTCCCATTTGGTGAATGTTCGTGGTGGGATGGGAGGGCCACCGCCAGTCATCTGAGCCAGCTTGCCGTTCTTGTTGTTCCTCTCTTTCACCTTGTCCTTGAGGTCATTCCACTACCTCCTGATCTCCTTCTGGGAGCACGGGATGGTCCCTACTGCATTGACCTTGTTGACTATCCTTGCCCACATTTGATTTTTAGTGGCTTGTGGTGTCTGTTGGACCAGGCTTCCAAACAAATGTGGCTCTACTCTGATTACCTCATCTACCATGATTGACAACTCATTGTCAGTGAATTTGGGCATTTTCTTCTGTGCCATGGTGTGTGATGTGCTAATGGGTTGAAGGTGCAGGTGTGAAGGTGGTGGTGGTGATGTGTGTGTTGTGTGTGTGTTGTTGTGATGGTGTGATGTGTGCAGATTTGCCTCTCCTTGGTGCTGTGGGGTTGGGCCCTTCAGTGCTGGAGTTGTGCAAAGGATTGTGGTCAGGGAAGGGGCTGGTTTTATGGCCAGCTATGTGGGTGGGTCAACATGGAGTATTCCTGTCAGGTGTGTTGTGTGGGTTGACCTGGGATTTGTAGTTTTTATTTGCCATGGGGATGTGTCATTGTGGTGTGTTAGGTTTTTTTTGAGGCTGAGCCGGAATAATGGCCACACTTGGTGGCCTTGTTGTGTTTTATTTTTTTTGAACCGCCATTTATCTTCCGGAGCGACCACGGCGGTCGGAATATGGCAGCCCTTCCACCGGATCTCCCATTCATCAATAGTTGCGATCGCGCCGGTCGGAATGCAACAGCCCTTCCGCCGGCTCTCCCAGTCACCAATGGTTGTGATCGCTGCGGTCGGAAAAAGCTGATCATTCCGCTGTCACCACAATGGTATCCTAATTCAACATGCGGTCGCTCTGCTGGCCGTGCGGCGGTTTTGGGTGTTTCCGCTGCAAGACCGACCACCGCGGACGGATTTTTACCTGCTCCGCACGCTCCCGGCGGTCTTTCGTGGAATCCGCCCGCCACGGTCGGATTTTTCTGGCGGTTCATCCTAATCTGACCGCCGGTTTTCCCGTGGTACATGCGGACGGTTAATTTCCGCTACCACGGCGGTCGGAGTGCTTTTCCGACCGTCATCGTAATCGGCCCCTTGGTGTGGGATCTTTTTGTGTAATGTTTTCACTGTTTTACTGTTTGAAGTGTTGCACAAATACTTTACACCTTGCCTCTAAGTTAAGCCTGACTGCTTTGTGCCAAGGTACCAAGGGGGTGCAGAACAGGTTAATTTGGGGTTTGTTTGTGCCTTATCCTGACAAGGATTGTGGTTGCTGCTTGACCTGGGCTAACACCCCATTCAACCAGAAACTAAGCCCGGGTGGTAAACTTCGCTCCGCTGAATGAGTTTGTGGAATTTTGGCACTCTGTGCTCCGCTTAGGAACGTGGAATTCCTGAATTCCACCATTCAGGGACAAAGCAAAGATTTTTTTACATTCGCGAGCTTGGGTTTTCTTTTGGCTCTCAACCGCGAGCTGCAAGACTCTTGGAGTGCTTGCGGGCACGCACGAGACTTCTCACACCGCTAGCCAGCTCCCGCTAGACTTCGTGCTCACTCGCACGGCTTCCGGCTGCGACGGCACCAATTTAGCATCCTTATTGCAGATCAGATCGCAAACGGAGCGGTTGAGCAGCTTTTCTGCTTGAGAATGCAGCTGAGGCATTTGGAGTGGATTTTCTTCTCAAACTGGCCGTTAGAGCTTTTTGTGTGAGAGGCCATTTTTTAAAATGTTTTTTTTTCAAACCAGAAGGAAGTGCCCCAGAGACTCTAACTTCCCGTTCCTGTCCAGCAGACTCCTCCCAGTGCTTTGTCCCTCTCCTCGTCACTTTTCATTGGGATTTGGAGCTGGAAGGATCACTCTCCTTGTCTGCTGCATATGGTAAGTAGTCATAATATTGAGTATAAAATATCGTTTTGATATAATATCGAGTTAAAAATATCGTAAGTATAAAATATCGATGTAAAAAATATCTATGTAGAAAATATAGTTTTTGTGTGTTGTAAAAAATATCGATTGTTAAAATATCGTCAGTAAAATATATTGTTTTACTAATATATTTTTTTATTGCGTAAAATGTTTGTAAATTATATAATAATTGTAAAATAATTTTTTTTAAATTGTATGATAATTTTTAGGAGCGGGATGTTGGGTTTATAGGGGATAAGGGTGAGGAGTGTTTTTAAAAAAAATGGTTAAAAATTTGAAAATTATTTCAATTTTTAAAATGAATGTATAATATTTTATTAGGGGCGGGATATTGGGTTAATAGGGGATAAGGGTGGGGAGTGTTTTAAAAATGTTAAAATTAAAAATTTTGATTCTTAGGGGCCTATTACGATGGCGGTTGGATGACCACCGCCCGGCCGGCGGTGGCAACCGCCGGACCTGCGGCGGACATCTGCCACGATCACAAGCCAGAAAACCGCCGGTCAGATTAGGATGGTGGTGGTGACCGCGGCTGTGGGAAATTCCGACCGCCGCTTTTCTGCCGGTTGCCATCCGTACTCCTGCCCTGCGGACGGAGAAGGACCGGGATAATGGTGGCGTGCAGGGCAGGCTCCGCCGGCACGATTATGATGCCGGCAGTAGCCAGCCTTTCCTTAGCGGTCAGACCGCCATGGAAAGGCATGCGGTTATTGTATTCCGGGGGCCCGTTGCGGGCCCCCAAATGTTTTGTGGGGGGTGTGGGTGCACTGGGGGGTACCCATGGTCCCCTCACATGTCCCTGTACCAGGTGGTAGGCACTGTGCAGTGCCTGCCACGCAGTGCAGGGAAATACAGGACATGCTCATTTGGACATCGCTGCGGTGCTGCATGCAGCAGCAACTGCTGCAATGTTAAGGCCCGCGATCCGACCGCCGCGGGTGGTGTGGTGAGCAAAAGAATGATGGATTTAACCCAGATCCTTGTGACTGGGGGTGAATGTTTGCATTGTCCAGCATTCCGTCCATCAATTGTTTCTTTTGCAGCGGTTGGATTTCGAGCAAAGTACATCCTAATGCGACCGGCGGTTATGTCGCGGGCCTTGCGGGCGGTCTTTTCCCGTTTCCCATGGCGGTCGGGGAGGTTTTCCGGCCGCCATCGTAATAGGCCCCTTAATTTGTAATTTTTTTTTAGGAACGGGATGTTAGGTTAATGGGGATAAGGGTGGGGAGTGTTTTAAAAATTTGAAATTTAAATTTTATTACATTTGTAAATTTAGATAAATTATTTGTAATATTGTTTTAGGAGCGGGATGGTGTATTTATAGGGAATTAGGGTGGGTAGTGTTTTAAAATATTGAAATATTAATTATTTAAAAAATGTAATATTTATAACTGAGATTATTAATAATTTTTAGGTGCAGGATGTTGGGTTTATAGGGGATAAGGGTGGGAGTGTTTTAAAAAAATTGGGAAGATTCAAATTGTTTTTCAAAAATTTTATTTAATTTTACAATTTTTTTATGAGAGTGATTTTCTGTTAATAGGGATAATGGTGTTTTTTTTCAAAGTTCTCAAAAATAAAGAAATTTGTGAAATTTCAAATTAAAATTTCTTTAAAAAAATTTATGAGGGTAATATGGCCTTTATTGTGCATAAGGGTGTTTAGTGTTTTAAACATTTAGTGATAAACTTTTTTTTTAATTTACATTTAAAATTTAAAATTTATTTAATGGAGTACTGGGATGTTGTTTTTATAGTGGGGACAATGGAGTATGTTTTAAGTTTAAAAAACTTTTAAAATTAATTTTGATAATTTATTTAAACTTTTTAAGATTTATTAATGAGAGTAATTAATTTGTATTTAGTTATTTATAGTTTTGTATTTGGTAACAATTATTAACATTTATTTGAAATTTTTACTAAAAATATTTGATGTTAATATTTGTATGTTTCATATATGTTTACATATATGTTAAAAATAATTATTAATTTTTAAATAAAATTTATATTTAGATTTAGTACATTATGGGGCTGATTCCGATCTCAGCCGTAGGGCTCGAATCGGATTCGGCTTTACCGGATCCGATTCGAGCCCTGTTTCCCGACCGAACCGTACGCGGGTCCGGCCGAGCGAGTACGATGCGAAATCGCCGACCGACTCGTCCGGGCATCCCGACCGCTCCGACCGACTCGCTCCCGGCTCGAACCGCTCCGACCGACTCGCTCGGACTCGACTCGCACCGCGCAATGGAGACGTTTCCCGGCCGGGTAAGTACGATGCGCGCCGCGAGCAGTCCGACCGAGCCGCGCCGTCCGGCTCGTAAGAGCTGTCGGAGCCGTACTTTGGGGGTCCGTGTCGGACCTCCTGTACGCGTAGCCGCGCGAGTCGCACACAGGGGGGACCCATGGGTCCCCCTACCTGTGCGTGTACGGCGCGATCGCCTCGCCGCGTACCCGCTGTAGGGGGCGCACTTGTCCGACTCGCACCCATTGAGTCAATGGGAGCCCGCGTACGCGTTGTACGACCGGCTCCCATTGACTTCAATGGGAGTCCGACCGACTCGAGTCCGATAACATACGGACGCATCGTACTCGTTCGGTCGGACTGCACGGGTCCGATTCGGTCGGAAATCTCTCCGGGTCCGGCTCGGTCGGAGAAATTTCCGGCCCGAATCGGAATCGACCCCTATATGTTGATATTAGGAATAGTATTTTATGTATGTTTAGTGTGCAATACCTACCATGACTTTATATATTTTGTAGTGGGAGTAGTAAATTATATAGGTTTTGTGACCAGCACCTTCACTTTCACTGCTATGGGAGGCTGTGTACGCGTCTGTACACAGGCTCCCATTGAGTTCAATGGGAGTCCGAGCGAACCGAGTCCGTCAGCATACGGCTGCATCGTACTCGTTCGTTCGGACTCCCGGAGCATGTCTCGCTCGGAAAGCCCTCCGGATGCGAGTCGTACGGAGTGCTTTCCGAGCGAGATCGGAATCGGCCCCATAATGTTTTTGGTAACTGTAGATACATTTTTTTTTAAATTGCACACATTTTTTACATTCATACATATAGTTCATTTTAATAATAACATATGTACTTTAACAAAAAAATACTTGAACACATATTTATAATTGTTTGTAGTTTTTAACATAAAGGGGCCGATTCCGATCTCGGCCGGTAGGGCTCCGAATCGGATTCGGCTTAACCGGATCCGATTCGGAGCCCTATTTCCCGACCGATTCGTACGCGCGTCCGGGCGAGCGAGTACGATGCGTATTCGCCGACCGACTCGGTCGGGCGTCCCGACCGCTCCGACCGACTCGATCCCGGGTCGAACCGCACCGACCGACTCGCACGGACACGACTCGCACTGCGCAATGGAGACGTTCCCCGGCCGGGTAAGTACGATGCGCGCCGCGAGCAGTCCGACCGAGCTGCGCACTCCGGCTCGAAAGAGCTGTCAGAGCCGTACTTTGGGGGTCCGTGTCGGACCCCCTGTACGCGTAGTCGCGCGAGTCGCACACAGGGGGACCCATGGGTCCCCCTACCTGTGCGTGTACGGCGCGAATCGCTTCGCCGCGTACACGCTGTAGGGGCGCACTTGTCCGCATCGCACCCATTGAGTCAATGGGAGCCCGCGTACGCGTTGTACGACAGGCTCCCATTGACTTCAATGGGAGTCCGACCGACTCGAGTCCGATGGCATACGTGCGCATCGTACTCGTTCGGTCGGGCTGCATGGGTCCGATTCGGTCGGAAATCTCTCCGGGTCCGGCTCGGTCGGAGAGATTTCCGGCCCGAATTGGAATCGGCCCCATCATGTTTTATTTTTGGAAATATTATTTATATTTTTAATATAAATAATATTATTAAGAACATAAGTCGTTTTGTCAACACAATTTTTTATATAACATTACAATATTTTCATATTACTAAAACATATTACAATTTTTAAATATACATTGCACATTACATGTATATTTTTTTAATTATATTAATAAATATTAATTTTTTTATAATATTTATTATTATAATTGTACATTAAAAATGATATGTCAAACATTTTTTGATAAGTAATATATATTTTGTAGTATTTTTAGAAATACTTGCAGTCATGTATTTGTAATATATAATAATTGTAATAATGGAAAATAGAAATATTTATTATTTAAGGCAGCCATTTTTAAACTAAAGTTGTATTTTGTAAACTATCGGTTTTGTTTTAGGTCATTTCTGAGGAGAGAAGCTCGCGGTCGGAAGCAGCGTCGCATCGGTTAAGGCAAGTTTAATTTTCTATATTAGAACTTTAATATAAGTGTAATTTGAAGGTAGTGTAGTACTTTATAGTGTATGTAGTGTTAGGTTTTGGAAGTTTAGGTGAGTTGTATGTTTAAATTCGTAGTGTGCGAAATGTCGTTGGCTTGTTAAACGGTCTGTGCTAGAGTTTCATAGATATGTGTAATTATGTTTAAAGTCTGTTGTTAATATTGTATTTATTTGTAATTATATATAGTGTGTATGCGTTTTTGTGCGGGATGGATTGTTTTATTTCCTAACAGGTTTTATCCATTGGAAGTTATCGTCGCAAGAAGAATGCGTTTTTTTTTTTAAGGAAGTGTGTATTAGTTTTATTAAGCTACACTTCCTTAATTTTTCGAGTTTTCCTGGAGCGTTTCTGTTTTTTTTAAACTATTTTTCGGGTTTTTTATGGTTTATCATTGGTGGACTTATTGCTGATGGATTACTTTTACTACAGTTGAATTTTTCCATTTTTTGGTGTTTATTTTTGGAAATACAAATTTTTGAAACAACTCTGGATATTTATATAGGACTTTGGATTACTCTTCTTCAGCAACTAAAACTGTAAGTAAATTTAAATTATTTATCGTGGGAGGGAAATGTTTATAATGATATTGTTAGAGTTATTTGTATTGTATAGAAATATAATTATTATGTCAATTTATTTTTAGTATGTCCATTAAAATAATTGACAAAATAATTATATTTTTGCATTAGGAAAAAAAGATTTATTTGACGGTTTGTTTTTAAATTACTTTTTAGGTAATTTAGAGGTATATTTATTTAAAGTAGGCTTTTAGCTATTGTTTCTAGGTACTCTAATCCTTTAGTTGTTGGGAAGAGTCTTACTTTGAATTGTAAGTACTCAAACATTTGTTTAGTTTGTTTGGTTAGTTTTGGGCCTAGTAGAGTTATAGATTGTTCCATTCTAAGTTGTTGGTAGCTTTGCTCTTTTTGGATAGATTGCAATCGTTTTTGTAGAGTTGGTGTACTTCTGCCTGTTGTGGCTTGGAAGGCGTTATGCCATCCTTCCACAGCATTTTTAGTTTTAGCCTCTTTATTTAGGGTACTGTTATATACATTCCACCATGGAATGTGATATTTAGGCTGTCTTCTGTGTCCAGATCTGTGTAGCCTTCCCACCCAGGTATCCTCAAAGTCGTCAAGTAGGGGACTTAATTTTTGCTCGTTTTGTTGGTAGTAGGGACTTTCTTAGGCCTGGGCGTAGTTCGCGGAGTTTTGCTACGCGGAACTCCGCGAAGTTACAAAAAACTCAGCGAGGTTCAGCAAGTGGCGGAGTGCAGTGCGAACTACAGTTTGTGTTGGTATTCCTGCCGCTTGGGTAGAAATTCTACCCAAGCGGCAGCTCGCGCTCGCGAACTTTCTGTTCGCGATCGCGAACTTACCGTTTGCAATCGCGAGCGGGGAAAAAACTCCGCTGCACATCGCGAAGCGGAGTTTTCTGCACTCCATGGAGTGCGGAGTGCAGAAAACTCCGCAAACTCCACGAACGGAGCGAAGTTCACCGCTCAGGCCTACTTTCAATTAATAGATTGTAGTGGTCAGATACGTCAGTAACAGGAACATATGCTAGGGCTATTAATTTTTTTATTTGGTATGCAAAGCTGCTATTTGTTGCATATTCTACACTTGGGGCCCGATTCTGATGCGGTTAGGAAATCTTCCTGATCTAATCGGTTTGGAAATGGTTTCCGACCGACTCGGATCGGGAGAGTCCGACCGACCGACCGAGTATGATGCATTTGGATGCTTCCAGATACGATTTGGTTGGACTCCCATTGACTTCTATGGGAGCCTATGTTCCTAACCGCATCGTAATCTGGCCCTCGGATGGGAAGATACGTTCCCGATCTGATTCGGAAGGAGCAAATGCCATTAGGAGGCCTTCCTAACCGCATCGGAATCGGGCCCTAGGTGGGAATGCTTTCCTAACCGCATCGGAATCAGGCCCTTAATGTAGATTTTTGGAGGTGCCTCCAAATGCATTGGTTAAAGTGATAGTAGCAACCTTGAATTGCTGTGTGAGGGTAGTTTTTTAGTATTGCTTGGATCATTGACTGCTCAAAGTCTACTATTATTTTTTGTGGAAAATAATTGTTAGTTTCTTCCTTTATTTTGCTTAAAAGTTCAACATAAGTTGTTGTTTGCTTGTTTGGCAGTAAGGCATATATGAAGGGGATGTTTGTATGTTGGAATAGTCCATGTATTGTATACAATTGGTAGAATGGTTTGGGACATATTTTAAAAATCCCATCCATCATCCATGTTTCACAGTTTTGTAATTTAAGTAAATGTGTGGGGGTCCCAAACATTAATATTCTTTTGTCTGCTGATTTATTGTCATACAAATGAAATTGTTCTTCGGTATGTGTAATTGTGACTTCAGGTGGTATTTCTACTTCTGCAAAAGTTTTAGGGGTAGGTGTGGTCGTAGCAGTAGCTTTTTTAGTTCTAGCTATAGTTCGTTTTAGTGAGGATATTGAGGGCATTTGGCCAGTTGCATGCTCTGGGACTCTGGAAAGTATGTGTTTAAGGATTTCTGTTGTGGGCTTTTGAGCTCTGGTACTAATTTCTTTGATATTTTCAATTGCATTTCTAACTTCAATTTCAGCTACGTTAGGGGGGTGGTTATGCTCTCTAACATATAATACAGTTGTTTCCTTTGTAGCAGCTCTACCATAACATATGTTCGAATAATATTTGCTACATTTCCAGTTGACTTTGTCCCCTGTTTGCTTTTCTTGGGAGTACACATACCCCATATAACATAATAATAATTTTCCTTTCTGGGAAGTAGTAAATTGGGCCCCTTCAGTCATGGTGAAGCTTCAAATGCAAAGAGAGATGTATATAAAAATTAATTTACAAATACATGTTATGTTGTATTTTCTAAAAATTAACATTGTCAATTTTATACTTACAATGTTGAATTTGCAGACTTTGTTAAATGTTGGTTCGGTTTCTTTGCTGTTTGGTTTTTGTTTTTCTGTAGAGATTTCTGTTAAAAAAATAGTAATATTAATGAATCTGTTTAAATGCATTTGTAGCAGGGGGAGTTGTTGTTAGCTAGTACTTCTGTTTGCTCTTTTAAAAAATAGATTTATTTAGTTTGAGAGTCATACTTGCCTTATCTTTTCGCACTGTTCTGCAGTTCCTTGACTTTTTTAGAATTATCTGTAGAGGAGATATAATTAAAAAAATACATATTAATTATTTTATTTATAGAAGATTATTTTGAGAGCATTTTTAGTAGCAGTAGTTTTAAAATGCTATTTTACTTACTTTGTATAGATGTAATCAAAGTTTTCTGTAATGCAGTTCTGTGTTGTGTCAGGAATCCGGCAGAGTTTCTCCTTATTGTTGCTTTTTTGTTTGCAAGGTAAAATAATGTTTAATTTACGTGTGTTTATATAGTGTGTTATTAAACACTTTTCTAATGTAATTGGTTTATTTCAATTTCATTGGTTGTTTAATAAATTTGGCAGTTGTTTTCTATATATGGAAAACGCTAATTAAGTTTCAGGTTTTTTTTTAAAGAGAAAAAATGGTGCACTACATTATTTGATACTTATACCATTTTAAATGTGAAAGTGTTACATTTTATTTTATATATTATGTTTGGAGTAGTATATAATAATTGTGGATTTATAAATGTTTATGATATTGTTTTGTTATTTTTATAAAATATATGTTAAGTGATTTATAATGTATGCTGTGTGTGTTATTGCTATTTTTATATTTTGGGGGTATGTTTTGAGTTAATATAAAATATTTAACATGTTGATATATTTTTTTAAACGATAATTTTGTTGTCTATATTTTTGTGATCTATATTTTTGTGTTTTTGTATGTTTATTTAATGTGTTTGATATTATTTATTACGATATTTTTGACTTCGATAATGTTGAAAAACGATGTCAATGTTTTACGATATTTTGTAGTCGATATTTGTGTATTTTCTTAATTAAGTATAGAATGTCGATATTAGTGTTATCGATATTTTTGTCCCGATATTTTGGTAGGTCGAAATTGTGTCTGTCGACATGTCAGTGATCCCTGCATATATATCATTGGATTTAAGGACTTAGGGGTCTATTAGGATGGCGGGCGGAGGCACCACCGCGGTGCTGGCGGGGGTGGAACATGCAATTTTCCGCCCGCGAATAGCGGTCCTCACGGCCGCCATATTAGCATGGTCAAACATAGGCCATTTCCCGTCCGCCGCGGTGCGACGTGAACCGCCATCCAAAAGCGCACGCCACCGCGGCGGTGGGAGCCAATGGAGACTCACCGCCGTGCGGAATGACGTCCCGTCCGCCGTACAAATCAGGATGCCCCAAACAGCCAGCCGCACCGCAGCGGAGAAACCGGCTAACCAGAGACGGCGGAAACATCACAGCGGAGCGAGAGCAACCAGATCCACGGTTCCTACCACCCGGTCATGACCGCAATGCACCCAGCCTTACATGCATTCCCGGCGCTGTACGTGATCCACCACCAGCAAGTCATGAACCGTCGCGGACGCCGCTGCAGGTACGCAATGACACAACTCCGCCCACAAACAGAACACACAACTCCTGGGATGACACAGGGTTCCTGTCCACACCAGACACCCTGGTGGGGACAGGAACACAACCACAAGTGCACCCACACATGTCCTACCTGCCAGGAAATCACCCCTCTGCATCCAGGCCACCCATCCACTGCAATCTTGCTGTAATGTCCCGGTCACGTCACCGCAGCGGTGCAGACGTGGGAAAACATGCGCACAATGCAGGAAGGTAGCGCCTGCGCCAGGCATGGGCTGTGCACAAAGATCACAGGGCCACACCTCCACCCTCCACACACTAGGCCCCCCCCCTCAGTTGCCTCACCTGTGCCACCCCATGTACAACAACCACCCAGGTGACCCCACAGCCTGCACCACACACTCCAAACAACTAGGGAGGCAGCCTCAGCAGGTAGGGCTGCAGAGGAACACACAGCACAGAAACACATGGCCAGGGCAACCCTCACACCACACAGACACTACACTCATGGCAGCAAAACTGAGTCCAAGCACAAAATGAACACTGATACAGAATAGGAACACACACTGAACTGGACACACAGCCTGTCAAGTTACACAGAAATACCCCACACTGACACAGCCACATACACAGACTACATGTCAGCATCAATGTAGGACCACAAATAGGAAAGCAAAAGTGAGGTCCACACCAATGGAAGGCCAAGGAGACAAACACTAAGCATGTGTACATCACATGCAAGATAAGGAACATTTGACGACACCCTTACCCCATCAAACCACACAAGGCTGCCACAGTGAGTGAAATTAAACCACATCCACCCCATCTGCAACAACTCAGGGAGACAGCAAGGCAAAACATGTATAGGTGCAGGAATGAAAGGAAGTCTCAGAAGTCAAACAGTCAACAGCCACACATCTGCATCCAACTACTTGATAGGTGTTGGTCAGCAGCACCACACACAGGGCCCATTGACAAACTCCACAACTGTCAAACACAAGTAGGATGCTCCACACATACCCCTACCCAAACCACACCCACATCACACAACACCAGTGTCAAACACACATAAGGGGGCCAATAATGTCCAGTCAATACATTGACAAACAATCACACTCCCTGGGGGCAGACACAAACATCACACACACTCAGGGATGCCTGAACCAATGCTGACACCAAAACAACAGCCATACACCAACATCAATAACAACACACATAGGAGTACAACAAGACCAGACCTGACCTGTGCAGCAAAACTGTAGAAAGGCAATGGGAGCACAGACAGAACAGGAGAACTCAACATCATCACCCAGCAATACTGCACAGACAACATACCCCAACACAGACAAGAAGTGCATCATCTCAAAATAATCATGGACACAAACTGGGACCAAGGGGCCTACAATGAAACACAGACAGACATACCACACCACCCATCAAGTCAACATGGTGTCATAGTGTACCACCTGCATGCACATGCACAATCTTGACAAATGACAGCTCCCACATGAGAGGAGAAAACCCCAGCATGCACCCAAAACAAGCCCAGGGAGAAGAATAGCCCTAAGTGCATGTGACAGACACACAAGTAATGCACACCACACTGGAAACACACATCTGAATGAATCACAACACACTAACAAAATACACACACTGACATGTCAAAAGAACATCACACACAGAGCACCTGTCAGCTGCAAGAGACAACACAGCCCAAACACTGCACACATCCACATCAAACACACAACAGATGCACATGCCAATACATCACATTGCAAACACAGCAGGACATCAGGGGGTGCACACCAGGCAAGGACAAGGCAACATACACACACAGCACTGCATGCACGACAAGCAGTGTGTGCACAAGAAACATACCAGTACCACACAGATATGAGTGACACAACATGAACACACACACCACCAATCAGCACAGCACTGACACAACATCACACTCAGAAAGTGAAGCAGTACCACAGCAAACACACATACAGCCAATACAACACCCACGCATGCAGAAATGTGGGACTCCCAGGTGACAACACCATGACTAGAGGACTGTGCAGCACAAACAGCAGAACTGCAAATGAGCAAACAGGCCTGCAAAACAAAACAAGAAAATCACATATAACCAATTGGTCAACTGTCCTCAGTGGCACATTGTTCCTGTGCACAGATCCGCACCACAAAGCATAGTGAAGCCAATGAACTTATGGGGAGGCACACACACAGGCAAACCAAGGGGACAGCTGACATGAGAGTGAAGTGGTGTGTATGCCAGTAGTGGACAGGTGAGGAGTGCCCCATTCAAATATAGATGCAGGGCACACAAACAATGTGTAGGCATCAGAAGCACAGATAGGCAATGGTCTTACTCCACACCATACATGCCATAATGGCTCCAAATCAGACCTAAGTGACAGCAATGCATGAGAAAACACACCCACAATGTCAGTGTAGCTGAGCAGGGCTGCACAGCGAGCACAAACAGTTACAAGACACATGGCTGACCAACAAAACACAACACTGACTTGCCAGATACACACTCTGCATACTCACAATTTTCGACCAACATCAACTAGTTGTCCCCCACAAGTGCAAGGACACACCAACACACTGCATAGTGCACAACCTACAACTCACACATGTGCACACAGTCACAAGCACAGGGCTGACCAATACAAACAACAGGCACCCAACTCCAGGGTGACACATGTGTGCAGTTGACAATGCAGGGGCACACACACACCACCACTGGCAAAGTCACCCCTTCACACTGCACACTTCATGAACACCCAAGTGCACACATTGAAATCAACACATGTGACTAGGACGCCTGGACATCACTAGATGAGCATACACCAACACTGCTCTGCACACATCAAGAAAGCACACACATACATGATTACCCTGGCCTGCCAGCCTGCAATACTGTGTATAGAATCCCACTTTGTGCTGGCACTGCATACACACATGACATGTGTCCAATATATCTAAGATGACCAAAGAGTGACCATCACAACAGTAGTTCATCACAAACCAACATCATTGCACCCCCAAGCCTCATAGTCAAGAAGAACTGAAGTGCATGTCACCTCTGTCAAACCCAGAATGAAGTGACCCAAACCATTGGCAATGTTGAAGTGGCATATAGAGCATGTGTCACAGTAAACCATACCCACACAGAATAACGCTTTATTCATGAAGGACACTGACAATGCAGACAACAGGAGTAACTGGTTTTATTCACACATCACAGTGATAGGCACCAGAAGTGGACAGGAGCAAGGCCAGTGGCCACGACAAAGTTCAGACTGTGTCCATGAGATCCTGCACAGGGAAGGGGTAAACAGCAAGGCCAGTGGCCAGTCCAAGGTGCAGACTGTGTCCATGAGATCCTGCACAGGGAAGGGGTAAACAGCAAGGCCAGTGGCCAGTCCAAGGTGCAGACTGTGTCCATGAGATCCTGCACAGGGAAGGGGTAAACAGCAAGGCCAGTGGCCAGGAGAAAGTGCAGGTGAGGCACATGAGAAGCTGCACAGGCAAGGCCCAAACATCAGAGAACAACAAGGCCAGTGGCCAGGAGAAAGTGCAGGTGAGGTACATGAGAAGCTGCACAGGCAAGGCTCAAACATCAGTGAACAACAAGGCCAGTGGCCAGGAGAAAGGGCAGGTGAGGTACATGAGAAGCTGCACAGGCAAGGCTCAAACACCATTGAACAACAAGGCCAGTGGACAGGAAAAAGTGCAGGTGAGGTACATGAGAAGCTGCACAGGCAAGGCTCAAACACCAGTGAACAACAAGGCCAGTGGCCAGGAGAAAGTGCAGGTGAGGTACATGAGAATATGCACAGGCAAGGCTCAAACATCAGTGAACAACAAGGCCAGTGGCCAGGAGAAAGTGCAGGTGAGGTACATGAGAAGCTGCACAGGCAAGGCTCAAACACCAGTGAACAACAAGGCCAGTGGCCAGGAGAAAGTGCAGGTGAGGTACATGAGAAGCTGCACAGGGAATAATGAACACAGCCAGGAGCAACAAGGTTAGTGGCCAGTACAAAGTGCAGAGTAAGTACATGAGATCCAGCACTGGGAATGGGTGGTACTGTACTCTGCCATGGTCAGTAACACACTCAGGGCGTCAACAATGGGAAGTCCATGGCACCACTGTGGGAGAGACATGTGTGTGAGGGGGACTAACACTCAGACTTGGCTGACAGTCTGACTGGGAGGTGGCTGTGTGTCGGGACAGTTGGGGGACTGGACCGGGGAGAGAGAGGCCCAGCTGGGGTTGAGCCATCAGTGGTTTTGGAAGCCTGAGGGCTGCTAGGACCAGGTGGGGTGGTGGCACGTGGAGGTGGACTCATGCTGCCCTGAGACACAGTGTGTGTGGGAGATACTGAAGGGGTGCCCTTCCACTTCTTTGGGATTCGAAATGGCTCCCCTGTCTTGGGATTAATGCCAAGTGGCGTGTACACAACAGGCACACTCGCCACAAAAGCAGGATCATGTGCAGACGGTGGCCCTCCCTCTGGGGATGTGCTGGATTCAGCGGTGCGCTAGGCCCGGGATTGCCTCTGCCCCTGCATCCCCTGTTCACCAGGTCAGGTGTACCCCCTACAGTGGGCTCCTTTCCCTGCTTCACAGGGCTCTGGATTGGAGTTGATGTTGTGTGTGAACCTGCCTTGGAGCTCTTTTTACGTGTACTCTTAACAGGCACCTTTTTCTCACTGGGCACGGAAACTGTCTGCTTGTCTTTGCGAGACACTTTTGGGACAGGTGAGTCCTTGGCTGGGGATGCCTTTGAGGCATGTGATCCTGAGGCATGCTTCTTGGGTTCCTTGCCCTGTGTGTCACCTGAAGGGCTTTTGCCCCTGCGGTCTGGGGTAGCTTTAGCTTTCTGTGGGGATGGTGTCTGCGCCCTGGACTGCTTGGGCTGCTGCTGTCGTGTGCTGTGTGTGCTGTATCTCTCCCTTGATGTGTGGGGTCTGTGGTCACTAACATCAGACGTGGCCACTGGCAGGATGGTGGACCTAGGGACTGGAGGTGGACCATGAGATTGGGCCAGTTGAATGGCTGCCGTCACCGCAGAAGACAGAGACTGTACAGTATGGTGTACCCACCCATGTCTGAATGAACGCCCTCCACGTAAGCAACAAGCTGTGCCAATTTCTTGTCGTGGTCAATGAAGGCATTGAGGAGAGATGTCTGCCCCACACACAGCTGGCACAAAAGCTCCACAGACTCAGCACCGATGGCAGCAGGGGGGGACAGGGGCAGGGGCAGCGGTGCCTGGGGTGAAGGACACCACTCCCTTTTTGGTGGTGCGGACACGGGCAGCAACAGTGGGAGTAGCTGGGAGGGTGGGCAATGGACGCTGTGTGGTCGACGAGGAGGCAGAGTCCCCATTCCCTGTGCCCGACAACATAGATGCGTCTCCACCATCGTCAGATGACGTTGAGGTCTGCGTCTCTGGCAGCGACTCCTCTAGAAGACTCCTGTCCCCCTCTGATGCGCTGGTGACATCCGTGTCACTTTGCTCGTGTGCAGCAGTTGTGCTGGATCCCTCACCACCGGTGTCCGTCCCCTGTCCTTCAGTGCCCACGGGAGATGCTGCATGATAGAGAGAGACATGTAGGATCAGTACATTGGCATCAACATTAAAAATATATGCAAGCAAAGCATCACAAAAGATGATGAATTCTCCATGTTGCACAACACCATGGGCAGTAACATTGTGCAACCTCAATCCAAAAGTCAAATCTTTCGTGGCATCATGCATACTTGGCATAAGTCACCCATGTGATGAACACACAGACAAATAGCCTGTTGGTGGCTCCATGTAACCAGACACACAGATCCCTCTGTGCCCACCTAGGGCCCGGAGGGGGGAAAAGATGTTCCTCCCAACATGTTGCCACTGTCACATCTTGAGCCAGCAGAAGTGGCCAACACAGGGACAGCCTTCAAAATATCAGTCCACAATGGCCATGAGCACATACCATCCACCATGTCGTACCTTGGGGCACAACTACAGTTGCACATTGGTGCCAGATGTGTAGTCCTCACAAATCTGACGTCAGGAAATGCACACATTGATGATGGCACACTCAGATGAAGCACTCTGCCGGTCACTGCCATGGGATGTCCCTGACTACCCCAATGAAGATGGTACCAGAAGGCCACAACTACAAATGCGAATCCTAGGGCCATTACACCAATGACATGGGAAAGTACATGTAGGGAGAATACATGACAGCTGCACCCAACACCGAGACCACTTACAAGTCATTGCATCACACTAGCAACATCAGAGCCCTGCACTGGCCCAGGCTTGGAACACATGCAGCCACTCACCACCCAAAGTCACACTCCCAGAATACTCACCCCCAGCTTGCTGCTGATGCTCCTTCAGACGTGCATCCAGTCGTGGCTGCGTCACAGCTAAGATGCGTGCCATGAGTGGTGTCATGCTGCGCCGCGCCAACCTTCTGGCCCGAGGGATCAGCCCCAGTGTCATCTCGGCCACGTTCTTGCTCAGCCGACAGATGTCATCCCACCTCTTGTGACAGTGGGTGCGCCAGCGGTTGCAGACACCCAGAGCCCGCACCTTGCATGCAATGGCCCTCCACACGGCCTTACGCTGGTGTACTTTGAGCTGCAGGCATGGGAGACAAGAGGGGGAAAACATCAGTGACACAGTGTTGTGTACCAATATCTCTCAGTACAGGAGCATGATACTAACTCATCCCAAATCCACAGATATGTCTAACAGAGACAAGAATGCATCTCACATGGAACATCAGCATGGGAGAACCACACGTAAATGCATGCAGGTGTGAGGGTGGACACAGTACCTGCCCATCTCATACACATACAGGATGCCAGCACATTAAGCCATGTGTAGTCTGTCCACATCTACTATCCATTTGCATGCAGAGCAAGACATACATCACATATCAACATATGTATGTGTGTAGACTCACTGGGTCCAACACTGCACAGCCCTCAATGCACTTGCCCGTTAACTGGCTCACTGTGTCATGGAGGTCACATTGAGGGACATGATCTCACAAACGCAACCCCTCATCACAAGGCCTGTTGTGCTTGAACTACATGGCTGAAATGGATCATTGATGTAGAGTCAAGATTAAAAGCACAAATTTGACACTCTGTACATTCAGTGATGTGTCCCTGTCAGTTTGTGCGGTGAATGTGCAGGCCAGGTGGGGTCACACAGAGGTCCAACGTGGGGCATCTGAACTGTTACATGAAGGGACAATTGGGAAGCACAAACAGTGCCAACACATGCGAGTATGTGCACATGCTGGTGGTGATGGAAGGGCCTGTGCACAATAATGTGGAAATCTACAGTGTCATAGGTGAATGAGCAACAAGAGTGCCACCCTCTGGGATTGAGGTCCTGAGCACAATTCAGAACTAGAGATGAGGCACATATTGAGTCATGTACAATTCCATCACTACCCTCTGGACAACAACCCTAGATAATGCCACAGATGGGCCTGTGAAGGACATCAGGGACCCACACAGACATTCACACTAGCAATCACAGTCCTGACTCCTGCATTCCAAACTTGCTGCGTCACTGTATGACTGACAAGACAAAACATGTCTCTCAAATCTGGATGAGGCAGGGAAACGTGTGGAATAGGCTAAACACCCCTTCCCCCTGGGGACAGCATGCTAGGCAGTACATGACATAACCCCACACTCTCACGCATATTCTGCAGCAGATCAACTTCATGTGTGCCCCCCTGCAATCTCACTCCCACTCTGAGAGACTTACCACGACATTTGGCGCGCCATATAGCCTCGGATACTGGGTGAGAACCTCGTCCACCAGGACCTCCAGCTCCTCGGTGGTGAAGGGAGTGGCACGGATCTTCTCAGTCCTCGCCATCACTGTGTGCAGGAGTCAGCAGCAGCAGAAGCAGTTGGTGGTGAGGGGTGGCAGGCAGCAGGCCCTGGAGACAGCAGCAGCAGTTGGTGGTGAGGGGTGGCAGGCAGCAGGCCCTGGAGACAGCAGCAGCAGTTGGTGTTGAGGGGTGGCAGGCAGCAGGCCCTGGAGACAGCAGAAGCAGTTGGTGGTGAGGGGTGGCAGGCAGCAGGCCCTGGAGACAGCAGCAACAGAAGCAGTTGGTGGTGAGGGGTGGCAGGCAGCAGGCCCTGGAGACAGCAGCAGCAGAAGCAGTTGGTGGTGAGGGGTGGCAGGCAGCAGGCCCTGGAGACAGCAGCAACAGAAGCAGTTGGTGGTGAGGGGTGGCAGGCAGCAGGCTCTGTGAGCTGTGTAAATGTGTTGCTCTCACACACATATATAGCCCCCTGGGCTCGTTTCAGTGGTTCTAAGCTGCTGCAATTGGTGTTCCAGGTCTGCCTTATTCAAATACAACCAATGACCGGCTCCGCGTTGGCGGAGCACGCCTAGTGCGATTTTCAAAATTGCATCAGGCTACCGCGATTGCGGTTCCCATTGGCTGTAAGGGCATGGTTCATGGTGGTGACACACCGCAGGGGACAGGTGGGCGCTACAGCGATTCCGGGGTCATACATTGCTATGAGTGACCAGTATCGGGATGGCGGAGCATGCCAACTGCCATTTGTCGATACATATATGTCTCTCACTAGCACGATTGTGTTCGAGGGGTTGGTGGTGAGACACCGCTGGTGGCAGGAGGTAGCTTCCGCAATTTGGGTGCCATACATTGGTGCCTATGACCGCGATTTGGGTGGCGGAGCATGCCAACCGCCATTTGTCGATACATATATGTCTCTCACTACCGCAAGTGTGTTCGAGGGGTTGGTGGTGACATACCGCTGGTGGCAGGAGGTAGCTTCCGCAATTTGGGTGCCATACATTAGTGCCTGTGACCGTGATTTGGGTGGCGGAGCATGCCAACCGCCATTTGTCGATACATATATGTCTCTCACTACCGCGAGTGTGTTAGAGGGATTGGTGGTGACACACCGCTGGTGGCAGGGGGTAGCTTACACGATTTGGGTGCCATACATTGGTGCCTGTGACCGTGATTTGGGTGGCGGAGCATGCCAACCGTCATTTGTCGATACATATATGTCTCTCACTACCGTGAGTGTGTTCGAGGGGTTGGTGGTGAGACACCGCTGGTGGCAGGAGGTAGCTTTCGCAATTTGGGTGCCATACATTGGTGCCTGTGACCGTGATTTGGGTGGCGGAGAATGCCAACCGCCATTTGTCGATACATATATGTCTCTCACTACCGCGAGTGTGTTCGGGGGGTTGGTGGTGAGACACCGCTGGTGGCAGGAGGTAGCTTCCGCAATTTGGGTGCCATACACTGGTGCCTGTGACCATGATTTGGGTGGCGGAGCATGCCAACCACCATTTGTCGATACATATATGTCTCTCACTACCGCGAGTGTGTTCGAGCGGTTGGTGGTGAGACACCGCTGGTGGCAGGAGGTAGCTTCCGCAATTTGGGTGCCATACATTGGTGCCTGTGACCGTGATTTGGGTGGCGGAGCATGCCAACCGCCATTTGTCGATACATATATGTCTCTCACTACCGCGAGTGTGTTCGAGGGGTTGGTGGTGAGACACCGCTGGTGGCAGGAGGTAGCTTCCGCAATTTGGGTGCCATACATTGGTGCCTGTGACCGTGATTTGGGTGGCGGAGCATGCCAACCGCCATTTGTCGATACATATATGTCTCTAACTACCGCAAGTGTGTTCGAGGGATTGGTGGTGACACACCGCTGGTGGCAGGGGGTAGCTTACACGATTTGGGTGCCATACATTGGTGCCTGTGACCGTGATTTGGGTGGCGGAGCATGCCAACCGTCATTTGTCGATACATATATGTCTCTCACTACCGCGAGTGTGTTCGAGGGGTTGGTGGTGAGACACCGCTGGTGGCAGGAGCCATACATTGGTGCCTGTGACCGTGATTTGGGTGGCGGAGAATGCCAACCGCCATTTGTCGATACATATATGTCTCTCACTACCGCGAGTGTGTTCGGGGGGTTGGTGGTGAGACACCGCTGGTGGCAGGAGGTAGCTTCCGCAATTTGGGTGCCATACATTGGTGTCTGTGACCGTGATTTGGGTGGCGGAGAATGCAAACCGCCATTTGTCGATACATATATGTCTCTCACTACCGCGAGTGTGTTCGGGGGTTGGTGGTGAGACACCGCTGGTGGCAGGAGGTAGCTTCCGCAATTTGGGTGCCATACATTGGTGCCTGTGACCATGATTTGGGTGGCGGAGCATGCCAACCACCATTTGTCGATACATATATGTCTCTCACTACCGCGAGTGTGTTCGAGCGGTTGGTGGTGAGACACCGCTGGTGGCAGGAGGTAGCTTCCGCAATTTGGGTGCCATACATTGGTGCCTGTGACCGTGATTTGGGTGGCGGAGCATGCCAACCGCCATTTGTTGATACATATATGTCTCTCACTACCGCGAGTGTGTTCGAGGGGTTGGTGGTGAGACACCGCTGGTGGCAGGAGGTAGCTTCCGCAATTTGGGTGCCATACATTGGTGCCTGTGACCGTGATTTGGGTGGCGGGACACTTTGTCAGCACCTATGGTCACATCATGCTGTGTCAATGGCCAATAGCCAGTCATCAACAGTGCACAGTGGCCACATGATTAATGGCACATCATTGTGCACACAATGCCAGTGTCACATTTAACACACTGCTGACTACACATGCCATGTTTGTGTATGTCATGTAGTACATTGGCATATACTCACTCACATGTCACTAGTGATATTGATGGGCATGTACACCGCACAGTGTTGTTATGGACTCTCAAATGTGTACACATGTCAATGTGTGAAAGTGCTGTGAAAATCACAGTGATGTATGTCTTAATGTAGAATGTGCAGATTTGACTGTCTTGTTTTCTTGGATCATGCACACACTTGTTGTTTACGCTCAGCCTGTGGTCATTGTGTTGTTGATGTGTGCCATGTTCAACTCATGCCTGAAGGTGTGTCAGGTACAGCAGCTAGATATGAGACAGTGGTGTTGCAGTTTTACATATATGCTGTATGAAATACCCTCAGGCCTGCCCATGCTAGATGTGGCCATTTCCCTACTTGCATTCGCATAGTCAGATGTTTTTTTGGATGTACTTGCTGTGTGAAAGGGGACAAGTGTATGAGTAGTGTGGCTGAAGGTGTCCCTACGTGTAAGCTGCTCTGTAACTCAATTGTGATGACAGTCATTGTTGGCGTTGTGTCAGTCAAAACTTAAGATGTTGTACACGTCTCAGGGTGTATTGAATTGACATGTGTCCACTTTCATCTCAACTAGGAGGAGTCCAAATCTGCATCATCCCTACACCGTGCTGGCAGACATGGAGGATGAGGAGGTCATCCGGAAGTTCCGTCTGGACAGAGCCACCCTACAAAACCTCTGTGCTATGTTGGAGCCCCACCTGCAGCCTCGCAGAACATATCCAACAGCTTTCACCCCAACATCTAAGGTGATGGCGGCTCTGCATTTTGTTGCCTCTGGATCATTCCAGCACACGGTGTCCAGCGCAGGTGGGATGTCGCAACCCAAGTTCAGCATGGTGCTGCGTGATGTCCTGTCCGCCATGATGATATACAAGGACAGGTATATCCATTTCCCCAGGGTGCCGGAATTGGCGGCTGTGAAGGGAGACTTCTATGCCCTTGGACACATCCCCCATGTTGTTGGGGCCATTGATTGCACCCATGTTGGGCTTGTTCCACCACAGGGAGCATATTTATAGGAATCGAAAACATTTCCACTCCATTAATGTGCAAGTGGTGTGCCAGGCGGACATGATCATCACGCATGTGTGTGCCAAATATCCTGACTCAGCCCATGACTCATACATCATGCGGAACAGCATTGTACCACAGCTCATGGCTAATCTGCTTCCTGAGCGTGCATGGATTGTGAGTACGAAGAGTCCAGTAGCGTGCTGTGTGTGTGACATGCTGTCCTCTGCCACAGTATAATTACAAGGTTTATCTGTGTCTCTCACACCTAGGTGACTCTGCATATCCCAACCATCCATGGTTGCTGAGCCCACTGCGGAATCCCAGGACACCAGCTGATGTACGCTACAATGATGCACATGGGAGGACACGTCGTGTGGTGGAGCGGACTTTTGGTCTCCTGAAGTCACGATTTCACTACCTTGACAAGACGGGAGGTGCACTCATGTACTTGCCCAGGAAGGTGTGTCAGATTGCTGTGGCGTGCTGCATGCTCCACAACCTAGCCATTCGCAAGGATATCCCCCTGCTCCTGGATGTTGATGAGCAGCCACGGCACTCACCTGCAAACCAACCCGTGTCCAGTGATGAGGACAGTGGAGAGGAGGATGGTGTTGACCTGCGTCAACAGCTCATCAGCCGCTACTTCACTTGAAGGTGAGTTTCAATGTACAACGGACCCATTGTCTGATGATGTTGCTGTTGTTGTGAAGGTGTATGTGAGCTTTGTGGCTGCAGCCGGTTGTTGACTCAGTGGTGGCTGACAATGTTTATGGGACAGGGTGATTTTGAACATCTACAGGATGTGTATGTTGGCACTTGTTGCCCATTGTGATGTGTGCATGTTGTATTAGCTTTATGGTATGTGTTGTGTGATGTCTGTGATGCCACACCCACACTAGTGAATCTTGTTCTGTTGTGTTTTCCTAGGTCCCTTCAGCCTCTCCTTGCCTACATACATTCCATACTCCTGTTACATTTTAATCATGGTGATGACTGCACATCCTGGAATAAAGATGGAGCAGAAACAACAACATGTGTGTAAGGACTTTTAATTACAATGGTGACATATGTGGGGGTGAACATTTACATTGAGGTGATTAGTGAAGCAGTGAGTTGACGGTTATGGTAAGTGAGAGAATCGAGTAGTCACCACATTGATGTGGTGACCCAGTCCAACAGACAGATGCCATTCACAAGGCAGTGTGGGGAAGGACAGTCCAATGAGTCGATGCAGTAGTAAAGAGTGTTGCCATCATGGCTGGCTCCGTGACTGACGTTTGGCAGGTGCTTTGCCACGGGATTCTCCCAGGGATTTCTTGGGATGGCCCCTTCGTCGCTTGGCAGGGGGGGCCTCTGCTGGGGGGTCTGGGGGGTCTGAGGACTCGCCCCTCTCTGTGGCCGCAGGGGAGGATGTTGAACTGTCATCCTGCAGCTCAGCAGGGGGAGGTGGAGGTGTTGTTAGTGGCGCAGGCCTGTCCCTCAGTGCCACCATGATCTGGCCCAAGAAGTCCACAATTTGTCCCATGCGGGTGTCCATGGACCTCTTCAGCAGGAGGAGCTCGCGGGAATCCTCTTCTGCCCGGGCCGTTCATCCCTGGGCCCGTTCATATGCCCCAAGGACTCTGTTTATGCTGTCCAGGGCTTCGGTCCCAGGCTCTGGTTGTCTGTGAGTGACCCTGCCACTCCTACCTGCCCTGCTGCCACGGACCTGTTGCATCACCACTGTAGGCACCCGCATCCTCTCCCTGCCCACCTCGGTTGGTGGTGTGGGTTGGTCATCCTCTGGGGCAGGGAGGGTGTTGCAGGCAGCACTGGTGGTGGTGGTGGTGGTGTAGGACACACAGGCCGTAACATCAGGGGTCTGCGTAGCTGTTGGTGTTGCTGCAGATGTGTTGGGGGGACGATGGGTTCCTGGGACCGGTTGCGCCTTGGCACACCAGATGGGCCGGCTCCGGGGTCATCGTCCTCTGAATACCTGTAGTCAACATCCGAGAGTCCATGTTCCGGGGGAAGACTGGCTCTGCAGGTTGCTGGTGTTGTCCTCTGCAGTCAGTTCTTGGGCACCTGTGGGACAGATGAGAAATGGTCATTGTAGTGCACCCCGCAAGCTTTGTGTTGGCTGTGTATTATTCACTGTTTGTACACCACACAGTTGACTCATCATCACATTGTTTGTATGCGCACTACTGTGCCTCCTGAGATAATGTTGAGGTACATGCATTAGTTGTCCATGGTGGGAGGTGTCACAACATACCATGTGCCACGTGATTACAGGGACATGTTGCCATCTAGGGACTGGCGCAACGAAGCATTTCTGTGGCGCCTCTTTGTTGGTCACTCTGCCCTGGCAGACGTTACATCTGAGCATGTCCTGGCCATTGTCATCTCATGCATACCTTTGTAGTGTCATGTGCAAATATGAATTTGTACCAACAACCAGGCTTTCTTTGTTTACATATGGTCCTTGCTACTCTGGCCACATGGCACTTACACATGGCATTCAGTGCTGTGCATGATTGTGCACAGACTTTCTTCTACATGTGAATTGGTGTGTCATACTTTGGTTGCTGTGGCAGTTACATTTGCTTAGCTGTCTGCACACTGTGAGTGGCAATTTGATCTGTGTGTATTTTTGTGTGATGAGAGGGCTGGTGTTGTCATACGGCACCATGCTTTTTGGGAGGAATGGCTGGGTGCATGTACTGGCTACTTACCTGTTCTGTTTTCACATTTGGGGTGGATTTGTGTCACATCTATGTGTGTGTGTGGTGGAGGCTTCCATCCTGCTCAGGGATGGGACAAGAGGGCATAATATGTCTACCCACCTGTTAGTTTGAATTGGACAGTGCAATGACTGACACATGCATCTGGGTGGGAGGGAGTGCTCCATCTTGATGTGCTGGGGAACAAGGGGGCATGGTGGGGGTAGTACTGCAGGCCTCCCACCCCCAAACAGCCATCCCAGGGAAGATGGCTACCTAGATGTTAGTTTGTTTGTAGTGAGACAATGGCTTCCAAATGCTTCTGGGTGTGGAGTGCTCCATCCTGCTCAGGGGTGGGACAGGGGGCCTGGTGGGAGTAGTACTGCAGGCCTCCCAATCCTAAACAGCCCTCCCAGGGAAGATGGCTACCTAGCTGTTAGTTTGAAGTGGACAGTGCAATGAGTGACACATGTATCTGGGTGGGAGGGAGTGTTCCATCTTGATGTGCTGGGGAGCAAGGGGCATGGTGGGAGTAGTACTGCAGGCCTCCCACCCCCAAACAGCCCTCCCAGGGAAGATGGCTACCTACCTGTTAGTTTGTTTGTAGTGAGACAATGGCTTCCAAATGCTTCTGGGTGTGGAGTGCTCCATCCTGCTCAGGGGTGGGACAGGGGGCCTGGTGGGAGTTGTGCAGGCCTCCCACCCCCAAACAGCCCTCCCAGGGGAGATGGCTACCTAGCTGTTAGTTTGTTTGTAGTGAGACAATGGCTTCCAAATGCTTCTGGGTGTGGAGTGCTCCATCCTGCTCAGGGGTGGGACAGGGGGCCTGGTGGGAGTAGTACTGCAGGCCTCCCAACCCCAAACAGCCCTCCCAGGGAAGATGGCTACCTAGCTGTTAGTTTGAAGTGGACAGTGCAATGAGTGACATATGCATCTGAGTGGGAGGGAGTGCTCCATCTTGATATGCTGGGGAGCAAGGGGGCATGGTGGGAGTAGTACTACAGGCCTCCCACCCCCCAAACAGCCCTCCCAGGGAAGATGGCTACCTACCTGTTAGTTTGTTTGTAGTGAGACAATGGCTTCCAAATGCTTCTGGGTGTGGAGTGCTCCATCCTGCTCAAGGGTGGGACAGGGGGCCTGGTGAGAGTAGTACTGCAGGCCTCCCACCCCCAAACAGCCCTCCCAGGGAAGATGGCTACCTACCTGTTAGTTTCTTTGTAGTGAGACAATGGCTTCCAAATGTTTCTGGGTGTGGAGTGCTCCATCCTGCTCAGGGGTGGGACAGGGGGCCTGGTGGGAGTTGTTGTGCAGGCCTCCCGCCCCCAAACAGCCCTCCCAGGGGAGATGGCTACCTAGCTGTTAGTTTGTTTGTAGTGAGACAATGGCTTCAAAATGCTTCTGGGTGTGGAGTGCTCCATCCTGCTCAGGGGTGGGACAGGGGGCCTGGTGGGAGTTGTTGTGCAGGCCTCCCACCCCCAAACAGCCCTCCCAGGGGAGATGGCTACCTAGCTGTTAGTTTGTTTGTAGTGAGACAATGGCTTCCAAATGCTTCTGGGTGTGGAGTGCTCCATCCTGCTCAGGGGTGGGACAGGGGGCCTGGTGGGAGTTGTTGTGCAGGCCTCCCACACCCAAACAGCCCTCCCAGTGAAGATGGCTACCTACCTGTTAGTTTTAAGTGGACAGTGCAATGAGTGACACATGCCTCTGGGTGGGAGGGAGTGCTCCATCTTGATGTGCTGGGGAACAAGGGGGCATGGTGGGAGTAGTACTGCAGGCCTCCCACCCCCAAACAGCCCTCCCAGGGAAGATGGCTACCTACCTGTTAGTTTGTAGTGAGACAATGGCTTCCAAATGCTTCTGGGTGTGGAGTGCTCCATCCTGCTCAGGGGTGGGACAGGGGGCCTGGTGGGAGTAGTACTGTAGGCCTCCCAACCCCAAACAGCCCTCCCAGGGAAGATGGCTATCTAGCTGTTAGTTTGAAGTGGACAGTGGAATGAGTGACACATGCATCTGGGTGGGAGGGAGTGCTCTATCTTGATGTGCTGGGGAACAATGGGGCATGGTGGGAGTAGTACTGCAGGCTTCCCAACCCCAAACAGCCCTCCCAGGGAAGATGGCTACCTACCTGTTAGTTTGTTTGTAGTGAGACAATGGCTTCCAAATGCTTCTGGGTGTGGTGTGCTCCATCCTGCTCAGGGGTGGGACAGGGGGCCTGGTGGGAGTTGTTGTGCAGGCTTCCCACACCCAAACAGCTCTCCCAGGGAAGATGGCTACCTAGCTGTTAGTTTGTTTGTAGTGTGCCAATGGCTTCCCAATGCTTCTGGGTGTGGAGTGCTCCATCCTGCTCAGGGGTGGGACAGCGGGCATGCTGGGAGTTGTAGTGCTATTTGCCTGGGCACATACAGCCCTGTACATGTTGGCTACCTTTTGGGGTGATTCAGATGTAGTGGATGTTATATCTGTGGGACATGTGTTGGATATTGTGGTGCATATGGATCTATTTGTGCCTCTGAGATGGAGCTTTGTAGTTGTGCTTGACAGTACATTGGTGTGTAATGGGCTACATTTGTTTGTACTTACCAGCCTCCACTCCCCCGGGAATTCCTGTGAGACTCTCGGGATGCAGTATGGCAAGCACCTTCTCCTCCCATGCAGTGAATGTTCTTGGTGTAATGGGAGGGCCACCACCAGTCCTCTGAGCCAACTCATGGTTCTTGCTCCTCTTCTTTTTGACAACACTCTTCAGGTCATGCCACCGCCTCATGATTTCCTGTCTGTTGCGTGGGATGGTCCCTACTGCATTGACCTTATCGACTATCCTTGCCCACATTTGATTTCTTCTGGCTAATGGTGTCTGTTGGACCAGGTTACTAAACAGTTGTGGTTCAACTCTGACTATCTCATGTACCATGATTGTCAACTCACTATCTGTGAATTTTGGCATTTTCTGTGGTGCCATGGTGTGTGATGTGCTGAGGGGTTTGAGGTGCAGGTGTGTAAGTGGTGGGGTTGGGGGTGATGTGTATGGTGTGTGATGTGCAGAGGGGTTAGAGGAGCAGGTGTGTAAGTGGTGGTGGTGCTGTGTGTGGTGTGAGTAGTGATGGTGTGCAGATTTGCCTCTCCTTTGTGCTCTGGTGTTGGGCCCTTCAGTTGTGGAGTATTGCAAAGAATTGTGGTCAGGGAAGGGGCTGGTTTTATACCCAGCTATGTGGGTGTGTCCAAATGGGGTATTGCTGTCAGGTGTGTTGTGTGGGTTGTCCTGGGATTTTGATTTTTGTAGTTGCCATGTGGTTGTGTCATTGGGGTGTGTTGTGTGTTTTTGGGTGCATGGCTAGTTTGCTGTGTGCACTTTGTGACCTTGTTGTGATTTTTTTCTATCGACCGCCATATTTGTAACGGAGCGTCCGCAGCGGTGGCTATGCTGCAGTTCTTCCGGCGGCTCTCCCATTCATCACTGTTGGCGTTTTCGGCGGTCGGATTCAGAGGAACGTACCGCGGTCACATCGGGGATATCCTAATGTTCTGTGCGGTGTCTCCGCTGTCGTGGTGGGGGTTTGATTTGTTTCCTCCGAGAATGCGACCGCCGCGGACGGGTTTTTGCCTTCTCTGCCCGCTCCGATCGGTTTTTCGGTGGCTCATACCGCCGCGGTCGGTTTTTTATGGCGGGACATCCTAATCTGGCCGCCGGCTTTGCCGCGGTACCTGCGGGCGGTTGTTTTCCGCTACCATGGCGGTCGGGGAGGTTTTCCGACCGCCATCGTAATAGGCCCCTTTGTGTTTGAGATATCACAAGTAAGTTGAAAAACAGGTGTATAAGGGTATTGTTAGTTTGATTGGGGGCATGCACCTGGACTTGGTACTTTTATTCGATTTTTTACATTTATTGTGGTGGGTGGCCTGCAGTTTTAGTAGGGGGTTAGGTTATTGTTTTAATTTAATTTTTCGTCTTTGTGAAGGAAAAATGTTACACAGTTTACTAAATTTTCTCCCTGATTTTTAATAAATTTGCAATATTGATTCAATTTACTTTGTGGCCTAGTCTGCCAAATAGGCCCTCCAGCCAGTAGGCCCTGTACTATTCATGGGTGCATGAAACAACTGTTTCTGTGGTGTATAGGTGGGGTAATGGCTTTGGAGAATGTGTGACATTTTTAGCCCTGTTAATTTTCATTTTTGGCATTGCTGAATTAATGCTGTGTTCTCTGTGTTACCATGACTCTTTTGTCTGGCCAATGTGTGTGTATGTGTGTTTGCCATAAGCCACCATTTGCCTTTGGTGTTCATTTTGCCATGTGGCCAGGGGCCATTTTGTATAGTCAGTGTCCACCATAGGCCTGCATGTGTTCTTTGTTTTCCAAGCCTCCTGCTTGTTGTTGTGATCATGTGGCTGGTGGACATTTTGTGTAGCCAGCCAGTGTCTTCTCTGTTTGTGACCATGCCTCCTTGCTGGTTGTCGTTGTTCTGACCATGTGGCTGGCGGCTGTTAGAAATGGGGGTCTCTAGTTGGCAGAGGTAGGTACCTTTCTCCAAATAGGGACCCTTGCTTCTAGTCAGGGTAAGGGGGATACACTTCTAAAATAACCCCTGACCACCCCCTTGGTAGCTTGGCACGAGCAGACAGGCTTATCTCAGAGGTAGTGTGTAAAGCATTTGTGAACACATACAGTAATACAGTGAAAACACTACAAATGGACACCACACCAGTTTAGAAAAATATGTAATCTTTATCTAAACCAAAACAAGACCAAACGACAAAAATCCACAATACAGTATTAAAAATAAGGCTTTCAAATGGTAGAAATAGTTCAGTTCAATGCAAGTTGTAAATACAACACTTTTCTCACAAAGTACCTTGGATGCGACAGGCAAAACAAACAAAATGGCCGCAGGGAAGGTGATGTGTCGGTTCCTTACAAGCAGGGAAGGTGATGCGTCGGTTCCTTGCTTCGGGGGAGGTGATGCGTCGGTTCCTTACTGCAGCGCAGGGGAGGTTATGCATCGGTTCCTTACCGGAGAGGAAGTATGCGTCGGTTTCTTACTGCGTGGGGAGGTGATGCGTCGGTTTCTTGGTGCGTCCCCCAACGATGAGACAGTCTTGGCGCCTCGATGTGATGCGTCGATCCAGTACGATGCGTGGTTTCGTGCAGCCCCACAGCAGGCTTGCATCGGGATCGGTGCGGTGATCTCGGACATCGGAGATAGTTGAACCCGATGCGTCGTGCGGCGATTTCTCGAGCCGTGGCAGGCGCTGCAAAGGTTTCTTCGGCAATGCGACGGAAACAGGTGCGGATGCGACACGCTTCTTTGAGGTTGCGTCGATTTTCCAGCTCCCAGTGACAAACAGTCTCTAGAGGTCCTAAACAGCAGCAGGTACCTTTTTGCAGGTTGGAATTCCCAGCAAGGAAATTAAGGGGAGCTGGTGGTGAAGTCTTTGTGTCCCTGAGACTTCAGAATCGGAGGCAAGCTCAATTTCAAGCCCCTGGAGATCTTTCCTTCAAGCAGGTGACAAAGCAAACAGCAAAGTCCTTTTTCTCCTTTCCTTGGCAGCAAGCAGCCACTGCAGGCCAACCCCAGACAGCAAACAGCACAGGGGCAGTATTCCTCCTCAGCTTATCTGGCTCTTCTCCTTGGCAAAGGTTCCTCTTGATTTCCCAGCAGTGATCTAAAAGTCTGCGGTCTGGGCCCCTCTTTTTATGCCCAAACATCCTTTGTTCTCTGAAGGCAGAGAGTGTCTGTTCCCAGCCAAAACCAGCTCTTTCCTCACTAGTGCAGCTTCCTGGCAGGAGGTGGAGACAGCATTGTTGAAGGCAGACCAGGCCCATTCAGTAGAAAGGAAATCTCCTCCCCCTACTCTAAATGCAGCCCTGGTCTATTCAGCCCAGCCCTGACTGATCAGACTTCTGGAGCTGCTGCCCCTCTCCAGCCCCTGTCATCCAAAAGTCAGACATGCAATACACAAACCTAGCAGAGGCACACTGGATGGTTAGGAAAGAAAAGACCTACTTTCTAAGAGTGGAATTTTCAAACACAGAATGTAAAAATCTCCCTCACTAAAAGATGCATCTTAACATTCTGAGTTCAGGCATACTAAAATTTATTTTTCTACCTTGTTCCCAGGGCCAGTTATGTTTATAAGATGTTATAAACAAACTCCCCATTCTGTCCTATGGGAACAGGTAGCCTTGCGATAGTGAAAAACGAAATTGGCAGTATTTTACTATCAGGACATGCCTCACACATCAGGGCATGTCCTACCTTTCACATACAATGTACCCTGCCCACAGGGGTACCTTGGCCTACCTTAGGGGTAACTAATATGTAGAAAAAGGGAAGGTTTAGGGACTGGCAAGTGTGTGCAGTTGCCAAGTCGACATGGCAGTCCCAGACTGCACACAGGCTCTGCAATGGCAGGCCAGAGTTCCATTTTACAGGCTGCTTCTGTGGGTGGCACAATCAGTGCTGCAGCCCACTAGCAGCATTTGATTTACAGGCCCTGAGCACACACGGTGCACTGTACTAGGGACTGACTAGTAAATCAAATAGCCAATCATGGAAACACCAATCCATAACAGTAATTTGCAAAGGGAGCACTTGCACTTTGGCACTGAACAGCAGTGGCAAAGTGCCTAAAGCATCTAGACCAGCAAACCTGAGTCCAACATACAGCAAAAACACAGGAGGCAAAGACAAAAAATGCAGGGGAGACCCACGCCAATGGTGCCAGGTCTAACACGTGTCCCCTCCAGCTGAAATGTGGGGAGAACTACCCACCCTCTTGGGAGTTCTCTTCACTAAGGCGTAAAAATCTAGACAGACCATTAGCATTGGCGTGTTTTGTACCAGGGCGGTGTTCCACCGTGAAGTCCATCCCCTGTAGGGAAATGGACCACCTCAACTGCTTTGGATTCTCACCCCTCATTTGCATCAACCATCTGAGGGGCCTGTGGTCGGTCTGAACCCAGAAGTGAGTCCCAAACAAGTAGGGTCTCAACTACTTCAGCTCCCAGACCACAGCAAATACCTCTAGCTCAATCACACTCCACCTCTGTTCCCGTGGAAGTAACCTCCTACTAATGAAGGCTACAGGTTGGTCTAGGCCCTCTTCATTCAGCTGTGAGAGCACAGCCCCCACACCATGATCTGAAGCATCTGTCTGCATAATGAACTCTTCTGAGAAGTTGGGTGCCTTAAGCATGGGCGCTGTGCACATGGCAGATTTCAGGGCATCAAAAGCCTTCTGGCAGGCGTCAGTCCAATTCACCTTCTTGGGCTGCTTCCTGGAAGTCAGCTCCGTCAAGGGGGCAACAATGGTGCCATACCCCTTGACAAATCCCCTCTAATACCCTGTGAGTCCTAAAAAGGCTCTCACCTCTGTCTGGGTCTCCGGGGGTTCCCAAGCCAGGATGGTATCAATGTGGGGCTGTAGGGGTGCCACCTGGCCGCTCCCCACCTGGTGTCCCAAGTACACCACTGAACCCTGCCCGATCTGGCACTTGCTTGCCTTGATCGTGAGGCCTGCGCTCCGCAGCGCCTTCAACACTTCCCAGAGGTGGTGCTGATGTTACTCCCAGGAGGCACTGAACACTGCAATGTCGTCCAGGTAGGCAGCACTGAAATCCTCCAGCCCAAACAACACCTGGTTGACCAACCTCTGAAAGGTGGCAGGGGCATTCTTCATCCCAAAGGGCATCACCCGGAATTGGTAGTACCCATCTGGTGTGGAGAATGCTGACCTCTCTCCTGCCCCATCAGTTAAGGCGATCTGCCAGTACCCAGATGTTAAGTCAAACGTACTGAGGTACCGGGCAGCCCCCAACCGATCGATGAGCTCATCAGCTCTGGGGATGGGGTGCGCGTCAGTCCTGGTGACTGAATTGAGCGCTCGGTAGTCCACACAGAATCGGAGTTCTGGCATGGCACCGGGTGCGGAAGCCTTCGGGACCAAGACCACTGGGCTGGTCCAAGGGCTGTTTGAGGGCTCAATCACCCCTAGCGCTAACATCTTGGAGACCTCCTCCTTGATGCAAGCTCTGACCCTGTCAGTCACTCTGTAAATCTTATGTTTTACTGGATGACTGTCCCCAGTGTCCACATCATGGACGCATCACTGAGTGACACCGGCGGTCAGGGAGAACAGATCAGAAAACTGTCCCAACAGTTGGCGGCAGTCACTCTGCTGTTCAGGAGTCAGGGGGGGAGAGAGGTTCATACCGTCCACTGACCCATCTTGCTCCTTTGCAGACAGGAGGTCAGGAAGAGGCTCAGTCTCCTCTTCTATCCCAGCATCTGTTGCTAGGAGCATGCCCACTTCGGACCTCTCCAAGTGGGGCTTCAGGCGGTTCACATGCAGGACCCGCAAAGGGTTCCTTGGAGACTGCAAGTTCACCAAGCAGGTGACTTTACTCTTGCGCCCCATAACCTCAAATGGTCCGGTCCACTTATCTTGGAGCACACAAGGCTCCACTTGGGCCATGACCCAAACCTTCTGTCCAGGCAAAAACTTGATCAGAGTGGCATTCTGATCATACCAGCGTTTCATTTCCTCCTGGCTAGCTTCCAGGTTCGCCTAAGCGAGTTGCCTGAAGCGCTTAGTCTGGTTTCTGAAGGCCAGCATGTAGCTATATACATCCTGGGGAGGTTTACTGGGAGCTTTCTCCCAGCCTTCTTTCACCAGACTTAGAGGCCCTCTTACAGGATGCCCATACAGGAGCTCAAAGGGACTGAACCCTCAGGACTTCTGCGGTACCTCTCTGTAAGCAACAGCAGGCATGGTAAGAGGACGTCCCACTTATGCCTCATGGGTTCACCAAGACCCATAATCATGCCCTTTAGGGTCTGGTTGAATCTCTCAACCAGCCCATTACCTTTGGGGTGGTAAGGAGTGGTGAACTTATAGGTTACACCGCACTCCTGCCACATGGGCTTCATATACTTAGATATGAAGTTGGTACCCCGGTCGGACACCACCTCTCTGGGGAACTCCACACGGGAGAAAATCCCCATCAACACTTGACCCACCACGGGGGCCGTCACCATCCAGAGAGGGCTGGCTTCCGGGTACAGGGTGGCATGGTCCACCAAGACCAGGATAAACCTGGTGGCCATGGCTGTCTTGGGATCCGGAGGCCCCACAATGTCAATACCCACCCTCTCAAAGGGGGTGCTGACCACAGGGAAAGATTGGAGAGGAGCCTTACACTTCCTTCCACTCTTGCCACTTGCCTGGCAAGTCTGGCAAGAACTACAATGAGTATTATTTATTTATTTATTTATTTAAGAGTTTTATATAGCGCTGGCCAGACCCGAAGGTATCGGAGCGCTTTACATTTACAGCGAAGAAATCGGACATACAGTATAACGATAATACACACATTGGATCGTGACGAATCAAGTTCGGGGAGAGGGGGACACAGGATTGAGTTGGGGAGGGTGAGGTAGAAGCCTTTTTGTCAAAGTGGCTGTGTGCTGCAATGGGCAAGATTCTGCATTGGGTGGCAGCTATCCATTCGGAAGAGATCGGTTGAGGAAGAGGTCTTTGAGCTGGCTTTTGAATTTTAAAAAGGAGGGAGTAGTCCTGATATGGACTGGGATGGAGTTCCAGATTTTGGGCGCATTTCCTGAGAAGGATCGAGATAAGGTTTTTTGTTTGTGAGTTTTCGGAGGAATGAGAAGTAGAGTGTTAGTACTCCTGAGGTTCCTTGTCTGACCGGCCTTCTTGAGTTTGGAGGCTAGGTAGGCAGGTTTCCCAGTGTGCAGAGCTTTGTGCGTGAGACAGGCAGTTCTGAAGTTGGCACGCATTTCGATTGGGAGCCATTTTAGCTCTCTGAGAGCGGGCGAGATGTGTTCATATTTCTTCACTCCGGTGACCATTCTGGCTGCTGCATTTAGAGTTGATCTGAGGGGAGCTAAGTGAGATTTTGCTGTTCCTGTGAGGGTTGTGTTCCCTTAATCCAGTCTGGACAGCACTAGGGATTGAGTAGCTTGTTTGAGGTCGTCGGGAGGGATGAAGGGTTTTATTTTATTGAGTAGTTTTAGGTTGAAGAAAGCGTTCTTTGCGGTGTTCTTGATGTGGTTGCCCATGTCTAAGTTTGGGTCCAGAGTGATTCCCAGTGATTTTACGGAGTCAGCCAGGCTGAGATTGCAGTTGAGAGCATCAATAGCTTTTAGCCATTCTGTGATTTATGGGGTCTGCTCCTTGTTGGAGATGAGGAGGATTTCCGTCTTGTCTTGGTTGAGTTTCAGGTGGCTGAGGGATAGCCAGTGTTGAACTTCTCTTAGAGTCTCGTTTAGTCTCTGAATGTCATCAATGGAGGAGGTTTCTAGATAGATCTGGGTATCGTCCGCATAGAGATGGAAGGGGATGTTGGCTTTTTTGAGTATGGTGGTATGGGGTTCCATGTAGATGTTGAATAGTTGTGGGGAGAGAACTGATACTTGAGGGACACCCCTGCTTATGGGGAGTAGGTCAGATGTGAAGTTTTTATTCTTTGGGTGCGGTTCTGCAGAAAGGAGGTGAACCATTGCGAGGCCACCTCTTCCGCTCCGACCCTTTCTTGAAGTACCTTAATGAGTAGTTTGTGGTCAACCGTGTCGAAGGCTGCCGATAAGTCCAGGAGTATGAGTAGACAGCATCGGTCCTTATCCTTAAACTAAAACGAACGTCGGACAAAGATAAAAATCCCTGGTTCAGCGGAACACTAAATGAAGAAAGACGTAAACTGAGACTAGCAGAACGGAAATGAATCTAAAACTGCTAAGAAAAACCAGAAGCGCCTACAATAAAAACATTCTAAAGTCGAAAAAAGAATTCTTCAGAAAGGAATTGGAGAATGCGAAAAACAGACCTTGGAAACTCTTTGAATTGGTTAAACAGCAATCAAACAAAACATACAAGTCCGCACTAGAATCAGCAAAATCTCAAATAAGTTGTGAGGAATTCGCTAGTTTCTTTACATCCAAGGCCACGTCCTTGGAATGCGAGCTTAAGATAGCAGGAGCATCACAGGAGGCCGCACAACCAAGTAAGTCATCAATATCCAAGGACCCAATACCCAAAAACGAAGCTCAGTGGTCCTCTTTTGAACTATATGACCAGAACAACATCCAGAAAACCTTATCGGCCATTAAGCCCAACAATCACTTCAGCGATCCACTCCCTACAAAATTTGTACCGTACATAGACCAGGAGTTCATCCCCAGCTGGACAGCGATAGTCAATGCTTCCCTGTCTCAGGGATCTCTCCCCGACTGTCTGAAAATGGGACAGGTCATTCCCATCATAAAAAAAACGACGGAGAACCCCGCGGAACCTAGCAACTTTAAGCCAGTTTCCAACATTCCCCTACTAGCTAAAGTGATAGAAAAATGTGTTCAGCAACAACTAAGTCAGCACATATCTAAATTCCAACTACTAGACGATTGCCAATCAGGATTTAGACCAAACCACAGCACGGAAACGGCAATTCTGCACGTAGTAGATGACGCTTTACTTGCTCTGGACCAAAACAAAGCATGTCTGTTAATCCTTCTGGATTTATCATCCGCGTTCGACACAGTTAACCACGAAATGTTGCTAGAACGACTGGAGAACAGGATGGGCTTTTCCGGGAACGTTCTAGAATGGTTCAAGTCATACTTGAGGAACAGATCACAAAGATTTCTGGTGAATAAGAACCTGTCAACATCCTCCCCCATTCAGATAGGAGTTCCACAAGGATCAACCCTCTCACCGTCACTATTCAACTTATATGTGGAACCACTAACAGATATATTCCATCGTCCCAACATCCTTTTCCACATGTACGCTGATGACACGCAGATTTACATTAAGATTTCCTCCTTGGAAGAGATCAGAACAATGAACAAGGCTCTGAGGGCGACGATGCAATGGCTAACAAGCAATCAGCTCAAACTAAACGAAAAAAAACCAGAATTCCTCCTAATTTCCCCCTCCAAAAGCACGCCCAATATGAAAGAATGGACCAATATGATTACCGAACTCAATTGCAGCCCGAGCATCGTAGATTCAACCAAATCTCTAGGAATCATTCTAGACCAAAGCCTAAACATGCAAGCTCACATCAACACGCTAGCCAAAAGTGCAAGATTTCACCTGAGCTACATTAAGAAATTGAAACCTTTCATCGAAACGGCAGACCTCAAAATGGCAGTTCAGGCACTAGTAATCTTGAGGATCGAATACGGATGCACAACTCTTTCTGGGCTCCCCAAAATTGCAACAGCACCTCTAAAAACCTGCCTCAACGCAGCAACAAAGCTCATAACAGGATCAAGAAAATTCGACCACATCTCTCCTCACCTGAAAGCCCTGAACTGGCTACCTTATGAAGCCAGAATTCAGCTCAAACTGGCATGTATAACACACAAGGCTCTACACTTCAAGTCTCCAAGATATCTAGCGCAGAAATTGGTGATTTCGGGGGGAAGCAGTCACTCAAGGAGCGCCAAAGAGCGTTCTCAGGTGCTGCACCGAGAATATGGAACTCGCTACCCCCAGACATCAGAAGGATACCCAACCACGCAAGATTCAAGAAAGAAACCAAGATTTTCCTAATGAGCAAATTCCTACCGTAATCATTGCAGAGCACCCACACATGTCTCGCCTAAATACTCTCGCTTAAAGGCACAAGAGATTTTTGCTAAAGAGTGATGTCTTTGTTATTTATAGGTTCTTGCTTCCCGGGAAGACTGAGTTCCTCTAGTCTTACATTCTGCGAATGTGCTAAAGTAGTTTTCAAAAGAAGCAACAGGGACAACATTGTACTGGACTTTATTATATCAAATACTATACAGAACTTTGTACTGTAAACGTAAAAGGTAACATATCATGATCTGTAAAGCGCTCTGATACTCTACGGGGTCAAGTTCGCGCTATACAAAACACTGAATAAATAAATAAATAAGTGATTTGTGAACATCATCTATGACATTCAGGATCGCTGTCTCTGTGCTGCAAACTTTTCTGAAGCCCGATTGGTGAGGGTCTAGAAGGTTGTAACTGTCCATGTGTTGAGTAAGTTGAAGGAGAACACATCTTTCCATGATTTTAGCCAGGAATGGGAGATTAGAGACGGGTCTGAAATTGTTGAGATCGTTTGGGTCAGAGCCTAGCTTTTTTAGTAATGGCGTGACTTGGCCGATTTTGAGACAATCAGGCATGACTCCGGTTCTCAGGGAGCTATTAATAATCTTGGTCCAGAGCGGGGCTAGGGAGAGTTTATCAGAACTCTTACGCATTTGTGGCCAGTAAAAGTGGGTGACAAGCCTTTCAAAGGTCTTGTCTTGCCCCAAATGTCCTGCCAAAGGCACATTGTGAGCCAGACCCAGTAGGAAGGCTCTGAAGCGCTGGGGTACCACCAGCACATGGGCTGCCCCAGGCTCAGCAACCTTAGGCTCGCTATACAGGAGACCATTCTCCCAGTAAATCCAGTGTGATCAGGACTGATCACCTGCTGCCTGATTTGCATCCTGTTGCCGCAAACCAACAAGAGAAGGGCACTTCTGCTGCTCCTGGCAGAACTCCTCCCTGGTGGGCTCTCCTTCTTGCTGCCAATGGGTCAGCTCAGGCAGGTCCCCTAGTTCAGCCACTTGTTCCCCTGTAGGCTCCAGGGCATCCCCCTCAGGGTCTGCCTCCTCCTGGACCGTGGGAACTTCGGGGGCCGGTTTCCTGCGTCCCCTGCCTCTTCTCTTTTTGGCAGGCACCTGGGCCACTCTTTCAGGCTGCAGGTCCTCTTGAATGCCCTTATCGGCTGCCATGGACCGAGTGGTCACACACGCCCACTCAGGCAGTCCCAACATCTCTAAATGAGACCTCCGCTCCACCTTCACCCAAGGGGAGCTCTCCAAATCATTGCCCAGCAGACAGTCAACAGGCATGGCTGGCCTCACAGCTACGCTCAAGGTACCTGAGACCCCCCCCACTCAAAGGGAACCTGTGCCACTTTGCAGAGGCACTCTGAGTTGTCAGCGGCAACTACTGGGTAGAATGTGTTGGGGACCACCTGCTCTTCAGACACCAGCCAACAACTGACAGCTGTGACACTGGCTCCAGTGTCTCTCAGGGCCTCCACACTATGGCCATTGATGGTCACCCACTGCCTGTACTTTTTAGTGTTATCAGGCAGATGAGCCCTTGGGCCCATCTCACTGTCTCCTAAAGAGACCAGGGACATCTCTGCCGGACCCCACCCACCTTGGGCACCCAACTCCTCCTCTTCCAAGGCTACACTAGCCAGTTCCCGGGGCGGTGCACCAGTGTGTGCAGTGGTAACCGGTTTGGGAAACTTAGGATACCCCCGGAAGTGGCCCACCTGACCACAACCAAAACAGGTCTTGGGACCCCTCTGAACAGGCTTACCTGTCAGGACCCATGGTTTCTTTTCAGTGGGAGGCTGGGAACCCTTACCTTGGTTCCCTTGGGGATTACTTTGGGGACCTTTTTGGAACTCCTTTTGTTTACCCTGGTCCCCCCCACTCTTCTGCTGGGGACCCTACCCACCTTTGGTGGAGTCTCCCACATGACCTTTGTGGACCCTGGTACTGACCCAGTGGTCCGCCTCCACAGGAAGCTTCCTGGGGTCAGTCAGCTTACTATCAATCAGGTGCTGGCGTAGCTCTGGAAAACAACTACTAGACAAGTGCTCACATGCAACCAAATCATAGAGCCCTTGCAAACCATTTACCTTGCTACCCTTCACCCATCCATCCAGTGCTCTGCAAAAATAAGATACATATTCCACCCAAGTACTTGACTCCAGCTTCTTGCAGTTTCTAAATTTCTGCCTATAAAGCTCTGGGGTCAACCCGTACCTGGCTATCAAGGCTTCCTTCATGGGTGCATAGGACATCTGATCCTCAGTGGGCAAAGCTAGCAATGTCTCCCTTCCTTCATTGATGAAGCAGCCCCACAACCCTGCTCCCCAGTCTCTCTCAGGGACCCGGTGGGACCTCATCGCTAATTCATAGGCCTTAAACCACTGCCCAATGTCCTCATGCTTCATGAAATCTTTGATAACATCTTTGGGAAGGTATACCTTTCCTTCCCCAGGCATTGATGGTGTGCTGCCACCAGAGGGATTGATCTCTAAACTCTTTGCTTTCAGATCCAACTCCCTCAACACTCTCTCATGCTCTAAAAGCATCTTCTTTACCTCCATGGCCAATTTCTTGCTCTCCAACGTCAATCTCTTATTCTCTATGTCACCCTGGCTCCCCAGCTTGAGCTTAGCAAGCTCCAATTCATGCACTCTGCTTCTCTCCCTGTCCTCCAACTCCTCTGGAGACAGACCCTTTGAAGAAACACTGCTGCCCACCCTGGAATGCAAAAATAACAGTTGATGGACAGAATGCAGAACAATGTCATACATTCACCCCAGTACAGAGATCTGGGCCTAAATCCTGGGGTGAATGTATGACATTGTTCTACATTCTGTCCATCAACTGTTGTTTTTGCATTTGTCACCCTGAGTGGGACGGGCATGCCCAGACGTGGGTCCCGTGCTCTCTATGCCACTGGAATCAAGCTATCCTGGCTGAAGAGGGTGAAACCCCGAAACCAGTCCTAGGATGCTTGTTTCCAGTCCAGGGAGGACCTGGCTTGGCAGTTCGGGCTGGACTGTTCCCATGAGGCACAGGGTCAAGACTGATTTGCATATGGCTGGGTTCAAACTGGAATGGCATGGTGAGCAAAAAAACGATGGATTTAGGCCCAGATCTCTGTACTGGGGTGAATGTATGACATTGTTCTGCATTCTGTCCATCAACTGTTGTTTTTGCATTTGCCCACCCTGGAAGGCAACTTCCTCCCAGTCAGGCCCAACAGCCCCTCCTGCTGCCCATCTAAATTCTCTCCCTCCACCATAGGCTCTTCGGTATGCTGGCTGGCATTCCTTGATTCCAACCAGGCCCTCAGCGCCTTTTGGTACTCCTCCTTTCTGGTGAGGCCTCTCACAGAGATTTAAAAATGTTTGCAAACAGCCTTAAGTTGTGGCACAGTGTAGGTATCAATCAATCAGGGGGTTTGTAAAGCGCGCTACTCACCCGAGAGGGTCTCAAGGCGCGGGGGGAAGCAGCTCTGGGTCAGTTGAAGAGCCAGATCTTGAGGTCCTTTCTGAAAGTGTGCAGGGTCGGGGAGCGTCTGATGTTCACAGGGAGCTCGTTCCAGGTCTTGGCTGTGATGTAGGAAAAAGCTCTCCCGCCTGCTCTGTTTCTGCGGATGCGGGGGACCTCTGCCAGGGCAAGGTTGGTGGAGCAGAGGTTCCTCTTGGGTACGTGGAAGGAGACTCTCTCGTTGAGGTATTCGGGTCCGATGTTGTTGAGCGATTTGTAGGCATGGGTGAGGAGTTTGAAAGTGACCCTCTTCTCGACGGGGAGCCAGTGGAGGTCTTGTAAGTGTTGGGTCAAGTGTTCGTGACACAGTGTCCCGAGGACGAGTCTGACTGCGGCGTTCTGGATGGTTTGGAGTTTGTGTAGAAGCGTTCTGTTGATTCCGGCATATAAGGCGTTTCCGTAGTCCAGTCTGCTGGTTATGAGCGCGTGGGGGACTGTCCTTCTAGAGTCGGGGGGATCCATTTGAAGGTCTTGCGGAGAATGCGCAGGCAGTTGAAGCTGGTGGAAGCGACGGCGTTGATCTGGCGTTTCATGGAGAGGGAGGAGTCCAGGATGATGCCGAGGTATCAACCCTATCCTCTTCAAATTCAATATCCAGAGATGCAATGGATGCTGGTTTACTCATGGTGAAACTGGCAGTTCTCAAGATGCAAAAAATTCTGAGGAAAAAAACCTCTACCAAATGTACGTGGTTGCGTAATGGTCTGTACTATACTAGTAGTGTACACCAATCACTGTATGTTAGTCACAACAGCGGCCATTTTGTGTAGCCAGCCAGTGTGCTTTCCCCATAAGCCTTCATGCCTTCTTGGTTTGTGGCCATGCCTTCTTGCTGGTTGTTGTTGTTCTCTGACCATGTGTCTAGAGGCCATTTTGTGTAGACAGCCATTGTGCTTTCAACATAGGCCTGCATGTCTTCTTTGTTTGTGGCCATACCTTCTTGCTGGTTGTTGTTGTGACCTTGTGGCTGGCGGCCATTTTGTGTAGCCAGCCAGTGTGCTTTCCCCATAGGCCTGCATTTCTTCTTTGATTGTGGCAATGCCCCCTTGCTGGTTGTTGCTGTTGTTGTGACCATGTGACTGGCGGCCATTTTGTGTAGCCAGCCAGTGTGCTTTCCCCATAGGCATGCATTTCTTCTTTGTTTGTGGCCATGCCCCCTTGCTGGTTGTTGTTGTTGTGACCATGTGTCTGGCACCCATTTTGTGTATCAATACAATAGAGACCTGGCTATGAGAGAGTTTCTTCAATGTTACTCTTAGGAGCTGCTTCTAACGTGGGGATCCCTTTTTCCACCCACTCTCTGGCACCCTGTCCAATTTCCCGCAGTCCCAGAACTCTCAAATTAATATTTTTATAAAAAAAGAAGAACCGCTGTCAGTCAAGCCGCCCAACCATGCATATCCCCCCCCCACAGCATGTGAGTGAAGAACACTTACTAAAAAATAAGTGAAAGAGTGGGAGGGCACCTCACGTATGCATCACCAGGGAGGCTACCAGCAGGTTCTCGCCAGTATGCCCACATATATCATCATCGGTTGCCCACTCACGGAAACAAAGAAAATAGTGTCCAATAGAGAGACAAGAAGAGCAGAAAAAAAGAGTTAACTGTCCCAAAACATAAACCCCGTGATATGCAGAGAACAGTGTGTTCCATGCAATTAAAATCGAGTTAAGACTCACTGTTAGGTTACCCTCTTTATTTGCAAATGTGAGCTTACTCGGGTTAAAAGCACTGCATGTTGCTAACCTTTTCCAAGAAGGCCAACATGTTTCATTGCCAATTACGTATGTTGTGGCAAATTCGTCAGGGCGTGGGGTTCAATCACTCGCCTCTCTGGACAATACTTTGTGTGATGCGGATAGGCTGATGAAACAAAAAGAACAGCGGTTCTATCTCAATAAAACTGGTGAACCAGATAAAATTAATTTACAACGTAATGTATATTCTTTAATCTTTGGTCTTTAATCGTATATAGTTACCCGGTGTCGGCAGAGGGCTTTCATACCAGCCTGCACCAGACCAACAGGGGTGTGTTCATCACTCTTGCCCCTGGATTAGAAAACACTACCGTTGTTTATCGTTACACCTGTGGAAATAATATCAAAACCTTACATCAACACTACAAATAATGTGTGCCTTTCATCTTCGTCAACTGTATAACGACCCTATCTCAATGCCATCGTGTGCCAAATGTCGTGTTCATGAAAGCTAACAATCAGTAGACCCCTGTCATTTCCATGTGTGCGTATCGTTACCCACCACATGCACATCGATGAGAACTCTGACCACTATGATATGCCCCAGCAGTATTGCACAACATCTCTGATTTATTTGGGCCATCTCATCAAGTTCACGCATACAATATCCCTTCATTACTCCCTCATACAGGACTTATCCCCCGCTCTTAAAATCCTTTTTGCTCATGGAGAATAGTGCCGGCATAACGATATCGCCGGTAGCTCAGCCCTGGTAGCCTATAAGCATGCTCTTACCGCACCCGCGTTTACACCGAGCAGCGTCTCGTCCCAGCTTCGAAACGCGCCGGCCGCCGGAGCAATATCTAACCGTAGCTGTTCTACGCGCCCATTGCGTGTAGACCATGTGACCACGCAATGATGTAAAAACCGGCTGATTTTCCACACCACTGTGGCGGCCATATTGGAACGCACATAAATTCAAATATTCTTATAGCTCTCATTTATCAGATGCAATATGCTTCTCCTTAAAACTTAACCATTAGTGCCTAGGGTCAATATTTATGTTAACTTCGCTGTCAAGTACATTTTTATATCCTGACTCCCCGGACCGTCATCCAAAAAGGACACTTGTCACGAAGGTCATTGTAATATTCAAATGAGGTATACTCATTCATTCCTCCCGATATTGCCTCAAACAGTCCTATTTTCAGTGTTCTGGGATAATGCCAAAAAGGATTTGTTAAAAAGACCGAGTCCTTATATACTCGTAGTGCACTGCGTAAAATTCTTATTACATCTAACAATGCCACTGCTCTGATGTTGCTCAGATCTTGTCGTTTCGATCAGTGCAATAGCCATGATGTTATACAGTCCTTATTCACATTTTGACTTATTATCTTATTGCTTGCATCAGTACAAGCACCCTGACGTTCTACAGATCTTATAACTCACATCAGTGCATATACATTGATATTTTACAGTGCACTTACACACCTCCACCCCCAGCTATCTCGGCAACTAGAGGGTTCTGTTCCCTATATTTAAGAGCACCCAGGATATTAATCTCTTGTGTGTTGGAGTTCCTACGCAGTCCAGACCCCAGCTTAGTGCACAAGTCAGTTGTAGAGCCCTACAATCTACTGACTTTGTTCCATTCAATGTGGTCATTCAATCCTGTTTGATCCACTCTCTTGGAGAAGATCCAGCGGGCTTCTTTGTTTGCCAGTATACTTTCGATACTGTCACTGCCAGCCATTACCCTCTCCAGAACAACCCACCTCAGTGCTCGAATGTCATGTTTGTGTTCATTAAAGTGCTGTACCAAACGCGTAGTGAGCTTGCCTGCCTTGATGCTCTTGAATCCGCACTTTTACTTTCTTGGTTGTTAAACCAATATACTGTAGCCCACACTGGCATGTTAGTCTGTATATGACATTAACTGTATTACAGTTTGAGAACTTATTCAAATGCCAGGCTGAGTGATGAACTGTACTGTTGGTGGAGATTTTAGAACTAGAGGAAACCCTGAACAGAGATACAACCATTAGTTCGATACTAAAGATCAATTGCAGCGGATCCAAGAGGACCTGGCAGAGTATAAGAATTATATGGTTAATCAGAAAATAAAGGGGTTACGAAGAAATCTTTAGAGGTACACACATGAGTGGGTTTTTCCCTATGTAGATGATAAATACTACCAAAGGGAAGTGAACAAGTGTCCCAATTGAATTACCAGAGGGGAGGTAGACAACAGCAGAGGAGAACACCCCAGAACTGGACTTTTGATAACACCTCGAGTGAGGAAGAAGAGGGGGCACAGCCACCTAATCCGGGCAGAGTAAGGTTTGACCCACAGTCCAAGTCCAACGAGGATTTAGGCGCTCTGTTGCGTTCTTTTTTAGGACACACTCACAGGGGCAACAGAGGAGGAGGGGCACAGAGGGGCCGAGGGCGTGCCCAACAGAGCCAGGGACAGCAATGGCCAATGTTCTCGCCGCGCATAACCCGCAGTCGGGGCAGGACCCCGCTCTAAATAATATAGTCATGAATTTATCAGACTATGAATTGACATCTAACGAGATCCGGGTCCTTAATAAAGGATTGGGGTATGTCCCCACCCCACGACATGATGCCTTCAAATGTAGGACTGAATTCCATGAAACAATGAGGAAAATCAAACTTAAAAAATTCTTTGCCAATAAAGTTGTAGAACCACAGTCGATATTTTCGACTAATTTGCGACGTCCCTCCCAGTTTTGTCCTCCCAGCTCATCAGTAGGACCTGAGGTCCTGGTATTCGAACAGAAGGTCTTGGAAGAGATCTCGAAATTGGAACAACTTGATCAACGAAATGGTTTTAATAATATGAGCCATGCAGATTGGGAGGCAGTAAAGACACTACAGGACAATGACGCCATAACTATAAAGTCCGCCGATAAAGGCGGGGCTGTTGTAGTTATGAATACCACCGATTATGACAACGAAGTGTTAAGACTGTTGAGTGAGCGTAAAAACTATCACCCCCTTCCTAGAGAACCCCTGTGTGAACTCCAAGATCTGATCACTAAGATGGTGGCGGAAGCCAGCAGTAAGAAGTGGATAACGAGCAAGGAGGCCGAGTTTCTTGTTAACATCAAGCCTAGAACTCCGGCCTTCTATATATTACCTAAGGTGAGCACAGCGGCCCCCTCCGGGGCGCCCGATAGTATCGGGAATTTCTTCCGTCCTTGAGCCGTTGTCCCAATTTGCGGACTTCTTTTTAAGAGAGTCTGTCCTGAAGCAACCATCATATGTACAGGATACTACAGATATCCTGAATACCCTTAATGATTTGGCATTTGACTCCAAGCAACAATTTTTAGTTACAATTGACATAGAGTCATTGTATACTAGTATCCCCCAGGAAGCTACGCTGGTGGCAGCAGCAAGAGCCCTGGGTGAACAAGAATGGTTCTATGACACCCCTCAGTCGTTCGTGCTTCAATGCATTGAACTTGCCCTGACACGCAATTACTTTTGTTACAAAGATGATTTATACTAGCAAGTGTCCGGTACATCAATGGGCGCAACCTTTGCGCCCAGTCTGGCCTGCATTTATGTAGGCCAGTTTGAGGAACACTTCTTGTACCACTCGTCAAACCCCTTCCAGAGACACATTGGTCTCTGGAAGAGGTACATTGACGACGTTTTGTGTATATGGACTGGAGAAGAGAGCACCCTTTTGGAATTTCTGGACTGGTTGAATAGCCTTGACACTTGCCTGCGGTTCACGTGGACAAAAAGTAACGAACATGCTGTATACCTAGATCTTGACATCACTGTACAAGAGAGTAAACTGTGTACTACGGTCCATCAGAAAGGGACTGATAGGAATTCACTGTTACACTATCAGTCCTATCATCCGAGATCCCTGCGGGATAATTTGCCCGTAGGCCAATTTTTGAGATACTGACGTAATTGCACGACTGTTGAGTCTCTCTCGCAGCAAGCCGAAGATTTGGTGGGCAAATTGATGCAAAGAGCCTATCCCATAAAGATAGTTAACAGGGCTCGCAAAAGAGCACGTAATACTCCCCGGGAGGCTCTATTAGAAAAGAACACAAGAGTAGCAGGTGACTGCCTACCAGTAGTTATGACATTCGACCCTTTAGCCTATAAGATAAGACATGTGATGAGGAGACAATGGTCATTGCTGTCCACTGCTGACTTTAAAATGCCACGACCCAGATTCACATTCAGACGTGCGAGTAATTTGAAAGACAAACTTGTGCATACACGACAAGTACAGAGATCAAAAGTTACTACGATGCCAGCCAGACACTATCCGTGTGGGGGGTGTTCGGTATGTGAATTAACAGAGAAAACTAATACTGTGCAGCTGCACAACGGTAGAACATGGCATTTGAATAAGTTCTCAAACTGTAATACAGTTAATGTCATATACAGACTAACATGCCAGGGTGGGCTACAGTATATTGGTTTAACAACCAGGAAAGTAAAAGTGCGGATTCAAGAGCACTTAAGTACCATCAAGGCAGGCAAGCTCACTACGCATTTGGTACAGCACTTTAATGAACACAAACATGACATTCGAGCACTGAGGTGGGTTGTTCTGGAGAGGGTAATGGCTAGCAGTGGCAGTATCGAAAGTATACTGGCAAACAAAGAAGCCCGCTGGATCTTCTCCGAGAGAGTGGATCAAACAGGATTGAATGACCACATTGAATGGAACAAAGTCAGTAGATTGTAGGGCTCTACAACTGACTTGTGCACTAAGTTGGGGTCTGGACTGCGTAGGAACTCCAACACACAAGAGATTAATATCCTGGGTGCTCTTAAATATAGGGAACAGAACCCTCTAGTTGCCGAGATAGCTGGGGGTGGAGGTGTGTAAGTGCACTGTAAAATATCAATGTATGTGCACTGATGTGATTTATAAGATCTGTAGAACATCAGGGTGCTTGTCCTGATGCAAGCAATAAGATAATGAGTCAAAATGTGAATAAGGACTGTATAACATCATGGCTATTGCACTGATCGAAACGACAAGATCTGAGCAACATCAGAGCAGTGGCATTGTTGGATGTAATAAGAATTTTACGCAGTGCACTACGAGTATATAAGGACTCGGTCTTTTTAACAAATCCTTTTTGGCATTATCCCAGAACATTGAAAATTGGACTGTTTGAGGCAATATCGGGAGGAATGAATGAGTATACCTCATTTGAATATTACAATGACCTTCGTTTCAAGTGTCCTTTTTGGATGACGGTCCGGGGAGTCAGGACATAAAAATGTACTTGACATCGAAGTTAACATAAATATTGACCCTAGGCACTAATGGTTAAGTTTTAAGGAGAAGCACATTGCATCTGATAAATGAGAGCTATAAGAATATTTGAATTTATGTGCGTTCCAATATGGCCGCCGCAGTGGTGTGGAAAATCAGCCGGTTTTTACATCATTGCGTGGTCACATGGTCTACACGCAATGGGCGCGTAGAACAGCTACGGTTAGATATTGCTCCGGCGGCCGGCGCGTTTCGAAGCTGGGACGAGATGCTGCTCGGTGTAAACGCGGGTGCGGTAAGAGCATGCTTACTGGCTACCAGGGCTGAGCTACCGGCGATATCGTTATGCCGGCACTATTCTCCATGAGCAAAAAGGATGTTAAGAGTGGGGGATAAGTCCTGTATAAGGGAGTAATGAAGGGAGATTGTACACGTGAACTTAATGAGATGGCCCAAATAAATCAGAGATGTTGTGCAATACTGCTGGGGCATATCATAGTGGTCAGAGTTCTCATCGATGTGCATGTAGTGGGTAACGATACGCACACATGGAAATGACAGGGGTCTACTGATTGTTAGCTTTCATGAACACGACATTTGGCACATGATGGCATTGAGATAGGGTCGTTATACAGTTGACGAAGATGAAAGGCACACATTATTTGTAGTGTTGATGTAAGGTTTTGATATTATTTCCACAGGTGTAACGATAAACAACGGTAGTGTTTTCTAATTCAGGGGCAAGAGTGATGAACACACCCCTGTTGGTCTGGTGCAGGCTGGTATGAAAGCCCTCTGCCGACACCGGGTAACTATATACGATTGAAGACCAAAGATTAAAGAATATACATTACGTTGTAAATTAATTTTATCTGGTTGACCAGTTTTATTGAGATAGAACCGCTGTTCTTTTTGTTTCGTCAGCCTATCCGCATCACACAAAGTATTGTCCAGAGGGGCGAGTGATTGAACCCCACGCCCTGACGAATTTGCCACAACATACGTAATTGGCAATGAAACATGTTGGCCTTCTTGGAAAAGGTTAGCAACATGCAGTGCTTTTAACCCGACTAAGCTCACATTTGCAAATAAAGAGGGTAACCTAACAGTGAGTCTTAACTCGATTTTAATTGCATGGAACACACTGTTCTCTGCATATCATGGGGTTTATGTTTTGAGACAGTTAACTCTTTTTTTCTGCTCTTCTTGTCTCTCTATTGGACACTATTTTCTTTGTTTCCGTGAGTGGGCAACCGATGATGATATACGTGGGCATACTGGCGAGAACCTGCTGGTAGCTTCCCTGGTGTTGCATACGTGAGGTGCCCTCCCACTCTTTCACTTATTTTTTAGTAAGTGTTCTTCACTCACATGCTGTGGGGGGGGGGATATGCATGGTTGGGCGGCTTGACTGACAGCGGTTCTTCATTTTTTATAAAAATATTAATTTGAGAGTTCTGGGACTGCGGGAAATTGGACAGGGTGCCAGAGAGTGGGTGGAAAAAGGGATCCCCACGTTAGAAGCAGCTCCTAAGAGTAACATTGAAGAAACTCTCTCATAGCCAGGTCTCTATTGAATTGATGATTTGTGAGAGGAGGGTGGCCTGGTGATTTCCCTCTATAACTCCTTGTAGTGAATAGTTTTTGAACGGCAGCTCAGCCGTGAGAGCTTGTTGAATAATAAACCTTTTTTTAGAAATTTGTTTAGACTGGATCAACCAGATAAGTCTCTTATAGTCAGCAGCATGTTCTGTTTGACTTGAGGTTCACCTGTGGAATATATACTCTTTACTAAAAACATTGTTGAGAAGGGATGGACAGGAATTGTTTGGCGCTCTCTGACGACCAGATCGCAGCTATTCTGGCAGGTCCTTCATTGTTTCCAGATTCATCCTTAACCAACACTAGTTCAGCACAAGAAGAATGGGAAAGGTTAAGTAACACCAAAAAACGTCAGGTCAGGGTGGCTCTGCATGGAGCTCTTATGACAGAGTACCTCCGTGCTGGAGCGGCACCAGCTAGTCTACTAGTGAGAATAGAGCCCCGTATTTTCCTACAAGACAAGAAATTCAGACTAGATTGGAGTTATATTGCCAATAAATGCATGAGAGATTGGCTGATATTAATTATCAACACGGCAAAGAGGCTGAGTGATGAACTGTTGGTGGAGATTTTAGAACTAGAGGAAACCCTGAAGAGAGATACAACCATTAGTGATACTAAAGAACAATTGCAGCGGATCCAAGAGGACCTGGCAGAGTATAAGAATTATATGGGTAATCAGAAAATAAAGGGGTTACAAAGAAATCTTGAGAGGTACACACATGAGTGGGCTTTTCCCTATGTAGATGATAAATACTACCAACAGGGAAGTGAACAAGTGTCCCAATTGAATTACCAGAGGGGAGGTAGACAACAGCAGAGGAGAACACCCCAGAACTGGACTTTTGATAACACCTCGAGTGAGGAAGAAGAGGGGCACAGCCACCTAATCCGGGCAGAGTAAGGTTTGACCCACAGTCCAAGTCCAACGAGGATTTAGGCGCTCTGTTGCGTTCTTTTTTAGGACACACTCACAGGGGCAACAGAGGAGGAGGGGCACACAGGGGCCGAGGGCATGCCCGACAGAACCAGGGACAGCAATGGCCAATGTTCTCGCCGCGCATAACCCGCAGTCGGGGCAGGACCCCGCTCTAAATAATTTAGTCATGAATTTATCAGACTATGAATTGACATCTAACGAGATCCGGGTCCTTAATAAAGGATTGGGGTATGTCCCCACCCCACGACACGATGCCTTCAAATGTAGGACTGAATTCCATGAAACAATGAGGAAAATCAAACTTAAAAAATTCTTTGCCAATAAAGTTGTAGAACCACAGTCGATATTTTCAACTAATTTGCGACGTCCCTCCCAGTTTTGTCCTCTCAGCTCATCAGTAGGACCTGAGGTCCTGGTATTCGAACAGAAGGTCTTGGAAGAGATCTCGAAATTGGAACAACTTGATCAACGAAATGGTTTTAATAATATGAGCCATGCAGATTGGGAGGCAGTAAAGACACTACAGGACAATGACGCCATAACTATAAAGTCCGCCGATAAAGGCGAGGCGGTTGTAGTTATGAATACCACTGATTATGGCAACGAGGTGTTAAGGCTGTTGAGTGAGCGTAAAAATTATCACCCCCTCCCTAGAGACCCCCTGTGTGAACTCCAAGATCTGATCACTAAGATGGTGGCGGAAGCCAGGAGTAAGAAGTGGATAACAAGCAAGGAGGCCGAGTTTCTTGTTAACATCAAGCCTAGCACTCCGGCCTTCTATATATTACCTAAGGTGCATAAAGCACAGCGGCCCCTCCGGGGCGCCCGATAGTATCAGGAATTTCTTCCGTCCTTGAGCCATTGTCCCAATTTGCGGACTTCTTTTTAAGAGAGTCTGTCCTGAAGCAACCATCATATGTACAGGATACTACAGATATCCTGAATACCCTAAATGATTTGGCATTTGACTCCACGCAACAATTTTTTCTTACAATTGACATAGAGTCATTGTATACTAGTATCCCCCAGGAAGCTACGCTGGTGGCAGCAGCAAGAGCCCTGGGTGAACAAGAATGGTTCTATGACACCCCTCAGTCGTTCGTGCTTCAATGCATTGAACTTGCCCTGACACGCAATTACTTTTGTTACAAAGATGATTTATACTTGCAAGTGTCCGGTACATCAATGGGCGCAACTTTTGCGCCCAGTCTGGCCTGCATTTATGTAGGCCAGTTTGAGGAACACTTCTTGTACCACTCGTCAAACCCCTTCCAGAGACACATTGGTCTCTGGAAGAGGTACATTGACGACGTTTTGTGTATATGGACTGGAGAAGAGAGCACCCTTTTGGAATTTCTGGACTGGTTGAATAGCCTTGACACTTGTCTGCGGTTCACGTGGACGAAAAGTAACGAACATGCTGTATACCTAGATCTTGACATCACTGTACAAGAGAGTAAACTGTGTACTACGGTCCATCAGAAAGGGACTGATAGGAATTCACTGTTACACTATCAGTCCTATCATCCAAGATCCCTGCGGGATAATTTGCCCGTAGGCCAATTTTTGAGATACTGACGTAATTGCACGACTGTTGAGTCTTTCTCGCAGCAAGCCGAAGATTTGGCGGGCAAATTGATGCAAAGAGCCTATCCCATAAAGATAGTTAACAGGGCTCGCAAAAGAGCACGTAATACTCCCCGGGAGGCTCTATTAGAAAAGAACACAAGAGTAGCAGGTGACTGCCTACCAGTAGTTATGACATTCGACCCTTTAGCCTCTAAGATAAGACATGTGATGAGGAGACAATGGTCATTGCTGTCCACTGCTGACTTTAAAATGCCACGACCCAGATTCACATTCAGACGTGCGAGTAATTTCAAAGACAAACTTGTGCATACACGACAAGTACAGAGATCAAAAGTTACTACGATGCCAGCCAGACACTATCCGTGTGGGGGGTGTTCGGTATGTGAATTAACAGAGAAAACTAATACTGTGCAGCTGCACAACGGTAGAACATGGCATTTGAATAAGTTCTCAAACTGTAATACAGTTAATGTCATATACAGACTAACATGCCAGGGTGGGCTACAGTATATTGGTTTAACAACCAGGAAAGTAAAAGTGCGGATTCAAGAGCACTTAAGTACCATCAAGGCAGGCAAGCTCACTACGCATTTGGTACAGCACTTTAATGAACACAAACATGACATTCGAGCACTGAGGTGGGTTGTTCTGGAGAGGGTAATGGCTAGCAGTGACAGTATCGAAAGTATACTGGCAAACAAAGAAGCCCGCTGGATCTTCTCCGAGAGAGTGGATCAAACAGGATTGAATGACCACATTGAATGGAACAAAGTCAGTAGATTGTAGGGCTCTACAACTGACTTGTGCACTAAGCTGGGGTCTGGACTGCGTAGGAACTCCAACACACAAGAGATTAATATCCTGGGTGCTCTTAAATATAGGGAACAGATCCCTCTAGTTGCCGAGATAGCTGGGGGTGGAGGTGTGTAAGTGCACTGTAAAATATCAATGTATGTGCACTGATGTGATTTATAAGATCTGTAGAACATCAGGGTGCTTGTACTGATGCAAGCAATAAGATAATGAGTCAAAATGTGAATAAGGACTGTATAACATCATGGCTATTGCACTGATCGAAACAACAAGATCTGAGCAACATCAGAGCAGTGGCATTGTTGGATGTAATAAGAATTTTACGCAGTGCACTACGAGTATATAAGGACTCGGTCTTTTTAACAAATCCTTTTTGGCATTATCCCAGAACACTGAAAATAGGACTGTTTGAGGCAATATCGGGAGGAATGAATGAGTATACCTCATTTGAATATTACAATGACCTTCGTTTCGAGTGTCCTTTTTGGATGACGGTCCGGGGAGTCAGGACATAAAAATGTACTTGACATCGAAGTTAACATAAATATTGACCCTAGGCACTAATGGTTAAGTTTTAAGGAGAAGCACATTGCATCTGATAAATGAGAGCTATAAGAATATTTGAATTTATGTGCGTTCCAATATGGCCGCCGCAGTGGTGTGGAAAATCAGCCGGTTTTTACATCATTGCGTGGTCACATGGTCTACACGCAATGGGCGCGTAGAACAGCTACGGTTAGATATTGCTCCGGCGGCCGGCGCGTTTCGAAGCTGGGACGAGACGCTGCTCGGTGTAAACGCGGGTGCGGTAAGAGCATGCTTACTGGCTACCAGGGCTGAGCTACCGGCGATATCGTTATGCCGGCACTATTCTCCATGAGCAAAAAGGATTTTAAGAGTGGGGGATAAGTCCTGTATAAGGGAGTAATGAAGGGAGATTGTACACGTGAACTTAATGAGATGGCCCAAATAAATCAGAGATGTTGTGCAATACTGCTGGGGCATATCATAGTGGTCAGAGTTCTCATCGATGTGCATGTAGTGGGTAACGATACGCACACATGGAAATGACAGGGGTCTACTGATTGTTAGCTTTCATGAACACGACATTTGGCACATGATGGCATTGAGATAGGGTCGTTATACAGTTGACGAAGATGAAAGGCACACATTATTTGTAGTGTTGATGTAAGGTTTTGATATTATTTCCACAGGTGTAACGATAAACAACGGTAGTGTTTTCTAATTCAGGGGCAAGAGTGATGAACACACCCCTGTTGGTCTGGTGCAGGCTGGTATGAAAGCCCTCTGCCGACACCGGGTAACTATATACGATTGAAGACCAAAGATTAAAGAATATACATTACGTTGTAAATTAATTTTATCTGGTTGACCAGTTTTATTGAGATAGAACCGCTGTTCTTTTTGTTTCGTCAGCCTATCCGCATCACACAAAGTATTGTCCAGAGGGGCGAGTGATTGAACCCCACGCCCTGACGAATTTGCCACAACATACGTAATTGGCAATGAAACATGTTGGCCTTCTTGGAAAAGGTTAGCAACATGCAGTGCTTTTAACCCGACTAAGCTCACATTTGCAAATAAAGAGGGTAACCTAACAGTGAGTCTTAACTCGATTTTAATTGCATGGAACACACTGTTCTCTGCATATCATGGGGTTTATGTTTTGAGACAGTTAACTCTTTTTTTCTGCTCTTCTTGTCTCTCTATTGGACACTATTTTCTTTGTTTCCGTGAGTGGGCAACCGATGATGATATACGTGGGCATACTGGCGAGAACCTGCTGGTAGCTTCCCTGGTGTTGCATACGTGAGGTGCCCTCCCACTCTTTCACTTATTTTTTAGTAAGTGTTCTTCACTCACATGCTGTGGGGGGATATGCATGGTTGGGCGGCTTGACTGACAGCGGTTCTTCATTTTTTATAAAAATATTAATTTGAGAGTTCTGGGACTGCGGGAAATTGGACAGGGTGCCAGAGAGTGGGTGGAAAAAGGGATCCCCACGTTAGAAGCAGCTCCTAAGAGTAACATTGAAGAAACTCTCTCATAGCCAGGTCTCTATTGAATTGATGATTTGTGAGAGGAGGGTGGCCTGGTGATTTCCCTCTATAGCTCCTTGTAGTGAATAGTTTTTGAACGGCAGCTCAGCCGTGAGAGCTTGTTGAATAATAAACCTTTTTTTAGAAATTTGTTTAGACTGGATCAACCAGATAAGTCTCTTATAGTCAGCAGCATGTTCTGTTTGACTTGAGGTTCACCTGTGGAATATATACTCTTTACTAAAAACATTGTTGAGAAGGGATGGACAGGAATTGTTTGGCGCTCTCTGACGACCAGATCGCAGCTATTCTGGCAGGTCCTTCATTGTTTCCAGATTCATCCTTAACCAACACTAGTTCAGCACAAGAAGAATGGGAAAGGTTAAGTAACACCAAAAAACGTCAGGTCAGGGTGGCTCTGCATGGAGCTCTTATGACAGAGTACCTCCGTGCTGGAGCGGCACCAGCTAGTCTACTAGTGAGAATAGAGCCCCGTATTTTCCTACAAGACAAGAAATTCAGACTAGATTGGAGTTATATTGCCAATAAATGCATGAGAGATTGGCTGATATTAATTATCAACACGGCAAAGAGGCTGAGTGATGAACTGTTGGTGGAGATTTTAGAACTAGAGGAAACCCTGAAGAGAGATACAACCATTAGTGATACTAAAGAACAATTGCAGCGGATCCAAGAGGACCTGGCAGAGTATAAGAATTATATGGGTAATCAGAAAATAAAGGGGTTACAAAGAAATCTTGAGAGGTACACACATGAGTGGGCTTTTCCCTATGTAGATGATAAATACTACCAACAGGGAAGTGAACAAGTGTCCCAATTGAATTACCAGAGGGGAGGTAGACAACAGCAGAGGAGAACACCCCAGAACTGGACTTTTGATAACACCTCGAGTGAGGAAGAAGAGGGGGCACAGCCACCTAATCCGGGCAGAGTAAGGTTTGACCCACAGTCCAAGTCCAACGAGGATTTAGGCGCTCTGTTGCGTTCTTTTTTAGGACACACTCACAGGGGCAACAGAGGAGGAGGGGCACAGAGGGGCCGAGGGCATGCCCGACAGAACCAGGGACAGCAATGGCCAATGTTCTCGCCGCGCATAACCCGCAGTCGGGGCAGGACCCCGCTCTAAATAATTTAGTCATGAATTTATCAGACTATGAATTGACATCTAACGAGATCCGGGTCCTTAATAAAGGATTGGGGTATGTCCCCACCCCACGACACGATGCCTTCAAATGTAGGACTGAATTCCATGAAACAATGAGGAAAATCAAACTTAAAAAATTCTTTGCCAATAAAGTTGTAGAACCACAGTCGATATTTTCGACTAATTTGCGACGTCCCTCCCAGTTTTGTCCTCCCAGCTCATCAGTAGGACCTGAGGTCCTGGTATTCGAACAGAAGGTCTTGGAAGAGATCTCGAAATTGGAACAACTTGATCAACGAAATGGTTTTAATAATATGAGCCATGCAGATTGGGAGGCAGTAAAGACACTACAGGACAATGACGCCATAACTATAAAGTCCGCCGATAAAGGCGAGGCGGTTGTAGTTATGAATACCACTGATTATGGCAACGAGGTGTTAAGGCTGTTGAGTGAGCGTAAAAACTATCACCCCCTCCCTAGAGACCCCCTGTGTGAACTCCAAGATCTGATCACTAAGATGGTGGCGGAAGCCAGGAGTAAGAAGTGGATAACGAGCAAGGAGCCCGAGTTTCTTGTTAACATCAAGCCTAGCACTCCGGCCTTCTATATATTACCTAAGGTACATAAAGCACAGCGGCCCCCTCCGGGGCGCCCGATAGTATCGGGAATTTCTTCCGTCCTTGAGCCATTGTCCCAATTTGCGGACTTCTTTTTAAGAGAGTCTGTCCTGAAGCAACCATCATATGTACAGGATACTACAGATATCCTGAATACCCTAAATGATTTGGCATTTGACTCCACGCAACAATTTTTTCTTACAATTGACATAGAGTCATTGTATACTAGTATCCCCCAGGAAGCTACGCTGGTGGCAGCAGCAAGAGCCCTGGGTGAACAAGAATGGTTCTATGACACCCCTCAGTCGTTCGTGCTTCAATGCATTGAACTTGCCCTGACACGCAATTACTTTTGTTACAAAGATGATTTATACTTGCAAGTGTCTGGTACATCAATGGGCGCAACTTTTGCGCCCAGTCTGGCCTGCATTTATGTAGGCCAGTTTGAGGAACACTTCTTGTACCACTCGTCAAACCCCTTCCAGAGACACATTGGTCTCTGGAAGAGGTACATTGACGACGTTTTGTGTATATGGACTGGAGAAGAGAGCAGCCTTTTGGAATTTCTGGACTGGTTGAATAGCCTTGACACTTGTCTGCGGTTCACGTGGACGAAAAGTAACGAACATGCTGTATACCTAGATCTTGACATCACTGTACAAGAGAGTAAACTGTGTACTACGGTCCATCAGAAAGGGACTGATAGGAATTCACTGTTACACTATCAGTCCTATCATCCGAGATCCCTGCGGGATAATTTGCCCGTAGGCCAATTTTTGAGATACCGACGTAATTGCACGACTGTTTAGATTTTCTCGCAGCAAGCCGAAGATTTGGCGGGCAAATTGATGCAAAGAGCCTATCCCAAAAAGATAGTTAACAGGGCTCGCAAAAGAGCACGTAATACTCCCCGGGAGGCTCTATCAGAAAAGAACACAAGAGAAGCAGGTGACTGCCTACCAGTAGTTATGACATTCGACCCTTTAGCCTCTAAGATAAGACTTGTGATGAGGAGACATTGGTTATTGCTGTCCACTGCTGACTTTAAAATGCCACGACCCAGATTCGCATTCAGACGTTCGAGTAATTTGAAAGACAAACTTGTGCATACACAACAAGTACAGAAATCAAAAGTTACTACGATGCAAGCCGGACACTATCCATGTGGGGGGTGTTCGGTATGTGAATTAACAGAGAAAACCAATACTGTGCAGCTGCACAACGGTAGAACATGGCATTTGAATAAGTTCTCAAACTGTAATACAGTTAATGTCATATACAGACTAACATGCCAGTGCGGGCTACAGTATCTTGGTTTAACATCCAGGAAAGTAAAAGTGCGGATTCAAGAGTATTTAAGTACCATCAAGGCAGGCAAGCTCACTACGCGTTTGGTACAGCACTTTAATGAACACAAACATGACATTCGAGCATTGAGGTGGGTTGTTCTGGAGAGGGTAATGGCTGGCAGTGACAGTATCGAAAGTATACTGGCAAACAAAGAAGCCCGCTGGATCTTCTCCGAGAGAGTGGATCAAACAGGATTGAATGACCACATTGAATGGAACAAAGTCAGTAGATTGTAGGGCTCTACAACTGACTTGTGCACTAAGCTGGGGTCTGGACTGCGTAGGAACTCCAACACACAAGAGATTAATATCCAGGGTGCTCTTAAATATAGGGAACAGAACCCTCTAGTTGCCGAGATAGCTGGGGGTGGAGGTGTGTAAGTGCACTGTAAAATATCAATGTATGTGCACTGATGTGAGTTATAAGATCTGTAGAACATCAGGGTGCTTGTACTGATGCAAGCAATAAGATAATAAGTCAAAATGTGAATAAGGACTGTATAACATCATGGCTATTGCACTGATCGAAACGACAAGATCTGAGCAACATCAGAGCAGTGGCATTGTTGGATGTAATAAGAATTTTACGCAATGCACTACGAGTATATAAGGACTCGGTCTTTTTAACAAATCCTTTTTGGCATTATCCCAGAACACTGAAAATAGGACTGTTTGAGGCAATATCGGGAGGAATGAATGAGTATACCTCATTTGAATATTACAATGACCTTCGTGACGAGTGTCCTTTATGGTTGACGGTCCGGGGAGTCAGGACATAAAAATGTACTTGACAGCGAAGTTAACATAAATATTGACCCTAGGCACTAATGGTTAAGTTTTAAGGAGACGCACATTGCATCTGATAAGTGAGAGCTATAAGAATATTTGAATTTATGTGCGTTCCAATATGGCCGCCGCAGTGGTGTGGAAAATCAGCCGGTTTTTACATCATTGCGTGGTCACATGGTCTACACGCAATGGGCGCGTAGAACAGCTACGGGTAGATATTGCTCTGGCGGCCGGCGCGTTTCGAAGCTGGGACGAGACGCTGCTCGGTGTAAACGCGGGTGCGGTAAGAGCATGCTTATAGGCTACCAGGGCTGAGCTACCGGCGATATCGTTATGCCGGCACTATTCTCCATGAGCAAAAAGGATTTTAAGAGCGGGGGATAAGTCCTGTATAAGGGAGTAATGAAGGGAGATTGTACGTGTGAACTTGATGAGATGGCCCAAATAAATCAGAGATGTTGTGCAATACTGCTGGGGCATATCATAGTGGTCAGAGTTCTCATCGATGTGCATGTAGTGGGTAACGATACGCGCACATGGAAATGACAGGGGTCTACTGATTGTTAGCTTTCATGAACACGACATTTGGCACACGATGGCATTGAGATAGGGTCGTTATACAGTTGACGAAGATGAAAGGCACACATTATTTGTAGTGTTGATGTAAGGTTTTGATATTATTTCCACAGGTGTAACGATAAACAACGGTAGTGTTTTCTAATCCAGGGGCAAGAGTGATGAACACACCCCTGTTGGTCTGGTGCAGGCTGGTATGAAAGCCCTCTGCCGACACCGGGTAACTATTTACGATTGAAGACCAAAGATTAAAGAATATACATTACGTTGTAAATTAATTTTATCTGGTTGACCAGTTTTATTGAGATAGAACCGCTGTTCTTTTTGTATCGTCAGCCTATCCGCATCACACAAAGTATTGTCCAGAGAGGCGAGTGATTGAACCCCACGCCCTGACGAATTTGCCACAACATACGTAATTGGCAATGAAACATGTTGGCCTTCTTGGAAAAGGTTAGCAACATGCAGTGCTTTTAACCCGAGTAAGCTCACATTTGCAAATAAAGAGGGTAACCTAACAGTGAGTCTTAACTCGATTTTAATTGCATGGAACACACTGTTCTCTGCATATCACGGGGTTTATGTTTTGGGACAGTTAACTCTTTTTTTCTGCTCTTCTTGTCTCTCTATTGGACACTATTTTCTTTGTTTCCGTGAGTGGGCAACCGATGATGATATACGTGGGCATACTGGCGAGAACCTGCTGGTAGCCTCCCTGGTGTTGCATACGTGAAGTGCCCTCCCACTCTTTCACTTATTTTTTAGTCAGTGTTCTTCACTCACATGCTGTGGGGGGGATATGCATGGTTGGGCGGCTTGACTGACAGCGGTTCTTCATTTTTTATAAAAATATTAATTTGTGAGTTCTGGGACTGAGGGAAATTGGACAGGGTGCCAGAGAGTGGGTGGAAAAAGGGATCCCCCTGTTAGAAGCAGCTCCTAAGAGTAACATTGAAGAAACTCTCTCATAGCCAGGTCTCTATTGTATTGATGATTTGTGAGAGGAGGGTGGCCTGGTGATTTCCCTCTATAGCTCCTTGTAGTGAATAATACCCATTTTGTGTAGCCTGCCAGTGTGCTTTCCCCATAGGCCTGCATGTCTTCTTTGTTTGTGGCCATGCCATCTTGAATGGTTGTTGTGACCATATGGCTGGTGGCCATTTTGTGTAGCCAGTCAGTGTGCTTTTGCCATAGGCCTGCATGTATTCTCTGAAATTGAGACCATGCGTCCATGCTCAGTATTAGTTGTCGTTGATGGATGGCCGTGTTGCACTGGCTGGCAGCTATTTTATGCGTCCAGCCAGTGTGGCCCTTTGCCATAGGCTTGCATGGATGGTTGTCAATGATAGCAGTTTAATAAATTAATATGCTTGCGGATATTTTCACTTATCTTTAATTTTTTTCAATTTTTTTTTTAATTTTAGTTGCTTTAATTAAAAAAAATTGTTTTATTTTTTATTTTTATTTTTATTATATACATTTTTTAAGAATGTATTTTGATTAATTTAATTTACAATTTTTCGTCTTAGTTTTTATTGTAATTTTGTAATTAACATTTTTTAAAAACTTTAAAAAAAACATTTCTTCAATAGTTTTTATATTCATTTTTTTATTGAAATTTTTTTAATGATTTTTTTCTTTTGTTCTAAAATTGTTTTTTTCCATTTTCCTAACATCTGGCATCAACCCCATGACTTACATAGGTGCACTGCGCAGCAGCATTCCTTTGTCACCTGCACATTCCAGTGTCACATCCCAACGTGATGCATATAAACCAAAGAGTTACATCTGTCTGTTGTTGTTGCTCTTTCTGATCCTTCCTGAGTGTACTGTACACAATGAAAGTTTGTTGGTGTGGTTTCATGAATGGATAGTTCTAATGTATTATTGCTAAGTCACCACACTAAGGGGTCGATTCCGATCTCGCTAGGGAAGCCCTCTGTCCGACTCGGATCCGGAGTGCTTTCCGACCGACTCGTGCTCCGGGGCTCCGGGTGCACGAGTACGATGCGAACAAGCGCTGACCGACACGGGTCGGTCGGAGCCCCATTGAAGTCAATGAGAGCCTGTTGTACGACGCGTACACAGGCTCCCATGGACGACAGAGGTACTTTGTGCACAAGGGCGCCCCCTGTAGTGGGGACGTATCTATGCAACCCGCGCCGTACAGGCATGTGTAGGGGGGCCCTTGGGTCCCCCCGTGCTGGACTCGTAAGGCTACGGGTGAAGGGGGTCCAGCGCGGACCCCCGAAGTCCGCTTCCCGGAGCGTTTACGTGTCAGAGGCTCCGACTCGATCCGGCTGTCCGAATCATGCATCGTACTGGCTCGGTCGGAAATCGCCTCCATTGCACGGCACGGATTGCTTACGGTCGAGTCGTACGGAGCGGTTTGGAGCCAAAAACGATTCGGTCGGCGATTTCGCGTATCTCGCATCGTACTTGCTCGTACGTACGGCTGTACGCATCAGTTGGGAAACACGCGTACGGCTCGTGCTTTTTCCGGCCGGTTCGCTTTCGGAGCCCTTCCGAGCGGGATCGGAATCGACCCCAAAATGATATTGTTTGCTTGTACTACTACTTGAACTGCAACAATGCCAAATTTCACTGATGTTTTTATTGCTTGTTTGCTTCTAGGTGCACAAGAGTGGAGATACCTCCCACAGTACTGCCAGACAGAAGGCCTATGCACAACGTGACGCGTGACTGAATACACAACACGGTCATCTTTTCAGCTTGTTGTGAAACTAAGTGCCACTGCCATCTGACAGCTTCAAGATGGCCCCAAAGAAAGGTGCTGCCAAAAAAGTGTCAGTGAGGCAGCCAGTGCAATCATGTCGACACCGACGAGTAGTAATGTTGAATTGGATTTGTCCCTTTCGCAAAGTAGTACACAATTGTTTCAGGAAACACAGCAAAGTGGACAGCAGCAGCAGTCAGCAATAGTACATTTGTCTGATGTTGTAGCAGAACAGGAGGTTGAGCTTCCTTCCGAGCAAGAAGTTGAACCTCCTCTTTTAGAATCATTGGCTCCCAGATCTCCAGCAAGGAAAAGGAAGGGTACTACTGCACCATCTTCTCCAAGCACTACTGATGTTGATGATAGGGACATGGAGTGAACCCCGACAGAGACCAGGAGACAACAGGAGAGGCAAGGGAAAAGAAAAGTTTCAGAAAGACGAAGGGGGAGTTTTATGAAGATTTTGCACCGTGTTTGTGTCACAAAAGTGAAGCAAATCAGCGCAAAATCTTTTTTTCCAATTTATTTCCATCGCTAAACTTGTTTAGCGCTGGAAATAACGGAAAAGTAATGCAAATGTGTGGCAGAAAAGTACTAACAGGCAGAGAATAACATCACAGGATTAAAAAAAACTGTGTTTTGATTATTTATTTTCTTCTAAAGGCTTTTCAAGTAACTATAAACAGAGTCAGACAATTTGAGTTGAAAAATAAATGACTTCTCATTGATGAGTACGGAATTATGCACTATATGGGGGACAAGTTGTGTGTGGTGCTAAAATAATGAAGCCATGCTCATTGCTAGCCATCGCCTTTGCTAGTTTGCTACTCTCTGCTGCTGTAGTTGACAATTATCCATTTTTAATTCAAATGGCACTGCTCTTTGCCAAATGCATTTCTCTTTCTACCCTGTCTCCAAAGAGGCAGATGAATAATAAATAAGATACTACATCAGTCACACACCTCATGTATAAAATGCGGATATTAATATATTATCCTGTCTGCCGTAAGTAGACGTTGAGGAAAATGAATCTAATGGACTGCACTACAGGTAAAGGAACGTACTATTTTGATTTTATTTGGCAGATTTTATTTGGCATATTCGTCACTGTGTATCCCATATGCCAAACTTGACATAAAATCATGCACTTAATCCCACTTTACTCTGTGGCCTCGCCCGCCACCACGTAATTCCAACAAATGTATTTGCTGGGCAGTAACCAAGGAAAGGAAACTTGATTTTCTCTATTGCAAGGGGTAGGGTAGAGGGATTAGACAGATAGGGTAGAGCTTTTTTTTAATATATAATAGAGGGGCCACTACTCTGATCATCGATTCATCATCTTTGGCTTATTCAGTCACCGTACAATTTGAAAGGGAAAAATCTGAACAAGTGTAAATTAACTCTCTTATGGGGAACAATGAAATATGTTCTGGAATCACTTCACATGGGTATTGCATTAAATGTGGCACATGCCAAGATTGGATTTCCCAATTTGGTAGGCTGGGACAGAAGAACTTAGGAAAAAATAAAGGAGTGAAGTGCTAAAAGTGACTCAGTGGGCGAAGGGATAACACACCTTGTGTGTTCGGTTTGCAATGCATTGAAAACATTGTATATGCTGCATTAACTGAAGCAGACGCATATTACACAGCCAACGTTGCAGTCACGAATTGATTGACCCATACTGCACTTTGGTCATAATTGGCAAAAATGCCATGGGCGGGGAAGGGGGATGATGAATGATAGGTAGGATACATCTGGCTCACTTAACAAATACAGCGAGTCAGGGGAGTAGAACAAAGAATAAAAATAAATAGATAACCCCCAATTAGAACCATAGCTTTGAACGATAGTGATAACCCTACATAAACCAAGTAAGCAGAGTAGGTGAGCAGCAGCATGCTCCTCATGAGAAGGAGCGCTGCCTTGCTTATTCATCCAATTAATCCAAATATTCATTCATCCTTTCATTCTAATTCACCCATAGCCACCGTGATTAAGCTTTACTTTCTCCCATCCAGTCTTTCATCAAAATTTCGAATACATTATCCACCCATTTAATAGCAACCCTTTCTTTAAACCATCCTTTCGCCCATCTACCGCTCACACTTTCACCCACCCACCCACCCTTTCACTCATATACCATTTCCTTTCTTTTAAGTTACCTTCCATTCTTTCATGTCTCCCTCAAGCCATCAAAGCTCATTATGTGTGATTTTGCTGCATTGCTGATAGAAGCCATAATAACTAAACCACCTCTGTGGCTGGGAAAGCTGGGGTGGGGGTTCACTACACGTTCATTTTTGATGACGACGAGCGACGCCATGACAATAGCTAGTGAGCATAGTAACTGCAAGAAATTATGTGACTTACCAGTGCCCGTCTCTGCTGCCGCTTCTCCCCCTCCAACTGACCCATCTCCTCCTGCAGCGGCACTGGAGCCAGCATTACCGATGTTCTGTGTGGCTAGAATAATACGTTAAACAAAATTTAGATCCCAGATACGCAATCCCAAATACAACTGCAATGCAGCACTACAGCTCAGTTAGCACATCAGTATCTTCCAAATATCACTCTGGGCATTTGATTGGTTGGTTCACAAAGTTAGACAAGCCAGGGATGGAATAATGGTCAATGAAAGACATATGGTGTTGGTTGGCAAATGCAATGGGAGTGGGACCTCATACTTTTTTTCCAGCCTTGCTGCACTGTCATGGGAAACTGCTGGTATACTGTAACTATAAATGAACAAGTCTACAGCACACTACTTGGCGGGGATAGGGGACCATGATGACCATGGCCATTCTCTTATGAACTAAACTGTGTTAGAGCTAGGCATAAGCAGGAAAAGGAAAGCATTCTCAACAAACATACATGGTGATTTTTATTTAAAATACTAGGTTATTAGGGCCTGCTATCTGAATCTTCACGATAGACAGCACCAACATTTCAATACCCCAATGTTATACCCTAAGAAGTCCACAACAATTTATTTATTTATTTATAAAGCGCAGCATTCATCCCGTAAGGATATCACGGCGCTGAAGTAGCAGGCTCGTAGTGGTCAGGGCTGTTACGGTAGATGACATCAGTCTTTGGGGAATAGGTGGATTTTTAGTTTCTTCCTGAATGCAGTGTAGTCTTTGATCAGCCGTAATTCCAGTGGAAGCTTGTTCCAATGGAGAGCTGCAAAGTATGAGAAAGTGCGTCCACCTGCCCTGGCCTTTCTGATCCTTTTGGTCTCAGCTAGCGCCTGCTGGTGTGACCTTAGGCACCTAGCAGGTGTGAACAATCATAAAAGGACTTACTAGGATCAGCAGAGCCATCTGCAGCAGTGCTGGCAGTCGGCGCCGGCTGACCAGATTCTCCCGGACCCTCAGAATCGTCCCTCTTCTTGCCCTTGGGTGCTGATGAAAGAAATTAAGAAGATAAATAAAAATAGATTAGTGACTCTATTAATAATCTCCACAAAATCTTAATGAAAAGCAAAAGCAGTCGCTAACACAGATCACCTATATTACAACTAGTTTCTAATAGAGTCTATTGCCTGTCGTTAAATCCATATTCCAAATCTCCTAAACAAAAACTACATTTGGAACCAATGTATTGCAGTGAATGATCTTTGATTCTATCTATTCCCATTTCTCAACACCCTTGATGTACCAACTCAGGCTCCCTTTTTTGAAATGCATAGATGCATACTTCATTTCACTGTGAATTCAATTAAATAACCTGGACTGTACGAGCCACATAAACAAATTCACAGAGAGAATCCGCTACTCAGTGATTCACTATAGTGACAGGAGAACATTCTGCAAAAGGCTTAATAATTATTCAGCCAAAGTGACCGCCGGATGAGTGCCATTAGGTAGCGGCACCTGCCTAGCAGAAACTAGGAACTGAATCACACAATAATATACCATTGTAAACTAAACATAACTTACCTCTGAGTGTGAGCAGCATGTTATTTTGATTTTTTTTTAGCTTTGTAAACACAAAAACAACAAATAATTAATGCTCACCGAGCCCCAGAATCTTGACACCTAGCAGGTCGAGCAGGTCCTGTTCCCTTCCCAGTCCAGAAAGTCCACTGAACGGTGCTTTAGCTGCTGGGCGGTGCGCCGAACATGGCTGGTGTGCCTCACGCACCGGTGCACCATCCACCAGCACAGCTGATGCTCCCACAAGGGGTAGCCACTACCAGGCCTGCCGCCTGCTGCCAGCATAGAGGGAAGTTGGTGCTGCAGAAAGAAACTAGTGCTGCCACTGCCTCCTCTCCAAAGATCGACCGGGGCTGTACACCTGGGCAGCAGCGCCGCCCGTAAGGAAATCGCCCCTCTCATGGCACTGGGTGATGAAATACTAAGATGGAAAAGGAAGGGAAAGTAAACAAGAGAGAAATAAGGAAAGAAGGGGCTATAAAGTCAAAAAGTCACAAAAACATGAAAAACATTTACACAAAAACGTACACTACACAAACGCAAAGACACACACTATTATAAAAAAATAAAAATTAGGGCTAGAAAAGTAATAAAGGAAGAGGATTACAAAGATTAAGGACAGACTCAAATTTAGGCCCAGCACCATAACAGAGAACACAAAAATGAGATGGCCGCCCCATGTGGACTGCGTGGTGCTGTTCAGGAGCGATTTACAATGTGAGAACGCACTTGAGAACAGCGTAATACCGTTCAAGCATGATTTTGCAGTGCAACGCGAACGGGCTTTAACTCACTTCACCACCCCAGTTCAGACCCAGTCATATGCAAATCAGTCTTGACCCTGTCCCTCATGGGAACAGTCTAGCCCGAACTGCCAAGCCAGGTCTTCCCTGGACTGGAAACAAGCATCCTGGGACCGGTTTCAGGGTAACACTCCTCATCAGCCAGGCTAGCTTGAATCTAGTTGCAAAGTGAGCAAGGGACTCACATCTGGGCATACCCTGCCTACTTAGGACAAACAAATAATAGCACATTCAATAAATGTCAAAATATTCAGTGATATAATTATACATACTTGATTTAGAAACTGAGAAATATTGAAAAATAGATGTTTTTCATTTTAAAGTCTTTATCATATTTTCTCATGACATTTTTTTTTCTTTTTTTCAAAGTTTTATATAGCGCAAACTTGACCCGAAATCGGGTATCAGTGCGCTTTACATGAGGACACATTCATTTTTGTTAGGCACGGGGAGATTAAGTGATTTGCCCAGAATCACAGGATGTTGAGCGTCATTGCCGAGACTCGAACCTGGTACCCCAGATTTGAGGTCGACCGCCCTAGCCGTTAGACTACATTGGTTGCCTGATTTACATCTTGATTGATTCACTCAATCGACTCTTAAGGGCATATTTACAAGCCCCATTCACATCAGGAGCGTCACTTTTTTTGAGGTTCGGTGGCATAGCGCCATTTTCCATATTTACAAGGTGGCGCTAAGCCACTTAACGTGGCTTTACGCCACCTTGTAAACATGCTCCTCTCCAGTCCTCAGCAACAAAGTGGCGTGCATTGGGTGTTTCTGTCAGCTTTCCACAGCAACACCCATTGCTTGTTGATGCTGGCAGGGGCGGCTCCTCCACTAGGGTGGAGGAGTGTTGCCCATTGTTTCTCGCCGTGCGAGAAGCAGAAACATAAAATGGTAATAACTTTCCTTTATTACCATTTTATGTTTGGTTGCTTCCAGGGGGGGGGGCGGGGCTGCTCTGAGAGCAGGACAGGGGAGGAGTGGTGTGCCTGTTGTCTCCCGAGTGCGCAAAGACTGTTTGGTCGGCCCCCTGGGGCTACCCAAACCAGTCATGCACACTCTGCCCTTCTCGATGCAGGCTGCACTGCAGCCTACATGGAGAAAATGGCCTCCACATAAGCGACAGGCTGGGAGGCGTCCCGACCAATCACAACGCTGCTTGCAGCGTTGTGATTGGCTTAGGGGAGGGAGGTAGCCTGGCTGCCTGCTTCTGTTTCCTGTTCCTGGAGAACAGGAGAGCAGAGAAGACACGGGACCCGGCCGGCAGGAAAGTAGGTTTAATTATATATATATTTTTAATTAATTTACCCCCCTGCGTGATCCCCCCACCCCTCCACCCGCGAGTCATGCCGGCCGCAACTGGACGCTGGCCCAGATTTACAAGACTAATGCAGCGCCAAAAACTAACGCCAGGGAATAGCTGATCTTAGAATGGCAATAGGAGGAGAAATTATTCATTTCTCCTCTTTTTTTGCTCTTTCTATGTGTGATGCATTCTGCAGCACACAGAAAGCAGCACAGATAGAAAGAGCAAATCATCATGATTATTAATGTGCAGGAAGGTGTCCCTTTCCTGCACATAAACAAACACCCATGCAGCGCAGGCACCCTTGCAACATGGCGGCAGGTTGCCTGCGCTGGCGATGTGCAGCTTTTTTGCGCCAGCACTAGGGGAAATACAGGGGTGCGCTGTATTCTTATGAATACTGCATTTAAAAAATGTCAGAAAATTGGCATTGCCAAATTGGCGTAGCACCGCGCTCTGACATTTTTTTGTAAATATGCCGCTTAGAGCCAAGTCGGACCCCTGGATCAGCTCTCCCCAAGGCTGTCCGTGTCCTTTCCGGAAATGTAGTGTCTCCTATGACCTTGCCAATAGCTCACGTCCAAGCACTCCAACATAAATAACCTCATAAGTATTAATCACACTCACACCTATGCACCTTCTAGTCCAAACACTAAGGGGATCATTACAATGGCGGAAGGCCCACCAGCCGTGCGGTTGCGGGCCCTCCGCCATCGGACAGCAATTTTCTCCCGCCACATTACGATGGCGGGGGAATCGCTTTCGGACCGTGGCGGTCACAAAGACCGCCCGCCACTCTACCGCCACAGGCAATCATACCAATTGCCTGGCGGAGAGGTCAGCATCTGTAAAATGGTGGCGGTGCCTAGCAGGCACCGTCCGCCAAATTACAATGCTGGTCGCAGCCAGCCTTTCCGTGGCGGGTACATACAGGCGGGCGGTCCCAAGCACCACCACGATGGCGGGCGGACTCAAGTCCGCCCGCCATCGTAATGACCCCCTAACACCTCTCTAGTATGCATTCTACTAAAGCCCAGGGCAGTCTATGTTTATTATTCTGAAACTGGCGATCTTTTTTCCAGCCATCATTTGGATATTCTATGCACCACTAAATCCTGGTTTATGCACTTTTCAGTCTTTCATTAACTTACTAGTTCTACAAAGTTACAAAATCATACGTGCCTGTGGGCAACATAAATTAGGAGGGGGGTAAGCGGTTGTTACAATTGACATCCTCAATAGCAGGCATGTCTACTCTATAATCAGATAAATTTAAATGCCTTAGAATTCCAAGTTATAGTTTATCTAGAGTTGCCACCATGGTTTTGGCGAAGAAGGATAATGTGATTGACCTTGTCCAAGTGCTGGGCCTGGCCTTGTGCATATTCAGGGTCTACTCATCGTGACGCTGTTCTCTTTAGCTGGCAAAATATTTCGGTTTTCTTGTGTGCACCATTTTTTTATTTCTGTATGCCATTGCGCGGGGGGGAATCTACTCTTTTTTGCTGTATAATGTTAAGGAAATCCTTTTCTTCTGTGCGTGTGAAAGCAGCTCCTTATATTCTGACGTATGCTACACTTGCACTTAATCTCCTTTCCTGGCACAATAATGCCTCCCCTGAGCTGAACAGGTTGGTTGATTTCCAACCCGGCTTAGGCCTGTTCCTTTATTTAATTTATGTGGATATTTAAGAGGAGTTTGTAAATGAACTTGTGTGTGTTGATTGAGAAGCCAGGCTTTTGATTGCCCATTTTTTTGTCAGAGAAGAAACTGAAGTTGGTGTAAAGAAATACTTAAAGTGGAAACTTTTGTTGAATCCACTGAAAATGTTGTGAATCAGCCCATATATAGCCTAAGGAAGTGTGACCCTCCTCCAATCTAGGTTTCCCTTCCAGCGCCTCTAACTAACTTGGGACCCTTCTCTCTCTCTCACCATTTTGCTCGGCCATACCATCTTTAACAATTTACTGTGTACTTCTGACTTCCATAGGATTCACAAAAATTCCACAGAAGTTTGCACTAAAATTTACGCATGCTGAAAAGTTCCATGTGCACCTCGGCTGCCAGACAGTTTCTGCAATGCTTAGTCCATTTTGCGACCCAGCGCTGGGTTGTTGCTTAGGGATGACTGACATAACATCGATTACCAAACTATCCCCATACACAAATATCGACACATAAATATTGATGTCAAGAATATCGACATCCTATCTTTATAATGTAAAGTATAAAAATATCGAAAAAATAATTTCGATGTAAAAAATATCGATGTACAAAATATCGTTTTTTATACATATAAAATAATGTTAAATAAATTAAATAATAAAATTAACTTTAAAAACATTATTTAGATGTAATGTATATTTTAACAAATATAATAAATAAAAAAAATAAAAAAATTTAAACATACATATATAAAATATAATATATATGTATATTTACTTTAGAACAATTAATAAACTAATAATTTTAATTGATTTTAAAATGTTATAAATATATAAAAATTTACAAATAAATATATATATATATACATACACCTATAACATAAAATCTAATAAAAAAAACATTATATTATAAATTAAAACATTAAAATATTCAATAATTTTTAAACTTACATTTTGCACTCCATTGAGTGCAACAGTAGAGAAAATGTTGGATAGCGGAGGGGTAAAAATTACTATTCCCACTCCAATTACTGCAACAGTATGGAAAGTGTTGGATAGCGAAGGGGTAAAAATTACTATTCCCACTCCAGTGAGTGCAACAGTAGGGAAAGTGTTGGATAGCGGAGAGGTAAAAATTACTATTCCCACTCCAGTGAGTGCAACAGTAGGGAAAGTGTTGGATAGCGGAGGGGTAAAAATTACTATTCCCACTCCAATTACTGCAACAGTAGGGAAAGTTTTGGATAGCGGAGGGGTAAAAATGACTATTTCCACTCCAATTACTGCAACAGAAGGGAAAGTGTTGGATAGCGGAGGGATAAAAATTACTATTCCCACTACAGTGAGTGCAACAGTAGGGAAAGTGTTGGATAGCGGAGGGGTAAAAATTACTATTCCCACTCCAGTGAGTGCAACAGTAGAGAAAGTGTTGGATAGCGGAGGGGGAAAAATTACTATTCCCACTCCAGTGAGTGCAACAGTAGGGAAAGTGTTGGATAGCGGAGGGGTACAAATTAATATTACCACTGAAGTCAATTCAAAATTAAAAACAAACAAAATATCAACTACAATACAGAAAATGTTGAAAACAAAAAAAAACATATATAAAAATAATAAAAATTACAAAAGATAGAAACATATTATAATGTTAAACAAAATCTAAAAATTAGCTACAAACATTATTTTATAAAAATTTAAAAAATAATTTACAAAAAAATAACTATATTTAATAGAAATTAATTATAATCAAAAACATTAATTGTTACATAAAATTAATATTTTTTATTTCCTACCCTATAACACCACACAATCCACAACACTCATCTAAATTTCTAAAAAAGTGTACCTCCATAATTAACATAATTCATTATCAAAAAACAAATATTATTAATTAAAAAACAAATTAAAACGGATAAAAATTAATTTACTCACCAAACATTACCCCTATAAAACCAAAATCCACACACAAAATAAACATAAACAATTACCATAAATATTTCTCAATTAATGAATGAATAATAATGAGCAACTAATTATTAATTAATGAAACCTAAAATACTTTTCACCCTCTACCCCAATAAACATCACACCACACACCTAAAAATCATTACACAATTTCCATAACTAATTTTACATTATTAAATTAATATCAATTAACAACAACTTATTAATTAATTTAAAAGAATTTACTTCCCACCCTTTACCACTATAAACCCCACAACTCACATCTCTAACTAATTACACAATTGCCATGTTTAATTTTTAACTAATGAATTACCATTAATTAACAATTAATTATTAATTAATTATAAATAAATTACTTCCCACCCTATTCCCCTATAAACCCCACCACCCATTCCTACAAAATGACACAATTAACATAATGAATTACCAATTAATTAAATTAATATTAATTAACAAACAATTGATAAATATTTGTTAATAAATTAATTCCCACAATAACACTATAAATTATAAATTAAATAAATGTTAATATATAAAAATTATTATTACATTTATTAAACTTAAATTACTTCCCACCCTATTCCCCTATAAACCCACAACCCGCTCCTACAAAAATGACACAATTAACATAATTACCAATGAATTAATAATAATTAACAACCAATTAATAATGAATTAATAATAAATTAATTCCCACAATTAACACTATAAAATCTAAATTAAATAAATACTAATAAATAAAAAATATTGATTAATTTATTATAATTAAATTACTTCCCACTCTGTTCCCCTATAAACCCACAACCCGCTACTGAACTAAAAACGCAAAATTTAATTAACCTAAAATTAATCACTACTAAAAATGTAACACATATATTAAAAAACAAAATCAATACTTATACAAAAAAATAGATCACATACTTTTAAAATACATAACACTAATTTAAAAATCGATATTTTAAACAACTATGGGGCCGATTCCGATTCGGGCCGGAAAACGTACCGACCGACTCGGAGCCGGAATAAATACCGACCGACACGTACCGGTGCAGCCCGACCCGCAAAGTACGATGAGAAGCGTGCTAAATCCAACCGACGCGTACGGAACACAAGCCGAACGACCGAGCCGCGCGGAAAACAGCCATCCGGCCGGAAAAGCACGCGAATCGAACCGACCGACACGCACCAGGAAGAATCCCGAACGAAACGTACCCGCGAACTCCTACCCGCCAAGTACGATGCAACATGTGGAAAACACGACCGAGTCGCACGGAGCCCAAGCCGCACGACCGACACGCATTCAAAACTGCGAGCCGAAGCAACCCAAAACCCCGCGACCGACGCGTACGCAGCACAGAAAACAGCACAAACACAGCGTGAACGAATCTGAGAGGCTCGCACGAGACAACTGGAGGGTCCGACTCGGTCACAAGAACGTCTCCTACATGCACAAAAAGAACCAAGGAAAAAATAACACAAAAAAAGGCCAAACAAGCTATCACAAAGCAAATAAATACTGGGGGGGAAACAGGGAACAAAGACACACCCACAACTCCACCCATATAAAGGACACAAATCCCTACCATGATCCCTTGCAAATTCAAATTACCTGCCAGCACTCAACACCAACAGACAGCAACCACACACACACTCACAGCTCATCCATCACACAAGCCACACACCAGCAGCACCACAACAAATAGCACCCTCACATACACCCAGCAAAACACACACTCACACACCCTCACTTGCACACCAACACACACATCACACACCAGCACCACCCAACACCATGCCCCCAAAGAAGAATCACAAGTTCCTAGATAGTGAATTGGAAGTCCTGGTAGATGAGATCCTCAGGGTAGAGCCACAGCTGTTTGGCACATTGGTCCAACAGACACCCATGGCGCAGAAAACCAAGATGTGGGAGAGGATCGTCGACAGGGTGAACGCACAATCACCATGTTTGCGCACAAAGGTAGACATCCAGAACAGGTGGTATGACGTGCGCAGGAGGGTCAAGGAGCTGTTGAAGAAGGACTACATCTTGAGCCAACACACCGGCAGTGGCCCTCCTGCCAAACCAGTATACCTCAGGCCCTGGGAGGAGAAGGTGCGGGCCATCCTACCACCAGTGAGCGTCTATGGACTAGAAAACATCCCAGAGCCTGGTGAGTACACAACAAATGTACACAATATTGTGCCACAATACACACACATCACTGTCAAGGGGAGAGTCAAACCATGCACCCTTAGCAAATACACACCAACCAAAACAGATCATCCCAAAATGTGTATGTCAGCCAGATAAACACAATACATGCCAGCACATAGTGAAATGTAACTGTGTCATGACATGTACAAACCTAACAACAAATAGAGCTAGGCAGTGGCACAAATATAACCAACAAACACAGTCAGACATGTAGCCACCACCACAACACCACCTCACAGGGAAGCTCACTGAAAGGAAGGAATACTGTGTATGCTGGGCAAGTCAGTGTAGCCAATAGCATCATGGGAGTCGTAGTCACAGAAATTGCCCACCCTCACAATGCGCACATCAACACCACCATGAACCATGGAGAAGTGTGGCTCAATGGTTAGAGCGGCAGACCCTGATGCAGAGATCTGGCCCGGGACCAGGGTTCAATTCCCGCCTCGGCGGGTCTTGGGCTCAATTTCCTCGGACCTGATAATTCTCGCCTCGGTGCCTATTCTAATCATGGGTCCCACTCTGCAACTCTGGGCAATAGCTTGCTTAATCTCCACAACGGCCCCAACAGCGCTGGGATGCCTGGCTTCACCTTGGGGGTGCCCAGGAGTGGACATTTCACAGGGAAAAGCCAGGAAGGGTTCCACAGCGGTATGCGTACAGCGCCGGGACACCCCTTTGGGGGTATAAGTGCGCTTTACAAGTACAAATTTCATTTCATTTCATTCATTTCATGCACACATCACAGGGAGTGCAAAACAACTGACAAGATGGCTGACACTGGCTACTGCTGTGGGGAGCACAAGGCCCTGCTGGCAACTGTGCACCAACCAACAGCAGGACACCACTGACTGACATCCTGAAAGACAACTTGCACTCCCTGCAATGGAAGCACGTTCCATGGTGGGATATCTGGCTGGGTGGGAAGGAGGACTCACAGCACTGTCCATAGTCACCAGCAGCTCCACCCACACACCCCCTAACACAAACTACACACAACTCACCTGGGAGAAAGCATTGCCTCACACACCAATCAAATATCCCACAAAGAACCACAACCCTGGGTCATGCAGTGTGAAGCACAGGGACACACATGGGACTTGTAGCAAAACAAACCCCAGGATAACACTGTCAGCCATCTTGTCAGCACAGGCACACAACCCCACAGGGAAGCTGAGTCAAAAGGAAGGAAGCATGGGCATGCTGGGAAGGGGGGTGGAGGCAAAAGCATGATGGGAGTGGTAGTCACAGCCCAACATCCCCCACCCACATGGCCCAGCAAGAACACACCCAAGCATGCACACCTCACAGGGAGTCAAAAGCCACTTCAAAGATGTCTGACACTGGTGCTCTATTGTGGGGAGCACAAGGCCATGCTGGGAACTGGCCAACAACCAACAGCAGGACACCACTGACTGACATCTTGCCATCGCTGTCACACCCACACACAGTGAAGTACACTCAAAAGGAAGGAAGTATGGGCATGCTGGGAAGGGGGGTGGAGGCAATAGCATGATGGGAGTGGTAGTCACAGCTCAACATCCCCCCCCACATGGCCCAGCAAGCTCACACTGAAGCATGCACACCTCACAGAGAGTGGAAAGCCCCATCAAAGATGCCTGACACTGGTGCTCTGTTGTGGGGAGCACAAGGCCATGCTTGGAACTGGCCAACAACCAACAGCAGGACACCACTGTCAGCCATCTTGCCATTGCTGTCACACCCACACACAGTGAAGTACACTCAAAAGGAAGGAAGTATGGGCATGCTGGGAAGGGGGTGGAGGCAATAGCATGATGGGAGTGGTAGTCACAGATATTGCTCACCCTCACAATGCGCACATCAACACCACCATGAACCATGCCCACATCACAGGGAGTGGAAAACAACTGACAAGATGGCTGACACTGGCTACTGCTGTGGGGAGCACAAGGCCCTGCTGGCAACTGTGCACCAACCAACAGCAGGACACCACTGACTGACATCCTGAAAGACAAATTGCACTCCCTGCAATGGAAGCACGTTCCATGGTGGGATATCTGGCTGGGTGGGAAGGAGGGCCGGATGTCAACCAAATACAACCAATGCAGACCATGTACACACCCCAACATTCACATGGAAATGCCCAAATAATGCAGGACAATGTGCTACACCAATATCAACCCCTGACTGTGACAACTTAGGACAATGCAATGTACAGGCCCGCATCCAGAGGCACAGTCACAACTGTCAGGTGTGTCAACCATTGATGCCTGCAGAAACATAACATACATTGTGTGTGTCTCCCAAAAACAGGTGATGATGGGGACACAGCAGCAGACGCTGAGGAGTCCCCGTCCCAGGCTCAAGAGGATACGGAGCTCACTGGTGTGGAACAGCCTCTGCCCTCCTCGGATGAAGAAGACCAACCTGGCACCTCCGTAGCAAGTCATCATGCAGCACCAGCAGGACCACCAGCTGCACCCCCTGCACCCACCCCTCCAACGACTGTCAACACACATACCACCCCTGCCGACATGGAAAGACCAAGGAGCACCACCACCACCAGCACAGGGACCCTGGACCAACGTGGGGCCATGGACACCAACACCACCAACAACCCCCAAGGGGGCCCAGGGTCACCTGTGTGTGCCACCTCAGGTACTGCACATGTTGCCAGGGGTGGTGGGAGGGGTGGGAGACATAGGTCACTGATCGCAGAGGGGTCTGGACTGCATGATGACCCACAACTGGCACGCATAGCCGATGCGTACCAGTCCAGCACCGGAGAGCTCAGCCAGGTAGTGGGGCTACTCAGGGACATTAAACAGCAGCAGGCTGCCCATCATGCCCGCTTGGACTCACACATGTCCCGCGTGGAGTCCAAGTGGGACACACTGCAAGAGATGACGGCGGTGCATAGGGACATATTACAATGCCTCCGCCAGATGAGCAGCAACCAGTCAACACCTCCCTGTGTGCCCACAACATCTGGTGCTGAAACAACTGCAACTGCCACAGGGAGGGAGGATGACTCTGGCGGAGAGTCCCATGCACCGCAGCAGCCTGCACTTGAGGGTCCCCCCCCAAAGAAGAGGGGCCATCCGAGGAGGGGCAAGTGAGAGGCCGATGGCCATGTGCAACCCCCAGGAAGCCAAAACCTGTTCTGGATAATCACCTTTGTGCGCAAACTGTTCACCCTGTTGACTGCAACACAACTCTCCCACATGACATGGGGAGCTCAAGTTGGACCAATGTCTCAGATGACTGTGGACTTTACACTGGACATTTCTGCTACCAGGACTTCCAAATCATCTAGGAACTTTGGATTACAATCACAATGTACAGCACCCACCATCCTGTGCACTATACTCACACATGTATGTCAATAAACTCACTAATACACCATACTTGCCTCTGTTGTGATTCCTACGTTGTCTCTGAAGTGGCGATGATGATCTGGGAAATGACACTGTGCATGCTAACTGCTACAGCAAGTACAACACCGGCATGTGAGTCATGGCGACGTCACACATATGAGGGAGGCACACCACCAGGGCTACACAACACATACACACCATGGCCATCTGACTCATCGCCTACACTGATGTTGCCAGGAAATACGTTGCATTGCACAGACCCAACACCTATTCACAGTCTGTGTTAACTAGCCCACTGGTGCAGTAAGCAAATGTCAGTCAGATGTGTGACCACAGACAACGCACATCACAAAGTGAAGCACAGGTTTATTACACATTTGCAACATGTTGTAACCACCACAGATGCAAGGTAATCCCACCTGGCAGCGGGCACACAGTCAACAAGTGTAGAAGGAAGGAAGTCCATGGGTGTGGTGCACATCACCTGTAGGGACACGACAGCTACCACCCTGGAAGTCGAATCACGGTGTCGGGGATCACAGTTGACCAAACGACTCTGAAAGTACCCTGTGAAGGACAGAAATGACACACAGTCAAAAGCACTGAAGAACAGGACAGAACTGCAATACTCATGCCCAATACATGTCACAAGATACCCACCCAGAACCAAGTTAGCATGTCGACACTGTTGGGGAGTACAGACTACCTGTAAGGACACATTGCTACACGCATACAGTCATGTAGCACATGGACACACTCAAATAGCACCAGAGCACCACAAACACATATCATGCAAACTCACATCAGTTACATGACATCTCTGGATACTTACATTCAGCTGAAGAAGTTGGTGATGAGCTGTGTGCGGACATCACCATCATCATCATCATCATCACTGGCATCGTGGTCCAGGCCAGGATCCTCCACAGGTGGCGGACGTTGGTCATTGTCATCCAGGATGAGAGGCAACTCCTTCCGCACTGCTAGGTTGTGTAGCATGCAGCAGACGATGACAATCTTGCACACCTTTGCCGGGGCATATGGGAGGGACCCTCCTGTCTTGTCCAGGCAGCGGAAGCGGCTCTTCAGGAGACCAAATGTCCGCTCAATCACTCTCCTCGTCCGACCATGTGCCTCATTGTAGCGCATCTGGGCTGGTGTCACAGGGTTCCTGAGGGGCGTCAGCAACCACGGCATGTTGGGATATCCGGAGTCACCTACATACAGACAATTGCACATTAGCTGAGTTGGAAAAGAGGGTGGAACACTACATTGCAGAACACACACAATGGTACAAAGTCAGTACACACCAACAAGCCAGGCACGCTGGTTCCGCATCTGTGACATCATCCTCGGGATGCGACTACTCCTCATCACGTAGGCATCGTGTGCAGAACCGGGGAAACGGGCACACACGTGTAAGATGGTCATATCTGCAAGACAGACCACCAGTGCATTGACCGAGTGGTAGTGCTTGCGGTTCCTGTATGCCTGCTCCTGGGCCTGTGGTGGTACCAAAGCCACATGTGTCCCATCAATGGAGCCAATGACATGCGGCATCCTCCCCAGGGCATAGAAGTCACTCTTCACGTTAGTGAGTTGCTGGAGACTAGGGAAATAGATGTACTGGTTCAGGTATATCAACATAGCCTCCAATACATCGTGGAGCACACGGCTGAACATGGTCTGTGACATCCCACCAGCAGTCGCCAGAGTGTGTTGAAAGGTACCGGTGGCAAAGAAGTGTAGGGCTGCCATCACCTTCACCTTGGAGGTCAGCGCTGTAGGGTACGGCCGGCCAGGTTGCAGGTGTGGTGCCAAGTGCACTGCCAAATCATCAATTAGCTGCCTGGTGAAGCGGTACCTTCGGATGCTGTCACGTTCCACCATCGTTGCCAGGTCAGGGAATGGTCTATGGACAGCTGGTGCCCTGCAGTGCATAGGTGATCAAAGAAAGATTGTCACTCACCCCACATATGTGGCATTGTACACACTCAATATCACACGATACATCATTATGAGGCACAAGTACATGATGTGTGCAGTTCCGTAAGGACATGTATGGCACATACATGGCCAACATCCAACATCACAGTTCAACAAGTGGCATCAATAAGTCCCAGGTTGTGCCATTGGGTATCATGAGGACGTGTCACATTTCCCATCTCCTGCTGCCACGTTACAAACACACCCCACAGTGACATGTGAGGACAGATGTGCCCCAGGCATCACAGCCCAACGACAGGTAGATTCCCAGGGACCCTGTATTGCCACATGGACACTGGCATGACATGGCGTATCATGTATATACCACAGCAAAACAACCATGACCCCCACAGTAGTGGTCCCTGTTGCCTCGGCAGGACAGACATGGACGTCTGTGACACACACACGCACAACATCAAAGTCCATGCATAAACAACGTGGATGTGGAGACTGTCTCCCATTGTGCACATGAAATCCGAGACATTGTAAACACAACATGCACACAGACTGTGGAGGACCATCACTATTGTGCCAATGGGTCACCATGGGTTAAACATACCGTCCCACATGGGACTCAGGGGGCATGTGACATGACATACAAATACACCACCGTGAAATGTGACCATGCCACATGCTCAGATATGAACAGTTGCACATTACAGTGGTCATGTACACGAAACACCAAGGATACTGTCCCCATGAACTCGTGCACAGCCTGGGGGTGGCTGCCCCAAGTGACACCCACAGAACTACATGTTCACCCCCATACACGGAATAGGTAATGCAGCCTTACATGCCTTAGGATACAGTTTGGACAGGCTGTGGTGTTGTAGGTGTGCCCCTCACTCCCTGGGAAGTATATGTGGCTGGCATATGTTCACCTGTGACAGGCATGGTGACATATGCCAGTGACATGTACAGGGACGCGTTGGACAGCAATGGACCGATCGGTGCGCACACATTGGCCATTGCATTCAATGTGTGCTGGTACGCGTTGTATTCGCAATACGCGTTGGACTGCAATGGACCGATCGGTGCGCACACATTGGCCATTGCATTCAATGTGTGCTGGTACGCGTTGTATTCGCAATACGCGTTGGACAGCAATGGACCGATCGGTGCGCACACATTGGCCATTGCATTCAATGTGTGCTGGTACGCGTTGTATTCGCAATATGCGTTGGACAGCAATGCACCGATCGGTGCGCACACATTGGCCATTGCATTCAATGTGTGCGGGTACGCGTTGTATCCTGGGTATGCGTTGAACAGCAATGGACCGATCGGTGTGCACCCATTGGCTATGGCCTGGCCTGGCAACGGACGCGTTTTCAAATTTTGAACGAGTCTGATGCTGGAAATTCAGTTGGTCACCCACAACAATGTTGCAAATTCATGGGTGTCATGAAGTTGAACTTTTGAAGGATGCTGTGGGCGTGTGTAAGTGGTGCAATTCCATGGATTGGCCAGATTCAGAAGATGCTAACGACTTGGACCTATCACTTTGGACACATGGGACAGTAACTGCCTCTGCAGCACACATATAATGCTGGCTGTTCCCCTGAGAGCTCACTTGCCTGCACTACATGCTCCAGGACGACATCTGCCACCACCACTGCTGCTGTATCTGCACCCTCTGGACCCTGCAATGGCACGTACTGTGGAGAGAGCCCCAGCCTTCAGCACTGAGGAGAACCAGGCCCTGCTGGACAGCCTCCTTCCACAGTACAGCAAGCTGTATGGGAAAGCAGGGGAGCAGGTGAGTGTTCTGTCCACTGCCTTCCTAAATGTGCATGTTGTCTGACTAGCAAGGCTAACAGTCTGCACGCCACTGGCTAGCAGGCTCACTGAGTAGTTGTCACCCCCCATAGTGTGTAGTTACATGCACTGGACAGGTATAGTGCAGTGACAGTGCATTTAAACAAGGTTTTACTTCCCAGGCAATGATACCATGTAGTTACTGCTGGCATACTGTCCATGGCCATCGTTGCACTGCCTGTGTACATCATGTGCCCCTGTGATTGAGACATGTATACACAACTGTGTAATGCACGGATATGTTGCATGTGTAGTAATAGCATTCTCACTTTGTCATCCTCACAGGTTGATGCCCACCAGAAGCAGAAGATATGGCTGACCATCATCCGGGCAGTGAGATCTGTGGGGGACTACAAGCGCCGGATCCGCAACTGCCAGAAGAGGTGGCAGGACCTTCGGGGCTGGATCCGGAGGATCGCACGGGTCCAGCTGAAGCTGTCGCCTCCTCGCAGGAGGGGCGGACACTGGACCCTGACCCCCCACATGCTCAGGATCCTGGCGGTGGTCTTCCCTGATCTGGATGGGCAGCTGAAGGCCAGGGAGCAGCACGGAGGGGTGAGTCCATGACTGCATTGTGTACTCTGTCTGCCATGCTATGTGCCCTCCTCTGGCCTGGTTAAACTCCCACAGCACATCAGTCATGTGGTCCAGGACCCATGTCCCTCGATTGTGCACTGCCCACTCCTCATCTGATACCCAGGTGTGGCCCTTGCAGTCAGGGAATTGTGTCACTTGGGTACTGTGTCCTTGCAGTTTGCTTGACTCAAGGTGGGGGACAGCATCTGTTCCCCTAACTGTGGTGGGCATCATGGGTGGGTCCATTGCTTACACAATGCCTGTGTTCTGACATGTAATCTGCGTGTTACTTTGATATGTGGTCCAATTGCTGAGCTGATCCACCACATGTGCCTGGGGTAACTGGCACACACCCAAGCTGCGGGTGGGAACAATGTTTGGGCCCCAGGAGTGTGTATATTACGTGTGTCACACATACTTAGCCAGCTGCCTACTGTCCAGGGTTCATCCCTCATTCATGTGGGGCAGGACAGTCATGCCTACTCCAGGCCATGCAATGCACTCTGTACTCCCACTCCCGTGTATCAGCTGACACGTTGTGCTCAGTGATATGTCCCCTCAGGTGTCAGCCTCTGTGTCAGTGTGCTGTGGCTTCGATGTCAGGACTGCTGGGGTGTTTATCGGTTGGGGCTCAGCATGCCACCGGAGATGTGACCATAGGAGACGATACTTGTGTGACACATAGGTGTTTGAACACCTGACCGTGCAGACTAGGGTATGCGAATGTGAGGTCCATGCAGCTGTTTCCCATTCACAGCAGATTGTGAGGTGCTCAGGTTCAGAGGCTTGTGTTACAGGTCACCCATATGTCCAATCAGTATGACCTGGACAGATAAGGGTTCAGATGATGTGGTGTGTGGGGGATGTACATGTGCACTTGTTCAGCTCCAGGACTTGCATTCCCCTTGACCTACTATTGTGACACAGTGCAGACTGTTGTTGTGTGGCTGCCCTGCCCATGTGACTGGAGACAGTGATGTATGGCATGTGACTTCCTATGAGTGATCCTGCAGGGGAGTGACATGTGCTACATGCACACCATAGTGGCAATGGCTATCAGCACATGGGTGCATCGTGGTGTCTGTCGCTGGTATGCATCACATGCATTTCATATATCTGACTCTGGGCATCACTTTCATCCGGGCACCTGTACTGACTCAGTGGCAAGAGTTGTGATGTGTGCATGTTCACATGCTTCACTGTGTTCTCTGCACCGTCCAACTACTGTGTAGGTGGTGCATGTGTCCACACTGGGGTATTGCCAGCCAACGGACGCCAGACAGATGGGTGCAAGGCCAGGTGGGATGTGAGTGCCATGGTTGACGATCAGACTGACAATTGGCTTCTCCTATTCTGTTTGGGCAATTTTAGCAATGTTCAACTAAGGATGCCAGGCCTTGCTCTGTATTGTGCTGTACTTACTGTGGTGTGTGCGTTCGCTGCAGGTGACTGATGTCTGTCTGTTTCCCTATTGTTTGCAGATACATCCACGGCCACAGGAGGGGACAGCTCCATGGACCAGGAGGAGCCGCAGAGCCAGACTGGGTCAACAGCCGAGGAGAGGTCGGAGGGACCCAGTGGCACGGAGGGCGAGGGAGCCACACCGAGGAGTCCTCAGCACCATCCACCTCAGCTGAGGACCACAGCAGCTCGGAGGATGACTCCCTTATGGAGGCGGGTGTCAGAAGCCACCACACCCCAGCTAGTGTTGCTGTCCCCGCCACCACCACCACCACCGCCCTCCCATCGGCTCCCATTCCCGAGGTCCGTGGAGGCTCCCATGTTCGGGAGCGTGTCTCCTTCGGGCCAGGCACCGCACCCCCTGCCCCTGTGTCCCCTGCTGCCCTGAGTGAGGAGTCTGTGTACCTCCTTCGCCAGCTCCATGTAGGGCAGACAGCGATGCTGAGTGTCCTCCATGCACACACCACTCTGTTGACTCAGCTGGTGTCGTTCATGGAGGGCATCTCATCGGGCATGTCTGCCCTACAGAGGGGCAATAGGTCCATGGACTCCTCCCTGACGGCAGCAGTGTCCCTCCTCCAACAGTCCCTCACCCCTCCTGTCTCTGCCCCATCCACACTCCCCAGCACCTTACCTGTCCCAAGCACACACACACCGGCATAGGCACACACCAGCACAGACACGAGCAGCACACACACACACACGCCACAGACAAGACGCACATGCACGCACAGTCAGGGGACTGAAACCACACTCACAGGGGATGGGGCCCAGTCACACACACACGCATCCACGAGCACTGCGCAGTCCACAGTTGCCTCTCCCTCCAAAGCCCCCTCCGTTGCCTCACCTGCAACCACAAAGACCCAGCGGCTCTTCCTCAGTGACCTCGGCCTCTTCCCCTCCGATCCAGCTGATACAGCATTCAGGGGGAAGAGGAAGCCCACCCACACGGAGCGGAGTGCCCCTCGCCACCGGACACCCTCCCCCAGGCGCAGACCCACTGACGCCCCCATCCGCAAGTCCCCCGGACCCGGAAGAGCAAGACCCCGCCGCCGCCCTGCAGCTCAGGCACCAAGTCTCCTTCCTCCATCCCTCAGGCCCCCACTCCACAGGTGCCCCCACCACACCCTGCCCCAGGTTCCCCCACCCACAGATACACCATCCCCAAAAGGATCAGGCCTTCTCCCCCTGCCACTTGCTCTTCCGGCCCCACACCCCCGCTGCGCTTGTCTGTGCCACTGGTGTGGAGACGGTGTCCTCCCCCTCTGTCCTGCCCACCTTACCTGATCCCCATTCTCCTCCCCTGGAGGTAGGCACTGCAGTGGAGTCCACTACCACCCTGTCTGACTTGGGCACTGCAGTGGGGAACCTGTCCACTCCATCTGCACGGTCCCCTGCAGTCTTGCCGGCACCCACACCATCAGAGTCATGCCCCCCAGTTGTGCCGGCACACACCATGTCAGACACCTCCACTGCAGTTGTCAGTGGCTCTCCAGCACCCACCACCCCTTCCCTGCCTCCTTCTGGTGAGCCATGATCCTGTCCCTGCGGTGCCTGGCCTGCCCCCCCGTATGCCCCTCCGAGGGGATTGTCCCTGGCTTTCATCAGTGCAGGCATGCGTAGGGTGACATCTGCCACTGTCACCCTGTTTTGACTTTCATGTTGGACTGGCCATTGGCCTTTGTTAATTTTTTGCTGGACATCAACAGTTAGGCCCACATATGCTGAATAAAGCACCTTTCTGTTCTCTAGTGCTTTTGCTTCTGATGTACATGTTGTTGATGATGCTAACCATGCCCTTGCTGCAGTGATGGTGATATTTGGTCTCATGATAATGAAGTGTTACTGTGCAGGAACACATGTGGTCCAGGGGGAATGTGTCCTATCCTGTGGTGTATCCATGTCATCCTTAGCAGCATCTGAGGGTGTCATGTGTTCAATATTTGGCAATGGGATTTCCTACTTACATTAGCAATTTCACATCTGTGGCTTCCACCCCTGCACATCTGTTGTGCCTGCCATTGTTCAATTCGTCTACTTCCCTGACCGTGTGGCCATCTCCACTGGACATGCAGGTTTGGGCATCAATGGGGAAGGACTCATCTGTGTTGTCAGTGCAACATTGCTATACAAGTGTGTTGGATCTGTGCTGATGATTTCGTTGGCACTCCCATGACCAGGCTGATGTGACGGGAGCCTTCATTTGGTGCTAATTGTTGACTGTGTGACCAAGTGCTCAGCTGACATGATGGAGCCCTACTGAGGCAACATATGGCACAGCTTTCCTCACACAGGAGTGGAGTCCCCTCATGGCAGTGTGTACTCCTGTGACATTGCCTGCGCCCAAGGTGTGTGTTGTATGAGCATGTCTGTGTGTTCACTTCCGTTTTGCTGTGCATGCTGGGATCCCTAGTGTTGTACCTGTTTGTGATGCTTGCTGAGTTGACCTATGTTCTCCCCAAGTCTTCTCCCTGGATTCTCTGTGATGTGGGTGCATGGCACATTACTGGTCATCAGGGTGTCACCCATAGGTGTGTTTGCTGTCAGGGCTGAGTTTGTGTGCAGACGCAGATGGGTCACAGTCAGGATTCCCCTTGGCACTTGTTGTTTACACCTGTCATGTGATTTCCAGTTTGTGTTATCTTTCAGTGATTGTGACACGTTGTGTGTGTGACTGCTGGCACTCCTCAGGGTCCGGGCTGCAATGTTGGTAGTTGTCTATGTGTGTTCTTTGTGGGTGTCCTTGGCTTCTTCATTGGTGTGTGACTGTGGCTGGGATCCCATTGGTTGGTGTGGTATTGCCGTCATGTCCATGTACAGCATAGTGTGCAGTGTGTCAGACATTCAGGAGTCTTGTTGAGTGGCCATGTGTGATGTGTTTCTGCACCTTGGTTCCCACCCACCACCCTGGGATTGTCATGGGTGCATGTGCAATGTCACCAGTGCATGTGTGCTTCACTGCTGCACATTGTTGGAGGTCGAGGTGTGTGGTGTTGAGTGTGTGCAGATGAGAGTTGTTGCCCGGCAAGACCCCTGCCTCCATGTTGGCCTTGGCTTACTGGCCGTGCTGATTGATTTGTGCTTGTGTAGGTGTGATGGTAGTTTGTTGCTCAGGACACATGACTGTGGTTCACAGTGTGAACGACATTTAGCTTTGTCATCACAGTGGGATTGTAATGCAGCCCCGGGTCACCACATTGTGGGGGCCCTGGGGGTAGTGCTGTGGTGTGTCTGTGTCTTGCTGTGTCAGTTGCTGTTCCTACATGCTTGTGTGACATGTGTGATTTGTGCTCCCTCTCATCTGACAATGCCTGATTGCCCACATAGGGGATTTGGATCCATGAGTTACCTTTGTGTGGCACTGTATGCACATCTGTGTAATTGGTATTCAGGCCTCCTCATGTGTTGTGTGGTTGCCTGGGGACACTGGCACCCCCCTCACCTGTTGTGTTTGATGTGCAGTGTGGGTCTGCCTGTTTGTGTTTGTGTTTATGCATCTGCACCACTGCATTGGCATATCTTTGGTGTGCCATTGGCTGTATGTTGTTTGGTGGGTTTCCCCTGCTGTCCCTGGGACTTCTAGGTCATCGGTCAGCACAATGATCATGGTTTGTGTGTTCCATTGCTGCCATGGTATGGTATCTGTTCACCTCACATCTACAGTCTCCACAGGGTATCTGCATGTGTGTGCCCATTGGTGCAAATATGTGGGTCTGCATTCTGATGGTCACTTCTGTCATTGTGTCATTGATGAATGTTGACAGTGTCAGCCCCCATGGGTGTTGTTTGTCTGCACATGGCCAAAGGTATGTCTTATTTGCACTGCAGTATTTGCCTCCCCCAATCTATGTTGCAATGGGACACATGCACTACTTTGCCACTGATGTGTTTTATGTTCTGTGACCAGGAATCATCCATGCAGTTTGGCAGTTGCAGCTATTTCTTTGTCAACACTTGCATTTTGGTCACTGTGATGATGGGGGTTTGGACCCCATTGCCACAATGTTCAAAATGTGCTTCAGCTATGGACCCCACACTTACCTTTTGGTCACTGTGATGATGGGGGTTTAGACCCCATTGCCACAATGTTCTGAATGTGCTTCAGCTATGGGCCCCCACACTTACATTTTGCTCACTGTGATGATGGGGGTTTGGACCCCATTGCCACAATGTTCAAGATGTGCTTCAGCTATGGACCCCACACTTACCTTTTGGTCACTGTGATGATGGGGGTTTGGACCCCATTGCCACAATGGTCATGGCCTGCTTGCATTGTGGGGGCCACACACATATATGTGTGGGACATGTGATAGGGGGTCACATTGTATGTTCAAAGTCATGTTCAGTGTTGTAGGCATTTGACACAGTCTACACACGCTTGTCATGGTGTTGGGGGGATGTCTTTTTCTTGCATTCCCTAGGTTGTGGTGTGCTGGTTGTGTCATGCATTGTCCATCCTATGAGTGGGGGTGGTGTTCGTGGTAGGCATCCAGCCCCCCATGGGTAGAGGTGGTAGTAGTGGTAGGCATCTGGCACCCCCTGGGTAAGGGTGGTAGTAGTGGTAGGCATCTGGCACCCCCTGGGTAAGGGTGGTAGTAGTGACAGGCATCCAGCCCCCCATGTGTAGAGGTGGTAGTAGTGACAGGCATCCAGCCACCCATGGGTAGAGGTGGTAGTAGTGGTAGGCATCTGGCACCCCCTGGGTAAGGGTGGTAGTAGTGGTAGGCATCTGGCACCCCCTGGGTAAGGGTGGTAGTAGTGGTAGGCATCTGGCACCCCCTGGGTAAGGGTGGTAGTAGTGGTAGGCATCTGGCACCCCCTGGGTAAGGGTGGTAGTAGTGACAGGCATCCAGCCCCCCATGGGTAGAGGTGGTAGTAGTGGTAGGCATCTGGCACCCCTGGGTAAGGGTGGTAGTAGTGGTAGGCATCTGGCACCCCTGGGTAAGGGTGGTAGTAGTGGTAGGCATCTGGCACCCCTGGGTAGAGGTGGTAGTAGTGGTAGGCATCTGGCACCCCTGGGTAAGGGTGGTAGTAGTGGTAGGCATCTGGCACCCCCTGGGTAAGGGTGGTAGTAGTGACAGGCACCCAGCCCCCCATGGGTAGAGGTGGTAGTAGTGACAGGCATCCAGCCCCCCATGGGTAGAGATGGTAGTAGTGGTAGGCATCTGGCACCCCCTGGGTAAGGGTGGTACCCCCTGGGTAAGGGTGGTAGTAGTGATAGGCATCTGGCACCCCCTGGGTAAGGGTGGTAGTAGTGACAGGCATCCAGCCCCCCATGGGTAGAGGTGGTAGTAGTGACAGGCATCCAGCCCCCCATGGGTAGAGGTGGTAGTAGTGGTAGGCATCTGGCACCCCCTGGGTAAGGGTGGTAGTAGTGACAGGCATCCAGCCCCCCATGGGTAGAGGTGGTAGTAGTGACAGGCATCCAGCCCCCCATGGGTAGAGGTGGTAGTAGTGGTAGGCATCTGGCACCCCCTGGGTAAGGGTGGTAGTAGTAGTAGGCATCTGGCACCCCCTGGGTAAGGGTGGTATTAGTGGTAGGCATCTGGCACCCCCTGGGTAAGGGTGGTAGTAGTGGTAGGCATATGGCACCCCCTGGGTAAGGGTGGTAGTAGTTGTAGGCTTTTGGCACCCCCTGGGTAAGGGTGGTAGTATTGGTAGGCATCTGGCACCCCCTGGGTAAGGGTGGTAGTAGTGGTAGGCATCTGGCACCCCCTGGTAAGGGTGGTAGTAGTGGTAGGCATCTGGCACCCCCTGGGTAAGGGTGGTAGTAGTGACAGGCATCCAGCCCCCCATGGGTAGAGGTGGTAGTAGTGGTAGGCATCTGGCACCCCCTGGGTAAGGGTGGTAGTAGTGACAGGCATCCAGCCCCCCATGGGTAGAGGTGGTAGTAGTGGTAGGCATCTGGCACCCCCTGGGTAAGGGTGGTAGTAGTGATAGGCATCTGGCACTCCCTGGGTAAGGGTGGTAGTAGTGGTAGGCATCTGGCACCCCCTGGGTAAGGGTGGTAGTAGTGACAGGCATCCAGCCCCCCATGGGTAGAGGTGGTAGTAGTGACAGGCATCCAGCCCCCCATGGGTAGAGGTGGTAGTAGTGGTAGGCATCTGGCACCCCCTGGGTAAGGGTGGTAGTAGTGGTAGGCATCTGGCACCCCCTGGGTAAGGGTGGTAGTAGTGGTAGGCTTCTGGCACCCCCTGGGTAAGGGTGGTAGTAGTGGTAGGCATCTGGCACCCCTGGGTAAGGGTGGTAGTAGTGGTAGGCATCTGGCACCCCTGGGTAAGGGTGGTAGTAGTGGTAGGCTTCTGGCACCCCCTGGGTAAGGGTGGTAGTAGTGGTAGGCATCTGGCACCCCCTGGGTAAGGGTGGTAGTAGTGGTAGGCATCTGGCACCCCCTGGGTAAGGGTGATAGTAGTGGTAGGCATCTGGCACCCCCTGGGTAAGGGTGGTAGTAGTGACAGGCATCCAGCCCCCCATGGGTAGAGGTGGTAGTAGTGGCAGGCATCCAGCACCCCATGGGTAGGGGTGGTAGTAGTGGTAGGCATACAGGCCCCTATGTGTATGTGTGGCATTGGTGAGGGCCATCCCGCCCCTATGGTGCTGCTGTTGCTGGTGTAGGTATTTCTGCATCCCTCTGTGTGTGATGTGTCGGGTACGTGTAGTTTGTTTTTGTTGTTGGTGTCTGACTTACTTTCTGCGCCGTACGCGTCCGTGCCTGTTCCGGTAATAGAGGTAGAATATTGGTAGGATCGGCACGAAGGGATTCATGGTTGGTTCGTCTCGTTCGTCTTTTTCTTTGCTTCGCCTCGTCCTCGTCGCTGGCGTGTTCGTCTCGTAGCCGTGGATCGTGTTGTGGCGCGAATCGGAGCTTATGTGCGCCTCGAACGGATGCTTTGACGTGCCATGCGTAGCGACGGGTTCGGCGCGTACGGGAAGCGCATCGTACTGGTCCGGCCGGACGGGGCTGCATTTTGCTTCCGTGCGGCTCGATTCTACGATTCCGGATCCGCCTCGGTCGGAGAACAGGACCTGTATTGGGTGAGTACGACTGGGTCGGGATTTGGGCAGTTGTGCGCATCGTACTTGCTCGTTCGGACGTATGTGCGGATCGGTCGGGAAACAGGCATTCGCCTGGATTTTTTCCCGACCGAATGGTATTAGGTGCGCCTCCGACCGAGATCGGAATCGACCCCTATATTTTTGCAAACGATATTACTAACTTCGATATTTTCAAAAACGATATTTCTTACCTTAATGTCAATATTCTTGACCACGATATTCTTGCTGTCGATATTTCTGTATCACGATATTTCCAACTCGATATTTGTGTATGTCGATATTTAAAACTCAATATTCTGTCTGTGCACCGTTGCTTAGGGTACATGGCGTCAGTATTAATGAGTGGCAATCATTTTGAACAATGAGGAAACTGGATTATTTGGTGAAGGTTATGAGAACCCACTTCAAAGAATAATCACAATCCTTGCCAGAATGAATCACAAAAGTTACTAAATAAACCTGTGCTTAATCCTCTGGTAGCTTGGCACAAAAGCAGTCAGGCACAACTTAGAGGCAATGTGTAAAGTATGTGTGCACCCCTCAAACAGTAATAAAGTGAAAAAGCAACAGAAGGAAACTCCAAACCAATTTAGGAAAATAGAGTATATTTTAATAAATAAAAAGGCATCTAAACAACAAAAGTCCAATCAGCAGTAGAACCGGTGGTATGCGTTTTTAATGGTTAGAGTACAAATAGTGCCAAAAGGCGCAAAGCACCAACTGCGGGAATCTGGTTGCGCTGGACTGGGACAAAGCCTCAAGTTCAGGCTGACCACGGAGTGCCTGTTGGGGATGGGACCGGTATGGTCTGCTGGGAGTTTTACCTTTTGTCCTTGATGTAGGGGGCTGTACAGTGCTGCGATGCGAGGCACTGGGTTGTGCTTCGTTGGGTCTGTCAAGCCAATGATCAGGAGCAGTGAGTTGTCGCGATGCAAGGCCCTTGCCCATCGTCGTTCTTAAAAATGGATTGCCCAGTTCTGGTTCATAGCTCCAGAGGAAGTTTCTTCCAGGTGACCGATCCAAGAGAGGAAAAGGACCTGCCACTGGTTCTAGCCCGGCAGAGTTTTGGAACTCTAGTCAGTCAATCGAAGGAGGACCGTAGGTTTCTGGAAGGGACATAGTCACAAATTCTCTCTCTCAGATAGCCAGCTTAAATCTCATGCAGGGCTTTGTGAACAAGGATCGGGGATTCAAAAATGATCCTTTTTTTAATAGGAAGCCAGTAAAGTGCCTTCAAATGCGATGACATATGGGTTCTCGGGGGAAGATTGAGAAGGACTTGGGCCGCTGGATTCTGCACCACTTGAAGTCTGTTAAGAAGATAATTTGGGAGACCCAAGTATAGTGCATTTCCATAATCCATTATGGAAGTTAACAAGGCTTGGATCACTGTTTTCTTAGCTTCAACAGGCAATAAAAGAAGACATTTTTTCAAAGTGCATAGCAGCCCGAAACAAAAACCAGCCAGTGCCTGGATTTGTGGTTGGAAGGAAGGGGCACCATCAAATGTAATTCCTAAATTCTTTACAGTGCCTTGTTGTGGCCCAAGGAGGGGGCGTCCTTAGGCCAGAAGATCCTTCATATGTCTGGCAATGTAGGGCCAAAAAACACGATCTCTGTTTTGTCAGGATTACATTTCAATTGGTTGATGGAAAGCCAGTGAAACACCTTAGAGAGGGAATTTTTAATGGCCTCTCCAGCGAACTCTTCTTCCTTTCCACAGGTGAAAAGAAGCTGGGTGTTGTGAGCATATGAGATTGCCTGAGCCCCCAAAGTCTCAGCTAACACAGCTAAAGACATGAGATAGATATTGAATAAGGTGGGGCTGAGTGCCGAGCCCTGAGTCACTCCAACTGTTAGCTCACGAACTGTGGAGGAGAAAGGGGGCATCCAAACTTCTTGACTTCTTTCATCCAAAAAGGAAGTGAGCCATTTCAGGGCTAGGCCACCAATCGCAATAGATTGGAGGCGGGCAAGGAGTCTCAAGTGGGGGATAGTATCGAATGCCACCGATAAATCCAACATGGCCTTCCTTCCTTTGTCTAAGGAACCCTTGATATGCTCGGTGACCTCTAACAGGGCAGTCTCTGTGCTAAAGTGAGGTCTGAATCCAGACTGACTCAGGCAGAATATCATTCATATGCAAATATTGTGAGAGTTGTAAATATACAAATTTTTCTAAAACTTTCGAAAAAGCAGGAAGAAGGTTAATGGGCTTATAATTTGCTTAAACTTTGGGATCAGCTGTAGGTTTTTATGCAAAGGTAGAATTTTGAGATAACAGAAAGTTAGGTGAAGAGAAAGGAGATCGGACAGAAGGAACAAAACAAAACAGAAGAACAGTGAAATAATGCAACAGAGGATGTATGCGAGGGAGGAAGACTGCAATTGAGAAAAAGAAACGCCAGAAGGAGACAGAGAGGGGAGAGGCAGAGGAGGGAGACCGAAAAAGATGGCAGGGGGACGACAGAGAGGAAACGAGAGAAGGGAAGAAAATACGAAGAAAGAGAGACAGAGAAAAGGAGAGTGGAATAGATATAACAAGGAGGATCCTGGAGAGAGTGGTTAGAGGAATGGATTTAAACAGGAAGGGAAAGAGAGAAGAGGGGAAAGAAGAAAAAGATGAAGGTAACGGGTGTCGGTGGGAGAGAATTACAGGAGGTGGGGTGAGATGGATGGACAGGAGGACAGAGAGAAAAATGGGGACAAGAGAAGGTGAAAAGGGCAATGAAAGAAAGAGACGTTTGTGAATGGGGAGAGGCAGAGAGAAATAAGGAAAGAGAGAAAAGGGTGGAGACCGAGAGGCGGGTAGGAGAAAGAAGGAAGAGAAGGGGAAAGGTGTAACACAAAAGGCTGGGAGGCAGTGCCACCTGCGGAGCAGGAGCTCAGCGGTGAACGGACTGATGCTGTGACTCGTGCCACTGGAGCGACTTTGGAATATCCCTTCCCGCTCAGCAGCTTTCACTAGAGGGGTCTCGGCAGCGGAGAACTACCCCAGGTACCACCTCGCCGCAACTCCGCCGCCAGCGGATACTGCTTCGAAGGGGGAGGGGCGGGGGCTCTAGTCTGCACATTTACCAGAAACCAAATATCTCGAGCTGTTTAAAGCTGTGAGGCCAGAGGACAGGTCTGCTTTTATTCACCGTACCCCGGTAGTTCGATCTCCATAGCTGGGCCCCAGAGCCATCTAGCCTCTGAGATCGATAAACCGAGGACCACCATCGCTTTCAGGTCTGCAATGTTTCCCTTTTACTTTGCTTAGAACTCTATGCAATGATACGCTATATAATATATTCCGTCAGTACGCCCTTTGCCTGCCTGCTGCCGCACCACGCTTTCAGACCCAGTGATGTTGCCAAGGGTGTGATTCAGTAATGAGCGGGCCTCGGGTATTCCCTGTTTTAATATCGTAATACCCACTCGGATGAATACACTTAAATCGACAACAGAGCAGAGGGCATTTCAGAGACAGCTGTACAGGTACTGATCATGGGCTCAAAGTGAGAATAACGTTTTGACTCTGCAGCCTTTTAGTCAGGACTGTACATTTTAGTAATTGAACTCAAACTTGTTGTCTGCGATTTAGAGCTGCAACCTCAACTGTGTCTGTGTGCGTGTGTGCGCGTACCAATATTCCTACAGTGCAAGCCTGGCTGGGGAACAATGCAGCGCAGTAGTTAGCAAAGAGGGCTTCTAGGAACTGTGGCTGTGCGCGCGTGTGTGCGCGTGTTCCTACAGTGCAAGCCTGGCAGGGGAGCAACGCAGGGCTCTACTGAGCAAAGAGGGCTTCAAGGAACTGTGCCTGTGTGCGTGTGTGCGCTTGCCAATATTCCTACTGTGCAAGCCTGGCTGGGGAGCAACTCAGGGTTCTACTTAGCAAAGAGGGCTTCTAGGAACTGTGCCTTTGTGCGTGTGTGCGCGCGTGTTCGCACAGTGCAAGCCTGGCTGGGGAGCAACGCAGGGCTCTACTTAGCAAAGAGGGCTTCCAGGAACTGTGTCTGTGCGCGTGCCGGTGTTCCCACAGTGCAAGCCTGGCAGGGGAACAAATTTGCAGCGCTGTACTTAGCAAGAGGGGATTCTAGGAACTGCATCCAGGAGGACGGGCATCCTAAGACCTATTCAATAGCAGGGCAGGAGGAAGTACATCTATCGGCTCAGGAGCCAGGTGCCATCATGGATCGGGGTGGTCAGAAGGGGCACCATGCCACGTCATTACGCCTTGCCACATAAAATATGTTTACATACAGTGCTGCACTTGTAAAACGTTTACTCCTGGGCCCATACATTCTGGTCAAAGTGTGGCACTGGAAAGGGGATGGAGGTGCGAGGGGCAGAGTCACAAAAAGCAGAGTCTGACAGTCAACGTATTCAGTTTAAAAAAAACCTCTGTATCAAAGAAATTGGCAACAAGGACAAACATGGCATTAAATCGGTTCTGGCGTAATCGGTCAGGAAGATGCAGCATTTTAAAATATCTTAGGTGGTTAAGGCACCTGCTGCAGAAATCTTTGTGTGCCCAGCTGTTATCAGGAGCAAATAAGGGATAATAATAGCGGTATGATAACTCTGGTGGTCAATGCAATTTCTGGAGAGATCTGTGTTGTCCAGTCACGGTTTTGACTCACAAATAGCATAGAGAGTTAACATTTATCATGCAAAGCACATCATGAACATGCAGCTCACACACTTTAATTGTATGCAGATGGTAAGTGAGTTACTCATGAACGTCGATTCAAGAAATGGCCAAGGGTAGAGGAAGTGACATCACACCAGGCGCGCAACGCCCATAGGGCTCAAAGGGCTTCGGCCCCCCCGCCGTCGTGTGTGTCAGCCTGAGCTGAGACCGCTTCCCGAGCACACACACAGACAGTTTTTGAGCTGCTGTGGGCTGGCATCCGTCTAATTGCAGCCGCACCCGAGTACTTCACAGGTCTTTAACCCCTTCGCTGCTAGGCCTTTCCCCCCCTGTGCTAAGCCTTTTTTGGCTATTTGGGGTAGTTCGTGCTTAGGCCCCTGTAACCTTTTGACCACATAAGGTATCCACGCCAAATTTGCGTCCTTTTCTTCCAACATCATGAGGATTTTAAAGGTACCCAGGGTTTGTGGATTCCCCTGGAGGGGACCCAGAAATTAGCCAAAATACAGCTAAATTTTGTGGGGGGTTTTTGAAAAATTGGAAAAGAGGGCTACAGATGAAAGCGTCTGGTTTTTTTCCCTGCAAATGGTATCAACAAAGGGTTTGTGGTGCTGAAATCACCATCTTCCCAGCTTTCAGGGACAAGAAGACTTTTGTCAGAAAAACAAAAATGTTTACACAGTTTTTGCATTTTACTGGGACATAGCTTATTTTTGCTATTTTTTTGTGCTTTCAATCTCCTTTCAGTTAATGGTAGAAATGGGTATGAAAGCAATGATGGATCCTGGAAAGCTATACATTTCTGAAAAGTAGACAATTTCTGAATTCAGCAAGGGATCATTTGTGTAGATCCCTCAAGGTTTTCTTATAGAAACTAACAGTTGAAAATAGGAAAAATTGAAAATAAGTTAAAAAAAACACCCATTTGTGCCAACGTTTTCACCTGTAACTTCTTCTAAGTATGACAGATTTTTTAAAGCAATATACCGTTACATCCGATGGACCCTTATGGTTGTGGGGATATATAGGACTTGTAGGTTTACCAAGAATCCGAGGAACCCAGAGCCAATAACTAAGCAGCGTCTTGCAATGGTTTTTTATTCTGTACCGGGTATATAGCAATTCATTTGGGAAAATATAAACAGGGAAAAATTGGTATGAAAGACACCTATGTATTTATGAAATGGGAACAAAATATGGAGTTTAGAAACAGTGGCTATTTGCACATCTCCGAAATTGTGGGTACCCATACCAGCATGTGAATTATAGGACATTTTTCAAAGTGACTTCTTTTTTACACATTGTCTTATATTTGGAAGGCAGAAATGCATTGAAAGTCAATAGGTAATAACAGCTGCTCTACAATTCTGTGTTCCCGTAAGTCTCCCGATACAAATGGTACCTCACTTGTGTGGGTAGGCCTAGTGCCCGCAAAAGGAAACGGCCCAAAATGCAACGTGGACACACCACATTTTCACAGTGAAAACTGACCCTTTTTTTGCAAAGTGCCTAGCTGTAGATTTTGAACCCTAGCTCTGCCGGCACCTAGGGAAACCTAGCAAACCTATACATTTTTGAAATCTAGACACCCAGGGGAATCCAGGATGGGGTGACTTGTCTGGCTCTCACCAGGTTCTGTTACCCAGAATCCCTTGCAAACCTCAAACTTTGCCAAAAAAAACACATTTTCCTCACATTTCTGTGGTGGAAAGTTCTGGAATCTGCGTGGATCCACAAAATTCCACCCAACCCGCATTCCCCAAAGTCTTCCGAGAAAAATGGTACCTCACTTGTGTGGGTAGGCCTAGTGCCCGCGACAGGAAACAGCCCAAAACGCAACGTGGACACACCACATTTTCACAGTGAAAACTGACCCTTTTTGCAAAGTGCCTAGCTGTAGATTTTGAACCCTGGCTCTGCCAGCACCTAGGGAAACCTAGCAAACCTATACATTTTTGAAAACTAGACACCCAGGGGAATCCAGGATGGGGTGACTTGTCTGGCTCTCACCAGGTTCTGTTACCCAGAATCTCTTGCATACCGCAAACTTTGTCAAAAAACAAATTTTCCTCACATTTCTGTGGTACAAAGTTCTGGAATCTGCGTAGATCCACAAATTTCCCACCACCCAGTGTTCCCCAGGTCTCCCAATAAAAATGGTACCTCACTCGTGTGGGTGGGTCAAGTACCCGCGACAGGCAAGGGCCCAAAATGTATTGAGGAGACATCAAAATTAGCTATCACAAAACAACCTGGTTTTGCAAGGTGGGTCACCTGGGTTTTTGGCCCTGGGCTCGGCGGCCATCTTGGGAAACTACCAAACCCACACATTTCTGAAAACTAGACACCCGGGGGAGTCCAGCGAGGTATGGCTTGCGTGGACCCCCTAACGTTTTCCTACCAAGAATCCCCTGCAAACCTCAAATTTAGCTGAAAAAAAACACATTTTCCACATATTGTTGAGTGGAATCACCGTGCCGGCACAAATGTCCTACCCCACAGCGTTCCCCTCAGTCTCCCGAGTAAAATGATACCTCACTTGTGTGGGTGTCCAATGCAGAATTGGCTAAACAACTTATTTTTAAAAAAATGTAGCGCTTAGAATTCTCAGTGCTATACCCTTAATCCCTATGTTTTTGGCTCTTCCCAGTCACAGGCCCTTGCCCCACCCACACAAGTGAGGTATCGGCATATATCGACACGGTGATTCCACACAAAAATATGCGGAAAATGTGTTATTTTCAGCTAAATTTGAGGTTTGCAGGGGATTCTGTGTAGGAAAATGTTGGGGGATCCATGCAAGCCATACCTCGCTGGACTCCCCCAGGTGTCTCGTTTTCAGAAATGTGTGGGTTTGGTAGTTTCCCAAGATGGCCGCCGAGCCCGGGGCCAAAAACCCAGTTGACCCCCCTTGCAAAATCAGGTTGTTTGTGATAGCTAATTTGATGTCTCCTCAATACGTATTGGGCCCTTGCCTGTCGCGGGTACTTGACCCACCCACACGAGTGAGGTACCATTCTTATCGGCAGACCTTGGGGAATGCTGGGTGATAGGAAATTTGTGGATCCACGCAGGTTCCAGAACTTTCCCACACAGAAATTTGAGAAAAATGTGATTTTTTTCATCTAAATTTGAGGTTTGCAGGGGATTCTGGGTAGGAAAACGTTGGGGGGTCCACACAAGCTATACCTCGCTGGACTCCCCCGGGTGTATAGTTTTCAGAAATGTATGGGTTTGGAAGTTTCCCAAGATGGCCACCGAGCCCGGGGCCAAAAACTCAGGTGACCCCCTTGCAAAACCAGGTTGTTTTATGATAGCTAATTTTGATGTCTCCTTAACCCCTTCGCTGCTAGGCCTTTCCCCCTGTGCTAAGCCTTTTTTGGCTATTTGGGGTAGTTCGCGCTTAGGCCCCTGTAACTTTTTGACCACATAAGGTATCCACGCCAAATTTGCGTCCTTTTTTCTAACATCATGGGGATTGAAAAGGTACCCAGGGTTTGTGGATTCCCTTGGAGGGGACCCAGAAATTATCCAAAATACAGCTAAATTTTGTTTTTTGGGGAAAAATGCGAAAAAGGGCTACAGATGAAAGCGTCTTGTTTTTTCCCTGCAAATGGCATCAAAAAGGGGTTCTAGTGCTGAAATCACCATCGTCCCAGCTTTGAGGTACAAGCAGACTTTTGTCAGAAAACCAACTTTTTTTACACAGTTTTGGCATTTTTCTGGGACATAGCCTATTTTTGCTATTTTTTGTGCTTTCAACCTCCTTCCAGTTAATGGTAGAAATGGGTATGAAATCAATAATGGATCCTGGAAAGCCATACATTTCTGAAAAGTAGACAAAATTCTGAATTCAGCAAGGGGTCATTTGTGTAGATCCTTAAAGTTTTCCTTATATAAACTAACAGTTAAATAAAGGAAAAATTGAAAATTAGTTGAAAAAAGCAGCCATTTGTGTGAACGTTTTCACCTGTAACGTCTTCTAATTATGACAGCTATTTGAAAGCAATATACCGTTATATCCGCTCGACCTTTCTGGTTGTGGGGATATATAGGACTTGTAGGTTCACCAAGAACCCGAGGAACCCAGAGCCAATAACTGAGCAGCATCTTGCAATGGTTTTTTATTATGTACCGGGTATATAGCAATTATTTTGGGAAAATGTATACATGGAAAAATTGTTATGAAAGACACCTATGTATTTCTGAAATGGGAACAAAATGTAGATTTTAGAAACAGTAGATATTTGCACATTTCCAAAATTGGGAGTACCCATACTAGCATGAGAATTATAGGTCATTTTTCAAAATGACTTATTTTTTACACATTGTCTTTCATTTGGAAGGCAGAAATGCATCGAAAGTCAATAGGTAATAACAGTTGCTCTACAATTCTGTGTTACCCTAAGTCTCCCGATAAAATTGGTACCTCACTTGTGTGAGTAGGCCTTGTGCCCACAATAGGAAATGGCTCAAAATGCAACATGGACGTACCACATTTTCACAATGAAAAATTACCCTTTTTTTGCAAAGTGCCTAGCTGTAGTTTTTGAACCCTAGCTCTGCGGGCACTTAGGGAAACCTAGCAAACCTATACATTTTTGAAAACTAGACACCCAGGGGAATTCAGGATGGGGTGACTTGACTGGCTCTCACCAGGTTCTGTTACCCAGAATCCCTTGCAAACCTAACAAATTAGCAAAAAAAACACATTTTCCTCACTTTTCTGTGGTGGAAAGTTCTGGAATCTGTGTGGATCCACAAAATTCCACCCACCCCGCATTCCCCAAGGTCTTCCAAAAAAAATGGTACCTCACTTGTGTGGGTAGGCCTAGTGCCCGCGACAGGAAGCAGCGCAAAACGCAACGTGGACGCACCACATTTTCACAGTGAAAACTGACCCTTTTTTTGCAAAGTGCCTAGCTGTAGATTTTGAACCCTGGCTCTGCCAGCACCTAGGGAAACCTAGCAAACCTATACATTTTTGAAAACTAGACACCCAGGGGAATCCAGGATGGGGTGACTTGTCTGGCTCTCACCAGGTTCTGTTACCCAGAATCTCTTGCAAACCTCAAACTTTGTCAAAAAAACAAATTTTCCTCACATTTCTGTGGTACAAAGTTCTGGAATCTGCGTAGATCCACAAATTTCCCACCACCCAGTGTTCCCCAGGTCTCCCAATAAAAATGGTACCTCACTCGTGTGGGTGGGTCAAGTACCCGCAACAGGCAAGGGCCCAAAATGTATTGAGGAGACATCAAAATTAGCTATCACAAAACAACCTGGTTTTGCAAGGTGGGTCACCTGGGTTTTTGGCCCTGGGCTCGGCGGCCATCTTGGGAAACTACCAAACCCACACATTTCTGAAAACTAGACACCCGGGGGAGTCCAGCGAGGTATGGCTTGCGTGGACCCCTAACGTTTTCCTACCAAGAATCCCCTGCAAACCTCAAATTTAGCTAAAAAAAAACACATTTTCCACATATTGTTGAGTGGAATCACCGTGCCGGCACAAATGTCCTACCCCACAGCGTTCCCCTCAGTCTCCCGAGTAAAATGATACCTCACTTGTGTGGGTGTCCAATGCAGAATTGGCTAAACAACTTATTTTTAAAAAATGTAGCGCTTAGAATTCTCAGTGCTATACCCTTAATCCCTATGTTTTTGGCTCTTCCCAGTCACAGGCCCTTGCCCCACCCACACAAGTGAGGTATCGGCATATATCGACACGGTGATTCCACACAAAAATATGCGGAAAATGTGTTATTTTCAGCTAAATTTGAGGTTTGCAGGGGATTCTGTGTAGGAAAATGTTGGGGGATCCATGCAAGCCATACCTCTCTGGACTCCCCCAGGTGTCTCGTTTTCAGAAATGTGTGGGTTTGGTAGTTTCCCAAGATGGCCGCCGAGCCCGGGGCCAAAAACCCAGTTGACCCCCCTTGCAAAATCAGGTTGTTTTGTGATAGCTAATTTGATGTCTCCTCAATACGTTTTGGGCCCTTGCCTGTCGCGGGTACTTGACCCACCCACACGAGTGAGGTACCATTCTTATCGGCAGACCTTGGGGAATGCTGGGTGATAGGAAATTTGTGGATCCACGCAGGTTCCAGAACTTCCCCACACAGAAATTTGAGAAAAATGTGATTTTTTTCATCTAAATTTGAGGTTTGCAGGGGATTCTGGGTAGGAAAACGTTGGGGGGTCCACACAAGCTATACCTCGCTGGACTCCCCCGGGTGTATAGTTTTCAGAAATGTATGGGTTTGGAAGTTTCCCAAGATGGCCACCGAGCCCGGGGCCAAAAACTCAGGTGACCCCCTTGCAAAACCAGGTTGTTTTATGATAGCTAATTTTGATGTCTCCTTAACCCCTTCGCTGCTAGGCCTTTCCCCCCCCTGTGCTAAGCCTTTTTTTGGCTATTTGGGGTAGTTCGCGCTTAGGCCCCTGTAACTTTTTGACCACATAAGGTATCCACGCCAAATTTGCGTCCTTTTTTCTAACATCATGGGGATTGAAAAGGTACCCAGGGTTTGTGGATTCCCTTGGAGGGGACCCAGAAATTATCCAAAATACAGCTAAATTTTGTTTTTGGGGAAAAATGCGAAAAAGGGCTACAGATGAAAGCGTCTTGTTTTTCCCTGCAAATGGCATCAAAAAGGGGTTCTAGTGCTGAAATCACCATCGTCCCAGCTTTGAGGGACAAGCAGACTTTTGTCAGAAAACCAACTTTTTTACACAGTTTTGGCATTTTTCTGGGACATAGCCTATTTTTGCTATTTTTTGTGCTTTCAACCTCCTTCCAGTTAATGGTAGAAATGGGTATGAAATCAATAATGGATCCTGGAAAGCCATACATTTCTGAAAAGTAGACAAAATTCTGAATTCAGCAAGGGGTCATTTGTGTAGATCCTTAAAGTTTTCCTTACATAAACTAACAGTTAAATAAAGGAAAAATTGAAAATTAGTTGAAAAAAGCAGCCATTTGTGTGAACGTTTTCACCTGTAACTTCTTCTAATTATGACAGCTATTTGAAAGCAATATACCGTTATATCCGCTCGACCTTTCTGGTTGTGGGGATATATAGGACTTGTAGGTTCACCAAGAACCCGAGGAACCCAGAGCCAATAACTGAGCAGCATCTTGCAATGGTTTTTTATTATGTACCGGGTATATAGCAATTATTTTGGGAAAATGTATACATGGAAAAATTGTTATGAAAGACACCTATGTATTTCTGAAATGGGAACAAAATGTAGATTTTAGAAACAGTAGATATTTGCACATTTCCAAAATTGGGAGTACCCATACTAGCATGAGAATTATAGGTCATTTTTCAAAATGACTTATTTTTTACACATTGTCTTTCATTTGGAAGGCAGAAATGCATCGAAAGTCAATAGGTAATAACAGTTGCTCTACAATTCTGTGTTACCCTAAGTCTCCCGATAAAATTGGTACCTCACTTGTGTGGGTAGGCCTTGTGCCCACAATAGGAAATGGCTCAAAATGCAACGTGGACGTACCACATTTTCACAATGAAAAATTACCCTTTTTTTGCAAAGTGCCTAGCTGTAGTTTTTGAACCCTAGCTCTGCGGGCACTTAGGGAAACCTAGCAAACCTATACATTTTTGAAAACTAGACACCCAGGGGAATTCAGGATGGGGTGACTTGACTGGCTCTCACCAGGTTCTGTTACCCAGAATCCCTTGCAAACCTAACAAATTAGCAAAACAAAAACACATTTTCCTCAATTTTCTGTGGTGGAAAGTTCTGGAATCTGTGTGGATCCACAAAATTCCACCCACCCCGCATTCCCCAAGGTCTTCCGAAAAAAATGGTACCTCACTTGTGTGAGTAGGCCTAGTGCCCGCGACAGGAAGCAGCGCAAAACGCAACGTGGACGCACCACATTTTCACAGTGAAAAATGACCCTTTTTTGCAAAGTGCCTAGCTGTAGTTTTTGAACCCTAGCTCTGCCGGCACTTAGGGAAACCTAGCAAACCTTTACATTTTTGAAAAGTAGACACCCAGGGGAATCCAGGATGGGGTGACTTGACTGGCTCTCACCAGGTTCTGTTACCCAGAATCCCTTGCAAACCTCAAAAATTGGCAAAATAAACACATTTTCCTCACATTTCTGTGGTGGAAAGTTCTGGAATCTGCGTGGATCCACAAAATTCCACCCAACCCGCATTCCCCAAAGTCTTCCGAGAAAAATGGTACCTCACTTGTGTGGGTAGGCCTAGTGCCCGCGACAGGAAACAGCCCAAAACGCAACGTGGACACACCACATTTTCACAGTGAAAACTGACCCTTTTTTTGCAAAGTGCCTAGCTGTAGATTTTGAACCCTGGCTCTGCCAGCACCTAGGGAAACCTAGCAAACCTATACATTTTTGAAAACTAGACACCCAGGGGAATCCAGGATGGGGTGACTTGTCTGGCTCTCACCAGGTTCTGTTACCCAGAATCTCTTGCATACCGCAAACTTTGTCAAAAAAACAAATTTTCCTCACATTTCTGTGGTACAAAGTTCTGGAATCTGCGTAGATCCACAAATTTCCCACCACCCAGTGTTCCCCAGGTCTCCCAATAAAAATGGTACCTCACTCGTGTGGGTGGGTCAAGTACCCGCGACAGGCAAGGGCCCAAAATGTATTGAGGAGACATCAAATTAGCTATCACAAAACAACCTGGTTTTGCAAGGTGGGTCACCTGGGTTTTGGCCCTGGGCTCGGCGGCCATCTTGGGAAACTACCAAACCCACACATTTCTGAAAACTAGACACCCGGGGAGTCCAGCGAGGTATGGCTTGCGTGGACCCCTAACGTTTTCCTACCAAGAATCCCCTGCAAACCTCAAATTTAGCTGAAAAAAACACATTTTCCACATATTGTTGAGTGGAATCACCGTGCCGGCACAAATGTCCTACCCCACAGCGTTCCCCTCAGTCTCCCGAGTAAAATGATACCTCACTTGTGTGGGTGTCCAATGCAGAATTGGCTAAAAACGTATTTTAAAAAATGTAGCGCTTAGAATTCTCAGTGCTATACCCTTAATCCCTATGTTTTTGGCTCTTCCCAGTCACAGGCCCTTGCCCCACCCACACAAGTGAGGTATCGGCATATATCGACACGGTGATTCCACACAAAAATATGCGGAAAATGTGTTATTTTCAGCTAAATTTGAGGTTTGCAGGGGATTCTGTGTAGGAAAATGTTGGGGGATCCATGCAAGCCATACCTCGCTGGACTCCCCAGGTGTCTCGTTTTCAGAAATGTGTGGGTTTGGTAGTTTCCCAAGATGGCCGCCGAGCCCGGGGCCAAAAACCCAGTTGACCCCCCTTGCAAAATCAGGTTGTTTTGTGATAGCTAATTTGATGTCTTCTCAATACGTTTTGGGCCCTTGCCTGTCGCGGGTACTTGACCCACCCACACGAGTGAGGTACCATTCTTATCGGCAGACCTTGGGGAATGCTGGGTGATAGGAAATTTGTGGATCCACGCAGGTTCCAGAACTTTCCCACACAGAAATTTGAGAAAAATGTGATTTTTTCATCTAAATTTGAGGTTTGCAGGGGATTCTGGGTAGGAAAACGTTGGGGGGTCCACACAAGCTATACCTCGCTGGACTCCCCCGGGTGTATAGTTTTCAGAAAAGTATGGGTTTGGAAGTTTCCCAAGATGGCCGCCGAGCCCGGGGCCAAAAACTCAGGTGACCCCTTGCAAAACCAGGTTGTTTTATGATAGCTAATTTTGATGTCTCCTTAACCCCTTCGCTGCTAGGCCTTTTCCCCCCTGTGCTAAGCCTTTTTTGGCTATTTGGGGTAGTTTGCGCTTAGGCCCCTGTAACTTTTTGACCACATAAGGTATCCACGCCAAATTTGCGTCCTTTTTTCTAACATCATGGGGATTGAAAAGGTACCCAGGGCTTGTGGATTCCCTTGGAGGGGACCCAGAAATTATCCAAAATACAGCTAAATTGTGTTTTTTTGGGGAAAAATGCGAAAAAAGGGCTACAGATGAAAGCGTCTTGTTTTTTCCCTGCAAATGGCATCAAAAAAGGGGTTCTAGTGCTGAAATCACCATCTTCCCAGCTTTCAGGGACAAGCAGACTTTTGTCAGAAAACCAACTTTTTTACACAGTTTTGGCATTTTTCTGGGACATAGCCTATTTTTGCTATTTTTTGTGCTTTTAACCTCCTTCCAGTTAATGGTAGAAATGGGTATGAAATCAATAATGGATCCTGGAAAGCCATACATTTCTGAAAAGTAGACAAAATTCTGAATTCAGCAAGGGGTCATTTGTGTAGATCCTTAAAGTTTTCCTTATATAAACTAACAGTTAAATAAAGGAAAAATTGAAAATTAGTTGAAAAAAGCAGCCATTTGTGTGAACGTTTTCACCTGTAACTTCTTCTAATTATGACAGCTATTTGAAAGCAATATGCCGTTATATCCGCTGGACCTTTCTGGTTGTGGGGATATATAGGACTTGTAGGTTCACCAAGAACCCGAGGAACCCAGAGCCAATAACTGAGCAGCATCTTGCAATGGTTTTTTATTATGTACCGGGTATATAGCAATTATTTTGGGAAAATGTATACATGGAAAAATTGTTATGAAAGACACCTATGTATTTCTGAAATGGGAACAAAATGTAGATTTTAGAAACAGTAGATATTTGCACATTTCCAAAATTGGGAGTACCCATACTAGCATGAGAATTATAGGTCATTTTTCAAAATGACTTATTTTTTACATATTGTCTTTCATTTGGAAGGCAGAAATGCATCGAAAGTCAATAGGTAATAACAGTTGCTCTACAATTCTGTGTTACCCTAAGTCTCCCGATAAAATTGGTACCTCACTTGTGTGGGTAGGCCTTGTGCCCACAATAGGAAATGGCTCAAAATGCAACGTGGACGTACCACATTTTCACAATGAAAAATTACCCTTTTTTTGCAAAGTGCCTAGCTGTAGTTTTTGAACCCTAGCTCTGCGGGCACTTAGGGAAACCTAGCAAACCTATACATTTTTGAAAACTAGACACCCAGGGGAATTCAGGATGGGGTGACTTGACTGGCTCTCACCAGGTTCTGTTACCCAGAATCCCTTGCAAACCTAACAAATTGGCAAAAAAAACACATTTTCCTCACTTTTCTGTGGTGGAAAGTTCTGGAATCTGCGTGGATCCACAAAATTCCACCCACCCCGCATTCCCCAAGGTCTTCCGAAAAAAATGGTACCTCACTTGTGTGGGTAGGCCTAGTGCCCGCGACAGGAAGCAGCGCAAAACGCAACGTGGACGCACCACATTTTCACAGTGAAAAATGACCCTTTTTTTGCAAAGTGCCTAGCTGTAGTTTTTGAACCCTAGCTCTGCCGGCACTTAGGGAAACCTAGCAAACCTTTACATTTTTGAAAAGTAGACACCCAGGGGAATCCAGGATGGGGTGACTTGACTGGCTCTCACCAGGTTCTGTTACCCAGAATCCCTTGCAAACCTCAAAAATTGGCAAAAAAAACACATTTTCCTCACATTTCTGTGGTGGAAAGTTCTGGAATCTGCGTGGATCCACAAAATTCCACCCAACCCGCATTCTCCAAAGTCTTCCGAGAAAAATGGTACCTCACTTGTGTGGGTAGGCCTAGTGCCCGCGACAGGAAACAGCCCAAAACGCAACGTGGACACACCACATTTTCACAGTGAAAACTGACCCTTTTTTTGCAAAGTGCCTAGCTGTAGATTTTGAACCCTGGCTCTGCCAGCACCTAGGGAAACCTAGCAAACCTATACATTTTTGAAAACTAGACACCCAGGGGAATCCAGGATGGGGTGACTTGTCTGGCTCTCACCAGGTTCTGTTACCCAGAATCTCTTGCATACCTCAAACTTGGTCAAAAAAACAAATTTTCCTCACATTTCTGTGGTACAAAGTTCTGGAATCTGCGTAGATCCACAAATTTCCCACCACCCAGTGTTCCCCAGGTCTCCCAATAAAAATGGTACCTCACTCGTGTGGGTGGGTCAAGTACCCGCGACAGGCAAGGGCCCAAAATGTATTGAGGAGACATCAAAATTAGCTAACCCAAAACAACCTGGTTTTGCAAGGTGGGTCACCTGGGTTTTTGGCCCTGGGCTCGGCGGCCATCTTGGGAAACTACCAAACCCACACATTTCTGAAAACTAGACACCCGGGGGAGTCCAGCGAGGTATGGCTTGCGTGGACCCCCTAACGTTTTCCTACCAAGAATCCCCTGCAAACCTCAAATTTAGCTGAAAAAAACCACATTTTCCACATATTGTTGAGTGGAATCACCGTGCCGGCACAAATGTCCTACCCCACAGCGTTCCCCTCAGTCTCCCGAGTAAAATGATACCTCACTTGTGTGGGTGCCAATGCAGAATTGGCTAAAAAACTTCTTTTAAAAAAATGTAGCGCTTAGAATTCTCAGTGCTATACCCTTAATCCCTATGTTTTTGGCTCTTCCCAGTCACAGGCCCTTGCCCCACCCACACAAGTGAGGTATCGGCATATATCGACACGGTGATTCCACACAAAAATATGCGGAAAATGTGTTATTTTCAGCTAAATTTGAGGTATGCAGGGGATTCTGTGTAGGAAAATGTTGGGGGATCCATGCAAGCCATACCTCGCTGGACTCCCCCAGGTGTCTCGTTTTCAGAAATGTGTGGGTTTGGTAGTTTCCCAAGATGGCCGCCGAGCCCGGGGCCAAAACCCAGTTGACCCCCTTGCAAAATCAGGTTGTTTTGTGATAGCTAATTTGATGTCTCCTCAATACGTTTTGGGCCCTTGCCTGTCGCGGGTACTTGACCCACCCACACGAGTGAGGTACCATTCTTATCGGCAGACCTTGGGGAATGCTGGGTGATAGGAAATTTGTGGATCCACGCTGGTTCCAGAACTTTCCCACACAGAAATTTGAGAAAATGTGATTTTTTCATCTAAATTTGAGGTTTGCAGGGGATTCTGGGTAGGAAAACGTTGGGGGGTCCACTCAAGCTATACCTCGCTGGACTCCCCCGGGTGTATAGTTTTCAGAAATGTATGGGTTTGGAAGTTTCCCAAGATGGCCGCCGAGCCCGGGGCCAAAAACTCTGGTGACCCCCTTGCAAATCCAGGTTGTTTTATGATAGCTAATTTTGATGTCTCCTTAACCCCTTCGCTGCTAGGCCTTTCCCCCCCCCCCCCCCCCCTGTGCTAAGCCTTTTTTTGGCTATTTGGAGTAGTTCGCGCTTAGGCCCCTGTAACTTTTTGACCACATAATGTATCCACGCCAAATTTGCGTCCTTTTTTTCTAACATCATGGGGATTGAAAAGGTACCCAGGGTTTGTGGATTCCCTTGGAGGGGACCCAGAAATTATCCAAAATACAGCTAAATTTTGTTTTTTGGGGGAAAAATGCGAAAAAAGGGCTACAGATGAAAGCGTCTTGTTTTTTCCCTGCAAATGGCATCAAAAAAGGGGTTCTTGTGCTGAAATCACCATCTTCCCAGCTTTCAGGGACAAGCAGACTTTTATCAGAAAACCAACTTTTTTTACACAGTTTTGGCATTTTTCTGGGACATAGCCTATTTTTGCTATTTTTTGTGCTTTCAACCTCCTTCCAGTTAATGGTAGAAATGGGTATGAAATCAATAATGGATCCTGGAAAGCCATACATTTCTGAAAAGTAGACAAAATTCTGAATTCAGCAAGGGGTCATTTGTGTAGATCCTTAAAGTTTTCCTTATATAAACTAACAGTTAAATAAAGGAAAAATTGAAAATTAGTTGAAAAAAGCAGCCATTTGTGTGAACGTTTTCACCTGTAACTTCTTCTAATTATGACAGCTATTTGAAAGCAATATACCGTTATATCCGCTGGACCTTTCTGGTTGTGGGGATATAAAGGACTTGTAGGTTCACCAAGAACCCGAGGAACCCAGAGCCAATAACTGAGCAGCATCTTGCAATGGTTTTTTATTATGTACCGGGTATATAGCAATTATTTTGGGAAAATGTATACATGGAAAATTTGTTATGAAAGACACCTATGTATTTCTGAAATGGGAACAAAATGTAGATTTTAGAAACAGTAGATATTTGCACATTTCCGAAATTGGGAGTACCCATACTAGCATGAGAATTATAGGTCATTTTTCAAAATGACTTATTTTTTACACATTGTCTTTCATTTGGAAGGCAGAAATGCATCGAAAGTCAATAGGTAATAACAGTTGCTCTACAATTCTGTGTTACCCTAAGTCTCCCGATAAAATTGGTACCTCACTTGTGTGGGTAGGCCTTGTGCCCACAATAGGAAATGGCTCAAAATGCAACGTGGACGTACCACATTTTCACAATGAAAAATTACCCTTTTTTGCAAAGTGCCTAGCTGTAGTTTTTGAACCCTAGCTCTGCGGGCACTTAGGGAAACCTAGCAAACCTATACATTTTTGAAAACTAGACACCCAGGGAATTCAGGATGGGGTGACTTGACTGGCTCTCACCAGGTTCTGTTACCCAGAATCCCTTGCAAACCTAAAAAATTGGCAAAAAAAACACATTTTCCTCACTTTTCTGTGGTGGAAAGTTCTGGAATCTGCGTGGATCCACAAAATTCCACCCACCCCGCGTTCCCCAAGGTCTTCCAAAAAAATGGTACCTCACTTGTGTGGGTAGGCCTAGTGCCCGCGACAGGAAGCAGCGCAAAACGCAACGTGGACGCACCACATTTTCACAGTGAAAAATGACCCTTTTTTTGCAAAGTGCTTAGCTGTAGTTTTTGAACCCTAGCTCTGCCGGCACTTAGGGAAACCTAGCAAACCTATACATTTTTGAAAAGTAGACACCCAGGGGAATCCAGGATGGGGTGACTTGACTGGCTCTCACCAGGTTCTGTTACCCAGAATCCCTTGCAAACCTAAAGAATTGGCAAAAAAAACACAATTTCCTCACTTTTCTGTGGTGAAAAGTTCTGGAATCTGCGTGGATCCACAAAATTCCACCCACCCCACTTTCCCCAAGGTCTTTAAAAAAAAATGGTACCTCACTTGTGTGGGTAGGCCTAGTGCCCGCGACAGGAAGCAGCGCAAAACGCAACGTGGACGCACCACAATTTCGCAGTGAAAAATGACCCTTTTTTGGCAAAGTGCCTAGCTGTAGTTTTTGAACCATAGCTCTGCCGGCACCTATGGAAACCTAGCAAACCTATACATTTTTGAAGACTAGACACCCAGGGGAATCCAGGATGGGGTGACTTGACTGCCTCACACCAGGTTCTGTTACCCAGAATCCCTTGCAAACATAAACAATTGTCAAAAAAAATACATTTTCCCCACATTTCTGTGGTGGAATGTTCTGGAATCTGTGTGGATCCACAAATTTCCACCCACCCCGCGTTCCCCAAAGTCTTCCAAGAAAAATGGTACCTCACTTGTGTGGGTCGGCCTAGTGCCTGCGCCAGGAAACGGCACAAAAAGCAACGTGGACACACCTCAATTTCGCAGTGAAAAATGACCTTTTTTTGGCAAAGTGCCTAGCTGTAGTTTTTTAACCATAGCTCTGCCGGCACCTAGGGAAACCTAGCAAACCTATACATTTTTGAAGAGTAGACACCCAGGGGAATCCAGGATGGGGTGACTTGACTGCCTCCCACCAGGTTCTGTTACCCAGAATCCCTTGCTAACCTAAAAAATTATCCCAAAAAACACATTTTCCCCACATTTCTGTGGTGGAAAGTACTGGAATCTGTGTGGATCCACAAATTTCCACACACCCCGCGTTCCCCAAAGTCTTCCGAGAAAAATGATACCTCACTTGTGTGGGTCGACTTAGTGCCAACGACTGGAAATGGCGCAAAACGCAACGTGGACACACCTCAATTTCGCAGTGAAAAATGACCCTTTTTTGGCAAAGTGCCTAGCTGTAGTTTTTGAACCATAGCTCTGCCGGCACCTATGGAAACCTAGCAAGCCTATACATTTTTGAAAACTAGACACCCAGGGGAATCCAGGATGGGGTGACTTGACTGCCTCACACCAGGTTCTGTTACCCAGAATCCCTTGCAAACATAAAAAATTGTCAAAAAAAACACATTTTCCCCACATTTCTGTGGTGGAAAGTTCTGGAATCTGCGTGGATCCACAAATTTCCACCCACCCCGCGTTCCCCAAAGTCTTCTGAGAAAAATGGTACCTCACTTGTGTGGGTCGGTCTAGTGCCTGCGACAGGAAACGGCGCAAAACGCAACGTGGACACACCTCAATTTCGCAGTGAAAAATGACCCTTTTTTGGCAAAGTGCCTAGCTGTAGTTTTTGAACCATGGCTCTGCCGGCACCTAGGGAAACCTAGCAAACCTATACATTTTTGAAGAGTAGACACCCAGGGGAATCCAGGATCGGGTGACTTGACTGCCTCACACCAGGTTCTGTTACCCAGAATCCCTTGCAAACATAATTTTTTTTAAAAAAAACACATTTTCCCCACATTTCTGTGGTGGAAAGTTCTGGAATCTGCGTGGATCCACAAATTTCCACCCACCCCGCGTTCCCCAAAGTCTTCTGAGAAAAATGGTACCTCACTTGTGTGGGTCGGCCTAGTGCCTGCGACAGGAAACGGCGCAAAACGCAACGTGGACACACCTCAATTTCGCAGTGAAAAATGACCCTTTTTGGCAAAGTGCCTAGCTGTAGTTTTTGAACCATGGCTCTGCCGGCACCTAGGGAAACCTAGCAAACCTATACATTTTTGAAGAGTAGACACCCAGGGGAATCCAGGATCGGGTGACTTGACTGCCTCACACCAGGTTCTGTTACCCAGAATCCCTTGCAAACATAAATTTTTTTTAAAAAAACACATTTTCCCCACATTTCTGTGGTGGAAAGTTCTGGAATCTGCGTGGATCCACAAATTTCCACCCACCCCGCGTTCCCCAAAGTCTTCTGAGAAAAATGGTACCTCACTTGTGTGGGTCGGCCTAGTGCCTGCGACAGGAAACGGCGCAAAACGCAACGTGGACACACCTCAATTTCGCAGTGAAAAATGACCCTTTTTTGGCAAAGTGCCTAGCTGTAGTTTTTGAACCATGGCTCTGCCGGCACCTAGGGAAACCTAGCAAACCTATACATTTTTGAAGAGTAGACACCCAGGGGAATCCAGGATGGGGTGACTTGACTGCCTCCCACCAGGTTCTGTTACCCAGAATCCCTTGCTAACCTAAGAAATTGTCAAAAAAAACACATTTTCCCCACATTTCTGTGGTGGAAAGTACTGGAATCTGTGTGGATTCACAAATTTCCACCCACCCCGCGTTCCCCAAAGTCTTCCGAGAAAAATGATACCTCACTTGTGTGGGTCGACTTAGTGCCAACGACTGGAAACGGCGCAAAACGCAACGTGGACACACCTCAATTTCGCAGTGAAAAATGACCCTTTTTTGGCAAAGTGCCTAGCTGTAGTTTTTGAACCATAGCTCTGCCGGCACCTATGGAAACCTAGCAAGCCTATACATTTTTGAAAACTAGACACCCAGGGGAATCCAGGATGGGGTGACTTGACTGCCTCACACCAGGTTCTGTTACCCAGAATCCCTTGCAAACATAAAAAATTGTCAAAAAAAACACATTTTCCCCACATTTCTGTGGTGGAAAGTTCTGGAATCTGCGTGAATCCACAAATTTCCACCCACCCCGCATTCCCCAAAGTCTTCTGAGAAAAATGGTACCTCACTTGTGTGGGTCGGCCTAGTGCCTGCGACAGGAAACGGCGCAAAACGCAACGTGGACACACCTCAATTTCGCAGTGAAAAATGACCCTTTTTTGGCAAAGTGCCTAGCTGTAGTTTTTGAACCATGGCTCTGCCGGCACCTAGGGAAACCTAGCAAACCTATACATTTTTGAAGAGTAGACACCCAGGGGAATCCAGGATGGGGTGACTTGACTGCCTCCCACCAGGTTCTGTTACCCAGAATCCCTTGCTAACCTAAGAAATTGTAAAAAAAAACACATTTTCCCCACATTTCTGTGGTGGAAAGTACTGGAATCTGTGTGGATCCACAAATTTCCACCCACCCCGCGTTCCCCAAAGTGTTCCGAGAAAAATGATACCTCACTTGTGTGGGTCGGCTTAGTGCCCGCGACTGCAAACGGCGCAAAACGCAACGTGGACACACCTCAATTTCGCAGTGAAAAATGACCCTTTTTTGGCAAAGTGCCTAGCTGTAGTTTTTGAACCATAGCTCTGCCGGCACCTATGGAAACCTAGCAAACCTATACATTTTTGAAAACTAGACACCCAGGGTAATCCAGGATGGGGTGACTTGACTGCCTCACACCAGGTTCTGTTACCCAGAATCCCTTGCAAACATAAAGAATTGTCAAAACAACACATTTTCCCCACATTTCTGTGGTGGAAAGTTCTGGAATCTGCGTGGATCCACAAATTTCCACCCACCCCGCGTTCCCCAAAGTCTTCCGAGAAAAATGGTACCTCACTTGTGTGGGTCGGCCTAGTGCCCGTGACAGGAAACGGCGCAAAACGCAACGTGTCCACACCTCAATTTCGCAGTGAAAAATGACCCTTTTTTGACAAAGTGCCTAGCTGTAGTTTTTGAACCCTAGCTCTGCCGTCACCTAGGGAAACCTACCAAACCCACACATTTCTGAAAACTAGACACCCGGGGGATTCCAGGGAGATATGGCTTGCATGGATCCCCCAACGTTCCCTTACCCAGAATCCCCTGCAAACCTCAAATTTAGCTGAAAAAATCACTATTTTCACACATTCTTGTGTGGGAAAGTTGTTGATTCTCCGGGCTGACACAAATTTCCTACCACCCAGCGTTTCCCCGGGTCTCCCGATAAAAACGGTGCCTCACTCGTGTGAGAGGCCCAAGTACCTGCGACAGGCAAGGGCCCAAAACGTAGTGAGGCGACATCAAAATGGCCTATCTCAAAACGACCTGGTTTTGCAAGGGGGGTCCCCTGGGTTTTTGGCCCGGTGTTTGGCGGCCACCTAGGGAAACCTATCAAACCCACACATTTCTGAAAACTAGACACCCAGGGGATTCCAGGGAGGTATGGCTTGCGTGGATCCCCCAACGTTTCCTTACCCAGAATCCCCTGCAAACCTCAAATTTAGCTGAAAAAATCACTTTTTTCACACATTTTTGTATGGGAAAGTTGTGGATTCTCCGGGCTGACACAACTTTCCTACCACCCAGCGTTCCCCCGGGTCTCCTGATAAAAATGGTGCCTCACTCGTGTGGGAGGCCCAAGTACCCGCGACAGGCAAGGGCCCAAAACATAGTGAGGCGACATCAAAATGGCCTATCTCAAAACAACCTGGTTTTGCAAGGGGGGTCCTCTGGGTTTTTGGCCCGGTGCTCGGCGGCCACCTAGGGAAACCTATCAAACCCACACATTTCTGAAAACTAGACACCCGGGGGATTCTAGGGAGGTATGGCTTGCGTGGATCCCCCAACATTTCCTTACCCAGAATCCCCTGCAAACCTCAAATTTAGCTGAAAAAAATCACTTTTTCACACATTTTTGTGTGGAAAAGTTGTGGATTCTCCGGGCTGACACAAATTTCCTACCACCCAGCGTTCCCCGGGTCTCCCGATAAAACGGTGCCTCACTCGTGTGGGAGGCCCAAGTACCCGCGACAGGCAAGGGCCCAAAACGTAGTGAGGCGACATCAAAATGGCCTATCTCAAAACGACCTGGTTTTGCAAGGGAGTCCCTGGGTTTTGGCCCGGTGCTCGGCGGCCACCTAGGAAACCTATCAAACCCACACATTTCTGAAAAGTAGACACCCGGGGGATTCCAGGGAGGTATGGCTTGCGTGGATCCCCCAACGTTTCCTTATCCAGAATCCCCTAAATGAATCCAGAATCAAAATGATGTCGCCTCACTACGTTTTGGGCCCTTGCCTGTCGCGGGTACTTGGGCCTCCCACATGAGTTAGGCACCGTTTTTATCGGCAGACCCGGGGTAACGCTGGGTGGTAGGAAATTTGTGTCAGCCCGGTGATGCCACAACTTTCCCACACAAAAATGTGTGAAAAAAGTGATTTTTTTCAGCTAAATTTGAGGTTTGCAGGGGATTCTGTGTCAGGAAACTTTGGGGGATCCACCCAAGCCATACCTCCCTGGAATCCCCCGGGTGTCTACTTTTCAGAAATGTGTGGGTTTGATAGGTTTCTCTAGGTGGCCGCCGAGTACCGGGCCAAAAACCCAGGGGACCCCCTTGCAAAACCAGGTCGTTTTGAGATAGGCCATTTTGATGTCGCCTCACTACGTTTTGGGCCCTTGCCTGTCGCGGGTACTTGGGCCTCCCACACGAGTGGGGCACCGTTTTTATCGGGAGACCCGGGGGAACGCTGGGTGGTAGGAAATTTGTGTCAGCCCGGTGATGCCACAACTTTCCCACACAAAAATGTGTGAAAAAAGTGATTTGTTTAGCTAAATTTGAGGTTTGCAGGGGATTCTGGGTAAGGAAACGTTGGGGGATCCACGCAAGCCATACCTCCCTGGAATCCCCGGGTGTCTACTTTTCAGAAATGTGTGGGTTTCATAGGTTTCCCTAGGTGGCCGCCGAGCACCGGGCCAAAACCCAGGGGACCCCCTTGCAAAACCAGGTCGTTTTGAGATAGGCCATTTTGATGTCGCCTCACTACGTTTTGGGCCCTTGCCTGTCGCAGGTACTTGGGCCTCCCACACGAGTGAGGCACTGTTTTTATCGGGAGACCCGGGGGAATGCTGGGTGGTAGGAAATTTGTGTCAGCCCGGTGATGCCACAACTTTCCCACACAAAAATGTGTGAAAAAAGTGATTTTTTCAGCTAAATTTGAGGTTTGCAGGGGATTCTGGGTAAGGAAACGTTGGGGGATCCACGCAAGCCATACCTCCCTGGAATGCCCCGGGTGTCTACTTTTCAGAAATGTGTGGGTTTGGTAGGTTTCCCTAGGTGGCCGCTGAGCTCCGGGCCAAAAAGTCATGGGACCCCCCTTGCAAAACCAGGTCGTTTTGAGGTAATGTGTTGTTTATTTCTTCAGTGTGAAAATTTTGGCACAATATTGCAAGGAAAATGTGACAGACATTTTGAGGTTTGCAGGACATTGTGGATAAGATAATTTGTTGGGATCCACAAGAGAGACATCACCATGTAGTCCCATGGGTGTTTAGTTTACGACAATATCTACAGATGGTAGGTTATTCTTAGATGGAATGTACACCTTGGCACAGAGACTAAAAAGACAAATATTACTGCACAGCCATCTATTCCTCAAGCACACACACATACTGGTTGGATTTGGCACGAGGGCGAGTGATGGTTCAGTATATACAATTTTATTAACAAGAGATTTCACAAAAATGAAATGCACTGTCAATAATTAAAAGGGCAAAAAACTGAACCAGTGACTCGCAGCTCGTGAGCTGTAAAGCCACGGCAAGGCACCAACCGCTTTACAGGCCATTCACACACCTTTCATACGTGATGCACACAAGACAATTCACACCACCAGGCACGAAACCAACACATTACAACATTCACAAAAAGTGACAAGGTACACCCTGCTTAAGAAAGACAAATATTACTGCACAGCCATCTAATCCTCAAGCACACACACATACTGGTTGGATTTGGCACGAGGGTGAGTGATGGTTCAGTATATACAATTGTATTAACAAGTGATTTCACAAAAATTAAATGCACTGATAATATTTGAAAGGACGAGAAACTGAACCATTGACTCACAGCTCGTGAGCTGTAAAGCCACGACAAGGCACCAACCTCTTTACAGGCCATTCATACACCTTTCATACTTGTGACACATACAAAACCATTCACACCGCCAGCCACGGACCCATCACATTACAACACTCACACCAGCAGACAGCGCCATTCAAGGGCCCATCACTTTCACACGCCCACATTCCAGACACAGCAACCACACAAGCTGATGGATTACGTGGAGTTGCACTCGGCTAGCAGTGTGTGTAGTGACCAGCAGCAAGTCACTACTCACACACCGCCAGCCGAGCACCAGTCCACGCACACCGCCAGCCAAGCGCCAATCCACGCACACCGCCAGCCAAGCGCCAATCCACGCACACCGCCAGCCAAGCGCCAGTCCACGCACACTGCCAGCCAAGCGCCAGTCCACACACACCGCCAGCCAACCGCCACTCCACGCACACCGTCATAAAAAATTTTCAAACAAGAAAAAAAACACAAAGCAATTGCAACTAGATACCAAACTATAACTACAAAAACAACAGCAGTAACTAAAGACATCATTCTATTGCCAAACGTGAAACTGAACTATATAAAACCATACAGACCAGGCAGTAAACTATTCGACTCACGGTTGCTCCCAAAAACTCTTTTTAGTGTGATACAATCTGAAACATGAGGGCACACACAGCCCAGGATTAGAAGGACAATCGGCACAGTGCATACGACTCTCCTTCCGAACACCTCTTCGCAAGCAGACTCTACATCTCTTACAGAGATTGTTTTTTTTGGGCGTGGGAGGAATTAAATCAGGAAAGTGGCGATCTTTCAATCTAGCCACATCCTCCACAACTCCAACTCTAGGAACACTTGCCTGTTCCACAACAACAAGGCTTCCTATCACAGACTGCTGAAACTGAACAAAAGTCAACTTTGACTCAGGAGAACACTCCTTGTACACATCAAAAGCATTGAAAGTTGCTAAATTGAAGAGATGGATGGCCAACTTTTTGTACCAAATGTATGCCTTATGAATAGCAGTGTAAGATTCCAACCTCTGATCTACTCTATCAACACCACCCATGTGCTTATTGTAGTCTAAAATGCACACCGGTTTGCGTACTTCAGCAAACTGACCCCAAACAGCCACAGGTGAAGTACTGCCATCATGGATGGTAGTCCGCATGTACACATCCCTCCTGTCCACAAATTTCACAGCTAGTAGTTCATCACTACGAAAGGAACTGCACTGTCCCCTCTGAAGTTTTTTGCAAACAAGCTCTTTTGGATAACCTTTACGGTTAGAGCGGATTGTGCCACAAGCAAAAGTGTCCACTTTGAACAATTCCTTAAACAATTGCACAGCAGTGTAGAAGTTATCAAGGTACAAATGGTGGCCTCTGTTAAACAGTCCTCTAGCAAGACCCCACACAATTTTCTCTGAAACTCCAAAAGTGGACGGACAACCAGGGGGTCAATAGTGGAATCCCTACCAGTGTACACACGGAAATTAAAAACATATCCTGTCCTACTCTCAGACAACATATACAGCTTAATTCCATAACGTGCCCTCTTGCTAGGGATGTACTGCCTAAAAACCAAATGGCCCTTGAACAGGACCAAAGACTCATCAATAGATATTTCTTTCTCTGGAGTATAGAGCTCTGAAAATCGATCTACAAAGTGATCAAGAACAGGCCGAATCTTAAAAAGATGGTCACAGTCAGGGTTATCTTGTGGCAACGCCAAAGTATTATCAACAAAATGCAGCATCCGAAGCAAAAGTAAATACCGATCACTGGTCATAATCGCAGGAAATATGGCCGTTGCCATCAAGGGACTGGTAGCTCACTATGAAGCCATGGACGGCTTCCTTATCAAGCCCATCAAAAAAGTCAAACCCAAAAACTTCTTCATCTCATCCAGATTTGTGGGAGTCCACCGGGTAGCTCTAGAGTGGGGCTTAAGTGTGGCACTGTGGTCCCTCAAAAACTGTTCAGCATACAAATTAGTCTGCTCAACAATCTCAGCCAAAAATACATCATCCATAAACAACTGAAAGAACTGTATAGGCAAAAAAAATTCGCAATCCACTCTACACCCTGCATAACCACTAAAGGCAGGCAACACCGGCTGCACCATGTTTGGATCAACCCAGAGTCCAGCACTTCCAGTAGGAAGCCTTGCAGCCTCAGGCTGCAATACCGATGTCTCTTGCTGCACCATCGGCACATCAGTGTCCCCCTCTAAAACAGGCACTTCATCCGCACTCAGAGTATCTTCATCATCCGATGATTCCATGTGGAGAGAAAACTCACTGCCTGAATCTTCCCCTCCCTCCTCTCCCTCAGACGCACTGTCAGTCTCATAATCCTGCTCAGAGGAAGATTCAAGCAGCATACCAACAACCTGCTGAGTAGTCATTCTACGGCTAGCCATAATCCTTACTAATAAAGGTAACTTGTCAAACAAGTCAACAACAACAAACACTTTGTAAAATAAGTAATAGACAAAATGCGTCTTTATCAGAAAGGCCTATATACTCCAAAACGATACCACTCACTTGCCAGAAGCAGCTAGACTCACCACCACCTACTCTGCACAGACACAGTAAGGATCAACAATATCCCACTAAAAAATAAAAAGAAAATTACACATAAGAGAATGCAAAACACATCGCAAAGAATTTCATGCTCATTATAACACCACTTGCAAAAAAATTCATTCATGCATGACAATAATACTCATTTGGAGTAAATACAACAAAAAAGTTTTTCTTACCAAAAAAATGCAACTACGCAAAACTGCAGAACCACTGCCGAAACCGCAAACAGGAACCAAAAGCTTTACAATAGAATAAAAAGGAGAAATAAAACATTACAATCACATATGCAAATAATGCACTAGTCCACATACTTTCCACCAGCCAAGCAAAGGTGGTAGGTGGGCCTAAAAGAATAAGGCCGATCTGCCCACAGGGAGCAGAAACAGCCAAAAAATTCACCCTCATAAAAGGGGGAGCGACTCTTGCCCAAGGGGTCACTCCCCAACACCAACATTTAAAAAGCCCTGGTGTCTACTGGCTTCTGGCCCCCTAGGGGACAGATGGGCCTAAAAACATATGGCTGATCTGCCCCCAAAGGGGCAGAACCGACCACAATAAATACCCGATAAAGGGGAGCGACCCTTGCCCAAGGGGCCGCTCCCAACAACACAAAAACAATACCTGGTGGCCTAGTGGGCATACCATAAAATTAATTGTTTATTTGGGTCGATCCGCCCTTCCAAGGGGTCAGAAACGGCCCAAATAAATGCTCCCAAAGGGGAGCGGCCCTTACCGAAGGGGCCGCTCCCCAAAAACATATTGCTCCCCAAGCGGAGCGACCCCTGCCCAAGGGGCCGCTCCCCAACAACACTAAAACAATCCCTGGTGTCTAATGGCTTCTGCCCCCTTGGGGCGGATGGGCCTAGACTCACAAGGCCGATCTGCCCCCAAAGGGGGCAAAAACGGCCAAAATAAATGATCCCCAAAGGGAGCGACCCTTGCCTAGGGGTCGCTCCCCAAAAACATAATTTAATTTAAAAAAAAATCCCTGGTGGCCTAGTGGGCACAGGGGGCAGACCCCCCTAAACAAATTGCTCCCCCAAGGGGAGCGACCCTTGCCCAAGGGGCCGCTCCCCGACACAAAAGGGCATTTACACACAAAAAAAACATCCCTGGTGGCCTAGTGGGCACACACCTACTTTTTTTTTTTTTTTTTAATCAGATCTGCCCCCCACCCCCAAGGGGAGTGACCCTTGCCCAAGGGGCCGCTCCCCGACACACACTGGGCGTTTCCCAAGTGGCCCAGTGGGGGCACACACACCTTTTTTTAAATATAAAATAATACCGATCTGCCCCCCCCCAAGGGGGGCAGACCCAACTGCATACATTTCTCCCCCAAGGGGAGCGACCCTTGCCCAAGGAGCCGCTCCCCGACACAATTTAGGCATTTAAAAAAAAACAAAATCCCTGGTGGCCCAAGGGGGCAGACCCAACTACATAAATTTCTCCCCCAAGTCCCCTGTTTAATTCACGCCCTCTCTACTCCCTCAAGGAAGTTCTTCCACTATAGGAAATTCTGTACTCCATGCCTATAGAAGTGCCTTCCCAGTGTGTTCTGAGTGACTGCCACTTATTGCAGCATTATACCTCTTTTTGTATCTCATGTATCATGCACACCTGTCACTTTTTCCTCTTGGAACGTATACCTCTTTTTGTATCTGGTTTGTTTTTGTTATTTGCACTATTCTCACTTTTTCCTTATGTAATGTAATGCTTGCGTTTGTATTATGCTCACTTATAACCTTCTCCTCATGTAATGTTACTGTCATGCCTGCCAAGTATCACGCATCAGGTGTGACGCTCACGCATTTCAGTGTGCTGCTCCGCATCACCGCACTGAAATGCATTGTCACGCATTAATGCCACACTCTGCTGGGTGCCAGCGCACGCCACCGGCACCTGTGTTCCGGCTCTCAGTGCTGCTCCGAGACCTGCTGCCAGCAGCTGCTGGGCTCAGTAAGTTAACAGTTAATTGTTTGTCTGCTCTCAGCTCGAGTGGTGCGAGTGACTGCTACAAGGTTACAATTGTTCTGCCCCGGCCAGCGGCCTCCTGTCGTGCCTGGCTGTATACTTCCTGTGGCACCGCGCGGCTTTGACACCAATTAGACGCTGGGGCGGGGCCTGCCCTCAGTGGCTGTGCACCCCATGGGGCCCCGGGATAGCATGTGACCGTAGTGCCTCCTCACGTCCGGAGGAAGAGGAAGTGAGGTAAGGTGGGTCAGAAGCGGCGGGGGACTCAATCTGAGTCCACGAGACGAGTCGGTGCACTGCTGACTGTCTGTCTGTCTGCGGTGGGTGCGCAGCGCCGCAATAAAACCCTCTGCGTGCACATTGCCAGACTGGCGGGGAGCCGAGGCCAGAGAGTGACTGAAATCATTTCTGTCACTGACTCCCCGATAGGACAGGTGAGTCAAATGACCTACAGCGCACGAGCGCAGTGCACAGTTTTAGTCAAGTTTCACACGGAAGTGCGCAGCCTACAAGCTCCTGCTTGCACTGCGTTGAGCCGCCGTGGCTTCAGACATGCATTATATGGGTTCCTGAAGTTGTTAGACACAAGGTCGGCGTGTCGGCCTTTCCGAGTGCGGCGGAAAAACAAGGCGTCCGCGCGCACTGGGACTTTCCTCTCCTACTACTGCGCACCCCTGAAGGCAATGGGGCACGCGGCTGCCGCGGAGTGGTGCCAGGTACCTCAGCAGCCTGGCCACTCTTCCACTACAGTCCAGTGCAGCCAGGCAAGTCGCTCGCATCCTCTCCTCTTGGACCGCGCTACTGCTGCACGTCGCGGCTGGGCCCGTCCTCCATGCTCTTTGACCATCAATGGTGCTCGCTGACAACAGTGAGCACTGACACACCACAGCCCAGTGGCAAGCATGTGTGGCGTTTGCGGAGGACAGCTGGGGGGCATCGCATCCACCAGAAGTGGACCCCTGAGCCAGCAATGTGGTGCCAGCATGAGTGAATAAACTGAAACGTGTGACTAGGAGGGCAGTGACATCGACTATGCATTGTTTGGGTAAGTGTCACTGAGCACAAGTTACATTACACAAGATCACAATATATTAATTTTTTAAGCCTTTTACCCCATTTTTGGTTTCTCTTAGTTTTAGTTTCTTTCTTCTTGCCGTGTTTCTAATGGTCAGTGCCAATCCACCTATACCTTTATGCCCCATTTATGTGTCCATACGTTTTGCTTTAAGTTCCCTGTGCCTTTCTACCCTGCGACTGCATTAAGTTGTAGTTGAGTTTCTTGTTCTGCAAATGGTTGCAATTTGTGGTATTTATATATTTCCCTTGACTTCATTGCTTCATTTTGCTCCCAAGAAAGTGTCACTCTTATTCGTTGAAATGTCACTCATAATAACACTGAAATTATGAAAGTGTCACACATGGCAATATGAAACCTTGGCAGCTATGTACTGTTCCTATTGTGAAGCGCTCTGATACCTTCGGGTAAAGTCAGCGCTACAAAAAAATGTGTAAATACATTAAAAAAAAAAAATAAGGGGAGCGACCCTTGCCCAAGGGGCTGCTCCCGAACACAATTTGGGCTTTAAAAAATAAAAAAAAGCATTCCTGCTGCACGATCGCGCCTGGGCGCGATCGTGCAGCAGGAATGCTTTTTAAAAAGACATAGGAGGAAAGGAAAAGCCTTTCCTTTCTTCTGATGCCTTTTTAAAAATACCCCCCACCCTCCATGGTGAGAAACTCACCTTTCTTTCCCAACGCGCTGGAAGCAAATGGCTTACAGCGCGTTGGGCGAACAAAGGAAAACCCTCAATGACGTCAGCGCGACTCCCGCGCTGACGTCATTGATGACGTGGCAGGGGGGGTGGGGGGAGGCAGCAAGATCGGTGTCCCACGGGGGGAGCGCCTGCGCTTCCCCCGTGGGTGGGTGTCACGACGGCCGGGAGCCGTCATGAGCACAGCCCCACTGTGACTCATGACGGCTCCCGGCCGTCGTGAGCACCGAAGGGATTAATAAGTTTTGGGCCCTTGCCTGTCGCGGGTTCTTGACCCACCCACGCAAGTGAGGTACCATTTTTATTGGGAGACCTGGGGGAATGCTGGTTGGTAGGAAATTTGTGGATCCACGCAGATTCCAGAACTTTCCCACACAGAAATTTGAGAAAAAAGTGATTTTTCAGCTAAATTTGAGGTTTGCAGGGGATTCTGAGTAGGAAAATGTTGGGGGACCCATGCAAGCCATAGCTCGCTGGACTCCCCTGGGTGTCTAGTTTTCAGAAATGTGTGGGTTTGGTAGTTTCCCAAGATGGCCGCCGAGCCCGGGGCCAAAAACCCAGGTGACCCCCCTTGCAAAACCAGGTTGTTTTGTGATAGCTAATTTTGATGTCTCCTCAATACGTTTTGGGGCCTTGCCTGTCGCAGGTACATGACCCACCCACGCGAGTGAGGTACCATTTTTATTGGGAAACCTGGGGAATGCTGGGTGGAAGGAAATTTGTGGATCCACGCAGATTCCAGAACTTTCCCACACAGAAATTTGAGAAAAAAGTGATTTTTCAGCTAAATTTGAGGTTTGCAGGAGATTCTGAGTAGGAAAATGTTGGGGGACCCATGCAAGCCATAGCTCGCTGGACTCCCCTGGGTGTCTAGTTTTCAGAAATGTGTGGGTTTGGTAGGTTTCCCAAGATGGCCGCCGAGCCCAGGGCCAAAAACCCAGGTGACCCCCCTTGCAAAACCAGGTTGTTTTGTGATTGCTAATTTTGATGTCTCCTCAATACGTTTTGGGCCCTTGCCTGTCGCGGGTACTTGACCCACCCACACGAGTGAGGTACCATTTTTATCGGGAGACCTGGGAGGAATGCTGGATGGTAGGAAAATTGTGTTTTTTCTGAAACCAGAATATTATGACACAGTAATGCAAGAAAAATGCGTGAAAATTGTCACATTTTGAGGTTTGCATGGCATTGTGAGTAGAAAAACTTGTTGGGATCCATGAGAGGCACACCACCCAGCACTCCCCATTTTTTTACTTTACAGAAAAATCTAAAGCTGATACATTTTCCCTAGAGACAGACTACACCTTAGCACAAAAAGACAGATGAGACAAATATGACTGCCTATCAATCTGTTCCTCAAGTACACACACAAACTGGTTGGATTTGACACGAGGGTGAGTGAAAGGTTCAAAATGTATATTTTATTAACAAGAGATTTCACAAAAAGGAAATGCACTGTTAATAATTAAAAGGTTAAAACCCTGAACCAATGACTCACAGCTCGTGAGCTGTAAAGCCACGACAAGGCACCAACCTCTTTACAGGCCATTCACACACCTTTCATACTTGACACACACTTTCACACCACCAGCTGCGGCCCCAGCACATTACAACACTCACATCCACACACAATGTGGAGACAATGTACACCCTGGCAGAGAGGGACAGAAAAGACAAATATTACTTCAAAATGAACAATTCCTTAAGTACTCACACATACCGGTTGGATTTGGCACGAGGGTGAGTGAAGGTTCAGAGCGTAAAATTCTGTTAACAAGAGATTTCACAAAAAGGAAATGCACTGTTAATATTTAAAAGGTTAAAAACCTGAACCAATGACTCACAGCTTGTGAGCTGTAAAGCCACGGCAAGGCACCAACCTCTTTACAGGCCATTCACACACCTTTCATACGTGACACACAAGGCCATTCACACCGCCAGCCGCGGGCCCAGCACATTACAACATTCATATCAACAGACAGCGCCATTCAAGGGCCCATCACTTTCATACGCCCACATGACTGACACAGCAATCACACCGGCTGGTGGTTGACATAGTGTGTGCAGTGGTGTTTGACTAGCAGAGTGTATAATGACCAGCTGCAAGTCACTACTCACACTCTGCCAGCCAAATGCAAGCCCACGCATACCGCCAGCCAAGCACCAGCCCACCCACACCACCAGCCCACGCATACCGCCAGCAAGTGCCAGCCCACACACACTGCCAGCCAAGCACCAGCCCACGCGGACTGGCGGTATGCCAGTCCACGCACTGCACCAGCCAAGCACCAGTCCATGCACACCGCCAGCCAAGCGCCAGTCCACGCACACTGTCATCAAATTTTTTTTTAACATGAAAGAAAACACAAACCAATTGGAACAAGATACAAAACTATAACTACAAAAACAACAGGGGTAACTAAAGACATCATTCTAATGCCAACCGTGAAACTGAACAACAACTATATAAAACCATACAGACCAGGCAGTACACTATTAGACTCACGGTTTCTCCCAAACACACTTTTGAGTGTGATACAATCTGAAACTTGTGGGCACAGACAGCCCAGGATTAGAAGGACAATCAGCACAGTGCACACAACTCTCCTTCCGCATACCTCTTCGCAAACAGACTCTACATCTCTTACAGGGATTGGGTTTTTTGGGCATGGGAGGAATTAAATCAGGAAAGTGGCGATCTTTCAATCTAGCCACATCCTCCACCACTCCAACTCTAGGAACACTTGCCTGTTCCACTACAACAAGGCTGCCTATCACAGACTCCTGAAACTGAACAAAAGTCATCTTTGACACAGGAGAACACTCCTTGAACACAACAAAAGCATTAAAAGTTGCTAAATTGAAGAGATGGATGGCCAACTTCTTATACCAAATGTAAGCCTTACGAACAGCAGTGTAAGGTTCCAACCTCTGATCTACTCTATCGACACCACCCATGTGCTTATTGTAGTCTACAATGCACACAGGTTTGTGCACTTCAGCAACCTGACCCCAAACAGTCACAGGTGAAGTACTGCCATCATGGATGGTAGTCAGCATGTACACATCCCTCCTGTCCACAAATTTCACAGCTAGCAGTTCCTCACTACGGAAGGCACTGCACTGTCCCCTCTGAAGATTTTTGCAACCAAGCTCTTTTGGGTAACCTTTACGGTTAGAGCGGATTGTGCCACAAGCAAAAGTGTGCACTTTGAGCAATTCCTTAAACAATTGCACAGCAGTGAAGAAGTTATCAAGGTGCAAATGGTGACCTCTGTTAAACAGTCCTCTAGTAAGTTCCCACACAATTTTCTCTGAAACTCCAAAAGTGGACGGACAACCAGGGGGGTCAATAGTGGAATCCCTACCAGTGTACACCCGGAAATTATAGACATATCCTGTCCTACTCTCAGACAACATATACAGCTTAATTCCATAACATGCCCTCTTGCTAGGAATGTACTGCCTAAAAAACAAACGGCCCTTGAACAGGACCAAAGACTCATCAACAGCTATTTCTTTTCCTGGAGTATAGATCTCTGAAAATCGATCTACAAAGTGATCAAGAACAGGCCGAATCTTAAAAAGACGGTCACAGTCAGGGTGATCTCGTGGCAACGCCAAAGCATTATCAACAAAATGAAGCAAAAGTAAATACTGATCACGACTCATAATTGCAGGAAATATGGCCGTTGCCATCAAGGGACTGGTAGACCAATATGAAGCCAGGGACGGCTTCCTTATCAAGCCCATCAAAAAAGTCAAACCCAAAAACCTCTTCATCTCATCCAGATTTGTGGGAGTCCACCGGGTAGCTCTAGAGCAGGGCCTAAGTCTGGCACTGTTGTCCCTCAAAAACTGTTCAGCATACAAATTAGTCTGCTCAATAATCGCAGCCAAAAATACATCATCCATAAACAACTGAAAAAACTGTATAGGCAAAAAGATTTCACAATCCACTCTACACCCTGCATCACCACTAAAGGCAGGCAACACCAGCTGCACCATGTTTGGATCAACCCAGAGTCCAGCACTCCCAGTAGGAAGCCTTGCAGGCCCAGGCTGCAATCCCGAGGTCTCTTGCTGCACCATCGACACATCAGTATCCTCCTCTAAAACAGGCATTTCATCCGCACTGAGAGTAGCTTCATCCGCACTGAGAGTAGCTTCATCATCAGATGATTCCTCGTGGACAGAAAACTCACTGCCATAATCTTGCACTCCCTCCTCTCCCTCAGACGCACTGTCAGTCTCATAATCCTGCTCAGAAGAAGATTCAAAAAGCATACCAACCACCTGCTGAGCAGTAATTCTACGGCTATCCATAATCCTTATTAATAAAGGTAACTTGTCAAACAAGTCAACAACAACAAACACTTTGTAAAATAGGTAGTAAACAAAATGTGGCTTTATCACAAAGACCTATATACTCCAAAACTATACCACTCACTTGCCAGAAGCGGCTGACTCACCACCACCTACTCTGCACAGACACAGTAAGGATCAACAATATCCCACTAAAAAGAAAAAAGAAAAGAAGATTACACATAAGACAATGCAAAACACATTGCAAAGAATTTCATGCTCAAAACACTAACTAAATATGCTGCCATTATGACACCACTTACAAAAAATTCATTCATGCATGACAATAATACTCATTTGGAGTAAACTCAACAAAAATGTTTTTCTTACCACATAAATGCATATACGCAAAACTGCAGAACAACCACTGCCGAAACCGCAAACAAGAACCAAAAGCTTTGCACTAGAATAAAAAGGAGAAATAAAACATTTCAATCAAATATGCAAATAATGCGCCAGTCCACACACAATCCACCAGCCAAGCTAAGGAGTAGGTGGGCCTAAGAGTATAAGGCTGATCTGCCCCCAAGAGGGGCAGAAACAGCCAAAATATTCACCCCCGTAAAAGGGGAGCAACCCTTGCCCAAGAGGCCACTCCCCAACACCAACATTTAAAAAACCTTGGTGTCTAGAGGCTTCTGCCCCCCTTGGGGACAGATGGGCCTAAAAACATATGGCTGATCTGCCCCCAAAGAGGGCAGAAATGGTCACAATCATCTCCCCATAAAGGGGAGCGACCTTTGCCCAAGGGGCCGGTCCCCAACAACATTTTAAAAAAACCCTGGTGTCTAGTGGCTTCTGCCCCCCTTGGGGACAGATGGGCCTGAAAACATATGACCGGTCTGCCCCCAAAGGGGGCAGAAACGGCCACAAGGATCACCCCCATAAAGGGGAGCGACCCTTGTCCAAGGGGCCGCTCCCCAACATCAAAAAAAAAAAAACTGAAATCCCTGGTGGCCTAGTGGCCATACAAAATTTTTAAAAAAATCAGCCGATCTGCCCCACAGGGGGGCAGAAGTGGCCAAAATAATGCTCTCCAAAGGGGAGCAACCTTTGCCCGAGGGGCTGCTCCCCGCAAAAATATCCCTGGTGGTCTAGTGGGGCAGAATTAAAAAAAAATATTGACCGATCTGCCCTCCAGGGCGGCAGAAGCGGCCACAATAATGCTCCCCAAAGGAGAGCGACCCTTGCCCAAGGGCCACTCCCCACAAATAAATCCCTGGTGGTCTGTTGGGCCCGATTAAAAAAAAATGGCGAGATCTGCCCCCCTGGGGGGCAGACACAGCCAAAAACATTGCCCCCAAAGGGGAGCGACCCTTGCCCAAAGGGCCACTCCCCACAAATAAATCCCTGGTGGTCTAGTGGGCTTGATTTTTTTTTTTAAATGGCAAGAACTGCCCCTTGGGGGGCAGACACAGCCAAAAACATTGCCCCCAAAGGGGAGCGGCCCTTGCCCAAGGGGCCACTTCCCACAAATAAATCCCTGGTGGTCTAGTGGGCCTGATTTTTTTTTTAAATGGCGAGATCTGCCCCCTGGGGGGCAGACACAGCCAAAAACATTGCCCCCAAAGGGGAGCAACCCTTGCCCAAGGGGCCACTCCCCACAAATAAAACCCAGGTGGTCTAGTGGGCCCGATTTTTTTAACAAAATGGCGAGAGCTGCCCCCCTGGGGGCAGACACAGCCAAAAACATTGCCCCCAAAGGGGAGCGACCCTTGCCTAAGGGGCCGCTCCCCGCAAACAGTTAATTACATGCACAGTTTAAAAAATTAAAAATTCCCTGGTGTCTAGTGGGCATTCCTGCTGCACGATCGCTCGATCGTGCAGCAGGAATGCTCAAAAGAGGCATCGGAGGAAAGAAAAACCCTTTCCTTTCCCCCGATGCCTCTTTTGTTAAAATGCCCCCCTCCCCGAGGAGAAACTCACCTCCTCTCTGCCGATGTGCTGGAAGCAAATGGGTTCCAGCGCGTCCGGTATCATGTAATGACATCAGCGCGCGAGGCGAGCTGACGTCATTAGATGACATGGAAGGGGGTTGGGGGGAGGCAGGGGAAGGGCTTCCCCTGCCTTCCCCGGTGGGGGCAACATAAAGGGCGGCCCACGGGGGAGCGACAGCTCTTACCCTGTGGGTGGGTGCTAGGACAGCCGGGAGCCATCCGACGCACACGCCCACCATGACGCCGGACGAGTCCCGGCCGTCCGGTCCACGGAAAGGAATAAAAGACCATTTACTTGTTAATGAAGCTTTGTTGTTTTTTCACCCCTTCTCAGCGCCCCTGCACTCCACTCTACCTATTGCTGGAAGAATTAGCCCTCCGCCCTGAATTTTTATTAGCCCTCCCCCCAAATTTGGCTCTAGTTGCGCCTCTGCATCACACGGCATTTGACCTTTACATTCACTCTCTCTCTCACACACACACACACACACACAAGCTTACACATACACACACAATCTCAGATACACACACTCTCCCATAAATACACTAACCTACACGCATGAACACAGCTTACATTTAAAAGCCTTTTTGACTTACCTCTGCTGCCAGGGAGGGTCATATTTCAGCTCATTGTTCTCCATTTTTTATTACACTATTATTGAATAATATACTATTATTCACTATTAGTGTAATAAAAAAATGGCCTAAAACATGGAGATTGCAGCCCCAACCAATGTCCATAATGACAAGCTGCACCTGTGCTCATGGCACTGATTTTGCCAACTCTGGAGCCAGGGGCAAAAATGCATTTCCAGGTGTTGCGAGGGGCAAGCCAGGGGTCACAGCTGGTTTTAACACAGAAATCCTTTTGTTAATTGTAGTTCATAAATTGCAATTATTCTAATATAGCACAGTGAGCTATGAACTGGCTTTAAGGAGCTGCATGCAAATTGCAAGGCATGGGTTTAGAACCTTTTTGGTTATTTTCCTAATATGTTTTTATAAAAAGGCTGCTTAAAAGGATTCCTTTGGGTAGTAAGTCAATCTCGTTAGTAAAGACAACCCCAGGCACTGCCTTACTTTTTAAATCCTGACTTTGTGTTTATACTGACCATGCACTCTTAATAGCTAACTCCTACCAGTATAGAAAATATGTGACTTCTACACCTTGTAACCCTCACTATCTTATGTAACACATCCTGCATATTGATTTGCACAGTGTTTGATTTATTGCCAATGTAAAATGTGAGATTGTGATTAAAAGCGCTCTGAGAGCCTACACTGGGATGAGCAGTGCAATAAAATAATTAATTAAAAAAAGTAAGTGCTATTTCAATTATTATTTGTGAACCTATTCATACAGACTGATACATCTGACATTCGTACAGTGCATGCATATCTCTTATATATAGGGGCTGTACAAAGTCAAAAGTCTGACTACAAATCATATATTCGCTTAAGTACTCTAACAAAAGGAGAGATGGTAGCCCCTTTAATTTGGCCTATGTTTTGAGCCCAGCCGGAACTGAAAATAACAAAGGTCCTTCATCCCTTGCATGTTGATGCTCGCAACAACAAGCATTGGTATAGCCAATAGGTCGCACCTTTGAGACCTTATAAGTGTTTAGCCAGAGCTATTTGCTTTGCCAATGTCTTTAAGCTATGTTTTAGATCAGTGTGGCTGCTGTGCAGCATGTCGAAAATTTATAATAAAAAAGTGTTATATGCATTTTTGATACCTTATATATAATCAAGAAGATATTTTCTACAATTGAACGATCCCATTAAAAAAAGAATTAACAAAAATCTTCTACTTTTTTTGTCCTTGCACTGCTGGTAATTTATTTCTGCCTGTTCTAATGCTTGTTTGTTAAAGCTTTTTTTGTCTTGGGGGTGGGACATAAACAGCGCTGGTAGTGAGGTGGTGCTGCACTGGTGCAGAGCTGGAGCTGCACTGGTGCGGTAGTGGTGCTGCAATGGTGCTGCAGTGGTGCTGCAGTGGTGCTGCTGAGGTGGTGCTGTGTTGGCACTAAAATGGTGCTGCACTGGGTCTGAGAGATGCTGAGGTCGTGCTGTGCTGGTGCTGTTCTGGTGCTGAGGTGGTGCTGTGGTGGTGTGGTGGTGCTCAGGTGCTGCTGAGTGATGCTCAGGCGGTTCTGCGGTGGTGCTGCTGAGTGATGCAGAAGTGGTGCTGAGTGACACTGACTGGTGCTGAAGTGGTGCTGTGCTGATGCTGAGGTGGTGCTGTGGTGGTGTGGTGGTGCTCAGGTGCTGCTGAGTGATGCTCAGGCGGTTCTGCGGTGGTGCTGCTGAGTGATGCAGAAGTGGTGCTGAGTGACACTGACTGGTGCTGAAGTGGTGCTGTGCTGATGCTGTGCTGGTGCTGTTCTGGTGCTGAGGTGGTGCTGTGGTGGGTGGTGGTGCTCAGGTGCTGCTGAGTGATGCTCAGGCGGTTCTGCGGTGGTGCTGCTGAGTGATGCAGAAGTGGTGCTGAGTGACACTGACTGGTGCTGAAGTGGTGCTGTGCTGATGCTGAGGTGGTGCTGTGCTGATGCTGAGGTGGTGCTGAGTTCGTGCTGAGGTGGTGTTGCACTGATACACAGGTGCTGGTGTGGTGTTGAACTGATGCTGCAGTGGTGCTGCAGTGGTGCTCCAGTGGTGCTAAAGTGGTGCTGTGCTGCTGCTGAGTGATGCTGAGGTGGTGCTCTGGTGGTGCTTTGCTGGTGTTGAGTAATAGTGAGGTGGTGCTTATTGATGCTGAGATGGTGCTGCGCTGGTGCTGAGTGATGCCTCACCTGCGACAAGCACTGCAGTGGGCTCTAGACGTGCGAAATGATGTAAACGTGCACAGCACACTCAAAGCATCTGAATGCACAGCCTACAGATATTAGCTGGTTAACCGGGGGCCATTCTATCCAGCTCAACAAAAGAAGCACTAGTCATCCGTAATCTTGCTTGAGTTAAATTTTGACTCTGGATTCCACAGATTAAACAGGCTGCTTGTTGTGAGAATAGAAACTTCAAACATGAGCCTCCTTTGAAGGAAAGGAGGACTGACACATAGTGAAGTGAAATAACCAGCAGCTTTGGCTAAACGGAGCCTGCACTTCTCACCATTCCTGAGAATAGGGGATGGCAGGGCAGGGGAGGGAGGCCGTACAATGGGCGTTCAACAAAAGATGTTTCCCAATCAAACATAAATGCTGCTTGGCTGGGGACGCGTCATGTAAAGGTCCTAACTTAATCAGTTTAGTGGAGATTTACAAATGATATAAACACACTCAGTGCAAGAAACGCTATATTTGTGCACATGGAGGGGCATATTCACAAGGACTTATCGCTGAGTTATCGCCACCTTAACGCATCAAAAGTGGAGATAGATTTAACGCCCCATTCACAAGCCGGTGCAAACTGTAGACAACACCAGTATTCCCTCGATAACTGCCGCAAAATTTACCTCCACGGGTGACACCACCAACTAACCCTAATGAGATGCAGAGTAGGCGTTCCCGTGCAAAAACACACGAAAACACCACTACACCACATTCACAACGAACTGCCAGATCACCGATGCGAACCAAAAACAGGCGATAAGCCGCGGTAGCAGCAGGGATTTAACACCTGCCTTCTGCTGGTGTTAAGCAGGATGACTACCTGCAGTATGAAAGGGAGCCCAGCCCAGAGCCACATCTGAAGACCCACAGATGCCATGGAGACAATGATCATGCAGCTCGGAGACCCATGAGGGCCACAACACCCACCGCCACCACTCCCAGGCCCCCCCCCGGACAAACACATACCGTGCACGACACAAGAGCCACAAAAAGCGCATGATGTCGCACAATGACAACAAGAAACACACGTGTGGTGAGAAGAACGAGAATCAGTCACTCATCATTGAAGTAACAACCAAAAACTTTATTGAAATACAACACAAAACACCAATGCGGAAGACTCCTGTCGGGTCCGTCCGGGACAATCTTGATGTCACAGCCTGGAAAATAAAGCACAAAATCAGAACGTGTGTCATGCGCACATCAAAGGAGCGAGACACAGAGAAATAGAGAAGGAAAGAAAGGCAGAGAGAGAAAGAGAGAGAAGGAAAGGAAGGGAGCGAGAGAGAGAAGGAAAGGAAGGGAGAGAGAGAGAGAGAAGGAAAGGAAGAGAAGGGAAGGGAGAGAGAGAGAGAAGGAAAGGGAGAGAGAGAGAGAAGGAAAGGAAGGGAGAGAGAGAGAGAAGGAAAGGAAGGGAGAGAGAGAGATAAGGAAAGGAAGGGAAGGGAGAGAGAGAGAGAGAGAGAAGGAAAGGAAGAGAGAGAGAGAGAGAGAGAAGGAAAGGAAGAGAGAGAGAGAGAGAAGGAAGGGAAGGGAGAGAGAGAGAGAAGGAAAGGAAGGGAGAGAGAGAGAGAAGGAGGGACACTGCCGCCCCGCGCACCCAGGCACCACTGCTCACCTGCTGCCACCGGTGTGTCTCCAACCACGTGCCGGTATACACTGCAAGCCACCAGGTCTGCAATCTATAATCGAGGCCAGAGTCAATCATGGCAGAGTCCATCTCACTGCACACGGCAACAATGCCTGTCCGTCTCTGCGCACACATGCAGCCACACCCTACCCCCTCTTGCCGGCCAGCGCTGGCTGTCCGCACTTGCGCACCCAGGCCCCACTGCTCACCTGCCGCCAACGGTGTGTCCACCAGTGGGCACACCACGTGCCCGTGCAAGCTCCAGGCCCAGGTCCCGCCACCATGGCATGCTCCATATCATGCAGACCCGCACCGCGGCCCAGCAGGTCCCACACATGATGCTGAGTCCTGAGGCATCAATGGCAGAGACCACATCAGTGCACACGTCATCATCGCAGGCTGCACACCCGCTCAGCAATTTCGGTGCCACTAACCCTGTGCAACCCCAGTCAGCGCCACGTGGTGGTAGGCCCGTGATGGCCGCAAGGCTTCGGGTGCCACTAACCCTGTGCAACCCCAGTCAGCGCCACGTAGTGGTAGGCCCGTGACGGCCGCATGGCTTCAGGTGCCACTAACCCTGTGCGCAACAACTCATGGGCCCTTTATGATTGAGAATCGTGGAACGTCCGTCATCCAGTCACCACCAGCAGTGGGGAATGTGACGTTGTCGGCCCCTTATATTGGCGGGGTCACACGGCCTGTGACGCCTGTGCCGGATGGGTGTGGTGTGTGTGCAAACCTGCCCTCAGGGAGTGGGCGTGTCATGCTGACAACTAGACCAGTGACCTGCAGACCACTAGCGTGTAAACCTGCAACTTGTAGCTATGTGGCCCCCCCCCTCAGAGCGTAAGCGGAGTGGTCTGGCCTGGCATACGTCGGACCAGTGCATGGCTTGCAACAATGACTCGGGGGCTCTGGGCGTGGTTCAGTCCATGTCCGGACAAGGAAGTGACTAATGCGTGTGTCCCTGTTATAGTGTCTACAGCACCCGGAACGCAATCGGCAATGTAGCACACTGTGACTGGAATCCCACTAGATGAGCTACATTGACGTTAGGGGGAATCACTGACCCTACATTCATCCACACATTCATACATGAATGATGAAAAACATGACACAGCAGTGCGTTTCTGAATGTTTAATGCACATCCAGTGGAGTTTTGCAGCTGGAGCAGTACAGGGCCATGCCAACCCCACTTCACAATATGGGCCCGTGGAGGGCCAGCCAGAGTCCATCGGGGAATGACAAGTACAGCGGAAGAGGAAGGGTACAGTCCACAGTCTTGTCGCCGTGTCATTGGTCACCAAACAGGACATGGCAGTCCATGTCGCGGTCCAAGGTGAGTGCAGCAGAGTGTATCGGGGGTCAGTGGAAGGTCATGGGGCCATGTGCGGCACCAAGCAGCAACAGGCCAGGTGGCGGACATGAATGCTAGTGCCTCCTTCTGATCTCAAGCCCATCCAAGTCCTCGTCCTCGGATGTGTGCTCTGCCCCACCTGTGGGTGATGCAGTTCCGGCTGCGGCACTGTGTGCCACTGACACATCAGGGGCCGGAGGTGGATTGTCGGCCGCACTGTGTGGCAGTGACACATCAGGTGCCGGAGTGGAAATGCCTGCCGCACTGTGAGGCACTGACACACCAGGGGGCGGAGATGTGGATGGTGTAGGAGCAGCAGCATTCATCTGCGCCACGCCTTGTGGCAGCAATGCCATGATGAGGATATGCAGGGCATGGTAGATCCCAGCTACATTTTGCTGATGTGCAGTGGTGGCTGCCATCCTTTCCGCCTCCATCCGCACCATGTCCTCCATGAGCCTCCGCATGTGTGCCAGCTCACGGCTGAGATCGCTGGAGCCACTCTGAGCGGACAGGTGTTCTTGTCTCCGAGTAATGACTCCAGCGATGTCAGCCAGGGATTGTTGGAGACCATGGAGCGGCCTGTGGGTGTCCGATAGGGACTGGAGGTGGTCCCTGATGGGACTCAGACACCCATGGATGGCATCAAGTTTGGTAGCCATGAGGTTGAACCCCACCCGCACCTGCTCAGCCATCTCCCTCTGGCCCTCCAACACACGGCGTTGGAAGGCCATGTGTTGTTCGGGGGGGTCTTGGGAGACAGCTGGGGTTGTGGGTGCCTCCTGCTGGGTGGTTTGTGGAGTGGGTGGGGTCTCCTCGATGCAGCTGTGCTGCCCTGGTCCTGGAGGTGATTGGCGGATGAGTTCAATGATGTCTTGGAGGGCTTGGGTGTCGATGCTGGTGGTGTCCTCCTCGTCATCAGTGAAGAGTGGCTGGGACTGCTCTGCAGGAGGTGTTGACGGTGCCCCTGCAATGTGAAGGGGAGATGCTGTGTTACAATGTGTCCACATGTATGTAGCCGCATGGTACATCTTCACATTCAGACAGCATGGCAATGTACATTGTGACAGTCTGTAGATCAGGGCCATGATCCAGAGTAATTGTGGGTGTGCACTGTGCTCTGCTTGATTGTGCATGTGTGCCATTGTGGCCATCTCCCCCCGTCCCCCAGTACCTGGTGGTTACTCACCCTGTTGCTGTTGTGTTGTGTCATGTCGAGCAGTGTCCGGTGCCCCGACTGCTGCCACGGTCTCCACACTGATGACTGTCGACACCAGCTCCTCCATGTCATCCAGCTCCAGCTGTGGCGCTGGGCTCCCACCTCCAGTCTGCATTGCTGCCTTCTGGTTGCCTGCGAGTTTCTCCTTGGTTTTGCGCTTGATGTCAATCCATCGCCTCTTGACCTCGTCCATTGACCTCTTGTGCTCTCCGACGGCATTCACCTTGTCCACGATGGACTGCCATATTCCATTTTTGGTGCCCAATGACAGATTGGAGGTGACGAACAGTTGTTGATGGTGTTCTATCACCTCCGTGACCAGGATCCTATTCTCCTGTGGACTGAACTTCGTCTTCCTCTTCTTCTTGTCCTTGCCCTTCCCCGTCCCCGAGGTCCCAGGCTGGTCAAGCGGGGTGCTTGTGGAATTCCGCTCGTCCTCTGCGCCTGCTCCGGCTGCCTCCATGGTGCTTCGGTGTTGGTCATTTTGTGTTTGTGTGTTTTTTCTACTTTTGTAGTGATTTTCCCACCTGCCGTGTGTGTATAGCAGGCCTGGCGCTGCTTATCGCTGATTTCCTCATCGCGGTTTGACCCATCGCATGTTTTTTTGCGTTGGGGTTTGGATTTTTATCACCGTCGCGGTTGTTGTATCACAGACATTGTCTGCGTTTTCGGGAGACTATCGCATGGTACCGCCGTGTTGTGAATTCCACGTTAACACGGGGTTATTTTCCCGCAATAGACTGCGATGTTTAAAGTTACGTTAACATTTTTTGGGGATGTTTAGCGCACGTTCTTGTGAATATCCCCCATAGTGTGTTCATGATAAATACATAGGGGCCGATTCACAGAACTAATCTGAGATAAAATCCTGAACTTGCTACTTTTGGTATTCACAGAACGCATTTAGTAGTAGTAAAGTTAGGACTCCTAACTTTACTACTACTAAACTGAGACAAAATCCTAACTTTACGACTTTCGGTATTCACAAAAGGCATTTAGTAGTAGTAAAGTTAGGAATCCTAACTTTACTACTACTAAATACTTTCTGTGAATACCAAAAGTAGTAAGTTTAGGATTTTATCTCAGATTAGTTCTGTGAATTGGCCCGAAACACAAGATTTGCATTTAGCTATACAAGTGGCAATTCACATGCATACACAAACATGACATACTGCTCACACACATTAAACGTATATACATGTACACAATCCTGTCAGCACACCATGCCTTGGCCACAATCAATATACTTTATGGCTCTTGTCTTGTCTTGATGTCTGCCTGGCTATTTCGCCACAGAAGGGTTGATGTCACGGTCTCCCTGCTGCTGTGTACACAGGGTAAACAGATGCCCCCCTTTCTTCTCAAACCAGTAAATCTTGGAAACGAAAGAGAGAGACATGTTTAAATAAACAATCAGATACTTGGGCTGTCTCTCAGGTTAATTAGATGATACTGCGGGTGCCAAAGAGAGGAGAGCTATGCTTCAGGATACCTTGGAGTTAAAGGCTTGCACCATAGACAGCATGGCAATGAAACTGTTTAGTAGTGCTTTATATAGCGCTTAACACTGAGCCCCATGTTGCAACCATGATTAGAAGATGCAACTTGGTTAAAATAATGTTGTATACTCGGAAGGCTGGCTGTGGGCTAGCATGCCGACTGGAATTAGTTTTAGCCATAAGATTCTGCTGTGCTATGCCTGCCAGTAATATTTACCAAAGTATTGTTTGGGATAAGCACCATGGATCAATAAACTTGGCACCCATTCCTACATCTTACAAACAACACAATTTAAACAGAATAGTTATGCTAAGGAAAAGCAGAAGTTCACTTATAAGTTACCGGCTCACGGACAAGTTTGAAGGGGAGGCCTGCACCGCTATCGATAATTTAGTGTCTGCCCTCTAAAACTCCAAGGTAGAGGGATATAAGGAGATCTGCCAAGGAGCAGACTGCTTGCTCCGCAGGAAAGTCAGGATTTGAATCCCGGTGCATGGTGTCTGAAGCCTGAGGCTTAGGCAGCGCTGCATAATCTCATGACATGTTTCCTAAAAAGACATCCAGCATGCATGAATTCAGGCAGTGGTCCAGGGGTGGGGGAGGAGCTGGGCTCACTTAAATAAATACACATTCTGGGCCTGCTGGTTAGGACATCTGGGGTCCTGGTGTCTAAAAGAAAATCATATTTCAAGCTACGGTGCACTCAACTACTGCATGTTGATCACCGTTCTTAGCCCGTGCAATGTAGAAACTTCCAGTGCACCTCGCAATACTCCAGGCATGGAGGGCAAGTGCGTGATAACATCTGTAAAGTGACAAGCCTGTCTCTGATAACAGGGGCTCGATGCCAAGACTTTGAGAGTCCAAGCCCTAGGAGCTGACTGCCTCTACCAGGCAGTGGTAATGCAGCAATTAATGCGTGGAGCACCCTCTATGATCCAAGTATTAATTGCTGCATTACCGCTGCCCGGTAAAGGCAGTCAGCAGAGATCATAAAAGCAAACTCCACCTCCCCGCCCAGCTCTCTCCTGATTCTCATTAACTGCCTTTATCCATCAACTTCTCTCCAGGACACACATCCACAGGTCATCATATAATCTATACCCAGCACACATGTGGTATGTTTAGAGAAAGAGGGTGAAGGGGGAGACACAGAGAAAGGTGAACAGAAACAGATATTTTAGAAGGAAAAAATAACAGCACGCTGCAACCTCATCCCACAAGCTTTATTTTGCATGGGGAACACGTCTCAGAGAAGGACGCGCTGTTTCATACTCCAGCATAACCTGCACCCAAGGAGTTTATGCATTACCTCAAAGTAGAATAGAAGTGTGCAATTCACTTGCCATCACTGTCATTTGCTTTCGGAAAGAGGCAACCCTGCTGCCCCACGTCACTATGAGTGGCTGCTCCGAGATGCAGGAACAGGCGGAGCTTTAACGTCTGCGGACCTTGTTCCGGCTCATCACGCATTTTAAACTCCGGTCGGGGGAATGCAGGAAGATAAGCGTGTTTAGTTCAACAACTAAAAAAACACAACAATCCGTAGACAGGAGCGAGACAAAACTAACCAAATGGCCAGAAGTGAACTGATCCATGTAACAGGGTCAGTCTCCAGAGCAGCAATTAAACAGCCAAAAGGTGAGACAAATGTAAACCATTCACCAAAGAAACCCCAGGAATTTCGAAAGGCAGACAAAAGAAGGAATGATAAGCGATGGGTGTGCTGAAAGCCCACAGATGAGATTTAGCATGTCAAAAGACAGTGCATGCGCTGCCTAGGCTCGCTCGACCTAAAAAGCAGGCAGTAGACATGGTGCGGGCATTGCTGAATGTGTGTCCGTGTCCTCAAATTGCAACTGGACAAATCAAGCAGATTTCACTGGGTCCAGACCTGGTCGCAGATCTGGCTTATAGCTGATGGATTTGGGACTTAGCTGGATCCCCCTCATTTCCATTTCCTGTGCTGTTTACACATAATGATTCTCAATGGTAATCATTTACATATTAATTAGCATGCAATCTGGCATTGGCCAGGTCCTCATGGATCTGCAAGAAACACCCCTGCAGATGGTTTTTGGGGTCCTTGATGAGATGCAACATGAGATAATTTCTAAACCAAAGGCACTGGGTTCAAGCTTGTCTAACGCAGTGTTATACCAGGTCTTCGGTGAAGGCTGAAACACGTAAGGATGAAAGTGAATGGCTGCATATCTCCATTGTGAAATAAAAAGCCTAAACTCTTTGAATTTGGAGTTGGTGTACGTCTTGTGAAGAGAAGTATTTGTGGAATGAATAGATGAGGGCTCACTGATCGTCACGTTGAATCCGCCCTGCCAGGGTCTGGCGCTCTTTAACACGGAGAACGACTGCTTGTTGTATAGGTAAAAGGAGCCTGACCCGTCCGTCTCTACTAAAGGCAAGCATTTGCAATGCAATCGGTCTCGCCTTTGGGACCTTTTATGTATTTAGCTATGCAGCACATTAGCCTGGGTGCTGAAACATCTTCTGTTCTTTAACATGGAGGGAAAGTAAGCACCAACCTGCGTGACACGCCATGTATGAGAACACATGGAGAGAAATATTGCCTTTCAGCGGAAAATGGTATAGTCCAAAGCTGTTTTTAATATAAAATCAGGGCCTTCGGTGGTCATATCACTGAAAATACAAGATTTGAAAAAAATATTATTGTCTACGAGTGCTCGTGGAAGACAATTTCTATGGACTGGAATCTAGAGAATGCTAAAGTGATTCTGGTATTTTACTGACCTCTGCTTGTAGCTTTCTATCAAGAATGTTAAATAGAGGCAGTTGCCAGAAAAATTAAAAAAATAAAGTCCATCATCAGAAAGCAATTCTGGTATTTTACTGACCTCTGCTGGTCGTTTTCTATCAAGACAGTTAAATAGAGGCAGTTGAAAAAGCAGAAAGCAATTCTGGTATTTTACTGACCTCTACTGGTCATTTTCTATCAAGACACTTAAATAGAGGCAGTTGAACAGAAAAAAAGCCCCTAAGCGGAAGCACACAAGTCCTAGGGCTGATCTCCAGAGCCCACAAAGTACATACACATATAAGTATATACTAAAGTATATACAAGAGGTCTCGAATGCGCGACCTAAAAAGGAATCGACCAGGAAGTGATAGCATAAGTCTAGAGGTGATAAGGAAGCCCGTAAAAAGCTAAAAAGGAATCGACCAGGAAGTGATAGCCTAGGTCTCTAGAAGTGATGAAAAGTCCATAAAGAGCAAAAATACAATCTATCAGGAAGTGATAACTAAGGTCTAGAGGTGATAAAGAGCCTGTAAAGAGCTAAAATAGAATCCATCAGGAGGTGATAGCTTAGTTCTATGGTGATATAGAGAATGAGATTCAATAAAGAAATAGAATAGAATCTATCAGGAAGTGATAGCTTAGGTCCAGAGGTGATAAAGAGTCCATAAGGAGTTAAAATAGAATCTGTACATTAGCAACAGCCTAGATCTAGCAGTTACAATGAATCCATAAAGAGACAAAATAGAATTGATCAGTAAGCAAAAAGGTAGGTCTGGAGGACATAAAGAGTCTTTAAAAATCTAAAACAAAATATATCAGGCATCAACAGACTAACCCTAGAGTTGATAACGAGTACCAAAAGAGCATCAAATAGCATTTAAAAGACAGCAACAGCTTAATTCTACAGGTCATAAAGAATCCATGAAATAGAATTCATAAGGAAGCAATAGTTTATATCTAAAAGTAATAAAGAGTCTACAAAAGATCGAAACTAGAATATATCAGGAAACAATAACTTAGATCTAGAAGTAATAAGGCATACATAAAGAGCTAAAACAGATTCTATAAGGCAGTGATAACTTAAGCAAGTAGAGCTAATGGGAACATGAATCAACACAAAATGTCATTGTGCTCAAGATGGCTGAAACCTTCCTCTGAATGGTGTGTAAAAATGACACAATGTTTTTACTGACATGAGCTACAGAATCTGACAAAAAATCAGATGGATTTAGTACACAGCAGGTAAGGACCATATCGAGAGGTCATGGTGTCTGGACTTAATTTTTAATAGCTCCAACAACTGAAGTTGTGGCATCACTTTAGAAACTAAAACCCTTTGGCTGCAGTGGTTAATTTGTAAAAAAAATAAGTGCCGGGGCTCTGTCAGGAGACAGCTTGCACCATCCCATTTCTCCTGTTCGTGCCACCTAAAAGACAACCAACTACTAACCATGAAAGTGGGGAGAGGATGTGGCGTAATGGCCAGAGCTGCCGAACCTGGGGAACCAGGTTTGAGCCTCGGTGCCCGCTCAACATCCTGTGATTCTGGGCAAATCACTTAACCTCCCCGTGCCTACCATAAATGATTGTGCCCTTAACTGGTGCTCATGAAAAGCACCGGTGTTTATGATTGAGTGCTGATGCTGAGCACCGGAAACCACCGGCTCAAATTAAGCACTGCTGTGGCTCCTAAGATACTACAAAGATGTGTAGTGTCAATTTCAAAGTTGTGTAGTGTCAATTTCTTACACCCATGACCCCTTTAACAAGTCCTCATTAATTATGCCACCTAGCTATAATATCTGAAAAACTCTTGGATCACATAATTCAGAAATATACCATCTACTGATTCAAGTATTTTGTCCAATTTCAAACCCCCGGACAGAGTACTACTTGTACTTTCTGGTGGAGAGTATACCCACCGTGTCATTTGGCACATTATTCAACAACTGTCCATCTATTGGCAAGTGTGCCAATAAAACTACTCATACTGTCTACCTATCCTCCAGCTTGTAGGATAGTGTACCCATCTTACAATCCAATTGACAGTATACCCATCGTCCTATCCACTGGATAGTATCCCTATTGTCCCATCCTTTGGATAGTATCCCCATCGTACAATCCAATGGACAGTGTCCCTATCGTCCGACCCACTGGAAAGTATCCCTATCGTCCCATCCAATAGATAGTCTCATCCCATCTACTTTATAGTATCCCTATCATACTATCCAGTTGATAGTATCACTGTCGTCCCATCCACTGGTTAGTATCCCTATCGTCTCAGCGAGTGTCCTCATTGTTCCATTAGTGGAGCATGTTCCCATTGTCCACACTGGTGGACCATTCCACTATCGTCCAATCCAGGGGACTGAGTCCATATCATCTCAGCCAGTAAACACAGGTCACATCATCCCATCCCGTGGACCGTGTCTTTATTCGCCAATTAGGTGCACAGTGTTTCCTTGTCCCATACATTAGACAGCGCCCTATTATCTCACCCACCATCTCATCTGATGCTGTATACCTGTCAGGATGCCTATCGTTCTATTAAGGGGGACCATGTAATCATCATCCAATCATATGCGCAGTACAAAGATTGAGCTGTCCGGCTCACAATCTGACCAGGTGCACAAGTTATCAATAATCCCATTCAGTGGACAGTGTCCCTATCATCGCTGCCAGCAGACAGCGCCTCTTTTACCCCTCCATAAGACAGTGTACTGATTGCCCCACCAGATGCATGCTCAACCCACCAGGTCAACCACCTTCTACTCCAGACTTAAACTAGCATCAAAGTATAGACAGCGCAGTTGACCACCTTAAGCAGCCCCAGTTGTGTCCAGTTGTGTTTGTTATATGCTGCTATGTTTAGAAGTGTTATCTCTGCCCCCTCCTTTTCTAGATCAATTATCATATGTGCCTTGATATTGAACCCTTGCTTCAAGTCCTGCCTGTGTCAGTGCCCCCTAGAGTTTTCCATGATTAAGTTACTGCTTCTCGAATAGGCAGTACTTGTGGAGTGCAGTGAGACCACGCCTGAGCCTCATTTCTCATTAGTGTACATGTTCAACTGATAGGTGATCTCCTTGGAGCACCAGGTGTTGAATTTTACTACATAAAAATGATACTTCACTGTACCCAGTGCTCTCACGATTCTCCCATATTCTAGCTCAGAGTGTCCAACCTTGGTCTCAGAATGGAAGGTTTACAAGGTCACCATTGATTATGTAAACATTCCCCATTTAGATGTATTATAAACTAAATATATTGCCTGTGGATACCCTGAGTAACTGAGACTAATATGGCCCACGTTAACCAAATTTGACACCCATGCACTAAATAATATGGAGTCCTGTAAAGAAAAAACTATACTTGGCGAGAACCTCACAAAAGAAACATTATTTCCTGTTGGTTGATAATCTTCTAATCAATAGAATAGTCTTCTCTGGGTAACAACCAATCATCTTAACTCTTAAGAAGGAGGACTGGGCTCATGCAGCCACTAAGTAATAACAATATGAACTTGTTTTCACTGCACAACTCTGCCCCTATCTAAAGTACTCACAATACCAGGGGCTATTATTACCCCAATGTAAAGGTACTTTGTTTTTATGTCCTCTGAACAAAGGAAGGTTGAATTGGCCTTGCAAGGATTTGAACTCAAGATCTGCAGATCACAGTCAGTATCAGCAGTGGGGATTACCTAACTGAGCCATCTGGTCAGCTGAATGGTAAAATGTATTCAAGTTTTCAGAATTGGCAACAAAAATGCAAATAATTTCTATGAAAACCAATATATGTATATTTGGTCCCTAACTACTCATTGAGGAATCCCTGAGGGAAGAAGTTAAAAATCTGTGGGGGATATTCTCAAGAACGTGCGATAAACATCGCCAAAATAGGTTAACGCAAGTTTCCATATCGCCGTCTATCGCGGGAAAATAACTCTGTGTCAACGTGGCATTCTCAACACGGCAGTAACATGCGATAGTACCCCGATAACGCGGCAAATGTCCGCGATAACAGTACTGGGACGGCGAAAAAATCCAAACCTGAACGCGAAAAAAGTTGCGATGGGCCCATCCGCGATAAGACAAACAGCGAAAAGCAGCACCAGGCCTGCAATTCACACACGTCAGACGTGAAAAACCACTACAAAAGCAGAAAAAAAAACACAAACAAAAACCTAACTACAGCGAAGCACAATGGAGGCAGCCGGAGCAGGTACAGAGGACGACCAGAACCCCACAAGCCCCCCGGAGGACCTGCCTGGGACCTCGGGGTCAGGGAAGGGCAAGGACAAGAAGAAGAGGAAGACGCGGTTCAGTCCGCAGGAAAACAGGATCCTGATCACGGAGGTGATACAACACCATCAACAACTGTTCGTCACCTCCACTGTGTCATTGGCAACAAAAAATGGAATATGGCAGTCCATCGTGGACAAGGCGAATACAGTCGGAGTGCTGAGGAGGACAATGGACGAGGTCAAGAGGCGCTGGAATGATGTGAAGCACAAGACCAAGCAGAAACTCGCAGACAACCAGAAGGCAGCAATGCAGACTGGAGGTGGGATTCCAGCGCCACAGGAGGAGCTGGATGAGATGGAGGAAATGGTGACCACAGTCATCAGTGGGGAGACGGTGGCAGGAGTTGGGGGACCGGACACTGCTCAACATGACCCGACACAACAGCAACAGGGTGAGTAACCACTAGGGACTGGGGGTAGGGGGGGAGATGGGCACAATGGCACACATGCACAATTAAGTAGAGCACATCTGCGGACAAACCATGGCCAAGAGTCACAACTCCAACCAAGAGCCCAATTTACCCAAGTCTGCAACATCACAGCACTGCATAAGCACAGAAGTGAAAGCCACACCGCCTGAAAGGGATAAGGGCCAGCCAAATCAGAGCTGAAGGGGCAACTCACCTACAATGCAGCACACATACATAAGATCCAGAGCACCGCAACATTTACAACAATGTTGAACAAACAGCAACACCAGCACAACAGAACAGAGGACACAACTGCTGCCGCTTGTGTGTGGAAAATGGCCATTCGCATGTGGCATAGCTGGAAACTGTGAGATGATGATGTACTAGTACAACCCCACATCCCTGATGGTGTAGTAATGCATGTATGGCTGTGACCCAGATAGGCAGTGAGACACACATTGTCATACAAATCAACACTCATCACAGTTAAATACAAGTGAAGGTGCGTAGACTTTATTAGCATATGCGTGTCAGTACGGCCAAGATAAGTGCCACAACATGCAGACCAATGCAGCAGTATGTCAGAACGTGGAACGTTGCCAAGCGCCGCTGTCCACTCCGGGGGAGTGCTGCACCATCCACAGGTGTGTGTTTACCCGCGTAGTTGTCCGCTCATGTATTCGGAGTCCAGGCGAATGCAGCCATGTCCACTGTCGTCGTGGGAGATGTGACCAGAACCCCAAGTCCCAACAAGGTGTCGGGACATGTGCAATGTGTTCCAAACTGTTGTGTCTGCAGGTACGTAGTTACACGTCCATGAAAGCGAGGGCAGCTTCGTAGGCAATCATTTCCAACATGAGGTCATTGTCAACTTCATCGAACAGGACGGCGAGGCTAACCATTAGCAGGTCCGGACAGATGTGCTGCGTCCACCCCCTTTCACCAATTAGCACTACAGCCCAATAGGGGAGCGGCTCAATGTGGTCACTGCACACGAGGAGTTCTGCAATCTCCCAGGTCCAGCTGCCAGCATGTATGCCAAGTATCCAGGCATCCCATAGACGGGTGTCACGGTGACACTCATGGTCGTGGGCCAACAGGGGCGCACACACATGTCGAAATCCAGTTCGGCTACCGTCCTGTTGGATAGGCAGACATCCATGGATCACTCGAATATACACGAGCGACAATGCAACACAGGCTGCACGCAGGTGATGTTGGCAAGGCGGAAGCTCAGCCGGTAACTGATCCGCAGCACTACCAATGGCAGTGCCCCCAGTAAATGCAGCATACGTGCACGGTACAGTTCCACATGACAGGGGTTGTGCATGTGTCCAGGATGGTCTGCCATTGCGTTAGTGGCTCTGGTTGAAGCGGCACTGTTCTGACCTGCGCCAGTTCTGTGGATGAAATGCCACAGCTCGGATCAATGAGTTGTTTAAGTGTGCAACGGTTGTACGCCTGGGATGGTGTGGGAGTAAGTGTGAAGGCCATTTTATGCAAGATTACTCCGAGCAAGGACTTCTGTGTGTGGGGTGTGTATACGTTGGTCTGTCGTCGGGCTGTGCGTAGTGTGGGAGTCGTCCTCAACTGCTATCGTATCTGTCAGGGGGTGCCAGGCACATGCAATTCCGAGGTCGGATGTGCAGATGTGCTTCCGCCTGATAGTTCAGACAAAGGAGCTATCATCCTTAATGTCAGTTTGCCATCTGCTTGCATTCATGATGTGTGATGTGGCTTGTTGGGTGTGGGGTGGGATGTGTGCGACTTTGGGATCCATGTTTGACATGACTTGCATGTGGCAAATGAGCGGCATCACTGTGTGTTACGTTGCCTCACAGCTGCTCCTCCCTCCCCCGAGCCTATTTACTTGTGTGCGCTGCGCGGTTGCATCACTTGCACTCCAACGGCACACCATTGTCATGCCTGTCTGTGCATGTCCACAAGCCTGACAACGACACTGTGATGTTGGCCGTTGAAGGTGGGTGGCCACGTGAGTGTAGGCCTATGGTAAGGATAGTGCGGACACAGATGTAGAGTTCATGCCTGGCTGAACTCGCGCTGCGACTAAGGCTAGGCATTTGGCTCATGCTGCGGCAATGCAGATACACACAACACTTGGCATGTATGAGCCAAGACCCCGAGCGGTCATGCGCTCCTTCAGTTCGTGCGAGACCGCCCTCTGGGTGCATGCTACATTGCAACATTGTCAATTGCGGGCCGGGTGGCGCCGACACTACAACAGAGACACACGCATTGGTGACTTCCTTGTCCAGGCCAGAACTGAACCACGCCCTGAGCCCCGAGCTAATTCTACACACCCCTGCGCTGGACTGACGTACGCCGGCCCTGCCCACTCCGCTTACACTTACAGGGGGGGACGACAAAGCTACATGTCCAAGGTCTTACCCGCTGCCTGAGGTGGCATGCTAGCGTCCACTGTCCACAGCACAATGTGATGTGGTAAGGCCAGGGGCCATCACGCATACATAATGACCACACGGACACACTTAGATAGGTAGTGGAACTGGCTACGGGCACGTGCGCCTGGCCCCTTTTTATTACCAGGGTCACATGTCCAGTGACCCCTGTGCTGGATGGGTGTGGGGTGAGTGTAAGCCAGCCCTCAGGGAGTGGTTGGTGCTGGCAACAACTAGAACCGTGAGTATCGGATCACACACACAGAGTCACTCATGAAGGGTCCATGACTTGCAGTGCACTGATGTAGGGGCACCAGAACTGGACTCACACACATATGATTACATCATAAAGGGTCCATGACATGAGCTACACTGAGTTCGTGGCACCGGAAGCGCTCGACGGGTGCGCGGCCTGCGATGATGCGTCGTCCGGGCACGCCGCCCTGGAAGCAATGTCTGTTGCCTACTGGACTGCGCCATGAATAAATGAAGACTCAATTTGAATTGTGAGCCCTGCTGACCGCAGTGTAGGCCGTAGGCGGCGATCAGAAAGGGCCCACAGCCACGTGGCGATGACTTGAGCTGCACAGAGTTAGTGGCACCTGGAGCGCTCAGCGGGTGTGCGGCCTGCGATGATGCGTCGTTTGACTTGGGGGACCTGCAGACCGCAGTGTAGGCCGGAGGCAGCGGTCAGCGAGGGCCCACAGCCACGTGGCGATGACTTGTGGTGCACTGAGTTAGTGGCACCTGGAGCGCTCAGTGGGTGCGTGGCCTGCAGTGATGCATCGTTTGACTTGGGGGACCTGCTGACCGCAGTGTAGGCCGGAGGCAGCGGTCAGCGAGGGCCCACAGCCACGTGGCGATGACTTGTGGTGCACTGAGTTAGTGGCACCTGGAGCACTCAGCGGGTGTGCAGCCAGCGATGATGCATCGTCCGGGCGGGCCGCCCTGGCAGCAATGTCTGTTGCCTACTGGACTCTGCCATAAATGAATCAAGACTGAAATTGACTTGGGGGACCTGCTGACCACAGTGTGGGCTGGAGGCAGCGGTCAGAAAGGGCCCACGGCCACGTGCCGTCGACTTGTGTTGCACAGGGTCAGTGGCACCTGGAGCGCTCAGCAGGTGCACAGCCAATGATGATGCGTCGTCCGGGTGGGCCGCACTGGGAGCAATGTTCTTTTTGCCTACTGAATTCTGCCTCAATATTGCCACCTGGCGTCGACTTGTGTTGCACAGGGTCAGTGGCACCTGGAGCGCTCAGCAGGTGCACAGCCAACGATGATGCGTCGTCCGGGTGGGCCGCACTGGGAGCAATGTTCTTTTTGCCTACTGAATTCTGCCTCAATATTGCCACGTGGTGTCGTCTTGTGGTGCACAGGGTCAGTGGCACCTGGAGCGCTCAGCAGGTGGACAGCCAACGATGATGCGTCGTCCGGGCGGGCCGCACTGGGGGCAATGTCTGTTGACTAGTGGTTTCCTCCATTAACAGAAATGTGGCACGATTTGAATTGTGGGACCTGCTGACCGCAGTGGAGGACTAAGGCAGTATCCAGCACACACATGACTCCGTGTTGCTGTGCCGCTGGATGCGCTGGGGGCCTGTGTTGCGGAGTCTGGAGGTCACGGCGGCGGACTCGTGGCAGGGTGATGTGCGCCGCCCTGGCAGACGCGTTGCCCATCACAGAAGAGAACCACACCCAGAGCCCCGGCCTTTTTATCCGCACTCCTACGCTGGAGTGGCGTACGCCGGCCCAGCCCACTGCGCTTAAGCTTACAGGGTGGGGGCGGCACAGCTACATGTGCAGGCTCTTCCCCACTGCCTGAGGTAACATGTTTGCGTCCACTGTCCACAACACTACAAACCCCAGCAGTATATGTCCACATGGACATGTCTGTGCTCTGCATTCTGAGGTCTGTTCAGCACATCACCGCCACACTTGGCATTGTGTACATTCTTTTTCATGGGTGAGTTGCCTCCTTCACACATACTTGGTTCCCACCTCTCCCCCCATTCTGCACTTGTGTGGCTGAGGGGCCATGCCATTTTCGGAAGGTCCGCTGTCTTGTCCTACGCTGCCTCGGTGGTAGTCCAGTGGGGGGGTTTGGAGGGGGGGGGCTGGGGGTGGTGGCGGTGGGTGTTGTGGCCCTCTTGGGTCTCCGAGCTGCATGTTCATTGGCTCCATGGCATCTGTGGGTCTTCAGTTGTGGCTCTGGGCTGGGCTCCCTTTCATACTGCAGGTAGTCATCCTGCTTAGCACCAGTTAAAGGCAGGTGTTAAATCCCTGCAGCTAACGCGCCTTATCGCCTGTTCTTGGTTCGCATCGCAGATCTGACTGGTTGTTGAGAATCGCGCAAAGTGGTGTTTTCGTGTGTTTTTCGCACGGGAACGCCTATTCTGCATATCATTAGCGTTAGTTGTCGCACTCATCCGTGGCGATGTTTTTTGTGGTAGCTATCGCAGGAAAACTGGCGATGTCGGCAGTTTGCACCAGCTTGTGAATAGGGCAAAAAATCTATCGCCACTTTTGCGGCGCTAAAGTGCCGATAAATCGGCGAGGAGTCCTTGAGAATATGCCCCTAAGCGTGAGAACTAGCAAACTGTTTTTCAGAAAGCCTTTGCAGAAAAGAACATGGTGCGGAAATTCCTAGCCCTGAAACTCCCAGTTTGTCTTCTAGTATCCAATGTAGACTTTGTATGTGAAATAATAAAACAGATGATTAACAGTTCCAGAGTGTTTTCTGAATGAAGAAAAAGCATTTGACATGGTGAATTGGGAACATCTTGAACCACATTGGAAGAAATTAACTTCCCGCCCTGTCCACCAGGCTGCGTATATTACCAAATAGGGACTGAGGCAGCTTCATTTCAGACAAAAATACGCTGGCAAAACCTTGAAATAGCATGGAATGACGCATGGATGCCAATTGCCACCTCTGCTCTTCATTTTTATAGACCCTTGTTGGATGTGAGATGACCAAATACAGGCCAGCCATCAAATAGATAGGTCAAGCAAAACAAGACTATTTGCCAATGATGCTGCACTGTATCTGGCACGTGAACAGGGAAAATATAGAGGGGGTGATCTCTGTGATAGAGAATTTTCAACAATTTCTAGCTGCACAGTTAATAAGTAAAAAACGGTGACCCTTCTGATAAATAGTAGCCCAGCACAATTTTGATGAGAAATGCAAATCACAGCTATCTACCAAGAGGTATGCTATCTTGATAGTCTGACCTCAAGAAAAGAGAAGGACATGAAGACTGAATTACAGTGACCAGTTGAAAATAGGTTAAACTGAATATTAAAGCTTGTACCACATCTCCCTGTCGGTAATGGGCATAATCAAGGTAATAAACGTTGTAACCCTTCCACAATGTCTGTTCTTGTTCCAGTGCCTCCCACGTTATCTGAAGAGTTGCTTCTTCAACAGATTCAATGGGATGACCGCATCTTGAGTTTGTGGAGGGAAAACTCACAAACTTTCCAGGAAAACACTATGTGCTTCCTTTGATAAAGTAGGTTGGACCATCCCCATTATTGAGCTGTGGTATCTTGCCACACTATTGCAAACACTGCAAATAATAGTAAATTCCCAGGATGACACAACAGCAGAGCCCAAGCCCTCTTATTGGAATGACAAGAAAGTAAGGCCTGATGGGTTTAACAGGACATTTTCACAGCCCAAAGTACAAAATTCCCATTCTGAACACTCTGGTCACTGTGACGGAGGAAGATTAAGATGCAGAGTTGGGAGATGTGTTTCCAAGAGATGTAACACAGCCCAAATCTGAGTGGAAGGAGAAGAGAGTACAGGAGTTGGATCAGTCAACGGAGAGTGGAGGTTGTTTTTTCTTCCCAGAGTTGTAGCAGAGATTTGAAGGAAGCATTTTTAAGCACCTCCAAATCAAAGGCTACTTTTTTAACTGGAAAAAAGAGGAGTCCAGGCTATCCATGGAAGCCTCAGGGCATCTGCCCAGTAGAGCATCCATGGAGGTGGTTATCAAAAACTAAATGACACAGAGAGGCCGAAAAGCAGCAAAATCAGGAAGAGATAGGATAGAAACCTAGTTAGGAATTATTTGGATGAAGGACTTTCTAATCTTTTTCCAAATCCAGTACTCTTTGATGCACGGGCCATATCTCAGCCGTGACAAAATTAATATGTTGGCATCACCTCCATGAACGAGGTGCAGCGTCTCACAAGACATGTGGATGCAGATGGCCAAGGATTGACCTAAACTGAGCCCACTGTGGCAGAGACAGTTTAAGGCATGGGCAAAGTAGGCAATTGCCCAGAGCTCCCACCTTCGAAAGGGCCCCTAGGAATGGGAATTTCCTTCCAGTCACACCTCTAGTTCTATATTTTAACCTTATCCTATAATTCAATATTATTTGTCAACAAGGTGCTTGAATTAGCCGAAAATGGGTAATAAAAATTTTAAGTTGTTTCATAAGAAAAGGACCCCAATACATGTATCGCCCAGGTCCCCCAAAATCCTTAAGATGACACTGCATTGTGGAACTCTTTAGAAACACCTACAGAAAAAAGATTGCTGCATATCGCTGAATCAAGATCCGCGTGTGGGCTTGCTGGGTAAGTGGCGGGAGCTCCCTGGTATTTGCAGCACCAAGAATGTTATTTTATTTGGATGTCGCCAGGCATCCATTTTGATTGCCAAAAATCTAGGTAAATCCCAACGCGCTCAGAATAGGTAAATAAAATGAAAAGGAAATTGTTCTATGAACAACTGCATTGTTCTAGCATTAGGAAAACTCTGGCATTCCAAAGAACACGGGGCCTACTCGGATTGGATAAACGATCTCTACAAATTATAGAGAGGCTGGAATGTTAATTGAGAATATGCAACATCATTGTTGCATATATATGTATGTATATATATCTATATATCTATATTTATATAGATATATACACATACATACACATATATAGAAGGACTACAGCAGGTAGACGTGTGTGCTAGAGCTCTGCAGGCTAAATACATACCATGATCGACTCTGCAAACAAGCAATCGTTGTGGTAGTTGGACGATTCATTCCCTGAGCAGTCTAATTGGTCTTTCGTTCTTGAGGTTTTGATTAATTAATACCCTCATGTGGTTGCAGCACACTGAGGCTCTACAGTGTTATTTTTATGTCTTTTTATTGAGTGTCTGACCCAGTGCAGCGCTTTGAGGTCTAAAGTGTATGCATAGGGTCAAAATGTTGACACAATAATAGTGTACTGATTTTATTTGATTCTGGAGCATTTCACTCTGTGTCAAAATGTGTATCAACCACCTTTGAGTCCTGAGTCAGTCACTATTTATGTATATAGACTGTATAGCACCGGCACACTTTACACTCACTTATTTCACTTGCACTGCGCCGCTGCACCATCTGGGATCACCTTTTGTCTTTCAAAATGGCTTGATTATGAAATTGCAATGATTCTTTCTGTTACTGTACAAATTGAATTAAACTGTTTTGTTTAGAAATGGAACCAATCGGTTGATGGTTTCCCAAGGAAGTAGAGGTTCACACTTCCCCCTCGAGGGACCACTGTTTTCCTTTAGTACTTTATTACCCAGGTCCCAGGGTTACAGGGTTGTCCCTTGTTCTTATATATACAGGTGAGAAGCACTAGCACTGTCTTATTAAAGGTATAAAAACTCAGCTGACTGTAGCTAGCACTGTCTCAACTAAAAAAGGCCTAGCAGTGTCTCATTAAATGATTAGCAGCTCAGATGAGTAGAGCTAGACTTGTCGCATTAAAGGTGAAACAGCCCAGGTGAAAAGCACTGTCAGCTGAGTGTAGCTAGCACTGCCTTATTAAAAACCCAGCTAACAAATGTAAGCACTGTTTCATTAAAAGTATAACAGCCCAGCTGTGAAAAATTAGAATTGTCTCATTAAAGGTATAGCATCCCAGCTGACAGTGCTAGCACTGTCTAATTGTAATCATAGAAGCCCAGCCAAGAAGAGTAAACACTTTTACATTAAAGGTATAGCAGTCAAGCTAACCGTGCAAACACTCTTACATTAACAAAATAGCAGCCCACCTGAGAGTACCAGCACTGTCTCATTAAAGGTATAACAGCCCAGATGAATATAGCTGACACTGTCTCATTAAAGGTATAACAGCCCAGATGACTGACAGCACTGTCTAATTAAAGTTATAGCAGCCCACCTGAGAGTGCAAATACAGTCACATAAAAGGTATAGCAGCTCAGCTGAGAGTGCAAACACAGTCCCATTAAAGGTATAGTAGCCCAGCGGAGATGTGCAAGCACAGACTCATTAAAAGTATAGCAACTCAGCTGAGAGCGCCAGCACTGTCTCATTAAAGGTATAGCAACCCAGCTGAGAGTGCAAGCACAGTCTCATTAAAAGTATAACAGCCCTGCTGAGAGTGCCAGCACAGTCTCATTAAAGGTGCAGCAGCCCAGCTGAATATAGCTAGCACTGTATCATTAAAGGTATAGCAACCCAGCTGAGAATAGCTAGCACGTCTCATTAAAGGAACAGCAGCCCAGCTGACAGTGCAAGTACACACTCATTAAAAGTATAGCAGCCCTGCTGAGTGCTGCCAACACAGTCTCATTAAAGGTTTAGCAGACCAGCTAAATTCTGCCAGCTCTGTCTCATTAAAGGTATGGCAGCCCAGCTGAGTGCTGCCAGCACAGACTCATTAAAGGTACAGCAGACCAGCTGAGTGATAGCACTGTCTAATTAAAGTTATAGAAGCTCACCTGAGTGATAGCATGGTCTAATTAAAGTTATAGCAGCCCACCTGAGAGTGCAAATACAGTCTCATGAAAGGTATAGCAGCTCAGCTGAGAGTGCAAACACAGTCCCATTAAAGGTATAGTAGCCCAGCAGAGACGTGCTAGCACTGCCACATTAAAAGTACAGCAGCCCACCTGAGAGTGCCAGTACTGTCTCATTAAAGGTATAGCAGACCAGCTGAAAATAGCTAGCACTGTCTCATTAAAGGTATAGCAACCCAGCTGAGTATAGCTAGCACTGTCTCGTTAAAGGTATAGCAAATTAACTGAGAGCACAAGCATAGTCTCATTAAAAGTATAACAGCCCTGCTGAGAGTGCCAGCACAGTCTTATATAAGGTATAGCAGCCCAGCTGAGTGCACAAGCACAGTCACAGTAAAGGTGCAGCATCCCAGCTGAATATAGCTAGCACTGTCTCATTAAAGTTATAGCAACCCAGCTGAATCCTGCCAGCTCAGTCTCATTAAAGGTACAGCAGCCCAGCTGAGAAGTGCTCGTAGCTTCCTAATGAGCCCATGACTAAAAGCGACACGAGACAGCTACAGCAAACAGGGACATGTTACATTCCTAAAACTCCTGGAAACATCATCTAGAAAACTGTTGCAGTCCAAAATGACCAAACATCAAGGAGAAATGAGACTTGGAGGGGTGCATGGCATACTTTGAAAAGAGTAAGGAGCTAATAATTGCAAGTCAAACAATGGATAGAACGCAAGGAAATAAATAAATGCAGCAATGCTTTCAGACGAAGCACGGTGTGATGAGCCAGTGCGGCGGCCACAACAAAAGCTGCAACTTTTATAGCAATCCCTTTTTACCTGAAGGAACAGAGCAACCTTTGCCTTAAATAAAAGATAAAGCGATCTAATAAATAAAGCGCTCTTGAGGAGGCTGTGGAATGAATGAGGCGTGGATGGAAGAGAAGCCACAATCCCATTATTCTGAAATAAACAGGAGGGAGCTATGCTGCGGCCTGGGGAGCATCTCGCAGACTAGGACTGGTCAGAGCCCGGACAGAAGGATGTTTGAACATGATTGGAAAAGCGCCTCTGCCACAGGTGCAGGCGTTTCAACCAGTTGCTTTAGTGTTGAATTCAGAATAAAAGGTGCGCACTTTTAATTCCAAACCACTGACTGCAGATCTCCACAGACCGAATCAGACTCGTGTCTCTGTTGGAAAGTACCAAATGCACTGCGATGCCCTACTAAATGTGGGCTACACAAACACCTATCAAGGGAGCGTGGGTATCCGAGGAGCTATTTGCGCAAGGTGATTTAAAGACTTGTGCTTTACATATTTTGGAGCGTATGCCCCTAAAGGCCCCTTTCCTCAACAAGGAGCTTTTTGCTCACATGCATATGCTCAATATTCGGGGCACACCTTTAATTGCATGCATCTCTACGGAGCAAAGAAACGGCATATGGTTTCACTAAAAGGATTAAAATATATTGTTTTGCTTCTAGGCGCTATCTGAATAGAAACGTGTGTTTGGGTGGCTATCAAAACGTCAGGGAATCTTGCGCATGTCAAGAGAAAAAGCCCTTTCAGGCACAAGCGATCGAGCCAGCGTGATCAATGTGCGTACATTGAATAAAACAGTAAACAAGCATTTGCAATGCAATAGGACTCGCATTTACGCAAGACCTATTGCATTGTAAACGGGAGTGCGGGCGGGCGGGCAGGGGGGCGAGAAGGCACGGACAACGGGAGTGCAGGGGAGGGGGGAGAAGGCACGGGCAACGGGAGTGCGGGCGGGGGGGCGAGAAGGCACAGACAGCAGGAGGGGATGCGCGGGGTGCGAGAAGGCACGGACAATGGGAGTGCGGGGAGGGGGTGGGGGAAGAGGGCACGGGCAACAGGAGTGCGGGCGGGAGGGGGCGAGAAGGCACGGACAACGGGAGTGCGGGCGGGGGAGGGGGGAAATAGTGCTCTAAATAACACGTACCGTACACAGTGTAACAATCGAAGTAAAGGGGCCAATAGCCATGGGAGGGTACAAATGACGACATGGCTATAATAAGGCGGGACTAACAAGCCTCATAATCAATCAGAAGACAGAATTTACGAAGGACAAAGACAGAAGCCAATGAAAAATATGGGCGGAGAGTGAGGGCAGCTTTTCTCCATACTCTACTACTGCATGCCTCGCAGAGCGAGCAGCGCATGCGCGCTGCCGCTAAAGCTCGACCTAAAAAAAGACAGGACTTTTCCTAGAAGAAATCATAAGTGAGATGGGCAAGGGAGCAAGAGGAAATATTGGTTTCCTACTCGCAGATCTCAAAGGGATAATACGTGCAAAAAAGGAGCCATAGAGCAGAAGGCAGAGTCACAAGTTTTTAGTCAATAATATTTTGTGTGCATTTGAAATGTAATGAATAAAAATCAAGACTGCAGACGCTAATGATGAACTGAAACTGGAACAAGTACACTGCCATAGGAAGTGAATTGTTTTTACTGATTTCCAATGTGCATTCCTAAGTAGAAATACGACTGAAAAACTACTAATTAAAAAGGTGGTTTGGTATTTGTCTATATGAGACCTGTGGTCAGTTTAAAATGGAGATAAAACTCACCTATGACCAAGGATCCTGAGAGGGCTGAAACACATAAAGATGAAAGTGAACTCCTGCATATCTCCATTGTGATATAAAGCACCTAAACCCTTTGAACTTAGAGTCAGCATACTTCTTGTGGAGAGAAGTGTTTGTGGAATGGATAAATGAGGGCTCCATGCCTGTAATGTCGAATCTGCTCTGCCAGGGTCTGGACCTCTTTAACACGGAAAACAACTGCTTGTTGTATAGGTAAAAGGAGCCTGACCCGCCCATCTCTACTAGAGAAAAAGACAGGGCTTTTCTTTGGGAAGCTGTTCATGTCAAAATTGCAGCTCCCCATATAGGACACCTCCTGAAATGCAAAGCATGCTGCAAAATGAATATGACAGAAACCAGAATGAATGCAATATATGTCAAAATAAATATGATACCTAGCAGAGTGAATCTGACTTAAACCAAAACAAATATGAAACCTGGCAGAATAAATATGCTACTCAGTGATTAATATGAATAACACACACTCCAAATTCAATAAGAGATATACTGAAATATATATCAATCACACTGAAATGAATATGGCCCTCACTATAAACAATATGGCAATCACTGAAACAAATACAATATGCATCAAAAAGAATGGGACATTTCTTGAAATGACTGACATATGTCAAGAGGAATATGACATACATTGAAATGAAAATGACAGATTTAATTGAATATAAGTTCCTAAAAGGAATATATTATATTCTAAAAAGAATATAATGCACATTGAAAATAATATAACATACACTGAAATGAACATCACACATGTTGAATTTTACCCAGCCTGCAATGAATAACATATGTACAGAAATGGATAGGAGATGATTTAAAATGAATATGGCTTGTGTTGAAATTAATATAATCCCCATTGAATTGAATTTGACATGCCTTAAAATGAGATTTTCATGACATTTGTTAATTTGAATTTGGCATGCATTGACATTAATATGATACAAATTCAAATGATTATGATATATGTTAAAGTGGATAAGTTGCATCTTAAAATTAAAATGACAAGTGTTATTATGAATATGGCATCCATTGAAATAAGTATATCATCGATTGAAAGTAATATAAAACATGCTACAATGAATATGACATTAGTTGAGATGAATATGAGCTTCATTGAAATGAAAATGACATGTTTTAAAATGAACACGAGTAACGTTAAAATGAACATGACATTTATCAAAATGAATACGGCTTGCATTGAAAGTAATATGATACACATTGACATGATTATTTTACATGTCGAAAAGGATATGATTCATGTTAATTCCAGTGGCCCAATATGTTGTTCCATGTGTGTACTCTTTTGTGATCTAGTGCTGGAAAGTGTACATTCAGCTAATATAACATAAAGCTAATTTAAAAGAAATTAACATTAGAGAATGATTTACATATAACATATCTTGAGATGGATAGAAATAACAGTGAGGTAAATAATACTGTACTCGAAATGAATATGTGCAGCTCTGTAAATGGATATGAATCACAATGAGGTACACAAAATATTGACTGAACTGGATAAGGATATGAATGAAATGGATATGGTGAATTGTGTGTATAACACACACTGAAAAGCACATGACAATGACTGCCAATCACAGTGAAGTTCAATGCAAGTTGCAGAGCCCAATTTGGATTGTGAACGGGAGGACTCCGGTGGTTGAGCATGAGGAGGAGTTGTGAACAGGAGCACATTGATAACACATGCAGGAGCAGGCCGCAGACAGTCCAGTTATGCACCCTTCGCTGTTGTGAGGTTTACATCACAGGGCCTCTCCAGAAACCCCACTACAAGCCATCCTAGACTCTCAATCCCAGCAGCTCAGGCGCTTCCCCTGTACACACTTTTGAGTCTGGAGCGGAGCTGGTATATGCGGAAGTGAGCCTCTGGAGTGCCCCGTCGCAGCAGGGACGACTGAATCAAGCCACCGGATGATTGAGTGCAGGTTGAGCTCCGGATCATGTACACTGTATTTAAAAAATATATATTTGTAAAGTGCACATTCTGATCTCAAGTGTTCAAAGGCACTCTTGTATGTACTAGTGAGTGCATTATAAACACACGAGAGTACCAAAATCTTGTTTTTTGTTCAGTGCACATTTTGATATGACATTGCATGACGGGCTCCTTTTCCCCTTGTTTGTGCTTCATTTTTAGGTCTCGGCTAGGCAGCGCATGCGCTGTCTCGTCGAGAGATGCTGTATACAGTATTGTGGGGAAGCTCCGCCCACTTTCTGCCCATGCTTTTGATTGGCTCAAAACCGAAATGCTGCATTCTGATTGGTTGCCGGCGTATTAGTCCCGCCTCCTTACTGCCATGATGTCATATATATCCTTCCATGGCTATCGGCCCCTTCACTTCAGCAACTCTTTTGTTCCCCTGCCTCCCCCTGTTCCCTCCCGCAGTCTGTGACTTCTCTGCCACCACCACCCACCCACCCACTCCAGTTCCTGCTTTCTACGGCGCCCGCATTTTTGTTTACAATGCAATAGGACTCGCGTAAATACGACTCCTATTGCATTTGTAAATGCTTTTTTTTCATATCATTGGTTGCCTTCATTCGCACTTTCTTTTGCCTGACGTGTCTAGACGGCTATGTTGCGCATGCGTCGTCCAGCAGTCACTAAACAGACGCTCCTGCACATGAAGAGGAAGGTGTTTGCCAGGAGAGCCGGAGAAAACATTTGTTCTTTGCTCAGCGCGTTAGGTTTATCTCGACATTTACTGCGAATCGCGGTTGCGAGTTCTATGAGTTCTAACCCCACAAAGGCCAAATTAGCCTTGTATACTTCCGGGGTCACCTGCGAAGCTTGCTGCACCCTGTTCGGCCCTTGTCTCCGAGCATCACGATGTGCCACTTAGGCCATTCTACACCGAACACCCTTGCAGTGGTAGCCCAACCCGAGGGTCCGCGCCCTCATCAGTGGTAAAGCGCTTTACAAGTATGACAATACAGCACACTTCGTCCGGACTGTTATGGCAGATTTCAGATGTTTTCAGCACCGGAAATCTCCGAGTGAAAGTAAAGAGATTCACAGTACTCGGGTGGATCTCATGATTCTGATGGGGCAGACAATCGTTGTTTTCACCCGTCAGAATGAGGAGGTCACTCGTGATGAGGGCCTAAATTGGATAACCAGTTGTTTGCAGTTCTTAGTGATAGCAGACGTGTGATATAGCGCAGTATTTGAAAAACACATTATACCTGTATTTTACAGTTCAAACAGCGGCCGGAGTGCCCATTTCTTTCCTGTGTACTGAAGGCGACTAATATCTGCTGCCTCACCACACTCGCCAGCCACTTCACATAACAGCCCATTTCCCCAATCACTGGCCCAGGACACTGGCAACTGGTGACAGGTGCTAGGGGTGGGACCTCCCTCTGGGCACGTTACGATAGTTCCTGGCAGCTGCCTCCACTTCAACTCCCCCCCCCCTCCCCACAGCCAAGAATAGCTGTGACCTTCAGCAGAGACAGGAGGTGACCTTTACAGCAAAGGTCAGGTAAGAGGATACCGGAGGTGTTGGCTTATAAATCTTGCGGTATGAGTGGGAAGCTCAAGCAGTGAAGGGGTGGGGCTCAAATCTCAAGGAAAGTATGTCGATTAGGGCATGTTCTATACAGGTGCTAACCTGCCGTCATTTTGGGGCTGGACATTCTCTCAAGCATGCACGCCTAAGCAGCCATTACTCTTAGGCATGCTACCGCAGCGAGAAAAGGAATCGCCCGACCAGCCTGGTTCTCTGACTGCACGCAGCCCTGCAGATACAGAAACACCGTGGGCAAAATGCTTGTTCAAGGCATGCTGCCAAACTGGTTACTTCACGTGCTCTTCCTGTGAAAGTTAACCTACCCGCATTTGGCAATGCGCACATTTCCTACGCATTAATAAGACCCTCCCAGGGATATGTTTATTGCCGTTTAATTTGCTCTAATGCTGGCAGCCCTGCCTCTCTTGGATACACACGCTGCCTGTTGTGCTCGGAAAACGTGTTCTGCAGGTTTCTGTGGGAAGTGATTCCGAATTTTAGCACAGCTTGAGGGTTGATATTTAATTTTGCGTTTTTATTAAAAATATGAAGCATGTGTGGGGAAAGAGAAGGTCTCTGTATAGAGTTCCATTGCACGGGTTATGAGGTCATAGGCCACATAAATACTTCCAACTGAATAAAGAAAAAAATATGGAAAAATGCCCAGTAGTAAACACTTGCTCAGTTACTTACTCCCTCTGTGTAATGTTTCAGCTCACTGGCTCTCATGCAGCACTTGCGCACACGAATCTTCTCGCAGGTGTGTGTGAGGTGAAAGCTTTCACTTAAAAGTTTTGTAGTCTCGACAACCACCGGAAAACAGCTCCCAATCAGGACAGGCTCCTTTCCTCGCCCATGGGTGGGGCAGGAGCGAATCGATGTCTCCATGGGTCAGGGCAGCACTTGGCAGTGAAGAGCCATAAGCAACACTATGATTTTCAATTATGAAGATCAGGATGTGCAGTTAAGGCCTCAGAAGGTGCATATGGTGTGTCACAGGCCACTCTAGTAAAATATAACAATGATGTCATATCACTTACTGCAGTGCTTAATTTGAGCTGGTGGTTGCAGCACCCAGCATAATGTGCTGCATGGATAAATACTTATAGGGTCCCAAAGGCGAGACCGATTGCATTGCAAATGCTTGTTGCCCTTGTCTGTGCCACGTTTTCCCTTGTTTTATGCCTCTCTATTCCAGTTTTCTTCTAGTTTCAACCCTTGTTTATGCCTTTCTGCGCTTCGATTTAGCCCTTGTTTGTGCCTCTATGTGTTATCTGTTTGCCCTTGTCTGTACCCCATTTTCCCTGCTTTTTGATTCTCTTTCTGGCCCATTTTTGTGCTTTTTTTTAGCTTGTTTGTGCCTCTTTGTGCTTAATTTTTGTCCTTGTCTGTGCCTGTTTTCTGCTTGTTTCTACTTTCCTCCTCTTTGTGCTTCGATTTTGTCCTTGGATGTCCCATTTTCTACTTGTTTCTGCCTGTTTGAGGCTCTTCATGCTTTTTTTTGCTCTTGTCTAGGTCTCTATTCCTGATGTTTTCCCTTGTGTTGTGACTCTTCTGTGCCACGTTTTCTGCTCATTTTGCCCTTGTTTTGTGCCTCTCTGCCCATTTTCTTATTGTTTCAACCGCTGTCTGTTCCTCTGTGTGCTTCGTTTTAGTCCTTGTTTGTTACTCTCTATGCTTTGTTTTTGCCCTTGTCTGTACCCCATCTTCTGCTCTTGTTTGTGGCTCTTTGTGCTGTGTTTTTACCCTTGTCTGTGTCCCATTTTCAGCTCGTTTCCCCCTGCTTTTGTGTGCCTCTCCGTGCCCCATTTTCTGCTTGTTTTGCCCCTGTTTTTTTTCCCAGTTTTGCCACCCTTTCCTCACCCCAGTGCTCCTTACCTTGTTTTCACTCTCCTGCATCATGCGCCTCCTCAACTCCGCCCCCTGCATTTCCCACCCTCCCAGCACCTACTTAATGTCTACAGTAGAGCAGACGTGCAGCAGGTGTGTGGCTAGTATGCCATGGGAAGCCTATCTGTGCCTGGACTCTGGTCCTTCCCTTACCGACCAAATTCCTCTGCACTATCAAGCCCTACCGCCACTCGCCGCACTGTTCCACATACCATGAAGGGTAGTCTTCACTTGCACCTCCTTCAAGCCTTCATTCACCCATCCACATTCACCACTTCCGTACCCAGAACCCCATACCCACACTAACCAACCACCACCCACAGTGCAACCCGCCCTCTCATGCATGGTCACTCAACCAAACACACCCAGAGCCTCCTTTTCTCACCCTGAATCTTGCAAGAAGCTGAACACCTGGCTTTTCTACTCACCATCCTACCCTTTCCCAGGCATGGCTATGCACACTCATCTGCTCAGTGCCAGGATGCCCTCCTGAGGGATAGTTTGCTTTACGCATAAACATAATATAACATATGTGTACCCAACTTTTTGTTGTGTCGATTTGTGTTGAAGACGAAGCAACATTACAGTCTATTAAACAAAAAACAAGCTTATTGGATAGCCTACATCTTGAACGCGAATATTTGAAGGCTGTCCCAAATCTGATAATGAAGAAAAAGAGTCTTGCTGAAATATAATATTTGAACAGAATCACAAAATTTTGTCAAGCAGGGAAGCCAGGATTTCTTATTTTGCACTGTACAATTCCGCCACTAGCCAGGAATCTGCTTTTCTCTTGTCTGTTTTACATCAAAAGTTTTACATCAAAGGTTTGTCATCTAATTTTTGTCTTCATTTCTTGGTGCATGAAGTGACAGCCCGAGTGGCAGGCAGCAGCAGCCACATGAAAGCTTGGCTTGTTTTGAGCTTCAGGGACCAAGAGGACCTTGGGCTGAGCCAGAGCCATCATCTGGCTTGAGCGTGGCTTGCCCACCTCTAGCACAAAAACCAGTTGCTCCCCCACCTCTAGTACAAAAACCTCTCGAGTTTGATTTCATAACCTATAATGTTGCTCCAGCCATAATTAGAATCTAATAAACATAACTATATACTATACAGGCAAGGCCACTGGAATTATGCATCAGAATAGCACCAAATTATGTAGCAGGGATGACTAAATTATGCAGCAAGAAAAGGCAAATCATGTGGCATAATATGGAACTTTTTTATACTATTACTTTGTTTTGTAATTTTAACACGTGGTAATACTGTCTGGGCAAAGATTTCACCTCAGTAGTAGCAGTTTCACGACCAAATACAAAAAAGCAACCAAAAGATGATCAGTTAAACTTTGTAAAGGGCCATTCACAGTGCACGAACCCATATCGCCACATTTTAGTAACTTCTCATCCTTTTGAACTAAAAACAATTTTTTGTTGTTACAATCTGCAGATTACTCAACAGATGTTGGATTATGTGGCAAATCCATAAATATGCAAAAAAAAGCTGCGGCCACTGAATCGCATAATTCCAATGGCCTTGTATATAGGGTATCCATGACTGACTTACCTCTGAGTTCACTCATAGCATTGTTATGAGGGCGAGGGCAGCAATGGTTCTCAGTGTATGTATAAAAACTCTTACTTTTAATACTTCTTTGTGATGTCCTAAGGTATAAAGCTTCAGAATGTTACAGAAATCCACTTTTTCTAATTTTGAACACCTTATATTCTAAAATGTTTGTGGCATGATTTACGTGGCAGTTATTCTGAAGGCTCGGCTCGTGCATGGAATCTTTGAGCCAGAATCCACCCTTGGCTTTGCTCTCCACAATAATTTATTGGTGCACGAACCTCTATTCTACAGCACATATGTTGAGCTTAAGTATTTCAAGGTGCTTCAAATGTGCTAGTGAGGTCACTAACACATATGAGAGCGCCTTGAAATATGTGTGTTCATGATGTGCATTGTACAAAAAGGGATTCACTAACAAAATAGCCCACAGGGGTCAATCAATGACATTGAGTACTAGCCTGTCAAATGCATTTCTGTTTAAGTCAATAGAGATTGTTTTGCATGTGCTGTACACTAGTCTAACCAGTCCTGCAAGAAAAAAGTTTCAGAAGCTCTTAGCCAGTCATAGTCCTGACTACAACAGGGGGACTGCTCCTCTGCAGCTAATATCCGTTGCCCCTCAGGATACAGGCACAAAGGCAGGGTTCAGTAAAGTCTGCTGTGGATTAAGGCTCACTCAGGGTTGTTCACAGTTATGCAATAAACAACCAAACCACAGACATGATAACAACACAGCACACACTTGTGCAGCCAAATATTGCATTTAACACTAGCTGACTGATCAACAAGAATGTCCATAATGTGACCCAGGTCCCAGGCCCGCTCTTCCATGCTGCTGCACCATTCTGCTTCCTCCCCGTCTCTCTGAGTGCTTTCTCCTGCTTTCTCCTGCTTTTGCCTTGTTTCTACTTCTTTCTCCTTCCTTTCCCCTATTTTTCCAAGTTCTTTCTCCTGCTTTCGCCTCATTGTTTACTTTTTTCTCCTTCTACTCGCTCCATTTTCCTGAGTGTTTTCTTCTACTTTCACCTTGTTTTTCACTGCTTCTCCTTTTTTCCTTTCCGCTCCTGCCTGCCGCCCATTTTCCCGTCTCCCACCTAGGCCCACCTACCACCTACCAGCCCCCCTCCCTCCTCCCAGGACCTACTTAAGGGCGCTGCAGCGTGACCCCATTCCATCTCTCCCAGTGCTGTTGCACCGCTCTGCTTCCTCTCCGTTTCCCTGAGTGCTTTCTTTTGCTTTTGCCTCATTTTTCAATGATTTCTCCTTCCTTTCCCCCTCATTTTTCTGAGTGCTTTCTCCTGCTTTTCCTTTTTTTTTTCACTGCTTCTCCTTGTTTTTTCCTCATTTGCCACTCCTGCCTGCCACCCTTTTTCCCGCCTCCTGCCTAGCCCCACCCACCACCTCCCAGTACCCCTCCCTCCTCCCAGGACCAATGTAATGGCGCCAAAGGTGACCCCATTGAGCAGGCCCCAGGCCCAGCTGTTCCCATGCTGCTGTACCGCTCTGCTTCCCCCCCTTTTCTCTGAGCACTTTCTCCTGCTTTTGCCTTTTTTTTTTTACTGTTTATCTTTCCTTTCCCCATTTGTATGAGTGCTTTCTCCTGCTTGTGCCACATTTTTTACTGCTTTCTCCTCCCTTTCCCCCATCTTTCCGAGGGCTTTCTCCTGCTTTTGCCTAGTTTTTACTGCTTTATCTTTCCTCTACCCCTGTTTTTAGGTCGAGCCTCGAGTAGCGCGCAAGCGCTGCTTAGAGGTGAAGACTTTTAGTAAGCGAGTTTGAAAAGCAGTCCCAAAAACGCTCTTGCGTCGTGGCTGGCCTTTTTGGGATGGGTACGCGCGGCAAACATGTGTTTCCAATTATCGTGCCCAGACGCGGGCGCGATAATTGGAAACACATGTCTGCCGCGCGTACCCATCCAAAGGCCAGCCACGATGCACGAGCGTTTGGTCAGCTCTGCAGGCTGCCGCGCTCGCTCTCCCCCGCTCCTCTGTTGTTCAAGTGGTTCCTGGCCCCTTCAATGTGTGCGGTCTATTCCACTCCCGCAGCACCCTTCCCTTCGCGGCCGCGGCGCCTCCTCCTCCGGCACACGGGCCACAGAACCAATGCGACAGGAGCTCACCCTCGGCCTTCTTGAACTCGCGTCGATTCCCGGATCACCGGCAGCATTGCCTCTCTTACTTTTTGGTTCCCCGCTTGCCCGATCCTCGGTTTCCCTTTTCTCAAGGCTTTACCTTTGTGTTTCGAATCTCCGATCCGTCGCTGATTTCTAAGATGGCACCGCCCGACTCTCCGGGGCTTCCTCGAGTATGCTGCCTTCCTCCAAGTGGGTATAACTTTCCTTTTATTTCTTTTCACTGGTGGGATCAGGCTTCCGTTCCTTTGTCATATGCTCAGTTTTTGGACCAGGATATTGTAGGATGTGGGCAAACTGTCAGGCTGTCGGAGGGAACTCCGGTAAAAGTGACTATGCAGCCATCTTGTTTGTCACAGTGAATACTCCACATTTTTTCTACAAATCGGCATAAGAACAATTCGATTGAAATGTTCATACAGCACATATACTGGTTCTAAGCACTGTAAAATAATAGCTGTTACAAATGGAATACTCCAAGCATTAAAACTCATAACCTACACACTAACTGATGTCAGCGGTGAGGGTTTAAGACACTAAGGCGCCACCACTTTTTGCTCTTTGCATTTTAGAGAATAAGAGGCCAAGAATTGAAAGTGTTTAACTGGGTATAAGAAAGAATGAAATACACCTTACCAGACGGTAAAGAGGGTATTTCAAGTTACCATATACGTGTCATCCTAAAAGACAGCGTTTTTAGCCTCGTTATTCTATGCAATCAAGGAACATCTCTGTAATTTACAATAGCCTTGATCAGGGCCACTGTAATTATGCAGCAATGGGGGACCAAATTATGCGGTAGTATTGACAGTACAGAGGCACGACTGAAAGTAACAACAAGCATTGGCATAGCCAATAGGTCTCGCCTTTGGGACCTTATAAGTGTTTAGCCATGCAACAGTTGATGTTGTTGCACCAAGGATATTGTGCTGCATAACTAAATACTTATAAGGTCCCAAAGGCGAGACCTATTGGCTATGCCAATGCTTGTTCTGAGTGCTTTCTGCTGCTTTTCCCTTGTTTTTTACTGCTTACTTGGCTGTTTGAATGAACAGAGCACTGCGAAGCAGCTAGCAACTCCAGCGCCTTGAGACCATCACAGGAGATTTGCCATGCTTTATAAGTCCTGATTGATTGATTAACTGACTGAGAGTCCACCAGACTGGCAGCGTGTCTCTATTCTTGGCTTTGGATGGCTCAATTCAACTTCGTCCCAAATTCCTCAGTTTGGGATTGTTTCGGGCTGCTTTTTTTCATTTGTGTCCTTTTCATTTGTGGAAAAATTGAGGTCATATTTCTTTTCTGCCGTCTCTGTTGTGTGTCCACATTGCACAGCCCTTAGTTTAGTAAGTGGCAGAGCATGGGTGGTTGGAAATTTGAGCAGGGGGGCAGGCAGCCACATACACACTCACATTCACACTCACCCATCTACATACACACAAGCTCACCCATACATTCAAAAGCACTCATACATATACCCACCATTCATGAGCACATACACACTCACACCCATTCGCAGCAAACAGCACAAATAGACATACATTCATACATACACACAGGCACACATCATTAAAAATTATTTATCCGGCCACGGCAACAACATAGAGTTGCAGGAGGGAGGCCTTGTGGTTACTGAAAGGATTGGGACTTTCACTTCCTTTCATTCCCTAACCTAAATATGGGTCAGCCAAAGAAAGGAGACGGTAATCCCTTACTCGTCACAGAGTGGGATGGGTCAGTAAGAATGCTAATCCACTCCGCTCTGTGACCAGGCTTCACTGATGGACAGTCAGCCCTGGGCACTTCAGGGCTTAAAACGGAAGCACCCAGGTCCAAGTCCCTTGACATGAGGGGAATGACCTTCAGTTCTTTGCATGGTTCTGAAACCTTCATACTGGCAAATTTCAGCTCAGGTAGCCAGGCACCTGCGCACTTAGCGCATGTACAGCGCATAGCTGCCAGACCCGGACTTATGTTGGATAAAGGTGGGGGTGGCGCACTTAAGAACGGACCGCACCTGTGTCAGAGGAAGGCATGAGGACACTAAGAGTGCACAGCATCTCATACCTTCGATGTAACTGTTACTGTGGACTTTGCTGGTCCCCTGACTGACTCCCTGCCGGATTTGGTTGCATAAAGTAACTCTAAGTAACCCCATTAACACTTGCCTAAGTTTCTCTTAAAAAAGTTTCCAAGTGTCAAATTGGTTGAATTTGCCAATGTTTATTCGCAGTTAAGTGAAAAGTGCATGTTTACTATATCTTGTAAATTTGAAATCTCCAGAACCCTCCAGTAGATCTTTTTCATTGTGGTGTCTAAGAATACATAAAAATGCAATCTATTTGTATAAATTGGTATTGGATTTCTTGAATGTCTCGTGTATTTCCTCTTCAATTGTTTTGGTGTTTTTTAAAAGCTTAACACTTGTTCCTTTGTGTAAGCCTCACTGGTCAGAGCCACAGCTCCTCGGGGTTGAGCTTAAGGTTTAACAAACGAATCCTACTGGTCATAAAGGGTTTGGCAGGTGTATTACACTGTGAGGTTGCACAACCACACCATACAATGCACCCCATTTCCTCACAGGGTGGATAGTAGTCCACCACAAGAAATAAAGTCACTATTCTTCTTAGGTCCAGTAAAGGTTTCAGTAATTTACACTTCAGCTCACTCCCTTGTAGCTATGGCACAGAACAGGCATGCTTAACTTAAGAAAATGGGTAAAACATTTAGAAGTACCAATACAGTTAAAGTCAAAAACACACCACAATAAATATCCAACTCCAATTTATAAAAATAGATAAATAATTTAATGAACAAAATTACACCAAAATGACAAAAATGACAAAAATGCAATAAGGGTTACCAGAGATGTGAATTTCTAAAGTGTTAAATTAAAATAGCGCCAAAAAGTGTTAGGTGCCAACTACGGTAATCTACTTGTAGTTGACCAGTACCTAGGCGCGATTTAAGGTTGAACTTGATGGACCATGAGTCAGGTATAAAAAACAGGTTCATCCTGATCGGAAGTTTTACCTTCTGACTTAGTCTCCAAAATGGAAGTCATAAATCCTCAGTGGGGCAAGGCACCAGGCTGTGGTGAGATGGGCTCCATGAGGCTTGATAGCAGTCCGTTGAGGTCCAGGTGAAGCAGTTGACTTTTGGTGGGAAAGCTCAGTGAAGGAGAAATTAAACATTCACACCAGAGGAAGGTCCCTAATTGGCCAGATACTTTTGACACCTTCAAACCAGGTCACTTTTTTGGAGGTCAGGATTCCATCATCAGGGCAAAGCTGAAAGCTATAGCTAAACAGGGCCCCACAAAGCTCAATACCTTTTCAGCGGCATCTTGCTGAAACGAAGTTGATGCTTCGGAAAAGCTCTGAGCTGCAGCAACCTGAATCTTTGGTCCAGTAGCAATGCACCTTTATTGAATTGACTTGGCAGGTTTGTACTTGTCCTACTGAGGTTTTTTTTGGAGCCAAAATATGTCTAGGGAGCAGGTTTCTTGTGGTGTTAGGAGGAGTATACTTTGACACACCCAATGGTCCCAGAACCTAAGGAACAGGACTTGAGGATCAGGACTTTCTCCAGCAGGAGCCACCAGAAGGGTCTAGGGCAGGTTTAGTTAGAAGTGACCAGCTGGGCACTTCAGAAAATTGGGCTTCTTGTAGCTTGTTATATCCAATTATCTTGACACGAGGTCAGCCAATTGAACCTTGTAGTCCACTTATTTGTCCTGTGTGCAAGTGAGGAGCAGGTCCAGCCCTTAAAGGTTTCTCTCCACAGGCGGTTTAACAGCAGATGCAGTCCTTCTTCTCTCTTCCACAGGTCCAGCAGTGTTCTGAAAAAGGTTTCCTGGGTTGCTACTTTCATCCCAGGCACTAGCCTGTGGGTGGGGGGGTCTCCTGACCTCTCTACAACCAATAGGGAAAAAGTTCAAAGGGGTAAACTCACATAATTTTGCAGCAGTTCCTGTGTGGCCTACTGAAAACAATCCTGCAGTGCCCCTCTCTACCTACATCCAACATGGCATAACATTTCTTTCCCTGTGTAGAACATCTGTGCCCATCATAGAGTTGTGGCCAGGGAAATGAGCAACCCCTCCTCTGTGGTCACTCAAAACCAATTCTAGGGGCAACTCTTCTTCCACTAGGATTGCTGACCAGGGAGACAAAGGATGGGGCTGGCCTAGGTGTTAGCTTGGGTAGGCCTCTTTGAAGTTAATTGAACTGCTGGGCACAACCCAGATGGTCATCTTGTCAGAGGAACAGAACACCTCACCACACCCAAGGCCTTTGTATCAGCTCTGGGAGCAAGTTCACACCTCATCAAAGGGGCTATTAAGCTCCTGGGTGACAGCTGGAAACTCTTGTAAATTGACTTTAAGAGGCTATAAGCAGGCAAAAGGTGACTTTTTAACAAGAACGTATGTAAAGTATTTATTACAAATCTGACTTTTGCAGTGAATTGGGCTTGTAGTTCATATTTGTGAAAGTCCAAGAATGAAATTTGTAGCTGACTCCTATGTGAATATATCAATATTAAATGTAATATTGCATCCCAATTCATCCCTTGGGAACAGCTAACCCTGCTACAGTGAAAATAACTTTTAGAGCATAGTCACTGTAAGGACATGTTTAACATTAAAGTTTACCATATCCTACTTTAAAAAAATACCATGCATCCTGACTTATGTCATTTAAGTCCTACTTGGTGGTGACTTAATAATATTCAGAAGGGGGGTTTAGCCCTGTCAAAAGGGAATATTTGGGCGATCGAATTTTCAGCTTTAAAAATGTACACACAGGCTATAGTAGTAGGCCTACTTCCATTACTTAAAGGTATCCCTCCTAATCTCAAAACAATGGACGTGATGAGAGGAAGAGCTTGCCTCCTCTAGACTCCACGTCACTAGGAGTGGGAAAGGAAAAAATCATTTTTTTAAAAATAACCCTCACACACTCTAGTAGTGTCATGCTTCATCATCGGGTTCACCCTGACTCCTAAAGGTCAGGGTAGGCTCAACCATATTTCAAGGAGTTCTTACAAGAACTTTAGTCACACAAGGGGGTGTGACTAAAAAATAATAATCCCTCAACCGCTTCAAGGTATCCCTTTATTCGCGGAGTGGGTGGGCACAGTGAAAGCTAAGAAATGAAAGGGAACTGATAGGATTTAATGGTCCTTTAGCCCTTTCTTAACCAACATGTTTCAGCCCTACTCTCGTAGGCCTAAAGAGGTCAGGGGCTTTCGTCAGGGTGATTTCAAAACGATATCACTCCCCCAGTGACGCTGCTAATTGCGCTATTCAATTATGTGTAGCATGCATTTCACAAACTCATGCAATGGCAGTTTTATACTTGTCACTTCTGGTCCGACCCAAAGTCTGGGAAATTGCAACCCAATGGGGGCAGGAGTTGAAGGGGATGGCCCTGTAGTCAAACTTTTGCCAAGGGTCCCTCCCCACCAATGCACCTACTCGGCTCGCTCTCCATGACTTGTGGCCACACAAGTGAAATAGTTTTGAAATCACCCTGATGAAAACCCTGGTCCTCTTTAGGCCTGCAAGAGTAGGACTGAAACGTGTTATTTAATAAAGGGTAATATGACCATTAAATCCTCTCAATCCCCTTCCTTTACTTAGTTTTTACTGTCCCCTCCCACTCTGCGGATAAAGGGACCTTGAAGTGATTGAGGGATTTTTATTTTTCAGTTACGCCTCCTAGTTACTTTTTCTTGTAAGAGCTCCCTGAAATATGGTTGAGCCCACCCTGACCTTTCGGAGCGAGATTGAATCCGATGATGAAGCATGACACTTCTAGGGTGCGTGAGGGTTATTTAAAAAAAAAAAAATGTTTTCCTTTTCCACTCCTAGTGGTGTGGAGTCTAGGTGAGGCAAGCACGACCAGTGTTATGACATTAGGGGGGAAATATTTAAGTAAAGTAAATTTAGCTTTGGGAGGACGTATCTCCCCCTTTTCCTTTCCTAGTTCAGAAAGGAACTCTCCACGCTCCAGGACTGGTTAATGCCTTTTACACTTCTAGTTCCTTGTGTTCAAGCAATATAGTAGTAGGCCTGCAGACATATTTTGCACTGCCATTCGAGTGGCAGCACAATGGGTGCTGAAGTCCACTAGTGACATTTAACTTACAGGCACTGAGTACACTTAGGGACTTATATGGGGCCATAGCTACGGGGGAGGGGCCAGTGGGGCAGCCTACCCTATATTTTACTGTAGCCCCCCCAAACATTACAGGTTATGCTTAATGTCAGTTTGGGCCAGTTCCTCCTTCCAAATTCCTAATATGCTCAGCCTCAGCACACCAGATTTCTCTCTGTGAGTGCGGCTGGGAGGGCACCAATCTCCGTGAGCGGGGGGGTTTGCTGCAGACTGACAGTCACACACATTTGTGACTGCACATTTTCAAACTTTCCATTTAGGCTGGGCCCCTAGAATGAAAATAAATTAACAAGAGAGGCAGTGGAAGGGCCGTGGTAGGGGGTGTGCCCTCCCTCCCCAACCCTTGCTTGACTCTGCCTCTGCACCCAGCCCACTGAGAAATCATCCTCCGGAGGTACCACACAGCCTGAACACGTGTCTTCAGCTCAGGAAGAAGAGTTTCCTTTCAGAGCATGGATCTCTAATCTGCTGCTACTTTAAAGGCTTGCAGCAGCACCACCAGTTTCCAGGCCAGCAGCTACTGTTCGGAAGGTGGAATCGATTCAGCAGCACACAGCCAGATTCGTATCGGCTGCTCATCAGGTAAGTAATCAAATAAAATGAGAAAGGAAAGGACCCCTTTCTCATAGGAGGTGTGGGTGAGCCAATAAATTAAGAGAGCGTTCCCCAGACCAGTATGCATTCACTCTATTTGGAGCAGGTGACGTCACGTCGTTTGAATGACATAGTGTGCAGCCCGGGCTGCTCTGCTCTCTTTTGCTGTCAGGGGTGATGGCATAGGCCTGGGTGGAGAGTATTCCCCTGGGTGCCAAAACATATAGCCTGTTGAATCAGGAAGCTGTTGTTTAGTGTTCCCTGCACCTGCTACTCTCATTTACAGTAAATGCATTGCAAAAGAAATCTGCATACAGAGCTTTCATCGAAAATTCATCTACAATCAACACATAAAGAAAAGCTTTTAAAATGTGCAAAGAGGGGGCGTGGTCTCGCTGCAGATGGAGTGAGACGCGCATTGTAGGAGCTCCGGGCCGCCGCCAGCATTATAAGCGTTTTTTAAGCTTATATCAGTAGCGGAGGGGCCGGAATTTGGGGCGTCTGGGCAGCGGAGGCAACTGGGAGACGATCCCGGGACCCGGCGACCCGTGGAACCGGCAGGCAGCGGCGGGAACGGAGCCGGTGGGAGGGCGCCCCGGCGTATGAAGCCTCAGCCGCCATCTTAGCGCCTGCCGCCTCCTGAGCCCTAGAGGGAGTGAATATCACCGGCGCCCCGCGCCCTTGGCCTGGGGTCTGGCGGCGATGTGAGGCGAGTGAAGAGCGGGGCACAAGAGGACTTGCGGTCGGCCCCCGGGGGCGGGATCGTCCAGCTGATACCTCGTCTGGCTGCCAGTGGGGGACTCCGCTGCGCGGGTCATATGTGAGGCCCACCCGGTGCAGACTGCGGGACGGCGAAGATGCTGCGCACCTGACTGGGCCCCTGGGCCCCATTGCCGAGGACACCGGGGGTGTCTGGCTGCCCCCTGTGGGGCCCCGGAGCTGACGGACGGCAACGAGACGACCAGAACCGGTAGGAGAGCGCTCCGGCCCGCAGGGCTGCGACCACCATTTTAGCACCCGCAGCTGCATGAGCCCGTGACCGAGCGGGCATAGCCGTCTACCTGCGGGACTGCCGGAGGAGCGGCCACTGCACCCCTTGCACTCCGCTCGGCGGCGGTGACCGCCATTTTGTTTCTCGGCGGCTGCCGGCCTACGGAGGCCCTGCCTGTTGCTGTGGCCACCCCCCCCCCGGTCTTGTGAATACGGCCGGGGCCCGGTGTTGGTCCTTGAGGGGAGGCGCCTGAACTGAGGCGCAGCTGCGGTTGCTTTGGGGGCCGCGCCGACCTTCACGTCCTGCTGGGGATTGGAGCACACCACCGAGGAAAGGTCCGGTGGTCTCGGGGGCCCGGGACACCTTGGCAGACGCCCTGCTCGCTGCGGGCCCCTGGCGAGGCTGAATGCGGCCCTGCGGGGGCGGATCTGGTGCGGAGCGGCCTTCTCGCCTGATCCACGCGTGGTGAGCAGCTACACGACGCCCTTCTCCGCTCCAGCTGACATTGTACCAGACCTCAGGGCAACAGAGTCCTTCTACAGGTGAGGTGTGGGGGTGGGGGGCCCTGTGTGCTGCGACCTAGCTGGAGGTGTCTGCGGGAACTGGGTCCTGCGCACCGCCCCTGGGGCCCTACCCCTCACCTCCATATATATTGGCCCACAGCCCTGCGTGACCTGGACACTGGCCTGGCGTTGCCTTGGATCCTCTGGGGGGTGCCCATCGTTGATCGGAGCACTTGGGGGTGCTTGGAGGAGTGGGCCTCTTCTCCCTGTCGCTTTTGCCGTGGACTGGCACCGGGCTTCTGGGAGCAGGCCCCCTTGGCCTGGGGTGTGCCCGTCTGTCGTTGGAGTGCCCGGGGGTGACCCCTGACCCGCGCGGGGGACGCTGGACCGGGGGGACGTCCACTGCAAACCCTCCACACGGTCCCTCCTCCACTCAGGAGCCCTTATTGATTGGCTACTGCTGCACCACCCCCCATCGCTTTCCCCCCACGCCGAGTGACTCTGACATCGCGGATGACCCATCGCCTTGAACACTGCGATACGGCTTGGGTCCCTAACTTGTAGCTGTCTGTCCTTTGACTGTGCGGTGGGGGGGCGCTGGAGGCGGACTGCACCTCGGCATCTGGGGGTCTGCTAGCCTTGGCCGCCTCAGTGGAAATTGCCGGGTGCCTCATCCCCGAGGGAGATGACACGCACTAAGTCGGGGAAGGAGTTGGCGTTGCCTCAGAAGGACAACCCGGTCGCCGCTCTTTGGAACAAGCCAGGCTCTGGCGCCTCCGGTGCTATGGCAGCGCCGGTTGGGGATGACTCAGCACCAGTCACGCAAACCTTCATGGCAAACTTTATGGCGGAGCTCAAATCCGAGATAGGCTCTCTAAGATCGGAGGTCCACTCCTGTGTGCGGGAGCTCAGGAAGGAGGGCACTGACCTCGGAGAGAGAGTGGATGGCCTTGAGTGGACAGTAGATGCTCGGACAGAGGACCAGGAGCAGCTCTGGCAGCGCATGGCTACCTTGGAGGAGCAGCACATCGACCTGCAATTGAAGCAGGAGGATTTGGAGAACCGGAGCCGCCGCAACAATCTCCGCCTCCGGGGGATCCCGGTGGGAGCGGAGGGAACAGATATTATGACCTTCGTGGCACAACTTCTGCATGACATCTGGGGCGATGACGACGCATCCCCGCCGGCCCTCGACCGAGCACATCGAGTCTTGGGTCCCTCTGCTCGAGCGGGCTTTGTCCCGGACATCCTGACCCGGGTCCACTTCTTTACGGAGAAAGAAGCGATTCTCAAGGCGGCGCGCTCCAAACCAGACCTCACCTACAAAGGTACTCCAATACAGCTGTTCCAAGATCTTGCCCCTACAACGCTGCGCCGACGTAGAGACTTCAAGCCGATAACAAATAAGTTGCGGAGCCTGAACATTCAGTATCAATGGGGCCATCCCTTTGCGCTTATCTTCCAGTGGGACTCCAAACGTCGGATGGTGCGATCCCTCTGGGAGGCGGCGCAGCTCTTGCACATCCCCATCTCCACATCGTCCAGCCCAGCTCGCAATCCTTCTCGCGCTCAGGAGCCTGCCAAACCCTCTTGGTCTCAGGTGCGCCGCCACAAGAGAGCACCACATGCAGGGGAGCAGTCGGCTTCCCAGGCTAAACAGGAAATCATCCAGCACATCCGCTCCATGGAGGAGTCTCGCTCTTCAGCTAGCTCTCGGCCCGCCACGCCGTGACTGTGAAGCAACACCTTCCAATGTGCCCTTTCATGATGCTTTGTCCACTGCTGCGCCCGGAAGGCGCTGACCCATGTTCCCGCCTCACGCCGGACGGCCTCCCGGCTTCTCACTCTGATGGCGGGCGGCCCGGGTCTCCCTCCTTTGCCCACACGCCTGGAGCTTGGAAGATACCCCCCCCCCTGCTCCTAGGAGAGTGACTTCTCCGGGATGATCTACGCCCTAGGGCCGTGATTATCCTTGGACTGGAACAGGACCTTGTGGCCCAGTTGGCCACTGTTATATTTTATACTGACCGTTACACTTCCCTCATCCCTATGTCCCTGTTTTCTGCCTCTTCCTTTCTACTTCTCCCCTCTGTCTTCTCTTCTTCTTGGTGGTGGACGGGGCGGCCTCTTGTGGTCCCCCTTATGTTTCTGGGGGGGATCGTGGTTCTCTGGCCTGTCTTTCTCATGCTCCTGCCGTGTCCCGCCCCCTCCTGAGGCATCGTCGCCGGTGCTACTGCTTGCATCCACCTTCCCCTGGACATGACTGCTAGCCCTGCCTTGAAACTTCTCTCCCTCAATGTTAAAGGGCTTAACTCACCAAACAAACGGCAACAGATATGGCGCTACCTGCTGCAGCAACAACCTGACATTATCCTCCTTCAGGAGACACATCTGCTGAAAGCTGATGTTTCCCGAATGGCCCATCCCCGCTACCCCTCCAATTTTGGGCATCCGCCCCATCTAAAACGGCTGGCGTAGCTATACTCTGTGGCTCTGGTGTAAGGCAGGGGGACTCGAAAGTTATCCGTAGCCATGATGGCCGCTTTCTTAAGGTGGAGGTCCGGATGGGGCACCGATCCCTCACCCTTTGCAATATATATGCGCCCAACCAGGCGCAAGACCCCTATCATCGCGCCTTCCTGCGGGAACACGTGCCGCAGCCGAACCCTTCTCTTATCATTGGAGGCGACTTCAACCTGGTGTGGGACGCTGACCTTGATCGCAGCGGTGGGTCTTTCCATGGGGCGGGGGCAATGTCTTCTACCTTGAAGAAACAGTTGACGGACCTCACTCTGTTGGACTCTTGGCGATATCATTCTCCGGATGCGCGGGGCTACTCATACTACTCGCATGTACGTCGCTCGTACTCGCGGATTGACCACGTTTTTATCTCACATGCCCTGATAGGCGAGACGGTGTCTGCCTCAATGTCTGACATCTCGATCTCCGACCACGCCCATGTCGAGCTCCTCCTCCGTCACTGTTCTACACGCGCTCCTCGCCCACCACGCTGGCGCTTTCCCCCCCAAGTACTTCGTGATCAGGCAGATGTGGCCGAACTCAGAGCGGCCATAGACGATTACTTTGCACTCAACGATCTTCCGGAGACTCCCTTTCCTGTGGTGTGGGACGCCTTTAAGGCTACTATTCGCGGACGCGTCACGTCCATAGCGATTGCACGGGCACGGGAGGCGCGTCTCTTTGAGGACAATCTTACTAGGGAACTCACGGCTCTTGAAAAACTCGATCAGGACCGCCCTTCCCTAGCCCACAAAAGGCGTTTGGCCCTTCTTCGCGGCCAACTGCGAGCCCATAGAACCAACAAAGCCGAACGGACCCTGCTGGCGTTAAAGCAGCGCTACTATGAGGGGGGGGACAAGGTGGGCACGGTCCTAGCTAGGCGCCTGCGGGCGCGCGCAGCTAAGGCCCACATAGCCCATATTCGCACCAACGATGGCACAAGTGCAGTCACGGAAGCGTCCAAATGCGAGGCTTTCCAAGCGTATTATTCTACTCTCTATGCTCCAGCACAGTCCTCTCCTCCCCAGATGCAGGCTCTGCTGGATGCTTGCCTTTGGACCCCGCTCAGCCAATATCATGCTAGTCAAATGGACGAGCCGATTACGCGAGCGGAACTCGCAGGGGCCCTAAAGGACCTCCCCCTCGGAAAGACTCCGGGGCCGGATGGCCTTCCTCTCTCCTTTTATCGCATGTTTATGCCGCAGCTCAGGGCACACCTTCTTCGCCTTTTTAACTCTTTCACCGCCAATGAGGGGCCGTCCCAGTCCATGGGGCTGGCCGAGATTGCCTTGATCCCCAAGTCAGGTAAGGACCCTGTCCTTTGCTCGTCCTACCGACCTATAGCTCTTCTGAATACGGACCTTAAGCTCTACACCAAAATACTGGCTAAACGGCTCGAGCCCCACCTGCCTGGCCTTATTGAACCGGATCAGGTTGGTTTTATACGCCACCGCCAAGGCGCAGATAACGTGCGCCGCATCGCGCACTTGGTGGGCAAAGCTCACCACTGGACTATCCCTGCGTGTCTCCTCTCGCTCGATGCGGAGAAGGCGTTCGACCGGGTGGACTGGACCTTCCTCAGGGCAGTGCTGCAGAAAATCGGGCTCGGCCCTGTGATGATAGCCTCTCCCCGATGGCCCAGGTGCGGGTCAATGGCCAACTTTCTGCCCCCTTTTCCATTCACAGAGGCACTCGGCAGGGGTGTCCCCTTTCACCCTTACTCTTTGCCCTCGTGGTGGAGCCCCTCGCCATCCTGATCCGCCAAGCCCCTGGGATTCATGGCATTCCTCTTGGAGGCCGATCCCACAAGGTAGCTCTCTTTGCAGACGATCTCCTTCTCACGATATCACAGCCGCACATCTCGCTCCCGACCCTTTTGACTCTCCTCCAGTCCTTTGAGTCGGCCTCTGGTCTTAAAATTAATCACGAGAAATCTTGGGCTCTTAACATCACGATCCCTTGGGATGAAATCCCCTTACTGCAGTCGCTCGTCCCTTATCAGTGGGCCTCTCACTCTATCCGCTACCTTGGGCTTTGGTTAACGCCGAATCTTACCTCTTGGTCCCAGGTCAATTGGCAGGAATGTCGTAAGGCGGTTCTGGAGGACCTACGGGTCTGGAAACCTCTCACTCTCTCTTGGCTGGGCCGCCTGCATGCAATAAAGATGTCGGTACTCCCTAAGATCTTGTACCTCTTTCAGTCTCTTCTGACCCCCATCCCACACCATCAGATCAGAAGTCTCCAACGCGATCTCACCAAGTTCATCTGGGGAGGTCGACGGCCGCGTTTCTCTAATAAAGTCCTTATGTCACCTCGAGATAGGGGTGGTCTGGCCTGCCCCAACTTGTTGGAGTATTACTGGGCCTCTCATCTTCACTTTATATCGGAGTGGATGGCGCGGGAGAGTGAAAAGATATGGTTCCATATGGATAGGGCAGTGACTGGACGGTCTATATGGGACCTCCCTTGGCTACCCCGAGCATCTAGATTGCGCAGTGCGTATGTGGCCCTCCCTACTAGGATGGTGCTTGACATTTGGGATAGAGTGGCCGTTTCCAAAGGCCTCACTAGCTTTCCCTCCCCCCATACTCCTATTGCTGGGAATCTACATTTTCCACCAGCTGTGCGCCCTCAGGTATTTAAAGATTGGCTCGAGGGTGGGTGCCGGACAATTAGAGATCTCTTTTCGGGGGACAAGTTCAAAACTTTTGCTCAGTGCAAGGCAGATTTCCAGCTCTCAGAGGGGGCCAGATTACAATATCTCCAACTTCGACATTGGATACACACGCCCTCCGTGGCACAGGCGGCCACCCGGGCGCTCACACCCTTTGAGCGGCTAGTGCGTGCTTTCGATAACTCCAAAGGACTCATCTCCCGCACTTATCATGTCCTACAGCACCCCCCACTCTCCCCTCCCCACAACTACCAACGTCGTTGGCAGGAGGACACCTCTTTGGACATTACCCCTGCGCAGTGGGATCGCCTGTGGCGGGATATCCCGAAAGTGTACCGCTGTATCTCCCAGCGGGAAACCGCATACAAGATCATGACCCAATGGTACTATACGCCTCTCAGACTTCACAAAATGTTCCCTGCGACCTCTCCTCTTTGCTGGCGGTGTTCGAGCTCCCCGGGCGACTTCCTTCATATTTGGTGGTCCTGCTCACTCCTGACCTCCTACTGGAAAGAGATCCTCAGCCATATTAAGATGGTGATTGGTTTCCCCCTGCCTGCAACTCCAGCCACAGCTATCTTGGGTCTCAAGCCTGCCAACCTGCGCGCGCTCACACGCAACGACTGGCACATCTCACTTCACATGCTAGGCGCAGCCAAACAGCTCATTGCCCTATATTGGAAAAAGGCGGAAGCTCCCCCGATCAGTGTTTGGTTCACGCGTCTATGGCACACTACCACCATGGAATTGCTTACTGCACGCTTGCAATTTTGTGACTGTCACTACACTAAACTGTGGCAGCCGCTTGTTGCTCACCTCTGTAGACTGGAACACGCCCATCTACAACCTCCGAAACTCCGAGCCCTGCGCCTATATGATGACGCAGTCTATCCCCCTGACCCAGAATAGATTCCTTGCACCTCTCACCTGCTTCGGTCCGGGGTTTTGAGTAACCATTCCACCGGGCAACCACACTGATACGCCCCTATTGCGCTTTCCCGCCACCTCCCTTGCCTGCAGTCATGTCCATTGGTCCGCTACATATGCCCACTTGCTTCCTTCTCTCCTCGCCCACCACCTTTTTCTCTTTCTCTCTTTCTCCTTACTCCTGTCTGTTGCTCCCTCACTTGACTCGCCACTTGCCTTCCCCACAGGTGGGGTTTATATACGTGCTTGATGTCCTCCACTGCTGGCTCATTAGGGGCCGGAGGTGACTGGCAGCATATCCTCATTGTCATGTCGCCTGGTGGGGCGGGTCAAGGTTGCTCTTCAATAGTTGGCTACTGGTATATGGCCGGCCTGCTAAGGAGGCGTAAGCGATATGCTGAATCTATGGGCGGTACCCTGCTGCTTCCTGTGATGATGACTCACGTGGTCACCCAGCCCGATGGTCCTCATTGTGACACCTCTACTCTCTCCCCCCGTTCAAGGCCGTTCTCACTTGCTCATTTCCTCGCCCTGCTTCTTTCCTCGGGGACTCTCGACCCCCCCCCTCCCCTCTTTTTTCCTTCCTTTATTCTTCTGTATATCTCTTATACTTGAAGTTGACTTGTTTTCAGTTGACCCCATTCTCTAAAGGAGCTTTCATGTGACGCCTAATGTATAAGATTGTATAAGGACGCGGCCGGCCCTATTTGGGTTGTAGGCGACTTGCTGTGTATCACCCCGCTGAAGCAAAATTCTATAATGATCCTCTTATGCTTCCTGAACGATTGCTCAATGACGCGGCCGGCCCCTCATTGGGTTGTAGGCTGCTTGCCGTGTAGATGTTATGCCTCCTATTGCTTTCTTAATAAAAAAAGAGTTGAACCAAAAAAAAAAATGTGCAAAGAATAAGGCAGTTAAAAATATGCATAGTAATAGAGAACACTGTGTGGCAACTCGTTTGACCCTGCGCCAAAGAGGCACGCCGATAATCTAGCCATTGATTGTTTTACAGGCGTTGGTCAGTACTCCTCCTTTATCAAGGACTTCACGGGTCTGGAGATAACTTTCTCACAAGTGTAGATAGAATGGGAGTGGTTTATCACTTGTCAAATGTAAATAGTTGTAACAATTTTAAGATTGGACAATTGTATTATTTCATTGTCAAATCTCTGCACTCACTGATGAAGTTGTTAAAGATTGAGTGTCTGTGTCCAAAGCTCTGCTCAAGAGCCTGCTGCTGCCTGCGCTATTTAATGCCAGCAAGCCGAATACCAAGGCAACATAGTCTTCAATTCACCTCAAACCTCCTTAATGCAATGCCACACACTCCCTTCCCCTTTATCTCCCTCTTGCAGGCTTCTGCTTTCTCCTCTGTGATGGTTTTTCTATATTTCTTTTTCTCCTGCTGTTTTTCCCTTTTTGTGTTTTTCTCTCTCATACTCTCAGGAAATGTCCGATCAGGAAAATAAGAGCCAGTCCCCAAAGAATGACTGCCGGTAGGATTCACCAACAACCACCGGGTCAAATTAAGCACTGTCTGCATTTGTACTGTCCTTCCTCCCCTGTACACTGCCCTTTTTGCTCCTTTCCACATTTTTTTAACATTGGTGACTGGTGATCTTTTTTAAAGTTGGGGGACTAAATACTTGCCCCAAGTCTTACCTCCAGTGTGCCAATCCCAACAATTCATTACTAGTACCCCTCTGCCACTTTATCAGCAAAGCTTATCCAAAGAGTTACATACAACATGCCAGTGAAACAATTTTCCTATGGATGACCCCACACACATTGGGAGCCCCCATCTGTCAAAAATTACCTGTAGCAAGCAAGAGACAGTATTGTTCCACACACGCCCAATACCAAGAGTGGCTCTCTTATACCAAGAGGTACCTCCAACATGCCCACAGCCATCATTTTGTCATGGGCACCCTAACATACCATGAATTATCTTTTGTATGTTGGAGGTTGTATTTTGCCTTGGGTAACTCCTCCCCAATATACCATGGGTGCCCTCCCTTATAAACCAAGAAAGTACTGGAGTATTCAGGGACAGCAGCACTCTCATAAGCATAACACTCTCACACACACTTGAATACACTCACTCTCACACAATCTTTCTCACACATTCGCAAACTCTCTTAGGTACTCATTCTTACACTGTCACAGACACACACACACTTGCCCACACTATAACAAACACTCACATACACTCTGTCACGATGTCTCACATACATGCACACTCACATACACTCACTCCCTCTTTCACATACTCTCTCAGACACACTCTCACACTTACTCCTGCACTCTCATTCTCTGATTCTCACATATACTCACTCTAACACATTCTCACACAAACTTGCTTTCTCTCACACTCTGTCACTGACATTCCCATTTTTCTGATTGTAAGTGCAAGTGTGCGTGAGTGTGCGCGAGTAAATGTTTGAGAGTGTGCATGTTATGCTTATGAGTGTGCTGCTGTCCCTGCATACTCCAGTACTTCTTGGTTTATGAGGGAGGGCACCCATGGCATATAGGGGAGGAGTTACCCAAGGCACAATACAACCACTAACATGCTAAAGAGTATTCATGGTATGTTAGGGTGCCCATGACAAAATGACTGATGTGGGCATGCTGGAGGTACCTCTTGGTATAAGAGAGGTCACTGATGGTATTGGGCGTGTTTGGAAAAATACTGGCTCTTGCTTGCTAGAGGTAATTTTTGACATATGGGGGCTCCCAATGTATGTGGGGGCATCCACAGGAAATTGTTTCACTGGCATATTGTATGTAATTCTTAGGATAAGGTTTGCTGATAATGTGGCAGAGGGGCACTAGTAATGAATTGTTGGGCTTGGCACACTGGAGGTAGGAATTATGGCAAGTATTTAGTCCCCCCAGTTAAAAAAAGATCACCAGTCACCAATTTAGAGCAAATGTGGAAAGGAGCAAAAGGGCAGTGTACAGGGAAGGGAGGACAGTACAAATGCAGTCAGTGCTTAATTTCACCCAGTGGTTGCTGGTGAAGTCCACCGGCACTCATTCTTGGGGGACTGGCTCTTATTTTCCTGATCGGAAATTTCCTAAGAGTGTGAGAGAGAAAACCAAACAAAGGGAAAAACAGCAAGAGAAGAAGAAATATAGAAAAACCGTCACAAAGAAGAAAGCAGAAGCCTGCAAGAGTGAGATAAAGGGGAAGAGAGTGTGTGGAATTGCATTAAGGAGGTATGAGGTGAATTGAAGACTATGCCGCCTTGGTATTCAGCTTGCTGGCATTAAATAGCGCTGGCAGCAGGCTCCTGAGCGGAGCTTTGTACACAGGCCCTCAATCTTTAACAACTTAAGCAGTGAGTGCAGGGATTTGGCAATGAAATAATACAATTGTCCCATCTATCTACACTTGGGAGAAAGTGATCACCAGACCCGTGAAGTCCTTGTTACATGAGGAGTACTGACCAACGCCTGTAAAACAATCAAGGGCTAGATTATCAGTGTGCCTCTTTGGCGCAGGGTCAAACGAGTTGCCACACAGTGTTCTCTATTACTAGGCATATTTTTATCTGCCTTATTCTCCACACATTTTTAAAGCTTTTCTTTATATATTGATTGTAGATGAATTTTCAATGAAAGCTTTGTATGCAGATTTCTTTTGCAATGCATTTACTATAAATGAGAGCAGCAGGTGCAGGGGACACTAAACAACAGCTTCCTGATTCAACATGCTACATGTTTTGGCACCCAGGGGAATACTCACAACCCAGGCCTCTTTCATCACCCCTGACAGCAAAAGAGAGCAGAGCAGCCCCGGCTGCACACCATGTCATTCAAACAACGTGACGTCACCTGCCCCAAATAAAGTGAATACATACTGGTCTGGGGAGCGCTCTCTTAATTCATTGGCTCACCCACACCTCTTATGAAAAAGTAGTCATTTCCTTTCTCATTTTATTTGATTACTTACTTGAGGAGCAGCAGACAATGAGTCTGGCTGTGTGCTGCTGAATCGATTCCAACTTCTGACCAGTAGCTGCTGGCCTGGACACTGGTGGTGCTGTTGCAAGCCTTTAAAGTAAACACAAGGAGATGATGGACAGAGCGATTAAACTTTTCAGACAATCACCCCCAGTCACAGATCTGGGTTGAATCCATCATTGTTCTTTAGCTCACTTCGCCACCCCTGTTCAGACCCAGCCATATGCAAATCAGTCTTGACCCTGGGCCTCATGGGAACAGTCCAGCCCGAACTGCCAAGCCAGGTCTTCCCTAGACCAGAAACAAGCATCCTGGGACCGGTTTCGGGGTAACACTCCTCATCAGCCAGGCTAGCTTGAATCCAGTGGCAAAGTGAGCAAGGGACCCACGTCTGCGCATACCCTCCCAACGTAGGGCAAACAAATCAAACACAAGGAAATGATGGACGGAGTGCTGAAACTTTTCAGACACTCACCCCCAGTCACAGATCTGGGTTGAATCCATCATCAATGACTAGTCCTTCACGACCTGCTGCAGAGTGCCGAATGGAATAAGCAGTGCAGAGCAAAGTTTCCAAAATTGAAATACCTAGCCTAAGAAGGACGCATACACAAACCAAAGCAAAAAGTCACAACCCACGTCACGAGTCAGAAAGACATCATATGGCTGACTTTCATGTAAAGAAAGGTGGCCATCTTAAAATAGTGGCAGAGATAATTCTATTAAGTAGGGGTGAGAGCAGGCGCGCCAGTAAACTCCACTCCACCGGAGCATAGACAGAGCTTTTTGCTGAACTTCACACTCTCAACAGGAGCACGGAGTGGCAAACCTCCGCCAGTTCTGCCGGCGGACTGGAGCTCACCGCCCACCCTTACATATGAGTATATGAACTCCCTCCACATTTGGCAATAAGAGATCTTTGTCGATGACAAAATGAACTTCTCAGCCACTTGCCATGCCCTTATCACCTCCCTCTAAATATCAGGCAGCACTTTTGCAGTTGTTAAGTCTGCTTTTGCTACTAACCAATGGAACTCCTTGTATCCAGGATCTGTAAATTAAATGCTACTTGTGGGCTTGCAGCACTCATTGTGCCACTCACTGAAGTAGCCTTTTAAATCATGTCACAGGCCTGCCACTGCAGCCTGTTGTGTACTTTTATACTACCATGTCGACCTGGCAAAGTAAACCTTTTGACCAGCCTAAACCATCCTTTTTAATAAATATATGTCACCCCTAAGGTAAGCCCTAAAGGCTCATAGAGTTGGGTGAATTGTATTTAAAAAGTAGTTTTTACGTGTCCTGGCAGTGAAACACTCCTAGAGTCATTTTTTACTATTGTAAGACCTATCACTCCCATTTACTGACACTGGGTTACGTTATTATATTTAATAAGTGATTACTTTGGATTGAAAGAAGACTGAGAAATGCTGTTTACACTCAAATGAATTGCAATTTAAAATCCTCTTTAATGGTGATGTTGGATATTAACTCACAATTCTAAAAATGGTGCTTTTGGAAAGTTGGCATTTTCTTGTCCTAATCTTTTGTGCCTTCTGCTATTGTCCTTGGTCACATGACAGTTAATGGCTCTGCTGTTGGGGTTTGTGTATTACTTCCAGACAGTAACACAAAGAGGGCTTAGGCGTGGACAGGATACCATCCAGGCAGGATGATTGGGAGGGGCTGTACCCTGCACCATAGCATTTCAATGGACTTTTCCTCCTGCACAAACAAAGGAATCTGGCAACAGGTCTGCCCTGCCTTTTTTGTCATCCCAGACTTCTTGGAGCCTTGACAGGGGAAGGGAAGAACCTTCCAGAACCAAATGTGGGAGTAATATAGAGAATCCCTCCACATCAAGGGCTCGCATCAGGTATACATTTTGGACCTCCAGAGAGACTCTTCGGAACACTCCTGGAGATGTGGGCATTACAGAAGAAGTACTGCCCTGCTGCTAGAAGACGGCTCTGCTGCAGAGGACTGCCTTGCTGTAGGAAGCCGGCTCTTTATATGATGTACCACTAGGTGGTTATATCGTGCAAAGAGTCTAGAAATTCCCCAAGAAGTGTACAGGGCTCAATGTAAACCCAGAGTGCATTATTTGTGGTAGCGTGGTTGAGCTGCCTTGGGCCTAAGACAGAGGAGTGTAAGACCTTTGTTACACACACAGTGAACAATAAATGACACATAGCTCACAAAGGAGATCCACACCAGTTTTTGAAAAATACGTTTTATTTTAAGATCAAGATGTTCGTAAAAAGGTAAGTACTTTTTTCAGGAAAATACTTTACATTTTAAAAAGTGGACACAGTTCAATTTTCAGGCTTTGCAATGGTAGACTATGGGAGGAAAACAAGAATGCAGTTTTTGCAGGTAAGTTCTCGACTTATAATTTCAGTCTTCGGGGTCTTTGGTCTACACCAGGCAGGGTTCAAATCAGTACCAACAGTGCACAATCAGTGGCAGAGAGGCGGCCGGGTGCAGAGGTCAAATTCGAGGTCGGATGCCCAATGATATTCAATAGAGACTGGGGGTACTCAAAGTCGCGCTGCTCACTGGTGAGTAAAGCGGTGTCGAGGGTTGAGCTCCTGGAGTTAAGTTATTACAGGGGGGCCACAAGGCAGCACCAAACTTACACCCTCAGTGGCACAGGGGCGGCTAGGTGCAGAGTGCCAACACAGCGTCGGGCGCCCAATGCAAACCAATGAGGGAGATCAACTTTGAAGAAAGGCTGCAGGTTCAGGCCAGGAGGCCGGATGAAGAAAATCCACAGCTGCCCAGGTAAGTAGAGATGTTAGGGGACATGGGGACACCATTGGTCCAGCTCCCCCAGGCCCAGGGGCTTTAGGTGCAGGGGTGTTCTTTGGCATCGGAAATCAGCTTACTGGGCAGGTCGCGGTCAGGGGCAGTCTTTGAGTTGAGGCTGCAGGTTTAGAGTTGGAGTCAGGCAGAGGTCAGCCCACAGTGGACTCTGGCTCAGAGGCTCTGGGGAGCCTTTGAAGGACCGGTGGGCCAGTTGGACTCGGGCCGTGGGCGTCGGGTGCAGAGGTGGGTATGGAGGCAGTTTTGCGGTTCCTCAGAGCAGACTTCTTTGTCTTTGGAGTTGGTTTCATTTGGACAGGTCAGTTGTCCACAGGAAATATGGAGTCTTTGTTGAAGGCAGGCTCTTTGAGGGCTACAGACAGGCCTGTAGGGCTGGGGCCAAGTCAGTTTGTGCCTTCAAACTTCGCTGCTGCACGGCTCTTCTTTGTCCTCTTCTTAGTAGGTCATCGGAATCTGATTTCATGGTCTGGGGGAGCCACCTAAATACTAGATTTAGGTGCGTTAAAGGCCAATAACAGGTAGGGGCCAATGGGTTCCTTACCGGTAGTGTCTCCACCCACTATTATGCCACCCTCCTGTGGGAGGGGGGCATATCCCTAGCCCTGATTGGATAAGTCCCACCATCCTCAAAATGGTGGGCACTAAAAAGTGTGATTAACTTCACCTCTTTCACCTGAGGGGTGGAGTTGGCAAAAGTGGGCACACCTCCTACTTTAGCTTGGTTTTCCTGCCGGTTCTCCTGCCAAAAGTGGGTGTTTGAACCGGGAGGAGGCCATCTGCTGTTAGCATCAGAGGCTGGGTTTGAATTATAAAGGCGGCAGGCCTTTGAAGCTTCCCTCTCGAGCACTGGTCCCATTCCGAGGGAGATGTGACACCTCCGCCCAGGATGGGCTTTGTTGCTGGTCTCAGAGAGCAATGGCTCTCGACCTAGGGGTTCCAAAACATGTCTGGTGGTGGCAGGCTGCATAAAGCCAGTCAGAGACCACACCAGGGTTGATAGGTTTTTAGGGGGCACCTCTAAAGTGACCTCTGATTACATGTTTTTTTTTATAAATCTAACACTGGCATCAGTACAGAGTTAATTCTTTGAAGATGGAAGATGCACCAGGAATGGAGTCAAAACTGTATATATAAGTCCATCAGTTTTCTATATTAGTAATAGAAGTTTTGCATATAAGATTTTTTATCATTCAGATGGAACGCACTGTTTTACCTGTTTATGGGAAAGACCTTTCACTTGAGGTTTTGTGACCGTTTTAGGTTACTTTGCTGATCCTTTTGGAATGCCATCTACATTGGGCTCTTGTAGGATGTTGACCATTTTGTGCTACTTATTCCAACACGTTTAATGATAGAAGCATTCTTTTTTATTGTTATTATGGTAACTCTCTGTATGGACTCATATGTTCAACTTAGTACATATGAGATGTGATTTAATGACCTATAGGATATGGCAATAAATCTTTACGTGTCTTCCCATTTTTCTTTCCACTTTGATTAATGCGGTGCTATCTTTGTAGATTACGAGTTTGGATCAGATTCGTTTGGCCCTTATTGTGGGGTATCTTCCCGAGTTACTATACGTTTATTTCAGTTACTTAAAGAAAGTGTTGAATACTCTGCTTGATACTTGAAGGTGAGATGTGATTTGCAGTTCTGTGATCTGCATGCTGGATTTTTCTGTCTTTTACTCTCCCTATTTCTATTCTTCCCTTTTTTCTTATTCTATATCTCCATACTAGAATCTGGGGTATTAGACTAGCCATCCCATACATATGGATAACTATTGGGTATATATACAAACAATTACCATATGCTTTTCCATTCATTAATTTAACTGATAATGTTTTATGCAATGTGTGCCAATAGCACATCATGTTTACAATTTTGGAAATAATGTTTATATACTGGGTTTACATACCTGCGTTTTTCTACTTGAATTTTATATGTGTATATATGTATTATAATTGTGTGCATTTTTTATATGTGGGCCGTCTTACTATGTCACTGTGTGTTATTATAATTGGGTAATGTGCGTCATTCTCTATGTTTGTATTTTTTTTTTTAAGTATTTGATTGTAGTGTTATATATATTTCTATATATATTTATGTTATGTTTTTCAGGTGTTGTGTGTTATGACTTATGTTATGTCTTGTGTGATTGTTTCAGCCCTGATGAAGTTCTTTCAATAGGAACGAAACGCGTTGGCTGATGGCCATTTTTTACTTCTATTACTAATAAAGAAAACTGATGGACTTATATATACGGTTTTGACTCCATTCCTGGTGCACCTTCCATCTTCAAAGAATTGGCTTTTTCTGGATTCCAGTGGAGCTCAACAGCGGCAGGTTCCGGAAGTGGATGCACAGGACTCTTAATGTTTGTGGATAGGGATTGATGTGCTGAACCTTGGGTCAGCCACTGTCAGCAGAGTTTTGTTTATTTATTAAAGGAGTTTTTAGCTACTAAACACTGCTGGGTTCAGTGAAGCCATCATGGTGCTGGGGAACTCGAGTTGTCGAGTTTCCAGCCCATGTACTGTCTATGGCTTCCCTGGCACTTACAATATTAAGGAATAGACTTAAATATTGTAGGGGCATATCTGCTCATTCAGACCTGCCCATACCTGAGATATAGTGCACCCTGCCTTAGGGCTTGTAAGGCCTGCTGAAGGGGTGACTTACCTATACCTTAGGCAGTGCTGCTGGACATGGCACACAGTGTGCCATGTCGACTTTGTCGTTTTTCACTGCACCATGGCATGCAAGCTGCAGTGGCATGGCCTTGGTGAGGGGTACTTAGGGGACCCTTTTCAGTCCCCATGCCCTAGGTACCAAGGGGACCATTTACTAGGGAATTACAGGGGGCTGAAGTTGCCAATTGTGGTACAGTTTAAAGAAGAAGCACTGGCACAGGGGACTTGGTTGGCACAGATCCTGTACAATTACAATCAAAACCACATAATTTTCCAGCCAAAAAGTGGGGGGATAACCATGTCAAAAGAGGCACTTTCTCACACTTGCTGTCTGAGAAAGCAAAAGACTGGAACAGCTTACCTTCACCCCATGCTAACCTGAGTGACTCCATGGGTCCGTTGGCTGACCTCCTGTGTGAGCTACAGAGATATAACCAGCTCCAGAGACCTCCCTACAACTGCCCAGCTGACCTGTTTCAACTGGACATTCCTGGACCTTCAACTGGACCTACCTGAGCCCTGCTGGTCTTTGCTGGAGTGAGATCCTGATCCCCAGGAGGTGCCCCCCAGGTCTTGGACCCTTGGCTGTAATCAGTCTGAGCTTGTTCCAAGACAAAAAGGTGAAATCCTGAAGTTTGGTCTCTTCACAACTGTGAGCAGGCACTTTCGCACTGAGACTCTGTTGCTCACGATGACCGTCAACACATAGCTCTGGTGAAGACCTCCTTTTAGCTCTACAGAGGCCACCAGTGACGACCGGCAACAGGCGATCTGCCCTTCGCGCTACAGCAACAACAATCCACAATCACCAATGCAATGCTCCAGCAACGACTATCTGCAACCCTCAACTGGCTCTTCATGCTGCAGCGACTACAGCGCATGCCACTAGGCCTGCGCTTCCCGCTACAGCGACACCCATCCGTGACACTCTCCCTGCTCCTTCAAGCCTCCTCCACAGCAAACGGAACTCTTCGTGCTAGACTTTGAGAAGATAACTTTTCCAGCTGGACTAACCTAGTTCCTGTATCCAACCCATGGTCCATTGCAGTCAGCCTGAAGCTCAACCAGATGACTGTGAGTGGTGCTTTGTGCTTTTAGGCGCTATATTTACTTAAAGCCTTTAAAACAAGCATTGGCATAGCCAATAGGTCTCGCCTTTGGGACCTTATAAGTGTTTAGCCAGAGATATTGACTTTACCTATGTCTTTAAGCTGTGCTGTACAGAAGTCTGAAGAGGGGTGAAACCCCGAAACCGGTCCTAGGATGCTTGTTTCCAGTCCAAGAAGGACTTGGCTTGGCAGTTCGGGCTGGACTGTTCCCATGAGGCACAGGGTCAAGACTGATTTGCATATGGCTGGGTTCAAACTGGAATGGCATGGGGAGCAAAAAAACGATGGATTCAGGCCCAGATCTCTGTACTGGGGTGAATGTATGACATTGTTCTACATTCTGTCCATCAACTGTTGTTTTTGCATTTGTCACCCTGAGTGGGACGGGCATGCCCAGACGTGGGTCCCGTGCTCTCCATGCCACTGGAATCAAGCTATCCTGGCTGAAGAGGGGTGAAACCCCGAAACCGGTCCTAGGATGCTTGTTTCCAGTCCAAGAAGGACCTGGCTTGGCAGTTCGGGCTGGACTGTTCCCATGAGGCACAGGGTCAAGACTGATTTGCATATGGCTGGGTTCAAACTGGAATGGCATGGTGAGCAAAAAAACGATGGATTCAGGCCCAGATCTCTGTACTGGGGTGAATGTATGACATTGTTCTACATTCTGTCCATCAACTGTTGTTTTTGCATTTGTCACCCTGAGTGGGACGGGCATGCCCAGACGTGGGTCCCGTGCTCTCCATGCCACTGGAATCAAGCTATCCTGGCTGAAGAGGGGTGAAACCCCGAAACCGGTCCTAGGATGCTTGTTTCCAGTCCAAGAAAGACCTGGCTTGGCAGTTCGGGCTGGACTGTTCCCATGAGGCACAGGGTCAAGACTGATTTGCATATGGCTGGGTTCAAACTGGAATGGCATGGTGAGCAAAAAAACGATGGATTCAGGCCCAGATCTCTGTACTGGGGTGAATGTATGACATTGTTCTACATTCTGTCCATCAACTGTTGTTTTTGCATTTGTCACCCTGAGTGGGACGGGCATGCTCAGACGTGGGTTCCGTGCTCTCCATGCCACTGGAATCAAGCTATCCTGGCTGAAGAGGGGTGAAACCCCGAAACCGGTCCTAGGATGCTTGTTTCCAGTCCAAGAAGGACCTGGCTTGGCAGTTCGGGCTGGACTGTTCCCATGAGGCACAGGGTCAAGACTGATTTGCATATGGCTGGGTTCAAACTGGAATGGCATGGTGAGCAAAAAAACGATGGATTCAGGCCCAGATCTCTGTACTGGGGTGAATGTATGACATTGTTCTACATTCTGTCCATCAACTGTTGTTTTTGTACAGAAGTCTGCAGCATGCTGAAAAGTTATAATCAAGAAGTGTCAGAAGCATGTTTGTTACCTTAGATATGACCAAAAAAGCATTATGTACAACTGAACGACCATATTAAAAAAGTATTAAAAATAACGTCTTGAGTTTTTTTTGTCCTTTCAATGCTGGCAACTTCTATCTGCCTGTCCCAATGGTTGCTTGTTGTGTTTTTTTTTGTTATGGGGGGGCATAAATAACAGGAGGGTGAAGGTCAGTCAGTCAGTCAGTCAGTTAGTCAGTTAGTGAGAGTGAGAGAGTTAGTCAGTGAGAGAGTGAGAGTCAGTCAGTCAGTGAGAGAGTGAGAGTCAGTGAGAGAGTGAGAGAGTCAGTCAGTGAGAGTGAGAGAGTCAGTCAGTGAGAGTGAGAGAGTCAGTCAGTGGGAGTGAGAGAGTCAGTCAGTGAGAGTGAGAGAGTCAGTCAGTGAGAGTGAGAGTCAGTGAGAGTCAGTGAGAGTCTGTCAGTGAGAGAGTCAGTGAGAGTCAGTCAGTGAGAGTGAGAGTCAGTGAGAGAGAGTCAGTGAGAGTCTGTCAGTGAGAGAGTCAGTGAGAGTCTGTCAGTGAGAGAGAGAGTGAGTCAGTCAGTGAGAGTGAGTCAGTGAGAGTGAGTCAGTGAAAGTGCGTCAGTGAGAGTCTGTCAGTGGAAAAGTCTGTGGTGGCGTCATTAACCTTTCCATACCATCACTGGCAGGGCAGAGCATTATACTTGACTGCCGAGGGCCTTATCGGCCGTTAATAACCCTCTACCTGTGACAAGCTAAAGATGGTGAATAATGGAGAGATAGAACGCATAGAGACAGTGAAAGAGACAGTAAGGCAGACTGTTAAACAAAAAGGCATTTAGCAGGAATGAGCCACGTGCATAGCTGTCCAGATAATAGAGTAACTTTGAGACAGGCCTGGTTTTCCAGTTAACTCTACTAACCGTGCCAAGGTGTGCAGTTTGACTGTCCCCATCACTCTCGTGTGGGATACAGTACCAGTATGCTTGATCATTTTAACTGACAATGCATATGCTATCCCGAGGTCATTTAAAAGGTGCGTTTGGGATTTAGGTTGCACCTACGACGGACCTTTTCAGCGACGCTAAATACAGTCTGCCATTAGCCGACAGTGGACGACGAGCCCTACTGTATCTATCGTGCTGTTTTTGAGTAACTCTTTAAACAGGTAGGCATTTGCCAAAATGTGTCAAACGCCATCCTAACTAGCATGCCTCTACTTGATTATGTCTAAGAATTGGAAAGTAAGGCTGGGGCAAGATAGCCAGTGGGGAAATCGAGAAGAGGGAAAGGATGTAGAGAAAGAGAGAAAAGGGTAGAAAATAGAGAGTGGGTAAAGAGACTGGGTAGTATGAAGAAGATTAAAGGGACAGAAAAGTAAACAGATAAAGGCAAAAAGCACATACTGAGAACGGAGGTACGGAGAAGGGTATAGGCGTAGAGGGAAACGAGATATAGATGAGAGAAAGCAAGAGAAAGGAAGCAAAACTTTAACGAGCAAAGAAAGTGACAGGGTGGCTAACTGTAAAAGGCAAATGAGCAGATACGTTCAGATGGAAGAGAACAGAGGAGGTAGAGATGGCGGCAAGGAGTGAGGCGACGAAGAAGGGGGAAGCACGTAGATAAGTGGACCGATAGAGAAAGAAAGATAGAACAGAGGTGGAGAGACAAATGCTGGAGACATTGCAAATGGGGTAGAGGCTCAAATGGTACTTTAATAGGAAATAGAAACAAGCATTGGCACAGCCGCGCGGCCGCGAAGCCGCGAAAGTGAAAGTGATCGCGATGCACTTAATGACCCGTGACGGAGAAAATACAGATGGCGGTTGCGCGCGTGCACGCTCGCGTGAACGCAATCTTGAGGCCAGGAAAAGCCTCTGGTAGCACTTTGAAAACCCCCTTTACTAAATGTCTCGCAGAGCAGCGCATGCGCTGGCTCAGGCGAGACCTAAAAATTAGTATCTTTGGTTCTACTTATAGAGTTTTTGTCGTTCTGGTATCCCTTTTTTCATTGAAACATACTCTATATTTCTAAGTTGCTTTTGCATTTTTCTTGTATTGTGTTTTCACTGTATTACTGTTTATGTGCTGCATAAATACTTAACACTTTGCCTGTAACTTCATCCTGAATGCTTTGTGCAAAGCTACTAGAGGGTTAAGCATAGGTTAATTTAGTGACTTTTGTGGTTCACCCTTACAAGAATTGTGGTTGTTGCAAGAGGGGGCTTCCACCCCCTAACCAATTACCCAGTGTCTTACAAAAGGTAATAGTTTTCATTTGCAAATACATACCTTCAATAAAGCTGAATCATCAACACAGCAAAATTGTAGAACAGGCCGTAGTCAGAGTGTTCAAAGGAAAATGATCCAAAAGGATAGCAGATAGTCCACTAGGAAGAGTTTTGCTCTAGTGACAAAATTGCTAATTGTGGACTCTGCAGATTCGAGTTCTGATTTAGGCTTCACCATTCACCGCAAACTGTGTGTTCTTAGATATTGTTAGGATCATCTTTCCATAGGAAATGCCTTTTTGTGTTGCTAATAACTTTGGTGCCGTTTGACAAATCTCCACGAAACTTTCCCAAAAAGTGCAACCTTTTTGAGTAGTTTGCACATGGAAAGTTTCAGGGTGAACCGTCAAACAAGGGCCGAATAAAAAGTTTGGCCTCAAAACTCATTTTCACCATTTATTTTACCATAGGAACTTTGGACACAGCTTCAGCCCAAACCGCAGAACGGATTTACACCAAATTTGACAGAAAGCTAGATCGTGATCCAGGGAGAATGCTTTTTTTGTGTTTTGGTGTAAATCCATTTAGTAGTTTTGGAAAAATGAAAGTTAAAAAATAAAATTGTATATATCACGCCGTGGAGGATCCGCAGAGCCAATAGATCTCATCTTAAAATCTGATAGACTGCCACCACAACAACCAGGAAGTGGTGGCAGCCATCTTTGGGCTTGGGACTCAGTCCCAAGTCCTAAACAAAATGCAAAAAAAAGACATGGTGATAGGGTAGGGATACTCTGACCCCTAGGCCTTCAATCAATCAATCACAGAATTTGTAGAGCGCACTACTTACCCGCGAGGGTCTCAAGGCGCTGGATAGAGGGAAGGGGGGGGATGCTGCTACTGGTCGAACAGCCAGGTCTTGAGTAGCCTCCTGAAGGTCAGCAGGTCTTGGGTCTTTCGTAGGCTTAGTGGAAGGGTGTTCCAGGTCTTGGCGGCGAGGTGTGAGAAGGATCTGCCGCCGGTGGTTGTTCTTCGAATGCGGGGGACGGTGGCGAGGGAGAGGTCGGCGGAGCGGAGCTGGCGGTTGGGGACGTAGAAGAAGAGCCGTCTGTTGAGGTAGGCTGGGCCAGTTTTGTGGAGTGCCTTGTGTGCGTGGGTGAGGAGTTTGAAGGTGATCCTCCTGTCGACGGGGAGCCAGTGCAGGTTCCTCAAGTGGGGGTGATGTGGCTGTGGCGTGGTACGTCGAGGATCAGTCGTGCAGAGGCGTTTTGTATGCGTTGCAGTCGCTTGATGAGCTTGGCCGGGGCTCCCGCGTAGAGGGCGTTCCCATAGTCCAGTCTGCTACTGACGAGGGCCTGGGTGACTGTTCTTCTTGTGTCTGTCGGGATCCACCTGTAGATCTTGCGAAGCATGCGGAGGGTGTTGAAGCAGGAGGAGGAGACTGCGTTGACTTGCTTGGTCATGGAGAGCGTTGAGTCGAGGATGACTCCCAGGTTGCGTGCGTGGTCGGTGGGTGTCGGGGCTGCTCCCAGCGTCGTTGGCCACCAGGAGTCGTCCCAGGCTGACGTGTTGGAGCCGAGGATGAGGACCTCCGTTTTGTCCGTGTTCAGCTTTAGTCGGCTGATCTTCATCCAATCGGCGACGGCCTTCATTCCTTCATGGAGTTTGGCTTTGGCGGCGAGGGGTCCTTGGTGAGGGAGAGGATCAGTTGAGTGTCGTCGGCGTAGGGAGATAATGTTGAGGTCGTGTTGTCTGGCGATGCGTGCGAGCGGGGCCATGTAGATGTTGAACAGTGTTGGGCTGAGGGACGATCCCTGGGGTACGCCGCAGATGATCTCGGAGGCTTCGGATCGGAAGGGTGGGAGGCGGACTCTCTGGGTTCTGCCGTCGAGGAAGGAGATGGTCCATTCCAGGGCCTTGTCTCGGATCCCTGCGTCGTGGAGGCGTGCGCGTAGAGTGCGATGGCAGACAGTGTCGAAGGCGGCGGAGAGGTCCAGCAGGATGAGGGCTGCGGTCTCACCATTGTCCAGCAGGATCCTGATGTCGTCGGTGGCGGTGATGAGGGCAGTCTCAGTGCTGTGGTTGCTGCGGAACCCTGATTGGGATGGGTCCAGGATGCTGTTTTCTTCGAGGTATCGGGTTAGCTGTTTGTTGACGATCTTCTCGATGACCTTGGCTGGGAACGGAAGCAGAGAGATGGGCCAGAAGTTCTTGAGGTCTCTCGGGTCCGCCTTGGGTTTTTGAGTAGGGCGTTGATCTCTGCGTGTTTCCAGCTCTCTGGGAAGGTCGCGGTCTCGAAGGAGAGGTTGATGATGTTGCACAGGTGGGGTGCGATGGAGCTGCTGGCTTTGTTGAAGATGTGGTGCGGGAAAGGGTCTGACGGGGAGCCGGAGTGTATTGTGCTCATGGTCTTGATGGTGTCCTCGATGTTCACGCTGGCCCAGGCTGGCAGGGGGTCGTGGTCGATGGTGTGTGGCGGGTCGATCTTAGTTGGGGTTGTCTGGGTGTCGAAGCTGTCGTGGATGTCGGCGATCTTGCGGTGGAAGAAGGTGGCGAGGGAATCGCACAGGGGTTGTGACGGCGGGATGTCGTTGGTGTTGGAGCTGGGGTTGGAGAGTTCCTTCACGATGTTGAAAAGCTCCTTGCTGTTGTGTGCGTTGTTGTCGAGGCGGTCTTTGAAGGAGATTCTCTTGGCGGACCTGATGAGGTGGTGGTGGTTACGGATGGCGTCTTTGTGGGCTGTGTGGCTGTCCGGTGTCTTATCGCTGTGCCATTTCTTCTCTAGTTTCCGGCAGGTGCGCTTGGAAGCTAGGAGTTCCGAGGTGAACCAGCTGGCTCTTTTGGTGGTGTCGCTGTAGGTGAGCTTTTTCAGCGGGGCGAGGGTGTTGGCACAGTCGTCCATCCATCGTCTGAGGTTGCAGGCAGCGTCGTCGGTGTTGGATGGGTCGGAGGGAGGGCTGAGAGCGAGGGTTGCCTGGAGTTGGTCTTCGGTGACTTTGCTCCAGCAGCGGCGTCGGATCTGTTGGGTGCGGTGGTGTGTGGTGGGTTTCTGGAAGGTGAAATGGATACAGCGGTGGTCGGTCCAGAGGAGTTCCGTGGTGTGGCTGAAGGAGACGTGGGAGCTTGAGGAGAAGATGGGGTCAAGCGTGTGGCCGGCGCAGTGGGTCGGTGTTGTGATGAGCTGGCTCAGGCCGAGGTTGGCGAGGCTGTCGATCAGGGTGGTGGAGTTGCTGTCGTTGTTGTTCTCCAGGTGAAAGTTCAGGTCTCCGAGGAGGATGTAGTCGGTAGAGGTCAGGGCGTGCGTGCTGATGAAGTCGGCGATGGAGTCGCTGAACTGGGGTCGGGGCCCAGGGGGTCTGTAGACAAGGGTGCCTCTAAGGGTGGTGTTGGGGTCCGTGTGGATCTGGAAGTGCATGTGTTCGGCGGTGCTGAGAGTGTCGTCGGTGCTGGTCGAGACCCTGATGGTGTTCTTGTGGACGATGGCGATTCCTCCTCCTACTGCGTTGACGCGGTCTCTGCGGGTGATCTTATAGCCGTCTGGGATGGCTATGGCGATGTCGGGTGCGGAGGAGTCGTTCATCCAGGTCTCTGTCAGGAAGGCGACGTCTGGTGATGATGTGTCGAGCAGGTCCCAGAGCTCGACGGCGTGTTTGCGGGCGGAGCGGGTGTTCAGCAGGATGCACCGGAGGTGGTTGAGGTCCTTCTTGGCGGGCGCCTCGGTGGCTCTGAGGCTGGTGTAGCTGCAATTCCGGCAGGTGAAGGGACCATGGGTGCATTTCGGGGCGGCCTTGAAGCAGTTGTGCGTCCGTCCGGGGTTGAGAGCGTGGAGTGTGGTGGCATCGTATCGGCGTCGGTCCTCGAGGCTGGAGCGGGGGGCGCGCGGTCCAGGGGTTCTGGCACTGGGCGCGGTCCGGTCGCGGACGGGCGCAGACGGGCTTGCCTTAGGCGCGCCAGCGGCGCGGCCGCGCAGCGGCCGCCATTTATGGGGAGGTGGGAGGGAGGAGCAGCTGGGAGGCGGGAGGCAGGGGCAGCAAATGGGCAGTCAGGGGGGCGGGGCCGCAGGGGACGCAGCGGCGGGAATGGCGAGAGGCAGCGGGGGCACAGAAGGGAAAATGGGGAGAGAAAAACAGACACAAATATGGGCACAGTACAAATGGGGCAGCGAGGGGCACAGAAGGGAAAAAGGGGAGAAAAAGCAGACAGAAATACGGGCACAGTACAAATGGGGCAGCGAGGGGCACAGAAGGGAAAAAGGGGAGAAAAAACAGACAGAAATACGGGCACAGTACAAATGGGGCAGCGAGGGGCACAGAAGGGAAAATGGGGAGAGAAAACAGACACAAATACGGGCACAGTACAAATGGGGCAGCGAGGGGCACAGAAGGGAAAATGGGGAGAGAAAACAGACAGAAATACGGGCACAGTACAAATGGGGCAGCGAGGGGCACAGAAGGGAAAATGGGGAGAAAAACAGACAGAAATACGGGCACAGTACAAATGGGGCAGCGAGGGGCACAGAAGGGAAAATGGGGAGAGAAAACAGACACAAATACGGGCACAGTACAAATGGGGCAGCGAGGGGCACAGAAGGGAAAATGGGGAGAGAAAACAGACACAAATGCGGGCACAGTACAAATGGGGCAGCGAGGGGCACAGAAGGGAAAATGGGGAGAGAAAACAGACACAAATACGGGCACAGTACAAATGGGGCAGCGAGGGGCACAGAAGGGAAAAGGGGAGACAAGCAAAGAAATACGGGCACCGAGGCCACAAGCGGAAGGGCGATCTTACCAGCAGCAGCAGCGGGCGGACAACACAGGCGGAGCTGTGTGGTGGGGAGCGACCTACCTGGCAAGGTCAAGGGTCGCTCTCCTCACCGTGCAGCGGCCGCCATTTATGGGGAGGTGGGAGGGAGGAGCAGCTGGGAGGCGGGAGGCAGGGGCAGCGAATGGGCAGTCAGGGGGCGGGGCCGCAGGGACGCAGCGGCGGGAATGGCGAGAGGCAGCGGGGGCACAGAAGGGAAAATGGGGAGAGAAAACAGACACAAATACGGGCACAGTACAAATGGGGCAGCGAGGGGCACAGAAGGGAAAAAGGGGAGAAAAAGCAGACAGAAATACGGGCACAGTACAAATGGGGCAGCGAGGGGCACAGAAGGGAAAAAGGGGAGAAAAACAGACAGAAATACGGGCACAGTACAAATGGGGCAGCGAGGGGCACAGAAGGGAAAATGGGGAGAAAAACAGACAGAAATACGGGCACAGTACAAATGGGGCAGCGAGGGGCACAGAAGGGAAAATGGGGAGAGAAAACAGACACAAATACGGGCACAGTACAAATGGGGCAGCGAGGGGCACAGAAGGGAAAATGGGGAGAGAAAACAGACACAAATGCGGGCACAGTACAAATGGGGCAGCGAGGGGCACAGAAGGGAAAATGGGGAGAGAAAACAGACACAAATACGGGCACAGTACAAATGGGGCAGCGAGGGGCACAGAAGGGAAAAAGGGGAGACAAGCAAAGAAATACGGGCACCGAGGCCACAAGCGGAAGGGCGATCTTACCAGCAGCAGCAGCGGGCGGACAACACAGGTGGAGCTGTGTGGTGGGGGAGCGACCTACCTGGCAAGGTCAAGGGTTCTCAGGGGGACCACCCTCCCTTGGGCCATAATTTTTTATTTTTATTTTGCCACAAATTCATTGATGATCTATTTCCCCGCCCATGCCCCTGGTAGAAGTAAGCATTTCTCTGGATGTGCTCTTCAGCAGGGAAATTCTTTGAATTGCTCCCACCCCATAGGATCAAAAGAAAACTGCTCCTGTGGGATTGGAGCATTGCAGGCTCCTGTTGCACCCACGATAGGTGCAAGCAGGGGAGCTGGCGGGGTCACAGGGGCCCTTGGCCTCCACCCGCAGCCCCCAATGAGGGACACATGTGGGGTGTCCCAGGTTGGCACCAGGGCACCCTACTTAAAATAAAAACATGCCGACCCCTGCAGGAGCAGTAAGTCGGCGGGGCAGCAGGGGCCCTGGGCCGCTCCCTGCAGCCCTGATGGGGGACTAGTTGTGGCATGTCCCAGGTGGGCACTGGGTCACGCCACTTTACACTTTAAAAAAATACAATGTCTGCTCCTGCAGGGAGCCAGCTGGGCCACCGGGGCCCTGTGGCTCCTCCCACAGCCTTGTTTAGACAAAATAAGACAGTGGATGGGAGCGGGACACCCAGAAAAAAACGTAAAATAAATGAAAAAGTGAATAATAAATGAACAGCCACAGCCGCTCATTTATTATTCACTGCTCCTTCAAGGAGCACCTCATAATGTAAGGGCTATTTGCATATATTTTGGTTTTTTGTGATGTCCCTAAAAGAGGCAGGGGCATCATCAACATTTTTTTAATGTTGTGGGGGGCTGAAGAGAGTTCTGCCACCTCCCCCCCCCCCTCACCCCCAGCAACACAAAAAAAAACGAAGTCTCCTGGATCATTGAAACCATGACCCCACGAGAACTTACCATAATTTTTAAAAGCATTTCCCAGGCTGGAGATTTTGCTCTGCAGCTGGGACTGCAGTGCCACCTATGGGCAGATTGTATGGTTGAATTTTATTTGGCCTGAAAATGTATCACATAAAATAGAAGGCCTTTTTGTGATTATTTTTATGATTGCATTTTTTGGATGTGAAAAAGTTTAAAAGGTAAATTGAGAGACACGTTTGGTTTCTTTTTTTCCTTAAAGAAAAAATAATAGATCTGACTACTTATTTTCACATTTTTTACCCCATAAATGTAATAATAAAAACAATGTGAAAAGAAAGCATCACAGACATGTAGTTTAATTAAAAAAATTAAGTAATCCATAATAATGAACATTGTATTGTGTGTATTATTGAAATATACATTTGATTAAAATTATTGGTCATTTTTGGAGACAGATGATAGATCTGCTTTATATATGGGGTGTTGGGTGAAGGGGAGGGCTGGTTGGCCAGCACCCCCCGCAGACCAGGCCCTATGGCCAACCCCCACACTTTGGGCAGCGTGGGGTTGGCTATCTGAGTGGGGGGGGATTGGCTTTACGTATGGTAATAAAATATTACTTTACGTTTAAATAACCCTAAAAATTCACTGGAAATACATTTTAAACTCTAAAAACCATCGAAATTCACCAGTTGTAGTTATAGTTATCTCAAGCAACTATAACTCATGCCTGAAGGTAACTATGACTTGCACCCTCGACAGGTACTGCTAATTACCCCACATATTACATCACTCATTACATCTTCTTTGACACCAATGATAATATCACTGCAACATTTGCAATGAAATTATTTTTGATGAGAAAACTGTGCATGGCGGGGGCACCAGTTATAGTTACATTAGGGCAAGAGTTATAGGGCCAGATGTATCAACATTGTATTTTGCGAGTCCTTAACAGCGAATTTTACCAATTCGCTATTATGGACTCGAAATATGCAATGTATGTAGGTTTCGCAAATAAAATTGCGATTCCTACATATTCCTTAATAGTGAATCGCAAATTGCGATTCTCTATTAAGGAATGCCTTCCCATTCATTCCTATGAGCCTAGAGGCCCATAGGAATGAATGGGAAGACATTTGCAATTTGCGATTACCAAATTGGTAATCGCAGATTGCAAATGCAATTTCAAGGGTGATAGGGGGCCAAAGGGCCACCCTGAGTCACCCCCAAAAAAGGTAAGTGTGCACATGTGGCACACATACATGCCCTAAGGGCATGTGTGTGCGCCACATGGCACATAGAAAAATGCAAAATTTGCATTTTTCTAGGAATTTGCAAATTACCATCAACTTGAAGTTGGTGGTAATTTGCGATTCCTTTAAGCAAGATCACAATTTTTTCTTGCTTCCTGCGTTGAATTGCGGTTCCCTATTTTGCGAATGCCTTTTGGGATGATACATCCCAAAAGGCTTTTTACCATTCGCAAAAGGTAAAACGCTTGATACATCTGGCCCTTAGTTACTTTAGATAACTATAACTGGTGAATTTCTATATTAAGCGAACCACCAGAGAGAGCTGAATATGTATTTAAACTTTGACAGTTTCACTTTGATTTTTAGGAAGGAGAAGAAGTCCAAGTTAGAACGAATTTATAGTTAGGCTAAACATGACAAGGGCAGAGGAGAGTTATTATCTTCATAGAAATCTTTAATTTGATTAATACCCTTAGCTGCCCATATGAGAGGGATATTTCTAGCTATGTCAGCGTGTGTTTTAGTGTTATACCAAAGAGAAGCTTGTTTAGAATTGTGGATGGAGTCCAGCATCTTTTTGTTTAATAGGTTTAGTGCAGTGACAGTGTCCCAAAAAATAGATTAAGATTGCGGGGATTTAAAATTTGACATCGTAATGATGGAAGCTAAGTTAAAAGGCGAACAAACAGCACGTTGAATCTCTGCCTATCTGGGAGGATATTGGGAATTTGGGATAAGCCAGAATGCTCCCCGCGCCACCAAAAATACAGACTGATAAAGGATCCAGTTTGGGGAATTGCAACCCCCAAAGGCAAAACTTTTGTGAACGGACTTATATGAGAGCCTCGCTCTCTGCATTCCACAAAAATTTAGAGGTTATTTGTCAATCTCCTGAAAGAATGAAGAAGATAATTTTAATAGTAACATAGCGGACACAAAATTAACGATTGGAGTTATCATCATTTAGAGTGTTTCCAGCCAGCCCCACTATGTAATATGTTTAGGAGACCATAGTGATAGAAGATCTTTAACTTTGGCAGTAGTCTGAGCCTCGTTTTATTGTAATCTTTCAGCAAGGTCCGAGCAAAACCAAATTCTCAAGTAATTTAGGTGTGTGCCACTCAGTGGCGTCACTAGGGGGATGCGGGGGGTGTGGACCGCACCGGGTGACACCATCACATGGGGTGACACCTTTCCCAAATGAGACTATTTACTAAATAGTCTCATTTGGGAAAGGTGTCACCCCATGTGATGGTGTCATGGGGTAAGTCGTGAGGGGGTGACACCATGAGTTACCGAGTTACCGCACTGGGTGACACCAACCCTAGTGACGCCGCTGGTGCCACTTAAGTCCAGAGTCACCTATGTGTGAGGAAAAGCATGAAGGATTCAGAGGAAAAACCTTGGTTTTGTCTTTATTTAAAGTGTATCCAGACACCCTTGAAAAATCTTGTATAATATAAGGACATGGTCAATATCTTCAGTAAAAATCTAAATGTCATCCACGTATGCGGCGGTTTTGTAAGAAATGGAGCCAAATTTAAACCATTTTTATATCAGAGGATGAATTAAGAAGAGTAAGTAATGGATCAATGGATAGTGAGAATAGCAATGTGGAGAGGGAGCAACCTTGTCTTGTCCCTTGGTGAAGGCTAAAGTAGGCAGAGATGGAGCCATTGATTCTAATATTCGCTTTAGGGTTGGCATAAAGGGCCATGGCCTTATTAATAAATGAATTGCCCAGATTATGTGCTTCAAGGACAGCTTGGAGATAAGGCCAGGAGACTTTATTGAATGCCTTTTCGGCATCAAGGGCGATCACAGCAGATGGCATTGAAGAGGAACACGTCTTTTTGATGATGTGGCAAATTGTGCGTATATTATCACTGGCCAGCCTGTCCTTAACAAAACCTGTTTGGGAAGAATGAATCAGTTTAGGAATGGACACCTTCAATCATTTGGCCAGAATTTTGGCAATGATTTTTGCCTCCACATTTGATAAAGAGCTTGAGCGAAAGTTTTTTGGGTCTGAATGGTCTTTGCGCTCTTTGCGGATCATGATAATCATGGCCTCTGAGGCCGTACCTGTCACCTTGCCATGGAGCGCAAAATGATTTAGTGTAATTTTGAGATGTGTAATGATCAAATGTGAAAATGTTTTATAAAAATTAATGGAAAACCCATCAGGACCAGGGGCTTTCCCCTAGCGGATGGATTTTATTGCTTTAATGACTTCTTCAGAAGTGAAAGGTGCATTTTGTCATCTTTGTCGGAGACTGTAGCAATAGGCAGGTCCTTTAGGAATTCCAGACATTTAGATGTATCCTGTGTACCTTCTCATAAAACTCTCTCCACACCTCCAGAATCTCTTCAGTTTTTACTTTTTAAGTACCATCTTGTGCTTTATTATGCGTAATATGGATGTTTGAGTTTTTGAATTTGAGCATATTCGCCAGCGCTTTACCCGCTCTATTATGAAATAGAAGGTGTTTGGACTTTTGGGCCTGAATGAAGAGATGGGCTCTCTTGATTACTATAGTATTATAAGTGTATTTTTGTTGTTTAATACAATTCCGGAGAGATTTATCACCCAAATGTCTGAATTCTTCTTCCATTCTTTTAATGTTACTGCCTAGGGACTGAAAGGATTCTTTGATGTCACTTTTTTTGTTGCCATCCATTTAATCATTTGATCCCCCTCCCCCATGACACATTTAAATGTGTCTCGAAGAGTCACGGGGAAGAGACAGAATTTTCATTGTCCCCAAAGAAAAGATCTATCTCTTTCCTTATACCCTCAAAGTCTTTCTCATTAGCAAGGATATCCAAATTTATGCACCCACAATTACTGTCTAAATTCTTTACAGTGGAAAATTTGCGTAGGGCTCTCACACGCAATATTGCAGCATGTGCGGATGAAGGGCACACCCAACTTTGAGGGGCATCCAATCTCTGCGTATCTAGACTATACCCTGAAGATACAAGAACAGCGACAAACTTTCATGGCAGTCAAGGCAAGACTGAGGGAAGGTGATTTGCGCTATAGCCTGATGTTCCCGGCCAAACTCAGCCTGATACACCAGGGCAGGGTGAGGCGGATGCCTCAGATTGGATTGATGCACTCCCAGGGCCCCCCTCGCAGCCATCTGGAAAACTAAAAGCATCCTCTATGATAAAGACTAAACGCAGACCATCCCAGCATGGATGCGAAGCTCCCAAAATCACGCAACAGAGTCCGCAGGCGACCCAGGGGCGTATTGAGGTTTGCTCTGATGGGATACTCCATGAGGCTAGTGCCCAGGAAACGGCACGAGCGTCCCATTTTGACAGGCGAAGTGGTACTGAATACTACTCAGACAGTACAGACGATGGCACTGCAAAGATCCATTCAAATTGGTTGTAACTGGTCGGCATTGACTGCAGACTACCTCGACTGTGGACGCAGAGGGGGCCTCCTATGGTACTGTTACATGTGGCGTCGCAGCTGGTGCATTCGGGCCTGGAAGTGACTGCGGCTGGGCCCCTGCAGGGCCGGGACAAGGGAGGGGAGAATATCCTGGAAATAGATTTTTTGTATTTCACTGCTTATATTGTAATTTACAATGAGGAGTATGTTTTTCTAGTAGAATGGAAGGGGAATGAGTACCATTACTCCTCAGAAGAGATGTTCTATCAGGGGTACAAGCTCTCTACGAGTAGGATGCAGGGTTAGTATGGCTACGTCAGGGGGAGTGTGCTATTCTTCTGCTCCGCACTGTCTCCGGCACCAGGCGTGTTGCACTGATCCCTAGCGTGGCAAACTAGTTAGTCTACGTTATTGATTTGCTATACTTATAAGAACATAAATGGCTATAGGGCAAGACCAGCAATTTACAGTGTCGCACATTACAAGGCGGGATGGGTTGGTGGTACTGCCCAGAGGGTGGGGGGGGAGTTGTGGGTTAAGGGGGTTGTTGGTTCGTTACCATACATCGGGGGTAGGGCACCCAATTGGAGGGGGAAACCTGCAAACGAGACGAGGCAACATGTGGAACTTGGCTCAAATAAGGGTCAGTCCCAGTGGGAATAATCATCCAGATGGATAGGTCACTTAAATTCATGGCGTGGAACGTCAGGGGACTGGCACAGCCCCAGAAAAGACAGAGAGTGTATGAATACCTCAAACGATACTGTATAGCAGTTGCGTTCCTGCAAGAGATGCATGTCTGGGGGCTTGCCTTCCGGCTATGCAGAAAAGTTGGAGGGGACAATTATAAGCAACATCATTCTCAGAGTTCGTACGGGGTACACTAATATGGATAGCCCCAGGTGTGCCATTCTAGCATACAGATCACGTGATTGACCCTGAAGGTCATTATGTTATTTTATCAGGGAAGTTTGATGGGCGGGGCCTCTGTTTAATCTCCGTCTACGCCCCAAATACTGATTAACCGCAATTTTTTACTGAACTGATAACGACTGCAACCCTGCTTTTGACTAGTGACATGATTCTCGCCGTTGATCAATTGCATACTAAACGCGGTGCTGGATCGCGAACCCCCCAAGATGCACACGAAACCACACATGACTGCACGATTGCACACATTAATACGAGAAGTAGGCCTCAAAGACATATGGAGAGAAAGACACCCAACTGCTAAGATATTCTGCTGCTACACACCTGCAGCAGGCACATACAGCAGGCTTGATTATTTTTCATAACCACAAACCTTGCTACCTTAACCGGCGAGGTGATGTACCTTTTGGATCATTTCCCTCTTATGATGTCACTGGCGCTCGATCACCCACGCCTGCGATGCCACAGTGGTATCTGCGTGCTGAGGCGCTAACAGACCCCCATTTTTGGCAGTGGTTCAGTCAGCAGTGGGACACTACTACCGCGAAAATTGGGGAAGTTTCAAGACCAGAGCCCATGAATGGGAAGCAATGAAGGTGGTTCTCTGGGGAGTGTGTATGAATACACCGTATGAGGTCCGGAAACAATTGGAGCGAGACCTGGGACGTGAAGAAATGAAACTGTCAGAGATAGAAAAGATACACCCAACACAACCCAATAGACATGGGGAATGGCGCCACTTGCAAAGCACAATATTAGATGGTTGGCACAAGCTTGAAAAGCACATATACAAAGCATATGGACAAAGATTGCATGCGGAAGGTGATAAGACGGGTGCGTTGCTGGCCAGATTAGTGAGGTAGCAGCAACATCATGACCCTATTTTGGCACGAGGGGACACAGGGGGCATACTACGCAAGTCGCAAGCTACTATAAACAAACTGATAAGAACACATCGTATTGAAGTGTATGCTGAAGGTGCTACAACTTCAGAATCTACTGTGCAAGATTTCTTGGCTGGGCTTGACTTACTTTGGCTGACTGTGGAGGATAGAGCCCTACTCGAGACTGATTTGACTAGAGACGAAGTCCTTGCCTCACTACGGAATCAAACAATGGCCTAAACACCAAGGGAAGATGGCCTACCTGCAAAATTTGATCACAAATCTGCAGATATACTAACAGATAAATTGTTGGAAGTGTATAATGAGGCCTACAAGGTGGGAAGTCTTCCAGACACAATGCAGGAAGTGCTTGTGGTGTTAATACCCAAACCAGGTAAACCAGTAGAGGAGGCGAAATCCTATAGGCCCCTCTCGATGCTTAGTATGGATACCAAAATATTGAGTGGGCTATTGGCAGCTGGACTCCTTCCCCATTTACCCTTACCTATACACGAAGACCAATGTGGTTTTATTAAGTCTGGGCGGTGAACTCCGCTCCGCTCGCGGAGTATGGGGAGTTTTCTGCATTCCGCGTTACGCTGAGCTCACGGAGTTCCGAAAAACTCCGCTTTGCGTTGCAGAGCAGAGTTTTTTTCCTCGCTCGCATTCGTCAACATCAAGTTGACGAGCGAGGAAAATGCACCTCCCGGCGAGATTTTTCCTCGTTCGTGATCGTCAACATCAAGTTGGTGTGCGCGAGTGTGGAAAATCAACCTCCCGGCGAGATTTCTCAACGCGGGCGGTCATATTTCTCATTGCGAGTGGTCACGTATGCTTGCGACCGCTCGCGTTGAGAAACCATCCATTCGCGTTGATAAAGCTGCCGCTCGAAAGAAAGGAAGCAGTGCCCGCTTGCGCTGTGCTTGGTGCCGTTTGCGATGACTGCACAGTGCGGACAAGCACCTGGCACTGAAAATCACCTCGAACGGCATTTATCTAATGCACTCCGCTGCTCGCGGAGCTCCGCGTAGCGCGGCGGAGTTTATTTTGCACTTCGCCCAGGCTTAGGTTTTATCCCCAAGAGGAGCATGACGTTAAACCTCCGTAGACTGTTCCACATCCTCCATGCTCCTGAAACCCGAGAAGATCCACATGCACTTGCATTTCTCGATATTGAACAAGCCTTCATCTCTGTGGGATGGGCCTATCTTTGGCAGGTCCTGAGCAAAATGGGATTCAGACCCAAATTTATTAGATGGGTACAACTACTATATACTGCATCGATAGCTGGGTGGCTATGTATCAGAACCGTTCCCTCTGCTGCAGCACGAGACAGGGATGTCCTCTGTCTCCATTACTGTTCGCAGTGGCTATGGAACCACTTGCGGTGTAGCTCCAAAATAAGCTGAAGCACTTGGGGATCACAGTGGGGGGGGTCAGTGCACATTATTTCGCTTTGCGCGGGCGATGCCCTGGTGTACTTATGAGAGCCGATTGGGGCACTCCCAATACTGCAGACAGCTCTATCGGAATTTGCTGCGGCTTCTGGTCTCTCGGTGGATGCCCAGAAGTCACATATTGTGCCACTAGGGACTTTGGCGAACCTTGGTCCCACAGTACTCCCGAGGCTTTCTCTGCCCTGGTGCCCAGAGGGGATCAGCTACTTGGGCATTAAGATAGCTACAGAAAGACAGATTCCTAGACCTAAATATAGGAAGGGTCCTGATGGGGTTACGTGCATCCATTCACCTTTGGAAAGACCTCCCACTGACGCTGATGGGGAAAACAGCCCTTGTCAAATGGTAATATTACCCCGCTGCCTCTGTGTTATGCAGAGTTCGTTATATGAGATCCCTCATCGATACTTTTACGAATTAGACAGTCTTATTGTGGAACTGTTATTGTCCACAAAGCGAAAGAGAATTAGCTTTTGAATGCTGCAGCAGACATGGGTTAGAGGAGGGATTGAATTCCCCAACGTAGAATATTACTATATGGCTGCAAACCTACAGCACGCAATTCATTGGTTTGAGAAGGAGATAATTGGGAGAAGAGGTTGATGGGTCCTATGGACGGCCCAAAAATCCTGCCAGAACTTCTCATGTTAGGGGGACGTGTCCCCGATGCCTACCAACACTTGATCAGACAAATTGGGGCGTAGATGAGAGCGAGTGGTCACGGCAGTTCTCCGTAGAGCCCCATTTGCACAAGACATGCCAATATGGGTGTTTAAGCCCTTCACAGACATGGAAAATACCATGTCTGTGAAAAAGTGGAAAAATGGAGGTTGCGACGTTCTTGGGGATCACTACCTAGGTGGCCAATATATAACCATGGAAGAAGCAATAGAATCATTTGTCTGGGCACAAGCCAGTATCTACAGTATAATAAGATATCGGCCCGAGAGTTATGGCATAACTTCCCGGAAGAGCCTGTCCAATCACAGACACTGGCCAGATTGTTGGATATGACAGGTGGGCGTAAACTTATATCCCATCTCTACAGGGCTATACGGGAAGATGCTTTAACAATGACTCCAAAGTCTCACACCCAATGGGAAGAGAGCCTCTAGATCGACATCACCCTATGTGACTGGCAGAAAATACATGAGGAGGCACGCACAGCCAGTTCAAATGCTCAATTTAAATGAATTCAATATAACTTTGTTCATCAACTGTACCTTACTCCCAAGGTTTTGCAAAAAATCTACCCTACAAGAACAGACGAATGCCCTCGACTTAAAGCCCCAGCAAGCTAACTTTATTCATATAGTCTGGTACTGTATAAATATAGAGCCATACTGGAGAAAAATACTTGAAACTCTTAAACAGGTCACGAATTGGGAACTTGAGGGTAACCCCCAGGAGCAACTGCTGGGCCTACTCCCAGCTCCAGCCAAAAAGAAACTTAGTCGTAAATTATTGACCCTTGAGCTAGTATTGGCTAGGCATCATATTGCCATTAAATGGCTAGATGCATGCCCACCAACTCGGGATAAATGGCTACGGGATATGCTTGAATGGGCCACAGCTGAAGAAATCAGGGTGAAGCAAGTTAGACAAGATGAAAAATTAGAAGATGACCTGAGAGCATGGAAACAGATGATGCTAGAATTATGCACTGACAAAAGTGAGTCAGTCCGTGGAGACATAACCGAAAAACGAAAGCCAACACCTGTAACTCCACACAGGGTAACCAAAGGGGAACCAAAAAATAACAAGGGGGAAATGGGGGAATAAGATAAGATATCATAGAGATGGATCGCACCACAAGGGGACACTGTCTTAATATGAGTTCCTGTACGGCTCAAATTTTACTACCAGGCTCTGTTACTATTTCCTACTTTTTGAAATTTCCACCTGGGGGTGGGGAGGAGGCTGGGTATAGCATGGGGAATGTTTTCTATTAAGATTCAAACAACAATATCAGTATATGGATGTATATTCAGAGATAAGTGTGATCCTGATGCTATAAAATCAATAAAAATGGTTAAAAAAAAAAAGGATATCCGAATTTAACAGCCAAGTTCTATTTTCTATTGTCTCTTTTATTTGGCTGATTTAGAATAGGAAATGAGATTGTGGCATGATCTTAAATAAGGATGGGGTGTATTTTAGTGTCAGAAGTAGCTTTGAGAAGGGAGGCATCAACCAGGAGATAATCTGTACTAGAGAAGCTAGAATGGGGCGGTGAAAATAAGGTAAAGTCATTACCTTTTGGGTTATGCAACCGCCACACGTCTTGGAGACTATGTGTAGAGCACATATTGATCATCTGTTTGTGGGTTTTTGGAGTTCTGAAGATGCAGGCCGAATGTTTATCCAAAATAGGGTCCTTCGGCAGATTAAAACCCCCTCCGAAAATTAGCTTTGCCCCTTGTGGGATGTCATTGAGTTTTTTATTGAGTGAGAGCCAAAATATCGAATCATCAATATTGGGAGCATAGACATTCATCACATATAAATCATGTTGCCCATTATTTAATCTAGAGAGATACCGTATGCCGTTGGAATCTTACTTTGAAGCAATAACTGTTAGACCAGATTTCCCATTTTTCTTGCCAAGCGCCTCAGAACAAATATCATCCGAAACCTAGCCTTTCCTCATGAGTAAGGCCTCCTTAAAGCCTATCTTGGTTTCCCGGAGGAGAACTATGTCTCCAGATAAGCTTTTGCACTAGTCAAGAATTTTGGACCTTTTTACTGGATGATTTAACCTGTTAACGTTAAGGGAGATTACATTTAAGGAAGACATTGGCTAAGGACTCTGATATCTGAAGTGTTCTCTGGAGTATGGAGCCAACAAAGTGAAGTCTTAATGGCAATAATGAAGAATCGGAAGAATAAGAGCTGTAGAATCATCATCCCACCTGGACAAAGAGTAAGGGAAGAGAGAGGTCGGAAAGAGCTCTGGGGAAAATAGGAATAGGATCACCCAAATCACTGCTAGGGACTCTACCCACCGAATCACTGATAGGGACTCTACCCACCAGGGGCAGTCTGTAGGAGACAAAAATGCATGGGGGAACCGTAGTGAAGCACATGAGAAGCAGCTTGAAACTGACCACATGAACCGGCCGGATGAAGAAGTGCATGAGCGGAAATCTCAGAAAGCAAATGAATAAGGGAAGTGTGGCTTAGTTGTGCACAAGTAGAAAGAAGCAATATGGTCTGAAAACGTGCACAATAAAAGCAACATGCACAATAAAAATCGAACCAACGCCTCAGCTGGGATATATTGCTCACAAGAGAGAGATTGAAAAAACTATTGGAACCAGCAATAGGCCTCATAACAGATTTTTTTTTAAACTGATTAGTCCCAAGGCAAGTAACTCACACCTACAGCCAAACTGGAAATTATGACCAGATTGATAAATGAAACCACAGAGGCAGCCACTCCACACCCGTAATAAGAAATAGAGAGCAAGACCGCCCCCTGGGCAACCATAGCAATAGCTGATGGAGTAAGTGGATGAGAGAAGAAAACATACAAAGCCACATACTTCCTGCTCTTTAATCAGCAAACCAGCCTCTCAGAACCTTCAATTATGAGGGAGAGATCTGAGGGCCGAAAGGAATCGGCCTGTCATAGATGCCATCTCAAGGCCATAAGAGTGTGGAGAGGCTACCTGAGTGGCAGCAAATTAAGTAATAGAACACAGTTGGAACATATTGAATAACATGTCTAGTTATCTGGCCATAATATGCATTCAATTGTAGGATAAAAAAAGTGAGCAGCTTTTCGAAGATACAGCGTATAGGCTCGTACAACATCTTAACCATCAGTGACAAATATTACAGACAAATAAGAACATTTCAAACAACATTCCTAGATAGGTGGCATAAGAATAGGTTCGCTGGTAGGCTTTAGAGTCATCATTTCAAAAAACCTTTGTGAAGCAACACAACCAGGGGTGTTAAATAGAGAGATGTAAGGCGATACACCACACCCCGTACGAGATTATTCAGAACATGTATATCCCATGGCCTGTTGATGGTAATGTAACACGTCCGACATAAGTACCAAACCAGATAGAGACAGGTAAGGCAGCCCCAAGAAAGGAGGAGAAAATGAACAACTACTAGTGTTATTTGAATTTGTCAAGACGAGTGCAGCACTCGAAGGGCAGTCCGAGTCCATTCGTGACTCCAATTTATTATCCAGAAATGATGCAAGTTCTGCAGGTTCAGAAAAAAAACTCATCTGACCTTTAAACATGCTAGATGTATATGTGCCTATGACTGGTACAGTACATGAAGGATACAGTGCTGTGCAGTGTGTGAAAGTTGTATACATGCGCAGTGTGTATGTGTGTCTGTAGATGGTATAATAACTGGAGGGGCCTGAGTTCTATTTGGGAAGCCCAGGCCTGTGATGCAGCGCGTACAATAAAAACTATTCTCCTCCTAGGTCACTTATAGGTCATCCAGGGGCAAACTATATTTTCTCACATCCACATGACGATGGGGCCCATAAACATCGCCTAACACACACGTACACACCTGGATTTCCTTTACACCTTTATGAGATTCTATACTCCTAGGAGAAACATGAGAACTAAATGGAGAACACCATTTATGCACCGCTGGAAGGAGCCGGGATATCTTATTACCTTAACTTGTCGCTTTCTTTTAGTTATTTCTTAAGATATTCCTGCTCATTGTTTTGTCGATGAATCATTCATGTAAGAAATTAGTTCATAGTGATTAAGACCAGCTGAATCACAATAACCAATTTACTGATGTCACAATCATTTAGGAAAATAACCACTGAGTCATTTTGGTTTAAAGAATCTTAAATTTTATATAATTTTTAAAAGCATGAGAAAGAATTTAAACTTTATTCAATTATTCATTTATAAATTCAAATATTTATTAAGCATAATCAATATATTGCAGAAAGGAAATTTTTGTCATGAAGCCAAAACCCTAATTACCTGCCTACCTTCCTAATTTAGACTAATGATTTCTAACCTAAGTTTAAGAATTAGATATAACCTGATTCTCATACTCAACTGGAAAATTAAGACAGCAACAGCAACTTCAGCTCGTCAGCATCAGCTACCTGCAACCCGTCTCATCTAACAGTCTTTCAGCATCTCCTGCTCCATAAGGGATCGATCAGGACCACCCGGCACTGGAAGCCACCAACACCAACACGACTCTCTGCGACTCTCTGCGACTCTGGATTGACTGCGACTAACCCCCTCCCACTAAGAGTAGGCCCTCTTATACCCTAATTCTAACTTTGCTAACTAATTGTTGCAACATTAATATCACGGTTTTCTTTCATTGGTCTATGCATGTCATCTTATTCATTCTTTTAATCAAGTTCTCTTGGATTCAATGGTCCTTGGATCATTTCCTTTCCCATACGCTCAAGACATGTTTCCATCCGTTTCGATCAGTTCATTTGTAACTTTTTTCGATACATTCGAGAACTCCGCAGTCATTGTCCTTTCTCTTAAACTTGTTTCCCACGGGTCTTCTGCTGATCACCACGGCACACTATCAGTTCAATTAGGTCACATCAGCCTTGACCATTTCTCGCATCCTAGCCTCTCAGCAACACCACGAGGTTTAGTTTTTCTCCGATTTCATCCCGTATCACATGTTCCCTTGCGCCTGCGCACATCTTCCCACTGGCGGCCATTTTATATCGCCACTCGGTTATACTTTAGAAGCACTAATTTGAGGCAAACAAAACATAATTAAAATAGAGAAAAATAGCCTTTTCGTTTCCCTCCCGTCATCTACGTACCCCAGTTAGTTATTACCTAGCAGAAAGCAACATTTAAGCTGTTCCTTACTTACCATCACTATTGTTTTTCGCAACGACACGTTTTATTTCTATGAAGCACAAAAACATGCATTTATTTTTAATTAGTACGCATTTATTTTTACGTTATAATTAGACACACGGACATCCATTAATAGATTATTTAGCACACACAATGGCGTGTTACCTTTCCCACACATACAGTGTTGATTAATACATTTAAACGAACATTTTATTATTTATTTATAAATTTTGTTAGGGGTTAAAAATTTATTTTCCCTGCTCCATCAACTCCCCCTTTGGTGATTTTTAAATCACCACATAAAACCCAAGTTATACTTCTTTTCAGGCAGCCTGTCTTTTGTCCTTTGCTTTCTGTTATTTACACATCTGTTTCTTCTTCATCTTGTCTTTTTGTCTCCTTATACATGTTTTCTTTCATTTTCTCCAACTCAATTTCACCCATTTCTCTCTCTCTTTCTTTCATTATTCTGTTATTTCTTTTCATCTTATTTTGTCTTACTTTTCTTTTTATACACGTTATTACTATTTTCAACACCATGGCTAATAATATTACTACAGTTGCTATTATTATAACTTTCCCTATCATTAGTCTACTCATTCTGGTTAACCAATTTGCTACTGAAGAAAACCCTCTACCAAGTTTTCCCAAAACACTTTCAACCTCCAGTGGAACTAGTTCTTTGTGCAAATTTGTAATATTTGTAATATACTTCTGTATATTTTCACTTTTATCAGGAATGTAAGTACAACAATGTTGGACTTTCAACATTCCACAGACTCCACCCTCTTTTGCCAAAAGAATATCAAGGGCAAGCCGATTTTGCATCACCATAGCTCTCATGGCAACCATTTCGGTATTTACCATTAAGAACCCTCCCGCAGTATCTGTAGACAAACGATCTACTACTGTGGATAACTTCCGAATTTTAAATGCATTCAAAGATATTCCCACTGCTGGTATTAATGCTCCAAAAATATCACCTACAATTTCTGAAAAACTTTCCCTCTTTCTACGTGTAAAGCTATTAATCATCTTGTATGTTCCTTTTTCTTCTCTGTCCATATGAAAGATTTTTGGAAAGACCAGGCCTACATAGCAAGTTCCATACCAATGGTCCGGTAACCTGTAATAAGCTCTATTCCCACAAATATAATAGATACCTGGAAATATTGGATCTTTTCCACCTTTGAATCCCCAACCTCCCAGAATTTGATAATTGTCATGGCAGATACTGGAACCTACAAAGTAATTGTCATAGACTGTCTTATTTCTCCTAATACATAACTTTCCTGTTTGCGGCCAATCTAATGTCATTGCTGCATTTATCTTTTTCCCTTCATGATTTCCTTCCTCAAACGTCCATAGATGTTTTCCTTCCTCTTTTATTGCTTCTTTTTGAAATTTCATTCTTCTTTCTTCAACCATTTCTAAAAATACCTTTTCTTCTTTCCTTAACTCACAGGTAAGGTTGTTACTAACTATTTCTTCTAACGTTAATTTTCTATGTTCTAAAAAGAATTCTCCTAAAACTTTTGCTGGTTTTACTTTGTTAAGTTCTGGTACTACTGGAATGTTTGCAAAAATCCTATCTATGTCAGTATAATAAGATTCTAATCTACCTGTTTTATAAAATAAACTTGCTATTACACTACATGTTATTCCATAAGTTAGAGGTAAGTGATGATAAGTCACACCTTCTGACACTGATGCAGGCAACTTCATACAAACATAACAATCTCTCACATCCATTGTCTCTACATATTCATACAACAATTTTGTAAAAACATTTTTTGAAAAGTCTGTTACTGACTTATCCTTATGTAACTCTGCACTACTTCTTAGGATAACTGGTTCTTTAATATTAGTCTCTTTTTCTGATTTAGTATCATTCTTTGCTTCTATCACAGCTAAACTAATAGGGATTGTGATTGCTAAAACTATCCATATGGTCATTAATAACCCTGTACAAAAGCAGCACATTTTGCACCATCTTTTTATAAACTCACATTTATCTCTTCTATCCCTATTATTTTCCATTTTGCTTTTTCTATTTGTTAAGTTTCAGAAAATTGTGTCACTACACCTCAGAAATGACTTAGATGCCACTCTGCTTTCAAAAAGTCTTTGCTTGGTACTTTCTTTTAATTCTCTCCAGAATTCTTTCGTTGTCACATCCGGTGATTTGTCACATCCAGTAAAATTGTCATGTCCGGCAGAAGCACTATAAGTCTTCACTTCAAGTTTGTTGCATCTCACCTTTTCCCATTCAACTTCTTAGTCTCTGGTTCTCGTGAGTGTTTTCTTCTTCTTTGTAATCTGTCAGTGCAATATACAGCCACTCAGGTGACTTATACTTTGCATTAACTTTCTTTGTCCTTTTGGACTTTTGTAATCTTTTTCCACTAGGTTTTTCTTGTCCCTTTTGACTTGTTACTTCATTCACTTGTTCAGCACTTTCGTCTCCCGCTCTTATTATTCTATATCTCAATTTTCTTATATAGCTGTTGGGCCAATTATCTCCTTTTCTTGGCCTTTTGGCTTCACCTTCTCTTTCTTCTCTTTCTGATTTCCAATTTCTTTTTCTTGATTCAGTTTTTGCCTTTTCCTCTTCTCCACTTTCTTCAGTTTCTGTTTCAACTGTTTCACTATTGTCTCTTATTTTGAAACTTATGATCTCATCATCTCCTACTGGTGGATCTGTCTTCTCCTTCTTGTTTTCCCTTATTACTGTCCCTCCTCGGTGTTCTTCCGATTTGGTGTTTTCCTCCCTTTCTGCTTCTAAATTTCCCTGTTCTTCTGTTTCTCTATCTGTCCCTATTGCTCCTCGGGGTTCTTCTCGATTCTCTAACCTTTTGTGTACTTCTTTCCCTACTTCATCTATTAATATTATTTCCGAAGGATTTCCACCATAACTTGTACTTGGTTGTTCATCTAACTCAATTTCTTGCTCAGTTTCTTCTCTAATTGGTTTATAACCCCAAGTTCTCTTTCGAATTCTTCCCAGTTTGCGACTGAATCATCAGATCCTGAACTTGTGTCAGATATTTCCAGATGTCGACTTGCAGGTCGATCTTCAGGTTCTGGAACTTCTGAATCTCTTTCTTCTTCTTCTTCTTGTTCCTCTTCTTCTCTAGAGGTGTTTGCCGTTGGGGTTTCCAGATGTCGACTTTCAGGTCGATCTTCAAGTTCTGGCACCCTTTCTCTTATCCTTGTTGTCCCAGCTGTTAAACTTTTATCCCACACTTCCAGACGTCGACTCACATGTCGATCAGTAGGTTCTTGAACTCTGATTGTGTGGCTGGCATGGACCCAGTTCTTCACTCCTGCACACTTGACTGCAGTCGTTGTCACTAGGATTACCTGTCGTGGTTCGTCCCAGCGAGGAACTAGACAGTTTCTTCTCCTGTGGATTTTTATACGGACCCAGTCTCCTGGATTCAAGTCGTGGGCTGGTTTTCTTTCAAGAGTGGTCGCATCCGGTCCAACCTGATGAAACACAGAACGCACCACATCAGCCAGTCCCTTGCAATAATCCAGTACTAGATCATCAGTTATAGTTAATAACTTGTTGACAGGTACGTGTGCTTGTCTCATTGCTCGTCCCATGATCATCTCATGAGGACTGAGTCCAGTTTTCTTTTCAGGGATGATTCTGATGGTCATCAGAACAAGAGGCAGTGCATCTGGCCATTTGAGTCCTGTAGCTTGACACATTTTTCCTAATCTGTTCTTAATTGTTCCATTAATCTGCTCCACTACCCCAGAAGCCTCTGGTCTGTAAGCACAATGTAGTTTTTGTTTAATACTCAATGCTTCGCAAATCAATTGGATCAACTCATTTTGAAAATGTGTTCCTCTATCTGTTTCAACCGTGACTGGAAAACCATACCTTGGAATGAACTCTCGCAGCATAAGTTTTGCCACTGTTGTTCCATCATTCCTTCTAGTGGGGTATGCTTCCACCCAACGAGAGAACAAACAGACGACCACCAGAACATATCTTAGTCTGTTACTAGGGGGCATCTCTATAAAGTCCAACTGCATCCTAGTGAATGGACCTCCTTCTCATCCTATTGTTCCTAGACTCACTACTGTTTTCCTTCCTGGGTTAAACTGCTGACAAATAAGACATCTTTGACAAAGACTTTCAGCAATGGCTCTGAATTTTGGGTTATACCAGGTTTGTCTAAAAAGTCTGATCATTGCATCTCTCCCAATATGAGCTTGTCCATGGTACATCCGTGCCATGTCTGCAATCATGCTATCAGGCATAACTGGTCTTTCATCTCTGTATACCCACACACCATTATTTTCCTGTCTTCTACATCCTGCTTTTATCCAGTAATCTTTTTCCTCATCTCTTGCAGTTTCTTGTAACTGCCTTACTTCATCCCATGTCTCGACAGTATTAGTAAAAAGCAAAGGACAAGAGACATGCTCCCTTTCTCTATTTTTGTTCATGGACACCATGTTCTCTGCACAATATTTAGCAATCTCATCAGCATAATTATTGCCAACGGCTATGTAATCTTCGTTTTTCTTATGCGCTTTGCACTTCACTACAGCTATTTGTTTAGGCAACTGTATCGCCTCAAGCAGCTTTTTAACAAAATCTCCATTTCTGATAGGTGTTCCTGCAGATGTCAAAAATCCTCTTTGTGACCAAATCTGACCGAAGTCATGTACGATGCCGAAACCATATTGGCTATCGGTCACAATCGTGACTCGTACATTTCTTCCTAATTTACATGCTTGAATCAAAGCAATCAGTTCCGCAACTTGTGCAGACCTTATTCCTTTCAGACAAGACGCTTCCATCACAGTTGCCACTGTGCACACTGCGTAAGCTGCGCTTAAAACTCCTTCTTTTGTTCTCAAGCATGAGCCATCCACAAACATGACATAATCAGATTCCTTTAACGGTTCATCTTTTATGTCAGCTCTTGGTTTCGTGCAATATTCCAGCACGTTCAGACAATCAGGATCTACTTCGTCCTGTTCAATTATATTTTCCTCATCTGGCAATGATGTTGAAGGATTTACATTCATGCATCTATCTATGGTCACATTTTCAGCACTCAAGATGACTTTTTCGTACTTAGTCAGCCGACTATGTGTCATGTACTGTGTTTTTGTTCTTGTCAAAAGAATTTCTACTGAGTGGGGAACATATACTCTCAGTGGATACCCCATCACTATACCTTCACTTTGTTCCAGACTTACACAAGTAGCAGCAACTGCTTTCAGACATCCAGGCAATGCTTTTGCTATAGGATCTAAAACAGCTGAAAAATAAGCAATCGGTCTTTTCGTCGTACCATGTTTTTGTACCAGTACTGAAAACGCACATCCATCTCTTTCACTGCAGTACAACTCAAAATCCTTCTCATAATCAGGCATGCCTAATGCAGGTGCCTCACACAGTTTCTTTTTCAATTCTTTGAAAGATTTCATTTCTTCTTTGTTTAACTCAAAAGGGTCTTTTACGTCTTTCTTTGTCAATTTTTGTAATGGTTTTGCAATCAAAGAGAAACCACTTATCCACTGTCGACAATATCCAACCATTCCCAAAAACATTCTTACCTCTCTTTGAGTCATTGGTGCTCTCATTCCTTGAATCATTCTTACTCTTTCTGTCGCTATCTTTCGCACTCCTTTCTCAATTTTATGCCCTAAATACTGGACTTCTTTCTGACAAAACTGTAATTTTGAAGGAGACACTTTATGTCCTCTTTTCTCTAGATGGTTCAGTAAAGCAATTGTATCACTTACACAGGCTTCTTTTGTTTTCGATGCCACCAATAGGTCATCGATATACTGCACCATCACTGACTTTTCTGGCATTTTCAAATCTTCCAGAGATTTCTTTAGAATCTGATTAAAGATTGAGGGGCTTTCTGTATACCCCTGAGGAATTCGGCACCATGCCAAAATACGCTCTCCAAACCGGAACGCAAATAATGGCTGGCTATCTGGATGCAAAGGAATAGAGAAAAATGCGTGACACAAATCTATCACAGTGTACCACTCAGCTTCATGTGGAATTTGATATAGAATTACTGCAGGGTTTGGCACTATTGGACAACAGGGCACAACTATTTTGTTGATCTTTCTCAAATCCTGTACTATTCTATATGTTCCATTTGGCTTTTTCAGTCCCATAATAGGTGAATTACATGGACTGCTCATGATTTCTTTTAGAATTCCCTGTTCAATCATTTTATTTATCACAGGAGTTATTCCTTCAATTATTTCTGGAGTTAATTTGTACTGTGGCGTATTCGGGTAAGTTGTCCCTTCTTTTACTGTCACTTTTACGGGATCAACTTCTTTCATTAATCCAATGTCTTCTCCTGTAAAATCCCACACACTTTCTTTTACTGCACTTTTTAGTTCTTCTGGAAGTTTTTCTGCATCAAATGCAGGAAACAAACCATTTGTTTCAGGTTCCTGATTCATCAAAGTTACATTATACAAAACATCTTTATCTGAAGTCTGAAATCCAATTCCATCTGGCGTACAATAAATTGTGCAATTCATCTTGCACAAGAGGTCACGACCCAAAAGATTTACAGGACTACAATCGCACACTACAAATGTATGCATTTTACTAAAAGAACCAATTTTTACTTCCACCAATTCAGTAAGTGGGGTTTTAATCTGCTGATTGGCTACTCCTACTACTTGGATGTATTCACCTGAGAGAGGAAGGTTTGGAATTTCCACTGATCTAACAGTAGAACGGGTAGCTCCAGTATCGACAAGGAATGTTACATTTGCACCATTCACTTCTCCATCCACAAAGGGACCAGACTGATCTACCTCTAGAGTTGCGCCAAGCACGCACTCTTTCCCCTCTCCTGGGCACCGTCAGAATCTTTCATCCGGGTCATCCTCACTCTGACGCAACCAATACTGAGAAATATTAGCTGCTCGCGGCAACTGTGTTACCTGCTCTCCTCCGTAGAATCCTGTTTCTGTACTGTATCTTTGTTGGTTAACAGTGTTGGGAAGTGGTGGTTGTGGCACCTGACTTTGTTGAACAACTACCTCATTCTGCACCTGTGGAGTTAATGATTGATGTTCCGGATTAGGTTTAGGTGGGAACTTACACTCGTTTCTCCAATGCCCTAATTTTCCGCAATTATGACATGGCCATTTCTTCTTTGCCTCTTCTAGACTTACTTGACCCTTTCCTTTACCTATGTTAGGTCGCATTTTATTCTGTCCTGTTTCATTTCCATTATTATTGTCCAATTGAGCTTCTTGTTTTTCTGCCACCTTCACCTGTGCCCACATTGCCTTCTCTTTCAACTTACGCTGTTTACTCTCTATTTCATCACTACAATACTTAGCATACCTCAGCACCTCATCTACACTTCCATTCTGCCAGTTTATCATGTGTTGCTTAATCATATCACTTATTTCTTGTTTCAGGCCAAACACAAATCGGTATACAAAATGACTCATGTCTTTTTCACTCAACTCTTCATAACCACTATACTGCTTGAAAACTAATAACAATCGCTCATAATATGCATGTACAGACTCCTTACTTTCCTGTGTAGTTCTATCGATTTTTACCCAATCTGTCTCTTTAGGAGGAATCTTATTCTTCAAAAAGGTAATCACCTTATCGTACTTCTTCATCACATCAGGACCTGGAGCTCCTGTCTTAGGATCTCTTGGATATTCTGTAGTTGGCCAGTCAACTGTAATCTTACATTCTGACCACAAATCTGTTGGTACCACTATGTCAAACAATCCATCTAAATCTATCCACAACACTTTTGAGACTTTTACAAACTTCTCTACTTGTCGGTACCACTCAACTGGCTTCTCTCTTAACTTTGGAAAGTCATTGGTAAATGACAGTATGTCCTGCCTAGTCCAGGGAACATGCACGTAACTACCACCTGGAGTTTCTCTCATGGGATATTCTTTGGCAACAGATTCTTTTTCAGTTATCATAAAGGCCAATGAACCTTTGTCTGTAGTTTTCTCATTCTTCTTTGTCCATCTAACCTTCCATCTGTCCACATCACCCCATTTTCTCAACAACACAATTAACTCCTTTATCTGTGTCAGCCTTCCTGCCGTGTTCAAATTTTCAATATCCTTTTCACAAAAGTCTACTCTGTATGGTTTCTGCAACGTTTTCACTTTCGCAAAGTCTATTCCAATCTCACTAGCTACTTCTTCTAGTTTGTCATGTAAATTCTTTGCCCTCCATGTAATACTTTTGCACAGAAACATTATTTCATCATCCTGGTAATTTTTTATCTTTTCGGTACCAATTGTTCCTAGAATTAATTCTTCCATATCGATTTTTAACCTAATTACATCTAATGGTTTTTCTTCTGGTTCTTTCAATTTAAATGCCTTCATCCACTCATTTAACTCATCAGGAGTCGGACCTATGGGTGTATTATTTAGTTCTATCCAATTACTACTCTTTTCAGGGGTTTCTGTTGCAGATTCTGTTACCATATGCATTTTCCTACCATTGCACTCATTTACTGTCAAATTTGTAGGTGGACTTGGTCTGTAAGCACTAGCCATATTACTTGTACTTGCACTTCGTTCCATCCTTTCCTTTTCTCTCTGAAATTGTGAACTCATGGGAATTACCAAAGATCGTTCATCAATTTTCTGATTCTCAAAAACGGGTATTACTGGACCTATTGTTACAGGCACAGTAACTGCTTCCATATTTTTCGTTAATTCTCTAATCTTCTCAGTTAGTTCTTTTGTTGTCCTTGCTAATTCGCTTGCATTGTCGCTTTCTATTCCTTCATTTTGAGAAGTTCTCACTTGTTCTTGTGACCTATTTACTTCAATTCTCTTTTCCGGGCTTTTATTTCGCATAGTCTCTATTAGCGGCGCATTTGGTGTCACCACTGTAGAACTCTGCTGATACGGAGGTGGATTTCTATTTAAAATATCTTCCAGCAACTCGTCATCCGTTTCGCTCTCATGCATATACTTTTCCCTCTCCATATGTTTCTTTTTCTCAGTCCGTTTTTTCTTAGTCCCGTCCTCAACTGTAAAAGCTGGAAACAAACCTCCTGTCATGTTAGCACATCTCCATCGTTTTATTCTGTCTTCATGATTTACTCCCCATAATCTTCCAGGCATAAACTCATGATCTCTCATTCCTCTGAATCTCTCTCGTTCATACATCTCATCTTCCCATTCCGTCAAAGCCTCAAACTGTGTCGGTCTAGGTCTAGGTTCTAGATTTGTCATCTTTTCTCGCAAATTTCGCAAAACCGCTACACTAAATGAACCATTCTCAGGGAAAGCTAAAGCACCATCATTCTTCGTATACTTTGCCCAGTTTTCCAACCATATGCACGTATGATATCCATATTTCAGCATCATATGTGAAGCTGCTGATTTCGGCGGAGGAATTACTTGTCCCTCTCTAGTCACGACCTTTTTGTCTTTCTTAAAGAAATTCTTCAATTTCGTCGTCCATGACGTTCTCTCCCTTTCATACTCGTAATACGGCATGTTTTCTATTTGTTTTCTCTTTACGCTAACGCTGTTCTGTGTACCGAACTTCGACCAATTACAGCGCGACTCACACTAACGTACCAATCAGAACAATTTCCTTCGTCCGTGAACCAACCAATCCTAGCGCGGCACTTTTCTACGTCACTCCTGCTCTGTGTTCACGTGACTAGCGCACTATCCAATCCTAGCGCGGCACTGTTCTACGTCACTTCTGCTCTTTTACCCCTCCTTTACAAAATTTATCGGCAATTTTCTTTTCACTGTTTTCTCCGTTAGTTACAACAATTAAACAATTCCATAGTCTGATTCGCTAAACAAAAGTGACAGCTTTGTCCTTTTACACAAGAATCCTGTTTTTCCAGTAGGCAGCGCTTACCTCTACCTTACCACAGAATTATTTACTCTCGCCGATAAAGTAGCACTTCCCTCTACCTTACCCTTCTTTTAAACAAACAATTTACTCGTTTCTCTGGGGATAAGACACATGTGGAGACTAGGCTCCTGAGAATTAAGGCCAAAGTTTCACAAGTAAACGTGATTTGCTATTTCAATTACACACTTTTCGCACAGAAAATCCCTAACATAACACAACCTGCGTTATTACCAAAATGAATTCAGACCATGTACCAAATTCCATGTGACTTCTCTTGCCACACGTGTTCCACTTCCTACATCCCAGAAGCGTGAAAACTCACATATAACATAACACGACTCAACATATAGTGTTAGTCATCAAAAAATAATCAATAATCAATAAACAATAATCACTAAACTAATCTATAGAAAACCATAACTCTGCTACCAAGAAATCTGATGCAGCGCGTACAATAAAAACTATTCTCCTCCTAGGTCACTTATAGGTCATCCAGGGGCAAACTATATTTTCTCACATCCACATGACGATGGGGCCCATAAACATCGCCTAACACACACGTACACACCTGGATTTCCTTTACACCTTTATGAGATTCTATACTCCTAGGAGAAACATGAGAACTAAATGGAGAACACCATTTATGTACCGCTGGAAGGAGCCGGGATATCTTATTACCTTAACTTGTCGCTTTCTTTTAGTTATTTCTTAAGATATTCCTGCTCATTGTTTTGTCGATGAATCATTCATGTAAGAAATTAGTTCATAGTGATTAAGACCAGCTGAATCACAATAACCAATTTACTGATGTCACAATCATTTAGGAAAATAACCACTGAGTCATTTTGGTTTAAAGAATCTTAAATTTTATATAATTTTTAAAAGCATGAGAAAGAATTTAAACTTTATTCAATTATTCATTTATAAATTCAAATATTTATTAAGCATAATCAATATATTGCAGAAAGGAAATTTTTGTCATGAAGCCAAAACCCTAATTACCTGCCTACCTTCCTAATTTAGACTAATGATTTCTAACCTAAGTTTAAGAATTAGATATAACCTGATTCTCATACTCAACTGGAAAATTAAGACAGCAACAGCAACTTCAGCTCGTCAGCATCAGCTACCTGCAACCCGTCTCATCTAACAGTCTTTCAGCATCTCCCGCTCAATAAGGGATCGATCAGGACCACCCGGCACTGGAAGCCACCAACACCAACACGACTCTCTGCGACTCTGGATTGACTGCGACTAACCCCCTCCCACTAAGAGTAGGCCCTCTTATACCCTAATTCTAACTTTGCTAACTAATTGTTGCAACATTAATATCACGCTTTTCTTTCATTGGTCTATGCATGTCATCTTATTCATTCTTTTAATCAAGTTCTCTTGGATTCAATGGTCCTTGGATCATTTCCTTTCCCATACGCTCAAGACATGTTTCCATCCGTTTCGATCAGTTCATTTGTAACTTTTTTCGATACATTCGAGAACTCCGCAGTCATTGTCCTTTCTCTTAAACTTGTTTCCCACGGGTCTTCTGCTGATCACCACGGCACACTATCAGTTCAATTAGGTTAAATCAGCCTTCACCATTTCTCGCATCCTAGCCTCTCAGCAACACCACGAGGTTTAGTTTTTCTCCGATTTCATCCCGTATCACATGTTCCCTTGCGCCTGCGCACATCTTCCCACTGGCGGCCATTTTATATCGCCACTCGGTTATACTTTAGAAGCACTAATTTGAGGCAAACAAAACATAATTAAAATAGAGAAAAATAGCCTTTTCGTTTCCCTCCCGTCATCTACGTACCCCAGTTAGTTATTACCTAGCAGAAAGCAACATTTAAGCTGTTCCTTACTTACCATCACTATTGTTTTTCGCAACGACACGTTTTATTTCTATGAAGCACAAAAACATGCATTTATTTTTTATTAGTACGCATTTATTTTTACGTTATAATTAGACACACGGACATCCATTAATAGATTATTTAGCACACACAATGGCGTGTTACCTTTCCCACACATACAGTGTTGATTAATACATTTAAACGAACATTTTATTATTTATTTATAAATTTTGTTAGGGGTTAAAATTTTTATTTTCCCTGCTCCATCAACTGCATGGTGAAACATGGAGAGGAGGTAAAGAAATCCCCCAGACAGATTTCTGTATTGCTGCCTTCCTGTGAGTGAGTGGGACACACACTAAAGAGGGAAGAGCCATGCTTCCCCGGTACACTTCAAAGGGTGCTCTTTGATTCCGTGAGAGGTTACAAGGAAGGGTCCTGAGCACATCTCAGGAAGGAGATGGGGCTGATAAAAGAAACATAAAGAGTAGGGTTGGGGCCCTGGGCTAACCTTTTGATTCACATATCACTGTGGCCAACATCTATGTATGAACTCTAGTTACTCCCACGGCCAGTGTTGTGGGGCTATCAGCTTTGAAGTCACTCCTGCTGTGACAGGCTGCTCTCAAGAGGAAAAGGAGGGCAGAGAAGTGGGCACCTAAAACATAAAGCAGACCCCCAACATATGCTCCAAAGACTCCGGCTCTAAATTACATTTGGTGTCTGGAAATGGACTATAAGAAGGGGAGTTTGAGAACACAAAAATGATCATCTGTCAAGCAGCCAGACATGTTGTTTGAGGAGGGGAAGATCTTCAAGACTTCTGCCTGTGACCAAGACTGGGGGCCAAGGCCTGCAAGTCTCCCTACTGGGTGAATGGCATCACCCAGGGAATCCAAGGCCAACTGCCCTGGTGCCTGAACCAGTGCCTGCCTGCTAGCTAGGACCAGTGTGAGGAAGACAAGAGCATTGGTGGGGAGCCCTGTCAAGTGGACTCCCTCTGCGAGGTGTGAGAAGACAGCTGCTGCACCAATCAGGATGTTTCCATTGTGCAGTACAATGTTGAGAACCCCTGTGTGCCTGAGGAGGGCCGTCATGAATTAAGCCTTGTCCATGGCTGCGCTGATCGAGCTGGAGCTACTACATAGTGGGAGAGTGGTGATCCTGTGTGTCAGGAGGGGCCGCCGTGAGAAGACTGCTGTGCAGTAGTGGGTGGCAAGAAGTGGGACGCCGCCACGGAATTTGCTGTGCCGATCAGGCCGGAGCTCATGTACCGTGAAGATATGGTCACGTGACCTGGTTGGAGTCATCGCAGAGAATAGTGAGGCCACTGTGGCCCCTGCGCACCTCGTCTGAATAAAGGAATTTACACCAGGAGCTACGTGTCATCAACCCACCCCATTGTGGGAGGTAATAAAGACTTACCCAGTGAAAAGGAGCCATCGAGAACCTCCCCTAACCTTAGGAGGCGAGACAGCATGTGCAGATTCTCTGACTGCTGAGTTCAGCCTGCTTGGGGCTGCATGCAGCGAACTATCCTGAATCTATTGCTGCTGCTTCAGCGCCTGTGGAAGGGTCATGATCAGGAACTCCGGTCACTCCAATCCTATGAAGTGCGGGTAAGACTGATATTGGGCCAGCCGGCCCCAGGTGAACATGCGGCTAATTAGCGCTGCAGCGCTGTAACAATGATGACTTTAGGAATAGTCATAGTCAACTCTTGAGATTTTGAGTACTACTGGGTCATACCCTGGATGTTGCCAATAGTGGATAGGAAATAACCACTATCACTAACGCGAGGTGTAAATGGGACATGGAACCGCCAAGGAAACACTAGATCCCTGATCTCAGGAGGATTGTGTAGTTGCTTGTGAATGTCGTATTTTTTCCATTGTGTGGGTGGCGGCAGAAATAACATACTCCTCTTTTTTCATAAAAATGAGTTTTGGCAGGACAATGATTATTGCTGCTACTGCGCACATAGCGGGCCTGATTCACAGAACTAACTTACGTCAAAAACGTAAAGTTAGTACTTTTTGGTATTCACAGAATACACTTACTCATTTTGGTATTCACAGAATGAACTTACTCATTTCGGTATTCACAGAAGTTAGTAGTCCTAACTTTAGGACTCCTAAATGCCTTCTGTAAATACCGAAAGTCTTAAAGTTAGGATTTTTCTCAGTTTAGGAGTAGTAAAGTTAGGACTCACTTTACTACTCCTAAACTGAGAAAAATCCTAACTTTAAGACTTTCGGTATTCACAGAAGGCATTTAGGAGTCCTAAAGTTAGGAGTCCTAACTTTACTACTCCTAAACTGAGAAAAATCCTAACTTTAAGACTTTCTCACAAACAATACTATACAACCAAATCCATTGCATGAAACAAATACACCAGCACCACTTTTCACTACTCCTCAAAAACAAAACATATCACACACACCAGCACAACAAGATCTTCAAAGCGCAACACCTCAAAATACTTACCATCACAAAATACAAACATACACCAACCTTTCAAACCGCACAAAGGAACAAACTCCAATGCCAAGCTTTCTCTCTTCCACCACACCTAACACAGATACAGCAACACAGCAACTCTCTTCTAACCGCCTCTCATCCATTGGACAATTTAGAACCTTACTACATGACCCACATGCTGCACCACCACCCCTGACTCATACACCTTCCGCCATAAACACACACAAACAACATAAGCGACGTGCCACACCCCACAACTTTGCTTCCCCATGTCTACTGCACAACAATGTTACACCACGAAAACAACACAATACACCAACTCACTCTCAAACACCATCTCCACCACATACACACGCAGACCCTTCAAAATGCCTTCTTAGCATGCTGGATGAGGAACATGAAACAGAACAGGTACACAATTGCTATCCTAATACAGCTAATGCCAGCACTAAAAACACACCTGCTACAAACCCACACAATACTGATCACTCTTCCACAAAACAAAGTCTCACTATCACCAAAGGCCATTCTCTAAACTGTCTACTAATAAATGCTCGATTCCTCTCTAAAAACAAACATCACATCTACGACCTTCTCACAGATGCAAAACCAGACATACTATTCATAACTGAATCAAGGTTGGGAGATGATATGGCTCCAGTCCTGCATGAAGCCATTCCTCTAGGGTATCAAACGATCACCCAAAATCGTATAGGCAAAAAAGGAGGTGGTCTAGCTGTTGTGTTCAGGCAAACATTACATATCACTAAAGTTGATGACATCTCCATAAAGAATTGTGAGGCTCTTCTAACAAGATGCAATACTACACCGTCTTCATCCTGTAACTTCCTGCTCCTTTACAGACCTCCACCTAGCAAGGCGACATTCCCAGACGCACTTCTAGACACTGTTTCAAACCTGATAACAACACACTCCAACTTATGCATTCTGGGTGACCTCAACATTTGGTTTGACAAACCCAATATGACCCATCCAAAAACAATAATCACTGGCCTAGACACACTGAACCTGCATCAGATTGTCCACAAACCCACACACATCGCTGGACATATCCTAGATGTCATTTTTGCTAATACTGAACTAGTTACCTTTCAAACTATAACTCCAGTCACATGGTCAGACCACCACTTGCTTGCTTTCCAACATAAAACAACACTAAGGGACTCACCTAAAACTAGCTTACATCCATCCACCTATCGGCCGTGGAACAAACTCAATTTGGAACACTTAGAAACACAACTAATATCAAGTACAAATCTGGAAACAATAACTTCTGTTCAAAATCTATATGAGTGGCTACAGGAAGCTTTTGACATCCTGATACCACTCAAAACCACACAACAGCACAAAAGAAAAAAAGCGCCTTGGAGAAACATAGAAATAAAAGACATAAAACAACAAATTAGAAAGCTGCAACGTACCTGGCTCAAAACAAACGCCAAACAAGACAAACTTCACCTACAAAAAATTAACAGATTATACATGTCAGCTATCAAAAAAGCTAAGAAAAGGTACTATTCAGACAGAATTCAAAATGCTAAATGTGCAAATAAAGAATTCTATAAAATACTAAATGAATTTCGCAAACCAAATTGCCTAGAAGGAACTCATCCTGCTACTCAAGATTTCACAGACAAACTGGCAAATCATTACACAGGCAAAGCAGACACATTGGACTCGTACTTAAAACAGAAACAAAGCAACAGCACTAACCCCTGTACAAAACAACAATCCAAGAATACTCTAACCCAGCCTCTCCGTTCCTTCCAATTCATCTCACACAATGAATTTATGGACCTGGTCAAAGCAAGCAGGCCTGCCGGCAGCCCTTCTGACCCCTGTCCACCACAAACTTTCAAGACAATTCTTTTAACAACCTCTGCTGCCACTGCAGTAAGAAGAATAATCAACGATTCCTTAACTACCGGAATATTTCCAGAAGAACTCAAAAAATCACACAGACGCTCTTTACTGAAGAAAACAAACTTGGACCCGCTGAACCCTGACAACTACAGACCCATTACAAATGGACCTTTCCTGGGCAAACTGATAGAAAGATCAGCGTTCGCCCAGATGTCACAATTCATTGAAGAGAATGACATACTCTCAGACTTCCAAACAGGATTCCGTCCGGGAAGAGGCACTGAATCTGCCCTCCTTGCCATCTGGGATGACCTGAAGAATACAGTTGACCGCAGCGGGGTTGCTGCGCTACTCCTCTTGGACCTCTCGGCTGCCTTTGACACGGTTGACCATGACACTCTGAAACAAAGACTCTATGAAGCCGGCATAGAGGGAACTAGACTGGTCTGATCTAGACTGGATCGCGTCCTACCTTCAAAACAGAACTAATGTCATCCATACCCCACCTTTCTCGTCCAAACCATACTCCACAAAAGCAGGGGTCCCTCAAGGTTCTATCATCTCGCCCATGCTTTTCAACATCTACATGAAGTCATTACCGGTACTGATCAATCAATTTCACCTAATGTGCTATAACTATGCAGATGACACGCAAATACTCCTTCAACTGGAATGCCCCAAAGACATTGAAAAATCCCCAATTTTCAGTTGTCTCAGGGCTGTGGATCAGTGGATGACTTGGAGCCATCTCAAATTGAATGCTTCAAAAATAGAAATACTCACGTGTGGCGATTGGAAACATTACAACCCGCTTGCCGCCTGGCCTGATGAACTGGGATCACCACCTAAAGTATCGAAGGAAGTAAGAAACCTCGGAATGACCATGGACTCCAAGCTGTCGATGAATGCCCAAGTGGACAAACTAGCAAGATCAAGCTTTGTCACTATAAAAACGATGCGACGAATTTTCCCTCATTTGGGATTTCCACACAAGGTCCAAGCTACCATCTCCCTTGTTCTGTCCAAACTCGATTACGCCAATAGCTTCTACCACGGATCACCTTTAACGACCATGAAAAGACTACAACGGATTCAGATCTCGGCTGCCAGACTACTCTTGCATATCAAACCGCGAGCCCACATTTCACCTGCCTTGGTTACCGGTTGCCAGAAGATCCACGTTCAAGCTACTTTGATTCACCCACAAAGCAATACATGGAATGGGACCGCTCTTCATCAGGAATAAAATCACCAAACACATTCAACAAAGGAACCTACGCTCTAAAGGGGCATCTCGCCTCAAAATCCCAAGATACAAGAAAAAAACCATGGGTGGCACATCCTTCTCTGTTCAAGCAGCCAAACTATGGAACTCTTTACCCCCCAACATAAGATCCACTGACAACCACCTTATCTTCAGAAAACTACTCACGAATTGGCTCTTCCCCACATAAGCACCATACGCAAACAGAAATTTACAGCATATTCCTCTATATATAAGCATTTATTTTCACTATAGATATGTACCTATCTTTGTGTATTGCTTTGTATAAACATGTAGAATAATTATGTTGTTGTAAATAAAAAAAATAAAAAAAATCATCTTTGGTCTACATGTACTTACTTCCATTGTGCATCTATGTACCTTCCATGTACTTGGATCTGTGTGTCTGTTAATTTTCTCCTGAAAAAGCATATCCAATCCACTACCCTATTTCTCATCCTGTACCTCTATCAATATCTTTAATCTATATATACTTACCTCCTTTATGCATCTATATACTTTCAATGTACTTATGGATCTATATATTTATCACTTTCTTCTAATTTAGCATTTCAAATGCACTACCCTATTTTCTCAGCCTATACTTCTCTCAATATATCCTCTGGCCCAACCTTCTGACTACTACTCTTTCCAATGCACTACCCTATCTCTCACCCTATACATCTATCAATATATCCTCTACATCCACTCTCTCATTTATCCCAAACCCCAACCACTACTATGATACCCAAAATAACCCTTTCTAGACTCTCTCCTACTCTACCCCTCCTTGCATCATTTGACACCTCTTTTTACTATACCGATCCCCCAAAACAAACCTTTCTAAACTCTTCCCTCTGACTCTTCCCCTCAAAAACCCCTTTTTTCTCATCCAAAAGCCTCCTCCTACTGCTATGACCTCAAAAAAAAAAGAGGAAAAAAAAACCAAATCTCACTCTTCTGTCCCTCCACTATCCTTTTCAATCAAAATAACAGACTAACATGTTCACTTCTCAAATTCCATATTCCACTATACTAATTCACCACTAATCCTTTATGGGTTCCAGAGTAGCGTGCTACTCGCCAATAAAGCATTTCAACAACCCATCAGCGCTATATAAATGCAAACCTTTTTCCCTTTTCTACCCCTCCCCAACCCTTCTCAATCCAAATAACTGACTAACATATCCACCACTCAAATTACTTTCATGTTTCGCCATACTAATTCAACAGTAATCCTTATGGGTTCCAGAGTAGCGTGCTACTCGCCAACAAAGCGCTTCAAAGCCCCATCAAGGGGTAGCAAGCGCTATATAAATACAAACCTCTTTCCCTCCTCTATCCCGCAACCTACCCTTCTCTATCCAAATAACTGAATAACATATCCACCACTCAAATTACTTCATACTTCACTATACTAATTTTCAACACTAATCCTTTATGGGTTCCGGAGTAGCGTCCTACTCGCCAGAAAAGCGCTTCAACACCCATCAGGGGTATCAGGTGCTACATGAATGCAAACCTTTCTTCTCTTTTATCCCTCCACTACCCTTCTCACTCCAAATAACTGACTAATATCCACCACTCAAATTGCTTTCATATTTCACCATACTAATTCAGCACTAATCCTTTATGGGTTTCCGGAGTAGCGTGCTTCAACACCCCATCAGGGGTAACAAGCGCTATATAAATACAAACCTTTTTCCCTCTTCTATCCTTCTGCTATCCTTCCGAATCCAAACAACTGACTAGCCTATCCACCACTTAAAATTTACTTGCATGTTTCACTATACTAATTCAACACTAATCTTCTATGGGTCCCGGAGTAGCGTGCTACTCGCCGAAAAAGCGCTTCGACGCCTCTTCAGGGGTAGTAAGCGCTATATAAATGCAATTACAATACAATACATATATATATATATATATATACATATATATATATATATATATATATATATATATATGTGTATGTATAACCTACAGGCGATAGCCAGTAGGTAGTTATAGTTAGGACCACCTTTTCCCATAAACAAAGCGTTTTTTTGTTTTGCTTATAACTTTAGCGCTATTTGATGAATCTTCAGGAACTTTTCCCAAAAAGTGCCCTAATTTGCCTAGTTCTGCATGAAAAGTTTCGGGGTGATCTGTCAAGCGGGAGCAGAGAAAAGGGGTGGGTACCAAAACACTTTTTACCCATTCAATGTCTATTAGGATTTTTTATTGTTTTAACACGAATACAGGCCGAACTGCTGAATGGATTTACACCAAATTTGGCAGAAAGCTAGATCTTGGTCCAGAAAGATCTTTTTTTGTAATTTGGTGTAAATCTGCTCAGTAGTTCTGGAGTTAATAAAGAAAAAAGAAATATAGATATCTGGGCGGAGCCTCCACACAGATCTCATGGTGAGATCTGATTGGCTGCTTTTATTTTGCTAATAACTTTGACGCCGTTTCACGAAACTTTTAAAACTAGTACGCCAATCACTCCAGCTGCTGTCAATAAAGTTTTGGGGTGATTCATCAATCGGGAGGAAAGAAGAAGTGAGGTCCCAAAATGTTTTTTCCCCATGAAAGTCTATGGGGATTTTGCATTTGCGAACTGCTGAATGAATTTACCTCAAATGTGGCAGAAAGCTAACCACTGCCACGCACAGCCTTTGGCCATGCGTGGCAGTAGTTGTATTAACATATGGTAATTATATATTACTTTATGTTATAAAAACATAGAATTTCACTGAAAAAAACAAAGGTTACAGGGACGTTATAGTTAGGTTGACGTTTTACCCACACAGAATCACAGAAATTCAGCAGTTATAGTTATACCTATAGTTATACTTATCTGAAGAAACTATAACTTGTGCCTTGACAACTTAGGGCCACGAGTTATAGTTTCTTAACATAAGTATAAGTATAACTATAACTGCTGAATGTCTTTGGTTTTGTGTGGGTAAAACATCAACCTAACTATAACGTCCCTGTAACCTTTATTTTTTTCAGTGAACACACATATATATATATATATATATATATATATATATATATATATATATATATATATATATATATATATATATATATGTGCTGAGGCAAAATGTTCATTTAATTTAAAAGCCCTCCAGTGGGCCTCCGAGATGAAAATATTCCATTTATTTTTTCGTTTTTGCTTTTCCACTACTGAACATTTTCACCAAAGGTAAAGGAATTTTGAAAGTGCACTACTGATCCCAGCATGCAACACTTAGTTGAACTCACCTGTGAGGCCCACTGAGGGATAATTAAATGGACATGCAGAGGGGAGTGCCTTTTCACCATTTCTGTGCAGTATCATGGAACCTGTGACCAAGGAGCTGCCTGCTCTGAAACGCGTAGGGCAATGAAATGCATATGAATGAAAATGCCAGTATCCTTTTATTAAACAAATCAGTGGAATTCATCTGCTTTTCGAGTGTGTCTTCAACTGGGGATGTTTTGTTGAAACCAGGAATAATACCGTTTACTGAGGAATGACTTTCCAAAAATGCCAATTCTATACTTAATTCCAAAGATACATAAGAATCAGTCCCAACCACCGGGAAGGCCCATCTTATTGGCCAAAGAGAGCCTGTTTGAGAACACATCGAGATACATCGATTTTTTTCCTGCAAGAATATGTGTACAACCTACTTTCCTTTATCAAGGATACTGGTGACTTCCTAAAAAAGGATATACGACATACAATGGAAGGAAAATTATCTCCTAATGTCACTGGATGTAACTGCACTATATGCAAACATTAATCATAGTGATGGATTGCATGCAGTTGGGCACTTTCTGAGGAGCAGGCCACCCTGTACAATCATACTAAGATGTTGCTGTCCATGTTAAAGTGGTACCTCGAGAACAATATTTTTCTTCTTTTTTTTTAATAACAAATTTTATTTGGTTTTCCTGATACAGTCTGGACCATAGCCCTGCAATCATATTTAGGAAATAACATAAGTCAGGAATACCATAGCATTTAAACATATACAACTCCTGCACAACTTGCAGGTAGATCAAAATGAACATAGTGCAGACATTTCCAAATCCCAGTAATTGTAGAGGCGTTACATTAGTATAGGCACAGACAGTAATATATTGTAGTGTGAATCGTTCAGTAGTCATTTGCGCATGTGACAATCCCTGTTAGGGGTCTAATGATGGAAGGGGAGGTAGGTCTATACCTCGATATGCCGCCCAGTGGGTCCATATTTTTCTATGTTTCTGGGGGCATCCTCAGGCCTGAAACACTGCAATCTCCGCACCCATACAACTGTCCATTTCTTTCCTCCATTTACCTATTGTCGGAGGAGACGTCCCCTTCCACAACTGTGCAATATCACGTTTAGCGATAGAGAGGGCCAAAAATAGTAGATGCTGTTTGTACCTGTTCCACCTAACCCCTCAGTGCTGTGGAGGAGGAAGAGTTTCGGGTCAAGCGGGAGATCCCATGATAGTATTTTACCTAGACAAGACGAGATCTTCCGCAGTAGATCTGTCGGATTTTATGTGACCCCAGGTCCCCCATTAACAGGCGGCCCTCTAGAGGATGGAATTCAGGCAGGGTCTCTAGAGCGAGAATCAGAGGGCCCAACGCATGGCGTAATTGAAGATATTTATAAAATTGTGTCCTGTGTAGCTGAAATTTTTCTTGTAGCCGTTGAAAGGATTTCCAAGTGGTACTCTGCATCACATCCCCCAGGGTGGATATGCCCACCAAGTCCCACTTGCGGAACCCTGTCAGGGCTGTCACCGGGCGTAGGTATGTACCATGCCACAAAGGGGTCGCCTGGGTCAGGCGGCCGCGCCACCCCACCTGCCCCACCGTGTATTGCCAGAGCCGGATCACCGTTCTACTTGCAGGGGGTAAGATGTCTAGGCTCCTTGAGCTATACAGGAGCTGAAGAAGGGGGACCCCCTCCATTGCCGCATGTTCGAGCGCAAATGCCGGGCCGGTTGGGGAATTATACCACCATTCATTTATTATAAGCAGATGGGAGGCCGCATAGTATGCATAAACGTCTGCTGCTGCAATACCACCACAGTATGTGGATTGTGCACATGTGTGTAGCGCCACGCGGATCGCCCCTCCATTCCACAAGAACTTATTGTGTGTAGCGTTGATTTGTGCAAACCAGGTTCGTGAAATGTTGTAAGGGAAATTTTGTAATTTATAAAGAATTCTATGTAGGGAGACCATTTTAAAAATCACGGAGCGCCCATATAATGAGAGTGGAAGGGAGAACCATAGTGTTGTTTCGTTGCCCAAACTAGTAATTAGCGGGTTGATATTATGCGCCCATGAAATCTTTGGGCAGGGCGACATAAAGATGCCCAAGTATTTGAAGCCCCCAGTCGTGTGTGATAACTGCGTCGCCCAGGCGCCCCGTCCTTGGTTCCCACACACTGGAAAAAGCACAGATTTGGTGGGGTTGTTATGGAGCCCTGTGGTTTCTCCGAACACTTTGAGGATCTGTAGGATACGTGGTCCCGAGATCCACGGGTCAGTCAAAAAGAAGAGGACGTCATCCGCATATATCGCGATGCGGTCTAACTCGACTGGGACCATTCAAATCCACGGAGTACCGGGTCACTACGGACCCATGCTGCTAAAGGTTCCACGGCCAGGGCGAATAACAGCGGGGACAGGGGGCAACCCTGTCTCATGCCCCTATGGATAGGGAAGGGGGCCGATCGATGTTCCGCTATGCGGACCGATGCCGTTAGGTTCGTGTAGAGCAAACGGACGTATGCTAAAAATCGCGGGCCAAGATTGACAGCTTCAAGTAGTTGGAAGAGGTTTACCCAACTAAGAGAATCGAATGCTTTGTCGATGTCGGCTAATAATATAGCCGCGGGCGTCCCAACTCTGGGGCCATTGCCATGACGTTATGAACCCGTCGGATGTTATGACGAGTGGCCCGGTGAGGCATAAAGCCAGATTGGTCTGGGTGAATCAAATCAGATATGCAAGTCCGTAGGCGGTCTGCCAGAACCTTGCCCAAAAGTTTGGATTTGAAATTAATAAGGGAAATGGGGCGATACGAGGAGGGATCTTCCGGTGGGCGACCTGGCTTGGGGAATAAGCCAATCTCCGCATGGCGCCAATCCTGGGGCAGCACACTCTGCTCTTGGGCATTGTGTATTGCTGCCACTAGATGTGGGCCCAATGTGTGCATGTGTGGTCTTAGGAATTCTATGGGGGATCCATTGGGTCTGGGGGCTCATCCTGACTGCATGGCAAGTAAGGCAGCACTCAACTCATCTGTTGTAATGGGGGCATTTAGTTGGTCTCGCATTTGGTTGGTAAGTCTTCGGGTGGGATATCTCTGAGGAATTCAGCTATCTGAGCCTCTGAAAGCTGCTCACGACGCGCATATAGTGCTGAGAAATGAAGTGCGAATTCCTTGGCCACTATTTCTGGAGACGAACACAAGTCATTGTCAGTGCCGCATAGTGTGGGGATGGTAGCGGGGGATTTTTCTACCTGGCACTGCCTATGGAGCATTCTACTTGATTTGTCCCCCCATTGGTATATCCGGTGCTGTGACGCCACCCAGATCTCCTTTGCCTCACCCATAAGATGTTGCTGTATATTTTGTTGTACCTGCAGTAAATTGCGTTGGAGGGCGGGCCAGGGATCTAGGTTAAGTTGCATCGCCAGGGCCGCCTGGCGTGACTCCAGGTCGGCCAGCTGCGCTGATCGTGCGCGTTTCTCTTTAGTACGATAGCTGATTTCTACACCGCGGATTGTGGGCTTTAGGGCTTCCCAAAGGATATCCTTGGATGGGGCTGAATCTATGTTAGCATCGAGGTAATCTGAAACTGCCTTAGATAGCATCTCTTGATAGTCGGGGTCTTGAAGATGCCACGAGGACATCCGCCACCTGAAGGGGGGTTTACGGGACCAGGTATGAAGCTTGAGAGTGACCGGGGGAATGATCTGAAAGCCCTCTTGGGAGGTGGGATACTTGCGAAAACCTATGGATGTAGGCGCGATGCGTAAAGAAGTAGTCCAATCGGGACTGTGAGCCATGCACCGCAGACATATAGGTATAACTTAGTTCGGCAGGATGATATTCACGCCAGATGTCTGACCAGCCCAATGCAGTAGCAAGGAGATTCAGTTTGGATGGACCTACTGGAGGGCTGCGGTCTGAGCTATGTTGTCATTCCAATCCCCGCCTAGGAGGGTCAGGGCCTCTGGGATTTCTCCCCATAGCCTGGAGATCCTGTCGACGAAGGTGTTCCCTAATGGGGGGGAGCATAAATACTACCGATATTAATATGTTCTCCATACAGTGTGCCCGTTAATATGACGTATTGTCCCCCTGGATCCGCCCAATGTTTTGTATGTACGAAAGGGACTCGGCGGTGTATAAGAATGGCAGCCCCCCACGACCCCCTGGCGAACCCTGCATAGTATATAGTGTGATACCCAAATCTGGCTAGGCAAGGGGTTTTGGTGCCAAGAAGGTGGGTCTCTTGTAAGAGCAGGATGTTGGCCTCAAATCTCTTAGCCTGGCGTAGGACAGCACCCCTTTTAATTTTATTGAGTAGCCCTCTGACATTCCAGGATACCACAGTGAGGTCCCCGAGTGGGGAGGAACCCATTCGTGCCGTCATCTAATGTCTGTGTGGTCACTGGACCAAATGTGTCGGAATCTAGATAGTAAGTCTGCACATATGAAAACAATGAAACTGTCCCAATAAACAACCCCCCAAAGTTCCCCCCATGCACCCCCTCCCCCCACCCGATACTGCCATGAACAAGGAGCATTTGTCGCGGCATAGGACACACCTGGCCCCAACAGGGGGGTCTAGGGCCCCTCCGCCAAAAGTACCCAAACCACCCACAAAACATTAGCTGGGGGGATGAAAAAGTCTGGGGCAAGGCAGCCCCACAATATTTTTCTTTTTACTAAGGATTTTTTTTCACCAGCTACTTGGTGCAGCAATGGGCACCGGCTTTGCCTCCCGCTATGCCTATTTGCATATGAGCTGGTGCGAGGAGCAGGTACTTGTCAACAGTCATGGCATTATGTGGGGTGAACATGTTATTTGTTGGTTGCACTATTGATGACATAATTGTGGTGCGGAAGGGTACACAATAGACATCTGAGACATTTGTAGAGGCAATCATTTGTAACACCATCAATCTGCATTTCACATGTCACGTAAGCAAGACACAAGTAGAGTTTTTAGATCTGCAGGTGTTCATTAAGGACAGTAAGATTTAGACAAAACTATTCAGGAAACCCACTATTGGCAGTTCTACCTTACATGTATGCAGTTTCCATCCCAGTCATGTAAAAGCAAGCATCACTTATGGGGAAAGGCTTAGACTAAAAAGAAATTGCAGTTGCATCAAGGATTTGGAGAGGTGTCAGGAAGAGCCTGTTAAAAAAATTTGTGGAGAGAGGTTATGCAAAAGAATCTGTAGATAAGGGGCGTGGCTTGGAGGCCGAAGATGGCGGATGCGTGAGCCTGCAGCTCCGCGCCAGCCTAACGATTATCCTGATCACCGGAGCCGGCCGGTGCCCGGGGTACCTGGCGGTGGGGTCCTGCATGCCTGGGGGAGACCCGAGGAGAGTCGTGGAGCGGTCCATGGCATGGAGGAGGCCCCTGTAAAGGGGAACCGGGAGTGAAAACGTGAGCCGCGCACTTGCGGAGCAACGGCTCGTCTGGAAGGATCCGAGGCCAGGAGGCCTCCTGCAAGACCGGCGCCTGAAGAGTGGCGAGAGACACTTGGGGGCGCCCTCCCTCGAGTGATTTGAGAAGCGGGCCGACTGATGTCCGATCGGAGCTCCGGAGTGCCGGGCTGCGGCCTTGAGGATGCCGGGGCGTGGCTGCGAACTGGCCAGAGCTCCAGGCCGTGAATCCCTGGCAGAAGATATTAACCGAATCGGCCTGAACTAGAGAGGCCCCAGTGTGCAGATGTCCCGAGGAGGCCCGGACTGCCGAAGTGAGGCAGGGGCAAGGAATGAATTGTCCCACTGAGGTGTGGGCGTTGTACTGTGGCTCAACCTAGTGGTTTTCTCAGGGCTTGCCTCGGGCCCGGTGGCTGGAAAAGACGGGAGGAGCAGGCCCCGAAGTATGCGGAGGCCCGCACCGGGGCGAAGCTGGGCACAGGGCAGCCGCTAATCAAGGAGAACTGGCTGCGGTGGTTACACACCCGGAGCTTGGCCGGGGGAAGTGACACTGCTGCAGGTCAGAATACACTGCCCGGTGGCCTGGGGCTGGCATCAATATGGGACGACTGACCCTGGGACTGTAGGGTACAGGAGCTGGGAAGTAGCCTTGAAGTCAGGTATAAGAAAGGCCTTTTAAAACCCAGATGAGTGACGGTGATCGGACTGGCCCCACCTTTCTTAGTAAATACCCGACTTATGCCTGATAGATCAGACCAAAGGCCAGAGAGACCAGCAAGACTGCAGATCACTGGTCTTGGAGACACCTGGTGGGCTTCTAAAGGCGAGTGGAGGCCGGACGGGATGCTGATTACTCCGGTGCCCTAGAGACAAAATAGTGGGTGGATTCCTGCGCAGAGGACATATACCGTCCTGACAGTAGTAGTGACACATCCTCTGCATGCAAGATGGGCAAACCCAGGGTGAGGCAGACGGGAACCGCATTGGAGCAGGAAGAGCAGGCCCAGGACCACACTATGAAGGACTCTGGCAATACCCTCTCAGAAGATCCGGTACAACAGCAGCTAACCAAGATATTAGACGCAATAGCAGACACCAAAGCCACGCTACACCAAGATATCAGCACAGTGTCAGTGGGATTGGGCCTCCTCAGAGCAGAGCATGCGAAGTTCGCAGAAAGGGTGAAGCAGAATGAATCCTCTATTGCTGATATGGCGCCGCAACAGCAGGGAATGTCGCTACAGATGGGGAATCTAACTGATAGGGTTCGCTTACTGGAAAAGAGAGCAGAAGACGCTGAAGGACGGAACAGGAGGAATAACATCAGGGTCCTGGGCCTGCCAGAGTGAACGGAGGGCAGAGACATGGTCGCCTTCCTGGAGCACTGACTCCAAACTGCGGTAGCACCAGAGGTACTGTCAACATTTTATACTTTAGAAAGAGCGCATCGAGTTCCTGCTAGACCGCTGGCCCCGGGGCGGCTCCCGTGGCCAGTAGTGGCTTGGCTCCTTCACTATAAAGATAGAGACACCTTGCTGCAAAAGGCCCGGACAGATGGACCATATATGGTGGACAATAGCAGAGTTTCAATTTTCCCAGATTATACGCTGGAGGTACAAAAACGGTGCGCTTCCTTCTTTGAAGCCAAAAAAGCTCTACGTGAAGAAGGACTCCAATACTCTCTGATATACCCGGTCAGATTGCGTATACTCCTGGATGGGAATGCTCACTTCTGTGATGATCCCAAAATGGCATGGGATTGGATTGAAGTCTACAGAATAGAGAGACCGCAGGCGACACGGAGAATGGAGGCGCAGCCCCAAGACCGTGAACCCAGGAAACGACCTCAGAGGCGGCTGCGGCGCCGTGCCCCAAAGAAACCAAGCTCTTCGCAAACCGAGAGGGAAAGGGCTGAGGCATTGCGGGCAGTGGCTGCACTCATGCAAGACAGGAAATCCCCGTCAGAGGCCGGATCCCGCTCACTGAGAGGGATCAAGGGTTCGGGATCAGACTCCTACCGGGCTGACAGTTTAATTCTCCCGGTGGTGACTCCCAATACGGCGGATGAGATTGCTTGACTTGTAGGTGTGCCGTTGATTCTTGTGGACTCCTGTGGGAGTGGGGGTCACCTGCTGGGGGGCTGAGCACCAGCTGGGAACGGCAAACCTGGGCAGGCACTTTACGTGCAGTGCTCTTACTCTTGGATATTTTCTTCATTTGCCACTCCCTCCTACGGTCCTCTCTCTGTGGGTTTGGACCTTATCTAGTTGACAATGTTTTGTGCATGGTTTGGGTGGCTGGCCGTTGCCGGACTGTCCTGGGATTGGGGAGTTGTTCAACATGGGGGTCTTTTTTGCAGTTTGTGTTATTCAATATGCGGTGGTGAAGGGGGGTCTGCGCTTGGAGGGCCAACAAAAAGGGAGGGCCATGGGGAACGGTTGGAAGGATATAGGCCGTCATTATGTCACCAACACACAAGGTTGTAAGGTTTATAACCTGGACAATTAGAGGGATGGGGTCTATGACAAAACGCCACAATGCGTATACCTACTTAAAACGAAGAGGTGTGCACATAGCCTTCCTTCAGGAGACCCACCTAACCAGAAACGAAGTTGACAAGCTATGCAGGAGGTGGAGAGGGCAGCTGTTTGCGACCACCTTCTCGGCATATACTTGAGGAGTATTGATTTGGATAATCCCTTTGATCCTATACATTCACTGATAGACAGCGAAGGTAGATAGGTATTTATTGTGGGAAGGCTGGCGGGCCGGGAGGTGATGCTGGGTAGAGTGTATGCACCTAATTTTGATCAAATTGTTTTTTTTGCCACTCTATCAGCCCGAATGGGTGAGTGCATGAGGGGGTATGCTGTGATTGGGGGAGATTTTAATTGTGTCGCAGATGTTACATTCGATCGGTCCCATCCCCCTCTCCTCGGTGCACAGGCTCATCATATAACAGCAGGCTTCCGGGGCAGGATAAAGCACTGGGGGATGGAGGACATTTGGAGAGTGCAACACATGGCAGACCGAGAATACTCTTACTTCTCCCCCATACATCAGGTACATACCAGACTATATGCCTTTCTACGCACACCGTCTTTTAGCGGCTCAGTCACACATACAGAATACTTAGGACGGACCTTCTCAGACCACAGTCCACTCCTGATGGTTCACTGGCTTCTGGGGAGACGTCCATTGATCCCTTTATGGAGGCTGAACTCCCTGATGCTGGAAGATGCCCCCTTTAGGTAGTCCCTAGGCACCCTAGTTGATACATTCTTTTCAACTAACGTCCACACAGCGTCTTCTGCACTAGTGGAATGGGAGGCATTCAAGGTGGTGGTGAGGGGACATTGCCTGGGTCAATCGATTGGTGTGCAGCGGGAGATCCGACAGGAACTGCTAGATTTGGAGGCTAAGATTAAGCAACTAGACAATGCTCAGGGGAGTGATGACACAGCCACATTGAGCTTACAGGAGACACAGGCGTGCTACAATGATGCTCTGGAGAGGCTGAGATGTCACATTTATAGGGAATACATGGATAAAGTACAGAAGGAGGAGGGGAAAGCAGGTCGCCTATTGGCGTGGCTGATTATACCCGAGTCCCGGGGATAGTAGATCACCCTAGCTCAGACGGAAACGGGCAAACTGGTCTATTGACCCGAAGCAATTAATGCCCTATTTCAAGATTATTATGAGAAATTATATACCGCCACAAGTCCTTCATTCCACTATCGGAGACTTGCATGTGTGAAGACAAACAAGACAAGGAAGACCAGAAAGATCCAGGGAACCAGGGCCAGGAGGACCAAGCTGAGGACCAAGACAAGCAAGACCAGGGCCATGTGGAGCCTTAGCAGAATAACAGGACAAGGAAACACATCTCAGGAGAACTCACATTAGGATAATTATGTCTAGAAGGACCAGGAGGACAAGGAACAGGATGAGGGATAAAAGAACAGAGAATTAGAGCATGTTCTGCTGGTAGACAACAGGGAGCATCAAAATCACAATGACAAGCATGAGGAAGACAAGGAAGTCCAGGTGCAAGAAGTCTATGAACAGGATAGCAAGATCAAGAGGATCAAGAGGAGCTGGGTTAAGAGGGCCAGGACCAGAAGGATGATGTCCAAGAGCACCAAGGCTGAAAAGGACCAGGATGATGAGGAGGAAGACAAGGGGGCTATGGCTAGATGCACCAAGATAAGGAAGACCAGGCGAATGAGGGACAGGAGGATCAGGGAGAGGATGACAGTGGCCAGGGCAGCGTGACCAGGAGAAGGACCATAAATAACAGGACTAGTACCTGGAGAAGGACCAGAGCCAAAAGGATTTAGACTCAAAGGTTCATGAGGAAAAGGGCAGAGAAGACCATGAGGTGAAGGATCTGAATGATCAGGGCCAGGAGGCGTACCAGTAGCAGGAGCAAGACCAGATGGCAAGGGATAACCTTGGTGGGTGCCCCACTCTATTATAAATGAGGCCGAGATAACGGAACCAGTATGTACTCTTGCGGTTGGAGAGGTATATAGCAAGGACACCCACTTCAGAAAGTGTGGTCCTATTCCATATCGCGAGAGTACTTCTTGTAGATATCACCGCCCCAGTGTATCGAACGCTTTCTCTATATCTAATGATGGCAGCCAACCAGGTACCTCATTTGTTTTTGCCCAGTCCATCAGCATGAACAACCTATGTAAATTTAGAAAGGTGTTCCTATTCGGTATAAAGCCATTCTGATCTTGATGTACTAATATTTGTGTCAAATCAGCTAGCCTGTATGCTAATAATCTACCTAGAATCTTGTAGTCTGTGTTTATTAGGGATAGGGGTCGGTATGACGAGAGGATTAGATGGTCTTTAGCCGGCTTAGGGAGCACTACCAGCACCTCCTCCCGCAGTGAGGCAGGTAACATGCCTGTGTCATACGCATCCATATACTTTTGGTGTAAATGTGGCGCTAGCTGGGTTCGAAAGCTCATATAAAATTCTGGGGGCCATCCGTCTGCCCCTGGCGTTTTCCCTCTCACCAGTTGTCGCATGACGTCTTCTATTTTGTTTATTGTAATGGAGGATTCCAGCTCTGTAAGCATTGTTGGCGGCATCTGTGGGAGTGTGATGCCTTCTAAGAACAACTGTAGTTCTGTGGTGTCTATGTCCTGAAGAACACTGTAGAAGGCTGCATAATGTGAGTGGAAGGCAGTATTTATTTCAATCTGCATGTTAACTACACATCCCGATCCGTCCCTAATAGCCAGAATCGGGCTTCTTGGAGTATCTGAGCGCAGTAACCATGCCAACACCCTGCCCTCTTTGTCTCCCGCTGCGTGTAGCCTGGCCATGTATTCCCTGTAGTCTATAGTCTTCAAGCGGTCTAGTGCCTCCTTATGGTCTAATCATGCTTTCGCCAGCCGTCCCTTCTCTAAATCCGAGCCAGGTGCCCTCTTTGTTCCAGCTGGTGTATTTCTAATTCTAGTTGTGTTATTTCCTTCCGGAGGACCATTTTGGTTCCATAGACTGCTTTAATCATTATTCCCCTCAGTACTACCTTAAATGTGTCCCATTCAATCCCTGGTCCTGAGGCGGAGGCTTCATTATCCAGCAAGTAGGACAGCTATAGTTTCAGACATAGAAGAGTGTAATGGTGTGTCTTTAAGTGCCGCTACAGGCAATTGCCACATCGGTATTGCAGGCCTACTTCTGCTCCATTTCAACCACAACTGTAGTGGGCTGGGGTCTGACAATGTGCGCCTGAGACACTCCGCCTGGGAGACCTATGCAAGGGCTTTGTGTGAACCATATATTAGATCTATTCTAGTGTGTAGGTCGTGCAAACCTGAATAATGTTAATATTCCCAGGCCTCTGGGTGCAGACCCCTCGAAGCTTCCCGTATCTGCAAATTAGTGGACCATGTTTGTAAACTGCGCGCTAGAGCTATGGATTGCGAACCGGGGATTGGGGGGCGGGAACGGTCCATGTCTAAGTCATGTATGCAGTTAAAATCCCCACCCCAGAAAACAGGGGCCAACGTGTCCTGCAGTAATGTGGGTGTCAAGGAGGGTAGGAAGGTTGCCTGACTAGAGTTAGGAGCATAAAGCGATACCAGTGATATTGGAAGACCGTCCAATCGTCCCTCTAAGACCACTTATCTACCCTCTGTATCAATATGAGTATGCCGGACCTCCAACGGGGTCCCGGGTGCCACCCATATCAATGCCCCTCTGGCGTAACTAGAGTAATTTGTACCTATTAGCATACCCCTCCAGGGCTTACGTATTGCCTCCAGTGTTTGTGCAGTGAAAGCACAAACACTCTTAACTTTCCAACCATCCAATGACCTCAATCACTGGCTGAGCAGCAGGGACATGGAATTCTGGGGAGGATGCATAGTAACCAAGACAAGTCACAACACATCTCCCTCTGTTAAAGAAATAAGAGAAAATTCAAATAAAACAATCAACAAGTCCCATAAATATTACTTCTAGATTAACATCAAATCAAAAGGACAAGAGATGACGCAATATGATAAAACAGTTCTATGAACACTAGAATACATAGATAATCACATCAGCAATCTTCAACAGAACTAGGAAACTAATAACACCCCTAAGTCATTCACCTCACAACATCAAGGTGCAACACACATGCCCCTGTAACACGCCCTTAATCACTCAGGAGGGGTAACACTATCATAAGGGTGCAATACACTACATCCTTAACCACTCAGGAAGGACAACAGAAACAATATAAAGCAGCATCTCTAAACACTTACAGCAGGACCAGGGACTTCACACCCTCTACTGCATCCACTCTCATGGCAGGACCAGGGACTCCAAACCCTCTACTGCACTTACACAACACATACAGGACCAGGGACCACATACCCTCTACTGCACTTACACAACTCACAGCAGTACTAGGTACTTTATACCCTCTACTGCATCAACTCAACTCATTGCAGGACCGGGGACTCCACACCCTATACTGCATCCACTTTCACAGCAGGACCAGTGACTCCAAACCCTCTACTACACTTACACAACTCACAGCAGGACCAGGTCTCACCTCAGGACCTCTGCAAAGGGTATCTTTCAACCCATAACAGGGTGTCTTTAAACCCATCACAATTAAAGGGGTATCTTTAAACCTAGTACATTCCCACTAACACAGGGAATCTCAGAAAAATATAGCAAAAGGTATCTTTCAACCCCCCCATCTCATTCCCACTCAGACAGGGAATCTCAGAAAAATGTAGCACACCACACATGGTCTCAAACACCTCACCTGGCCTCCCAACGGACCCAAACTCAAACCCTAACTCATTCTCATGCACAGGGAAACTTCACAGTGTAATACTTTATGCAATATGCACATCTCATACAGTATAAGACACATTCACCAAACAGTATTGAAACACTCACCCACACCCTGACACACAAGCAAAAACAAACTAATATAGCAAATCCAGATCTCCATAAACAAAATACTCTTAGCAGATAATTATGCTAGGCAAACATCAGAACAAGGTGAGAGGAGTACTAAGGAATAAACTGGCAAACTCAATGATGATCCAGCAAAAATTCCAGCACAGTCAAAGTTCCTGGTCTTCACACTTCACAATGTCACTGTTGGACTTGGCACTTTTTGCAGGGTCCTCCCTGAACTTTTTGCCTTCCTCCTGGTATTTTTTCCGACCTGGTGTTAGTGGTTTTAGGACTCTGGGTACTTTATCACTTCTGTCCAGTGTAAAGTGCATGTGCTCTCTATGGTAAACGTGGTAAGATTGGCCTACACCTGATTGGCGTATTTAATTTACCTATCAGTCCCTTGTAAAGTGGTATCTCATATACCCAGGGCCAGTAAATTAAATGCTACTGGTGGGCTTGCAGCGCTGCTTGCGCCACCTACCAAAGTAGCCTTTCAAACCTGTCTCAGGCCTCTGCCATTGCAGGGCCTGCGCGCGCAGTTTACAGCCGCTGTGACGTGGCACATAAAGTGGGTGCAACGTCTGTGACTCCCCTTTTACTACATATTAGTCACCCTTAACCCCTTCGCTGCTAGGCCTTTTCCCCTCCTGTGCTAAGCCTTTTTTTGGCTATTTGGGGTAGTTCGCGCTTAGGCCCCTGTAACCTTTTGACCAGATAAGGTATCCATGCCAAATTTGCGTCCTTTTTTTCCAACATCATGGGGATTCTAAAGGTACCCAGGGTTTGTGGATTCCCCTGGAGGGGACCCAGAAATTAGCCAAAATACAGCTAAATTTTGTTTTTTGGGGGAAAAATGCGAAAAAGGGCTACAGATGAAAGCATCTGGTTTTTTCCCTGCAAATGGCATCAAAAAAGGGGTTGTGGTGCTGAAAGCACCATCTTCCCAGCTTTCAGGGACAAGCAGACTTTTGTCAGCAACCAAAATTTTGTACACAGTTTTGGCATTTTTCTGGGACATAGCCTATTTTTGCTATTTTTTGTGCTTTCAACCTCCTTCCAGTTAATGGTAGAAATGGGTATGAAAGCAATAATGGATCCTGGAAAGCCATACATTTCTGAAAAGTAGACATAATTCTGAATTCAGCAAGGGGTCATTTGTGTAGATCCTTCAAGTTTTCTTTATAGAAACAAACAGTTAAATATAGGACAAATTGAAAGTTAGTTGAAAAAAACAGCCATTTGTGTCAACGTTTTCACCTGTAACTTCTTCCAATTGTGACAGCTATTTGAAAACAATATACCATTACATCCGCTGGACCATTCTGGTTGTGGTGATATATAGGACTTGTAGGTTCACCAAGAACCCGACGAAACCAGAGCCAATAACTGAGCAGCGTCTTGCAATGGTTTTTTATTATGTCCCGGGTATATAGCAATTATTCTGGAAATATGTATACATGGAAAAATCGGTATGAAAGACACCTATGTATTTCTGAAATGGGAACAAAATAGAGTTTAGAAACAGTAGATATTTGCACATTTCCGAAATTGGGAGTACCCATACTAGCATGAGAATTATAGGTCATTTTTCAAAATGACTTCTTTTTACACATTGTCTTTCATTTGGAAGGCAGAAATGCATCGAAAGTCAATAGATAAAAAACAGTTGCTCTACAATTTTGTGTTACCCTAAGTCTCCCGATAAAAATGGTACCTCACTTGTGGGGGTAGGCCTAGTGCCCGCGACAGGAAACGGACCAAAACGCAACGTGGACACACCACATTTTCACAGTGAAAAATGACCCTTTTTTTGCAAAGTGCCTAGCTGTAGTTTTTGAACCCTAGCTCTGCCGGCACCTAGGGAAACATAGCAAACCTATATATTTTTGAAAACTAGACACCCAAGGGAATCCAGGATGGGGTGACTTGACTGGCTCTCACCTGGTTCTGTTACCCAGAATCCCTTACAAACCTAAACAATTGTCCAAAAAAAACACATTTTCCTCACTTTTCTGTGGTGGAAAGTTCTGGAATCTGTGTGGATCCACAAAATTCCACCCACCCCGCATTCCCCAAAGTCTTTCGAGAAAAACAGTACCCCACTTGTGGGGGTAGGCCTAGTGCCCGTGACAGGAAACGGCCCAAAGCGCAACGTGGACACACCACATTTTCACAGTGAAAAATTACCCTTTTTTTGCAAAGTGCCTAGCTATAGTTTTTGAACCCTAGCTCTGCCGGCACCTAGGGAAACCTAGAAAACCTATACATTTTTGAAAACTATACACCCAGGGGAATCCAGGATGGGGTGATTTGACTGGCTCTCACCAGGTTCTGGTACCCAGAATCCCTTGCAAACCTAAAAGAATTGTAAAAAAAAACAAATTTTCCTCACTTTTCTGTGGTGGAAAGTTCTGGAATCTGCGTGGATCCACAAAATTCTACCCACCCCGCGTTCCCCAAAGTCTTCTGAAAACAATGGTACCTCACTTGTGTGGGTAGGCCTAGTGCCCGCGAAAGGAAACGGCCCAAAATGCAACGTGGGCACACCACATTTTCACAGTGAAAAATTAACCTTCTTTTGCAAAGTGCCTAGCTGTAGTTTTTGAACCCTAGCTCTGCCGGCACCTAGGGAAACCTAGCAAACCTATACATTTTTGAAAACTAGACACCCAGAGGAATCCAGGATGGGGTGACTTGACTGGCTCTCACCAGGTTCTGGTACCCAGAATCCCTTGCAAACCTAAACAATTGTCAAAAAAACCACATTTTCCTCAATTTTCAGTGGTGGAAAGTTCTGGAATCTGCGTGGATCCACAAAATTCCACCCACCCCGCGTTCCCCAAAGTCTTCCGAGAAAAATGGTACCTCACTTGTGTGGGTAGGCCTAGTGCCCGCGACAGGAAACAGCGCAAAACGCAACGTGGACACACCACATTTTCACAGTGAAAAATGACCCTTTTTTTGCAAAGTGCCTAGCTGTAGTTTTTGAACCCTAGCTCTGCCGGCACCTAGGGAAACCTAGCAAACCTATACATTTTTGAAAACTAGACACCCAGGGGAATCCAGGATGGGGTGACTTGGCTGGCTTTCACTAGGTTCTGGTACCCAGAATCCCTTGCAAACCTAACAAATTGTCAAAAAAAACACATTTTCCTCACTTTTCTGTGGTGGAAAGTTCTGGAATCTGTGTGGATCCACAAAATTCTACCCACCCCGCGTTCCCCAAAGTCTTCTAAGAAAAATGGTACCTCACTTGTGTGGGTAGGCCTAGTGCCCATGACAGGAAACAGCGCAAAACGCAACGTGGACACACCACATTTTCACAGTGAAAAATGACCCTTTTTTTGCAAAGTGCCTAGCTGTAGTTTTTGAACCCTAGCTCTGCCGGCACCTAGGGAAACCTAGCAAACCTATACATTTTTGAAAACTAGACACCCAGGGGAATCCAGGATGGGGTGACTTGACTGGCTCTCACCAGGTTCTGGTACCCAGAATCCCTTGCAAACCTAAAAATTGTCCAAAAAACACATTTTCCTCACTTTTCTGTGGTAGAAAGTTCTGGAATCTGCGTGGATCCACAAAATTCCACCCACCCCGCATTTCCCAAAGTCTTCAGAGAAAAATGGTACCTCACTTGTGTGGGTAGGCCTAGTGCCCGCGGCAGGAAACAGCGCAAAACGCAACGTGGACACACATTTTCACAGTGAAAAATGACCCTTTTTTTGCAATGTGCCTAGCTGTAGTTTTTTAACCCTAGCTCTGCCGGCACCTAGGGAAACCTAGCAAACCTATACATTTTTGAAAACTAGACAACCAGGGGAATCCAGGATGGGGTGACTTGACTGGCTCGCACCAGGTTCTGTTACCCAGAATCCCTTGCAAACCTAATTTTTTTTTTTTTAAACACATTTTCCTCACTTTTCTGTGGTGGAAAGTTCTGGAATCTGCATGGATCCACAAAATTCCACCCACCCCGCGTTCCCCAAAGTCTGTGATAGGCAATTTTGATGTCGCCTCAGTACGTTTTGGGCCCTTGCCTGTCGCGGGTACTTGGGCCTCCCACCCGAGTGAGGCACCATTTTTATCGGGCGACCTGGGCGAATGCTGGGTGGTAGGAAATTTGTGTCAGCCCGGTGATGCCACAACTTTCCCACACACAAATGTGTGAAAAAAGTGATTTTTTCAGCACAATTTCAGGTTTGCAGGGGATTCTGGGTAAGAAAACGTTGGGGGAGCCACGCAAGCCATACCTCCCTGGAATCCCCCGGGTGTCTAGGTTTCAGAAATGTATGGGTTTGGTAGGTTTCCCTAGGTGGCCGCCGAGCCCCGGGCCAAAAGTCATGGGACCCCCTTGCAAAACCAGGTCGTTTTGTGATAGGCAATTTTGATGTCGCCTCAATATGTTTTGGGCCCTTGCCTGTCGCGGGTACTTGGGCCTCCCACCCGAGTGAGGCACCATTTTTATCGGGAGACCTGGGCGAATGCTGGGTGGTAGCAAATTTGTGTCAGCCCGGTGATGCCACAACTTTCCCACACACAAATGTGTGAAAAAAGTGATTTTTTCAGCACAATTTCAGGTTTGCAGGGGATTCTGGGTAAGGAAACGTTGGGGGAGCCACGCAAGCCATACCTCCCTGGAATCCCCTGGGTGTCTAGTTTTCAGAAATGTGTGGGTTTGGTAGGTTTCTCTAGGTGGCCACTGAACCCCGGGCCAAAAAGTCATTGGACCCCCCTTGCAAAACCAGGTCGTTTTGTGATAGGCAATTTTGATGTCGCCTCAATACGTTTTGGGCCCTTGCCTGTTGCGGGTTCTTGGGCCTCCCACCCGAGTGAGGCACCATTTTTATCGGGAGACCTGGGCGAACGCTGGGTGGTAGGAAATTTGTGTCAGCCCGGTGATGCCACAACTTTCCCACACACAAATGTGTGAAAAAAGTGATTTTTTCAGCACAATTTCAGGTTTGCAGGGGATTCTGGGTAAGAAAACGTTGGGGGATCCATGCAAGCCATACCTCCCTGGAATCCCCGGGTGTCTACTTTTCAGAAATGTGTGGGTTTGGTAGGTTTCTCTAGGTGGTCGCCGAGCCCCGGGCCAAAAAGTCATGGGATCCCACTTGCAAAACCAGGTCGTTTTGTGATAGGCAATTTTGATGTCGCCTCAATACGTTTTGGGCCGTTCCCTGTCGCGGGTACTTGGGCCTCCCACCCGAGTGAGGCACCATTTTTATCGGGAGACCTGGGGGAACGCTGGCTGGTAGGAAATTTGTGTCAGCCCGGTGATGCCACAACTTTCCCACACACAAATGTGTGAAAAAAGTGATTTGTTTCAGCAAAATTTCAGGTTTGCAGGGGATTCTGGGTAAGAAAACTTTGGGGTATCCACGCAAGCCATACCTCCCTGGAATCCCCCGGGTGTCTAGTTTTCAGAAATGTGTGGGTTTGGTAGGTTTCCCTAGGTGGCCGCCGAGCCCCGGGCCAAAAAGTCATGGGACCCCCCTTGCAAAACCAGGTCGTTTTGTGATAGGCAATTTTGATGTCGCCTCAATACGTTTTGGGCCCTTGCCTGTCGCAGGTACTTGGGCCTCCCACCCGAGTGAGGCACCATTTTTATCGGGAGACCTGGGCAAACGCTGGGTGGTAGGAAATTTGTGTCAGCCCGGTGATGCCACAACTATCCCACACACAAATGTGTGAAAAAAGTGATTTTTTCAGCAAAATTTCAGGTTTGCAGGGGATTCTGGGTAAGAAAACGTTGGGGGATCCACACAAGCCATACCTCCCTGGAATCCCCCGGGTGTCTACTTTTCAGAAATGTGTGGATTTGGTAGGTTTCCCTAGGTGGCCGCCGAGCACGGGCCAAAAACCCAGGTGACCCCCCTTGCAAAACCAGGTCGTTTTGTGATAGGCAATTTTGGTGTCGCCTCAATACGTTTTTGGCCTTTGCCTGTCGCGGGTACTTCTGCCTCCCACACGAGTGAGGCACCATTTTTATCGGAAGACCTGCGGGAACGCTGGGTGGTAGGAAATTTGTGTCAGCCCCGTGATGCCACAACTTTCCCACACAAAAATATGTGGAAAAAGTGATTTTTTTCAGCTAAATTTGAGGTTTGCAGGGGATTCTGGGTAAGAAAACGTTGGGGGATCCACGCAAGCCATACCTCCCTGGAATCCCCCGGGTGTCTAGTTTTCAGAAATGTGTGGGTTTGGTAGGTTTCCCTAGATGGCCGCCGACCCCGGGGCCAAAAACCCAGGTAACCCCCGTGCAAAACCAGATTGGTTTGTGATAGGTAATTTTGATGTCGCCTCACTAGGTTTTGGGCCCTTGCCTGTCGCGGGTACTTGACCCACCCACACAAGTGAGGTACCATTTTTCTCAGAAGACTTTGGGGAATGCGGGGTGAGTGGAATTTTGTGGATCCACACAGATTCCAGAACTTTCCACCACAGAAATGTGAGGAAAATGTGTTTTTTTATTCACATTTTGAGGTTTGCAAGGGATTCTGGGTAACAGAACCTGGTGAGAGCCAGTCAAGTCACCCCATCCTGGATTCCCCTGGGTGTCTAGTTTTCAAAAATGTACAGGTTTGCTAGGTTTTCCTATGTGCCGGCTGCGCTAGGGCCGAAAATCCACAGGTAGGTATATTACTAAAAACAAATCCGTGCCTAGTCGGCTTTCTGCCGCCCTGGGGGGGATATCGGGGGGTGGGGCTGCCCCGATATGCCCCCAAGGGGGGCAGAAACACTGTGGCTATTTTTTTGGGGGTTAGGGGCATTGGTATGCCCATTCTGGGCAGCCCCCACACATAAAAAAGCCAGCGTAATTGTTGGCGTCATGTGGGCTTTTTGCCCCCCCGGGGGGGGGCAGATTGGGGGCTTCTGCCCCATCTTCCCCCCAGGGGGGGCAGAAAGGCTGTAATTGTTGCTGGTGGGGGGTCGGGCATTGGCATGCCCGTTTTGGGCAGCCCCCACCCTAATTAAAATTTGCCCAAAAAAATCTCTGGCGTCTAGTGGGCTTTTTTCCCCCCCGGGGGGGGGCAGGAAGGCTGTAATTTTGTGGGGGTGGGGGCATGGGCATGCCCGTTTTGGGCAGCCCCCACCCTAATTCAAATTTGCCCCAAAAAATCCCTGGCGACTAGTGGGCTTTTGCCCCCGGGAGTGCAGATTGGGGCTAATGCCCCCATCTGCCCCCCAGGGGGCAGAAATCTTATTAGACGCCAGGGATTCTCGAGCAAATTTTAATTAGGTGGGGTTGCTAAAGCGGGCATGCCAATGCCCCCACCCTAATTAAAATTTGCCAAAAAAATCCCTGGCGTCTACTGGGCTTTTTGCCCCCCCCCGGGGGGATGATTGGGGGCTAATGCCCCCATCTGCCCCCCAGGGGGGGCAGAAAGGCTGTAATTTTTGTGAGGGAGGGGTGGGGGCATTGACATGCCCATTTTGGGCAGCCCCCACCCTAATTCAGATTTGCCCCAAAATATCCCTGGCGTCTAGTGGGCTTTTTGCCCCCCGGGGGGGCAGAAATGCTGTAATAGTGGCAGGGGGTGGGGGCATTGGCGTGCCCGTTTCGGGCAGCCCCCACCCTAAAATAAATTGCGCGAAAAAAAATCCCTGGCGTCTACTGGGCTTTTTGCCCCCCCCGGGGGGATGATTGGGGGCTAATGCCCCCATCTGCCCCCCAGGGGGGGCAGAAAGGCTGTAATTTTTGTGAGGGAGGGGTGGGGGCATTGACATGCCCATTTTGGGCAGCCCCCACCCTAATTCAGATTTGCCCCAAAATATCCCTGGCGTCTAGTGGGCTTTTTGCCCCCCCGGGGGGCAGAAATGCTGTAATAGTGGCAGGGGGTGGGAGCATTGGCGTGCCCGTTTCGGGCACCCCCACCCTAAAATAAAATGCACCAAAAAAAATCCCTGGCGTTTAGTGGGCTTTCTTCCCCCCCCCCCCCGGGGGGGTAGATTGGGGGCTACTGCCCCATCTGCCCCCCAGGGGGGGCAGGAAGGCTGTAATTTTTGTGGGGAGGGGGTGGGGGCATGGGCATGACCATTTTGGGCAGCCCCCACCCTAATTCAAATTTGCCCCAAAAAAATCCCTGGCGACTAGTGGGCTTTTTTCCCCCCCAGCGGGGCAGATTGGGGGCTAATGCCCCCATCTGCCCCCCAGGGGGGGCAGAAAGTCCACTAGATGCCAGGGAGTTTTTGGGGAAAATTTTTATTAGGGTGGGGACTGCCCAAAATGGGCATGCCAATGCCCCCACCCTAATTAAAATTTGCCCATAAAATCCCTGGCGTCTACTGGGCTTTTTGCCCCCCCGGGTGGGCATATTTGGGGCTAATGCCCCCATCTGCCCCCCAGGGGGGGCTGAAAGGCTGTCATTTTTGCGGGGTTGGGTGGGGGCATGGGCATGCCCATATTGGGCAGCCCCCACCACAAATAATTTTTTTTTAAATCCCTGGCGTATAGTGGGCTTTTTGCCCCCCCAGGGGGGCAGAAAGGCTGTACATTTTGTGGGGTGGGGGCATGGACATGCCCTTTATGGGCAGCCCCCACCCTAATAAATTATGCGGCAAAAAAAAAATATCCCTGGGGTCTAGTCTGCTTTTTGCCCCCCTGGGGGGCAGATTGGGGGCTACTGCCCCATCTGCCCCCCAGGGGGGGCAGAAAGACTAAATCACACCAAAAAAAATTGGGGGGAGCAAAAGCCCTTGCCCAAGGGGCCGCTCCCCCCTCCCTGGTGTCTAGTGGGTGGATCCCTGCTTGGGGATCGCCCTCCTGGGGCGATCCCCAAGCAGGGATCCACTGGGGAGGGGTACCATTGGAAAGGGGAGATTCTCCCCTTTCTGGTTCCGTCATGAGCATAGGGGCACCAATGCTCATGACGGAACCATTCCGTCATGAGCATCGAAGGGGTTAAGGTAGGCCCTAGCTAGCCTGATGGGCAGGGTGCGCTGTAGGTAAAAGGTAGGACATGTGCCTTAACTATGGGGCATGTCCTGGTAGTGACAAACAGCGATTTTGGTTTTTCACTACTGTGAGGCTGCCCTCTCATAGGAATGCATTGGGAATTCCCTGATATGTGTTTCAGTGGTAATTCCTGACATGAGAGGTGTAGAGTGGTCAAGTTTGGCATCTTTGGAATAGTGGTAATAAATGCTGCGTAATGGTGTTCGCAGATTTATTATGACTAATTTAGAAATGCCACTTTTAGAAGTGGGCCTTTCTGTGTGCTATGTGTCTTTGTGCCTGCCTGTTGTGTATTGCATGTCTGGCTCTGGAGCGACAGGGGCTGGGGAGGTGCAGTGGCTCCAGGGGGGCTGGGTGAGTCAGCGATAGGCTAAATAGACCAATCTGCATTTGGAGTAGTGGGAGGAGTAGCACCTGGACCTGAATAGGGCTGTGCCTGCCTTACACAATGCCGGTTCCGCCCCGCTGTGGTGTGTCTGGGGCCAGGACCTACACTGAAAAAGGAGGTTGTTGTGCACTGTAAATCAAATGTTTAAGTGCCCCCCAAAACTGGTTTAGACCGGGCACAGAGCCCTGTGTCAGGGGGAGAACAAAGAACATAGGTGGTATAAGTATTGGGGCTGTGACCCCATGTAAGGAGGACCTGCTTGTAACTGACTAGGGGGGGAGAGCACTCTACAAGGAGGAACCGCCATGGGACCCAGTTGCTGCCCTCTGCTGGGAGGCCCTGCGTGCTGGCCTCCTGGTGGGAGTCTCAGGGACCCAAAAGACTCCAGGAGAAGAACTGGATGGTTCCTTACTTTTATTTTCTGCTACAAGGAAGAAAGTCTGCAGTAGTGCTGTGCTTCATCTAAGCCTGGCGCTTGGTTCCTCAAAGACAGCGCGTGGTGAGCGCTAGGTTCTTGACCCTATACGAGGGTCCCAGCAACAACGCGTGGAAAGTGTTGTTACTCCTTACTGGCATTGTTTGGAGCTGTGCCGCAGAGCGCGCTCTGGGAGCGCTGTGAGGCCGAGTGCCCAGGAGGAGGCTCGCTCCGTGTTGCCCGAGAAGAACACAAGTGGCAGGGAATCCCAGCCGGGGATTGCCCGACCGACGAAGAGGCCGGAAGTCAGGCAAGTCTGTGCCTGACCATGGGCGGGGCTATAGAGGAAAGGGAGAGCCCCGCGTGTTGCCAGGAAGCCGCCGGAGACTCCGCTCCGTAAGCCAGAGAGAGGAGAGAGGAAGTCAGGTGAGGGACGCCTGGTTGTGGGCGGGGCCGACGGAGGCTTCGCTCCGTGCCCTACGGCCCGTGTTTCGTTTTCCCTTTTTGCTGCAGGGCGATTGCACCGCATGGTTGCGGGCCGCCCCAGAGTGAGGAACCAGGGCGAAACCTTGACGGAGGCCCCTGGGGGAAATTGCTCCACATTTCTGGCCTGATCGCAGCTGCGCCGCAAGATCGCGGGCAGCTGAATTCTCCCCACAGCACAAACGAGAGGAGACATGGGTGAGTTGCACCCCGCCCCCAGATTACTTTGCGGATCTTTTGGGGGCATTGTTTTGGCTGCGTCTGCAGCTAGGGGGCTAGTGGAAGTTTGTGTCCAGAAGGAAGGGACACGCAGATTAGGGAGCCCTGACTTTGTGGGACAGAGGCCATTGCAGGGAAGCCCAAGACCAGTAGCGGCTCGTGGAGGGAGTGCCGCGGGGCGGTGGGGCGGGGGAGGAGCAGGGTGGGGGGTAGTAAACTACGGCATACGGCCGAACAGAGGTAAGTAAACAAATAAATAAATAAAACGAATTTCTTTGCGCGCACTGCATCGCATTTGGCAATGCAGCGCGCGCAATGAAATTCGTTTTATTTATTTATTTGTTTACTCACCTCTGTTCGGCCGTATGCCATAGTTTACTACCCCCCACCCGGCTCCTCCCCCGCCCGCCCCGCCCCACCGCCCCACGGCACTCCCTCCACGAGCCGCTACTGCCCAAGACGGGCCCCCGAGGTGCAGGCCAGTCGGCCTGGTGTTCACCTAGTGTTTTGGCTGGGCGTACGGCCCTGGGGTGATGTGTGCACTTTATCAGTGTTACTGTGGTGCACTGGGGCTAATTTAGGATGTATGCCTAATATGATTTATGCATAATGTGTTTATGTTAAGTGCCTCTGGCCATTAGCTACGGGTTGGTTGTGATTTTCACTACTTGTGTGTTCTAATGGTTATGACAGTGGCCCGATTGGCCCTGTATTGTATATAATCCCCTTTAAAGTGATACCTAGTGCCAGATGGCACAGTTGTATATATATATATGTGATTATGCTCTAATGTGTTTTATGAGTAATACAAAGGCTATTTTAATATAACCTTGTGTGGAGTTTCTTTTGTGGTGTGCCTAGTGTGTCGCTGCCGTGTGAGTGTGTTGCGCAAACACTTTACACATTGCCTCTGGGATAGGCCTGACTGCTTGTGCCAAGCTACCAAGGGGGTGAGCAGGAGTTATCTTCAGTGTGTAACTCCCTTACACGGACAGGAGTGGTGGTTTCTGTCTGGCTTGGGCGCTTGCCCTAGCCAACCAGAAATCCCATTTCTAACAGTTATTCAACAAACTCTCCTCTTCCTGCAAAGTAAACAGGACAGAGAAAATGCACACTTTTAAAACCTTGGGCTAACCACATGCCCCTACACTCTTAACCCTGTAGAAAAGGGTGAAACCTTGGGATAAACACATGCCTCTACACCCTTAACCCCTTAGAAAGGGTGAAACCTTGGGATAAACACTTGCCCCTACACCCTTAACCCCTTAGGATGGATGGTAAAAATCACACATCTTATCACTGTCACTCAACCAACACGTTACACTCCAGGACCAACACGTCACAACATGGTCACACTTTAGAACCACCATATCACCATACCAACACTCCCTATTCTGCATACTTGACATGACTGGGAAGAGAATTAAGCATGGCATTAAATACATAAACTGAGGTAACACATCAAGAAACCTCCACTCCGGTGAGCGACCTCTCACCCGACATCCAAACCTGAATACTAACAATAAGACCAACAGGAACAGTTCAATCCCTCCCAGTTGCTACATGAGGATGAGTTGCAGTTCAGCTCCTTCAAAACAGCTCCGATATGTGACCCACGAATGTGGTAACCTCCTTCTTCAGCATCAAATGCTTGGACCTCTACTGCCCAAATTGAGGTAGTTCTGTTGCGATAATCATTCTTCCTCAAAATGTGAAAGTCACTCACCACTGGACAAATCCCAGAGAAAATTCAACAAAGTCTCACCTCCATAACAGGGAGCCACTGTAATCATGTCTGGTTCCAATAAAGATAAGCGGCAACTTACACTGATGCCAATATTCACTAACAGTTTGAGCCAGCATCTGAACACAGGTAAAACTCACGCTACCAGTTCGCTCACTTCACAACTTGCAGCATTATTTGTATCACAGCGCTGTCTGTTCACTCCCCTCCGGCATGACTAGCCAAACCATGAACTCTTCTTGTACATACCAACTTCAATATTGTTGATAACAAAGTCTCTCTCTAGATCTGCTGCACACAGTACGCTGGCATGTTCAATTGCCCTGGACTACAGGCTGTCTGATGTACATAGACAATGGTGGGGCTACCAGGCTCAATTCTTCCTTACAGGCCTCAAACTCTTTTTCTTTGTAATACTCTAGTTTCTTCGTAGTTTCTTGAATTTTTCTTAATTTCTTGTTCTTTTCTGCTCGTCGCCAGTGCTACAATCAAGGATATAGTCTAGTAGGTTATAAAAGATGTAGGTTTATTAGGTTCAGACCAGGTTACAAGTAAATCAGGTAGAGCCTCACCAGGAGCAGCATCCTACTGCTCAGCCCTTGCGGTCTGCTGTGAAGAGGTCATGTTCTTCACCTGCCCACGTTACATAAAGTGTACCTTAGCGCATCCACGCAGTTTGTGGGTTTTAGGTGCACCAACTGCCAGCCTGCTTACACTCGTACACACCCCAGACATGACCGGAGCCACCATGCTGCTGATTTTCCAGCTCAATTTGAGGTCAGTGTCGCTTGCATATCGTTCTCACAGTTTTCATCTTTGTCTGCGCTCTCACTTCCACGGTTATACTCCAACTTCTCTCATGCCCCTTTCAACTTTAACTTGCACATTTCCCACAGGTCAAAGTGATTCTGCCATCTTTGCTCCCTGTGCATTGTTTTAGGACAATTCTAATTTAGGATCTACCACTACTGACTCTGGTGCCCTATCTAATGTTCTGTCCACTCCTCTTAAGACTTTATTCAATACTGAAGTTACCTGTTAAATCTCTACTTTATTTCAGCTCTCTCTTGAGATACTGCTTTCCCCTTAAGCTCTGGTCATCATCTACACTGCTGTCTTACTAATGCTCACTCTCTCAAGAAACATGCGCTTGATATACATGGCTCGATTCTGGATTATAACTTTGATGTCCTATTTATCAACGAATCCTGGACTCATGCCACCTCTGCACCTGACCTTGCAAGTGCCACCCACCCCCTTTATCTCTCGCTTCACCTTTCTCATTCAGAGATGAGTGGGGACAGATTGGTGATCATCCATAAGCAGTCACTTGCATACCTATTGGTTCCAGGATCACAACTGTCTCCCTCTTGCTTACTTTTCAGTCTACTAATCTATTGCCGGACATGCTCCATGTCCATTTTATTACAGATGTCTTTGATTTTCTAACTCCCTTACTTCTTGGGCCTTCATTTAGTGGTGGATTGTAATTTTTAGAAATAGTGGAGGGGGCATTGCCTGGCACACATGTGCACACAAACTTCCATCATTTCACTCACAAGCACACACATACTTTTAGTCACCCATCCACAAGCACACTCACGCACACCCATCCATTCACAAGCTCACGCACATACTCACCCACCCATCAACAAGCATACTCACTCACACACGTCCATTCACAAGCATGCATACATACTCACACCCACCATTCACGAGCACATAAATACATACACTTGCACACTTCCATGCACACATGGGCAAATACATATACATTGATACATACACGCATGCACCCAACCGTTCAATAAGCAGTTACAGGGCCACTGTGGTAAAGGCAGGGCCAGGAGGGAGAAGTACAAAGGAACCTGAAGGAGCTGGAGGCTTTGGTGAGGATAGGGAAATACTGAAGACCGCGCTGCTTCCACTCATTGGCTAACCTGGTCGTGGGTCAGCCAATGAGAGGAGGACCTTCCCTAACTAATCACAGAGTGGTGCTGGGTCAGTGAGATTTGCTGACCCCATCCTACTCTGTGACGAGGCGTCATTGAAAGACACTCAGCCCTATGCACTTCAGAGCTTAAACAAGAAGTGCCCAGGAATGACTATTGGTGGCGCTCCCTCTTGTCACAAGGGAGAGGGCCTCACAGGGCTTTTCTGGGCTGATAATGTCACTGCCCTCAGGGCTGTGAGATCTTCAGCCCAGAAAAGCTTGGTTAACACTGCCAGGTGCCTACACATTAGTGCATGTAAAGCACCTGGCTGCCTGATCCTGACATGATGAGTGTCTATCAGGCTGACCTTAGCTCGGTGACAGACACTCATCCTGTGTTGGAAAAGGGAGGAGGGTGCCACTGCATTAATTGTTGGGGATTTCAACTAACGGTTAGACTTGGGCACTTCACCGGACAGAGTTAGTCTTGTAGACTCATGCACTGTTCTTGGTCTTGTGAGAGGGTGGCTTGGTATATGCTGTCCACTAATTAAAGTGGGCACCTTGTACCTGTCCACATGACCCTTATGATGTATGAGGTCAAAGATAACCTTTAGAAAGCTATCCTAGTGGTAGCTGTGGAGAGCAGCCTTCAGGCTTAATCTTGAAGGAATGTAAAGCAGCTTGTTTTACCAGAGTATCACCTCCTGAATGACTAAATGAAAGGAGAATCACACAGTAGTGATATAAAAATATGTATTTATTAATATAACACTCTCTACTAATCTCTACATGAGATTAGAACATAACGCACACAATATAGAATCAATAGAACAGTTGTAAGTAGCACAATACACAGCGGGCTCCAGGGGGAGACCAAACCATATACTAAAAAAATGGTATAACAATCACGACTTGACTAGACACAGTGCCTAGAGCACGTAGAATCGCTGGGACCCCAAGGAACCACCCATGGCAGTGACACAGGGCGCCCACGGAGGACGGGTGCAGTGAGGAAACATGACCGCGTGCTCCGTGCAACTCTATGGGAAAGTCGTGGTTGGAAAGTTACAGTTTAAGGACACTTTTACGAGGACTTCAAGCAAACCCTTTGGAACATAAGAGGTTCTAGAGCCAACACACCAGTGAAAACCGAGGTACCCATGTTACCTATCCCAGAGGAGCCGGGTGCATAGGGGTCAAGTGATGTCGGAAACCTTCGTCGTTTTCAATGGGGGGCTGCAAAGAAGTACAGCTGCCAGGAAGGCGAAGAGTGTCTGGTGGAATCCAAGCCTGGATTCGAGGTAAGAGGAACCTGAAAGCAGAGGGGACAGAGTCTGGGTCACTTCAGGTGACCAGGGGCTTGGTAGTCGAATGCCCACCAATGTCGGGTGCTTCAGGTGAGAAGTAAGGATGCTTGCCTCTGCAGTCACGGGGACCAGGAGATGTCTACGATGACCAAAGTCCAGAGGTGAGCTGTCCCATGAAAGATGTTGAGTGCTGAGGGGTCAGTGTCCAGCTGGAGCACCAACAAGCCTTGGCAAATGCAACCCACGCAGGCAGAGGAAACAGGTTACGGTGTGGACCAGCAAGGTCCAGGAGACTCTCCAAGCAATAGGGAGTCAGGGCACATCTGGGGCAACCAGGGAAGCCCAAGAACAAACTAGATGACCCTCCCCAGGACCCACAGGCCAATGGACCAGGGATCACGAGGAGACCGCGAGCAAATTTACAAAGCACCAGCCCACAGAGCACTCGTGGAGTGGAGAATGGATATCTTCAGTGCAAATGTTGCTCAGAGTTGGGACTACACGGAGTCCAATGCACAAGCTCAGGGATTGCCAACAAGCATATGCACTTGCAAATAGACGTGGTTGCATGGCCCCCACGAGGGATACTGGTCTCAGAATCGCTGAGATGCCAGATCTACCTCGGGGACCTTCGGGAACCCACCTCATGTGTTGCAGAAATCTTCAGAGTCTGCAGGAGCTCTGGAGATGTAAGCCGGTCAGATGCGCTTAGGTGCCTGCTGCTGCAGGGGAGTAACTCCTTTACTCCAAGGGAGATTCTTCTGTCGTCCAGCGAAGTGTAGACCGTTGAAGTACTTGGTTTCTTTGCAGAGTCTTGTCCAGGTATAATCTAAAGTCCTGGAATCAGGTATCCCACTTTATACCGATGGGAAGGGGTTGGACGGACTCTGGGGACCCTCCTAGGGGAGGGGCAGGACAGAGGGGTGGCTACACCCATGTCCTTTGTCCAGTTTCGTACCAGAGCAGGAGCCAACGGCTCCCAGAACTGGTTCTGGCTGGACTATGCACAGGGACACCAAATGTGCCCCCAGTGCAGACTTTCTGGCACTCTCAGAGTGCACCCACCCAGCCCCAATACACTAAATCCTGTCTGGGAGGTGGTCACACCTCCCTGTGACAGGATGCCTATTGTCATGCCTTCCTCTGCTCGAGCTTGGCTCAGCAGCAGGAGAGCAGAATCGTGTCTGTGGCTGGCAGCATCCATTTTGTGCTTCCCAGGTCGTGAAAGCTGGTACCGGGTAGACCGTTGACCCACAGTAGTGGTTCTAGAAGGGAGAAATCATACCTCCCACACCAGTTACTGGTGTGGAGGTATGATTCCAAGGTGTTTGACACCAAACACAACATATTTCTAAGCAGCCGTTTTAAAGTTAGCATTTACCGCGAGGTTATAATGCCACTTTACTGACAACCCCGGGGAATGGTCTCCGAAGGCTGCAGAGGGGCTCTGCTCATGCAGGGGCACCCTCTCACGTAAAACCCAGCACCCTGCCTTCAGGATTGATAAGGCCTACCTTAGGGGTCACCGATAGGTTTTTAAGTGTAGTGATTTAGATAGATATAGTGAACCTATATCTAAGTAAGTGGTGCAAGCACCAGCTTACATAGGCTGCTGTAGCAGACCTGTGGTGCCATTTTGAATGGCCTCTCATAGGTGGCATAATACATGCTTCAGCCCATGGGAGGCCTCTGGGGTACCTATGCCCTGGGTACATGGTGTACCATATACTAGGGACTTATAAGGGTACCCCAGTATCCAATCTGGAGTGTACCTAAAGTACATGCATAACCAATTTAGGGAGAAAGCAGATAGACTGGGGTCCTTATTAGCAGGATCCCAGTCAGACTAGTCAAAAACAGGGAGACATCAGCAAAAAGTGGGGGTAACCATAAGAAGCAGATCCTACTCTCCTACACAACCCCCCCCAAACGTAAGGACATTAAACTAACCTTTACCAGTTGAGTCTTCATGTTCTAAGTGGAAATATCTGGAGAGTCCATCTGCATTGGCATGGTTACTCCCAGGTCTATGTTCCACTGTATAGTCCATCCCCTGTAGGGAAATGGAACACCTCAAAAGTTTGGGGTTTTCACCCTTCATGTGTTTTAGCCATAAGAGGGGCTTATGGTCTGTCTGAACAATGAAGTGAGTGCCAAACAAGTATGGCCTCAGCTTCTTCAGAGCCCAAACCACAGGAAAGGCTTCCCTCTCAATAGCTGACCAACGTTTCTCTCTGGGGGTCAGCCTTCTGCTAATGAAAGCTACTGGCTGATCCTGACCCTCTTCATTCAATTGTGATAACACAGCCCCTACCCCCAATTCAGATGCATCAGTTTGAACAATGAATGGTTTGGAATAATCAGGACTTTGCAAAATGGGAGCAGTGCACATGGCCTGCTTCAGGTCATCAAATGCCTTTTGACAGCTAACTGTCCACTGAACTTTCTTAGGCATTCTTTTGGAAGTTAAGTCATTTAAAGGGGTCACTATGGATCCATATCCTTTGACAAGCCTCCTGTAGTACCCAGTCAGGCCCAAGAAAGCTCTGACCTGAGTCTGGGTAGTTGGAGCAACCCAGTCCATGATGGTCTGGATTTTGCTCTGCAATGATTGAACTTGCCCTCCACCCACAAGGTGGCCCAGGTACACAACCTTACTCTGCCCTATCTGGCACTTGGTGGCCTTGATAGTAAGGCCTGCTTTTTGCAGGGCCTCCAAAACATTTCTCAGGTGGACCAGGTGATCCTCCCAGGTGGAGCTAAAGACAGCAATATCATCTAGATAGGCTGCACTATAGGCTTCCAGACCTGTAAGGACTTTATTCACCAACTTTGGAAAAGTGGCAGGTGCATTCTTCAAGCCAAAAGGTATCACCACAAATTGGCAATGCCCACTAGGGGTTGAAAATGCTGTTTTTGGTTTTGCTTCATCAGCTAATCTGATTTGCCAGTAACCAGCTGTCAGGTCAAATGTGCTTAAGAACTTGGCTGAGGCCAAAGTATCAATCAGCTCATCTGCCCTTGGAATAGGGTGAGCATCAGTCCTAGTGACTGCATTGAGTCCCCTGTAGTCAACACAGAACCTCATCTCTCTCTTACCACCCTGGGTGTGAGGTTTTGGTACCAAGACTACTGGACTAGCCCAAGGGCTATCTGAGGGCTCAATCACTCCCAGTTCCAACATTTTCTGGACTTCAGTCCTGATACAGTCCCTGACATGGTCAGGTTGCCTGTAAATCTTATTTTTAACAGGCAGACTGTCACCTGTGTCCACCTCATGTGTACACCAGGTAGTCTGACTTGGAGTCAGTGAAAACATATGCCTGTACTGATTGAGGACCTTCCTGCAATCAGTCTGTTGCTGTTCAGTGAGGCTGCCTGCCAAGGCTACTCCATCTACTGAACCATCATCAGGGTTCTGTGAGAGGAGGTCAGGGAGTGGATCACTCTCTTCCTCCTGTCCCTCATCAGTTGCCATGAGCAAGCCCATGTCTGCCCTGTCCACATATGGCTTGAGCCTATTCACATGAAGCACCCTGTGGGGGCTCCTGGGAGTTCCAAGGTCCACCAGGTAGGTAACCTCTCCCTTTTGCTCAAGAATGGTATGGGGCCCACTCCACTTGTCTTAGAGAGCTGCTGGGGCCACAGGCTCCAACACCCATAGCTTATGTCCTGGCTGATACACAGTCAAAACTGCCTTTTGGTCATGCCAGGCCTTTTGCAATTGCTGGCTAGCCTCAAGGTTTTTGGATGCCTTCTTCATGTACTCAGCCATCCTGGAGCGGAGACCAAGTACATAGTCCACTATGTCCTGTTTAGGTGGTTTGAGAGGTAACTCCCATCCCTCCTTAACCAAACATAAGGGACCCCTAACTGGGTGTCCAAACAGAACTTCAAAAGGGCTGTAGCCAACCCCCTTCTGAGGAACCTCTCTGTAGGCAAAAAGAAGGCAGGGCAAAAGGATATCCCATTTTCGCCTGAGCTTGTCAGGGAGAACTTTTATCATGCCCTTTAGGGTTTTGTTGAATCTTTCAACTAAACCATTGCATTGTGAGTGATAGGGTGTGGTGAATTTGAGGTTCACTCCACACTCCTTCCACATAGCAGTCAGGTAACCAGACATGAAGTTTGCACCTCTATCTGATACCACCTCCTTAGGGAAACCCAATCTGGAAAAAATTCCCAGGAGGGACCTTGCCACAGCAGGAGCTGTGGTGGTCCTAAGGGGTATTGCTTCTGGATACCTAGTGGCATGGTCCACCACCACTAGTATGAATCTGTGTCCAGATGCAGTTGGAGGATCCATGGGACCAACAATGTCAATCCCAACCCTCTCAAAGGGAACCCCCACCACAGGTAGTGGTATCAGGGGGGCCTTTGTAGTGCTACCTGCCTTACCACTGGCTTGGCAAGTGATACAGGAGCGACAAAACTCCTTTGTGTCTTCTGACATGTGAGGCCAGTGAAAGTGAGGGACAATTCTGTCCCAGGTCTTGCTTTGGCCTAAGTGTCCTGCTAATGGGATATCATGTGCCAGTGTTAATAGGAAGCCCCTAAACTTCAGAGGTATAACCAACCTCCTGGTAGCACCAGGCTTGGGGTCTCTACCCTCTGAGTATAGGAGTCCATCATCCCAGTAGATCCTGTGAGACCCACTGGCACTCCCAGCAGCCTCAGCAGCAGCTTGCTGCCTGAGGGGTTCAAGAGAGGGGCAGTTCAGCTGCTCCTGGCTCAGATCTGCCCTGGAAGGGCCCCCTGTCCCCAAGAACTCAACCTGGTCAGGTTCAAGTTCCTCTGAGACAGTTTCTTCTTCAGGACTAAGATCAGCTCCCTCAAGAGACTGATCCTCACTCTGAGGCAGGGGGGAAGACACTGCCTTACCCCTACTGCTCCTTCTCTTGGAAGGCACCTGGTCCATTATTCCATGATCCAGGGACTGTTCAGTGGAAGACATTTTTACCTGTGACCTAGTCATGGCAAACACATCTGCAGGGATGTCCAGCATTTCTGCATGTGTCCTGAGTTCCACTTCAGCCCAAGCTGAAGTTTCCAAATCATTGCCCAATAAGCATTCTACAGGGAGGTCAGAACTTACCACAACCTTCTTAGGGCCAGTTACCCCTCCCCAGGTGAAATTCACAATTGCCAAGGAATGGTCTGTCCTGACATTGCTTGCATTGGTCACTTGGTACATCTCACCAAGTATGATCTGGTTAGGGCCCACAAGCTCTTTTGTCACCATGGTGACACTTGCACCTGTGTCCCTGTATGCCATGGCCTCCTTACCATTGATTAAAGGCTGTTGTCTGTATTTGCCCAGGTTACTGGGACTTACAAATAAGGAGGCAATATCCATGCCTCCATCACAGACTAAAACAGCCTGAGTTGGAATCCTGACTAGGCCAGAATCCATCTCAGGTCCCAAGGTTAACCCTACTATACCCTTGTTCTGTGTACCACCACTTGAAACTGAGCTAGGGGGAACAGTTGCCTTAGGGTCAGTGGTGGTAGGAGGAGAATCCTTGGCCCTTGGACAATTGGCATCTTTTGTCCAATGGGTCTTCTCTTTACAGATATGACACCAAGGTTTCTTTTTGCCTTTACCCTTGTTTGATTGTGACTTCCCCCCAGATGCAGGTTTTTGGGGCCCTTGTGAAGACTTCTGGTCTTTACCCTTATCCCCACCCTTATCAGTGGTCTTAGCATCTGGTTTCTTAGAGTCACCACCTTGGTTCTGAGCTTTCTGCTTCACCCTGGTTCTGACCCATTTGTCTGCCTTCTTTCCCAATTCTTGGGAAGAGGTCAGATCAGAGTCAACCAGGTACTGATGCAACAACTGATTTTGGCAATTATTAAGGATCTGCTCCCTCATAATTAAATTGAACAATCCTTTAAAATCATTCACTTTACTGCCAAGTAACCAGCCTTCCAGAGCCTTAGTAGCACAATCTACAAAGTCTACCCAGTCTTGAGTCTGAGTCTTCTGGGTGTCTCTGTACTTAATCCTGTATTGCTCAGTGGTTAAGCCAAACCCATCTATGAAAGCACTCTTCAAGACTGAGTAATTGTCAGCATCCTCTTCTCTAACAGTGAGGAGCTTATCTCTACCTTTGTCAGCAAAGGAGAGCCACAAGATAGCTGCCCACTGCTCCTGAGGGACCCTCTGTACCTTACAGGCCCTTTCCAGTGCAGTTATCCATTTGTGGATGTCATCCCCACTTTGGTAGGGAGGGACTATCTTGTTCAGGTTCCTATGTTCATGAGTATACTAACATTTAGAAAGCTATCCTAGTGGTAGCTCTGGAGAGCAGCCTTCAGGCTTAATCTTGAAGGAATGTAAAGCAGCTTGTTTTACCAGAGTATCACCTGCTGAATGACTAAATGAAAGGAGAACCACACAGTAGTGATATAAAAATATGTATTTATTAATATAACACTCTCTACTAATCTCTACACGAGATTAGAACATAAAGCACACAATATAGAATCAATAGAACAGTTGTAAGTAGCACAATACACAGGGGGCTCCAGGGGGAGACCGAACCATATACTAAAAAAATGGTATAACAATCACGACTTGACTAGACACAGTGCCTAGAGCACGTAGAATCGCTGGGACCCCAAGAAACCACCCAAGGCAGTGACACAGGGTGCCCACGGAGGACGGGTGCAGTGAGGAAACACGACCGCGTGCTCCGTGCAACTCTATGGGAAAGTCGCGGTTGGAAAGTTACAGTTTAAGGACACTTTTACGAGGACTTCAAGCAAACCCTTTGGAACATAAGAGGTTCTAGAGCCAACACACCAGTGAGTACCGAGGTACCCGTGTTACCTATCCCAGAGGAGCCGGGTGCATAGGGGTCAAGTGATGTCGGAAACCTTCGTCGTTTTCAATGGGGGGCTGCGAAGAAGTACTGCTGCCAGGTAGGCGAAGAGTGTCTGGTGGAATCCAAGCCTGGATTCGAGGTAAGAGGAACCTGAAAGCAGAGGGGACTGAGTCTGGGTCACTTCAGGTGACCAGGGGCTCGGTAGTCAAATGCCAACCGATGTCTGGTGCTTCAGGTGAGAAGTAAGGATGCTTGACTCTGCAGTCACGGGGACCAGGAGACGTCTACAATGACCAAAGTCCGGAGATGAGCTGTCCCATGAAGGATGTCGAGTGCTGAGGGGTCAGTGTCTGGCTGGAGCACCAATAAGCCTCGGCAAATGCAACCCACACAGGCAGAGGAAACAGGTTACGGTGTGGACCAGCAAGGTCCAGGAGACTCTCCAAGCAATGGGGAGTCAGGGCACATCTGGAGCAACCAGGGAAGCCCAAGAACAAATGAGATGACCCTCGCCATGACCCACAGGCCAACGGACCAGGGATCGCGAGGAGACCTCGAGCGAATATACAAAGCAACAGCCCACAGAGCACTCGTGGAGTGGAGAACGGATATCTTCGGTGCAAATGTTGCTCGGAGTCGGGAATACACGTAGTCCAATGCACAAGCTCAGGGATTTCCAACAAGCATATGCACTTGCAAATAGACACGGTGCACAGGGGTACGGGTTGCACGGCCCCCACGAGGAATACTGGTCTCAGACTCGCTGAGAGGTCAGATCTACCTCGGGGACCTTCGGGAACCCACCTCCTGTGTTGCAGAAATCTTCGGAGTCCGCAGGAGCACTGGAGATGCAAGCCGGTCAGATGCGCTTAGGTGCCTGCTGCTGCAGGGGAGTAACTCCTTTACTCCAAGGGAGATTCTTCTGTCGTCCTGCGAAGTGTAGACCGTTGAAGTACTTGGTTTCTTTGCAGAGTCTTGTCCAGGTATAATCTAAAGTCCTGGAATCAGGTATCCCACTTTATACCCATGGGAAGGGGTTGGACGGACTCTGGGGACCCTCCTAGGGGAGGGGCAGGACAGAGGGGTGGCTACACCCATGTCCTTTGTCCAGTTTCGCACCAGAGCAGGAGCCAACGGCTCCCAGAACTGGTTCTGGCTGGACTATGCACAGGGACACCAAATGTGCCCCCAGTGCAGACTTTCTGGCACTCTCAGAGTGCACCCACCCAGCCCCAATACACTAAATCCTGTCTGGGAGGTGGTCACACCTCCCTGTGACAGGATGCCTATTGTCATGCCTTCCTCTGCTCGAGCTTGGCTCAGCAGCAGGAGAGCAGAATCGTGTCTGTGTCTGGCAGCATCCATTTTGTGCTGCCCAGGTCGTGAAAGCTGGTACCGGGTAGACCGGTGACCCACAGTAGTGGTTCTAGAAGGGAGGAATCATACCTCCCACACCTGTTACTGGTGTGGAGGTATGATTCCAAGGTGTTTGACACCAAACACAACATATTTCTAAGCAGCCGTTTTAAAGTTAGCATTTACTGCGAGGTTATAATGCCACTTTACCTATATGTCTGGCTGCATCACTGACAACCCCGGGGAATGGTCTCCAAAGGCTGCAGAGGGGCTCTGCTCATGCAGGGGCACCCTCTCACGTAAAACCCAGCACCCTGCCTTCAGGATTGATAAGGCCTGCCATAGGGGTGACTGATAGGTTTTTAGGTGTAGTGATTTAGATAGATATAGTGAACCTATATCTAAGTAAGTGGTGCAAGCACCAGCTTACACAGGCTGCTGTAGCAGACCTGTGGTGTCATTTTGAATGGCCTCTCACAGGTGGCATAATACATGCTTCAGCCCATGGGAGGCCTCTGGGGTACCTATGCCCTGGGTACATGGTGTACCATATACTAGGGACTTATAAGGGTACCCCAGTATCCAATCTGGAGTGCACCTAAAGTACATACATAACCAATTTAGGGAGAAAGCAAATAGACTGGGGTCCTGATTAGCAGGATCCCAGTCAGACTAGTCAAAATCAGGGAGACATCAGCAAAAAGTGGGGGTAACCATGAGAAGCAGATCCTACTCTCCTACAGGTCTCTCCCAACTTGTAATTGCCCTACCCGTGAAGCAGGGCACACTCTTGATCTGATCTTGTCTTTTCCCAACCATGCTGCCTTTCTTCATTCCTCATGTTCATGTGGACAAAATAATGTTTTGTTTTGCCTCTCCAGCTTCCCCTTAGCAGGGGGTCCCCTTGTCTCTCCAGCCTCCCCTTAGCAGGGGGGCCCCTTGTCTCTCCAGCCTCCCCTTAGCAGGGGGGCCCCTTGCCGCCTCTCTAGCCTCCCCTTAGCAGGGGGTCCCCTTGTCTCTCCAGCCTCCCCTTAGCAGGGGGGCCCCTTGTCTCTCCAGCCTCCCCTTAGCAGGGGGGCCCCTTGCCGCCTCTCTAGCCTCCCCTTAGCAGGGGGTCCCCTTGTCGCTCCACTTCTGCCAGTGTATCCAGGGGGCCAGGATCACAGCTGTCTCCAGCACTGTGGCTCTGCTTCTGATTGTACTTAAGACGTCGCTGTGGTGCTCTTCAAAGGCAGTCACTCCTACTTTCTTCAGGAAGTGTAAGGATCCATAATTCCTCCTCTTCCTTCCACTCGCCACTGAGAAGGAGGGCAGGGCCTGTATATCTGCTCTATTGACAGTAAGTTGTGACCAGGCTAGGGAAGGCTTTCTGTTCAAGCTGTTGCTGGAAGCTGTTTTATTCATTGTAAAAGCACCACATATTTTTTTTTAAAACGTAACACTTACTTAACCTCTAACTTGGGTTTTGACTATTCTTACTAATGCCACCAGACGTAGAGGGATATAGCTGTCACACAGTTATAGCTCTCAGTGTTTCCTTCGATTATGCATATTTTGGGAAAGTGGGGACAAGTTGTGGCGTAATGGCCAAAGCTGCCGACTTCGGAGCTGGGAAACCAGGGTCGAGGCTCAGCGTCCGCACAACATCCTGTGATCCTGGGCAAATCACTTAATCGCTCCGTGCCTACCATAAATGAATGTGTTCTTAACTGGTGCTAATGATAAGCGCTGCTGTTGATGATTAAGTGCCTGTGCTGAGACCGGAAACCACCAGCTTACAAGCACTGATCCTGAACGACTTTAGCATCTATCCTAGGTTTATGTAACACAGACCGAAAAAGTAAAATATGCACAACAGCACAAAACACCAAAATATAATCACTACAAAGCCGGATCTAAAAACAAAAGTTGCTCTTTGAGTTGGACTGGAAAACAAACAAGCGTGCACCAGACTTCTGAAGAGGGAAGCGTGGCAACTAATGTTACAGGGGACTACTGTGCAGGGATGGATGCGGACTCACAGGCGGAGGACCTTACTACAAGCATGGAGACAGGACACACTTCTTGCTTCAGAATACAAGGTCACCGTTAGCCATACTGCAGCCACTGTCCTGATTGAAGTCTCTGTCCTAAACGCAGCCTTGGGCATGGTGGTAGTAGTCTTTGTCCTGAGTATAGCTTCTTTCCTGATGGTAGACTCTTTCCTCTTTCCATATGTTTGCCACAGTCCAGATGGTAGCCTCTGCGTCCAGATGATTGCTTCTGTCCTGGTGGTAGCCTCTATCCGCAGTCCTGGTGGTAGCCTCTGTGTCCAGGTGATAGCGTCTGTCCTGGTGGTAGCCTCTATCCTCTATCCATTTGTTAGCCACTGTCCTGATGGTAGTCTCTGTGTCCAGATGATAGCTTCTCTCCTGATGGTAGCCTCTGTGTCCAGATGATAGCGTCTGTCCTGGTGGTAGCCTCTATCCTCTATCCATTTGTTAGCCACTGTCCTGGTGGTAGCCTCTGTGTCCAGATGATAGCTTCTGTCCTGGTGGTAGCCTCTATCCTCTATCCATTTGTTAGCCACTGTCCTGGTGGTAGCCTCTATGTCCAGGTGATAGCTTCTGTCCTGGTGGTAGCCTCTATCCTCTATCCATGTGTTAGCCACTGTCCTGGTGGTAGCCTCTGTGTCCAGATGATAGCGTCTGTCCTGGAGGTAGCCTCTATCCTCTATCCATTTGTTAGCCACTGTCCTGGTGGTAGCCTCTGTGTCCAGATGATAGCCACAGTCCTGATGGTAGCCTCTGTGTCCAGATGATAGCGTCTGTCCTGGTGGTAGCCTCTGTGTCCAGATGATAACTTCTGTCCTGGTGGTAGCCTCTATCCTCTATCCATTTGTTAGCCACTGTCCTGGTGGTAGCCTCTGTGTCCAGGTGATAGCTTCTGTCCTGGTGGTAGCCTCTATCCTCTATCCATGTGTTAGCCACTGTCCTGGTGGTAGCCTTTGTGTCCAGATGATAGCGTCTGTCCTGGTGGTAGCCTCTATCCTCTATCCATGTGTTAGCCACTGTCCTGGTGGTAGCCTCTGTGTCCAGATGATAGCGTCTGTCCTGGAGGTAGCCTCTATCCTCTATCCATGTGTTAGCCACTGTCCTGGTGGTAGCCTCTGTGTCCAGATGATAGCGTCTGTCCTGGAGGTAGCCTCTATCCTCTATCCATTTGTTAGCCATTGTCCTGGTGGTAGCCTCTGTGTCCAGATGATAGCGTCTGTCCTGGTGGTAGCCTCTGTGTCCAGATGATAGCTTCTGTCCTGGTGGTAGCCTCTATCCTCTATCCATTTGTTAGCCACTGTCCTGGTGGTAGCCTCTGTGTCCAGGTGATAGCTTCTGTCCTGGTGGTAGCCTCTATCCTCTATCCATGTGTTAGCCACTGTCCTGGTGGTAGCCTTTGTGTCCAGATGATAGCGTCTGTCCTGGTGGTAGCCTCTATCCTCTATCCATTTGTTAACCACTGTCCTGGTGGTAGCCTCTGTGTCCAGATGATAGCCACAGTCCTGATGGTAGCCTCTGTGTCCAGATGATTGCTTCCTTCCTGATGGTAGCCTCTGTGTCCAGATGATTGCTTCCTTCCTGATGGTAGCCTCTGTGTCCAGATGATAGCCACAGTCCTGATGGTAGCCTCTGTGTCCAGATGATAGCTTCTGTCCTGGTGGTAGCCTCTGTGTCTAGATGATCACTTCTGTCCTGGTGGTAGAGGCTTTCCTGAATGCAGCCTCGGTCCAAATGGTCCTGGTTCCTACAGTCCTAGTGATAGCCTTGGCCATGTTGCTAGCAGTCTCTGTCCCGATAATATCTTCTGGCCTGCGGGTAGCGGATGTTCTGAGGGTAGATAAATCAGTGTCACGCTGTGGTTTTAAAAGACGGCAACCTGTAGTCATTCAGGGTAGGTCATTTACCGCCCATGGTTTATTCATGCGACAGTAGCAAGGGAGCAGGGCCACCTCTGTCAGAGCTCCTTGCCCTGTGCCCTCTGTTGTCTGCTCTTGCTTCTGCTGTTTCCCCCTCCTGTTCCTCTCTCGTGCGCGTACGGGGTGAGGTCTGCATGGGCTGACTGTTCCCAGTGTGAGTTGGGGTGCTGATGTCTTCCCTGTCCTCTGGGGCCCTGGCCCCTGTATTGCCCGGTCACGGTTGCTGCTGGAGTGGAGGAATGCGTGGTGTGGCACTGGTTCCCTGCTATGCTCATTACACAACAACTAAAAGGGGGCATGGATTGTTCCATTGTGGGGTCGGGGGGGGATGCAGCCTGCCGGCAAAGGCCTGAGTGGTACAACGGGCAGTGCGTCCTGCCCTGTTCATAATGGCCAGGGCACGAGTCGGGGGTACAAGCAGGTACACGGCGTCCACCCACTCTTTTCACAGGGTAGACGCCGTCCCCCCTCCTAAGAAGTTGGGCCCCACAGAAATATGTTGAACTTGTCCCAGTGTAATTTTGAAACACCAGGACACGTTCAGTAGCTCTTGCACGTTGTCTACTTTCCATTCCCAGCAGCAACGTGCAGGCAAGGGAGGGGGCTTTTTTTCCCACCTCCAGCTGGGCAATGATAAAGACAGAAGCTAAGGGGCCATAAGGCCTCCTTTTGATGGAGTGTGGGACTGGAGGCGGCCTGGAACCTCACAAATGCAAATACACCAGGGAGAAAACAAAAGCACACAGCTTGTTATGTCTTCACGGGTACTTAAGAGATGCATGCTTTTTACTTTGCTGTATATAAGTGCATGCACTGTAAGAATGTCAAATGGGTTGGTCTGCCTCAGTATTTACACAAATAATTTAAATAACACTTTTTTATTTCTTTTATAACGCTACTCATCCCAATGTAGTGTTAGAGCACTTTACATAACATACACATTACCCATTCCAAATAAATCATGTAAGTGTGTAAATTAATGTACAAGATGTGTTACATGAGACAGTCAGGGTTACCAGGTGTAGAGGTCAAATACACTTTATAGCTCACTGTGGTCTACTAGAAGGATTACCATTTATTAACTGCAAGTAACACAAGGATCTCTGTGTTCATAGCAGTAATCCACTTACCTATCTACATAAAATAAAAATCTGTGATCTACATGTTACATGATATGCTTTGCAGGAGACACCTTTTTTATAAAAACCATATTTTATTGCATTTTCAGTTTGCTCGGATATGTGTATAACATACACATATCAGAGCATCACTTCCAGTGAGATCACTTCCTGTGATGCCACGTGGAATGTCATGCGTCGTGACGTCATGTGCTTTGATAGCACGCGTCATGATGTCACTTGCATACTGCCTGATTTGGTCAGTCCCCCCACTTCTTTTTTTAGGACTTGTGCCCTGATAATGGCCCTTGTGCTGGAGTAGGCACACCACTTTTAATTAATTGCTTCTATCTCAGCACAGCTTTGCTCGTTCCATGTGTCTCCCAACGCTCCGTGAGTGGTATCTGAGCGGTCATTTGCTTCCCCCTCCCTCAATGGAAAATACATCGCAGTGGCTTATGGCCGGATGCCTCTTGCCTGGCGCCTTTGGAGCCAATTACCAACGTGACTCACCCAGAGCTTGTCGACTTTTAATAATCAGCCTCTAGAAGTAAGCCGCCTAAGCACGTGACGCAAGAAGGGCACGAGCGCCACGAGCTCCAGCTGCTCTGCTGACGTTACCAGGGCCAGACAAGCAGTAGCAGGCACCAGGCGTTTCCCCGGTGGGCCGTCAGGGTGGGGGTCCGTTTTCGTTACCGGGGGCCGGCAATATCGGCCCCCTGTAACAAAATCGTCCGAAACCGGCCCAAGCAAACAGCTCGCCCGCACCCTCCCCTTCTCCCCCAGGGGGGCCGGCCGAGCAGTTTGCCAGAGCCGGTTTCGGTTCCCAGTCCGGCCCTGGACGTCACCCGTGGATAGTGTACATCTGTGCCCAGAGGGCAGCGACTACAGGTAGATGTACTGAAACCAGACAAGGGAGTAGATGGGGACTGTGGCGGGCTGGCGCATGCGCACAATGGGAGAATAACTAACTGCAACTGTTTAAGTCGTCCCCAGCAGAAATGATGCACAGATGAATGCGTCGATCCACAATCGATGCCACTTTCAACAGCTTTGTCAGGTCTTTGGGCGGAGAGGATGCTGAGCAAGCACAATTGCATGGCATTCTTCCGGGCTGTTATTTGGGGCTGGTAAGGTAGGTAGTTGAGAGGGTGTTTGCCAGGTCTACTGCACTGTCTGAAGGTACATGGTCTGAGAGGAGTTGCAGAACTTCCAAGAGTCAAGTATTGGAGTAAAAGTTAGGCTTAGATTTGCCTGAGAAGAGACACTTCATTTGTGGTAGCTGGGCTGAACGCAAAGGTTCTCTACAGAAAACCTATCTAGTAGATAAGGACAAGCGGGAAGAGGACGATTCTGTAGAAAATTATTGGGCCCGGGTCCAAATAGTGCTTCCTTTTTTACTCACGAGGAATTTGGTCTGGATTATGTGGAGGATCAAGTTAAACTGGTCCCACTGCTACTTTGGATTTCAGTTTGGGTCGATAAGAGACTGAGGTTCAATAGGAGCATGATTGAGGACTGTTTGGAGTGTACCTACGGCCAAAAGATACCATGGCTAAATTATATCAAAACCGCCGCCCGCTCTCTAGATTGTATGGACATTTTTAACAGGCCTCATCTTCTCAAAAAAGGTGATCGGGGCCTTTTTAGGGAACGGATTTTACATAGATTTAAATATGAGAGGGAAACTAGGGCGCTGGAGAAACACTCCAACAGATTGATCCAGCGCGACACTTAATCAGGGATCAATACTCATCAATATTTCATACAATGGCCCATACACATTCACCCAAATCCCTGATGCGCTGGGGGTCAAGTTTTAAAGACGTGAAAAATTGTTTTCTTCACAGATTCATGTTTAACAATTCTAAATACATAACTAGACCTGTATATCAACTCTCTTTCCTCTCGGTCGATGGACCAATTAGTTGAGAAGTTGATGGTAATAATAAAACTAACTGACAATCTAAATAGCTAAATAGCTAAATAGCTACAAACTCTCGGTAAGTTTAAAACAAAGTTTAACTTAATAAATGGTTATGCTCATCGTACACAGGTCACAATGCAAACAAAGAATCTCATACAAGGGAGAGAAAATCAAACAGCAATGCAAACAATATCAAACTCATCACAATTAGCAATATGCATATGAGGGAGTGGATAGATGAAGAGACATAAGTTTCAGCAAAAATAATGCGAAACAATATACTTATGACAGAGTGGATAGATAGAGACATAAGTTTCAGAGACAATAATACATTTGCAATAATTATGCAAAGTACGAGTCAGAATAATACAAACCCAAAGGATCTGTGAAATACCACCCCCTTAGCCGAGGGGACAGTGGAGGTTCCCCGAACTAGAGCCAGGGAACAAAGATTTCAGAGACAGGAACGGATCAGGGACAGGAACAGCTAGGCCTCTCTGCAAACCGAAGGACAGCGATGCATCTCCCCTCTCAATCTCCTACAGCTGCAGCCACCAACACCCAACCACACCCCCAAAGGCACCCCAGTTATACCCTAACACCTACATGTCCAACCCACATTAGTTGAAACATTACACAAAACTCGACAGTTCATTGGATGCTCGGGAGGTGGTGCATCACACCACTGTGATTTCATTTCCTTAGTTGTTCATGAATATAATTCTACATCCTTTCTCATTACCTAATACTGACTTGTTCACATGATTTATTATATGATACATTTAATACATTTTCGCACATCTTTTCCAACAATGTCCGCAGAAACAGTCTTTAGTCACACGGTCAGTCACATCCTTTTGGCAGGCAATCAATGTTCTCTGTGCTGCATTAGCCTTGAACTTATGTTCATCATCCGCAGTGCTCAGCACTTCTGGCTGCTCTGTCATGACATTTTCGCTCTCACTCCAACCCCTCCTCTATCTGGCCAAATTAAGAATAATGGAGGCTCATTTCAGCTCACTACAGCAAATAGAACATAAGCATTCATTAATTACATACAAATGCATTTTTCACTGTTTACCACCCACCTTTGCACTATCCCCTGTTACATGTTTTCCTAGCAGAAGCTTAAGGCAAAAGCGGCATTATTCATTATTTTTAAAGCAAGATGCGAAATATAAAATGCAGCTTAAACATGCATTAATTCTGTTTCTTTCAAAACGCATTTTAGTATGCGGTCTAGTTCTTTCATGCATTCGTTTTGTTTCTTTAGAGGCGCAATGTAAAGTGTGGCCTAGTTCTTTCATGCATTAGTTCATATTAGTGCACGCATGCGTAAAGCGGTTTCCCTCGTGTTCATGTAATGTGTATGTTAAACTGTTATTGCACACTGTTAGTACGTATTATGGGGGTGTTAATTCGAGCAGGTTTCTTTTTGCGAAATCCTGCTCCATCAATCCCCGCTCTGATGGTTTCCGGGAGCCATCATAATATATCCACCATACCAAGTGCCATCTTCATCTATCTAAAATTCAGTAATCTTTTCTCTTTTCATTAAGTTTTCGTCTAAATCTGTCATCTTATCATAGTAATCTCCTTTCATATCTTCTAGTTCTATTTCATCTCTTTTTCTCTTTCTTGCTTTTCGTTTGTGGTTTGATCCTGTCATCTCTTTTCTTCCACCCTTACACTTACAACATTTATATATCGTTATTATCACTAAGGTTATTCCAGCTACTGAAACGATTGTCATTACTATTTTTCCTAATAAACTGCTTCCAAAAGTAGAAAACCATTTACCTACAGAAGAGAAACTCTTACCAAGTCTCTCCCAGACACTGTAAACCTCTAGTTGGGTCAAGTCTTCATGTAATTTCATAATATTCTTAATATATCCCTCAATACCTTTACTTTTGTCAGGGATATAAGTACAGCAGTGTTGAATTTTCAACATGCCACAGACTCCACCCTCTTTGCCAATAAGATATCAAGGGCAAGTCGATTTTGCAAAACCATTGATCTGATCGTAACCATTTCGGTGTCAATCATCAAGAAGACACCAGCAGTATCTGTCGATAAACGATCAACCACTGTGGACAATTTTCGAATTTTATGTGAATTCAGAACGACTCCAACTGAGGGTATTAGTGGACCAAAAATATCACCTACTATTTCTGAGAAACTCGCTCTCTTCTTACGTGTTAGTCCTTGTCTTATTTAATTGATTCTGGTGTGGCTTTTGTCTACATGGTAGACCTTTGGGAAAACAATTGCAAAATAACAACTACCATACCAATGTGCAGGTAGCCTGTAATAGGCTTTCTTACCACACACATAATAGATTCCTGGGGAAACAGAATCAGTTCCACCCTTCAATCCCCAACCTCCAGTAATTTGGTAAGTATGTTCACATTCACTAGAACCAATGAAATAATTATTATAGTTAGTTTTCATTCTAAGCAAACACATTTTCCCCTTTTTATACCAGTCCAGGGACATTGCAGCATATGTCTCGCCTTTTTCATAATTTCCTTCTCTAAATGCCCATGGTGGTATCTGTGACTTCTGTTCAGCAGCTTTCTTTTGGAAACTTTCTCTTCTATACTCTACCATATCTATGAACACCTTTTCTTCAACCCGTAAACCAAATGTTAGATTGTTTTTGTAAGCATATCTTATATCTAGTGTCTTAGTAATATGAAAAAAATTCTCCCATATACCGTGCATTTTTACTACTCAAAACCTTATTCAGCTCCTTTATAATAGGTATTTCCGAAAATACTAAATCTATATTAGAATAATGATTCTCCAACTTTCCTGTCACGTAGAAAAGGCTGGTTAAGACACTACAAGACACACCATATGTTAAAGGAAGGTGGTGATAAGTCACCCCTTCTGAGACAGACGAAGGTAATTGCATGCACACATAACAATCACTCACATTTATTGTATTCACATATTTATACAACAATTTAGTAAAAACATTTAACGAGAAATCACTAATTGATTTATCATGATGGAGAATGCTTCCATCCATTCGTTCTATGTTAGTATTAGGGGTTTCTTTAGTAACATCATTCACTCTTTCACTTATTACATCATTAGTTTTGTTTTCATTATTTGTTACAATTGGAATAGGTACAATGACAGTTAATGTTATCCACATAAATGTCAGTAAAAAGATACTACATAAGCAAGCTTTAATACATCTACGTTTTAGACTAGATTTTGGATGTTCAGTCACTTTTGCTTCAGCCATTTTTTGTATTCTACCAAAAATATAAAAATATAAATCTATGGAAAAATCTAAAAAGGCTTTCTTCTTTTACCCCTTTCTTTTATTTCTTTTTCTTTAAATCTTCTGAGTCTTTCCATTCATTTCGTCTGACAAAGTTTTTCCTTAAAAAAAATTTTTTCACAGTTCTTTTAACCCCTTCGATGCTCATGACGGAATGGTTCCGTCATGAGCATCGGTGCCCCTGTGCTCATGACGGAACCATTCCGTCATGAGGCCAGGGGCACGAAATCCCTCTGCTGCAGACAGCAGAGGGATTTCCTTTCTCCCCACAGCCTCGGGAGCTGGGGAAGAGCTTCCCAGCTCCCGAGGCCCCCTCCCTTTCAGTGAAATGAAGATCAGCGCGCACGTCGCGCTGACTTCATTTCACTGAAAACGAAACTAAAATGAGCCTTTAGGCTCATTTCAGTTTCACTTTCTACGTGCTCAGGGGGCTATCTCAGCCCCCTGAGCACGTAGAAAGACGGGAGAGGTATCATTGGAAAGGGAGAATCTCCCTTTCCAATGGTACCCCTCCCAGTGGATCCCTGCTTGGCGATCGCTCCAGGAGGGCGATCCCCAAGCAGGGATCCACCCACTAAGGCACCAGGGAGGGGGAGCGGCCCCTTGGGCAAGGGCTTTGCTCCCCCAAAAAATTGCTACTATTCAGTCTTTCTGCCCCCTGGGGGCAGATGGGAGCAGTAGCTCCCAATCTGCCCCCCGGGGGCAGAAAGCCCACTAGACACCAGGGATTTTTATTTGGTGCATTTATTTTAGGGTGGGGGTTGCCCGTAACGGGCACGCCAATGCCCCCACCCCCCAGCCACCATTACAGCCTTTCTGCCCCCCCTGGGAGGCAGATGGGGGCAGTAGCCCCCAATCTGCCCCCCCGGGGGCAGAAAGCCCACTAAACACCAGGGATTTTTTGGACGCATTTTTTTTTAGGGTGGGGCTGCCCGAAACGGGCACGCTAATGCCCCCACCCCCCACCACCATTACAGCCTTTCTGCCCCCTGGAGGCAGATGGGGGCAGTAGCCCCCAATCTGCCCCCCGGGAAGCAGAAAGCCCACTAAACACCAGGGATTTTTTGGACGCATTTTTTTAGGGTGGGGGCTGCCCGAAATGGGCACGCTAATGCCCCCACCACCATTACAGCCTTTCTGCTCCCCCTGGGAGGCAGATGGGGGCAGTAGCCCCCAATCTGCCGCCCCGGGGGGGCAGAAAGCCCACTAAACGCCAGGGATTTATTTTTTGTGTAATTTTGTTTTTAGGGTGGGGGCTGCCCAAAACGGGCACGCTAATGCCCCCACCCCCGTCACCATTACAGCCTTTCTGCCACCCCCCGGGGGGGCAGATGGGGGCTGTAGCCCCCAATCTGCGACCCCGGTGGGGCAGAAAGCCCACTAAACGCCAGGGATTTTTTTGGGCGTGGTTTTTGTTGGGTGGGGGTTGCCCGAAACGGGCACGCCAATGCCCCCACGCCCCCCGCCACCATTACAGCCTTTCTACCCCCCCTGGGAGGCAGATGGGGGCAGTAGCCCCCAATCTGCCCCCCCGGGGGGGCAGAAAGCCCACTAAACACCAGGGATTTTTTTTGTGTAATTTTGTTTTTAGGGTGGGGGCTGCCCAAAACGGGCACGCCAATGCCCCCACCCCCGTCACCATTACAGCCTTTCTGCCCCGCCCTGGGGGGCAGATGGGGGCTGTAGCCCCCAATCTGCCCCCCGGTGGGGCAGAAAGCCCACTAAACGGCAGGGATTTTTTTTTGTGCAATTTTTTTTAGGGTGGGGGCTGCCCAAAATGGGCACGCCAATGCCCCCACCCCCCCGTCACCATTACAGCCTTTCTGCACCACCCTGGGGGGCGTGCACGGGCACGCCAATGCCCCCACCCTGCCGCCACCATTACAGCCTTTCTGCCCCCCCTGGGAGGCAGATGGGGGCTGTAGCCCCCAATCTGCCCCCCTAGGGGGGCAGAAAGCCCACTAAACGCCAGGGATTTTTTTTGTGCAATTTTTATTAGGGTGGGGGCTGCCCAAAATGGGCACGCCAATGCCCCCACGCCCTTGCCACCATAACAGTATTTCTGCCACCCCTGGGGGGCAGATGGGGGCAGTAGCCCCCAATCTGCCCCCCCGGGGCGGCAGAAAGCCCACTTGACGCCAGGGATTTTTTTGCAATTTTTTTTAGGGTGGGGGCTGCCCGAAGTGGGCACTCCAATGCCCACATCCCCGCCACCATTACAGCCTTTCTGCTCCCCTTGGTCTCCCGATAAAAATGGTACCTCACACGCTTGGGTGGGGCAAGTACCCGCAACATGCAAGGGCCCAAAACCTAGTGAGGCAACATCAAAATTACCTATCACAAACCAACCTGGTTTCAAGAGGGGTCCTGTGAGTTTTTGGCCCCGGGTTCGGTGGCCAGCTAGGGAAACCTACCAAACCCACACATTTCTGAAAACTAGACACCCGGGGGATTCCAGGGAGGTATGGCTTGCGTGGATCCCCCAAAGTTTTCTTACCCAGAAACCCCAGAAACCTGAAATTTTGCTGAAAAAAATCACTTTTTCACACATTTTTGTGTGGAAAGTTGTGGCATCACCGGGCTCAAACAAATTTCCTACCACCCAGTGTTCCCCAGGTCTCCCGATAAAACGGTGCATCACTCGGGTGGGAGGCCCAAGTACCAGCGACAGGCAAGGGCCCAAAATGTATTGAGGCGACATCAAAATTGCCTATCAGAAGACGACCTGGTTTTGCAAGGGAGTCCCATGACTTTGGCCTGGGGCTCGCGGCCACCTAGGAAACCTACCAAACCCACACATTTCTGAAAAGTAGACACCCTGGGAATTCCAGGGAGGTATGGCTTGCGTGGATCCACCAACGCTTTCTTACCCAGAATCCCCAGAAACCCGAAATTTTACAGAAAAATCCCTTTTTCATACATTTGTGTGGGAAAGTTGTGGCATCACCGGGCTGACACAAATTTCCTACCACCCAGCGTTCCCCAGGTCTCCCGATAAAAATGGTGCCTCACTCGGGTGGGAGGCCCAAGTACGCGTGACAGGCAAGGGCCCAAAACGTATTGAGGTGACATCAAAATTGCCTATCAGAAGACGACCTGGTTTTGCAAGGGGTCCCATGACTTTTGGCCTGGGGCTCGGCGGCCACCTAGGGAAACCTACCAAACCACACATTTCTGAAAACTAGACACCGGGGATTCCAGGGAGGTATGGCTTGCGTGGATCCACCAACGTTTTCTTCCAGAATCCCTGCAAACCTGAAATTTTGCTGAAAAAATCACTTTTCACACATTTTTGTGTGGGAAAGTTGTGGCATCACCCAGGCTGACACAAATTTCCTAGCACCCAGCGTTCCTCAGGTCTCCGATAAAATGGTGCCTCACTCGGGTGGGAGGCCCAAATCACGTGACAGGCAAGGGCTCAAAACGTATTGAGGCGACATCAAAAATGCCTATCACAAAACGACCTGGTTTTGTAAGGGGTCCCATGACTTTTGGCCCGGGGCTCGGTGGCCACCTAGGGAAACCTAGCAAACCCACACATTTCTGAAAAGTAGACACCCGGGATTCCAGGGAGGTATGGCTTGCGTGGATCCACCAACGTTTTCTTACCCAGAATCCCTGCAAACCTGAAAATTTGCTGAAAAATCCCTTTTTCACACATTTGTGTGTGGGAAAGTTGTAGCATCACCGGATGACACAAATTCTCCTACCACCCAGCGTTCTCCAGGTCTCCCGATACAAATGGTGCCTCTCTCGGGTGGGAGGCCCAAGTACCACGCAACAGGCATGGGCCCAAAACATATTGAGGCAACATTGAAATTGCCTATCACAAAATGTTTTGGGCCCGTGCCTGTCGCTGGTACTTGGGCCTCCCACCCGAGTGAGGCACCATTTTTATCGGGAGACCTGGGGAACGCTGGATGGTAGGAAATTTGTGTCATCCCGGTGATGCCACAACTTTCCCACACAAAAATGTGTGAAAAGCGATTTTTTCAGCAAAATTTCAGGTTTGCAGGGATTCTGGGTAAGAAAACGTTGGTGGATCCACGCAAGCCATACCTCCCTGAATCCCCGGGTGTCTACTTTTCAGAAATGTGTCGGTTTGCTAGGATTCCCCAGGTGGCCGCCGAGCCCCGGGCCAAAAAGTCATGGGACCCCTTGCAAAACCAGGTCGTTTTGTGATAGGCATTTTGATGTCGCCTCAATACGTTTTGGGCCCTTGCCTGTCGCGCGCACTCTGGGCCTCCCACCCGAGTGAGGCACCATTTTATCGGGAGACCTGGGAACGCTAGGTGATGGGAAATTTGTGTCAGCCTGGTGATGCCACAACTTTCCCACACAAAAATGTGTGAAAAAGTGATTTTTTCAGCAAAATTTCAGGTTTGCAGGGGATTCTGGGTAAGAAAACGTTGGTGGATCCACGCAAGCCATACCTCCTGGAATCCCCAGGTGTCTACTTTTCAGAAATGTGTGGGTTTGGTAGGTTTCCTAGGTGGCCGCCGAGCCCCAGGCCAAAAGTCATGGGACCCCTTGCAAAACCAGGTCGTCTTCTGATAGGCAATTTTGATGTCACCTCAATACGTTTTGGGCCCTTGCCTGTCGCGCGTACTTGGGCCTCCCACCCGAGTGAGGCACCATTTTTATCGGGAGACCTGGGAACGCTGGGTGGTAGGAAATTTGTGTCAGCCCGGTGATGCCACAACTTTCCCACACAAAAATGTGTGAAAAAGTGATTTTTTCAGCAAAATTTCAGGTTTGCAGGGGATTCTGGGTAAGAAAACGTTGGTGGATCCACGCAAGCCATACCTCCCTGGAATCCCCGGGTGTCTACTTTTCAGAAATGTTTGGGTTTGCTAGGTTTCCTAGGTGGCCGCGAGCCCCGGGCCAAAAGTCATGGGACCCCTTGCAAAACCAGGTCGTTTTGTGATAGGCATTTTTGATGTCGCCTCAATACGTTTTGGGCCCTTGCCTGTCGCGGGTACTTGGGCCTCCCACCCGAGTGAGGCACCATTTTATCGGGAGACCTGGGGAACGCTGGGTGGTAGGAAATTTGTGTCAGCCCGGTGATGCCACAACTTTCCCACACAAAAATGTGTGAAAAAGTGATTTTTTCAGCAAAATTTCAGGTTTCTGGGGATTCTGGGTAAGAAAACATTGGGGGATCCACGCAAGCCATACCTCCCTGGAATCTCCCATGTGTCTACTTTTCAGAAATGTGTGGGTTTGGTAGGTTTCCCTAGGTGCCGGCTGAGCTAGGGTTCAAAAACTACAGCTAGGCACTTTGCCAAAAAAGGGTCATTTTTCACAGTGAAATTGGGGTGTGTCCACGTTGCGTTTTGCGCTGTTTCCTGTCGCGGGCACTAGGCCTACCCACACAAGTGAGGTACCATTTTTCTCGGAAGACTTTGGGGAATGCGGGGTGGGTGGAATTTTGTGGATCCACGCAGATTCCAGAACTTTCCACCACAGAAAAGTGAGGAAAATTTGTTTTTTTGGACAATTGTTTAGGTTTGCAAGGGATTCTGGGTAACAGAACCTGGTGAGAGCCAGTCAAGTCACCCCATCCTGGATTCCCCTGGGTGTCTAGATTTCAAAAATGTATAGGTTTGCAAGGTTTCCGTAGGTGCCGGCAGAGCTAGGGTTCAAAAACTACAGCTAAGCACTTTTCAAAAAAAGGGTCATTTTTCACTGTGAAAATGTGGTGTGTCCACGTTGTGTTTTGTGCTGTTTCCTGTCGCAGGCACTAGGCCTACCCACACAAGTGAGGTACCATTTTTCTCAGAAGACTTTGGGGAATGCGGGGTGGGTGGAATTTTGTGGATCCACGCAGATTCCAGAACTTTCCACCACAGAAAAGTGAGGAATATGTGGTTTTTTTGACAATTGTTTAGGTTTGCAAGGGATTCTGGGTAACAGAACCTAGTGAGAGTCAGTCAAGTCACCCCATCCTGGATTCCCCTGGGTGTCTAGATTTCAAAAATGTATAGGTTTGCTAGGTTTCCCTAGGTGACGTCAGAGCTAGGGTTCAAAAACTACAGCTAGGCACTTTGCAAAAAAGGGTCATTTTTCACTGTGAAAATGTGGTGTGTCCACGTTGCATTTTTCGCTGTTTCCTGTTGCAGGCACTAGGCCTACCCACACAAGTGAGGTACCGTTTTTCTCGAAAGACTTTGGGGAACGCGGGGTGGGTGGAATTTTGTGGATCCATGCAGATTCCAGAACTTTCCACCACAGAAAAGTGAGGAAAATGTGTTTTTTTTTTACAATATTTTAGGTTTGCAAGGGATTCTGGGTAACAGAACCAGGTGAGAGCCAGTCAAGTCACCCCATCCTGGATTCCCCTGGGTGTCTAGTTTTCAAAAATGTATAGGTTTGCTAGGTTTCCCTAGGTGCCGGCAGAGCTAGGGTTCAAAAACTACAGCTAGGCACTTTGCAAAAAAAGGGTAATTTTTCACTGTGAAAATGTGGTGTGTCCACGTTGCGTTTTGGGCCGTTTCCTGTCGCAGGCACTAGGCCTACCCACACAAGTGAGGTACCATTTTTATCGGGAGACTTAGGGTAACACAAAATTGTAGAGCAACTGTTATTATCTATTGACTTTTGATGCATTTCTGCCTTCCAAATGAAAGACAATGTGTAAAAAGAAGTCATTTTGAAAAATGTCCTATAATTCTCATGCTAGTATGGGTACTCCCAATTTCGGAAAAGTGCAAATATCTACTATTTCTAAACTCTATATTTTGTTCCCATTTCAGAAATACATAGGTGTCTTTCATACCGATTTTTCCATGTATAAATTTTCCCAGAATAATTGCTATATACCCGGTACATAATAAAAAACCATTGCAAGATGCTGCTCAGTTATTGGCTCTGGGTTCGTCGGGTTCTTGGTGAACCTACAAGTCCTATATATCGCCACAACCAGAAAGGTCCAGCGGATGTAACGGTATATTGCTTTCAAATAGCTGTCATAATTAGAAGAAGTTACAGGTGAAAACGTTGACACAAATGGCTGATTTTTTCAACTAATTTTCAATTTTTCCTTTATTTAACTGTTTGTTTCTATAAAGAAAACTTGAAGGATCTACACAAATGACCCCTTGCTGAATTCAGAATTTTGTCTACTTTTCATAAATGTATAGCTTTCCAGGATCCATTATTGCTTTCATACCCATTTCTACCATTAACTGGAAGGAGGTTGAAAGCACAAAAAATAGCAAAAGTAGACTATGTCCCAGAAAAATGCCAAAACTGTGTAAAAATTTTTGGTTTTCTGACAAAAGTCTGCTTGTCCCTGAAAGCTGGGAAGATGGTGATTTCAGCACCACAACCCCTTTTTGATGCCATTTGCAGGAAAAACCAGACGCTTTCATCTGTAGCCTTTTTCGCATTTTTCCCCAAAAACCAAAATTTAGCTGTATTTTGGCTAATTTCTGGGTCCCCTCCAGGGGAATCCACAAACCCTGGGTACCTTTAGAATCCCCATTATGTTGGAAAAAAGGACGCAAATTTGGCGTGGATACATTATGTGGTCAAAAAGTTACAGGGGCCTAAGCGCGAACTACCCCAAATAGCCAAAAAAAGGCTTAGCACAGGAGGGGAAAAGGCCTAGCAGCGAAGGGGTTAAGACGGTTTTAATTTGCTTTCATCCACTTGCTCAGTGTCAGTACCGTCTTTTTCTTCACTTGGATCTGAGCTTTCAATTTCTTCCAAGATCACGTACGTCCTTTCAGGTGCTGTGTACTTTCTGCTTGGAATTCTTACTCTCCTTGTTTTTCGTACCGACTCTTCTTCTGACTCTTCTTGTTCTGTTTGACTTGTGACCTCATTGATTTGCTCTGGTCTTCTTTTCGACTTTCTCCTTACAAGAGTGTATTTCAGTCTTTTCACTCCGCTTGGCCAATTGTCACCTTTTCTTGGCCTTTTAACTTGAACTACTTTTTCACCTTCTCCATCTGGTTCACAAGTTCTCTTGTTTGACCTTTCTTCTATCTGTTCTATTTCTTGACTTTCAGTAACTTCTCTTTCTTCTGGTTCAACAGCAGTCTCATGAGACCCAGTAATTGGTGCCCACTCTACTTGACTTGTGCTTGGCTGTTCATCATCCGTTTGTTCTTCAGAATCTGTTATTCTAGATTCTTCAGCTTCACACACTTCAGCTTCTGGTCTTTGGCTTTGGTTTACCAGTTGCTGCTCTTCTTGTCTTTCAAGGGGACTTGGGACTCGTCTGGTATGGCTGGCATGGATCCAATTTGGCAAACCACCACACTTCACTGCTGTTGTCGTCACCAGAATCACCTGGTAGGGTCCGTTCCACCTGGGTTCTAAACACGATTTCCTCACGTATTTCTTGACAAGAACCCACTCACCAGGACTCAGATCATGAGGCTTGATTCGGCTGTGTTGTAGTGGCATCTTCTCCAACCTGGCGAGACACAGAACGCACCAGATCAGCCAATCCTTTGCAATAATCAAGCACTAGATCATCAGATATATTCATCAGTTTGTTCGCTGGTATAAATGCTGGTCTCATTGCTCTTCCCATCAGGACTTCATGTGGACTCAAACCCGTCTTTTTGTCAGGAATGCTTCTAAGACTCATTAATACAAGGGGTAAAGCATCAGGCCATTTCAATGTTGTGGATGCACACACTTTTCCTAACCTAGATTTTATTGTGCCATTTAACTGTTCAACCACTCCAGATGCTTTGGGTCGATTGGCACAATGCAGCTTCTGTTCAACGCTGCACAGATCATCCAAATTATCTCATTATTAAAATGGTTCCTCTATCTGTTTCCAAAGTGACTGGAAATCCAAATCTAGGGATCAGTTCTCTTAGAAGCAGCTTTGCGACAGTTAGGCTGTCATTCCTTCTTGTTGGATAGGCTTCCACCCAGCGAGAAAACAAGCAGACAACAACCAACACATATTTCAGCCCATTGCACAGTGGGAGTTCGATGAAGTCTAACTGAAGCCGGGTGAATGGACCTGCTGCTTTTCCAATTTGTCCCCAGCTAACAATTGTCTTCCTGCCTGGATTCTGTTGCTGACAGGTGACGCACCTCTGGCAAAGACTCTCTGCAATGACCCTGAACTTTGGGTTATACCATGATTGCTTGAAGAGCCTGATCATTGCATCTCTTCCAACATGTGCAATTCCATGGTATACTCTTGCCATTTGGGATAGTAAACTGTGACTGGTCTTTCATCTATATAGACCCACACTTCGTCCTCTGCTCTCTTTCTGCAGCCTGGATTTATCCAAATTTCTTTTTCCTCATCACTTGTCTCTTCCTGTAACTGCCTAATCTCATCCCAAGTTTCAAAAGATGAAGAAAACATAAGCTGGCAATTGGTATTTTCCTTTTCAATCCCTCTGTTTAGGACAATTAAATTTCATGCACAGAAACGCGCTACTTGATCTGCGTATCTGTTGCCCCTCGTCACATAGTCATCTCCTGACTTATGTGCGGAACATTTGACCACTGCAATTCTTTTGGGCATTTGTAAAGCATCCAATAAATCTTTTACAGTTTTGCTGTTTCTTATAGGGGAACCTGAAGAAGTCAGAAATCCCCTTTGCATCCATAGCTGACCGAAGTCATGGACAACTTCAAAACCATATTGACTATCAGTAAATATGGTTACCCTCAGACCTTTGGCAATTTTGCATGCTCTAATCAGAGCTATCAGTTCAGCAATTTGAGCAGAGTTTATCCCCTTTAGACAGGAAGCTTCGAAAACTCCCACTATGGTGCAAACAGCATAGGCAGAACACAATTCTCCTTTTTCATTTCTTAAACATGACCCATCAACGAACATCTCACAATCTGATTCTTCTAGGGGAGTGTCCTCAATATCAGGCCGGGGCTTCGCGCACAACTCTGTCACATCCAGACAATCATGATCCGCTTCCTCTCTCACTTCCTCACAATATGAATTCGGCAACAGAGTTGCAGGATTCACTGTAGTGCACCTTACCACAGTCACATTTTCAGCACCCAAAATCACTATTTCATACTTAGCCAGCCGACTAGAGGTCATGTATTGTGTCCTCGTACGTGTCAAAAGGATTTCAACTGAATGTGGTACATACACCTTGACTGGATGTCCCATCACAATTGCTTCACTCTGTTCCAAACTCACACAAGTAGCAGCTACTGCTTTCAAACATCCTGGCAACGCTGCAGTCACTGAATCCAAAGTAGCAGAAAAATATGCTACTGGACGTCGTGCCATTCCATGTTTTTGAGTTAAAACTGAAGGTGCACACCCATCTCTTTCACAACAGTACAATGAAAAATCCTTTGCATAATCTGGCATTCCCAATGCAGGTGCTCGACAAAGACTGTTTTGCAGTTTAGTAAATGCTTCCATACTTTCATCATCCAACACAATCGGATCCTTCACATCTTTTCGTGTCAACCTCTGTAAAGGTTTTGCAATCAGTGAGAAACCACTGATCCACTGCCTACAATATCCACCCATTCCCAAAAACATTCGGACTTCTTTCTGAGTGGTAGGTGGGTTCATTTGTTTAATCACACTAATTCTCTCTGGTGTCACCTTTCTAACTCCCTTTTCTATTTTGTGTCCTAGATATTGGACTTCCTGTTTACAAAATTTTAATTTTTCTGGTGACACTTTGTGTCCTCCTTCTGCCAAATGGTTCAGTAAGGCAATGGTATCTGTCACACATGCCTCAGGTCTTTCATGCCACAAGTAGGTCATCAATGTACTGAACCAAAACTGAATTTCCTGGCATGACCAAGGTCTCCAGACACCTTTTCAGAATCTGATTAAAGATTGACGAACTCTCGGTATACCCTTGAGGAACTCGGCACCATGCCAAAACACGGTCTCCGAACCAGAATGCAAACAAATACTGGCTTTCCGGATGTAGAGGAATTGAGAAAAATGCTTGGCACAGATCAATCACTGTGTACCATTCTGAATCACATGGAATTTGGTAAAGGATTACTGCTGGATTTGGTACTACTGGACAACAGGGTACAACAATTTTATTAATCTTTCTTAAATCCTGCACTACTCTATACTTTCCGCTTGGCTTTTTAATTCCTATAATGGGCGAATTACAAGGACTACTCATTATTTCTTTCAAAATTCCCTGTTTAATCATTTGATCAATCACAGGAGTGACTCCTGCAATTACTTCTGGACTCATTTTGTACTGAGGTGTGTTTGGATACACCGCGCCCTCTTTCACTGTAACCTGAATCGGATCTACATTTGTCATTAGGCCAATCTCTTTTCCCGTAAAGTCCCATACATCCGACCTCACTGTACTTTTTAATTCTTCGGGCAAACTTTTTTTCTGTGAGAAGTGAAAACAACTCATCCACTTCTGTCCCTTGCTTCGCTAACATCATCTTGAATTCAACATCCTCATCAGGTGTCTGAAATGCAATACCATCTGGTGTACAATAGATGGTACAATTCATTTTGCACAATAAATCTCTTCCCAAGAGATTTACTGGACTTGAGTCACATACCACGAAACGATGCATGTCTCTGAAACTTCCAATATGAACTTCTATTGGATTTGTGACTGGTGTTCTAATATGCTTGTTTGAGACTCTTACAACTTGGATAGTTTCTCCCGAGAGGGGTAGGTTTGGAATTTCTGCTGCTCTCACAGTAGAACGGGTAGCACCAGTGTCCACCAGGAATGTAATATCATTACCTTCCACCTTTCCTTCGACAAATGGACCTGACTGATCTACCGTTAAAGATGCGCCAAGTACGCACTCTTCCTCCCCCCTCAGGCACCGTCATTGAGATGAGTCTGAATTATTCTCATTGCACTGCAACCAATATTGCGGAACCATTTGCACACTTTGATTCTTACCAATCTGGTCACCTCCGTGAAATCCAGTGTTCGCACTGTACCTCTGCACCTGAGCATTCACATTAAATGGCATGGGAGTTTCTGGCACCTGTAACTGTGGAGTAACTACCTGCTGCTGCTGCTGCTGCTGTTGGTTCACAACCACCTCATTCTGCATCTGTGGATTTAAATTTTGATTCACCCCATTATTCTTTTGAGCAGATCTACACTCGTTCTTCCAATGTCCAATCTTTCCGCACGCATGACAAGGAAATTTCTTCCTAGCCTCTTCTTTACTCATTTTACCTCTACCTCTACCTCCATTGGGTACCTGACCATTTTGATTCTGCCCATTCATCTGGTAACCTGTCTGGGAATTATTATTTACTTCTTGTTGCTCTGCTACCTTCACTTGTGCCCACATCATTTTCTCCTTTAATTTTTTATGTCTTAATTCAATGTCATCACTACAATACTTCGCATACCTCAAAATTTCGTCAATTGTTTTACTCTGCCAACAGATCAAATGTTGCTGAATCATATTACTAATCTCCGGTTTCAATCCAAACACAAAACGATACACAAAATGTCCCATATCTTTGTCTCCAATATTCTCAAACCTGCTGTACTGTTTAAATACTTGTAACAACCTTTCATAATAAGCATGCACTGATTCTTTTGGTTCTTGGGTCGTTCTGTCTATCTTAACTCAATCTGTTTCTTTAGGGGATATTTTCCCTTTCAAGAAAGTGATCACCTGATTGTACTTTTTCATCACCTCATCGGATGGTGCACCTGTTTTAGAATCTCTAGGATATTCTTCTTTTGGCCAGTCAACAGTGATTTTACATTCTGTCCACAAATCAGCTGGTACAACAATCTCAAACAAACCATCTAGATCTTTTAACAAAACCTTTGAAACTTTCACAAACCTTTCCACCTGTTTATACCACTCAACTGGTTTCTCTCTTAATCTGGGAAAATCATTTGTAAAGGACAATATATCCTGTCTTGTCCAAGGAACGTGAACATATACACCACCTGGAACCTCTCTCATCGGACACGCCCTTTTAACTTGTTCTGTTTCTTTTAACGGAAACATAGACACTCCTCTACCAGCAGCTTCTTCTTTCTTTCTTGTCCATCTACCCTTCCATCGTTCCACATCTCCCCATTTCTTCAAAATATTCATCAACTCTTTTATCTGCAATCTTTTTCCAGACGCATTCAAACTCTCTAAGTCCTTATCAGTGAAAGCCAATCTGTATGATTTCTGCAACACCTTTGATTTTTCTATGTCTATTCCATACTCGCTAGCAGCCTTTGATATTTTCTCATGTAGATTCCTCGCTCTCCAAGTAATGCTTTTACACAAAAACAATAGTTCATCATCTCGGTAAATCCCTAATCTGTCTGGATTTATTGCACCAATAATCATCTCTTCCAAATCTACTTTCAATTGGCTCACATTTATACTCTGTGGTTGAGGTTTTTGCCTTTCCATTCCCTTTATCCAATCATTCAATTCGTCTGGGGAAGGACCTGCTGAACTACCTGTCACTGAAATAACATTCGGTCCTATTCTCCTTGGATCTATTTGCATACTTCTTCTAGGGGTTTCTGTTATCTCACAAACTGGAAGATATAACAATGTAGGATTTGTGTCAGCCTGTCCATCCTCATCCGCTAGCATCACTATTCCATTCCTGACGTTACTCCTAGGAACTGCTAACATATGTACTTTTGATACATTCTGTTTTTCCCCATACAATGGAACTACGGGACCAATTGTTACCGGTACCGTTAATGCTTCTGCATTCAGAGTTAACTGATTTAATTTCTGGACCTGTTCTATTCTTGCCTTATTTAGTATGTCCAATTCTTTTTCTCGTACCACTCTAGCTATTTCTGTAACCTGTGGAGTTAATGGGGTTCCCAATTGTGGCGCACTTGGGGATACCTCGCTTGGACTTTCTTGGTATGGCGGAGGTCTTTTGGTCATATTGTCCTCTAACAACTCATCATCAGAATCACCTGCATCATCTCTTAAACTTGAAGTTTCTATATTTTTCTTTTTCTCTTTACATTTGCCTCCTGTCTGATCTTCAGCAACCAAAACTGGGTACAAACCATCAGTTAGCACAGCTCTCCTCCATCTTTTCATTGTATCCTCTCTTCTCTCAAAAGGGTTCCTAGGCCAAAAACCTCTGTATCTCCTACCACCTTGATATCTCTCTCTTTCATATGCTTCTATCTCCCATTCCTCTAACGCTTCATACTGTGTAGGTCTGGGATTTGGCTCTAATGAACTCATTCGATTCCTCAAATTCTGCAAAATCCTCATATTAAACGAACCATGCTGTGGGAAAGCTATAACACCATCATCCTTTGTATATTCCACCCAATTCTCTAACCATGTACACGTATGGTATCCTCGCTCCAACATCATATAAGCAGCTGGCGTTCCTGGAGGCGGAACAAGAACTCCCTCTCCAGTCACTATTGGTTTATCTTTCTGAAAGAAATTCTTTATTTTTTTTTAACAACTTCATTTTCTCTGACTCTTTACGCAAATGTATCACAAGAGAACACACAAAGAATCCTTTCCGTGATTCTTCTTATTCTATTTGCTAGTTCTCGTCCAATACCAGCGCGACTCACACCAACTGTCCAATCACGGCTCTCTATGTATCTGCTATCTCAACCAATGTCAGCGCGGCTAACACCAAATAACCAATCACAGCTCGGTACACGCCCGCTGCGTGACCAATGCCAGCGCGGCTTTTTCTGACGTCAGTATTACTCCTTCTACTAACCCTCCCTTTACAAAAGAATACGGCAATATTTTCTACGTTTTCTTAATCAAAATTCTGTTAGTAACAACACAAAACAATGCTACCTTGTCTGCTCCACTAAATAAAGAGATTGTTTTCACTTTCCTTCGAGAAGTCCTTTCACTTCAGGCAAAACGACGACCAGCGCTATTTTACCTTTCAAACAAGCTACAGGTGGACTTATTACTCCTCTAGGGATAAGGCCAAAGTTTCACAAGAGGACTTTTTGGTGTAAAAGAGGTATTGGTACTCCTCTGGGGATAAGGCCAGAGTTTCGAAAGTGGACCCTTCACTATTTCAAATACTCTTCTGACATACGAAATTTTCACTAAATATAACACCTACAGCCTTCCGCCGTATAGTATTATAACAACAGACAAAGTACTTCTGCAGTGTGATTTCTTTATCCACACTCTTCTTCTGCCTACTTCAGGCTAAATTCCATGATTCCTCAGGTACCTTCGTACCTGTACTTCTAGACAACATAGAACAGGACACTAACTTTTTCTTGTTAAAACATATAATCAATAATAAATAATTATTACCAAACTAATCAATAATGAAACCGTCCTCTGCTACCAGAAAACTGATCCAGTGCGACACTTAATCAGGGATCAATACTCATCAATATTTCATACAATGACCCATACACATTCACCCAAATCCCTGATGAGCTGAGGGTCAAGTTTTAAAGACGTGAAAAATTGTTTTCTTCACAGATTCATGTTTAACAATTCTAAATACATAACTAGACCTGTATATCAACTCTCTTTCCTCTCGGTCAATGGACCAATTAGTTGAGAAGTTGATGGTAATAATAAAACTAACTGACTATCTAAACAGCTAAATAACTACAAACTCTATGCAATTTTAAAACAAAGTTTATCTTAATAAATGGTTATGCTCATCGTACACAGGTCACAATGCAAACAAAGAATATCATACAAGGGAGAGAAAATCAAACAGCAATGCAAACAATATCAAACTCATCACAATTAGCAATATGCATATGAGGGAGTGGATAGATGAAGAGACATAAGTTTCAGCAAAAATAATGCGAAACAATGTACTTATGACAGAGTGGATAGATGAAGAGACATAAGTTTAAGCAAAAATAATGCGAAACAATATACTTATGACGGAGTGGATAGATGAAGAGACATAAGTTTCAGAGACAATAATACATTTGCACTAATTATGCAAAGTACGAGTCAGAATAATACAAACCTAAAGGATCTGTGAAATACCACCCCCTTGGCCGAGGGGACAGTGGAGGTTCCCCGAACTAGAGCCAGGGAACAAAGATTTCAGAGACAGAAACGGATCAGGGACAGGAACAGCTAGGCCTCTCTGCAAACCGACGGACAGCGACGCATCTCCCCTCTCAATCTCCTACAGCTGCAGCCACCAACACCCAACCACACCCCCAAAGGCACCCCAGTTATACCCTAAAACCTACATGTCCAACCCACATTAGTTGAAACATTTCACGAAATTTGACAGTTCATTGGATGCTCGGGGAGGTGGTGCATCACACCACTGTGATTTCATTCATTAGTTGTTCATGAATATAATTCTACATCCTTTCTCATTACCTAATACTGACTTGTTCACATGATTTATTATATGATACATTTAATACATTTTTGCACATCTTTTCCAACAATGTCCGCAGAAACAGTCTTTAGTCCCACGGTCAGTCACATCCTTTTGGCAGGCAATCAATGTTCTCTGTGCTGCATTAGCCTTGAACTTATGTTCATCATCCGCAGTGCTCAGCACTCCTGACTGCTCTGTCATTACATTTTCGCTCTCACTCCAACCCCTCCTCTATCCGGCCAACTTAAGAGTAATGGAGGCTCATTTCAGCTCACTACGGCAAATAGAACATAAGCATTCATTAATTACATAGAAATGCATTTTTCACTGTTTACCACCCACCTTTGCACTATCCCCAGTTACATGTTTTCCTAGCAGAAGCTTAAGGCAAAAGCGGCATTATTCATTATTTTTAAAGCAAGATGCAAGATGCGAAATATAAAATGCAGCTTAAACATGCATTAATTCTGTTTCTTTCGAAACGCATTTCAGTATGCGGCCTAGTTCTTTCATGCATTAGTTTTGTTTCTTTAGAGGCGCAATGTAAAGTGCAGCCTAGTTCTTTCATGCATTAGTTCATATTAATGCACGCAAGCGGTTTCCCTCGTGTTCATGTAATGTGTATGTTAAACTGTTATTGCACACTATTAGTACGTATTATGGGGGTGTTAATTCGAGCAGGTTTCTTTTTGCGAAATCCTGCTCCATCAAGATACTGCCTACTCCTGAAATCTGTCACCAGTATTGAACCATAGCTTATAGTAGTGAAACATCCAAGGGACAGATCATTGCTCATAAATTTTCGTCTGGGCTCCATTCGTACAATGATCTGTTTTCCCCTGGGTCAGTACGATCCCCATGCACTTTTAACCTGTCCTTGTGACGATCGCTCGCCTCAAACCTTAATACACTTGGTTTTATTCTGTCAATTTTATGATTTTTAGCGTAAGAGGTATTTATTACCACTTTTAAAAGAGAGGGTTTTTTCCCAATTTCGACCTCCCTTTTTATATTTACAGTTATTACCTAATCATGTGGTGATGTTGGTGGCCACCGTCTATCTAAAAGGAACCTTATATTGGAATAAAATAATGTGTGCCTAGTGCATAGAGATGTGTATAATAGGTTAGCTTGCTCTTTTTAAATCATACCTAATGAATGTAGACTGTGCGATCTGAATGAAATAAGGTGGACTGTATATATTTTTTGTTTTTAAGGATTTTATGTGGTTTTTATCTTTTATGATTATGATGCGTAATCGAATAAAGATTAATTGAATTGGGCATGGCTATTAAAACAGTAAAACTCAAAAGAAGGGACACTGGAACGTATCAAGTGGAAAAAAAATCAAATAATGTATTTCTGAAAATACTTGGATAGTTTAGTAGTCCAGCTGGGAGATTTTACAAGCAAAAAGATAAAAGCAAAATTAAAGATTCATGCAGATACTTCCTTATTACAGAAGCAGCGTTTATAGCTGTAAAGTGCCAGAGTTAGTCTAGCCCTTGTCACAAAATGTATTTGTATACATAGAGAAGTGAAAACATTTCAGAGGGGTTTTAAAGTACATATAGGGTGGTTCTGAAATGTGAAGTAGGCAGTGTAGTATATTCAGCAAATATTATAACATCAACATATTTACAATAAGATACATGGGCCGGTTCTAGGGTGGGCTCCACCCCCTCACAGTTCCACCTCTCTCGCTTGCTGTCAACTATGAGATTACAGCGAATTCAGAATGCTTCCGCTAGACTCCTCCTACATGTAAAGCCACAAGTACACATCTCCCCTGCCTTGAGGGCCCTACACTGGCTACTAGTTGTCAGAATACCCACCTTCAAGCTGCGTTGTATCACACACAAAGTAGTACATGGCAAAGGACCACTATTCATCAGGAAGAAGATCAACAAATACATGCAACAAAGGAACCTACGCTCAAGGATGAGTTTACGCCTGCTACTAAATTTTAAGAAATGTCCTGAAACAATTTGTATACTTCACCACAAGTAAAAAACGCACATCAAACCATGTAAATATTACTGCTCTGTGCACATAGGGGTATTTATATAGAGGGGTTTTCTCCAGACAATACAACCTTATCAAATGTCATGTGCATATGTGTTGGAAAGTGGGTCATTAGTTGTGGCAAATATGCATCTGCCACTGGCAATAAGGCCACTAACACAGTCTAGGGCTCAGAATAGGTCTCAGAAAATTATCCCCATGCTCAACCCTATGTAGCTTGGCTGCAAGCAGGCACGCTTAACTTCAGAGACAGGTATGTAAAGCATTTAAAAACACCAAGTCAGTAAATAATTAAGACACAACACACAATAAAAATCCAACACCAATTTATAAAAATAGGAAATATATTTTTTATCTTAAAATGAAAAAAATCCAATGTAGGGAACCTGAGATATGATTTTTCAAAGAATAAAGAAATTCTAGCACTTAGTCACCTTATGAAGTTCTTTACCAAAGTTGTGTCAAACTTCTGGAACTTTTTCCTGAAGTTCCTCTTTAGGGTCCAAAGGGTCCAAAACACAATCCAAGGGTCTGGAAGCTCCAAGATGGTCCTGGAAAGTTTGGGACCACAATTCCCACAATACACCTGGCCAGACCCTTAAAAGTCCACTGGATGCACTCCAGGCAGGGGACTCTTGGTAGTGCTGATGCAGGTGAGCTCTTTTGACCTGTAGCTTGTAGGGAGCCCACTCTTTATTCCTCTTGAAACAAGGTACATCTAAAGGGCTGTAGTTCCAGATAATGCAGCAGGCGCAGTCAGTCAGAATGTAGGGCCTGCTGGTGCAAATCAAGTTTCCAGCTTGACATCCACTCTTTATTCCTCTTGAAGCAAGGTGCATCCAAAGGGCTGTAGTTCCAGATAATGTAGCAGGCACAGTCAGTCAGAATGCAGGGCCTGATGGTGCAAATCAAGTTTCCAACTTGGCAATCCTTCTTCTTGTCTCAGTTTTAAGCAGCAAAGCTGAGAGGCACTTCCCCTCTCAGATACTTATTCAGTGTTCTCTGGGGTCACTCAGGAGGGCACTTCTGTCCAATAAGGTGCAGTTCAACACCCCAGAGCATGACCAGTTCCTCCAAAGTGTAGCACAATAGTCTCCCAGAAAGCACTATTTTTCCAAAATTCAATGTGGCTGATGTCTCAGGAGAGAGGCAAGAGCTGGCTAAACCAACCTCCAGGATGGCTCATCCCCATATTCTCCGTCCCCCTGGCATCTGCACATTCCCTCCTTAAGCATGCCATCTGGTTGGGTTCAAAGATTAGGGGTGTAAATGAAATTGGCTTCTTCTGCCTGTCCCCTCCTTCTTTTGAAGGTCATGGTTTACAACCCCTCCCCCTTGATCTGGCATTCCTATGCAGCAGAACCCTCTCCTCCCAGAATTGCTCTTCCCCCCATGGACTTCTTATTACCTCATCAAAGCAGCCTGGCTTATCCACTTAACTCTCACCAATCAGGACAGATCTCTGGAAGGCTGAATTTTGGCTTACAGACAAGAAAGACTTATAACTTCTTGTCTGTACATTTTAGGATAAATTCAACAATAGCATATTGTTGGATTTATCACTACCATTCTAGTAAGTCCTTGAATTATATTTTCTGTGTTTCTGTGTATTAATTAATAACCTCTTGCCATGTTAACCTATGTGGATGGGGATCTGCAATGGGAATATGATCTGTGCAATTTTTCCAACACTAGGGCTTATTAAACATCTTTTATAAGGACCCTGCCTATAGCTACATAACCCCACTCCTGGAACACCTAGGGGAGACTTTAGGCGTTCTGAATATGCCACAATGCTCCTAGCACAACATTCTATTTTGGGACGCACTGTACTACAATGTGGGAACTGAAATGTGAAATTTCACTAAACCCAAGGCATATAAAACCTATTTTATAAGGGTCCTCCTTATAAGTACCTGACCCCCCCCCCCCACCACTGGGACACCTAGGGAAGACCCTGGGGGTACCTAGCATGCAAAAGTATTGCAGTTTATTAATTTCTAAGTGCCCCATAGAGTAAAGTCGGGTTTGGGGCACAATTTACATTTTAAAAGCAGTCCTTCAAAACAGGGCTCCTTTAAAACTGACCTCAAGCCTCGGCAGTGCACACATGCAAGTGCAGAAAGGGCTGCTGGCCTCTAAACTGCCATGCCCTATTATATACTAGAGACTTAAAGGTAGTTTTAATCCCCTTGACCTAGTATGTACTAAGGCCTTATAGGGGAGTGTTATATGGGGTTATGTGGCCCTTAGTTACATTGTCGACATTGCTAAGTTAGCATGAGCTTTGCTTGCCCTATGCTGCTGCTTTTGCGCGCGCCTCTGCTAAGAGTTTGTTTTTGCGACACTTTGCCTCTGCCCTGCGCTTTGAACAACTTAGTAGTGCTTTTCTGCATGAATTATGAGTCCTGCCCTTTGCTTATCGGTGTTTGAGGGAGGACAAAGAGGTTTTCCTTACTGGGGAGGAGTGTGATTCGACAGTGGGTCACTCTCTTGTGTCCAAACACGTAAAATTGTACGGCGAGTGCAACATGCCCGCGCCGAATCTAGCTTGTTTTTTAAAGGGGACCCCAGTACCATCCATCACGCCTGTCTTTACATTGCTTACTAACGGCAGCTATCTCATTTTAAACAATCAAGACTGCAGTGGGTTGCGGGCGGGAGTCCCATGCTTGGTAACAGTTTCCCAGCGTGTAACTTGCTGTAGCAATGTCCTTTTCCCGCCCCCGCAAGGGTGTTTAGATTCTTCGCTTTGGCCTTCCATTCTGACTTTGAAAACAGAGTTCAACAAGTTGAGCAGGCTCAAAGCCCTTTTATTCCAACAGGAGGTGGCCCTCACTTCCGCCCGTGAAACACTCAGATTGCAGGTGGCTCGGACCTCAAGTGAGTTACAGACCCTTCTTAACACTAACCTCCCACTTCATTTTGGGGAACTAATTCACAAAATATTTAATGCATCTGAGACGACAGGCCTTGCACATTTTTTTAAGTGTGTGGGATCTGGTCTGGTCTCTTCCTTTCAAACTATATTTGGAGTGATACCGGCTTTTATCTATTCTATATTTTCCAGCGTTTTCGGAGGGTTCCCCTTGATATTGGCGCTGGCAGCTGGTGTCCTGCTTCTCCTCCTTGTGCTTCGTATTGGATGCTCACTTTGTGGCTCTGCACAGGCCGGCCCAGCTACAACTGTATCGTAATCACCTATATGAGGCTTTTGGATGCTTGCCTTTAGCAATGCTTGGCGTAAGTTACGACTTGTCGTTCCGCTTTGCTTATTTTACTTGCGTGCAGCCAGTGCTTAATTGCAAACGATGTCACTTCTCCTGGGTGATGGAACTTTGCTTATCGAACACGTGCTGTCCAATCCCCGATTTCTGCCGGTTGATGTGTCCCTTAGAGGCGCATGACAAGGCTTGTTCTGTGGATGGTCAAATGCCGCGTGCAGCTTTACTTGGAGTCTTGGATCAATGGGATGTCTGTGCAGCTGCGCAGACTTTCCTACAACAAAGTTTCATTGAATATCACGCAAGTTTCCCATTTATACTTTTGGATGCTCCTGCTTATGAGGAACATGATTGTTCCTTTGACTTACTGACTTGGATGTCATCGCTTTTTCTACCAATGACAATGAGGAACTGTTGGAAGGAATTGCATTCCTTTGCACCCAAACATTCATGGATTGACTATTTGGGTCCACCCAACTCCGCTGTCTAGAACACTGACTCTTTTTCAAGCTCACAGTACCTTTAGCTTTTTTATTGAACTTTCCCTTTTTTCTCAGATTTGTTTTTTTTTAGAAAGCCTCTCAACAATATTGTAAACACTGCCTGACTTTTGAACTCTGTTTTTCTTCTTTTGTCTATGTCCTACTGACTTACCAGGGGGAGGGTGTTGTATGGGGTTATGTGGCCCTTAGTTACATTGTCGACATTGCTAAGTTAGCATGAGCTTTGCTTGCCCTATGCTGCTGCTTTTGCGCACGCCTCTGCTAAGAGTTTGTTTTCGCAACACTTTGCCTCTGCCCTGTACATGATAACAGCTTGTTTTTCACGTTCTCAGCCTTCCCTTCAATTCTGTCTGAACATAATGTGCAAGGCCGTTCAACAATGTCTCTTGTTATTCTGTTCTGGTCAGTCCCTATTACCTAGACTAAACATGTTACCAACAGCTGCAGTATGGAAGACTCGAGCTTTGATATAGCGTTGTTGCATGTTTTTTGAAACGCTCTCAAAGAAAGCCGTTCCATGGAGCTGAGCTCTACTGTTCCTATGATGTAAACCTTTGCATTTGGGCTTTCAGGTAGGGGTCTGCTAATAATGCCTAGAGATCTTCTGTTATATAAAATAACTTCTTACTGCCAAGGGTAGGGGGATTAGGCCCAGTTATTTTGCCTTTTTCACAGTCTTTATAAAATGACGACTCCTTTTGTATTCTATGGTATTGTAACAATGCTAATGGTTCTTGCCTTATGCATTTTGCTGCTAGTTGTGGTTCGCATACTGTTTTATGAATCACTATAGTCAAAATAAACATTTTGAACTTATTAAGTGACTCTGATTATTCTTATTGTGGACAAGTACGTGAGAGCGAAAGAGTGTCTTGTTCCCGCGACTCTGAGGTGGGTCGGGAGTGCTCGTGTTCTGGGTTGTCTAAACATTCGTAGCTTCTTGATATTTGTAGGAGACCGAATGAGACACTATTGCTAGTCGGTTGGGATTTTGGGTACTAAGGTGATAGGAGGTACACCCCTATTTACTGAGGTCCTGTTTTCTTGTGCATAGTTCTGTGTATGAGCAGAATCCCCACAACAGGAGGTCATGCGAATCGTAGGGGTACCCTAACCCATAATGTACCCTACTGTATGTAGGTGTTTGCACTGTATTCTAAGTGTGTTTTCAGCATTGCACTGGCCCTGGGCCTGATTAGGCAGAGCCCAGGGACAGTCAGAGTCAGTAACCACCAGTACCAGTAAGGAAAAAATATGGGGGGTACCAGGGGCACAAGGACGACTTTGCAACATATTCCCCCCTCCAAACAAAGGTGATGGGCTACTAACCTACCCTGGTAGTCCTCATCAGCTAAATAGAAAAACCTGGAAAGTCCATCAGCATTGGCATGGGCAACCCCAGGTCTGTGTTCCACTGTAAAGTCCATTCCCTGTAGGAAATGGACCACCATAGCAGCTTAGGATTCTCCCCTACATCTGCATGAGCCATCTGAGAGGCCTGTGGTCAGTTTGAACACGAAAGTGAGTCCTAAATAAGGGTGGGCGTAGTTCGCGAAGTAATGCTTCGCGAAGCTACGCAAAGTGCAGTTCGCGCTACGCAAGCTTCGCGTAGCACTACGCGAACTGCGTAGCGCACTGTTCGCAATGATTGCACAGTGCCGGATGCTTGTCCGCACTGTGCAATCATTGAAAACGGCAACTTGCACAGTGCGAACTGTCGCTTACTGCCGCTCGAGTAGATTTTTACTCGAGCGGCAGCTTCTCAACGCGGACTGGTAGTTTCTCATCGCGAGCGGTCGCAAGCATACGCGACCACTCGCAATGAGAAACCTGACCTCCCCGCGTTGAGAATCTCGCCGGAGGTTTATTTTCCACGCTCGCGATCGGCAACTTGATGTTGCTGATCGCGAACGAGGAAAAAGTCTCGCCAGGATGTCATTTTGCTTGCTCGCGGTCGCCAACTTGACGTTGAGGACCGCGAGCAAGCAAAAATGACCGCGGCACTACGCTACGCTACGCGTGTTCGCACTGTGCTACGTGCAATTCGCGTTGTGCGAAGTAGCGCAAACTTCGCAAACTACGCGAGCGTAGCGTAGCACTTCGCCCAGGGTTAGTCCTAAACAAATATGATCTCAGCTTTTTCAGGGACCAAACCGCAGCAAAAGCCTCTCTCTCAATGGCACTCCACCTCTGCGCTCTGGGAAGAAGTCGCCTGCTAATAAAGGCAACTCGCTGATCAAGGCCTTATTCATTTAACTGTGACAAGATTGCCCCAATCCTTTATTCTGAAGCATCTGTCTGAACCACAAATTCCTTTGTGTAGTCAGGGGCCAGTAACACTGGTGCTGAACACATAGTAGCTTTCAGAGTGTTAAAAGCCTTCTTACACTCTGGGGTCCAATCCACCTTTTTGGGCATCATCTTAGAAGTCAGTTCTGCAGTGGCAAAGCTAGACCTCAGACCGCCGAGGGCGGTCCCTGTGTTTGCCGCCTTGCGTCGGCCACACTTAAGAGCGGGAGGTGGCGATGGCCTCCCCAATACAGCAGGTAAGAGCTGGAGGGAGGCCGCCACACCCAAAATTCGTGCTGCCCAGGGCAGACCGCCCCGCCCCCTTTGCTACGCCTACGCCACAGCAGTTCTGTTAGGGGCCCTCAATGGTCCCATAATTTTGAACAAACATTCTATAGTATGCAGTCAGTCCAAGGAATGCCCTAACCTGAGTCTGGGTAACAGGAGTTGCCCAATCCAAAATCATTTGAATTTTAACCTGGAGAGGCTGTACATGGCCTCCACCTATCAGGTGGCCCGGGTACACCACAGATCTCTGCCCTACTTGGTGGCACTTACTTGCCTTAATAGTCAGGCCTGCCTGCTGCATGGCCTGAAGCACTTCCCTCAGGTGGCTTAAGTGATCCCCCAGGTAGAACTGTATACAGCAATATCATCCAGATAAGCTGCACTTAACTGCTCTAACCCAGACAAGACCCTGTTCACCAACCTTTGGAAGGTGGAAGGTGCCTTCTGTAAGCCAAAGGGAATTACCTTGAACTGATAATGTCCCTCTGGTGTGGAGAATGCTGACCTCTCATTTTCTCCATCTGTGAGGGCAATCTGCCAGTAGCTTGAAGTCAAGTCAAATGTACACAGGTACTTAGCAGCCCCTAACCTGTCAATGAGCTCATCAGCTCTAGGTATAGGGTGAGCATCAGTCTTAGTGACTGCATTTAGTCCTCTGTAGTCCACACAGAACTTTAACTCTTTTGGTCCCCCCTGGGGATTAGGTTTGGGCACCAGCGCTACTGGACTGGCCAATGAACTTTCAACGGTTCAATTACCCCAAACTCCAGCATCTCAGCTACCTCAGCTTTAATGCTGTCTCTGACATCGTCAGACAACCTGTACAGTTTATTTTTGACAGGTGGGCTGTCACCAGTGTCAATGTGGTGCACACACCCCTCAGTGATGCCTGGGATCAAAGAGAACAGGACAGCAAACTGCTCCTGCTCCTGCTTGCAGTCTCTGTGCTGCTGGTCTGTCAATTTGGGAGAGAGTAAAACCCCCTACAGGGACCAATCTTGCACATTATTGGAGAGGAGGTCAGGCACTGGCTCAGTTTCCTCCTCGACTCCCTCATCAGTGACCAGTAATATGGTCATATCTGCCCTGTCATGGTGGGCTTTCAATTTGTTCACATGCAGGACCTATGAGGGTTCCTGGGGGTGCCAAGGAAAACCAGGGAGGTAACCTCCCCCTTCTTTTCTAAGATTGGATAGGGCCCACTCCATTTGTCATGGAGGTCCCTGGGAGTCACAGCCTCCAACACCCACAGCAACTGTCCTGGAGTATACTCAGGCATAGTAGCCTTCTGATCTTACCAGTACCTCATGAGCTCCTGGCTAGCCTCCAGTTTTCTGCTTGCCTTGTACATGTACTCTGCTATCCTAGATCTCTGGCCTAGCACATAATCAAGCACATTGTCCTTTGCCTCTTTGAGAGGCTTCTCCAAAGACTCTCTAAGTAGGCACAATGGCCCCCTCACAGGGTGCCCAAACAACAACTCATAGGGACTGAAACCAACCCTTTCTGTGGAACCTCCCTGTATGCAAACAGTAGGCATGGGAGGAGAACATCGCATCTCTTCCTGAGTTTCTCAGACAACCCAGTGATAATGCCCTTCAGGGTCTTGTTGAAGCTCTCCACCAGACCGTTTGTTTGGGGGTGATAGTGGGTGGTGAACTCGTAGTTGACACCACACTCATCCCACATTGCAGTCAGATAGCTGGACAGAAAGTTTGTGCCCCTATCTGACACCACCTCTTTCAGAAAACCCACTCTGGTGAACACAACAAGCATTGCTCTAGCCACTGCAGGAGCATCAATGGTTTTAAGAGGTATTGCCTCGGGGTACCTGGTAGCATTGTCCTCTACCACCAACATATACCTATTCTCTGATGCAATAGGTGGGTCCAGGGGATGACAATGTCCATCTCCACCCTTTCAAAGGGAACCCCTGCCTTGCCACTAGCCTGACAGGTGACACAGGAGCTGCAAAACTCCTTTACATTTTCAGACATATGGGGCCAGTAGAAATGGTTCACCAACCGGTTGCATGTCTTTGTCTGTTCCAAATGTCTTGCTAAGTGGATATCATGACCCAAGGCCAGGATTAACTCTGTACTTTTGGGGCACCACCAACCTCCTGGTGGCCCCTCCCTGAGTTTTCTGGCCTCAGTATGAAGCAGTCCATCTTCCCAGTAGAGTTTGTGAAATCCACTGTCATCCCCCTCCTCTTGCTTATAGGCAATCCAACTCAAGCTCTCAAGGGTGGGACAGTCTTTCTGTACTTTACAAAACTCCTCTCTGGAGGGTCTACCTGCTCCTGTCAGTTCTGCCAAATCTGACAGCTCTGGCATAGATGGAGTCTCTACCTCAGAGGCCAGACCCCCCCCATCAGGGTCAGATTCCTCCGGCACCTCTGGAGTTCCGTGGGCTGGCTCACCAGGCCCAGTGCCCTTGTCCTTGGATGCTTGGCCCTTTGTTCCAGGGTCCAAGTGTCCAGCCTTTCCCTTCTGGATAGTTTGTGACCTAGTCACAGCACATACCCACTCAGGGGGCTTTTCATATGGAGTACTCTCTCCATCTCTGACCACTAAGATGCTTTGAGATCATTGCCCAGTAAACACTGGACTGGGAGCACAGGAGACACAGCTACCTTCATAGAGCCTGTCACACCTCCCATTCCAAATCCACCATAGCCATAGGATGGAGTTTGGTACTGCTGTATGTATAGGTCACCTGGTGAAACTCACCAGGTACCAATCTCTCTTGAGGCACAAGGGTATTTAGGACTATAATCACACTAGGCCCTGTGTCTCTGATAGCCTCAACCTCACTCTCATTCACTTGTGGTCTCTTCCTGTACTTATCCATGTTTGGAGGTAAGGCGGCCAGGGTTGCAATATTCACCCCACCCAGGGACTCTAAGGTTGCCTCTACCACTTGCCTACCCCTCTCTGGGGCACCCTCCACCCCTACACTTAACTAGCAATCCCTGGGGATGGCCCACTAGTGGGGGGCTTCTTGGTGCAGACAGCATCTCCCTTCTTGTGCCCTGGCTGATTATAATCAAAGCACTTACCCACCTTTGAGGGAAACCTACCTTTCTTTCCCTGATACCCCCTTGGGGTCTCCCCTCCTTGTTCAGGTTTTTGTGTGTCTTTGGAGGACTCCTGTTTTTGATCTTCTTTTCCCTGGGCTTTCCCCTGCATAGGGACCTCTCCTCCTTTCTTCTGGTCACCCCCCTGGTGCTGATTGGAAACCCAGGTTCTCACCCACTCCTCAGCTGCTTCCCCCAGCTCTCTGGGGTCTGTCAGCTTAGAGTCCACTAGGTACTGGCGTAACTTCTCTTCAGCACAATGAGTATAAATGTCTTCTTTCGGAGGCGTGGCCAGCAACATGGCCGGGTAGCTGTGCCGATTGGCAGCTCCGTCAGCCCCAAGTTAATCCAGCCTATAATCCTGCCCTTCTAAAGCCATCAAAGGACTCCAAGGGGTGTTCCATGTCACCCGACCTACAGCGGCCGCAATAGAGGGGCCGAGAGGAGATCCCGGGCAGGGGAGAGCCTCCCAAAGCTGTTGGGCAAAAAGGAGCCCAGCTGCTCAAGAAGGCGGCGGCTTGTGAGAGCTGAGTGCCGCCGAGTGGAGAGACTCCAGATGAGACGAGCAGAGGTGGACGGCCGGTGTGCGATCCTTAAACTCCCTGAAAATCGATACCAACTGAGGCGCTGTGGAGCGGACTGCCAAATCGGTCACTGGGACCCCAGACATTGAGGTGAGCCTCACCGTGGCCGTCTCCAGGGTCCCAGTGGTACGGAGGATGTGCGGCCTACAAGGAGATTGAATGAGTGTTGGAGAGGGAGATACATCAGCGGCACCAGAGAAGAGGCAGCGAGGCAGCGTGAGGCTTCTGGCTGGCGCAGTAACTTCGTCTGCCTCGCCGGCTGGCCCCGGCCACCGACCCCCGCTGCACCGATGAGAGAAATGCCATCCCCGAGCAAGTGAGGGGGACTGTATGGCCACGGAGCAGACAGGCTGAAATGACTACACAGAGGGCCAGGACCGTGTGCGGAGCACCCATCCCCTTGCCGGGAGAGAGCCATAACGGAAGTAGGTGACGGAATGCACCGCGATCAGAGAGGCTGAGAGCCCCGCCGGGGCACCCTCTCCCCCACTCCCCTCTCCTCGGTAGTCATATCCAGAGCTAAGAGGGTAGCACACACCCTCAGAAAGCTGAGACGTGGCTCCAGAGACGCCCACCCACGGGATACCTCTACTGGAAAGCCATAGGCAAGGCCACAGTCCTACTAAGGGGACAACAGTGCACCTAATGAAGAGGGCTGAGACACTAATACAGTGAAGGGCAGGCCAGAGCCACTCCTGAACAGCGGGACTCCCCTGGACTGCGACCTGAGTGCACGATCCACAGAGGGGAAGGCGAACGTGTTGTGGAGAAGGGCATTAGTCTCCTCAACTAAGGGCGAAACATGCAGACACTACGCACCACTCACACGGGGGAGATCCGATAGAAAGACACATAGCAGTTAGCCGGCGACCCGAACTGTACCTAACGAGATGGCGAGAGATAAAGACCCCAAACCGACGAAGCAGGGGAAAATGGACCGATATGCAAAAGTGATACCCCCCAACAACCGGAGCGGAGGGAGAGGACACACCCTTGCCGAATAACGCAGCCATACTTCAAGCTATACATGCTTCCAGGGAGGCTCTGGAGGGAAGGATGGTCGAGGTGCGCTCAAAGGTGACTCTGCTGTGCCATGATCTGCGCAAAGTTTCGGAGAGAGTGACCCAGGCTGAAAACCGTATTGCCGAAGTGGAAGATGTGTCCCATACTTGGCGTACGGAAGTTATGGAGCCTACGGCCTCGCTGAAAGAGGTGGCCTGGAGGGTGGATGACGCAGAAAACAGGGCCTGTAGAAACAACCTCCGCTTTATTGGATTTCCGGAGGGAACGGAGGGTGCAGACCCAGGGCACTTTCTAGTGACGTGGCTCAAAGATTCCCTCCCGAAGGAGCAGTTTTCATCCTGTTTTATAATTGAGCGAGCGCACAAGATGGCAAGTTTCTGGCCACCACCTGGTGCCACCCCGAGACTCTTAATTGCCCCCTTCCTAAACTTTCAGAACCGCGATTTGATACTCCGGGAGCTGAGGCAAAGGGGGGAAATCAAACATGCTAATGCATGAATAATGGTGTTCCCTGATTATTCCCGTAAAGTACAAACACAGCAGCGAAGCTTTGATGCAGTTAAGGCAAAATTGAGAACTCTTGAGTTCCGGCAAAACTTAAAATGATCTTCCAGGGCACCTCGCAATTCTTCCAGACTCTAGAGGAGACATGGGCCTGGATTGAGGAGCTTCCCCCCCCCCCTTGAGATGGGGGCACCCCATGCAGGCAAACTGGAGAGGTCGGGTTCCGGGAGGCCAAGAGGGAAAAGAGTGAGTCACTCGGCAGCCTCACGCGGGGCCTACGTGGGAACACCTTTTCGCTCCAAACAGACCTCAGACAAGAAGACACAGAATTTGGAGTCCGAGGAAGAAACTTCACGAGGAAGCACTGGACAGAAACATCAGAGAGTCCGAGATCGAGTAGCCTCCGAGCCATCAGAAAGAGAGTATTCGGCCGATGCGGATAGCGATCACCCACTCCTTAGAGACATCCACCAGATAGAAGATCCGGGCCCAGACTCGGCAGTTCAAGAGATCCAGCAGCAGCAACAATCCAAAAGTGGTGAAGAAGGCTGAGATGCAGGGGCTAGATGGCCACCAAGAGACAGTAAGATACTACTAAGGGCCCACTAGACACTATAACGTTCAGCGCAAGAGGCCGTGGGACCAATAGTGGACACATAATACGTGATTTGTAGTTGATTGTTTTGGGGGAGGGGGAGGGAGAAAGACCTCTCACGCTTTACCTGTGCTGCAGTTGTCATGTTGATGAATTGGGGGGGCGGCGTGGGTAGTGACAGAGTGTAGGGGGGGGTTCATGTTGATAGACGAGAGATATCAAGGAACGAGTTGCAGAAATGAGATGTTGTTTTTAGATAGAGACCAAAAGGATACCGAGAGCAGGGGCAGGGAGGGGAGCGGCTGTAGCTGTGACGGAACACACCAGAATAGTCATGAAAAACATACATGGGTGAGGGAAATTACACAGTACTGACGTGGAATGTCAACGGGGTAGGAAACAAAATTAAAAGCGGGCTGGTAACTAAATACCTTAAAAGACTTAAACCCGAAATTGTCCTCCTACAAGAGACACACTTGATGGGCACACATTGTTCCTTCCTGGGAAGGGGACCATGCACCACACTTGTGCGTGCAGGATTCTCCACAAGATCAAGAGGGGTGGCCATACTAATTAAAAAAATCACCCCCCTTTCATGCTACCAAAACATGGACAGATCCAAATGGTACGTTTGTGGTGGTACAGAGGACGAAGAGATGTTGATTAGTGTTTATTCACCCTCATGGCTACAACAACAGACACTAGACAAAGTAGCCGGGATACTTCTGGAGTCAAGACCCTCCACACACATTATTGGTGGTCACTTTAATGATGTCACAAATCCACAAATGGGTCGTACACATGCAAACCCCGGGATGCGTGGTCCTACTCACTTGGCCCAATTCTGTGACACGCTTGGTCTGATTGACCTTTGGCACCGGCACCATCCAACTGATCGCTTTTACTCCTACTTTTCAGGCGCCCACTGGGTATTCTCCAGACTGGACTACCTCTTTGCCCCGGCAGGAGAGTTGGAGACAGTAGAAAGAGTGGAGTATTTGGCAAGGGGCATATCCGACCACTCTCCTCTCTGGCTGACAGTGGGAGGGTGAACAAGTAGACACAGACAGGAATGGAGACTAAATGCCTGGGCCTCACAGGATAGAGAGATTGCCAACGAAATCAGAACTGACTCAGAACTGTACTTTAGCATGAACGAGGGTTTGGTGACATCAGCGGTCACCCTACGGGAAGCGTATACGACTGTGGTACGGGATAGGGCACAAAACAGTATAGCCCACAGTAAGAAAAAGGAGACTCGAGAGATTGAGACTTTGGAGCATAGGCTGCTGGAATTGCAGAGACACATGGGTCCTGATGCCGACCAGATGGAGATAACACGGGGGAATACAGGACGCTGGTAAACCAAGAAGTGAAAGCCCAACTTCAGGCCACTCAATACCAATTATACAAGGCGGGTGATAGAACAGGGAAGTTCTTAGCCTGGCTGAGTAAAAAAGAGAGAGAGGCGAGATGGGTGGCCGTCATACATGAACAGGACGAGGCCCACACTACACCCCAAAGCATAGCGGGTACCTTTCCCCAGCACTACACAGAACTATATAGGGACGACCAATAGCGGACAGCACCCAAATTAGTAGTTACTTAGAGGCAATAGATACTCCCACACTTTCCCGGGAGGACTGAGGCATGCTAGAGAAAGAGCTGACTCTGGAGGAAGTGTTGGATGCCATTGGTAGACAGAAATCTGGGAAGATCCCAGGCCCGAACGGATTGCCCGCAGAATTCTTCAAACACAACGCTAGTCTATTGGGCCCCCAACTTTTAAATATGTTCTTAGCAGTGCAGGAAGAGGGGACACTCCCACCTGATCTGCGTACCGCTACGGTAGTAGTGATCCATAAACCAGGGAAGCCCCCAACAGAGTGCGGGTCCTACCGGCCTATATCACTACTCAACGTAGAGACAAAGATCCTGGCTACTATCCTGGCTAAGCGCCTTCGGACGCTCATCACATCCCTCATACACTAGGATCAATCCGGCTTTATTCCAAAACGAGCGACACGCCTTAACCTTCGCCGACTTGCCAACTGGATAGACACGGTGAAACACAGGGCCAGCCCTCATGTGTTCCTCTCCCTCGATGCCAAAAAGGCATTAGACACAGCCCACTGGCCATTTATGCGACAAACATTGTCGAGGTTCGGATTTGGGCCGGTCTTTATAGCCTGGGTAATGCTACTATACACTAATCCTGAGGCCAGAGTTCGAGTTAATGGGGCGACCTCAACGAACTTACCTGTGCGAAGGTGTACCAGACAGGGATGTCCCCTATCCCCACTACTGTCTGCTCTAGTGCTGGATCCCCTGTCCTGTGTGATTAGATCTCACCCAGAAATTAGTGGTTTTAAGGACGAAGGGGGGGTTTTGGGCGATGAACGAATCTCGCTCTATGCTGATGGCATCCTTTTATATGTCACTGACCCAACCAGGATGCTTATGACTGTCCTACAAATTTTTGAAGAATATGGTCGACATGCAGGATACAGCATTAACTGGGACAAATCTAGCCTTTACTCGGTAGGGAGACCCATTGACAGTCAAGAGATCCTGGGTCGCTTCCAGGTGGCTCAAGAAGGGTTCCGCTACCTAGGCCTTTATATCACCACCAATGAGGTTGTGAACCTAACGCAGAATATCAAACAGGTCCTAACAGAATTTCATGAAGATATAGGAAGATGGAGATGACTTCCGCTGACAATAATGGGCCGGGCCGCCATGTATAAGATGATCACGCTCCCAAAGTTGTTGTACATATTACGAAAATCATATAGCAAGATACCCGAGACAACAATAAACAACAAATTGCATACACTTCTGTGGGACGGGGCTCACCCAAGAGTGGCACTACAAACACTTCAGCGTAATCAGTATAATGGGGTCCTTGCATTACCCGACATAAGAGCCTACTACAGGTTGGCCCACCTAGTGGTCATTAATGAATGGGGACACACCGCAGGAGATCACCCCACATATGCGCAGGAACGGCTTCAATTTAGACACCGTACATACCTCCACTACTTGTATGGGGGCAAGGGTACTAGCCGACTATTGCCAGCCACCCAGAGGGCGGTAGAAGCCTGGAAGGGAGCAGAGAGACAAATGAAGTGGGACACAAGACTCTCAAGAGAAACCCCCCTGTGGGAGGGAGCAAGACTACCAGAGATTGGTAAGCTCCAGGGTTTTAGACAGTGGGACATGATCGGAATCTCCAAACTGGGAGATATCCTAGAAGGAGACACCCTTGCCTCCTTTGCCACACTGCAGACCACATATTAACTAAATGACACCCAAAGCTATGCATATATCAGGCTGAAGCATGCATAGAGGGCGGAGGGGTTGGACACAATAGATATCCCTGAATTTGCCCCCCTCAAAGGCAGGCTCTTGCAAGAGGAGAGCCCCAATAAAGCCATCTCATGGACATACAACACACTACTTAATAACATCCCCAACAATTTGGGACCCCTTAGGGCCAAGTGGGAGAATGTCACAGGACCACTAGAGGATATCGATTGGGAGGCGGCCCTGATGCACACGAGAGAGGTGGCTATAAAACAAAGGCTACTTCTAATACAATTTAAGATCCTTCATAGAGTATATTTTGATAGAGTACGTCCACACATCATGGGAAGAGCAGACACACCCAACTGCCTATGCTGTAAGGCTCTGCATGACACATAGATTCATACACTCTGGGAATGTAGCCATATAAAATCATACTGGACCTGGATACTGGGGGAACTGAACTGAATACTTGGAGCACAGCTCAAACTAGAAGCTAGGTATGTTTTGTTGGGTATCCCCACTGATATAGACCTGCCACGCAGCAAACTTTTACTATGCAACTTAGGGTTGGTGGTGGCCAAAAGGGCCATAGCCCGATATTGGGTAGCCCCAAACACCCCACACTCACTAAATGGAAGGCCAGCATGAATCTCTACATGGTAGCGGAAAGAGCAACATATAAGGCTAGAGGGTGCCCACAAAAATTTAAGAAGATCTGGACCCCCTGGTTGAATTACTACAGGTTAGAAGTAGGAGATGAGGAGGAAGCAACAAACCCAGCACAGCGAGGCCCAGAGAAAGAGAGAAGCTAGGTTTCCCCCCCGGTTCCCAGACTTGCCCTCACTGTATAAATGTGACCCTCATTGACTGTAGCCCTATGATGGCCAAATCAACTGTGACCCCGAACATTACCATTGCCGTTCCATTCTGCTGTCCATGTAATTTTGTAATGTCATACATCTTTTCATACAACTCGTGTATCCAAGGTATTTGCTCTATTTGTGTTAATAAAAATATATATTTTTTAAAAATGTGTTCTTTCAAAAACAAGTTATACAATCCCTCATATGTGTCTACTTTGTTACCAACAATCCAGCCTTCTGGTGCCTTCACTGAAATGTCCACAAACTCGACCCAGGACCGTATAATCACTTTCTGGGTGTCTCTGAACTTCACCCTGTACTGCTCTGGAGTCAGACCAAACTTTTTGACTAAGCATTGCCTCATGTGAGAGTAGGATTTTGCCTCATCCCCCTTCAGTGTCAGGAGCCTATCCCTCTCAGCTACCAGAATCAGTTCCCACAAAAGTGAACCCCAATGCTTGGGGCGGACCCCCAACATCTCCAGGGCCCTTTCAAATGCAGTCAGCCATTTGTCAATGTCATCCCCCTCTGTGTACCTGGATACTATGCCCTAGGGAAGTTTGTGGTCTAATCAGTGCTTAATTTGTAAAAAATTAAGCCAGAGCAGCCAGCACCACCCATTGCCCCTGCCAGAGCTGCCAATGACAGTAACAACATAACACCTAACCATCGCACTCCTACAAGTGTGACATTTCAGACTATTTCAGGCCACACAAAGCTATAATAATGGTGTGAGAGGCTGAACTCATTTTCAATGCCATTTGACTTAATAAAAACAGTTGTTGTGCACATCTCAGACAGCTCTACCATGTGGTAGACTGTCACTAGAGTCGGAGATGATGCTGACAATTAAGTGGTGGAGCCGAGATCCGGAAACCACCGGCTCAAATTAAGCACTGATTAAAAGTATAACACATATCAGTGCACACCTCAAATACTTCATTTTATTGTCCTACAACTCAATGGTACTGATTTTATCGAGTTTGAAAGGATGAGAAGCTGAGTTGACTGTCTTCGAATTAGACCCTGGCAGACACGCACAGTTCTCTGTTTCAGACGCGGTTAACCTCTGAGCTATCAGCCTCTAAGTACATATATGGTTATATCGGAAGTGCCTGTGGAAGGAAAATTATAGGTGTAGTACAGAAGCAAACTGGACCGCCTGGGTTAGGGCGTGAGAGATGTGCCTCTGTTGGATGCATTAATGTGTCCAATATTTATTTTTGACTGTCTCTATAAAGTTGTTTAATACATTGAACACGTGTGTATTTGTGCTGCCACTGCTATGTTTGTGAATGTAAGCGCGCAAGTGAGACATACTTGGGTGTGTGTGTGTACGTGGCATACATAGCAGTGTGTGTGTTCACCTTTGCTGAGTGTAGCTATTGCTCGGCGAAAGTGCACAAGTGTGCAAATTATGCTGAAAAATGTGCGCATGCATGGGGTGAAATATTTACAATGTGGGTGTAGCTACGTGTCCGAGGCATTCCCAGGTGTCTCTGTTTGCGAGCGTGTGCATGCTTGTGTGAACAATGTTGAAATAATGGTCATGTCTGTGTGTGATCGAAGTGTGTTTGAGTGTGTGTGCGCGCGTTTGTGCACGTATGTGTTTGTCTGGGGGATTATGTATGTGTATGCAGGGGTTTGTGCACGTGTGTTTGTGTATTTTCATGATCATATTTGTGTGTGAGAGATGCGTGTGTCCTTGATTATGAGGAGTTAATTCTTACAGCACTGCACTGTGCTGTTAATGGAAAACTGCATATTTGTAACACTCAACGATAGGGGTTAAGTTAAAGGCCCTGCCCTTTCAGCCTCCTCCTGGCCCGGGGCATTGTACTTGCACACGGTGCCCCGAGTCAGAGGCATGATTGCTCAGGGCAGGCCTCCGACTAGGTTAACTTCACATACCAAGTAAGTCTGTTTATTAGCAAGCAGCGTTGGTTTGGCTACTTACGGTTACTGGTGGGCGGCACTGCCTTTATTAATACCTGCTGCTGCCTGCCCTCGACGTCGAGCTGAACTGCTGGTGACTCATCGAGTGCGTGTGTGCCAGGGCGTGGCAATTTGAAAACATCTACGCACGCTGCCGCACAGCCCCTACCCACACAGAACCAAATCCAGCCCAAACAGTGTCCCGCCCACCGGCAACACTGAATTAAGGGCCTACGCCGGCAAATTTGCATCATGGATATGGTTAAAGTCTTTCTGTTATTGGCTCTCACAGCCACAACATTCTTCACCGGGGACTCGGGAGAGGAACAACACTGTCTGCAGTGAGTCAGTGAGGTAATTATATTTACCTTTCACGTCATATGGCATTGTGGCAGACACGTAGTGTAGACCCGGCCCTGATGAATAAGTGCCGGTGCTAAGCACCTGCACAAATTAAGCACTGGGTCTAATCCACCACCCCTGGACAGCTCAATCTCTTCATTGTCGCTGCCACCCTTTCTTTTTGCCTTCTTCTCCTCCCACTGTTCCTTAGCTAGGTCCAGTTTCCTCTGCTCCAAAGCTATTAATGCTAATTGGGCCTCAAGCTGCCCCTCTGCAGGGTACAGCGGTGGTTCCTGAGTAGGGGACCCTGCCCTCCTCCCACCATCTGAAATTACATAGCTAAAAATGGAAACAATGGAGGAGGCAACATCCTCACCCTCCTCCTGGGTGACATTGGGATGGTCAGCTTCCCCCTGCCCTTCACTCTCTGGGCCTGGTCTGGTCCAGGCCTTCAGGGACCCAACCATCTCTGCCTTCCTAATCTTGTGAGCAGCAGGTAGCCCCCTAGCCTTACACAAAACCCTAAGCTCAGCCACTTTGAGTGTAGTCAGTTTAGCCAGATCCACCTCCATTGTATCCCTAGTTTTGGGTCACAACAACTAGCAAACTGACTTAGAACAATTTTGGAAAAATCAAAACAATGGCTTAAACATCAGTTTAGTCCAAATTCAAAAGGTTAAAAACTAAAATGTTTTGTTCTAAGACAGTTTGGAGGATTTTTACAATCTTAATTCACTTTCACTGAAAGGTGTACTTTCAAACACAAGTCCTCAACCACACAGCTGAACACCAAATGTTGGAAAGTGGGTTATTAGTAGTGGCAAATATGCATCTGCCACTGGTAGTAAGGCCACTAACACAGTCTATGGCTCAGAATAGGTCTCAGAAAATTATTCCCATACTAAACCCTTGGTAGCTTGGTGCGAGCAGGCAGGCTTAACTTCAGAGACAGGTATGTAAAGCATTTAAAAACACCAATTCAGTAAATAATTAAGACACAGCACACAATAGAAATCCAACACCAATTTATAAAAATAGGAAATATTTTTATCTTTAAAAAGACACCAAAAGGAAACAAATCCAATGTAAGGAACCTGAGATATGAATGTTTAAAGAACAAACACTTTCTAGCACCCAGTCACCTTATTGAGTTTTTTCCCAAAGTTGCTTCAAACTTTTCCAAACTTCTGGAACTTCTTCCTGAAGTTCCTCTTGGGGGTACAAAGGGTCCAAAACACAATCCAAGGGTCTGAAAGCTCCAAGATGGTCCTGGAAAGTTTGGGACCACAATTCCCACAATGCACCTGGCCAAACCCTTAAAAGTCCACTGTATGCACACCAGACAGGGGACTCTTGGTCGAATTGACGCAGGTGAGCTCTGTTGACCTGTAGCTTTCAAGGAGCCCACTCTTTATTCCTCTTACAGCAAGGTAGTAGATAATGTAGCCGGCGCAGTCAGTCAGAATGCAGGGCCTGATGGTGCAAATCAAGTTTCCAGCTCTGCAATCCTTATTCTTCTCTCAGTTTCAAGCAGCAGAGCTGAGAGGCACTGCCCCTCTCAGATACTTATTCAGTGTTCTCTTCTCTCGGGTCACACAAGAGGGCACTTCTGTCCAATGAGGTGCAGGGCAACACCCCAGAGCATGACCATTTCCTCCAAAGTATGGCACAATGGTCTCCCAGAAAGCACTGTTTCTCCAAAATTCAATGTAGCTTAAGTCTCAGCAGAGGGGCAAGAGCTGGCTAAACCAACCTCCAGGTTGGCTCATATCCATATTCTCTCTCCCCCTGGCATCTGCACATTCCTTCCCTAAGCCTGCCATTTGATTGGGTTCAAAGAGTAGGGGTGTAAATGAAACTGGCATCTTCTGCCTGTCTCCTCCTTTTGAAGATCATGGTTTACGACCCATCCCCTTTGCTCTGGCATTCCTATGCAGCGGAAACCTCTCCTCCCAGAATGGCTCTTCACCCCAGGGGCTACTTATCACCTCTTCAAAGACGCATGGCTAATCCACTTAACTCTCACCAATCAGGACAGATCTCTGGAAGGCTGAATTTCGGCTTACAGACAAAAAAGTCTTATAACTTCTTGTCTGTCCTTTTTAGGATAAATTCAACAATAGCATATTGTTGGATTTATCAATACCATTTTAGTAAGTCCTTGAATGATATGTTCTGTGTTTCCTAGCGGGAGTTATTAATTAATAACTTCTTGCCATGTTAACCTATGTTTCAGTGGATCTGCAATGGGGAAAATGAACTGGGCGATTTCTCCAACACCAGGGCTTATAAAACATCTTTTATAAGGATCCTGCCTATATCTACAGGAACGCCCCCCTCCCCCCACCCCTGGAACACCCAAGGAGGCTTTAAGGGTTCTGAATATGTAAAAATATTTCCGCTCCTCACTCCACAGTGCTCCTAGGACAAAAGTCGATTTTGGGAAGCACTTTACTTCAATGTGGGAAGTGAAATGTGCAATTTCACTAAACCCAAGGCATATAAAACCTACTTTATAAGGGTCGTCCTTATAGGTACCTGACCCCCCCACCACTGAGACAACTAGGGGAGACCCTGGGGGTACCTAATATGCACAAATATTGTAGTCTATTAATAGCTAAGAGCCCCAAACACCAAAGTCGAGTTTGGGCACAATTTACATTTCAAAAGCATTCCTGCAACACAGGGCTGCTTTTAAACTGATCTCAGGCCTCAGCAGTGCACACATACAAGTGCAGAAAGGGCTGCTGGCCTCTAAACTGCCATGACCAATTATATACTAGGGACTTAAAGGTAGTTATAACCCTTCCTGCCCTATTACGTACTAGGGCCTTATAGAGAAGATCATGCCAATCATAGGCGTACCCTAACCCCATAGTGTATCCTACTGTATGTAGGTGTTTTCACTATATTCTAAGTGTGTTTTCAGCATAGCACTGGCCTCTGGCCTGCTTAGGCAGAGCCCAGAGACGGTCAGAGTCATTTACCACCAGTACCAGTCAGCAAAAAATATGGGGGCACAAGGATGACTTAGCAACATAATGTGTATGTATAAGTTATTTTTAGGTTTTTTGATACAGTAAAAAAACTCCTTTCAACCATTGCCCCATCCTTCCTTTCTCTGACTCATCCCTAACCTTTCTAACTACTATGAACCCCCAAACATACTTCTCAAGCTCTCCACTCCCTTTTAGCCAAGCAAAATTACTACTTCCCCTTTCAAATCCATTTCCAAAATTCTAAACTCTACTAAACTCACAATAAATCAAGAGCTCAAACCTAACATAACTAATGCAAAAAGAATAGAAAAAAAATGTCTAGTTTACTAATTACTATTAACATTTAATCTTGGGTTGTGGAGTAGCATGCTACTTGCTGCAAAGTGCTACAATGCCTCGTCAGGGGTAGTAAATGCTATATAAATACAATTACCCTTTTAGGTCGAGCTTCAGCGCGTATGCGCTGTCAGCAAGACCTGCTGTAATAAAAAAAACTAAATTTTTCCTGCCTGCTGCTTCCCATAGGTAGACTCCAGTGTCGCTCTTCTTTGCTGCTTCCTAACTGTATTGTGCAGCCGATAGGTCATTTCCGTTGTAGGCTGAAGAGCACCGGCCAAGTACAGTTTACTTTTGCTTTACGGGTTATCTGTTGTTCGGGAGAAATCTTTTTCTCCTGCTATCCTTCCCTGCATCAGCGCGCACTCCATAAACACCCTCACGCCCCCATATCTACATCATGCAGAGAGATACATTCATACGTGTATTGCATTGTTGCTCTAACTGAACTGTGCCTTATGAAACTGCCAAACGTGTTAGCTTTGCCAGGGCGTGTTTATTTTTACTTTATCGTTCTCAAATAGCTGTCATTCGTGTTTTAATGACATCTCGGCTTTAAAAGGTGACCTGTTGGTGCTCCCGCACACGTTGTGATGCACAAGCTGCTTTGTGCATCACAACAAGTGCGCATGAATGCACACCAATGGCAGCCGTTTTGGAATGTTTTTTCTTACTATTACATGATGGCCACAGGGTACGCATGTATGAGTTAAGTGCAGGAGCACCAACGAGTCGCCTTTTAAAGACGAGACCTGTTGGAGTTGTCAATGCTTCTTATAGAAGCTCCTTATCTGAATAGCCAGGGCAGAGTTAGGCCAAAATGACAGCCAACTTGCACAATAATGCAAACTTATGAACTGGTATTTGAATTGAAACTAAGAGCTCCTGCCACTCAGCTTGTAGCTTGTGGACTACATTGGCTCTCACTGCAAATGAAGATATAAACAAGCATTTGCAATGCAATCGGTCTCGCCTTTGGGACCTTATATGTATTTAGCTATGCAGCACATTAGCCTGGGTGCTGAAACATCTACTGTTCTTTATCATGGAAGGAAAGTAAGCACCAAACTGCGTGACACGCCATGTATGGGAACACATTGAGAGACATATTGCCTTTCAGCGGGAAGTGGTATAGCCCAAAGCTCTGTTTTTAATATAAATAAGGGCGTTCGGTGATCATATCACTGAAAATACAAGATTTGAAAAAAATATTATTGTCTATGGGTGCTCTTGGAAGACAATTTCTATGGACTGAAATCTAGAGAATGCTAAAGTGATTCTGGTATTTTACTGACCTCTGCTGGTCGTTTTCTATCAAGAAATTTAAATTGAGGCAGTTGCCAGAAAAATAAAAAAAGAAAGTCCCTCAGCAAAAAGCAATTCTGGTATTTTACTGACCTCTACTGGTCGTTTTCTATCAAGACAGTTAAATAGAGGCAGTTGAACAGGAAAAAAAGTCCCCAAGTGGAAGCAGACAAGTCCTAGGGCTGATCTCCAGAGCCCACAAAGTGCATACACATATAAGTATACACTAAAGTATATACAAGAGGTCTCGAATGCTCGACCTAAAAAGCAGGTGCTGAGACAGGTCCCTATTGAGCTCTCCATTTTTGCCTTCATCCTCAGGGTGGATTTTATTTTTTTTAACTCTGCAGCATTACCACCCTTCACTGCCATTGATGCAAGGTCAAAGAGACTCGTTATAGTTCTTTAACGGTCTCATTATTGCACAACTGAAGCATTTTCAATATCATATACAAGGAAGCCATAGTTGTTGCTTATTTAGCATATGAAACTAACAACCATTGACAAAGTCAATAGTCCTGGTTTATTGTAGGTGTAATGTTACTGGTTGTATTCTGTATCTGGGTGCACTGACAGAAGTAGCAAAACACCAGTCGGGTGGCACACTAGGCCAAGCACAGATTTTTAGCTTATGTGTTTTAAGCCATGCCCTTAATTACACCGGCCACGCCTCTCCGAGAGACCCCTCAGTTTTTTCATCCCACTTAAAGCCCTTGCCATATCCTTAAGTATTATTAATCTGGAATCAATTCCTTAAACGCTTGAGATGCTGAACTCTACTGGTGAAGCAGATAGCAATCAAGTATAAATGCATTGACCAGGAAAACTATTTTGCCATCTCTACTTCCAAAATAAAGCAAAACCCATTGTTAATGAAGGAGGAATTCCAGCCAGCCCCTGAGCTTCTAGGTCTTGAACTGGGAGAGAAAAACTGCATACATGTCATTTGGTTACAAAGCCCTGTTGAACAACAGCCTCACTTTTGGGGCAAGATGAGACATACTTAAGTTCAGTAGCCACTCATGCTCCTTTAACTCTGTGCACCCTGACACTTTGTAGAAAACTGTATATTCTTGGGAGGTTGTGTGTAGGAGTGGAAAACAAATACATCTGCTTGCAACAGCCTAGTCAATTAGCCATAAATTAGGTGGATATTTTGGGAGCAATGTGCAAACCAAAGAACTGGGCTGTTCTGGAATCGATGAAGCATAGAATCCTCTGGTGATCCTGATGAATCTACACATACAATTATTTATACTGAGGATTTAGTGATGTGTTTCATGGTCCAAGAGGATGCTAATTTGTGATGTGCCTGTCATGAACCAGGTATTCTTTAGAAACCCTCAATGGGGTAACCTTCTCCCCCATTCCCTCCTGGGACTGGTTTCAATAGTATTGTTATATTCCATATAGGTACCCTATATGGGCGCAGGTGACACTGCAACCTTTCACCTATATCCTTCCCTACATTACATACATAACGGTTCTTAGGCACTGATCTTTTACACAGATATGACACTGCATTCAGAACGCAGGTTTTTCCCTGGTTCGATTCTCATACATTATGCATGAGGCTTCTTGGAAGCAGAGCAGGACTAACAGTAGGATTACCATCTCCTGTATAATATCTCTGTATAAAGTTCAGGCCTGACGTCATCCTTTAGGCCGACACAGTAACACAGCAAGGTAGGACCCCTGGGGAGACCTATGGGTATATAAACATCATGTCTTGCTTAGACAGACAGAGGAGACCGTGACTTCCGGCTGACACACTGACCAGAGACGCTGAGGTTCCTGCATGCAGACGCTCCAGCTAGCAGTGGTCTAACATCCCTCGCGGGGTGTCCAACTCAAGACCAGGACGGGGTCCCACATTCTCTAAACTCTCAGGTAATGGGGTGGACTAGATCCTAGAGGGATTCTTGGCAACACACCTACATAGATGCTAGGTACATTTAGGTACATCTAGTTAGGGAGACATCGTAGGAGTACGCACCTTTTATCATGTGTTTTATGTACATGTATATATTCATGATTTCTGCAAGATGGTAGAACTATGCCATCCCTTTACTTTCATAGTATTGCTAATCATATATCTCTGCTACTGTTTAACGGTTGTTGCAGCTCATATATTTTACACTAGAATAACAACTGTTCAATAAATACTTATTGAAATGCCCCGACTGTTTAATCTGTGTATCTCTCTGAGACAAACTAAGTGAGCACGAGTGACTGAGCGAAAAGTAGTATATTGTTTCCACGATCCTGGGGGATCAGGGTTGTCATGTTCTGAGGTTGCCAAGAACTATTCTCTCCCCGATAAGAGGAGACTCTAGTGGCACTGTGAGCTAGCTAATACAAACAGGCTAACGTATCTGGTGGGGGTGCACGGAATCCATCAGCCACCAAACCCACGGTTTATGTTATTCGAACGCGCAGATCCTGTATAGGATATATAGGAACTACACAACAGTATGAGACCCTTACACTCTTCTTGAAGGGATCATAGTAAGACGTTGTCCTACAATCACAGTGATTACTGTACCGGGTTCAGGAGGATGAATTGTATAGAATATGTGATAACCATGCAATGACTGTTTCTCAGGTATCATAATTGATCTTTCCCAGGTGTGAAGTATCCAACGATGGTCACTGGATGGTAATAGCATGGCAAGAACTGATGGCATTGCTACTGCTGGCCTTTCACAGAGCCTGGAATAAATTTGGTTCTGATTGATAATGTTGAGAAATGCCCCTTTGTCCTTGCCAGCAGATGTTTATATTGTGTCTTTGAGGACTGATGCCTGGACTGAGGCACGCAACTTAGGACTTTTAACTTGACATTAAAAGATCACGGATAGTGCCTTCATTATGACATTGTCCAAGGATGAACCAAACATCTACACTAGAAAGAATTTAATGCACAGCAGTAGGTTTTTGAGGGAAAACATCTGGGAGACGGCTGCATTCCAATATGTATTATGTGGCTGCCACTGTTGAACCATCTGTCAGTGCTGACACCTTGATGCTGATGCTGAAGATAGCTGCCAAGAGCTAAATATGTTGTTTAATGATGAACAATAGCTCTGTGCAGTAGTAGCCTTCATCTGACATCACATAAAAGGCCACACCAGAAGGGATTGTGATGCATAGACACTGAAGATGCTGGACCTTGTAGATGGAGAAGACCAAGCATAGCACTTTTGGAATTCTGGCACCTCATTCCATCCATTGTAGCCCTTCAAACAAAATATGGAAGTCATGTACCCATCTTTGAAAACTCTGCTAGATTTACAACTGGTACTCCTAGGGTACAGCCTTGTGACCAGCCATAATGACTCATTGTCAGTGAAATTGCTCTCCCACCCTCGCAGCTCCACCATTAAGTGAGGCCTGCCCCTGCACTCTCGAGTGTTGGTGATTGAGGCCCTCCTCCACTCGCAGGTTTCCCTGCGCCTCATCCCTGGTGGTCCAGTGGACCTCTGTCTCCTTCCTCTAACTCTGCTCTTTCACTCGTTTTTCTACCCTTTTTTTATCTTTCACCTTTCTGCACTTTTCTGCATCTCTGCTCTTTTGTGCCTTATTTCTGCTCATTTTCCCTTCCTCTCGCTCTGCCCTTTCACTTGTTTTCACTCGTTTTTCTACCCTCTTTTATCTTTCACCTTTCTGCACTTTTCTGCATCTCTGCTCTTCTGTGCCTTATTTCTGCTCATTTTCCCTTCCTCTCGCTCTGCCCTTTCACTAGTTTTCACTCGTTTTTCTACCCTCTTTTATCTTTCACCTTTCTGCATCTCTGCTCTTTTGTGCCTTATTTCTGCCTATTTTCCCTTTTTTCTTTATCCCTTATTTCCTCCCTTTACCTTTCCCCGCCGCTGCTGCCCCCGCGGCCCCTCCCCCCAGCGCGACCGGCCCAATCCAGCTCCCCTCCCCGCTCCCGCCTCCCAGCTGTCCAGCCCTCCTCGACCCCTACTTAATGGCGGCCACTGCGGGGACAGGCGAGCAAGACCACTGACTCATTGTCAGTGAAATTGCTCTCCCACCCTCGCAGCTCCACCATTAAGTGAGGCCTGCCCCTGCACTCTCGAGTGTTGGTGATCGAGGCCCTCCTCCACCCGCTGGTTTCCCTGCGCCTCATCCCTGGTGGTCCAGTGGACCTCTGTCTCTTTCCTCTAACTCTGCTCTTTCACTCGTTTTTCTACCCTTTTTTATCTTTCACCTTTCTGCACTTTTCTGCATCTCTGCTCTTTTGTGCCTTATTTCTGCTAATTTTCCCTTACTCTCGCTCTGGCCTTTCACTTGTTTTCACTCGTTTTTCTACCCTCTTTTATCTTTCACCTTTCTGCACTTTTCTGCATCTCTGCTCTTTTGTGCCTTATTTCTGCTCATTTTCCCTTCCTCTCGCTCTGCCCTTTCACTAGTTTTCACTCGTTTTTCTACCCTCTTTTATCTTTCACCTTTCTGCATCTCTGCTCTTTTGTGCCTTATTTCTGCCTATTTTCCCTTTTTTCTTTATCCCTTATTTCCTCTCTTTACCTTTCCCCGCCGCTGCTGCCCCCGCGGCCCCTTCCCCCCAGCGCGACCGGCCCAATCCAGCTCCCCTCCCCGCTCCCGCCTCCCAGCTGTCCAGCCCTCCCCGACCCCTACTTAATGGCGGCCACTGTGCGGCCGCACAGCGGCCGCTGGCGCGCCGAAGGCGCATCAAAGGCAAGCCCGTCTGCGCCCGTCCGCGACCCGACCGCGACCAGCGCCAGGAACCCTGGACCTCTGCCCCGCCAACGCTACGACCCAGCAGCACTCCACGCACTCAACCCAGGCCACAACAACAACTGCAAGCTAGCATCACCAGCCGACTCCCACGGACCCTTCAGCTGTCACCGCTACCGGCACACCTGCAGCACCGCCAAGAACACGGATCAAGCACAACCCGCCCACAAGAACACAACCGAACCGAAGACCCTGCAATGCATCCTCCTCAACGTCCGATCCCTCCACAAACACGCCACAGAAATCTGGGACCTCCTCGACAGCACCACCCCGGACGTAGCATTCTTCACCGAAACCTGGACCAACACCACCTCGGGACCGGACATCGCCATCGCCATCCCCCAAGGATACAAGATCTCCAGGAAGGACCGCCCCACCCGCCCAGGAGGAGGAATCGCCATCGTCCACAAATCCAGCCTCCGCCTGAGCACACTCCCTGACGAGCCCACAGAACTGATGGAACACCTTCACTTCAAGATACTGGCCAGCCCCACCGCCACCCTCCGAAGAACCCTCATCTACCGACCCCCTGGACCCCGCGGACCCTTCGCCAACTCCATCACGGACATTATCTCCCCGCAGGCCATCGCATCCACCAACTACACCCTGCTGGGAGACCTCAACTTCCACCTCGACAACCAACTGGACCCCAACACCACATCCCTCCTGGACAACCTCCACAACATTGGACTGCGCCAGATCGTGACCGAGCCCACGCACTCAGCAGGACACACCCTCGACCCACTCTTCACTACAGGAAACTCCATCACCTTCAGCCACACCACCGAACTCCCATGGACCGACCATCGTTGCGTCCACTTCACCTTCAGAACACCCACCATCCACAGACACCAGCACCTGCTTCCACGAAGAAACTGGACCAAAATCACAGACGACCAGCTCACCTCCTCACTCAACAACTCCACCCCAACCATCGCGGAAAACGACGACCCCAACACCGCAGCCCGAACCCTGCATAGATGGATCTCGGACAGCACCAACACCATAGCCCCCTCAAGAAAAACAACAATACCCGCGCCAAGAAAGCCAGATGGTTTACCACCGAACTTCGAGAGTCCAGAAGCACATGCCGCCGCCTCGAAAAGGCCTGGAGGAACACCAAATCCACAGAAGCCCACGACAACTTCAGAGCCGCCACCAACGCCCACCATCAACTCATCAGAGAAACGAGGAAAAAAATGATTGAAGACAGAATCTCCACCCACGCGCACAACAGCAAGGAACTCTTCAGCATCATCAAGGAGTTCGCACAACCCACTAGCGAGTCTACCGACATCCCTCCCTCACAAGACCTCTGCGACAAACTCAGCACCTTTTTCCACCACAAAATCAAGAGCATCTACGACAACTTCGACGAAGACAACCAACACACTGAACCCTCACCAACCACCCCCGACATCCGGAAACCAGCGATTGACGACTGGACAGCCCTCACCACCGAAGACACACTGAAGACAATGAAGTCAATCCACTCAGGGGCCCCCACGGACCCCTGCCCCCACCACATCTTCAACAGAGCCGCCGACACCATCGCACCCATGCTCCGCCACACCATCAACCTCTCCCTGGCGACCGCCTCGTTCCCCGACGACTGGAAACACGCCGAGGTCAACCCCCTCCTAAAGAAACCCTCAGCGGACCCCACCGACCTCAAAAACTACAGACCCATCTCCCTGCTCCCGTTCCCAGCGAAAGTCATCGAGAAAGCCATCAACAGCCAACTCGCCACATTCATTGAAGAACACAACATCCTCGACTCCTCCCAATCCGGCTTCAGAAAAAACCACAGTACGGAAACCGCCCTCCTCGCCGCAACAGACGACATCCGCACCCTACTGGACAAAGGAGAAACAGTAGCCCTCATCCTCCTCGACCTATCAGCGGCGTTCGACACAGTCTCCCACCGCACCCTAATACGCAGACTCTATGACGCAGGAATCCAGGACAAGGCCCTCGACTGGATCCGCTCCTTCCTCTCCGGCAGGACGCAGCGGGTCAGACTCCCCCCTTTCCTCTCGGACCCCACACCTACCACCTGCGGAGTCCCCCAGGGCTCCTCCCTCAGCCCTACGCTCTTCAACGTCTACATGGCTCCACTCGCCCCCATCGTCAGAACCTACGGACTCAACATCGTGTCATACGCAGACGACACCCAGCTCATCCTCTCCCTATCCAACGAGCCCAACACCGCCAGACACAACTTTCGAGAAAGCATGGAAGCCGTCGCCAAATGGATGAAAAACAGCTGCCTACAATTAAACACCAACAAAACAGAAGTACTCATCATGGGCCCAAACCCCGATGCCTGGAGCGACACCTGGTGGCCCCCCGCCATCGGAAACCCGCCAACCCCCACGGACCACGCACGCAACCTGGGAATCATCCTGGACTCCGAGCTCAAAATGGACCGCCAGATCAACTCTGTCTCGTCTTCCTGCTTCCACACCCTCCGCCTCCTTCGTAAGACCTTCAAATGGATCCCCCTCGAACACCGAAAGACCGTCACTCACGCCCTGGTCATCAGCAGACTCCACTACGGCAACGCACTCTACGCCGGAATAAACAAAAACCTCACCCGCAAGCTACAGAACATCCAGAACGCCGCCGCAAGACTGGTCCTCAACCTGCCAAAACACTGCCACATCTCCCAGCACCTGCGCACACTCCACTGGCTCCCTGTCGAGGCGAGAATCACCTTCAAGATGCTCACCCACGCACACAAGGCCCTCCACGGCACCGGACCAGCATACCTGAACAGCCGACTCAAATTCCACGCACCCCAAAGGACCCTACGATCAGCCCAGCTCTCCTACGCCGTGGTCCCCCACACCAGAAAGACCAGATCGGGAGGCCGCTCCTTCTCCTTCCTCGCGGCCAAAGCATGGAACGCCCTTCCGCTCCACCTCAGACAGACAACATCGCTCCCCATCTTAGCAAGAAACCTCAAAACCTGGCTCTTCGACAGACCCCCTCCTTGATGGATGGAACCTGCAACCCCCCCCCCACCCCTAGCGCCTTGAGACCCTTACGGGTGTGTAGCCGCGCTTTAACAAACCCTTGATTGATTGATTGATTGAATGTGGCCATAATGTCCTTGAGGTATATCTTCCCTTGTATTCAGGATTCTTTGCAACACCCTTAACGTCAGAAAAAGTTGCAGAAGTGCCACAATGCTTTCCCCAAAATCTGGAGGATTATATTCTGTCCCCTACACTCTTTTGGATTGCATATATCATTATCAATCATTGTCTGCTGCTGGAACCTCAATCTGCTGAGTTCCTCTGTCTGTCCTCTGGTATTCCTAAGAATCGCTCCATATTGATCAGGAGATGAAAATGTATTTCCACCTCCTTTGCATAGATTTCTGTTCATCTTTTCAAAGCACCATTAGCACACACTGGAAACAACAATAATTTCTTATAGTCTGCCATGAAAATACCTACATTTCAGACAAATTTAGGCTGATTCTTTTCATTTGGCATACATGCTTGACCACACTAAATGAAGCAGCAGCCACTGTCATATCTCCCAGTATTGTGTGCCATCGCTGCAGTCATGTTTCCGTTCTGATTGTCTTTTGACAACACCAAAAACAGCCAATGCTATCCTCCTTAATACAGCCATTGGAGGTGGAAAGGTAAGGAGGGACAGGCAGTATGGAACAAAAGAGGAATCTTATGAAGAGAAGAAGCAGCCTCAAGATGATCATAACGCACCTGCACTTGGAGCATTCACGTCTATGCATGCTTTTATAAAGGATTGAGAATTTTAGCATGCATTACAGATGTTGATGCATGTTATCATAGTCCAGGTCTGTGCACTAGAGGGACTGATTTATTTCTAATAAGTGTTCTAGGCCTAAATTTTGGGCCTCACTGAATTTGAGCTCGTAGCTTCATGGTTGTAAACTACCAGAATGTTTGTACTTGCATCAGAATTTTTGTATGTACAACATTTTTCACATATTTTCCACTGCTCACTTTGTATTAGATGAAGAGGGATTTTATCATTCTGTCCAAGGTTTGTGGTGGCTAAAGTCTGATTCCAGGTTGTCTATGTTTATGTACAGCACTGGCAAAATTCAGGAGACAAAAGAGCTGTAACTTCTGTGAGTTTCCTAATAAGCTAATAGGAGGTTTATTTCAGTCCTCAATTAAAAAGTGGAGGATCCAAGCGCTTTAGCCCCCACTTGATCCAAAGACTCTTAAGGCCAAAAACATTAGCAAAGCCCAGAGGGCTCACCTATGAAAAGGATTAGCTTTTCCAGTGCTTACTGCCGATACTGAACAGCATTGGGGAAAAAATGAAAGCCAAAAGACTGTTGCACCATTACGTATGTGTATTTGCCACCATGTCTGCACACGGCTATGCCATAAAAAGATAGTTTACAGTTTTTTTTTTATTTACCATTCGAAGGTGGCAGACGTCAATCTTGGAGCAGCAAAATAAAAACATAAATAAATGAATGATGCATGAAAGTGCCTTGTGGAGAAAGCAGCAGCCAATAATAAATTGTTGCTGCTGGGCCCTCCTAAAACTTAAAAAAACAGAAATTTTAAAAACCGAACAGGGATGGGAATTAATGGTGGAGTGGGGTCGGCTATGAAACCATCTGCGCACCATTGATGGGACAGGAAAAACATAATGGCCATCAGAGAGGGGCAGAGCGCAATGGAAGAGCAGTGGTGATTAGAAAAAAAGATACAAACCAAGTGGGATGGGCTGGGGATGCAATAGATGAGGATCAGGAAGAAAGAAAGGGTGAGAGAGGAAGAGCCAGGGGTCAGAGAATCTGAGAGGGGAACAGCACATGAGCAGTAGAAAGGAAACACACGCACTCCCAAGTAGTGGTAAATGAAAGAGAAAAAAGGAAATCCCTGAATATCAGCCATGGAAGGATACAAGCCATCCAATCAAAAAAAACAGTAAATATACTATGCTCTAGGGCAGGAACAAACAAAAGAAGAGGAAGGAAAACCCATAAAAAAAGAAGCAAGCAAATGAGATTGATAAGAAAGCTAACCATTGGCAAAAGCCCAGTCTTAAGTGTGAACAGGGTCACTGGAATTAAGAGGTTGTGTGGCCGCGACAATTTTCACATAGTTACAGATTGCCGCAGTTGCCATATAATCAATCATCTGCTGCATAATTTAAAGATTTTAACCAAAAAAAAGTTGTTTCTAGTTCAAACGGTTCAAAAGTTACTAAAAACACAGTGACACGTGTTGCAGTGCGGTGGAACGCCCTTTACAAGGTTGACCTTCTGTTGCCTATTGGTGAATTTGAGTGTTAAACTGCTACTAATGTTGTGCAACCTATGCCCAGTGTTAACAAGTGTAAAAATGACAAAATAATTAAGTAAAATTATGACAAACTTTGGGCCTTACAGTGCATAATTTGCCTTTTTGTTTCGAATAATTTAGTCAACACTGCTGCATAATTTGTCCTTCCCCTGCCACATAATTCCAGTGGCCCTGAGTATACGTATTGTGAACAAATAACAGGGCATAAATGACTTAACAACTGGGGCAGACAAACTTTTTGACCAGTTGTTGGGGAGATGCTGTCAAAGGGGTATTTGATTTGAGGATATGTGGCATACAGACATTTGGGAAATTAATAAATGATGCTGCAAGACTGTTTGCGACAAGGAATTTAGAGGTCTTAGACTTCTAGATTTGGGATGTTTGAAGAAAAACATTTGGGGTCAATTTAGTTTTCACTCTATTTTTAATATTTGAAATATTCATTATTATTATGATAATTCTTACACATGAATTGTGTAACAATAGTACATTATATATTTTAAATCAGCTTAGGTATATGTTTGCTGGAAAGGGAGGTAAGAGCTCTCTAGTTTTCTGTTAAAAGCCTTAGGATTATTCACAGCCAATCTTGAGTAAACATGCACTTTTTTTACCTGAGTATGTGTATAAGTATGTGGTCAAGGTTTTTATATATATATATATATATATATATATATATATATATATATATATATATATATATATTGAACTCCATCTCTTGCAAAGGGTGGTTCGGCCTGCAGTACTATATATAATGTGCCAAACCCATATAGTACATGAAAGAGAATGCCCCAAAATAGAACAAACCTCTTTCAGTCCCTAATCAGGATCACCAGTGCCTCAGGCAACAATTGCCATCGTTGTCATTGAAAATGTAGCCAGTGCTAGAGAATATTGGATATTAATGTCATAGGTATATGAGCAGATAAAATAAAGTAAACAGCTTAAAGTTACCTCAGCGGCCTAATGCATTTACTGCAGAGATCATTGTACAAGCTGCTGGTCACAGGCATAGATCTCAGAAAAGTTAACATAGTTTTTTAGCGCACTAGGTCTCACTCACACATTGTTGTGCGCACCTATGGAGAGCACAAGTGCCCAAAAACAGTAAATTCGCAGTATGGATTTTTACATTTGCAAGACGCACTTGGAGATGCGTAAATTCGGCCAATAAGGTGACCCTGCTGACATAGGTGAACATCTCAGCAATTGTAGGGTTGTGAACATACATCTAAACTTGTAAGTAGTTCTCGCCCTGCAAGTACACCTTAATTTGCTCCTATTTAGAGTAGGCACCTTTAGGGTGGAAATGGGGGAACGTCCCCATATTGAACAGTGATGTAGAATTTGTAGATTAAGAAGTTTCCCACAGTAAAACATATTCCCTGTGAGGCTGAAAAAGGTTAAATGGGCAAATTAATATTTGCAAATTATTTCTGAATGAGCAATCTCCCTCGTGGTGAAAATTAGACATCCATGTATACATTTTACTCATTGTAATAGTTCAAAAAATCTATAACGCCGATAGTAATTCCTAACCACACCTTGGAGTTCTTAAAAAGTTAGAGTTTACCTCCAAAAACACGAATAACCCTATCACAACAGATTTGCAAATTATTAACATGGGTCTTTGTGAATCAAGCCCATTGATTTTTTCTAAACATGTTACTTATTGTTTCTTCATGTGAACTATTGTGAAGAAATGATTCTTATTCCTTGTCATTTGCTGTCTTTAGTGGTTGTGGTTTTGAAGATTTTTAGTTCTTTAGTGTCTTGGATCAGGGGAGGGTTCTATCACTGAATTCTTCCCTAGTGCATGCCTAAGGTGAGACAGAATAGGAGAAGTTGATTGTGTGTTCAACTAACATTTTCTTATTTTTGGTTTGCGAATATAAAGCTTGTTTTCCCTATGAATAGGTCGTTTCCCCTAATAAAACACCTTAGGTCTCAGTTAAAAAAGGCCAAAATGTGAAAAAAATTGTGTTTTACTTTTTTCTGAATTCTATTCCTGCAGTCCTTGTTGGCGGGTTTTCCTTACAAACAGATGGATGCAAGCAACTGAAATGAAGTGTAATCTTGCAAAACCACAATCACGGAAATATTCTGTTTGCCTTACTGTTACAGTAATATGACAATTTCCACTTGTGAGACACTTGTTTCAAGAAGAAAATGTTCCTGGAGAACTGGGAAACTAGATGCATGCCATGGGTGTTGCACTGTACTAGCAATGCTCACCGTGTGATGTATACACTGTGTGGACATTACACTGTGTAGTTGTCGTGCATGCCTTTTGTATGTAGCTCGCATGTAATTTTCATGCATACAACCATGCACGCCTACTAAGAGTTTCACCCACAGCTTTGACAAGAATTCTACATGTTACACACTGATTAAATTAAACAATTTTGCCCACCCCTAGTCCATACTTAAGTAACATGCCAGTCTGATTCCTCTTGCTGAGGCGTTCAATTCTCAGAGTAATACAGAAGGAGCAGTCGGTGATGCAGTGGCGCAATGCAAAATCATAGGCCTCCCCTGCAGAATTTGATGGGGGTCCATAGGTCTTTCATATCTCACAGATATTAATTGTCTTTGGGCTGAATGGGGGCCACTTGAAGGTCCCCGCTGCACCTCAGGGGCTGCATGGGCCTGCATGACGCCCCTGAGGTGGGGTTTATAATAGACCCAGTTTAAGCAGTGGACCTCAGGGAGGCACTCGGGGAGTTTTTTTTCCCGCTTTCCTCTAGATTTCTTTCACCCCTTTGAGACCTGTCTTGATCTAAATCTTTTTCTCCACTTCCTTCTCAATGGTAGCAGACCTTACTTTTTCCATCCACTCTCAACCTTTTCCTGTCGTCCCTGAAAGCCCGTCTCCTTACTGAAGCATCCCCTCATACATTCAGCCCCTTCACCGTATAAAGGACTATTTTAACTTTTGCATACTTTTCTTAAACTACTTTTTTGTATGTTTGACTGTTCTCTATATATATAGCGCTTAGATTACAACGCTAAGAAAAATTAAAGAAATAGAAATAAAACTGGACTTCATCCCTTGTAATTACTTTTGAGGCTCCTGGGGCTTCTTTAACAGCATGTCAATCTGCGCAAGTCTTTGGTGGCCTCGGTGTTATTTTTGGGAGAGTTTGGCGCCTTTGCTTGTACTCGGTAAGAATAGCTTAGATGAGGCACTAAATTGACCTCTGATTAGCATCTTGGTCGGTCATTTGTACCATGTCTAGTGGTAAAGGGTGCTTTCAATTATATGTCTAAGAAGTTTCTCGTTTCTTTTCATCGAGAGGAATGCCACAGGCAAGATGCAGCCCTGAGCTGGGGTCCTCGTTGAACCCCGACTCCAGGCCCGTGTGCTGCCTTTGCCATTGCTGGACCAGGAAGAGCCTCATTCCACTTACAACAATGGGGCTTTTTGCGGAACATACCCGGATGTGCTGCCAACCTCCGTTCTACGTGTCACGATGGCAGTGTGTGGGTAGTTAGTGGCTGTTAATGTGTTAGGCTGGTGATGGAATCTCCTGTGGGCAGTTCATGCGGTGCTTGGTGGTGGTGGGGGGGGGGGGGGGGAGCAGGTGATATTGGCCGAAATCGCTTGCCGCGGGGCATGGCCGGGGTGGGGGTTTTTTAATTCACAGCGTCCAGTTCGGTTCGGCGCTGGTGCATATTATATGATCTGGGCCTGAGACAGTCTAAATCGAGCGTGTAATGTCTACTAGATTCACCATTAATATTAATTAAAACGTACCAATCATGACTCATGGAATCACGTTTTGGAGCATGAAGTTGCTACGCACACATTTATAGAGAAGAACCATAACATATGCACCTTATTACTCATGAAATGGTAAACAGTTCGAAGACAGGACAGGCACTAGAAGATATTAAAACTCACACTTCCTTTAACCCAGGGTGCTGTGTTTGGGCAGCAATCTGTAAAGCACAATGCATTTAAGAAATAATGCAACTGCAGCATCTTAAAAACAATGATAACCTCGAACAAACCATTTGAGAGTACATTTTCATTCAGCCCCAGGATTTATCAGAAGTTTAAATCTGGCTATAGCCTGGTGGGATGAATAAAACACGTGAATAACTCACCGACATTAGAAAGTTTGAATTGTTGCCATCTCGGATGTAAAGAGGAGATAGCTATATTTAGTTTACGCTTTGAAACTCCGTTGGGCGCTCAATATATCGAGGAGAGGGGTATTTTTAGGCTTGTGTATCCGATAGATAATTCCCGCTTGAAATAATAAAGTGGTATTCCTAGAACAAGCATTTGCAATGCAATAGGACTCGCATTTACACGAGACCTATTGCATATTGCATCACGGACAATGGGAGGGAGGGTGGCTGCACGGGCACAGACAACGGGAGTTCCGGCGGGGGGGGGAGAAGGGGGCACAAAGGAGTGCTCACAGTCCATGTACGGTGTAACACTCGAAGTAAAGGGGCCAGTAGCCATGAGAGGTGACAAATGACGACATAGCCGTCATAAGGAGGGACTAACAAGCCTCAAAATGAATCAGAAGACAGCATTTACCGAGGACTAAGACAGAAGCCAATGAAAAAGATGGGCGGAGAGTGGGAAGAGCTTCCACGAAGCTTCCACTCCGTACTGAATACTGCATGCCTCGCAAAGCGAGCAGCGCATGCGCGCTGCCGCTTTAAGGTCGACCTAAAAACGAGGCAATGAGAGAAATTCTTGATCCAAAGGCATGCGTTTTTATTTCCCGTTATTAGAGTCATAAATTTATCAGAACATAGGCTGTCTTTGTGCACCATGTGGAAGATGGTTTTTCCATTAGCAAGCATTGCATTCTGGCCACACACGGTTCTTGTATCTCAAAATGTGCTACTTTAGTTGTGTCTCATTTTCATTTTGCTCTATTTAAGGTTTCCATCCTTGCATCTCACGGCCAATTATGAGTTTTTATTGTTTTCATTATAGAGGATCAAGATGTTGTTTCTTTATTTAGTTATTTTTTCACGGGTTATCCTCTCCTTGTTGTTCTTTAAGGATATTCATTATAGACTATTCATGCAATGGTTAGAGTTACAGTTTCCTAGTCGATCATTTCATTTTTTTTACCCCAGGCTCACTGTACTAGGTACGTTGATGCAAGGCGTCGAAAAATAAAATGTCTTGCATGTCTAGAATGCTTACATTGGTTCTGGGACTTTTCAGAACAGGAGAATCATTCATGCACGAGATACGCCAATAACTGGCAGGCGACCAAACCCTCATCGAAAGTTTTTTTTTATTTACACAAAGGTTACCATTTCTACAACCCCGTCCTCCAATGACGCCTCAAACAAATTAAAATGTGTTGGCCAATACTATTACCTAGCAGTATGCAATTTAGACTATCAAGTGTGAAGCATCACAAGTTTGTTTCAGCATCTTTCTGTTTATATTATGCACAAATTAAAGATAAAAAATAGAGACGAGAAAGTGCACTAAGGAATAGAATTACAAAGCCATTTGCGCTTTTACGTTCAACTTACACTCAAAGTTTTTACAAGCCTAATGTTTGAGGAAGCGTATGACGAAGGCAAGTTACCCACTTCACTAAGGGAAGCCCTTTTAGTGGCACTTCCCAAACCGGACAAAGACCCCACTAAATGTGACTCTTACCGGCCGTTATCTTTAATTAATATTGATGTCAAGATTTTAGCGAAAATCATCGCAACCAGGATACAACTCCTACAGGAGAAACTGGTGCTACCCGACCAAGCAGGATTCGTACCAAATAGATCCACGACTCACAATCTCCGAACAATATTTGCACTAGATCACCATTTAGATCCAGAACTACCAGCAGCGGCGGCACTATTAGACTCGGCGAAAGCCTTTGATTCGATCGAATGGGTATATATGTTTACAGTGCTATGCAGAATGGGCTTTCCAGAGCCGTTTCTGAAATGGATAGAAATATTATATAATGATCCCATTGCCAGGGTTAGAATAAACGGGCACACATCGGCTCCCATCGATATAAGAAGAGGAACGAGGCAGGGTTGCCCGCTCTCTCCTATCCTATTCACGTTAATAATAGAACCCTTAGCCTGCATGATCAGACAACGTCACTCAGAGACGGCATTGCAATTCCAACTCCGCCCCCTCAGCATTTCCCTCTATGCTGACGATATGGTGCTTTTCCCCCCCGACACCCCGACATGCACTTAAATACACTTATTAGGGAATACGTACGATTCGAGCACTATTCAGGATTACGAATAAACTGGGACAAGTCGGTGGTCATACCGCTGACATTGGCCACATCGCAACCGACTTTAGACTATCCCCTCAAATGGCACCCGGATCCGGTGAAGTACTTGGGCATATGGATACATAGGGATCTGGAACAGGTGGTAAGAGAAAACTATGGAAGAGTAATAACTAAACTGAATGAACAAATAGACAGATGGATAAAGATGCCCCTTTCTTTGGCAGATCGGATAGCTCTACAAAAGATGATTGTTCTACCAAAATTCTTATATTTATTTAGCAATATACCTATTTGGCTAACGCAGGCAATGTTCTCCACTCTAAGAACTGCAATGCAGAAGCTGACGTGGGCGGGAAAGCAGGCCAGAATACAGTGGGATATATTAACGAAACCATATCACATAAGAGGTTTCGGTGCACCAGACCTCCAACTGTATTATTATTGTGCACAGGCACAGTATGCTCACTACTGGCTACAACCACACGCGTACATACCACATGTGGCAGTGGAAAGGGACAGTGTGGACCCGAACCCATTGACAGCCTATGTGTCAGACCCAAGGTCCTTTACCCACAATGACAGGATACAAACGGTACACTGCACCTCTAGAGCTTGGTACATGCTAGCACACCGTGCAAATAAACTCCCTGTTTATGCGCCATCACTACCCACTGCGCACCACCCGAGACTGTCAGTTACGCAGGAAAAAGGTATGCTACGACTGTTTGGCGAAATGAAATTGAACACCATGGCGGATATATTCCCGCATGGTAGATTCATCCGGAGAGAAGACCCATCACTGAGCATACACAATACCCCCATGAAGCTGTTTGCCCATATGCGGTTGCAGACGGCGATATAGGAACTATACGTCTCATATCCCGAGGAACCACCACAATTACAAGCACTACAGACATTGATAGTTACACCTAGCCGCCGAAAATTGGTCACACGCCTATACAACGCGGCCCAAGCAGAACACAGTGGAACTGTGAACAGATCGCTCAATAAATGGGAGATACTATTGGGTGACACTGAGTGAGCAAGATTGGGAATTTAGCTGCACACAATTACAATTGATGACACCAAATTGCAATCTGCGCATAATACACTTTAAATTCTTGCACCAATTTTATTACACCCCGACTCAGTTACACAAATACGGTCTTCGGCCAAATGATAAGTGTTATAGATGCAAGGCTTTACATGCAGACTTCCTACATACGGAGTGGGCCTGCCCACAGATACATAAATACTGGGAAGAAATCACAGGAGCACTTACAATTATGCTATCTGAAATGATACCTAACACCCCACTTGTGTGTCTATTGGGTATATATAAACTTACACCTGTAAAAAGGAGGACATTTCTGTCTGTAGCGCTTTTGCTGGCTAAACGCCGTGTCGCTATGAGATGGGGTAGTAGATGCCCCCCCAGATTCAAAGACTGGCTGAAAGACATGTCATATTGTAGAGACACCTTGGAAGTCTACGCGGAAGTACTACCGCAGACATCCAGACCTAGAGATTACTGGGAACCCTCTGGTGCAATATCTCCAACGTGCACAGGTGGAAGGGTGAGGTACGAGAGCTGGTGAGACAGACAAATACGAGACGTCTATATTTACTGCCTGATGGGAGGAGACCGAGGGTATTGATGGAATAAGCATATCCAAGAAATGTTTTTTTTCTGGTATGAATAGTATTGTAGTGTACTTAAGGAACATTGCGTCAAGTCGGGAAAATAGAGTTGAAATGCCATGTAAGCGATGTCCCCAAATACAGCAGCAAAAGTTTTTTTTCTCATTATGTATACACTGTGATAAAATTCCATTTTCTATATAAATGTGATATACTAAAATGTGTAACGTGTTCAATGCTGACCGGAACCAATAAACAAAACCACAACAAAAAAGTTTTTACAAGCCTAAAATCATTTTATTAATAAAACATGGGTTTCCACTTTAAAAATAATTACTCATACATACTCATACAGCTGTCTGATTGTCATATTATGGCTTTACCAACAGCATAAGGGGGCTTGCAGCCACCTACTGCGTACCATTTGTTGGATTTACAGTTTGTCATTTTCATACTTCTTATTTCATGGCTTGCATTCTCCATTTTGTGGCTCTTCCTCCCCTGGACCATTCCTAATTTACTTGTCATTCCATTGCATTCTTTTAGGGGACTGATTTTTTCTGGTCTTACGCACTTCACAAGAGTGCACATATTTTCACGCTGTTCCCCTACTATGCTTCTCTTCCCTCCTCCATGCTCCATGTTGCTCCATCTCGCCCTTCTATCCTCTCCTCCTCTGTGATGCGTTTAAAAAAATTAATTAGGCGAATTTCTGAGGCAGGATTTTCAATCTTGCGGATTTCACATCACAATTTTTGCAGTAATTTTGTACTACATGTGTTATGTATAATTACCTAAACACTCGTTATACCAAAAAAATACAATTATTGCACATTTTCTTTTTTTTTTTATAAACACCCAAAAAAACACATCTGGAGCTTAGCTCCTACAGATTATTTTTTTCCATCACCAAAAAGGCAAAGCTATCCACACAGTTCCACCCCACACATTTCCAATCTACACATATAATTCCAATCCAAACTACATATTTCCACTAAACACCACATACATACACTTCATAACACATCAATCAATCAATCAGGGGAATTGTAACTGGACTACTCACCCGTGAGGGTCTGAAGGCGCTGGGGGAGGGTAGGCAGCTCCGCGCAGTCGAAGAGCCAGGTCTTGAGTGTCTTCCTGAAGATGTTCAGGGAGGGGGAGCGTCTGATGTCGATCGAGAGCTCGTTCCAGGTCTTGGCTGCGATGTAGAAGAAGGCTCTTCCACCTCTTCTGGCTCTGCGAATGCGCGGGATTTCGGCGAGGGCGAGGTCGGTGGATCGGAGGTTTCTCTTAGGTATGTGGAAGGAGATTCTTTCGTTGAGGTATTGGAGTCCGGTGTTGTGGAGGCCTTTGTAGGCGTGCGTGAGTATCTTGAAGGTGACTCTTTTTGACGGGGAGCCAGTGGAGGTTACACAGGTGATGGGTGATGTGTTCGTGTCGAGGGATGCTGAGGACGAGTCTCGCTGCGGTGTTCTGTATGGTCTGGAGCTTGTGGAGCAGAGGCTTGTTGATCGCAGGGTAGAGGGTGTTTCCGTAGTCCAGTCTGCTGGTTATGAGTGCATGGGTGATGGTCTTCCTTGATTCAGGGGGGATCCATTTGAAGGTCTTTCGGAGGATGCGAAGGGTGTTGTAGCAGCTGGTGGCGACGGCGTTCACCTGACGGGTCATGGAGAGAGAGGAGTCGAGTACGATGCCGAGGTTTCAGGCGTGGTCCGTGGGGGTAGGAGGGCTGCCGAGCGCGGTGGGCCACCAGGTGTTGTCCCATGCAGAGGGGGAGGGTCCGAGGATGAGGACCTCTGTCTTCTCCGAGTTGAGCTGCAGACACATAAGTAAAATACATTCTCATTTACAACACCAATAGCTCTAACTCTAGCAAATGATAGACCTATTGCATTTCCAATGCATGTTTCCTCTGCTTTCATCTGTACTATCACTGCCTCAGCTTTGGTATGCCGAGCGTTCTGGATTAAAAGCTAGATTTACTCATACATATGTTGGACATCGCACCAGAGTGGGAGCTGTTTGTATTGTCCAGTTCTATCTGTCCTTTTAAGGTTGCATTTGAATGCAGGGGGCAACAGGGGGGGGCGCCGAGGTGATTGGGGATGGAATTGTGCAGAAGGGGTGATTTGAGTACTGTCAGGAGGCTATTGCTGGCTGATCCTAGCATGTGAGACAGCGAACAGCATTTGAGTCACTGAGACAGGTAGAGGAATGGACCATCTACCGCCTTGTATGCTCAGGTGAGTAGTTGGTTCTTTGCCCCCCTTAAAGGGCCCCCCTTAGCTGGATTCGGGAGAGCTGGAAAATAAACCATGAAAGATCCTCAATCCTTTCAAGATAAGGCCTATAGCAAGCAATGTATCGTGATCCAAAGATATCTTTACTGACCGATGTAGGTTATCTCATCCCATGCAGATGCAGTTTCAAATTTGGAGGGTGGGACGGTGATAGGTTCAGGGGCGACGGTGATAGGTTCAGGGGCGGCTCCTCCGTTAAGGCGGAGGAGCATCACCCTCCTAACCAATTTGCCCCAAGATATGGAAAAATAAAATGGCAATAAAGTTAATTTATTACCATTTTATTTTTCAAAACCCTGTCATGAGCCGAACGTCAGGACAGGGGTCGGAGCTTTCTGGTTTCTGCTGCTGACAGTCAGGCAGCAACAGAAAGCAGTGATTGACAGGGCACTTTAGGTTTAACGTGCGCATGTCTTTTATGGCCGGCCATCTTGCGGAGGCCAGCCTGACATGAGGAGTTTGAACCTCTCTAACCCAGCTGTCTGCGACAGTTGGGTTAGAGACAGGGTAGGGCTCCAGTGTCTACAGGAGCACCGAAGGAGGCCGCTCCCTCCAATACTGGCGCTTTTTTCATGCTGCATGAAAGCAGCGCCAGGTTTGGTTACTGCAGTTTCCTGGGCCTGCCTGCCGAAGACCGGAGCGAGGAGCACGTCACGCCAGGATTACAGTGAGCACGTCACACCAGGATTACAATTTTTTTTACTTATAACTTTTATTTTTTCCCTGCTGCCTCACCACCCTCCTTATATGTTAGCTGCCACTGGATAGGATGAGACTCCGTTCTCATCTGTTGACTAATGGTCTTGCCAGTTCAGGGTGGTTAAAGTAGATGCTTATTAGAAAGCTGCTAGCTGACTGGGAGTGGTGATTGCTCTTACATGCCACACTATTGCACTGCTTAGATTTCTCTAGTTGACGTGGCATCCAGCATTTTTCTGATTGGCCCTGCTGTCCTCCTCTGAGACATAAAACGGCATTGAAGATGCTTTCACGCAAAGGAGAACAAAGACTTTTTATCTGATAGTGATGATGCTGAAAATGGTGAAAGAGGAAACTTTGTTTCTGTGCAAAGGTCCTATGGGTTTCTTGTAGGGGAGCTGGTCACTACAAGTGAGGCCTGACACCAAAACTAGCAGAAGCAGGTTCTGCCCCTGCGCCAGCAAGGTGCCCCTGCTTCTGAGGCCCTTCCTCTGCTGACTGCTGCCCCCTGCAGATGCCTCCAGAGGCTGGAGCTGCCCTGCTGCTCTCCAGACCGTCCTTGACCACAGCCACCCTCAGGGGACATTTTGGCCAGGTTGTAAAGTTCTGCTGCAGAATCTTCCAAGTTGGAGTCCTCCTGTTCTGCCCACCGCACTTACAGGGACAAAAGCCCTTTAAAATAGCCTTGTCCACCCCAGACCCGGCATGTCGTAATTAGAGGTGTTTTTTAAGCCCAGTGCCCCCGCACCGAAGCTAAAGAACACAGACATTTAAGGGATCGACAGCCACCTATGAAAGAGGAGAACCTACCTAAGTGTCCCTCACCCAAGGGCATGGCAGCTGTCCATTACAATGAATATACAGAAACTATTGAGTGCCTTAATTGAGTACATTTTACTGATGAATTGTGACATATTGATGAATTGAGACATACTTTTTATACCCAAGTTCAGCTTCCTAATGAACCTAATGATTCTTATTTGCCAGCTTTATGTGGATCTACATTATACAGAGTGAATTTGACGTGACATTGTATTTCTGTTATAAGAGATCAAATTGTAATATATTGTGTAAATAAAATAATCGAGAATAGCTTCTGAGGAACAGAAATTCGACACTCTAAGAAACTGTTAATACTGTTAAAAATATAGAAGTCTCTCTACGGTCTGTAAGGGTACTTGGAGATTTACATTCACCAGCTAATGAGGTTTGTGCCATCAAATGCCAAGTTTCAACAGATCCACAAAGTTCTAAGGCCAAGGACAAGAATACAACTATTTCCAATTCCAATTTATATCAGAGATGTTTGTGGTGTGGATCACGCCTCCATGCAGGCAGCATAAAAACTGTCCATCCATCGAAAAGCAATGCTCCAAGTGTAAAAAAATAGGCATTTCTCTACAAAACATCAAGTGGATCAGCCCTATGCAGGATCAGGAAAGCAATTGTTTGGATTCCAAAATTAAACAAGCATTGGCATAGCCAATAGGTCTCGCCTTTGGGACCTTATAAGTGTTTAGCCATGCAATAGTTGCTGTTGTTCCAACAAGGATATTTTGCTGCATAACTAAATACTTATAAGGTCCCAAAAGCGAGACCTATTAGCTATGCCAATGCTTGTTTCCAGCTGCTGCTTTCATGAACCCTGAGATACCAGAAGCAATGCAGTTTCAGGGGTACCAAAGGGCAAACAAGGGGTATTAGCTGCTACCCAAGGCTACCCCTTTTTGACATCAGGCAAAGCACTTCTGTGCAAATATGCATGTACATTTGTCTGATGTTTAGTAAAATTACGAAGGATTTGACAATTCTTGACAAATTTACAAACATTTGCTTTCCCGAGGTTGCTCTCTGCGTATTTTTTGCTGTGTTCGGACTTTGATGCCTATTTCAACGGAGCAAAGGTGTCCACGGAGCTGGGGGGGGTGTAGTGATGTGCGACTTAATTGAGCAGTGATAATTTATTGACAAAAAAAGGTCCTGGGTGTGAGACAGGCAAAGGGCGGAGGGCGTGTCAGAACGAGCAAGAGTGAGATTGGATGAAGAGGGATGTGCTGCGTTATTGGCCCTTTATCGATCCGGACTGTGAAGGGGATGGGACGGCGAATGAGAAAATAAATGGACACGGCTGGGTGCAGGGCACGGGAAGAGTGTAAAAGCAAAACTAACAGAAGCAGCCTGCATGGCTCAAGCAAGGTCCTTTAGTTTCGGTCAAACTGCGTATTAATTGGTTTTCAAAATAAACCCTGTTTGATCCTTGAAATGCGCACTTTATTTATGTCTCCCAAAAAGTCGCATATGTGGTCTCCACAAAGCGTTTTAATGCAAACGTTTCCTGCTTATTTTGTGGTCGTAGAAATGCCTCGTGTGGTTTCTACAATTCCAATATGTGTGTTATTCTTGTCTTGACCGTGCTTTCCTATCATGCTCGCTGTAATGGAGCCATTTCTAAAGCTGGACATGGAGGCGGTCACGACTTGGGAACAGAAACTAACGAAGGACTGAGCTGAGCAATGTCCAATGTAGAGCAGGGGCCGCTGCTCGCTCCCGAGCTCCCTAGGCCAGGGGAGAGAGAAGGCGGGACATGCACCCGCCTTTGGCCAATTGCGTGCTGTCTTTCATAGAAAGAAGCACGCAAAGGCCAATAGCGTGTGAGCAAAAAAAAAAGCACACGCACGAGTGTGTGGCCGAGTTGAAAGTCCTTACTAGAAGCCTCGCAGAGCAGCGCATGCGCGCTGGCTCAGGCGAGACCTAAAAATGACTGCACCACTAATTGCTGCAGATAGAAACAGAAGATGGGGCTTGTTCTCCTGACACCGCCCTATCAGACATTCCAAGTGGGAAAAGTCCTGCGTAACTCCGGCCCTCATCAAGGTGGTTCTCTTTATAGCCTTGTCGCCTCTGCAATAAACTTCAGCAGGACCTCTCCAGGGGCATTTAGGATTTTCACATGGACCTGGGGAGATTGAACATAGAAAATATTTAAACTATGAAAAAAAAGGTTGATTCTTTGGAAATCTGATTATAAATTGTGATGCATCATTGTAATAAAAGACAGTCTTGGAAACTACACATCTGTGGATATATTTTAACAAGATTAAGTGATTGGCAAGCAACCCAAGGCAAGGATAGCACCGGATGGTAGAAAGTCGGTAGTGCCAGCAGATGGTGACACCAGCCAGAGGCTGGCAGGGTGAATTAGCCTTTTCTTCCACCAGGCATGGCCCCAGTGGGTTGGAGCTCCTGGAAGCCGGTCTTGAAAGCCCAGGGCAGTTCTTGGCACCTCCCTAGTTCCCTGTGGATAACTGCTGCAGGCACAGAGGGGCTAGAGAGGTGGAGAGAAAGAGATCAGAGAGGGCAAGGAGAGAGGGAATAGATGGATGGAAATAGAGAGGTGGCGTAGGATGGGTTGAGCATTTTGCTAGGGCTACTTGTGGTTCCCTAGTCCGGATTGGAGAGGGCTTAACTTTCGTATACGGTGAAGTTCCAAGGGCAGTGGAATTTACCCTCATCTGCACACAGAGTGTCTCAAAGTTCACCGTCAAAAAATGAAACGTTGTACAGGATTTAGGCAAGTGCCACAGAGCAGCTTCACCCACAGAAGTGCTACAAAGATGAGGACAGAAGTGGCACAGTCTTGAAAACGCTCTCTGCAATCGACCACCATTTTGCCTGCTTTCGGATGCTGTGTGCTGAGACTACAGTTGAACAAAATTGAAATTCCTTGATGGCACAGCTTGGTTATAAGGCCTATCCTAGACTTGTTAAAGACCTGGAAGGTCATGGTACCTTTCGGTTACTTCTTGCACATCCTAAAATTAGAATCTCTTATTTTGTCAAGATAAAGGTGATGGCGTTTCAGTTCTGTGAATAAAGTCAATCTTGCCAGACATTTGGATAACGGAAACAACAGTACATCCCTCTGCGGCAATCTTGGGGATTGCCATGTAGGGCCACTGGAATTATGGGATCCTGCTGCCGGAGTGTTTTCCACAGAATTATAGATTTGGCGAATTTGCTACATAATTCGTCACCTGCTACATAATTTGCTGATTATGCAAAAAAAAAAATTCTAGCTCATACGGCTCAAAAGATACAAGAAACACGCCATGCAGTGGCAGGCCATTTGAAAAACTTGACTGGTCACCATTCAGTTGCTTATTGCTGAAGTTGAACTTTAAACTGTTAGTAATGAGGCGTGGAACCTTTTACAGTGTTAACATGTGTAAAAAATAAATAACAAAAGATAAAATAATTCAATAATACAGTCAAAAAATGTGCCGCATTATGCTGCATAATTTGCCTTTTCTTGCCCCATAATTTAGTCAACCCTGCCACGCCATTTGATCCTCCCCTGTCGCATAATTCTAGTGGCCCTGCAGTCAGGCTGGTCATTGCACAGGGATTCCCGGGCTCATTCTGTTACTGCTCTACGGCCTTGCACAGGGCCAGACTAGCCGTAGCGGGCACCGGGCGTTTCCCCGATGGGCCGCCAGGGTGGGGGCCGTTTTTGTTACCGGGGGTCGGCAATATCGGCCCCCTGTAACAAAATCGGCTGAAACCGGCCCTAGCAAACCGCTCGGCTGCACCCCCCTCTCCCCCTGGGGGGCCCGGCCGAGCAGTTTGCCAGGGCCGGTTTCAGTTCCCAGTCCGGCCCTGGCCTTGCATGTTGAAGAGCCGAGAAGATGAATGTCGAGCCCTTCACAGACCGTTCAGGACACAGAGTACAGGGGATATACAATTCTTTTTGGGCTGTCTGTGCACAAAAGACAACAGCTTCAAGCGTGTGTGTACCTCGTTTCCATCTTTGGCCTTGGTCTTGTAAAGCACACCACTGCCGCCAGCTAGGTTTGCAGTCCATAAATATACACACATAAGACCGCTCACATTTCTGACCTTCGACTTTATAAAGTCACTGCCTCCTTTCTTTACTAAAATTAACTTTAGGAAGTGTATTTCCGCCGCTGTGCCTTTGTCCTCTAAAGTCACCACCGAGGCAGCAAGAAAACTATTGAGACTATTTGGAAGTGCAGGGCGCTGTAACAAATGTGAGTTGCAGGAGCTTATTTTGTAAAACAAAATACAGCTGTGTACAGCACATTAAAAAAATCAGATGATGACTTTACACACTGCCCCTCCTTTTATATAGCCATGGGACTGGCAGCCTGCGAGGTATTCTATTGGCTTTCGTCGTGTTTCACAGTACTGTGTTTCTCCAGTTTAAGCATGTGCTGTGAAGGGGGTCCACTTTTAGGTTGACGTAGGTGAGAGCCGCAGGTTCACTGTCTGCTTCTCTTGTAGAATAGGGGCAGAGCCATGTTGAGCTCTCTTTAGAAGCAGGTTGTGTTGAATCGAGTTAGGGATTGGGGTTGCTTTGAGCCAACCTAGTGCTTCAAATGGGCAGGTGCCCTCCGGTACTGAGTACCTACACTTTTGATTTGAAGGGGAGCGTACCTGCACATCTCAGCCCTCTGCAATACATTTAATGGGAAAGTACCGCCACATCCGAAGTACAAACAGGCATTCTAAATACGTGTATATTTCCAGTTAAAGCACCGAGTCAGGCAGATAACGAAGTGGACAGCGTTAAGGGCAGACTCGGGGAAAGTGATGCGCCGAGCTGAGGCATTGGACAGGGACCGCGTAGACCGAGCTCGTGTTAATGGTGAGGTGAAGTGGTGTTGGGACAGATGAAGAAATGAAGTCGGAGACAGTGCCGCGTTGAGTTTACGCTTAGCAAGGGAGACAGGAAGCAGAACAAGATAACCCACACAAAGGCGCACACGCAATCCGGTAACTTGTACAGGCACTCGTCCAAATACAGATGAGATACGCCACGCGCAATGCGCTTGAAATCAAAAGCAAGGGAGAGCAGCTGTGCGACCACAGAGCATAACCCACACAAAGGCGCACACGCAATCTGGTAACTCGTACAGGCACTCATCCAAATTCAGATGAGATACGCCAAGCGCAATGTGCTTGAAATCAAAAGCCAGGGAGAGTACAAAACAAGGACGTAGTCCCTAAATAAAAAGATAACAGCCCAGCAGCGGACCTAAACTGTAGTTGGTCGGTGCTGCTTCCTGAAAAACGGAAATGACGTATGGGACCACCAGCCAATCAATGAGCGAGATAAGAAGAGCAATGCCAGATTTAACCAATGGCAAGCGAAAAAACAAATAGAAACGCAATGGGTGGAGTTTCACCACTAATACTGATTACTTGATGCCTTGGAGAGGCAGCGCCTGCGCTGCCTATGCGAGACCTAAAAAAGATGTGCACATGGGCAGTCACAGAGTTACAAACCCTGTAGAATGGTCAGAGTGGGTCACACCTTTATTTCTTGTACACAAAACAATCTGATGATTCCAGACATTTTCCCTTCCCATCTACCTTAAGCAAGCAGATTATACCTGACTGACATTCCTTTCCAATAATTAAGAAGTTGTAAGATTTGAGAAATTGGGTTGTTGGTTGACTGGGGTGTGAGCCCTGGTCAAGCAGCAGCCACAATCCCTGGCAGGGTGAATCACAAACAGTTACTAAATTAACCCGTGTTTAACCCTGGGTAGCTTTGCACACAAAGCAGTCAGGTTTAACTTAGAGGCAATGTGTAAAGTTTTTATGCATCACTTAAAACAGCAATAAAGTCAAAACAAAACACAAGAAAAATCCAACGCCAAATTAGAAAAATAAAGTACATTTTAATAAATGATTTGCCACCAAAATGACAGGCAATCAGTAGAACCGGAGTTATGAATTTTTAAAGTTTTAAGTAAAAACTAGCAGCTAAAAGATCAAAGCGCCAACCACGGACATCTAGTCGCATGAGACAGGGTCAAAGTCAAACAATATTGCAGATCGCAATGGAGCACGGGTGGTATCCAAGAAGTGGATTGGGAACGGTCAGCACTTTCAATTCAGCGGGGTAAGACTGCAGGTGGTGTCCGAGGAGGGAGTGCCATCATCGGGGAGCCACTGGACACAGCCGGGGTGATGATTTTTATGTTCTGAATCACTTTTTTGGAAGTTAAAAATCTCCAGCGAGACGAGGCAGGAAGCTGTAGCTGAAGACAGTTCGAGGAGGTCGGATACCTCTTTTGCGAAAGACCACTAAACATAGCAGGAGCAGCCGCAAAGTCAGGCCGCCCGGCGATGCACCATGCAGGTGTGGCCGGCATAGGTAAGAGTGGTGGGGCGGCGCGGCAGGGGGGGAAGTCAACAGACGACGGGATAGGTAAAATAAAATAAAAAAATTAATACAACTACTTACCTACCGACTCGGTGATGCGGCAAACGCAAGCGAAGTGGTTTTATTGACTTTTTTATTTTATTTTACCTATCCCGTCATCTGTTGACTTCCATCCCCCCATCCCACCGCCCCACCATTCTTACCTGTGCCGGCCGAGCCTGGCACCATGGGTGGATAGATCAGCCGGTTGAACCCGGTCTCCCCTCAATTCTCAGAGTAGTATTTAGCCAAAAACCTTCAGACTCCCAAGCTTGGGATTGTGGCAACTTGGATCATTTAGCACCGCAATCAAGAGTCCAGGACTGGCGGGACACCACGGAGGGGTTCAGGACTCACTCAGACTGGGTCATGGTGTCGGTTCAAGCTGGTGTGAGCCTGTTATGTCCCTGTAGCTCTGAACAGGAGGCCAGCAAACCAGCCTTTGGAGTCACTCTGGTAGTCCTGGGTACAGGTGAAGAAGCAGGCCTCAAAAAACAGGGCTGGCCTCTGAGGGTTCAAGGCAGGCTCCTGGCAGCAAAGCAATTCTTTCAGGTACAGCAAAGCAGTCTTGCAGAGTGCATATCAGGTCACAGCACTAGGCAGTCCTCTGAGAGTCCTTCCGCAAGTCCAGAAGTGAACTGAAGAGTGGGTCTGAGGTCGCTATTGGGAGAAGTTTCGAGAGATTTCTCTTTGAAGAGCTTAGAATTTCCTGTCTTCCCTGGGCTGGTTCCAAGCTGGTTGCAGGAACAATGCAGTTGTGACAAGCCCTTTGTGTGAAGGCAGAGTATAGCCTATTCATTTGTAAGTGGGGCTGTGCCCAGCTCCGTCTCCCAACCTGCCAGCAGATGGTCCATTCAGGCATGCCTAGTCTCTCTATTGTGGGACTGTCTGGGAGGAATTCACAAAGTCTAACTGCCAGTTACACCCAGTCATGTGACCTAAGACAGGCTGCAGGCACCAAATGGCTAAGGTCAGGAAAATGCCAACTTTCTTCAAGTGACATTTTCAAAATTGTAATTTAAAATCCGACTTCACTATTAGAGAGGATTATTTTATTACAATTTCGAAGATACCAAACATGAAATGCTCCACTGGTTCCAATTAAAAGTTAGCACTTATTAATTGTGAAAAGGCAACCCAATGTTATCCTATGGGATAGGTAGGCCTCTCAGTAGTGGAAAACGAATTTAAGAGTTTTTCACTGCTAGGACATGTAAAACTTAGAAGTACATGTTCCACCTTGTAATTACAATACACTCTACCCAATGAGCTACCTAGGGCTTACCTTAGAGGTTATTAATATGCAATAAAAAAGGAGTTTAAGTCTTGGCAAGGGGGTTATATTGTCAAGTCAAATTGGCAGTTTAAAACTGTATTCAAGCTGTAATAACAGACCTGGGACATGTTCTAAGGTGCTACTTGAGTGGGTGGCACAATTAGTGCTACAGGCCCACTAGTAGCATTTAATTTACAGGCACTGGCCACATGGTATACCACTCTACAAGGGACTTACAAGTAAATTAAATATGCCAATCAAGTATAAACCAATGTAACTATGTTTAGGGGAGTGAGCACAAGCACTTTAGCACTGGTTAGCAGTGGTAAAGTGCACAGAGTCCTAAGACCAACAAAAACTAATTTCAGCAGACAAAATGGAGGTAAGTAGGCAAAACGTTTTGGAAGAAACCACCCTAAGGCTGACAGGTCTAACATTGTGCAAATCCAGCTACTTCAACATCCTAGATTCACGTGTCACATACCATCAGATTCGATTGACTAGTAACTGTAAGCATCATACTACTTGTATAATTCCAGATGGGGCATTTTGCTATTTGTGCCTGCCTTTTGATTTAGGCTCGGTAGCAGTGGCGTCGTTAACCCCTCGCTTTCACAGCTTAAGTGGGGGTGATGTTGACTCAATTATTTATTAGCCTGTTTTGTCTGTAGCTCTGCAGACAAATGGTTTAAAAAACATTAAAGAAAGGTAAAATTATAATGGATGTGGAGCCAGTCACAGTAAAATGTCCAAAAGGTGAAAAGATGAGAGAAAGAGTGTGCAGGGATGTAGCTTCAATTGGTGTAGCAGGTGCAGCGGCACTGGGGCCAGGAGGCCTGAGGGGCTAGCTGAACCCTGTTTATTGCTGTATTTTATCATTCAAGTAGCAGCTGGGGGCCCACTTTCTTCCTTGAACTAGCACTCACAATACACTGGCTACTAAGAGTGTGAGAAAGAGGGTTGGAAGGAAGAGTGAAACAAAGAACCTATGAAATGAAGAAAGAAACTGTGACAAAAAAGAAGGGTCAAAGACATGAAAAGATTAATGCCAGGGTAAAAGAATTGATGGATGAAATGTACAACAACATTGAATGGGTGGATGAAAGAAAGAATGGCTGGAATGATGAAAGGCTGGACTATGTGTGGATGGATGGAAGTTTGGATGAATGGGTGAATTGATAAAAGGAGAGTGAAATGATGTATCGATGAAAAAGAAGGGCTGCATGAATGAGAAAAGGATGGATGAATGGCTGGAGTTGTGAGTGGAAGGATAGAAGGATGAATGAAAGCATCAATGAAAGAGTAATGATCAAAGGGTGGATAGACAGAATGGTTAAGGAAGGATTGATGGAAGCATCAAGAGATGGATGGATAGATGGATGCATGAAAGGCTTAAAGGATGGAGTGATAGGTGGACGGAAGGTGGGATGAAGGGACCTCATTTAGAGTCGGTAGGGCTTTCTTGCTTCGCTCACCTAATGGCATTCAAGGTATAGATGAAAGTGGGGGTATTTTTATCTTCTGGCTACTCCCTTGCTAGGCCGTCTCTGTTTTCAAGAAACTTATGAAAAACCTGTTTGGGAAAATGGATGAAGTTGCAGCATTCCAAGATGATATTCTGGTATTCTTACAGAGCATAACAGAATTCTACGCAAAGTTTTGATATTTTGCAAAGAAGAGGTATGATTTTACAGTTGTAAAATACAAGTTTTTGTAAGAAGAGTTTGAATACTTGGGATGTAGTATTTCTAGTGAAGGGATTAAACCAATGGAACATCTTATTAAGGACATCAAGGAGATCCAAATGCCTCCTGACAGCTATCTTTATAGATAGGTGAGCTTTACTGAAGTTCTGCAGAGGATTTTCTACAATTATTTCCCCCATGAGGACATGCAAGAAAAAAATGACAAGATTTAGTGGTCTCAAAAGATGACCAATAATTTTGTCTTAATTAAGTATAAGCTAATCAATGCCCCGGCTGTAACATTTTTTAATTAATAAAAATAATGCACTGTCACAGATGATGCCAGTGGAAAGTGGGGCAATTGTGACTCAGAAGTCAGAGGAGGGAAGTGATATCAGGTGGTACTTGTCTCAAGATCTTTAACCGGTACCAAAAAGAGACATGCCACCATCAAAAGAGACCTTGGGATGGGTGTGACTGGCAGAACACATTAAAAACTTTCTTTAGGGTAGACGTTTCAATCTGAAGACAGGTAAACCACTAATCTTCCTGCTTTTTGTTAATGACATTCAGAAAGTGTATTCAAGATCAGTCAGGATATTAGCCAATTATTTCAGTTTAATTTTGATATTGAATGCATTTCTGGTAAAAGGAACTGTAGGGCAGATTACCTTTCAAGACTACCAAGTAGTGAAAGTGCTAATGAAACATATAGTAGTCTAGAAGGGTGTGTTGTAGCGTCAATTGGTGATGCTATAGGACTCATTGGAGAGGTGGTCTACAAAGAGGATTGGGTTAAGGGATTGGAAACTGATGATAAGTTACAGAAGGTTAGTAATTTCATTCTAAATAAATGGCCCAGGGAAAACTATTTGGCCATGGATTTGCAAGTGTTTTCAAAGGACATGAGTGATTTAAGATGAGGGGCCAGATTTAAAAAGTGTTCATACATGCAGCACAGCAAGAGAAGTTGCTGTGCTGAATTACATGAATGGGAGAGAGCAGAACTGCTCCATATTTGCTAAGAAGTGGTGCAGTTCTGCTCTCTCCCTCTGCTGATGTACTTGTGTCATAGTGCAAGGGTATCTATGTTGTAGTCAGAATAGGTTTTATGCAGGAAGGTGTCCCTTCCTGAACGAAAACTATGCTTTAAGGCATTTTCCTCTGTGTACTTGTGATGTAGAATGCAGCCACATGAAAAGAGGAAACAACTAGGAGAAATGAAAGCAATTCTCGCAGTTATGCCTGTCATTGGAGGCACAGGATGTTGGTGAAAATCCCTGTCTACAATTCTTTGCAGATAGGTATTTGCATCAAAACCCATAGATGGTTTGGTTGCATGGGAACACCCATGCATCACACATGGAACGCCACCTTGATGCAAAGTAACGCAAGGCAACCCAATGAAATAATGATTTTCGTTCGATTGTCAATACTCTAGTAGACTTTGCATCACAAATCCGATGCAAAGTCCTGAGCTGGAGTGTTGATTGTTAGTTCGCAAATTGTGGAAATGGCCCACAAAGGGCACATGGTTGAGAGTGCCACCAAGCGGTTGGATAGATTGGTGTTCTGGTGCTGTACAAGGATGAAATGATTTCAAGGTTAGCAAAAACTTGGTCTTAATGCTGTAGATCAGATTAAACCCTTGTAGTTTGCAGGAAGCTATTGATTTTTATTCCCTTGGGTTGGGTAGTGAAAGGCAGTACATTATCACCCTGGTGGATATTTACTCAAACTGGGTTGAGTGGAAATGCCCCACTACTGAAGGGGTATTGGGGTTCATAAAAGAATACTCTAGAGGTTTTCCTGTCTTTTAATATCAGGGACATGGGTACAATGTGTTTCCCATAATATAACGTAGTTTTTAATGAAAGATGATAATGTAACAAATGCACTCCCTTATATTCTACCCAGCCTAATAGATTGGTAGAAAGTGTTAACAGAAAGATTACTGGGAGTATACAACTTGTCGTTGCTAATAGAAGGGATGTTAAAGATCTTATCAAAGATAAGGTGTGGTACTCCCATCACACAGCTCATTCCAACCAGCATTTTGCAGGGATATTTTATTGCATAGATTACATTATGTAAATTACAATTGAATAAGCCCATTACATTCATATGTTTTGTATCATAATTTAAGTGTACTTGGAACACTTGTAGTGTCCTTCCAGAGGAAGTAGCCCCCAGGCAGACATAACAAACAGAGCAGCAGTTTTACCCAGTCCAAGAATTTTGAGGATTAAGGGCCGTATGTTCTACTCCCATTTACAAACTAAAGATGTGTAATTTCACACTGGTGGGCTTGCCAACGAGAATGCAATTTGTGATGCAACTTAATTCTTAATTGGTCAAATTCTAAACTGTCCATTCACAGGAGGTTGCAAGATGACCTGTCTAATGCATATTACCTGAAAATACAGGGATGGAGGCCTGCAAAGGACTGCAGACTTACATTCCTACATTTGTTTTGCCAAACGGGAAAATATTTCTTAAAAAAGCAGCTCCAATTCATTAAAGGGATGGGCGCTGATTTAAAAAATATATTTTAGTTTGGAAGTACATTTGGAGGAGCTAGTACTAGTCCACTACTGCCCCCACCCCAAAGTCATCATACACTGTTCCCAAAGGGGAAGCTTAGGCTTTGCTAATCAGTTACCTTCCACCTCCTAATCTCGGGGGTCAGTAACTGATCAATGTTTTGCCACTGCTTTTTTGATGACAAATCATTGACCTATCTCCTTCTGAATTGTAAATAGGAGAGGGTGCTCCTTTGACGGATGTTCCTATTTGAGAATCAGAAAGGGTCACACATGCTGTTTTACAAGTCAGTAAGACTTTTCCAACTTATAAAATGGGTTTTGTACATTGTGAGAAGCATTTTGTGGTCACAAACCCAGTGATTTGGGAATCACAGGGTTTGTGACAGTGAAAGGGTCTTTGTAGATCTGGCCTAACTTCGGAAAGGCATGTTCGCAACTGTTCTGAAGTCTTACAATTCTTCCAGAAGGGATACTAAACAATTAAGCTGGTCTTGATCTTGTACTAGCCCTATACATTAGCTCCGGCCACAAGCAGCACACTAAATATATGCCTGTTAAATCCTATAATCAAATGACCTTAATAATTCCCATTTGTAAAGCACGAACATATCACCCTTAAGGGTTTCAAGGCACTGGGAGTCATCGGGGAGATGAAGTGAGCTATTGCCCAGAGTCACATGGTGCTGAGCTGAGCTGCCCCCGAGCTCGAACAGTGAACCCTGAGCTCCGGAGTCAGCCGCTCTGGCCACTGCGCCACACCTCTCCCAGTGCCTTTCAACTCTGGACTCATTGAAACTTATGATCTTATACAACCATTGCCATAGGGGCTCACATGCATTCTCCAAGCTCTCAAAGATACATACACACACAATGGGCCTGCAAACAGGGCCCACAACTCCATCTTTTCATTGAGCAACATACAAGTGACACAGCACAGTATAGGCGAGAGCCTTTAACAATGACAAATTGAAATTTCAAATCTTGCATGAAGGCAACTCATTACCAATCATTTCTTTTTGTCTAGGTCAAACAGTGAAGAGCTAATATGAATCAACAAGTGACTGGGCACTTCATGAGGAAGACTTTCTCTCACATCATGGTTTTTGTTGCACTTCTTGGACTTTTCTTTGTGTCTGTATTCTTTCACAAGACGAGTCAACTGAACATTACACGGGCGGTCCAACATATTACCAGATTCCATGAGGAACCTAAGACTATAAAGAATGACTCACACATCCTCGCTGATGGGGCATGGATTGTGAATTCCGTTGGCCGCCTGGGAAATCAAATGGGCGAGTATGCAACTCTATATGCTTTGGCCAAACTCAACAGGCGCCCAGCTTACATATTGCCAGAGATGTTCAACTGGCTAGCTCCAATTTTCAAGATACGTCTGCCACAGATGCACCAAAGTGTGATCAACAAAATAAAGTGGAAATATTATCGGATAAGTGACTGGATGTCTGAAGAGTACAAGCACATCACGGGGAAATTTGTGCATTTGACTAGCACTCCCTGCTCTTGGACCTTCTACCACCACATTCGAGATGAGATCCTCAGAGAGTTCACATTCCAAGACTATATCACGGAGGAGGTCAATCAGTACTTGGAGAAACTAAAGGGCTCTCGGAAGAATGTAACTTACATTGGGGTTCATGTTCGACGAGGGGACTATCTTACGGTAATGCCGAACTCCTGGAAAGGGGTAGTAGCTGATAAAGGCTACTTAGAAAAGGCTATGAAATATTTTCGAGACAAACACGAGGAGCCTGTGTTTGTGGTGACAAGCAATGGGATGCAGTGGTGCAAGGAAAATATTAACAACTCCAGAGGCGATGTCTACTTTTCTGGTGATAGCAATGAGTCATCGCCGGGGAAGGACTTTGCCCTCCTCGCCCACTGCAACCACACCATCATGACCATCGGCACCTTTGGATATTGGGCAAGTTACCTAGCGGGCGGGGAGGTGATTTACCTTGACAAATACACATTGCCTAATTCGCCATTCCTCAAAGTTTTCCACTATGATGCAGCATTCCTACCTGAATGGATTGGGATCCCTGCTGACCTTTCACCTCTTTTGGCAAAAAAACCTTAACCAGAGGTTGTGTGCAGTTACTGATTGCAGAGCGTATTCAGTTCACATGCATGCCAGATAACCTTAACTCAGTTATGTAGCATGCCTGTATACTTAGTTCAACAGGCCCATTCTCTGGGAATGGTAACAGGTATTTTAAATACATTTTTTTACCATTCTCTAACTTTGTTTTTACAGCGAAATGTAGTTCTTTTAACTACAGCAGGATGCGATCTGGAGCTACTTCATAGTAGTAGCATCAGCTCAGTTACTTTGATTCTACATTTATGTGCAATTGTAAGACAGTGCCATCGTATGCTGACTATCTAACTCAGGAGTCTCCAACCTTTTCTGTAATAAGAGCCACTTATGGTATATGAAAATCACCCCGAGCTACTAATATTATTAGTGAGGTAACAGTGACCACCTCAGAGAAGATTACATGAGTGGGCACTCTAAGCAAGATTACCAGCAGCTATCACCTCATTACATCAGGCAGGGTTGCCAGCAGTAATGTCAAAAAGCCTTTATGAATTTGAAATGCCTAACTATGGTAATTACATGACAGCCGTAGCTGCAATGCACCAGGCACCATTGTAATAATATTAGTAATAAGTCTATGCAAAGATTAAACAATCAAATATTTTAATTTTGGAATACATACATTCTTTCAACCAAGCAAAAGCTACTAATTTAGTAGGCCAGGCTACACACTGGAGAGCTACTTACAAGTAGCTGGAGAGCTACCAGAAGCTCACGAGCTAATCGTTGGAGAAGCCTGATCTAACCACACTACCTTAACACCACATGCGGTGAATTTGAGGAATTCTTGAATAACTTTTGTCTCTATCTTTATTAAGAAGTACTTTTAAAGTTGCAGGTTTTTTTTTTTTTTAACAGTTTTTGATTTAAGGAATTTTCTTTAAAAAAAAAAATTATGCTACACGTATCCATTAAAGTCTGTATCCTGATCCCATTTTGTGTGCTTCAGCGACGCAGAAGAGATCGGCATACCTAAACTCTAAGGGGTAGATTTATTAAAAAATTGTGCAATGCAGTGCAGTAACCAAAGTTGTTACACTGTGTTGTACTGGGGATAGAGCAACGCAGAGCTATATTTACAAAATATGGGCTGAATCTACTCTCCTGCCCCGTGTTGGTGCACACACAAACTGCCTAGCATCATGCACACCTCATTGCAAAGTGAGTGATATCCAGCAGAGGTTTTGTACAGGAAGGGGTGTGGTACAAAATCCTATGATTAGACAAACAGTAATACATTTCACACACTGGACGCGTGCTATACAGTGAGGCACACATGCAACGTATGAAATGTTAAGAGAAATAAATAAATTTCTACTACTCAACAGCTGTGTCACAGTGTTGTTAATTTTTTCAAGACAGGTATGACAATATTTGTAGGCCTGGGTTTGGATCAAAATCCACGGGTGGTGGAGTGGGGACGTTCAAGTACCACCCAGGGAATGCTCCCTTGACACAAAGTAGATCAAAGCAGTCATAGTGCTATTGCACTACTTTAAACCAACTTTCCAGCACAAAAAATATTTTGTCAAGTACTTTATCAAATACTTTATCAAGACTTTATCAAAATGTTATCAAATATTTTATCAGAAATTATCAAACATTATCAAACTTTGTGCTATTTTGTGTCACTTCATGCAAACACAAAGTATTGATAATGTGCCCCGAAAAATCTCTGAATTCATGGACCGCAGGCAGCAGAGGTTGAAAATTTAGGCCAGTAATTGCCTCTTTGTATGTACTGTATATGTAAAAAAGAAATGTGCAGACCTCTTCTGCTGCGGCGCAGTGCAGAGAGCGAGCTTGTGGTATGGCCTCTGTTCTACTTATTCTCCACTGATTGCATTGTTTCATAATGCGCATGAAGAATAGCAGCCAAACCTGATTACAGAAGGCCCTTTAGCGGGTATAACTGAATACCACATCTTTGGGGTCTATGTAATACAGACTGCCAGATTTTATAGGTTTATGAGTGGTTGAAAAATTAATTTTACAAAAAGAAAAATTTGGCCAAGTCTGTGCTATGCTAGCCACTGTGATATACTACAGGTGTGGCATAAGCGTAGTCTTAAGATCTGTTTGTGAATCACGTGGGATCATCTGTGTAAAAAGAGACGAAACTTGCTTTGGCCAACAGAAAAAAAATGTTGCAGTACTAGCAAACACAAAATGTCAATATTGTTTAGCTCAATTGCCTGGCAACTCGTGTAGACCAAACCTAACAAATTTAAAATTATTTATTAAAACTTAAACATATCAACAATGTACACAGATATCAAATCAACTGTTATATGCAGTGGTGTGTTTTATCCGTCATTCCCACTTTCATTTGATGTAGTTGCATTTTCTGCTAAAAGCACAAGACAATAGATGTATCCCACAGATTGAATTATAAGCCAGAAAAATTGGCTTTGCTAATGCTTGTTATCAGCATTCTGGGCAGGATGAGAAGGAAAGTGAGTGAGCTCTAAGCAGCAGTGGCCTCTTTTCATCCAGCCACTTGGCATACTGAGGATCAGTAGCAGCCTTGCTGCAGGATAAAAACAGGATAAAAACTAGTCTCAGAGCGCACATGCGAGCCAGCCGGAGATTAGCCCAGCAGCAGGTGGCTGGTGCTGAACATCAGCAGCAGCTCCTTTTCATCCTGCCACCGGGTGCGCTCGAGAGCATCAGCAGCCCAGTGGCAGGATGAAAATGCCCAGTTACTTACCAGTAATCTTCATTACTCCGAGTCCAGGTCTTCCCGTTCCATTCCTGAGGCTGTCTTGGTGGCGTGCTTCCCCCTTTATGCATGTTGGGTAGTCAGAGCCATATTGGGGGGGAAGTATTTTGACCTCAGCTAGGTAATAGGTTCTGTGGAGCAGGCGAACTGCTCATGTTTAAAGAATGGGGCAGGAAGACGGATGAGTAGGTAATGAGCCGTTGTCAAGCTCAGCCCTCCTGTAGACTGAATGGCCTGACTCCGGGATGTGTGCACAACGTCTCGCAAGAGCATCTGCTGCTGATCTCTCAAGACTTCGGCTACCTTGAGGTCAGACTGTCCCATTCAAAAAAGTCAGTCTCCAACTTGGGTGCTGAAAAAAGCATTTGAGAAAGGGGTGCAACAGTGAATAAAATGCATATGTCACAAGAAATTGAGTCAAAACATGTGAAGGTTCAGCATATTTTTCAGACGTAGAATAGTCCCACACTCAACCCAGTGGAGGAGGCAGGATATATCCAAGAGAAAGACAGTGAGACTAAAATACTCCATGGGCTGATACCAGATATGATTGACAATGTTTCAAGCCTGTGGTTCCTGAGCCAAAGAAACTAATGGCTGAAAGAGGCTGACCTACATTTATCTTACCCCTCTGTGATGAAAAAAGCTCTGGTTTATGCCAGACTTAAAAATGAGACTAGCATTTGACAAAGATGCTGTTAACTAGGAGAATCTTCCTGCCCATGCCTGGGAAGCTCCTCCAGTTTCCTCTAGTTCTATGCCATAACATCTTTCAAGTATACAGGGGGTTGAAAGGAAACGGGGACCCGGCTATTGGTCTCAGGCGATCACTTTAGTAGCCACATGATGATCACAGAGTTTCCTCCACGACCTTGGTGCTTGATATTATAAAGCCTACAAGGGATAGGTCCAGAATGTTTTAGTGGCCTGATTTACAACATACGAGCCTAATTGGAAGTCAGATCAGCCTACTGAAGGCTTTTGGAAGTTCGCACAGTCAAGTGCAAATCGGTCACAATGCCAGGTAGCCTTTTACGAGTAAAAGGGTATCTAGCATTGCCATATCTTTCACACAACAGTCAGCAGTTTCCGAGAGTCCTCAATTTTGGAGCTGTTTTGGGCAGCAGCCCAAATAGCTCCATTCCTGGCCTTGTCTCGGTGTCTCTAGTTGCACTCGTGTGAAATAAGAACTTTTGTGAAGCTTTTGAAAAATATGCTCGCCATTTTCTGCAGAACATCCAGTCGCGGCTCCTGGAGGGAGTTCTGCGGGGCGGCGGGGCGGGGGAGGGTCAGGATGGGGGGTAGTAAACTCCTGCATACGGCCGAACTGAGTTAAGTACATAAATAAATAAATAAAACGAATTACATTGCGCGCGCTGCAATGCCAAATGGCGATGCGGCGCGCACAATGTAATTCGTTTTATTTATTTATTTATGTACTTAACTCCGTTCGGCCGTATGCCGGAGTTTACTATTCAGAACTCCACTTCTACGTTCATCAAGATCCATAAAGTGTAGTTAAGTATAGTACAACTGTACCTATTGTATTTACTTACCTTATTGATATTTTTGTCACCCATATTTTTACTACGATATTAAAAACTTAATATTGATGGAGCTGTATTACCGGTTGTGAGAGCTCGGGCCCTTTTACACATTTACCTAGACTCAATGGTATATTTTATTGGAAGCATGAGATGTAAAGGGAGAACACTATTAGTCATCAAAATTTCCAATACAGTGCAACCAATAGGGTCACACAATAATCCAGACCACAACTGTTAATGGGATTAGTGAGATTTTTACTCATAAATTCTAAAAATAAGTATACAAATACCAGTCTCAGCATAAGGGTATAGAAATGGGTGATTCTGCTAAGCCAGAGAATTAGAGGCCCATCACCCTCCTTCCCTTCTTATCTAAAGTAGCTGAAAAATACATCAACCAGCAAGTGTCAGGTTTCATTGAGGAAAGGGATCTTCTACATAGTACACAATCTGGTTTCCGCCCCCGTTAAAGCACCAAGTCGGCCCTTTTGTTAGCCTCAGGGTCCATGCGCCAGGCAATGGACACTGGGGACACTGCAGCTTTACTGTTACTCGACCTAAGTGCGGCTTTTGACACCGTGTCCCATGGCCGTCTTGTGGAGCGGTTATGTAGTTACGGTGTCGGCCATAAAGCCCTAAAGTTGTTGCCATCTTTCCTGGAAAACCGCACTTTCCAGGTCCTCCAGAAGCCTTTCTGCTCCAAGGTGGTTCCTTTGCCTCAGGGAGTTCCACAGGGCTCCTCACTGAGCCCTACCCTTTTTAGGTCTCGCCTGAGCCAGCGCGCATGCGCTGCTCAGCGAGGCTTTAGTAAGGACTCCCGAGTCTGACCACACGCTTGTGCATGTTGTTTTTTTTTTGCTGACAGCCTATTGGCCTTTGCGTGTGTCTTTCTAAAAAAGACAGCACGCAATTGGGCAAAGGCAGGGCATGTCCCACCTTTGCCTGGAATTGTAGCCGCCCACGGCCTACGGCTTGCGGTTACGCGCAGCCTGCCACACAGCGCCATCTGTTTCCAATTATCGCGCCCGCGTCTCGCGCTCCCGTTAATTGTAAACAGATGCCGCTCGGGCTGGCCGGCCGGCTGGGGCACAGGCCCCGTGTGCACACTTCTTGTTATTTAACTTGCTTCACGGTGATTGCTCGACTCCCCTCCTGCCCCCACGCTCCTTCCTCCAGGTTTTCCTCCGTCTGGTAAACTGCTCAGATTTCCTGGCTCCTCGGAAGCGTCCTTGCAGTGTTTATGGGGGCAGTGTTGAAAGTCTCTTTTCGAAGGACACGGGGCCCGCAGCCAGGGGGGTGAGGGCGGGGAGGCAGGGAGGTCTACCTTTGAGGACCAAAATAAACAAGCAGGCTCTCAGGCCCTACCAGCGGCCCCGGCGTGCTAAAACCGGTTTACAATGGCTGCATGACATGCTCAGTGGGTTACTTGGGGGGGGGGGGGAGTTGGTTATCGTCCTACATGGGTTAAGGATGACGGATTGCAGCAAAGAGGTAAACTGTCTCTCAACCCTGCCATTTCCAGTGCCCCTTGGTTTGCACAATGCCTAGCACATATAGCTCCTCGTGCTGCAGCGCTTTGAAATTATAAAAAAAATCCGATGGGATGCAAAGTCAGGGCCAGTAAAAGACGCGGTCCCAGCATAAATTACGACAAAGTGAACAAGGTTGTTCGCCCACACAGAAGAGATTTCCTTCCTGTTCAATGCTTGCCTTTGTCTCTCTGAGACACTTTATTCGGCAAAAGCCAGATAGTCTTCAATAGGTTGCGAGGTGTATATAGACGCGGGCGCCTTACTTAGTGGAGAGGTGTGGTGCAGCGGCCAGGGCAGCTGACTTCGGAGCACAGGGTTCACGGTTCGATCCCTGGCTCCGGCGGCAGCTCAGCTCAGCACCATGTGATTCTGGGCAATAGCTCACTTAATTTCCACTACGGCCCCCAGCGCCTTGAGACCCGTAAGGGTGAGTAGCTGCGCAATATAAAAACGGACTTACTTACATTTTAGGAGAGCCATCAAGGTTTAAGGGCTGCCAGAGCTGCGTGTGCACGGGGGAGGGGGCGCGGCCTAGCTGTGCGAACCAGGCCGCCCTTCTAGCAGGACCAGACCCTTGATAAGGTTGTCCTGCTGGAAGACCAGACCCTTGATAAGGTTGTCCGCGGCGGCAATGGAACAGACGATCTAAAAGAGGCGGAATGGAATGTCACAGTGGCGAAATTTTCCATCCAGGTAATTTTTTGTTGTGAAATTCGCCTTCCAAGTTAGGCCTTCAACAATACTGAGAATCAAATTTGCAACATAGGGGGCCATAGCTTATGCATAATTTCCTGTTTTCGCTCTAAATATATTCATGTTTATGCCAGTGAACTTGAGTCTTATCCATACTTACACGCAATGTCCCAGAGTGTACGAAACCCGCGTGAAACAGCTTTCTGAACCCACATCAGTACATATGAGTCCTTTTATCATTTTTCTTCAGATTAATGTTTTCCCACCCCCGGGTACCCCCATAACGAAGGCCAGGCATTACAGAGCCCCTTGTGGTGTTGGGCCTCAGGCCCACATGGTACCAAAAGGGATGGACACTATGGTGCGATAACTGGCCCAGGGCACGTGCGCCCAGCCCCTTTTATTGACAGGGTCACCTGACTGGTGACGCCTGTGGTGGGTGGGTGTATAGTGTATGTTACATCCTGGTGGAACACTAGAATGTATCCAGCCGGATACTACATCCCTCCCAAACTTTAATGAAAAAACAAACAAGAGTCCAACCTGTAATAAAAACAAATAAACACATAGCACCAAATGAGTCTCTTCAGGCCGTCAGCCAGGCAGTGCCGGAGCTTCGGACCACATGGTCAGGATGCCTTCATCCGCCTTGGTGATGTTCTTTAGACCGGCCTGGTCTCGCGGTGTTGAAGTCTATGTATAAAAGTTCAGTGTTGGTGCATCTGGAGCTGTGGTGGAATCCACTCTGGGAGATCTCTCAGGCACTCAGGCCCCGGTGGACGACAAAACCTGCAGCTGTTGGAGATGATCTCTGTGAGTGACGCCTTCCTTTGGAGGTGGCGTGCTGGATGATCTTCCTTGCCCCTGACTGCCGAGCGACGCCCGACTTGTGTCTCTCACCTGGACTCCTCTCTCACTGGAGCCTCTCGGAGGGCCTTCTTGCTGACTGCCATGGGACCGTGTGGACCGTGCGGGCCTTCGTGTGAGCCACGCGAAGGCGTCGCTGGGGAACTGCCAACGGACTCACAGCCAAGTCACTCATGTAGCCTCTGGTGGTGGTGTCTTCGCCTGGGCGTCCTCGCCGTCCGGACTCGGGTTCTGCGCCTTTCTCTGACGATCTTGTGGGTGACCAGTCTTCAACAGTGACCTCCATGCTTCCCGCGCCTGACGTGGAGCAGCGGCCGACACATCTCTCCTACTCGGACTCCCTTCGCACGGGAACTCCGTCGAGGCCCTTGTCCCCTGGACTGCCACGTGACCGCGTGGGCTGTGCGGGCCTTTGCGTAGGCCGTGCTTAGGGGTCGCTGTGGAACTCCCAACAGGGCCACGGCCAAGTCTTGTGTAGTCCCCAATGGCGGATCTTCCAATGGCCGGGTGTGCTCGACTTCGGCAGGCTGTAGGTTGACGGGGGTGCACAGAAGGTTCCTGGGTGATTCGCCTCATCGAACTCCGGTTGTCTGGGGCGTGTGTGGATTCACTCGGGTGGTGCGATGCTCCTTGGTGATGATGCACATGGATGGTGATAACAGAATGTTGGTTTCTTCAGTGGGCAAACAGGCGGCGATCTTCTGTCGGGGTGACCTTAGGGAGTGAGGAGGACTTGAGGGACTTCGTGGCACCGCTCCGTTGTCTTCAGGCAGGTGCACTGCAAGGTGTGGTGCTATCGATACCAAGCAGCCGGTGACAGGTGAGAGGACGGTCGAACTGCGAAGCATGGGACCAGGACGCAGATCGCGCTTGCTAGCGGTTTACGGTAGGTCCTCCCGCGGAGCTGTCTCCAGTGACGTCTCTGCACCCCGGTGGCTGGCTCGTGCTAATGAACACCTTCCTCAGTGCTGGTGCGAGTCCTTTATCCTGTCGCTCTTCTCTGTCCCATCTTGCGCGCCTGTGGTGGTTGTCTGCCCTGTGGCGTTGTGCCACTGTTCTTTCCTCCTTTGCGGAGTGGCGTCGTACCACGCTCTTCTCCTTCCGACCAGGTCCTCACTTGGATGTGGCGTCCTGCCACCTGTCTCATGTTTGCGCCACATGGACATTTTCGCTGGTCGCGTCGTTCTTATGACGGTCTTTCCTTTACTTTTGCAGACCTGTTGCAGGCTTGCCCTGTCAGTAGGACTTGCATGTTCCTCTTGGGGACTTTCATTGGCATCATCCCCTCCTCAGGAATTTCGCGGTGTTCCTCTTCTCTTCGCTCGAGGGCGTCGTGCTTGCGCCTCGAGGCTGTGCCGTCGTGGCGTCTGCTTCTTCCTTCCTTCCGGTGCACTTGTCCGGACTGGTCACTTTGCGTGACAGGCTCCTTGTTCGCTGTGCGCCGTGATGTCCGGTCTCGTGTCGTCATGCTGGCGGAGCGCCTGTCGCTGTGGCGGCCTGCCACATGGAGTGTGCGACTCCTCTCTTGCCTGTCTTGGGTCACCGCCGACTCCGTCTCGAGGCAGTGCGAGGGAGGACACTCTGTGTTGCCGTCAGCCCACTGCGGGGCTTCGCTGGGGCGGTGGAGATGTGGATGCTCTCCCACCTGCGTTCAGCAGTGCTTCTTTGTGGAGATGTCTCTATCTCCTGGGCGTTCGTCTGTGCATCAGGTTCACTGGCGCTGCCTTCCGCGCGCACCTGACGTAGTGCGCTCCGTCTTCTTCTGGGACGCATTCTTCTGGTACTTGGTGTGCCTGGGGTGTAGTTTGTGGTGATACCTGTACACCAGGAGGAGCAAATGACGCGATCTCTGCTCCGGCAGTGGCGTTGGGCAGCCACGTGTGGTGCGTGCTCTGACCAGTCCTTTCTTGTGCTGTCGATGGGGACAGCTCCCTTGAGACGTTGCTGTCTGTTCCGCTTGCTTGCTTCTTGTGGCAGCGTGAAATTTACAGGAGCGCTCCTATTGCAGTGAGTGTCGCCGTCTGGCTCGAATGGCCGGTCTGTGTCTTGGACTTCTTGGGGCCTTTGGGTGAACATGGAAGTATTCGCGTTGCTGCTGACTATTTCTCCTGTGCCGCTGTGGCTCTTTTGGCTGTGCAGGGCATTCGCTGATTCTTGGTGGGTGTCCTTGCTGCTTTTGCTTGCAGGGTGCAGAGGGCCACTCTCTGAGCATTCTTCTCTACGGGCACGTCTTGCTGTGCCTGGGGCAGTCCATCTCAGCAACTGGGTGTAAGCAGGCAGTCTTTCTTGTGGTGGCGGTGCGCACTCTGGGATTTGTTGACGGCTGTTGCTGGTCGGTCAGCAGGACACGTTACTGTGCCCTGTTACTGCTGGTCTGCAGGGTGCAGTGCAGCCACCTTTACCACTGGCCTGCTGACGTCGGTCGCGGTGGGCATTCAGTGTGCTGGACCACTCCTTGGAAGCGCCGGAGTGGATCCTCCTGTTGGATCACTTGGCAATCTCTCCTTGCTGATTCTGCCACTTCCAGCAGGGCAGTGGGGCATCAGGGCCTCTCCTCCGGCCTACTTTGCTGCGTGGCCACCGGTCATGGGGCGCAGCTGGCTATCAGCTCTGGCCAGGCAGTACGTCGGTTCTTCAGCGTGCTACTTCTGGGGAGTCACCAGGTGGCGCTGCGGTCATCGCGGTGACTTGCCCTGATTGCTGCAGGTTTTGGGTGCTGGAGGAGCTAGTGCAGGGTTCGGTGCCGTGCTGACACGTGGGGCTGCTTGGGTGTGGGCAGATGCAGATTTGGCGTGCAATGTTGGCCACTAGGTGGCGCTGACGCTAATGCTGGGGTATAGGCTGCTGTTGGGAACTGAGTCTCTTCCTGGGGTTACCGGGTGCAGTCAGTATGCTGCTGGCTTACGTGCTGATATGCAGCCTACGTTGAGTGGCACCTCGACCACAAGGTGGCGCTGCCGTCATTCTCTGGGCCGCGGTAACTTCCCTGCTGCTTTCTGAAGCCGATGCAGTGACTCTCGTGCTGGCCAGGGGGCGCCTTCAGCTCACGGCGCGGCGCTGGCGCGCGGCCACTAGGTGGCGCTGAGGTCCTTCCCCCGCTCGGGTCAGGCCAGCCGCTGGCTCTTAGCAGGTCGCGGCAGCTTCTCTCTCTTCGCTGTGGGCGGGTGCCTCCGCTCACGATGCCTCCACACGGTGCCGGCAAGACGACAGGCAGCAGTCCAGCACCGTTCGAGCCCCGATTTGTAGAGGCTGCCGGCGCGCTGGAAGTTGGAGGCTCAGCAGGTGGGTGCGAGCGGGGCTGCGGGGCATGGTAGGCGCTGCGTCACGACAGGGTTGCAGGCTTTCTTGCCGCTGCGGGTTGTTTGCTGTGCCAGCATGGGGGCTTGCCTGCAGGCACGGCCCTCGGCTCTGGCCTGCCGCTTGTATACCTTCAGGTCGCAGGCTGTCTTACCGCTGTGGGCTGCTTGCTACGCTGCGGGCACATTTAGAGCATTGTAGGGGAGTTGTGGTGCTCTCCCAGGACTCGGGCGGTTGCTGGGAGCAGTTTCTTCCCTCTTCGCGCTCAGAGCAGACACGGAGGACAGCCTGTGGGCGCTTCGGAGCTTGCAGAGGTTTCCACTACCCTCTCGCTGTCGAGGCTGGCCGGCTCCAGGGTTGTAGCGGCGGCAGTGTGTGTGTCTGCGGGCGCCTAGCGAGACTTCCCCCGTGCGCCGGTTCAGGCACACGGTGTCCTTCGTCCTCTGCAGCACGGACACGGCTGTCATGTTAGCAAGGGGGCCTTGTGCAGACAGCGCTAGTCCTCTCGGGACTAGGAGGCGGTGACTGGGTGACGCGAGGGGCACAATCCTCACCTCCATCACGGGTGGCGTGAAATGGTGCACTGGGGGTGCCGGCACGCCTGCCGGGCACCTTTCCTCCCCCACGGGAAGCGATGAAGCGCAGAGCAGCAGGTCCGCTGGGTCAGCTACCCGCCTCGTCGCCAGTGTGGTGTTGGGCCTCAGGCCCACATGGTACCAAAAGGGATGGACACAGACACTCCGTACTATGGCGCAATAACTGGCCCAGGGCACGTGCGCCCGGCCCCTTTTATTGACAGGGTCACCTGACTGGTGACGCCTGTGGTGGGTGGGTGTATAGTGTATGTTACATCCTGGTGGAACACTAGAATGTATCCAGCCGGATACTACACCCCTCTAGTTGGTTGCCCACGGACCCAAGATCGCTGTAGAGTGAATGGCCCTAAAGCGCTATCCCCCGTAGTGCCAGGGGGTGGGCGGCACGGGGCCGATCTGCAAACGGCACCGGCACTGGAAGATTCACAGATGGTCCTGTCTTCACTCCCATCTACTGTCTCCCATCCCTCGACCTCTACACCTCTTTGTTTTTCCAGACTCCCTCCCATCTTTCAAGAGATCACCCTTTGTGACGCATGAAAGCAGTATTGCGCCATGTGGGTGTAGTAGGGTATCCTCTCTCCCACCCCTTCAGAATTTGGGGCGGGGCTTCTGAAATGTGAGCCACCGTCTGGTCTGACTGCCCGTTTGCTACCTATGAGCCTTCAGTCATTCAGGTCGTGACAGAGTTTACGAAGGAACTTCCTCTCCACCCCCAAATAGCTGCAACCCCGCTACCCACACCACAAGGGACGCGGGATTATGAACCTGGGCCCTCAGTAGGAGTCTAGTTTTTTTTTAGTTTATTACACAATGAGGAGAAAAGGGCAGTAAAAAAATACGAAGGATAAAAGGAACACAAACAGTCCAGCCAAGGCTACTGAGAATATTCGTCACACGTGATGGAAACATCCGCATTGGAACATGTAAAGTATTTGTATACCGAGATGTTTTAGCCTATAATATTACATTTATAGAACCAAGAGCAAAACATGTTGGCGTCATGGTTCTGTTTTTTTCTAAAAAAGGAACCAAACGTAAATTGCTTCTTTCCTGTGCACCCCCTCCACAAATTCATCTTTTATTTTATTTTTAAGCAGTTACATAGAAGAAAAACAACATATGTCTCCACATTTCGGCAAGCTTGTATTTCTGCATGCGCACTAATGTACACGAAGCCACAGCTGTCTTAGCTCCAAAACGTCGGGCGGTGGCTGTGCGGGTTCTAAGCCGTGCCCGGGGTGATGCCAACGGCAGGCTGGTTCTCCACAATGCTCCCTCCCTGGGCACGGCGGCTCCCGCCAGGCTGGGAATCTTTCACGAGATGCGTGTTGTTTCCGAGAGCGAGAACCCCCGATCGCTCTCTCCTGCCAGGCGGCCGGCGTCTCTCTTTTCAGGCCTGGCAGGCGATTACCACCTCCTCCTCCTCCTCCTCCCCTCCTTGCAGGAAAGGCAGGCGCCGCTGCCGCCAGTAAATACAAGCCCCGGCCGGGGCTCCATTCTTCGGCTATTTGGCCGTTGAATCGCTAAGTACGAGCCTCCATATTCTCTTCCCTCAAATTTTTCCAGGTGCCATGTTATTGCTTTATTTAGAATCACCCCGGTAGGTCAGACTGCGGGGGTAATACACGCTTAATTACCCCGCAGAGGTGCGGGGGTAATACACGCTTAATTACCCCGCAGAGGCAGGTACTATGGAGCTAACGGGGTGTGCAGGCCAGGGTAACTGGGCAGCGCTATCAGGGGCACCCCATCATTTCTCATTCACCCCGCCTCCCCCTGCTCCCTTGTTCGCGTCTGGAGAATGTCCACTACAGGGGATAGATGGATATACATATGTGTGTGTGTGTGTGTGCATTTGTGTGTCTGTATGTGTGCATGTCTGTGTTTGCATGTGTGTGTGGTGTATGTGTGCGCGCTCATCTGTGTGTGTGCGTGTGTGCACGTGTGATATGTGTGTGTGAGCGATCGACTGTGTGTGATGAAATAACGTAGCATAGGGGAGAGGATGTGGCCTAACGGCTAGGGGGGGTCGACCTAAAATCTGGGGAACCGAGTTGGAGTCTCGGCAGTGACGCGCAACATCCTGTGATTCTGGCCAAATCACTTAGTCTCCCCTTGCCTAACAAAACAAGCATTGGCATAGCCAATAGGTCTCGCTTTTGGGACCTTATAAGTATTTAGTTATGCAACTGTTGCATGGCTAAACACTTATAAGGTCCCAAAAGCGAGACCTATTGGCTATGCCAATGCTTGTTAATACTGGCGCACGGCCGTAAAAGTAACGCGGCCGTGAGAACATCAAAGGGGCCGCGAAAGTGAAAGTGATCGCGATCAAGCGCGGCGAGCGATGCGCTTAATGAGCATGACGAGGAAAGCCATATGGTGCCTCTGCTCGTAAGCGCGCGCCCGCGCACATGCACTGTAGCTCTAGGCTGGCCATGGTAGCATTTTTTGAGCCCTCACTAAAGGTCTCGCCAGACCAGCGCATGCGCTGGGTCAGGCGAGACCTAAAAAAAATGAATGTGTCATTGTGTAACAACTGGTGCTCGTGTAAAGCGCTCTGATACCCGATACATTCGGGTCAAGTTCGCGCTATATAAAAGGTCAGTAATAAAAAAAATAGCGTAGCATGCAATGATAAAGCAATATATCATAGTCTTTTAGAGCTCAACATGGCATAACATAGGACAGCGTAACATGACATGCTATGGCATGACAAAACAGCCTAGTATATTATAGCACGGCCTACCCTGGCATAACAAAACAAAGCAGGGGATACGTCACATGACAATGAATAACATAATATAGATAACAGACATTACAGCATAACATACAGTGGTATAGCATGACACGAAATGGCAAATTATTACATAACAAAACATAGTATATTATCACGCAGCATAGCATAAGCATAACACGGCTTTACATAGCGTAGTTGCCTCTCATTGCCTCCCAGGAAGCGCTCTGATGCAGGATGAAGAGATAAAAGCACTATACAAAACCCCCAAATGAAGCACAGAGAATGAATGAACTGCCATTTGTAGGTGACAGTTGCTGCCAAGGAGGCGTCCAGGCGCTAGCCAGCATGGCGAACCATTGCGAGAACTAAGCTTCCCTAAAAAGAAGGTCTTCAGACCTTTCTTAAAGAGGGCTTCTGGTTTAATCTCTCTCAGTTCTTTCGGCAGATCGTTCCACAGCACGGCTGCCAGAAGAGAGACGGGGCGGGCGCCCCTCCTGCCAGGGCCTGCTTCAGCGCTGGTGGCGCCCGGTGCGACTATGTTTGTCGACACCCCCCAAAGACCTCCTCTCCATGAGTTCCCTCACTACCACCCTTCAACAGTGACCCTCACATATCTCCATAACCACTCTCTCACATGCTTTTCTTTTGGTTTATAGCGCTACTCACACATATATAGGGTGTCTGAGCACTTTTCATAACACACAAGTTACACAGAGAATGAATCACACATGTGTAAATCAGTGTATAGGAAATGTTACATCAGAAAGGAGACTAAGGTGTAGGAGTCACATGTCATCCATGCTAGTAGGCAGTATAGTTTAACAGTGCTTAATCTGGAGAAGCACAAACTCAGAATTTAAAACGTACCACCATGGTTGGGGGTTTCTCTTTAATAATAAGAATTGATTTCTACCCAAATGAAACCCTTTTTGCAAAATTAAGATAATGAAAGACGGGACGAAAATCATAATGCTCTAAGTTATACCCTCCAGTTGCCATGAAGCGCGTTGATGACAGTTAATAGCTCACTGTTCTATATTAGGATTTCATTTATAAATTGCAAGTAAGAAAATAATCTCTCAGACACAAACAGCAACCCACTGAGCTATTTAGAATATACGCACTTCTGTGATCAGCATGGAACCCGTGCTTTGCAGCAGGCATATTAACCCTCTGTGCTACTTTATGATGAGTCAAAACTTCCACTAGACAAAACTTGATCTCTTTCCAGCAGGTCCATTAATCACCATTGTTGTCTTGACATTTTTATTGTTGCCTGAAAACTGCTGGAGGCAAGGAATGCTGCAACAGGTGCTTTTAAATACACAATATATTTGACAACACAGCACCCTCTGAAGTCAGCGTCCGGGGTGGTGACACCCATTGCTCCGCCCTACAGCCGGCCCTGCTCCTAGCCTTTCAAACTTTGGGAATGCAGAGAAATCACTGGTTTATAGAACAAATCTCCCTGATGGGGCCAAGTGACGCAGTGCAGAAAGTCACCTTTCTAAGCTGCGCAACAGGGAAAGGGTAGGAATGTGGTGGATTTAAGGCAATACGGTGCATTCCTGTCTTTTCCCCTGCACTGGCGCCCTTTTCACTGCCTAGAGCCAACGCAGGCCACCCCTGGACAATGGTGCAAAGGTGCCTGCATTGTAAGGAGGATTGTTTTTTGCAGAAAGGGTCACCTTCCTGTGCAAAAACAATCCCCTGAGGCTTTTTCCTCTTTCTATGTGTGCCACAGAATGTAGCCCATATAGAAAGAGGAAAAAAGGAGGAGCAATAAAGATATTTCTCCTTGTTACGCCACACCTGGGGAGGTGAAGGTTTTTGACGCAATCCCAGGTCTACCACTTTTGGTAAATCTGGGAATGTGTCAAAATCCATGGATGTTGCATTGGAACAATCACATAACACCCATGGAAATGCCTCACTGGCACAGAGTAATCTTTACTCGAGATTTAAGATGTCACTCAGGACCATGCAAGGTGGCCTTACGTGGCTTCATAAATCTCATTTTTAATTTGTGTCACTCTTGCACCACGTTGTGTGATGCAATAGTGACACAAAGGTGCTCGTAAATATGCCCCTAGGTCTGCTACAGGGGTTTCGTTTTCTAGGCCTTTACTCCCTAGTAAGCGCCCCACCCTTAAACCTCCCTACCAGGGATCTGAATGTTGCCCTCCCGCATCACCCACCAAGTTATGTTATGTTAATTGGTTTGTAGAGTGCGCAAATACCAATCGGCGTCTTGGTGCTAGTGTCAGATAAATGTCACATGTAAGGTAGAGGGATAGATATAATTAACCCAAGGAACCGAAGAGCCAGGTTTTTAATTGCTTCCTAAACTTTAGACGATTAGGCTATGCTCTAAGATGGTCGGGCATTAAGTTCCACCAATTAGCTGTAACAAGGGAGAACCTTCTTCCTCCCCAGTGAACTTTTTGATTCTCGGAGTCACAATTAGTCTAGCTACACTAGACCGCAAGGTAGGTGAAGGTAGATACCATTTGAAGATCTCTTGAAAGAAGAGTGGTCCAGTCTGATGTAGAGCTTTATGAGCCCAGTGTAAGGCTTTGAGTTTAATTCGAGCCCTGATTGGTAGCCAAAGCAGACCTCTGATGGTTTAACCCCTTCGCTGCTAGGCCTTCACCCCCCCCCGTGCTAAGCCTTTTTTTGGCTATTTGGGGTAGTGTGCGCTTAGGCCCCTGTAACTTTTTAACCACATAAGGTATCCACGCCAAATTTGCGTCCTTTTCTTCCAACATCATGGGAATTGTAAAGGTACCCAGGTTTTGTGGATTCCCCTGTAGGGGTCCCAGAAATTAGCCAAAATACAGCAAAATTTTGGTTTTTTGGGGAAAAATGGGAAAAAAGGGCTGCAAATGAAAGCGTCTGGGTTTTTCCCTGCAAATGGTATCAAAAAAGGGTTTGTGGGGCTGAAATCACAATTTTCCCAGCTTTTAGGGAATGACAGACTTTTGTCAGAAAACCAACATTTTTTACACAGTTTTGGCATTTTTCTGGGACATAGCCTATTTTTGCTATTTTTTGTGCTTTCAGCCTCCTTCCAGTTAATGGTAGAAATGGGTATGAAAGCAATAATGGATCCTGTAAAGCTATACATTTTAGAAAAGTAGACAAAATTCTGAATTCAGCAAGGGGTCATTTGTGTAGATCCATCAAGGTTTCTTTATAGAAAGTAACAGTTAAATATAGGAAAAATTGAAAATTAGTTGAAAAAAACATCCTTTTGTGTCAACGTTTTCACCTGTAACTTCTTCTAATTATGACAGCTCTTTGAAAGCAATATACCGTTACATCAGCTGGACCTTACTGGTTGTGGGGATATATAGGACTTGTAGGTTCACCAAGAACCCGACGAACCCAGAGCAAATAACTGAGCAGCGTCTTTGCAATGGTTTTTATTATGTACCGGGTATATAGCAATTATTGCGGGAAAATGTATACATGGAAAAATCGGTATGAAAGACACCTATGTATTTCTGAAATGGGAACAAAATATAGAGTTTAGAAACAGTAGATATTTGCACATTTCCGAAATTGGGAATACTCATACTAGCATGAGAATTATCGGTCATTTTTTAAAATGACTTCTTTTTACACAATGTCTTTCATTTGGAAGGCAGAATGCATCAAAAGTCAATAGGTAATAACAGTTGCTTTACATATCTGAATTACCCTCAGTCTCCCGATAAAAATGGTACCTCACTTGTGTGGGTAGGCATAGTGCCCACAACAGGAAATGGCTCAAAACCCAACGTGAACACACCACATTTTCACAATGAAAAATTACCCTTTTTTTGCAAAGTGCCTAGCTGTAGTTTTTGAACCCTAGCTCTGCCGGCACCTAGGGAAACCTAGCAAACCTATACATTTTTGAAAGCTAGACACCCAGGGGAATCCAGGATGGGGTGACTTGACTGCCTCTCACCGGGTTCTGTTACCCAAAATCCCTTGCAAACCTAAAAAATTGTCAAAAAAACAAATTTTCCTCACATTTCTGTGGTGGAAAGTTCTGGAATCTGCCTGGTTCCACAAATTTCCACCCACCCCGCGTTCCCCAAAGTCTTCCGAGAAAAATGGTACCTCACTTGTGTGGGTCGGCCTAGTGCCCGTGACAGGAAACGGCGCAAAACGCAACGTGGACACACCTCAATTTTGCAGTGCAAAATGACCCTTTTTTGGCAAAGTGCCTAGCTGTAGTTTTTGAGCCATAGCTCTGCCGGCACCTAGGGAAACCTAGCAAACCTATACATTTTTGAAAACTAGACATCCAGGGTAATCCAGGATGGGGTGACTTGACTGCCTCCCACCAGGTTCTGTTACCCAGAATCCCTTGCAAACCTAAAAAATTATCCCAAAAAACAAATTTTCCCCAAATTTCTGTGGTGGAAAGTTCTGGAATCTGCGTGGATCCACAAATTTTCACACACCCCGCGTTCCCCAAAGTCTTCCGAGAAAAATGGTACCTCACTTGTGTGGGTCGGCCTAGTGCCTGCGACAGGAAACGGCGCAAAACGCAACGTGGACACACCTCAATTTCGCAGTGAAAAATGACCCTTTTTTGGCAAAGTGCCTAGCTATAGTTTTTGAACCATAGCTCTGCCGGCACCTAGGGGAACCTAGCAAACCTATACATTTTTGAAAACTAGACACCCAGGGGAATCCAGGATGGGGTGACTTGACTGCCTCCCACCAGGTTCTGTTACCCAGAATCCCTTGCAAACCTAACAAATTGTCAAAAAAAACACATTTTCCGCACATTTCTGTGGTGGAAAGGTCTGGAATCTGCGTGGATCCACAAATTTCCACCCACCCCGCGTTCCCCAAAGTCTTCCAAGAAAAATGGTACCTCACTTGTGTGGGTCGGCCTAGTGCCCGCGACAGGAAACGGCGCAAAACGCAACGTGGACACACCTCAATTTCGCAGTGAAAAATGACCCTTTTTGGCAAAGTGCCTAGCTGTAGTTTTTGAACCATAGCTCTGCCGGCACCTAGGGAAACCTAGCAAACCTATACATTTTTAAAACTAGACACACAGGGGAATCCAGGATGGGGTGACGTGACTGCCTCCCACCAGGTTCTGTTACCCAGAATCCCTTGCAAACCTAAAAAATTGTCCAAAAAACCACATTTTCCCCACATTTCTGTGGTGGAAAGTTCTGGAATCTGCGTGGATCCACAAATTTCCTCCCACCCAGCGTTCCCCCAGGTCTCCCGATAAAAATGGTACCTCACTTGCGTGGGTGGGTCAAGGACCCGCGACAGGCAAGGGCCCAAAACGTATTGAAGCGACATCAAAATTACCTATCACAAACTAACCTGGTTTTGCATGGGGGTCCCACGAGTTTTTGGCCCGGGGATCGGCAGCCATCTAGGGAAACCTACCTAACCCACACATTTCTGGAAACTAGACACCCGGGGAAGTCCAGCGAGGTATGGCTTGCGTGGGTCCCCCATCATTCTCCTACCCAGAATCCCCTGCAAACCTCAAATTTCACCGAAAAATTCACTTTTTTCTCACATTTCTGTGCTGGAAAGTTCTGGAATCTGCGTGGATCCACAAATTTCCTCCCACTCACGTTCCCCCAGGTCTCCCGATAAAAATGGGACCTCACTTGCGTGGGTGGGTCAAGGACCCGCAATAAAATCAAACAAGAAAGGCCCCTACCTATTTATTTTACAATATGCATAACGTCACGTGATATAATAGTCTAAGCAGTGCTGAAGAATAGGGAGAACAGAAGTATCACAAAATAGATTTATTAATTCAATGTCAATGAAAAGATATACAAATGTAAAACAGGCAATATATACAAAGCAAAGAATATATACAGTCCCACCACTCATTCAATACCAATCACACAAACGAGCATCCTATCATACCTCTTTCATTCAAACTCACAACACGCATACAGTGACTTACACAATTTAGCAAAACAACATAAATAACAAAGTATCCCCCAGTGTCCACAAAGTTGTGGACCAAAAAGTATTTTTAGAAAACACCAATGTATTCAATACATCTCATCGGTGTAAACATAAGACAATAATGAGAAAAATAAATAAATTGGCAAATACAGTGGTTATTTAGAAAGGGGAGGGGTTAATCAAGGGTAAAACAAATTTTGATCAGGAATAGAAGTGTCACAAAACGCCGACGCGCGTTTCGGTGCGGAGACCGGATATGGCCAAACACCTTCCTCGGGGCATGGGTTAGAAGACAGTGGAGAGGTGGGACAATTTCTGAAAATAAATGAACATACAGTGATATTCAATCCTGCAGCTAATTGCAATGAACTAATTGTTATTAACATAAACAAAATAATTTATTTCATAAAGATAAATAAGATGACATATATGCTATTCTTACAGCACTGGACCTATCAGCAAAATGTCCAAAAGAGTTCTATTCAGGTGAAAGATGAAACAAACAGGTGCACAATCAAAACAGGGAAAGACAGAAATAATAAAGCCTGAAGCCGGCAGAAATGCAGTGAAATAACATCCGCCTGCAAGGCCATTACAGGTAGCAGATCCATAAATGAATAGTAAAAAGACCTAGGATAGAGAAAGTAGTGGGAAATGCAAAGAAGAACAAAAGGCTCTCAATTGAGAGAATTCACAACTCGCATATCATAAGAAGAAGAAAATATAGAGGAAAAAGAATCACAACAAGCTAGATACCCACCTCCAAGTCAGGGAACCTTCTATTTAAGCAAACAAGGAATGTCGTGCAGCATGGTAAAATGCACAGATAGAAAATGGAGTAAAGCCTGAGCTGAAGTGGCAACAGGGGTAAAGCTGCAGCCAAGGTAATGCGGTGGGGAAAATAGGCCGCCGGTTAACTAGGAACGGGCTGACCCAGGAGGTCCAAGGATAGCAACACAGGTCTGAAATGGAAATAATAAAACGTTAATTGTAACGTGCTCAGGGTGACTCGATTGATAGAAGTCTAGCCCACTGCGCACATATGTTGCAAAGGCTCAAAAAATATGCGCGATGAAACGAAGTGGAAGTAGGGATTCTTGATAATTACCTGCAGGCCGATAAACAGAAGACGGCAGCAGGACGCAGAATGTGAGAAAATGTCCAAATAGCGAAAGATCGAGAAGGCCAGATAAATGCTGTGAAGTAAAGGACATATAAAATAAACTAAGCGCAGGGGAGCGTCTAGCAAGAAAATTAGAAGACCGAGTGCTTGCTGTAAAGTAAAAAAACAAATGAGAATAAAACGCTAGAATGCGCCGCACGAATCAAGACAAAGACAGTGCAAAACCCCTGGGAATATCCTCAAAGAATAATGGTGACAACAAAGAGAGGGAGGGGTAGAATATAAAAGAAAAAAAAAAAAAAGAAAGTATAGAGGTAGAATCCCAAGAAACCTCAGAGACCGCTCGATGTAAAAACGAGCCCCTAAAGTAAGATACGCGGCAAATCAGTGGGTGGGAGGCTTGTGATAGAGCAAAGCCAGAATCAAACAGAAAAAACAGAAACAACAGAACTCAGTCCCGATGCGCAGCTGCTAAATGGCAGGCACAAGAGCGCAATAGGGAAAGAAAAAAGAACAAGAAAAAGAAAGAAGGGAAAGGTATGGATAAATAGCTACATACCTGGAAAGCCAAGCGTCCGTCAACAATAAAAAAGTTAACAGATAGGCAAGCGGAATTGTCCCTCACTCAGGATACGGGATAGTCCTGTCAAAGCAGGAAAACTGGGAAACTTAGGCAAAACAATCAAAGAAGTATAAATGAAGTAAAGAACACGGGCGGGAGGACGGGCTACAATTTACTGAAATTAAACTGATAACAGCGGTGACAAGATGGTCAATCCAGGGTAGCTGGTCGAAGACAGAGTATACAAGCTACCGGGCCGCCGCCGAAATTTAAATGAAAAATAGCAGGAAGGCGACCAATAGAGCAGGGACAGGGGGTCATCTGACCCGTCAAGGGTTCTCAGCAACATAAAATAAGCGGAATGGATTCAGGCACCACGATAAAGTGAAAGCAGCACCCGAAGGGACTGGGAAGAATAAAACACGACCCGGACTCCTGGGGAAGAATAAACTAAAGTTCCAAAGAAACAAATCAAAAACAAAATGCTAGAAACAATGTAATGAGGGCGCGGAATCAAGTGGGAAAAGACAAAGACGGCCGCCGGTTCTGGTAGGAGCTAGAGAGACTCGGCGGCCAAAAAAGGGTGCAAAGCGAAACAATAAAGGCTAATCGGTAAAATCACAGAAGCGATAACAGATGTATAGCCGTACAGAAATAGAATCGGTAAGACAGCCGGAGGGGAAAGAGAGCGAGTAAAAGGTATCTAGGAAGCAGCAACTAGCGTATAGAACAGTCCTGATGCTGCAGAAAAAGGGGGAAAAAGATGAAAAAAATAAATAAAAAAGTTAAAAAAATAAAAATTAAAAAAATTATAGAGAAAAACCAGGTGAATTTCATTGCAGGTAGGGGAGAAAAGATAAGGGTCCCAAAATAAGTCAGGGTAAAGTGCCACATTAAAGGAAGGCATGTTCCCATTGGAGACATTCATTCAGTCCTTGGTCCTTGGTGTTAAGTAGGAACATCCAGAATAATTCGCGTTTGCGAAGGATTGCAGTAACATCGGCGCCAGCAAAGTTGCGTACCTTCTCAAGGATAGTCCAGCGTAGATCTTTTTCGCCGTGTTTTTGCTGCGCCCAATGTTTAACTAGTGGAGCTGAGTGCTTAAGGAGCCTGATGTTGGATTTGTGCTCACCGATACGCACGCGGCATTCTCTGGCTGTTTCTCCGATATATGCCAAATCGCACGGGCATAGGATGGCATATACAATGTTCGCCGAGCGGCAGTTGGTCATTTCCTTGAGATGGACAGTGTGAGAGTTGATGGAGATATTATCGCCCACAATTGCATTTTGACATGCATTTTGACATGCCTGGCAATTGCAATTTGTGGTTGCCTACGACTGGTTTTCCTCCCGAAAGGGAGAGTTGCATGCAGTGGGATCTATTGGGTCTTTTTGCGCGGACTAGCATGTTCCTGAGGTTTTTATTCCTTTTGAAAGAAAAAATAGGTTTGCTAATAGATGGCGTAGTTAGGTCCAGGTTCAACAAGTGCCACTGGGAATTAACGATTTGGTGCAATTTGTTGTTAAACCAAGAGTGTTTGGTAACACATACCAGCTGGTCAAGAGTATTGGTTTCTTTAGGTTGGAACATGGAATCCCGGTCGTAATATTTCGCTCTTTTGAGAGCATTCTTGACAAGTTTAGGAGGATAGCCGCGATTGATGAGTTTGCTCTTAAGGTTTTCCGCATGAGACATAAATTCACTGATGGTGGTGCAGTTCCTCCGATATCAGAGGAACTGGCTGAAAGGAATCCCCTCTTTTTGGCAATTGGGATGAAAGCTCTGGTAGTGCAAAAGGGTATTCCTAGCAGTCGGTTTCGTATAAAGTGAAACCGATAGTTTGTGGTCTCGTTCCTCAATCCACACATCCAAGAACTCGAGTTTTAGAGTACTGGTGTGGACGGTGAAAATCAGATTGGGGTCTGCTAGATTGATCCAGTCAATGAATTCATTGAGTGTGTCCTGGTCTCCTCGCCAAATAAAAAAGATATCATCAATAAAGCGGGACCAGTGGTGTACATTCTCATAAAAAGGGGCCACTTCATTGTAAATGTTGCACTTCTCGAAGTGCCCCATATACAGGCAGGCCACACTAGGGGCACAAGCGGCTCCCATGCTGACTCCCTGAATCTGATGAAAAAAGGAATTGTCAAATTCAAAAAAGTTTTCTGATAAAACTATGTCAAGTAATTGAAGAATGAGAGAGGAATTGGGAAAAGAATGGTCTTCCTCTAAGATGTTCTTAATGACCGCTAAGGCTTCCTTTTGGGGGATGTTGGAATACAGGGATTCCAGGTCTCATTTTACTCGGGAGAACAAGGGTAACGCTGGGTGGTAGGACATTTGTGCCGGCACGGTGATTCCACACAAAAATATGTGGAAAATGTGTTTTTTTCAGCTAAATTTAAGGTTTGCATTGCATTCTGGGTAGGAAAACGTTGGGGGATCCACGCAAGCCATACCTCATTGGACTCCCCCGGGTGTCTAGTTTTCAGAAATGTTTGGGTTTGGTACTTTCCCAAGATGGCCGCCGAGCCCGGGGCCAAAATCTCAGGTGCCCCCCAAAACCAGGTAGTTTTGCTATAGGTAATTTTGAAGTCTCCAGAGTACGATTTGGGCCATTTCCTGCTGCAGCCACTGTGCCTACCCACACAAGTGAGTTACCATTTTTATCGGGAGACCTGGGGGAATGCTGGGTGGGAGGAAATTTGTGGATCCATGCAGATTCCAGAACTTTCCACCACAGAAATGTGAGAAAAAGTGAATTTGTTGGTGAAATTTGAGGTTTGCAGGGGATTCTGGGTAGGAGAATGATGGGGGACCCACGCAAGCCATACCTCGCTGGACTCCCCCGGGTGTCTAGTTTCCAAACATGTGTGGGTTAGGTAGGTTTCCCTAGATGGCTGCCGAGCCCCGGGCCAAAAACTCATGGGACCCCCCATGCAAAACCAGGTTGATTTGTGATAGATAATTTTGATGTCGCCTCAATAGATTTTGGGCCCTTGACTGTCGCGGGTCCTTGACCCACCCACGCAAGTGAGGTACCATTTTTATCGGGATACTTGGAGAAATGCTGGGGGGTTGGAAATTTGTTGTTACTTTCTGCAGTGTGAAAATTTGGACACAATAATGCAAGGAAAATGTCACAGTCACATTTTGAGGTTTGCAGGACATTGTGGGTAAGATAACTTGTTAGGATCCACAAGAGAGACATCACCATGCACTCCCATGGGTGTTTAGTTTACGACAAAAACTTCATACTTTTCCGGATTAAGCGCACATTTATATCCGGTTCACCGCACACATGAGAGCACCGTAACCACGGTATCGCGGAAACTGGTTTTCGTAACTTCACGCACTTGATCGGCCCTGACGAAGTTCCAATGGAACGAAACGCGTTGGCTGTGGTTGAATTTTATATAAATTTAAAGAATAAAGGACATATTTAAAAAATTTTGCAGCTTCACTTGACTTCGTTTCTGGTGCACCGTCCTTATCTTCATGATTGTGTCTGATCCTCAGTGGAGTGAAAGTGCGGCAAGCTCAGGACGGGTTTGCACAGACAAAGGACTTATCTTTTTACTTTGAAATTGAGGTGCTGAACCATGGTCAGCCGCATTGATCCTTTGAAAAAAAAAAACTACAGTTGTTAGGTTATTCTTAGATGAAATGTACAGCTTGGCAGAGAGACAAAACAGACAAAGATTACTGCACAGCCATCTATTCCTCAAGCACACACACATACTGGTTGGATTTGGCACGAGGGCGAGTGATGGTTCAGTATATAAAATTTTATTAACAAGAGATTTCACAAAAATGAAATGCACTGTCAATTGAAAGGACAAAAAACTGAACCAGTGACTCGCAGCTCGTGGAGCTGTAAAAGCCACTTCAAGGCACCAACCGCTTTACAGGCCATTCACACACCTTTCATACATGATACACACAAGACCATTCACACCACCAGGCACAAAACCAACACATTACAACATTCACAAAAAAGGACAAGGTACACCCTGCTTGACAAAAACAGAAAAGACACATTTTTATGCACAACCACCTATTCCTCAAGCACACATACATACTGGTTGGATTTGGCACGAGGGTGAGTGATGGTTCAGTATATACAGTTGTATTAACCAGAGATTTCACAAAAATGAAATGCACTGTTAATTGAAAGGACGAGAAACTGAACCATTGACTCACATCTCGTGAGCTGTAAAGCCACGACAAGGCACCAACCTCTTTACAGGCCATTCATACACCTTTCATACGTGTGACACATACAAAACCATTCACAACGCCAGCCGCGGGCCCAGCACATTACAAACACTCACACCAGCAGACAGCGCCATTCAAGGGCCCATCACTTTCACACGCCCACATTCCTGACACAGCAACCACACCAGCTCACGTATTGCGTTGAGTGGCGTTTGGCTAGCAGTGTGTGTAGTGACCAGCAGCTAGTCACTACTCACACACCGCCAGCCAAGCGCCAGTCCACGTACACCGCCAGCCGAGCACCAGTCCACGCACACCGTCAGCCAAGCGCCAGTCCACACACACCGCCAGCCAAGCGCCAGTCCACACACACCGCCAGCCAAGCGCCAGTCCACACACAGCGCCAGCCGAGCGCCAGTCCATGCACACCGCCAGCCAAGCGCCAGTCCAAGCACACCACCAGTCAAGCGCCAGTCTAAACACACCGCCAGCCAAGCGCCAGTCCACGCACACCGCCAGCCAAGCGCCAATACAAACACACCGCCAGCCTAGCGCCAATCCAAACACACCGCCAGCCAAGCGCCAGACCACGCACACCGCCACACAAGCGCCACTCCATGCACACCGCCATCACATTTAGGATTTTTTTTTATATAAATAAGAAAACACAAACAAATTGCAAATAGATACAAATCTACTAACACAAAATCTGAAACTAAATACACTACACAAATGCCAACCTTGAAACTGAACAAAAAATATTAAACAATAGAGGCCAGGCAGTTCACTTTACCACTCATGGATGCTCCCAAAAATTCTTTTGCGTGTGGTACATTCTAAAACAAGCAGGCACACACAGCCCAGGGTTAGAAGGACACTCAGGGCAGTACATACGAGTCTCCTTCCGCATACCTCTTCGCCAACAGACTCTACATTTCCTACTGGGAAAGTCTTTTGAGGGTGTGGGAGGAATGTGATCAGGAAAGTGGCGATCTTTCAATCTAGCAACATCCTCCACCACTCCAACTCTAGGAACACTTGCCTGTCTCACTAAAACAAGGCTGCCTATTACAGACTCCTGAAACTTAAAAAAAGTCATCTTTGACTCAGGACAAGAATCCTGGAACACAACAAAAGCATTAAAGGTTGCCAAGTGGAAAAGATGGATAGCCAACTTCTTATACCAAATGTAAGCCTTACGAAGAGCAGCGTAAGGTTCCAACCTCTGATCTACTCTGTCAACACCACCCATGTGCCTATTATAGTCTAAAAGTCACACAGGTTTGCGCACTTCAGCAATGTGACCCCAAACAGTCACAGGTGCAGTGCTTTCATCATGGATGGTAGTCAGCATGTAGACATCTCTCCTGTCTGAAAACTTCACAGCTAGAAGCTCCTCGCAACGCAACGCACTGCACTGTCCCCGCACAAGCTTTTGGCAAACAAGTTCTTTTGGGAAACCTTTACGGTTAGAGCGGATTGTGCCACAAGCAACAGTGTCCACTTTGGCCAATTCCCTGAACAACCGCACACCAGTGTAGAAGTTATCTACATATAAATGGTGACCTTTGTTAAAAATCCTCTACCAAGTTCCCACACAATTTTCTCAGTCACTCCAAAAGTGGACGGACAACCAGGGGGTTAATCCTGGATTCCTTACCGGTGTACACCCTGAAATTAGAGACATATCCAGTCCTACTGTCACACAGCATATACAGCTTAATTCCATAGCGTGCCCTCTTACTAGGAATGTATTGCCTAAAAAGCAAGCGGTCCTTGAACAACACCAAAGACTCATCCACTGCAATTTCTTTCCCAGGAGCATAGATCTCAGAAAATCGATCAACAAAGTGATCAATGACAGGCCGAATCTTAAAAAGACGGTCACACTCAGGGTGATCTCGTGGCAACGCTAAACCATTATCGACAAAATGCATCATCCGAAGCAGAAGCAAATACCTAACACGACTCATGACTGCCGGAAATATAGCCGTTGCCATCAAGGGACTAGTAGACCAATATGAAGACATTGATGGCTTCCTTAGCAAGCCCATCAAAAAAGTTAAACCCAAGAACTTCTTCATCTCTTCCAGATTTGTGGGAGCCCACCGGGTAGCTCTAGAGTGGGGCTTAGGCTGGCACTGTTGTCCCTCAAAAACTGTTCGGCATACAAATTAGTCTGCTCAACAATCTCTGCCAAAAACACATCGTCCATAAACAACTGAATTTTTTGGCAAAAAGTTTTCAGTATTCACTCTACACCCTGGAACACCAGTAAAGTCTGGCAATGCCGGCTGCACCATGCCTGGGGCAACCCAGACGTCAGCACTTTCAACAGGAAGCCTTGCAGCCCCAGGCTGCAGCCCAGATGCCTCTTGCCGCACTATACCAACTGGAAGCCTTGCAGCCCCAGATGCCTCTTGCCGCACTACACCAACGGGAAGCCTTGCAGCCCCAGGCTGCAGCCCAGATGCCTCTTGCCGCACTACACCAACGGGAAGCCTTGCAGCCCCAGGCTGCAGCCCAGATGCCTCTTGCCGCACTATCGGCACATCAATGTCCTCCTCTAACACAGGCACTTCATCCGCACTAAGAGTAGCTTCATCCGCACTGAGAGTAGCTTCATCATCCGATGATTCCATGTGGAGAGAAAACTCACTGCCTGAATCGTCCCCTGCCTCCTCTGCCTCAGATGCAGAGTCAGTCTCTGAACCATGGTCAGAGGAAGACTCAAAAGCATACCAACAACCTGCTGAGCAGTAATCCTGCGGCTAGCCATTATCCTTACTAAGAAAGGAGACTGCACAAACAAGTCAACAACAACCAACACTGTGCAAAGCAAGCAAGTAAAAAAATGTGTGCCTTTATCACAAAGATCTATATACTCAAAAACTATACGATTCACTTACAAGAGACAGCTACACTCACCAGCACCTACTCTGCAGAGACACAGCAAAAACCAACGATATCCCACTAGAAAGAAAAAACAAAACCAATTACTCACAATACAACAAAATACACATCGAGCACAAATGCAAAAAGTTTTTGACACTCAAAAAACAGAAGCCAAACATACTGCTATTATTACACCATTTGCAAAAAACACATTCATGCAGAGAAATAAAACTCATTTACATTGTACAAAAAAGTCTCTTACCAAACACATGCAACTACACAAACAGCAGAACCCCCAGTAACGAAACCGCAACCTGGAACAGTCTAAAGAGCAAAAGCCTTGACCTAACAAAAAGGGAGAAATAAAGCATTACAATTGCAATTCACAAGAAATAAAACAATTAATATTATAACACGCTATGTCACTACCCAAATGGGGGCAGAAAGGCCAAATACACATAAAAATATATGTCCCCTGGAAGCGGCCAATTTATTTATTTTTAAATACCTGGCTCTAGTGGGCTTTTCTAACCCCCCCCCCCCCCGGGCCAGAAATGCCAAAAAATGCAGGTGATCTGTCCCCGGGGGGGGGGGGGGGCCGAAAGTCTTAAAAATTATTTAATCCCATAAGGAAGCGACCCTTGCCCAAGGGGTCACTTCCATTTAAAATTTAAAACTCTCCCTGGTGTCTAATGGGGGGGGGGGGCAGAAAGGCCAAATAAACAAACAGATCTGCCCCCAGGGGGGGCAGAATATACTTTTTAAAAAATATGGTTCCTGGAAGCGACCCTTGCCCAAGGGGTCGCTTCCAATTTTAAAAAACAAATTCCCTGGCTCTAGTCTAGTGGGCTTGTCTGCCCCCTGGGTCCAGAAACGCCAAAAAATCAGGCTATCTGTCCCCAGGGGGGCAGAATATAATTTTTAAATAAATTTAGTCCCTGAAGCGACCCTTGCCCAAGGGGTCGCTTCCATTTAAAATTAAACAAATTCCCTGGTGTCCAGTGGGTTTTCTGCCCCCCTGGGGGCAGAAAGGCCAAATAAAAAACGATCTGCCCCCAGAGGGGCAGAATATACTTTAAAATTAATTGGTCCCCAGGAAGCGACCCTTGCCCAAGGGGTCGCTTCCAATTTTATAAAAACACAAATCCCTGGCTCTAGTGTGCTTTTCTGCCCCCCCCTGGGTCCACAAACGGCCAAAAATTGGCCGATCTGTCCCCAGGGGGGGCAGAAAAGTCTAAAATGATTTATCCCCCTTAGGAAGCGACCCTTGCCCAAGGGGTCGCTTCCTTTATACAGAAAAAAGGAATCCCTGGTGTCTAGTGGGGCATTCCTGGTGCACGATCGCGACGCTGTGCGCGATCGTGCACCAGGAATGCCCTGCATTGAGACATCAGGGGAGAGGAAACACGGTTTCCTCTCCCCCGATGCCTCAAGGCATCCAGATTTGGGCCCCCCACCCCACCGGAGCAACAAAAACTTACCCTCCCTCTGGACGCGCTGGAAAGAAATGATTTCCAGCGCGTCCAGCGCTTCCTGATGATGTCGGCGCGCGCTGACGTCATGGGGGAAGCGTGGGGGGGGGTCGGGGGTGGCAGCGGAAACTCTTCCGCTGCCATCCCCCTCTGTGGGGGCAAGATCGATGCCCCAGGGGGGGAGCGCCAGCGCTTCCCCCAGGGGCTGTGCTCATGACGGAGCGGTTCCGTCATAAGCACAGCCCAACCGATGCTCATGATGGAACCGCTCCGTCATGAGCATCGAAGGGGTTAAGAAACAGAGCAGAACTTGGGAAGGTTCAACAGCACCCAGACAGCCGTGTTTTGAAGCGTCTGCAGTTTGCTCAGCAGGCAATTTTGGGAGCCAACATATAAGGCATTACAGTAATCCAATTTAGAGATTACTAGGGCTTTGATGACAGTTTTTCTCACTTCCATTTGGAGGAAGGGGAGAACTTTTTATAATATCCTCAAAGTGAGGAAACAGGAGGATGTTACCCAATTGGTGTTGTCTATGAATACATGCTTATTGTAAAAGACGAACCCTAGGTTTCTGGCTTTCTGAACTGGTAGTGGAAGGGGTCCCAAATTAGGGGGCCACCAGGTGGAATTCCAATAAGAAGTGTTGTTGCCAAACAGCAACACCTCCGTTTTCTCAGAGTTTAACTTTAAGCAGTTTGAATGCATCCAATGTGCAATGCTGCTCATACAGATATTAAACTGGTTGGCGACTTTGTCAGGCTCCGAAGAGACCGACACAACTATTTGGGTGTTGTCGGCATATGAAAATACAGAAAAGCCACATGATCGAATGAGTTTACTCAAGGGAGTAATGTAAATATTAACAAGCATTGGCATAGCCAATAGGTCTCACCTTTGGGACATTATAAGTGTTTAGCCATGCAACAGTTGATGTTGCACCAAGGATATTGTGCTGCATAATTAAATACTTATAAGGTCCAAAAGGCGAGACCTATTGGCTATGCCAATGCTTGTTAATTTATACATCCGCCCCCTGTCAGACATCATTGTGCGACATGGCTTTGAAATAAAATCCTACGCAGACGACACTCAGTTGATCGTCACCTTGTCCCATACCTCAGCCACTGCTGCCATGGCTTTGAGGGCCTGCTTGTCTGAGGTATCCCGCTGGATGGACCTTAACTTCCTGCAGTCCTGATCCTTGGCAAGCAGCACTCAATCTAGTCCTCAGCCTGGTGGCCAGAATCTCTGGGTCCCTTTCCTCAGCCTAACCCCAAGGTTAAAAACATAGGTGTTTGATTTGACAATAAACTCACTTTTGAGAGTCAAATCACAGCCTTAGCAGGCAAGTGTTTTGGCATTGTTAGATCTCTCAAATGTTTTATCCATCTCCTACCATTCTCGGTCCAGAAAACTGTGATCCAGGCTTTAGTGGTCTCTCGGGTGAACTATTGTAACGTCGTAATACCTGGGAGCCTCTCAGGCTAGGATCAAGAGACTCCAGCGAGTACAGAATTCAGCGGCTTGCCTGCTCTTTAAACTCCCCAATTGTGCATCTATGAGTAGGGCACTTCAGAAACTGCACTGGCAACCTGTGGAAAAGTGCCTTTCTTTTAAGGCCAATGCTGCTGTTACAGGATCCATAGGAAGACTGGGCCGATGTATCTACACTCTCTTCTCGCTCCATACTCTCCTAGAAGGTGCCTCTGGTCCCCAGACTCACTACTTTTGCAAGTGCCCAGAATCAAGAGAGCTTGCCCTGGCAGTAGATCTTTTTGCTTTTTGAATTCCCTTCCGCTACTGCTGAGGCAATCCCCGTCAGAGTCTCAGTTTCGCAAACACCTTAAGACTTGGCTTTTTTAGGACCCCTCTCCAATTTGTCTCCTCAGCTTGTTTCCGACTGCTCAGGGCTGGGACACTCCTCACAGGAGTAGCTATGCGCTCTATAAAACGTGCATTATTATTATTATTATTATTATATACAGAACAAACAAAGCGTGTCCAAATCTCCTGAAGAGATTCACCCTAAACGGGAGAAAGAATACAACTAGTTTTATTATTGTCAAGCAAAAGATGAGATAAGAGAATTGTGGATTAAATTTCATCAATCGGTTTTTAAAAGAAAGCATTAGTCCTGTCTTTCCCCATACAACTCTAACGGGGGCCAACAATTCTATTCAGCATTTGATACAGTTAAGAATAGGATGAAAAAGAAGAAAGGTGCCAGCTTCTAGAGTCTTCAGTAGAAATACTCCAAGCATTGGGTCAGGTAGCATAAAGCTACAATTCCATAAGCATAGGTCTGCACCCTACAAAGTCTCAAGATGCGTCTCTCTGCCTCACTAAGCACAGCATGTAATATCAATTGCATTAAAGGTAGACAATCCCTGTGACCCTTCCAGTATTTTTCAAGTCCTCCAGCACAAATTAGACACTGTCGACTCGTCAGAATCGTTCAACCTCCTGTGATTCCGGGCAACTCGCTTAATCTACCTGTGTCTAAAAAAAAAATCTGACCTTGTGTAATGTAATCTGGTACTCATATAAAGCAGTCTTTTGCCCTTAGGTCATGTTTTTGGTATACACAACTGCAAAAAAAAAGATCTTGTCTTCTAAAACTATTCACAAGTGCTAGAGAAACGTGTTATCTTTAGGTATCATTCAGAATTCCTGAGTACAAAAGGAGGATAAAGGACCATTGTCATTCATTATGGGATTTGAAACACACTCGTACTTCATTCAAGAAAGGGCACTCATCTAAATGGAGACTATGCTGTCATGTCATACATAAGAGCATATGTGTTCATCGTTTAAACAGTATTTGCATCTGCTTAGTGAAATCATTTTATATTGTATTTATTTTATATACAAATGGAGGAATGTTAAATCATTTATTTTAAAACTGACTAGAAGGAAAACAGCTCTGAGTTTCATTTTCATCTTGTGATGAAGCGAGGACGGTGGGGAGAGCGAAGCCACAGCACTGTATATTCATAGAGGGAGGGGGGTGGTTAGAAACAGCATACTTTGGTTCCAGTCCCCGCAGTGCAGCAGAGTGTAGGCCTGTTGGAAGAAAAGAGAATAATGCTGTTCTCTTGCAGCCCCAATATGATCTCTGCAGAACAAACAGGAAAAGCTGCTTTTGTGGAAAGGTGCTGCTGTGCTGCATTTCCTAAGGTTTGGAATTATACACTGCTCAAAACACCCATCTAATCTATTTATTAGGATAATTCAAACCCTACTGCGAAAACTAGTCAATCTAAATGGCCAATTCACTGGCAAACACCACGACCGACAGCATAACAAAAGTATTTACTGCTCACCTCAGGTATAATGGCAAATGACATTTGAGGTCAAAGATCCTCTGGCCTATTTAGTGGTTCATCAATGTAAAAATAAAGCAGAGGTCTTATATTGGGATTGGGAAAATGATGTGTTGCTACATCAATATCAGCTCTATTTAAATAGTGAATATACTGTGTACTGTATATGACCGTTCAAAATATATTGTTAAAATAAAAAAAATAAAACAAATTGGGATATATTTGGCAACAACTAAATCAATGTGTTTGTATTTGAGTTTAGGTTCTTTGGGTAAATGTATTGTTGATTGCCGTTTAAGCGACTAGCTTTAATGATGTATTTTTGGTTTTGACTTTAATTATGACAAAACCATTGAAATAAGGCAGCCATCTTAGAATGGAAAAGAAACAGCATTCCAAGATGACCACCATGCATAAACCCACCAGTTCACAAGCACGCATGCCATCTCAAAAGTATTTTTCTTTTGCTGTAAGAAAAAACATTCTGAGATGGCGGGCATGTATGACATCTTGGAATAATTTAGAAACCCTTTACAGATGGCCACTGTTGATACAGCAGAGTGCGGTGTGAAGGGTGAAAATCAGAGCAAGTGAGGGCTGGTGGTGTACTATTTGAATAAAGACAGTGTGCGACCAGACATTAAGGAGGCAGCAGGAGAGTAAAGAGTGTGAGAGAGAGAGAGAGAATGGTGCAGAGTATGAGGAGAGAGAGCCAAATGTTTACATAAATAGAGGAATGAGGGAGTGGGGAACATTGAAAGCAAGGAGAGAAAATAGTCCCTTACGTACTGCAATGCAAGGTCCTGACATCTGCTGTGAAATAATACAACTCATCCAATCAAAACCTAGTGAGGCCGAGATGTTTTTTGGGCAGGATAAACACAAGAATACAAAGGAAATGTGTGACAAAACGCCCCTTTTTGCATGGTAGCCCTAATTTGTTTCAGAATTGTTTTTACTGGTTTTCAGACTCTGCATACTTAGGCACTTCTGTCCGGTGCCCAGAATATTTGTCTGACCCCTAAAACATGTAAAAATTGAACAATTCCTAATTGGCATATATACATTTACTGTAAGGCCATAGAATATGGTGCAGAAATACACCAATGGCATGCAAAGTTAAATATCAACTGCTGTATGCAGTCCTTATTGGTTTCAGGCCTACCACTGTAGCCTGACTGCTGCAGTGTAAACTTGCAGCCCGCCCTGTCAAAATAACCCTTTTGACAGAGGAAACCTTGTTTTTAAATATTAATAAGTCACTCTATGTAGGTCTTGTAGCCCACAAGGTAAGGTTTATGGTATTTAAAAATAGGCAGTTTAGAAATGTTATGTTGCCATGTACATAGAATGACAACCTCTCAAAAGCTAAGTTCACTGCTGAATGCTCTGGCTGTCTTATGAGGGAATCTAAAGTTCAGATCAAAATATCAATTCTGCAATCTCATTTTTGGAACAAGGTAGAACAATTCATTTTTTGTTTGCTATAAATCCAATCTATTTTTTAAAAATATTTAGGAAAAAATACTTTTAGAAAGTTACCTTTTCCCTGCCTGGAACACCTGCAGGCTAATTTATATTAGCCTAACATCAACTACTTTGCCAGTGCTTGTCCTAAATGATGTATGAAAACTGCTCCCAGAGTAGAAAAAATGGCTTAGACCAGGGCCTGGTGGCAGGAGATGTTAGGTGTGGTGCATGTGATACATATCCATTCAGAAGAGAAGCTGGGGAGTTTCCAGGAACTTCATTATTTTTTTTAGTTTAAAAAATGCTTTATTGAGGAATAAACATTCTGAAATACAACAAAATATTAAAATATATGAAATGCTGAGACATGTTGCAGTAGAAACAGCATTGATAATATAAAAAAAGCAAAAAAGTAATGAAATACAATTATATGGCCAGTGTAAAATAAGACATATCTTTCAGACAAACTAAGGAAACAATTTTGCAACATAGTACTCATAGCAAAGGGGAAAAGACAAAGAAAAGGAGTGAGATATTAATTACACCATATAAGATCTAATAAGGGAATAAAAAGGAAAATAGGACGGCAAGGGAATGATGATACGAAATAACAAGAGGTATATATTGAGCTATTTCGTGGGTAGCCTGAAGAGTATGAAGGGAAATCTAAGAATTCAAGGAGGTTTAGAGACTTCAACATTTGTGATATTAACTATAGAAGGGTTGGATAGGTAAGAAGCCAAAGGCAGCCATAACAATTCTCTCTTAATGGCTATCTCTAATGTGGGTGCATGAGCAGTATCCATTCTATGGTTATGGCAAATCAAGTTCCACCATGTTAAAAAAGAGACGTTATTGAAGGTCTTCCAATTAGAGGTAATAACCTGAAGGGTAATGCCAGAAGAAGATCCACCAACATACCTTTAACCTAGTCTCCGGACCATATGATGGAACATCCTCCAAGAAAACGATGAATTATGTTGAAAAGAGGCAAACTAGAGAGGAGTTGAGAAAGCTTGTGCCATACTTGCTTGCTAAAAACAGAGAGTTTTGGACAATGAAAAAGTGTATGAAGAAAGTCTCTATTGGAAACGTTACAAGTCCAGCAATTGTTGTTATTCAAGAGTTTCATTTTGAATAAAGAGCAAGGAGTTAAAAACAAACTATTGTAAAAGAAAAACATGGACTGAGTAGCGCTGGCACAGCGAGAAGCATGATGAATTTTAAGCCAAAGTTTATTCCATAAAGTAATGGAGAAAGTGGACTGAAGGTCCTGTTCCCAGGCTAATTCAATTTTGTGTTAGCTCTATACAGATCTGATGTAGAGAGCTGTTTATATAAGAAAGCAGCTTTGACTTCTTTGGAAAAAAACGAGAGACGGTGTAGGATTGCCAAGGGATTGAACTGAAGTAGAAGGAGGGTCTACATCATTTTGTCTAAGAATGTCGTAGAGAGGAGCATATTTGTGTCTATGAGAGAAGGGAATTTGGAAGCAGGTACGTAACTCTTCAAAGGAAATAAACTGATTATTAGAGATGATCTGGGAAATTGATGTAATACCATGAGCCAGCCAGGGGGACCACTTGAGAACTTTGTTGTCTATGTTGATGTTAGGATTGTACGAAATAGGGGATACAGTAGGAGCTGAGAAAGTGTGTATATCTGGGGAATAAACCTTTTAGTAATATGACTTTAATGATTTAGTAAGGGAGAAGAGATGGACCTAGGTGCTTGAGCGAATTGAAGAAATGAAAAGGGAAAGATAAATAAAAGCTTGATGGAGTGCCAAAGGGGAGAAAAAGTAGACGTTGATGTATCCAAAGAGGACCAGAGCTGCCTGAGGATGAAGGCTGAATGGTACTGTGAAAAGTTGGGAAAATTGACACTGTTCTCTCCATTTGCCCTATGGCATGCATGCGTCATGCTTCCTCCAGTCTTTAGCCCTCCCCGAGAGCAGGGACCAAGTACTAATATTCATACACAGCGGCCATCTGAGGAAATGTTTTCGGGACTACTTTTTTTATTTGTCTTGGAGCACTCCATACAGTGCTCGTGTTTTCAGTTCACTCGCTCCCTCCTCTGTCTTTTTTTTATTGCATGTTTATATAGAGCAAACACCACCCGAATGTATTATTAGAGCGCTTTATGTGAGCATCAATTACTTCACATAAGGACACGTTTGTTTTGTTAGAGAACAGGGAGATTAAGCAACTTGCCCATGATAACTGGATGTTGTGCCAACACAGAAATTCAAAAATTGCACTGACGCTCATAAAACCGTACCCGAAACCGAGTTGTGGCACCCTGCCTGGTGTTGAACCAATCCTAGTGGTTGGGGCAGCAGTGGCACGCACTCCAGCCTGAGGCAGTGTTTGTCTTCTCACTGCAGCGTATACCACTTGCAACGTGTAATGGGTAACGGCAGAATTTCTGATAGAGCCCTTTTGCTGTCTGTGCAGACAGTGCCGGTTAAAGTAGAAAGTGTTAACACCAGATTCATAGGACTATTGTATACATAATTATCAACTTCTTGGATTCTGAAATACTGAACAGCTTCCTGGGGGACAGCAGCACATGGTGTGAACATTAAGAATAATGAGGTTCTCTGAATCCTGCGTAAATCAGATGATTTAAACCTTCTGAGGTCAAACAAAGTGGCATTTTAGAGAAAAGTTGTTTAACTGTGGCCGAATGGCCACAAGCTGTACACTCGTGTGGACAAGAGCAGAACCCCTCTTCGTAATGGCAGCAGTGACACCTCTGCTTGACCCTCTTCCTGACCACATATCCCCTGCCCACTGATGCATTTATTCTCATCATTGCTTGCTGGGTGTAAATATGTGCAAATAATGAATGTATGCTGTGTCTTTTTATCGTCACCTCTTAAAGCCCATCATTGTCTTACTGCTTTCTGACTTAATGTTCCAGCATCTTGGTGCTATGCTCACTGTTTAAAGCAGTTTTATAGAGTGTGAACACCATTCGAATGTATTATTAGAGCACTTTACGTGAGCGCCAGTTACTTTACACAAGGATACGTTAATTTTTTTTAGGAACAGGGAGATTAAGTGATTTGCCTAAAATCACAGGATATTGTGCCAATGCCGAAACTCAAACCCATTTTCCCAGCTCCATAGTCAGCAGCTCTGGTCGTAACGCCACGTCCTCTCCTCCTGTCCTCAACCTCCACCTGCAAGGGCTCTCCCCACTTCTTTTAAAAAACGTTAAAAAATATGACTTTGAACAAGTACCTCTCAGTGCCTTGCCATAATGTGCAATATTAATATAAAAGTTTTAACATGTTAAAGAAATACACCCTTTGAGTATTTTATAAACCCTATCACTCGCTCCATCTCCTGTTTTTTTTTTTTAAATCCCTTTTATATAGCGAGAACACCACCCAAATGTATTATTAGAGTGCTTTACATGAGCGCCAGTTACTTTACAGAAGGGCACATTCGTTTTTGTATGAACAGGGACATTAAGTGATTTGCCCAAAATAACAGGTTTCAACATGTTGAAGAAATACGCTCTTTGAGTATTTTATAAACCCCATCATATTTTACGTGATGTCTGTTGCATGATCTACATAGCAAACAATTTAAGAGCTTTGCGAAGGCTGTTTGCTCGCCCATCTCTAACCATGGTAGCTACAGCTCCTGCTGTTTAGAGCCCCTATCTCCACAGAAACTGGTCTTAGCCGGGCTAATAGTAAGCCTGGGCGTAGTTTGCGAAGTAGCGCTACGCGAAGCTACGCAAAGTGCAGTTCGCACTACGCGAACTACGCGTCGCACTACGCGAACTGCGTAGTGCACTGTTCGCAATGATTGCACAGTGCCGGATGCTTGTCCGCACTGTGCAATCATTGAAAACGGCATCTTGCACAGTGCGAGCTGTCTTTTACTGCCGCTCGAGTAGATTTTTACTCGAGCGGCAGCTTTCTCAACGCGGACTGGTAGTTTCTCATCGCGAGCGGTCGCGAGCATACGCGACCACTCGCAATGAGAAACCTGACCTCCCTGCGTTGAGAATCTCGCCGAGGATGTCATTTTGCTTGCTCGCGGTCGCCAACTTGACGTTGAGGACCGCGAGCAAGCAAAAAATGACCGCTGCACTACGCTACGCGTGTTTGCACTGTGCTACGTGCAATTCACGTTGTGCGAAGTAGCGCAAACTTCGCAAACTACGCGAGCGTAGCGTAGTGCTTTGCCCAGGGTTAGCTAATAGAAGGCGCGGTCAGCGGCATACCAGACATCAGTTTCCCCACTGGGTATGGCAGTGCAAGTGTGGTCCGGAGTGATTAGTCACTGGATCTGAACTCAGGAGGCAGGACCTTGGTGTTGGCACGCATCGTTAATTGTGACACAGAACACTATTATGCAAGAATTTGAGGAATTCTTTCCCATCTCGATATATTTACCATCGGCAGGCAGCGAAGGTGCTGGCTGGCCTGCCTATTACATGGCATGATGGCATTTGATACAAGCCTTATTTATTTATTTGACTTCCGAAATCCGCCATATTACGTGATATATCAAGGGTTGACACTGAGCTGGGTAATCCAACCTACCACCTGCCCTAGATGGGCTGCTCTAAGGGTTGCAAGCAATGCCTGTGCCTGTCTTTGTGTAACTTGACATGCTCTGAAGTTTTGGGCTTTGTTTGGGCTCTTTGGTAGCTTCAGAGCACTAAAATAAATTAGCCATTCCGGTCGTCTTGTTTAAACCTGCAATTAGGCATTTTTTCCCCAAGTGTCTGATTGCCAGCCAACTGTGGTGACACAGTTCAAGTTTTGTTTTAATAATCAACTGCATGAACTGCCGTCTGTGAAACACAGTTCAACCTTGCCTCCGTCTGAACACGCTCCTCTTCACTGTTGTGCCATTTTTGCTACGAGCTGTAGGCAAGGGCATGCAATCAATGAAAGCAGGCTATAATTATTGCCCAACATTCCCTGTAAAGCCAAGCTCACAATCACAACACTGGCCGTGAGGGTTCTACAGTGACAAGTGGCACTGATCCTCCCCTCGACCTGAAAGAAACCCTCACGCCTTTCACAACAAAGTGTTACATCAGTCTCCACCGGCACAGCTGAGCATTCTCTCCCTTTACAGAGCAGTGTCACAAAAGATTGAAGAGGGCAGGCGCTGTCCTTGTGCAGCACACCATTCTACAACTGGTCTAGCTGTTCTGCAAAATGGTATGAAAGTGTGTATTGGAAGTTTAAAAAATGCTCTAGTAAAAAAGAAAATACAGCAACTGCAAGGAACTCCAGTAACAAGCATACAAGATTTGGATACCGATGGTCAATTTCATAGAATTTATAGCCTTTTTAAATGTTTTTTAACTCCACTTAAGTACACTATTCTCATTACCACATAAATAAATACACCCCATATAAATCCACTCTATGCCACATAGCAACGATCCACATAAATACAATCCACACCATGCCACATAATTCCCCTCAACATAATTTCACTCAACACCACACAGTTCCAAGTCACACAAGTCAACTCTACACATTTCCATTCCATGCCACATAATTCCACAACAAACCACATAATTCAACTCCACAACACAATTCCACTACACACCACATACATCCAATCCACACCACAGAATTCCACATCATGCCACAAAATTCAACACCACACCACATAATTACACTCCACTACATGCCATTCCACAACACACAATAACACTCCACATAATTACACTCCATGACACATACCACTCCACGTAATTCCAGTACACTCAATACCACATAATTACTATCCACATATTTCCACTGCACACCATTCCACATAATTCCACCACACATAACTCCACTTAACACAACACAATTCCACACCACACAATTCCACAACAAACAATTCCAATCCAACCTACATAATTCCACTCTACACCACATTTATCTACTTCACAACACATGGCTAAAAGACATTGTCATTGACAATGCCATTAGCTCTCAGATTGCCGAGGCCTGTTGGCTTTGCCAATGCTTGTTTATTTTTTGTCAGTGCAGCAAGCATTTTTAATGCGTCTGCCAGGACTTGAGCCTGACCTCATGATAGCCTCCCAAAGTCTTGAAATATCAACATCAGAAGTTTTCATTCACACCTTCCACTTCCCTCCTGATCCTCTGGCTCTATAGTGCTGCCCCTCTTCTATATTTTGGTCCCTTCCTCTTGCTTTCGTTTTCCCACTCTCCTTCCTCCTCCACTGCCTGTCTCCATATCTCACCATAGATCCTCCGTCGCACCTCGACATTCCATGTTCCACGGTTTGGTAGCCTTGATGGGTACCTCCACCATATTTTCTGTATGCTTGACAGCTTAATGTAACAGATCTATCTTCTTGTTTGCCGTATGGCAATTTTACTGTGGAAGTAAGGACTGCGTACAGCGGTGTTTCAATGCTTGATCTCTTACTGCACCCCTTTTCACCCCACTTAAAAAAACACTGTGACTTTATGGCATGTTTTTCCAGAAATCAGTGATGCAGGGGACTGGTCTCAGCTAAGGTGCAGGATCAAAGATCCGAGGCAGGGGAAAGCTACAAAGGCTGCCATGTTTGGCCTGGGGTTTGCTCATGCCCAGTGTAGAGTGTAGAAAGAGATACCATCTGGCTGCCGTCAAAAATAAAGGGGCCTTGATAAGGTTTGCCCTAGGTAGATTTTATGCTAATATTGATAGCCCAACGTCGGAATCAATGCTAATAGTAATTATAAGTTATTTCCATGATTGATTTAGGGCCAGCGGCCTTTCTAATGAGGGCCTCAACTTGATCTAAATCAATTCTCTGGATACAGGAAAATCTTTAAACTGCCACCTAGCACATTCAAAGCCAAATGTGGTTTGAATTTGGTCTAGTAAAGTAGGATTTGTCCAGGAAGTTGGCCTCTGTGAAGTTTTGTCATTGAATTAGCAATGCTCATTGTGGTTCAATGAAATTAGTTCTATGGCACATTTAGGCATAGTGTGAGTGCTCTGAGAGCTAATGGTTCCCTCCAAATCTGGGCCTTCGACTTGGAATAAGTCTTGCTGCCGTGGCTTGCTCAGGTGGACGAGGCAGTTGCATTGCCAAGTGTGTGGAGAGGAGCTTATTCTGACCAGAAGGACAAGGAGAAAGAGCTGGAATATAGAAGCCTGCACAGGGATCATTCTCAAAGAAATGAGCCACACAGAAAATACGAGTAGCTCAACTATCCATGACAAAATGAAGACATTTGCTTTGCAAGAAGGAAGAGCAGCGGCGGCCGGCACAGGTAAACACGGTAGGGCAGGGTGGGGTGGGTGGACTGGGAGCGGGGGAAGTCGACAGATGACAGAATAGGTATATTTAAATAAATAACACCTATTCCGTCGTCTGTCGGCTTCCCCCCCCTGCTGCGCCCTGCCCCGCCTCACTGCGCTTACCTGTGCCGGCCGCCACTGAGGACGTGGTCCAGCAGAAGATACTTTAAAACAAGTGTAGAGAGTCTAAGGGCCATATGTATCAAACTCCCCTTTTGCGATTCTCAAATATCAATTTTTTGCGAATCGCTATTAGAGATTCGCAAAACCGTATGTAAACAAATAATCGCAAAACATTAGCGATTCGTTAGAAATCGCTAAATGATTAGCGATGAGCCAAATAGCGATTAATTAGTAGTGAATTCTCTATTTTGCGAAATTCGCACAATTGCGAAAATCTCAAAATTGCGAAGTTCGCGAACTACAAATCGGAGACTCAGGTGCAGCTTGATGACATCACAACCAGGAAGTGTGACTACCCATGCTGCACCTGAGTCTCAGAAGCAGAGTGAGAGAGTAGGAGTTGAGGCTGAGGCATCACTGCAGTGCTACACACATTGGAGAGAGTGGAGACATGGCCAGCAAGGACAAGCAGCAGGGGGAGACACCCAGAATAAGAAAACCAAAGTTCACAGAAAGTGAGCAGGAGGCCCTGATACAGGAGATGGTTGTGAGCCATGAGCTCCTGTTTGGCAAGAAGTCCCTGCGTGTGCCAGAGACACGCAAGAGAAGGATATGGGCAGACATCCAGTAAGTCAACGCAATTGGCGTCACACATCGCAGCGTCAAAGACCTACAGAAGCGCTGGTATGATATGCGCGCGCGCTTAAAGGAGAAGGTTGCTGCCAGGTTGGAGGAGGCCAACAAGACCGGTGGGGGGACTTCCACTGCCACCGCTTCAACACCACTCGAAGAAATGGTTCAGGGGACCCTGCTTCCGGAGAGTGCAGTGGGCGTGTCAGACCTGGACAGCTCCGACCACACACAACCAAGACAAGGTAGAAGCATGCCATCACACCCCTGATACCTCCCTACTACCCCCACACACCCAGGAGAGTCCCAGGGGCACAACAAAACTACAATTCCAGTGCAGGTACACAAGCACACACAGCAATGCATTATGGGAGATGTAGTTACATGCACCTAACAGTGGAGCAATGACACCCAGCCAGGCTCAAACAGTATGTGTGCATCATGAAAGTCAAAATACAGATAGATAGGACCTGTGTAACTCCAAACAGTGATATTTAATGCATGACAAAAGCAAGGCAGGACAGTAAATTAATGTGTGCATTTATGTCCACAGCACCAGCAGAAACACAGGGAACAATCAGTGGAGGGGAGAGCGAATCCCCCAGCCCAGAGGCAACAGGGCAAGAGGAGGAGGAGGAAGAGGAAGACGAGGGCAGCCCAGTTATCCCTCCAATACGCCGCAGGCGGATTCCAGAGCCACCATTGCCACCACTGGAGTAGGAATCCCAGGACACCGATGTCAATGTCTAAACAGTCCAGGGACAGTCAGAGCCACAACCCCGTGCTCGAGCACGTGCAGATCCAATACCACCAATCCCATCCAGGCGCAGGGCACCACGTGCATCCACTAGTGCAGCAGTCACAGGAGACGGCACAGTCTTCCAAGGGCTGGAGGGCCACATGTTGGAGGTCCAGCGCCTGCAGGCAAAAAACATACGGTCAATCCAGAGGCAAATCAGGGTTGGGCCTGACGGGTGCCCTGGAGGCACTCTGTGCTGAACTAGGGGCGGACCGTGCTGCTAGGCGCAGGGAGAGGCAGCGCCTACACACCCGCCTAGACCTCTACACCAGGGCGGTCAACCGCCTTTCCTCAGCGACCTCTGTGCTGTCAAGGCGCAGCATCAGTATGCAGCACGAGGTGTCACACTGCAGCCAGGGGTCTGGTACAGGTGACATGTGCTGTGGATCAGCTGCGGGCAGCTGCCACTGCTGGCCCAGGAGTCCTCACTCCAACAGACGAGGACGCACAATCTAGCAGGAGCAGCATTACACCACCGCCCCCATCGGACCGGCGCCGTAGTGTGCGTCACGGCAGGGGTGCTGAGACAGGTGAAGAGGGCACTGTGCACCCACAGCGAGGGGCTGCAGGCCGTCAGCGCCGCAGTTGAGGCGCTCAGACATAGGCATGGATATGGGTGCATCAACCCAGTGCACACAGACACTTGGTCAAGAGTCAATTTGCACTGTGAATCACACATGTGCGGGACTTTCAACAATACATTGTGTGCCACACAGGCTGTGTGCCGATATATATCCTGTACTAAGGGAAATTAAACACAGTCCTGTATTAGATCTTTGGCATTGTGTCATCTTTTCTTACCTAGAAATAGTTCTGTGTGATTTCATCTCGCCTCTGGCGCCCAGCAGCTGCACCAATTACTCCGGCCGGCATGCGTCCAGGAGCTGGCCCCTCCTCATCTGATGATTCTGATTCAGTGAGCTCCACTGGTGTGCCCTTCCTGGTGGCGATGTTGTGCAGCATGGCACACACTACCACTATCTTGCAACAGGTCTGGGGGCTGTATTGAAGTGCCCCTCCACTCTTATGTAGGCATCGGAACCGGCTCTTGAGTATTCCGAAGGTCCGCTCGATGGTACATCTGGTTGCTATGTGGGCACTGTTGTACCTCCGCTCCACAGCGTTGGCAGGATTAAGGTAAGGAGTGAGTATGTAGTCCCGGACCGCATACGCACTATCACCTGTGGGGCGAGAAAAATATGGTTGAACACTGTCCTGCCACTGCAATGCATTACTAGTGTGTCCTTCTATCACATGCAATTACCTAGTAGGTATCCCTCACCAAACTCCCCACTTGTGAGTCGGCGGTGTATCCCACTGTGGCGGAAGATGAATGAGTCGTGGGTGCTGCCTGGGTATTTTGCGACGATGTCGGGGATGATGTGCCTGGCATTACACACCACCTGTATGTTCAGGGAATGGTAGGACTTGCGATTCCTGAACACATACTCGTTCTGGGAGGGGGGGGATATGGCGACATGGGTCCCATCTATGCATCCAATGACGTGGGGGAATTGTGCAATTTGATAGAACTCCTGCTTGGTCTGGTCTAGTGCCTGTGGTGTGCTGGGGAAGTGTATGTGGTTATGCAGCCTCTGTACCATGGCATCAAGGAACGCGTGGAAGAAGCGCTACAATGCACTCTGTGAGACCCCTCCTGCTGTGGCTATCACCCCCTGGAAGCTCCCTGACGCCAAGAGGTGGAGTGAGCACAGGACCTGTATATGGGTGGGGATTGTGTGTGTCCTGCGTGTGGGGTGTTCAAGGATAGGTTTGAGCTCTGCTATTAATTCCAGGATGCTCTCTTCATCCAGCCTGTAGTTTGTATGGATCTCCTCCTCAGTCCGCTGGAACAGGGTTATGCGCACTCTGAAGATCCTTTCCTGGCGTCTCCTTCTCTGTGCAGCAGCTCTGAGTCGCAGCCTCCTGGCTATCACGTACAGCCCAGACATTGTGGCAAACATCAGTTGCATTGTGGGTCTCTTTAAATAGGTTGCACCTGGTTACCACCTGCTCAGACTTGGTGGTAATTGCGATTCTCTATTTTGCGAATTTCGTGAAATCGTAAATTGAGAATTATTCATGCATTCCGTTTAGCGAAATCGCTAACTGTGAACTCAACAATTGCGATTTTCGCTAGATTTTGTCACATTTTGCGAATTCGCAAATATTTCGCAAAATGGTATTATTCGCTATTTTGCTAATCGCTAATTATGCGATTCGCACATTGGCGGTCGGGATGTGTCTCATACATAGCGGAGCTCTGTTTTGCGATCGCAAACACCGTTTTTTTGCGATTCGCAGTGTTTGCGATCGCAAAACAGCTTCATACATATGGCCCTAAATCTCTTTTCCAAACCAAAAGGAACACTTGAATGTTCTGTTTTTTACTCTAGATCATCTGTTCTTAAACTTTTGACTTCTATGGACCCCCACTTAATTATTACTGGAACCCGGAGACCCCCACACAATCATTATTGAAATCCGGCAACCCTCCATGAGTCATTATCGGAATCCAGGGACCACAGCCTAAGCAATTTCAAGAATTTGAAGTGCAAATTAATACATATAAATATATAAAAAAGCATCCATTCAACAAATACACATAAGGTGAAATAGATTATTAAATTCACAAAAATAATTTTTTTTATTTTAATGGGAGGGTTAAAGATTTTCTAATTAAGGCTGCCCATTATCCAGACTATATTTTGTTTGGCATATTTGCACCTCTCCCACAAATCAATCTGAGGATATGAACTTAATTTTTGGTCTTCAATTTCAAATTCCTTCACATTTACAGAACATTTTTAAAAATTTACATTTTCAATTTTGCTTCTTTGTTTATACACACTTTATTAATCTGGTAATGTTATTTAATTTTCTAAGCATTCACAGACCCCCTGAGTAGATGTCGCAGACTCACAGGTGTCTGTGGACCACAAGTTAAGAACCCTGCTTTAGATCATAGGACGACATCCTTCAGGGGCCTTGACTCCAAAACTAATTGAACCGACCTTCTAGTCTGTGCTATTCCAAACATATTGCAGTTTAAAGTGATACTGTACCATATATGTATTTATGCATTTATATGGTAATTCTATAGGGTGAACCTACCCAAAAGGCAGCTGAGCATTGCACATGGTCAAAGACAGGTATGAAGTCAATTACTAATAGCACTGGAACCTGGGTTGTGGATGGTTAATGCATTGAGATGTAGTGCTCTTCAAAGAGATGAGTCTTCAACTCTTTCCTAAATTGGAGCAGTGCTGGGCAGTCCTGATGGTACCCAGGTTGTTGTTCCAGATCCTGGCTGCATAGATAGAAAAGGCCTGCTGTATTTCTTTTTTATTTTTATTACACATTTTAGTCTGCAATCTGACGGTGTCCTGGCTACAGGTGTGCCAAGATCCACCAGAGATCATGAGCTTTTTTGGAAGGTAAGCAGGGGTGCTAGTTGTAATGGCTTGGTAAATGATGCCGCTGGTTTTGAAGATGGTGTTTGCCGGCAAGGTGAGCCAATGGAGTTCCTTCAGGATGGGGGGGTCATATGTTCATATTTATTTAGGTCCTGGACAAGATGTGATGCAGTGTGTAAGATGCCAGTAAGGGGTGCCAGTGTGCATTCTTGGAGGCCATGGAGTAAGGCATTATCACCATCCAGATGCAAGAGTATGAGGGCTTGGACAGCAGTTTTAAAGTCACATTCTGGAAGAAATGGTTTACCTTTCTTTGGAAGTGAGCTGGTACCACACCATCCTTGTGTTTTTGGCATTGTGTTCCTTGAGGTTGGTGTCCAGGTTGAATCCAAGTGACTTACCATTTGGTGGACGATGGGGTTTGAAGTGGTCAAGGCTCATGTCATTTAGCCATGTTTGTACTGTATCTTGTTTATTGTTCTTTACGGATAACAGGAATTCCACCTCTGGTTGGGCTGAGCTTCATGTAGGCACTCGACATCCGGGTCTGAATGATGTGCAACCAATGTTCGAGGAGTTGGATGTGTGAAGCAGAAGAGAACTTCAGGTGGAAGTAAATAAGAAGCACTAACACCAATAAGGCAATTAGAAAAAATGGAAAGTAGGTGATCAGCAACAGACCACATGCACAACTCAGTGGGAAGGTCGATGCTCTGATCCTTGGTTCTCCTCCTCACATGGACTCATTGTCAGTGAAACATATAGGTTTAGTAGGATAATGTGTTATCTGGTTTCCCGTGCAATGCATCTTTCCTGCTTCCTTTCCCTTGCTGGTCAGCCAGTGAGAATGTTGGTGTGCATGGTGAGGTAATAGAATGTTGGGATGCCTGGTTGTGGAGTGTCAGTTGGGAGTATGGGCTGAGCAGCAAGGAAGCTGCTCCTGGTGGGGCTCGCTTTATGATCTACATCTATCTTCAATACCATCTATGAACTTCATCAATAAACCATCTTCATTATTCTACATCTCGGCTACTGGACTAATTTACCTTCATTACATTTGGCGACGATCTGGAAAAGAACCTGCGTGTTCAACCTGATGAACTACTGTAACTTTCATCCTGAAGAAACTCCAAGGTAAAGAACCTCTTAATACTACAAGCTACAGATTTGAAGCATACTGGCAGCCCTGAGCCCCACCAGTGACCTGTCCATCGGTCGCCCCAACCTTAATGTGGAGAGGTGTGGTGCAGCGGCCAGGGCAGCTGACTTCGGAGCACAGGGTTCACGGTTCGATCCCCGGCTCCGGCGGCAGCTCAGCTCAGCACCATGTGACTCTGGGCAATAGCTCACTTAATTTCCACTCCGGCCCCCAGCGCCTTGAGACCCGTAAGGGTGAGTAGCTGCGCTATATAAAAACGGACTAATGTGCCAGTCCCTGCTCTACTTTTCTGCTCCTTCTCCCACTCATTAGGGACAGTGTTCCTGTCCTGCCACTTTGGGACAGCGTTTCTAAAAGTGCAGTTTCCCACAACAGCGCCCAGTTCTTGCTGCCTGTTTGTCCTGCTTCCTGCCTGCCATGCTGCCTCCTTCTCCTTCTTCTTTGGAAGCGAGTGTCACTGTTTTGCTACCCTGTGAGAGTGTTTCCACGAAGTACAAATTCCCTCAGCAGTGACCTGTTCCCACCTCCTTGTGCTTTTCTACTTCTGCCCCAGTGAACTATGTTTTCCTGCTAATGTTGAAACGGAGAAGACCTGCTGTTCAAAGGAGTGTCAACAAGTAACACGATCTTGTGTTTGACGGTGTCATTCTCATCGGCAGCTTCTGTGTTCCTGCCTTCAGGGACAGCAGTTCCTGTTAACTCTGTACCTTGTACTGTTTCTTGCACAAGCTGTGTGATTACAACAGTGTTGGCAGTTACTTCGTTACTGCTTTACAGGAAATCATCCCGTGTTTTTTTCATCCGATTATTCTGGCATTGGACATTTCTGGTGAGCGTGATTTTATATGCTTTGATCGGTAACTGTGGGTTTTATTTTTGAATTGTCGCCCATATGAGGTGAGACAACTTTTGTCCATTATTTTTGTAAGTCATATGAGACTTTAGGACTGTGAGCGTCAGTTAACCGCCGTCCTCCTATTAAAAAATGCTGGCACGAGCTCCCCATAGCGCGCGCACTCTTACCTGCATTGTGGTCACCATGCAGTCCTCTCACGTCTTGACTCTTGCGTTGGATGCCTGCTCCTAGACGCCGATTGCACAGACGTGCCGTGAGCCATCCGGCAGGACGTCTGAAAGCGTGCTGCCATTTTGAGGTTGGTAGCAACGACGTCACTCTGGAGCCTCTCATTGCTGCTTACTGGTGACCTTATGCTTCAAAATGTTCACTGCCAAGCTCCCAATAAAGTTTTTAATCTTCAACGTCGGAAAGGTAACTTTGGGGTTTTCATGTTACAATTTACCACATCTGGAACGCTTTGCTGTTTCCTTTTTAAAAAAAAAAGTCAAGTCGGATCCTCCTGGTGTACTTTGACTTGGTTCCGGTCTGCAACATTTTCGGGCACTGCTTTCTCTGTGTATTGACTCTTCGAATTTCTCTAATGTTCGTGGGACTTCTGTGGGACTTCGGGCGAGGAGTCGCTCACCGGAGAGAAGTACCAGATCTTTAAAAACTTTCTTGTATTTTTCCAATGTTTACTGTCTGGCTATGCCATGATTTTCAAATATGTTTCTTTGTTCTTTTCACTTTCTTCTTGGTGATGCACATTGTGTTTATTCTCTGGGTTGACTGCACTATCACTGCTTATTATTTTTACAGTGCTGAGGCATTGTGTGAGTTTCCACCTTTTGAGCAAACCTGATTGCGTGGATTTATCATTTGCTGCATGATAATTTAATTTTCAGTAATTTATTTACAAAGTTCCTTTTGGGAATTCTTCTCTGTATTAGGTATTATTCATAATAGCCTTTGGCTATGTGACTTTCCACCTGTGCAATTCTATGTGCGTGGACTCGCCACCTGCGTTTTCCTTGCATGATTATTTATTTTACAGTACTTTACTTACAAGTTTCCTTTGGAAATTTTCCTCTTTGAGGTATGTGTTGTTATAGCTTTCCAGCTATGTGACCTTCCACCTCTGTGCAATTTAATTTGTGGATTCGTCACCCACATTTACATGAGATTTTTACTTTTCTGTATTTGGTTTACAAAGTTCCTGTGCTTGGAATCTTTTGCTATGATTTTCTTTAATTTCTGTCAGGTTCTATACTACCTTTGCGCATAAGTTTTGTGCGTGGATAGTCTGGCATTCGAGGTCTTTGCAGGTACTTCTAGCGGGTGTATTTTTCACCTTTCTTTATGTCTGTGTGTAGTGTTTCCTTTTGGTTTCTTTTGTTAGGAGTACCTTGTGCTTTACAGTTGTTGTTAGTACTCCTAGCCGGTGCATTTCTCACCCTTCCTTTTTGCTGTGTATGTAGGAGATTCCTGCTTGGTTTTTCTTGTTGGGAGTACCTTTTTGTCTTTTCTGAGTGTGTGCACTCCTTCTCATATTTTGGCGTTCGCTGTTTATTCCTTTACTTGCTGGTCTGGCCAACTGGTGTGTACTGGTGTACTCTGGACGTTTTGTACTGTGTTCCTACTTCTGCTAGTGTTTGTATTGCTGCGTATGGTGAGAATTATGCCTTATTCTCACTTTTTATTTCTCATTTAAGTGTTTTAATTGCAACATTTTGTTCTTCTTCAGCCTTTTATATGTAAAATTTATATTATTGTAACCAAGGTTGTATCCTGCATTTTCTTGTTCTGTTTTGCTCCGTAAAAGGGGAAGATGTGTGTCATGTCAGTGTTCTTTTATCTTTGAATTGTCTTCTCCTTACTTATAATAGTGTTTCATTTAATTTCATCTTATGTAATATTGATTGCCTTCCCATATAATGCTTTGTGCTGTCTAAGTTTATATTACGTTGTTGGCAGCATGTTTACATCAATGTTACTTATGTTATTGCCATGCTTACTTCTGGTATTATCACTTTGTTGTTGATTTGTAAAGGGGGAAGATGTGTGGTATCTGGTTTCCAGTGCAATGCATCTTTCCTGCTTCCTTTCCCTTGCTGCTCAGCCAGTGAGGTAATAGAATGTTGGGATGCCTGGTTGTGGAGTGTCAGTTGGGAATATGGGCTGAGCAGCAAGGAAGCTGCTCCTGGTGGGGCTCGCTTTATGATCTACATCTATCTTCAATACCATCTATGAACTTCATCAATAAACCATCTTCATTATTCTACATCTCGGCTACTGGACTAATTTACCTTCATTACAGATAACTTAAACAAGGCTTTAATAACAGAAAGGCAAGCTGAAACCAGTGAAGAGGAGCACTACCTTGCAATTCAAGGCAGGCCTCAATTCCCACGACAATATAAGCAACTGTCTAATGTTTACTTAAATATAAATACAACAAAATGCTTATCTAACAATCCATGCACTCATTGCAAAACTACTCCACCATCTAGCCCAAGCCACTAATAGGATCTTCTTAAAATGTTTTCAGTTTTATTTGTTGTCATCCCCATAAGCTCTTCTTGAGCAACGGACACTCGCTTACTCCCACTCTGGATCTTTCTGCCACTTTCTAGCAATCAACTGCCTGAAAGCTGACAAAACTTCATCTTTCCTCACAGACTCACTTTGTCTCGTGGAATAGCCTTGCCACGGACAACCAATACACCAATCATGGCAACCAGGCATTGGCCAGTCCTAAAAAAACAGCAAATTCCGCAAATACTGTAGAATAAAACATCTCCATGTATGTTCTTACCAAATAAAATGTGCTCAATAGAAAAAGAATACTCATTTAACCGTAAAGATAATTCTGCAAGTACTGCTGAAGCCCTGCTAGTGTCTCCCCATACATCAAATCTGTTATGGGGTTGTGGACAGTACTTACCACAAATTTCAATACCCGCAAACATTATTTAAAATACTTTACAGCTAAGGAACCTATTAAACTATCCTTTTGACAGAAGAACAGTTTTCTTCTGCATCCCTTAATGTTCAGAAGACAAATGCACCAATACTCTTTTTCCTAAAGCTTAATAAACTGTGGTGAAACAGCACCCAGTCTCAAATTCGCATACACAGTGGCAACATACGTGCCACCTGAAATGATTATTTCCAAAGCAGAGATCTGCACTATATTCTTGATGCCTTTAAAGGCATATGCTTGCTTATCCCACCTGAAAGTGATACTTTCCTCATTAAATGTATCAATAGCTCAGATAAAAGCCAGGATTCTGTAATGAGATTTACATAACCTTAGGGCCAACCAATAAAGGTCATCCGTAAAATAAGGGGCATTCTTTGTAACATTTCCAAGTCATGCTTGGGTTTGAAACCATTGGCAAATTATCTAAGTTGACAAAAGAAGAGGCCAAAATGTTCATACTTCATATTTAGTGGGCATACTTTTTCTTTTTAGTTTTTAGTATCACCTGCACATTTACAGGATGAACATTATGGTCAAATAATAATTCTGCAAATTTTAAAATGTCATCCTCGAACACAGTAACTCCCCAGCCTTCAAGGATTAAGAGATGCGTAAGTCAGCATATAGGCCAACTCTTTATTTGCCATAAATAAAGAGTGGCTAAAAAAAGGATTGTAATTGTTTTATCTTTTCACATTTGTTCCAACAGAGCAGTCAACTCCTCTCTGAATCTCAAAGGTAGCCTGAACACCTTGTGCACAAGAGGCCTGGCAATAGCCTTTACAACAACTTTCTCAGAAAACGCAACATAATTTAAGCATTCTTAAAATACTTTTTCTCACTTATGTGTGACGCTCTCCACGTTGTAATCATGTACTTGCTGTTGTGCATAATGTTCTAGTTTGATTTGCAGGTAAGCATGATAATCAACCCTGGCATTTTCGGGTGCTTGACAGCCACACACAATGCTCCCTCTGGTCTTCCATCCCTTCAAAATAGTCGCCCACACAAAATAGCTGATTGGAGATATTTATCGTCAATTGAAGGCCCAGAGAAAATATTAGGCTACAGAGGCTCCTTATTAGAACATAACTTCTCAAAATGCTTCTTATAAATTATATGTGAGGAGCTCATTAATCAGCCAGGACATCTACACATTTACCTTTAAACTCACATAATGGAGCTTTTAAAGGCTCATGCTCATCCACAGGTCTCATTAGCAACCACAATTAAAACAAGGTTAAAGAAATCCATTCTTTCTCTGGGGTACCTTTCATATAAACAAAACACCAGAGCTGTCGGATTTATTCTTTTTTAATTTATTTTTTTATAGACAATGTAAGGTGTTCCACACTTTTAGATGTAGGTCTCATCTCCCCTAAGAGGCCCCCAATCTCCTCTAATGAGAGGCTCCCACAAATAAGTAACCATTACCAGCTCGTCTGCTTTTCTCTTCATAGTCTTGAAATTAGTCGCTACCTCTTAGACAGGCAATTTACTTTCCCCCTTAGAGAAAGAAAAGAATAATCTCCCCAAAAATGTTTTTCCCTTACATTTTAGCACCTTCTCTTCTTGCTCCCATAAGAACCCTGAGGACTCACTGGTCATTCTGGGGCAGATTTACCAACATTTCACGCAGCGTAGCAAGGTAACTTGCTGCGGTGCCTTGTGTGAAAGGGAGACATCAGAAATGCACCAGGTTTACAAATATATGGCACATTTCTGCTGCCTCCTTGCGCTTTTGCACTGTGTTCTGCATAGCGCCAAAGCAGGCACACCTGCATCACGGTGCAAGGGTGTCTGCATTACAGGCAGGAAGAGATACTTCCCAGCACAAAAACAATCCTTAAATGCATTTTCCTTTTATTGTGTGTGATGCACAATGTATCCCACATAGAAAAAGGAAGTAATGTGCAAAACAGGAAGTAATGTGTAGGTATAAAAATATTTCTCCTTGTTACACCTGGGTCTGGTAGGCCCACCATTTTGATGGATTTCCAGGTTTACAACTCTTTGTAACTCTGGGAATGTGCCAAAATCCATGGGTAGATGCGTGGGAATTCCCATACTCCACCAATGGGATGCCTCTCTGCTGCAAGGTAACGCAAGGCAGCAATATGCGCTGCCTTCCATTACTTTTGATTTACAAAATCAGCCAGTACCACACAACGTGGCTTTGCATGGCTTAGAAAATACCACTATAGGTACTTGCGTCACGGAAGCCCTTAGCAAATCTGCCCCACTGTTTTGTCTGTGTTCCTGGAGCAAAGTCATATTTGCTCCTTTCTTTCCAGCATGATGGTAAGGATTTGTAGTTCTGTTGTGCTTGCATTCCCATAGTTTATGTAGGCACTTTATTTTTGTGGATATATATCTCGCAGGCTTGCATCTGGTTAGGGCCCACCTCAGGCGCTCTTATGAGCCAGCGTGGGCAATGTACTATGGAGCCTACACTAACAAAAGTATGGATCCTACAATAACAAAGTGCTTAGGGCAGATTGTGCTTCCACACGGTGCTGGTCGTGATGGCTTGGTAAATGATGAAGCTGGTTTTGAAAATGGTGCGACCCAACAAGGGGAGCCAATGAAGTTCCATCAGGATGGGGGGTCAAATGTTCATATTTATTTAGGCCCTGGATGAGATGTGATGTAGCATGTTGGATGCCACTAAGGGGTGTGAGTCTGGAGTCTAGGAGGCCCTGGAGTATGACATTACCACTATCCAGGTGCGAGTACGAGGGCTTGGACAGCAGTTCTGAAGTCGCTTTCTGGAAGAAATGGTTTGACCTTCTTTGGAAGTGAGAACTGGTACCAGACCATCTTTGTGTTTTTGGCAATGTGTTCCTTGGGGTGAGGTTGGTGTCCAGAGTGAATCTAAGTGATTTAGCATTGGGTGAAAGATGGAGTTCGAAGCTGTCAAGGTTCTTGTCATATAGCCATGTTTACACTGTATCTTCTTTATTGTTCTTGACAAATAATAGGGATTCCGCCTCTGGTTGGGGTGAGCTTTATGTAGGTGCTGGAGCCTGTCTCTGAGATGATAACTCACTTCATTAAGTAAAGAACATTACAAGTAACGCTTGGTCTCAAAATAATGAAGAAAATCAGTAAGTAATTGGGACAGTTCTTGTTCATTTAACTATATTAGTAAACCTTAATTGGTCTCCGATAGACTGATCATCCAGACCACAGAAATTACAGACATTTTGAACACTGAGTTATGTTGTACAATTGACTCATGATTATGCCTTTTTCTAGTGAAGCCTGATGTTAACTGGAAAGTTAGGGTTTTCCTGAGCTTGTCCTACTCACCTGCACCATGAGCTACAACAGGAATGTTTTTAAAAAGGTTTGCCCTGGCATGGAATAATGCAGCTTTTCTTCTTTCTAAATCAAATGGATGGTTCACCTTTTGACTGAAAAATCTTAGGAGATGGCGACATAATCTCTATGATGCCCACAAAAAAAGAGGGCAAATGAGAATAGTGCTCTTCAGATAGTACAAGCAGATAGGTCAAACAGCAGTATCCTATAAGAGGCAAAGTGCTGCCCAAACTATGAGGGTACATTGCAACCCAAAGTCTTACATTATTTAGAGGTCAGTTGGTGGTGTGGTCAACAATAGATTAAAAAAACAAGCATTGGCAAAGCCAATAGGTTTCACCTATGCGAGCTCTATTAGCTTTGTCAGTGTATTTTAGACATGTTGCACAGCTGCGTGGGCTGCTGTGCAACATGGCTTAAAGAAAAGAAAAAAGTGCTATGACACAGACAGTTTGACTAGGTCATAGCGCTTTTTGTTTTTAACTTTCAGCCATGTTGCACAGCAGAGTGCACTGCTATGCAACATCTCTAAAAAAATGTACAAAACCAAATAGCTCTCTCATATGCGAGCGCTAATTGGCTTTGTTAATGTTTTTTTGTGGCGGATAGGAAGGTTGGAGGGGGCAGGGTAGCTAAGGTGGAGGGGCCAGCAAAACAACAGACCGAACAGTGGGAGGTTGGTGGGAGGAGGCACCACCCCAATGGACAGCGAGAGGAGGGTGGGAGGGGCACCAGAAAAGTGGGGGGACGATGGGACTGGCCAGCAAAACGGGGGTAGGGAGGTTGGGGCAAGACCATGAGTAGTGGGAGGAGGGGGAAACAAGCAACAACGGAAGGAGGGTGTCAGTAGAGGGCAAGCAAAACCACATACAGTGGGAAGAAGGGGAGGACTGCAAACACATGCACTTTTATATAGTGCACCAACAAAAGTGAAAAAAGTACCTACATAAGGGCTTGGCTAGTGGATGTACACTGGCTGCAGAAAGGAAGCTGCAGTTTGTCAGTGCTCCCTGGGAGGGACCAACAGCTGAAGTCCAAGAAGGGGCGCTGATGAATGAGAAGCAAGGAAGTGAGAGTGTTAGAAATTGTGTTGTTCTTTGACTGGGGTAAAAACCTTAGTCAAACAGCAACTATAATCCTAGTCAGGGTAAGTGTCAGGCATCTCGAAATTAACCTTTGTTCACCCTCTAGTACCTTGGCACAGAACTGTCAGGTTTAACTTAGAGGCAGTGTGTAAAGTATTTGTGCAACACTTCAAACATAAAAACAGTGAAAGCACCACACAAAAAGATACCACACAAAGATAGAAAACAAATTCTGACTTTAATCAATAAAACAAGACCAAAACAACAAAAATCCAATAAATTGCAATTGAGATATTGATTTTTAAAGTTTTTAAGCAAAAATAACGCTATGAAGCGTAAAGCGCTAACATGGAATATCTGGTTGCGCCGGACTGAAACAAAGTCAAAAGTTCAGGCCGACCACGATGGAGCGCAGACGGGATATAGAGATCCAGTTAGGCCCGCTGAACAAAAATACCTTAATCCGAGGTGGGAGAGCATTGCGTGGATGGATGTCGAAGATGTCTTGTGCAGCAGAGGAGATGCGCTGGTTAAGAGACGTTTCGGGGCTGTGGTGCCAGATCCTGATGTGTCGACGTCGAGGATCCTGTCGATGGGGCTTGCGTTGTGAAGAATGGTGTCGAGGATGTGTTGCGCAGTCGAGGCGATACGTTGGCTTCGATGAGCAGTGAGGCTGCGATGTAGAGTTTCAGTATCATCGTCGAAGCTGCCGTCGACGGGGATGCGAGGACCTTGCGCCAGGAAGAGCGTCGCACAGTGGCGGTTCTCAGACAATGCATTGAGTTTAATCCACACATCAGCAGCGATGCTTCGGTGACAATCCACGCAGCAGTGGTGGAGCGTCAGTACCAATACACGCAGCAGCGTAGATGTATCGGTTCAGCAGAGGAAGTGTTGGTTCTGCTGGAGCAAACACCTTAGGCCCATTTTCAAGGGTCCAGGTCTGGGGTGGCACCACTTGGAAGGGCAGACTCACAGATGGCAGAGTCCAGGTGCAGAGGCAGGGAGGTTGGAAGTCTTTTATGTCCCTGAGACTTCAGATCAGTAGTTCAGCCAGCTAGCCCTTGGAGTTACTCTGGGTTCAGGTGATGCAGGTCCAGTCCTTCTCACCCAGGCAAGAGAACAGCAGGCAGCAGGGCAGCACAGCAAGGCAGGGGTCCAGCAAAGCAGCAGTCCAGCAGAGTGGCAGTCCTTCCAGCAGCACAGTGGTGCTTCTTCCTGGCAGAGTAGTCACAGGTCCAGAAGTGTACTGAAGTGATGGTGTCAGAGGTCCAGTACTTATAACCAGTTGGGCCTTTGAAGTGGAGGAGACTTCAAAGACAGGCCTTTGAAGTGCACAGAGGTTCTCCCTTCCTGCCATGGCTCCAGACTCGACCCACCTCGTCGCGAGGCGCAACCTACCTTACAAGACTTTACCAAGGGAGTCTCTGTATCCCGCGCTCCCATTCTTCATCTCCACCGCACCTTGTAGAACTGAAAGAAAGAAAGGAGAAGAATTGAGAGCTAAAAGTTCTACTTACCGGAAAGCAGCGTGTGCATGACTAATGTTGTTTAAGTGGTTGTGTCTGAAGAATGGAGATTCTTGCTAGCGAGGGAGCAACTTTATATCTCGAAAGCATATTAATTACGACTTACTATGAACTAAAGGCTTGTTTGAGAGAATAGAGCATAGTAGCTTAAAGGAAGCTCATGCAAGAGTTTAGATGATTCAAGCAGTTGCTCCAACCTGTAGAGACTAATTCTGGGTCTCCTCTGGGCTAAACAATTCCAGAAATCCCCTGTGAGAGGTGGATGAAGCCATGGCTTTCACCTAGAAGGAATAGTTCTGGGCAGAGTCACCTAGCCTGCACCGAGTATGGTGGCACCACACCCTCAATTGTTTGCCATTAAACCCAGTTAACCTGTCATCTTTAAAATCAAGTTTTGTCTAAAACGATACTAGTGATATTTGATTATGAAGGTCGATAAAGCCAAAGGACAAGTATGAGTGTGTCAACTCGAGTCCCACCCATGAGCCACATAAACAGCCAAGCAGGCCTAATTTACATTTTGTACAGCCTTACAATAATAACAAAAAAATGAAAATACAAGAGAGCAAGCAGTTTAGGCACAGTCCACAAAGGAAATACTAACCACCTTACTATCCAACTTAGAAATTAAAAAACTGCAAAAATATGGCCTTAACTCAAAGTAGACCCACACATTTCTTGTGAATCATAGACTCAAATAAAATGGCCAACAAGTTTGTAGAAAATCTGAGTTTTGCTGTGTCCTCCCTAATATTCAACACCAAAAAATGAACAATCTAGATAAAGTCAACATTTTGTCTGGTGAATGTGTGTAAGCAGCACATCTTCAACCCAATACACAACTCCCAACAGGAAAGGATAACAGCACACGGAGCATGCATCCAGCAGCGTGCAGATGCATCAAATAGGTCACCACTGGGTAGTTATGTTTCAGACCACGTTCATCTGAAAAACATTCTTTGCTTTGCTTATAACTTTTGTGCCATTTGACAAATCTTCACAATCTTCCACCTCTACTTAGCAGGGATTGCCAGACTCACTGTTTCTCACACATGCAAATATCACGAGATATGTCAAACTACACTCGGCAATGGAGGGCACGGAACCCAAAACGCACGAATTAGTGCATTCCTTATACCTAATGGGCAACAGCAGACACTTAATGCAGTGGCTATATTGAGACCTTCGAACACACTTAGCACTACCCTGGACACAGTTGCGGGGCCAGTGGGAGCAGGACCTGGGCAAGGAATTGTGGAAAAAAAGAATGGAATACTCTTCTTGAATTCCCTCCAAATATTTCACGCAATTCTAGATTCAAACTTATACAATACATTATTCTACACAGCGCCTATCTTACACTACACAGACTACACACTATATTTCCTCATGTTTCTGCAGCATGCCCTAGATGCCCTGAGCAGGATGCAGGCCGGCTGCACATGTTGTGGCCTGCCCAACCCTTTCCTTCTATTGGGCACAGATCAGTGCAACATTGGAGGAAATTACGGGATGGACTAACTGGAACACAGCTGAAAGCTGTCTGTTGGGGCTGTACCCTTGCCCAAAAAGCTAGAAAGTACAAGCTAGATTTGCAGACTTGGCACTCCTTCTAGCAAAAGACCTTATAACCAGAAGATGGAAATAGGCATCCCCCTGATGTATTAACTTGGAGGGAAGATGTGACATGTTGGAGCTTGGTGGAGAGTGGAGCGTTTCACCGAGAGCAATTAATAGGGTTGCAAAAAAAAAGCAGATAGCCATGGAATGGGACTCACTACCAGAGTCCTTTAGAGCTTTAGACCCACCTAGTGCCGGACCAAGATCCTCTGTAGCCCCTAAATAGCTTAGGATACGAACAACATCTGTGAGGCCCCGTCTCAGGTTCTACAGCCATACATAGTGGAGCAGGGGTATTAAGCAAAGATGCGTGTGAGTGGACATACCCTGTGTACTTTCCTATATTATAAAGCATTGATGTATATGATTATGTCCATCAAATGTTAGCATGGAATGAGGTTATAGCAAGGCTTAATTGTATTTTACAACTAAATGCTATCTGCCATCAGCAGGGGGGAGGTGGGAGAGTGTTTGAAGTTTACCAAGTTCTTGGATGTGTAATACAATTAACATTGTCAGTTGCAAACCACAAAATGTTGCGCTCTATTATGCCAATATGACTATTGCTGACCTACACTTGGACATTCTATGTGAATTAAGCCATGTATGTTATGCTATGTAGTGGTAAACCTGTGTAATGTATGGAATACAAAATCCCAATAAAGTTTGTGATAACAAACAAAATCTTGCACCTCTGCTTCTCACTGGAAAGTTTTAGGTTGATCCGGCAAGTGGGTGCTGAGAAAAAGTTGCGTCTCAAAACATATTTTGCCCTTACAATTTTCCATAGGGAAATTGAACAGTGAGACTGCAAAAACGTCTAAACTGAATTACAACAAATTTAGCATAAAGCTAGATCTTGGTCTCAAAAGTGTGATTTAATCTAAACCCATTCAGTAGTTTTTGAGAAATTAAGTTTCAAATGTATGTATATATCACACAGCAGTGGATCCGCGGATCCAAAAGAAAATCTGATTGGCTGCCTCTGTATCAACAAAGATATGGCATCAGACATTTCAGGACTTTATGACTCATTCCCATGTCCTGTAAAAAAAATTTAAAAACATACAAGGGGTACGGTAGGCATACCCTGCTACCCTAAGCTTGGAGAAGGATGGATCCTAGATGACCTTTCCCCCAGGCCCCTTTTTCTTAACGAGACAGCAGATCATGCACTGCTAATTACCTACCATATTACATCACTCATGACATGCTCTATGACATCTTTGATAATAACATCACTGCAATTTCTGAAATGACATTATTGATGACAACATTGTGCATGGCGGGGCACAAGTTTGAGTTACTTTGGGGCACGAGTAATAGTTACTTGAGATAACTATAACTGGTGAATTTCAGTGGTTTTGTTTGTTTAAAAGGTATGTTTTAACTGTAATTTTCACTGAACTATAACGTCCCTTTAATCTTTTTTTTTACAGTGAAGACATATAATTACCCAATGGAGGTTGCCACTGGGTAGTTATAGTTAGGACTGTGTTTCCATAGGGAATACCTTTATTGTGTTGCTAATAACTTTGGACCCGTTTCAGAATCTCCACGAAGCTTTCCAAACAAGTGCAAATGTTTGACCAGTTTGAGCATGGAGAGTTGCGGTGTGATCCGTCAAATTGGGGATGAGAAAATGGGGGGGGTCCCAATACGCATTTTCTCTATTCATTTTTTCATAGAAACTTTATACACAACTGCAGCCCAAAAGGCTTATAAGATTTACACCAAATTTGGCAGAAGGCTAGATCATGGTCCAGGAAAAGTGCTTTCTGTGATTTGGTGTAAATATATTCAGTCGTTTTTGAGCAATGAATGCCAAAAACGTTGAATACATCATGCTGCAGAGTATTCAAAAGGTTCAACAGATCTCTTGGAGAGATCTGATTGGCTGCCACCACATCAACAACAATGTGGCAGCAGCCATCTTAGGACTTGGAACTCAGTCCCGAGTCCTAAGAAAAATGCAAAAAAAGACAAAAGGGGCAGGGTAGGGCATTCTGGGGCCAAAACCGTAAAAAAAAAATGGCAGTGGATTCACACTTTTTTTTAAATTACTCTCTGTGGTGGGCCAGGGCCCGTGTGGGCAGCGCACTGATAAATAAGGGGGAGGAGGTGCATGGCCCCCTCCCAAAGCGGCCCCAGGGATCCCATGCCCTGGGGCAGACTTATTAAAGGGGAGTTGGGCCGCGCCACCCCCTCCTGAGACTAAAAAGGGCACGGGGACCCCTTGCTCAGGCCATATAAGCGATTAGGGGGAGGGGCATGCAGCCCTCATGCCTAAAAAGGCTCCGGGGACCACATCTCCCCAGCCGTTTTAAAGAAGGGGAGGGGAGCCGCTCGGCCCCCCCCTCCCCGAGCATCTAAGAGGCCACGGGGTCCACAACCCCCAGGACACCGTCTCTTCCCTGCACAAGAGCTCAGGCAGGGAAAGAGTATTGTTCTCCCACTGGGTGGGAGCACAAAGTTGCTCCTGTCCGGTGGGACAACAAAACTTTTTCCCTACCGGCTGAACAAAACTTTTTCCCTGCTTGCGCTCTCGGGCAGGGAAAATACACTAAGTTGCTCCCACCCCGCAGGAGCAAAGGAAAACTGCTCCCATGGGGTGAGAGCAATGCCGGCTCCCACTGCACCCACGATTAGTGCAAGCGGGTAGCCGGCGGAGCTGCAGAGGCCCTGGGTCTCCCTCCACAACCCCCAACAAGGAAGCAGCTATGGCGTGCCCCTGGTGGGCACCGTGGAAAACCATTTAAAAGAAATTTTAAAAGCCAGCTCCTGCAGGAGCTGGCGTGGCCTGAAGTAATTGTCTGGATTGCCCAAGGTGGGCATTGGGGCACCCTTAAATAAAAAAAAGAATCCAGGCTCCTGCGTGGCCCTAAGAAATGGGGCCATTTGCAGGGAGCCGCCACTGTATAGTTATAGTTAGGACCATGTTTCCACAGGAAATTGATTTTTTGGTTTGCTAATAACTTTGTTGATATTTGATGAATCTTCACCAAACTTTCCAGAAAAATGTTCATCCATGTTAGCATCTTCCTGGAATGTTTTGGGGTTATCCGTCAAGTGGGGGCAGAGAAAAAGCGGGGTCCACAAAACACTTTTTTCCTATGCAATTTCACGTTGGAAAATTAAACAGAGTTACAGCCAAAACAGCTGAACGGCATTACACCAAATTTGGAAGAAAGCAAGATCTTTACCCAGAAAGCTCTCTTTTTGTAGTTTGGTGAAAATTGGATCCAATTAGCTGCCTCACATCAATCATGATGTTTGGCAGCCATTTTAGTCCCCATGTCCTGAAAATAAAATTCCAAAAATATATAGGCTGCAGAGTAGGGATACCTTAACCCCATAAGCTTTGGGGGGTCCCTGAGGGGCCCCTTGGGGGAAAAATATAGGGGCATATTAGCAAGACCCACGTTAAAATTATCGCCGTTTTAGCGGCAGGAAACTGCCGCTAAAACGGCGATAATGGGCTTGCTAATATGCGTTATAGAATTCCAATAGAAGCCCAGGTTAGATGTCCTGCACATCTAACCTGGGCTTCTATTGGAATTCTATAACGCATATTAGCAAGCCCATTATCGCCGATTTAGCGGCAGTTTCCTGCCGCTAAAACAGCGATAATTTTATCGCCGGTCTTGCTAATATGCCCCATACTTTTTTAATAGTACCAGAGTAAAATAAAAAATAACAAGAGCTGGTTCCCACCCTTTTTATTTGAATAAGCCTGGGGTAGGCCAGTGCCCAGAGGGTCACTGCATAATGAGAAGAGGAAGAAGAGTGTGACCGCCCTTCCCAAGCCACTTAATGGCTCTCTTTAAGCACTCATTTCTTGAAAATGACTGAAAGGATTTACTCCAAATCAGAAAAAACTTGCTTTGAGTAAAGGTCTAGTTGTTTGCCAAATTTGGTGTAATTTTTCTTCAGCTGCTTTTTTCTGTATTGTAGAGCAATGTTTCTGATGGGAATTAACATAGGATCCTCCTTCCTTTTCCTTGGCTCCCGCTAAATGGATCAACATGCAACTTTCATGAAGGAGCTAAGTGTACCCCAGTTATTAGTGAAACAGAAATGCTCCTCCTATGGAAACTATGAGCTAACTATAACTTTACTGTGGTCATATGTATTCCATATAATTGGGTATCAGTGAGCTAACTACAGAACCCACAATAATAAATAGACATTTACACAACTCTCAAAGCTGCACTGGAGCACAGAACCAAGCATGTGGAACAGGCACTTGAACTCACTGCGCTCACTATACGTCGCATTTGGTAAACAAACAACATCCGACATAACATAAACAATACATACAAAACAGCTCAGATATTCTTATATTTGGAAGAAACCAAGTTCATAACAATAGCGATCATTATAAATAACTGCAACATTCAACAGGACACAGATTAATGCACACACTTCCAACACAGATCAGAGGCACCCAGAGTGCAAAACAGCACTCACCTCGGTATAAACGCAATACACCTCACCTAGAAACACATAACATACTAAACCAACATTCATTGAAAACACCAGACAGACTGGTTTAAATGGACACTTTGGACTTTAACAAAATGCCATAACCCTAGTCACCTCACACTCAGATTCCAAGTTGGGCAATACATGAGCCAACATTTCAGGAGGCATGTTCTTGAATTAATAGAGAATTCTGTCTTTACACGCCAATGTCACTTTCAACCAGTGTTGGCATCTCAATGTTTTACAGGAACCAATCATCACCATCAGCTTAAGAGTATAAAGTATTTGTATGTCTCACTTATACTTGTTACGTATAGCAGTAGATACCATTAACATGCCCTTAAGCAAACAATATTGTTTAGTAGCACAATCACTTGTTTACAGTCGTAATCAAATCAGTATTTGCACCATCCGACAAGGATCAGCCCAGACCGAGCTGTCAGGCAGTCCCCTGTGAACAGAGACACAAGCAAAACCAGGCCAGTTGGAGCTATGTTAGGTCTCATAAATGAAGTGATCTTAAAATGGCCTCACAATAACACGAATGCGCATGTGAAGGGAGGAGGTTGGGAGGGTTAACTGGGAACAAATTGTATCGAATGCTGAACTGAAGTTCTGTGCTGAAGTTCCTACATTCTTGCACAAAGTCTACAGTCCCTCTACCTACTAAGCCTTGATAATGGCTGGAAACTGGTTTTAAAGTGAAAGCAGGTGCTTTTTGTCAGTGTACTGTTTACAGTACGTATAGAATGCACGTATATCACCCACTGATGTCATACTTTTTCCATTGAATGTTAGAGTCATTTTGTACCGAATGATTTCAGTTGATGCTAGCTGTTAAGAGATGCAGTTCACATGCACGGCTGAACAATAAACTTACCTGAAAACTATGTGTGATGCAAGAACATTTCTTCAGACTGTGGTGACGGGCTCAGCACCGCCATGAACTAACTGCACACGTGACTCCTTGATGTCAGTTAGAAGATTAGAGGAAATGGGGACTTGCTTTGAAAACTCTTGCCAAGAAGTGAGCGGTGTAGATTAATTTATTTATATTCCTAAGAGCACTGATTGCAGAAATTTGGTTGCCGACGACCGCTGCTTTTGAACCTGCTCCGTGTGCGTCATCTGTGTCTGGAGGGTCCACGGAGCTGGAACGCATTTGCACAGATTTGTCATGAAGGTCACCTGGGGATCATTAAATGTATAAAAAAAAAAAAAGGATTAGAGAGTCTTAATAGTGGCCTGGTGCAGATGTGGAAACTGAACATTATAAGAATTTGTATGGAATGTAGTAGCTCTGGCAAACCATGCAAACTTTCAGACCAAAATTAATCCATATAGTGTGTCCTAAAATGGCTTGGGAGACTGTTGCAGTTGATATAATGGGTCCTGTAATGTCATTGATTGTTGAAGTCAAGTATACTATGGTAATAGTGACCATTTTTCGAAGTGGGTGGAATTGTAAGTTGTTTCTAAAAGCGATTCTTATGCGGTGTTACAATTTATGGATATCATCTTTTAAGGCCACCAAGGAAAATCAATATTGACAATGGATCACAATTTAAATTGGTAGTAGCGGCAGACTTTTTAGCAAGGAATGGTATTTCACATGTAACCACATTGGAACATCATCTTGCTGGAAATGGTGTAGTGGAGTGCTTTAATAAAGTGATCAAGGGGACCATTAAGTTGGCAAATATGAACCACAAACAAGCATTGGCAATGTCAATAGGTCTGGCTAGTGAATGCAAAGTTAGGCCAGACCTAGAAAATCTATGTAGGTTATTGACTGCCCTCCTCCCATCTGTACTGCTTCCAGAAAAAAACATCACAACATAGCTAGTTCTCTAAGACTTTATAATAGCATCACAATGTTGTGTGTGCCCCTGAAAGTTCAATCTCAGGCAGCTGGATAAAAAAACAAAATGATCACAGCTGTGTGGAGGGCGAGCACTTTTGTGGAACCACACAACGTTTGCCCAATCAAAATATGTACTCCTGGATCCCAACATGTGGGCGGAGCCAAAGCCCCTTTCTAGTGATTCCCACATAATTGTCTGGCCACAGCTGCGCTGTCGAGCCAGACCATAAAAATGGATCTTAGAAATAAGAAAGATGGTATGGGCTTACAGATTACCACCTATGGTCACAAGCTTTACAGTCTATTGAACTAATAAGGAGAAGGAAACCGTACACCAAAGACAATCTTGGATGCATGGGCATGAATCAATCAATCAGGGGTTTATATAGCGTGGCTACTCACCCGGAAGGGTCTCAAGGCGCTGAAGGGGCGGGGGCTGCTGATCTGTCTGGCCGCAGGGGTTCAGTCGAAGAGCCAGGTCTTGATATCCTTCCTGAATTAGGTCAGCGATGGGGATTGCATGAGGTGGAGAGGTATTGTATTGTAATTGCATTTATATAGCGCTTACTACAGCTGACGAGGCGTCGAAGCGCTTTTTCAGCGAGTAGCACGCTACTCCGGGACCCATAGAAGATTAGTGTTGAATTAGTATAGTGAAACATGAAAGTAATTTTAAGTGGTGGATAGGTTAGTCAGTTATTTGTATTTGGAAGGATAGCAGAAGGATAGAAGAGGAAAAAAGGTTTGTATTTATATAGCGCTTGTTACCCTTGATGGGGTGTTGAAGCGCTTTTTCGGCGAGTAGCACTCTACTCCCGAACCCATAAAGGATTAGTGGTCAATTAGTATAGTGAAATATGAAAGTAATTTGAGTGGTGGATATTAGTCAGTTATTTGGATTGAGAAGGGTAGCAGAGGGAAAAAAAGGCTTGCATTCATTTAGTACCTGTTACCCCTGATGGGTGTTGAAGCACTTTTCTGGCGAGTAGCACGCTCCTCCGGAACCCATAAAGGATTAGTGTTGAAAATTAGTATAGTGAAATATGAAGTAATTTGAGTGGTGGATATGTTATTCAGTTATTTGGATACAGAAAGGTAGGTGGCGGGATAGAAGAGGGAAAGAGGTTTGTATTTATATCGCGCTTGCTAACCCTGATGGGGTTTTGAAGCGCTTTTTTGGCGAGTAGCACGCTACTCTGGAACCCATAAGGATTAGTGTTGAATTAGTATGGTGAAACAGGAAAGTAATTTGAGTGGTGGATATGTTAGTCAGTTATTTGGATTGAGAAGGGTTGGAGAGGGGTAGAAAAGGGGAAAAGGTTTGCATTTATATAGCGCTTGTAACCCTGATGGGGTGTTGAAACGCTTTATTGGCGAGTAAGTAGGAGGAGGCTTTTGGATGAGTAAAAAGGGGTTTTGGAGGGGAAGAGTCAGAGAGAAGAGTTTAGAAAGGTTTGTTTTGCGGAATCGGTCTAGTAAAAAGAGATGTCAGATGATGCAAGGAGGGGTAGAGTAGGGGAAGAGTCTAGAAAGGGTTATTTTGGGGATCATAGTAGTGGTATGGGCTTTGGGATAAATGAGAGAGTGGATGTAGAGGATATATTGATAGATGTATAGGGTGAGAGATAGGGTAGTGCATTGGAAAGAGTAGTATAAAGAAGTTTGAGATGAGTCACAAAGTTGGGCTAGAAGATATATTGAGAGAAGCATTGGAAATGCTAAATTAGAAGAAAGTGATAAATATATAGATCCATAAGTACATTGAAAGTATATAGATGCATAAAGGAGGTAAGTATATGTAGATTAAAGATATTGATAGAGGTACAGGATGAGAAATAGGGTAGTGCATTGGATATGCTTTTTTAGGAGAAAAGTAACAAACACACAGATCCAAGTACATGGAAGGTACATAGATGCACAATGGAAGCAAGTACATGTAGACCAAAGATTTTTTTTTTTTTACAACATAATTATTCTACATGTTTATACAAAGCAATACACAAAGATAGGTATATATCTATAATGAAAATAAATGCTTATATACAGAGGGATATGATGTAAATTTCTGTTTGTGTATGGTGCTTATATGGGGAAGAGCCAATTCTTGAGTAGTTTTATGAAGATAAGGTGGTTGTCAGTGGATCTTATGTTGGGGGGTAAAGAGTTCCATAGTTTGGCTGCTTGAACAGAGAAGGATGTGCCACCCATGGTTTTTTTCTTGTATCTTGGGATTTTGAGGCGAGATGCCCCTTTAGAGCGTAGGTTCCTTTGTTGAATGTGTTTGGTGATTTTATTCCTGATGAAGAGCTGTCCCATTCCATGTATTGCTTTGTGGGTGATACAAAGTAGTTTGAACGTGGATCTTCTGGCAACCGGTAACTAATGCAGGGCTTTCAAGGCAGGTGAGATGTGGTCTCGCGGTTTGATATGCAAGAGTAGTCTGGCAGCCGAGTTCTGAATCCGTTGTAGTCTTTTCATGGTTGTTAAAGGTGATCCGTGGTAGAGGCTATTGGCGTAATCGAGTTTGGACAGAACAAGGGAGATGGTAGCTTGGACCGTGTGTGGAAATCCCAAATGAGGGAAAATTAGTCGCAGCGTTTTTATAGTGACAAAGCTTGATCTCGCTAGTTTGTCCACTTGGGCATTCATCGATATCTTGGAATCCATGGTCATTCCGAGGTTTCTTACTTCCTTCGATACTTTAGGCGGTGATCCCAGTTCATCAGGCCAGGCGGCAAGTGGGTCATAATGTTTCCAATCGCCACACGTGAGTATTTCCATTTTGGAAGCATTCAATTTGAGATGGCTCCAAGTCATCCACCGATCCACGGCTCTGAGACAACTGAAAATTGGGGATTTTCCAATGTCTTTGGGGCATTCCAGTTGAAGGAGTATTTGCGTGTCATCTGCATAGTTATAGCACGTGAGGTGAAATTGATTGATCAGTACCGGTAATGACTTCATGTATATGTTGAAAAGCATGGGCGAGATGATAGAGCCTTGAGGGACCCCTGCTTTTGTGGAGTATGGTTTGGACGAGAAAGGTGGGGTATGGATGACATTAGTTCTGTTTCGAAGGTAGGACGCGATCCAGTATAGAGCTGTTCCCTCCATGCCGGCTTCATAGAGTCTTTGTTTCAGAGTGTCATGGTCAACCGTGTCAAAGGCAGCCGAGAGGTCCAAGAGGAGGAGCGCAGCAACCCTGTTGCGGTTTACTCTATTCTTCAGGTCATCCCAGATGGCAAGGAGGGCAGATTCAGTGCCTCTTCCCGGACGGAATCCTGTTTGGAAGTCAGAAAGTATGTCATTCTCTTCAATGAATTGTGACATCTGGGCGAACGCTGCTCTTTCTATCAGTTTGCCCAGAAAAGGTCCATTTGTAATGGGTCTGTAGTTGTCAGGGTTCCGCGTGTCCAAGTTTGTTTTCTTCAGTAAAGGGCATATGTGTGACTTTTTGAGTTCTTCTGGAAATATTCCGGTAGTTAAGGAATCGTTGATGATTCTTCTTACTGGAGTGGCAGCAGAGGTTGTTAAAAGAATTGTCTTGAAAGTTTGTGGTGGACACGGGTCAGAAGGGCTGCCGACAGGCCTGCTTGCCTTGACCAGGTCCATAAATTTATCGTGTGAGATGTGTTGGAAGGAACGGAGAGGCTGGGTTAGAGAATTCTTGGATTGTTGTTTTGTACAAGGTTTAGTGCTGGTGCTTTGTTTCTGTTTTAAGTACGAGTCCAATGTGTCCGCTTTGTCCGTGTAATGATTTGCCAGTTTGTCTGTGAAATCTTGAGTAACAGGATGAGTTCCTTCTAGGCAATTTGGTCTGCAAAATTCACTGAGTATTTTATAGAATTCTTTATTTGCACATTTAGCATTTTGAATAGTACCTTTTCTTAGCTTTTTTGATAGCTGACTTGTATAATCTGTTAATTTTCTGTAGGCGAAGTTTGTCTTGTTTGGCGTTTGTTTTGAGCCAGGTACGTTGCAGTTTTCTAATTTGTTGTTTTATGTCTTTTATTTCTATGTTTCTCCAAGGCGCTTTTTTTTTTTGTTCTGTTGTGTGGTTTTGAGTGGTATCAGGATGTCAAAAGCTTCCTGTAGCCACTCATATAGTTTTTGAACAGAATTTATTGTTTCCAGATTTGTACTGGATGTTAGTTGTGTTTCTAAGTGTTCCAACTTGAGTTTGTTCCATGGCCGATAGGTGGATGGATGTAAGGTAGTTTTAGGTGAGTCGCTTAGTGTTGTTTTATGTTGGAAAGCAAGCAAGTGGTGGTCTGACCATGTGACTGGAGTTATAGTTTGAAAGGTAACTAGTTCAGTATTAGCAAAAATGACATCTAGGATATGTCCAGCGATGTGTGTGGGTGTTCCAGGTCTTGGTGGCGAGATTGGAGAAGGATCTTCCTCCGGTTCTGGTTTTGTGGATCCCTGGGATGGTGGTCGAGGCCAGTTGGGCGGAGCGAAGGTGTCTGGCGAGTGCCTGGAATTAGAGGCGGTGGTTTAGATATGCTGGTCCTGCGTTGTGGAGAGCTTTGTAGGCATGTGTGAGGAGCTTAAAGGGGATTCTTTTGTTGACTGGGAGCCAGTGGAGTTCTGTGATGTGGCTGCGGTGGGGGAAGTTGAGGACCAGTCTAGCTGCAGCGTTTTTAACATTCTGTAGTTTCCTGAGGAGTTTCTGGGTGATGCCGATGTAGAGTGCGTTGCCCTAGTTGAGTCTGCTGGTGATGAGTGCGCGGGTGACCGTCTTTCTGGATTCTGTGGGTATCCATCTGAATGTCTTTCGAAGCAGACAGAGCGTGTGGAAGCAAGATGAGGATACAGCCTTGATCTGGCGGTTCATTGTGAGCGAGGAGTCCAGTATGATGCAGAGGTTACATGCGTGGTCTGTGGGTGTGGGGGGTTCCCAGTGTGGCGGGCCACCAGGAGTCATCCCAGGCTGAGGGGGTGGGTCACAGGATGAGAACTTCGGTCTTGTCCGACTTGAGCTTGAGGCAACTATCTTTCATCCAGGTGGCAATGGCCTTCATCCCGCTGTGAAAGTTGATTCTGGCGGCTGTGGGTTTGTTGGTGAGGAAGAGGATCAGCTGGATGTCATCGGTATAGGAGACAATGTTGAGCCCATGGTTCCTGATGATGGCAGCGAGGGGGGCCAACTAGAAGCTGAAGAGGTTGGGGCTCAGGGTGGTGCCCTGGGGCACTCTGCAGCTGATCTCCGTACATTGTGAGAGGAACGGAGGTAGTCTGACTTGCTGTGTTCTGCCGGTAAGGAAGGAATGGATCCAGTCCAGGGCCTTGTTGCGGATGCCGGCGTCGTGGAGTCACGTGATTAGGGTGCTGTGGGAGACGGTATCAAAGGCGACCGAGAGGTCCAGTAGGATGAGGGCTGTGGTTTTGCCTTGGTTGAGGAGGGAGCGGATGTCGTCTTTCACAGAGAGGTGTGCGGACTCAGTGCTGTGGTTGCTTCAGAAGCTGGATTGTGATATGTCCAGGACGTGGTTCCCTTCTATGAATTTGGAGAGTTGGACGTTGATGACCTTCTTGATGACCTTGGCTGGGAAGGGCAGCAGGGAGATAGGTCTGAAGTTCTTGAGGTCTGTCGGCTCAGCGGATGGCTTCTTTAGCAGGGTGTTGATCTCAGTGTGTTTCCAGTCATCGGGGAAGGTGGCGATCTCAATGGAGCAATTGATGGTGAGGTGAAGTTCGGGGCGATGGCGGTGGCTGCTCTATGGAAGATGTGATACGGGCAAGGGTTGAGGGGGCTCCGGAGTGCATGCTCTTCATGGTCTTGAGTGTGTCGTCTGTGATGAGCGGAGTCCAGTTGAGCAGGATCTGTTGGGGTGTGTCGTGGTTGCATGTGGTGATGTCAGGCTTGGTGGGAGGGTCTTGGGTGTCGAAGCTGCCGTAGATCTGCCTGATCTTGTGGTGGAAGAAAGTGCTAAGTTTGTTGCAGAGGTCTTGGGAGGGTGGGACGTCTGTGGTCTTGCTCTTGGCCTGGCGAACTCCTTGATGATGGCGAAGAGTTCTTTGCTGTTGTGTGCGCGGGCGTTTATTCTCTCTTGGAGGGCCGTTTTCTTTGTGGTTTTGAGAAAGAGGTGGTGTGATTTGATGGTGGTCTTGAAGGTTGCGTGGGTTACCTGGGTTTTGTGGTTCCTCCATCTCTTCTTGAGTCATCTACAGGTGCGTCTGTAACCGTGGAGGGTGGGAGGGAACCAGCTGGCTTTCTTGGAGTGTTGCTTGCCGGGTCCCTTCTTGAGGGGTGCCAGAGTGTCGGCGCAGTTGGAGATACATAGGTGGAAGTTGCGTGCTGAGATGTTAGCGTCTGCTGATGTCAGCGGTGTGGTAGTGCTGAGTTAGGCAGTGAGATGTTCTTCGGTGACCAGGTTCCAGCCACAATGGGGGGGGGGCGGTGAGGGCAGTGGTGTACGGTGATTGTGGTGAAGGCAAAGTGCACGCAGTGGTGGTTGGTCCAGAGGAGTTTGGTGGTGTGGCTGGAGGTGATGTTTCCACTGGTGGAGAAGTCGGGGGTTGAGCGTGTGTCCTGCTGCGTGGGTTGGAGTGGTGACTAGCTACTTGAGTCCGAAGTTGGCGAGGTTCTCCAGAAGGGATGCGATGTTCTGGTCACTGGGGTTGTCCAGGTGAAAGTTGAGGTCACCAAGTAGGATGTAATCGGTGGATGCGAGAGCCTGGTGTGTGATGAGGTCGACGATGGCGTCAGTGAAGGGCGGGCGGGGCTGGGAGGCCTGTAGACAAGGGTGCCGTCGAAGATGGTGTTGGGGTTGGTCTAGATCTGGAAGTGGAGGTGTTCCATGGTTGTCACTGGGTCGTCCGAAAGAGTGGTCAGGCGAAGGGTGTTCTTGTGAATGATCCTGTCGGTAGGTGTGGTCCTTGAGGGTGATTTTGTAGCAGTCGGGATGGTATTGGTGATGTCCGGGCTAGAGCTGGGGTTGGTCCATGTTTCCACGAGGAAGGCAATGTCTGGAGAGGCGGCATTGAGGAGGTCCCAGATTTCTATGGTGTGTTTGTGGAGGGAGCGCGTGTTGAGGAGGATGCAGCTGAGCCAGTTGGGTGCACTGTTGGTCGGCTAGGCAAGAGGAGCTTGCGTGTGGAGGTTGGCGAAGGTGTAGCTGCAGTTTCAGCATGAGAAGGGGCCTTGGGTGTCCTTCGGTGATGCAGGTGGCATGGCGTCCTGTGTTGAGGGCGAGGAGGGTGCTGGTTTCGTATTGGTGGGAGGTCTGAAAACCAGGGTCCGTGGCACTGGGTGCAGTCTTGGCGCGGATGGGTGCAGACAGGCTTGCATTTGGCGCGGCCGCCAGTAAGTAGTGTGAGTGGGGGACTGAACAGCTGGAAGGAGGGAAACATGAGGAGCAGGAAAGAGTAACTGGAGGGGGGCAGGGCTGCGGGGGATCACAGCGGCAGGGGCAAGGGTGGTGAAGCAAAGAGCATTGTGTAGGAGAGTAGGATCTGCTTCACATGGGTACCCCCACTTTTTGCTGATGCTTCACTGTTTTTCGACTGTAGTCTGGCTGGGGCCCTGCTAATCAGAACCCCAGCCTAGCTGCTTCCTCTCTAAAATGGTTTCCATGTGCCTTAGGCACATCTCTGATTGGAATCTGGAGTGCCCTTGTAAGTCCCTAGTATATGGTATACTATGTACCCAGGGCATAGGTACCTCAGAGGCCTGCCAGGGGCTGAAGCATGTATTGTGCCACCCCTAGAAGGCCAGCCAAAGGACACCACAGGTCTGCTACTGCAGCCTGGGTAAGGTGGTGCAGGCACTCCTTACTGTGATATAGGTTACCTATATCACTACATACATACACACATATAAACCTAGAAGTCACTCCTATGGCAGGCCTTGTCAATCCTGAAGGCAGAGTGCTTGGTTCCTATGTGAGAGGGTGCCCCTGCATGAGCAGAGCCCCTCTGCAGCGTTCGGAGACCCTTCTCTGATGCTGTTTGTAGTGCAGCCTGACCATATACTCTTAAGCGCATTATAACCTCGCGTTAAATGCTAACTTTGGGATGGCTGCACGGAAACATGTCGTGTTTGGTGTCAAACATCTTGGAATACTACCCCCCCCGCCAGTTCTGGCGGGGGGGTAGCATTCCACCCTTCTAGAGGGAGAGACATGTACACACCGGCCTGCCCGGTAACTTCTTTCCAAGCCCTGGCATCACAAAATGGATGCCGCTGCCACAGACACGGGTCTGGCCTCCTGCTGCTGACTGAAACTCCGGCAGGGGAGGCCTGGACAATAGGTTTCCTGTCCCAGGGAGGTGTAACCACCTCCCCAGACAGGATAATGTGTATTGGGGCTGGGCGGGAGCACTCTCTGGTGCTTTGAAGTCCTGCACTGGGGGCACAGTTGGTGTCCCTGTGCATACCCCAGTTCAAACTGGTTCAGGGGCTTCCAGCCCCTGCTCTGGCTCAAAACTGGACAAAGGGAATGGGTGTAACCACCCCTCTTCCCTGACCCTCCCATAGGTGGGTCCCCAGAGTATGTCCAACCCCCTAACTTAGTATAAGTATGGGACCCCAGTCCTTAGGACTTTAGATTTACCTGGATGAAACTCTGATACAGAATCCTGGACCTTCGACGCTCTACTTTAAGATTAGAGGACTGAAGAATCTCCCTTGGGGTCAAGGAGTGACTCCCCTGCTTGGCAGGCACCAACGAAGCAATTGTCCGGTCTGCATCGCTGAAGCTCCCGCCGGACGCCGAAGTCTTTGCATCACCAGAGGTGGATTTCCAGACTTCCCCGAGGCTGCCCTGAGTCCCCAGCAAAGCTGAGGCCCGTAGCTGTCGTGGGTAACGTGGAACCGTGACCCCTGGACACCGAGCACATTTGCAAGTACATCCTCTTCCTGGTCTCCCACGAAGTTGTGCTTTGGGCTCCGAGTAGCCCCCACCTCCAGCACCAACTGCACCGAAGATTACTGGCCTCCACTCCACGAGTGTCCCGTGAGCCAGCTCTAAGTGCGTCCACTCGAGGCTCCTTCGCAGTCGCTAGTCCGTTGGCTAGTGGGCCCTCCCGAAGCCCAATCTTCTTCTGTTTGGGCTTCCCTGGTTGCTCCAGGCGTGCCCTGACTGACCCTCACTGGGTGAGTCCCTCAGACCTTGCTGGTCTGCACCACCGTCCTTCTTCTATTTCCACGAGACTTGCCGTTGCCAAGGCTTGTTGGGTCCAATCCGGTCGCCGACAGCCCTGCAATCGACAGACGTCGTGGGACAGCTCAAATCCAGGTCATCGTCGACGCCTCCTGGACCTCGTGGCTGAAGAGTCAAGACGACCGTCAACCTACCTGAAGCACCCGACATCGATGGGCATCCGCTCATCGCCTTCCTGGTCACTGGCTAGTGACCCAGACTCTGTCCCCTCTGCTTTCAGGTTCTTCAGATCTTCGATCCACCTTTGGATCCACCCGAACACTTTCGACTTGGCCGCCAGCAGCACTTTGCAGCAGATCGCCATTGAAACCGACAACGAAACCCGACCCCGAAAGACACCTATGCACCCGGCTTCCCTGGGTGAGGTAACTCGAGTACTCCGGTGCTCCCGTGGGTATAGACTCTAGAACGACCCAGTTCTAAAGGGGTTTGCTCCAAGTCCTCCTCTAAGTGTCCCTTTTCTTTAAAATTCCAACCGCGACTTTCCCCATAGAAGTCAACGGCGATTCGCGGCTGTGTTCTCACACTGCACGCGTCCCCCGTGGGTCCCCTGTGTCACTACCTTGGGTGGTTCCTTGTGGTCCAAGCACTTCTACAGGCTCTAGGCCTTGTGTCTAGCTCAGTCGTGGTTCTTATACCACTTTATTGGTATATGGTTTGGTACGCCCCTAGGGCTCAAACGTGTATTTGTGCTATTACTGTTGATAACTAACTTATAACTTATGTACTTCGAACTCTAGCCTCATAAAGAGACTAGAGGGGTGTGTTTAGCAATAAATACATATATTTTGAATATATACCTGGTGTGGTCCTCTTTCATTTGGTCACTCAAGAGATTATAGACTGGTAAAACAAGCTGCTTTACATTCCTTCAAGACTTAGCCTGAAGGCTGCTCTCCATAGCTACCACTAGGATAGCTTTCAATAAAGGTTGTATTTACCTATCTCCAATAAGGGGTTGTTTGGACTGGTGCAAGGTGCCCACTATAATTAGTGGACAGCATATACCAGGCCAACTTCTCACACATAGAGCGAAGGAAAAGAAAAAGAGCAAAAGGGACAGAAAAGAGGCAAAAAGCAGAAAAAAGGCAAAAGCAGAAAAAGAGAGACAGAAGGGCAGCCCAGCAGCAGAGCAGTGATGCTCTACCACTAGACCACCAGGGATGAGGCGCAGGCTGGAGCCTGCAGGTGGAGGAGGGCCTTGAAATCCTGACCAGAGGGTCAGCAGCAGCAACGGGGTCAGCAGCTACCAGGCAGAGCTGTGCAGGGAAGCAAGAAGTCCACTAGTAGGTCAGTGGACTGCACCTTCACCGTGCAGCGGACGTCATTAAGTAGTGTGCAGGGAGGGCAGGACAGCGGGGAGGTGGGAAAGGTGGGGAGCGGGAAAGAGTCACTGGAGGGGAGGCGGGCCACGGGGGATCTCAGGGGCAAGGGCGGCGAAGCAAGGAGCAAAGAGCGAAGGAAAAGAAAAAGTTACATAAAAAAGGCAAAACGCTGAAAAAAGGCAAAAGCAGTAAAAGAGAGACAGAAGGGCAGCCCAGCAGCAGAGCAGTGACGCTCTACCACTAGACCACCAGAAATGAGGTGCAGGCGGGAGCCTGCGGGGGGAGGAGAGCTTCGAACTCATGACCAGAGGGTCAGAAGCAGCAACGTGGGTAGCAGCTTCCATGCGGAGCTGTGCAGGGAAGGGAGTAGTCCACTAGTAGGTCAGTGGACTGCCAGTGGACTGCCATGAGTGAGTCTAGAAAGGTCAATTGCTCTGTAGAGGTGGTGAGGAAACATTCCAGAGGCACAATGAGTTTGCAGAAAAAATATTTATGATGAAAAACCTGGCGAACACAACCCTAAATTGGAAGTGGGGGGAATGGGTGAGAGGAAAGAAACCTAATAAAGTTCAAAAAGGTGCAATCATGTTTTCAGAACCATTACTTGTAACTGAATGTTTAAAGAGTTCCATGAGATTGAGTGTTGGTAAGGTGTGGCATTTGAGAGGCCTAGATCGGTGCTGCAATTCTGATAATGTCATCTACCTTACTTCAAATCATTGAGAAAATGTTGACAGTGGTTTGTGGTGTGGTAGCAATGATGAACAATGATGAAATCACCCCAAGGAAACTGGACAATTTAAATGGACAAGATCTTGTGAATGGTAATGAAGCTAGTAATGTTCCACATTCAGGAGACAGTCCTGGAACAATCTGTGGTGGGAGAGGACCACGGTGATGGTGCCAGTGGTAGAAGTCATGGTATGACAAGTCGTGTGGGAAGCCCAATTAATTTACCTACTATGTTAAACGATTATTTATTACAATGAAAATAAGCTAAAGTCAGTTATGATTTGTAATGGAATCGGCTACAATTCAATGTGTATATTTTTGCTTCACAATTGTATTTGTTTTCTTAAAGGGAAGAGATGTGTGTGTAGTGTTTGCAATACCTGTACAATGCACATGTCACCCACAGATATCATAGTTTAACCATATAATGTTGAGGCCATTTTGTACTGAGTTGAGTTGATGCTAGCTGTTAAGAGATACAGTCCCCAAGCAGTGCTGAAGAATAAACTTACCTGTAAACTATTATGATGTGAGAATATTTCTTTTGGTCCGATAGAGAGGTCCTGAAATACTCCTCTATGCTAAGATGTTATATATAAGTAGGATGGCTTTTGTTGCAATAATGTGTTCGAATAGCCGCATGAAGGGTATAGCTGATAAAGCTGCAGGAACCAAAGAGATCAAGTTGCTTCAATGCAGATTTCATGCCCTGCAGCACCTATCTAAATGCTAGAAGAAAAGTGCTACGCCACTGAAAGGTGACCTAGAATTCAGATATGTACATCAGGGCCGCCACCACCAGTGCCAGCAGTGCCCAAGTACTTCAGCCATCCATCTGATTCCGTTGTTCAACACATTCGCTACAGTTTCGATCACTGCAGTCTATGAATGTGTGCTCTCTTATCCTAAAGAATGAGAACAAGTTAAGGGGTCGCAATGTTCCACATTTGTTGGTCATAACACTCCAGAACAGCTAAGATATTGGCTGACTTGATGGACATCGCTGCCAAGGAGCCTACTTTCTCATCAGATTTGTCTCATACCCTCCACTTCCTGGACCAGATCAGTGTAAATGGTAGTGAGGCAAGGGGGTATGTGTTCACCATCACCCAACTCTTCATTCACCATTTCAGCAAAACAGGATCCATCCCTGCCCTGTGGCTGGTGTCTTCATTGTTCTTTTGGGATTAACTGTTTACACTGAAGAAAGACACGTCTCTCTCTTCCCCCTTCTTCACACGCCTATTCCGTTTCTGCACTGGCGTAGCTAAGGGGGGGGGGGGCAGAGGGGGCGGTCCGCCCCAGGCGGCACTATTTTGGGGGCGGTGACGCGACCCTGGTGGCACATGGCGGCGGCGTTTATGATTTGGGGACACTGACATAGACCGACCCACCCCCACACGTGCGGCTGTGAGCCTGTCGCTGAGGTCGGAGCACTGTCTGCATACGTGACGTGCAGTTATGCAAGTGAAAGCGCACCGGCTGCAGTGCACGCACGCACCACCTAGCAAGTGGTGGTGGTGCGTTGCGCGGTGTACCATGTATGTGGTTCCCAGGGCCGTCAATCTTGTAGCGCGCGAAAGCGTTACGAATGACGGCCCTGGGCATCATTTTTGGCCAAACCCCCGCGCAGTGTTGCTGAAATGCAGCAGTGACGTGCGCCACCACCACGCGCTCTTTTGACTAAGTGGAGTCTCGTCAGGGGAGTGCTGGGTGATTTGCAGAACCCCTACGGTAGGGGCCCTGCCACCACTGTGGAGTCTACAGGAGAGGTAAGCTAAATATTCGCAGCAACAACATGTCCGAATATGACCTAACCGGCGCTTGATGTGACGCCACAAAGTAAGGCTCGCATACATTGCAAAATGAATGCTGATAGAACTTAAAAAGAGTAGAGGAAAAGGAAGAAGTTCTAAATGAGAATTGTGTTTAGACAAAATATTCGATACTGTAGCATTCTGAAGACATAACAGAGTCGCATTCTTGCTATATTTATGCATGCTTTGAAACAGGTAAATTTTGACATTCGGATGTAATACCACTGTATTCTCCAATACCTCCATTTCATACTCCTCTATTTGTGTGGCCTCCTGGTGCAACATAGTTCTGGTCCCACATTATGTTGTGATCTTAAGTCTTGCATGACTACATCAGAAGCCTCCCAAGTCCCTGTATACGGTTTAAACTGACCCTATCACGAAAAGCAGATTCGTTTTTGTGAAAAGCTTTAAACGGACTTGAGTTGCTGGTGTTATTTTAACTGTCTTCGCTCTCTTCCTGATTTACATCCTAGTCTGAGCCTGCAATGCCTCTATCTTTTTTTTGTTTGTAGTTTTATATAGCGCGAACTAGACCCGAAGGTATCAGAGCGCTTTACATGAGCACCAGTTGCCTTACAGACTGATTTATCTTAACCTTTACTGGAAACAAGGGTATTTTCCCATTTTACTTGTTACCAAACTGGGATCATAGCAATTATTATGATGGCTGGTGTTTTGCCTATGGTACTTTAGAATACTGTGGAAGTGGAGTTGAACCGGAAATGAACAGATTCATCAACAGTGAAGCGACTTTAGTTCTGTAAATAATATAGGGCAAGAGGGAGAAACTGCGTTTGGCATTTGAGACGTGAAATAAGTGAATAGCTTGCTCTGCAAAAACTCCATTTTTGATACCTGTTAAGGTCACCCTTGCATTCTCGTGCTCGTAATTATTTGTGAGAAAAATGATCATGTGATCAATAGTAGAAACCTCTGTGTAGTAAAGTATGAATATGGGACTTGCCTGCACTTGTCCGGCTTGCCTCCAGGTGGACCCTTGATTCTGTGATTCAGAGTATTACTTTTGTCAACAATCCTTTTCAGACTCAGATTAGCATGTCAGGAAATTTCTTTGACACGTTAAAGGCGTACCTTGGTACAATAGCATACAAGTAAGGAGTCTACCCCATTCCACGATTAGTAATAAAGGGTCATGACCTGAAAGCACCAGGTCAGGTGGTTCAGGGCCAGCATTGGAACCCACCCGGGAAGTAGAGTGCAGTAATCCCCTCCTGCTGATGTACAGGAACTAGGCTCACCGGGGGAAGGCTTATAGATGGCAGCTCTGTGCTCACTTGTACCATCTACAAAGCTTCCTTTAGAACTTTGTTCGACTTACCCATTTTGACACACCAAGTACAAATTCGGCTAATGAAACAAACTTGAGCCATGGAATCTGATTTTTTGCCACCTTCTTTCAAAAATGATAGGCCTGCATCGCCGCCGACCAGTGACCTGTGGGGGACTCCATGTCCCAGTGAGCCCTGCTGTATGCGCCTGGAGGTGCCAACATCACTGCTGTGCGCCCAGGGGGGCATATTTAACGCCTCGCGGCACCCGCTTCGCGGGAGCCGCATCGCCGCCAAGTGACCTGTGGGGGACTCCAAGTCCCAGTGAGCCCTGCTGTACGCGCCTGGAGGCGCCAACATCACTGCTGTGCGCCCAGGGGGGCATATTTAACGCCTCGCGGCACCCGCTTCGCGGGAGCTGCATCGCCGCCGACCAGTGACCTGTGGGGGACTCCAAGTCCCAGTGAACCCTGCTGTACGTGCCTGGAGGCGCCAACATCACTGCTGTGCGCCCAGGGGGGCATATTTAACGCATCGCGGCACCCGCTTCGCGGGACGCGCGCGGGCGTGTGCCGGGCGAAGCCCGGGCCAAGGGCGGACCCGTCCTTGCCCGTCAGTGCCAGGAAGAGGCAGGGCAGGGCCACCTCCCGAACGTTTAGGGTCGTGTCTCTAAACAAGATTGGACTTAAAGGTACTGTGATTCACCTACCCGAGTGACCAACTGCACACAATTGGTTGGAGGCCACGTGTGTTACTAATTATAGGTGACTTTAAACAATTTGCTATTTTGCACATTAATATCTTGCTACTAGCTTTTTAGAGGTCCCTGTAGCTTGTGTACCAGGTTTTATTTCTTTTAACTTTTTGTACTTTTGTACTTTGTACTTGGTGCTTTGCTTGTATTCCTAACAGAATTTTTAATAGTTTTAAATTGTATATGTATAGTTTGTGAAATATGGTTATTTATTCATTTATTTAATATCTGAGGACAATTGGAACCCAGTGGTAGCATTTGCACTTTTGCATATTTGCACTTTTGCTCTTCAGATCTTCTTTAGATCTTGACTTTACGTTAGGAGAATATTGCACTTTATATTTTTTGTGGTTAAGTTAGCAAATAGGCTGTGTACTGGTGGATCTCCCACGGGGACCTTTGAGTTTCAGACCCACAGTTGTAGTAGTAGGTAATTAACTGACCTGCACTATGGGGAAAAGGAAGCAAGTAGCGAGTCAGATATTGAAAACACCAAATAAGCACAGGAAAGTTAATATGACTCTGCTAAATTACCTAACAGGGGCAGTTGGTGACATCGAAAGGCAGATAAGTTCTGTGGAAGAAACACTAAATATTGATACTGTGGATCCACCGTTAGTATTACAAAAAATAACAGATAGCACCATGCCAAGGGATGTAGTGGCTGCTGTGAAAGATCTTCCGAAAGTGCAACGTAAAAATGGCTGTATTCAGGAAATCTCCGATGTTATTCCTTTTGGGGAATTGGATAATGATCATTCACCCCCCAAAAAAAATCTTGTAAATTGCAAATTTTAAGTAAACCTGATAAAACTGTTGAAGGCACATTTATAACCCAACCGACTCCTACTCCTACTCCTAGACAAATTACAATTCACCCAAGAAAGTTACAGGGAAAATTGCAGGGTGCCAAAAATAAAACACAGAGGGATACAGGCAGTGTAGGTGTACCGAGGGGGAGGAAAAGTAGCAATGTATTGATCCAGCGCTAACAATACTTAGCATATCTCAAAACTTCGTCGACTGTGCTATTCTGCCAACAAATCATATGCTGTTTAATCATCTCACTTATCTCTGGTTTCAACCCATAAACAAATCTATATACAAAATGACTCATATCCTTCTCATTTAGTGTCTCATAACCACTATACTGTTTGAAAACTAACAACAGTCTTTCATAGTAAGCATGCACTGATTCTTTACTTTCCTGCGTTGTTCTGTCTATTTTTACCCAATCTGTTTCTTTAGGTGGAATCTTATTCTTCAAAAAGGTAATTACTTGATCGTACTTTCTCATCACTTCTGGTCCTGGCGCTCCTGTTTTAGCATCCCTTGGATATTCTACAGTTGGCCAATCAATAGTAATCTTACATTCTGTCCACAAATCAGCTGGCACTACTATATCAAACAATCCATCCAAGTCTATCCACAACACCTTTGAAACTTTAACAAATCTCTCCACTTGTCTGTACCATTCTACTGGCTTCTCTCTCAACTTTGGGAAATCATTTGTAAATGACAGTATATCCTGTCTAGTCCATGGAACATGCACATAACTACCTCCTGGAGTTTCTCTCATCGGGTACTCCTTACAACTGGTTCCTTATCTGTCACTGCAAAAGCCAAAGATGCTTTATCTGTTACTTTCTCGTTCTTTTTATCCATCTACTTCTCCATCTATCCACATCACCCCATTTTCTCAGTAAAACAATTAATTCTTTTATTTGGGTCAATCTTCCTGATGTGTTCAGATTCTCTATATCTTTCTCACAAAAATCTACTCTATATGGTTTCTGCAACGTTCTCACTTTTGCAAATTCTACTCCCAGTTCACTTGCTGTCTCTTCTAATTTGTCATGTAAATTTCTAGCTCTCCATGTAAGACTTTTGCACAAAAACATAATCTCATCATCCTGATAATTTTTTAATTTTTCTGTACCAATCGTTCCTAAAATCAATTCTTCCATGTCTATTTTTAACCTAATTACATCTAATGGTTTTACTTCTGTTTCTTTCGTTTTTAGCGTTTTCATCCATTCATTTAACTCCTCTTGATTCGGACCTACAGGCGTACTATTTAATTCTATCCAATTGTTACTTCTTTCTGGTGTCCCTGATGCAGACTCCGTTACCATAGGTATTCTCCTGAACTCATTCTCATTTATCGTCAAATTAGTAGGTGGGCTTGGTATATAGGTACTAACCAAATGGTGTGCACCTTCATTGTTCAGTTCCATCCCTTCTCTTTTTCTTTGCAAATGTGAATTCATGGGAATCACTAAAGAACGTTCATCAATTTTCTGATTCTCAAAAATTGGCATTACTGCACCTGTCGTTACTGGTACAGTTACAGCTTCCATATTCTTTGTCAATTCTCTTATTTTCTCAGTCAATTCTCTTGTGGTTTTTGCTAATTCAGTTGCATTGTCACTTTCTATCTCTTCATTCTGTGAAGTTTTTAATTGATCTTGTGACCTATTTATCTCATCTCTTCGTTCGGGAATTTTATTCCTCCCAGTTTCCATTAGTGGTGCATTAGGTGTCACCACCGCAGAAGTCTGTTGGTATGGAGGCGGGTTTCTGTTTAAAATATCTTCCAGCAATTCATCATCCGTTTCACTACCACCATACCCATACTTTTCTATAACTACATGTTTCTTTTTCTCTGTACACTTTCTCTTTGCTTCTTCCTCTACTGTAAAAGCTGGAAACAAACCTCCTGTCATATTAGCACATCTCCAACGCTTTATTCTGTCCTCATGATTTACTCCCCATAACCTTCCAGGCACAAACTCATGATTCTTTAATCCTCTGAATCTCTCTCGTTCATACATCTCATCTTCCCATTCAGTTAAAGCTTCAAACTGTGTCGGTCTAGGTCTAGGTTCTAACATTGCCATCTTCTCTCTCAAATTCCGTAGTACAGCTACATTAAATGAACCATTCTCAGGGAAAGCCAATGCTCCATCATTCTTGGTATATTTTGTCCAATTTTCTAACCATATGCATGTATGATATACATATTTCAGCATCATGTTCGAAGCTGGTGATTTCGGCGGAGGAATTACTTGTCCCTCTCTAGTCACTACCTTTTTGTCTTTCTTAAAGAAGTTCTTAACTTTCGACATCCATGATGTTTTCTCTCTACCATATTCATAATACGACATGATTCACAATCGCTTTCTCTCCTCAAACAATCCGCAATTCAACACTATTCTCTATGCGTTATTCCAACCAATACTAGCGCGACTCACACCAACACTCCAATCATAAACTTCCACGTCACTAGTCTATTCGAACAATACTAGCGCGACTCACACCAACACTCCAATCACAGCAGTTTCTGTCTACAGCGCACTGTCCAATCCCAGCGTGGCTTTTGTCTACGTCAGCTCTGCTCCTGTTTCTGTATGACTAACGCACTGTCCAATCCCAGCGCGGCTTTTGTCTACGTCAGTTCTGCTCTTGACCCCTCCTTTACAAAATTTATCGGCAATTTCTTTTTCAACAATTCTTCGTTAGTTACAACATTTAAAACACATTTCCATTGTCTGATTCACTAAACAAAAGAGATAGCTTTATCCATTTACACAAGAATTCTGTATTTCCAGTAGGCAGCGCTTACCTCTACCCTACCACAGAATTTTCCCGTTTCGCCGATAAAGTAGCACTTCCCTCTACCTTACCCTTCTTTCAAGCAAGCGGTAAACCCGTTTCTCTGGGGATAAAACACATGTGGAGACTGTACTGCTCCTGAGAATTAAGGCCAGAGTTTCACAAGAAAACCGGTCGCTATTCCATTCACACACCTTTTATACGGAAATTTTCCCTATCATAACACAACCTGTGTTATCACCAATATGAACTCAGACAATGCACTATTCCATGTGACTTCTCTTGCCACACGTGTTCCACTTCCTACTTCCCGGAAGCGTGAAAACTTACATATAACATAACGCGACTCAACTAATCAATAATCAATAATCACCAAACTAATCTATAGTAACCATCCTCTGCTACCAAGAAATCTGATCCAGCGCTAACAATAAAAATATTTCTCCTATATAACTCGGTCATCCAGGTACAACTATCTCTCCAATACACAGACTATATCCATATGACGGTGGGGCCCATTGACACCGCATATACATTCACTTACTCATTTATTCCCTGGATTACCTCCGTCCTTAACCTAGGAGAAAAACAGTAAAACGATTCGCTGGAAGGAGACGGGATACCTCTTTTTAACACAACATACTGTTTCTCATTGCTTTTAAGGTATTCCGCTCATTGGTCGATGGACCAACTAGTAGGAATCAGTTGATGGTGATTAAGACCAGCTCAATCACAATAAACTCTTTAACATTTTACCTTAATTATTGAGCTAAAGAATCACTGAGTCATTTGTTTAAAGATAATAAAGTTTATATAAAGTTTTTAGAAACGTTGCATAAGTTTAAGTTTATCACTCAGATTATTACATTTTTCATTATTATAAGAATAAATTGAAATAACAATGCATACCTATTGGATGGAAGATAAAGTTTGTTACAGCAAGAACTTCAAAAAGATCTATCTGTCTGTCTTGGAAAAATCTAATAGCTCTAAATTAAAAACCTATCATGAATAAAAAGTTTCTTAAAAAGCAGCATCTTATACCTAGGGAAAATAGCAGCAGCAGCTTCGATCATCCGCAACAGCAGCTCAGCACCCGCAACTCATCTATCAGCAATCTCAGCTCTCTCTTCTCCTAACAGTACGCTCGCTCATCATCATCAAGAAAAATAATAATACTAATACCAACCAACCCCTCCCGGAGTAGGTCTTCTTATACCCTAATTCTCGCTTACTAAATAAAATGTTGCCTCTTTATGGCGTGATTCTCTCTCATTGGTTCATTCAAGTCCATATACATTTTTATCAAACTTCCTTGTCTTAACCAGTTCTTTGTGGAATGTCCATGCTTGCATCGTTTCCCACAGTTCATGACATTACTCATCAGTTTTGATCAGTCCAATTTGTATCAATTTCTGTTACTTCTTAGATTCAATAGTTCCGTTTGTCCATTGTTCATTTTGACTTCTCACGCTTCTTGCTGATCATCTTGGCACACATTTGCTCTGTAAGGTCACAATAGCCTTGACCATACTTCCATCCTAGGCTCTCAGCACGAACACGTGGTCATTCTTTTTCACAGCCTTTCTCCTTTTTCCACACGGCTTCTTGCACATGCATACTCTAGCTCATGGCGGCCATTTTATATTGCTGCTCAACAGGCCTAAGCGCACTATTTTCAAAGATAAACAAAATATTGTTAAAATAAAGAATATAAACCTTTTTGTTTCCCTCCCGTCTTTCTACGTACCCCAATTAGGTATTACCTAGCAAAAAGCAACATATAAAGCCGTCCCTTACTTACCATCACTTTATTTTGCCACCACACGTTTTATTTTCAAAGCACAAATCATGCGTGTTAGAAATGGGGGTCTCTAGTTGGCAATGGCTGGCCACTGTCCAAGTAGGGACCCTTCTTCCTAAGTCAGAGTGAGAGGGCTATCCTCTTTAATACCCCTGCTCAACCCTGTGGTAACGTAGCACGAGCAGGTAGGCTTATCTCAGAGGCAGGGTGTGAAGCATTTATGATCATACACAGTAACACAGTGAGGAACACTACAAAGGGACACCACACAAGTAGTTATTATAAAAAATAAGTATCTTTATATAAAGGCAGATTTATCACAAGACCAATAACTGTAAAAGCCACAATACTGTCAAAAATAGGATAGCTGTTGAAGGGCTGTCAAAAAATAGTTCAAAGGTTGCAAAAATAAGGTTCAAGTTCAAAGCAGTGGTCTCTGCGACCCTTTCTTTCACAAAGTACCTGGGTTTAGTAGCAAAACCAACAAAGTGTCGCAAACAAGCTGTAGCGATGATTCTCGGCACGCGAGGCCGGCGATGCGTTGAAATCCTTGCCGCAAGGGAGGATGATGCGCCGATCTGCGGGATGCGTGCGGAGACGATGCGACAAACTTCTGCACGCTGGACCGCCGATGCGATGACTTTCTTGCCGCGTGGGAGAAGTCGATGCGGTGATCCTGTTGCGCTGTGCGATCGTGTTGCGATGCGAAGACAAGACGCTCCGCGAGGAGCGACGAAATTCGGTGCGATGCGATCAAAGTGGCGAACGCACGGCGTCCGCACTGCGATGTCTCGAAGCGATGATTTCTTTCAGGGTTGCGAGTGCGCGGCGACAGCAGCGCGATGATCTTTCCAGCGCGTCTCGGCTGCAGCGGCTCGCAAAGGGGCGTCAGCGATGGTTTCGGGTTGCGGGCCCTCGGCGGCAGTAGCGCGATGATTTTCCCAGCGCTCTCGACTGCAGCGGCCCGCAAAGATGTGTTAGCGTCGATTTCTTACCCTCTTTTCTCTGATGCAGACTAGAGGCCCTGGAACTCACAGGAGCCTCCTCAGCAGATAGCAGTCCTCGCAGGGAGGAAGCAGGAGGTTGGTGGTGGAGTCTGATGTGCCTGAGACTCCAGCAGGAGGCTAGCTCTTTTCCTAGCCCTTGGGTGATTGCTGTACAAAAATAAAAGTTCTCTCAAGAGTTCCTTTTCCTCTTCTTCAAGGTCCAGTGGTCACTGCTGCAGGCCAGTGCAAGAAACAACACACAGCACAGGGACAGTCACTTCCTGCAGATTCCTCCAGTGGCACGGACAGAGTTTCCTCTCCAGATCCAAAAGCAATACAAAAGTAGGGGGTTTGAGCACAGATATTTATACCCCAAAAACCTTTGATCCTTGAAGCTACCAGTCCCTGAACCTAGCCAGAACCAGTTCTGCTCAGGCCTGGAGCACTTTGTTTACCAGGCTGCATCCTTCCTTTCAGAAAGAGGGGTCTGCTAGCAGACACACAGTGGGAGGTGGAGCCAGCCTTCACCTTGCCAGGCACAGCCCTATTCAGATCAAAGAGCCACCCCTCCCCACACTCTAAATGCAGATCTCTCTATTCCACCCAGGTCTGACTCAGCCTGTCCTGTCCCTCTAAACCCAGACAGCCAATACACATAACGGCAGAGCACACTGGAAGGCTTAGGCAAGAAAATACCTACTTTCTAAAAGTGGTATTTTCAAACACAGAATATAAAAATAAACTTCACTAAAAGATGTATTTTAATATTCTGAGCTCAGGCATACTAAATTCGTTTTTCTACCATGTTCCTGGGGTCAGTTAGGACTATAGAATGTAATAGTCAAACTGCCCATTCTAGCCTATGAGGAACAGGTAGCCTTACAGTAGTGAAAAACGAAATGGGGCATAATTCACTACCAGGACATGCTACACACACCAAGGCATGTCCTGCCTTACACATACAAGGCACCCTACCATAGGGGTGACTTACAGGATGCCAAGGGAAGGTTCAGGGGCTGGGAAGTGAGTGCACTTCACAGCCAAGATGGCAGTTCTGGACTGCACACAGACACTGCAGTGGCAGGTCTGAGACACACTTTATAAGCGGCTTCTGTGGGTGGCACACATCAGTGCTGCAGGCCCACCAGCAGCATTTGGTTTACCAGCCCTGGGCACACATAGGCCACACTACTAGGGACTAACAGGTAAACCAAATAAGCCAATCAGGGGTATACCAATTCACATAGACATATTTACACAGGGAGCATTTGCGCTGTGACACTGAATGGCAGTGGCACAGCGCCCAGAGCATCTAACACCAGTAAAACAGAGGAGACAACAGCGAAAAATGGAAGGGAGACCCACGCCAATGGTGCCAGGTCTAACACACGTCCCCTCCAGCTGAAATGTGGGGAGAACTACCCATTCCCTTGGAAGTTCTCATCGCTAAGGCGGAAAAATCTGGACAGACCATCAGCATTGGCGTGTTCTGTACCAGGGCGGTGTTCCACCGTGAAGTCCATACCCTGTAGGGAAATGGACCACCTCAACAACTTGGGATTCTCACCCCTCATCTGCATCAGCCATCTGAGGGGCCTGTGGTCTGTCTGAACCCGGAAGTGAGTCCCAAACAGGTATGGTCTCAGCTTCTTCAGTGCCCAGACCACAGCAAATGCCTCACGCTCAATTGCACTCCACCTCGGTTCCCGTGGAAGTAACCTCCTACTGATGAAGGCTACAGGTTGGTCTAGTCCCTCCTCATTTATCTGTGACAGAACGGCCCCCACCCCATGCTCTGAAGCGTCTGTCTGGACAACAAATTCCTTAGCAAAATTGGGCGCCTGGAGTACGGGTGCTGTACACATAGCAGTTTTGAGGGCATCAAAGGCTTTCTGACAGGTGTCAGTCCAGTTCACAATCTTTGGCCGCTTCTTGGAAGTCAGCTCAGTCAAGGTTGCAACAATGTTGCCATACCCCGTGACAAACCTCCTGTAATAACCCGTGAGTCCTAAGAAGGCCCTCACCTGGGTCTGGGTCCTTGGGGGCTCCCAAGCCAGGATGGTTTCAATCTTGGGCTGCAGGGGCGCCACCTGGCCGCTCCCCACCTGGTGTCCCAAGTACACCACAGAACCCTGCCCAATCTGGCACTTACTGGCCTTGATTGTGAGGCCTGCTCGGCGCAGCGCCATCAACACTTCCCAGAGGTGGCGCAAGTGGTCCTCCCAGGAGGAACTAAACACTGCAATGTCATCCAGGTAGGCGGCACTGAAAGCCTCCAGCCCAACCAACACCTGGTTGACCAATCTCTGGAAGGTGGCAGGGGCATTCTTCATCCCAAAGGGCATCACACGGAACTGGTAGTGCCCATCTGGTGTGGAGAATGCTGACCTCTCCTTTGCCCCATCAGTTAAGGCGATCTGCCAGTACCCAGACGTCAGATCAAACGTGCTGAGGTACCGGGCAGCCCCTAACCGGTCTATGAGCTCATCAGCTCTGGGGATGGGGTGCGCGTCGGTCTTGGTGACCGAATTGAGACCTCGGTAGTCCACACAGAACCTAAGTTCAGGAGTGGCACCAGGCGTCGCAGCTTTTGGTACCAAGACCACGGGGCTGGACCAGGGGCTGCTAGAGGACTCAACCACCCCTAGGGCAAACATTTTGGAGACCTCCTCCTTAATGCAAGCCCTGACCCTGTCAGTTACCCTGTAAGCCTTGTGCTTGACAGGAGAACTGTCCCCTGTATCCACCTCATGGACGCACCAATCAGTGACACCAGGTACCAGGGAGAACAAATCAGAAAATTGCCCCAACAGGTGGTGACAATCTCTCTGCTGCTCAGGGGTCAGTGTGGTGGAGAGGATCACACCCTCCACTAACCCATCCTTCTCTTCTGCACACAGGAGGTCAGGGAGAGGCTCACTCTCCTCCTCAACCCCATCATCTGTGGCAAGAAGCATGCCCACTTCAGACCTCTCAAAGTGGGGCTTTAGGCGGTTCACATGCAGGACCCGCAAGGGGTTCCTGGGAGACTGAAAGTCCACCAAGTAGGTAACTGGACTTTTGCGCTCCACCACCTCAAAGGGACCGGTCCACTTATCTTGGAGCGCACAAGGCTCCACTGGGGCCAGTACCCAAACCTTCTGACCAGGTTGAAATTCGACCAGAGTGGCATTCTGGTCGTGCCAACGTTTCATTTCTTCTTGGCTGGCTTCCAGATTTGCCTCAGCAATTTTTCTGAAACGCCGAGTCTGGTTCCTGAAGGCCAACATGTAGCTAAAGACATCTTGGGGAGGTTTCCTGGGAGATTGCTCGCAGCCTTCCTTGACCAGACTCAGAGGTCCTCTAACCGGGTGGCCATTGAGGAGTTCAAAGGGACTGAACCCTAAGGACTTCTGTGGCACCTCACGGTAGGCAAACAACAGGCATGGCAAGAGGACGTCCCACTTACGCCTCAGGGGCTCTTCTAGGCCCATGATCATGCCCTTCAAGGTCCGGTTGAACCTTTCAACCAGACCATTACCTTGGGGGTAGTAAGGAGTGGTGAACTTATACGTTACCCCACACTCCTTCCACAGAGACTTCATGTACTGGGAGATGAAGTTGGTCCCCCTGTCAGACACCACCTCTCTGGGGAATCCCACACGGGAGAAAATCCCCATCAGTGCACGTCCCACCACGGGGGCCGTCGCAACCTTAGGCTCACTATACAGGAGACTGTTCTCCCAATAAATCAGATGTGAACCAGACATGTCACCTTCTGCCTGGGCTGCAGCCTGTCGCCGCATACCCTCAAGAGAGGGGCAAACTCTCTGCTGCTCACAAAATTCCTCCCTGGTGGGTCCCCCTTCCTGCTGCCAATGGGTCAGCTCAGGCATGTCCCCCAGTTCGGTGATCTGCTCCCCGGCAGGCTCCAGGGCATCCCCCTCAGGGTCTGCTCCTTCCTGGGCCGTGGGAACCAAGGGGGCCGGCTTCCCGCGCCCCCTGCCCCTTCTCTCTAAGGCAGGGATCTGGGCCCTACTCTCAGGCTCCAGATCCTTTTCAACACCCTCCTTGGCTGCCATGGACCGAGTGGTAGCACACGCCCACTCAGGCAGACCCAACATCTCTAAGTGAGCCTTCCTCTCCACCGTAGCCCACGGGGAGTCCTCTAAATCATTGCCCAGCAGACAGTCTACAGGCATGGCGGGCCTCACAGCTACCTGAAGAGTTCCTGAGACCCCCCACTCAAAGGGAACCTGAGCCACCTCACATTGGCTCTCTGAGTTGTCTGCGGACACTACTGGGTAGAATGCATGGGGGACAACCTGCTCTTTGGACACTAACCGGGAGCTGACAGCAGTTACACTGGCCCCTGTGTCTCTTAGAGCCTCCACCCTATGGCCATTGATGGTCACCCACTGCCTGTATTTTTTAGTGTTAGCAGGCAGTGCAGGCTTGGGGACCATCTCAAAGTCCCCTAATGAGACAAGGGTCAATTCTACGGGATCCCACCCTCTTGGGCACCCATCTCCTCCTCTCCCAGGGCTACACTAGCAATCTGGCGGGGTGGTGCACGGGGGAGTGCACTGGCCCCCTTTGGGGGCACTGGAGATCAAAATATCTGTGGCCCACTTGACCACAGTTGTAACACGTGGGGGCCCCGGGGAACAGGCCTACCTGTTGGGGGCCCGGTCCTCCTTTCTTGGGGGGGCTGGGACACCACTGCTTGGTTCCCTGGGGGATTACTTTGGGGCCCTCGGTGGAACTCCCTCTGTTGACCCTTGTCCCCCCACTCCTCTGCTGGGGACCCTGCCCACCTTTGGCGACGTCTCCCACTGGACCCTTGCGGACCCGGGTGCTCACCCAGCGGTCCGCCTCCTCAGCAAGCTTTCTAGGGTTAGTCAGCTTGCAATCAATTAGGTGCTGGCGTAGCTCAGGAAAACAATTACTAGATAAATGCTCCCATGCAATCAAATCATAAAACTGTGCAAAAGTTTCTACTTTGCTACCTTTTACCCAGCGTTCCATGGCTCTGCAAAAAAAGGACACATATTCAACCCACGTGGTACCCTCTAGCTTCTTTCAGACCCTAAACCTCTGTCTATACATCTCAGGGGTCAAACCATAGCGGGTCATCAACGCTTCCTTCATGTGGGCATAAACCATCCTACTTTCTGGGGGCAGGTCCAACAAGGTATCCCTCCCCTCACTCACAAAGCGTCCCCACAACCCCGCTCCCCAATCCTTCTCAGGGACCCGGTGGGACACCATGGCTAATTCATAAGTGGCAAACCATTGCCCAATATCTTCACTTTTGTGGAAATCTTTAATAACCTCCTTGGGTATATACACCCTACTCTCAGGGTGCACTGGTACGCTGCCACCAGAGGGGGAGATTTCCATGCTCTTAGCTTTAATCTCCAACTCCCTCAATACTCTCTCATGCTCAAGCTTCATCCTCATAATCTCAATTTCTAACTTCTTGTTCTCTAGGTCCCTGTGACCATCCATTTTAAGCTTAGCCATCTCCATATTATGCCGCCTATCTCTCTCCCTGTCCTCCAGCTCTTCTGGGGACAGACCCTTAGACGGACACACTAGAGCCCGGGTTGGAAAGGGCTGGATCTCCTACTAAGTCTACTACATCGCCCTGCTGCTCTCCTCCCTCCACAAGCTCTCCTAGATCCTTAGGGGCATCCCTGGCTTCTAGCCAGGCCTTCAGCGCCTTGTAATACTCCTCCCTTCTAGTGAGACCTGTGATAGGGAATGTGAATTGCTTGCAAAAATATTTGAGCTGCTTGGCATTGTAGGTTTCTATTTTCTCTTCTTCCCAGGAGAGATCTTCTGAGGCATTGGATCTGGGCTTGCCCATTGTAGAACTAACTGGCAATATCAATAAAGGACAGAAGAAAACTTCTCAAAAAATGTAAGCGGGTGAAAAATCACCGGCAATATCAATCACAATATAGGATCCTAAAAACTCTCAGAAATGTGCGTGGGTGAAAAATCACCAGCAATATCAATCACAATAGGGGATCAAAAAACTTTCAATAAATGGGCGCGGGTGAAAAATCACCGGCAATATCAATCACAATATAGGATCCCAAAAACTCTCAGAAATGTGCGTGGGTGAAAAATCACCAGCAATATCAATCACAATAGGGGATCAAAAAACTTTCAATAAATGGGCGCGGGTGAAAAATCACCGGCAATATCAATCACAATATAGGATCCCAAAACTCTCAGAAAATGTGCGCGGGTGAAAAATCACCGGCAATATCAATCACAATATAGGAGCAAAAAAATTCTCAAAAAAAATGTATGCGGTACGTTATGGTCTGCACTCACTAGTAGTGTACACTATAATTACTGTATGCGATCATAAATGCAAGTCCAGATCCTCACCGCTGACCACCAATGTTAGAAATGGGGGTCTCTAGTTGGCAATGGCTGGCCACTGTCCAAGTAGGGACCCTTCTTCCTAAGTCAGAGTGAGAGGGCTATCCTCTTTAATACCCCTGCTCAACCCTGTGGTAACGTAGCACGAGCAGGTAGGCTTATCTCAGAGGCAGGGTGTGAAGCATTTATGATCATACACAGTAACACAGTGAGGAACACTACAAAGGGACACCACACAAGTAGTTATTATAAAAAATAAGTATCTTTATATAAAGGCAGATTTATCACAAGACCAATAACTGTAAAAGCCACAATACTGTCAAAAATAGGATAGCTGTTGAAGGGCTGTCAAAAATTGTTCAAAGGTTGCAAAAATAAGGTTCAAGTTCAAAGCAGTGGTCTCTGCGACCCTTTCTTTCACAAAGTACCTGGGTTTAGTAGCAAAACCAACAAAGTGTCGCAAACAAGCTGTAGCGATGATTCTCGGCACGCGAGGCCGGCGATGCGTTGAAATCCTTGCCGCAAGGGAGGATGATGCGCCGACCTGCGGGATGCGTGCGGAGACGATGCGACAAACTTCTGCACGCTGGACCGCCGATGCGATGACTTTCTTGCCGCGTGGGAGAAGTCGATGCGGTGATCCTGTTGCGCTGTGCGATCGTGTTGCGATGCGAAGACAAGACGCTCCGCGAGGGAGCGACGAAATTCGGTGCGATGCGATCAAAGTGGCGAACGCACGGCGTCCGCACTGCGATGTCTCGAAGCGAGGATTTCTTTCAGGGTTGCGAGTGCGCGGCGACAGCAGCGCGATGATCTTTCCAGCGCGTCTCGGCTGCAGCGACTCGCAAAGGGGCATCAGCGATGGTTTCGGGTTGCGGGCCCTCGGCGGCAGTAGCGCGATGATTTTCCCAGCGCTCTCGACTGCAGCGGCCCGCAAAGATGTGTTAGCGTTGATTTCTTACCCTCTTTTCTCTGATGCAGACTAGAGGCCCTGGAACTCACAGGAGCCTCCTCAGCAGATAGCAGTCCTCGCAGGGAGGAAGCAGGAGGTTGGTGGTGGAGTCTGATGTGCCTGAGACTCCAGCAGGAGGCTAGCTCTTTTCCTAGCCCTTGGGTGATTGCTGTACAAAAATAAAAGTTCTCTCAAGAGTTCCTTTTCCTCTTCTTCAAGGTCCAGTGGTCACTGCTGCAGGCCAGTGCAAGAAACAACACACAGCACAGGGACAGTCACTTCCTGCAGATTCCTCCAGTGGCACGGACAGAGTTTCCTCTCCAGATCCAAAAGCAATACAAAAGTAGGGGGTTTGAGCACAGATATTTATACCCCAAAAACCTTTGATCCTTGAAGCTACCAGTCCCTGAACCTAGCCAGAACCAGTTCTGCTCAGGCCTGGAGCACTTTGTTTACCAGGCTGCATCCTTCCTTTCAGAAAGAGGGGGTCTGCTAGCAGACACACAGTGGGAGGTGGAGCCAGCCTTCACCTTGCCAGGCACAGCCCTATTCAGATCAAAGAGCCACCCCTCCCCACACTCTAAATGCAGATCTCTCTATTCCACCCAGGTCTGACTCAGCCTGTCCTGTCCCTCTAAACCCAGACAGCCAATACACATAACGGCAGAGCACACTGGAAGGCTTAGGCAAGAAAATACCTACTTTCTAAAAGTGGTATTTTCAAACACAGAATATAAAAATAAACTTCACTAAAAGATGTATTTTAATATTCTGAGCTCAGGCATACTAAATTCGTTTTTCTACCATGTTCCTGGGGTCAGTTAGGACTATAGAATGTAATAGTCAAACTGCCCATTCTAGCCTATGAGGAACAGGTAGCCTTACAGTAGTGAAAAACGAAATGGGGCATAATTCACTACCAGGACATGCTACACACACCAAGGCATGTCCTGCCTTACACATACAAGGCACCCTACCATAGGGGTGACTTACAGGATGCCAAGGGAAGGTTCAGGGGCTGGGAAGTGAGTGCACTTCACAGCCAAGATGGTAGTTCTGGACTGCACACAGACACTGCAGTGGCAGGTCTGAGACACACTTTATAAGCGGCTTCTGTGGGTGGCACACATCAGTGCTGCAGGCCCACCAGCAGCATTTGGTTTACCAGCCCTGGGCACACATAGGCCACACTACTAGGGACTAACAGGTAAACCAAATAAGCCAATCAGGGGTATACCAATTCACATAGACATATTTACACAGGGAGCATTTGCGCTGTGACACTGAATGGCAGTGGCACAGCGCCCAGAGCATCTAACACCAGTAAAACAGAGGAGACAACAGCGAAAAATGGAAGGGAGACCCACGCCAATGGTGCCAGGTCTAACAATGCGTTTATTATTTTATTAGTACGCAAATATTAGATTATGTTAGACACGTCAACAATTATAAGTAGATTAATTTGCACACAAAATAGCGTATTACCTTTAACCCTTCACATGTAACATACATTGTTGGTTATTTACTTAAACGAACATGTTTATTAATTAATTTACGTAAATTATTAGGAGGTTAAACTTTTTTCATTTATCCTGCTCCATCAACTCCCCCTTTGGTGATTTTTAATATCACCACAAAACCCAAGTTATACAATTCTCTCAGACAGCATATTTCTTTTATCCGTTTGCTTTTGTTAGTTTACACAACTGTATCCCTTTCAACTTGTCTCTTGGTCTTCTTGTACATGTTCTCTTTTATCTCTTCTAGCTCTATTTCACCCATTTCTCTCTCTCTCTCCTTGTTTATCATGTTTTCTTTTTCTATTTTATTCTGTCTTCTTCTTTTCTTTATACATGTAATTACAAGCTTCAGCACTAAAATTATTATTATTATCATGGTTGCTATTATAACTTTCCCTATTATTAATCCACTCATTCTTGTTAACCAATTTATTACTGAAGAAAACCCTTTACCAAGTTTTCCAAATGCACTTTCAACCTCCAGTGGAACAAGTTCTTTGTGCAAACTTGTAATATTCTTTATATACTTTTGTATATTTTCACTTTTATCTGGAATGTAAGTGCAACAATGTTGGACTTTCAGCATTCCACAGACTCCACCCTCTTTTGCCAAAAGAATGTCAAGGGCAAGTCGATTTTGCATCACCATAGCTCTCATGGCAACCATCTCGGTATTTACCATCAAGAACCCTCCAGCAGTATCTGTAGATAAACGATCTACCACTGTGGATAATTTCCGAATTTTAAATGCATTCAAAGATATTCCCACTGCTGGTATCAATGCACCAAAAATATCACCTACTATTTCTGAAAAACTTTCCCTTTTTCTACGTGTAAAGGTATTTATCATTTTGTGTGTTCCTTTCTCTTTTCTATCCATATGAAAAATCTTTGGAAAGACCAGGCCTAAATAACATGACCCATACCAATGGTCCGGCAACCTGTAATAAGCCCTATTACCGCAAACATAATAGATCCCTGGAAATATTGGATCTTTTCCCCCTTTGAATCCCCATCCGCCTAAAATTTGATAATTGTCATGGCAAATACTGGAACCCACAAAATAATTGTCATATCTTGTTTTATTTCTTCTAATGCACAACCTTCCCTGTTGGGGCCAATCCAGAGTCATAGCTGCATTTGTCTTTTTCTTGTCATGATTGTCTTCCCCAAACGCCCAAAGAGGTGTTTTTGTCTCTTCTATCACTTTTCTTTGAAATTTCACTCTTCTTTCTTCAACCATCTCTAAAAATACCTTTTCTTCCTTCTTTAACTCACAGGTAAGGTTGTATTTAACTATATTATCTAATGTTAAAATCTTATCTTCTATAAAATATTCACCAAACGTTTTTCCCTCTTTTATTTTGTTTAGCTCGGGAACTACAGAAACTTTCGCAAAAATCTTATCTATGTCAGTATAATAATATTCTAATCTACCTGTTTTATAAAATAAACTTGCTAAAACACTACATGTTATTCCATACGTCAAAGGAAGGTGATGATAAGTCACACCCTCTGCTACAGACGCAGGCAATTGCATATAAACATAGCAATCTCTTACATCCATTGTTTCTACATACTCATATAATAATTTAGTAAAAACATTCTTAGAAAAATCTGTTATTGATTTGTCTTTATGTAACTCTGCACTACTTTTTAATATAACTGGTTCTTGAGTGTTAGCTCCTTTTTCTTTCTCTGTGTTATTAGACGTTTCTACTACAGCTAAACTAATTGGAATAGTGATTGCTAAAACCACCCATACTGTCATTAATAATCCTGTACAAAAGAAGCACATCTTACACCATCTACTTAAAAACTCACATCTACATTTTCTATCTCTAGTATCCTCCATTTTGTTTTATAACTTTATTTATTTATTTTCAAGAAAATTGTGTCACTACACCTCAGAAATGACTTATTAGCCACTCTGCACTCCAATGTTTTGTTTTTGCTTGGTACTTTCTTTTAATTCTTTTCAGAATTCTTACTTTGTCAAATCCAGTATTTTGTCAAATCCGGTAGAAATTCGTCAGATCCAGTATTTTGTCAAGTCCGTTAGAAATTTGTTTAAATTTCTTCAAGTTTGTTGCACTTCACCTTCACCCATTAGGTTTCTTTGTTCTGGGTTCTCGTGAGTGTTCTTTTCTTCTTTGATATCAGTCAAAGCAAGATACAACCATTCAGGCGATCTATACTTCGGATTTACCTTCTTTACTCTTTTCGTTTTCTGCAAGTGTTTTCCACCTTGTTTTTCTTGCTCTTTCTGACTTGTTATTTCATTCACTTGTTCAGCACTTTTTCCATCTAACCTTATGATCCTGTATCTTAATTTTCTTACTTCGTTGGGCCAATTGTCTCCTTTTCTTGACCTTTTTGCCTCACTTCCTTTTTCCTCTCTTTCTGTTTTCCAATTCCTTTTTCTTGACTCTAGTTTTTGGTTTCTTTCTTCTCCACTTTCTTCAGACTCTGTTTCAGTTTTCTCTTTATTGTCTCTTATTTTGAATCTTATAATTTCATTTTCTTCCTCTACTTGTGGTTCTTTTCTTATCTTCCTTCGTTCACCTACTTCTGTCCCTCCTCGAGGTTCTTCCGAATTTGTGTCAATCTCTCTATCTGCTTCTAAATTTCCCTGTTCTTTTGTTTGGCTATCTGTCCCTATTGCTCCTCGGGGATCTTCCGATTTTTCTAACTTTCTGTTTGAAACTCTCCCTTTTTCATCTATTAATATTATCTCCGAAGGATTTTTACCACAACTTGTACTTGGTTGCTCACTGTTACTATCTTCTTGCTCAGTTTCTTCTCTTATGCTTTCAAATTTCCAAATTCTTTTCAGAATTTCTTCACAATCCGAATGATCTGTATCAGATTCTGAACTGGTATCTGATATTCCAGATGTCGACTCACATGTCGATCTTCAGGTTCTGGAACTTCAGCTATTTCCTCTACTTCTTCTGTCGTTGCACTTGTAGTTGGGTCTTCCAGATGTCGACTTACAGGTCGCTCTTCAGATTCTGGCACCCTATTCGGTTCTTCTTCCGTTTCTGATGCTGAACTGTTATCCAACACTTCCAGATGTCGACTCACATGTCGATCTTCAGGTTCTGGAACTCTGATGGTGTGACTGGCATGCACCCAGTGTTTCACTCCTGCACATTTGACTGCAGTGGTTGTCACCAGGATCACCTGTTGTGGTTCGTCCCAACGAGGAACCAAACAGTTTCTTCTCCTGTGGACTATTATGCGGACCCAATCTCCTGGATTCAAGTCGTGAGCTGGTTTTCTTTCAAGAGTAGTAGCATCCGGTCCAACCTGATGAAACACAGAACGCACCACATCAGCCAATCCTTTGCAATAATCCAGCACTAGATCATCAGTTATAGTCAGTAGTTTGTTGACAGGTGCATGTGCTTGTCTCATTGCTCGTCCCATAATTATCTCATGGGGACTGAGCCCAGTTTTCCTTTCCGGAATACTTCTGATTGTCATTAAAACTAATGGCAAGGCATCTGGCCATTTGAGTCCTGTGGCTTGACATATTTTTCCTAACCTGTTCTTAATTGTTCCATTCACTTGCTCTACTATTCCAGAAGCCTCTGGTCTGTATGCACAATGCAGTTTCTGTTTAATACTAAGTGCTTCACAAATCAGTTTAATTAATTCATTTTGGAAATGTGTTCCTCTATCTGTTTCAATCGTGACTGGAAAACCATACCTCGGAATGAATTCTCGCAGCATAAGTTTTGCTACCGTGATTCCATCATTCCTTCTGGTCGGGTATGCTTCCACCCAACGGGAAAACAAACAGACGACTACGAGGACATACCTTAGTCTGTTGCTCGGGGGCATTTCTATAAAGTCCATTTGCATTCTAGTGAACGGACCTCCTTCTCGTCCTATTGTTCCTAGACTCACTACTGTCTTCCTTCCTGGATTTAATTGTTGACAAATAAGACATCTTTGACAAAGACTCTCAGCTATGGCTCTGAATTTTGGATTATACCATGTTTGTCTAAAAAGTCTGATCATTGAATCTCTCCCAATATGGGCTTGCCCATGGTACATCCGTGCCATGTCAGAAATCATGCTATCAGGCATAACTGGTCTTTCATCTCTGTAAACCCAAACATCATTTTCCTCATGTTTTCTACATCCTGCTTTTATCCATGTATCTTTTTCCTCGTCATCTGCTGCTTCCTGTAACTGTCTCACCTCATCCCATGTCTCAACAGGGTAAGTAAAAAGCAAAGGACAAGAAATATGCTCTCTTTCTCGGCTCCTGTTCAAAGAGACCACATTCTTTGCACAGTACTGTGCAATCTCGTCAGCATACTTATTGCCGACAGTTATGTAGTCTTCCCCATTTTTATGTGCATTACACTTCACAACAGCAATCTGTTTAGGCAGCTGTATCGCCTCAAGCAACTTTTTCACAAAATCTCCATTTCTAATTGGCGTTCCTGCAGACGTCAAGAAACCTCTTTGTGACCAAATCTGACCAAAATCATGCACCACTCCAAAACAGTATTGGCTATCTGTCACAATCGTAACCCGTACATTTCTTCCCAATTTGCAGGCTTGAATCAGAGCTATTAGTTCTGCGACTTGGGCAGACCGTATCCCTTTCAGACAAGATGCTTCCATTACAGTTGCTACTGTGCAAACTGCATATGCTGCACTTAGAACTCCATCATTCGTTCTCAAACATGAGCCATCCACGAATAGAATAGAATCTGATTCCTTTAAGGGCTCATCTTGTATGTCTGATCTCGGTTTTGTACAATATTCAAGCACATTCAGACAATCGTGATCTACTTCATCCATTTCCATCACACTCTCTTCATCTGGCAATGATGTCGTATGTCATTCATACATCTGTCAATGGTCACATTATCTGCACTCAAAATTACTTTTTCATACCTAGTCAGCCGACTATGTGTCATGTATTGTGTTTTCGTTCTTGTCAAAAGAATTTCCACAGAATGGGGAACATATACTCTCAGTGGATATCCCATCACTATGCCTTCACTCTGTTCCAGACTCACACAAGTAGCAGCAACTGCTTTCAAACATCCAGGCAACGCTTTTGCTACAGGGTCTAAAACAGCTGAAAAATATGCAATGGGTCTTTTCATGGTTCCATGTCTCTGGACCAAGACTGAAAATGCACATCCATCTCTTTCACTGCAATACAACTCAAAGTCTTTCTCATAGTCAGGCATTCCCAATGCTGGAGCTTCACACAATTTCTTTTTTCAGCTCTCTGAATGCTTTCATTTCCTCATCATTCATTTCAAAAGGATCTTTAACATCCTTCTTTGTCAGTTTTTGCAACGGCTTGGCGATCAACGAAAAACCGCTTATCCATTGTCGACAATATCCAACCATTCCCAGAAACATTCTTACCTCTCTTTGCGTCATTGGAGCTCTCATTCCTTGAATCATCTTTATTCTTTCAGTCGTTACCTTTCGCACTCCTTTCTCAATTTTATGCCCTAAATATTGAACTTCTTGTTGACAAAACTGCAATTTTGATGGGGACACTTTATGTCCTCTTTTGGCTAAATGATTCAGCAAAGCAATTGTATCATTGACACAAGCTTCCTTCGTTTTTGATGCCACCAGTAGGTCATCAATATACTGAACCATCACTGACTTTTCTGGCATTTTTAAGTCTTCCAATGATTTCTTTAGAATCTGATTAAAGATTGAAGGGCTTTCTGTGTACCCTTGAGGAATTCGGCACCATGCCAAAATACGCTCTCCAAACCTAAACGCAAATAAGGGCTGGCTATCTGGATGCAATGGAATAGAGAAAAATGCATGACATAAATCAATTACTGTGTACCATTCTGCTTCACGTGGAATCTGGTATAGAATCACAGCAGGGTTCGGTACTTTTGGGCAACAAGGCACTACAATTTTGTTTACCTTCCTCAAATCCTGTACAATTCTATATGTTCCGTTTGGCTTTTTCAGTCCCATTATTGGCGAATTACATGGACTGCTCATGATTTCTTTTAGAATCCCTTGTTCAACCATTTTATTTATTACTGGCGTTATTCCTTCAATTATTTCTGGTGTCAAATTATACTGGGGCGTATTTGGGTAACTCGTTCCCTCTTTTACGGAGATTTTAACGGGATCTACTTCTTTCATTAATCCTATATCTTCTCCTGTAAAGTCCCACACTTCCTCTTTCACTGTCTTTTTCAGTTCAATTGGGATTTTCTCTGCATCAAATACAGGAAACAAATTATTTACTTCTGGTTCTAAATTCACCAGTGTCATTTTATACAATACATCTTCATCTGGGGTCTGAAATGCAATTCCATCTGGAGTACAATAGATAGTGCAATTCATTTTGCACAATAGATCGCGTCCTAATAGGTTCACAGGACTACAATCGCATACCACAAATCGGTGCATTTCACTAAATGGACCAATCTTTACGTCCACTAATTTAGTAAGAGGCGTCTTAATTTGCTGATTTGATACTCCAACTACTTGGATATGTTCACCTGAGAGAGGAAGGTTTGGAATTTCCACTGACCTAACAGTAGAACGGGTAGCTCCAGTGTCCACAAGGAATGTTACATTTGCACCATTCACTTCTCCATCCACAAATGGACCAGACTGATCTACCTCTAGAGTTGCACCAAGCACGCACTCTTCCCCCTCTCCTAGGCACCGTCAGAAGCTTTAATCCGTTTCATCCTCATCCTGTCGTAACCAATATTGGGAAATGGCAGCTGCACGCGGCAACTGTGTTACCTGCTCTCCTCCGTAGAATCCGGTTTCTGCACTGAATTTCTGTTGGTTAACACTCTTGGGAAGTGGTGGTTGTGGCACCTGACTCTGCTGAGTAACTACCTCACTCTGCACCTGTGAATTTAATGATTGATTTTCCACATTAAGTTTTGGAGGAAATTTACACTCGTTTCTCCAATGCCCTAGCTTTCCGCAGTTGTGGCATGGCCACTTTTTCTTTGCCTCATCTATGCTCATTTGTCCTTTTCCTTTACCTATATTTGGTCGAAATCTAGCCTGTCCTGCTTCATTACCTGTATTACTCAATTGAGCTTCTTGTTTCTCTGCAACTTTCAATTGTGCCCACATGGCTTTTTCTTTCAATTTACGCTGTCTACTCTCAATATCATCACTGCAATACTTAGCATATCTCAAAACTTCGTCGACTGTGCTATTCTGCCAACAAATCATATGCTGTTTAATCATCTCACTTATCTCTGGTTTCAACCCATAAACAAATCTATATACAAAATGACTCATATCCTTCTCATTTAGTGTCTCATAACCACTATACTGTTTGAAAACTAACAACAGTCTTTCATAGTAAGCATGCACTGATTCTTTACTTTCCTGCGTTGTTCTGTCTATTTTTACCCAATCTGTTTCTTTAGGTGGAATCTTATTCTTCAAAAAGGTAATTACTTGATCGTACTTTCTCATCACTTCTGGTCCTGGCGCTCCTGTTTTAGCATCCCTTGGATATTCTACAGTTGGCCAATCAATAGTAATCTTACATTCTGTCCACAAATCAGCTGGCACTACTATATCAAACAATCCATCCAAGTCTATCCACAACACCTTTGAAACTTTAACAAATCTCTCCACTTGTCTGTACCATTCTACTGGCTTCTCTCTCAACTTTGGGAAATCATTTGTAAATGACAGTATATCCTGTCTAGTCCGTGGAACATGCACATAACTACCTCCTGGAGTTTCTCTCATCGGGTACTCCTTACAACTGGTTCCTTATCTGTCACTGCAAAAGCCAAAGATGCTTTATCTGTTACTTTCTCGTTCTTTTTATCCATCTACTTCTCCATCTATCCACATCACCCCATTTTCTCAGTAAAACAATTAATTCTTTTATTTGGGTCAATCTTCCTGATGTGTTCAGATTCTCTATATCTTTCTCACAAAAATCTACTCTATATGGTTTCTGCAACGTTCTCACTTTTGCAAATTCTACTCCCAGTTCACTTGCTGTCTCTTCTAATTTGTCATGTAAATTTCTAGTTCTCCATGTAAGACTTTTGCACAAAAACATAATCTCATCATCCTGATAATTTTTTAATTTTTCTGTACCAATCGTTCCTAAAATCAATTCTTCCATGTCTATTTTTAACCTAATTACATCTAATGGTTTTACTTCTGTTTCTTTCGTTTTTAGCGTTTTCATCCATTCATTTAACTCCTCTTGATTCGGACCTACAGGCGTACTATTTAATTCTATCCAATTGTTACTTCTTTCTGGTGTCCCTGATGCAGACTCCGTTACCATAGGTATTCTCCTGAACTCATTCTCATTTATCGTCAAATTAGTAGGTGGGCTTGGTATATAGGTACTAACCAAATGGTGTGCACCTTCATTGTTCAGTTCCATCCCTTCTCTTTTTCTTTGCAAATGTGAATTCATGGGAATCACTAAAGAACGTTCATCAATTTTCTGATTCTCAAAAATTGGCATTACTGGACCTATCGTTACTGGTACAGTTACAGCTTCCATATTCTTTGTCAATTCTCTTATTTTCTCAGTCAATTCTCTTGTGGTTTTTGCTAATTCAGTTGCATTGTCACTTTCTATCTCTTCATTCTGTGAAGTTTTTAATTGATCTTGTGACCTATTTATCTCATCTCTTCGTTCGGGAATTTTATTCCTCCCAGTTTCCATTAGTGGTGCATTAGGTGTCACCACCGCAGAAGTCTGTTGGTATGGAGGCGGGTTTCTGTTTAAAATATCTTCCAGCAATTCATCATCCGTTTCACTACCACCATACCCATACTTTTCTATAACTACATGTTTCTTTTTCTCTGTACACTTTCTCTTTGCTTCTTCCTCTACTGTAAAAGCTGGAAACAAACCTCCTGTCATATTAGCACATCTCCAACGCTTTATTCTGTCCTCATGATTTACTCCCCATAACCTTCCAGGCACAAACTCATGATTCTTTAATCCTCTGAATCTCTCTCGTTCATACATCTCATCTTCCCATTCAGTTATAGCCTCAAACTGTGTCGGTCTAGGTCTAGGTTCTAACATTGCCATCTTCTCTCTCAAATTCCGTAGTACAGCTACATTAAATGAACCATTCTCAGGGAAAGCCAATGCTCCATCAATCTTGGTATATTTTGTCCAATTTTCTAACCATATGCATGTATGATATCCATATTTCAGCATCATGTGCGAAGCTGGTGATTTCGGCGGAGGAATTACTTGTCCCTCTCTAGTCACTACCTTTTTTTTCTTTCTTAAAGAAGTTCTTAACTTTCGACATCCATGACGTTTTCTCTCTACCATATTCATAATACGACATGATTCACAATCGCTTTCTCTCCTCAAACAATCCGCAATTCAACACTATTCTCTATGCGTTATTCCAACCAATACTAGCGCGACTCACACCAACACTCGAATCATAAACTTCCACGTCACTAGTCTATTCGACCAATACTAGCGCGACTCACACCAACACTCCAATCACAGCAGTTTCTGTCTACAGCGCACTGTCCAATCCCAGCACGGCTTTTGTCTACGTCAGCTCTGCTCCTGTTTCTGTATGACTAACGCACTGTCCAATCCCAGCGCGGCTTTTGTCTACGTCAGTTCTGCTCTTGACCCCTCCTTTACAAAATTTATCGGCAATTTCTTTTTCAACAATTCTTCGTTAGTTACAACATTTAAAACACATTTCCATTGTCTGATTCACTAAACAAAAGAGATAGCTTTATCCATTTACACAAGAATTCTGTATTTCCAGTAGGCAGCGCTTACCTCTACCCTACCACAGAATTTTCCCGTTTCGCCGATAAAGTAGCACTTCCCTCTACCTTACCCTTCTTTCAAGCAAGCAGTAAACCCGTTTCTCTGGGGATAAAACACATGTGGAGACTATACTGCTCCTGAGAATTAAGGCCAGAGTTTCACAAGAAAACCGGTCGCTATTCCATTCACACACCTTTTATACGGAAATTTTCCCTATCATAACACAACCTGTGTTATCACCAATATGAACTCAGACAATGCACTATTCCATGTGACTTCTCTTGCCACACGTGTTCCACTTCCTACTTCCCGGAAGCGTGAAAACTTACATATAACATAACGCGACTCAACATAAAGTGTTAGACATGAACTTATCAATAATCACTAATCACTAATCAATAATCACCAAACTAATCTATAGTAACCATCCTCTGCTACCAAGAAATCTGATCCAGCGCTAACAATAAAAATATTTCTCCTATATAACTCGGTCATCCAGGTACAACTATCTCTCCAATACACAGACTATATCCATATGACGGTGGGGCCCATTGACACCGCATATACATTCACTTACTCATTTATTCCCTGGATTACCTCCGTCCTTAACCTAGGAGAAAAACAGTAAAACGATTCGCTGGAAGGAGACGGGATACCTCTTTTTAACACGACATAATGTTTCTCATTGCTTTTAAGGTATTCCGCTCATTGGTCGATGGACCAACTAGTAGGAATCAGTTGATGGTGATTAAGACCAGCTCAATCACAATAAACTCTAACATTTTACCTTAATTATTGAGCTAAAGAATCACTGAGTCATTTGTTTAAAGATAATAAAGTTTATATAAAGTTTTTAGAAACAATGCATAAGTTTAAGTTTATCACTCAGATTATTACATTTTTCATTATTATAAGAATAAATTGAAATAACAATGCATACCTATTGGATGGAAGATAAAGTGTGTTACAGCAAGAACTTCAAAAAGATCTATCTATCTGTCTTGGAAAAATCTAATCGCTCTAAATGAAAAATCTATCATGAATAAAAAGGTTCTTAAAAAGCAGCATCTTATACCTAGGGAAAATAGCAGCAGCAGCTTCGATCATCTGCAACAGCAGCTCAGCACCCGCAACTCATCTATCAGCAATCTCAGCTCTCTCTTCTCCTAACAGTACGCTCGCTCATCATCATCAAGAAAAATAATAATACTAATACCAACCAACCCCTCCCGGAGTAGGTCTTCTTATACCCTAATTCTCGCTTACTAAATAAAATGTTGCCTCTTTATGGCTTGATTCTCTCTCATTGGTTCATTCAAGTCCATATACATTTTTATCAAACTTCCTTGTCTTAACCAGTTCTTTGTGGAATGTCCATGCTTGCATCGTTTCCCACAGTTCATGCCATTACTCATCAGTTTTGATCAGTCCAATTTGTATCAATTTCTGTTACTTCTTAGATTCAATAGTTCCGTTTGTCCATTTATTCATTTTGACTTCTCACGCTTCTTGCTGATCATCTTGGCACACATTTGCTCTGTAAGGTCACAATAGCCTTGACCATACTTCCATCCTAGGCTCTCAGCACGAACACGTGGTCATTCTTTTTCACAGCCTTTCTCCTTTTTCCACACGGCTTCTTGCACATGCGTACTCTAGCTCATGGCGGCCATTTTATATCGCTGCTCAACAGCCCTAAGCGCACTATTTTCAAAGATAAACAAAATATTGTTAAAATAAAGAATATAAACCTTTTTGTTTCCCTCCCGTCTTTCTACGTACCCCAATTAGGTATTACCTAGCAAAAAGCAACATATAAAGCCGTCCCTTACTTACCATCGCTTTATTTTGCCACCACACGTTTTATTTTCAAAGCACAAATCATGCGTTTATTATTTTATTAGTACGCAAATATTAGATTATGTTAGACACGTCAACAATTATAAGTAGATTAATTTGCACACAAAATAGCGTATTACCTTTAACCCTTCACATGTAACATACATTGTTGGTTATTTACTTAAACAAACATGTTTATTAATTAATTTACGTAAATTATTAGGAGGTTAAAAAAATGTCATTGATCCTGCTCCATCAGTATCTTTAAGTGAGCCAGTAAATCTGCCCTCGGTCATTAAGGACCTAAAGGAGTTCGTTACAAAATCTATTAGTACTCTTGCGGGCAGATTGGACAAAATAGAAGTAGGTTTGGAGAAAGTCCTAGCAGCCCAGAATAAGGCCGCACAAGAAAGGGTTGTAGAAACTCAGAAGTTACTGGGTACGTCTATATGCCCCGAGAAGGGTGTTTTAAAAACCATTCCCCGATCAGTAAAGGTTCACCAAGGAGCAATTGAACAGGGTGAGTCACATGAACCTCATCCGATTATAACAGCAAGCACGGAAAATAGGCCCCCGTTAGGGAGTAGGGAGCCCAGACTAAACGAGACGGGAGGGATTGGCCACAAAAGAGCTGAAAGACGGATAGGAGGGGAAAGTACTAGTACAATAATTAACAATTCCCCCGGGGTGACGCAAAATGCAACAATACTTAACCTGCCACCGGCTGCTGCACTGTATACTGTTATTTTAGCCAATGTTCCCTCTCCTCCTGTGCCAGAAACGGAAACTTGGCATGCCCTAAGAAATAAAACAATACACTGGCTGGGCAACCGGATAGGTCTGATCAGAGCACTTTTCGGGGAATTCAAGATGGTGAGGAGAATTAATTGGATAGGAAATAACAGAAAACTTTTTGAAGGCGACTGCATTGTCCTTTCGTTAGGATCACCTGCGTTGGTAAGGGAAATTCTACTGAGAATACAAAATTCGACCGCTATTAATACTAGTATTCAAGTATATCCATTGGAGTTTTTTTACCAGCCATCGTGCCCAAATAAACCTGAAAATCACGGGCTCTATAGACAGGCCTTGGATGGTCCACTATACAATTTTGCAGTGTCAAACAGATTTGGGCCGCTAACCACTTTGGATGAAAATGATTGACTATCAATCTGCCAGAACTCGTCAGGAATTGAACCCGGAAACGATCATGGTGCTGAAATCCCATGTGCATCTACCCTGTGTGGCACAACTCATGATGAGCCAGAAGATGAGGGGGAAAATAACCCTAATAGTGAGGATTCCATTAAGGCAGATTACACTGAAATAACCGACCAAGCAACGGGACTATGTAGAATCCTGTTTTGGAATATAGCGGGCCTAAGGAATAAAGTGAATGATCCGGTCTGGTTGAATTTTATTAGCAATTTTGATATATTGTGCTTACAAGAGACATGGGGTATCGATGAAATACACATTAATGGATTTAAGACATTCCATACACCAGCTATCGAATCAGCGAGTGGCAGATCCAAGGGGGGAATATGTGTATATGTCTCAAACCTGCTAGGGGCTCACAACTTCGAGATGGTTAGATCTGAAATGTATTATCAAATTGTTTTAATACATACGGTAGCAAATTGTACATTGGTTCTGATCAATTTTTATAATAATGTGGAAAAGGGGCAATTGGGGGTTATATTAGGGAAGCTCAACGACATTAGTAATTTAAAACTAAAAAGCGAGACTGAAATTATCCCTATTTGGGGAGGGTATTTTAACGTTGGTCTGTGCCCATTGGCTGAAATAGGGAAATGTGGACTAACTTTGGAAGACGATGACCCTCCGTTTCATTTTTTCCATTCAGATAAAGGTGAACTGTTTAATGAGATTATGTATAAGCATGATTTTGGTTTTTCAAATTGCTTATGTTCTCCAAGAGTGGAGTTTGGTCATACATTTATAGGTAGAGGAGCTGAATCAACTATAGATTTTATTATTATACCAAATCGACATGCATGTTATGTAAAAGAGTATAATATTCACCAAAATGTGATGAGTGACCATTTAACTATAAGTGTGAAAATAGCAATTCCAAATTGTTTAGCAAGTAAAACTTGTAATACATTAGCATGGGTGCAAAATATAGAGTTGGGAAGAATAAACGGCTATGCGATTCGCTGGGCGAGCCGGGACCCAATAAAATTAAGCAAAGAAATAGTCACAAAGGCATTAGATCCAATTTTAATATGTTTAAGTGATAATCCATCGCATGAAAACATTTTAAAGGCTTTTTCTTCTATTACTGAAATCGTAAAAAATACGTTGCAAGCGGAAAATAAAGGTACACGTAACTCCAGACAGGGATGGTTTGATAATAATTGTACAAAAAGTTATTCTAACCTAAAGAGCGCCCTACATAGATCAACTAGGGATAAAGAGGTGATTTGGTCCTGTAGAAAGCTTTATAATGAAGCTAGGAAAAACAGGATAACCGAGTTAAAAGAAAAGGCCTGGAAGAATCTTAGTGAATCCTCATTAAGTAGGGACAGCTCTAAATTCTGGCTAGCCGTGAATGCCCCTTTCCTCAATCACAGATTAGATGTACCATCAATTGAAGTGGCGATAGCGGAAAAAACGTGGGTGGACTTTTTTTCAAGTGTGTACTCGGGGGCCACTGAGGAAGCAGTCCATAGCCAAGATACTGAGTGGACCTACCACAATTTTACGCCAATTGATTTTGATATTTCTTTGCATGACGTAATCATGGCCATAAATACAAGTAAGAGTGGCAAGGCCGCGGGCCCGGATGGGGTACCAATTGATCTCTTTAAGTCAAACTTGGAGATGTGGGGCCCCATTCTTACTCGGGTTCTAAAAGCATGTTGTGAAAAGGGATTTATAAGCACATGGTCAGAATCAATCATAGTCCCTATTTTTAAGAAGAGGGAGCGGGAAAATCCTGCCTGCTACCGCCCAATATCTTTGTTAGATTCGCTTATGAAAGTAGCGGGCAGGATTGTTTTAGATCGGTTGCAGGTGTGGGCGGAAGATGAAAGTATTTTAAGTGACGTACTATATGGTTTTAGATCTGGCTTAGGAGTCAACGAGCAAATTCTTAACCTTAGTATTTTAATTGGAAAATATACACAGGCAAAAACAGGAAAATTTTACTTGGCATTTGTTGATCTCACAGCCGCATTTGACTGCGTAATTCATAATAAGCTGTAGGGCGTTCTTAGTGATTTAAAAGTGGATCCTGTTTTAATCCAGTTTTTAAGGCAGCTATATTGTGGTGCTACTGCAAAAGTCCGTTATGGACTTAAGGGAGAGTGTACTGTGCCATTTAAAGTGGAGAGGGGTGTGAGGCAAGGGTGTGTTTTGGCACCACTCCTGTTCACACTATATACAAATGCTTTGGAGCAAGAGTTGGTGTCACATGTTAGGGATTCACCACATGTTAATAACCGCCCTATATGCTCTCTCCTCTATGCCGATGATGCAGTACTTATGGCTCGTACTCAGATCGGTTTACAGAGGGCTCTCACCTTTTATGCTAGCTTTATGGATAATCTTGGATTAAAAATGAACGTTAAGAAAAGCTTTATCATGTCATGTGGGAGAGGGAAAAATAAGAATAGAAGTTACAATGCGGGGGGGAGTAGGGTGGAAACTGTTAACTCTTTTTGTTATCTGGGGGACCTTTTTAATCGAACTGGCTCCTGGGCAAAAGCAATTGAGGCTAGGAGCCTTTTGTTTATAAAATCCACCGCAGCCTTAATACATTTTACAAAAAAGTTGGGGAGAAGGCCTCCAGAAATTCTTCTAAAAATGTATCAAGCCAAATGTGTGAGTATAGCTGTTTTTGGGGCAGGCATTTGGGGCTTTCAAGATTGTACATCGATTCAATACATAGAAAACGCTTTTTTTAAATTCATTTTAGCGGTCCCAGTCAGTGCCCCTGTTTTTAACTGTCACAGTGAACTAGGTGTATCATATATTTCTGATCTAATCAAGGTACAACCGGTGCTGCTCTGGCACAGAATATGGCTCTCTGTTAGCACGGGCTTAAACAGGGAAATAATAACTGATGCGATGAGACTAGATAATGCTTCCAAGATCCCATGGCTAAAATATGTAAAGAATTTTATGCAGGATATTGGACACCCAGAGTTTTACTTTTTACCTGAAAAAATGAATTCTATTACCAGGAAGAATTTAAAAAAATCTGTATGACCCACCTGGAAGAAAACCGGTTAACCTTGGAAATGAGTAAACCTACGGTGGTTCAGCATCAAATAATAATTGCAACATATGCTATCCAACCATATCTGACATGTATTCTGGGGGGTTACGATAGATATCTACTAACAAGATTCCGATTTGGAATCTTTCATCGTTTAATTAGTTTTCTTGATTTAAACAACTGGTCGAGGGAACTCTGTCGTTGCCCTTGTGACAATATTTCTCCACAAACAACAATACATGTAATTTTTTTCTGTATACTTTATATTAATGAAAGGCGAAGATGGGTAACACCTTTACTAAAACAAGGAGGATGGAGACAATGTCGCTCTGCTTTTTTATATTTACAGATGTTAGGAAATATTTACTGTACTGGTTCCATGGTGGGTTTCCTAAAAAGTGTGCTTAGAACTAGGAAATCTCTTTGTATTTAATTGTCAGATATTAATCATATTAGAATGACTGTGTTGGGAGCTGAGATACAATATGCACAGTAATATAAGTCTTGTTTTGTTGTTTCTGGAACCATCTATTGTTTAAATGAACTTGTAAGAACTTTTTAGGAACTGGTTTTGTATCTTATGTATTTTAACAAATCTCATATACCAGATATTAGATTAAATGTTTTTATGCCTGCTTTTATGATTTTAATGTTTAAAATCGAATAAAGCTCGTTTTGATTGATTGATAGGCCCCACTAGAACATCTTTATTGTCAGCAGAAATGTTAATGCTAAAAGACACGCCCAGCCATCCTTGACCTAAGTCTCTTAACAGAGCATTAAAACCCCTCAACATGGAGAAGAACTGGAATGAAACTATTTAATATTTGCCCTTTAGGGATATACTAGCTAATCAGATGAAAGTTAAATCCAAGGATTTCCAATGACCTGCAGAGGCGAGATACTCATGGATCATCCTGAATTCATGTAGGTTTTGCCGCTGCATGACTCCTTCTCAATGGAACTGACAATCATGTTCATCAGGATTTTTTACCTGTAGTTGAATTCCACTTTAGCTACAAATCACCCACACCATTAGTGACTGCTAGCGCTGCAACTATAAAAGGAGAAACCAGCTAATCCTCATTTGGTTTAGTTTATGGAGCTGGTAATTAGGATGTTTAATAATTTCTTCATTAGACAGTGAGCAATATGATAATGAAATTTAATTATTATTGACATCAGCAATTGTGAATCTTTTGATTTGTTTCTTGGAGATGTAAACAACTATTCAACAGCTTTTTCTTTGATTAATATTTCATAGTTTCATTTGGAAGATCCAGATAAGCACCACATTGAGGAAATTGTTTGAAGTTGTCACTTAAGCTTGGAATAAGGATTTCAATTTCATAGGATTTAAACATATTGTTAACCCAGACTATTTGAAGGAATCACTGGAGACCCTGTTTAAAAGATCAGTCCGATCATCAAATCTGCATTCAGGTAAGGGACATAAAGCAGACTTTTAAGGCAAACTTTCATCTTTTAATTAATATACCCAATGTTAAGTCTAATTCCTCAATCTGCTAGAAGACAGCAGGCAATACCTGTCCAGGACTAAACGAGTATGTGATTAGCATATTGCTATGCAACAGGCTTTGGTCCGTAAAAGTCCTTCAACCCCAAATCCTTTCCCCATCTCTTTTGCAAATGGGTGCCACGTTAGGGCAAAAATCAAGGGGAGCAGGCACAACCCAATATGGCCCCTCTCCGTAGTGGCAAATTGGCAAGACATCAGAGACTGTTCAAGCACAATTCAGAAAATGCATTTAGTAGAACCTTTAGAATCAGTACAGTAGTACTACTCGCATACTACAAAATGCAATTCACAAACCTATGTGCGGAGACCTCTACCTCTACTACTTCTCTGTTTTATGTGCGGAGATCTCCACCCAAGGAGGTGTACGTTTAAGGTGTAATAACATCTATTCAGACTAACACATTGCCACCGCCTATAGGACTCTGGTCATATTTTTGGTTAAATATGCTAGAGGTTGCAAACAAGTCAACCTTGATACCTCTGTACTTATAGATTATTATTGCAAAAAGAACAATTGATGGACAGAATACAGAACAATGTCATACATTCACCCCAGTACAGAGATCTGGGCCTAAATCCTTTGTTTTTTTGCTCCCTAGGCCATTCCAGTTTGAACCCAGCCATATGCAAATCAGTCTTGATTTGCATATGACCAAGTCTAAACTGGGGTGGCATGGTGAGCAAAAGAATGATGGATTTAACCCAGATCTCTTGACTGGGGGTGAATGTTTTGATTTGTTCTGCATTCCATCCATCAATTGTATGTCTTTGTACTGCCGGTGTATTCAACTGTGTAGCCTTGGCCCGTGTCATGTATGTGCATGTAACTTGCATGATCGAGGTAACTATTAGCGGTTATACCACGTGTCTCTTGGACCTCTTTCAAATGCTCGCCGTTCTTTTTACCCAGCATTCCTCCCACCCCCTGCTACCTGCCATGGGCAACAATCTGAGGGATAGCCCCGGGCGCCAGAAGCTCTAGCTACGCCACTGCGTTTCTGTATTTTCTACTTCCACATTCAGAGCTGCCACAGGATCCGTTCCGGCAACCTGTGCCGGACAGATGCGTTTAGTGTTGGTGGAAACGGTGGGAGAGGAGATACAGTGGGTGGAGTTACTGGTAAGGTGCCATGAAAGGCGTAGCCCTTGGAATCTAGCAGTTACATCACTGGTCACCCCCAGACATAGTGCTAGGGAACTTGCAACTGCAGGTGGTTCGTGGTGGAGCAGCATATCGTCATATTAATGATACTCAACATAAGGGTGTCATCAGCAATGGTGTTCAGTGGTGCCACCAGGTACCTTTCTTGTCTCTAGAACGTCGATATTCCTGATGCTAAGGAATTGACCAGCTTTCCTCCATCATCTTCCTGTGCTTCTCTCAACCAAGCGAACATGCAGTCGCCCTGAATTGTATGCTGCGTTGAAGGTTTAAATGAGAGAAGAGAAAAATTTCTTTTAGGGCATTTTACGGTCTCTATACATTATTAATGTTGTTTGAGCAGAGGTAACCAATGACTCTCCATTCAGCCCAACTGGGATGCTTGCCTGCTTGTAGTATTTTTTTTTTTTGAGTCGTTGATGAGGTTCCGAAACTGTCAATTATTAAACATTGAATGCAACTGCTGGCAAGGGTTCTGGCAGTCTGGTGTCCAACGATCTTATGATGGACAAATGCTTTCATCCAGCATTCTGACAACTTTGGTATAGTCATCGGAATGATCACTGACAGGACTGCCATCAAAGAGGATTTTGTAGTGGTAGGATTGGCAGAGACAACAGTTTTGGCAGAAGTTCAGTCAGAAATGTTAAAGCACTAGATTTAGGCGGCAGCTACGGTTTTTCCCTTGTTCCTTAGTTTGCTTCTGTAAGGGATCCTTTGAGGAAGAAGCAAGTTCTTTCCTAGAGATAGGTTCCAAACATCATATAAATTTCTGAGGGTCCAATTCAGAGATGTGTTATTTCTGAGTCTCTACGGAGGCTTCTGTTGTAGGGGTGATCTTCACAGATTCATACCTTGAAAAGGTTGCATCCTTGGAGGGGGTACCAGCTCTTCCTGTCTATGATTGCCTTTGCTGAAAATGTCTGAAAGCTCTTGAGTGTTTAGGAGTGTTATGTAGGTGTAGGCTACACAGGCACTTATGAGTAGGGCTGGGCGAAGTCTGTGGAGTTCTGCTAAGCGGAACTCCATGGAGTCACAAAAAACTCTGCCACACTACGCGGAGTTTCACTCAGAAATCGTGCACGGAACCATGCGGTTATCAAGTGCGTTCTCGCATTCTAAATCTCACGTGAACGGCATCACGTGGTCTGCATGGGTGCAGCCAACTTGGTTTTTTGTCCTCTCTGTTATGGCGCTGGGCCTAAATCCTCATCTCTCTTTAACCTCTCTAATCCTCCTTCTTTAAAAACTGTCCCTAATTTTTATTTTTTATAATAGTGTGTGTCTTTGTGTTTGTGTATTTTACGTTTGTGGGGGGGGGAATCATGTTTTTTTGTGACTGACTTTATTTCCCCTTACTTCCTTATTTCTTTCTTCTTTCCTATCCTTTTTCTACCCACCCAGCACCATGGCAGAGGGACATCTTCCTTGCGGGTGGCGCTGCCGCCCTACTGTGAAGCCCCTGGCGATCTTTGAAGTAGAGGAGGCGGCAGCACTTTTTTTTTTTGCAGCCCCACATCCCCTCCATGCTGGCAGCAGGCCGAGTAGTGGATACAACCTGCGGGAGCATCGGCGGCGCAGGGGGATGGTGCACCAGTGCGTGTGGTGCACCAGCCAGTTGCGGCGCTCCGCCAAGCAGCCGACGCACCAATGGGCAAACATTCTGGACCGAACACAGGACCTGCTCGACCTGCTAGGCATTGAGATTCTGGGGCTCGTGAGTATTCAATATTTGTTGTGTTTATGTTCTACAATGCTAACATTTTATTTTGTCCGAATAGCTTGTTGCTTTCACTCAGGGGTAAGTTACGCTTAGTTTACGCTGACATATTATTGTGTGATGCAGTTTCTAGTTACCGCTAGGCAGGTGCTCGGCACTATTTAATCATATTTATTTGCATTCACTTTGGCTGATTAATTAAGAAGCCATTGCAGACTGTTCTCCTGTCACTATAGTAAATTAGCGAGTAGCGCATTCTCTCTGTGGATTTCATTATGTAGCTTATACAGTTCCAAGTTATTTATTTCACAGCGATGTGTAGAATGCATCTATGCATTGAAAAAAAATGGAGACTGAGTTGGTCCGTCAAGGGGGTTGAGAAATAGGAATAGAATCAAAGATCATTCACTGTAATGCATTAGTTCCAAATGTAGTTTTGTTAAGGAAATTTGGATTAGGGATTTCAGGATTAGTATGAGCAACTCAACAATAGTCAATAGACTTGAGTCAAAACTAGTAATACTATGGACAATCTGTTTTAGAAAATTACAATGTGATCGCATTTGCTTGTCATAAAAAAATTTGTGGAGATTATGAACAGAATCACAAATCTATTTTTTTTTTATCTTCTTAATTTCTTACATCGACACCCAAGGGCAAAAAGAGGGATGTTGTCGAGTGTACAGGAGAAGCTGGTCAGCCAGCGCCTACCACCAGCACTGCTGCTGAGGGCTCTGCTGACCCCAATAAGTTCTATCATCTATTATTTCCTTAATGTTGGGTTTTATGATTGTTGTATACTTGGGGTGGAATGAATCTTGGGGTATTGGAATGTTGGTTCTATCTATCGTGAAGATTGCAGGCCCAAGTAAGCTAGTATTATAAATAAAATTCACCATGTATGTTTGTTGAGAAGTCTTTCTTTTTTCCTACTCATGATCTAACACAGTTGAGTTCACGAGAAAGTGGCCATGGTCATCATGGAGCGCACGCCTGCACCCCATATAGTGTGCTGCTGTGTCATTCAATTACAACATACCAGCAGTTTCCCATGACAGTGCGGCATGGCTGGTAAAAAAGTAGGAGGTCCCACTCCCATAGCACTTGCCAACCAACACCATATGTCTTTCATTGACCATTATTCCACCCCTGGCTTGCCTAACTTTGTGAACCAATCAAAATCCCCAGAGTGATATTTTTGTTAGAAGATACAGCAGTGCTAACTGAACTGTAGTGCTGTATTGTAGTTGAATTTGTGACAGCGTTTCTGTCATCTATAATATGTATAATGTTTTATTCTAGCCACACAGAACACCAGTGATGCCGGCTCCAGTGCCGCTGCAGGAGAAGACGTGTCAGTTGGAGGGGGAGAAGCTGCAGCAGGGACAGGCACTGATAAGTCACAAATTTCTTGTAATTACTATACTCCCTAGCTAGTACCAGTGCGTCGTCATCAACATATGACGTAAAGTGAACCCCCCCTCCACCCAGCTTTACCAGCTGCAGAGGTGGTTGAGTTTTTAATCGCCTCTTCTATCTGCAACTCTGGAAAAGCACACATAATGAGCGTTGATGGCTTAAGGGAAACAAACAGTAGGTTAAAAGAAAGGAAATGGTACATGAGTGAAAGGGTGCATGGGTGGGTAAAGGGATGGACGATGGAAAAGTATGGTTTAAAGAAAGGATGGCTAATGTCAAATGGATGGATAATAGATTGGAAATTTTGGTGAAAGTCTGGATGAGAGAAAGTAAAGCTTAATCATGGTGGCTATGGGTGAATTAGAATGAAAGGATGAATGCATATTTGGATTGTTTGGATGAATAAGCAAGGCAGCTCTTCTCATGAGGAGCATGCTGCTCACCTGCTTTGCATATCTGGTTTATGTAGGGTTATTATCATTCAAAGCTATGGTTCTAAGTGGGGGATATTTTTTATTATTTGTTCTACTCCCTTGACTCGCTGTATTTGTTAAGTGAGCTAGATGTATCCCACCCATCAGTCATCATCCCATCTCACCGCCCATGGCATTTTTGCCACCTAAGACTGAAGTGCAGTATGGGTCAATTCGTGACTTCAGACTTCAGTTTTGGCTGTGCAATGTGCGTCTGCTTCAGTTAAAGCACCATTTACAATGTTTTCAATGCACTGCAAACCAAACACAGAAGGTGTGTAGTGTCCCTTCGCCCAATTAGTCACCTCTTAGTACTTCACTCCTTTATTTTTTCATACGTTCTTTCGTCCCAGCCTACCAAATGGGAAAATCCATTCTTGGCATGTCCCACATTTCATTTTATAATCATGTGAAGTGATTCCAGAATATATTCCATGGTTTCCCATAACCGATTTATTTTACACCTGTTTAGATTTTTCCCTTTCAACTTGTACAGTGACTGAATAAGCCAAAGATGTAGAATTGATGATCAGTATAGTAGCCCCTCTATTCAATATCAAAAAAGCTCTACCCTGTCTAATTCCTCTACCCTACCCCCTGCAATACAGTCAATCAAGTTTCCTTTCCTTGCTTCCTGCCCAGTGAATTAATTTGTTGGAAATATGTGGTGGGGGGAGAGGCCACAGAGTAAAGTGGAAGTAAGTGCATGATTTGATGTTAAGTTTGGCATATCTGATACACAGTGACGAATGCTCCAAATACAATCTATATAGCCTGTTCATTTGCCTTTAGGGCAGTCCAACAGATTCATTTTGCCCAATGTCTACTTACGGCAGACAGGATAATATGAATATCATACAGGAGATGTGTGGCATAGTATCTTCGTATTATTCATCTGCCTCTTTGGAGTCAGGGTAGAAAGAGAAATGCATTTGGCAAAGAGCAGGGCCATTGGAATTAAAATAGGTAATTGTCAACTGGAGCTGCCCTAACTGCAGACAGTAGCAAACTACGCGATGCGCAGGCTAGCAATGGGCATGGCTTCATTATTTTTTTTAGCACAACACACCAACTTGTACTCCATATAGTACATAATGCCGTACTCATTAATAAGAGGTAATTTAGTTTCAACTCAAACTGTCTGTTTATAGTCACTTGAAAAGCCCTTAGAAGAAAAAAATAATCACATCACTGTTTTTTTTAATCCGGTATTCTTCTGCCTTTTAATATTTTTCTGCCACACAGTTGGTGCTTTTTATGAAAGGCTTGTATCGGTAAAACATAAAATTGGTCTTGTGACTTTCCTAATCATAATCAAATCAAATTCCAATGGCCCTAGGGGACTAGCAATGTACTGCTACTGTGCCACACAGTAATTTAAAACAATTGCTTGCACAGAGCATTATTTACAATTTGTCTTTTTTGTTTTTCTCAATGTAGCTGCTCCTGCAGGTCCAGTTGGACCACCCACCAGGCAGGAGATATCGGCCTGTTTGCAGCGGCAGATACTGGAACGTATCCAGCAAGAGTACCAGCGGCTGGTGGTCCTGGTAGAGAAGGAGCAAACAAATGCACCTCAGCCAGGCCCCAGTGCAACCGGTCCCCCTCAGCCTCCAGGTCCTCCTATTGCCGGCGGCGCCGCTAGCAAACTGCTGCCACCCCCTACCACACTGACAACAGGGCTTTGCTGCTCCGCATCCTGCAGCGGCTGGACACCATCAAGGGCGGGCTCACCACGATGAGGCAGAGCCTGGACCAGCTCCGGACCGACATCCAGTATGCCCTCTTCTAGCTCTTTTTTTATTTTGTTTTGGTGGAAGGGACTTGTTGTTTGGTTGGGCTGGGTGGAGAGGGTGGTAAGGGAGTTGGGACTGGAGTGACTTTTTCCTTGAACATTTTGAGTTTTGATTGGGGAGAGGGGTGGACATGTTGTTTGGGTGGAGAGGGTGGGTTTCTTTGTAAATAAATAAAGGAGGGAACCATTTTATTCAATCTAAATTATGCCTGAAGTATTTTTTTTTTACTTTTACTTTGCTCTGCTGCCTTCAGCTAGTTTTACACAGCCTGTTTATGTGCTAGTACCTTAAGGAAGAGAGTAGCGCTTAGTTATAGAGATCTACTTCTCTAACTATCTCAACCATTAGGGGGAATGCTGCCATGATGACCTATATTGTCTACAGCAACCTAGATAATCAATAGTAGCAGTTAGTTACCTACTAAGTTAACTAGTTCAATTTCATCCATACTAGTTGTCTTACTTGTATATAGATGAAGCAATAACAGGGAAGGCATCACAACTTCACAAGCGAGGTCCCACTTCCAGTTCCACCCAGGTAAGCTCCAACTGTAGGATTAATCTGAATGATTGATTGATTATCCATCATAGGCAACTAAGTGGGAATAAAAAGACTGAGTTAGTGAGTTATATATTAATCAAAGATTTACAAAGAATTGATACCACCTGAGTACTACATGATGACACAACGAGAATGCTTGATTGTGCTAAAATACAAAAAATAGCAATGCTAGTAAGCTTTGGCTAATGGGGAGCTAGTAGTATTATTTGTGAAATCCTCGAGTTATAAAAAATGGACTCAAAGTCTGGAGTGGACAAGTTTAGGTTAGGCGCTTATGGTTACGCAACACAAGACCTGAATGATGATGCTGACGACTGATGTTCTTCATTCTATATCTAAAATATGGATCACTTTTCATGAGCGGGTAAGTAATGGGCCAGTGTGTGCTATTGCTTAGAAGATCCTGCAGTAAGTTGGTGTTGCTTTCATCACATCCGCCCAACCAAGTGTGTGATCCATTGATGGTGTAGATAAAGCCACACCTCAATAAATCACGCAGCCCAGAGGAAGAGGGCTAGTGGTTTGAAGAATGGATGGGAAGCAGGATTTGGGGAATGGTTTGACAAAGACAAACACTACACAAGGACACATTCATCTGGGCAATGAGCAGCAGCACATCATTCTCCATCGACCTGTTGTGGAAGGAAATAAAGGAATGAGTATGACAGAGTACAGATAAATGCATGGCAAACAGTCCTTCTGTTCCCCGAGACCCAAGTTATCAGATATCTAAATATTCTGTCCTCTAGGTTAGACAGTGAACTAACCCACTCACCCACCCAGTTCTCTAAATATGATTAAAAGAAAAATGATACTGTATTGCAAAATTAGGTGGTGCATCTGCATTCTCCTTAGGAATGTCCACTCTTTGGTGCCTGTCTGGACTGGTCCGGTAGGTAAGCAGGAGTGTGAGTGAGCTCAACTTTCGCCTTTCGTTTGTGCAGGACACTAGAAGAAGGTCTGAGGATTGTAAAAGAGAAACTGTATTTTAGAGTCCAGGAGAAGGACAGATGGAAGGTAAGCTCCATGAAGAGTGTATCAAGAAGATTCTGAGGCAGAGCAAAAAAACATGAGGGACTCAGAGTTTCACTTTTGCCACAAGTCCAACCCACACACATACACACACAGCAGCAGCATTTCACAAATGCACCTCTCTCTATTCCACATAGCTGAGTACTAGGCCTCAGACTCTTGGTTTACCTTTAAACTGAAGTCAATAACGTCTTGCATATAGCTGTTGATGAGGTAGTCCTGCAGCTCCTGCCCTGAGTTCTTCCATCCTCCTGTTGACTCCTGACTCTGTGTAATTCCATCCCAGACCAGTCATCATCATGCCCGAGCAAGATAGATGTGTAGTACATTGCTGTTTAAGAACAAGTAGAGAAACAGAATTGCGGTATTTTGCATAGGTTTTTGTTTGTTAACTAAAGTGACTATTCTGGTCCCTGAAGAACCAGAAAAAAAGGAGAGGACCCTGCAATTAAATCTGGCTAACTGTGAAAGGGCCGATCACCTCCAGGGAAACAAATGGTCACCCATCACTCAGGCCCCAAAACATTGCAAATCAATAATCAGCTCAAGAATTTCCCATATTACAGTTCAACACACCCTCCCTCACATTCAGCCTCCACATCAATCATCACTCACAGTCGCTCAATATAATCTGATCACTTAGTGGTGCAATGGTTACCTGTTCCAGTTCTAGAATGGTGATAGGTACACTATTTCCCCTTTAATGCAAGCAGCAGATTGTAATTTGGCATTCTTGACAAACGATTGTCTGGGGCAGCCATCCTAGTTGATGAAAGAAACCGAATGATCATAGTCGTGAACTATACAGGTTCATTCATTTTCACTAAGTTAGTTTGTGAAGGCCAATCAACTCCAGGGAAAAAATAAACACTCAGGCCCTAAACATTGCAAAACAATCATCTCAGGCAAGTTCCCACATTACAGTTCAACACCCTCCCACCACATTAATCATCACTCACACAATCAGTCAATCACCGTTGCAATAGTTGAAGTTACCTCTCCCAATCCAAACATGGGTAGTTTAGATATTAGGTATTCAATCATCTTTGATAGAGGCAACACATTGGAATTTGGTATTGGCAGGCAGTCATGTACATAATAAATAAACTTCTGGGGCAGACCTTCAAGTGCTAAGTGATGCAAAAAAAGATAGGCAACAGGCATGCGCGAGGGGCAGGCACTGTCCCCAATGTCATGAAGGAATTGTGGAGGCTTCTTCAATGAACACTGGTCCAACTGCAATCCGACAAAAATAATAATGGGGCACTGGCATACTTAGTCCGGGAAGTAGAGTTTGTCCTCAAACTCAGGTAGTTCACTCAGAAGTTGGTCAGCTAACACATTTGATTCAATTTAGGACCAATCACCCTCCTCCTCCTCCTCCACCTCCCCCTCCTCCTCCTCCTGTGCTGCTGTTTCAGGAATGGTGCAATTGTGGGGCATAAATGTTGGTTCATTTTGATCATAGTCAATCTCTCTACGTTTTGAGGAGAGAGACTGGTCCTTCTCACTGTAACAACCGCACCAGCTGCACTAAACACACCTTCAGCAGACACACTGGCGACAGGACAAGCCAGATACTTTATTGACAGCCTGCTGAGATCTGCCTTTGGCACATCTTCTCCTACCAATACATCAATGGATTTTGATCCACATATACCTCTTTTAGATCATCCAGATACTCCTAGAACATCCTGTGTATGGTCATTGGTGCTGCCATTTGCTCAACCTGTTTTGCCATTGCCTCTGCGCTAGACTTGAGCCCTGCCAATTGAAACAAATACAACGCAGGGGTTGGGTCCGGTCCTTCTGTTGCTGCCAGTGTTCTGGTTGATGGTGTTGTTGGCTGCGGCAATACAAGACTTCCCTCTCTGGAAGTTGAAGGCGGCACTCCAGAACTGCAGGGTGGCACTCAAAGTTCCAGCAGTTCTTCTTCTAAGTCTCCGGCTTGCTCTACAATCCACCTCTTGTATTTTAAAATATCCCCTTCAGAAAAAGGAATGAATGTGGGCAGAATTATTTTCTACCGTGGATCATGTGATGTGCTCTTTGGACTCTATAATGTCATGTTGCAGCTTGTATTACAAGCAAAGGATTAAGGCCTCAACCACAGCATGCGCTTCTGTGTTTTCATTCACACCGGCGGTGCAAACCTTTCAGACACCTTCTTTACCTGGTCCTGTAGGAGATGCAACAATGAGATAGCTTGCTAGCTTCCTGTGTGAAAACCTCAGAAGGGAGTAACATCTGTGTCAGGCATTTGACTAGGCCCCATTTGTCCACATCCATGGTCATAGCTTTCCCATCTGCATCTCCTCCTCTTTGAATGACAGTCATTGATCTGTTTTTGCTGCTCAAACAGATGCTGCAACATCTAAAAGGTTGCATTTCAACATGTTGGCACCTCCTGTATCAGGGTTTTAACTGGTGCTCTAATATTACGCTGAATAATCCGCAACTGCTTCCGGGCTTTAAAAGAATTGCTGAAATGAGTGCAGATTCTTCTGCAGTTGGTCAGTATGTTGCTGACTATGTCTTCTTTTTTGAGTTAGTCTTGCACAACCAGGATGATGCAATGGGCCAAACACAGGACCATGAAATAGCCGCCGTCTGACATGGCCTTGAATATGTTACTGCCATTGTCTGTGGCAACAAATCTAATTCTGACACCTCAGGGCCGCAACCACTCATACACCTTGCTGTTAAATTCCTCCAAAATGTTTACAGCTGTATGTGATTTCTCCATGGCAGAGATGGCCAATGTTATATGCCGCCGAACACTCTTAAAACTTTCTTCATAGCCAAGGCCTGAAGATATCTTTTGCTTTAAACCCGCTAAAGAGATCCAATGTGAAGTGATGCACATGTAATCAGTCACCTGACAACTGGTCCACCTGTCTGTCGTCAGGTGGATGGTGTGAACAACACTGTGCTGCAAAGCTTGTCCAACCAACTGCAGCACACTGTGAGGCACGGCTGGAACAGCAGCTCTGGCACAATAGGTCCTACTTGGTACCTTCCATTTCGGGGAGGTGGCTGCCACAGATTCCAAGAATCTCACTCCTTTCACAAAAGAAAAAGGGAGGAGGTCCATCGCTAACGTTTTTGCCAGATTTGCATTGTACAAACGTGCAGTTGGGTGGTTCTGTTCATAGGGCCCCTCCAGCCTGAACATGCCCGAAATAGTAGCCTGGATTTTCTTCTTTTCTCGGGGCACTGACACAGGCATCTTTCGAGAAGTAGATGGTGGTGGTAGACTCAATGTGCGTGATTGTGGGGAAGTCACTGTATGCTGTGGTGTCTCCATCTCACTCCAAATCTTGTGCCATTGTGAAGTTGCAGAGGTGGGTGAATCTGCTCGCGCACTGCTGGGGACATGTCGGCTTTGCGTGAAGATGTCACCCTCTTCTTCCTCCTCACCTTCCACTGTGATTGGACTTCTGTACCTGATGTTCCCTGGCTCTCTTCAGCACCACGTTCAGCAATATTTTTAAGGTGCTCCTCTGACTGTATTGTGGGTGTTTTTTCATATGGGTAATTTGACCTCCTGTACCATAATGTGTACCAGGCTTACCTCAATGAACACTCATGCAGCTAATGATGCATACTGCAATGTGCTCCCCCTCTTTGCTCACTGTAAAAAAGTCCCAAACTGGGGAGGAGTACTTTTTTACTGTGCCACTGCCAATGCCTGAAGAAGAACTGGAGGTAGGTGGACATGTCGTCGATTGCCTCTCTACTTCTTGTGAGGTAGGGGTTGGTGCAGGTCTCAGCTGGGGCTTTGCCAATATGGGAGGTGGTGGCTGTGCTACCTGTGCCACATCCCTTGGAGCAGGTTGAATTGCAATGTCAGACTCCTCTGTGTCACCTTTCACCATGACTACCTCATTGTCGTCATCTTCCTCATCATCATCATCCCCATCCATAAATCTAAGTTTTTCGGAATTTTTCTTTTCCCTTGCTTCTCCTGTCGTCTCCTGGACTCTGCCGGTGTCCACTTCATGCCCCTATCATCATCATCAGAAGTGGTGCTTGGAGAAGATAGTGAAGTAGTATCCATTCTTTTCCTTGCTGGAGATCTAGGAGCCAATTATTCTAAAAGAGGAGGTTCAACTTTTTGCTCGGAAGGAAGCTCAACCTCTTGTTCTGCTCCAACATCAGGCAAATGTATTATTGCTGGTTGGGGCTGTTGTCCACTTTGCTCTATTTCCTGAAATGATTGTGTACTACTTTGCGAAAGGGACAAACCCAATTCAACATCACTATTCGTCGGGATCAACATAATTGCACTGGCTGCCTCACTGACAGATATGGTCCTGGGCTTGAGTTGGGGGGGTGGTGCTGTTGATGCAGGAGTGCTGCTCTCAGCTTGCTCGCCGGAGGCCGATGCGGCAGGCACAACTTTGCTGAAAAAGGTTGTGGTCGGCACGCCAGTGGTGGGAATCTGTTTCTTCTCCTCCCCACTGGCCACTTTCTTGGCAGCACCTTTCTTTGGGGCCATCTTAAAGCTGTCAGTTGGCAGTGGCACTTAGCGTCACAAGCTGAAGAGATGCCAATGTTGCGTAGTCAGTCACGTTGTGCACAGGCCTTCTCTGTCTGGCAGTACTGTGGGTGAAGTCTCCTCTCTTGTGCACCTAAAAGCAAACAAGCAAGAAGAACATGAATGAAACATGGCATCGTTGCAGTTCAATTAGTAGTACAAACAAACAATATCATTTAGTGTGGTTACTTAAGTTATTTTAAATAATTAGCAAATGCAGTCTAACTATCCATTCGGAAAACTATACCAACATAAACTTTCATGGTGTACAGTACACTCAGGAAGGATCTGAAAGAGCAACAACAACATACAGAAGTAACTGTTGGCCTTATGTTCATCATGTTGGGATGTGACACTCTGAGAGGGGCAGGTGACAATGGAATAATCCTGAGACAATGAATGCTGTTGTGCAGTGCACCTATAGCAGACATGGGGTTGATGACTGATGATAGGAAAATGTAAATCAAAGATAAATAAAATGACAATACAATAAAAAAAAAAAAAAAAAAAATTACAAAAATCAAAATTATTTGTTCAATTAAATTAGTGAAATTATCCACAAGCATATAATTTATTAACTATCCATGCAAGCCTATGGCAAAGGGCCACACTGGCTGCACACACAAAATGGCTGCCAGCCAGTGCCACATGGTCATCAACAACAACAAGTGCCACATGGTCATCAACAACACTGAGCAAGAAGGCATGGTCACAACAAAGAAGACTGGAAGGCCTATGGCAAAGCACACTGGCTCCCTACACAACATGGCACCCACCCACATGGTCACAACAACAAGCAGGAGGCCTAGAAAACAAAGAGCACATGCAGGCCTATGACAAAGGTAAACTGGCTGTCTACACAAAATGGCCACCAGCCACATGGTCACAACAACAAGCAGGAGGTATGACCACAATAAAGAGCACATGCAGGCCTATGGCAAAAGCACACTGGCTGCCTACACAAAATAGCCACCAGCCACATGGTCACAACAACAAGCAAGAAGGCATGGGGAAGAAAGAGAAGACGGGCAGGCCTATGGCAAAAGCACACTGGCTGCATACACAAAATGGCCTCCAGCCACATGGTCACAACAACAAGCTGGACACCTGGAAAACAAAGAACACATGCAGGCCTATGGACACAAACTATACAAATGGCCCCTGGTGACATGGCATGGGGAACAAAGACAAATGGTGGCCTATGGCACACACACTCATACTGGCCAGACAAACGAGGCATGGTAACACAGAGAACACAGCATTAATTCAGCAATCCCAAAAATGAAAATGAACAGAGCAAAAAAGGTTTACAACAACAAACATCCTCTAAAGGCATTACCCCACCTATACACTGTTTGCAGGGAAAGAAAACGTGAAATACCACAAAAAAAACACATTTTGTATTTTAATCCAATGCCATCCATGCCCTAAATGATTTAGAAAAGAAAAATTACATGCAAAAAAAAACTAGGCCCCTACTGAAACTGCAGGCCTCCCACCACAATAAATTTAAAAAGTCAATTAAAAGTACAAATAAATCCAGGCACATGCCCCCAATCAAACAAACAACACCCTTATATACCAGTTTTTCAACTTACTTGTGAAATCTCAATACAAAGTCCTTAAATCAAATGCTATATATGCAGCAGACAAGTAGAGGGATCCTTCCAGCTCCAACTCCCAATGAAAAGTGACCGAGAGTGGGACAAAGCACTGGGAGGAGCCTGCTGAACAGGAACAGGAAGTTGTGGTAGCTGGGGCACTTCCTACCTGTTTGAGAAAAAAAGGTTTTTAAAAAAGGCTTCTCACACAAAAAAAGAACTCCAAAAGCCAGTTTGAGAAGAAAATCCACTCCAAAAGCCTCACAGTTCTATCTCCAGCAGAAAAGCTGCTCGACCGCTTCGTTTGTGATCGGCACTAGATTCGCGCCGTCACGGCCAGAAGCCATGCGAGTGAGCACAAAGACTTGCTGGAGCTTGCTAACAGTAGCAGAAGTCTCTTGTGCGCGTGCTTGCAAGCGGCCCGAGACTCTTGGCGCATGCGGTCGAGTGCCAAAACAAAACTCGGGTGCATGAACGGAAAATAAACTCTGCTTCGCGCCTGACAGGCAGAATTCATGATCTTTGCATTCCTCCGCGGAGCACCCGAATTCCGCGAGTAGAGCAGAGTTTAACGTCTGGGCTTACTTATTAGGATTCTTTACATAGCTTTTCATTAGGCCACCGATGCCACAAAGTCTAAGAAGTGATTTTTCTTTGCTTGGTTCTGCATTCTTCAGAAAAAGTCATTATTTGCTCAATGGCTCCATACATAAGCCCTATTGGGAAGAAGACTACAGCTGGGCAGGTGGATGATCCCAAAGGAATTGCTCTCAAACGGATCCTCACATAGGGTTAGCGGTACAAACCTGCAATCAATATCTCTTAAATAGCCTTATAGCCCTGAGCTAAAGGCGAGGGCCTTCAATAAGGGAGCAAGTCTCTAATGGCCAGTATAGCCCAGCTACAGTGGAGTTATAGGGCTATTAGGACATTCTGCCACTAGACGGCAGAATGTTCTAACAAATAAAACAAAGGCCTCAATGAGCCTCAGGGGATTTAAATCACCTTGGGCTCCGTGAGGCCTTTGTTCACAGCAAACATTGGAATGTTGGCGCTCTGGGATTTTACCAGCCATTAGAAGCCCACAGCACTCCATTGTCTTCAATGGATCTCCCAACATTCCAATGTTCTAATCAGTATTTAGCAAATTCACTTCTTTGGCTACAGTTTGGGCAGTTTACACTGATGTGACTATGCAAATAAACAAAACTTTGGGGCAAATTGCATGCTAACAACGTTTGATGTTATATACATAAAAAGGACTTTGAGCCTGACAAGTCTGAATGATTCAAGCATGTGATAAAGATGAAAATTTAAATCTAAAATGAATTAATGAAGTTGATAAATTGCCTTAGCTGTTAACGTGAAAACACACTGTAAAATTACATGTAGTCAAAAATGTGGGAAGCGCATCAGGCATCCATAATCACTGGTAGGTCGCTGTTATATTTTCCATTTAACAAACAGAAGCTTAAGAAATCTTTGAACCATGCACAACTGTGTTTGATAGCTCGACCTTAATGTGACTTGCTTAGAATCTTGATTTGATTTGTTACTTGTTAAGTGCTCGAATGCCGTGGCGTCTTGGCGCTGATTGAGGTACATGGTACTAGAGAGCTATAAATGAAACTGTTAGATCGTAGAGAATAACCAAGTTTTCAGCTCCTTCCTAAACATCAGAAGGTTAGGTTGGAGTCGAAGTATGGACGGCATCTGATTCCAAAGTTTGGCAGCAGAAAATGACAAAGTACGGCCCTCCCACCTTGCCTTACGGATTTTTGGAATACAGATAAGGCCCATCGTTGTGGATCTGAGCGTTCTGATGGGAGAGTACCTGGAGAACAGCTTCTGTATCTCCCCGGAGATTCCTCCGTAAAGGGCCTTATGCACCAAGCACAGGGACTTAAAATCGTCTCTTTGCTGGACTGGGAGCCAGCGTAAAGTCCTGATGGCATCCGAGGTGGGGCGACCCTTAGGGATGTTCAGGAGCAGTCTAGCTGCAGCATTCTGCAGGGACTGCAACTTCCTCCTCTGCGCCTTATCAATTCCCACAAAGAGCGCGTTGCAGTAATCTAACTTAGAAAGAAAGAGTGCCACTACAACGGTCTTTTGGAGTTCATGTGCAATGAAAGGAAAGATTTTCCTCAAAATCCTCATCATAACTTCAGAATGTTCTGGGTTTATAAAATGTATTATTTTCTTTAAGCTGCATATTCTTGATGCACCAAGCTTGAACTTCCTATCTATCTCGTGTTTATATAATACTGAATAGAGAATCGCATATTTTAACAAGACCTCTTAATTAATTGAAATATGGAAAGCTTTACCTAGCTAGAAATCCTCAAGCAAATGTTTCTGTCTTTAGTATAGTTTATTGTCATGCAGTGAAACATTGAATAAATGGTAGAATATACTCTGCATTAAACTCCCATGAGAACCAAGGTTAACACTTTCAGAAGCACAAATGTTTAGTGATGTTTGTTACATATTCAATAGTAGACTGTCGACTTCATATGTTTTCCGTAGGCAAAGACGAACGAAGTCTGCTCACCATCGAAAGATGTCATTCCATTGGAGTGGAGTAATCTAACCTGCAACAATGTATTCACATGTGTTCTTGTCTTTTATATTAGTGCATGTTTTCTAGTTAGTCAGGACAATCTGCTGTGGACTACTGCTGTAGAGATTCTGCTGACGGCTGCTGCTGTTACCTGCTACCTTTGGAGGGGACGCTCCCAGACTCCAACCTTCTTATTCCTATCTGTGACTATTGTAGCTACTGCTGCCCTATCACAAGTGAGTGTGCGGATAGCACCCAGGTAAATTAGTCTCCATGCCACATTTCTTAGATATATGCGTCAGCCATGGCCCGTGCAGATAAGAGCGGTGGGTCCGGGTTGAGGGGGGGGGGGGGGATTCGACAGACAACTACAAGGGAAATTTAAATAAATAATTTTCCCTTGTCGTCGCCTGTCAAAATCCCTCCCCCACCCGGCCCCACCGCTCTTACCTGCATGGCCCGCAGCTGATATATGTATATATGGAAATACACGACACCCACAGAATTCATTCTGGAATGTGCAAGACTTGCCCTAAAGAAAATTCTTTTGAGTTTCAGAGAACCATGGTCCTCCAAACACACGGAACTTCGATTGGGAGAACTTTTGTAGTAGCTGGGTTGTATGTATATAATTTAGAAATTAACTGAATACTACATGACAGGGACCCCTACCAAACACAAATTTCAGTGTGAAAATGCTACCAATACCAGGACATCACGCCATTATTGTGTGTGACAGTTACTTGAGAGGCAGGCATGGGCCCTTCTCAGCCTCTTTTTCTCCCTTGGTGTTATATATAGAGTGTGAGGTACTATTACGATACAGATACAAAAATATTGCTGTGATTGCTTAACACTGATTGATGTTAGCAGAACCTAATTGCGCAAAAGGGTGATGCGGCATTGATTAGTGATTTATCACTGATCAAGATTTCACTTGCGAGTGTGGGTTTGCTTGGATGATCGAAATACTGCAGTTTCTTATAGTGGAGCGAACAAGAATATTATATATGTTTTCTGTGTCATTTGACATTTTTTGGGAAGATTGTGCAAGCATGAAGAAACAGTAAAGGATTTGTGAAGTACTGCGATGAGTAAAGTCATATGTCATAGGGTTTGCACTGAGATTGGTTGGTTGGTGTGCTTTCGCACTAGGATTGGTTGGTGACGTCAAGGTGCCATGCTGAAATTGGTCAATGAATATCACACTGAGATTTGTTGACAACATTTTGGAAAATAATAGCTGTGACAGGTTTGGTTCATGGAAATTTGACATATCTGGAACAGAATAAAAATATTGACTTGAGGTTGCTTTGCCTTCCGACTTATTGCGATCATGGAATGTTTTAAAGAAATCAAGAATTTGGTGAAGGAAGATGTTACTATTGCCATACGGAAAGTTGAAGAGGCACCTCCTGAGGGTACAAATGCATACATTATGACAAGAAAATATTGATTACATGTTTTTTTACTTCGTCAATGGTGCAAGATCACAGACGAAGAGGGTCCATTGAGGTTCCCAAAATATGGCACTGTTGAAACTAGAATTCTTGACAATTTAAAAGGGAAATTGTATGAAACGAGACCACCCCCTAGACTTGCTCTATATGAAGCTCTGAATTTATGGGAGAAGGTTGCATGAGAAAAAGGGAACAACAAAATATCAGAAAAGGACAAAAAGAGAAGTGCATAATTCTGCAGATGCTCAATGGGATGAGGACAGCATAGATAGAGAAAAGCTGTGACTGAGGGAACCAGATTAAATCCAGCTATTGCAACCAAAATACAAGGAAAGGGAAATAAGAGGAAATTAATAGAGAAGGGTGAAGAAAAGAAATCGAAGTATGAGGAGACGGAAAGTGATTCAGGGGATGTTTTAGAAGAAATGCTAGCTGCAAGACACCCACCATATGCAACACTTACTGATCAAAGTGAATCTAGTAAGAGTAGTACAGCTGCTTTTTCCCCTGCAGAACAAAGTGACGTACAGATTGAAAGACTTATGCAGATACTTTAAATTGTTCCACCAGCTGTGGCTCAACCACAAGTTACAGTTTCTACTGTGACTAGAACACCCGTTGTACATAGTACAGCACAAACATCACCAGTAAATGTACACACACTACCTAGACCTATTACAAATGCCCCACAAAATGTTAATTTGATGGCAGAAGTTCAAAGAGCTGTGAGATGTATACCTGCAACAGGGATTATTCCAACTTCACAAAATTCGCAGATGTTGTGTGGCGACCACCTCAGACAGTACAAGCCCTCATAGATGGAGGACGGCTGGTTTTTCCAGCACTTGTGACCCCAGGAGAAATAAATTCTTCTGAGGATGGAATTTTCCACCCTGGTTTGAGGAAGCAGCAGGGACTAGAAAGACGGAAAGCACAGATTCACAAGTTAATTTGAATATTGAAAAAGAAAGACCTTTTTTAAACATTACCAAAGTGGAAGCGGAGGAAAATAAGAGGGTGTTTAGAATTAGAACATTTAGAAAAATATCAAAAGAAAGAAATAATTTACCTATTTAAATAAATTACTAGATGAGAAGCTATCACACATGATAAATTGACAGATTTAGCCCAGAAATATGAAATTGATCTTTCCCAAAATATTTTTTTGTAGAAAAGTTATAGGGTTCAATTGGATGATGTAGCAATTGAAAATGTGTGCAACAGGAATGCGTTTACGTATTATGGAATTGGTAAAATGCATTCGCAAATGGTGTGAGACTGAAAAATTGGAAATTAAGGGGGCAAAGAAACATAAAAGAAAAAGAGGGAAGCTGCAGCGACTGGAAAGAACGGCGAGGAAAATGAGGGAGAGACTACAGCATATCCCTTGAGCGAAATAGCAAGAGGGATGTATGTACACGTACCTTGGGGCAGAGATGATCTTGCAGCGTTTACTAACAATTTTCTAAAATTGCGAGACAAACCTGTACAGTGGTACTCACAAGTACAATGGTTTATAAAGATTTCAAAGGTGTTGTGGGCTGATTTGGATATGTTCTTTGATATTGTAGTGCCTGTTGTGCCTACTGATTTGTGGGCTGAGTGGAAGATTGCTGTACAAAGGTGACAAGAGGAACCAGTGAGGAACGCTAGTACTAATGCACCGTCTCCTCTAGTTATGGAGAAATATGAAGCAGTGATCTTTCCTGAAGGGCCGAGTGACACCAAAAGATTTGGACTGGGTCAAAATTAGCCAAACGACCTAGAAGCCAAAGGAATCAGTTCATGAATTTTATGAAAGATTGTTGAAGGTGTTTCAACAGCACTGTGGACGAGAATATCCTGGAAAAAAAAGATATGGGATTTTTTGTTTCACAGTTCGTTTTAGGGCTGAAATTAAAGATCAGTTTGCTTATAACACAGCATGACCTGCTGGCAGAACAAATCACTTGATAAAGTTATGAGATATGCAAAATACTGCAGTGATGAACTAGAGATAAAACAGAAAAAGATAAAAGAGAAATTTATGTTGGCACAGACAAGGTTAGCTCAGAAAGGTTTTCAGAATCCTTTTACAGAGAATCAAGAAGATATGCAAGGTCTTACTATTCCACAAGTTGGTTTCTAGGTTCTAGGAGGGTTTAACATGCCTCAGGGTAGAGGTATTCCAGTTAATACGGGTTTTGGAGTAGATGTTTCTGCTATAAAAAAAGGTTACTTCTTGTCCCATCTGTCACAGAGTCGTGCATTGGAAGAGGCAGTGTAGATATCCTGATAATGCTAGTGGAAATGCACTAACACAAAAGAAGTGCAGATGCAAAACATGCCTACACAACAGATGCAAATGCCTACGCAAGGACAAGTCCCAAGCATGCCAGTATCACCAGCTGAAATGATTCCCACAAAATATGGGAAATCTCAAATTCAATTTAAATCAAATGCCAAAAATGAATACGAACATGTTTCAAAATTCAATGGAACAATTTCCTAACCGAAACAGCAAGAGGGATGTATGTACACGTACCTTGGGGCAGAGATGATCTTGCAGCGTTTACTAACAATTTTCTAAAATTGCGAGACAAACCTGTACAGTGGTACTCACAAGTAGAATGGTTTATAAAGATTTCAAAGGTGTTGTGGGCTGATTTGGATACGTTCTTTGATATTGTTGTGCCTACTGATTTGTGGGCTGAGTGGAAGATTGCTGTACAATGGTGACAAGAGGAACCAGTGAGGAACGCTAGTACTAATGCACCGTCTCCTCTAGTTATGGAGAAATATGAAGCAGTGATCTTTCCTGAAGGGCTGAGTGACACCAAAAGATTTGGACTGGGTCAAAATTAGCCAAACGACCTAGAAGCCAAAGGAATCAGTTCATGAATTTTATGAAAGATTGTTGAAGGTGTTTCAACAGCACTGTGGACGAGAATATCCTGGAAAAAAGATATGGGATTTTTGTTTCACAGTTCGTTTTAGGGCTGAAATCAGAGATCAGTTCGCTTATAACACAAAGCATGATCTGCTGGCAGAACAAATCACTTGATAAAGTTATGAGATATGCAAAATACTGCAGTGATGAACTAGAGATAAAACAGAAAAAGATAAAAGAGAAATTTATGTTGGCACAGACAAGGTTAGCTCAGAAAGGTTTTCAGAAACCTTTTACAGAGAATCAAGAAGATATGCATGGTCTTACTATTCCACAAGTTGGTTTCTAGGTTCTAGGAGGGTTTAACATGCCTCAGGGTAGAGGTAGAGGTGTTCCAATTAATACGGGTTTTGGAGTAGATGTTTCTGCTATAAAAAAAGGTTACTTCTTGTCCCATCTGTCACAGAGTCGTGCATTGGAAGAGGCAGTGTAGATATCCTGATAATGCTAGTGGAAATGTACTAACACAAAAAGAAGTGCAGATGCAAAACATGCCTACACAACAGATGCAAATGCCTACGCAAGGACAAGTCCCAAGCATGCCAGTCTCACCAGCTGAAATGATTCCCACAAAATATGGGAAATCTCAAATTCAATTTAAATCAAATGCCAAAAATGAATACGAACATGTTTCAAAATTCAATGGAACAATTTCCTAACCCAAACCAAAATACTTTACAGTAGTATCCCTTTTTCGAAAATGGTGGTTCGGATTCTGATGTTTCTCAATAAGGGTGCCTGAGAGGGGAGGAAGACTGCGTACTTGGTGCAGTCTTAGAGGTAGACTAGAGTGGGCCATATGTAGTTGCTAAAGTGTATGGCCACCCTGTATCATTTCCTATTGATGCAGGTGCTACCAGATCGACTACTGGAACAGTGGAAGTTCCATATCTACCTCTTTTGGGGGAAAATATCCAAGTTGTAGGAGTGACAATTCAACAGTTTACCAATCCAATTTCAGAAAAGGTGCCTGTTAAAATTGGTTCATTTGAGGAAAAAACACACCAGTTTGTTGTTTGCGATCCCAGTCCTGTGAATTAGCTAGGAAGGGATTTGTTGTGTAAGTTAAATTGAATCATTTACTGCACACCGGATGGTGTAGCTTTTCAAACCCATGATGAGGATGTGGAATTTGAAATGATACGACAACAGGCAGCTACAGGAATGTTTACCCTAATGACAGTTTAATACCCGCTGATTTGAAAAACACAGTGAATACAGAAGTTTGGGATCTCATAAGAAAAGATATCCAGTGGCGTAGCAAGAGGGGTGGGGGGGCATCCACCCCAGGCATCATGGGTTTTGGGGGCTGCGGACAGCCCCTCTGCTCTTACACGAGTGTGCTGCGGGGGAAGCAAACACAGGAATCATCGCCAGCAATCCCTGCCCCCCTCGCTCTTCAGCGTGTGCGTCGCGGGGTGGCAAAGGCAGGGACCCCCTCGGGCGGCATAGTGCCTAGCTACGCCACTGAAGATATCAGACTAATTAAAGGTGTAGAACCTGTCCAGATTACAATAAAGGCAATTGCAGTATGTCCCAGAACACCACCGTACCATTTGACTCCTGAAACTAAAGCAGGAATAACACCTATGGTTGAGGACATGTTACAAAAAGGAATCTTGAGGGAACTTTTTGAAGTCCATGTAACTCTCCAATTATAGGTTCACAGAAGCCCAACGGAAAATACAGGATAGTGCAGGATCTTAGAAAGATTAATGAAATACTGGTCCCTTGTTGTCCCGTGGTACTGAATCCAGCCACAATACTGTTTCAGATTCCATTTACTGCAGAATGGCCTACAGTCACTGATTTGGGTCAGGCTTTCTTTTCTGTGCCTTTGCATGCAGGAAACCAGTTCCTCTTTTCCTTTGTGTTCCAGCAGAGTATTAGCATGGTGTTGTGCACCACAAGGGTATACGGAGTGCCTGTCGACCTTTAACCAGATTCTAAATAGAAATCTGGGGTCATTGCAAATTCTCTACAGATCAGTACTTGTACATTATATAGATGATCTGGTTGTAGCATCAGGAACACAAGAAGCTTGTAAACAAGATACCACTGCGCTATTTAATCATCTGGCTGAGAATGGACACAAAGTGTCTTCAGGAAAACTGCAGTACTGTCAAAAAGAAGTTCAATATCTGGGACACATAACTGAGAAAAGGAGTTAGAAAGGTGTCGCCAGAGAGAGTAGAAGCAATTCTTCAAATGAATCCACCTTGAACTCAAATGGAAGTCAGTATGTTCTTGTGAATGGTTTGCTACTGTAGGTGGTGGACAACAAACTTTTCCTTGGTGGCAAATCCTTTACTGAGCCGACACACAGAGATGTGTCTGATCGAAAACCATGGAACAATGACTATATGAAAGCCTTCCTAGAGCTGAAAGAGAAATTGTGTTGCACCCTAGCACTAGGAATGCCAGATTATACTAAAGAGTTTACTTTATTTTGCAGTGAGAGAGGTCTGCGCACTCTCAGTGCAGACTCAGATGCATGGTGAGGCCCGAAAACATGTGGGATATTTCTCTACCACCTTTGACCCTATTGCCACAGGTCTTCCCAGGCAGCCTTAAAGCGATTGCAGCGGTGAGCACAAGTCTAGAAAAGAGTGAGAATATAGTAATAGGATACCCTTTAACTGTTATGATCTCACACTCAGTGGAGCTTCTATTGACAAGAACAAAAACCCAATACATGAAAATCATTTGTCAAGTATGAACAGACCATATTGTCAGCGGACGTTGTTCTAAAAAGACGGCAGATCCTAAACCCATCAACTCTTTTGCCTGTAAATGATGTTGTTTATGATGAAATTGTACTTGATTGCCTAATGTCCCAGACGTATGTGCCAAGGTTGGATATTAAGGATTAACCCCTGATTGAGCCAATGTCCTTTTCATGAATGGCTCATATCTAAGAAACAATGAGGGCACATTGAGATGTCGTGTGAACCATAAATTATGTTGTGGAAGCTCCTTGGCTTCAAAGAGTTACCTCAGCACAAGTTACTGAATTGAGCATGCAGTTGTTTAACTGCTCACATGAGAGTGACTATATCTACAGATAGTATGGCTTTGCGGTTTTCCATGAGTTGTGGCAATTGTGGTCACAAAAAGTTTTTTTTTAACTTCCTCAGGTACTCCAATCAGAAATGGAATGCACATTAAAAATTTGTTGAAAGCCTTACACTTACCTGAAGAGAATGCAGTAGTTAAACGTGCAGCTCATCAAAGTGGTAATGGCTACATTGCCATGGGAAACAGATATGTTGATTCAGTTGAATGGTATTGTGCTTTGTTGGCCTGTATATTTAATGGAAATTTCACATACAAGTCTGAGGAAACTTCATTCACAATGTTAATGACAGTGACTGGTACTTGGGAGAAATTAAATAGGGGGCAGGAAAATGTTTCAGAACAGATTAAAGTAGGGTGTGAGAAAAATCCTAATGACATTTAGATGTCAGCTGATGGGAGACCTGTGCTGCCAGATAGCTTGTTGTTCCCAATGACACTGTTCTATCATGGATACTCACATTTAGGCAGGGACAATATGGTCATACTTTTTTTTTCCAGGACTGGTTTAATCATCCCAGATTTAGAATGCTAGCTGAAGAAGTTTGCCACAAATGTGTAATGTGTCAACAAATAAATGCAGGAAAGAAAACACACATTACACTGAGTTCAACAGAATACAAACAGATTTTATTGAGATGCCTGCTTACAATGGGCTGACATGTCCTGGTCATAGTATGTGTCTTCTCGAGATGGGTCAAAGTCTACCCAACCAGAAGAAATGACAGCCTCACTGTAGCAAAACTGTTATTGCAAGAATTGATCCCAAGGTATGGCATGCTTGTTTCTCTGGAATCAGATAGGGGGACCCATTTCAATAATGAGGCCCTGAAGATGATTTGCACAGCACTACAGATTGAGCAAAGATTACATTGCAGTTACAGGTCTAAAGATTCTAGTATAGACAACCAGGTCAAAGGAAACCATTAAGTTTTGATTAGCAAAAGATTGTGCTTCATCATCACTGAAATGGTCAGATGCAATGCCTTTGGCATTGATGAATACTCTGAGTATCCCAGACAGGAAGACTGGTCTACCATCTCATTAAATCCTGATGGGTAGGGCAATGAGGTTGCCTGCTGTACCTGCAAACGCACATTTGAAAATCACAGATGATACGATACTCGATTACTGCAAAGGTGTGGCTGGTGTGGTCCGTTCTGTCTCTTACCAGGTTACAGCTGCCATAAGAGATCCACATCAAGAACAGTGTCATGACCTCAATCCTGATGTCTGGGTTGTGATCAAGAAGCACGTTCGAAAGACCTGTTTGGAACCGAACTGGAATGGCCCCTTCCAAATTATCCTGGTGACCAATACTGCTGTTAAGTGCGCTGCAGTTCCAAATTGTGTCCATGCCTCTCACACCAAGAAAGTGAAAAATCCCAGAAGAGGCCATTGTGGTCTTTGATCCTGAATGAAGAGCATTGGTGACTTCACCACCACTTGAAAGACCACCAAGACCAGTGCTACTGTTACCACAGCAACAGCAAGAAGAAGAAAAGGGTGAAGATTTGCAAATCGAAAAACAAATCCAAGTACCTGATGTTACACAAAGTGTCATTGAAGTCTCTAACAAAACTGAAGCAAAGACTGATATTCAAAACGAAAATATACTGTATTAGTACAGCCAGAAGACCCGGGTGAAGGGAGAAACAGGCACTGGGATAAGGAAAGTCCCTGACAGAGCTGAATGCCAACAAAACTATGAACAAAAAAAGATTAAGAAGGAGTACATCAGTTGACCGAATACCAGTAACTACACCTATTGCTAACGGAAGTTGAAAAAGAAAAACAATAACTGACTGATGAACAAGAATTGTCCTGTTAGACCTTTATTATTTTAGTTTCATATTTTACAGAAGATCCACCTAGGCCCGAGTGTGCTGTTGAAAAGTAGGGATAACAATACAGAAGAACACGGAGTAGGGTTAAGGATTGTCTAATCAGAGATCTGAACTACTAAAAACAAATCATCTTGAAAAGCTACTTAAAGAATTCTACGCTGAACTGTTGAACCTAATTACACCTAGCCTAATTCAAGAGAAATGTGTTGCATTAGAATTAAGTGTAAATATATTATGTGCTCAATCTTATAATGTAATAATGATTACTATAGTACAAGTAGGATTTTATTTACCCCAGAAGTAGAGTCTAGATCAAAGAATATAACTAAACTACAAACATAAATGATGAGGATCAACTAAGAACTTCTTTTGTTAGTAACAAGAAAGATGAATACTCCATAAATGTTTACTCTAGACTAGTACAAGAATACACTCTGCTATTGATGCAAAAGATTGCTATGTGTGCGCACACTTACCGACATCTGCATCACAAGAAGTCACTTATTATCACATGCCATTATCATACGTCATATTTTGCTTTCACTTATTTATAGGCGAGAACATTTTGAATATTTTTATTCCAATTAGAATCTTACACTTTCAAGAGTACCTTTAATAGAAAGCCTTAATATATACCAGCAAGCAAAAGAAATGGACACAGCTTGGTATTACTTCTTTCCCCAAAGACAGTTTTAAGGCTTACAATAAAAATTTAACCTGCTTGATGATACCTTTAGAGAAGATTTACATAATGGCTTTAAAAGAGAGTTGCATAAATATAACACGTACTAAAGATAAACAAAGTGATGTTTTGAAAAATGATTGGAAGAAAGATGATGAATTTAGAAAGAAAATGGTTATCCCAAACTAAGGTTAGATAGTCAACACAGAGGGAACATTTGCATTTATAGAAGGGGAACACCGAAACGAACTAGACATGTAGGGATAAGTAGCTGTGAACACACATTTGAATTAACAGGAGGAGCATAGCAGATTTTACAAGGAGAAAAAAATGCAATTCCTGTAGTTTATTTTATTTGAGGACAAAATGCGTATTTCCTGTAACCTGCAGACTGGGGGAGTATTTGTTATTTAGGTGTATTAATTCCTAAAATGTAACATGTACCAATCATAGATGCACTAACAATGACACCAGCACACAGACACAAACGTAGCATAGAAACTGGAGCTGAATTAGTCGGAGATATAGTTGGTGCAATTATTCCACCTGTAGGTGTCATATGAAATGGTAAAAAGTTTAGAAAATGGTCAACTGTTGTTAACAATTTGGCGACAAGCACTTCTGGAGCTTTGCTAGTACTGAACATGGAGCTAATTGCTATAATGTCAATGGTTTTGCAGGATCGTCTAGCATTACAAATTTTACTGGCAGAAAAAGGTAGAGTTTGCAGAATGCTTAAATTAACCCATGTGCTGCTCCTATAAACCTGACAAAAGTAAGAAAATAGAAGGGTTTGCAAAGAACATTTCTGATCTAGAACCTGAGTTAGCGGAGTTAGAAACACTTAGGGCCTCATTACGATGTCGGTTGGAAGAGTTTCCGACCGACTCTGGTTCGGCGAGTCCGACTGACCGATTACAATGTTTACGAACACCGTTCTGTCGGACTCCCATTGACTTCAAGCCTATGTTTCGACCGACAACACAGGCTCCCATTGAAAAAATGGGTGGTTGCGGAATACCTTGCACCCTGTGGCGGGCACCCCATGGTGCCTGCCACACTGTGCATGTTTTTTTTTTTAAACTTCTTTTTATTAAACCAATGTCAGCATTTCAAAACTATTACATAATCATATATTGAGGTACATGTTTTCCCAGTGGCTTACACAATCTGTGGATCATAGACATGTTGTAGTAATCAAGGTGCCAGTGGAGTTCACCTGTAAGACTCGCTCTCTCCCCACCCCCACCCCACCTAGCCATTCAATACCCCCCCATACCCCCTATAGTCTGCCCACTGCTGCCAAACTTTCTCCCATTTCTTGGGGCATCCCCTGCTTTCATAAATTGTCTTTTCCGCCGCACAGCACCAGTCCATGTCTCTTTTCCATTGGGATACTTTCGGCGCCTGAATGGCCCCCATGCCCCCGCTACATTCCTCTTGGCTACCATTGCCGCCACCTGTAGCCAGATTTTTGGCTATGTGGGCCAGTTCTGTTCCCCAGAGACGCACAATATATGCCACCTTGACTCTAGGGAGACCTCCTGTTCTAGCACTTCCGACATTATCCGAACCACCTTCTTCCAGTAGTTCTGTATGATCGGGCCACACTGTGCATGGTTGTAAAGAGGGTCCCCTTGGGTACCCCCAAGGGCCCCAACCGGAGGCCTCCGGGTGAAGGGGGGCCTGCTACAGGCCCCCAAAGTCAGTTTCCGACAGCCGTTCCGTGTCGGACAGGCTGATTCGGAAAGGCTGTCTGAATCCAACATCGTAATATGTCAGTCGGAAACACCGTACATAGAGATGTACAATTTCGGCTCCGACCTACTTGGAGTCTCGGAATGCCGGTCCGAACTGAGTTGGAAAGCCCGAATGGTTAACTTCTATTGTAATCGGTCGGAAATGTTTCCGAGTCGGTCGGAAACATGGGTTCCGACACGGGTTAGGAAAATCTGAATGCCGTTTGGAGCCTTAGTGTCTTTGAAAACTTTGGAAAGGGAGTGTGTACATTTGGAAATTGGTTTACAAAAGCAGAAGGAGGAGGCATTTTAAAGGCTGTTTTTATGCCAGTAATAATCACAGGCCTTTGTCTACTATTTTTATATGCTTTATTCATGAGCTGTAAATATATTTTAGGCAGAAGAATGGAGCTGAATAACAGATACAAAAAAGAATTGGGATTAAATCATCTAACAAATAATGATTATATGAAGTCATTGAAATATCGAGATCAGAAAAGAAAAAGGCGAGACTCAACTGATGATGAAAGTGCTCTCTGAACGAACTCACATGTGAAAAGAAAATGGTGTGATGGTGAAGGGAACCATCAGATGGGGGAATTGATAAAGATGAAAATTTTAATCTAGAATTAACTAATAAAGCTGATAAATTATCTGCGGTAATAAAGTGAAAATACACTGTACAATGGCACATAGTCAAAAATTTGCAAAAAGCATCAAGCAGCCATTTTCGCTGGTAGGCCGCTGTTATATTTTCCCTTTAACAAAGTAGAAGCTTTAGAAATTGCTGAACCATGCAAAAATGTATTTGATAGCTTGACCTTAATGTGACCTCCTTAGGATCTTCGTCACAACTGCAGGATTTTCCATGTTTATCAAATAGATTATTTTCTTTAACCTACATGTTCTTGATGCTCAAAGCTTGAACTTCCTAACTCATGTTCATATAACACTGAATACATAATCACATTTTAACAATAATTCAACTACATGAAACACAGAAAGCATTATTGTAGGAAGCTGGTTCTGTATATACTATACCAAAGTAAGGTATAGTGTGCACAGAGTCCAGGGAGTCCCCAGAGGTATAGCAGAGGCTAAATTAGGTAAGTACTAACAGCTCTCTCTGTGGTAGTGTGGGTGAGTAGTTAGGCTTATCCAGAGGGTGTGATATGAAGATACGATAGGTTTGTGCCTTCTAAATGTCTGTAAAATCCTGGGGTAATGAATCCCGAAATCCGATGTACATTTTCAATAAGATATTCTGTATTTATTGCCAGAAATAAACCAAAGAAAAAGGAAGAACAGCCGACACGGGTTTCGCCCATGTGGCCGGTAAGCCATGGGCTTTTTCAAGGCTGGTTTAGGGAAGGACGGCATAATGATGTGGGGGACATATAAATACAGATAGAGTGGTCACATGTAGTTAAAAAATGAATCCAAAGTAAATATCAAGACATATTCAAAGGGTATGTGTTGGAAAGTGGATTATTGGTAGGGGTAAATGTAGGTCTGCCACTGGCAATAAGGCAACTAACACATGACAGGACTCAGCATAGATCATAGAAAATTATTCCCATGCTCAACCCTTGGTAGCTGGGCTGCGAGCAGGCAGGCTTAACTTCAAAGACAGGTATGTAAAGCATTTAAAAACACCAATTCAGAGAATAATTAAGACAATGCATAATAAAAATACAACACCAATTTATAACAATAGGAAATATTTTTATCTTTAAAATGACACCAAAACAACAAAACTCCAATGTAGGAAACCGGAGATATGAATTTTTAAAGATTTATCACTTTATAGCACTTAGAAACTTATAGCACCTTATTGGGATATCTGGTAGCGATAGACCGGTTCAAAGTCAAAGTTTCAGGCCGACCGCGATGGAGCCCTGAGCGGCTATCCCTCGCGGTAGGTCCCGGTCACAGTTTTTACCTTTGGACTTAGAAACTTTTCTGGAGCTTTTTCTCGTGGGGTCCCTCGATGCTCGGTGAGGGTTCGCCGGCCTCGGATTTCTTCTACTCCCGATCAAACTCTGGAAGTCGGACCTAAGGAGCTTTTAGCGGGACGAACCTGGATGGCTTGGCCGGCTCACGGTTGAAGGCAGGCGGCTTGGCTGACCAGGTTGAGTCGGTCCCCCTATGGAGCTTTTTTTCCAAAGTTGCTCCAAAGTTCTCCAAACTCCTGGAACTTCTTCCTGAAGTTCCCCAAAGGGTCCCAAAGTGTCTCAAACTCACTCCAAGGGTATGGAAGCTCCAAGATGGTCCTTGAAAGTTGAGGACTTCAGTTCCCACAATCCACTTGGACACAACCCTTACAAATCCACTGGTAGTTTTCCAGGTTGCGGATTCTTGGTGGTGATGATCCAAGCGAGCTCTGTTAACCAGTAGCTTGCAGGGAGTCCACTCTTTACTCTTTTTCACAGCAAGGTAGTCCACAGGGTTTTAGTTCCAGATGGTGCAGTCCACAGAGGGCAGGCCTTAGCAATTACACATCCAACTTCTCAGCATGGCACAACATCTTGCTTTCTTAAGTTTCAAGCAGCAGATCTGAGGGGCTCTGCCCTTCTCAGATACTTATTCCAAGTTCTCTGGGTCATGCAGGAGGTCACTCCTGACCAATGGGAGCAGGGCAAGCAGGGAGGTAAGAGCTGGCTAAACACACCCCTAGGATTGCTACTTTCCATAGACTCTCCCCCTTGCATCTGCTAATTTTTGCCTTAATCCTAGCTCTGGGTCAAAAGAGTAGAGTTGTAAATGACACTGAGGCCGTCCTCTTCCCTTTGAAGACCATGGTTTACGACTCCTCCCCCTGCTCTGGCATTCCTGTGTAGCAGCACACTGCCCTCCCAGCAGAGCTGGTTAACAACAGGGGCTCTTGATCACCTCTTCAAGGCAGCCTGGCTAATCCACTTAACTCTGACCAATCAGGACAGACCACTGGAAGGCTGAATCTGGACCTACAAACAAGAAAGTCTTATAACTTCTTGTCTGTGCATTTTAGGAGAAATTCAACAATATCATATTGTTGGATTTATCACTACCATTCTGGGAAGTCTTCGAATGGAAGTTCTATCATTCTCCTATCAGGAGTGATTAGTTAATAACTTCTTGCCATGTTAACCTATGTGGCATGGGATTTGCAATGGGAAAAATTACTTGGGCCATTTTCCAGCACCAGGACTCACAAAAACATATTTTATAAGTACATCGCATATATCTAAAGATCCCCCGCCCCATGGACCACCTAGGGGACATTTTAGGGGTTCTGAATCTGTAGAAATATTGCAGATCCTCCCTCCACAGTGCTCCTAGCATCAAAGTCGAATTTGGGCAGCACTTTATCACAATGTGGGGAATGAAATGTGAAATTTCACTTAACCCAGGACATATAAAACTCATTTTATAAGGGTCCACCTTATAAATACCTGACCCCCCACCCCTGGGACACATAGGGGAGACCCTGGGGGTTCCTAATATGCCTAAACATTGTAAGTTATCTATTTTAAGTGCCCCAAACACCAAAGTCGAGTTTGGGCACAATTTACTTTTTAAAAGCAGTCATGGAACCCAGGGCTGCTTTTAAACTGACCTCAGGCTTCAGCAGTGCACACATGCAAGTGCAGAAAAGGCTGCTGGCCTCTAAACTGCCATGCCCTACTATATACTAGGGACTGATAGGTAGTTTCAATCCCCCTGCCCTATTATGTACTAGGGTCTTATAGGGTAGATCATGCCAATCATAGGGGTACCCCAACCCATAGTGTACCCTAGTGTATGTAGGTGTTTTAACTGTATTCTAAATGTGTCTCTTTCAGCATAGCACTGGCCCTGGTTAGGAAGAGCCCAGGGTCAGTCAGAGTCAGTTACCACCAGTACCAGTCAGCAAAAAGTTGGGGGGTGCCCAGAGTGTAGGAGAGTAGGATCTGCCTCTTATGGTTACCCCCACTTTTTGCTGGTGTATCACGGTTTTCGACTTTAGTCTGGCTGGGGCCCTGCTATTCAGGACCCCAGCCTAGCTGCTTCCTCTCTAAATTGATTCTATGTACTTTAGGTACATCCCAGATTGGATTCTGGGGTGCCCTTATAAGTCCCTAGTATATGGTATACTATGTACCAAGGGCATAGACACCCCAGAGGCCCACCAGGGGCTGAAGCATGTATTGTGCCACCCCTGGAAGGCCCTCCAAAATGACACCACAGGTCTGCTACTGCAGCCTGGGTAAGGTGGTGCATGCACCCCTTACTGTGGTATAGGCTACCTATATCACTACCATTGCACACACATATAAACCTATAAGTCACTCCTATGGCAGGCCTTAACAATCCTGAAGGCAGAGTGCTTGGTTTTTACGTGAGAGGGTGCCCCTGCATGAGCAGAGCCCCTCTGCAGCGTTCGGAGTCAATCCTCTGGTGCTGTTTGTGGTGCAGCCTGACCATATACTCTTAAGTGCATTATAACCTCGCGTTAAATGCTAACTTTGGGATGGCTGCACGGAAACATGTCGTGTTTGGTGTCAAACATCTTGGAATACTACCCCCGCCAGTTCTGGCGGCGGGGGTAGCATTCCACCCTTCTAGAGGGAGAGACATGTACACACCGGCCTACCCGGTATTAACTTTACAGAGCCCTGGCATCACAAAATGGATGCCGCTGCCACAGACACGGGTCTGGCCTCCTGCTGCTGACCGAAACTCCGTCAGGGGAGGCCTGGACAATAGGTTTCCTGTCGAAGGGAGGTGTAACCACCTCCCCAGACAGGATAGTGTGTATTGGGGCTGGGCGGGAGCACTCTCTGGTGCTTTGAACTCCTGCACTGGGGGCACATTTGGTGTCCCTGTGCATAGTCCAGTTCAAACCGGTTGCAAGGGCTACCTGCCCCTGCTCTGGCGCGAAACTGGACAAAGGGAATGGGTGTAACCACCCTTCTTCCCTGACCCTCCCATAGGTGGGTCCCCAGAGTATGTCCAACCCCCTAACTTGGTATAAGTATGGGACCCCAGTCCTTAGGACTTTAGATTACCCTGGACGAAACTCTGAAGCCGAATCCTGGACCTTCGGCGCTCCACTTCAAGATTAGAGGACTGAAGAATCTCCCTTGGAGTCAAGGAGTGACTCCCCTGCTTGGCAGGCACCTAAGAAGCAATTGGCCGGTCTGCATCGCTGAAGCTCCCGCTGGACGCCGAAGTCTTTGCAACACCAGAGGTGTATTTCCAGACTTCCCCGAGACTGCCCGGAGACCCCAGCGAAGCTGAGGCACGTAGCTGTCATGGGTAATGTGGAACCGTGACCCCTGGACACCGAGAACTTTTGCAAGTGCATCGCCTTCCTGGTCTCCCACGAAGTTGTGCTTTGGGCTCCGAGTAGACCCCGCCTCCAGCACCGACTGCACCGAAGATCACTGGCCTCCACTCCACGAGTGTCCTGTGAGCCAGCTCCAAGTGCGTCCACTCGAGGCTCCTTCGCGGTCGCTAGTCCGTTGGCTAGTGGGCCCTCCCGAAGGCAACTCTTCTGCTTGGGCTTTCCTGGTTGCTCCAGACGTGCCCTGACTTACCCTCGCTGGGTGAGTCCCCCAGACCTTGCTGGTCTGCATCAATGTCCTTTCTTTGTTGCCACGTGACTTGCCGCTGCCAAGGCTTGTTGGGTCCAATCCGGTCGCTGACACCGCAGCAATCGACAGACGTTGTGGGATAGCTCGAATCCAGCTCCTGGTCGTCGTCGACGCCTCCTGGACCTCGTGGCTGAAGAGTCAAGACGACCGTCAACCTACCTGAAGCACCCGACATCGGTGGGCATCTGATCATCGCCTTCCTGGTCACTGGCTAGTGACCCAGGCTCTGTCCCCTCTGCTTTCAGGTCCTTCAGATCTTCGATCCACTCTTGGATCCACCCGGACACTTTCAACTTGGTCGCCAGCAGACTGCTGCAGCAGATCGCCATTGAAAACGACGACGAAACCCGACGCCAAAAGACACCTATGCACCCGGCTTCCCTGGGTGAGGTAACTCGAGTACTCCGGTGCTCCCGTGGGTATTGACTCTAGAACTGCCTAGTTCTAAAGGGGTTTGCTCCAAGTCCTCCTCTAAGTGCCCTTTCCTTTTAAAAATCCAACCGCGACTTCCCCATAGAAGTCAACGGTGGCTCGCGGCTGTGTTCTCACACTGCACGCGTCCCCCGTGGGTCCCCTGTGTCACTACCTTGGGTGGTTCCTTGGGGTCCAAGCACTTCTACAGGCTCTAGGCCTTGTGTCTAGCTCAGTCGTGGTTCTTATACCACTTTTTTGGTATATGGTTTGGTACGCCCCTAGGGCTCAAACGCGTATTTGTGCTATTACTGTTGATATTTGACTTGTAACTTATGTACTTCGAACTCTAGCCTCATAGAGAGACTAGAGGGGTGTGTTTAAGACTAAATACATATATTTTATATATATACCTGGTGTGGTCCTCTTTCATTTGGTCACTCAAGAGATTATAGACTGGTAAAACAAGCTGCTTTACATTCCTTCAAGACTTAGCCTGAAGGCTGCTCTCCATAGCTACCACTAGGATAGCTTTCAATAAAGGTTGTCTTTAACCTATCTCCATAAGGGGTTGTTTGGACTGGTGCAAGGTGCCCACTAGAACTAGTGGACAGCATATGCCAGGCCAACTTCTCACATTGGTGTGCAGCGTGTGGTATTCCAGCTTGCTATTGTTTACCAGATAATCTCAGTTGAATTGATCAACTGAAAACCACTAAGGGTACCTAAGGTACATATAAATTCAAGCTTAGAAATACAGTAAGTTCTACTGAACTTAGAGTTGTGTGTCAAGGGCCTAGCACACCCTTTCTGCAACTCAAGAGAGTTTAGTAGGCCACACTAGAGTAGGTAGTGCATACACCACACCTCACTAGTAATGTCTTCACTGCCAGGAACTAGTGGGCTCCTGCCATCCAAATATGACAACCTCCCATTCTTGGAATTGAGAGAGTTGTGCAAGATTAGGAAGCTGAAGACAGGCAAAAGTGCCAACACCCAACGTCTCATGGAGATGCTTCTGCTAGATGACCTCAGAAGACCTATAGGGTCTGCAAGGGTAGGCAGAGAGGGTGGGGCAGAAGATGAGGAAGGGACCAGGGGTGAAAATACCCAGGACCTGACCTCTGAAACTGGCCAGGAAGGTGACAATGACCTTGTCCTGGAAAATACAGCTCCTCCTGCAGATGAGGAGGATCAGAATGACCTCCCCTTTGTCCCAGCAGGAAGAGTTGTGTGTGTGCCTAGAAGGCCCAGATCTCCTTCTCAGGAGTCTAACCATTCTGACACCTCAGTAGGGACCTCTGTTTCCTCTCATAGGAGGGAAACCTCTCATGAGAGGAAGGACAGACTGCTCAAGTATGAGGAAGCTCAGTTGAGAATCAGAAAACAGCAGTTGGCTATAGATAGGGAGTCCCTAGAGCTTCATAGACAAAGAAGAAAGTTGGGACTAGAGTCCCATGGTGGCAGCAACTTCCCTAGTGGTAGGGAAAGGTCTTATGACCATAGAAACCTGAGCAAGATTGTCCCTCCCTACCAGAGTGGGGATGACATCCACAAATGGATTACTGCACTGGAGAGGGCCTGTAAAGTACAGAGGGTCCCTCAGGAGCAGTGGGCAGCAATCTTGTGGCTCTCCTTTGCAGACAAAGGTAGAGACAAGCTGCTCACTGTAAGAGAAGAGGATGCTGATGATTATCAAGTCCTGAAGAGTGCCCTAATAGATGGGTTTGGCCTAACCACTGAGCAATACAGGATAAAGTTCAGAGATACCCAAAAGGCACAGACACAGGACTGGGTGGACTTTGTAGATTGTGCTACCAAGGCTCTGGAAGGCTGGTTACTGGGCAGTAAGGTGTGTGACTTCAAAGGATTTTATAATTTAATCATGAGGGAGCAGATTCTTAATAACTGTCAGAATCAGTTGCTACATCAGTACCTGGTTGACTCTGATCTGACCTCTCCCCAAGAATTGGGAAAGAAGGCAGACAAATAGGTCAGAACCAGGGTGAAGCAGAAAATACAGAACCAAGGTGGTGACCAGAAGAAGCAAGATTCCAAAAACTCTGATAAGGGTGGGGAGCAGGGTAAAGACCAGAAGTCTTCACAAGGCCCCCAAAAATCTTCTTCAGGTGGGGATTCTCAATCTAATAAAGGAAAAGGCCAAAAGAAACCATGGTGCAAAGTCTGTAAGCAAAAGACTCACTGGACCAGTGATTGCACCAAGTCCAAAGACTCCACTCCAGCCACCATTGCCCCTAAGGCCACTGTTCCCCCTAGTCCAGCTACAAGTGGTGGTGGAAACACTCAGAATAAGGGTTTAGTAGGGTTGACCCTGGGTACTGAGATGGACTCTGGCCTAGTCAGAGTGCCAACTCAGGCTGTCCTAGTCTGTGATGGGGGCCTGGATATGTCCCCCTTTGTGAGTCCCAATAATTTGGGCAAATACAGACAGCAGCCTTTAATTAATGGAAGGGAGGCTTTGGCATTCAGGGACACAGGAGCAAGTGTCACCATGGTGACAAGATCTTGTGGATCCTGGGCAGATTATACTTGGTGAAATGTACCAAGTGACCAATGCTAGCAATGTCAGAACAGACCATTCTCTGGCAGTTGTTAACTTCTCCTGGGGAAGGGTAACTGGCCTTAAGTAGGTTGTGGTGAGTGCAGACCTACCAGTTGAATGCTTGCTTGGCAATGATCTTGAAACCTCAGCTTGGGCAGAGGTGGAGCTCAGGAAACATGCAGAAATGCTAGGGATCCCTGCACATGTCTTTGCTGTGACCAGGTCACAGGCAAAAATATCAAAAGCTGAACAGGCCCTGGATTCTGGAATAATGGACCAGGTGCCTCCCAAGAAAAGGAGCAGTAGGGTTAAGGCAGTGCCTTCCCCCTTGGCTCAGGAGGAAGATCAGACTTTTGAGGAAGCTGATCTCAGGCCTGAAGAAGGAACTGTCTCAGAGGAGCTTGAACCTGATCAGGTTGAGTTCTTGGGGACAGGGGGCCCTTCCAGGGCAGATCTGAGCCAGGAGCAGCTGAACTGCCCCTCTCTTGAACCCCTCAGACAGCAGGCTGCTGCTGAGGCGGCTGGGAATGCTAGTGGCACCCATAAGATATATTGGGATGATGAACTCCTGTACTCAGAGAGTAGAGACCCCAAGCCTGGAGCAGCCAGGAGGTTGGTTATACCTCTGAAGTTCAGGGGCTTCCTATTGACACTAGCCCATTATATTCCCTTAGCAGGTGACCTGGGCCAGAACAAGACTTGGGACAGAATTGTCCCTCACTTTCACTGGCCCCACATGTCTGAAGACACCAAGGAGTTTTGTCGCTCCTGTGTAACCTGCCAAGCCAGTGGGAAGGCAGGTGGCACCACAAAGGCCCCCCTGATACCACTACCTGTGGGGGGGTGTTCCCTTTGAGAGGGTGGGGATTGACATAGTTGGTCCCATGGATCCCCAAACAGCATCTGGGCACAGGTTTATCGTGGTGGTGGTGGACCATGCCACCAAGTACCCAGAGGCCATTCCCCTTAGGACCACTACAGCTCCTGTGGTGGCAAGGGCCCTCCTGGGAATTTTCTCAAGAGTGGGCTTTCCTAAGGAGGTAGTATCTGACAGAGTTGCAAACTTTATGTCCAGTTACTTGACTGCAATGTGGAAGGAGTGTGGAGTGACTTATAAGTTCACCACACCCTATCACCCACAATGCAATGGTTTAGTTGAGAGATTCAACAAAACCTTGAAGGGCATGATTAAAGGGCTCCCAGAAAAGCTTAGGCGAAGATGGGACATACTCTTGCCCTGCCTTTTATTTGCATACAGGGAGGTGCCTCAGAAGGGGGTTGGCTACAGCCCTTTTGAACTTTTGTTTGGCCATCCTGTTAGGGGTCCATTGTGTCTGGTGAAGAAAGGTTGGGAGTTACCTCTCAAACCCCTAAACAGGACATAGTGGACTATGTACTTGGTCTCCGCTCCCGGATGGCTGAGTATATGAAAAAGGCAACCAAAAACCTTGAGGCTAGCCAGGAATTACAGAAAGCCTGGCATGACCAAAGGCTGTGCTGACTGTTTACCAGCCAGGACAGAAAGTGTGGGTGCTGGAGCCAGTGGCCCCAGCAGCCCTCCAAGACAAGTGGAGTGGCCCCCATACAATTGTTGAACAGAAGGGAGAGGTTACCTATCTGGTAAACCTGGGAACTCCCAGGAGCCCCCACAGGGTGCTCCATGTCAACAGGCTGAAGCCATATGTGGACAGGGCTGACATGGGCTTGCTCATGGCAACTGATGAGGGCCAGGAGGAGGAGAGTGACCCTCTCCCTGACCTGCTCTCTCAGAACCCTGATGATGGGTCAGTGGATGGTGTAGCCTTGGCAGGCAGCCTCACTGCCCAGCAGCAAACTGATTGTAGACAGGTGCTCAATCAGTTCAGACACATGTTCTCTCTGACTCCAAGTCAGACCACCTGGTGCACTCATGAAGTGGACACTGGGGACAGTCTGCTTGTTAAAAGTAAGATTTACAGGCAACCTGACCAGGTCAGGGACTGTATCAGGACAGAAGTCCAGAAAATGTTGGAACTGGGTGTCATTGAGTCTTCAGATAGCCCTTGGGCTAGTCCAGTGGTCCTGGTGCCAAAACCTCACACAAAAGATGGAAAGAGAGAGATGAGGTTTTGTGTGGACTACAGAGGCCTCAATGCAGTCACTAGGACTGATGCCCATCCAATCCCCAGGGCAGATGAGCTAATAGACACTTTGGCCTCAGCCAAGTATCTAAGCACATTTGACCTAACAGCTGGCTACTGGCAGATCAGACTAGCTGATGATGCAAAGCCAAAAACTGCATTTTCTACCCCTGGTGGGCTTTACCAATTTGTGGTGATGCCCTTTGGTTTGAAAAATGCACCTGCCACTTTTCAGAGGCTGGTGAACACAGTCCTTACAGGTCTGGAAGCCTATAGTGCAGCATATCTAGATGATATTGCTGTCTTTAGCTCTACCTGGGAGGATCACCTGGTCCACCTCAGAAATGTTTTGGAGGCACTGCAGAAGGCAGGCCTAACTATCAAGGCCACCAAGTGCCAGATAGGGCAGAGTCAGGTTGTGTACCTGGGCCACCTTGTGGGTGGAGGCCAGGTTCAACCATTGCAGAGCAAGATCCAGACCATCATGGACTGGGCTGCTCCAATTACCCAGACTCAGGTGAGAGCCTTTTTAGGCCTGACTGGGTACTACAGAAGATTTGTCAAGGGGTATGGATCAATAGTGACACCCCTGAATGACTTAACCTCTAAGAAAATGCCCAAAAAGGTTCAGTGGACAGTTAGCTGTCAAAAGGTATTTGATGACCTGCAGCAGGCCATGTGCACTGCTCCCATTCTGCAAAGTCCTGATTACTCCAAAAAGTTCATTGTACAAACAGATGCAACTGAGTTGGGGGTATGAGCTGTACTGTCACAGTTGAATGATGAAGGTCAGGATCAGCCAGTAGCTTTTATTAGCAGAAGGCTGACCCCCAGAGAGAAACGTTGGTCAGCCATAGAGAGGGAGGCCTTTGCTGTGGTTTGGGCTCTGAAGAAGCTGAGGCCATACTTGTTTGGCACTCACTTCCTTGTTCAAACAGACCACAAGCCCCTCTTATGGCTAAGACAGATGAAGGGTGAAAACTCCAAACTTTTGAGGTGGTCCATTTCCCTACAGGGGATGGACTATACAGTGGAACATAGACCTGGGAGTAACCATGCCAATGCAGATGGACTCTCCAGATATTTCCACTTAGAACATGAAGACTTAACTGGTCAAGGTTAGTTTAATGTCCCTGCGTTTATGGGGGGGGGGGTTGTGTAGGAGAGTAGGATCTGCCTCTTATGGTTACCCCCACTTTTTGCTGGTGTATCACTGTTTTCGACTTTAGTCTGGCTGGAGCCCTGCTATTCAGGACCCCAGCCTAGCTGATTCCTCTCTAAATTGATTCTATGTACCTTAGGTACATCCCAGATTGGATTCTGGGGTGCCCTTATAAGTCCCTAGTATATGGTATACTATGTACCAAGGGCATAGACACCCCAGAGGCCTACCAGGGGCTGAAGCATGTATTGTGCCACTCCTGGAAGGCCCTCCAAAATGACACCACAGGTCTGCTACTGCAGCCTGGGTAAGGTGGTGCATGCACCCTTTACTGTGGTATAGGCTACCTATATCACTACCATTGCACACACATACAAACCTATAAATCACTCCTATGGCAGGCCTTAACAATCCTGAAGGCAGAGTGCTTGGTTTTTACGTGAGAGGGTGCCCCTGCATGAGCAGAGCCCCTCTGCAGCTTTCGGAGTCAATCCTCTGGTGCTGTTTGTGGTGCAGCCTGACCATATACTCTTAAGTGCATTATAACCTCGCGTTAAATGCTAACTTTGGGATGGCTGCACGGAAACATGTCGTGTTTGATGTCAAACATCTTGGAATACTACCCCCCCCGCCAGTTCTGGCGGCGGGGGTAGTATTCCACCCTTCTAGAGGGAGAGACATGTACACACCGGCCTACCCGGTATTAACTTTACAGAGCCCTGGCATCACAAAATGGATGCCGCTGCCACAGACACGGGTCTGGCCTCCTGCTGCTGACCGAAACTCCGGCAGGGGAGGCCTGGACAATAGGTTTCCTGTCGAAGGGAGGTGTAACCACGCCCCCCAGACAGGATAGTGTGTATTGGGGCTGGGCGGGAGCACTCTCTGGTGCTTTGAAGTCCTGCACTGGGGGCACATTTGGTGTCCCTTTGCATAGTCCAGTTCAAACCGGTTGCAGGGGCTACCTGCCCCTGCTCTGGCGCGAAACTGGACAAAGGGAATGGGTGTAACCACCCCTCTTCCCTGACCCTCCCATAGGTGGGTCACCAGAGTATGTCCAACCCCCTAACTTGGTATAAGTATGGGACACCAGTCCTTAGGACTTTAGATTACCCTGGCCGAAACTCTGAAGCCGAATCCTGGACCTTCGACGCTCTACTTCAAGATTAGAGGACTGAAGAATCTCCCTTGGCGTCAAGGAGTGACTCCCCTGCTTGGCAGGCACCTATGAAGCAATTGGCCAGTCTGCATCGCTGAAGCTCCCGCCGGACGCCGAAGTCTTTGCAACACCAGAGGTGGATTTCCAGACTTCCCCGAGGCTGCCCTGAGACCCCAGCAAAGCTGAGGCACGTAGCTGTCGTGGGAAACGTGGGTAACGTGGAACCGTGACCCCTGGACACCGAGAATTTTTGCAAGTGCATCGCCTTCCTGGTCTCCCACGAAGTTGTGCTCTGGGCTCCGAGTAGCCCCTGCCTCCAGCACCGACTGCACCGAAGATCACTGGCCTCCACTCCACGAGTGTCCTGTGAGCCAGCTCCAAGTGCGTCCACTCGAGGCTCCTTCGCGGTCGCTAGTCCGTTGGCTAGTGGGCCCTCCCAAAGGCAACTCTTCTTCTGCTTGGGCTTTCCTCGTTGCTCCAGACGTGCCCAGACTTACCCTCACTGGGTGAGTCCCCCAGACCTTGCTGGTCTGCATCAACGTCCTTTCTTTGTTTCCACGTGACTTGCCGTTGCCAAGGCTTGTTGGATCCAATCCGGTCGCCGACACCGCAGCAATTGACAGACATCGTGGGACAGGTCGAATCCAGCTCCTGGTCGTCGTCGACGCCTCCTGGACCTCGTGGCTGAAGAGTCAAGACGACCGTCAACCTACCTGAAGCACCCGACATCGGTGGGCATCTGCTCATCGCCTTCCTGGTCACTGGCTAGTGACCCAGACTCTGTCCCCTCTGCTTTCAGGTCCTTCAGATCTTCGATACACTCTTGGATCCACCCGGACACTTTCGACTTGGTCGCCAGCAGCCTGCTGCAGCAGATCGCCATTGAAAACGACGACGAAACCCGACGCCAAAAGACACCTATACACCCGGCTTCCCTGGGTGAGGTAACTCGAGTACTCCGGTGCTCCCGTGGGTATTGACTCTAGAACTGCCTAGTTCTAAAGGGGTTTGCTCCAAGTCCTCCTCTAAGTGCCCTTTCCTTTTAAAAATCCAACCGCGACTTTCCCCATAGAAGTCAACGGTGGCTCGCGGCTGTGTTCTCACACTGCACGCGTCCCCCGTGGGTCCGCTGTGTCACTACCTTGGGTGGTTCCTTGGGGTCCAAGCACTTCTACAGGCTCTAAGCCTTGTGTCTAGCTCAGTCGTGGTTCTTATATCACTTTTTTGGTATATGGTTTGGTACGCCCCTAGGGCTCAAACGTGTATTTGTGCTATTACTGTTGATGTTTGACTTGTAACTTATGTACTTCGAACTCTAGCCTCATAAAGAGACTAGAGGGGTGTGTTTAAGACTAAATACATATATTTTATATATATACCTGGTGTGGTCCTCTTTCATTTGGTCACTCAAGAGATTATAGACTGGTAAAACAAGCTGCTTTACATTCCTTCAAGACTTAGCCTGAAGGCTGCTCTCCATAGCTACCACTAGGATAGCTTTCAATAAAGGTTGTCTTTAACCTATCTCCATAAGGGGTTGTTTGGACTGGTGCAAGGTGCCCACTAGAACTAGTGGACAGCATATGCCAGGCCAACTTCTCACACAGGGCACAGGATGACTTTGCAACAGTATGCAATAATAGGGAAAGGTAAGACAAAAAGAGAAAAGCAAAAAGAGAACCAGGGTAGCAAGGTAGGGATAGGGTACATGTAAGGGAAAGGAACACCAAAATTGAACAGCCCAGTTAATTGCATCGGGGCTGAAGAAGGTCAGGGGTAACAAAATAGTGCAACAAGATATATAGAGAGAAATAATAAGCACATTTGTATATTCATACCATCTTAGACAACATAGAAAAACATAGCAACTAAAAAAGTCATGCAGGGTATGCACAAAACTTAGGAGTGGCATTCTTATAGAACAGTCTGAAGGAGAACAATACATTCATTTATCAAGAAAGCACCAATGGAATAAACATATGCCCAATATTTTACTGATTAGCTAGAATTAAACTTTGTGACAATGTGTGTCTTGTCAAAAGTTTGAATAGATCATATAGGCATGCAAAATAGGAACATTTACGTACCGGATAGTTTGGGAAATAAACTGTATGACATGAGAAATGCTGTGGGTCTGTGTTGGCAGACGAGGACTTAGCAAAAAATCTTGTAAGTCTATAATCAAAGAGTCTTGAAAGTCTATAATCAAAGAGTCTTGAAATTGAATAGCCAGCGAAAAAAAGTTTATAGATGAAAGACGAGACGTCTACTTTATTTAATGTAGATTGTTTTGTATGAAAATCCTTTGTGTTAAAAGTAAAATGTAGCAATAAACCAAAGTGTGCAAGGGGCTGTGGCTAAGGTGCATCATAATGTAAAAAACGTGTACCCAAGGTTTGGAAGAACCGTCAGAATTTGAACGTGAATTCGTAACCCTTGAGCTGACATAAGCGGCAGAATATTGTCAGCTAGAAAGTGCCTACCGATAATGAAACGGAGAGCATCGTGGTAGAAGGAAGCCGGAGGTGTATAATGGCTGAATAGGCAAGGTCGCAAAGGTGATGACATTTACCATGTGCAGGCATAAGCACCAGGTGAAGTGAAGGGTTGAAATTTACGATTATTGAAAGGCTTTGGTCGAGCACGAGGAACTCTTTGTGTGCTGGGTGAGGAAAATCTCTGCGGCCGGAAAGGTCAGGCTGCCTGATCCAGAAGGTCTAAATATAGATCAGAGACCCTAGTGAGCTATCGCCGCCTGGGGTCAGAGGGCGGTAATGTGATTGACAGCAACTTGCCGTAAACTGAATACTCATGGGGGCTACGGCGTGCAGCCTACGTTCATATGACAATGTCATGGAGCGTAATATACAAAAATCAATATTTACTTTCAGAAGGGAGTTCCCACCACTTGGGCAAATACTCGCACAGTCCCCGCCAGCTAGATCCAGGGGATCTCACCGGCCACACGATCAGCAGCAGAGGCTTAGGGCGCACCCGCACAGTCCCCGGCAGCCCCGCCAACTCCCAACCCGCTCCCGGCAACACAACACGCAGCAGCGTGGCTGGGAGCGTTTACCAGGAGAGCTGGTCTTGCGCTGAGGCCCGCACTTGGAGATCCTCCGACGGGAGCCCTTCTCCTTCGGTGGCGCTTCTCAGGGAGAACGGGACTTCCTTCCCGCACTTGAGCGCGGCTCCCCTTCGGCTCGGGTTGACGTCCTGCTGGGCGGCTCCCTCTGCGACAGCCACACGTCTCGGAGGGAATCCCGGTTGCCAGGCAACGCCTCGCAGCCGGGGAACTCAGCACAGCTTTCTTTTCTGGTAGTGACGATCTCGGGCCAGCGGCGGTGACGGGACACAAAGGCTTCCACAACTAGGTGCAGAAACACGCACACAGCGTCGCAGGGCAATCCTGGGTCTGAAGCACTTCGAAGCAATTATAATTTTCCCGAAGGTCACAAGCTGGGTGCAGACACGCACACAGCGGCGTAAAGACGTTCTTGGAAAGTTTTATATCCCTGAGTTTCTGCAACAGGAGGCCAGCTCTTCTCAGGCCCTTGGAGACTGTTTCTTCAGGACACAGCGCACAGCAAAGTCCTTTTCAAGCAGGGGGGACACAGCAAAGTCCCTTGTCCTCTCCTCAGCAGAACAGCAAACGGCAGGCCAGCCCCAGACACACAGCAAGGGCAGTACTCCTCAGTCTCTTCAGCTATCCTTGTTGGCAGCAGGTTCCTCTTGATCACGAAGTAGTCTAACTTACAGGGGTTTCAGCTCTCCTTTTTATACCCCTAAAGTCTTTGTTCTCTATGTGTCAGGGGTCCTGGACCCAGTCCAAACCAGTTCTGGGTGCACTCTGCCAGTGCACAACTTCTTCCCTTGTGAATGTGGGCCAGGGTCTTCAGACGCACCGCAGGAGGTGGAGCCAGCATTGTGGAAGGCAGGCACAGCCCTATTCAGGCCCAGGTTCTACTCCTCCCACCACTCCAAATGCAGATTGGTCTATTCAGCCTAGTGCTGACTCACCCAGACTGCTGGAGCCACCCCAGCCCCTGTCACTCTCAAGCCAGACAGTACATCCACAAACAAGCAGAGGCACACAGAAAGGTTGAACAAGAAAATAGCCACTTTCTAAAAGTGCTATTTTCAAACACAGAATTTAAAAACCATCTTTACTAAAAGATGTGTAATTAAATTCTGAGTTCAGGGATACCAGACTCCAATTTTCTATCTCACTCCTATGGGAAGATATGCAGGTAAACATGTTACACAGCATTCCCCATTCTGTCCTATGGGCAAGATAGCCTTTCAATAGTGAAAAAAGAAATTGGCAGTATTTCACTATCAGGACATGGTACACACACCAGTACATGTCCTACCTTTTACATACACTGCACCCTGCCCAGAGGGGTACCTTGGGCCTACCATAGGGGTGTCCTAAGTATAAGAGAAGGGAAGGGTAAGGCCTGACAAGTGGGTACACTGGCCAGGTCAAAATGGCAGTTAGCAAACTGCGCGCAGGCACTGCAGTGGCAGGCCTGAGACATCTCTTTGGGGCTACTCATGTGGGTGGCACAATCAGTGCTGCAGGCCCACTAGTAGCATTTGATTTACCAGCCCTGGCACATGTAGTGCACTTTACTAGGGACCTACTGTTAAACAAATATGCCAATCAGGGAGAACCAATCACAATATCAATTTATACAGGGAGCACTTGCACTTTGACATTGATCAGCAGTGGCAAAGTGCCCAAAGCATCTAAACCAGCAAAAGCGAAATCCAGCACAGCATCAAAAACACAGGAGGTAGAGGCAAAAAGTCAGGGGAAACCACGCCAAGGATGCCAGGTCTAACACGTGTCCCCTCCAGCTGAAAAGTGGGGAGAACTACCCACCCTCTTGGGAGTTCTCATCACTAAGGCGGAAAAATCTGGACAGAACATCAGCATTGGCGTGTTCTGTACCAGGGCGGTGTTCCACCGTAAAGTCCATTCCCTTTAGGGAGATGGACCACCTCAACAGTTTTGGGTTCTCACCCCTCATCTGCATTAACCATCTGAGGGGCCTGTGGTCTGTCTGAACCCGGAACTGAGTCCCAAACAAGTAAGGCCTTAGCTTCTTCAGTGCCCAGACCACAGCAAAAGCTTCCCATTCAATTGTACTCCACCTCTGTTCCCTGGGAAGTAGCCTCCTAATAATGAAAGCCACAGGTTGGTCTAAGCCCTCGTCGTTCACCTGTGAGAGTACTGCTCCCACACCATGCTCTGAAGCATCTGTCTGCACCACAAACTCTTTGGAGAAATCAGGCGCTTGAGCACGGGCGCCATGCACATGGCCGCTTTCAGGGCATCAAAAGGGGTCTGACAGGCATTGGTCCAGATGACTTTCTTGGGCTGCTTCCTTGAAGTCAGCTCTGTCAAGGGGGCAACAATGGTGCCATATCCCTTGACAAACCGTCTGTAATACCCGGTGAGACCTAAGAAGGCTCTCACCTCTGTCTGGGTCTTGGGGGATTCCCAAGCCAGAATGGTATCAATCTTGGCCTGTAGGGGCGCCACCTGGCCGCTCCCTACTTGGTGTCCCAAGTACACCACTGATCCCTGCCCTATCTGGCACTTACTGGCCTTGATAGTGAGACCTGCGCTTCGCAGAGCCTTCAACACTTCACAGAGGTGTTGCAGATGTTCCTCCCAAGTGGAGCTGAACACAGCAATGTCATCCAGGTAATTGGCGCTGAATTCCTCCAGCCCGGACAGTACCCGGTTGACCAGTCTCTGCAAGGTGGCAGGGGAGTTTTTCAATCCAAAGGGCATAACACGGAACTGGTAGTGCCCCTCAGGTGTTGAAAAGGCTGACCTCTCTTTGGCCCCTTCAGTTAAGGCAATCTGCCAGTACCCAGATGTTAAATCAAACGTACTGAGGTACCGGGCAGCGCCTAACCGATCCACGAGCTCATCAGCTCTGGGGATGGGGTGTGCGTCAGTCTTGGTGACCGCATTGAGCCCACGGTAGTCCACACAAAACCGAAGTTCTGGAGTGGCACCGGGTGCAGCAGCTTTTGGTACTAAGACAACTGGGCTAGCCCAGGGGCTGCTGGAGGGCTCAAATACCCCTAGTGCCAACATCTTGGAAACTTCTTCCTTGATGCTGGCCCTGACCTTGTCAGCTACTCTGTAAAAGTTCTGTTTCACAGGCAGACTGTCCCCAGTGTCCACATCATGGACGCACCAATTGGTGACTCATGGTGTCAGGGAGAAAAGGGAGGCGAACTGACCCAACACATGGCGACAGTCCCTCTGCTGTTCTGGGGTCAGGGTAGGCGAGAGGTTCACCCCATCCACTGACCCATCCTGCTCCTTTGCTGACAGGAGGTCAGGAAGAGGCTCACTCTCCTCTTCCATCCCATCATCTGTAGCAAGGAGCAGTCACATCAGACCTCTCAAAGTGTGGCTTGAGGCGGTTCACATGTAGGACCCTCAAAGGGTTCCTGGGAGACTGCAAGTCAACCAGATAGGTTACTTCACTCTTGCGCTCCACTACCTCATAAGGACCAGTCCACTTGTCCTGGAGCGCACAGGGCTCCACTGGTGCCATCACCCACACTTTTTGCCCAGGTTGAAATTCAACCAGAGTGGCATTCTGGTCATACCATCTTTCCATTTCTTCCTGGCTAGCTTCAAGGTTCGCCTGAGCGAGTTTCCTGAAGCGGCGAGTCTGGTTCCTGAAGGCCAGCACATAGCTGAACACATCCTGTGGGGTCTTACCAGGGGACTTCTCCCAACCCTCCTTCTCCAGACTCAGAGGTCCTCTCACAGGGTGACCGTACAGTAGTTCTAAGGGACTGAACCCTAAGGACTTCTGGGGTGCCTCCCTGTAGGCAAACAACAGGCATGGCAAAAAGACGTCCCACTTCCGTCACATGGGTTCTGCAAGACCCTTGATCATGCCTTTCAGGGTTCGGTTGAACCTCTCAACCAACCAATTCCCTTGAGAATGGTAAGGAGTGGGGAACTTGTAAATTACACCACATTCCTCCCACAAAGATGTCATGTACTTCGAAATGAAGTTGGTACCCCGGTCGGAGACCACCTCTCTGGGGAACCCCACATGGGAAAAGATCCCCATCAATGCACGGCCCACCACGGGGGCTGTGATTGTCCTGAGAGGGACAGCTTCCGGGTGGCATGATCCACCATGACCAAGATAAACTTGTTGCCTAAGGCTGTCTTGGGTTCCAGTGGCCCCACAAAGTCGATGCCCACCCGCTCAAAAAGGGTGCTCACCACAGGAAAGGGTTGGAGGGAAGCCTTACACTTCCCTCCACTCTTGCCACTTGCCTAGCAAGTCTGACAAGTCCTACAATGTGTACAGACGTGCTTCCTCATTTGGGGCCAGTAAAAGTGGGTGACAAGCCTCTGATAGGTCTTGTCGCACCCCAAATGTCCTGCGAGAGGCACGTCATGAGCCAGACCCAAGAGGAAGGTCCTGAAGCGCTCGGGTACCACCAGCACATGGGCTGCACCGGGCTCAGCGACCTTAGGCTCACTGTAGAGTAATCCATCTTCCCAGTAAATGAGTTGTGATCCGGACTGATCACCTGCTGCCTGGACTGCAGCCTGTTGCCGCATACCAACGAGAGAAGGGCATTCCATCTGCGCCTTGCAGAACTCCTCCCTGGAGGGACCTCCTTCCTGCTGCCAATGGGTCAGCTCAGGTAGGTCTCCCAGTTCGGCCACTTGTTCCCCTGTAGGTTCCAGGGCATCCCCCTCAGGCTCTGCCTCCTCCTGGACCGTGGGAACTTCGGGGGCTGGTTTCCTACGCCCCCTGCCCCTCCTCTTCCTGGCAGGCCCCTGGGCCACTGTTTCAGGCTCCAGGTCCTCTTGATTACCCCTACTGGCTGCCCTTGACCGAGTGGTCACACAGACCCACTCAGGCAGATCCAACATCTCCAAATGAGCCTGGCGTTCCACCTCCTTCCATGGGGAACTCTCCAGGTCATTTCCTAGCAGACAGTCTACAGGCATGGATGGACTAACAACGACCTTCAAGGAACCTGAGACCCTCCCCCATCTTACACAGGCGCACGGAGTTGTCTGCTGCAACTATAGGGTGAAGTGCATTGGGAATAACCTGCTCCTCAGACACCCATTGACACCTGACAGATGTCACACTGGCTCCTGTGTCTCTCAGAGCCTCCACCCTCCTCCCATTGATGGTCACCCACTGCCGGTATTTTTTAGTGTTCTCAGGCAGGTAGGACTCCTGGACCATCTCTCTGTCTCCTAAAGAGACAAGGGTCATCACTGCTTGCTCCTCCCCTTTACTGGAAACCAATTCCTCCCCCAACGCTACACTCACTAAACCGGGTGACGGAGCACCAGTGGGTGCTGGGGGTTTCTTGGGGCACTTAGGGGCAATGTGACCCACCTCCCTACATGAATAACATGTGGGTGGAGGTCGGTTGTCCTGTTTGCCCTTAGGGGGCCAGGACCTCTTAGGCTTGGGGTGCTGGGACTCCTTCTCCTGGGAACTATTTTGGGGCCCTTTAGAGAACTCCTTTTGGTTGCCCTTGTCCTCCCCCACCTTCTGCTGGGGACCCTGTCCACCTTTGGCTGTGGTACCCACAATGCCCTTGTGGACCCTGGTGCTAGCCGTCCTTAGCAAGCTCACTGGGGTCAGTTAACTTACTATCCAAAAGATGCTGGTGCAGCTCTGGAACACACAGACTACTCAAGTGCTCCCAACTAATTAAATGGCACAACCCCACATAATCAGTTACCTTGCTTCCCTTTATCCAACCTTCCAATGCACACATGTACAAACCCACACATTCAACCCAAGTACTTGAATCAAGCTTCCTGAAGTTCCTGAACTTCACTGTACTGTTCTGGGGTGAGCCCATACTTGAGGCATAAGGCCTCCTTCATATCGGCGTAGATCAGGGTACCCGCCCTCTCTAAGGGTGGTAAGACATCCCTCCCAGAAGCCTCAAAGTGTTTCCATAGGCCCGCCCCCCAGTGTTTCTCAGGGACTTCATTCATTCTTAGTGCCATCTCAATTGACGTGAACCACGCATAAACATCCTCACCCCTCTGGTAATTCTGCACTAAATCCTTAGATATGTACACCATACCCGCTTGCACTGGCTGTGCGCTGCCACCATTTGAACTGGACTCCACTTGTTTGGCCTTAATGTCCAGTTCCTTCATGCTCAACTCATGAGCCAAAAGCATTTTTCTTTCTTCTAAAGCGAGAGCGTGCTTGCTCTCCTCTGCTCTCTTTTCGCTCTCAAAGCGCAATTTCTTTTCCTCTATGGCACGAGCCTCTTTGTTCTCCTCCATTTTGGCCTTGAGCTTCATAATTTCCAGCTCGTGTTCTCTGATCCTTTGGTTCTCTTCCCGGTCCTCTGGGGAAAGACTTCCAGCGGAATGGACACTGCCAGCCCTGGAGGCTGCTCTTGGCCCAGGCAAAAGCTGTGACCTGAACCCATCCCCTTGTGCATCCTCATCCACTTCTGCATTAGCTGTCTCCTCAGCTTCTTTGGCCTCCCACCAGGCTTTTAAGGACTTCTGTAGCTCATCCTTCTTAGAGCTACTCCTCATGGGACATCCCATATCCTTGCAAAATTGCTTGAGTTGATCTACTTTGTAGGAATACAAATCCTCAATGCGAAACTCCAATTCTGTTTTCTCACTCGCTGCTTTACCATTCTGAGACATGATGCTTGGATGACTCAAGGGTCAGATCAAAAATAGAACCGGCGCTTCTCGGGGAGAACGGGACTTCCTTGCCGCACTTGAGCGCGGCTCCCCTTCGGCTCGGGTTGACGTCCTGGTGGGCGGCTCCCTCTGCGACAGCCACACGTGTCGGAGGGAATACCGGTTGCCAGGCAACGCCTCGCAGCCGGGGAACTCAGCACAGCTTTCTTTTCTGATAGTGACGATCTCGGGCCAGCGGCTGTGACGGGACACGAAGGCTTCCACAACTGGGTGCAGAAACATGCACACAGCGTCGCAGGGCAATCCTGGGTCTGAAGCACTTCGAAGCAATTATAATTTTCCCAAAGGTCACAAGCTGGGTGCAGACACACGCACACAGCGGCGTAAAGACATTCTTGGAAACTTTTATATCCCTGAGTTTCTGCAACAGGAGGCCAGCTCTTCTCAGGCCCTTGGAGACTGTTTCTTCAGGACACCGCACACAGCAAAGTCCTTTTCAAGCAGGGGGGACACAGCAAAGTCCCTTGTCTTCTCCTCAGCAGAACAGCAAACTGCAGGCCAGCCCCAGACACACAGCAAGGGCAGTACTCCTCAGTCTCTTCAGCTATCCTTGTTGGCAGCAGGTTCCTCTTGATCACAAAGTAGTCTAACTTACAGGAGTTTCAGCTCTCATTTTTATACCCCTAGAGTCTTTGTTCTCTATGTGTCAGGGGTCCTGGACCCAGTCCAAACCAGTTCTGGGTGCACTCTGCCAGTGCACAACTACTTCCTTTGTGAATGTGGGCCAGGGTCTTCAGACGCACCGCAGGAGGTGGAGCCAGCATTGTGGAAGGCAGGCACAGCCGTATTCAGGCCCAGGTGCTACTCCTCCCATCACTCCAAATGCAGATCAGTCTAGTGCTGACTCACCCAGACTCCTGGAGCCACCCCAGCCCCCGTCACTCTCAAGCCAGACAGTCAATCCACAAACAGGCAGAGGCACACAGAAAGGTTGAACAAGAAAATAGCCACTTTCTAAAAGTGCTATTTTCAAACACAGAATTTAAAAACCATCTTTACTAAAAGATGTGTTATTAAATTCTGAGTTCAGGGATACCAGACTCCAATTTTCTATCTCACTCCTATGGGAAGATATGCAGGTAAACATGTTACACAACATTCCCCATTCTGTCCTATGGGCAAGATAGCCTTTCAATAGTGAAAAACGAAATTGGCAGTATTTCACTATCAGGACATGGTACACACACCAGTACATGTCCTACCTTTTACATACACTGCACCCTGCCCAGGGGGTTACCTTGGGCCTACCATAGGGGTGTCCTATGTGTAAGAGATGGGAAGGGTAAGGCCTGGCAAGTGGGTACACTGGCAAGGTCAAAATGGCAGTTAGCAAACTGCGCGCAGGCACTGCGGTGCAGGCCTGAGACATCTCTTTGGGGCTACTCATGTGGGTGGCATTTGATTTACCAGCCCTGGCACATGTAGTGCACTTTACTAGGGACCTACTGGTAAACAAATATGCCAATCAGGGAGAACCAATCACAATATTAATTTATACAAGGAGCACTTGCACTTTGACACTGATCAGCAGTGGCAAAGTGCCCAAAGCATCTAAACCAGCAAAAGCGAAATCCAGCACAGCATCAAAAACACAGGAGGTAGAGGCAAAAAGTCAGGGGAAACCACGCCAAGGATGCCAGGTCTAATAGTGTGCAAGGGAACAGGAGAAGAAAGAGAACATCAAATCTAAGAAGCTAATGCTAAAGCGCGGTACCAAATTAAGAAATAAAAGTAATCTATGATAAATATCTCCGGTTTCTTGAAGGCCTATCAGTGTAGGCAGGAAAGAAGCTGCATCAAGTGACCGGCAGTGCTGAATAACGTGCGCATACTTAACCTGCCAATGTAGAGCGAATATCTGAAAATGTCCAAATGTGGCGAGGAAACATGCTCTGTAATGAGAAGAGGGGTAGGAGGGATGTACCGAAGGAGATAGTACCCAGCAGGTAAGATGACTGGAGGGAAAACAGTGAGAGAGATTTCCAAATAGAGCATGGCATCAAGTTCTGTAAGAAGGAAGGAATGGGAAGGTGGTGCAGGATGTGCTAATATCTAGTCGGGTAAAACGATACGACTAGAGGGAAAGTAGTGAGATAACTTTCTAGAAAGGGTGATCTATGTGCAAAGGAAATCCAGAGAGTGGACAAAAAATATTGTGTGTGGAATATAATTGAGGTATGGGCAGGTAATCTCATATACGCTAAGATAATGCATGGGTAAGAAGCTGGTCATTCATACAGCCAAAGGTCCATTTCTGTATCTCTATTCAGTCCCTTGTTCACAGTGTCCACACGTAGGATATATTCACTCTCTTTTAGTCTCATGCATAGTTCGGGGTCCCCCCCGGATTGCGGTTTGATGTATTCTAGTCCAAAGAACTTGAATAATTTATGATGAGGATGGTGTTCCTGAAAATGTTCCATCAATGAGGGTCTTATTTCGGGTTTGTAAATGTTCCGGTAGCGTTCCAGGATTCTGGTTTTGAGAGGTCTGATGGTACTTCCCACATATAGTTTGTTGCACGGGCAGAATATAATGTAGATCATGTAATTGGAATTTATCCAGTCTCCGATTTTGATTGTGTATTGTCTTGTTGGAGAAAATTCTGTTTGTTTGTTTATGCCGAGTTTGCCGGCATTGCAGTTGTGACAGATATAGAATCAATGTGGTTTGGTCAAGAAGTTTGGTTTAGTCTTATTTCTTTTGTCAATGTATTCTGATCTACATAGGGTTTGTCTGAGGTTCTTCGCTCTCCTGAAACCCATTTGAGAAAAGTCTTGGATCTGATCCTTAATTGATATATTATTGGACAGGAGATACCAGGTTTTAAGGATTTTACGAATGTGGAAAAGCCCTTTATGGAAATCAGTTAAGAATCCGATTGTGTAGATGTGGTAGAGGCAAGATGGCGTCTGAGTAGCTGCCGCTGATGCAGCTCCGCCGATCCGGCCCTAAAATGAATCCGAAAAACCCTGTTTCTATACTCTAAACACCTAAAAATTACTTCCAAAAACTTATCTGATTCATGGAGCAAGTCGAGTACCTGCAGATTTCGATTCCGATCCGGACGTCCGCTGGGCAAAAAGAACGAGCTGTGGTAGAAGCGCGCTGATGCATCTCCCTTGGTCCACGTCTCTCTCAACACGCTCCGCTCCTACATCCTTGGTTGTGGTTGCCCTGCGGCGGGATTCTAGCACAGCGTGCTCCTTGGGGGGTTTTTCCGCGATCCACAGAATCCTGCCGAGCGCGAGAGAAGGGGCACTGACACGCAGGAGTCGCGGTGCTTTCCGGACGACATTTGGGACGCCGAAGATGCACTGTATCCAACCTACTGAAACAAGTAAGGATGGCAGGGCGGGGAGCGAGAGCAAATAAAATTAAAAGTGTACAACTGACAGGCCCATCGGGGAGTGAACTTTTACAGCCTAACTCCGTAGTAGGTGAAAATCGTCAGAAACGCCCTGAAACACGTGGAGCCAAAAACAGAGAGCAAAGTGAAAAACTCAATTCTATAGAAAAGAGCGAGCGGACAATTAAACAGAAAAAAACAAGTAAAAAACACTAAAGGTGTAGATAATGGTCAGTCTACCCAAAATGCTCATGGTGGACAACCACTTATCTCCAACATATTCGCTCCGATAGATGGGAATACACATAGCGTGATGGTGGGAGAAGTGGCTGATACAGATGGTCCGGCGGACCGGACAGGTTCCATAAAGGCTGCGCTTTCCTCTGAAAACGCAATGGAGATTAAAACACCATTCTTTCAGTCTAGTCCAGCTACCAGTCTGGGGATAGCTCAGGAAGATGATGGGTATAAACTTCCATTACCTTGCCCCATCGTCGACTTACAGAGCCCACAAACTCCCAATAACACTGTAGCGGAGAAAGGCGATAAGATTGAGACAGATATGGTGACTCTCAGTGGGATGGATAAGGAAAAGAACCTCGCTCTCCCGCCTCACACGCCAGATAATATGGACAAATTTTATTCGCTCACGGGTGAGTCTGAAATGTCGGATGGAAGTATATCCGGCGCGAGTGAAGGAGGAAGCCAAAATTTGGACAGCAGCACAGACTCAGAGTTATTCGTGAGACCTTCTGCACAAAAAAGAATGCTGAGAAAGAAATCTAGTCTACATAAGAAATCTGAGACTCCTGATCAGGGTAGCACGATGGATCTTAGATGGGACTATTCTGCTTCTCAATTGTCAACTCTGACAGAACCAACGATGTGTTCAAGAGAGAGCCATACACCCACAGGAGGTACCTTAGATGGGGTGGCTGATTCTAAAGGCGAACCTACTTTATCAGAAGTGTTGCAATCCATAAAGAACTTTCAAGAGGAGGTCAAGATAGACAGCCGAAGGTCACGCCTCGCCACGCAAAAGCTTCAGGGCACCATCAGGAAAGTGGGCAAGACATGTGCTGAGATCGCAGATAGAATGGCCTCAGTAGAAGTATGTAGTGAAAACCTCGAGAAAGATATCGTAACCCTGAAAACACAAGGCGAGGAACACGATGGTATAGTTAAGGACCTCATGCTCAAAGTCGAGGAGCAAGAAAACAGACTACGCCGTAATAATTTACGTGTTTTTGGTATTCCGGAGGGAGCCGAGGGGAACGACCCTAAGACTTTTATGATTACACTCTTTAAAGGAGCTTTCCCGGATTTACACTCATGGGACTGGGAAAAGGAAATACAACGGGCTCATCGCTTCCCACTAACACTATCTAAACGATCTACCGCCTCCTCGCAATACCCCGAGCTATGCTAATCTATTTTGGCAATTTTCTCTTGCGACAACTGCTTTATGACCTGGCAAGGCCCACAAATAAGAAAGAATTTAATGGTATTACTTTACTCGACCTGATTTCGCCCATGCAACTGTAGAGCGCAGATGGAGGTTGAGACAACTCTTTGCGCCATTTCAACAACTGGGCGTAACAGTTTATTTACAGAATCCTGCTCGTCTAAAGGTTATATTCAAGGGAGCCACACGCAGTTTTGCTTCTGAAATCCAGGCCCAAGCGTATCTGCGAGAAATTTCAGCTCACAAATAAGATAAAGTTGGTGACTTAAGAATAATCTCTGAATATAACTACGTGAAGCTGATATTGGCTATACTTCTTGATTGACTTTATTTTTTTTAATTTTTATCTTTCATATTTTCCTTAAGGAGACATAGTAACATTAATTTTCTCTTTTTCCGCTTGATTGATTAATGAATAGAGCGAAGGTCTCTAAATCAGAAGGTAACAAAATTAGGCTTATCGCTGTGAATTGAACAGGGTGGAACTTTAGAATGATAGTGAAGGTAGAGGGATTGGACCGGGGAGGGGCACGGGGTCATGACTGCTCGGATGCCATCATCCTGGCTCACTCTGCGCCAGGTAACCTCAGTAGTAGGTGGCGGGAGGGCGGTGGGTTCTGAGGGCGGGCAGTTTAGGGGGAAGGGTGGGGAGGGGGGAAGGGGTTGGAACTCTGGGGGCTGGTTTTAAGTTGTCTGGTTTTATTATGGCTGAAATTTTTTTATCATTAATTAATAAATTGCGTATAGCAACAATTAATATTTGTGGTCTTAACGACATTAAAAAGCGGCGGAATACTGCGGTGAGGCTACGATTGTTAAAAGCTGATATAATATGTATGCAGGAAACACACATTGAAAGAGCACAGATATATTTGTTGGAAACGCTTGGATATACATTGGTGGGGGCCACAACCCAAAATTCAAAGACACGGGGGGTAGCAATATTGACAGCTAATCGCTCTATTCAATTCACTCGAACAATAGCTGATCAGAATGGGTGGTGGGTAATCACAGAATGCTGCAGGGACAATGGGGATCCAATCACAATATGCACTATCTATGGAAGTACTTTGGACGATCCAACTGTATTTGATTATATAAATAATGAGTTAGCTGCATGGCCACTACCTATTATTATCTGTGGGGATTTTAATATAAACCTGCCTGCTAGTCAAAATGTGGCCTTTGATAATGGCTGGGACTATAATGGTCAGAAACCCAAGGTTTTTAGAGCTTTTAGGACACTATGCCGCGAACAAGCACTTTCTGATATCTGGAATTGGCAAAATTCTAGGGACCCGGGTTTTAAATTTTTTTCTTTTCCACACAAAAAGCATGCAAGATTAGACTTCATTTTAGCATCACATACTATTCTCCATGCATGCTCAATTGAGAAAGCTCCGCGCATATTAGCAGGTCACAACCCTTTAATAGTAGAACTTAAAGGATTTGGCTCTAGCATTATGGATAAGTCTAATTGGAGCTTTGAGCGATCACTACTTCTCAATGAGGAATATTGCGAGCACATGAGGAAATGGATACCCCAATTTTTTAAAGAGAACATAGGGAATGCTGGGGTGGATATAGTTTGGGACACGTTGAAAGCGGGGATACGGGGGGGGAAACATTCAGCTTTTCACTTACTATGAATAAGGAAAAGCGATGTTTGCTCAATGATATGCAGGGCAGTCTGGCTGTTGCAGAAGATTTGATTGTAACACTCCAGGAAGGTAGAGACGCCGTGGAAGCACATATGAAAGTGATGGTAGCTAAGTCAGCAATTCTCGAAATAATAACAAAAAGAGCGGCAGATAGATTAGCGGTGTGGTGAGAAAAGGCGTATGAATGTAGCGAGCAAGTAGGGCACCACCTTGCAACGAGAGCTAGGCAAAGAACAACTCGGAACATAATAGCCGAGATTAATGACCCTGTAAAAGGGAGAACTAGAGACCCAGAGGGTATTAGTAAGGTGTTCTACTCATATTATCAAAATCTATACCATGAGGATATTACCGATCACCCGGGAGATGTTATTCTATATCTTAATCAAGGGTCAGTGGTACAATTTTCTGAAGATCAAAAACAACTCGAAGAACTTCCCCTGTGGGTGGATGTTTTGCTCTGCATTAATAGTCTTTCGAGCGGCAAAGCTACTGGTTTGGATGATATACCCTTAGAACTCTATAAAAAATTTGCCCCACAGCTGAAAGAATTAATGCTACAATTGATTATACATGTATTTAAAGGAGGAAAACCACTGCAGTCCTGGACACAGACTAAAATCATTGTCTTTCTCAAAAAACATAAATCACCACTGGAACCTGGCTCTTATCGTCCTATTACTTTAATTAATGCTGATAGCAAGATTTATTCAAAAATTCTCACCACTCACTTAGCTGCTTTCATTCACAAGGTTGTTTTACTGCGACAACATGGTTTTATACCAGGACGTGGCACGACTGACCATATCAGGAGAGTTATTTCACTATTTGATGCTGCCAACATTTCCGGAGAACCAACAGCACTTATACTGCTGGACGCTGAGAAGGCCTTCGACAGGGTCTCCTGGTCTTTTTTATGGGCGGCCCTGTCAAGGGTCGGAGTAGGCAAAGGGCTAATACAGGCCATTAAAATGTTATACTTTAATCCTAGAGCAAGACTCTTTGTAAATGGGGTTCTCACAGACTCACTAGAAATAACTAGAGGTACCCGACAGGGTTGTCCAAGCTCCCCGCTGTTGTTTGCACTTTATATAGACCCCTTTTTACGGCAACTTGAAAGCAACAGGAGGATTAGGCCTATCGAATCTGAAGGTGGGAACACTAAAACTTTGGCCTATGCCGACGACATTGCGATAGTCACCCCTGATCCTGAAATAGCCATGGCTGAGATAGAGGCGGAAGCGATGAGATTTGGGCAACTCTCGGGGTATTCTCTTAATAGCACCAAAATCCAAATTGTTTGCAATAATATAAGTATGGCTAATAACGCTAGACAGGTAGAAAAGGCCACATATCTTGGGGTCGATATTCTGGCTAATGTCGACAAAATTGTCGATGGCAATATTGATCCTTTGATCGCTAAAACTAAAACTGAATTAATGAGACTACATAATTTACACTGGTCGATTATCGGCAGATGCAACATAATTAAAATGCTTTTTTCCCCTAAATTTTTGTATTTTTTAAGGGCATCCCTTTAGAATTTTCTACTCTATGTCTGAAAAAGATTGAAGACTTATTTTCTCGTTTTATTTGGGCATATGAAAAGCCGAGGAGAGCATATACATTTTTATCTTTACCAAGAGAAAGGGGAGGTTTGGCTCTACCAAATATTAGATTATACTTTTGGGCCACTACCATATTATCTAATCTAACCCTCATATCTGAAAAGCCAATAAATAGTATCATGGAGGAAATACCAACGCCTATAGAACTTATAATGGGCAAAGACGCATGGGGGTGGCTTTGGAGATTCCTGAACGACAGACATTACAAGAAGGTCCGCTTTAAATCATTAATTGGCGGGCATAGAATTATGAGATTAGTTCGAAAATTGTTGGGGCTGGTCCGATTGAATTACTACACGCCGATAGATAATAATCCTAACTTGCCAGAAATTTTTAAAGATCCAATTATTAAAAGATGGCGTGATACCGGCCTGCCCAAACTTGGCGATTTTTACTCTTTAACCGACATAGTTAGCTTTGATAACCTTAAGGAGATGTATAATTTAGATTGGAGAGACTTCTATAAATACCTCCAGATTCGAGATTTTCTAGGTAAAAAAGGTGGAGGCTCAATTGGATTTACCAATAACGACATGATAGATAGGTTAAGGAAAAATAGACCACTTTCTATTGGGGACGTTTATAGTTATTTTAACTCATTAATGTCGGATGATATGGAGGCTCGAGCAATAAAATGGAAAACAGAGATTGGCATTCAGGAAAACTTATTTTTTTATTCAGCTGAGTTAGCACAGAAAATCCTAATTCCAGCTCGGCTTCAGGCACAATACTACAAATCCTGTTTTTCACTCTATTACACCCCCAAAAAAATGTCTAAATGGGGGACCGGAAAAGGAACTCATTGCCCCCGATGTGCATTATACCAGGCGGATTTAAATCACATGTTTAGCTCATGTAATTCTTTAAGTGGTTTGAAACAGGAAATCTCAATTTTTTTTTAAGAAAGTGCTAGGGGTTGACTATATCCTCACTTCATCTTTGATTGGATTCGGGGTAGACCCGCAATTACAAGGGAAGCCAGGAGAAAAACTTGTGTTTATAGGTATGGCGATATTGCGTTTACGTTTGGCTTCGGCGTGGTTGGATCCAACCCCCCCTAGTTTTCATCAATGGCTTTCTCGTCTATTGGCAAATTATAATTTTGAGAGAGCTATCTATGCAAAGAGGAGATTACGGGCCCGATCTAAAGGCTTAAAAATTTGGGCACCGCTGACCAGATGGCTCGAGAAGTATTAGTGAAGTTTTTCATGAATTAATAACTAATCGAATTAGTCCAACCCCTTATGGGTGGGGTCAAGAGTGGGGGGGTGAGGTAAACTAATAAAATGTGCATAATCTGTACACTTTTTTCTGATAATTTTTTTGTTGCCTTTTATGTTTTTTAAAATGAATTGTAATAATTGTATATTGTATACTTATGCACAAATAAAAATAAAATAAAAAGAATCCGATTGTGTGTGTATCTCTTGCAGTACTGGCTGGGTTTTAGGGTAGTAGCAGATCAATGCGTGTTTTCTCAGCTGTTTTTTCCAATTGAGATATGGGATAACCCCGTTGTTCCAGTCTACTTGTTAGGCTTTTTGCTTTTTCTTTGTAAATTTTTCTATCACTGCAATTTTTTCGCATTCGTTGAAATTCACCCTTGGGGATATTTTGTATGGTTTTGGCAGGGTGGCAGCTCTCTGCCCTCAAGATTGAATTGGCAGATGCCGGTTTGCGAAATGCCTTTGTATGCAAGTTTGTCATCTTGCACATATATAGTGATGTCCCAAAAAATCAATCTCAGATGTTGAAAAGTGTAATGTTGTCTGAATGTTCCATCTGTTCACATTGATTTTTCGCAAGAAATGTTTTAGAGTCTCCGGTGGGCCCTGCCAAATGCACAGGATATTGTCATTATACCGCCCCCAGTATATTATGTGAAAGGTATATTCTGAAAAACACTCGTCCCACAACCAATACTTCTCCCATGAAGATGCATGTGTATAGGGTCGCAAATCTTACCCCCTTCGCACTCCCTTGTAGCTGCAGATAATACTCTGCATTGAAGGAGAACTGTTAGTAAGGCAAAAGAACAGCATCTCCAATATTATTTGATTTGATTCAGACGTGTGCTGGTTTTGTTGGTAGTACTTTCCGTACAGCTTCTATACCATCTTCATGTCGAATTGAGGTGTACAAGCTCACAAAATCAATGGCGGTAAGCACGCAATCTGCATCCCACAGGATACTGTCCAATTTAAGCAATGCATCCTTGGTATCGCGTATGTATGAGGGAAGATCTTTCATAAAGGGCTGAAGTTGGTAGTCTATGTATTCCCTTAACTTGGAGAAAATGGAATTGATCCCTGCTATGATTGGTCTGCCAGGAGGTGGGAAACTGTTTCTATGTATTTTAGGGAGCAGATATAGGGTTGCCATTGTGGGGTGTTGTTCTATGTAGAGGTTGTTACGTTCTTCCAAAGTAAGTAGATTATTTCTATACCACCTGTCAAGTTTTTTTTCAGATCTAAAAGTATTCTTTTGTTGGGAATTGTATCTAGATTTTTGTAACATGCTGTGTCATTCAGTTGTCTGTTGGCTTCTGCAATGTAGTCATCAGGGTGCATTAGCACTACGTTGCCCCCTTTGTCTGCCTTCTTGATTATGATATTGGGATTATGTTTCAGTTCTTGAAGGGCAGCTATTTCATAGTTCTCGAGATTTCAAGGAAGGAATCTCTTCTTCTTTTGGTATTTCTGATATTCCAAAGTCAGATCTTTGGTGACTGCTGTGTGGAATAGGTAAATGCTGTTGCCTGCTGGTAGTTGAGGACAAAAGATAGACAGAGTTCACATTATGTTCTGTCGTATAGGTAGTATCAATGCCCAATTCCTGAGCTAGCGTGAGTGGTGTTAGGTGTGGGTTGTCCGATAATGTTGTATCAAGATGTATGTCTTCCATGTCTTGAACTGATAATGGGCTGGTGATGGCCAGTCTTGCCTCTTTCATAATGGATGTTTTTTTTGTGGAAGAATGATGTGAGTTTAAGTTTGCGAGTAAACTTGAAGAGGTCAATCATAGTTTTAGTGAGGTTCCAGAAAGCTGTTGGACAAGAGTATAAGCCCCTATTGATAACCATCTCTTGCAGACGTGTGTTTTCCAACCTGGCTTGCGTTGTCACTTCTATTGTAGGATTTGGCATTGAGATATTTGGTATGTTTTCTGGTCGAGTTCTGATATCTTGAGTAGTTTGATTCCGGGATCCGAGACCGTGTCTTAAAATCTCCTCTAAAAAATCAACACCTAATTTGGTCATTGAGGCTGCTATTTCATTGCCCGGTGATTCCGCTTCTGAACTTGTGACTGAGTCTTGTGGTTGTCTGGTTTGTGAGGCAGCTGCCCCTCGTGATGCTGTCGTAACGTTTCGCAAAGGTATATACTCTTCACAAGTGGTAATCTAGTTGGTCACATCGGAATTTTCTATTTTTACGTTGGATCAGATCCTCTTCATATTAGTCAATCACTCTGTTCAGTATTTCATAATTCTTTGCAGCAATGTATCCCCAGTTGGAGTCCTCAATTTTCTTTGTCAAACCATCAACTTCCGTTTTGTATTTGTTGTGCTCTTCCGCAATGTCTATCAGTTGTCGTATCATGTTATTGGAAGCTTCTCTCACATTTTCTTCCCAGAGGGTGTTTTAAGCATTTACTGTATTCACTCAATCAAGAGTGATGCGCACACACTCAGAGACTGAATCCAGACCAATTGGGTAAGTATAAAAAAGTATACTTATATTTTATTTATGGAACCAAGCAGGACTTGGTACAAGTAGATAAAATATACTTTCAATAGTAAACCTTTACACAGAAATGCAACGGAGGATGGATTTGTAGTTGTTACAGGTTATCATTTTAAAATGCAGTTTGAATTACACAGTAATTACTTTCAGAATACTTTAGTTACTTTAGGATTACTGTGAATACTGGGGGTGGTTTGCATAGATACCACACCTTAGGATCTCACAATACAAGGTAAGTAAGACTTTTTATACTTTGCAGTTTAGTTCTCTTTTCTCCATACAAACATCAGTTAAACACTTAAAACATTTTAGGCCCAAAATCTCATAACAAGAGTTTCTATGGGAGAAAAAGTGTTAGCGGTTTCTCAGGTAAGTACACAACTTATGAGTGGGAGTTTTGGAGGCTAGGACCAAGGTTCCCCAAGGTCTAGATGGGCACTTGAGTTGCACCACCAGCAGCACTGGGGCAGCTGGGTGCAGAGTGCAGGAGCCCAATGTTAGCCAATGGGGCCTAAAGTTAGGGTCTGCTAACGAGCAGGCCACTCAAGTGTGGGAGCAAAGCTCCAGGGGTTAAGGTCAGCACTGCAGGGGCCAACGGCCAGCACAGGAGCTGCACTACCAGCGGCACTGGGGCAGCCGGGTGCCAAAAAGAGGTTGGGGACCCTGTGCTTTTCAATCGAGGCCTTCGGTTCAGAGAAGTTGCTGCAGGCTCGGGCAGGGAGACTTCCTGAAGGCGACCACTGACTGGAGAGGTAAGTTGGGATCTTGGGGAATGCCTGGACACAGTCGGTTGGGCCACCCAAGGCCGTGAGGCGTCAGGTGCAGGGGTGTCTTCTGGCGTCTGGTTTTCTTACCAGCTCCGGGCACGGTCGGGGGGACCCTTCAGGTTGAGGCTGCAGGAGTAGTCTCAAAGCTTGAAAGGTCGGGGATCACTAGATCTCAGGTCAGGATCGCTGGGGAGACCTCCTTGTGGTGTTAGGCCACTCAAATGCGGGCCGTGGGCGTCGGGTGCAGAATCGCGGAGTCATCTGAATCAGGATTCTGGGCTTGGAGTCTTGGTTGAGCAAATCCGGTGCTCACAGGAGGCAGAGTCTGTAAGGTGAGTGCAGGGCAGGTCCACCGAGGGGCTGCTGGACATGCCAGTTTCTTCGCTATAGGCAGGTCAGAATCTGGAAAGGCCGGTAGGGCTGGGGACAAATCAGTAGGTGTCCTCTTCTTGGGTCAGCACGGCTCTTCGGTCCTTCTTTCTTTCTTAAATTTGTGGAGGCAAGGTTCAGGGCTGCCCCTAAATACTAGATTTAGGGGTGTTTAAAGGAGAGTGCAGGTCGGGACCAACGGGTCCCTTCCTTATGGTGGGTACACCCCCTATTATGCCACGCTCCAGTGGGAGGGGTGTGAGCCTCTCCCTAATTGGCCGAGTCCCCTCATCTTCAAAATGGAGGGGATTGAGATGTGCGATTCACCTCGCCTCCCCTTCCTGAGGGGTGGGGTTGACAAAGGTGGGCACACCTCTCTTTCTAGCTTGATTTTCCCACCGATTCCCCCAGCCAAAGTGGGAGGCAGAAGTGGTGGGAGCCAATTGCTAGGGCAGCAAAAGGCAGGATCAGCTTCCAAAGTCAGCAGGCCTTTGAAGCTTCCCCTTCGTGTACCCAGCCCAACCTGGGGGAGGAGGCATGACACCTCTGCCCAGGAAGGGCTTTGCCTCTGGACCCAGAGAGCGGAGGCTCTCTACTCAGGGGTCCAGAAACCCGTGTGGTGGTGGCAAAGGACGGGCAGCCATTCAGGAACCACACCAGGGCTGGTCGTTTTTCAGGGGGCATCTCTAAGATGCCCTCTGAGTGCATTTTACATTAAATCCCACACTGGCATCAGTGTGGGTTTAATGTGCTGAGAGGTTTGCTACCAAACTTCCCAGGTTTTAGTAAAGCCATTATGGAGCTGTGGAGTTCGTAATGACCAACTCCCAGGACCATATACTCTTTATGGCTTTACTACACCCACTGTCTAAGAATAGACTTAGACACTGTAAGGATACAGGGCTCATGCCACTGTACCCTCACTTGAATGGCTAGTGCACCCTGCTAGAGGGGTGACTTACCTAGGCCTCAGGCAGTGGGTTGTAGGCATGGAACACAGGTGTGTGTGCCATGTCAACTCTTCACTTTTCTCTGCACCAAAACACCCAGCCTACAGTGGCAGTGTGCAGGGCTTCCAAGGATGGCACAAAAGGTGCTGCAGCCCTTAGAGGCATTCCCTGGTCACAGTGCCCTAGGTACCCATGGTACCTTTGACATGGGGCTTACCTGTGGCCAGAGATGTGCCAAATGTGGGTACAAAAGTACAGCTTTGGGAAAGAACACCGGTCCTGGAAACCTGGTTGGCAGGGACCCAGGGCACATGAAGTCAGGTTGCATCAGATGTCGGGCAAAAAGTGGGGGGTAAACATACAAAAAGGGGCACTTTCCTACAATTATTTAACTAGAAAACTGCAGGCATTTGTTTCTGTTTTAATATAGTTCATTGTAACTTAGTGAAACATTGAATAAAAAAACAAGTTACTTATCTGTACACTGTGGTTCTCCAGAATTGATATCTTTTATAGATTCACATGCTTGAATCTTGCCCGTCGTCATGGTGGGAGTCCCATGGTAACAGTAAAATAGCAGTATTAAAGACATTACCATAGACCTCCATAGAAAAGAAAAGCACAATTTAGCAACCTTTCAACCTAATTTTATAACATCCAAATTTCAGCCAATCACAGCAGAGATCTCCGAGTAACCTTACCATACAGAGCCACCATAACTCATATTTCTAGGACAAGTGCATATAAAGTTTACTCAGAGGTAAAAAGGTGAGCCTGATTGGGGAGGAGGGAGGGTCGCATGTGAATCTATAGGAGATATCAATACTGTAGAACCAGTGTACAGGTAAGTAACTTTTTTTTCCTCCAGGATTGTATCTTTTATAGATTCACATGCTTGAATCAGACTACTTAGCAGTATATTAGTAATAAAACAAAAAATGGTGGTGGGAAGGCGAACTATCTCATCATGACGTAAAAGAAAAAACACCATAAGGTAACAATTAAAAACTTTAAATCATTCGCATAAATACCTATACATATAGTGCAAGTAAATTTTTTTTAAAAAACATACATATATATATATATATATGTATATATGTATATATGTATATATATATATATATATATATAGGCGGCTAATAGCCGAATACCTTAGGCAAAGAGGCGACGAAGTGCAGCTTGTCCAACATCTATATCTGCCTTCTTCCAACCATTGAGGCAGTAATGCTTTGTGAATGTGTAAGCATTCGCCCACATCGCTGCCCTGCATATGTCAGGTAAAGATGCTCCCGCAAACAGGGATAAAGGAGTTGCCACCTTCCTCGTTGAATGAGCTTGCATCTTTGCAGGTAGCGGATGACCAGCCTTTTAATGGCAGAAGACAATCGCTGAGGTGACCCAAGGAGAAATGCTGGCCCTAGTCAAGGCCTTCCTTTTTCAAGGTGCAGAGAAGGAGATCAGTAATGGAGAGGATTTTCTGAAAATCCTTGTTCTTTGCAGACAAAACTTCAAGCATCGTTTAATGTCCAATGAATGGAGAGCTCTCTCCCCGCTGAAGACGGATTAGGAAAGAACGTAGGTAGGATTATAGGTTCATTGAGGTGGTAAATTGAAGGCACTTTAGGTATGAAAGAAGGATTAGTAAGCAGTTTAACCCTGTCTGGCAGCAACTGGAGATATGGTTCTTTGATGGTGAGTGCCTGGATTTCGCCAATATGTCTTGCTGACATACTAGCAAAGAGAAAAGCCACCTTCCAAGAAAGAAACTTTTAACTCACATTTGTGCACTGGTTCAAATGAAGGTTGCATAAGTTGCAACAGAACTGTATTCAGCTGCCACAGCACTGGAGGAGGTCTAACTGGTTGATAGACCCTAAAGAGACCTTTCATAAGTTCTTTGATGAGTCTTTTGGACCACAAGAAGATTGATCCAAGCGTCTTCTGTATCTGGATATTGAAGCAAGGTGAACTTTTAAAGAAGAGTGCGAATGCCCTGTTTGGGCTATGTGCAAGCGATAAGGTAATGACTTGCTCCGGTGAAGATGAAAGCGGATGCAATGACTGGGTAATACACCCTGCACAAAATCTCTTCTATTTTGCAGTGTAGTATTTGAGCGTGGCAGGAGCTCTCGAGTTCCACAGTATTGCAGTCTTCAGTTAGGCCTAAATTCCCAAATTCAGTGAAGTGAGGAGCCAAGCCGTCAAATGAAGAGAGGGAATTTGCGGATGAACTACTTAGCCCTGGTTCATGTAGAGAAAGTCCTCCTTTGGAGGAAAGAGAATCGGAGCACACTCTGATAGGCGATGCAGCTCCGTGTACCAGTATTGTCTTGCCCATCTAGAGCAATGAGAATCAGCCAACACGGCTCCGGCTTCATTTTCTGAAGGAATCGAGGGATAAGAGGAAATGGAGGGAAGACGTACGCGAACATCCCTATGCAAGAAAACATGCTGAGGATTCCCGCTTGCAAAGAAGGTGCACTTTTTGTTGAGGTATGTAGCGAACAGATCTAATGTTGGATAACACCATGACTGGAAGACTACCTGCAGCTGCTGATCGTTCAGTTCCCATTCGCCCCACTGCTTGGACACCCTGCTGAGAGAGTCGGCCCACTTGTTGTGGACTCCCTGCACGTATTCCACCCGCAAGGAGATGTGGTTGGCAAGAAGCCACTCCCAAATCTGTTGAGCTTAGCAGGAAAGTGCTTGAGATCTTGTGCCGCCTTGCTTTCGAAGGTAGAACATGGTGGTAGTATTGTCTGTCTGAACAAGAACTGAAGAGCCCTGTATTCAAGGTAAGGAGGCGTTCAGGCCCAGGAATACTGCCCTGAGCTCTAGAAGGTTTATTTGGAATTCCAACTCCTGCTGAGACCATTTGCTGTGAACTTGCAAGTCCTGGAGGTGAACTCCCCATCCCTCCATCGATGCATCCTAGGTCACCACTAACTGTGGCACACTGTGAATGAAGGAGAGGCCTTGTGTAAGATTTTCCATGGTCCTCCATCAAGACATCACAGTTTTCATAGGAGACGAAATGTGAATCATGTCGTTGAACGACCCTTGAGATTGAATCCACTGCGCATCCAGCTGCCCCTGCAGCGGTTGCATGCAGAGACAGCAAATGGGGATCAGCAGGATGCACGAGGATATCATTCCCAGCATGGACTGGAATTTTCTCACAGAAACGGACCTTTTTGATGGGAGAAGCCGTTATTTCTTGAATACGCAATACTCTTTCTTGAGTGGGAAAAGCTTTGCCGAGATCCGTGTCAAGGCATGCCCATAGAAAAATCTGAGATTTGGAAGGAATGAGGGATGATTTTTCCAAATTGAGACTCAGCCATAGAGACTGGAAGAGATTCTGGCATGGTTGAGTGGAAGCTTCGGCCATCTGCAACGTAGGCGCCTTTATTAGCCAGTCGTCCAGGTAGGGAAACACCTGGTGTCCTGAACGTAATAGAAAGGCTGCTATTGGGGCCTTGCACTTGGTGAAAACCCTGGGAGCCGATTTTAAACCAAAAGGAAGCACCTTGAACTGATAATGGCGCCCTAACATTTCAAACCTAAGAAATTTACGATGCTTGGAGTGAATGGACTGTGGAAATAAGCATCAAGGAGATTGTGAGAAGACAGATACTCCCCTATTTCCAAGAGAAGGATCTTCTGTAGAGCGAGCATCCTGAAGGATTGTTTTTTGATGAACTTGTTCAGCAACCGGAGGTCCATGACCTGTCTCCATTTTCCTGTTTTCTTCTTGATGAGGAAGAAGTGAGAATAAAACCCCCGATTGGAAGATGACAAAGCGGAACTTTCTGTGGTGGGGCATTTGGAGGGTGCTGAACGAATTCCATGGTGCGACCGTGCTGGAAGATGTCCAACACCCATTTGTCCGATGAGATGGACTTCCATATTTGCAAGAAATTTGAGAAGGTGTGTCTGAATTGCTGTGGGACTGTAACGGCAGGGTCCTGGTACTCATTGTCTCCTGTTATGAGTCCTGGAACCTTTCGGCAGAATGCTGCCTCTTACATCCTGTTGGTCTTGTGTGGGACTGAGCAGCATTGGCTCGAAAGGATTGATTGTATGGTTGGTAGGTATTCTGTAAGTCTGGAACCACAGCTGGAATTGCGGTTGAGATGTACATTGCCCTGAACTCTACCTCAAAAAGGACTGGAAGAGGCGTTGCTGGAGAGTGGCTAGTAATTTCACAGTGTCCGTGTCTGCCTTTATGGACTGTAGCGCCTCATCAATGTGCCTGCCAAACAAGCACTCCCCATCGAAGGGCATATCAAGTACTAAGGCCTGTACCTCAGGATGAAAGGTGGTCGCTTTCAGCCAACCCTGACGAAGCAGCACCACTGCTTCTGCCATCTGGCGAAAGACGGTGGATGACACATACATGTGAATCTCAATGAGCTCCGAAGATGCTCTTTCCCCTTCCAACAGAATGTCCTTCGCCTCGTTTTTATCATCCAGAAGATACTCCACCAATGAGGAAATATCCGACCACATCTGCCGGTCATATTGTCCTAAGATAGCCATGGCATTGGAGGCCTTAATGGAGGTGGCCGCCAGAGTAGAAAACCTTTATCCCTAGGTTGTCGAACCGGCGACCTTCCTTTTCAGGGGGAGAAGAGCACGGGAACAATGGATTTTTGGCCCTTTGCTGTGCTGCCTGCATATGATGGAGTCCGTTCTAGGATGACCAATAGGGCATGTGAGCGAGTTGTCAAGGGCCTTGTAATTTTTGTCCAGCTTTGGAATCACCGCTGGAATAGAAGCTGGTGTTTTCATAAGCTTGAGGCCCTCCAGCCACAAAAAAACCACTATGGGAATAGCCCTGATGGAATACTGAGTGCCTGGCTTGAAATCGTACAAAAAACATTGTCTGCTTAACCGGCATGGGCAGATCGAAGCCCTTGGAGGCACGCTCCAATAGATCGTGAACGCCACCGATGTCTGCAGGAGGCGAATCTGCAGGAGGCGGGGTAGGAGATGGTGGCATGGGAGCTATATAGTCATACCATTCATCATGTATATTCACGTCAGAATGGATTTCACATTCATCTATTTGCTGCTGATCTACATCCTGAGTTTCCTCCGTGATAATCGGTGGAGGAAATAATCTTTCCTTGGTAGATTTAGGAGTGCCTTGGCTCGCTAGATGAACAGGAGCTTCTTGAGGAGACGGAGGCCGTTGAGGAGCATTAGCATCTGAAAAGAGTCTTTAATAATGGTCAATCATATGACGTAAGTCCAACACTAAGGACACCGGAACATTCACTGACGGTTCCCTAAAGTGACGACGTTCCTCCTCCCGGTCATCATATGGGTAACGCTCCTGAAAAGATTCACGCCGCTGTGCAGAAGAAGGATCTCTACCTGAAAACAAATACTCTCTCACCAGTTAAGAGGATGGATCATTGTCCTCAATGTCTTCTTCATCAGAGTCCTGACATTTGACCCTTAACTGTGATGGGCTATAGGCAGGGTCAAACATATCTTCATCCTCAGACTACTGAAAGTCCAATAGGCGAGCTGGAGACGAAGGAGACATTTTTGAAAAATCCTGCATTTGTTTAGGATACAGGAAGGTGGTTTTTCCCTCAGTTAATGGGCCCGTCGACGGTGCTGTTGCCGATACAGCTACCTGCGGCACTGTCGCTGCTGCTTGTACGACCTTCTTCTGCAGAGCCACTGTCATAGTCGTCGGCGGGGCGATGGTCAACAGAGAAATCCTCGTCGACAGTGAAGGTCTCGTCGGCAATGCCATCGGCAACATTAGCTGCGGACCTGACAACGCTGCCGCCGTCGGCGTTTTTACCGTCGTGGCCATCGCTAATGAACGACAGATTAGAGACATCAGCTTTACTTGTGGTGGTGAAAGTCGACGACGAAACCGCCGACGGTCAAGATGACTGGTCTCTGACAGGAGTCACTTAAGCAGAAGCTGGTGCGGAGGACGATTTTGAGGCCACCGCCTGAGGTTTTTTGTGGTGTTTCACCTCAGGTTTACCTTGCTCCTGGGACGTGGACCTTTTTGAGTCTCCATGATGAGAAGAGGATCGGTCTTCCTTTCTTTTCCTAGAGGAAGAATGGGCTTTCCCATCAGGTTCAGATTCAGTAGCCGCCTTCTTTTGGAGCCAGAGGAGCAGCCTACCCTCTCTGTCTTTGACAGTTTTTGCTGAAAAGGTGTGGCAATATTTCCATTCCCTGGGTTTATGGTCAGGGTAGAGGCGATAAAGACACTCTTTGTGGGGGGTCTTCAGAAAAAAAAAGCCTACACTTCCCACAGGTTTTACAGGGCCTGAACAACCCTTTTTTATGCTCTGCCGTCTTGAAAATGAGAGGCAAAGACACAAAACAATAGTACCTTGAATGTAACTGAAAGCTGGAGGTCAAATGTTGAAGGGAAAAAACTGTCACTGAGCAGAGCTCAGAGAGACACCCTATCACACTTCATGCGGTAAGAAATCTGAGGTATGGTGGCTCTGCAGGGGAAGGTTACTCTGAGGTTTCTGCTGTGATTTGGTTGAACTTTGGATGGTCTAAAACGGGGTTGAAAGGTTGCTAAATTGTGCTTTTCTTTTCTATGGACGTCTATGGTAATGTCTTTAATACTGCTATATGTGCTGTTACCATAGGACTCCGACCAGGAGGATAGGGAAGATTCAAGAATGTGAATCTATAAAAGATACAATACTGGAGAAATGGTAGAATAGACTCTGCATTAAACTCCCATGAGAACCAAGGTTAACACTTCCAGAAACACAAATGTTTAGTGATGTCTGTTACATATTTGATAGTAGACTGTCAACTTCATGTGTTTTCCATGGGAAAGGAAGCAAGAAGACTGCTCACCATCAAAAGATGTCTTTCCATTGGACTGAAGTAATCTAACCAGCAACAATGTATTCACATGTTATTGTCTTTTATATTAGTCCATGTTTCCTAGGCAGGACAATCTGTTGTGAACTACTGCTGTAGAGATTCTGCTGACGGCTACTGCTGTTGCCTGCCGCCTTTGGAGGGGACGCACCCAGATTCCAACCTTCTTATTCCTATCCGTGACGGTTGTAGCTACTGCTGCAGGTTTCCCTTAATTACCTGTTGAGGCTTTATTTGTACAGATTGCTATTGTAACTGAATGCTGATGCTCTTTAGATATTGAGACTCGGCTGAGTTTCATTAACTGCTCTTTATGGGGAGTTCAACTACTTAATTTGTTTCGAACCAAATGCTCCTATGATCTCACTCTTTTCCCTGAACTCTTTATGGGTTTTATTAACTTCGGATTCTGTACTTTTACTTAGAATAGGGATTAATCTTCCTTTATGGAATAGGTTTGTCATTTGGCATTATTATTGACTTTGATATATTTCTGTAAACTGATTTGTCTGACATACTAATTGAAGACCAATTTGTTTTTATTAATCTCTAAGAGAATAAAGGTTTTCCAAACCAATCCAAAACTCTCATTATTGACTCAAGTTACGAACTAATGAATTTGAATGTCAATTAAGATTGATTTGATTTAGCTTCCATTCAAAAACAGTGGTAAAGATCGGTCGCCTAGAAGAAAATTTGGCGTGGAGTTGGAGACCATTCTTGTATGTCACAGGTTGAACTGGTGCTAGAAAGTACATTATGGATGCTTTCAGCACTATCATGAGATCCAAATGCCAGAGAAGGGGCCAATCTTTGATGCTGTGTCGGTGTCGAACGTCATGAATGGCTTGGGCTGTAGAGAGGAGACTAGAAAAAGATGCACAAGTAATGAATGCACATACATAAAAGTAGTGTATAAAATATAACAAATAATGCTGACGCAAATTGTATTTTTATGCGGTTAGATTTTAACATCCATTCCACACTATACAGAAAGGTATATTTTAATGTTCATCAAAGTAAAAAATGCAACCACGCAGTCACACAGATGCATATATCTATATTCAGAGCAAAAAGTATAATTCAACAACGGTCGGAGACCTGGTTTAAAATAAAAATACTCCCACATATATTTCTATGCATTTATTTAATGGAATAGAAAACCTCTGCAAATTCTGTGACCATTGCTATACAAAATCACAGCAATCATCAAGAGCTAGTGGGTTCCAATCCACATGCACAGGTGGCTTTTGAAGGACAGGCAGTCAAGGAACCATCCCCGTTGACTGTCATCTTCTCATCGCAGGGGGTTGGTGGAATAAGAAATGGTAAAAAGCTCTGGGAAATACTACTTGTCCAGGACAAACAAACAATATTTAAAAGCAGTGGTTTAAAAGGACCGTGCCGCAATATGCGTTACCCATCCCCCAATGAGGTTCATGAAATGTTACTCATATGCACCAAACAAGCAGCCCATGTAATAGCACCATAGCAGTTGGTTTTGTGGGCATTTCTTTCCTGTTTAACTTAGCAAACCATTTGTGATGGGCACATTAACAATAGCACCACAGCTGCAAAGGTCCTACAGCAGGGAGGGGAGTGAGTTACATGTCAGTGAATGGTCCCTTATCTACACTATAGCACCATGTTAGAGACACGCCTTTGACCCAGTTTGACACCTCAATGACAATACAATGATGCAAGCCATCTGTCATTGGACCACTAACAAGCATGTCCTTTGTTTTGATACATTCATTGCCTCAGTCATGCAAGATCAATCTCTCTAGAGAGGTGATGTGGCGCATACCTGCATATTTTTCTACACATCGTTTAAGAGTAAAGGAGACAGGGTATTCTCAATACCACCAGTAGAGAAACCCTACCCCATTGAAATGCTTCTTCTGGATGCCTGTCATTCCGCTTCTTTAAACAGAAATGTTAAACTCATTAAACCCCATTATTATTTAAAATTGTATTTAAATGCATGGGGAAAGCCAAAGAAAATGTGTATGCAAACGGGAAAGTTAAACTCAAGTAAGTATTTCCATTGCACAAACAAAATGGGGATTTCCTTTTCAAAAGACTCACTCAGAAACTAAAACTTGAAACACATGGCCAAAAAGGGTGTATTAAAAATATAGTCCAGGTCACCCATCATACTCAATCAGTCAAGGCATGTGTTATCATGCGCAACACCTAACAAACTGGCAACCGCCAGCAGAACCTATAAATATCAAAAGAAATGTCAAGACTAACTTAAAATATAAAACAGAATACATTAATTTAATCACTGTCTAAGAAAGAAGCTATACGGTTATCTCTGAAGATAAGGGTTAGAATAGCCCACAACCCCCTCCACCGGCGTACACTTCAACACTAGTAACATTTTCTTACGAACAGGAAACAAAAAGAAGATCTATAAACAAAGATGGCAGTCCTACCAACTAAGGATGTTTCAAGGAACAAGGAGGATCCTCTGTGTTGTAGGGACCTGGGTAAATATTATTTAAAAACTACAGGTGTCCACAGGGGACAGGAATTAAGTTATAAGAACAATCAATGTTATAAAATCAACACAATGTTGTAATATCCCAAAGTATAAATAGATTTTTTTGCAAACATAAAATGCAGTGGGTGGTGGACCAAACGTTGCATGAAGATGCGCTCAGTCAAAAAAGTGACTCATGTTACTTAAAGGTGTAATGTTTGTACCACAATCAAATCCTCAAGAATACAGCCCATCAATTTTACAATGAGTTCATGCAAAGAAGGGCCTTATGTAATGTTGACGGTGTGTTGATCCTTTTTAATGTAGGCATGAGTTGTTACATATTGCCAAGGTTAGGAGAAAAGTCTTATTGTAACTGGGGTGAGATAGGCCCATTAAATCTGCAGTACAGAGGACCCTGCACAATGGAACTGCTGAAGTGTGGAGTCAAGCGGTGGCCAGAATAAAGGAAAATCTGGTAAGGAGTACGGTAGAAGCAGGATACAAATTAAGCCCAGAAAGGTCTGTACATACAGAAAGAAAATGTAGCAGTGCACAGTTATTCAGATCTCTACGGCGCTGGGAGAGCGAGGACCTCACTGGCGCATGGCAACATTTTCTACATTTGGTTCATCACCACTGCATTTTATGTTTGGAAAAAAATCTAGTTAGACTTTTGGATATTAAAACTGTGTTTTGAATGTATAACATTGATTGTTCTCATAACTTATTTGCTATCCGCAATAGGATCCCTGTAGTCTACCAATTAAGAAGGCAAAAGAGAAAGAACTGTGCCACAGCTTACAAACGGTACATGGTAGGCATGGTGAAGGTTGAGAAATCACTTACTATGCATTGATGCCAAATTCTGCGATTCTGGTTCATCACTAGCAGAACCTGGACCCAAACCCTTCCAATCTCATTACAAAACACGAACTACAGTCATGTTAATATAAGCCCTGTGGAGGTATAATGTTGAAGTTATAAGACTCTAGAATAGAAAAAGACATGGGAACTTGCTTGTACATAAAAACTCCCAAAATACCAATGTAAGCCCTTTTTGTTCACAAAGGACTTTGGACATGTTTGGGCACGTCAAACATGTTGTTTTCTGCTTTGTAAATGAACTGTACTGTTTGTAAAAGAAAGTACAATGATCAGTGGAAAAGGATTTTGTTATTTTCCTTTCATATCAGTAAAAGTGCCATCACAGGAGAGACTGGTAGTTTTTTTCCCCAGGATGCAGAGTTTTGGTTTTCCTCTTACTTTATTTGAGAGCCCCATTATTAATGAGGCCAATTTATCAAGAAGGCAGTATGTACCAGCACCAATAGGTCTTCTACAAAATCACAGTATTAACTAGGGAGCAGAGATCACCCTGGTGCAATTTCCCATAAATAATTTCAGGGGGAAAGCGTAGAGACCTTCATTTCAGGCCATTCAGTGGTTATGAGCTCTATGGACAACATCTCCCTCACGACAACGAAACAGGAACAAAGAACTCCTGCTGCTAAGTACATGGTGGTCCGTTCCCATATATGACGGAAGGAAAGATATTGAGATCCACAAATTGCTGTTCTCCTGTATCACTGAAGAGGAATGATGGTGATGAATACACTGCTGCACCCTCACAACACTTGCGAGCATACAGATTTCAGTTGCTGTTATGAGGGTAATGCCATTTGTGTTTTGCATCTCCCATGAAGCACTACAGGGCAAAAAACAAAATCTATGAACTACTTACTATGCTCCTCAGGGAAGGTAAGGAGAAGTACCTTTGGGACAGACAGTTAGCTCTAAACACTGAGCTCCATTAAGCACTAAGAGGCAGGCAATAAAATATGTAACATCAGTAATATCAGAGCAGTGCATAGAACGAGATCTTAACTGGTGCAGAAGTCATTTTGCAGCAATAAGCATTACAGACCACAGCTTTTGTGAAGTCCATCTATGTACTAAATGCTACACATATCCAAAAGTATATTTAGGACTAGCATGTGTATGAATCAGTTGACTCATGAGTTAATGTACAGAAATATACTTGTTTGAAACAAAATTAATTGGTATTCGTCATCCATTTTGCTTTCAAAGAACCCCGTACACAGCTTATGAAAATATCTTCGATTCAGACAAGTCTAGTTCTATTTGGCAGGTCACACGCTGGTTGTAATGCTTACAAAATATTTAAAACAGAACCACATGATGACCTAACGGAAGAAAATACAAAATGCTGAGAAAGGAAGAGTCAGAAATAGCATAATGAGAAATGATGCAAATTGCCATTTTGACGATCTTGAGGCATTCAACACAATACACCAACTTTCATGTCAATAAATTAGAGCCACACTTAAGCAACAAGTGATTACTCAATAAAAAATTATAAATTGAACACACATAAGTGAACGACTGTGCCTGAATTTCTTTCACAAGGTAAGCTAGTACCTAGTTCTATATCATCTGTAAGGGCTCAGCTTCTTTTTCAACAAGAAGCTGCTTTGAGAATACCAGTGGTTAATCCACAATGTCCAATTACACTGCCCTGAGCACTAGAGACCACAAGAAGGGCTACAAGTGCCTGAATATTTGAATTAACCTTTTCCCACCCCCTACCACTCCTGCCCCCATACGGCCAGGTTATTGGCATACTACCATTTGCAAAAAAAGGCCATTCCCTGTACCTTTGGATTACCCAGACCATATGATACAGTTTTGGGGAAATCCCAAGCAATGACAGCTGAAAACCTTTAACCTACCCTGAGAAAACCTCATCATCATGTTAACCATAGTCTAGTTGAATGTAGCCTGCCCAACTCAGGAGCTTTATGTCAAAGCCTTAAACTGGAACTACTTAGGACACCAACATACCTGATCTATGGTGTTAAATGAGTTTTAAGGGCTTTAATGTTTACTTCACGTACTTAAAATGTTACCAGCATGGCCTTAGAGAAGCAACAACTGACAAGGTGAAATTCTTACCATTAGCAGATTGGACGCTTATGGCAAGACTTTCCAACCAGCAACTAAAACATTTATTACTTTTGAGAGATGGTGCCTATAAGGGAGATATTCACTTAAGAAGTTACAAGGTTACATTTTGGTAGCTAAGGTAGCAATATTAGTTTTCTACAACTAGCAAGTCTGGTTGGACATAATGTTTATACTCTTGTTTTATTGGAAGCTCAGTTGCACGAAACGGAATAGTGTGCCTTTGGTACTATGCTTCTTCTATATAGATCCCTCTAAAACTGTTGCCACTTCTGGATAAGGCTTACCAGATACAACACCCACCTTCAATACTGTAAGGCACGTGCATCTATCTATGGACAGAAGAATAGCTTGTGGTGGGTACTACGATTGCTCTCTTGCCAGCAAGTTAATCACTTTCTGGAAAGGCAATGAGATCATTAGACAAGATCATTCTTTAACTGCGTCACTGGAGGCAACACAGTCCATCGGTTTAAACAGCAGCTAAATTAACTGCAGGTCCCATGAAGGACTTTGAGAAAAGGCAAAAAGCGAAAAAAAATATATTAATGGTAAACTGCCCAAAAAAACAAAATCACAAAGTCAGATACGATTCTACGTGGCAATTTGTTCTGTGTACTGTTGCTCACTGCTAACACGATGGCAAAACCTACAATTGACAATCCATAGTACTGCAAGCATTGGGTATCATTAGACTTCGCTCCCAGGAATTACAATAAAACAGACTGGTGGTTTTTGTGTGTGGAGGGAGGTGGATGTTGAGTCCACCGACTGATGCATCAATTGTTTACTTTGCAGCAGAGCCAACAATTACAAATTGGTCAAGGAGGCACAAAGGTTGAATGGCTGCCGCCTTCAGATGTTGCATAAAGTTCGGCATGGATATTCCCATATCACATTAAATCAAGCTTTCCTATCTAAATCTGACAATGGTGGCACTTAAAATCAATCCCCTTAGGCTGAAATCCTGCTTTAGGTAAGGGATGGCTATCGCTGGGGTGTTTTCGCCAAATAAACTTCAGGCTAATCCAGCAGTGTCCAAAAGGGCTGCAGCCATGCTATATTTTCAGAAAACCTACCAAGTAAATGATCTCTATTAAGATTCATTGTATGTACATTTATTTCCTCAATATCCTGAAAATACAGCATGTTGGTACTTAAGGTCCAATATTGGACACCACAAAGCCAAGACGTCAATGGGAAAATCTTAGCTCTACCAACAAGCAGGGGAAAGCACAAATGTTGGAGGAACTGGATTAGTTGAGCAATTTGCAGCTAGTTGCATAAAGAATGGCAATCAGATTTGTTCTAATATTTATAGATATATAAATATATATTAACATATATCACTAAGTGTCAACATGCTAACCACGTTTGAAAATCGATACCAAACTATGTGAGCCCAATGTTACATTACTACTTCAGATCACTACTTTCAGCTATAAATAACCTAAATACAGCGCTCTCTTCAATGACACTGGGTGTACCTCAAAATAAAAGCTGTCCATTTTTTACTGCAGGTGAACTATTTTCTGGAATCTAGTTTCAAACCTATTTATGTAGCACCATTTTAAATCATTTTAAAGACGAAGTGGTAGAAATAAGGTAGGTGTATTTGAAAAAGAAGAAGAGGTGCAGAAGGAGAGAACAGGGAAAATTTTAAATGATTTTAAAGAAGAAAAAGTTTAAATAAGCTAATGTGATTGAAAAATATGAACAAGAGGAAGGGTGGATTAGAATGTAATTAAGGAGAAGAAATTAAAAACAGCAAATGGAAAAGGAAATTATATAACAAAATCCAAAGGTCAACTTCAAAAGCTGTGGCAGACTTCTAAATGTTTTATGCCTTCAGCAATCCAAAGCTGTGGTTACCCAAAGTCAACCTGGTTAAGCCATTTTGCCCAGGTTGACTCTACCGGGGCATGAAGAGAGATTTTATTGATGCGAGGGGAAAATATATTTTCTACATTTTTTTTCTTTTTTACATCGTATTGTTTCTTTACGCAGAAATGAGAAGAATAACACCTTTGTAAGAGGGTAAAAGTGGAAGAATGAAATCACTTTCTTCAGAAATGAACAAATAACGGAAAAAACCTACATCTGGTGACCTGAAACATGGGCCCCACTGATTTGTCCCCTCAGTTAACTCTTCTTCCATTTCCGACAAAAAATTGTCCCCTCTTCTCCAATCTCATGGTTGCTAGGAATTCACTATTGTAATAACCCAGGTGTAACAGAAACGGCTTGGTCCCTCAACTGGAATCTTCACTTGAAGTGGATGCTATATCCAAGTCTATGGATCCGTGACTCACAACTAGTCGTAAGCGTTTGGATGGGGTGAATGGGCTGAATGCCACTGTTCTTTTTGTGTCCACATCTATTGTCGGGCTTTCTTCTTCAAGAGAGGTGTCCTCAAAACAATCCATTATTTTGGGCTCAGATAGTCGCTTGACTTTCTTCATGCCTGGGGAATGCCCTTTAACGGCATGCTTTCTTTTCTGGATGTTTGTAACACTAAGCTGCACATACGCTTTTGAAGATAACTTGGGATCCATTGCAGCTCCCAAATTGCATAACTTCTTAACATCCACGAATGGACTGCTTGATGTCTTAGATGTCTGGCTGCGAGACATAACCCTAATACCTTGCTGAAACTGTCCCACTGGTGTGAAATGAGCATGGCTGGATGCTGTCTTTCGGGTTGCAGGAAGTAGATGTTTATGTCTCTTTACTACCTCCCTTGAGGATGGGATGGCACTTTCAGGCACTGCTACCTTATTGCTTGTTTTGAAAAATGTCTGTTTGGTCCTGGGCGACCTACGAACTTCAATGTGTGAAGGTGTTTCAGAGTTTTTGAGGTCTTTTTCAACAGCACCTAGTAAATCACCCACAGATTTGTGTGGAACTACAAGTACTTCACTGCTAGGTAGGTGATCAACATCTACCTTCAACTTCATTCCAGATTCCTGCTTTGAGGTGTCTTCAGGGAACATACTAAAAATTGCATCTAAGTATTTGGGGTCATTGTTTTGTTCAACAGTATCTGTAAAAGATTGTTTACTGGCAACTTGAGGGTAGCCATTTAGATTGGGAGTGTGAGCCATCTCAGATTCCTTACTCACGTCCTTTTTTGGGTTCGCTTGTGAACCAGAGAAAATTGACATTTGCACATCTTGGACAGTCGATTTGCTCAAGTCCACTTTAACATAGTGGGTTAAGCCAAACTTTTTAGGCAAACAAAGGTCTAGAGCTTGGGACGAGTACCATGAATTTGTATGCAACCTTGTGTCAGCAGGCCCAATGGTTGAACTCAACTCTGCAACATCATTTTCCCCAGATGTGGCAGAGGCAAGTTTTTTGTTTGAATACAGACAAAAGTGGTGCCGGTGGCGTAGACCCAATGAACCACAACTATTTTTTTGCGGTCCTGCAGCATTTATTGCCTCTGACTGTGCAGAATCCTGGTCTGGTGTGAAGTGGGAAGAGAGTCTTTTTTGGTGATGACTTAATGAGCCATGTTTATTTCTTTGCCTTCCCAGGTGTCCTTCAGGTTCTGACAAAGAACATACATTGGAGTCTTTAACATGATCAATCCTAACATTTGGACGGGAAAGGTCATGCTCCGAAAATAAACGAAGTTGTCTTCTGTGGCTCAAGCGCTTTGAGCTACGGATGCTTTCACCAGAAAGTAGATCAGGTGCTGACAAACTGCAAATTTTGGATTCTGCAGCATTTATAGCATTGACATCTGTAGGGGAAACATGCTGGCCTACAGATAGGCCATCAAGAAGTCGCCTGGGTCTCAGATTAACCAAAAGCCATGCGTTTTTTGGTGGCCTTTCCTCAGCAGGCTCTTTGGGTGTGACAAAAGCCATTGAGCTGGGCTCTGTAACGAGGGCATCCCTAATTTCCGAAGGGCTTTGGTCCTTATCTAAAGAAACAGGAGACAAGCTGCTACTTGCATGCAAGACAGGAGGAGGAGAAGACACCTCTGGTGTTATAATGTTCCACTGGGAGCCTGGGCCCAGCTTCACAAGTTTTAGGCTAGGAACTTTTGTAAGAGGTTGACTGGAATTGCTAGCCTCTGAGTGCATGTCCAAGCATCCTTTATTGCGATCTTTAGGGTTTGTATCATTTTTTTTGGTAACTGTAGATTTAGAAGATAAGGAAACTGCTATTGATTGAGGCTTCGTTCTTGTTTGTAGAATTTTCGAGATTCGGCTTTTCAGCCTAAGCTTTGCATGGTTTTGATTGTGCCGCATGCAGGACGACACAGGCTCGCTAGTCACCCTAAAGCATTCATTGCGGATACGAGGAGTATGATGCCGATAGTTTTTGTCACAACTGGCATAGTTATGAAGCAGAATTCGTAGATCCTTCAGAACAGTTCCATTGGGCAGGATAAACTTCACTGGCGTTTCTGGATTTCCACTACTTGTGGCAGAGGTCATGTAGAAAGGCCGTGGGTGCCCTCCACTCCGTCTCTTTGCGCTGCCAGGAGAAAAAGGACTGGATGTGAGTGCAAAGGGGGGAGTCCTGAGTCTCGCTGAAGACGTCCTCCTGGATCGAGAACACTGTTTCTTTACGGTGAGGGATAGTTTGTACGTAGGGCCTACAACAGAAGAGTACAAACATTGGTCAGTTATCACTGAAAGTATCTTATAAGCAAAAAAAACAGCTGGCAATACAGCGCTATAAAAACTGAACTAACAAATTATTACTCAAATTTGCTCCGTTTACTGAGATTACTTGCCTGTAACGGCGCTGATGGCACTGCTTTTCCAATAAAATCACGTTAAATCTTTTTTGTGTTATTAAAACCCACTAACCACCTTTATGATGTAATTAAATGTATTTTTGGGTAGTTTTGGATCAAGTGTTCCTCCCTGAATGAAGGAGAGTGAATTCCAGCCTTCCAAGGACTACGATGGAGGTCTGCAGGACATTAAAACGTACACACTTTTTCCAAAAAGATAATGTTACTTACCCAGTAAGCATCTGTTCTTGGCATGTAGAGCTATCGATACACATTCTTTGCATACTCCTGCCATTTAGTGTTGAATCCGGATGTTTGCAAGTTGTTTTTCTTCGAAGAAGTCTTTCCCAGTCACGAGGCAAGATAACTCCTTTCGGTGTTAGTGCGCATGGGCATCGACTCCATTGTTAGATTGTTTTCCCGCAAGGGGGTGAGAATGGAGTAAGTGAGTGTAGCACAAACATGTCCATGCGTATGTAATGTAAATAATGAGAACTGCAACAACTACAGGTGCTCGGGCGAATGTGAATCTACAGCTCTACATGCCAAGAACAGATGCTTACTGGGTAAGTAACATTATCCGTTCGAGGCATGTGTGCTGTAGATACACATGCTTTGCATAGACTATATAGCAGTATTCTCCCAAAGCGGTGGCTAACCAGTAGATGTTGCAGTTGTCTGGAAAAGTGTTTTAGCACTGCCTGCCCTACATTGGCATGTTGGTGTGCTAGTACATCCACACAATAGTGTTTGGTAACTGTGTGTGGTGTAGACCATGTTGCTGCTTTACAAATGTCAGCTATAGGAATGTTACCTAAAAAGGCCATAGATGCCCCTATTTTGCGAGTGATATACGCTCCAAAGGGGGATAAAGTTCTTTTGGCTTTTGCGTAGCAAGTTTGAATGCACTTAACAATTGATCTTGAAATGCCAGTTTATAAATAGGATTGCTTTTGTGAGGTGGTGTAAATGAAACAAACATCTTTCGATATAATACAATAAAGCTCTTTTGACATCAAGAGTGTGAAAAGCTTGTTCTGCTTCTGAATCAGGTTGAGGAAAGAACACAGGTAACTCAACTGATTGGTTAATATGGAAAGCAGAAACCACTTTGGGAAGAAATTTGGGATTGGTGCGAAGAACTAACCTATCTTTATGGAGCTGAAACAAGGGTTCTTCTAAAGTTAATGCCTGTAGCTCACCAACTCTCCTTAATGAAGGGACTGCAATGAAGAATGCAACCTTCCAAGAGAGAAACTGTAAAGGACACTTGTGTAGAGGTTCCAAGGTTGGACCCATAAGTATTGTAAGTACAATACTAAGATTCCACACTGGTGCCAGTGGAATTCTTGGTGGTATAACTCTTTTTAAGCCCTCTATAAATGCTTGGATGACAGGAACTTTGAACAAAGACAAATGTTGTCTGTTTTGCAAATACGCAGCTACTGCTGCAAGGTGCAACCTAATTGATGTGTAGGTTAGCCCACATTGCTGTAGGTTTAAAAGGTAACAGACAATGTTCTGAACAGAAGCATCTAGAGGTATAATTTAGTTGTTATTGCAGTAAACAACTAATAGTTTCCATTTTGCTGCACAGCAAGCTCTGGTAGTATGTTTTCTTGCTTCGTTGAGAATAGTCATACAGTCTGGTGGTAAATTTAAATACCCAAACTCTATGACTTTAGGAGCCAAATCGCTAAGGTGAACTCTTTGGGATTTGGACGCTTGATTTCTCCATGGTTCTGAGTCAGGAGACTGGAGGTGAGATGTAGTTTTTGGTGTGGAACTACTGAGAGCTCTAACAGGGTGGTGTACCACGGCTGACAGGCCCATGTGGGAGCTGCCAAAATCAGTGTGAGTGATATTTGCCTGAGTTTCCAAACCAGAAACGGAAGGAGTGGGAGAGGCGGAAAAGTGTAGGCAAATATCCCTGACCAATTGATCCATAGGGCATGGCCTTTGCAGAGAGGGTGTAGGACCTGGAGGCGAAGTTTGGGCATTGTGTGTTGTCTACTGTGGCAAACAGATCTATTTGTGGGTATCCCCATTGATAAAAATATGGAAGGAGGGGGGAGTGGCCAACGCGTCAAGATGGCGTCCGCACGTCGACGCTTTGCCCTGGCCTGGCCGCTACTTGCCTACGCCGCCGCTGCACCTGGGATTGCGACGCCGGCTCCCCTGCGATCTGGGGCCTCGTGGGACGCTGCTTCCTGCCTAGCAGAATCGACCCTGAGCGCTAGGGACCCCCTGTTCTGCACCTCGGCCTGAGGCGGCGCCCGGGGCTGCCGCCCACCACCTGCACTCGGCCGCACACATCGAGCGTCGTGGGGTGCCCCGGAGGGTCCGCTGTCCCCGTCAACCTTCGGCCGCATGTATCGGGCGGCGGGACGCTCCCTTTGGTGACCCTTCGCCCCCTTGCCGCCTGGTGCTTTGGCCGGGGGGCCGCCCTGGTCCGCTCCTCTGCACCATAGCCTCCGTCCTTGCTTCTGCCTGTGGCCCCACGGCTGTCTTCATCTTTCCAGCACCCAGCGGGGGTGGGGCGGGTTCGGTCGCACTCCTCGAGCAGTGAGGGGCCCGCGGACTGGGCCCTTCATCCCCCCGCCTCCCTTCGACCTGGTGGTGCTCCCCCCGGCGAGGGACTCCCCGCTGGTTCGGGCGGCGAGGGGCGAGATCCATGTCCATGGTGTGTCTTCGCCCTCTGCGACCCGGGTGCTCCTGCCGGGGTGGGTCCGGCGCCCGGGCATTGACTGCTTGGGCCCTCGCCCCCTGCCCCCGCGGTCGAGCCGACTGCCCGTCAGCCTACCATCTACGTCTGGAGGGACGTCCGGGTCCTGCGCTGACAGCCAAGATGGGCAGGGATCGCGCCCCGAAAACGCCTGCACCACAGACCCAAACCAAAATGGACCAGTTCACTACTGCTGACCGGAGCACGCCAAGGGGGGCATCTGGCGGCCCCTCCCTTGCTGGGGGAGACCTTTCGACTATCCTGCAGGCAATTGGCACCTCTCAGGCCTCGGTGGAAAGTAAGATCGGCGAGGTGCGGGTCGACGTGGCCCTTATCCGTCAGGATCTCCGCAATGCCACGGCGAGGCTGTCGGAGGCAGAGTCACGCCTCTCCACTGCTGAAGACGATCTGGGCCAGTTGAAGACTCAGGTGGCCCGCCTGCTGACTCAGACATCAGAATTGCACCGCCGAGCTGAAGATGCTGAAAACCGCTCGCGGCGGAATAACCTGCGCCTCATAGGTTTTCCCGAAAATGCCGAATGGGGACACACTGACACCTTCGTGGAGACCTCGGTAAAGTCATGGATACCCAAAGATGCTCTCTCACCGTGGTTCGCCGTCAAACACGCGCACCGCTCTCTGGCAGCCGGGCCTCCCCCCAGGGCCTCACCACGTCCTATTATCATCCGGATCCTCAACTTCTGGGACAGAGACGCTATCCTGCGGGAAGCCCGAGTCCATGGTCCCCTAAAGTATCAGAACAATACTATAATGGTTTTCCCGGACTACACAAGGGAGGTTCGGGCCCAGCGTCGCACGTATACTGAGGTCAAACAAAAACTACGTAATCTGGGCTTGCGCTACGGACTCCTCTTCCCGGCCCGCCTCAGAGTTATCTTCCAGGACAAGGCACTCTTCTTTGACACGCCACAGGCGGCATGGACCTGGTTCACGGAGGAGCGGCCTCTGCGGCCCCAACCCACGTCCCCCCCTGCCTTGTCAGGCCCTTCCCGGTTGCGTCCATCTCCTCCCAACCAACAACGGAGGCGCAACCGGTCCCGTAAGAAGGGGGAGCGGCGGGGACCCGCTCACTATCACCTGGGGCGGATTCCCAATTGCTGATCTCTTCTGAGGCCCCCCCTGCTTTTGGATGATCACAGCCGAGCCAGTTCCATGATAAACTTGAATCGTGACCAAGACCCTGCTTCGACGCTGCGCCCGGCCCTCTCAGACTCGGACCTGTCTCGGAGTCCCGCGTTCCGGAGGTCAGGGGACGATGCCGGACTCTGACCGCGGAGCCCCCTGGACGTAGAGCTAAGCCAAAACTCTGGGGGCTCGTGGCAGTAAGATTCACCTGTGGATACTGATTATCCGTCTATATGGAGGGGTCCATCGCCATCGTCACGACTTTCGCGGCTAACCGTTTTAGTTTAGCTTCTTGTTCCTGAGTTGGGCGACAGATGCTTCGGGTTTGGAAGTATAGGGTGGGGGGTCTGGGGATGGGGGGGTTGCTGCCCTCTGTCTTCTGTTCGTTTGGACTCTGTTTGAGTCACTGTTCACAGCTTTGTTTGCATTGAATTTTTCTGTTCTTTGACAGCCCACTGCACATGCATGCCATCTTCACTGACACGGGACTCACCGTCATACACCAGCCCCATCTTTCTATCATGACCGTGATATATCATCTCGCCTGGAGCCTAGGCCTCCTCCAGCTCCTCTCTCCCCGCGCCAACTGCTCTCCAGATGCCCATGCACGGTAGGTCCCTCCACATCTTGTCGTGGAACGTTAATGGGTTGCTAGACCGTATCAAACGCACTGCCGTCTTCAGGAGCGCCCAATGCCAGTCTCCTGACGTGCTCTTTCTCCAAGAGACACACCTCCTGGGAACCCAATGCTCTTTCCTCGCCCGATACAGATTTGACAGGGTCTGGCACTCGGGTTTTACACGGGGCTCCCGGGGGGTGGCCATACTGATTCGGCGAGGGCTCCCCTTCACCTCCCTACACGCGACGGTCGACACACAGGGCCGTTACGTGGTGGCCCTCTCTGGTAGGCTCGAGGGGCAGGTCTTCAACCTCCTCTCAGTATATGTTCCTCCCGCCACGCTCCCCTCCACTCTCCGCCACCTTATGGAGGTAATCTCCGCGCCTGCCCCAAGGCCACACCATAATCGGAGGGGATTTCAACGCGGTAATGCAGCCGACCCTTGACGCCACGGGGGATCCCTCCTCATCACGCCTCACCTGTTCGAAACGACTATCAGATTGATCAACTGCCCTCGGTCTGTGTGACGCCTGGAGGATTTGGCACCCCCGCTTGCAACACTACACTCACACCTCAGCGGCCCACCATACCCACTCCCGTATTGGCCTGCTCCTCCTCCCCACCACCGACTGCCAGTTGGTCTCCGGGGTGTCTATTCTTCCACGGGGTATCTCCGACCATTCCGCTATCTCTCTCCGCCTGGGAAACACCACCGGGGGAAGGCGTTCGGTCTGGCAATTCAACGCGTGGTTTTTGCAAGACGCGGAGCTTAAGGACGCGCTTGTGGAGGAGCTGAAACACTATTTTCTGTCCAATAAAGGCTCGGTTCCCTCTGCAGGCACACTATGGGAGGCCGGTAATGCCACTCTCCGTGGGGTGGCCAGAGGTCTGGTCCACTCGAAACGGCGGAACAAACGGCCGGCTTGACTCAGCTCGTGGCACGTGCCGCACGGCTGGAGGTGACCTTGGGCGACACGGTGGATGCTCACTCGGCTAGACAACTCGCGATGCTTCGCGAAGAGATCCGCCAGATCTCCCTGGATTCCGCCAAGACGCTCTGGCGCTACTCTGTGGCACGTGTCTACGGTTGGGGCGACAAAAACAGTAAACTGCTTCATAATTTGGTCTCCTATCCCAGGGCCAATAGAATTATTCCTGAAATCCGAGATGCCGCTGGTACCCATCATTGTACTTCGTCGGCTATCGCCCAGGCTTTCGCGGGTTACTATGCTCAGCTTTATTCAGCCCGACCCCCTGATGCCTCTCTGACCGACCTCTTGGATCGAGCGGGGGTTCATCTCCCTTGTTTAGCCCAGGCCGACTCAGGGGACCTCGATCTTCCCTTTACCGCAGAGGAGATCCAAGGCACTATCTCCCTATTGAACCCTGGGTAGACGCCAGGGCCCGATGGGTTTCCACAGGAATACTACGCGACGTACCGAGACCTGTTAGTCCCTCACCTGGTCGACCTCTTCCACCACGTGGTGTCCGGAGACTGACGTAGCCACTATAGTGGTCATTCCGAAAACCCAACCGCCTTCCCTTTCCTGCGCGGACTACCGCCCGATTTCTCTTATTAACACTGAAATTATTTTCACCACAGCTTTGGCGCAACGTCTTCGCCCCTTGCTGCACGAACTGATCCATCCAGATCAGTGCGGTTTCATGCCTGCTCGCGGCACTCGGCATTGTATACGGCGCCTCCATCTTGCCTTGGCCCACCGCCACCTGCTCACCCCATATTTGGCCCTGTTGCTAATCGACTTCGAAGAGGCCTTCGATACGGTGGACTGGTCCTACTTAGAGGACGTTCTGGCCATGATGGGCTTTGGCCCCCACTTTCGGCGTTTCATCCGCGTCTTGTACTCGAGCCCTAATGCAAGGGTCCTGACCAACGGCGCCTTCTCAGCAGCGCTCCCCATCCGAAGAGGCACCCGTCAGGGATGCCCCCTTTCGCCGCTCTTATTCGCGCTTGCGATGGAGCCGCTGGCGTGTCTCATACGCAGTGATCCCCGAATCCAAGGGTGGCCCTGGGACCCCCATCAGATTGACAAAATTGCCCTCTACGCGGACGACGTTCTGCTTTTCTTGGCTGACCCGGAGAACTCTGGCCCACGTTGTCTGGAGCTGCTTCGGACCTTTGAGTGTGTCTCGGGTCTGCGGCTCAACCCGGCAAAGTCCACCTTGGTCCCCCTTCCCCCTCAAGAGCCTGCTTTGATTGGCAGTCTACCATCCCCTTGCGGAGGCAATGGTTTAAATATCTGGGGATCTGGATAACTTTGCTTCCTGAACTGGACCCTTAACCTCACACCCCTGGTCACGAAAGCCAAATCCGATCTTAAACACTGGCAGTCCCTTCCGCTTAACCCCCTTGGGAGAGGGGCACTTTTTAAAATGATGATTCTTCCCCGCTTTTTATATATCCTTCAAAACATCACCTTTCACCTCCCGGGTAGCTGGTTTCGAAAGTTTGACGGGGCAATTAAGAAGTTTCTGTGGGGAAATGGGAGACCACGTATGGCCATGGCCCGCTGTCGGATACCTCCCTTTGATGGGGGTATGGGAGTGACCAACCTTCACCTCTACTATCTGGCCACCCGACTCATTGTTGTCCATGACTGGTTCGCTGGAGGCTGGTCTGATCCGGCCTATCGGACCGTGCTCAGAAATATGGATTTCCCACGGGTTCTAGCCTACCTGAAAGGGACCCCCATCCCGAAGACCATTTTGACTATCACCAGAGCGGTCCTAACGGCATGGCGCTCTGCCCAGCGCTACACGCACTGGGATAAAAAACTCACTCAACACACGCCTATGTGGCACGGCACGTGGCTACGCGAAACATCGACTCTCCGAGGGTTTCAACAGTGGGACCAGATCGGGATTACACTCCTTGGGGACGTTTGGGTGGGGGATCACATGCGGGCCTTCTCCGATCTGCAGCAGCGCTACTCCCTTCTCACTACTCAATTTTATAAATATCTGCAACTCCGCCACGCCCTTACTGCACATGTTTCGCCAGGCACCCCACTCCCTGAATTTAGTCCGTTGGAAGCCCAGGTCATGATGGGCAACCTGGGTAGAGGGGGAGTGTCGCGGATATACCGCTCCCTAGTGAATAATGGCCCCGTCACCTTAGATGTGCTGCGAACCCGTTGGGAGGGCTGGCTGGGTCCCCTGGATGAGGCAGACTGGCGGGACGCCTTGATGGCTCCCAAAACCCTGACGTCCTCCTCCAAACTACGCCTCATTCAACTTTACTACCTCCACACGGCATACCTCACCCCCGCACGCCTGAACAGGGCGGGTCTGCGCCCCTCACCAGACTGCACGCGTTGTGGCCAAGCCCCGGCCAATTTCTACCACATGGTCTGGCAATGCCCCTGTCTCGCCTCCTTCTGGGCGGGGGTAGAATCTGAACTCGCACACACTCTGGGGTGGCAGGTCCCTCACGATCCCTTACGCCTCCTCCTAGGGGTATTTGATGGCCTGGACGGCTCTCGAGCCGACAAGCGTTTCTTGGGCACGGCGGTGGCGGTGGCCAAGCGAGATATCGCAGCGGCCTGGTCACAGGCCAAGCCTCCCACTATACGTAAATGGCGTCGAGGGGTGGACTGGTGTGCGGCCCAGGAGGAACCCCTCTTCGAGGCCCGAGGGTGTCCTGAAAAGTTCGAGAAAGTGTGGGGCAAATGGTTAAACATGCTGTTTTTAATTTTATGCTCGTCTTTCGCTTGTATTATTGCTCCTTTTCTTCATATGGAACGGCTGATTCAAAGACCTTATATTTAGCTCAGTCCTCCTGCTGTCTGCTGATGATGGACATTGATGTACCGTGTATTCCTCTGCTGTCCTTATATGTTTTGTTTCTACAAATGCTAATAAAAATTGATTATCAAAAAAAAATATATGGTAGGAGTACTTGGGGATTAAGTTCCCACTCGTGTATTTGCGGTCTCCTCCTGCTGAGGAGGTCGGCAATTTGATTGTTCACTCCTGAAAGGTGTTCTGCCAGAAGGTGAATCTTGTGATGGATTGCCCATTTCCAAATTGTCTGAGACAGGCGTGACAGTTGGAGAGTGTGCCCTCCCGCCCCCCTTGTTTTTGTACATAGTACATTGCTGTCATGTTGTCTGTACGGACTAGGACAACTTTGCCTGTGAGATGAGACTAAAAGGCTTTCAGCACTAGAAACACTGCTAGAAGCTCTAGATAGTTGATGTGGAGACGTCTGTGTTTGTTGTCCCAGAGACCTTGGATTGAGTAATGATGGAGATGAGCACCCCAACCGGTGAGAAATGCATCCTGCTGTTAGCACGACTTGTGGAACAGGATCGATGAAAGGCCGCCCTTTTGATCAATTTTGTGGGTTCCACCACTGTAGAGAGAAATGGGTGCGGCTGTCTACCAACACTAGATCTGTCAATTGACTCTGTGACTGATTCCACTGACGTGCTAAGCATTCTTGTAAAGGACGCATGTGTAGTCTTGCATAAGGTACTATTGCAATGCATGAAGCCATCATTCCCAGTAGGCGCATGAAAGTCCTGGCAGGCAAGATTTGGAACTGCAGCAATAGAGTCTGGATATTGGAGATTCTGGCTACATTGGGGGAAGCTAGAGCCGTGTGAGTGTTGAGAGTGGCTCCTAGATATGATTGTATCTGCAAAGACTGTAGGTGAGACTTTTGAATGTTGTCCGTGAAACCCAGTTGGTGATGTAGGTGTAGCTTGGTCTGGGTGTTTTGAAGACACTTTTGGTGTGTGCTGGCTTTGATGAGCTATGGGAAGACATGAATTTGTTGTCTTCTGAGATGAGCTGCTACCACTCCTCGGCATTTTGTAAATACCCTGGGAGCAGTAGTTACTCCGAATGGAAGTACTTTGAACGGATAGTGTTTGCCTGCTATCACGAATCTGAGATATTTGCGATGAGCTGGATGAATGCGAATGGGAAAATATGCGTCTTTTAAGTCCAATCGCCTTGCTGTAGGAGAGGAAGAACCTGTTGAAGCATTACCATATGGAAATGTTCTGACAGTATGTAGTGGTTTAATTCTCAGATCCAAAATTGGTCTTAAGGAACCGTCCTTTTTGGGAATTTGAGAGTAAACCCCTGAACATTGGTACTAAAATGGAACTGGTTCTATGGCTCCCTTTTGTAAGAGAGATTGCATCTCTTGTTTGAGTAATTGCAAATGGTCTGATGACAATTTGAGAACGCAAGGTGGAATGTTTGGTGAATTGGAGGTGAGCTCCAGGCAATAACCATGTCGGATAAGGTCTAGCACTCATTTGTCAGTTGTTATAGATTGCCAAATGGGGAGAAACTGTTGAAGTCTTCCCCCGACAGGTGTTGAGCGATTGGGGGAAGTGTGGGCAAGTCACTGTTTATTAGAAGAAGGGTTATTACGTGGTGTTGTGCCTTTACCTCTGCCTTTGGAATTGTTTCCTCTATATCCTCCTCTGTAGGAAGCTCTAGAGGGAAAGGATTGGTTGTTGCCTTTGTAAGAGGAAGCATTTGGGTCTGAGGATGTTGTTTTGGACCCTGCCCTGTAAAATGAGCGGCGAAAGCAACCTCTATTGGATGGGGACTGGAGCGCTCCCATGGATTTTGCCACTTCACTGTCCTTTTTCATCTTTTCTAAGGATTGGTCGACTACAGGACCAAACAGGCGTTCCTTATCAAAGGGGGTGTTCAGAATGGACTGTTGAACCTCAGGATTAAACCCCAAAATCCTAAGCCATGTATGCCTTCTAAGGAGGATGCTGGTATCGATCTCCCTAGCTGCAGTGCCAGCTGCATCTAAAGCACATCTTATTGAGGAGTTAGAGATCAGTTTCCCCTCTTCAACTAACTACTGTGCCTTATTTTTGTGTTCGTCTGGGAGATATTGGAGCAGTTGCTCCATCTCATCCCAGTGTGCCCTGTCATATCTAGCTAGTAGGCCCTGTGTGTTTGCGATGAGCCAGTAGTTCGTGGCATGAACAGCTACTCGTTTTCCAGAGGCATCTATAAGTTTGGATTCTTTATCTGGGGGAGGTACATCCCCAGAGGTTTGCGAATTAGCTCTTTTACGAGCATTGGACACTACTAGGGAGTCAAGAGGTAATTGTCCCTTAATAAACACAGGATCTGATGTTGAGGGTTTATATTTTTTATCTACCCTTGGAGTTAAAATACGTGCTCTTACAGGGTCTTTAAAGATATCATCTGCATGTCTCATCATGCCTTTAAGCATAGGGAGTGTTTGACTTGACGTATGTGTGGACTCTAGTGTTTCAAATAGAAAGTCCTCTTCTAATGTTTCTTTATGTAATGGTACCCCATGATACTCTGCTGCTCTGGCAAGGAGCTGTTGATAAGCCATATTATCATCTGGTGGTGATGGTTTTGCAGGATAAAAGTCTGGCTCATTGTCTACTGGAAGGTCAATGGTGTAATCATTCCATGGGTCAGCAGGCAAATGAGTATCATCATCACCCTGATCCACATCTGGATCAGTATGTGAAGATCCCTGAGGTGTTATTGTAGGAAGCTGGCTCTGTATACACTATACCCAAGTGAGGTATGGTGTGCACAGAGTCCAGTGGAACCCCAAAGGTAGGCAGAGGTAAAGTTAGATAGCACCTCACTCTCTATTTGAGGTAGTGTGGTCGAGCAGTAAGGCAGTATCAGAGGACAGTGTTAAGCATTTGTTGTACACACTCAGTCAGCAAATTAATTCACACACTCAAAGACTGAACTTCAGACCAATTGTTTTTGTATAAAAATATTCTTTTAGTTATTTTATTTCCTAGAACCAAGCAAGCCTGGCACAGGTAAGTGATAAGTACTTTGCAGGAAATATACAGTTTGTAACAGTTTGGATTGCAATTGTAAATGCACTTTGTTTTGACTTACAATATTGTTTCTGAGAAATGCAATGCTTTGTAAATACAGTACATATACTTTGTATAGGATTTTCAGTAAGATTACAGGTAAGTTACTTTTGAGATTACTTTTCTGACTCAGTGTAGTATACCTGGATACTACACTGGGACATTTCCTGTAAACAGGTAAGTAAAATCGTGTTTGTTAGTTAGTACAAATTTAAAGAATTTCTTTAGGTTTTCAAACTCCACACTTGGAAACTTTTCCAAGAAAAACAGTCAATGTTATCCTATGGAGGAAAATAGTGTTATCGGTTTTAGGGTAAGTATTCAGTAGTGGGAGTTGAGGTTCTGGGGGTAGACTCAGGGGTCCCCCAGGGTCAGGGATGCACTCTCGTTACACCCTCAGCGGCACTAGGGAGGCCGGGTGCAGAGTGCTGAGGCCCAATGTTATCCAAAGGGGGGTAGAGGGCCTCCGGTTGGAGGCTGCTGACGAGCAGGCCACTTGGTCGTGGGAGCAAAGCTCCTGGACTTTAGCTCAGGGCAAATGGGGAAACAAAGTAGCACCCTCAGTGGCACTAGGGCGGCCGGGTGCAGGGTGCTGTTTCGACGTCGGGCGCCCTGTTGTTTCCAATGGGGAACCTCCGGTTTGCAAAGGCACTGCAGGCTTGGGTACGAAGGTCTTCTGGGTGCGACCACCACTTTGAGAGTTAAATTGGGATCTTGGGGGTTGGTTAGGCACCGTGGGTTTGGCCACCCAAGGCCGTGGGGCGTCGGGTGCAGGGGTGCCTTTAGGGTTGGATCTTCTTACCAGCTCCTGGTCGTGGTTGGGGGGACCTTCCGGATTTAGGCAGCAGGCGTCGGCTGGAGGTTTGAGGCAGGTCAGGGGTCACCGAATCTCGGGTTAGGCTCGCCGGGAGACCTCCTCGTGGTGTTTGCCCACTCGAGCTCGGGCCGTGGACGGCGGGTGCAGAGTGGGGCGGATTTGCGGTGTCCGGCCGGAGCCAGAGGTTGGAGATGAACAAATCTGGTGTTCACGGGAGACACAGTCTTTGTGGTTGAAGGCAGGCAGGTCCTCCGGGGTTTTCGAGGTTGCTGGCTGCAGGACAGACCGGGATTTTGCAGGAGCAGGTTCGAGGTGGAGACAGGCCGGTAGGGCTGGGGCCAAGTCAGTGGACGTCTCCCTCTTGTTAGCTTCGGCATGGCTTTTCGGTCCTTCTTTTCTTGAAGTTTCTTCTGGTCTGAGGAAGCAAGGTTCAGAAGTGCCCCTAAATACTAGATTTAGGGGCGTTACAGGTGGGTAAAAAGGTTGGGTCCCTTCCCTGGGGTGGGTACACCCCGTATTATGCCACCCTCCAGTAGGGGGTGGGGCATCAGCCTTTCCCTGGTTGGCTGAGGCCCCCCATCTGCAAGATGGCGGGGACTGAGAGTTGTGCTTCACCTCGCCTCCCCCACCTGGGGAGGGGGGGAGCTGGCAGAGGTGGGCACACCTCTCTTCCTCACTTGTTTTTCCCGTCGGTTCTCCCGCCTAAAGTGGGGATCAGAACCAGTGGGGACCAGTTGCTGAAAGCAGCAAGTGGCCTGGGGAAGCTCACAAAGGCGGCAATCCTTTGAAGATTCCCCTTCGTGAACCCTGCCCATCCTGGGGGAGGAGGCTTGGCACCTCGTCCCAGGATGTGCATTGTTTCAGGCCCCCAAGAGCAGGAGGCTCTCGACCCAGGGGTCCAGAAGCATGTCTGTTGGTGGCAGCTGAAAGCAGCCACTCAGCCTGGACACTAGTGGTAGGTTAGTTTTCAGGGGGCATCTCTAAGATGCCCTCTGTGTGCATTTTTCATTAAATACCACACTGGCATCAGTGTGGGTTTAATGTGCTGAGAAGTTTGATACCAAACTTCTCAGTTTTCAGTGTAGCCATTATGGTGCTGTGGAGTTCGTAATGACAAACTCCAAGCACCATATACTCTTAATGGCAGAACTGCACTTACAATGTCTAAGAATGGACTTAGACACTGTAGGGGTACAGGGCTCATGCACCTGTACCCTCGCCACTGGTATAGTGCACCCAGCTAGAGGGATGACTGATCTATGCCAGGGCAGTGGGTTGTAGGCATGGCACACAGGGATGTGCCATGTCGACTCTTCACTTTGCTCTGCACCAAAATACGCAGCATGCAAAGGCAGTGTGTGAGTGTGAAGGTACAGGACCTCTAAGGGTGGCACAATAAGTGTTGCAGCCCTTAGAGGCCTTCTCTGGTCACAGTGCCCTGGGTACCTGTGGTACAATTTTTACCAGGGGCTGGCCTGTGGCCAGAGATGCCAATCGGGTTTAGGCTTCAATGCAGGTTTAGGGAAAGAACATAGGGCCTGGGTACCTGATTAGCAGGAGTCCAGGGCACACTCAGTCAAAGCACATCAGCAATTCAGCAAAAAGTGGGGGCAACCATGCAGAATGAGGGCACAACCCCCCCCCCAAACGAAAGAGGTTGAGACTAACCTTTCCCTAGAGAGTCTTCATTTTCCAAGTGGAAGAACCTGGAAAGTCCATCTGCATTGGTATGGGCAGTCCCAGGTCTGTGCTCCACTACAAAGTCCATTCCCTGTAGGGAGATGGACCACCTCAACAGTTTAGGATTTTCACCTTTCATCTGCATTAGCCATCTGAGATGTCTGTGATCAGTTAGAACTAGGAAGTGAGTACCAAACAAGTATGGTCTCAGCTTCTTCCGGGACCAAACCACAGCAAAGGCCTCCCTCTCAATGGCACTCCAACGCTGCTCCTTGGGGAGAACCCTTCTGCTTATAAAAGCAACAGGTTGGTCTTGGTCTTCATCATTGGTCTGGGATAGGACCGCTCCGAGGCATCAGTCTGCTTTGAGAATTGGTGCTGAGCACATAGCCTCTTTCAGGGTGTCAAAAGCCTTTTGACCACTAACTGTCCAGTTTAACTTTTTGGGCATCTTCTTGGAGGCGAGTTCTGTGAGGGGAGCCACAATGGACCCATATCCCTTCACAAACCTCCTGTAGTACCCAGTCAAGCCAAAGAATGCCCTGACTTGGGTCTGGGGTGTTGGAGCTGCCCAGTCCAGGATAGCCTGGATCTTGGGCTGTAAGGGTTGTACTTGGCCTCCACCAACAAGGAGGCCCAGGTACACCACAGTTCCCTGCAGTATCTGGCATTTGGATGCCTTGACAGTTAGGCCTGCAGTTTGCAGGGCATTTAAAACCTTCCCAAGGTGGATCAGGTGATCCTGCCAGATGGAACTAAAAACAGCAATATAATCTAGATAAGCTGCACTAAAGGACTCCAATCCAGCAAGGACTTGATTCACCAACCTCTGGAAGGTGGCAGGGGCATTCTTTAAACCAAAGGGCATAAGAGTAAACTGATAATGCACATCAGGTGTGGAGAATGCAGTCTTTTATTTTGCTCCTGGGGCCATGCCAATTTGCCAGTACCCTGCAGTTAAGTCAAAGGTACTTAGAAATTTGGCTGCACCCAATTTATCTATCAGTTCATCTGCTCTTTGGATAGGGTGAGCATCTGTCTTGGTGACAGAGTTGAGCCCTCTATAGTCCACACAGAACCTCAGGTCTCTTTCCACCCTGTGGATGAGGTTTGGGGACTAGAACCACTGGGTTGGCCCAGGGGCTCTCAGAGGGTTCAATAACCCCCAACTCCAGAATCTTGCTGACTTCAGCTCCGACGCTTTCTTTGACTTGATCAGACTGTCGATCGATTTTGTTTTTGACAGGTGAACTGTCACCAGTGTCCACATCATGGGTTTGTCTGACCAGAGGTCATGGAAAAGAGCTTTGCATACTGCTGCAAGACTTGCTTGCAATCAGTCTTCTGTTGATAAGAGAGGGTGTCTGAAAAGACAACTCCATCCACTGACCCATCTTTTGGGCTGTATGAGAGAAGGTCAGGGAGAGGTTCACTCTCTGTCTCCTGATCCTCATCATCAGCATGGTGATGTCAGCCCTGTCATGGAAGAGTTTAAGGCGGTTCACATGGATAACCCTTTTGGGTGTCCTGCTTGTGCCCAGGTCAACCAAGTAGGTGACCTGAATCTTCTTTTCTAGGATAGGGTAAAGGGCCACTCCATCTGTCCTGGAGAGCCCTTGGTGCCACTGGCTCCAAAACCCACACCTTTTGCCCTGGTTGAAATTCTACCAGTGCAGCTTTTTGGTTACACCAGTGCTTCTGAAGCTCCTGGCTGGCCTCAAGATTCTTGGATGCCTTTTCCATGTACTCAGTCATTCTGGACCTTAGGCCAAGCACATAGTCCACAATGTCTTGTTTTGGTTCTTGGAGAGGCTTCTCCCAACCCTCTTTTACAAGACGGTCCCCTGACAGGATGGCCAAACAGAAGTTCAAAGGGGGAAAACCCTACTCCCTTCTGAGGCACCTCTCTGTAGGCGAAAAGCAGGCAAGGTAAGAGGACATCCCATCTCCTTTTGAGTTTTTCAGGGAGCCCCATAATCATGCCTTTCAATGTCTTGTTGAATCTCTCAACAAGGCCATTGGTTTGTGGGTGATAGGGTGTAGTAAACTTGTACTGCATTCCACACTCTTTCCTCATATGTTTTAGGTAAGCAGACATGAAGTTGGAACCTCTGTCTGAAACCACCTCCTTAGGAAACCCTACCCTGGTGAAGACACCAATGAGGTACTAGGCTACTGCAGGAGCCGTAGTAGTCCTAAATGGAATTGCCTCAGGATACCTAGTGGCATGATCCACTACCACTAGAATGAATGTTTCCTGATGCTGTGGGAGGTTCAAGTGGACCCACTATGTCCACACCTTCCCTTTCAAAGGGACATTAAGGGGGCCTTTGGGTGGTTACCTGTCTTGCCACTGGCTTGACCGGTGACACAGGAGCTGACAAACTCCTCCACCTTCTGAGACATCTGGGGCCAGTAAAAGTGGCTAACTAGCCTTTCCCAGGTTTTGGTTTGGCCCAGATGCCCAGCTAGAGGGATGTCATGAGCTAAAGTTAGGAGGAACTCCCTGTACTTCTGAGGCACTACCACTCTCCTAGTGGCTCCAGGGTTGGGGTCTCTGGCCTCAGTGTACAGTAGTCCCTCTTCCCAATAAACTCTGTGGGTACCACTGACGAACAAGTTACTTACCTTCGATAACGATACATCTGTAAGAAACATTAGTTAGTTACAGATTCCTTACCTTAGAATTACTCCCAGGCGTCAGACTGGATCTGGAAAGTTTTTTCGTCAGCAGTACCTCTGCGCGTCGGAAGGTGGCGTCGGTCGGCTCTGCGTCCGTCGTTGGCATCGTGGTTGCCGGGATGATGTTGCGGTAGCTACTTAGACGCCGCCCTCGCGCGCTGACGTCAGTTCTGTACACGACTTTCCGCGCCAGAAACGCAGAGCCATGCAAGATACTGACCACTGGTGCACAAAACTAGGGCCCTAAAAGGATGTCCTAAACCCTAGAAATCAGTTCGTAGAACGGGGAGGATGGGTGGGGCAGTAAGGAATCTATAACTAACTAATGCTTCTTACAGATATATCGTTACCGAAGGTAAGTAACTTGTTCATCTGAAAGAAACACGTTAGTTATAGATTCCTTACTTTAGAATAGATACCCCAGCAATACCAATCCCGGTGGTGGGTCTGCAAACCAAGATCACACCAGAAAGTCCTGGAGAACAGAACTGCCAAAGAAGCCGTCTCTCCGGACTTGGCTGTCCAGTCAGTAGTGTTTGGTAAACATGTGCAGCGATGCCCACGTAGCTGCCTGACAGATGTCATTCAGAGGAACTCCTCTTCCCAAGGCAGTAGTGGCGGCCGTCGCCCTGGTGGAATGGGCGCGTAGCCCCACTGGAGGCTCTTTGTTAGCCAGAGAATAGCATGCTTTTATACACAAAACGACTCATCGAGAAATGGTTCGCTTGTGTACAGCCTGACCTTTCTTGGCACCCACGTAGCCAACAAAGAGTTGGTCATCCACCCGGAACTGTTTTGTGCGATCCAGATAGAAAGAAAGCGCACGTTTTGGGTCCAGACGGTGGAGCCGCTCTTCCTCTTTCGAAGGATGCGGAGGCGGAAAGAAGGTGGGCAAAGTGATAGTCTGCCCGATGTGGAAGGCAGTGACAACCTTGGGCAGGAAGGATGGACGAGTTCTAAGGACAACTTTGTCCGGATGTACAGAGAGAAAAGGATCCTTAGAAGAAAGCGCCTGGAGCTCACTCACTCGTCTGGCAGATGTGATGGCCACCAGGAACGCAGTTTTGAGATTCAAGAGACGTAAAGGACAGTTGTGAAGCAGCTCAAATGGAGCACACATTAAATAAGTGATAGTCTGCCCGATGTGGAAGGCAGTGACAACCTTGGGCAGGAAGGATGGACGAGTTCTAAGGACAACTTTGTCCGGATGTACAGAGAGAAAAGGAGGCTTAGAAGAAAGCACCTGGAGCTCACTCACTCGTCTGGCAGATGTGATGGCCACTAGGAACGCAGTTTTGAGAGTCAAGAGCCGTAAAGGTCAGTTGTGAAGCGGCTCAAATGGAGCACACATTAAATAAGTTAAAACCAGGTTCAAATCCCACTGAGGTATAACGAAGGGAATAGGAGGAAAGAGATGAGTTATGCCTTTCAAGAAGCGACTTACAACCGGGGGCTTGAAAAGGGAAGGCTGATCTGGAAGCCGAAGGAAGGCAGAGATGGCCGAAGGATAGCCCTTGATAGTGCCCAGAGCAGCGCACTGCTGGCCTAGAGAAAGACGAAACAAGAGAACCTCAGAAAGAGGGGCAGAAAGGGGATCCACAGCCTTTGCTGTGCACCATGCCACAAACATATTCCACCGGCAGGAGTATACCGTCTTAGTGGAGGGACGCCTGGCTGCCAAGATTACATCACAGACTTCAGGAGGCAGGTCGAAAGACGTCAACTGCCGCCGCTCAATCTCCACGCAAGGAGGTGGAGGTTGGACAGGTTCGGGTGGAGGACCGTCCCCTGCTGCTGCGACAGAAGATCCTACAGAAGAGGCAGTCTGATCGGAGGATCGATGGCCATGTTGAGCAGCTCGGGATACCAGACTCTTCGTGCCCAATCCGGAGCCACTAGAATGACTTGGGCCTGGTCGCGCCTGATCTTCTTCAGCACTCTGGGCAGAAGTGGTATAGGCGGAAAGGCGTACAACAGACCGCAACTCCACTCGCGACGAAAAGCGTCGCCTAGCGAGTGCCGCCTTGGAAATTCCAACGCGCAGAATTGCTGACATTGCGCGTTCTCTTTGGTGGCGAATAGATCTAACCAAGGCTCTCCCCACTGTTGAAAGAGACCTTGCACCACCTCAGAGTGAAGACGCCATTCGTGATTCATCATGAACCTGCGGCTGAGTTTGTCCGCCCTGGCGTTCAGAGAACCTGCCAGGTGTTGAACCACCAGGGCTATGCCCTGATGTTCCAGCCATGTCCAGAGGCGGAGGGTCCACGACCCCACTCCACCCTGTTTGTTGCAGTATCAAAAGGCGGTGTTGTTGTCTGTGAACACCTGCACTACTCTTCCCCGGACAGAGGGAAGGAATGCTTTCAGTGCGAGATGAATCGCCCAGAGCTCCAGAAGGTTGATGTGGAGCCCGGACTCCGCCGGAGACCAGAGGCCTCTGATCTCCGCCTCTCCCATGTGGCCCCCCATCCCAGAAGGGATTCGTCCGTCACCACAGTGTGGTCTGGGTGGGGAAGGGAGAAGGATCTGCCATTGACCCAATCCTGGTTCGTGAGCCACCACTGCAGTTGTCGTGCAGTGCCCTCCGAGATCTGGACGCAATCGGACAGATTCCCCTGATGCTGCGCCCACTGGAACTTCAGGTCCCACTGCAGAGCCGGCATATGCCACCTGGCATGATCGACCAGCAGGATGCAGGAGGCCATGAGGCCCAGCAGCCTCAGAGTCATTCTGACCGAAACCCGGGATAGAGGCTGAAAGATCGGAATCATAGCCTGAATATCCCAAACTCGCTGTTCGGGAGGATAGACCCGAAACCGGGTCATGTCCAGAACCGCTCCGATGAAGAGGAGCTTCTGAGAGGGAATCAGGTGTGACTTCGGCACATTGATGGAGAACCCCAGCGAATGCAGGAGGTCGGCCGTAGTCTGGAGGTGGGAGACGACTGCCTGGGGCGAGCCCGCCTTCAGCAGCCAGTCGTCGAGATAGGGGAAGACTGAAACCCCTGATCTGCGCAGATGAGCTGCGACCACCGCCATCACTTTCGTGAACACCTGAGGGGTGCTGGTAAGGCCAAAGGGGAGCACGGTAAGTTGAAAATGCTCGTGGCCTACCGTGAACCGTAGGTAACGCCGGTGGGCCGCAGGACGGATGTGTGAAAATAAGCGTCCTGCAAGTCCAACGCTACCATCCAGTCTCCCGGGTCGAGGGCAGACAAGACCTGAGCAAGCGTCAACATCTTGAACTTCTCCTTCCGGAGGAAGCGGTTGACGTCCCTGAGATCCAAGATAGGACGCAGGCCCTTGTTCTTCTAGGGGACCAGAAAGTAGTGGGAGTAACAACCACGACCTACTTCTGGGCCTGGAACGCGCTCGATGGCTCCCTTGGCCAAGAGAGCCGTAACTTCCTGCTGGAGAAAAATCCGTATTTGTAACGCGCGAGCTACTCACCCTTACGGGTCTCAAGGCGCTGGGGGCCGTCGTGGAAATTAAGTGAGCTATTGCCCAGAGTCACATGGTGCTGAGCTGAGCTGAGCTGGAGCCGGGGATCGAACCGTGAGCCCTGTGCTCCGAAGGCAGCTGCCCTGGCCGCTGCACCACACCAGATGATCCTTCGACATGCGGTGGTATCTCGGTGGCATGGCTGGAGGGGTAGTCTCGAAGGGGAGGGAGTAGCCCCTTCGGACTATTTGCAAAACCCACCTGTCCAACGTGATGGTGCACCAGTGGGGAGGTGATGGCGAATCCTGCCGCCCACTGGCGTTTGATAGGCCTGAAAGGTCGGACTAGGAGGGTTTGGAGGCTGTCGCAGAGGGGGGGGGGGGGGTTAGTGGACTGGCCCGCCTGCTGGCCCCCGGAACCACGACGGTTGTTCCCAAGTCCCCGGCCGCGCTAAGGTTGGGTAACTTGCTGCGGCCTGTGGCTCTGGGCGGGACGTAGCGGGGCACCCCTTCTGTAGCCACGAAAGGGGCGAAAAGCAGACTGCGCAGGGCGGGTGGAGAGGCCCAAGGACTTGGCCGTAGCCCGCGAGTCCATGAAACGCTCTAGAGCGTTGTCTGCTTTGTCGCCAAAAAGGCGACGACCATCAAAGGGCATGACCATCAAAGGGCATGTCCATCAAGGTGTTCTGGACATCCCCTGAAAAGCCAGTCGACCTCATCCAGGCGTAGCGACGAAGTGCTACTGATGTTGAAATGGTCCTGCCCAGAGAGTCGGCGGTGTCCAGCCCACAACGGATGGTAAACTTCGCCGCATCCCTCCCGGCGGCGACAGCCTGGGAGAGCACTGCACGGGCCTCCTCCAGACACTGAGGCAGCACCTGCGCAACCGTATCCCACACCGAGTGGGTATAACAGCCCAAGAGACATGCAGTGTTTACCGACTACAGTCCTAAGCTGGCGGAAGAGAACATTTTCTTTCCAAGATGGTCCAGCTTCTTGGATTCCCTTTCCGGTGGAGCGGTAGGGAATGCACTTTTGGAAGTGGAGGCTTGTACTACCAAGCTCTCGGGGTGGGGTGTTGGGAGAGGAAAGTGGGGTCGCCCAGAGCAGGGCGGTGGCGTCGGGCAATCATCCTGTCCAAGGGAGCCCCCGTGTTGGGCCTGGACCACATGCCCAAAAGGACGTCGGTGAGGGCCTCATTAAACGGCAGCAAGGGCTCCGAAGAGCTCGCGGCCGGTTAAAGCACCTCTGTCAGGAGAGAAGTCCTGACCGCCACCGTATGAAGAGAGCCTCGGCCGCCCTACGCAACACCACTGCGTATGACGCTCCCTCCTCCGTAGCCACGGTAGGAGGAAACAACATGCCAAGGTCAGGGGAGGGGTCCAAACCACTGGCATCCCCCAGTTCCTCTCTCCAGTCCTGTTCACTGTCCAGTCAGAAGGTCACCTGTCCCAGTCCTCCTCCTCCTCATCCTCTGGGTGCCATTCTGGCCGAAAAGGGACCCCAGGAGTGAACAGTAGCACAAAAACCCCACTCTGCGCCGGATCCGGCGTCGGGCGATGCCGGTCCGGCTCTACGTCGGGATGGAGGCCGGGGTCGAACGCGGTAGTGGTGCCAGAGGAAGCGGCGCCGGTGGAGGCGTAATCAGGTCAACCGGCGCCGATCTGGATCCAAGGGGGGCATGCGGCGCCGGAAGAGAAGGCCTAGGCCCCCCCATCCGAGTCCGCGGGCCCGAAGCGCGCCCGCGGGTTCGGACCGCCCAAAGATGGCATGTATCGCCTGGTAGAACGTACGAAGCTGGGCGGGAGTCGCTCCGGGTCCCGGAAAGGGAGGGAAACGTGGAATCGACTCTTCGGACTCCGCTGCCGAGCCGCGGGAGGGGCATCACCCACGTCCCTCGTCGGTTCGGCCGGCCGACGAGGAGAAGTCTAAGAGCGATGATGCTTCTTCGACTTCTTCTAATGCTTCGACTTACCCGACCCCGAGTGCGAAGACTTCGAAGACTTGGACGAATGGTGGTGGCTCCGCGACCGGTCCCTCGACCTCCCTCGCCGACTGCCAGTGCTCAAGCAGCTTTCGCGACCACTCCCGCAAAGCCTTCGGCGCCATCGACCGGCAGTCGGAGCACAACTTGGGGTCGTGGTCGCACTCCAGGCAAAAGAGACACACGCAGTGGGGATCCGTCACCGACATCATCCGATGACAGGAACCGCAGGGCTTAAAGCCGGGCATCCCTTGTGCACCAGGAGTCGAAGACTCGAAAAAGAAGTCGACCAAAGTCGAGAAAAAAGTCAGTCGAAAAGTGACTGGAGGTACCGTTCTTCCCGGATCTGCACTGGCTAGCGCGGAAAAAGAAAGAACTGACAGCGCGCGAGGGCGGCGTCTAAGTAGGTACCGCGACGTCATCCCACCGACCACGACGCCAACGACGGACGCGGAGCCGACCGATGCCACCTTCCGGCGCGCAGAGGTACTGCTGACGGAAAAACTTTCCGGATCCAGTCTAACGCCTGGGGGTAATTCTAAGGTAATGAATCTATAACCAACGTGTTTCTTTCAGATTTCTCCCTTTACCTGTGCAGCAACTTGCTGCCTCAGGCTTTCAAGAGTTGGACAGCCCTGCTGTCCAAGGCAGGGCCTAAGAGTTCAACCTGGTAAGGGTCAAGCTCCATGGGCTCAGTTCCCTCTGGGGTGTCCAAGTCCTCTCCCTGAGGAGAGGGGTCCTGATACTTTTGCTGTACAGAAGCTGGTTCCCCAGTCTTCTTACCTTTCCTCTTGGAAGGTTGGGCCATACTTTCAGGCTCCAGCACTTCTTTTTCACCCTGTTTCCTGCTCTGTGCTCTTGTTTTTACACACACCATCTCAGGGATATCCAGCATTGCTAGATGGGTTTTCAGTTCAAACTCAGCCCATACAGAGGTTTCCAGGTCATTGCCAATCAGACATGCAGCTGGTAGCTTTGGAGAGACCACTACCTGTTTCAGGCCAGTAACCCCCCCACAGTCTAATGTCACCATAGCCATTGCATGGTTAGTGGTAACACGGTCAGCATTGGTGACTGGGTAAGTTCTCCCAATCAAGTATTGCTCAGGGGAAACCAGTGTATCTCTCACCATAGTGACACTTGCACCTGCATCCCTCAGAGCTTCTATCCTACTTCCATTAATCCAAGGGTATTGTAAATACTTTAAGTTGGGCGGCCACACAGCTACAGTGGCACACTCAACTTCCCCTTCTGAAACTAGAACTGCTTCAATGTGCAACCCGATTTGCTCTTGGCACACTGTTGATCCCATCTGGAGACTTGCTACACCAGGAGTAGCTGTAGTAGGACTAGGGGGCTTCTTGTTTGGGCAAGCAGCATCTCCAGTTAAGTGTCCCAACTTCTTACAGTTGTTACACCAGGCCTTTAAAGGATCAAAGTTCTTTCCCCTGTACCTATTATTGAACTGGTAAGAGTTTTGGGACCCACCCCCCTGTGCAGGTTTTTGGGGCTCTGTAGAAGACTCAGGCTTTTTATCTTGGGGATTCTCACCACCTTTCCCCTGGGGAGGTTTTGTAACCCCTCTCTTTTGGTCACCCCCCAGCGGTTGTTTTTGTCACCCTTGTCTTGACCCAGTGGTCTGCCTTCTTTCCCAATTCTTGGGGATAAATTAGATCAAGGTCTACCATATGCTGATGTAACTTCATTAGTGCAATTACTTAAAATAAAAAATGCCCTCACCACTGGTATAGTTCACGCAGCTAGAGGGGCGACTGATCTATGCCAGGGCAGTGGGTTGTAGGCATGGCACACAGGGATGTGTGCCTTGTCGACTCTTCACTTTGTTCTGCACCAAAACACGCAGCCTGCAAAGGCAGTGTGTGAGTGTGAAGGTACAGGACCTCTAAGGGTGGCACAATAAGTGCTGCAGCACTTAGAGGCCTTCTCTGGTCACAGTGCGCTGGGTACCTGTGGTACCATTTACCAGGGGCTGACCTGTGGCCAGAAATGCCAATTGGGTTTAGGCTTCAATGCAGTTTTAGGGACAGAACATAGGCCCTGGGTACCTGATTAGCAGTAGCCCAGGGCACACTCAGTCAAAGCACCTCAGTAATTCAGCAAAAAGTGGGGGCAACCATACACAAAAAGGGCACTTTCTCACAGTTATGTGTAATGGATCCTTGATTATTAATTGTGGAGAAGATGGTGGAGAGGATTGTGGGACAGGATAAACAGGGCTAGTAGCCATGTCCTCCTCCTCCTTTAAGGGAATCTTATCAGAAGTGTAATCTGAAGGAAGCTTGTGTTTTTTGCTGGATTTTTAGCCAAAATATGTCCAATATCAGGATTAATATACATTTTCCATTGTTTGTGATCCAATTTGGCCTTAAGAACGCCTAAAATTGGTTCTGGAGGCTCAAGAACATTGTCCCTGTATTTCGGCGTCAGACTCAACTTGTCTTTAGAATGTTTCGGCTCCGAAGCGTGTTTTTGTTTCGAAGTGGAGGGTTTAGGCTCCTAATCAGATTTGTCCTTGGAGCCTGATTTCGGATCTGAAGGTAATTTTGGCCGACTCAGTCCGGAGCCGGAAAGCTTGACTGTTTGTTTCAGTGCCGAGCCGGGAGGCGGGGCTTCAAACATTGTCTCGGTGCCAACCTTGGCCAGAAGGCAGAGGTGGTGCCGTAGCCTTATGAGTTTTGGAAGAGGATTTAGGGGGCAAGGGGTCTTCGGTACTCACGGCACCCTGTCCGGGAGGCACATCTTCGGACTCCAGATCGATCTCGGAATCGGACTCTGGAACTGAGAGGGCCTTTTCTTCTGCGGGGGACTCTTCGATCTCTTCTTGGTCGGATTCTTCCCTGAAGATGTGTGTTGGATGCTTTGGCGCTGCATCTCTCGTCGTCGAGCCCGACGATCGCGTAGAGTCTTCTTGGACCGAAACCACTTACAAGCGTCGCAATCTTCCTCCTTGTGCTCCGGAGAGAGGCACAAGTTACAAACTCTATGTAAGTCGGTGCAAGGGTACTTGGCGTGGCACCCAGGACGGAATTGGAATGGAGTCTGTTCCATCAGCAGAAGGCTGGCTCGACGGCCGCCCACGAGGTTTTCGATCGAAAATGGAGAGTTTGTCGAGCGATCCGATACGCGGAGAACAGGGAAACGCGTACGTTTAGGGTAGAGTGGTAGAATACCGTTTAGGGTAGAGTGGATTGCGCACCGGGTGGAATTCAAAGAATGGTTTTCGAACCAGAGCACAGCAATACACCTCCAAACCCAATGGCGGAAAGAAAAAAAAAATGTAACAATGGAGTCAATGCCCATGCGCACTATCACCGAAAGGAGGAGTCACCTTACCTCGTGACTGGGAAAGACTTCTTCGAAGAAAAACAACTTGCAAACATCCGGACCCAACACTAGATGGCAGGAGTATGCAAAGCATGTGTATCTACAGCACACATGTCTCGAACATATGGTATGTATAAAGAGATAATTGCCTCTAGGAATCAAACACTGATGAGACAATTAAGTGATGAGCCCTGGAAAGTGTGGCATTCTATCACAGAACCCTAGGTACTTCTACAGGAAAAATCCATTAAATCTAAATGGGTAGTGAGGGCGTGACTCATACATGCTACAGTAAAATTAAAATAAAAAACAGTTGAGAGAGCAGCAATATTGGGAAAAGGGAAATGCTACTTACCCAGTATGCATCTGCTCTTGGCATATAGAGCTATAGAGTCATATGCTGTGCATAGATCGCCATCTAGTGTTGGGTCCGGATGTTTGCACTTTGTTTTTCTTCGAAGAAGTCTTTTCCAGACACGAGGTAGGTGACTCCTCCTTTCAGTGATAGTGCGCATGGGCATCGAGTCCATTGTTAGATTGTTTTCCCTCAGAGGGTGATAATGGAGTTAGTAAGAGTAGTAAAAGGAGATGTCCATGAACGCATGTATCTAAGTAAGATGTTACTGCAACAGGTATAGGTTCCCGGGGAGGCGGGTGGGCGCATAGGACTCTACAGCTCTATATGCCAAGAACAGATGCATACTGGGTAAGTAGCATTTCCCGTTCGAGGCATGTGAGCTGTAGATCATATGCTGTGCATAGACTACATAGCAGTTATCTCCCAAAGTGGTGGCTAACCTGTATCTGTTGCAGTGGTCTGAAATAGTGTATGTAAAACTGCCTGGCCCACTTTAGCTTGTTGTCTTGCTAACACATCTACACAATAGTGTTTTGTGAATGTGTGAGATGTAGACCATGTTGCAGCTTTGCATATGTCATCTATGGGTATATTTCCTAAGAATGCCATAGAAGCCCCCAGTTTGCGTGTAGAGTGTGCTCTAGGGGGAACAGTTTTGCATAGCATATTTGAATGCACTTGACTATCTACCTTGCAATACCTGATTTTGATATGGGATTGCCTTTGTGTGGTGGAGCAAAAGCGACAAATAGTTGATTTGTGTTACGGAAAGGTTTTGTCCTGTCTATGTAATAAAGCAATGCTCTCTTCACATCTAATGTGTGTAGGGCACGTTCTGTGACTGAATCTGGTTGAGGGAAGAACACAGGTAACTCAACAGATTGATTGATATGAAAAGCAGAAATGACTTTAGGAAGGAATTTAGGATTATTCAGAAGAACCACTTTATTTTGGTGCATTTGTAAAAAAGGGTTCTTCTATAGTTAATGCCTGAAGCTCACTCACTCTTCTGACTGATGTGATAGCAACGCGGACAGCAACTTTCCATGTGAGAAATTGCAGTTCAAGTTTGTGCAATGGTTCAAAGAGTGGACCCATTAGTCTGGTGAGAACAATGTTGAGATTCCACATTGGAGCAGGTGGACGTCTCGGGGGAATGACTCTTGAGTCCCTCCATGAAGGCTTTGATAATGGGCACTCTAAAAAGAGACAGATGTTGTCTATTCTGGAGGTATGCAGCTATTGCAGCTAGATGTAAGCGTATGGACGTGTACGCTAAATTGGAACGTTGTAGATGTAACAAATAACATAATGTTTTGTACAGAAGCATCAAGCGGGTTGATGTGGTTGTTATTACAGTATATCACAAACCGCTTCCACTTTGCTGCATAGCAGGCTCTTGTGGTAGGACGTCTAGCCTCTTTGATAATATTCATGCAGTCTGGCGGTAGATTAAGATAGCCAAACTCTAAGACTTCAGGAACCCGATCGCCAGATTGAGTTGACTGGGGTCTGGATGTCTTATGTCTACATGGCTCTGTGTGAGAAGATTGGGTGTAAGACATAGTTTTTGGTGAGGAACTACTGAGAGTTCCAATAGGGTTGTGAACCAAGGTTGACGTGCCCATGTGGTAGCAACTAGGATTAGTGTCAGGGACGCTTGTTTGAGTTTCCGAACCACTAATGGAATGAGAGGGAGAGGCGGAAAAGCATAAGCAAATATCCCTGACCAATTCATCCATAGTGCATTGCCTTTGGACAAGGGGTGTGGATACCTGGACGCGAAGTTTGGGCATTTTGCGTTTAGATGTGTGGCGAACAGGTCTATGTGTGGGAAGCCCCACCTTTGGAAGAATGGGAGGAGAACTTGAGGGTGTATTTCCCATTCGTGGATTTCCTGTGTCTGACGACTGAGCAAATCTGCCATCTGATTGTTTACTCCTGGAAGGTGTTCTGCTAGGAGATATATTTTGTTATGTATGGCCCATTTCCAGATGGTGTGCGCTAGCTGTGACAGCTGGAGAGAGTGTGTCCCTCCCTGTTTTTGTATGTAGTACATGGCTGTCATGTTGTCTGCACGAATTAGGACTGTCTTGCGTACTAGCTGAACTTGAAAAGCTTTCAGCGCCAGAAAAATTGCTAGCAGCTCTAGATTTATATGAAGCTGTTTCTGCTGCAAGCTCCAAATGCCCTGAATTGTGTGGGTTTGGAGATGCGCTCCCCAACCTGTCAGTGATGCGTCTGCTGTCAGTACTATCTGTGGAACTGGGTCGCTGAAGGGCCGCCCTTTTATAAGGTTTTGTGTGTTCCACCACTACAGAGAGCGATGGGTGCGGCCGTCTACCAACACTAGATCTGATAATTGACCGTGAGCTTGGTTCCACTGACGTGCTAAGCATTCCTGTAAGGGACGCATTTGAGGTCTTGCGTAGGGGACTATAAAAATGCAAGACGCCATCATTGCCAGTAACTGCATGAACACTCGAGCTGGTTAGGAGTGTTGAGGCTGAAACTGAGACATCAGGGTTTGTATATTCCGGACTCTGGCTGGAGTTGGGTATGCTAGAGTTTTTTGTGTGTCTATAGTAGCTCCTAGATATGCTTGAGACGTGGATGGTTGGAGATGGGATTTGGACAGATTTACTGTGAATCCTAGCTCGTGGAGCAATAGCACAGTTTTTTGAGTGTGGAGTAGGCAGCTGTTGTACGAGCTGGCCTTTATGAACCAGTCGTCTAAGTATGGGAAGACATGAATATGTTGCCTTCTTAGATGGGCTGCGACTACTGCCAAGCATTTTGTGAAAACCCTGGGTGCGGTTGTTACTCCGAATGGGAGGACTTTGAATAGATAGTGCTGACCTGCTACCACAAACCTGAGGTATTTGCGGTGCGCAGGGTGTATTGGAATATGAAAGTAAGCATCCTTTAAATCCAGAGTGGAGAGAAAGTCGCCTTGTTGAAGAAGGGGAAGCACTTGTTGGAGTGTTACCATATGAAAATACAACAAAGAGAGAACCTCTCGCTTTAGAAGGGTGAGATGTTCTTGTGACATGAGGTGTGACCTTGGAGGAATGTTCGGTGGAGTGCTTGTAAGCTCCAGGCGATAACCAGATTGGATAATTTGTAGAACCCATTTGTCTGATGTAATCATATTCCAAATGGGTAGAAATTGGGGGAGACGTCCCCCGACTGGAGTGGAATGGTCGGGGGTATGGAAAGGAAGTCACTGTTTGGTATTTGCAGGGGAAGTGCGTGTTGAGTTACCTCTGCCTCTTCCCTTGCCGTTGTTTCCTCTATACCCACCTCTAAAATAACCTCTTGAAGAGGGCGACTGATTGTTGCCCTTGTAAGAGGAGGAGGGATTGTCTGTAGACACATTTTTGGAGCCGCCCCTGTAAAATGAGCAACAAAAGGATCCTCTGTGGGAAGGTGATTGTAAGGCCCCCATGGACTAGCAACTTCAGTATCCTTTTTCATCTTTTCTAGTGATGTATCGACAGCTGGACCAAAGAGGTGTTCTTTGTCAAAGGGTTGATTAAGAATAGAGGCTTGCACCTCAGGCTTGAATCCTGAAATGCTTAACCAAGCATGTCTACGGAGCAGTACACTAGCGTCTTCTGCCCGAGCTGCTGTGTCTGCCTGATCTAGAGCACACCTGATAGAGGTATTAGTTATTAATTTACCCTCTTGAATAAGGGCACTAGCCCTAGACTTATGCTCATCAGGAAGAAATTCAATGAGCTTTTCGAGCTCATCATAATGAGCTCTATCATACCTTGCCAATAGTGCTTGAGCATTGGCAATGCGCCAATGATTAGCTGCTTGTGACGCTACCCTTTTGCCTGAAGCGTCAATTAATTTGGACTCTTATCAGGAGGAGGGGCTTCACCTGTTGTTTGCGAATTAGCTCTTTTACGAGCGTTGGAAACTACGAAAGAGTCCAAGGGTAACGGGCCTTTAATATATATATATGGTTATTAGGTGCAGATTTGTACTTTTTCTTTACCCTGGGAGTGATGATTCTAGCTCTTACAGCGTCTTTAAAGAAGTCATCAGTATGTTTAAGCATACCCTTTAACATTGGTAATGTTTGTGTAGCCCTTTGAGATGAACTTAGTGTGCCAAACAAAAAATCTTCCTCTAAAGTCTCTTTATGAAGCTCTACTCCATGATATTGTGCAGCTCTGTTAACAAGCTCAATATATCCAAAGTTATCATCTGGAGGAGAAGGTCTGGATGAATATAGGTCGGGGACATTATCTGGTTGAGGGTCAGCATTATAATTATCCCATGGGTCAGTATCCTGTGGTGTGTAGTCATCTATTTCCCCATCCCCTGCATCCTGTGGGTCAGGTGATGGTGGTGGAGGAGAATGTGTAGGTGTAATGAGTAAATTTGGATCAATGGGTGAAGGTGGAATGTATGGTGGAGAAGGGTTAGTACCCACATTTTTCCTTTTTAGAGGAATGTGGTAGTCTTCTTGTAATCCCATTTTCCTCTTCTCAGGAAGTTTGGCATGAATATGTCCAGTTTCTGGATGAATCACAATCTGATCGTATCTGAAGGTGGAATATCGGTCCAAGGCTCTTTAGTTGAAGTACTTTCTTTACACGCCGGTTTCGGTGTTGAAAATGTCGGCTCCGAAGTTTTCGGCTCCAAAGATTTAGCCTTATGCACTGGTGGCACGGAAACCAGAGGGTGTTTGGATTTCGACGCCGAAGGTTTCGGGTCAGCACTGGCGTGGGGATGAGTAGAGCCCGAGCCAGAAGGCTGTTGTTTATGTTTCGGCGCCAAACTCGAAGGCGGGGCGCTCAGAACCTTTTCTCGGTGCAGACCTTGGCCCGAAGGCAGAGGAGGGACCGGAGCCTTTTTATGGAGGAGATGGTGGGGGAAGGAAGTCTCTTTACTCACGATCCGTTGTCCCGGTGTGAGGTCTTCGGCATCGGAGTCAGCTTCAGACACGGAGATGTGTTGCTCCTCCATTTCGGCTTCCTGCACTTGTGACTCTTCGTGTTCGGACTCGTCTCCTAGGAGATCCGGCGCGGAGCCAATTTGCTGGTACATTTCGTGACGTCGAACTCAACGGTCACGGAGCGTCTTCTTCGATCGAAACGACCGACACGCGTTGCAGTCTTTCTCGTCGTGTTCCGGGGATAGGCAAAGGTTGCACACTTCGTGCAAGTCGGTGCGCGGAAACTTAGCGCGACACCCTGGACAGAACTTGAATGGAGTCCGTTCCAACGACTGCTACCGACCCCGGCGCAGGTAGGCCCAACGGCCTTCCACGAATCTTCTGATCGAAGGTTTTCGAGTGTAAACGATACGCAGAGAATGGGAAACGTGATCGATAAACAATACCGTTGAGGGTAGTGTTTTGCACGGCGAAGGGGGCCGAAAGAACGGTGCCGAACCAGAGCACAACAATTCACATCCGAACCCGATGGCGGAAAAAAACAATCTAACAATGGAGTCGATGCCCAGGCGCACTATCACCGAAAGGAGGAGTCACCTACCTCGTGACTGGAAAAGACTTCTTCGAAGAAAAACAAAGTGCAAACATCCGGACCCAACATTAGATGGCGATCTATGCACAGCATACGATCTACAACTCATATGCCTTGAACATGACATTTTAGAAACCAGCTAGCTTCTTCTGTGCTCCTCCTATATGCAGGACAATCAAACAAACCAAGGGGTAGAGTATTCAGTTTATGCAATCTCATTTTAGGTGTACAAAACTTTGCTTCGATTTTAGATTAAAACTAATATTGGTCCTCAATCACAGCCACAGTTCCAACAGGGCTGACCAGGTACACCTCTTAATGGAGACTCCCTCAACCTTTTTTGCTTGTTTACACCAATATGGTTGCGTTCCCTGGACACTGCCACATGTTTCACTGAGTTGAGGCAAAAAGAAGATGCCTTGCCTACAAGAACGGCTTTGCAGCCATATTTTTTTGCATTCCTTCACATGTTGTGCATAATTCTGTCACACAGCACTGGACTCAGAATGATAGCTAGGTATTCAAAACTTTGTAGTGTGTGCTTTGACGACAGTCATGTTTTCAATAATCCACTATGGTATCGAAAAGTCCACAATGCCCTGTAGTGTAGAGATCATTTTCCGATCATATTCGAAATTGTGTAAAATGTGATGCAGCATCTTTTTGACAGTCTTTTCTCCTGCTCCCCTTTTTTTTGCTCCAGATATCACTTGTTTTACCTATGCAACAGCTGAGGCCAAAAATACCCTGTTTAAATGGGCAACTGTATTTATTTCAAACTACCATGACTCGGCTCTGCTCAACCAACTATTTGTGTACAGTATTAGTCCTGCGGAGTACATATAAGGGGTATCGGAGAAAAACATCTTTGCACCTAAAACAGAACGTGCTTTTTAAGTGCATGCTTGATGAAGAACATGATTCGAGTATGCAAAATACAGTAAAATATTACTCAGCAATGTCTCATAGGAAAATACTTTCAAAACCACATATGCAGCATGTAAGTAATCTGGGATGAAATGACAAGTGGTAAGGTTAGATTTCAACTGCCTAATAAACGTTTTACTAGTTTCAGAATATGAAAGATACAAAAGGCTCCTTTCACACCTTTGGGGGCATGGCCTGTCAGCTGCTACTTTAAAGCAATGGCCACACAATAGCTACTAAAGGTGAGGATAAGGCCATAATATTTGTATGTAGGACATTAACAGGTTCCATCTCAGATTTTTTCCGTCTAATCGGTGAGGGGTGCAAGTGGAGTGTATTGTCAAAGACAAGCGTATTGCGATTTGTAAGTTGATGTAAAAGAGAGTAAGCTCTGTGATCGTTGCCAACTTCCAGGAAGGACAGAGGGCACATGTGAATTACAGCAATACACGTTATGAACAGAGATGATCACAAGTTAAAGAATATTTTCCGTTTGTAGTGTGTGGCAGTAGATACACAGGCTCAGAGTAGACTGAAAAGCAGTTTCTCCAAAAGAGGTAGCTAACGAGTAGATGATTCAAAGGTTGGAACAGTTCTTACCACAGTCTGGCCAACCATTGCCTGTTAACGGGCTAAAATATCCATACAGTACTGTTTGGCAAACTTGTGGTGTTGCCAGGTGGCAGCTTTGCAGATGTCAGAGAGAGGGATGTTACTGGGTAAAGCCATGGTGGCACTTTTTTTCACATGGATTGTGCTCTGGGGGTACAAGAAGTGCGTACTTGGCCTTATCATAGCAAGTTTGGATGCACCTAATGATCCATCTCACGGTGCCCAATTTAGAGATGGTGTGTCCATTGAAGGGTTGACACAGGCAACAAAAAGCTGACTTGTTTTCTGAAAGGGCTTGGTCATGCCAATATAGTATATGAGAGCCCTTTTAACATCTAGAGTGTGTGCAGCCCTTTCAGTCTGGTGGCCGAAAGAAGACGGGCAACTCAATGGTTTGAGGAGACTACCGTGGCCGAAATTTGGAGCTGATCCTGAGGGCCACCCTGTACTCGTGGACCTGGATGAAAGGTTCTTGGATAGTCAGGGATTGAAGCTCGCTAATACGCCAGAGCGAGGTTACTGCTATTAGTTAAGTTACCTTCTTTGACAAACATCAAGTTACAGAAGTAGAAAGGATTAAAGGGAGGACCCATGAGCCATAAAAGGATTATGTTGACATTCCTCACAGCAGCAGGAGGCATCCTCGAAGAAATCACTCTGAATTAAGCCCCTTTGTAAAGGCATTAACTACAGGGATTTTGAATAGGGACAAATGTTCCCTATTTTGAATGTATGCTGCCACTGTGGTTAAGTGTAAGCATATGGAGATATATGCTAGGCATTCCTTTTGCAAGTGTAGAAGGTAGCAAATGACATCACACAGATGCTGAAGGGGTCAGTTAATTTTGAGATTCATAAGTGGACAAACCTTGTTCATTTGGCCACCTTGGATGCATGCGTGGTGCATTTACGTGCCTCACATAGTATAAGCATTCACCCTTCTGGGAGGTCAAGATAACCAAAGTAGAGGACTTCAGGTCCCAAATCACTAGGTGAACTGTCTGTGGTCTAGGTGTACGAGTTGATCTTAATTTTGATTCAAGGGCTGGTCTGAGCTGCAGTTTCTCACACGGACTGATGGACATCTCGAGAAGAATGAAGTACCAGGGTTGTCTGGCCCAGGTTGGGGCCATTAGGAGGAGTGTCATCTTCCTCACCATGTATGGGACGAGAGGCAGAGGAGGAAAAACTTGGCAAATATCCACAATTAATCACTAGTGGGTTGGCCTGTGGGTGTGGGTAACTGGAGGCGTAGTTTTGGTATTTTGAGTTTGTGGAGGAGGCAAATAGGTCAATAGTCACAGTATCACTTGTGAAAGTACCTGTGTAGGACTTGTGGGTGGAATTCCTACTTGTGGACTTGTCTATGAGTCCTGCTCAGCAGGTCCGCAAAGTAACTGTTCAGCCCGGAAAGGGCTCTGCTAACAGGCGGATCCTGTGGCAGATTGCCCAACAACAAATCTTTGCAGACTGGTGTGGAGAGTGAGTCCTCCCTCCTGCATCTGAATGTAATACATGATGGCTATGTTGTCCGTCTTTAGAACAACTGTTTTCCCTTGGATGAGTCTGAGGCAGTCTTTCCAGGCTAGACAGACCACTAGGAGTTTGAGGTAACTAATGTGATGGCCCTGGTGCTGGAGATTCCAGGTGCCTTGAACCATGATGTGATTGAGGTGTGCTCCCCACCCAAACCATGAGTGGTAATGATCACTTGTGGGAGAGGACAGACGAAAGGACTGCCAAGCAACAGGCTGCTGCTCTTCCACCACTGCAGAGTATTGATCTTTACCAACATAAGATCGTCCCACTGGCCAACCTGTGACCATTGCTGTGCAAGTTAGCAGATAGTCTTTGAGGGGGACGCATGATCAGTCTTGTGGGCACTACTGCAAACCATAAAGCCTTAATGCCCTACAGTTTCATTACAGTCCTTACTGTAAGAGGACTTCCTGTCAGTCATCAGCTGTTGGATTGCATCAAACTCCACTCGTTAGGGTATACTTCTCCAAACAGCATTCAGGATGGAGCCTAGGTAGGTCTGGATTTGTTGGGGTTTGAAGTGGGACTTTTTGAGATTAATAGTTAACTCTAGTTTGTAGGGACACCACTGCCTCAGTGAGCGCTGGGAATTGTTGTATGCTACTGCTCTTGATTAGCCAGTCGTCAAGGTATGGAAAGACCTGGATGGAGTTTCTGTACAATGCGCAGCCATCGCTGCCAGGAACGACATGAACACCCTGGAAGCTGTAGTGACTCCAAAGGGAAGAACTTGGAATTAGTAGTGTTGTTCACTTTCACAAAATGAAGGTAACTGTGATCGGCAGGGTGGATGGGAATATGAAAGCAGGCATCCTTCAGATCTAGTGCTGTCATGAAGTCTCCTTGTCGGAGCAGCAGGATAATGTTCTGCAGGATTGTTATAAGTAATTGCTCCGACAGGATATACTGGTTTAGAGGCCTCAGGTCTTAAATGGGTAGGTGGGATCTGACCTTCTTTAGAATGAGTAGAGAAAGTAGACTCCCATGCCTTGTTGATGCAGTGGCAGGACCTATATTATGCAGTTTTAGAGGAGTTATTGACCCTCGTCAAGGAGGTGAAATTCTAAATGGGAGCACTGGGAAATTAGTGTTTGGAGGTGGAGGATCATTTACCAGAGATACCTCTGCCTTTGTTGTTGCCTCTGTAACAAGTCCTTCTATATACTCTGCCTGACACCCAAGAAAGACTTGCTGTTGGTGCTAGTGCAGTCTGCACCAGGCCAGAAGATGTGATTTTAGCCCCAGCTCTGGGTTGTCTGTGAAGGGTCCCTCTCTCCCCTTTGGAGAGGCAGTTTGTAGGGCACCCTTGCACTTTGCTATATCTGCCCCCTATTTTATTTTTTCCAACACCTCATCAACGTCTTCCCTATCAAATGGGATGTTGAGAAGGTGATGTTCCACCTCTGGTTTGAACCCCGTGATGCCCAGCCATGACTGCCAGCGAAGGAGGATGTTCATAATAAGGAAGCAGTATTCGCTGCATCTTGTGCAACACAGATATTTGAACTTGAAATACTGTTCCACTCGACTGATATGCGGTGGTACCATCTGCTGGGATTGGTTTTGTTAGGTATACTTCTAAAGTAGGGTTGTCAGTAGAGTTGACATTATAATCTCCCTAGGGGTTGTCTCGATCTCCTGTTCCCTCAGGCATGTCATAGAGGTCTCCCTCCCAATATGGGCTGGCTGGGTCCGAGAAGTAGTGCACTGCCCTCTTTGGCGACTCTGGCGATGGTGTCTATAGTTGTGTCTGTGCTGGGGGCAGAAGAGGGGTAGTGGGTCACTGCCTGAGTGCAGGCGATTGGAGTGATGGGCTTGTGCCATTGTATTTATGAGTCTTGGGCCCCAAAGGTCTAGACCCATCGAAGGTGAACTCTTCTTCAAATCGGCTTGTGATTCTTTGAAATTGGGAGAGTTTGGTTGATGGCTGCCCTGGAGGCAGTAAGGCAATGATTTTGCCAGTCTCTGCATGAACGAAGAGCTGCTTGTGACTGGCACCGAGCTCCTCTGCCAGCTTCTGTGGGATAGGTGCCTCGGATTAATTAGATTTTGGCGTCAAAGTGGCCCTTGGCATTGACTTGGTGCTCAGTTTGGGAGGCACTCTTGGACTCTATTTCGGCTCAGAGTAAAGGTGTTTGGTGCTTTTAGTTCGAGTTGGACTCAACGTCTGTTGTAGCTCGACGCCCTTTATCGAATGTGTACTAGCTTCGAAGTCTTCTCCCGGTGCCTACTGGAGCCTGATGGTGGCAGTGGACCAGTTGGTGGCTGCTTTTTTCCCACATGCTTAAGGCCCGAAGCCCGACTCCTATGGGAGCAGTGTTCTGCCTCAGCGTGGGAGTGTTTAGCAGCATGGGGTTTGTCCACTGGCTCTGCTGTTTAGGAGATATACTTTTGTCCCTTGGAGTTTTTTTTTCCTTCGGGGGCCCTACTGGTTTCAATGCAGAGGATGCCATCTTTGCCTTATCACTCTGGTGCGCTCAAGGACAGCGTCTCTGGGCTAGGTGTCTGATGGGCCACTGGAACGCCAGAAGGCACACTTCCTCCTCCTCTATGTTGAGAGGGTTGTATTTCTTGAAGATGAGGGAAGATGGCTGCAGCATCTTTGTTTACACCCAGCTCCGTTCCTTTCGATACCTCAGAATCTTTTTGCAGTGGAGACAAGGTCAAACTCACGGGAAGTATCATTAGGCTGAGAGAAGAGGGAAAGGTTGCAAACACTGGGGTGATCCAACCAAGGATACTTTGCATTATACCCTGGACAGACTTGGAAGGGTGTGTGCTACGTCACCCAAATCCTCTATTCATTCTCTAAAGCAAGCTCATCAAAGGTCAAAGCGAGCTCATCTAAAGTCTGAGCTTGGCGTTGGTAGGTCTCTCGACCAATTTGAGGAAGGGCAGGGATGAGGAAGTGAGACAGCCACAGTTGGTAGAGAAGGTCGGCTGGGTTGTCAGCCAGCAGAGTAGCTGGATAGGCACTGACCACGTTTTGATTATTAATTAGTTAATCAATCGATCAAGGACTTATAAAGCATGACTACTCACCCGTGAGGGTCTGAAGGGGTGGGGAGGGGCTGGGTCTGCAGTTCATTAGAACAGCCAGGTCTTGAGGTCCTTCCTGAATTGGGGCAGCGATGGGGATTGCCTGAAGTGCAGAGGCAGGGAGTTCCAGATCTTCGCAGGAGGAGGATGTTCCTCCAGCAGTGGTCTTGCGGATCCGTGGGACGTGGCCAGGGCCAGTTGGGCGGAGCGGAGATGTCTGGTGGGGGTGTAGAAAGAGAAGCAGTGGTTGAGGTATGCAGGTCCGGCATTGTTGAGGGATTTGTAGTCGTGCGTGAGAAGCTTGAAGCTGATTCTCTTGTTGACAGGTAGCTAGTGAAGGTCTCTCAGGTGGACGGTGATGTGGTTGCAGTGTGGGATGTTCAGGATGAGCCTAGCGGAGGCGTTCTGGACGGTCTACAGTTTCTTTTGAAGTTTCTGGGTGGTGCCAGCGTAGACTGCATTGCCGAAGTCGAGTCTGATGCTGACGAGCGCCTGGTTGACAGTTTTCCTGGACTTGGTGGGGATTCCCTTGAAGATCTTACGAAGGAGGCGGAGCGTCTGGAAGCAGGCGGACGTGACGGCGTTGATTTGATAGTTCATTGAGAGCAAGGAGTCCAGGATGATGCCAAGGTTTTGGGCGTGGTCCGTGGGTTTCAGAGCGCTGCAGGCCACCAAGAGTCATCCGAGGCAGAGGGGGAGGAGCCCAGAATGAGGATCCGGTATTGTCTGAGTTAAGCTTGAGGCAGCTGCCCTTCATCCAGGTGGCGACTGCCTTCATCCCGTCATGGAATTTGCTCTTGGCGTCTGTGGGTCGTCTGAGAGGGAGAAAATCAGCTGGGTGTCGTCGGCGTAAGAAACAATGTTGAGTCAGTGGCTTCTGACGATGGCTGCAAGCAGGGCCATGTAGATGTTGAAGAGGGTGGGGCTCAGGGAGGATGCCTGAGGCACTCCGCAGCTGTCCTCTGTGGGTTCTGATTTGACCGGGGGAATTCTGACTCTGTGTTCAGCCGGTGAGGAAGGAGTGGATCCATTCGAGGCCTTAGTCGCGAATGCTGGCGTTGTGGAGTCTTGCGCAGAGGGTGTGGTGGAAGACTGTTGAAGGCGCCCAGAGGTCCATGTGGATGGGGGCTGCAGTCTTGCCTCGGTTGTAGCGGCGAGGAGAGCGGTGTAAGTGCTGTGGTTGCTTCTGAAGCCTAATTGGGAGAGGTCCAGGATGTTGTTAGTTTTGGTGAACTCTGAGAGTTGGACGTTGATGGCTTTCTCGATGACTTTGGCTGGGAAGGGCAGCAGAGAGATGGGTCTGTAGTTCTTGAGGTCCGTCGGGTCGGCAGAAGGTTTCTTCAGCACAAGGTTGATCTCTGCGTGCTTCCAGTCTTCCGGCAAAGTTGTAGACTCGATGGAGCAGTTGATGGTGCGGCAAAGTTTAGGAGCGATGGAGGTGCCAGCTCGGTTGAAGAAGTGGTGAGGGCAGGGATCTGAGGGGGCTACGGAGTGGATGCTCTTCATGAAAAAAGCGGAGAGGATAAGCGTCAGTTTTAGAGTGATCGCTGGACACATAGAAGGCAGAAAAAAACCAATCTAGGCTGATGTCAGTGCCCATGTGCACTGTTGACTAAGGGAGTAGTCACAGCACATCCCTGGACTCGAAGCCTAACACAAGATGGCAGGTGTATGCAGAGCATGTATACCCACAGCAACACATGCTACAAACATGAAGTTGCAGTTCATCAAGACTTCCAGATATCTAGGATATTCAATGAGGTTACCAACCATTTTTCCAGAGAATTGCAGAACCACCTTCTACCACTGAAAGAACCACAGGGTCCTGGACAGTCCAGGGAATCAGCTAGCACAGCTTCACAAATAAGGCCATACATGACAAGCCTTGCTTTATCAATGACACCTGAGCATGCTAAATTGAGTAGGTACAGTACTGTCTCATTAAGGAGCCATTTTCATGGGGTAGACTTTTTGTGCTCAAGGCTCAATGCAAAATTGTTTCCTTTTCACAGCATAGGTCTTGGTGTTACAACTTGTTTTGGCCTTTTTAAGTGTCTTTCTGCAGTCATCTGGAATGTATACCCTTTAGCAGCCCAGCTAATAATTGTAGGGGTTTTGGTTTAACACTTTCCATCGGTTAAAGTAGAATCACAGCTTCAAAGACTAGGTTCCACAAGTGTATGTATCAGAATTATCTGGCCTGGGCTAATGTCGCCAATATGATCTTGCATTTATTGTGAATTCCAGTGGGTTCTTACAGTGTTTTCCAATGTTTTCTGAATTGTAAAACAAAAAAACAAAAAAGAACCAAAAAATCAATCAATGGTTTTCATTGTACCTATTCCCTCAATGTGCTCTTCCGCTTAACTTTATTAACCTTTATCTCCCTGCTGGTCTTGATTCCCAGCCCTCCATCTCCTCTCTCTTGCAATCCTGACCCACCCTATGTTCAGCATCTGCATCAATGTGGATATGCTTGCACCACATTAAAAAATGGTTGTAGCAGATAAAAGGTTAAAGGTGTGTATTTAACGCACCTTTCTGCTGCTCTATTCTTCAAAGATAGACTGAGTGAATATGTTCTATTTGGGACATGTAATACATATTGTGGGGTGCTCTGTTATTGCAAGCCAGTTTGACGGGCCCGGTTCTTTAACTCGATATACCAAGAAATGACTGGGCTACTAAATTTGGAATGTGTCTGATTCGAGCCATTTCTTGCTCTACAGGGTCAAAGGGAAGAAGTCGGTTAAGGACTCAATGTGCATACTGTTAGCTACAGGGTCTCTGGTGGCAGCAAACTCTGATGCTGTATAAAGAAGCAGCTATAGGTACTAAGAAAACTTCAGAACCTGAATTATGGCTTGAATTATTTGCCTATGCAATTCACACCTGAATGAAGTTTCCTTTACATTCTTGGGCCATTCCAATGGAATTTTTGGGGTTATTGATAGTCAGCACGGGAACTGCACCAAACATAGGGGCCTTGGTTTATTTTAAAGCAGTGGGGGGGGAACTGGCCTTCCTCCAGGACCCGAGTTACAAAAGGGACTTCACCTTTCTGTTCTGTGTAGCATTCACTGTTCTAGTGCATTTTCGTCTTTGGGAAAAGAACAGCTGAATATATTTGCATTAAATACATTGACATTGTGTGTATGGGTGATTTTTGTCACATCAGTCCCCGTTTCAGCATTGTAGGATGCAGGATTTATTTTGAATTGAAGGCAGTAGGAATGGAAATTGAACTTGGTGATCTGGAGCTGTATCATGAACATGTTCTACTTCAGTATGCAGGCCCATGCACCTGTTTTTCCTTTAATTGTGCTGTTTGCAACATATATTTGAAAATTCAGATCAATGACTTAAGGATTCTGAGTTGCAGTAGCTGCAGCTCACGCGTTAACTTGTAGATCTCCTTTGTTAATATATGGGTAGTACCCAACTCAGTTTCAGCAAAACTAAAGCGATAACCTCTTCTGAGCTTGCATATGGTTGTTAAAGTTGTTGTTCATGATATGGACCTAGTCCCTTTGAGTATGGAGATGCAGCTACTCAAGGTAGGTTAACCAGCCCACCACCAGTAAAACTAACATGAGTACTGGTATAGGACACTGTATGCACAGAGGATCTTTGTTGCCACTATCCTGATACCCGAGCTTTCAGAAAACAAAGCTTTCTACAGCTTTCAGTGAAGGTGAGTGGGATGAAGCTTTGCTTGCCCGTACTCAGATCCTCCACAGAGTTCAGCTGTGACCTGCTGGCCACTTCACAGCATTGAGCAGTGAACTGAAGTTTTACAAGTTTTGCCATGCTCTTAAAACAGGAGCACAAAGTACAGCCACAGAGTACAGGGGCTCCACAGATATTGCGGATGGTCAAAATGGCTTATAAAGTGCCTTACCATAGCCCAAGTGAGTTATTCATCAGAAACAACTGCTTTAGGTAGGCACATATTGCTTTTACACAGGAAGGCTCAAAAATAGCAACCGGATGTTTCAGGTTCCTACTGAAAAGAAAACGAAATGGTTACTTACCAGTAGGAGTAGTTTTGCAGCTTGAGTTTTCTGGATTCACAAGCTGTGCATCATTCCGCCATCTAGTGGTTGGGTCCGGAATTGTTTTTTTTCCCTCTTGTTTTGGTCGCTGTCGACCACCATTTGGTGTCAGGTACGTCCCCTGTATGACGTCAAACAGCATTCTGGAGGTCGACATGCGTGGTGGCCATCTTTGGATTCTTTTTTTCTGTTTTTATGCGGTTTAATCCTTGTGATGGTCCTTATTTATAGTTCTTAATGTTCTACTTTGCTTCCCCACCTGTTTGTGTTCCTTCTAGGGGAAGGCTGGGTGGGTCGCATGTGAATCCAGAAAACTCTTCAAGCTGCAAAACTACTCCTACTGGTAAGTAACCATTTTGTTTTGCAGCGTGAATCCTTTTCTGGATTCACATGCTGTGAATCAGATTATGTAGCGGTTTCTCCCGTGTTTGGGAGGCTGTGGTGAGAGGAAGACTTAGCAAACAGGTGTTGAAGCACCCTTTGTCCAATTTGAGCTTCCCTATTTATTTGTATATCCACACAATAATGCTTTGTAAATGTGTGTGGTGATGCCCATGTTGCTGCTGCGCAGATGGCATCGATGGGTACATTTGCCATGAAAGCTAGCGTTGCTCCCTTCTTCCTAGTGGAGTGAGCTGTTGGTTGTATTGTTAGTTCTTTTTTGGCATTGCTGTAGCTTAGTTGTATAGCTTGTACTATCCATCTTGCAATGGTTGCTTTAGTGACAGCTGATCCTGTGTTGGTATGTGAATAAGCAACAAACAACTGTTTAGTTTTTCTTACTTGTTCTGTTTTTTGCAGATAGTACAGTAGAGCTCTCCTTACATCCAGGGTGTGGAGGCTTTTTTCTGCCCTAGTTTTCGGGTCCTTGAAGAAAATTGGCAAGATGATGTTTTGATTCAAGTGATACTTAGTTACCACCTTTGGTAAAAACTGTGGGTTCGTTTTTAAGATTACCTTATCCTTGTGGACTTGTAAATAGGGTTCTTGTATAGTTAATGCTTGTAGTTCACTTACTCTCCGTAGTGATGTTATTGCAATGAGAAATGCTGTTTTGAGAGTAATATATTTGATATCCCCTGTATGCATGGGTTCAAACGGTTCTCCCATTAGCTGAGACAGCACTGTATCTAAACTCCATGTTGGTACAGGAGCAGTTCTTGGTGGAGCCATTCTTTTTGCTCCTTCCAAAAATCTTTTGATGAGTGGTATAGTAAAGAAGCTTTTGCATGTTTTTCCTCTTGTGTACGCCACTATGGCCGCGAGGTGTACCTTTAGGCTTGAAAAACTGATGTTGCTGTCCAAGAGGTAGGTAAGATATGTGACTACGGTTTCCTGTGTATTTATTGTATTGGTATTGTTGTTAGCGGTGCACCATGTGATATATCGCTTCCATTTAGCTGTATAGCATTTCCTTGTTGACGGTTTTCTTGCCTCCTTTAGAATATCCATGGTTCTGGACGGCAGTTTGAGGTGTCCAAATTCTATGTATTCAGGCGCCAGGCCGCTAGTTGTAGCGTCGTTGGTTCTGGGTGAAAGATTTGGCCCTGTTGTATTGTTAGCAGGTCCTTGTCTGCTTTGATCCTGATCATCTCTCCTTTGGAGAGTTCTAGGAGAGTTGAGTACCATGTCTGTCTTGGCCAACGGGGAGCAATGAGAATCATATTTGTTCCTGGTTCGCTTGCTTTTTGTAGTACTCTTTGTATCAGGGGAATTGGTGGAAAGGCGTAGACAAATGTCTGAGACCAACTGAGTGAAAGCGCATTTCCCTTTGACAGGTGGTGTGGGAACCTGGATGCAAAGTTTCGGCATTTCTTGTTCTGCATTGTCGCAAAGAGATCCAACACTGGCGTTCCCCAGATGTTGAACAGGTATTGTACTGTTGTTTGCATTAGCTCCCATTCGTGTGAGCAACTGGTTTGTCTGCTTAGCCGGTCTGCTGTGACGTTGTCTACCCCTGGTAGATGTACTGTTTGCAGATTGATTTGCTTTGATATTGCCCATTTCCAGATTTCTTGCGCAAGTTTGCTCAGGGGAAAGGATTTCGTTCCACCCAGTTTGTTCAGGTAAAACATTGTAGTTGTGTTGTCTATTTGTATTAGGATGGTCTTCCCCTGAATCTGTTTCTGGAATGCTTTAGAGTGCCTGAAGAACAGTTTTAATTTCTAAGAAATTGATGTTTTATGGAGTCTTCTTCGCTCCATTGTCCATGAATCTGTAGTTGGTTCAGATGTGCTCCCCAACCGTTGAGGGATGAATCCGTGGTGATTGTCACAGATGGAATTGTGTTTCTGAAAGGTCTCCCCTGTGCTATGTTGTTGGATGCCCACCATTGTGTCTCTGCTTGTATCCTTTGTGTAACAACCACTAGATCTTCCCAACTCCCTGTGGCTTGTGACCAACTGTTGGTGATCCATTCTTGGAATGGTCGCATGTGTAGGCGAGCGTGAGGGATGAGTGGGATGCATGTTGTCATCATGCCCATAAGTTTCATTACCTTCCTCACTGTCAGAGACTGTCCCTTCTGGTAGAGGGCTGTTTCCTTGTAGATAGCTTGTATCCTGTTCGGTGAGGGATAAGCCTTTGCGTTCTTTGTATTCAGTCTTGCCCCTAGAAAGGTTTTTTCCTTTTCTGGGTGTGTTGATGATTTTTTGTGGTTTATTGAGAAACCTAAACTTTGACGTGTTTGGATTGTCTTCTGAACCAGATTGTGGCATATTTGTTTTGTGCGTCCCCTTATTAGCCAATCGTCCAGATAGGGGTATACATGGATTTTTTCTCTTCTTAGGTAGGCGGCCACTGCGGCCAGACACTTTGTGAACACCTGTGGAGTTGATTTTATTCCGAACGGGAGTACCTTGAATTGGTAGTGTGTTCCGTTGTGTAGGAATCTTAGGTTCTTTCTGTGTTTTTTGTTCATTGGAATATGTAAATAGGCGTCCTTGAGGTCTATTGTTGCTAGGAAATCTCCTTGGATTTGCGGGATTATTTCTTGAAGGGTACACATTTTGAAGTGCTGTGTCCGTATGAACTTGTTTATGAATCTTAAGTCCAAAATTGGCCTCAAGGTTAGGTCTTGTTTTGGTACAAGGAAGTATGGCGAGTAGTTTCCTTTGTGCCGTTTCTGTTTTGGTACTGTTTCTATTACCTGTTTTAGATACAGTTCTTTGATCTCTGCATTTAGCAGTGTTTGTTCTGATTTGGATAATTTTCTTATCCTTGGTGGATTTGCAGGTGGCGTCTTTGTTAGCTCTATGCAATATCCGTGTTGTACCAAATTTAATATCCATTTGTCCGTTGTGATCCCTTCCGAATGGTTGTGGAAAAGGGATATTCTTCCCCCCACTGGTGTTCTGTGTGGGTACTTTTTTGTGTGGAAGTCAGTTAGAGGTATTATCTCTCCCTCTTGAGGTTTGGCCTCTTCCTCTGCCATTTCCTCGCCCTCGAAAGGGCTGCTTCTGTTGTTGCCAGCCCTGGTAACCAGATTGTTGACCCATTTGTTGATTTGTTTTTTGCTCCTGGGACTGTTGCGGCATCTGCTGGTTTTGTCCGAAGCTGCCTCTTCCTGTGGTCTTTCTGTTAGAGAAACCTCCTCTTTTGAAAGATTTCTTGTAGGGCCCCCATTGCCCTGGCTGTTTCATTATCCTTCTTGATCTGTTGAAGGGATTCATCCACTTCCTTGCCAAACAACTCTTGTCCGTTAAGAGGCCTGTTGATAATTGATGTCTGGACTTCTTGTTTGAATCCAGAAATCCTGAGCCAGGCATGTCTTCGGAGTATGGTTCCCGTGCACATTTGCCTGCTTTCGGTATCTGCTGCATCTAGTGCAGATTTTAGGCATGTATTAGCTACATTTTTCCCTCCTGAACCACCGCTCTTGCTCTTTTCTTGTCCTCCTCTGGGAGTTTGTTTATAAACTCCTCCATTTCATCCCACTGTTGGTGGCCATATCTGTTCAGCAGGGCATTTGAGTTGGCAATGCGTCACTGCATTGTTGCTTCTTTCTCCATTCTTCTGCCCACCAAGTCCATCCTTTTGCTCTCCTTTTCTGGTGGAGGACCTGTGTTGGAGACTGCATTAGCTCTCCTTCTGGCTGTTGTTACGATGATAGAATCTAGCGTAACATTTCCCTGTATATATTTTGGGTCTTTTGAAGGAGGGTTTATATTTTTTCTCCACTCTCGGAGTTACCCCTCTGTTAGACACAGGCTCTTTGAAGGCTTCCTTGCCTTGGTCCAGAATACTTGGCAACATGGGTAGATATTGTGTTCCCCTTGTTGCAGGTGCCAGGGTTTCCAGCAGGAAACATGTATCCCCTTTTTCTTCCTCTAGGGCAGAGGTCTTCAAACTTTTTGATGCCGAGACCCCCGTCAAAAAAATGTTGGCGTAAGGACCCCCTCCTGGCAAAAATTTCTGGAACCTGGTACTCATACTTGACAACCAAAAACGTCCCCAATTCCCATGGCAAATCATTTTTATAGTGGGGAAACAATATTAAACAGTGTTTAGCAAACCAAAAGTTTGTGGGTGACTGTGGTTTGGTATCAGAGGGTTACTATAGAGTTCAAACAAAAAGCCTCCAAAAAGAATTACCCAAAAATTCACAATGGTACATTTTTAACAAATAAAATATATTTTGGCAAAACTTATTTGGATGAAAACAGCTTTCTGAACTAATGTGAGGAGTCTGTTTTTCTCCAGATAGACGGTCAATCTGTGATTGCACCTCATAAATACCAGTTTAACACCGAAATACAGCAATAAGCACCAAAACTGTGACCAGTCCAGCTTTGCAAAGGGCCCTTACTGCGCAGCAACATGTGTCGCTGCTTTTTAGTAACTAGTGAACCGGTTCAGCTATAAACACATTTTTTTTGTTAAAACCAGCAGCAGCTTATGTGGCAGATGATTGACTATGTGGCAAATCTATAATTATGTGAAAATCGCTGTGATTTCGCAATTGCATAATCCCAGTGGCCCTGGGTATAATGGCTGTAATGTATAGGTTGCAACTTTAGTGCAAGGCTTCCGAGGAGAACCATACTATATTTCATGGGATGCTAGTAGCTTGGCATTTACAGCTGCATGGAACTGGAAGTTGCTGAACATTATTCATCATTGAAACACACCCTTTACAGTCATTAATGATGAACTGTAAGGTCTAACTAGGATGCTTTCTTTAATTCCAGGGGAGAAAGTAGTCCCTGAATCTTCTTTCACACTGTTTTTCTAAAAAGGTTTTATTTTTAATATTATGAAAACAGACATTTCTATTTTAGCAAAAACTGACTCCTGATTATATTACTTTGCTGCTGTTGTTGATTTCAGTCATGTTTGGGGGGTGGCTGGAGGCCCTTGAGAGCTTGAGCGCTTGGGTGGGTCAAAGGTATGGCTAAAAACAAAATATTCTGTATGTTTTTTAGGTCCTTCACCGTCAAGTAGCTTCATATAAATTAAGGGTCAGCTTAAATTAAAAATAAATAAAAAAGGGCTACCTAGTAGGCAATGCAATATAGTACATTATTAAACCTTTAGTAGTTAATCCACCTTAAATGGTCTGCGTGTAACTAGAGAGCCACAGAAATAAATCTGGGTTGGTGCAGTGGAGAATAGTGATTCGTGTATTTTTAGTGCTACGAGGTCACAGTCTGTGACAGAAAGCACTGTGAATATAGAAGTCATTATTATACTAGCATTACACACAGTATAAGATAAACTGCTACAAAATGCGCAAACCGTTTTACGATAAAATGGTGCTTCCAAAATATATAAATTTTTGTAATACCCAGACCATACACAATGCAATTTTTGTACATAACTATCCCTTCAACGCCTCCTTAGGGATAGTAAGCACTATGTTAATACAATTAAAAGCACGCACTTCAGAGATCAGTTGTCTATTCTGAAACACCTTTTCTAGTAAGGTCTTTCAGTACATTGAGACTTTCTGTGAGAATTAATTTGAATATGAAACTGAAGTACCTCAACATTTTAACTTATTGTCAGCTCCCATAAAATGCATCAGGGCTACTGATCTGCTGATAAAAGGTCAGCTATAGGAAAGTCAGAATAGGAATTCGCAATGTGCCTGCCAGGTAAGTGACAGTTTACAGCAGCAATCTGTAATGCAAATTACCAGGTGTTTGAGCACTTCTCTAGATATAAAACAATTCTATTCTTCCAACACATTTCACCACAATTTCTTTGCCAGCCTGCCCATCCTACCCTGGCTTTCCCTTTTTTTCTTGCTCCTTACTGGCCTTTAACACTTCCACCGGGATAGTAAGAGCTATGTAAATATATTTACAATTAGAAGCACTTCACAGCTCATCACAAAGCTTCCAGTGATTTTATCAATGAAAGCCAGAACCAGCTCCCAAGCATATTTTACAGCTGCAAATTGCCTTTTACATTTTCAGATTAACTCGTAGCACATATTTCCATTCCTTTCAGGCAAGCAGGCATCCTGGAAGGAAAGAAACTTTATTTAGCTGTCTGATCAGCTCCGGTTTCATAGCATAAGAGAACATTGCAGCTTGAAGTATTTTGATTTCATAATGAACTGCCCGGGGCCGGTTTTCTTTTTCGAAAGTCCAGGTAGAAGTGAGGCCCGGGATGCGCGACCCCCTTCCCATGACTCCACGGCCCCCGTGGGGGTCGCGCCCCACAGATTGAAGACCTCTGCTCTAGGGGCACCCCAAACTGGTTTGCATCCCTTTTAACAATTTCATTGTAGGAGGCAATGTCATCTGGGGGAGATGCCTTAGAGGGATAGTTGCAGATCTCCTCCTCTGGACTCTCGGTGTCGAGATCGTTCCATTCGTCCTCAAAGTTTTCTTCATTTTCCTCCTCCGGTACGTTATTGTATTCCTCAGGATCTTCGCCTCGAGGTTGCGGCGTTGGTGGGGATTGGAGGATAGCATCTTCCTCTTCGGCGTCTTCAGCCTCTTTGGCGTCGACAGTTTCCGGTTCGACTTCCGGAGCCTTAGGGATTCGATACTCCCTTAATGATTTGTCGAATTCCTTCTTTCTTTGTAATAGCGCAGCCATCTCTTCCTCGAGTCTTCTTTTCGACTTCGAGCGCCCTTTCGGCATCGGATGCCGGGGTCTTCCTTTTCTTTTCGGCGTCGACGTTTGTTTTCGGCGTTGAGGCCTTTTTTGAGGGTTCGTTGTCGTCGACCCTTGGCTTTGGAGTCTTGTGCGGCTTCCCCTCTTCGGCAACCCTTGGGTGGGTGACGTGGGTTTCTTTTGTTCGCGGCTGACCTTTGATCGCCTTTTTGTTCGGCGTCGAGGCTGCCTTGGCTGTTTTCGGTTCATGGCCCTTTGGTTCCGACGGCTTTTTGGTTCTTACCTTCTCAGTCTTTTTCTTAGACTCCTCCTCCTTCTCGGCGCAGCTTTTTTTGGCGTCTTTTTCTAAAACTTCGATGTCCGATCCTTCATGCGTGGATTCCGCAGGAGCTGCATGCTCCTCTTCGTCGCTCGAGAAACCCAACTCCCTCATGGAAGGTTTCTTCGTTGGCATCAACATCGTGGTGTAGTGGGCCTGTCTCCAGATTTCGGCGTGTCCTGAGAGTTTTCGGCAGGAACGCTGCACAGGCCTCACAGTCTTTGTCCTGATGATCCTTGGGTAGGCAGAGGTTGCACACGGTGTGTGGATCACGCTGTGCGTATTTGTGATGGCACTTTGGGCAGAATTTAAAAGGGTCTTCTCCATGGCCCCTCCCTCGCCATTTGTGGCCCAGAGTGGTCCTCTGGTGTTGAAAAAGGGCCGCTCTGCTTCGGTCTACCACTCTGCGTCGATGATCGATCTCTTCTCGTTGATCCTATCGATGACTATCTTCTTTTCTTTAAGTTTTTTTGGGAAAAACCAACGTTCCTTCGGAGCTTCCCGTCTTGCTTCCAGACCCAACGGTGGAAAAAAGAATCTGAAGATGGCCACCACGCACGTCGACCTCCAGCATGCCATCTGACGTCATACAGGGGACGTACCCGACACCAAATGGTGGTCGACAGCGACCAAAACAAGAGGAAAAAAAACAAAAAACAAAGACAATTCCGGACCCAACCACTAGATGGCGGAATGATGCACAGCATGTGAATCCAGAAAAGGATTCACGCTGCAAAACTTTCCCTTCAGTGGTATTTCATCAGTTAGCTATTTTAACTGAAAACTGGGAACCCTATGTATAGTTATTTCTTCATTTTGCTTTGAATCTTGTGGGGAAAAGGGGTTGGAGAAAAACCATACAGAGATATTCTGCACCACTCTATGAAACAAGCTCCACCATCTGCTTCAGAAGGCCCAACATTTCGTGCTCAGTGGAGTCACAAAATATATAAAAGTGCATTTTAACTGGAATTACAAGAAAATCCAATAGCAATTGCCCATACAAGGAACTGGGTCCCCCCGGAATCCATCTCTTATTCATGGCAAATTATGTAATGATTACAGAGTGTGTTGAACACTTTTTGTTTAGCTCCCGTACATGCTCCAAAAACTGCAAGATGTTGCCATCAACTTTGTAATTTAATTGATTTCTTACTTCTTTTTATTTGAATGTAAATAAGTGTAGTCATATTGTCCATTCTGAAGACTGCCTTCCAGTGGAGGCCAAAGGCCGCTTTTGTGCATCTCTGAACCTTTCACTGATGCATATACAAACAAAGTATTAAATGTTTTGGATTTGCATGTCATGTCCCTGGAAGATCTGATATCACCTAAATAAAAATCTCTTTCACGGCTAGTGTAACTCTTCTACAGTTGTCCCGTTGGTTAGGAACTTGAGCCCACAGTAAGTGGAACAGTCTGCCCCCTTTAGCGCTCGAGGGAAAAGGAAGCAACAAGCATTGGTGCCTAGTGCCCTACATACAAGCACACTGTGATGCTGATCCCAGTCTGTTACAAAGACTAGAAACATGTCTGATATGGAATTCCTAGCACCCATAAAGTATGGTTTGCTGTGAATCAAAATCAATTTATTTAAGTTAAGGGTGATTTATTGGTAGTTCGGTAACTGTAATGTCTTGTAATATCTTCCATACAACTGTGTTGGCCTGTAGGAAGGACCTTAGGTAAGGACAGGTGCTTACATTTTGCCATAAAATGAACTGCTACCGGTGCCACACACTTTGTAAAGATGAAGGGAACTGATCTGAGGCTGAACGTAATTGCTTGAAATTGATAATTGTGTGTCCCCACCATGAATCACATGTATTTCCTGAATCAAAGGAGTATCATATGTTGAAGGAGTCAGGTTGCAGGTTATTAGATCAAAAACTGTCTTCCTGATCAATGGCCAAAAGGACACTTTTGAGTGCCACAATATGAAACCCGTTCTCCTGGAAACTTGTTCAGTTCCCCCAAGATGGTAATTAAAAGTTGCCTCACAACTTTTAATTACCAAGAAGAACTCAGAGAAGAGGTCTTGATTTCTTTAGCACACTTAGAGCACTTTCAGAAGAAATTTTCCAACTGTTAATGAAAAATGCTGTGGGAAAAGTGCTGAGTTTCAGACGAGGGTCCGGCTTCAGATACAATACTATATACAACACTCGGATGTCAGAAGAAATGTTCTGCCTTGCAGGAATTTAGTTCCAACTTCTACCCTGTAACGGTACAGAACGAGTAGTGGGAACTTCCTAGCAGGAGTTAAATTCTTCTGGGTTGGTAGTTCCTCCTATTTACAGAGCTTCCGCTGTGTTTTTGCGGTGATCAAGCCCCTTGTACGTTAAATTGTTTTGACAGGAACCATAGGACCATTGTTGTTTGTAGGGGTGAAAAGTAGCTGAGCCAGAGAACTCGTAGGACTGTTTTCTGTAAGAAGAATATAACGTTTTAAAGAATTGCAATTGACCATGTTGTATTTGCACTGGCTTTTATGAACTGTAATGCTTTGCAGTGCTTCCTAAGTAATACTTCCAAAATAGGCTCCATGTATTCTGTACATTGCGTTCTACAATCAGAGCTTCCCAAATAAGCTCTGGCCAATTACCTAAAATTATTAGAAGATGCATTCATTGGGGCATCTATCAGTGCTGCTGAGGGCTGCTCGCCCTCCTTAAGGTTAGAGTTGGATTTGGCACTAACAGTCTTCAGGCAATTTCTTTACAAAAGGGACGATGTCATTCCACAGCTGCCTTTCGTAGCATGACAATATGGCAGTCTCCAGGTCTGGGATTACTGTGCATGTGTTGAGGGACTTCGAGAACTCATTTGAGAAGCAACTCAGATTATCGAGTTTTGAGCTTATTCAGAATGTATGTGCATGAAGTGTCTGGGGCTTTATATATTTTCTCATGGTGTGATGCAGATGGATACTGCAGCAGCGCTCCTCATGCACAAGGACTCCTCATCACAAACATTATCAAGAATGTGTCTGAGTTGCCCTTGAGCACTGTCCTTGGAGTCCTCGATCAATGGCGCGGGTACAGTGTGTAGGGGCTCTCTGCAAATAGATTCTTGCCATTCAGAAACCGGTAGAAGGGCACTTACCTTCTGAAACTGATAGTGAAGAGATAGTCCAGTCAGTCTGAACTCCCTGGATTATCTCTTTACACTGGACCACAGTTAGAACATTTAACCTGGAGAACCCTTCAAGGGGAATTAAAGCTCATGGTCTCTTCATCCCACTGGTCAGAATTCAGGCCAAATATGCAGGTGAAGAGATGGCACAAAGAGATGGCTCCATCAAATTAAAATGAGGTCAACTATTTATAAGCTATATACATCCTCTTATTCAGGGGTTGGGTATGGGGTTGGAATAGTTCATAAAATAATTGTATTTATTTACACACATGCCTTGACTGAATATCCACGCAATAATGCTTTGCAAAAGAGTCTATAGAAGCCCATGTAGCAGCCTTGCATAGGTCTATAAGTAACGCAACATAAATCTGTGCGATTAGTTCAGTTGTTTACAATGCCACATAAGTTTTCTCTGACCTGACTCCCTCCCAAACTCTCTATTATGACCTATATTACAATACATATGCTGCAGCATTTTAGACACAAATAGGCTACTGCTAGTGGGAAAGGGACTGAGACCACAGAATCTTTTCTTCTCATGTGGCAGCTTTGACCTCTCTGGTATTCAAAGCACAACAAGTGGATAGTATTTGTGGGCTGTACAGGAGTCTTGGCAAAGTTGAGTGAATTGTCCATCTTTGAGAACAGTTTTGTGATCTGCATGGATCTGCTTGTGTGTGCCAAGGATCTCCCCTTTAACAGACAACCATTGACCTGATTACCTTTGCACTGCAGTAAGGCTGCTATACTGAGGTCATAACTTTGTGAGTTTCATTGGTGTCGCTTGAGGCCAAAGGGTAGAACACTGAATTGATAGTGGCACCACTTACTTCGAATCACAGATACCCGAGATGCTTCAGGTGGATGGACATGTAGAAATTGGCATTCTGGAGTCTAATGGTGACATGAACTACCCCCATTATAAGGACCTGATGTATCAAAGGGTTTTACTCATTCTGTGTGTATGGGAAAATGCTTTAGTAAATATGGCCTTAAATGTCTGCTTGTGAGGTATTGGTTCGGTTCACAAAGGTCTAGAAAGGGACACAATCTCACACCGGTTTCATCTTCACCAGAAAGAACCTGGAGTAGAATCCCTTGCATTACTGAGTCCTAGGCCAGGGTCTATTGTTTCTTTCGGAGGCATAGACAGTATATCTGCCTGTTAGAGCTGTAGTTAGTAGAGAGTGATCTTCTGCGGTGGACAAAGCAGCAATCTCTTAGTAAATTTCAGTGTATGGCCATATCTTACCAGATATAACAATATAGAGAGAGGGGTCCTTCTCTACCAAAGGGACGGGACACCAGAAATAGAACATAAATATATAAATGTTTTTATATATTTTATTGTGCATTGTTCAATGTTAATATGATGTATTAGAAGTTATATAAAAATATATATAAAATATGGAGATAAGAGTTTGAAATCTCTAAAATTGTTTTTATGCTATCTTTATAGATGACTGTGTTGGGAGACACCATAATAGATCTGCAAGCCTGAAGAAGGTGGTTTACCAGATTACACCACCGAAACGCGTCGCTTTGTATTTAATAGTTGCCCAAGTTACACCGGCTCCATCAGGAGTAAAAGAAGTGTTTAGAGTGTTGAACCAGTGACTTTAACATCTGTCTTTTTTCACTTGTTGTGCGACTTTTTACCTAGTTGGTCTAGGATATTTTATTTGTGAGATTCTCCCATGTTTTCTATATGAATTGTTTTTAATATTTGAAACATATAAAGATATGTTTTTTTAACAACTGTATATAAAAGTTTTTTTGCATAATTTTAAAAGGATTTGATCAAATAAAAGCATATTATATGGTAATCTTCTGGTTTCTATTCAATTTTTGGTGATTTGTCTGAACAGGTATGTAAGGAGTGTGGATGTGTATGCTTTACAGAATCCCAAAGGGAGTTTGTTTTTTTAAATAGTGCCATATCTTACCAGATCCTGCGTCCACTGATGAGTAAAAGGCAGAGTGTCTGCAGCACGCAGGACCTTCCAAGGCAGATATTGAGTATCGGGGCTGCCGGGGCCATTGTTGTCAGGAAGAGTCTTGTTGTTTGTTCTGATTGGAAGATTTCTTCTTGGGTTGCTATCTGGATACATGTAGAGTAGGAACTTCGGTTTGATGGAGGTGTATAATATAGCTGTCTGTAGAAAGACGTTTGTAAAGAGTGATGTTGCAGTGGGCTGTATGGCTGGTACCAGCTTGAGCTGTATGGAAAATCTCTACTCCTTGCTTTACGGAAGGGCACCTGCCATCTATGCAATAGGATTCCAAGGGAGCAAGCAGTGTCTGACTTGACTATAACGCATCGTCCATATGACTACTGAAGCTGGTGTTCGTCAAAAGGAATACCTAGGATATAATGCTACACCACGGGCTCCTAAGACGTGGAGAGCAGCCACTTGTGTCTTATTAAAACTACTGCCCTAGCTATTTGTTGAAATCTAGTGCTGGACAAAATCCAATCATAGCAGTTGATACTTCTCCACTTTGCACAGGATCATCCGAGATTCCACTTTCTTGTCTTACAGAAGAAAATCAAGGTATGGGGACAGGTCTGTCCACATCCGACGATCAAAGAGGCTGATTACAGCCAGTGAACCGACAGTTCTAAGTCAGGGTGGAGACTTTAGTCAAAGTTGTCCATATTCCTACCTCTCTTATCTGGGTCAGCTGTACATGGGAAAGAAGGGTTTCTCAAACTTTGCATGATCAGTGAGGCATAAAGGTATACTGTGCGGGGCTCTGTATTTTTTTTTTTTGCAAACCTAGGTACGAAATCTGAGACCGAATCTGGCATTTGCAGAATTTTAACTACTCCTTGCCAGATGTGGTTAATAATGGGAATTGCTTTAACTGGTTTTCTGGGTGCTTTCTTGAAGCCATTGCAAAAAACTGTCTGATTTGATGACAGGTACAGGTTAATGAACCCACTTTGATGTATCAAAACGTACAATATTGTCAGGTGGGGAGCCTCCATGAGATGATGTGGGTGAGGGTGCCCCCGATTAAGATGTTATATATCTGTCCCACTCAACTGCACGTTGCAGACGTTATAGGAAATCTCCCACTTCTTGTATGTCGCAGTTTTGTGATGAGTCTGTCACCACATGTGAAAGTTATGGATCCACCAAAATTTGTAGTGGTGGAGGATGAGGATAAGATTGCTATGGAGTCTATGGAAGAGCAGTCTGTGGTGTCTCATGCTAAGGTGGAGGTGGTTGCGGTGGACCTTCCGAGCACATAGGTGAGGAGGGAAAATATTATAGCAATCTTACATCATTCTATGGAGATAGTCCAGCAGAGCAACTGGTACCTTAGCATTGGTTGTTCCTGGTAATGTATTTATCATGGTATTCATCATAACATCTGTTGTATCAGGGATGACCATTTCTCCAGTGTGATTCCTCCTGTGGATAATAACACTGCCTCTTCTTCCTGTTCGCAGTGCTCCTAGTTTCCATCTTCTTTACATTTTACATGTAGCTACATCAGACTGGTAGCTGTTCTGAATGGATCTTCATCTTGTGACACTCCTGTGTGCAGAAATTCTAAAGGCACATGTATAGGAAAGTGCCAATTTTTGACATGGTCACACCCATTTTTTGCCTGATAGTCGATGCAATTTTGACAGGTGGGCACTGAGTTCCTGCTATCAAGGTCCCCCGTACCAGATTTCTTTCTAAAACTGTACAATTGTTCCTCAAATTGCCAATACCTTCAGCCCCTCCCCCCCTTGCAAGTCCCTAGTAAATGGTACCCCTGGTACCTAGGGGCAAGGAGGCTAAAGAGTCCCCAAAGGCTGCAGCATGTATTGTGCCACCCTAAGGCACCCCTTAGCACATTCATGCACACTGCCATTGCAGGCTGCGTGATTTGGTGCAGAGAAAAGTAAAACACATGGCATGGCACACCTCCTGTGTAACGCGTTTGTTGCGTCTGCAAACAGGTCGATGTTTGGAAAACCTCATCGATGGAAGAGGTCCTGTGTGACGTCGTTGTTTAGCACTCAGTCGTGAGCTTCGACGAAGTTCCGACTTAGGGAGTCTGCATGGACGTTGAGAGCACCTGGGAGATAAATTGCCGCATTAGTTAACTTCCTTGCGAGAAGCCACTTCCATATGGTTTGAGCTTCCTGTGAGAGGGGTCTCGACCTGGTAACTCCCGGTTTGTTCAGATAAAGCATGGTTGTGGTGTTGCCGGTCTGAATCAACAGGGAGCGTGTGCGGATGGACGGGAGCAATGACTTGAGTGCAAGATGTACAGCTCTCAGCTCTAGTAGGTTGATATGATACCCATGCTCCGTCTCTGACCAGAGTCCATGTACTTGAAGGGGACCCATATGAGCCCCCCAACCCTGGAGGGAAGCGTCCGTGACAATCGTCTGACTGGGAAGATCCTGATGGAAAGGAACTCCTTTTAGCAGATGCAATAGTTTCATCGACCATTTGATTGAATCCCTGGCTGATTGAAGAAGACAACAGAGTCTTCCCAGTGGTCCAATACTTATAACCACTGGTCCTCCAGAGCTTGCTGCACAGGACGCATTTGTAGTCTGGCATTCGGGACGACTAAGATGCAGGATGACATCGAGCCCAGAAGTTAGGACACTTGTCTGACTGTGGGATGGCGAGAGCAGAGGAGAGTGCAGCACTTGTCGTGAATTGAGGATAACCTCTCCTCCGAAGGACACAGGCTTGCACTTAAAATATCCAGAGAAGCACCCAGGTAATGGATTTTTTGAGTTGGGTTGAAAATCGACTTCTTGTAGTTGATTTGCAGGCCCGGATTACCTAGTACTCTTATGCAGCATTGGAGGTGATTCTGCAGCAAAGTGGGTGACGAGCTTGTCAGCAACCAGTCGTCCAGATACGGATGGATGAAGAACTTTTGTTTGAGAAGAAAAGCCGCTAATACTGCCATGCATTTTGAGACCAAACGGGAGGACTTTGAACTGGAAGTGTTGAGACGCTATCTGAAAACGCAGGAATTTCCTATGTTTTCTGGAAATCGGCACGTGAAAATAAGTGTCCTGTAGATCTATGGAGCACATACAGTCCCCTTCATGAAACTGGGGAAAAATCTGGTGCAATGCTAACATCCGAAATTTATCTTTGCGGATGAACTTGTTAAAACATCTCAGGTAGAGTATTGGTCTGTACTCTTGGGTAGGGCCTCTTTTTCGCACCAAAAAGTAACAGGAATAAATTCCCTGTCTCTGTTGCGGAGAAGGAACTTCTTCTATAGCGTCTTTCTTTAGCAGGGTATTTACCTTCGCCTGTAAAAAGTGATGTTGTTGGGCATACCTTAACCGAGTTGGTACTGATGGAGGTGGGGATTTGAATCTGAGCAAGTAACCATTCTGCACAATATTTAATACCCACTTGATTTTTGTGATCTTTCTCCACTCGACCAGGTGAAACATGATACTTCCTTCCACCGGAGTGGGCAAAGGAGATGGGGGAAGCCACTGTTCATTGTTTGCCGGTTGCTTTGCTGAGGAAGGTGTTGGTCACGGAGCTCCCCTTCCCCGACCTGGTCTACGCCGATGGTAATGCGACCTGGATTGTTGCGGCTGAGTCGACCAGTGAGGGGCTTGAACCCTCTGTTGGAAAAATCGACAGTCGTATGGCCGGTACTTGCGTTGAAAATCCTTACGCTTCTCAAGGCCAACCACCTTCAAAGTGTCAAACTCCGATTTCATCTTGGACATCTCATCATCGGCACGAGTGCCAAGTAAGGAAGTACCACTGAAAGGAAGATTCATAATCCTGCGCTGTGCTTCTGGTTTAAGACCAGTGAGTCGCAACCAGGCTGAACGCCTGGCACAAATGCTGTGAGAATACCCATATGCTGCCAAATCCGATGCATCTGCAGCTGCGCGGATTACCTGGTTTGCAACAAGACCACCTTCCTGCAAAATCTCATGAAAGTCCTGCTGGTCTCCCTTGGGCAGCTTCTCTGTGAATCTAGCCAAAGAGTCCCACAGAGACCCGCCGTACCTCCCCAGAAGTGCTGAGGCACAAGCCACCTTCATGAAGGATGCCGAGGTATTGCACATTTTCTTCCCTAGAGAGTCCATGTACTTACTCTCCTTCTCAGGAGGGACTGAAGAAGATGCTGCCCCAGGATGTTTTTTCTTGGCTGCTGCCACTATAACAGAATCCGGTGGTGGATCTGTTGTTCGGAACAATGGATCCTGGTCTGGCGCCTAGTATTTTTTGGTAATGCGTGGGGGAGCCGACCCCACCGCAGCTGGAGTTAAGAAAAGTCTGCAGTGCTGGTTCAAGCAGTGCTGTGCTTCACCTCGCCTCCCCCACCTGAGTGGTGGGGTTGGCAGAAGTGGGCACACCTCTCTCCTCACTTGTTTTTCCCGCCGGTTCTCCCGCCCAAAGAGGGGGTCAGAACCAGTGGGGACCAGTTGCCGAAAGCAGCAAGTGGCCTGGGGAAGCTCACAAAGGCGGCAAGCCTTTGAAGCTTCCCCTTCGTGAACCCTGCCCATCCTGGTGGAGTAGGCTTGGCACCTCGTCCCAGGATGTGCATTGTTTCAGGCCCCAGAGAGCAGCAGGCTCTCGACCCAGGGGTCCAGAAACATGTCCGGTGGTGGCAGCTGAAAGCAGCCACTCAGCCTGGACACTAGTGATGGCTTAGTTTTCAGGGGGCATCTCTAAGATGTCCTCAGTGTGCATTTTTCATTAAATCCCACACTGGCATCAGTGTGGGTTTAATGTGCTGAGAAGTTTGATACCAAACTTCTCAGTTTTCAGTGTAGCCATTATGGTGCTGTGGTATTCGGAATGACAAACTCCCAGCACCATATACTCTTAATGGCAGCACTGCACTTACAATGTCTAAGAATGGACTTAGATACTGTAGGGGTACAGGGCTCATGCACCTGTACCCCCACCACTGGTATAGTGCACCCAGCTAGAGGGGTGATTGATCTATGCCAGGGCAGTGGGTTGTAGGCATGGCACACAGATGTGTGCCATGTCGACTCATCACTTTGTTCTGCACCAAAACACACAGCCTGCAAAGGCAGTGTGTGTGTGTAAGGGTACAGGACCTCTAAGGTTGACATAAGTGCTGCAGCCCTTAGAGGCCTTCTCTGGTCACAGTGCCCTGGGTACCTGTGGTACCATTTACCAGGGGCTGACCTGTGGCCAGAGATGCCAATTGGGTTTAGGCTTCAATGCAGTTTTAGGGAAAGATCATAGGCCCTTTGTACCTGATTAGCAGGAGCCCAGGGCACACTCAGTCAAAGCACATCAGCAATTCAGCAAAAAGTGGGGCAACCATGCAGAAAGCGGGCACTTTCTCACAGGTTCGAAGTAGTATGCTACTCACTGAAAAAGCGCTTTAACACCCCATCAATGGTAGCAAGCGTTTTATAAATGCAAACCTTTTTTCCTCTTCTATCCCTCCACTATCCATCTCAATCCAAATAACTGACTAACATATCCACGACTCAAATTACTTTCATATTTTCACAGGACTAATTCACCACTAATCCTTTATGGGTTCTGGAGTAGCGCGCTACTCGCTGAAAAAGTGCTTCGATGCCTCGTCAGTGGTGGTAAGCGCTATATAAATACAATTACATACAAAGTGTGTATAAGACGTATTTAATACCTAAACCCATCATTGATGGAGGAGGCACTTTTATTTGAAGGCTAAGCCAATGCTTGTTTAATGAGGTGACTGGGCTACTAAAGTGCATAGTTTTTACATCGTTTCTAAATGACATTTATGTTATGGAAAGGTTATTGTGAGATGCCCAGCCCGAAGGGGGAATGATTCAAGCATGTGCATCTATGAAAGATCGAATGCTGGAGAATGTCCCAGACGAGTCAAAAACAAGAGATCTGTGAAATATTTTTCAAACTCCTACAGAGGAAGCGATTTTGGATCTAAAAATACTTCCGAGACAAAAATCTAAGCACAGCTATGCTCCATATTTTTTAATTGGTCTGTCAAACGCACTGAATCATCTCCCACTCGGGTGCACCTGATGGACTCTGCTTAATGTATCTACCCTTCACCTTTGAGCCCAAGTCCTACCACTGCGGGCTGGATACCGTGCCAATAGTAGAGGCCCTGGGAGAAGTGGCTCCAACATCAGAACATTTTCTCCAAGGAGTGACTCTCCCGACATTCCTTCTGATCAAACAGCACCTTTTGGAGGAAGACCGAGGTTCTTTCTTCCTCAATAGGATGAAATAACATTCCACAAATAGGTGTTCTCAGTGGTGTAGCCTGGAGTTCAACACCAAACATACCACCATGCCCCAATGTCCTTACCATCTATGACTGCTAAAGGAGGAAGTCCAGACACTCCAAGCCACAGAGACCAATGAGCTGGTAGGCCCACACTATCATAGCAAATGAGTCTACTCCTTGCACTGAAACCCCATGAGGTTGACCCTGGAGCATATGAGGGGGAAGAGGAACCCTCAGTGTGATCTTTGTCCTTGGGCCTGTGTTTTGGTATGCCATGCGCTCCTTTTACTCGAGCTCCGGCTCTGTGGTATCCGGAGAAAACATCTGAATGCTCTGCTCACCTTCTGACTGCAGGCCTGATGGATTTGCCTCTTACCCTTCAGTGTGAAAAATATCATATAGAACAAACAGACCTGACATCTTGGGAGACTCCTTTTTGAGCATTTTATGGTGTGCCCAGTGTTGCTCACTTTGGAGCAAGAATGTCTATGCACAAAACGCTTTGCCAGGCGGGCAGATTGAATTGATCCACTCAGGGTAAAGGCACAGGATTCACATCCTATGTTGGTCTGACCAAGGGTATTTCCCATTACACTCATGGTAAAACTGAGGAGGCTGTTCCCTCCATAACACCCCCAACTGCCATTCTCCAAATACGACAGGCTTTCTTGAAGGACCCACCTCAGCGCTGCTCCAAGGTAAGTTCTCTCAGTCTTAATCCAGTAAAGATGTTTGGTTGGAAGAAATAAAAGATCGATATCTGGTACTGATAGGCACTGTTAACCTGAAGTTTTACAGTCACTGGTGTTGTAGTCATGACGGCCGATACCAAAGGTTCTGGCGAAAAAACATTGTCTGACTCAATGTCCGAATCCGATGGCAGAAAAGAACATTCCGAGGCAAAGTAATTGTCCTAGTGCACTGTGGGCTCAGGGTAGAGTCACCACAGATACTGTGACTCAAAAATAAGTTTGAAGAAAAACAATTTGTCAGTTTCTGCATCCAAAACTAGATGGCTGATGGAATGTGGGAAACTGGGTTTTTGTTGCAGTAGTCCCTCCACTTTTTGCCTGGTATTTGATGCAAATTTGACTGAAGTGCACTGGGTTCCTGCTAACCAGGACACCAGTGCCAGTGTTCTTTCCCCAAGACAACTGGTCAATTGATCCCCAAGTGACCAGGTCAACACCTCCAAAAGTCCCTATGAAGTGGTAGCTCTGGTACCTAGGGCATAGGTACTAAAGAGGGTCCCTAAGAGTTGCAGCCTATCTTATGCCACTTTAAGGGACCCAGCATCAAACTCATACAGACTGCTGCTGCAGGCTGCGTGACAAGGTGCTTTAAAAAGTGGAAAAACAACATGTCACAAACTTGTGTGCCATGTCCCCTAACACTCCATGTGATATTTGTAAGTCACCCCTACTCAGGCCTTACAGCCCTAAGGCAGGGTGCATTATATTACGTGTGTGGACATATCTGAATGAGCAGATATTGAACTGCCCAGCACAAGGTCATGACTGCAAGAACAAGTGAACAGGGAAGCCGTTTGAAATACATGTGCTGGACACTGGTCAAAAAGGAGTTCCCCACCTACATGATGGCTTCACTGAAACTAGAGATGTTTGGTATTAAACATCTCGTATTCATAAGTCCACACTGATTCCAGTGTTGGACTTATTAATACATGCACCCAGAGGGCTCCTTAGAGGTGCCCCGTGAAAACCTACAAGATACTGGTGTGCTGACCAACCGTTTTTCGCCAGCCTGCCACGAGAGACAAGTTTCTGACCCCCAAAAACAAGGGTCTCTTCTCTCAAGTGGTCAGAACCGAAGGTTGCTCAGGCAGAGCGTGTTTATACCTCCTCCCACAGGATGACCTGCAGATTAGCATTCCAAGGCAGGGGAGCTTCAAGAGCTCACTGCCTTTGGTATGTGAATCTGGCTTCACATACCAAAGGCAGTGAGCTCTTTGAAGCTCCCCTGCTTCAGAGGAGAGGAAACAGACCTTCTTTGTCCAGAGCCCTTTGGCACCAGAACAGGTGGTATAATTAGATAGTCAGATAGGCGTGTCCACCCTCAGGCTAGCACCACCCCTAAGGTGGGCTACCTGCCGTGGAAAAGACTTCTCAGAGTTGGTCATCTTGGTGGTGGCAAACTTAGGAACCAACGGGTGAGTAGCCGTGCTTTATAAGCCCCTGACTGATTGATGCCCACTTCCTACAGGAAGTGGTCATATAGGGAGCGTAGTGACCCCAGGGGTAAGTAGCCCACTGGCTACTACCCTACACTCACCTAACAACCCTAAATTCAGTACTTAGGGGAGCACCTGGCAACAGAACATTAGATCCTGCCGACCTGAAAGAAGAATACTGACTGTTAGACTTGGCACCATTGGCGTGGGTCTCCCTTCCATTTTTTGCTGTTGCCTCTTATGTTTTTGCTGGTTTTAGATGCTTTTGGGCACTGTGCCAGTGCTGTTCAGTGCCACAGTGCAAGTGCTCCCTACTGTAAATTGTTGTATGGATTAGTGATTCCATGATTGGCTTGTTTGATTTACTTGTCAGACCCTAGTACAGTGCACCACGTGTGCCCAGGGCCTGTAAATCAAATGCTGCTGGTGGGCTTGCAGCACTGATTGTGCCACCCACAGAAGCAGCCTTTAACGTGCGACTCAGGCCTGCCATTGCATCGCCTGTGGGCAGTCTGTGACTGCCATGTCGACTTGGCAAGTGCACCCACTTGCCAGTCCCTAAACCTTCCCTTATCTTCATATCAGACACCCCTAAGGTAGGCCCAAGGGCAGGGTGCATTGTAAGTATAAGGTAGGACACGCCCTGGTGTGTGTGGCATGTCCTAATAGTGAATTACAGCCATTTTCGTTTTTCACTATAGCAAGGCTACCTGTTCCCCATAGGCCAGAACGGGCAGTTTGATTATAACATCTTATAATCCTAACTGACCCAGGGAACATGGTAGAAAAACGAATTTAGTATGCCTGAACTCAGAATGATAAAATACATCTTTTAGTAAAGTTGGTTTTAACGTTCTGTGTTTGAAAATACCACTTTTAGAAAGTAGGTATTTTCTTGCCTAACTGTCCAAGCCTGCCTCTGCTAGGTTGTGTATTGTGTGTCTGGCTTTGTGAGTGACAGGGGCTGGGGGATTCCAGGAGACAGGGTGAGTCAGCACAGAGCTGAAAAGACATTCCTGCATATAGAGTGGTGGGAGGAGTTGCACCTGGGCCTGAATAGGGCTCTGCCTGCCTTCCACAATGCTGGATCCACCTCCTGCCGGGCGGCTGATGACTCTGCCCCTCACTCACAAAGGGAGAAGGTGTCTCCTGACAGAATGCACCCAGAACTGGTTTGGACCAGGTACAGGACCCTCTGCCTTCAGAGGACAAAGGATTTTTGACCATAAATACTTGGGCCCAGACCCCATGAAATTAGATCACTTCTGGGAAATCAAGAAACCTGTTGCCAAGGAGAAGAACCGGAGAAGCTGAAGGAGGAGTACGGCCCCTGTGCTGTTTTGCTGATTGGGGTTGGCCTGCAGTGGTTGCTTTCTGCCAAGGACAGGAGAAAAGACTTTGCTGTGCTTTATCATCTTGAAGAAGAGAATATCCAAGGGCTTGAACTGAGCTTGCCTCCTGCCTGAAGTCACAGGGACACAACGACTTCACCCCTTCTGTTTGCCTGCATCTAGAACTGCTGTTTTAGCTGCTAACCGAAGGAGATTGCAACACCGACGCCGGCGAGCGATGCCGTAACCTGCACCGAAGCCGTGGGCACCGCTCGTGAAGAGCACGACACACCGCCCGACTTGCACCATAGGCCCGACGCCTGCTGACGCCGTGCGACATCGACTCCGAAGCCGTCACCGAGGCCGCTGCCTGCACCGGAGCCGAGGACACCGCTCGTGACGCACCGTCCCGACTCGCACCGCAGCCCCGACGCCAGGGCTTCATCTCCGCGGAGCCGATCCTCGACGTGGGTGACCCCCGAATCTATCGACACCGCACCATCGTAAGGAATCGCCGCCATCCGTGACGTCACCTCCCCGACACAGTAAGGAACCGACGCCTCACCTCCCCTGCGCTGCAGTAAGGAACCGAGACATCACCTCCCCTGGGGTCGTAAGGAACCGACCCACAAGTTACTACTTGTGTAACGATATATCTGTAAGAGACATTAGTTAGTGATAGATTCCTTACCTTAGAATATCCCCAGGCGTCAGACTGGATCCGGAAAGTTTTTCGTTAGCAGTACCCCTGCGCGACAGTAGGTGGCGTCGTGCGGCTCCGCGTCCGTCGTAAGCGCCGAGATGACGTCACGGAGACTACTTAGGCACCACCCATGCGCGCTGACGTCAGTTCTGTACACGACTTTCCGCGCCAGGAACGCAGAGCCATGCAAGAAACTGACCATTGGTGCCATGAAACTAGGGCCCTGAAAGGGATGACCTTAACCCTAGAAATCAGTTCGCAGAACGGGGAGGGTGGGTGGGGCGGTAAGGAATCTATCACTAACTAATCTCTCTTACAGATATATCGTTACACAAGTAGGAACTTGTGCATCTGAAAGAGATACGTTAGTGATAGATTCCTTACCTTAGAATAGATACCCCAGCAATACCAACCCCGGTGGTGGGTCTGCGAATAGATTACACCAGAAAGTCACGGAGAACAGAACGGCCAAAGAAGTCGTCTCTCCGGACTTGACTGTCAAGGCAGTAATGCTTGGTAAATGTGTGCAGCGAGGCCCACGTGGCTGCCTGACAAATATCCTGCAAGGGAACGCCGCGTCCCAAGGCAGTAATGGCTGCTGTTGCCCTGGTAGAATGGGCATGCAGCCCCACAGGAGGCTCCTTTTTAGCCAACGAGTAACACGCTTTGATGCACAAAACGACCCACCGAGAGATGGAGCGTTTGTGCACAGCCCGACCTTTTTTGGCACCCATGTAGCCAACAAAGAGCTGGTCATCCACGCAGAACTGTTGTGTGCGCTTTAGATAGAACGAGAGCGCACGTTTTGGGTCCAGACGATGGAGCCTCTCCTCCTCTTTTGAAGGATGCGGATAGAAGGTGGGCAAAGTGATGGTCTGCCCGATGTGGAAGGGCGTGACAACCTTTGGAAAGAAAGAAGGACGGGTCCTTAAAACCACCTTGTCCGGATGAACAGAAAGGAAAGGAGGTTTAGAAGAAAGAGCCTGGAGCTCACTCACTCTTCTGGCAGAGGTGAGAGCTACCAGGAAAGCCGTCTTGAGTGTGAGAAGACGCAAAGGACAGGTATGAAGGGGCTCGAAGGGAACGCACATCAGATATGTCAAGACAAGATTTAAGTCCCATTGAGGCATAATGAACGGCACGGGAGGAAACGTGTGCGTAATACCTTTCAGGAAACGGTTAACAACCGGAGATTTAAACAAGGAAGGCTGATCTGGAAGCCTGAGAAAGGCGGAAATGGCCAAAAGATAACCTTTGATAGTGCCCAGAGCAGAGCCCTGCTGGGCCAAAGAAAGAAGGAACAAAAGGACTTCGGAAAGAGGGGCAGAAAGGGGATCCACAGCCTTAGCTGTGCACCATGCCACAATCTTGTTCCACCTGCAGGCGTATACCGATTTAGTGGAGGGACGCCTGGCTGCCAGAATGACATCGCAGACTGCGGGAGGAAGATCGAAAGCTGTCAACTGTCGCCGCTCAATCTCCACGCATGGAGGTGGAGGCTGGACAGGTTCGGGTGGAGGACCGTCCCCTGCTGCTGCGACAGAAGATCCTCCCGAAGAGGCAGTCGGATCGGGGGATCGATCGCCATTTTGAGTAGCTCGGGATACCAGTATCTTCGTGCCCAATCCGGAGCCACAAGAATGACTTGGGCCCGGTTGCGCCAAATCTTCTTCAGCACTCTGGGCAGAAGTGGTATAGGCGGAAAAGCGTACAACCGACCGCAACTCCACTCAACGAAAAGCGTCGCCGAGCGAGTGCCGCCTTGGAAATTCCAACGCGCAGAACTGATGACATTGCGCGTTCTCTTCGGTGGCGAATAGATCTAACCAAGGCTCTCCCCACTGCAGAAAGAGACCTTGCGCCATGTCAGAGTTCAGACGCCATTCGTGATCCATCAAGCACCGGCGGCTGAGTTCGTCCGCCCTGGCGTTCAGAGAACCTGCCAGGTGTTGAACCACCAAGGTAATGCCTCGATGTTCCAGCCATGTCCAGAGGCGCAGAGCCTCCTGACATAGGGTCCACGACCCCACCCCGCCCTGTTTGTTGCAATACCACATGGCGGTGGTGTTGTCCGTGAACACCTGCACTACACTTCCCCGGACAGAGGGAAGGAATGCCTTCAGTGCAAGTCGGATCGCCCGCAGCTCCAAAAGATTGATAAGGGAGCCGGGACTCCGCCGGAGACCAGAGGCCTCTGATCTCCGCCTCTCCCAAATGGCCGCCCCATCCCAGGAGGGACGCATCCGTCACCACTGTGTGCTCCGGGTGGGGAAGGGAGAGGGATCTGCCATTGACCCAATCGCGATTCGTGAGCCACTACTGCAATTGTCGTGCAGTGCCCTCCGAGATCTGGACAAGATCGGACAGGTTGCCCTGATGCTGTGCCCACTAGAACTTCAGGTCCCACTGCAGAGCCCGCATATGCCACCTGGCATGTTGCACTAGCAGAATGCAGGAGGCCATCAGGCACAGGAGCCGGAGGGTCATCCTGACTGAAACCCGGGATAGAGGCTGAAAGATGGGAATCATAGCCTGAATATCCCGGACTCGCTGCTCGGGAGGATAAACCCGAAACTGCGTTGAATCCAGAACCGCTCCGATGAAGGGGAGCGTCTGAGAAGGACTCAGGTGCAACTTTGGCACGTTGATGGAGAACCCCAGCAACTGCAGGAGGTCGGCCGTAGTCTGAAGGTGGGCGACGACTGCCTGGGGCGAGCCCGCCTTCAACAACCAGTCGTCGAGTTAGGGGTAGACTGACACCCCTGACCTGCGCAGATGAGCTGCGACTACCGCCATCACTTTGGTGAACACCCGAGGGACACTGGTAAGGTCGAAGGGGAGCACCGCAAACTGAAAATGCTCCTGGCCTACCGTGAACCGCAGGTAACGCTGGTGGGCCGGCAGGACGGGGATGTGAAAATATGCGTCCTGCAAGTCCAGCGCTACCATCCAGTCTCCGGGGTCCAGGGCAGCCAAGACCTGAGCCAGAGTCAACATCTTGAACTTCTCCTTCCGGAGGAAGCGATTGACGTCCCTGAGGTCCAAGATGGGGCATAAGCCCCCCTTGTCCTTCTTGGGGACCAGAAAGCAGTGGGAATAACAACCACTCCCTACTTCTGGCCCAGGAACACACTCAATGGCCCCCTTGGCCAAGAGGGCCGTGACTTCCTACTGGAGAAGCGCCAAGTGGTCCCCCGACATGCGGTGGTACCGAGGTGTCATGGCTGGAGAGGTAGACTGAAAGGGAATGGAGTAACCCTTGCGGATGATCTGCAACACCCACTCGTCCGATGTGATAGTGTGCCAGTGGGGGAGATGATGGCGGACCCTGCCACCCACTGGCGTGGGGTGCCCCCCAAAGCTCGGATTAGGAAGGTTTGGAGGTAGAAGCAGCGGGGGCGGAGGTGGACTGACCCCAACGCTGATTCCCAGACCCGCCCCTGCGGAAACCGCGTCCGCGCTGAGGCTGGGTCTGCACAGGCTTGCTGAAGGAACGTGCCTGAGCGCCCCGTCCGTGGCCACGAAAGGAACGAAAACCAGAAGTGATTGGGCTTTTCGTGGAAAGACCTAAGGACTTGGCCGTGGCCCGCGAGTCCTTAAAACGCTCCAGCGCACTGTCGGCTTTATCGCCAAACAGGCGAGTGCCATCAAAGGGCATGTCCATGAGTGAGCTCTGGACATCTGGCGAGAACCCGGTAGAACTCAACCAGGCGTGGCGACGAAGCGCCACAGTCGTAGAAATTGCTCTACCAAGTGAGTCCGCGGTGTCCAACCCACACCGAATGGCGAACTTAGCAGCATCTTTACCCTCGGCAACAGTTTGGGACAGCACAGCTTGGGTCTCCTCAGGACACTGAGGCAACACCTGTGCAACTGTATCCCACACCGCGTGGGAATAGCGGCCCAATAGGCATGCGGTGTTCACCGACCGCAGCCCCAAGCTGGCCGAAGAGAACAACCGCTTGCCGAACTGCTCCAGCTTCTTAGAGTCCTTATCGGGCGGAGCCGTGGGAAAGGCACTCTGGGACGTCGAAGCTTGGATGACCAGGCTCTCGGGTGTAGGATGAGTGGTCAGAAAGGCAGGGTCACCCGGCGCCGGGCGATGACGCCTGGCGACTTTCTTATCCACAGGGGCCCCTGTGGCTGGCCGCAACCAAGTGCCCAGCAAGACGTCAGTGAGGGTGTCATTAAATGGCAGCAGGGGCTCCGACGAAGTGGACACCGTCTGGAGCACCTCAGTGAGGAGGTTAGTTTTGAGGGCCACCGTAGGGAGATTGAGGTTGAGAACCTCAGCTGCCCGACGGAGCACCATCGTGTAGGAGGCGCCCTCCTCCATGGTAGGCGGGGGAGAGGCAAACCCCGGGTCAGAGGAGACGTCGAGGTCGCTGGCATCCTCCAAATCGTCCGCCCAGTCCTGCTCAGAGTCACACTGGCGAGCAAGAGGGTCCTCGGACCCCTCCCAGTCATCCTCCACCTCCACCGCATGTGGCACAGACCGCGGCGGCAGGGCAGGAGCCGGAGAAGGAACAAACGGCGTCGAGAACGGCGCCGGCCGGGGCCGGACCGGCGCCATGTCACAATGCGGATGCCAGGTAGGAGCAAAATGGTCCTGGAACCTGGGCAAGGGCGGGACAAATGGCACCCACTGCGGCGCCGGAGGCGGAGCCGAGGGTGGCGCTGGGGCCGGAGCCGGCAGCTATGGACCTTGTGGCGCCGGAGCCGATGGCGCAGGATCCCGTGGCGCCGAAGCTGGATCCGCCGGCAGTCCAACAGGATCCTGACACGGGACCACGGGGCCCGAGGCGCGCCGGCGGGAGCCCGAGGCCTAAAAGGCGGTCCATGGTAGCAAGAAACTCTTGCACCTGTGCGGGAGTCGCCGACGGACCCGGGTAAGGAGGGTAGGCCACGGGACTCTCGAGCGCCGAAGGAGCCGCTGGGGCAAAGCCCCTGTCCCCCTCGTCCGCTTCCGAGGACCGACGGGGGACGTCGGAGAGCGAACACGCTTCTTCGACTTCTTTTGTGTCGTCTCTTACCCGAATCCGAGGGTGAAGACTCGGAGCCCGAGGAGCGATGACTGTGGCCCCGCGAGCGTTCCCTGGAACGGCCCCTGGACCGGGAACGGCACTGGGACGAGTGCCGGACCTCCAGCAGCTTCCGGTGCCGCTCCCTCAAGGCCTTCGGGGCCATGGCCCGACAGTCCGGACAGGACCGGGAGTCGTGGTCGGTCCCCAGGCAGTAGAGGCAGACATCGTGGGGGTCCGCCACCGACATATTGCGACGTCAGGCCCCACAAGACTTAAAGCCAGGCATCCCTACGTGCACCAAGAAAACCAATGACAGGAGACAAAAGTCTCAAAAAAGGGTAGTCAAAAAGTGACTAAGGTACGTGCTCTAACCGGATCTGCGCTTACTGGCGCGGAAAAAGAAAGAACTGACATCAGCGCGCATGGGTGGCGCCTAAGTAGTATCCGTGACGTCATCTCGCCGCTTACGACGCCAGCGATGGACGCGGAGCCGCACAACGCCACCTGTCGCGCAGGGGTACTGCTAACGAAAAACTTTCCAGATCCAGTCTGACGCCTGGGGATATTCTAAGGTAAAGAATCTATCAATAACGTGTCTCTTTCAGATGCCGCCGGCGCCAACGAAGCACCACCGCCCCGACTCCGTGCACCGTCTTTGTTTTCATCGAATTCAAGGTACTGTTCTTTGTGGGTCTGCTCGACTCCGGGCCCGACGCCGCGCACCTCGCGGTCGGCGCCGTACTTTGGGATTTCCACCGGTCACGACGTCGTGCTAACTCCAAGTGGAGTTATTTGTTGCTACAAGCTTTATTTGATTGACTATCCTATTTTTGAAGATAACGTGAACTGTCTATCATTTTAAGTCTATTTTGGATTACAGTATTGTGGATTTTTGCTATTGGGTCTTGTGTTAAGTCCATATAAAGATTACTTATTTTTACATACAACCTGTGTGGTGTCCATCTGTAGTGTTTTCACTGTATTACTGTATGTGTTCACAAATGCTTTACACACTGTCTCTGAGATAAGCCTGTCTGCTCGTGCCAAGCTACCAGGGGGTGAGCAGGGGTTATTTTAGGAGTGTATCCCCCTGACTAGAAGCAAGGGTTCCTATTTGGACAAAGGTGAAAACCATTGCCAACTAGAGACCCCCAGTTCTAACATTGGTGGTCAGCGGTGAGGATTTGGCCTTGCATTTGTGATTCATATACAGTGATTGGTGTGAACTACTAGTGAGTGCAGCACCATATACTCTTAATGGCAGCACTGCACTTACAATGTCTAAGAATGGACTTAGATACTGTAGGGGTACAGGGCTCATGCACCTGTACCCCCACCACTGGTATAGTGCACCCAGCTAGAGGGGTGATTGATCTATGCCAGGGCAGTGGGTTGTAGGCATGGCACACAGATGTGTGCCATGTCGACTCATCACTTTGTTCTGCACCAAAACACACAGCCTGCAAAGGCAGTGTGTGTGTGTAAGGGTACAGGACCTCTAAGGTTGACATAAGTGCTGCAGCCCTTAGAGGCCTTCTCTGGTCACAGTGCCCTGGGTACCTGTGGTACCATTTACCAGGGGCTGACCTGTGGCCAGAGATGCCAATTGGGTTTAGGCTTCAATGCAGTTTTAGGGAAAGATCATAGGCCCTTTGTACCTGATTAGCAGGAGCCCAGGGCACACTCAGTCAAAGCACATCAGCAATTCAGCAAAAAGTGGGGCAACCATGCAGAAAGCGGGCACTTTCTCACAGGTTCGAAGTAGTATGCTACTCACTGAAAAAGCGCTTTAACACCCCATCAATGGTAGCAAGCGTATTATAAATGCAAACCTTTTTTCCTCTTCTATCCCTCCACTATCCATCTCAATCCAAATAACTGACTAACATATCCACGACTCAAATTACTTTCATATTTTCACAGGACTAATTCACCACTAATCCTTTATGGGTTCTGGAGTAGCGCGCTACTCGCTGAAAAAGTGCTTCGATGCCTCGTCAGTGGTGGTAAGCGCTATATAAATACAATTACATACAAAGTGTGTATATGACGTATTTAATACCTAAACCCATCATTGATGGAGGAGGCACTTTTATTTGAAGGCTAAGCCAATGCTTGTTTAATGAGGTGACTGGGCTACTAAAGTGCATAGTTTTTACATCGTTTCTAAATGACATTTATGTTATGGAAAGGTTATTGTGAGATGCCCAGCCCGAAGGGGGAATGATTCAAGCATGTGCATCTATGAAAGATCGAATGCTGGAGAATGTCCCAGACGAGTCAAAAACAAGAGATCTGTGAAATATTTTTCAAACTCCTACAGAGGAAGCGATTTTGGATCCAAAAAATACTTCCGAGACAAAAATCTAAGCACAGCTATGCTCCATATTTTTTAATTGGTCTGTCAAACGCACTGAATCATCTCCCACTCGGGTGCACCTGATGGACTCTGCTTAATGTATCTACCCTTCACCTTTGAGCCCAAGTCCTACCACTGCGGGCTGGATACCGTGCCAATAGTAGAGGCCCTGGGAGAAGTGGCTCCAACATCAGAACATTTTCTCCAAGGAGTGACTCTCCCGACATTCCTTCTGATCAAACAGCACCTTTTGGAGGAAGACCGAGGTTCTTTCTTCCTCAATAGGATGAAATAACATTCCACAAATAGGTGTTCTCAGTGGTGTAGCCTGGAGTTCAACACCAAACATACCACCATGCCCCAATGTCCTTACCATCTATGACTGCTAAAGGAGGAAGTCCAGACACTCCAAGCCACAGAGACCAATGAGCTGGTAGGCCCACACTATCATAGCAAATGAGTCTACTCCTTGCACTGAAACCCCATGAGGTTGACCCTGGAGCATATGAGGGGGAAGAGGAACCCTCAGTGTGATCTTTGTCCTTGGGCCTGTGTTTTGGTATGCCATGCGCTCCTTTTACTCGAGCTCCGGCTCTGTGGTATCCGGAGAAAACATCTGAATGCTCTGCTCACCTTCTGACTGCAGGCCTGATGGATTTGCCTCTTACCCTTCAGTGTGAAAAATATCATATAGAACAAACAGACCTGACATCTTGGGAGACTCCTTTTTGAGCATTTTATGGTGTGCCCAGTGTTGCTCACTTTGGAGCAAGAATGTCTATGCACAAAACGCTTTGCCAGGCGGGCAGATTGAATTGATCCACTCAGGGTAAAGGCACAGGATTCACATCCTATGTTGGTCTGACCAAGGGTATTTCCCATTACACTCATGGTAAAACTGAGGAGGCTGTTCCCTCCATAACACCCCCAACTGCCATTCTCCAAATACGACAGGCTTTCTTGAAGGACCCACCTCAGCGCTGCTCCAAGGTAAGTTCTCTCAGTCTTAATCCAGTAAAGATGTTTGGTTGGAAGAAATAAAAGATCGATTTCTGGTACTGATAGGCACTGTTAACCTGAAGTTTTACAGTCACTGGTGTTGTAGTCATGACGGCCGATACCAAAGGTTCTGGCGAAAAAACATTGTCTGACTCAATGTCCGAATCCGATGGCAGAAAAGAACATTCCGAGGCAAAGTAATTGTCCTAGTGCACTGTGGGCTCAGGGTAGAGTCACCACAGATACTGTGACTCAAAAATAAGTTTGAAGAAAAACAATTTGTCAGTTTCTGCATCCAAAACTAGATGGCTGATGGAATGTGGGAAACTGGGTTTTTGTTGCAGTAGTCCCTCCACTTTTTGCCTGGTATTTGATGCAAATTTGACTGAAGTGCACTGGGTTCCTGCTAACCAGGACACCAGTGCCAGTGTTCTTTCCCCAAGACAACTGGTCAATTGATCCCCAAGTGACCAGGTCAACACCTCCAAAAGTCCCTATGAAGTGGTAGCTCTGGTACCTAGGGCATAGGTACTAAAGAGGGTCCCTAAGAGTTGCAGCCTATCTTATGCCACTTTAAGGGACCCAGCATCAAACTCATACAGACTGCTGCTGCAGGCTGCGTGACAAGGTGCTTTAAAAGTGGAAAAACAACATGTCACAAACTTGTGTGCCATGTCCCCTAACACTCCATGTGATATTTGTAAGTCACCCCTACTCAGGCCTTACAGCCCTAAGGCAGGGTGCATTATATTACGTGTGTGGACATATCTGAATGAGCAGATATTGAACTGCCCAGCACAAGGTCATGACTGCAAGAACAAGTGAACAGGGAAGCCGTTTGAAATACATGTGCTGGACACTGGTCAAAAGGAGTTCCCCACCTACATGATGGCTTCACTGAAACTAGAGATGTTTGGTATTAAACATCTCGTATTCATAAGTCCACACTGATTCCAGTGTTGGACTTATTAATACATGCACCCAGAGGGCCCCTTAGAGGTGCCCCGTGAAAACCTACAAGATACTGGTGTGCTGACTAACCGTTTTTCGCCAGCCTGCCACGAGAGACAAGTTTCTGACCCCCAAAAACAAGGGTCTCTTCTCTCAAGTGGTCAGAACCGAAGGTTGCTCAGGCAGAGCGTGTTTATACCTCCTCCCACAGGATGACCTGCAGATTAGCATTCCAAGGCAGGGGAGCTTCAAAGAGCTCACTGCCTTTGGTATGTGAATCTGGCTTCACATACCAAAGGCAGTGAGCTCTTTGAAGCTCCCCTGCTTCAGAGGAGAGGAAACAGACCTTCTTTGTCCAGAGCCCTTTGGCACCAGAACAGGTGGTATAATTAGATAGTCAGATAGGCGTGTCCACCCTCAGGCTAGCACCACCCCTAAGGTGGGCTACCTGCCGTGGACACGACTTCTCAGAGTTGGTCATCTTGGTGGTGGCAAACTTAGGAACCAACGGGTGAGTAGCCGTGCTTTATAAGCCCCTGACTGATTGATGCCCACTTCCTACAGGAAGTGGTCATATAGGGAGCGTAGTGACCCCAGGGGTAAGTAGCCCACTGGCTACTACCCTACACTCACCTAACAACCCTAAATTCAGTACTTAGGGGAGCACCTGGCAACAGAACATTAGATCCTGCCGACCTGAAAGAAGAATACTGACTGTTAGACTTGGCACCATTGGCGTGGGTCTCCCTTCCATTTTTTGCTGTTGCCTCTTATGTTTTTGCTGGTTTTAGATGCTTTTGGGCACTGTGCCAGTGCTGTTCAGTGCCACAGTGCAAGTGCTCCCTACTGTAAATTGTTGTATGGATTAGTGATTCCATGATTGGCTTGTTTGATTTACTTGTCAGACCCTAGTACAGTGCACCACGTGTGCCCAGGGCCTGTAAATCAAATGCTGCTGGTGGGCTTGCAGCACTGATTGTGCCACCCACAGAAGCAGCCTTTAACGTGCGACTCAGGCCTGCCATTGCATCGCCTGTGGGCAGTCTGTGACTGCCATGCAGACTTGGCAAGTGCACCCACTTGCCAGTCCCTAAACCTTCCCTTATCTTCATATCAGACACCCCTAAGGTAGGCCCAAGGGCAGGGTGCATTGTAAGTATAAGGTAGGACACGCCCTGGTGTGTGTGGCATGTCCTAATAGTGAATTACAGCCATTTTCGTTTTTCACTATAGCAAGGCTACCTGTTCCCCATAGGCCAGAACGGGCAGTTTGATTATAACATCTTATAATCCTAACTGACCCAGGGAACATGGTAGAAAAACGAATTTAGTATGCCTGAACTCAGAATGATAAAATACATCTTTTAGTAAAGTTGGTTTTAACGTTCTGTGTTTGAAAATACCACTTTTAGAAAGTAGGTATTTTCTTGCCTAACTGTCCAAGCCTGCCTCTGCTAGGTTGTGTATTGTGTGTCTGGCTTTGTGAGTGACAGGGGCTGGGGATTCCAGGAGACAGGGTGAGTCAGCACAGAGCTGAAAAGACATTCCTGCATATAGAGTGGTGGGAGGAGTTGCACCTGGGCCTGAATAGGGCTCTGCCTGCCTTCCACAATGCTGGCTCCACCTCCTGCCGGGCGGCTGATGACTCTGCCCCTCACTCACAAAGGGAGAAGGTGTCTCCTGACAGAATGCACCCAGAACTGGTTTGGACCAGGTACAGGACCCTCTGCCTTCAGAGGACAAAGGATTTTTGACCATAAATACTTGGGCCCAGACCCCATGAAATTAGATCACTTCTGGGAAATCAAGAAACCTGTTGCCAAGGAGAAGAACCGGAGAAGCTGAAGGAGGAGTACATCCCCTGTGCTGTTTTGCTGATTGGGGTTGGCCTGCAGTGGTTGCTTTCTGCCAAGGACAGGAGAAAAGACTTTGCTGTGCTTTATCATCTTGAAGAAGAGAATATCCAAGGGCTTGAACTGAGCTTGCCTCCTGCCTGAAGTCACAGGGACACAACGACTTCACCCCTTCTGTTTGCCTGCATCTAGAACTGCTGTTTTAGCTGCTAACCGAAGGAGATTGCAACACCGACGCCGGCGAGCGATGCCGTAACCTGCACCGAAGCCGTGGGCACCGCTCGTGAAGAGCACGACACACCGCCCCGACTTGCACCATAGGCCCGACGCCTGCTGACGCCGTGCGACATCGACTCCGAAGCCGTCACCGAGGCCGCTGCCTGCACCGGAGCCGAGGACACCGCTCGTGACGCACCGTCCCGACTCGCACCGCAGCCCCGACGCCAGGGCTTCATCACCGCGGAGCCGATCCTCGACGTGGGTGACCCCCGAATCTATCGACACCGCACCATCGTAAGGAACCGACGCCTCGCCGCCATCCGTGGCGTCACCTCCCCGACACAGTAAGGAACCGACGCCTCACCTCCCCTGCGCTGCAGTAAGGAACCGAGACATCACCTCCCCTGGGGTCGTAAGGAACCGACGCACAAGTTACTACTTGTGTAACGATATATCTGTAAGAGACATTAGTTAGTGATAGATTCCTTACCTTAGAATATCCCCAGGCGTCAGACTGGATCCGGAAAGTTTTTCGTTAGCAGTACCCCTGCGCGACAGTAGGTGGCGTCGTGCGGCTCCGCGTCCGTCGTAAGCGCCGAGATGACGTCACAGAGACTACTTAGGCACCACCCATGCGCGCTGACGTCAGTTCTGTACACGACTTTCCGCGCCAGGAACGCAGAGCCATGCAAGAAACTGACCATTGGTGCCATGAAACTAGGGCCCTGAAAGGGATGACCTTAACCCTAGAAATCAGTTCGCAGAACGGGGAGGGTGGGTGGGCGGTAAGGAATCTATCACTAACTAATCTCTCTTACAGATATATCGTTACACAAGTAGGAACTTGTGCATCTGAAAGAGATACGTTAGTGATAGATTCCTTACCTTAGAATAGATACCCCAGCAATACCAACCCCGGTGGTGGGTCTGCGAATAGATTACACCAGAAAGTCACGGAGAACAGAACGGCCAAAGAAGCCGTCTCTCCGGACTTGACTGTCAAGGCAGTAATGCTTGGTAAATGTGTGCAGCGAGGCCCACGTGGCTGCCTGACAAATATCCTGCAAGGGAACGCCGCGTCCCAAGGCAGTAATGGCTGCTGTTGCCCTGGTAGAATGGGCATGCAGCCCCACAGGAGGCTCCTTTTTAGCCAACGAGTAACACGCTTTGATGCACAAAACGACCCACCGAGAGATGGAGCGTTTGTGCACAGCCCGACCTTTTTTGGCGCCCATGTAGCCAACAAAGAGCTGGTCATCCACGCAGAACTGTTGTGTGCGCTTTAGATAGAACGAGAGCGCACGTTTTGGGTCCAGACGATGGAGCCTCTCCTCCTCTTTTGAAGGATGCGGAAAGAAGGTGGGCAAAGTGATGGTCTGCCCGATGTGGAAGGGCGTGACAACCTTTGGAAAGAAAGAAGGACGGGTCCTTAAAACCACCTTGTCCGGATGAACAGAAAGGAAAGGAGGTTTAGAAGAAAGAGCCTGGAGCTCACTCACTCTTCTGGCAGAGGTGAGAGCTACCAGGAAAGCCGTCTTGAGTGTGAGAAGACGCAAAGGACAGGTATGAAGGGGCTTCAAATCTTCTTCAGCACTCTGGGCAGAAGTGGTATAGGCGGAAAGGCGTACAACCGACCGCAACTCCACTCAACGAAAAGCGTCGCCGAGCGAGTGCCGCCTTGGAAATTCCAACGCGCAGAACTGATGACATTGCGCGTTCTCTTCGGTGGCGAATAGATCTAACCAAGGCTCTCCCCACTGCAGAAAGAGACCTTGCGCCATGTCAGAGTTCAGACGCCATTCGTGATCCATCAAGCACCGGCGGCTGAGTTCGTCCGCCCTGGCGTTCAGAGAACCTGCCAGGTGTTGAACCACCAAGGTAATGCCTCGATGTTCCAGCCATGTCCAGAGGCGCAGAGCCTCCTGACATAGGGTCCACGACCCCACCCCGCCCTGTTTGTTGCAATACCACATGGCGGTGGTGTTGTCCGTGAACACCTGCACTACACTTCCCCGCCAGAGGGAAGGAATGCCTTCAGTGCAAGTCGGATCGCCCGCAGCTCCAAAAGATTGATAAGGGAGCCGGGACTCCGCCGGAGACCAGAGGCCTCTGATCTCCGCCTCTCCCAAATGGCCGCCCCATCCCAGGAGGGACGCATCCGTCACCACTGTGTGCTCCGGGTGGGGAAGGGAGAGGGATCTGCCATTGACCCAATCGCGATTCGTGAGCCACTACTGCAATTGTCGTGCAGTGCCCTCCGAGATCTGGACAAGATCGGACAGGTTGCCCTGATGCTGTGCCCACTGGAACTTCAGGTCCCACTGCAGAGCCCGCATATGCCACCTGGCATGTTGCACTAGCAGAATGCAGGAGGCCATCAGGCACAGGAGCCGGAGGGTCATCCTGACTGAAACCCGGGATAGAGGCTGAAAGATGGGAATCATAGCCTGAATATCCCGGACTCGCTGCTCGGGAGGATAAACCCGAAACTGCGTTGAATCCAGAACCGCTCCGATGAAGGGGAGCGTCTGAGAAGGACTCAGGTGCAACTTCGGCACGTTGATGGAGAACCCCAGCAACTGCAGGAGGTCGGCCGTAGTCTGAAGGTGGGCGACGACTGCCTGGGGCGAGCCCGCCTTCAACAACCAGTCGTCGAGTTAGGGGTAGACTGACACCCCTGACCTGCGCAGATGAGCTGCGACTACCGCCATCACTTTGGTGAACACCCGAGGGACACTGGTAAGGTCGAAGGGGAGCACCGCAAACTGAAAATGCTCCTGGCCTACCGTGAACCGCAGGTAACGCTGGTGGGCCGGCAGGACGGGGATGTGAAAATATGCGTCCTGCAAGTCCAGCGCTACCATCCAGTCTCCGGGGTCCAGGGCAGCCAAGACCTGAGCCAGAGTCAACATCTTGAACTTCTCCTTCCGGAGGAAGCGATTGACGTCCCTGAGGTCCAAGATGGGGCATAAGCCCCCCTTGTCCTTCTTGGGGACCAGAAAGCAGTGGGAATAACAACCACTCCCTACTTCTGGCCCAGGAACACACTCAATGGCCCCCTTGGCCAAGAGGGCCGTGACTTCCTGCTGGAGAAGCGCCAAGTGGTCCCCCGACATGCGGTGGTACCGAGGTGGCATGGCTGGAGAGGTAGACTGAAAGGGAATGGAGTAACCCTTGCGGATGATCTGCAACACCCACTCGTCCGATGTGATAGTGTGCCAGTGGGGGAGATGATGGCGGACCCTGCCACCCACTGGCGTGGGGTGCCCCCCAAAGCTCGGATTAGGAAGGTTTGGAGGTAGAAGCAGCGGGGGCGGAGGTGGACTGACCCCAACGCTGATTCCCAGACCCGCCCCAGCGGAAACCGCGTCCGCGCTGAGGCTGGGTCTGCACAGGCTTGCTGAAGGAACGTGCCTGAGCGCCCCGTCCGTGGCCACGAAAGGAACGAAAACCAGAAGTGGTCGGGCTTTTCGTGGAAAGACCTAAGGACTTGGCCGTGGCCCGCGAGTCCTTAAAACGCTCCAGCGCACTGTCGGCTTTATCGCCAAACAGGCGAGTGCCATCAAAGGGCATGTCCATGAGTGAGCTCTGGACATCTGGCGAGAACCCGGTAGAACTCAACCAGGCGTGGCGACGAAGCGCCACAGTCGTAGAAATTGCTCTACCAAGTGAGTCCGCGGTGTCCAACCCACACCGAATGGCGAACTTAGCAGCATCTTTACCCTCGGCAACAGTTTGGGACAGCACAGCTTGGGTCTCCTCAGGACACTGAGGCAACACCTGTGCAACTGTATCCCACACCGCGTGGGAATAGCGGCCCAATAGGCATGCGGTGTTCACCGACCGCAGCCCCAAGCTGGCCGAAGAGAACAACCGCTTGCCGAACTGCTCCAGCTTCTTAGAGTCCTTATCGGGCGGAGCCGTGGGAAAGGCACTCTGGGACGTCGAAGCTTGGATGACCAGGCTCTCGGGTGTAGGATGAGTGGTCAGAAAGGCAGGGTCACCCGGCGCCGGGCGATGACGCCTGGCGACGTTCTTATCCACAGGGGCCCCTGTGGCTGGCCGCAACCAAGTGCCCAGCAAGACGTCAGTGAGGGTGTCATTAAATGGCAGCAGGGGCTCCGACGAAGTGGACACCGTCTGGAGCACCTCAGTGAGGAGGTTAGTTTTGAGGGCCACCGTAGGGAGATTGAGGTTGAGAACCTCAGCTGCCCGACGGAGCACCATCGTGTAGGAGGCGCCCTCCTCCATGGTAGGCGGGGGAGAGGCAAACCCCGGGTCAGAGGAGACGTCGAGGTCGCTGGCATCCTCCAAATCGTCCGCCCAGTCCTGCTCAGAGTCACACTGGCGAGCAAGAGGGTCCTCGGACCCCTCCCAGTCATCCTCCACCTCCACCGCATGTGGCACAGACCGCGGCGGCAGGGCAGGAGCCGGAGAAGGAACAAACGGCGTCGAGAACGGCGCCGGCCGGGCCGGACCGGCGCCATGTCACAATGCGGATGCCAGGTAGGAGCAAAATGGTCCTGGAACCTGGGCAAGGGCGGGACAAATGGCACCCACTGCGGCGCCGGAGGCGGAGCCGAGGGTGGCGCTGGGGCCGGAGCCGGCAGCTATGGACCTTGTGGCGCCGGAGCCGATGGCGCAGGATCCCGTGGCGCCGAAGCTGGATCCGCCGGCAGTCCAACAGGATCCTGACACGGGACCACGGGGCCCGAGGGCGCGCCGGCGGGAGCCCGAGGCCTAAAAAGGCGGTCCATGGTAGCAAGAAACTCTTGCACCTGTGCGGGAGTCGCCGACGGACCCGGGTAAGGAGGGTAGGCCACGGGACTCTCGAGCGCCGAAGGAGCCGCTGGGGCAAAGCCCCTGTCCCCCTCGTCCGCTTCCGAGGACCGACGGGGGGACGTCGGAGAGCGAACACGCTTTTTCGACTTCTTTTTGTGTCGTCTCTTACCCGAATCCGAGGGTGAAGACTCGGAGCCCGAGGAGCGATGACTGTGGCCCCGCGAGCGTTCCCTGGAACGGCCCCTGGACCGGGAACGGCACTGGGACGAGTGCCGGACCTCCAGCAGCTTCCGGTGCCGCTCCCTCAAGGCCTTCGGGGCCATGGCCCGACAGTCCGGACAGGACCGGGAGTCGTGGTCGGTCCCCAGGCAGTAGAGGCAGACATCGTGGGGGTCCGCCACCGACATATTGCGACGTCAGGCCCCACAAGACTTAAAGCCAGGCATCCTTACGTGCACCAAGAAAACCAATGACAGGAGACAAAAGTCTCAAAAAAGGGTAGTCAAAAAGTGACTAAGGTACGTGCTCTAACCGGATCTGCGCTTACTGGCGCGGAAAAAGAAAGAACTGACATCAGCGCGCATGGGTGGCGCCTAAGTAGTATCCGTGACGTCATCTCGCCGCTTACGACGCCAGCGACGGACGCGGAGCCGCACAACGCCACCTGTCGCGCAGGGGTACTGCTAACGAAAAACTTTCCGGATCCAGTCTGACGCCTGGGGATATTCTAAGGTAAAGAATCTATCAATAACGTGTCTCTTTCAGATGCCGCCGGCGCCAACGAAGCACCACCGCCCCGACTCCGTGCACCGTCTTTGTTTTCATCGAATTCAAGGTACTGTTCTTTGTGGGTCTGCTCGACTCCGGGCCCGACGCCGCGCACCTCGCGGTCGGCGCCGTACTTTGGGATTTCCACCGGTCACGACGTCGTGCTAACTCCAAGTGGAGTTATTTGTTGCTACAAGCTTTATTTGATTGACTATCCTATTTTTGAAGATAACGTGAACTGTATCATTTTAAGTCTATTTTGGATTACAGTATTGTGGATTTTTGCTATTGGGTCTTGTGTTAAGTCCATATAAAGATTACTTATTTTTACATACAACCTGTGTGGTGTCCATCTGTAGTCTTTTCACTGTATTACTGTATGTGTTCACAAATGCTTTACACACTGTCTCTGAGATAAGCCTGTCTGCTCGTGCCAAGCTACCAGGGGGTGAGCAGGGGTTATTTTAGGAGTGTATCCCCCTGACTAGAAGCAAGGGTTCCTATTTGGACAAAGGTGCAAACCATTGCCAACTAGAGACCCCCAGTTCTAACATTGGTGGTCAGCGGTGAGGATTTGGCCTTGCATTTGTGATTCATATACAGTGATTGGTGTGAACTACTAGTGAGTGCAGACCAATACGCGACCACATACATTTTGATAGGACTTTTTTTCCTTGGAACCTCTATTTTTGTTGAGAACTGCCAATTTTCACAATGAGCAAAACAGGATCCATTGCACCTGCAGATATGGAATTTGAAGAAGATAGGGTTGATACCTACACTGTGGCAGAGCTCAAAGCCGTTTGTAAAAAGTTTAAAATCTCTATGAGAGGCCTCACCAGGAAGGAGGAGCTTCAAAAGGCGCGGAGGGCCTGGTTGGAAGCACGGAATGCCGGTGGGCAGACCGAGGAGCCTGTGGAGGAGGCAGAAAATTTAGATGAACGGCTTGAGGGGCCATTGGGATTACCTGGGAGGAGAGTGCCTTCCAGGGAGGGCAGCAGTGTTTCTCAAAAGGGCCGGTCTCCAGAGGAGCTGGAGGACAGGGAGAAAAGCAGGATGCATGAAATGGAGATGGCCAAACTGAAACAGGGAAGCCATGATAGCCTTGAGCACAAGAAATTGGAGTTGGAAAGTAAGAGGTTGGCCATGGAAGAAAGGAAGATGCTTTTAGAGCATGAGAGAGTGGTGAGGGAGCTAGAGCTAAAGGCTAGGAGCCTAGAAATCACTCCCTCTGGTGGCAGCACACCTCCAGTGCCTGTAGAAGGAAGAGTGTACATCCCCAAGGAGGTTATTAAAGATTTCATGAAGGGGGAGGACATTGGGCAATGGTTTAAAGCATATGAGATCGCCATGACATCACACTGGGTCCCTGAGAAGGATTGGGGAGCGGGGTTGTGGGGCCGCTTTACAGGTGAGGGAAGGGAAACCTAGCTAGCCTTGCCCACAGAGGATCAGATGTCCTATGCCCACCTGAAGGAAGATTTAGCGGCAAAGTATGGGTTAACTCCAGAGCTTTATAGGCAGAAGTTTAGGAACTGCAAAAAGCTGGAGTCTAGTACCTGGGTGGAGTATGTGTCTTAATTTTGCAGAGCATTGGATGGATGGGTGAAGGGTAGCAAAGTAAATGACTTGCAGGGGTTCTATGATTTAATTGCATGGGAGCACTTGTCCAGTAGTTGTTTTCCAGAGCTACGCCAGCACCTTGTTGACAGTAAGCGGCCTAATCCTAGAAAGCTTGCTGAGTAGGCGGACCGCTGGGTCAGTACCCGGGTCCACAAGGGTCTTGTGGGAGACTCCGCCAAAGGTGGGCAGGGTCCCCAGCAGAAGAGTGGGGGGGGGACAAGGGTAAACAGAAGGAGTTCCAAAAAGGGCCCCAAAGTAAACCCCAAGGGAACCAAGGTAAGGGTTCCCAGCCTCCCACTGAGAAAAGACCATGGGTCCCGACAGATAAGTCTGTTCAGAAGGGGCCCAAGACATGTTTTAGTTGTGGTCAGGTGGGTCACTTTGTAGGAAGTCCCAAGTGCCCCAATACCGTGACCACTGCACCCACTGGTGCACCACCCCGGCAGATGGCTAGTGTAGCCCTGGGAGAGGAGTTGGGTGCCCAAGGTGGGTGGGGTCCCGCAGAGATGTCCCTGGTCTCTTTAGGAGACAGTGAGATGGTCCCTAGGACCCAGCTGCCTGATAACACTAAGAAATACAGGCAGTGGGTGACCATCAATGGCCATAGGGTGGAGGCTCTGAGAGACACCGGGGCCAGTGTGACAGCTGTCAGTTGTCGGCTGGTGTCTGAGGAGCAGGTGGTCCCTAACGTATTCTACCCCGTAGTTGCCGCTGACAACTCAGAGAGCCACTGCAAGGTGGCCCAGGTTCCCTTTGAGTGGGGAGGAGGGTGGGGGGGCTCGGGTATCCTTCAAGTAGCTGTGAGGCCAGCCATGCCTGTTGACTGTCTGCTAGGCAATGATTTGGAGAGCTCCTCTTGGGCGAAGGTGGAGCAGAGGTCTCATTTGGAGATGTTGGGTCTGCCAGAGTGGGCGTGTGTGACCACTCGGTCAATGGCAGCCGGTAAGGGTATTCAAGAAGACCTGGAGCCTGGAAGAATGGCCCAGGTGCCTGCCTTAAAGAGAGGAGGCACGGGGCGCAGGAAACCGGCCCCCGAAGTTCCCACGGTCCAGGAGGAGGCAGACCTTGAGGGGGATGCCCTGGAACCTACAGGGGAACAAGTGGCTGAACTGGGGGACCTGCCTGAGCTGACCCATTGGCAGCAGGAAGGAGGCCCCTCCAGGGAAGAGTTCTGCGAGGAGCAGAAGAAGTGCCCTTCTCTTGAGGGTTTGCGGCAACAGGCTGCAAGCCAGGCAGCAGGTAATCAGTCTGGATCACACTGGATCTACTGGGAGAATGGTCTCCTGTATAGTGAGCCTAAGGTTGCTGAGCCTGGGTCAGCCCGTGTGCTGGTGGTACCCCAGCACTTCAGAGCCTTCCTACTGGGTCTGGCTCATGATGTGCCTTTAGCAGGACATTTGGGGCAAGACAAGACCTTTCAAAGGCTTGTCACCCACTTTCATTGGCCCCAAATGCGCAAGAGTTCAGATACTCATTGCAGGACTTGTCAGACTTGCCAGGCAAGTGGTAAGAGTGGGAGGAAGCGCAAGGCTCCTCTCCAACCTTTCCCTGGTGTCAGCACCCCCTTTGAGAGGGTGGGTATTGACATTATGGGGCCTCTGGATCCCAAGAGAGCCATGGGCAACAGGTTTATCCTGGTCTTGGTGGAACATGCCACCCGGTACCCGGAAGCCATACCTCTTCGGACAGTGACGGCCCCCGTGGTGGGACGTGCACTGATGGGGATTTTCTCCCGCGTGGGGTTCCCCAAGGAGGTGGTGTCTGACTGTGGTACAAACTTCATTTGCAATTATATGAAGTCCCTGTGGCAGGAGTGTGGTGTAACCTATAAGTTCACCACTCCTTACCACCCCCAAGGTAATGGGCTGGTTGAGAGATTCAACCGGACCCTTAAAGGCATGATCATGGGTCTTGAAGAACCCATGAGGCGTAAGTGGGATGTCCTCTTGCCATGCCTGCTCTTTGCTTACAGAGAGGTGCCCCAGAAGTCCTTAGGGTTCAGTCCCTTTGAACTGCTGTACGGCCATCCTGTAAGAGGACCTCTGAGTCTGGTCAAGGAAGGCTGGGAGAAAGCTCCCAGGAAAACTCCCCAGGATGTATTTAGTTAAATGCTGGCCTTCAGGAACCAGACTTGGCGTTTCAGACAACTCGCTGAGGAGAATCTGGAAGCCAGCCAGGAAGAGATGAAACGTTGGCATGATCAGAATGCCACTCTGATCGAGTTTCAGCCTGGACAAAAGGTTTGGGTCATGGCCCCAGTGGAGCCTTGTGCGCTCCAAGATAAGTGGACCGGACCATTTGAGGTGGTGGAGCGCAAGAGTGATGTCACCTACTTGGTGGACTTGCAGTCTCCCAGGAATCCCTTGCGGGTCCTGCATGTAAAAGGCCTGAAGCCCCACTTTGAGAGGTCTGAAGTGGGCATGCTCTTAGCAACAGATGCTGGGATGGAAGAAGAGACTGAACCTCTTCCTGACCTCCTGTATGCAAAAGAGCAAGATGGGTCAGTGGATGGTGTGAACCTCTCTCCCACCCTGACCCCTGAGCAGCAGAATGACTGTCGCCAACTGTTGGGACAGTTTTCTGATCTGTTCTCCCCGACTCCCAGAATCACTGAATGGTGCGTCCATGAATTGGACACTGGGGACAGTCCTCCTGTGAAGCACAAAACTTACAGAGTGACTGACAGGGTGAGAGCTTGCATCAAGGAGGAGGTCTCCAAGATGTTTGCCTTAGGGGTGATTGAGTCCTCTAACAGCCCTTGGGCCAGCCCAGTGGTCTTGGTCCCAAAGGCTGCCGCGCCTGGTGCCACACCCGAACTCCGGTTCTGTGTGGACTACCGAGGACTCAATTCAGTCACCAGGACTGACGCACACCCCATCCCCAGAGCTGATGAGCTCATTGATCGGTTGGGGGCTGCCCGGTACCTCAGCACGTTTGATCTAACGTCTGGGTACTGGCAGATCGCCTTAATTGACGGGGCCAAAGAGAGGTCAGCATTCTCCACACCAGATGGGCACTACCAATTCCGGGTGAGGCCCTTTGGGATGAAGAATGCCCCTGCCACCTTTCAGAGGTTGGTCAACCAGGTTCTAGCTGGACTGGAGGATTTCAGCGCCGCCTACCTGGATGACATTGCAGTGTTCAGTGCCACTTGGGAGGAACATCTGCACCACCTCTGGGAAGTGTTAAAGCGCTGCGGAGGGCAGGCCTCACGATCAAGGCGAGTAAGTGTCAGATCGGGCAGGGTTCTGTGGTGTACTTGGGACACCAGGTTGGGAGCGGCCAGGTGGCGCCCCTACAGCCCAAGATTGATACCATCCTGGCTTGGGAACCCCCCAAAACCCAGACAGAGGTGAGGGCCTTTTAGGACTCACCGGGTATTACAGGAGGTTTGTCAAGGGGTATGGCAACATTGTTGCACCCTTGACTGAGCTGACTTCCAGGAAGCAGCCCAGGAAAGTGAACTGGACTGATGCCTGCCAGAAGGCTTTTGATGCCCTGAAATCTGCCATGTGCACGGCGCCCGTGCTTCAGGCGCCCAACTTCTCAAGGGAATTCATTGTGCAGACAGATGCTTCAGAGCATGGTGTTGGGGCTGTGCTTTCACAGATGAATGAGGAGGGCCTAGACCAACCTGTAGCCTTTATTAGTAGGAGGTTACTTCCACGGGAACAGAGGTGGAGTGCGATTGAGCGTGAGGCATTTGCTGTGGTCTGTGCACTGAAGAAGTTGAGACCATACTTGTTTGGGACTCACTTCCGGGTTCAGACAGACCACAGGCCCCTCAGATGGTTAATGCAGATGAGGGGTGAAAATCCAAAACTGTTGAGGTGGTCCATTTCCCTACAGGGGATGGACTTCACGGTGGAACACCGCCCTGGTACAGAACACGCCAATGATGATGGTCTGTCCAGATTTTTCCGCCTTAGTGATGAGAACTCCCAGGAGGTAGGGTAGTTCTCCCCACATTTCAGCTGGAGGGGACACGTGTTAGACTTGGCACCATTGGCGTGGGTCTCCCTTCAATTTTTTGCTGTTGTCTCATGGTTTTACTGGTTTTAGATGCTTTTGGGCACTGTGCCACTGCTGTTCAGTGCCACAGTGCAAGTGCTCCCTACTGTAAATTGTTGTATGGATTAGTAATTCCATGATAGGCTTGTTTGATTTACTTGTCAGACCCTAGTACAGTGCACCACGTGTGCCCAGGGCCTGTAAATCAAATGCTGCTGGTGGGCTTGCAGCACTGATTGTGCCACCTACAGAAGCAGCCTGTAACGTGTGATTCAGGCCTGCCATTGCAGAGCCTGTGGGCAGTCTGTGACTGCCATGTCGACTTGGCAAATGCACCCACTTGCCAGTCCCTAAACCTTCCCTTATCTTCATATCAGACACCCCTAAGGTAGGCCCAAGGGCAGGGTGCATTGTAAGTATAAGGTAGGACATACCCTGGTGTGTGTGGCAAGTCCTAATAGTGAATTACAGCCATTTTCGTTTTTCACTATAGCAAGGCTACCTGTTCCCCATATGCCAGAATGGGCAGTTTGATTATAACATCTTATAATCCTAACTGACCCAGGGAACATGGTAGAAAAACGAATTTAGTATGCCTGAACTCAGAATGATAAAATACATCTTTTAGTAAAGTTGGTTTTAACATTGTGTTTGAAAATACCGCTTTTAGAAAGTAGGTTTTTTCTTGCCTAACAGTCCAAGCCTGCCTCTGCTAGGTTGTGTATGGTGTGTCTGGCTTGGTGAGTGACAGGGGCTGGGGGATTCCAGGAGACAGGGTGAGTCAGCACAGAGCTGAATAGACCTTCCTGCATATAGAGTGGTGGGAGGAGTTGCACCTGGGTCTGAATAGGGCTCTGCCTGCCTTCCACAATGCTGGCTCCACCTCCTGCCGGGCGGCTGATGACTCTGCCCCTCACTCACAAAGGTGTCTCCTGACAGAATGCACCCAGAACTGGTTTGGACCAGGTACAGGACCCTCTGCCTTGACCATAAATACTGGGGCCCAGACCCCATGAAATTAGATCACTTCTTAGAAATCAAGAAACCTGTTGCCAAGGAGAAGAACCGGAGAAGCTGAAGGAGGAGTACTGCCTCTGTGCTGTTTTGCTGATTGGGGTTGGCCTGCAGTGGTTTGCTTTCTGCCAAGGACAGGAGAAAAGACTTTGCTGTGCTTTATCATCTTGAAGAAGAGAATCTCCAAGGGCTTGAACTGAGCTTTCCTCCTGCCTGAAGTCACAGGGACACAACGACTTCACCCCTTCTGTTTGCCTGCATCTAGAACTGCTGTTTTAGCTGCTAACTGAAGGAGATTGCAACACCGACGCCGGCGAGCGACGCCGTAACCTGCACCGAAGCCGTGGGCACCGCTCGTGAAGAGCACGACGCACCGCCCTGACTTGCACCGTAGGCCCACGCCTGCTGACGCCGTGCGACATCGCCTCCGAAGCAGTCACCGAGGCCGCTGCCTGCACCGGAGCAGAGGACACCGCTCGTGACGCTCACGACGCACCGTCCCGACTCGCACCGCAGCCCTGACTTCACCGACACCAGGGCTTCATCACCGCGGTGCCGATCCTCGACGTGGGTGACCCCCGAATCCATCGACACCGCACCATCGTAAGGAACAGACGCCTCGCCGCCATCCGTGACGTCACCTCCCCGACACAGTAAGGAACAGACGCCTCACCTCCCCTGCGCTGCAGTAAGGAACCGAGACATCCCCTCCCCTGGGGTCGTAAGGAACCGACGCCGCCGGCGCCAATGAAGCATCACCTCCCCGACTCCGTGCACCGTCTTTGTTTTCATCGAATTCCAAGTACTGTTCTTTGTGGGTCTGCTCGACTCCGGGCCCGACGCCGCGCACCTGCGGGCGGCGCCGTACTTTGGGATTTCCACCGGTCACGACGTCGTGATAACTCCAAGTGGAGTTATTTGTTGCTACAAGCTTTATTTGATTGACTATCCTATTTTTGAAGATAACGTGAACTGTCTCTATCATTTTAAGTCTAATTTGGATTACAGTATTGTGCATTTTTGCTATTGGGTCTTGTGTTAAATCTATATAAAGATTACTTATTTTTACATACAACCTGTGTGGTGTCCATCTGTAGTGTTTTCACTGTATTACTGTATGTGTTCACAAATGCTTTACACACTGCCTCTGAGATAAGCCTGTCTGCTCGTGCCAAGCTACCAGGGGGTGAGCAGGGGTTATTTTAGGAGTGTATCCCCCTTACCCTGACTAGAAGCAAGGGTCCCTATTTGGACAAAGGTGCAAACCATTGCCAACTAGAGACCCCCAGTTCTAACACTGACTTAAAGAGTCGCAAAGAGCAAGAACAGAAGAACCAGCAACTGAGTTGGCGCCAACCCTGCCGGCCTGCCTGCTGACTTCAACAATTGGACCAAAAGACGACTTGTCCTGCAGCTGCTGTGTCTCCAAAGCCTGGGAGACCTGCCAGCACTTTACTCAGGAACCAAGAACTCCTGTGGAAAGAGCAGAACTGCTCCCCTGCATCCGGCAGGTACCAAAGACCGCAAAAACCAGATGCCGGAAAGCACCACTGTACCCGAGTTGCCTAGTTCGAGCTGAAGTGGGCCAACTATATCAATGGGGTCCCCAGACTCTCCAGACCAAAAGCCCACCTTGGGTTTCCCAGCTGTGGACTTCGACGCCACCTGCAGCTTCTGTTTGCTTGCCCCCTCTACCGCGACTACTCCCGGTGACAAAGACCCGATGCCTAAGAACACTTCTGCACCCGTTGCCACTGGCCGGCAGAGAAGAGGATCAAAGGTTTTCCCATGTCCACGAGCACCGAGAGGCCTGAGCCCCCTGTTTGTTCAGCCCGACTGGCCTCCCGGTCAAAACCTGCAGCTTCTTTTCTGTGAGGCTCCAAGACTGCATAAACCCGGTGCTGGAAAGCACCACTGCACCCGACTCACCTAGCCCGAGCTGAAGTGGGCCAACTGTGTCAACGTGGTCCCAAGACCTTTGAGACTAAAAGCCAACCTTGGGTTTCCCCGCTGTGGACTTCGATGCCACCTGCAGATTCTGAGTTTTGTTCGGATTTTTATACAGCGCAAACTTGGCCCAAAGGTATCCGAGCGCTTTACATGAGCACCAGTTGCAATACAGATGGACCCATTCATTTTGCACGGGGAAATTAAGTGATTTGCCCAGAATCACAGGATGTTGAGTGTCCCTCACAGAGACTCAAACCCGGTTCCCCAGCTTCGAGGTTGACTGCTCTAGCTGTTAGGCTACATACTCTCTTGCTTGCCCCCTCAACGGCAACCGTTCTTGGCGACAACGACCCGACGCCTAAGGACACCTCTGCACCCGTCGCTCCAGGCCCATGGAGATGAGGATCAAAGGTTTCCTCATGTATCCGGGCATTGTGAGGCCTGAGCGCCCCGGTTCGTTAAGCCCAACTGGCCTCCCAGTCAAAACTTGCAGCCGCTTTTCACGAACGCCGACCCCTATAGACTAACATTGGGAACCCGGCGCTGTATTGCACCACTGCAACCGGCCGCCCTAGTGCCGCTGGAGTTGACCTGTTGGTGCTGCCTTGGACCTTGATCCATACTCACTTCAAGTCCAACTGATTGGTCTTGTAAGTCGCTGTACTCTATCTAAATACCATACTTGTTTTTCATCTGATAGGATAACATAGCTTCTGAAAAATGAACTGTCGACTTTTGAAAACGGAAAGTATTTCTCTTGCAACACGTACTCACCTGATCGTATTGGTTCTGGTGCCTAAACATATATAAAGATAAGTGTTATGTTTATGAATTGGTGTGGATCTCCTTATTGAGTAGTGTGTATCATTTATTGACTATTTGCAGATGTCTTAACACTCCGCTCTGATAAGCCAAGGGCTGCTCGACCACACTACCCCCTAGAAGAGCACCTGGGGATTGCTAGAGCAGGCACCTGTCCACTCCTAATGGAATACCTGGACTCTTTATATGATCCACCAAAATGAGGTCCATTGTGCAAAGAGCCAGCTTCCTACATGGATTATGCACATCATGTATCTACAGCCACACGTTACAAACCGGTTATAGGGAAGCAACTTCACAGTGTAAACCTATTATTGATTTTGATGCTGTATATTGGTTGGGAAGTTGTATTCCAACAAGGGAGGAGGACTGGAGGTGAGTACCAAACAAAGATATGGTTATAGTTTGGCATAGTTTTACTTGGTATGCGCCCAAGCACATGCATTACTTGTTCTAGCACTGTAGACACCTCTCAACCTTGTTTGATATACCACTAAGTTGTCCTAGTCTCCCAAACAATGACATCTGACAAGTGTGCTACTCTTGTATTTACCTCATATGTAAATTAACAGACTGTACATCTTTCAGTGTATGAAAGCACTAAAGAAATAATTCCCAACAGCATCATTGCCAGAATAAGAAACTTTGTTTTGAAACGTCAGAACTGCAACCACTTTCGTAGTATGACCACAATGCTGTTGGGCCGTTTGTATATCGGAGATTACATCATGTGGTTCAATATGAAACCACAAGGTAAACCAACTGCATGGCCCTGTTCATTCTATTCTGACACTGCTGAAAAGAATTATCTGCCAACAATTGTCTATATACAAGTGCAAAGGTATAGCCTGCAGGATGTGCTTCAAATACTAATAAACATTTAGTGAATGCTCTTGGTGCTGAGCTTATTCCCAAAGGAAGAACAAACAATTGGCAATGTTTTCCACCAACCACAAGATGTAGGTACTTGCAATGTTTCTTGTACATTGGGAAGTTAAAGTACAAATCTCTGAGGATGGATGTTGCCAAAAGGATGCCCATTTCCAGAAGTGGGATGATGGTGGTCATCTCAGATGCTGCCAACTATATTTATCCATTTAGTATGTGTACTTTCAATATTCTGTGGATTTAATCCGTTTTTGGGAAAGGGGAAGGAATCGGGAAACATACTGAATATACTTGTTGGCACGATCTTTGAATGCTCTACAGCCCCTTTCGAGTGCACTTTTTTAAAGAAAGGCATGTGATTTTCACATATTTGTTTGCTTCGGATTGTGATTTTGTGGTATATTAGAAATTATGAACAATCTGTATTGAGAACATTAAACACCTATTGATTTGAAGGTATTTTTCCCATTCTCTGGATAAACCTCAGATGTTTTTTGACCATTTACAGCACTTCCTTGCCTTTTGGCTAAGTTTGTGCTATACCAATACCTCATATATACATAGATACAAAACAACAATGCGTGAAGATCTTTGTAGTTTGAGGATATCTCGCCTGAATTATCCTCCTTAATGAAATGGTTACTTTCCAGTAGGAGTAGTTTTGCAGCTTGAAGAGTTTTCTGTATTCACATGCTGGCATTATTCCGCCATCTAGTGGTTGGGTCCGGGATAGTCGTTTTTAGGTCTCGCCTGAGCCAGCGCTTAGCGCTGCTCTCGGCGAGAGTTTTAGTAAGCGGTTTTGGAAGTGCAAACAGCAGTGGCTTTTGCTGGCGACCAGCTTGCGTTCACGATAGCGTGCACGCGCGCAACCGCCAGCTTTCAGCGCCCGGTCAGGCGCCATCTGTCTTTCCTCTCACTTGATTGCTTTCACGCTCCACCGCCCCTCCCCTCCCCCGCCGCGTGCTGCTTTCACTTTCGTGCGCGGCCAATGCTTGTTTTTATGACTCCCCAAACACTGTGCTAAAGAGGCTCTTACAATAAGTGCCTCTTTGTCCCAATGTTTCCGTCCCGTGTTTCGCTGTAACCAGTGTCATCTACTTCCTGTCCGAGTGTCATTCTATTCCCGTGTCATTGCCACCGATTCCCTGCCCAAGAATCAGTTTCCTCGTGCCCATGTCAATATTTAGATACCGACCCAAGTGTCTGTGTTGTCCTTTCTCAGTTTCTATCCTAGAGTATCCATCCCCGCCCATTGTCCATGTACGTGGTGTCCATATGAGGCATATTTCCTAAGTCACGACAATTTTATACAGTGAATGCCAGAAACTGGTCTGCCCTGATGTGCTTGAATAATAGATGATATTGTACCTTACTCGTTTCATGGGCCTCTGAAGAATGAAAGGCTGAGCAGTTTCCGTCGGTATTTGAACTTGCAGTTTAATAGATACTGTTGGGGCGCGGTCTCTGGTACTCATTAATCCTCGTAAAATGAAATGAATGGTAGGTAGCTCTTGCCCATTTGACCTAATGACCTGTTGAGCACCGTGGAGGCCCGCAGTCACCTGAGAAAACGAGCGCGGCGTGTTTCTGTTAAACTGCCACAGTGGGTGAAAATATTGTATTTTTTGTAAATGGATTTTTTTAAACATAGGATGCAATTTGACTTAGAGACTGTAAATTAAAGCCTACCTAGCCCGTAAATGTATCTTGGCTCCCAGGCTCTGACAATGAATGCCTCACAAGTTAATAATGCGCTTTATACAGCGCATTCTGCTGTTCCTGCAACCTTAAAGCACTTTACAAATCATGGGTTTCCCAATACGAGGCTCAATAATACTCCTTTCATCAACCTCCAAAGCGCTAAAACCAAAACTCGAAGATTGCAGGTTGTATTTAGATGAGTGACCTCACTGAGCTGTCTTTCAAGATCACTTAAAATCCAATGAGACCGTGGTCCTTATAGGCTTAAAACAGCGCCATCTACCAAGTACGCTTCGCTGCTGGTAAAATAACTTGGTTTATAGCGCTTCGGACAACATTCTTAAGCAGTGTTTGTATAAGAGGTGTGACTGCTCCCCAATTTAATGGCAGCTACTCTATTGCCCTCCGGATTCGAGCCATGCAACAGTTGATGTTGTTGCACCAAGGATATTGTGCTGGACAACTAGGCACTTATAAGGTCCCAAAGGCGAGACCTATTGGTTAAGCCAATGCTTGTTTTTTTTTGTTTCCTGTTTTCGGGCGCCGTCTACCACCATTTGGTGCCAGGTACGTCGCCTGTGTGACGTCAGACGGCGCCCTGATGGTCGTTGTACGTGGTAGCCATCTTCGGATTCTTTTTTCCCGTTTGTGCTTTAGTGTATAATCCTTTAGATGGTTCTTCCTGATATATATATATATATATATATATCAAGACAATAGAGATACTCCGTTTGACGTTGCAGTCGCTTTCAGCAAACAGAGAATCACGAACCACCGGAGATATAGGCAATTATTCTTTTATTGTCCTCAAATTACGCGTTTCGGGCACCACTTGCCCTTGATCACATATATGAGAGTCTTAAGCCATCATTTTTAATTGCATGTGAAACCACACCACGTGGTACAACTCAAGTGATAAACATAAAAAACACACTAGCTCAATATTCTGCCGGTTACAGAGTCTGTTTTCATAACTTCTATCATAGTGACTTGCAATTCATCAACAGTAATTATGTACATGGCATTATGATACACGACTTTCAAATGGAGTATCCAGTATGAATAAATAAATGCATTAAGATGATATATACACAGGATGATAAATAGATTTTTAAAATAAATATTCTTAAACACACACACACACACACACACACACACACACACACACACACACACACACACACACACACACACACACACACACACACACACACACACACACACACACACACACACACACACACACACACACACACACACACACACACACACACACACACACACACACACACTTTTCTTCCCCACCTGTTTGTATTCCTCGTAGGGGTAAGTCTGGAGGGTCGCATGTGAATAAACAAAACTCTTCAAGCTGCAAAACTACTCCTACTGGTAAGTAACCATTTCGTTTTGCAGCGTGAATCCTTTTCTGGATTCACATGCTGTGCATCAGATTATGTAGTGGTTTCTCCCCTTCTGGGGGTGCTGTGGTGAGAGAAAGATCTTGCGAACAGGTGTTGAAGTACTTTCTGTCCAATTTGCGCTTCCTTATTCATTTGTATATCCACACAATTATGCTTGGTGAATGTGTGTGGTGATGCCCATGTGGCTGCTGCACATATAGTGTCTATGGGCACATTGGCCATAAATGCTAGAGTCGCTCCTTTCTTTCTTGTGGAGTGAGCTGTTGGTCGCACTGCTAATTCCTTGTTAGTGGTGGCATAGCATAGTTGGATGGTTTGTACTATCCATCGTGAAATTGTTTCTTTTGTGACTGCCGCTCCTGTGTTTTTATGCGCATAGGTGACAAACAACTGTTTGGTCTTGCGGACTAGTTCAGTCTTTTGTAGGTAATACAGTAGTGCTCTCCTTACATCCAGGGTATGTAGGCCATTTTCTCCCCTTGTTTGTGGGTTTCTGAAGAAAACCGGGAGGAGAATACTCTGATCCAAGTCAAATTTGGATACCACTTTTGGCAGGAATTGCAGGTTTGTTTTTAAAATAACCTTGTCCTTGTGGATTTGCATGTATGGTTCCTGTATGGTTAATGCCCGTAACTCACTCACTCTTCGTAAAGATGTAATGGCAATGAGGAAGGCTGTTTTGAAGGTGATGTGTTGGAGTTCCGCTTTGTGCATTGGCTCAAATGGTTTTGTCATGAGTTGCGTGAGCACTGTATTGAGACTCCACATGGGGACTGGGGTTGTTCTAGGTGGAGCAATTAGTTATGATCCTTCTAGGAATCTTTTTAGGACTGGTCTTTTGAAGAAACGTGTGCATGTTTCTCCCCTTGTGTACGCCACAATGGCAGCAAGGTGTACCTTTATGCTTGAATAGTTGATGTGCCTGTCTAAGAGGTGAGTTAGATATATGATTACTGTCTCTTGTGATGTGATAGAGTTCATTTGATTGTTAGCTGTGCACAAGTAGTGTATCGCTTCTATTTGGCTGCGTAGCATTTTCTTGTTATTTGCTTTTTTGCCTCTTTTAGAATTTCCATTATTCGCGGAGGCAGGTTGAGGTGACCAAATTCTATGTATTCAGATACCAAGCTGCTAAGTGTAGCATTGTTGGTTCCGGATGAAAGATTTGGCCTTGTTGCATTGTCAACATGTCCTTGTCTGCTCTTATCCTTATGATTTGTCCCGCAGCGCTGCGAGGCCCACGGGCAGCTATGCGCTATATAAAACCCACAAACATAAACACATAAACATAGTAATGTCGAGTACCATGTCCGTCTCGGCAATTGTGGAGCAATGAGAATTAGGTTTGTTCCTGGTTGCTTTGCTTTTTCTATTACTCTTTGAATTAGGGGTATTGGAGGAAAAGCGTATGCAAATGTCCCTGACCAATTTAGTGACAGGTGGTGATGAAACCTCGAGGCAAGGGACCGGCATTACTTGTTCTGTACTGTTGCAAACAGGTCTATCACTGGTGTTCCCCATGTTTGGAAGATGAATTGTACAGTCTTGTCCTTTAATTCCCACTCGTGGGAGCAGCTGTTCTGTCGGCTTAGCAGGTCTGCTGTTGTGTTGTATACTCCTGGTAGGTGTATTGTTTGTAGATTGATACCTTGAGGTATTGCCCAATGCCAGATCTCTTGTGCTAATTTGCTTAGCGGAAAAGATTTTGTACCTCCCTGTTTTATGAGGTAGAACATTGTGGTGGTGGTGTCCGTTTGAATCTGGACAGTTCTCTTTTGAATGTGTTTCTGGAAAGCCTTCTATGCTAGGAATACTGTTTTTATTTCCAAGTAATTGATGTGTTTTATGGAATCTTGTTTGTTCCATTGGCCTCTTACTTTCAGTTTCTTGAAGTGTGCTCCCCATCCATTGAGGGATGCGTTGATGAGCCAGTCGTCCAGGTAAGTATAGACGTGCATTCCTTCCCTTCTCAGGTGGGCCGCTACTGCAGTCAGGCACTTTGTAAAAACATGTGGTGACGATTTTATCCCGAATGGTAGTACCTTGAACTGGTAGTGTGTTCTGTTGTGCAGAAATCTGAGATATGTTCTGTATTTTTTGTTCATCGGTAAGTGCAAAGAGGCGTCCTTGAGGTTTATTGTTGCTGTGTAATCCCTTTTTGGAGTTGTGGGATTATTTCTTGTAGAATACTCATTTTGAAGTGTTGTCTTAAAATGAATTTGTTTATGAACCTTAGGTCCAGGATTGGTCTTAGTGATAAATCCTGTTTTGGAACTAGGAAATACAGTGAGTAATTTCCTTTGAAGAGTTCTTCTCTTGGAACCAATTCGATTGCTTGTTTTTGTAGAAGGTCTTTGATTTATGCATTTAACTGTTTGAGTTCTGATTTGAGGAACTTCTTTTTCCTTGGTGGGTTTGCAGGTGGTGTTTTGGTTAGTGCTATGCAATCCATAGGTCTGTGGTGATTTTTCCCCACTGATGCTGGTATTGTGCAACCCGTCCTCCCACTGGTGGTGTGTGTGGGTCCTTGTCTGCGACGGAGTCAATTAGAGCCATTTCCTCTTCCTCTTGAGGTCTTGCCTCTGCCTCGAAAGGGCTGCTTGGGCTGTTGCTGCAACCTTTGTACCCTGTTTGCTGGCTTGTTTGATGGACACTTCCCTGGCCTTGTTGTTGGTGTGACACTTGCTGCCCCTGTGCGAATGCTCCTCTTCCTGTGGGTTTTCTGCTGTTAAACACACCTCTTTTGAAGGTTCCTCTTTGCTGTAGAGCTCCCATTGCTCTTGCAGTCTCGTTATCCTTTTTTATTTGTTGGAGTGATTCGTCCAACTCCTTCCCAAACAGTGCCTCCCCAGTGAAAGGTCTGTTAATGATGAATGTTTGAACCTCTTGTTTAAAACCAGAAATGTTTGAACCTCATGTTTAAAACCAGAAATTCTTAGCCAGGCATGTCTTCTCAAGGTTGTACCTGTGCACATTTGCCTGCTGGCAGTGTCTGCTGCATCCAGTGCAAATTTAAGGCATGTGTTAGCGATGTTTCTGCCTTCCTGGACAATAGATTTACCTCTATTTTCGTCCTCCTTGGGGAGTTTGTTGATGAGCTCTTCGATCTCATCCCATTGCTGGTGTCCATATCTGTTTAGTAGAGCATTAGAGTTCGCAATGCGCCATTGCATCGCTGTCTCCTTCTACATCTTCCTGCCCACCATGTCCATTCGTTTGCTTTCCTTTTCTGGCGGTGGTCCACTGTTAGAGATGGCATTTGCTCTTCTCCTGGCTTTGGTTACAATGATGGAGTCAGGTACAGTGTTTCCCTGAATATATTTTGGGTCCTTCGAGGAGGCCTTGTACTTCTTCTCGACCCTGGGTGTAACTCCTTTGCTTGGCAGCATTGGCAAGTATTGAGTCCCCTTATTGGCTGGGGCTAAAGTTTCCAGAAGGAAACATGTTTCGCCTTTTTCCTCTTCGAGGGGAACTCCGAAGGTGTCTGCTGCCCTTATAACCAGTCCGTTGTAAAAGGCTATATCATCTGGTGGTGATGCCTTCGAGGGATAGCAGCAAATTTCCTCTTCGGGGCTTTCGGTGTGGAGGTCATTCCATGTGTCCTCGAAATTCTCAGATTCATCCTCCTCTTCGGGAGCGTCTGTGTATTCCTGGGGGTCTTCCTCGCGAGGTTCTGGGGTTGGTGGAGACTCGAAAATCTCCTCTTCCTCCCCTTCGGCATCTTCCGCCCCTTCGGCGTCGACGTTTTCTTTTTCGGCGGCTGGGATCTTCGGGATTCGGAAGTCCTTCAGCGAGGCGTTGAAATCCTTCTTTTGGAGAAGCGTTGCCATTTCGGCTTCGAGACGTTGCCTTTTCTTCTCTACCTCGAGGATTCTCTTGGCGTCAGAGCCTGGAGACATTTGCTTCTTGCTTGCACTTGCCTGTTCTTTCGACGGCGTTGCGCTTCCCTTTGGGGTCTCGTGTTCCACCCTCGTCTTCGGCGCCTTGTGCGATTTTACCTCGACGGTCTCCCTTGGTAGGGTTCCGTGGGGTTCTTTCTATTGCGGCTGGCTCTCGATCACCTTTTTCTTCGGCGTCGGGGCTGCCTATGGCTGTGCCTTGTTGTTGTGGCCCATTGGTTCCGACGGATGTTTATGGTGTCTTACCTTCTCCATCTTCTTCTCAGCCTCACCCGATTTCTTGCGGGGTGGATTTTTGGAGTCACCCTCTAGAATCTCGACGTTTGAGCCTTCGTGCGTCGATTCTGCTGGGACTCCTTGGTCTTCTTCATCACTGGAAAGGCCTCGGTCCTTCAGTGAGATTTTCTTCGAAGTCTGTGGCATCGTTGCATAGTGGGCCTCCCTCTACTTTCGGCGTGTTCTGAGTGTTTTCGGATGGAACACCGCGGAGGCCTCACAGTCCTTGTCCTGATGGTCTTTGGGCAGGCAGAGGTTGCACACATCGTGTGGATCGCACTGGGCGAACTTGTGGTGGCACTTGGGGCAGAACTTGAAGGGGGTATTTTCCATGGCCCCTAACTCGCCATTTGTCGAACCTTGTTGTCTTCTAGTGTTGTTCTCGTAGTTCTGTCCCCCTCTCCGGTATCGATGTCGATGGACGATGGAGTTTAATTGAATTCTTGTCTTTTTCTTTCGGAACCTCCCGTCCTGCTTCCAGACCCAACATCGGAAAAAAGAATCTGAAGATGTCTACCACGTACAACGACCAACAGGGCGCCGTCTGACATCGCACCAAATGGTGGTCGACGACGCCCAAAAACAGAAAAAAAACCCCAAAGACTATTCTGGACCCAACCACTAGATGGCGGAATAATGCACAGCATGTGAATCCAGAAAAGGATTCATGCTGCAAAACATCTTGTTATGGTTTTTTTTAATTTATTTTTTTTAAGAGTACGCTGAGAACAGATTACGTAGCAGCCATTGACAAAAGTACTTCTGAGATCTGCCAGCAATGCCATGTAACCCAGTAAATAGACTGGCTTGATAGCCACTTCTGCAAAGAGCTTCTTCGAAAACCTAATTCATGGACACAACAAAGTCCATGATTTAAAAGCAGTGATACATCATTCTGAAAAAAACAGCAAGCAAATGCTTGAGTACTCAGCACCCAGATCTCAGAAAACCTCAAGCAATCAAGAATCTAAAATGTAGTTTGACCAAGAGCTCTCCTTTCACCACCAAATCTCAGCAGTCCTGAGGAACACCAAATTCCACATCATTATGACAACGTTCTGACCTCTGGCGGGACTCGCTAGGATCTTGGTATGCCTTAGACTGGACCTTATTTACTTTAGGATCCCAAGAGAACAAAATTAAAAAACTACAGAGAGTGCAAAACGAAGTGTCTCTTCCTAAAACAAAAGAAATCTGCTTACATAACCCAGGCACTGAATTAATTGTTTCTCCCAGTGGACCACTGTATAACATTCGAAAGATCTTGCACCATGTTCCAGTGAGCTAGAGGGTCCTGCCCAAAACAAGAGTTTCAAGAAAATACACACTGCTAAACTCACATCCACAATCTTAAACCAAATAATGTAATAACTGATTACCCATTCCCAGTTCAACCGTACGTGAGATGGTGAGAAGAATTACAATATTGGGCACACTATTCTGGAACTCCTTGGACAAAGACTGGAGGAGTCAATCAGCTTACTACAGTTCAGACGTTCCTTCAAAAGAAGGCCCTATATAGGACTTGGCCTTCCAACAAACCAAAACAAGGACCACTTCCCACTGTCCACAAAGTGATGTGTCGAGGCCCCCTACCAAGAAGCACCCTCTGGACCCTAGGTAAACCATGTACACTGCAGGGTGCACAGTGCGGAAAGGTGGACACTTACTTGGTGTGTGCCCTCGGTGGCCATGTGGGCTGAGTTTACAGTTCTGCTCCTCCAGCCTGAGGAGCCGTCTATCCGTCTCTCTGAGCTGGTACTTCTCTATTGAGGTAGATGTGTCCTTGTTCCTGAGACGGAAAGCTCCATTTCCCTTCCTGAAAAAACAGGAAAGGCATAGTAGGATATAGTCCTATGAAGAGAGAACATGCCTGCAAATCTAAGTGAGAAGACCAAGGGTGCATGCTTTTATCTAAAATTCTTCCTCATGATTATCTTCTCAGAATCCTTAACCAGTAGAAAATCTCAGCAAATATGCAGGAGGCCAGAAAACATTTTGCAATACATTTTCTAATTTTTAGGCTGAATTATATATAGAAAACATGGCTACAAGACATTTTTGAATGCCATTTTGTTTTAACACAGCCAATTAGTCAAATCAATCATACAATACATTTGAAAACATAACTGTATAAAAATTATTTAAAAACTAAATCAAAAGAGAAATGTAGCCTTCATCATACTCGTAGTGAGAACACACACTATACCCTTAAAAATTCCTGATGCTGTATTGTTCCTTTATGCCATGCAGGGTTAGTCAAGCAGTTTATTTTTGAAGGTGAAACAGAAGGAGGATCTGAAAATACCAAATTTGTACCTATGGTTTAGTTCATGTGGAGACATATGGCACATTTATCGATTCAGATAAAATACCCATGTTAGACAACTAGCATCACATATCAGGAAAAGATACCTGTAAACCTAGTTCTCTACCATGATTCACCCTTACTGAAGTTGAACACAAAGGTACCACCCATTTGTGGGATCTCGTGGCAGTTTAACAAAAGAAAGGAAAATGCTACTTACCCAGTATGCATCTGTTCTTGGCATGTAGAGCTGTAGATTCATATGCGTTAGCATAGATCGCCATCTGGTGTTGGGCTCTGATGTTTGCACTTTGTTTTTCTTCGAAGAAGTGTTTGTAGTCATGAGGTAGGTGACTCCTCACGATGATACTGCACATGGGCATCGACTTCATCCCCAGATTGTTTTCGCCATAAAGGGTGATGATGGAGTTAGTAAGAATAGAAAAAGTTGTCCATGTGTGTTGTATCTAAGTAAGATAATACTGCAGCAGATGAAGGTACCCGGGGAGGCGGGTGGGTGCATATGAATCTACAGCTCTACATGCCAAGAACAGATGCATACTGGCTAAGTAGCATTTTCCATTCGAGGCATACGAGCTGTAGATCATATGCGTTAGCATAGACTATACAGCAGTTATTTTCCCAGCAGTGGCTGACCTGTATCTGCTGCAGTAGTTTGAAAAAGTGTTCTTAAGACAGCCTGGCCCACAGTAGTTTGTTGTTTTGCATGCACATCTACACAGTAGTGTTTTGTGAAGGTGTGAGGTGTAGACCAAGTTGCAGCCTTACAGATGTCATCTAAGGGTATAACCCTAAGAATGCCATAGAAGCCCCTAGTTTGCGTGTGGAATGCGCTCTAGGGGGAATAGTTAATGTGCGTTTGGCTTTAATGTAGCATATTTGGATGCATTTAACTATCCATCGTGCAATACCGGTTTTTGAAATGGGATTGCCTTTATGCAGTGGTGAAAAAGCAACAAAAAGTTGCTTGGTTTTCCTAAAAGATTTAGTTTTTTCAATGTAAGAGAGTATTGCTCTTTTGACATCTAGTGTGTGAAGAGCACGTTCTGCCACGGAGTCTGGTTGAGGGAAAAACACTGGTACTTCAACAGACTGATTGAGGTGAAAGGCAGAAACAACTTTAGGTAAATATTTTGGATTAGTCCTAAGAACCACTTTGTTATGGTGAATTTGTAAAAATGGTTCTTGTATGGTTAGTGCCTGGAGCTCATCAACTCTTCTAAGAGATGTGATAGCTATAAGGAAGGCTACTTTCCAAGTGAGGAACTGTAGCTCACATTTGTGCATAGGTTCAAACGGTGGACCCATGAGTCTTGTAAGGACAATATTAAGGTTCCAAACTGGAGAGGGTGGAACTCTAGGGGAATGATTCTTTTGAGTCCTTCTATGAATGCTTTGATAGCGGGCACTCGAAAAAAAGACAAGTGTTGTCTGTTTTGTAGATAAGCAGCTATTGCAGCGAGATGCAATTGTATAGATGTGCATGCTAAGTTACAGCGTTGTAGGTGTAAAAGATAGCAAATGATGTTTTGAATGGAAGCATCTAGTGGATTGATTTGATGGTTTGTACAGTAAATTACAAATCGTTTCCACTTTGCTGCATAGCATGCTCTTGTGGTAGGACGTCTAGCTTCTTTAATGACGTTCATACAGTCTGGCGGAAGATTGAGGTAGCCAAACTCTAAGATTTCAGGTGCCAGATCGCAAGATTGAGTTGATTGGGATCTGGATGTCTTATCTCTCTATGGTTCTGAGTGAGAAGCTTGGGTGAGAGATGTAGTTTTTGATGAGGAACTACAGATAGTTCTAACAGGGTTGTGAACCACGGTTGTCGAGCCCAAGTGGGAGCAACCAGGATCATTTTGAGTGAATGCTGTTGGAGCTTCCGAACCACTAATGGAATGAGCGGGAGAGGCGGAAAAGTGTAAGCAAATGTTCCTGACCAGTTCATCCATAGCGCATTGCCTTTGGACAATGGGTGTGGATACCTGGACGCGAAGTTTGTGCATTTTGCGTTCTGGTGTGTGGCAAACAGATCTATTTCTGGGATGCCCCGCATTTGAAAGAATGGAAGGAGAACTTGAGGATGTAACTCCCATTCATGGATCTGTTGTCACCGACGACTGAGCAGATCTGCAATGTTATTGTCTATTCCTGGAAGGTGTTCCGCAAGGAGATGTATCTTTTGAGGAATGGCCCATTTCCATATGCTTTGAGATAGACGCGAGAGCTGTATGGAGTGTGTACCTCCTCGTTTTGTATATAGTACATTGCTGTCATGTTGTCTGTACGGACTATGACAGCTTTGTGTAGTAGATGGGCTTGAAAGGCTTTTAATGCTAGAAAAATTGCCAGAAGTTCCAGGTGGTTTATGTGGAACTGTTTTTGTTGAGGAGTCCACAGGCCTTGAATGGTATGACTTTGTAGATGAGCTCCCCAGCCGGTGAGCGATGCGTCTGCTGTTAGCACCATCTGTGGAACCAGGTCGAGGAACAGCCGCCCTTTGGAAAGGTTTTGTGTGGTCCACCACTGCAGAGAGCGATGGGTGCGGCTGTCTACCAACAGATCTGTCAATTGGCCTTGAGCCTGGTTCCACTGAAGTGCCAAGCATTCCTGCAGAGGACGCATTTGGAGTCTTGCATAAGGGACGATTAGAATGCAAGAGGCCACCATTCCAATTAATTGCATGAACACTCGAGCTGGTAATGAGTGTTGAGGTTGAAATTGTGATATTAGAGCTTGTATGTTGCATATCCTGACTGGGTTGGGGTATGCTAGAGCTTTGCAAGTGTCTATTGTAGCTCCTAGATATACTTGTGTGTTGGCCGGTTGGAGGTGGGATTTGGTGAGGTTTACTGTGAATCCTAAGCGGTGAAGCAACAGAATTGTTTTGTGGGTGTGCTGAACACAGCTTTGTTGTGATTTGGCTTTTATGAGCCAATCGTCCAGATAAGGAAACACATGAATGTGTTGTCTTCTTAAGTCAGCTGCAACTACTGCTAGACACTTGGTGAAAACTCTGGGTGCTGTGGTTGCCCCGAACGGGAGGACTTTGAACTGTTAGTGTTGACCGTCCACCAGAAACCCGAGATATTTCCTGTGAGCGGGGTGAATGGGAATGTGGAAGTAAGCATCCTTTAAATCCAAAGTGGAAAGAAAGTCGCCTTGCTGAATTAATGGGAGCACCTGTTGGAGGGTGACCATGTGGAAATGATCGGATTGAATGTAGAGATTTAGCTGTCTGAGGTCCAGTATTGGTCTGAGAGAGCCGTCCTTTTTTGGGATGAGAAAATAGAGTGAGTAAACCCCTGTGCTCTGTTGAGCTAAGGGGACTGGTTCTATTGCATGTTTTTGTAACAGGGAGATAACTTCTTGTTTTAAGAGGGTGAGATGTTCCGAGGACATCGCACGATGTGTGGGAGGAATGTTTGGGGGAGTGGAGGTGAGCTCCAGGCAATAACCATACTGGATAATTTGTCTTACCCACTTGTCTGTTGTGATGGAATTCCAGACAGGTAGGAACTGTGAGAGACGTCCCCCGACAGGAGTGGAATGATCGGGGGTAGTGGAGGGAAGTCACTGCTTGGTGGTAGGGGAAGTGCGGGTGGAGTTACCTCTGCCTCTTCCTCTATTGTTATTTCCTCTGTATCCTCCCTGAAAATACCGTCTGGATGAGGAAGATTGATTGGGGCTTTTATAAGCCGAGGAGGTGTTTTCTGATGCAGTTGTCTTTGAGCCACCCCTATAAAAGGAGCGACGAAAGGAGCCCCTATTAGAAGGTAATTGTAATGCCCCCATGGATTTAGCAGTCTCTGTGTCTTTTTTCATTTTTTTCCAATGAAGAATCGACTGTGGGGCCAAAAAGATGTTATTGATTAAATGGTTGATTAAGTAGGGCTGATTATACTTCTTGTTTGAATCCTGAGATTCGAAGCCAAGCGTGTCGGCGTAGCAAAACGAAGGTGTTAATGGCACGCGAGGCTGTATCAGCTGCATCGAGGGCACATTTGATGGAAGTGTTTGTAATGAGCTTACCCTCCTGAATGAGGTCGTGAGCTTTAGCTTTGTATTGGTCTATTAAGTGCTGCATCAGTTTTCCTAGCTTGTCATAGTGAGCTCTATCGTAACGCGCCAGGAGAGCTTGTGCATTGGCAATACGCCAATGATTGGCAGCTTGAGATGCGATCTTCTTGCCTGATGCATCTATAAGTTTGGACTCCTTGTCAGGAGGAGGGGCGTCACCTGTTTAAGAATTTGCCCTCTTGCGTGCATTTGCAACGACAAGAGAATCTAAAGGTACCTGACCCCTGATGTAAATTGGGTCTGTAGGAGCGGCTTTATATTTTTTGTCTACCCGTGGCGTAATTAATCTAGCTCTAACAGGGTCTTTGAATACCTCGCTGGCGTGTTTTATCATACCTTTGAGCATGGGCAAAGTATTAGTGGTTTTTTGGGATGGAGCGAAAGTTTCCACTAAAAAATCCTCATCCAAGGGATCAGTATGTAATTCCACCCCATGGTATTGAGCAGCTCTATTAATAAGCTGCGCGAAACCAATATTGTCATCAGGTGGTGATGGTCTGGAGGGATATAGATCGGGTTCATTAGTATGATCCGGGTCCTTATCATAATCATCCCAGGGGTCTGAGTCCTGTGGAATGTTGTCCTCATTATCCTCCCCATCCCCATCCCTATCATTATCATTATCATCCAGTGGCACATGTGAGAAACATGGTGGTGGTGAGTTTGCTGGTGAAATTAGTAAATTTGGGTTAAAAGGTGGAGGAGAAGGAGGTATTTCAGGGGGAGAGGGGTTAGTACCCATGTCTTTTTTCTTAAGAAGAAGTATGTGGTAATGTTCAGGGAGATCCAGCTTCCCTTTTTTAGGCAGTGTTGCTTGAAGTTTTCCAGTCTGAGGGTCAATATGCAACGGTTTTTGTTTCGGATCCAAAGATTCTTGTGGAGAAAGTTCTTTGGATGGAGTCTGTTTATGTTCGGAAGGTTTAAGAGGGCTTCAGTGCTTTTTAGGTTCAGTGCTCTTCGGTGCGGAATGTTTCGGCTCCGAAGGCTTGACTTTTCCCTGTTTCGGATCCGAAGGCTTTCCTTTAGCTGGTTTCGGCTCCGAAGTTTTATCTTTAACTGGTTTCGGCTCCGATGCTTTCGGTTTAGCCGGTGTCCGTTCCGAAGCTTTTGGTTTTGGCGGTATGGGCTCCGAAGCGTCCGCTTTATGGGAATTTTTCGGTGCAGAGGATGTCTTTGGTGCCAACATCGGAGCGTCAGGCTTAGCCTTGTGTTTCGGTGCCGAAGATGTGGGTTCGGCACCTGAATGGGGTCGGCTCGATCCCGAGCTGGAAGACTTGTCTTTATGCTTCATAGCCGGGCTCGAAGGCGGGGCGTCTGAAATGTTATCACGGTGTCGACCTGAGCCCGAAGGCGAAGGTGTAACCGGAGTCTTTGGTGTTTTTGTGGGCACTTGGGGCTCATTACTCACTGTTCGTTGAGCCGGAGTGACGGAGTCCTCTTCCATGTCGGAGTCGTCGGCTTCAGACACGGAGATGTGTTCTTCTTCGGCGCCGGGTTGGAATTACGACTCTTCTCCGAAGATCTCTGGCACCGGACCAGTGCCGCGTCTCATCTCGTGACGTCGAGCCCGACGGTCACGAATTGTTTTCTTCGATCAGAATGATCGACAGGCCTCGCAGTTGATTTCTTCGTGCTCCGGGGATAGGCAGAGGTTACAGACCTCGTGCAGGTCCATGTGTGGGAACTTAGCACCACACCCGGGGCATTTTTTAAATGGAGTCCGTTCCATGGACTGCTGGCGTGGTCGGCGCGGGTAGGCCTCACGGCCCATGTCGAAGCACCGATCGAAGCGGTTGGATTTTACGATGCGCGTCGAAAGGGAAAACGCGATCAAACACAATACCGTTGAGTGGTAAGGATTGCACGTCAAAAAGGTTTGAAGACGATACCAAACCGGAGCGCCGCAAGGCACATCCGAACCAGATGGTGGAAAAAAACAATCTGGGGATGGAGTCGATGCCCATGCGCACTATCATCGTAAGGAGGAGTCACCTACCTCGTGACTACAAACACTTCTTTGAAGAAAAACAAAGTGCAAACATCCGAGCCCAACACCAAATGGCGATCTATGCTAATGCATATGATCTACAGCTCATATGCCTCGAACAATATATTTTTTTCAAAGAAAATATTTTTGAGCATACTGAACTTATACAGGCTAAACTTCAATTGTTTTTTCCACACATTAAAATGGAAGCCAGTTGAACTTTAAAAAAATTACTAGAATAAATCTAAGTGACCCCTATCATTTTTCATGCACCTTTTTTAAAGGGTATGCAAAAGAACACCAATGCTTTATATGGCTACTTAGGGAGCAGCCTGACAAGGAATAAATCCAACACTGCTCATTTAACACTTCGTGCCAAACAGTAGCAGGTGCTTCAGTTAGCTTTGAACGATCTCAGGATCCTGACCTTTTTAGAGATCTCATCATATTACTCAGAGGAGGGCGAGTTTAATGACTGCAATGAAGAGACTTGTGATGGAGAAGAACTAGGTTTACAAGAAAATAATTTTCTCCATCACGGGATCTTCACTGATAGTTAAATATTTGAATATCTTAGCAAGTCCAGTCCTCTGAAGGAGTGGCATGTGAAAATAGCAGAATATTAAGCCATAATGGCCAGATTTCTTAATAATATAGGTTTGATAAAGAACCTTCACCTACTTGGGCGTCTGCCCGGTGTCTTAATGCAGACACTAATGGCTGACTGACGTATGAATAAACCTCCTGTGTAGCTGACTTACTCTCAGAAATAGGAACATTTCTTAGTAGTAATATAGTAGCTGGCCCCAGACACTTCTGAAGAGGTTGCATGTGAAATCTAGTGGCACTCGGGACCATGAAATGCACGAGTATATTAAGCCTTTAAGAGAGGCAGCTTACATCAATGCTGTAGGAAAGTGCCCCTTTTTGACATGGTCACCCCTACTTTTTGCCTGGTAAATGATGCAATTTCGACTGACCGTGCACTGGATTCCTGCTAACCAGGTCCCCAGTACCAGAGCTCTTTCCCAAAACTGTACAATTGTTTCCCCAATTGGTAAAACCTTTAGCACCCTCTGTAAGTCCCTAGTAAATGGTACCCTGGTACATAGGGCCTCAGGTTCTAAAGAGAGCCTCTAAGGGCGGCAGTAAGAATTGTGACACCCTAAGGGACCCTTCACCAAGCGCATGCAAGGTTGCTATTGCAGGCTGTGTGTCTTGGTGCAGACATAAGTGCAAAACAAGACATGTCACACATCCCTGTGTGCCATGTCCCCTAACACTGCATGTGTTATTTGTAAGTCACCCGATAGCAGGCTTGACAGCCCTAATGCAGGGTGCTGAATATTACATGTGAGGGCATACCTGCATGAGCAGATATGTTCCAGTGCTTGTCAGTCCTATAACTGCCAGTACAAGTGACTGGGGAAGCCACCTTAAGACATGTGCTGGGCACTGGTGAAAACGAGTTTCCCAGATGCATGATGGCTTCACTAAAAATAGGAATGTTTGGTATCAAACATCTCGTATTGGTAAACTCACACTGATGTCGGTGTTGGATTTACCAATATACGTCCTCTGAAAACCTACCAGCCTTTGGTTTCCTTGCTGACTGGTTTCTGCCAGCCTGCCACGAGACGCTGGCCTGACCTCCTAGGGTGAGACGCAGAACAAAAGCCAGTCATGGAAGGGGGTGTAACACCTCCTCCCACAGGAAGATCTGCATATTAGTCTGCCTTTGCCAGCAAGCTTCAAAGAGCTACCGCCTTTGAAATGCGAGTCCGGCTCCCCTCACAGGAGAGGTAGCCGACCCCTTAGTCCAGGACCTTCTTGGCACCTGAACAGGTGGGAAAATTAGGTAGTCAGGTAGGCATGCCACCTCCAGGCTAGTACCACCCCTAAGGTGGGCTACTGTGAGGTGGACACGATTTTTCAGAAGTAGCTACCTTTGTGATGGCATACTTAGGAATTCTGGGACAGGGTGATGCCCACATTTCCCTTGAAGTGGTCATAGGGGGGCGTAGTGACCACAAGGGCCAGTAGCCCATTGGCTACTACCCTATAGTCCCATAATGCCCCTAAATTGAGTATTTAGGGGAGTCCCTGGCAAAAGAGAAGCAGATCCTGATGACCTAAGAAGAGAGAGGACACCGAAGAGCCTCAAAAGCAGAGAGGAGAGAAGAAACAGCTGACCTGCTACCAGCCCTGCTGGCCTGTCTGCATCCCTCGTCGAAAACTACGCCAAAGTCGACTCGTCCTGCAGCTGTTGACTTCAGAAACTTGAGAGAACTTCCTGCCTTCGATAAAGACCTCCTGAGAACAGCGGAGTGTTCCCCTGCATCCTGGAGGAACTCCAAAGCAAAGACTACGAGGCCTCCGGAACCACCAAAACCCAACACCTGAAGCCACCACTGCATCAGTCGCCTTCGGCCCGAGTTGAAGTGAGCCACCGGTATCAATGAGGTCCCCCACCCCCTCAGACTCCTGGATGTCTACTGCAGCCTCCGCACACAGGCCCCCTTGACTGCTCCCGGTATGAAAAGCCCGACGCCAATAGACAGCTCTGCATCAGTCACCCCTGGGCCGTGGGGAAGAGGACCCCAGGTGTGCCCAAGTCCCTGAGTATCGCAAGCCTTGAACCCCCCCTGTTGGTTCACCCCTAGTGGCCTTCCAGCTGGAGCCTGCAGTCTGTTTTCACAGTAACCGATCTCCAAAGAAACCTATTGGGCTCCCGACGCGGTTATGCACCCTGCACCCGGCCGCCGGTGGTGTACTGCTTGTGCTGTCTTGAAGCTTGCCCACCACTCATTTTAACTCCAGGAGATTGGTCTTGTAAGTCACTGCACTATACCGGTTCGCAGAACTTGTTTTTCCTTCCATAGGATAACTTTGCAGAACTCAGAAAGTGCACTAAGTGTCCACTTTTTAAAGTGAAAAGATTTTATATTTAAAAAAGTACTTACCTGAACGTTTTTTCTCTGATGCCTAAACATATATAAAGATACTTGCTATTCTTATAAATTGGTGTAGTTGTCCTCCTTGAGTCGTGTGTGTCATTTATTGATCATTCTGTGTATTTCCAAATGTCTTGCCCTCCTCTGTGTTAAGCCCAAGGCTGCTCCACCACACTACCCCTAGTAGAGCACTTTGGGATTGCATAGCAAGTCCCTGTCCACTCATAAGGGAACCCCTCGACTCTTTACACAGTATATCATACTCTTGATATATCACATAAGGAGCCAGCTTCCTACAAATGTTGGCCATGTAGTTGGACTCAGACGACAAGTTCTGATAAAATATAGTAATTGAATGGTTCAGTTAAATGATCCTTGTGCAGTATACACTTAAGTATTAAATGAACTGAAAAGACTGGACAAACTCCTTCACATTGATATGGAAAACTCATTTTAGTAGACAGGTGCCTAAAGGTCTGGTAGCACTTTGCAAACTGAAACAGCTTTGATGAAACAATTGCCCAAAGTGGATTAAGAGGTCTCTCTGAAGAAGCCTAGTTGCCACCACTATTATGAATTTGAGAATGCTCAAGAGCAGTTTTAATCCTCAAAGGAGAACTCTGTAATGGTAGTGATTCTTTCCTATTCTGAACCTAAGGAATCTTCTGCGTTTCTCTTACATAGGGATGTAGAAGAATGTGCTTAGTAAGTTTATGAAGCATATCCAATTACCCTTATATAAATGAAGAAAACCCCACTAAAATGTCAACCTTCTGAATGTCTTGCTTGGTCCATATGTTTGCTACTTTCAGATGTAAAAAGTGGGCAATTTGCTGGAGTAAGAATAAGCTCGAGTAGATGGCTGTGTCCCCTTGATGCTTTGTAACCAACTCTTCTGCATTTCTCTGTAAGAAACAATTCATTTCTTCAACATGCTAGTCCAAGATAATCTGTCTCAACATCTAAATGTATTACTTCTTACACTAAGTATATATCACCTCCAAGAGGATCAATGGGTTTGCCGCAGTGCATGCACTTGCTCACGGTGTGATTCTAAGGGGGGATGATCTCTACCACATGGTGTGGGATTGCCCTTCATTTACTCCATATTGGGACACAGTCACACACTATCTCTGAAGCCACTGGGCAGCACATCCTGAATACTTGAGCTTTCCGCCTGTTGAGGCTCTTCCAGAGACCCTGAGTGAAGGCAGTTACATCTAGATTTACAGACTTGCCGCTGGTCTTGGCTCGCCGCAAACTCGTCATTTCTTGCAAGTCCCGAGATGGACCCAGGCTTTAGGTATGGAGACGGAGAAAGCTTAAATGGACTGAATGTGAAGGGGTAATACTAAAGAAAGAGGTCAAACAGGCGTTTAGCCTCTGAATTAGCCCAGACCTGGGACACTATACTGCAAAATTGCCTCTTGATGGCCAGTTCGGGCAGACACCTCGCTGTTAACGGAGGTTGATGGGGGGGGACGATGATTGAGTCTTTGTCGAATGGCGGCACCCGTTACTTCCAGACCAGACTTTAGATACTGGCCCTCACATTTACTAACCTGTCAGTTTGCATAAGATGGGTGTACTGAATGGACTGCCTTCACCCTAGCAATCAAGAGTGTTCATAAGTGCTTGTATACTCCCTCCAGCGGGTTGTTTAATTCTTAGAATGTGTTCGTATATATTAATGTTACTTGCTTGTGCCCAACAACCTGCTAAGTACATGTCCTCCACAGCACTAATGTAATAGACCTACTGCGCTATTGTATGGGGGGAACCGGTTATTAAAATAAGAACATGCTTGATGAAACTTTGAGTACAGAGCAGCTGAGATCTACAAACCAGAAAAGAAAGCCCTTCAGGACACCGGACCTCCCATTTGTCCCAATACTTTGTTAATCAAAGCAATACAGCTACGTGCACCCAACCAAAGCACCTGCTGCTTCAAAGGTGCGACTCGAAGGTCAAATTGAATTAAGATATCACAAATGGGGGTGCACCGACAAATTAAGAGTCTATTAAAAAAAGATCCTGTTCCAAGATGAGTATATTCCAAATTTTCTTTATTTTCTTTGTTGATATAAAACGAGACAGCCAACGAGTTTCGTTCACCACATAAGGACTTCCTCAGGGCACTTAAAGTTCTATATCCACAAATTGAACATCTTGCTCCTTAATTCCACCCATCATCAATTCGATACAGGGCTTTACATATATGTATGTGATCCTCATATGCACAACCGATCCCAATTCCTCAATTGGTTGCCGCCAGTAGGCCCCTGTGATTGACACATTAATAACGGTCTTGAAGCATCCAGCCACCGTGGCGCACAGCCTCAAGTCTCAGAAATGACAAGGTGAAAGGCAGAGTAGCTGAATTTGATTCTGTTCACATCCCACACTGAACTTTCATTTCTCCCTTCTTAACCTCTGCCATTAATAGAAATGCATGGTAATATTTTGTCTGAAGAGTGTTGCGTGGCGAAGCAGAGTAAATTGTTGCGGTTTTGGTGAACGGGCCTTTCCTGAGGCGACTGAAGATTTCTGCGAATCTCTGCCTCTAGGAGCTTTTGTCACAGAATATAATTGTCTTCATTTCTGTTGCTCCTAGGAATGTTGGAGTCCTCCAAAAAGGGATGTAGGAAGGCTATCATTCTTTGCCTTATCCCTTAAGAGGGATTGGGAACTCCCAGTGCTTCGAGACTCAATGACTTCAAAGTCTCAATTTTAATCTCCATGTGCTCAAACTTAAGAGACAAAAATGTGGAATGCAGATTTAAGATCTTTTTGTTATGCTTGCAGGCAGGGTCAGTAACGTTTATGTAGCCAGGAGTAAATTCTTATGAAGATGCTATGGATGTAGCTGTGGATCATATGATGAAAACGTTCTATAGCGAGACAAGACCGGATCGTTTGCTGCTTTAATATTACATGGAAGTTTTCACAACTGTCCCTAGGAAAAAGCTACCTCTGTAAATATTGGCATCAATCGTACTTGTCCCCGTTAAGCCATCCCAAGCTGCTCTCATGACATGGCCAATGTTAAGTAAACTTTTGTCCCAGTGAAACCCATTTCCCTGATATTTCTCCAAAGGATCAGAAGAGGTAGCCCTAGTGGCAATTGACAATCCCTCTGAACAACGGGCATCTGTAGGAAGCTGGCTCTGTATATACTATACCAAAATGAGGTATAGTGTGCACAGAGTCCAGTGGCACCCCAAAGGTAGACAGAGGTAAAAGTAGATAGCTCCTTACTCTCTATTTGTGATAGTGTGGGCGAGCAGTAAAGCTTTATCAGAGGGTAGTGTTAAGCATTTGTTGTACACACTCCGGCAAGAAATTATGTCACACTCAAAGACTGAACTCAGACCAATTTGTTTGTATAAAAAATATTATTTAGTTATTTTATTTCTAGAACCAAGCCAAGCCTGGTGCAGGTAAGTGAAATAATACTTTGCAAAATCTCATGCAGTGATTTGCAGTTGAAAGCAGGCTCAAATGCAGTTGGTTCAATTACAGGTAATTCAACAGTTCGAAATTACTTTTCTGTTACTTTACAGATTATTGTGCACATTACTTTTTAGATTACTTTTTAAGTTACTTTTGCTCATCAGTGTGATATGCCTAGATATCACACTGAGACATTTCTTAGACAAAAGGGAAGTAATTCACTTTTAGTACATGTAAAGTTTTTCAATGTTTCATACAAACCAACTCCACACTTAGAAGAATTCAAGGACAAGCAGTCAATGCAATCCTATGGAAGGAAAAGAAGTTAACAGTTTGCAGGTAAGCACTTTTTTGTGGGTGTTGGTATCCTGGGGTTAGAACAAGGGTTCCCCCAGGGTCAAGGATGCACCCTCATCGGCACTTGGGCGGTCGGGTGCAGAGTACTGAGGCCCAATGTTATCCAATGTGGGTCAAGGGGCCTCAGGTTGGTGGCTGCTCACGAGCAGGCCACAAGGTGTTGGGAGCAAAGCTCCTGGTGATAGGCTCAGGGCAAAGGGGATCCGAGTTAGCACCCAAAGTGCACCTGCAGCGGCACAGGGGCAGCTGGGTACAGGGTGATATTTTGGCATCGGGTGCCTTGACTTCAATTGGGATTCTCCGGTTGCAACAAAGACTGCAGGCTCGGGACGAAGATCTTCTGGAGGTGACCACAGGTTGGAGAGGTACGTTGGGATGCCTGGAGATGCTGAGACACTGTAGGTTGGGCCACACAAGGCCGTTGGACATCGGGTGCAGGGGTGTCTTTAGGCATCGGGTTTTCTTACAAGCTCTGGTCGGATCGGGGGGATCCTCCAGAAAGGGGATGCAGGCGTTGATTGGAGAATCGAGGCAGGTCAGAGATCACCAGATCTCAGGTCAGGATGACCAGGGAGACCTCCTCGTGGTGTTGGGCCACTCGGGCCGTGGGCGTCTGGTACATAGTGGTGCAGACTCACAGATTTGGCCGGAGCCAGAGTCTGTTGGTGAGCAAATCCGGTGCTCACAGGAGACAAAGTCTTGGTTTTGGAAGGCAGGGCAGGTCCTTTGGGTTCTTCAGGGCTGCTGGCTCCAGGACACACCGGGACTTCGCTGAAGCAGGTTCGAGGTGCGGACAGGCCGGTAGGGCTGGGGCCAAGTCAGTGGGCGTCCTCCTCTTCTTAGTTCAGCACAACTTCTTCGGACCTTCTTCTCTTCTTCTGGTCGGTTCTGGTCTGAGGAGGCAAGGTTCCGGGTTGCCCCTAAATACTAGATTTAGGGGAGTTGCAGGCAAGTAAAGGTCGGGACCAATGGGTCCCTATTATGCTACCCTCCAGTTGGAGGGGGGCATATGCCTCTCTCTGGTTTACTGGGTCCCCCCCCCCATCTGCAAGATGGCGGGGACTGAGAGTTGTGCTTCACCTCGCCTCCCCCACCTGAGGGGTGGGGTTGGCAAAGGTGAGCACACCTCCCTTCCTCACTTGGTTTTCACGCCCAAAGTGGGGGTCAGAACAGGTGGGGGCCCGTTGCTGTCAGCAGCAAATGCTGGGGGTTCCTCGCAAAGGCGGCAAGCCTTTGAAGCTTCCCCTTCGTGGACCCTGCCCATACCTGGGGGAGGAGGCTTGGCACCTCGTCCCAGGATGTGCATGGTTCCAGACCCCCAAGAGCAGCAGGCTCTCGACCCAGGGGTCCAGAAACATGTCTGGTGGTGGCAGCTGGCGAGCAGCCACTCAGCCAGGACACTAGAGCTAGGTCGTTTTTCAGGGGGCATCTCTAAGATGCCCTCTGAGTGCATTTTTCATTAAATCCCACACTGGTATCAGTGTTGGTTTAATGTGCTGAGAAGTTTGATACCAAACTTCCCAGTTTTCAGTAAAGCCATTATGGGGCTGTGGAGTTCGTAATGACAAACTCACAGCACCATATACTCTTAATGGCATTACTGCACTTACAAGGTCTAAGAATTGTTTTAGACACTGTAGGGGTACAGGGCTCATGCACCTGGCTTCGAAAAGGCGCACTGGCACTTTAGACTCTATCAATGCCACCACGCATGCCTGGCACAATTTAACAAAAAGACAAGCTGCCTCCATCCTGTACTCCCCACTAACACCTATTGAGTGGTGTGCTTGGCTCCCGACAATTGTGGAATCTGATGTGGTGCGCGCCTTAAAAAGCTTGGATACCTTAGTAATAGGCGACTTATTCGCTGATGGGATAGGACGAGATTGGGAAGACCTAATTGCAGAGAAGCAGGATATTTCTCCACTTACGATGTTCCACTTCTACAGAGCCCGCCACGAGCTCCGTGAGATGTTGGGCGAGGAGATGATGGAACCCCCAGAAGTTGTCCCTTTCTCCCTAATACTACGTTCAGAATACCCGTGCAGGCTTGTCTCACATATTTACAGCACAGTGCAAGATTATCGCAGGAACCACTACACTATGGCCAGACTAGAGTGGCAAACAGACTTAGAGGTCACGTTAGACGATGATACCTGGCGATATTGCTGCGAAGCCACACAACGTATTTCTCTGAACGGTCGACACTGTCTCATTCAGTTTAAATACCTCAATAGGGTTTACCATACCCCTGCCCGTTTGCATAAGTATGGCTTGCGAGACACAGATAAGTGTGAAAGGTGTGGCGAAGAGTCAGCAGGATTCATACACTTAGCTTGGCTGTGCCCCTCAACTGCGAACCTCTTGATTTCAATATTTCCAAAATTAAGTGACATAACCGAAGAACCCCTAACGCCAGATCCTCTGTTGGCCCCTTTAGGGTTTTCTAAGCGGGTACGTAAAGATATAAGGCGCCTGGTTGACATAGGGTTGTTAATAGTGAAGCGGGTGGTTGCTATGCACCGAGCGCGAGGTTCACCCCCTACTCTAACACAATGGTCCAGAGATATGTTGTTCTGTAATACACAGTCTGAATTATACAGCGAACTGCTTCCCCCTCAAAGCCGTACCAACAACTTTTGGAGCCTATACAGTTGTTTTTTAAATGGCAAGAAATGATCCACTGGGTAATTGGTTCACACTTGGGGGGGGGGAGTGTCAGATAGTCTGGGTGGATGCTAAAGATATAATAGATGTCATGTCGGGAACGTTACATCAGGTACACACCTAGCATTTCATGTCCTCCTTATCCTTTGATTGAATTCGTATCTGCATGAAAAGTTCCAATGGTCATACCAACTGGTTTCTATGGAGGGAGCCCTATGAGAAGTGTGGACTCGTAAAGAACATATGTATCCCTCTGGAAATATAAGTGCATCATGCATTGTTCTCCCAGTAATACCCTTGAATGTATATTCATGAACGCTGTGACCACTTGTAGCTTTGTTTTATTTTTGCTTTTATTGTTTGAATTGTATGTCTTTATGATCACAAAATCTACAAAATAAAATAAAAAAATTAAAAATAAAAGAATAGGTGTTGTGCTGCAAGGGGACCCTTCAATACAAAAATTATGCTTTAATGCTTTTCCCATTTTGTATGTGTGCTGTTTAGTGCAGCACACACTCAAAGTTTGGATTGCTTTTCTGAAAACCCTTACACCTGCTTCAAGGAGGCGTACATTTTTGGTGCAAATCCCTATGTACCAATGTTAGTAGTTAGGAAAATGCATCAAAACCTATCTAGAGTGGTTGCGTGTGAGCACACATGCAACAAACATGGAATTCCTCTCTTGCTGTAAAGCAGCACAAAGTAACTCGCAAGCAACAAAACATTTTACACTAAGTTTGCATCACTTTTATAGACTCTTACCTATAGAGATTCAAGAGTTATATTTTTTGATGTAAGCACAGCATCACAGATGAGGAGACATGGCTTAATGGTCATGAGGAAGGAACCTTGGATCTTGAGGCAGAAGTCTAATCTTTCCTTTGATGCTAAAGAAGTGACCTACACTAGATGACTGAGCTGCTTTGGGAACTAGAGGGCTTTTATTTTAGTGGATATATCTGTGTGTTATTATTGAGACACAGTTTATGGCCTTCTCTCTCTGTATGGGTCCATCTATTAGGTGCAGTTGAGATTAGTAAGTTATTTGGGGTTTAGTTATGGTGTCAGCTATTACACTTATGGTTGGTTGAGGGAATATAAATAGGTGCTCACCTTGATATAATTATATGTGGGGCTATTCTCCCTATTAGGGTTCCTCCCATAAAATTGGTGCATGTATCTTTTCTTTTTAATAAACACAATTGAAAATATATATATATATATATATATATTAATGCGCTATTTCATGAACCTCATTACTAGGTTCAAATGCTGCTTCCGTACCAGACATCATCACAAGCCTTCCCAATTTTTCATTCTAGCCATCCTTTCCGGCATGGGATGGTTCAGTACTTGCAAGTTAGGTCATTGCAGCATTTGCTGTATGGCTCATCGTATTAATCATACATTTTACAAATTGCACCTATCAAATAGTTATTATTCCCACTAAAACGGAGTTTGACAGTATTTTGGCATGCGCAGAGACTGAGTAGCCACAATTTATCTCTTAGTTACCTTCTGATCGCTGGCTCTACGCACTTTAATTGATATAAAATTTGTGTTAAAGATTTGCCTTTGGGGAGCGTGGCCAAGATGGCAGATGCATTTTAGAAATGCTCCCGGTCTTCCTCCACTATCTGTTGCCTCCCCGCCATCTCTGCTGGGCCAGACACTCCAGCTCTACTAGATGTCAGCTGGTGGCCACCAATGTGGTTGTGGTGCCGAAAGTAGCCGATTTGCTGGCTGGCTTCCAGTGGACTTGGAGGTGTGTCCGCTGCCTTGCCACGTGGTGTGGCACTGATCTAGCCATGAAACGGAGGACTTGCTGAGGTACCCCAGGAGTCCCGACAAGCAGCTGATAGCCACGCAGCAATCTCGCTTCCCACCCAGTCTCTGCCAGACTGGATCCTTGTCGGACAAGGAACATGAGTGAGCCATAGTGTGGTTGGCTGCGGGGCTGGGGTCTCAACTCCCGCTTTTCGTTGCTTGGGAGGGTATGGACACAACCCACTAGGCCACTCCTGGTTGTGGGGCCAATTGTCCTCACCTGCTGGCCCTGAGAGAGTCCACAGTGGTTGCAAAGGTGACATACTGTCAAAGGAATCCCCACTGCTGCTCAAGCTGCCCCCCCCTACTGAGCTGGTGGGGGTAGGCATACCTGTGCAACAACTACTCCCAGACCTCAGCCCTCTACACCACGGCACATTTGGGCGCCACTACTTGGGGGTGTTCCCATCCTGCTGGGAAGGCGGTCTCAAGGATTCTAGCCGATGCACGATCGGGACCTGGTGCACCCCCTAGGGCAGAATGACTGAGGTGACGGGGCCCGTGCCTCACTGGGCAGATACACATTGTGCATCAGCCTAGCTACGTAACTAGGATCAATGGTAGCCCCCGGCTGCTCGTGCTCCCACCAACAACCCCACCATCCCCAGGCACCGGTGTGCTCGCTTGCCAGGAATCGGCGCAAGACTGTGGAGGTGCTACCCGCCCAGCCATCCACACCAGAACACAGTGGCTCCTACTGCCCTGATGCAAACAAAGCCTTGGTGTCCAGTCAACCACTGAATTGCCTCACCTGCAGTGGGCATGGGGAAGGCCCCTCCAACGCCAATCTAGAATTGAGAAGTATACCACCAGTTCCACCGAGGTCTCCAAACAGCATGCCCTGTACCCCCAAACTCAAAAATCCCCAACTGCCAAGGAAGTTGAACAAATCCTGCAAGCTATCCAAACCTCACAGGAAGATGTGGAATAAAAAATCCGTAAGGTAGGAGTGGACGTGGCCCTCCTTCACCAGGATCTTCGTAATGTGGCTGGCAGAGTCACTTAGTGGAAGGAAGGGTTACCACCCTGGAGGATGATATTGGTGGCCTTAAGAAGGTGACTGCACTGATTCCCACTATCTACAATGTGGAGGTTATAGCAGAGGATGCTGAAAACCGATCAAATAGCAAGATTATTCGATTCGTGGGATTCCCGGAAGTTGTCAAAATTCCTTACCCAGAAACCTTCCTAGAGAACTGTCTCGGGTCCTGCGTCCCAGAGGGAGTCCTATCCCTGTGATTCATTGTGGAGCAAGCACACCGGGCCTTGACACAATGCCTTCCAATCGGGCGCACCCCCGTGTTCTATTATAGCTAAAATTCTAAACTGCATTGACTACAACAACATCCTGCGAGCAGAATGCACCCAAGGGAAAGTCTTGTTCCAGTCAGCCCACAATATGATATTCCCCAACTACACAAGACAGTCCAGAAACAACACAAATCGCTCACAACAAAACTGAAGGAAATGTCCCTGCAATATATAGTGCTCTTCCCAGCAAAATTGAAAGTGATCCCAAATCTAGCTCTTACTACTTCGAAACCCATGAGGGCGCCTGGAAACCATCTGCAGAAAAGCAAGAAATCAGCTGCCACAATCCCCCAGATCGGGTCAATGGGTAGGACCCTCTGCCGCTGTCAGAGGCGCCAAGCTGCCCAAGACACACTGGTGGCCCAAAACCCAGAGGGGACGTGGTCTATGTAAATATTTCCCTGAATCCTCCGACAATGAGCACAGAAGCTCCCAAACCAGAGAACCACTCCATCACGGCATCCTACATGGCTCAAGAAACCCTGCCTGGGGCTGACTTGAGTTGGGAGGAATTTCCACGCTGATTGATGCAACGGCCAAGGCGAATCTAAATGCGGGCACCTATCCAGATGCCGCTGCGTACTGCATAGACATCCAGTTGACTTACACATGATCCTACACGGGATCAGGTCCACCTCAAATGCTCCAAAATGTTTTTTGTTTTGTTGTTTGGGAGTTTCAGGGTGACAGATGCTTCTGGGGTGGGGTGGTGGTTGCTACTGTTGGGGGAAATCGCTCTGTTTCAAGTTCTTACTTGTTCTAGTTTGTTACACCGAGGCACCTTTGTGCGCACCCAAGACCATACATCACATGCCTTAGCACCAATCCACAGGATGCTAGCCACACCTACCCATAGTCCTCATTGGTGCCTTTCACCTCATTTCATGGAATGTTAATGGCCTCATGGACCACATTAAACGCATATTGGTCCTTCTATTTATCAACCGGCACCAGCCGAGCATAGCCCTATTTAAAAAAAAAAACACTTATTGGGCTCGAACTGCCCCTTCCTGTGTTGGTTCAGTTACAACTGTGTCTTTCATGCAGGTTTTAGTCGGGGCTCTAGAGGGGTAGCCATATTACTCCACAAGCACTTCCCACTGGTGGCCATGTGGTCATTCCCCAACCCACAAGGTCCCTGCATCGGAGTGGTGGAGATACTAGAAGGGAAACCATACAGCATCCTCAGCATTTCAATACCACCCCAGCTTCAGGGCCAGACCCTCGACAAGCTTACAAAAGTGATCCCCAAACTGCCACCAGGGACAACGGTCCATGGCAGTGACTTTAACACTACCCTTAAACGAAACAAAGATTTGTCAGGCCCACCACCAGACACCAAATGGATAAATCCAGGGTGCTCATCTACTTGATGGACTCCCTGGAATTATGAGACATTTGGCAGACCTGGCACCTAAGAGAGGGCATACATACACACATCTTTATCTCGCATCAATCTCATATTTCTCCCTTCCATTGACATGACACGACAGCGGCAACAATTCTCCCCCAAAGGATCTCTGACCATTCATGAGTTCCTCTCCAAGTGGGGGTCCCTATACACCATAAACGGCCACTCTGGTGTCTCAATGCCTAATTTGTTATAGATAATTGTTCACTCCTACTTTGAGATAAGCGCTGAGTTGGTCACCGAGGCAGGGACCCTGTGGGCAGCAAGTAAAGCCACGATCAGAGGGTTGGCCAAACACACTGAATGGGATAAATTCTGCGGTATAACAGACCTTGAGAATCATATTTTAATGCTGGAGACCAAAGCAATCCCTGAAGTGTCTGACTTCCTCCGCCGCCAACTCGAACTCAATAGAGTTGCACTGTAGCAACTTAAGTTTAATGAGGCTCGTGAATGCTGGAGCGAATCCACCCGGCACATTACGACCAAGGGGATAAAAGCAGTAAACTCCTCTACTGGATAGCCAGGAGAGATGCTGGCTCCAAATTGAACCCCTTCATTACAAACCCATCAGGACACCCACTACACACACCAGTCAAGCTAGCAGGAGCCTTTGCGGACTGCTATGGACGGTTATATGACCACCAGCCGAGGTCCACCCGGGATCAAGCCAGCCCCCTTCTCGACAGACTACTACTTCCACACCTCACAAACCCTCAGTGGGAAGAACTAGACCCCCCTCTTACAGAGGAATGAAATTATGTCCACAATGTGTGGTTGGAAAGCGGGAATACTCCCGGTCCTGATGAGTTTCCTCTTGAGTACTACTTTAAATTCAGAGACATTTGTGCCCCACACTTGCTCCGGTTCTATACCAAAATGGAGTGAAAGGGCTCCTTCCCATCTGACCTAGACTTAGCTTCTATAGTGGTACTTCCCAAAGCTGGACACCCAGCAAACTGTTGTGCCTCATACAACCCCATTTCCCTGATACAGACAAACATTTTTGCCAAAGCATTAGCAAATAGGTTTCAGTGAGTCCTCCGTCCCTTAATGCATCTGGACCAATGTGGCTTTATGCCCAACCACAGTACCCGCCACTGCATTAGGCACATCCACTACAGTGTATGCCACTCCAGTGTATGCCCCTCTATTCTATGCTACTCCACTCTACGCTATTCCACTCTACGCAAGTCCACCCTACAATACTACGCTGTACCACTCTACTGCACGCCACTCCAGTCTAATCCTCTATACTATACGCTATTCCACTCTATGCACTCCACTGTATGCCACTCCAGTATATGCTATTACCTGACTGGGGCATTGACAAGCAGCCTCCGCTGCTGCCGTGAGGTGAACGGCTGCTTTCCTCCATTCCTGGCCGTGAGGGGAACGGCCCAACGAAAACTACACTTCCCAGAGGCCCTTGCATTCCCGCAAAGCTGACATCGCGCCGGGGGCGCGATAAAAACACAGCGGCCCTCCCGCAGCGCGGGACTCGCGCGCCCGGGCCAAGGGCGGGCCCGTCAGCGACCGGAAGAGGCTGGGCTGGGCCACCCCTCTTGACCGCCTCATCGGGACATAAGCTACCCAGCCCTAGGCCACGGAACTGGTAATGCAATCAGCTGGAGGGCAAGGCGGTGAGACTTAATCCTCATTCCCCCATTTCTAGCTTCCCTAGTCACTTCCCCTGGGGACTGCAACCATGTTAACATTGCCATTAACTTGCACAGACTGTTTAAATTAGTGGGGGCAACCTTGCGTAGGGCGGCCCGAATGAAATTGTTAAATAAGGTTATGTGCTTTTAACCATTTACTTAGAGCTAATGACCAATTATTGGATTCCATATTTTACTTTTTTAGCTATTCAACATTTCTATGGATTTCACTTCTACCAGAACACTGGATTCTAAACTGGATCTGAACCAATTTGACTGTAGCAGTGATTGCCCCTATCGGGTTATAGATAGAGCCTTTTACCTCAGGCACTCTTACCTGGTAGCCCTGTCAACCCCTTGTAGATTCTTACTGGGGACTGTTTCCACCTCGACTCTCGCACTATTGTTTTTCACGTTTTTGTGCCCATTGTTTGGCATATTGCATTTGCATTCTGTACCTTATGTCTGAGCACCCACGTACTTTGTTTCTTGTGCTAGTTGTCTCCAAGTAGCTCTCCCTTTACCCCGAGTTCTAAGTCAACTAGTAGTGCCCAAATTAAAACATTCTATAGTGAAAAAGGTAATCGCCATAACCAAAGTAGAATGGGTAAACGAGCGTGTATAGAAAAGAAACAAAAGGCCCCTCCCATGCTTACATCTAAAACCAAACCGACATCTATAGATAGGATGTTGGAAAAAGCCCTAGGAGCAGTGGCCACTGAAATCGAGCGGACAGAGAGACGATTATCCCTAACTTCTAACTTGGAAATCCCTCTGGTAGATTCTGATACCTCGCAAACCTTAGAAGTCTTGATAAATGACATGCCCAGGGCCCAAACTCCAATAGCTGAAGTAATCAATTCTGAGCAAACTAGGGTGGAATCACCTATACAGCCCACTACAAAAGGGAGACCTAAATTTCAAGCAAAAACAGTGGTAAGAAGGAAGAAAGCTATGGGAGAGAAGTCAGATAACAGGAACACCGGGACGGGAGGACCTGTAAACAGTATTGAAACATCCAGCGAACAGCCAGTGTGGGTCACTAAGTTAGTGGTGGATCTGCAAATTCAAGTGAGGGACATAGTTAAGGACGAACTCAAAACACTCATGGAAAGGGTTGATAAGCTGGCCTCACTTCTTAATGACTGGACAAGTAACAGGGGGGTAGTATATGGGAATGTTGGACCCGACACTGGCCCCCGAGACCAGGTCGCTGTGAACACCATAAGGGCCATCTCGGCCCCCAATCATAATGATTGCCTAGCTACTCAAGTACCTAATCTAGAGAGGCAGCAACCACCAGCCCCCTCCAGAGCCAACATAGAGAGGCCACCTACCGCCAATAGAGTAAATCCACTCCCCCATCTCCAACAACACATCAGGCAAGGGCACCCGAATAAACAAGGGGTAGGGGTAAATTTCCCCACACGCACAGAAGCCACTAAAGAAAGCCCTCCCCCCCCCCAGTTATAAACCTACCATCGGCTTCAACCCCATATGTTCTTATCCTTGTAGGCATCCCAGAGCTCGGTAGGGGCCAACATGAACAACACCAAGAACTAAAATACAAATGCATGCAATGGCTAGTCAACCATAGGCACTTCCGGTACGACGATGCAGGAGAGATCTTAACTACACGCAGAGTGGGATGGCTAGGATGGAGGCCCAAGGACAAGCAAGGAGATTGCATAGTGATAAATTTTAGAAACCCTTGCGTTGTCCAAGAAATTTTAAATAGAGAGGATGGGAGACAAACGGGTACTATCCAAGCCCTCCCACTGGGTTATTTTTATCCCCCAGAGAGGGTCGATCAAGATACAAGGCATTATGGGTGGGGCCGGAGACATGAAAACCACAGCTACAATATAGCTGCTCTGGACCACCACTGGTCCAGGCAACCAATTTTTAATATTCCCACAGCAAATAGATTTAGCGGCCTAGAAGGAGTGGATTGACTTGAAGTTGAGGCCATTGGCCCCGAAGTGCAGTTGGGCAACCTTCTGATGGTAACTGAGACCCGCGAGATTGACACAGGGCACTGTACGACGTCAGGGGAAGGAAAAACCTGCATGAGCGGCTCCCCAGGAAACATCCATGAGGGCTTAAATATGACCATGACGTGCAATCAATCCCCTTTACCGAATAGCGGGACCATCATGAAAGCTGATATTGGACTCTGCGGGCCTCTTCCCCAATCTACCCCTCCAGTTGCTAATAAAACCAACTGCCCTGATCCCCCAAGGCTGCGAGTCTTATCCTGGAACTTAGCAGGTCTGAACAAATGGGGCCATTTCATTGACCAACACGAGATCTGCATGTTCCAGGAGACGTGGACAAGAGGGGACGTTTCAAAATCGGGTTTTGCCACCGTCCATATTCCTGCAATATCTGGTGGAAAAGGGAGACCCTCGGGAGGACTAAGTACATGGGTGGGAGTTCACCTAGGCTGTTCAGCAAAACAGATAGAATCATCTTCAAATGATATTCTGCATGTCCTTCTGCACTTTCCGCCCAAGACCTCTATAGCCCTTTTAAATGTGTACTCAAGACCAGTTAGCCAGGGACCGGAGTCAAAAACACTTTAGGAACTAATGTCATTTTTAGCTACCATTGCAGACAATCATACTGTAATCATAGGAGGGGATTTCAATTGCCAATTTGAGCCATTAGATGGCATGCTTAAGGACAGTCTCTGTGAAGAAGATAAGTACTGGGCCATCCCGGAGACTATGTGTCAACCAGTTAAAATTTGGTCCCCTCTGGTAATCCAGATGAATTGCCTGGTTTTAAAATATTCGCTAAGGGCATGCAATGGAAGAACACAATCCGATACATCTAGCAACTACACCTTCACTAAAAATGGGCGAGGTTCCTTACTAGATTATATTTTAATTGACTCCAAATCCTGGCATATGGTAATTGACTTCAAAGTCATGGCACGACACGATAGCGACCATAATGCCCTTGTACTAGAACTAATCGAGTTTAACCCCGGGAGTGCCACAGGGGTATACTCCCCCACTGATGACAGGCTGTCCCTCTTAAATTGTAGGAGGAGAGTGCGGTGGGCAGATATAAACCAGTCTCAAGATAGACTAGGCTCCCTGTATGAAGCCATTATCCCGGTGCTCTCGACTGCAATTAATTCTGTACCTATTATCAGCACTAGAATTGATAATAAGGTCATCCAGAACCATACTAGGTTAATGGCAATCACGGTAGACTTCTTCTTCCCCATAAAAAACACCAGGCCAAACAGGAAACCCCCCCCACCCTTGGTATAACGACCAATGCCGTAAGGCCAAAACAGCCCTGATTACATCTATCAAGGCCAATGACCGCCCCCTAATTAAAATATCTAGAGCGGCCTATAAGGCCAGTGTCAACGAGGCAAAAAAAGAGTGGGAAAGCGACAAATGGGACTCCTTGAGAAGCTCCCTAGTGCCCGTGACATGAGGACCTTTTGGAAAGTGGTCAACACAGGCAGCTCCGAGGCCAAATCACTGATAGAGCCAAACCTGGAGGCAGATGTATGGAGGGACCATTTTGAGTCTCTCTATTCAAGGGTGGTGACATTGGATGACCCAGCCGTTAAGGGCTGTTCTGTGGGGATTGATCATTCGATTGAACCCATGTTCACCAATAGATCTCTGGACGACACCCCTACTATAACTCTTAATGAGATAAATGGTGCCCTCTCTAAAATAGCCCCGGGTAAAGCTCCAGGATTAGATAAGATCCCAGGGGATCTATTCCGCAGTGAACCCACCGTCTGGACACCATATCTCTGGGTCCTATTCAACGCCATACTCCAAGGTATGAAGATCCCTGCTAGCTGGGCAGGAGCCGAAATAATCCCCATATACAAAAAGGGCTCACCGCTGTTACCAACAAATTATAGGCCGATAAGCCTCATAGATATTACACAAAAAATCTTCACACGCGTGTTGTTGCTCCGGCTGCAGAGTTGGATGGAGGAGCACAAGATACTTACCCCTCTACAGGCAGGGTTCAGAGAAAAAATTTCCACGTTGGATCAAATCCTCAGGCTACAAATTCTACATTGGAAGTATGTGTGCTTGGAGGGTGGCAGTCTCTACCTAATATTTGTAGACCTGAGGTCTGCGTTTGACCTGGTGTAAGAAAGTGGCTCTGTATATACTGAACCAAAGTAAGGTTCAGTGTGCACAGAGTCCACCGTCCCCAGAGGTTTGGCAGAGGCTAAAGTTAGATATAACCTTACTCTCTAAAGTGGTAGCTTGGTCGAGCAGTAAAGCAGTATCAGAGGACAGTGTAAAGCATTTGTTGTACACACTCAGTCAGCAAATGGTCTCACACACTCAAGAACTGAACTCTAGGACAATGGTTTTGTATCAAAATATATAGTTGTTTTATTTTAGAACCAACAATAGGTATCAAAATATACTTTCTCAGAATGAGTTACTTTAGTTAAATACTTTTCAAATAGGCAATAGACTTTTGAATACAATAGTTACAGTTGTTGCAATAGGCAACAATTTCAAACACAATAATACATTGAGCTCAAAGGGAATTTCTAGTTAAATGCAATAGATTACTTTTTGGATTACTTTTCTTACCACAGGACTGGATCCTAGATTCAGTCCTGGGACATCTCCTGTAAACAGTTGAGTAAATACGTTTTGGTTACAGTTGTGATTTTTAAGGAATATTATTGTATTTTAAAAGTTGACACTTAGAAACTTTTTCACATAGAATCACCAATGTTATCCCATGGGAGGAAATTCACTTAGCAGGTAAGTGTGGTTATTGTTACTTTTTCTAACTCAGTGTTGCATCCTGGATCCAGCACTGGTGCATCTCCTGTAAACAGCTGAAAGAATGTGTTTTTGTTATACAGGCGATTTTTAACGAATATTTGTAAGTTTGCAAAATCGACACTTAGAAACTTTTTCAGTAAAAACCAGGCAATGTTATCCTATGGAAGGAAATTCAAGTTACCAGTAAGTACAGTTATGATTACTTTTCAGGGTCAGTGCTGGGCACCAAGATCCAGCACTGGGATATCTCCTGATAACAGGTGAGTAATTTCGTTTTCGTTGATCGGACGATTTTTAGTGATTATTTTAAAGTTTCAAAACTCGACACTTGGAAGAAATTTCAGTGTAAACCAGTCAATGTTACCCTATGGAGAAAATGTAGGTTATCGGTTTTCAGGTAAGTACTCGACTGGCAGAGTTAAGGTTCTGGGCATAGACTCGGGGGTCTCCCAGGGTCAGTGATGCACTGTTGTTGCACCCTCAGCGGCACTAGGGCAGCCGGGTGCAGAGTGTTGAGGCCCAATGTTATCCTATGGGGGATGGGGGGCCTCCGGTTGGTGGCTGCTGGCGAGCAGGCCACAAGGTTGTGGGAGCAAAGCTCCTAGGGTTTAGGTCAGGGCAAATTGGGAAACAAGCCAGCACAAAAGGTGCACCCTCAGCGGCGCTGGGGCGGCCGGGTGCAGAGTGCTGGTTTGGCGTCGGGTGCCCTGTTGTTTTCAATGGGGATTTTCGGTTTTGGTTTTCAGCTGCAGGCTCGGTCCAGGAAGACTTCCAGGAGGAACCAACAGCTGGGCAGGTAAGTTGGAGGGCTCGGGGACGTAGGTGCACCTCGGGTTCCTTTCTCCAGGGCGCAGGGCGGCTGGATGCAGGGGTGTCTTTTGAGGTCGGATTTCACCTTACCGGGCCACTCGCGGTTGGGGGGGGGGGAGGGTCTCGTGCTGAGGCTGCAGGCGACGTCAGGGAGTCCTGGAGGGGTCAACCCACAGTGGACTCTGACTCTGGAGCGCTGGGGGACCTCGCTGGGACCGGTGGGCCACTTGAACTCGGGCTGTAGGCGACGGGTGCAGTGGTGGTTCCAGGCGTCGGGTTTCTTTTTCCTCAGCAGGCTCGGAATCTTTGTTTGGTGTTTCTTTTGAACAGAGCTGCTGGTCTTAGGAGATCCGGTCTTTGTTGAAGGCAGTCAGTCCTCCCCGGGGTTCTGGAGGTCGCTGGCTGCAGGACAAGATGATTTTTGGCGCAGGATCTCTGGCAACTGCAGACGGGCCGGTAGGGCTGGGGCCAAGTCAGTTGTTCTCTGCAGTCTCCTCTGCTGGGCGTCTTCTTTCGTCCTTTTTCTTCTTAGGTTGCGGGAATCTGAGGAAGGTAGGTTCAGGGTGCCCCTAAATACTAAATTTAGGGGCGTTACAGGTAGGTAAAGGGCAGGGACCAATGGGTCCCTTCCCTGGGGTGGGTACACCCCTATCCTGCCCCTCTCCTGTGGGAGGGGGCAGTAGCCTAGTCCTGATTGGGCAGGGCTCCCCATCTTCAAGATGGCGAGAGCCCGGAGTTGTGCTTCACCTCGCCTCCCCCACCTGAGGGGTGGGGTTGGCAGAGGCTGGCACATCCCTTTCCTCCCTTGGGGTTTCCCGCCAGTCTTCCCGCCAGAGAGGGGTCAGAACCGGTGGGGGCCAGTTGCTGAGTACAGCAAGTGGCCTGGAGAAGCTCACAAAGGCAGCATGCCTTTGAAGCTTCCCCTGCCCATCCTGGGGGAGGAGACCTAGCACCTCGCCCAGGATGTGCATTGTTGCAGGCCCAGGAGAGCGGATGGCTCTCCACCCAGGGGTCCAGCAACATGTCTGCTGTGTGGCAGCCGGGGCAGCCCCTCAGACAAGACGTGGATTGTAGGTTAGGTTCAGGGGGCAACTCTAAGTTGCCCTCTGTCGTGCATTTTACATTAAATCCCACAGTGGCATCAGTGTGGGTTTAATGTGCTGAGAAGTTTGATACCAAACTTCTCAGTCTTCAGTGTAGCCATTATGGTGCTGTGGAGTTCGTAATGACAACCTCCCAGCACCATATACTCTTAATGGCATCACTGCACTTACAGTGCCCAGGACTGGCCCTGGGTACTGTAGGGGCACAGGGCTCATGCACCTGTGCCCACACCACTGGCATAGTGCACCCAGCTAGAGGGGTGACTGAGGTATGCCAGGGCAGTGTGTTTGTGGGCATGGCACACAGGGATGTGTGCCATGTCGACTCTGTTTAGTTCTGCACCAAGACACTCAGCCTGCAAAGGCAGGGTGTGTGTGTCAGGGTACAGGGCCTCTAAGGGTGGCACAATAAGTGCTGCAGCCCTGAGGGGCCTTCTCTGGTCACAGTGCCATGGGTACCTAGGGTACCATTTACCAGGGGCTTACCTGTGGCCAGAGATGCCAATTGGGTTTAGGCTTTAGTACAGTTTTTAGGGAAGGAACACAGGCCCTGGGTACCTGATTGGCAGGGACCCAGGGCACACCAAGGAAAAGTGCATCAGTTATCAGGCAAAAAGTGGGGGGGGTTACTGCAACAGAAACCCACTTTCCTACACCTGGTTCCAAGGGAGAAGCTGTGGGCAGTTCTCCAGGAGATGGGGGTTCCGCCTTACCTGTGCCAAGTCATGAAACGGTTGCACGAGGGAAACTATGCCCAAATCAGATATGGCAAGGAAGGGAAACTTACGGCCCCCATTCCCGTAAACAGAGGCGTCCGCCAGGGATGCGTACTCGCCCCAACCCTTTTTAGCCTTTATATAAATGGGCTCGTTGACTTCTTGCTCAGCGAGAAAGACTTGGACGTCCCTAAGTTGGCATCACGCAAAATTCCAGCTATGATGTTTGCCGATGACACTCTACTAGTATCCAAATCGCCTATGGGGATACAGAGGGTGCTAAATAGATTTGATGCGTTTTGCAGGGAAAGAGGGCTTGAAATTAACCTTCAAAAAACTAAATTCATGGCGTTCAACTCTGCCAAAAGCACTCGACCAAATCCATCCTTAAATGGCAAACCCCTAGAGAGAGTATCCTCATTTGATTATCTCGTTATTACCATTACAGAATCTATGGACTGGGGGGCCCAAATTAAAAAATCAACCCTAAAACTGGCACAATCTTCAGGGGCCTTAATGAAGGTTTCCGAAAATCAAGCCATAAACCTGTGAGTCCTGCCATAGAAATATACAAGGTCCAAGCCAGGGGAGGGGCGCTGTGTGGAGCAGAATTATGGGGTCATCGCAGCTCTGAGAGTCTCACACAGACAGAAAACACCTCTCTCAGGCAACTGTTTAGCCTCCCGCGGAGTACCCCTCTCATGCCGTTCCGACTGGACCTGGGGGTAAGGGCCATTGCCGAAGAATCCAATTTCAGACCCCTTCTATTCTGGCGGCGTCTGCGGGTTACCCCAGAACTCACAGAATACAGAGACGAATTAAGAGAGGTGATGAGTCTACTGGGGGCGGGCAAACTACCCTGGCTTTCCTATATTCGACACACGTCAGCGAGTCTAGGACGGAGCAACCTTTGGGGTGACCCGGAGGTTGCCTGTGCCTTGATTTCTAGGAAAATGCTAAATGACTGCTACGGGGAGTTCAAACTGGCCCAACTCCAAAGTAACCCTTTGGCAGGTAAGCGGACTGCAGTCTTCCTAGAAACCAAGGACAGATATAGCGTAGAACCGGCATTGAATTACATCAAGCCGGAAGCCGCAAGAAAGCTTTACTTGCAGTTCAGACACGGGGTCCTGCCATTACGCTCTTTTACAAACAGGTGGGGGGGTTTGCAAATTTTGGGGTGTCCGGCATGTGACTGCCCCCACAGAATCAGACCTTCATGTGTTTTTTAGCTGCCCTGGCTACCACAAAGCAAGAAAACGGTGGCTGGTCCAGATCTGTAGAAACCTAGGTACCAGGCGCTGCTGCGAGGCTTTTAGGATATTGAAACACGATTCTAGTCTCCCGATAGAGAATAGAAAGCCTGCTACCGAGTATACTATGTGGTGCACCCGCAGAGCATTTTAAAAATCATTTTAATAAATAAGGTCCATAGCTTCGCACAAATGACATGAGGAATTTTATAGGGCCTTCTACCCTCACTGTTCAACTGAGATCATTTGTATTGAGGCAGTTTATTTATATTTTGAATTTACTGGTATAGTGGTTTGTTGCTCCCGAGAATTTGCATCTAGTGGTTAAGATCAAGTTCTGACCTCACACATGTGGACTTGTCATTTGCTTATATAGCTTGCACATGCACTTTAAATTGCCAGTACTGTTTCCATCTTTGATCAATTTACTGTCTCATATGACTTGATTTTCCCACTTGTTGAGCTGCTTGAATAGATTGTTCCACATTTTATATTTTTATGCCAGGCCATTCCTCCGTATGTTGTATCCAATCTTGCTCTCTCTTTTTACCCATATCGATTTTAAGTAAATGAATTGTATGTAATTTTAGATGTACTTTTAAGGTCAAACTGACCGAAATAAAGTTATTATTGACTTGACTTGCTATTACACTGTACGCCACTACACTGTACCTCACTCCAGACTACACCACTCCACTGTACGCCACTCCCACTGTATGCCACTCCACTCTATGCTATTTCAATCTATGCTACTCCACTCTATGCTGTTTCACTCTATGACACTCCACTCTAACCAACTCTAGTGTATGCTATTCTACTGTATGCCACTCCACTATACACCACTCCACTTTATGCTATTTCACTGTACGCCACTACATTCTACCTCACTCCACTCTATGCCGCTCTATTCTATAACACAACACTGAGCCACTCTACTATATGCTATTCTACTCTATGCCCCTTCATTGTACACTATTCCACTCTATGGCACACCACTACACTTAACGCTATTCCACTGTGTGCCACTAGGATTTTCTTCTCTTACCATCATTTCGTGTGAAAAGAACATCCACCAATTTGTGATGAAAATGGTATGTTTTCATTGAAGCATTCACAGCTTCTAAAGAGTTAGCTCCATCATTGGAATAACTTGACAGATTTAACTCTGCTGCCGAAATCTCCAGTGAAAATAAGCCTGTAAGGAATGATTTGGTGTTGGGAGATAACAGAAAATACTTTTTATGGAGTACGTGGCAAAATAACAGTTCACAGGCGGAGTTTCCATCTTAATAAGGGTTTATAGAAAATCCACCATATGGTTAGTGCGGATTATCCAGCATCACATTTTTCTTCCTTCATTGATTCTGTTCAGTGAAAATTCTGCTGATGGATTGGTTTCTGATTTAGCCGTTCATTCACTAACAGCAGGAAGTGGTGCCAAGCACTGCCTTGCATTACATAGCGTCAAAAGGCGTTCCCATGCAACCACCCACGCTTTTTGATGCAAAACCCTATATAAAAAAAATATGAGATAGAGTTTTGCTGCAAAAATTAACGCCATATGAAAGCAGGCGTTAAAAGGAGAAATGTTTTAATTTCTCCTTTCTTTATCATCTTTGCATGTGTGCTGCACTGTACAGCACACATAAAAAATAGGAAACGTTATAAAAGTTGTCTAGGCATAGGTTTTTGAACGGGAAGGGCACCCTTCCAGTACAAAACCTATGCTAGACTCTTCCACACGCCCTTGCATTATGGCACAATGGTGTGTGCGTGGCGCACAGCAGCAAAGTTCTGCGCAGGCGCTAGAGAAAGGGAAGCAGAGTGCCATATGCCATATCTCTGTAGATATGGCTCTCTCCAGCTCCCTCCCTGTCACGCAACGCAGCACAGCATTTTTGGCTGCTGCATTAGGTGACACTTTTGTAAATCTACCCCTTATTCTTTTACAAATTTAGGGCCAGATGTATGTAGTGTGAGGTTTGCGATTATCAAATAGCGAATTTTTGCGATTTGCTATTTGTTAATCGCAAACACCTATGTACCAATGTGTGTTAAACACATTTTGCGATTCCCAGTGGGTCGCAAATCGACCTACCTCATGAATATTAATCAGGTAGGTCGCAATTTGCGACCCATTGGGATTCACAAAAATCAATGGGGATTGTGGCCTCCTGGGGTCAGCAGACCACCATGTCCGTGATGGTTTTTAAATAATGCAAAAAAAAAAATTGTAAATGCAGCCTCTTTTCCTTAAAGGAAAATGGGTTGCATTTAAAAAAGAAAAATGAAAAGTTTTCTTTTAATTTTTTAAGAGCAGGCAGTGGTCTAGTGGACCACTGCCTGTCCTTAAAAAGTGTTTTTGCCACCATTCCCAAAGGGGAAGGGGTCCCTTGGGGACCCCTTCCCATTTGCGAATGGGTTATCACCAACTTCAAGTTGGTGGTAAATTGCGAATGTTTTGGGACCCCATTGACGGTCACAAAACATTCATGCAGACCTCCGATTCGTTATTTGGAAGGGACGCCCTAAACACCCCCCTTCCAAATAGCGAATAGCTAACCCATTTTGCTAATCGGTAATAGGTTACCGAATCGCAAAATAGGGTTTCATACAAGGCAAAGGCCGATTTTGCGTTCGCAAACGGGCCGATTCTGCGAATCGGCTCATTTGCAAATGATAAATTGGTTGATACATGTGGCCCTTAGCACTGGTGGAGTTCTTAGTTTGTCTCATGTTACAATATAGTGTAAGTTGCAAACAAAAACAATTCACAATTTCTGATTAGGAATCTACTAAAATGGATTCAGTAGAAGTGTTTGTAATTTCCACTTCGACTTCTATCAAACGCATTGGTAATTTGCCAACTAACCTATGAATGAATTGGTTGGTTCACAAAATAATTAATTGAGTGGGTAGCATTTCGACCCACCTTATTAATATGCATGAGGTAGGTTGAATGGTGATCCACTACAAAAGTCGCAGCTTGGTGGCCGGCAGGGGTCAAAAGACCACCATGTCTTTGATTGCTTTTAAATAAAGCAATCATTTTTTTTCTTTTTATGTCAGACTATTTTCCGAACAGGAAAAGGGGATGCATTAAAAAAGCAACAAAAACACATTTTTAGGAGTAGATAGTGGTTCCAGGAACCACTGCCTGCTCACAAAAAATGCTTCATTCCACATAAATAAATAAAAAGTCCCATTTGAAGAAGTGGTAAAATAGTAACATTTTAAGATCGGTTTTCGGTTGCAAAACAATACATAACTTAAGAAATACGGAATTTGGAAGGATCTTTCTTTATCAGCTGTCGGAAGCTGGCTCTGTATATACTATACCAAAGTGAGATATAGTGTGCACAGGGTCCAGTGGATCCCCAAAGGTAGGAAGAGGTAAAGTTAGATAGCACCTCACTCTCTATTTGTGGTAATGTGGTCGAGCAGTACGGCAGTATCAGAGGACAGTGTTCAGCATTTGTTGTACCCACTCAATCAGCGAATGATTTCACACACTCAAAGACTGAACTTAAGACCAATTGGTTTTGTATAAAAATATTCTTTTAGTTATTTTATTTCCTAGAACCAAGCAAGCCTGGCACAGGTAAGTTGGTAAATACTTAGCAGTAAATATACAGTTTGAAATACAGTTGTAAATGTACTTTGAAATGGTTACAGTTTGAATTACTGGTAATGCAATACTGTGAAATGCTGTACATATACTTTGTATCGATTTTGCAGTAAAAATTACAGGTAAGTTACTTTTACGTTACTTTTGAGACTACTTTTTCTTCTCAGTGTAATATGCCTAGATATCATACTGGGACATTTCCTAGAGAAAAGGTAATGAAAGTCAGTTTTGCACAATTGTTATTTTTCAGGTTTCCATACAAATCAACTCCACACTTAAAACATTTTTCAGAGATAAACAGTCAATAGGTTCCTATGGAGAGAAATGAACTTAACGGTTACCAGGTAAGTAATCGGTCTTTGGAGTTGAGCTTCTGGGGTTAGAACAAGGGTTCCCCCAGGGTCAAGGATGCACTATTGTTACACCCTCAGCGGCACTAGGGCGGCCGGGTGCAGAGTGCTGAGGCCCAATGTTATCCAATGGGGGATAGGGGGCCTCCGGTTGGTGGCTGCTGGCAAGCAGGCCACTTGGGTGTGGGAGCAAAGCTTCTGGACTTTTGCTCAGGGCAAATGGGGAAACAAAGTAGCACCAAAGGTGCACCCTCAGAGGCACTAAGGCGGCCGGGTGCAGGGTGCTGTTTCGACGTCGGGCGCCCTGTTGGTTTCAATGGGGAACCTCCGGTTTGCAAAGGCACTGCAGGCTCAGGACGAAGGTCTTCTGGGTGCGACCACCACTTCGAGAGGCAAGTTGGGAAGTTAGGGGTTGGTTAGGCACCGTCAGGTTAGGGCACACAAGGCCGTGGGGCGTCGGGTGCAGGGGTGCCTTTTGGGGTCGGATCTTCTTACCAGCTCTTGGTCGCTGTTGGGGGGGACCTTCTGGATTTAGGCTGCAGGCGTCGGCTGGAGGCTTGAGGCAGGTCAGGATCGCCGGGGTGACCTCCTCGTGGTGTTTGCCCACTCGAGCTCGGGCCATGGACGGCGGGTGCAGAGTGGGGCGGATCCGTGGTGTCCGGCCGGAGCCAGAGGTTGCAGATAAACAAATCCGGTGTTCACGGGAGACAAAGACTTTGTTCTTGAAGGCAGGCAGGTCCTCCGGGGTTTTCGAGGTTGCTGGCTGCAAGACACACCGGGATTTCGCAGTAGCAGGTTCGAGGAGGAGACAGGCCGGTAGGGCTGGGGCCAAGTCAGTGGGCGTCTGCCTCTTGTTAGCTGCTGCACAGCTGTTCGGTCCTTCTTCTTCTTGTAGTTTCTTCTTGTCTGAGGAAGCAAGGTTCAGGGGTGCCCCTAAATACTAGATTTAGGGGTGTTACAGGTAGGTAAAAGGCAGGGACCAATGGGTCCCTTCCCTGGGGTGGGTACACCCCCTACTATGCCATCCTCCAGTGGGAGGGGGCATGAGCCTGTCCCTGGTTGGCTGAGTCCCCCCATCTTCAAGATGGCGTGGACTGAGAGTTGTGCTTCACCTCGCCTCCCCCACCTGAGGGGTGGAGTTGGAAGAGGTGGGCACACCTCTCTTCCTCACTTGTTTTTCACGCCGGTTCTCCCGTACAAAGTGGGGGTCAGAACCAGTGGGGACCAGTTGCTGAAAGTAGCAAGTGGCCTGGGGAAGCTCACAAAGGCGGCAAGCCTTTGAAGCTTCCCCTTCGTGAACCCTGCCCATCCTGGGGGAGGAGGTTTGGCACCTTGTCCCAGGATGTGCACTGTTTCAGGCCCCAGAGAGCAGCAGGCTCCCGACCCAGGGGTCCAGAAAAATGTCTGGTGGTGGCAGCTGAAAGAACCCACTCAGCCTGGACACTAGAGGTGGGTTCGTTTTCAGGGGGCATCTCTAAGATGCCCTCTGTGTGCATTTTTCATTAAATCCCACACTGGCATCAGTGTGGGTTTAATGTGCTGAGAAGTTTGATACCAAACTTCTCAGTTTTCAGTGTAGCCATTATGGTGCTGTGGAGTTCGTAATGACAAACTCCCAGCACCATATACTCTTAATGGCAGCACTGCACTTACAATGTCTAAGAATGGACTTAGACACTGTAGGGGTACAGGGCTCATGCACCTGTACCCTCACCACTGTTATAGTGCACCCAGCTAGAGGGGTGACTGATCTATGCCAGGGTAGTGGGGTGTAGGCATGGCACACAGAGATGTGTGCCATGTCGACTCTTCACTTTGTTCTGCACCAAAACACGCAGCCTGCAAAGGTAGTGTGTAAGGGAACAGGACCTCTAAGGGTGGTACAATAAGTGCTGCAGCACTTAGAGGCCTTCTCTGGTCACAGTGCCCTGGGTACCTGTGGTACCATTTACCAGGGGTGACCTGTGGCCAGAGATGCCAATTGGGTTTAGGCTTCAATGCAGTTTTAGGGAAAGAACATAGGCCCTGGGTACCTGATTAGCAGGAGCCCAGGGCACACTCAGTCAAAGCACATCAGCAAAAAGTGGGGACAACCATGCAGAAAGAGGGCACTTTCTCACATCTGCTCCTTCCATATACCGATTTGGTATTTACTTGCAAACCCATAATGCGATTTTGTAACGTGTTACTGAATCGCCATTTGGATATTGCACATTTAAAAATACCATTTTGCAGTCTCCTAGGCTCCTATTTGATTGACCTATGCATAAAATTGCTTTGTATATGAAGACCTTTGTTTATAATGAAAAAAAAATGGCTAAACAAAGTAGATTCAAATGAAAAAAAGTGCAAGACCCGATAAGCTTCAATATACATTTCTCTGATGGAAGGGGAACGTGTTGGAATGATGCATGTGTTCCTGTAATGGAAACTATTTGAGTTCCTCACTGGGAGTCAAAACGAAAGCATTCAAGGACCCATTTCTGACTTGGTGTACAGAGATCTCTAAACCTGTTGCATAAACATTGCCAAATGAAAATACTCCCAAATTCCATGCTGGTGAGACTGGCTAGTGCTGATTTACTTCACTTGAATATCCCTAGTATGCCTCATGAATAAAGTGAGGTAGCACAACAAGCTAGGGTAGGGTAGCACAACTGTCCAGGGTTGATGAGACATAAGAGAACTGATGAAAAATGAGAATGTATTTAAAAATATGTGCCAAGACACTTGACAGCCCTTAGATAAACATGAATTTCATGGCTAACAGATGTTAGCCATCTATGTGGCCACTATTCTGGCCACATTCATAGTTACATGATTTGGATTCAGCTCTCCTTATGAACAGTGTGCAATCTCCTTCTCTAGGCTTTGCTGGTATATGTTGAATTCCATAGAAGCACAAACCACCCCTATCACCTTTATGTTCTTCCCAGATATGTTTCGCGATCACGTATACAAACTCCTTGTTGGAGATTGCACGTATGTGCTGGAGTACGCAAAGTTTCAGCTTACTTGATTGTGCTCCCTACATATTTTTTGCCACAGCTACATTCCAACACATACACCACATGTGGGCTTTCGCAGTGTATGCATTCTTTGATATTTTTAGTGCATCCATCCGATAGTACAAATGCACTCCTACTGTCACTCACAAAAGGCTTTACACTTCTGGCACTTGTAAAAGCTTGGTTTTTTATACAATAATCAATTGGTTGACTCTTTTCTTAAACTGGTCCTGAAGTTCCGAATCAGGATATCAGCTAGTGCTGATGTTTTCCTATATGTGATGTTTGGATGGTCTGATAAGTGTGGTCTTAAATCGTCATATTTCTTCAAAATGCTCCAATTATTTCTAATCAATGTCTTCATTTCCTTTTCTCAATTGTTGAAGTCCATAATGTATCTAATCGTCATTTCTTCTGTTGGAGCTTCCACTTTCTTGGGGATCAATAGGTCCTGCCTGTTCCTTTTCCTGGCTCTTTCCAGCACATCTTTTAGCACTGAAATGGAATATCTACGTCTTCTAAATCTCTAGTACATCTCCTGTGCCTAACGTTCAAAATCCTTGTCCTCTGAGCAATTCCCTCTTACTCTCAAGAATTGCCCATAGGGCACACTCCATTTTAAAGCATTTGGATGTGCACTGTTTGCAAAATGCATGCTGTTACAACTAGTTGGCTTTCTATGTACTTTTGCTGAGATCTTATTGTTTTCAATATAGAGGCCAATGCACATAAAGCTGATGTTGCTTATTTCATAAGTAAATTTTAGCTTCTGAGGATTGTTGTAAAGTGGTTCTAAAAAGATTTCCACCTCATCTTCTTCACCTTCCCAGACTAAAAACAGATAATCGATGAAGCATAGCCATCAAATCACTTTATTGAGAGCCTCTGCATTGGTGTCCACCCGGACTGTCTCAGCCTCCCAGTACCCCATGGTCAGTTTCACATATGTCGGGACAAATGAAGTGTCCATGGCCGTTCCCTGCTTTTGAATATTGTATTTGCCATCAAATATGAAAATATTGTTCTTTAAACAGAATCCCATTTTTTCTAATATTTCCGAATGCTCCATCAGGCTAATTGATCTAGATCTTAGGTAACATTTGCTGGCCTGCAAACCATCCTCATATCTCATGGATGTATATAAAGATACAACATCCAGTGTTGCCATGATGTACTGTTTTTTCCACAGAATACCATTTATCCTATATGAAATGTTCATAGAGTTTCTGATGTCTAAAGGGAGGCTAGAGACATACGGGAACAAGATGTCAACGAATCTGGAAACATTTTCTAATAGTGACTCACAGGAACTTACTACGGAACGTCCAGGAGGGTTATCCAAAATGTTATGAACTTTCGGTAGAAAGTATATAGTTGGCATCGTCGGATGAATTTTCTTCAAGTATCCATATTCTTCATCATCAAGGAGACTGCGTTCACACCAATTTTTACATTTCTCATGACAAATTGCCATGATTTCTTTTGTTGGATCTCTAGCTAATTTTTCATTGTGATCCCGATTGCTCAATTGTCTTCTTGTCTCGTGTTTACAATATTACCTGTCTGAAGCTTTAGTGATTGTGTCTTGATTAACTTGTAATTCTATCAGAGCTGACCAATACTCTTTAGTCATGTTGGCTCTAAGAGGGTGATGATTTGTTTTATATTCTTTACTGCTAAATTTCTCAAGCCTTCAGACACTAGTTCTTGAAAAAAAAATTGTATTTCCGGCTGATAACGGCGGACAAAATTTGGATTTCGTCTTGCAGCCACTTGTAATTGACTTATCTGTTTCAATGCCAGATGTTGTGCAGAATTCTAAATCAGAGAGTGTACCATGATCTGTTGTTCTTGGGTTGCACTTGCCCTTCCTATAAACTTGACAGTGTTCTTAGATATGGTATATCTTCCTCAGTTAGAATGGATAGAGTTTAAGGTTTAGAAGATTTGAATTTATGATTTTTTTTTTGTTGCAATTCTTGCTGTTGCCAGCTCAATTCCTACATTTGCTCAAAACGATCGGCCTTTAAGAGCTTTCTATGTTTCTCTCCTAGTTGATTGAATGAGAGAATTATTACTAGCTCATCTTCTGTTGATATTGATGTTCTGTTCTCTTTTCTCCTCTCCCTATTTTTCCTTTTCCTGCTCCTTCTGGTTCTTTTTGATTTGGCAGGATGGGAGCACCTCTGCCCTTCCTTCTTGTTGTCATCTGGAAGAGGCGCATCTCCCCAAAGAAGTCCAGTTATGGAAAGGGTCTTTGTCCCCCAAGCTTACCTCTTAGCTTTCAATGCTCGACTGTGGTTCAGTTTTATCTCTAATCTGATCCATGGTTTGTCTACTATGGAGAGAATCAAGGAGCCTGGTGAAAGTGTATACTCTGCCCATTGCATAATTTATTCTGTCTCTATTGGATTTCTTTAAATTCTTTATTTTAACCTCCTTTTCATGATTATCCATCTTTTTTTCTAGTTCTTTTTAATTTCTTTTTTCCCTCCTCCGTTTTACTATAGTTCTCCAAAGTCTTTTCTAGTTCTTTGATTGTATTAGATCCTTTAGATAGCTGCACTTTACATGAATTATCAATTTCATGGAGCAATCTGTGGTGTCTGTTTGCCATTGTTTAAGTAAATCTGAGTCCATAGCATTGAGTGCAGCTAGTATAAATATACGCAGACCTCTTGGAATTCGTTGACACTCAATATACTTTTTTAGAGTTTTACTCTCCCACCATTTATTAATTTCTATGGCGTGTGCTTTAGGTAACCTCTTTTTGTGTTGTTCGCTATTCTTTATTTTTCCTCTGTTGGTCCAGTTCCTTATTTCAAATCACTACACTCACAATGCACTGTTTGGATTTCAAGATTTTTAGACATTTTGAAGCTGCTGTAGAGAACCCGAGTCCCAACACTTTCATTGTCATAGCATAATACCTTTGTGGTAGTTTCTCACAGTCTCACATAACACGTGACACCGCTACGAGAGTGATTAAGCTAAAAATATGCCTGGCAGTGTCTGAGTTGTTTTAGAGTTCCCGTTCGTCCCAACCACGGTATTCAGCAATGGCTTGGGAGCCGTAAGATTGAGAACCCTCACCGCCTCTCCTCCGGGATGCAACTGAAAACCCCACCTTCCCCGCATTCCCAGCACGCCCCTTACTGGGTCTCCAAGGGTTGTCTCCTCTCAGGTGCAGGTGAATGCTATTCAGCCACTCGCAAACTAGGCAGAGGATCGAAGGTTCACAAAACCCTCACATTAGATGCCAGAAACAACTTCAGTCTCATATCCAGGTGCTCACTGTGTGCGTTCCGACTCCAGCACTCCATATAGTAAAGCAGCTAACTTAACCGATTCACAGCAGCAAATTCCTCTGATTCAAGAAGAAAGCAGCACAACTCGAATTTTGCAGGCTTTTTTTATTTCATATTTTTGTTATTCTTAAACAAGCAAGTGCATCGTGCAGTAAGGTAATAGCCTACACGTTTCGTCTGGAGCCTGCTAAAGGGCCACAGAGTTGTGCATCTAGAGTGTCTATTTAAAGAGGCAACCCCCTGGTATCACCACCTAAATAAAATCAATTGTCGGTCAGGAACTGGGCTGATGACCACTTTATTTCAGAGGCATATAAAGGCCACCATTTTGACGCATTCAGGGTTACATCGTTAGGAGCAATATTTACTTACACATTATTTAACCAAGTGAAATATATATATATATATATATACACATCTTAAAACATTTAACATAGAATCTTTGTAGTTTTGTGTATGATTTTTCAGACTGGTAAAGTACCCCAAGCCTCATTCACAGTCCCGTTTATGTTTCCAATAAATATATTGCGTCAAAAGTTACAATAATTCCCTATCCAATGCAACATAGTTAGGAGTAATTTTTTCACACATATTATTCCATGTGAATTATATATACAAATCTTGAAAAGATTTTGAAAATATGGACATGACATAATTGTGCCATCAATTGCCACACTACACTAAGTAGAACTCACCCTTTCTCCATGCACTAATTATATCCTTGCATATGATTTAACTTACGGCATGTGAAATTGTAGCAGTTATAATAAGACTTATGACATCTGTAATGACATAATTTCTCATAACAGTGCATGGTAGAATGGCGGGTTATAGTTATCATAGTGTGGCAATTGATGTGAGAAGAATTTGTACGGAGATGCACAATGTATAGAGGTGGTGCGTACATTTTAAATGTAAGTTCTATCTAGTAGTTCATAAATACGAAATGTAAAGTTATAACTATAACTTTTTATGTCTCCTGTTTGTATAGTTTAAGTTGGGTTCCTATAAAAAAAACAAAGTTGTTCTAGCTATAACTTAGCTTTAACCTTAGTTTTTTTCATGTGGACCAAGCCACAAGGTGTTGCGGTCCACTAACTCATCCACTTCAACACCGCTGTTTCTTTTAACCTCATCCTTCTCCTGGTTAAATAAACAGTTGAAAACAGGAAAGGAGATAATTTTAACCTCTCACTACTGTCGTTATCCAGACAGTTTCCCTCCTGGTGGAGGACAGTAGGTCACTTGGAGAACGGAACACTCAAGTGACAGACCCGATGATAACACTATCCACCAAACCACACGAGCGGAGATAAAACATACACCGCATACTGTGAAAGTGTGGTTGAGGGTTTCCTATACAAGTTTCCTGAAACTCTGGCAGATTGACACAAGTGATTCATTCTCCCCTCTTTGATTATAACATCATTAACTTTGGAAGCTGAACAAATCTCTGCTTCTTTCTCCCCCCTAATTCACTAATTTCTTTTGGCATGTATTACTGACATAGAGGTATTCAAAATTGATAAAGCATTTTTACATTTCTGATGGCAACCTGCCTGATACACTGGGGTGATGGCTGCTGGTAATTTTGGTGGCCACTAATGCAATCTTGTAGGATACGGTCCCTACTACAACACTTTTATTAAAATAATAGTAGCTCACAATTATTGAATATTTCATTGAATATTAATCTTACATAAGTAGCTGTTATTACACAAGGTTGGAGACTCCTGCCCTAGACTATTCCCTATTGCAAAGGGCTCTGTCTACCTCTGCCACTCATGTGTCCCTGATGGGTTGTAGGCAAATTTTGTGAATGGGCTACCAAGGCCCTATATAGCCAGGTTATGAGTGTAGGTCCCGTCCCCAATGTGTGTAGGAGATTAGTAAGCTGGTTAGTAACTGGTTCAGATTCGCATTGCATTCTGAAGTCGCTCGTGGGCCAACCGACTCAGCTATATTTGGTGAATTGCTCCTCCTGGAGAGCAGCCTGCTCAATCAGGTCTACGAAGGTTAATAGTTGGCTGTTGCGAAAAACATCCCCCAGTGTGAATATTCCCACCTGGTCTCAATATCGCAGTTCCCATTTAGTCAAGTGATCGCGCTCCTCTGGGAGATGCATAAGAGGCAACGATTGGCCATAAGGAGGAGAGCACTGGGTAATACAAAAGCCTCTTGCAAGACTTTTAAGCACCATCAATAAAAGACGAGGGGGGTTGAACAGATGATGAGCTCCGGGAGACTTTGATAAAAGGAATAAATTAACTAAAATCTAGATGAATTTGGTGTAATTCTGTTGCACACTTTGGATTACGCAGTGCGTCCGAGAGTTGGGAGTTAATGGATGCTTCAACCTTTCTATAGTACTTTCTAACACGTGGCACAGGGGCAGACCACGATCGGGCTGCACGCTATAACTTTAGAAAAACGATGAACAACGGAAAAATGAGAAAACGGAGTGCACTTGTGAACCCTTCTTTGCATATTGATATATAATTTCGACATGAGGTCACCCAGACTTCCCTGGATGGATGGATCCGAGCATAGCAGCTGGGCCAATAAGATGGTGCGATGTCCAAGCCAAACTTAGCCAGAAATCAAACAAGTATACCCAGCTCAGGGAATCAAACGCCTTCTCAAGATCTGAAATTAAGTCAACCGCCAGTGGCCAGCACTTCTGCGCAGTCTTTATGATTCGGTATAGCCTCCTAATATTCAGTTAAGTACTGCGGCCGGGTACGAAGTCCATATGGATCTGGTGGGTCGATATGTATCAGGCAGGGGAGAACTCGTATGCAATCAGCTAGAATTTTACTGAGGATTTTATAGCTGGTATTCTAAACTGCTATGGGGGATAAGAACTTGGATTTGTGGGGTCCTTCTCTGGTTTTAGCAATGAGGCTATTGTGGCCTCGCAGAGGGTGGTAGGCCATCGGTTCCAGGAGTCTTGTTCCTGGCTAATTATGTGATTGCCTTCTTAATTTCATGTGCTGTAATAGGTGTATCTATCCCCTCCTGCTCCAAAGGGGACAATCAGGGGAGAGGATTTGCCCCCACAAAGGTCTGGGTGGCTTCTAGGAAGCGTCATGGCAGTGGCACTATAGTGCCCTATAGAATACCATGAAGGATCTGTGAATATGCTGGGAGCAAAGGAATGTCCCATCGTGGCCAAGCAGTGTTGTCGTTTGTGGCTGCCGTCCCCCTCTACTGATGAACCACTCCAATAAGCACCCAGTTTTGTCACCCTCCGAGAAAGTGACAACCACATGGGCTTTACGGACTAACCACCATAGTGACTCCAGGAGCACCATCTCGTCTTCCAGAACCTGAAGGCAGTGAGATTTGGGAGAAGGGTTGTCAACCCTCATCCATTTGATATCGAGGGATTGTTGTTCAATATCATTCAAATCCTGATGTATTGCACACCTTTCACCCAAAGTCAAACAGTTGCACATCCCTTGGATGATCACTTTAAAGGCCTTCCATTCCGTAGCCAGGGTTGAGGTGGATCCCTCATTGTGCTCAAAATAGTTGGTCATTTGATCCGCTAATGTGCCCCAGAATGCTGGGTCCTTCGGCATTGAAGGTTGTAGTAGCCAAGTGGGAATAGGGGAGGGCGGTCTGCCTCAGGTTAGGCAAAGCACTAAAGTAGTGTGGTCCGAAACATCAGAGGAGACGACAAATGGGCAGAGGGCACAAACTGTGTTGTCCAGGCGAACTTAAAGGTTGTGTACTGGGGAGAAGGAGTAGAGTTTGACCCTGGATTGTGAAGGTGCCACGCTTCCTGGAGGGACCAATAAGTGAGTCAGGAGGCCAGGTTCTGAGCGCCCTACGACACAAGGGGCTTCAGGGAGAGGAGGGTGTGAACGGTCAAGGAGTTTGTCTAAGGTGTTGTTGAAATCACCCTGGTGACCAAGGGGAGGTGCGCCCATTTTGCTAGTGAAGCAGAGAGGTACTGCAGGAAAGGAGCCTGATCAGAGATAGGGCGTAAATGCTGCCTATGATAAGTGGGGAGACATCCAGTTTGGTTTCCAGCAGGACAAATCTACCCCCAGAGACACGTTTCTGTGATAGAACTTGTAGTTGAATGCCTGCCTTTATCCAGATCAGAGCCCCTCTAGCAAAGGTAGAATAAATACTGGTGTAAGCCTGCCCCCTCCAACGTCTCTGGAGCCTATCGTCCTCGGTCCATGTCAAATGGGATTCCTGAAACAGTGCTGTTTGGATCCTTTTTCTGCGAAGGAGGAAGTTGATTTTGTAACTTTTTGTTGGGGCATGCATGCTTCTAATGCTCCAGGAGACTATTTGATATTGTTGGGGTGGCATCAATGTTAAATGGGGTCAGTCCCACATGTTCCGATGCAGGAGGGAGAGTTCTGCTGCCCACCATGTTCTGCTGTTTTGTGGGTGTGTGGGGCATGGGAAAGGGAGGAGTTGGCAACTCCTGAAGTATCTGAACCATGAAACGGAAAGCCAGAATGGGGCTTCCCAAAGGTAATACCCAAGAAAGGGGGAAATGGCTCGCAGATGGGAGGGTAGCTAATGCTGTTGATGGTGAAGGAAAAGTGTAAAGGTGTGAGTGTGACCTGGCGATCTAAAGTCATGTCCCTATGGGTGAGAGCCCGAGACCCCTCTACCCCAGGACCCAGGGGTGGTAAAGGATGAGCAGCAGGGGAGTACCGTAGCAGCCTGTCAGTCAGAGAAGATCATCTGCTGTTTGGGGGTAACCCTGGGAGGTAACCTCGTGTCCTGTGCCAGTCTGGAGGAAGTGTCTCCATTTTCCAAGGGCTCAGAAGAGGAACTCCGTGATCCCCAGAGCATTCCTGGAATGTAGCTGCTGTCGCCTGGGTCAACTGCCTGCTGCTGTGGGCCTACTTGACCCCCATGTCACGCAATTTATTCTTGACTCCCAAAATGGAGGCCCTCGGTCTGTGGAACGTCAGTGTATAGAATGCAGAATGTAGTGATTGTCCACCAGTATGGAGTCAGGACCCAGTGCCCTATCCAGTATTGCATCCTAATCCTTATAATGGGGTATTTGGGCCACTATGAGGCATGGAAAGGCTCCGGCTGGGACGGCAAGCCAGCACTCATTGGACCACTCAATGGAAAAGTAGGGTCTAAGGCTCTGGTGGGGCGGACCAGGTCTTTCAACGAGGTAGTCAATAATATTCCAGCTATGCAAATATTGTTGCAGCAATGGTGGTCCTCTGCTCTGTGTTTCAGAGTAAGGACCATGTCCTGTAAGTCCTGTACCGGAGTATGAAGGTCAAAGGTTTGTGGCTGTAGCTCAGCCAGTGTTCTCTCTGAGTGGGTGGCGTGCTCGGCATGGCATCTGTGATTGTTCCACAGGAGTTTCAGATCAGTTGCCACAGCATCCACCTTCAATTCCAGGGAGATGCCCGAAGTCTCTTTGAACTGCAGTATATTGCCCAGTTTGTCTGATTCGGTGGCTGCCAGGCTATGGGCCAAGGGAGTCGTCCAGGCAGTGACTGGGCCCGATCTTTGCTGTTTTGGTGCATCACATAATACAGGCAAGTGGTGGGGATGGCAAAGGAGGGGAGATCAGGGGTGAGTGGACCCGCTTACAGCCACCAGCATAGGAACCCCACTGTGGACCAGTGGTGCAGCCGACTGACTGAAGCGTTTTGGATCTCCTCCAGAGGCCACAGATAGCCACAGATAGCGCGAAACATGTCGACCACTAGAGACACCCACTAAGGACTCATATCTAGCTACTGAGGGACATAATATCCCACTAGCAGCACCACACACCTTTTACTAATGACAGAGGGACCACTTTAATAAATAATAGCCACTCTCCCTCCAGTCATTTTTTTAACACACTAGTTGAGACCTCACTTCCACTCACACGCATGCACCTAATGGCTTGTTTCATCAAAAGATCTCCGAAAAAGAGACCCTTCGGGGGACCCGTAGGGCATTGCAGCGCCGGCCCGACGAGGAGCAAAAAGCCTAATGATGAAGCATGACATCCTTCGGGGTGTGTGAGGGCATCATGATGAGGACACACTGTCCCCACACAGAGTAGCACTGGACACCTTTTCCTTTTTCTTTCTCCACTTTGAACTCTCCTCTTAAGGAACAGTGACCCCCCCTTTATATACCAGTTACCAATCGGGAGCAAGGGTCACTGGACCTAACAATCAGCTCCCACCGTCCCCCCCCTCTCTTTTTGATAAATAGGGCGCATTATACTACATGTGTGGACATATCTGCATGAGCACGTTTAAGTTGAATGAGATTAACCTTTCCAAAGAGAGTCTTCATCATCTAAGTGGAAAAACCTGGAAAGGTCATCTGCGCTGGCATGGTAAGTCCCAGGTCTGTGTTCCACTGTAAAGTCCATACCCTATAGGGAGATGAACCACCTCAAGAGTTTGGGGTTTTCACCTTTCATCTGCATCAGCCATCGGAGAGGCCTGTGGTCGGTTTGGACAAGGTAGTGAGTACCAAACAGGTATGGTCTCAGCTTCTCCAGGGACTAAACGACAGAAAAGGCTTATCTATCAATGGCACTCCAATGCTGCTCCCTAGGGAGTAACCTCCTGCTAATGAAAGCAACAGGCTGGTCATGGCCATCATTGTTAGCCTGGGAAAGGACCACTTCAATCCCATTTTCAGAGGCATCCGTCTGCACTATGAACTGCTTTGCATAACCTGGAGCTTTAAGAATGGGTGCTTTCAGGGTGTCAAAAGCATTTTGACAGATCACTGCCCAGTTTACTTTCTTTGGCATCTTCTTAGAAGTAAGTTCTGTGAGGGGTGCCACAATGGTACCATACCCACTTCACAAACATCCTGTAATACCCAGTCAAGCCAAGAACTGCCCTGGCTTGGGTCTGGGTGGTTGGAGCTTCCCAGTTCAGAATTGTCTGGATCTTGGGTTGTAAAGGTTGAACTTGACCTCCACCTACAAGGTGGCCTGTCACTTGCTTGCCTTGATAGTGAGGCCTGCAGCTTGCAGAGCCTTCAGGGCTTTTCCAAGGTGGATTAGGTGCCAAGTGGAACTATAGAAAGCAGTATCATTTAGATATGCTGCGCTAAAGATTTACACCTCAGAGAGGATTTTATTCAATGCAGCAGGGGCATTCTTTAATACAAAGGAAACAGTGAACTGATAATGCCCATCTGGGGTGGACAAAGCTGATTTTTCTTTTGCTCCAGGGGGCAGTCCAATCTGCCTGTACCCAAACGTCAAATCGAAGATGCTAACAACTTTGGTTGCTCCCAACCTGTCAATTAGCTCAACAGCTCTAGGAATTGGGTGTGCATCTGTCTTGGTTACTGCACTGAGGCTATAGTGGTTACTGTTATGTTACTGCCCCTATAGTCCATACAAAACCGCAGCTCTGATTTTTCACCCTTGGAATGAGATTTGGGAACTAACAACTGGGCTGTCCAGGGGCTCTCAGAGTTCAATGACTCCCAAATCCAGCATTTTGCTGACTTCCGCTTTGATGCTCCCCTTAACTTGGTCAGACTGTTGATATTTCTTGTTTTTGACAAGGGTATTGTCTCCAGTGTCAGCATCATAGACACACCAGTTAACCTGGCCAGGTGTTAGGGAGAAGAGCTCAGCATACTGCTCTGGGACTTGCCTGCAGTCAGCTGGCTGTTGGGCAGAGAGGGTGTCTGAAAAGTCCAATCCATCTACAGACCCATTTTTTGGGCTGTAGGAGAGGAGGTCAGGGTTCACTCTCTGGTTCCTGATCCTCATCAGTGACCATGACCATAGTCACATCAGCCCTGTCATAGAAAGGTTTCAGGAGGTTAACATAGATGACCCTGTGAGGGCTCCTGCTAGTGCCTAGGTCTATCAGATAGGTGACCATACCTTTCTTCTCAAGGATCGGGTAGGGACCACTCCACTTGTCCTGGAGGGCCCTAAGTGCCACAGGCTCTAAAACCCATACCTTCTGCCCTGGTTGGAAATCCACCAGTGCAGACTTATGGTCATACCAATGCTTCTAGAGCTCTTGGCTGGCCTCAAGCTTTTTGGATGCATTTGTCATGTACTCTGCCATCCTGGAACGTAGGCCAAGTACATAGTGCACAATGTCTTGTTCAGACTCTTTCAGAGGTCTCTCCCAGCCTTCCTTAACTAGACACAGTGGTTCCCTCACAGAGTGTCCACACTGAAGTTCAAAGTGGGAAAACCCTAATCCCTTCTGAGGTACCTCTCTGTAGCCGGCAAGGCAAAATGACATCCCATCTCCTCCTGAGTTTTTCAGTGAGTCCCATGATCATACCATTCATGGTTTTATTCAATCTCTCAACTAAGCCATTTGTCTATGGATGACCGGGGGTAGTGAACGTATATGTCACACCACATTCATTCCTATATGGCCTTCAGGTAGCCACACATGAAGCTACTACCTCTGCCTGACACCACCTTCTAAGGGCACCCACTCTAGTAAAAATACTTACAAGGGCCCTGGTGACTGCAGGAGCAGTAACAGTCCTAAGGGGTATAGACTCCAGGTACCTGGTAGCATGATCCACTACTGCCAGTATGAATCTGTTTTCCGATACTACAGGAGGGTCCAGGTGGCCAACAACATCAAGCCCTACCCTTTCGAAAGAACACCACCCACTGGAAGTGGAATTAAGGGGGCCATTTGGGTGGCCACCTGCTTTTCCACTGACATGGCAGACAGCACAGGAGTTGCAAAACTCCTTCAACTTCTGGGACATGTTTGATCACTGGAAGTGGCTGACTAGCCTAATTCAAGTCTTGCTCTGGCCCAGATGCCCAGCTAAGGGGATGTCATTGGCCAATGAGAGTAAAAACTCTGTACTGCTGAGGCACTACCACTCTCCTAGTGGCACCAGGTTTAGGGTCTCAGGCCTCTCTGTACAGGAGTCCATCATCGCAATAGGTCCTGTGGGAGCCACGGATATCTGCCTTTACTGGTGCAGCAGCTGGCTGTCAAAGGTTTTCAAGAGTAGAACGGGTCCTCTGTCCTTGGCACAGCTCTTCCCTACAGGGTCCCCCTGAACCTAGGAGCTCTGCCAGGAGAGGCCCTAGTTCCTGGGGTTCAGTTTTCTCTGGGGCTGACAGGTCTTCTCCCTGAGGAGAGGGGACCTGAGCTGATCAGAAGCTGGCTTCCCAGGTTCCTACCTTTCCTCATGGAGGGTTGGGACACTGTTTCAGACTCCAACACCCTGAGCTTTGCTCTGTGCTCGGGTTTTAAAGAACACCCATTCAGGGATTCCCAGCATGGCTGTGTGGGATTTTAGCTCTACCTCAGCCCATGCTGAGGACTCGAGATCTTTCCCTAGCAGACATTCTACCAGAATTGCAGAGGACACAACCACCTTTTTCCTGGCCAGTAACCCCTCCAAACTCCAAAAGACCCTACAGTCATGGAATGAACCTTGGGCACATTATCAGCATTGGTGACAGGATGAGTCTGTCCAGCTAAATACTGTCCTCAAGATACCAGTTTTTCAGTCACCATGGTGACACTTGCATCGCTCAGTGCTTCTACTCTAACCTCATTAATCAAAGGCTGCTGTTTGTATTTTTGCATGTTAATGGGCCAAACAGCAAGGGCAGCTACATCCACCCCACCCTCAGACATGTGTAGCATATGTGTGCTCTCTGACCTGGTCAGGGGACACAAATGATCCCATCTGGAGAGTACCGGCAAGTGCACTAGGGAGACTCTTTGAGACAGATAGGGTCTCCAGTTCGGTGCCCATTGGCTTTGCAATTAAAGCACCAAGCCTTCTTGGGATCCCAGTTCAGACCCTGGTACACACCCTTGGTCTGTGTACTGTCTCGTGGTCCCCCCCCCCCCCAACCCACCCTTCCGAACCGGTTTTTGGTGGCCTTTAGAAGACTTATTTATCTTTAGACTATTCAACATCTCTCCCTTGGGGGTAGGGCTTAGCAACCCCTTTCTTTTGGACACCCCCATCATGAGTTGTCTTGGTTATCCTAGTCTTGATGCAGTTGTCAGCCTTCTTTCCCAATTCTTGGGGAGAGGCTGGACCTAGGTCCACCAAGTACTGATGCAACTTTTCAGAAACACCGGTACTCAACAGATGCTCTTTCATAATAAGATTATAAAGCCCATAATAGTCTTGCACCTTGTTACCTTTCAACAAGTGTAGGAAGCTGGCTCTGTATATACTATACCAAAGTGAGGTATAGTGTGCACAGAGTCCAGTGGATCCCCAAAGGTAGGCAGAGGTAAAGTTAGATAGCACCTCACTCTCTATTTGTGGTAGTGTGGTCGAGCAGTAAGGCAGTATCAGAGGACAGTGTTAAGCATTTGTTGTACACACTCAGTCAGCAAATGAATTCACACACTCAAAGATTGAACTTCAGACCAATTGTTTTTGTATAAAAAATATTCTTTTAGTTATTTTATTTTCTAGAACCAAGCAAGCCTGGCACAGGTAAGCAATAAGTACTTTACAGTAGTAAGGCAATTGAAATACAATTTGAATGATAATTGTATATGCACTTTGATTTGATTTATAGTATGGATGCAGAGAAATGCAATACTTAGTAAATGCAGTACATAGACTTGAATAGGCTTTTAGTAAAATTGCAGGTAAGTAACTTTTGAGATCACTAGGGTTACACAGAGTAGTATAACTAGATACTACTCTGGGACATTTCCTGAAAACAAGCAAGTAAAATCGTTTTTGTTAGATTATGCAATTTTAAAAAATTTCTTTAGTTTCTCAAACTCCACCCTTAGAAACTTTTCACAGAAAAACAGTCAATGTTATCCTATGGAGGAAAATAGTGTTATCGGTTTTGAGATAAGTATTTGGTAGTGGGAGTTGAGGTTCTGGGGGTAGACTCAAGGGTCCCCCAGGGTTAAGGATGCACTCTTGTTACACCCTCAGCGGCACTAGGGCGGCCGGGTGCAGAGTGCTGAGGCCCAATGTTATCCAATGGGGGAAAGGGGGCCTCCGGTTGGTGGCTACTGGCAAGCAGGCCACTGGGTGTGGGAGCAAAGCTCCTGGACTTTAGCTCAGGGCAAATGGGGAAACAAAGTAGCACCAAAGGTGCACCCTCAGCAGCACTAGGGCGGCCGGGTGCAGAGTGCTGTTTCGACGTCGGACACCCTGTTGTTTTCAATGGAGAACCTCCGGTTTGGAAAGACACTGAAGACTTGGGGACGAAGGTCTTCTGGGCGCGACCACCACTTCGAGAGGTAAGTTGGGAAGTTAGGGTTTGGTTAGGCACCGTCGGTTTGGGCACACAAGGCCGTGGGACGTCGGGTGCAGGGGTGCCTTTTGGGGTCGGATCTTCTTACCAGCTCCTGGTCGCGGTTAGGGGGGCCTTCTGGATGTAGGCTGCAGGCGTCGGCTGGAGGCTTGAGGCAGGTCAGGGGTCGCCGGATCTCGGGTCAGGATCGCCGGGGTGACGACCTTGTGGTGTTTGCCCACTGGAGCTCGGGCCGTGGACGGCGGGTGCAGAGTGGGGCGGATTCGCCAGAGGTTGCACGTAAACAAATCCGGTGTTCACAGGAGACAAAGTCTTGGTGCTTGAAGGCAGGCAGGTCCTCCGGGGTTTTCGAGGTTGCTGGCTGCAGGACACACCGGGATTTCGCAGGAGCAGGTTCGAGGTGGAGACAGGCCGGTAGGGCTGGGGCCAAGTCAGTGGGCGTCTTCCTCTTGTTAGCTTTGGCACGGCTGTTCGGTCCTTCTTCTTTTCTTGTTGCAGGTTCTTGTCTGAGGAAGCAAGGTTCAGGGGTGCCCCTAAATACTAGATTTAGGGGCGTTACAGGTAGGTAAAAGGCAGGGACCAATGGGTCCCTTCCTGGGGTGGGTACACCCCCTATTATGCCACCCTCCAGTGGGAGGGGGCATGAGCCTGTCCCTGGTTGGCTGAGTCCCCCATCTTCAAGATGGCGTGGACTGAGAGTTGTGCTTCACCTCGCCTCCCCCACCTGAGGGGTAGAGTTGGCAGAGGTGGGCACACCTCTCTTCCTCACTTGTTTTTCCCACTGGTTCTCCCGCCCAAAGTGGGGGTCAGAACCAGTGGGGACCAGTTTCTGAGAGCAGCAAGTGGCCTGGGATAGCTCACGAAGGCGGCAAGCCTTTGAAGCTTCCCCTTCGTGAACCCTGCCCATCCTGGGGGAGGAGGCTTGGCACCTCGTCTCAGGATGTGCATTGTTTCAGGCTCTCGACTCAGGAGTCCAGAAACATGTCTGGTGGTGGCAGCTGATAGTAGCCACTCAGCCTGGACACTAGAGGTGGGTTAGTTTTCAGGGGGCATCTCTAAGATGCCCTCTGTGTGCATTTGTCATTAAATCCCACAGATACCAAACTTCTCAGTTTTCAGTGTAGCCATCATGGTGCTGTGGAGTTCATAATGACAAACTCCCAGCACCATATACTCTTAATGGCAGCACTGCACTTACAATGTCTAAGAATGGACTTAGATACTGTAGGGGTACAGGGTTCATGCATCTGTGCCCTCACCACTGGTATAGTGCACCCAGCTAGAGGGGTGACTGATCTATGCAAGGGCAGTGGGTTGGAGGAATGGCACACAGAGATGTGTGCCATGTCGACTCTTCACTTTGCTCTGCACCAAAACACGCAGCCTGCAAAGGCAGTGTGTGTGTGTGTAAGGGTACAGGACCTCTAAGGGTGGCACAATAAGTGCTGCAGCCCTTAGAGGCCTTCTCTGGTCACAGTGCCCTGGGTACCTGTGGTACCATTTACTAGGGGCTGACCTGTGGCCAGAGATGCCAATTGGGTTTAGGCTTCAATGCAGTTTTAGGGAAAGAACATAGGCCCTGGGTACCTGATTTGCAGGAGCCCAGGGCACACTCAGTCAAAGCACATCAGCAATTCAGCAAAAAGAAATGGGGGCAACCATGCAGAAAGAGGGCATTTTCTCACAACAAGCCACCTAGTGTTTTAACTGAGGAGTCAACAAAATCTACCTAGGTCTGACTCGAGGTTTGACGAGTTTCCCTGAAACCGATCCTGTTCCTCAGTGGTGAGTCCAAAGCTCTCAATCAAGGTATCTTTCATGAGGTCAGAGGACTCAACATCTGCTTCATTCAGTGTCAGGAGCCTTTCCCTACACTTTCCTGAAAACAGCTCCCAGACAAGAGAGCCCCTAGTACTTTTACCTGAGTTTACTCATTTTACAGGCCCTGTCAAAGGCTGTAAATCTTGGTGATCTCATCACCCTTTGTATATTTGGGGACAATCCCTTTGGGCATTTTAGGGTCAAAATCTTCATCTTTCTCCCTAGTTAGAATTCTTCAGCCACCAGAGATGGGTCATAGGTCCATGTCAGCTCTTTTTTCAATGGTTAAGATTTTGGTTTCTAGAGCCCGTCTCCTGGCTAGTTTTCGAAGTACAGGATCCACATCCTCAACTTCATCTGTACTAGTACTACTTCAAGCAGAGGGGCTGCTAGAGGGCGTGTCTATAGTCTCATGCTCACCGGCACCTGCATCCTCTAGACCACTGGTATTTCCTTCCATTGCCATTGCTCTATCATGCTCAGCAAGTAGAGTCTGGAGATGGGCCTAAGTAGATTAAAGAATGGACCAAGATGATCACGGCACTAAACAGTACCCCGACTATAGTTGATTCAACTAAATCCCTTGGTATCACACTAAATAAAGAATTAAACATGCGAGCCCACATCAACACAATGGCAAAAAACGCTTGTTTTCATCTGAATTACCTCAGAAAACTGAAGCCATTCATCGATCCCGGAGATCTGAAAATGGCAGTCCATGCGCTGGTCATATCAAGAATTGAATATGGATGCGCAACTCTATCAGGACTTCCTAAGACCTCAACCGCCCCCCTAACGGCTTGTCTCAATGCAGCAACTAGACTTATAACGGGAACAAAAAAATACGACCACATCACTCCACATCTGAAAGCGCTCAACTGGCTACCATACGAGGCAAGAATAGAGCTAAAAATTGCATGTATTACACACAAGTCAATACACCACAAAACTCCACATTACCTGGCCCATAAAATTATGCTGTCCGGAGGCACTAGACCCTCAAGGGGATCCGAGGATTTTCTACTGAAACCAGCACTCTTCCGTAAGAAAAGAACTTACGATAGAGCATTCACGGGAGCTGCACCAAGGATTTGGAATTCTCTCCCACCGAATATCAGAAGAATCACCTCTGCTCCACGATTCAAAAAGGAGACTAAGACCTTTCTGATGGGTAAATTTCTCCCATAACAAATAGGGGCTACTAAGTCTTTATGGAAATGTGCTGTCAACCCGGCGATCCTAAACTCAGCTGTTCAAGTAAGCTATTGTGAGCAGGACTACTGCAATGCTAGTCACAGACAAAGAAACTGATCACCTCTCGAATCAAGCTACGGTCATTGATTGAGCTCGAATGGCTAGCCTCAGCTAGGGTGGATACAGTTAGTCCCTTCGTCCACCAACATGGATGCCATCTATGGACAGGTACCTCGACCAATACACAGATATATGTGATTAACCTAGCAATACTATAACCAGCTTGGATATAGAAGAACTCAGGAGTGATCCTATTTTAAATTTAATTACGACTCGACAGTCTTGAATGTAATCTAATAATTTCTATAATTCTTCATTATATTTGTTTTGTGTATGGATAATTATATGCCAATGTTAGTGGAACACAGACATGTGCTTGACGTGAAAGAATTGGATATCTGCTGATATGGAAGGTGGTTGAAATGTAAAGCGCTCTGACACCCAAACTCTGGGTCTTGTTCGCGCTATAAAAAACAATGGATGAATAAATAAATAAAGAGGCACAGTCCCCATAGCAAGGTTCCATGCTGTGCAGAGACCCTTTAGTTGCACCAACCTAAGTTTCTTCTAAGGACCCAGGTTGAGTGCCGGGTACTAACCTCTGCCTCAGACATGGTATTAGATTAGCTGGGACCTTTTTAGAAAGTTAGAAAAAATCTTGTAACTTTACTTTTGGAAGGCCTACCTGTCTAGGATAGTGTGGGAAACTGTGACTGGACTTTTGTTGTAGTTGTTCGCTCACCTTCTCACAGGGAATATTGAAAGGTATATCCTGAAGTCCTTTATTCAAGTTTGTGAAAAGTCATGTGCTTTAATTCCTTAGGAGGACTCTTATGGACCAGGCAAAAGTGGTGTACAGCCAGTGCTAAGACACTTTCATTGCACTATGAGAGAACAAATATCATGCTATTAACTTAACGGGGGTAAGTGGACAGAGGAGCGAGGACCATCAGTACCTCGTCTCTGTTAACAGAGAAGACATGTCTATTGTTACGGTTCTTCTAGAGCGGTCAAAGTCACTACTGTATGCAGAAACTGTATATCATATCGATATGCAAGGATAAGAGAGGAAAATTCTTTCAATGGGAGAAACCCCAAGAAAGTTTTAGTTGAAATGTTCCTTTTTGATGATACAGGAGCTTGCACTGCTAAGGATGAAATGTCAGTGCAGGTCTGCACTTAATTAGCTAGCATCTTAAGAAATGTAAACATTTAAAGGATCAATTACACATGAGGAAATTACAACTGCAAATGCACCCCAGGTGCAAATAAAATATGCACCAAGTGTAAGGTGCGTTTAAAAAAAAAAAAAAATGTCACTGTGGTAAATAAGGAATATGTTGTGCCATGATGGTTTCTCCTGTTTTAAATGCAATACTCTTTTTTTGTAATTTAGAATGCGCAAACACTAAATGCAAGTTAGCAGTATGTGCCTGTTCTAAAACTAAAGGTAGTTGTAGGAAACTGGCCATTTGTTGCAGTTGTTCTCCCACTTTTTGCCCTCTTTTTAGCTACTAAATGCCGATTTTCGACTCTGAAAGTGCTATGAGGCCTGCTAACCAGACCTCGGTGCCAGTGCTCCTACCCTAAAACAAGGTGAAGTCTAATTGTTCTACAACAGGCTAAGGACTTGAACACCCCTGTAAGTCCTAGTAAATGGTACTCCAGATACCTAGGGCATGGGTGTTGAAGAGAGTTCCTAAGAGCTTCAGCATATCTTATGCCACTCTAAGGGACCCATATACAAAGTCTACACAGACTGCCATTGCAGGATATGTGGCATGGTGCAAACTCGTGTGTCATGCCAAAGTCAATGCATCTAATATATGCAAGTCATACCTACAGCAGGCCTTAGAGCCCTAAGGCTGGGTGCATTATATTTAATGTGAGGATATATCTGCCTAAGCAGATATTTCCCTGTGATGTCTAGTTCTATAACTAGATATTGCAAGTTACCAGAGAATTGTGGTTAACAGTTGCACTCCTTTTTTTTTTTAGTCTTTAAGTGATGATAATTTTATCCTTATAATCTCCTCTTGGGTGCTGATGAGCATCACCTCCTGGTCCTTGAGGTGTATGATACTACTAGATAGAAGCGCCCTCCATCAGGGATAGAGCGAACTAACTTAGCACTCCGGGCGACAAAGTGTCGCTTTGCACCTTCGTCAAGGTGTTGTGCCCTCTCTGATCCTAACCAAATGGCTGTTGGAAAGGGAACGGTTAGGATCAGAGAGGGCACAACACCTTGACGAAGGTCTTCCTTCAGGATGGCGCCGCCCAAGCTCTCAAAGAAAAGAAATATCGGAATTACCCCCTGATGAAGGGCAAGGCCCGAAATGCATTGGGGCACCTGCATTATGTGATTACCCACATTATAATATGATGCATATGAGAAGAATCATATGAACCATGTACATGAAAGAAAAGACAAAATAAATTATCAATGAAGACACCAATTTTGGAATAACATTTATTGTATTGAATTTTCTTTAAGAAATTTGCAAAGCGACACTTTGTCGCCCGGAGTGCTAAGTGAGTTCGCTCTATCCCTGATGGAGGGCGCTTCTATCTAGAAGTGACCAGAGAAGCCATCTTAAGGTATGTACTGGGCACTGGTCAAAACGAGTTACCCAGTTACATAATGGCTTCACTGAAACCTATAGTGTTTGTTATCAAACACCTCATGTTAATAAACCCACACGGATTCCCGTGATGGGTTTATTAATACAGACAGCAAGAGGGTACCTTAGAGGTACCCCCTGAACCAAACTAGTGCTCTAGAGTGCAGGGTGACTGGTCCAGTTTAGACACCACACACGAGTTCCTGACCCCCTAGGAGGTGAGACCCCCGTTCCCAGAGGACAGAAACAATGCCAACTCTGGCAGGGGGTGTTTACAACCTCCAAGCAGGATTACTGGTGATCTGCATATCAAGGCAGGAGGCTTCAAAGGCCTTTGCTGCCTTTGATATGAGACCCAAGGATTCCCCAGACAGGGGAGATGGCACCCCCTGCCCTGGGCCCATCAGGCAGGAAAATAGCTATATAGGAGGCGTTTTGCACTGAGAGGCTGGATACACCTCTAGGTTGAACAGCCTGAAGTGAACACAAAGTCAGAAATTCCACCATCTTGTGTGTGGTTTAATTAGGAATTCTGGGGCAGGGTGATGCCCTCTCCCCAAAGGAAGTGGTGATCTAGGGGGTGTAGTCAATTGCCTACTACCCCTTACTCCCCTTAATGCCCCTAAATTGAGTATGTAGGAGACACCCTGATACCAGGACTTCTGATTTTGATGGACACAACAGAAGGAGTGGACAAAGAAGACTGCTAACCTGAGAACAGAGGAGCAGGACTGACTTGGCGCCAACCCTGCCAGCCTGTCTGCTGCACCCGACCCTACTGGAGTAACTGACTTGTCCTGCCGATGTACAGACTAAGAAACTCAGGGGGCTGCCAGCGCTTCGCCAACTGCCAAAGAAACCTTGTGGAGTAGAGGAGCTACTCCCCTGCAGTCGCAGGCACCAAAAAAGCAAGGTCCGGTTTACTGTCCTGCTGCCTACTGTGACTACAGACGCTGCAGCCGCCCAGGAAAAAGTAGCTGTGCTCCCACAGGTCAGATCCATCCATCCCCCCCAAGTATGGGGACGCCAGGACTAACTGCAGCCACACAGTACCAATACCTGGGGTTCCTGACCGCTTGCAGCAACCAAGGCTTGTTGTGTTCAGTTCGGACACAAACGCTGAGGAAAACTAACCTGCACATCAAGGGACTTCAGGGACAGTAAGACACCCATTGGTAGTAGCCCAGCTGTCCTCATTTGCCCCATTTCTGCAGAAACCAAAGACAAAGAGTGACTAAGTGGCAACTGCCACCCGACACCTCAAAGCACCTCTGCTCCCGCGCCCCACAGCCTGACTCTGGAGGAGGTGACGGTACCCACGGGGTCCTGAGACCTATAAGAGCCGGGTCCACCCTGGAATCTAGCCAGACTGGACTTCCAGTCAATGCCTACAGGCTTTCTGCAGGCCCCCTCCAACCACGAGTGACTCCAGCACCAAACCAGACACCAAAAGACAGCACTGCACCCAACCCCCACAGCCAGAGGACTAGTGGACCAATGCTGTCCCTACGTGCCTGAGTATTTCAATGGTCAAGCCCCCTTTCTGGGTTCCCCCGTACTGGTTCCCCAGTCCCAGTTTGCAGCCTCTTTCTGACCGGCCCATTCTCCATTGAAGTAAATGGGACACCCGACGCCGTTACACACCTCTGCACCCAGACGCCCCAGAGCCTCCAGAGATGACCGGTTGGTGTGCCTTGGACCTTACCCCAAACTCACTAAGTCCAGAAGGACAGTCTCGCAAGACGCTGTTATGTGTCCGATTGCAGTACATGATTCCCCCATAAGATAACATTACCGCTCCCAAAACTTCCACAGTCAACTTTTGAAAACTGTAAAAATTCATAACTCAAAAAGTACTTACCCGAGTCCGATGATCTTGGTATATAAATTCGTATAAAAGTATGTGTTATTAAAGGAGAAGATGGGTATAGTTGAACCATCCTCCCTTTTCCTCCATAGTCCTAGCCAAGTGTTTTCCTAAATGGCATATCTAGACCTATTATGCACACCTTGAGAGACTGGCTCACCATATACTATACCACAAAGGGATATAATGTGTAGGGAGTTCGGTGGGTCTCCAGAGGCTAAAAAGATTACACTAATGTTCCTTTTTGTGGTAGTGGGGGCAAGCAGTCCGGCTTATCAGAGGGTTGTGTTAGTGCATTTGTTGTACTTACAGTGGCAATAAATGAGACACACACTGAATGAATAAATCCGAGACCAATTTATAAAAATAGTACTTTGGTATATTTATATACTAAGATCACAAAACTGTCATAGAAGCAAGTACGTTTTTAAATAAAAATACTTTTCAGTTTCAAAAGTGGACAGTGCAATTTTCAGTCTTTGCAATGTTAACCTATAGGAAGAAAACAATAATGCGGTGCAGTTCCAGTCTTCGGGGCTGAAGGTCAGCAGAGAGCAAGGTTCAGGTGGGCACAAACACTGCAACACCAGAGGCACAGGGGCGGCCGGGTGCAGAGGTCAAATCTGGAGCTCGGGCCCAATGTTAACCAATGGAAACAGGTAAGTAAAGCAGCTGCTGGGTTTAAGCTTTGGAGGTTTCGGTAAGCATGGAGGCCACAAGGCAGCATCAAACATACACCACCAGCGGCACAGGGGCAGATGGGTGCAGGGTGCAAACATGGTGTTGGGCACCCAATGCAAGTGAATGGAGGAACTCTGTTTTTAAAACAAGCTGTAAGGCGTTGAACCGGAGGCTGCCTGAAGAACACCAGTGACAGCAGAGATAAGTTGGGATGCTGTGGGTCGCAGGGACTCAGTAAGTCAAGCTCTTCAAGGCCCAGAGGCTTCGGGAGCAGAGGTGTCCTTTGACAAAGAGTTTCTCTTACTGGAGTTAGTCGTGGTAGGGGGGAGCCTTTGGATTCACACTGCAGTCATCGTCGTTGAGTCCCGGATTGCTGGGGAATATTTTCTGGATCAGTGGGCCACCTGGACACAGGCCGAAGGCTTCAGGTGTAGTGTGGGCATAAATTGAAGTTCCGGATGGCACCAGAGTTCTTTGTCTTGGTTTCTTGGGGACAGGTCCACTGTCTCGGGAACTCTGGTCTTTTTCAAAAGCAAGCACTCTTCCCAGGGGTTTTGGAGGTCGCTGGCTGCAGGACAGGCGTCATTTTCTTTGCAGGATCTTTGAAGCTGCAGACAGGCAGATAGGGCTGGGGCAAAGCCATGTGGTGCCTTCAGTCTTCTCTGCACGCCATCTTCATCATTCTCTCTCTTCTTAGGTCAGCAGGAACTAGTTTCTGGGTCTGGAGGAGCCACCTAAATACCAGATTTAGGGGCATCACAGGGGAGCAGCAGGTAGGGACCAATGGGTTCCTTACCTGGGTTGGCTGCACCCAGTATTATGCCACACTCCTGTGGGAGGGGGCACAGCCCTAGCCCTGATTGAGTAAGTCCCACCATCTTCAAGATGGTGGGCACTGAAAAGTGTGCTTTACCTTGCCTCCTCAACCTCAGGGGTGGAGTTGGTGAAGGAGGGCACACCACCTATTCTTACTAAGTTTTCCCGCCGGTTCTCCCACCCAAAGTAGGGGTTTGAACCGGGGGCTGCCATCGGCTGCTAGCAGAAGAGGATGGGGGTAGCATTACAAAGGCGGCAGGCCTTTAAAGCTCCCCTCTCAAGCACTGTGCCCATCCTGAGGGAGGAGATGTGACACCTCCACCCAGGATGTGCTTTGTTTCTGGCCACAGAGAGCAGAGGCTCTCGACCCAGGGGTCCATAAACTTGTTGGGTGTTGGCAGGCCAGGGTTGTTAGGTTTTCAGAGGGCACCTTTGAGGTGCCCTCCGAGTACATGGTTTGATAAATCTAACACTGGCATCAGTGTGGGTTTATTAAGGGGAGTCGTATGGTACCAAACACTCCTGGATTCAGAGCAGCCATCATGGTGCAAGGGAACTAGAGTTGTCCCGTCTCCAGCCCATGCACTCTCTATGGCTGCCCTGGCACTTACAATATCTAAGAATAGACTTAAATATTGTAGGGGTATATCTGCTCATGCAGAAATGCCCACACCTGTGATATAGTGCAGCCTTCCTTAGGGCTGTAAGGCCTGCAAGAGGGGAGAATTACCTATACTTTAGGCAGTGCTTGTTAGCATGGCACACAGGCAGTGTGCTATGTCGAGTGTCGTTTTTCACTGCAACAGGGCATCCAACCACTTTGAGACGTAAGCCTAAACACTTAAAGGGCACTGCACATTCCACACAGAGTCATATCGATCCCACACAGAGCGGGGAGGTTACCTGGCACGTCATGCCCCAAGGTGTGTACAACCATCGCCCTAGCTTAATGGTTGTATATATTAGTGGTAGTGGGAAATTGCCACTGACAATTTGGGATATCAGAGTGGAAGGGAGTTGGGGTGAGTATTGAGGGACAGTTTCATATGCTACATTTTTTCCACTAGTTCTTGCATCAGAGCATTTATATAAAGGCATAGTGCATTGTAATACGGTTGCTTTCATAGATGAGATGATGAATGACCCTTTCTAGGAAAGTAGTGGCAGTGCGATCCTAAACAATTCCTAAAAGGCCACAAAAGTGTTAAGGGACGTTCATAGACAAGGCGTTGATCGGGTAATGTTGCCGGAGACACACCAAGACCAATAGCACACCACTAGCTTTACTAGGAAATAGGGCCAACAGGTCCTTCTCATCATTGAGCACCTACTCTATAGGAGTGTATTGTACGCAGTTCTATTGATTTCAGACCAATTAACAAATATGATAACTCACAAGGCAGATTTATGGTGCTACTCACGTCTCTTTATAACAGCAGAGTGGCCCTTGTTAACATACATGCACCGAATGTGGACACGCCCGACTGTTTCATCAACAAACTTAATACACTCAGATGCCTTGACACAAAGTTAGTGATTGGAGGAGGAGATTTCAACTTTAAACCCAGAACTAGACAGATCCAGGGGATATGGTTCACTTGATTAACTGGCTGCGACAAGCTGACAGAAATCATGGGAATATTGGGTCTGGCAGATGTAGAGAGATTACAACATGGTGAAGAGCAAGAGTACTCATTTTATTCACCTGTGCAAAGAGTACTCTCAAACAAAGATTTTAGGCTTATGACGTAGGTGGTTGGACCCTAGGTCCTGGAGACTGCATTTCTAACCTGCACAATTTTAGACAACTCCCTAGTAAAAGTGATCCTGTCCCTACTCAGCTCTAGGCTAAATTCCACCCAGATTGAGGGTTCCCTTCGGAGTCTCGGCTGGACGCAGTACTCTAAGACTAACTAAGTACTGCCATTAGAAAATTCTTCCAACTCAACACTGGGTCAATTTCCAAATGGGGCATACTGTGGAAGGCCTTTAAAGTCTACAATCATGGCATAATCATAACTAAACATGCAGGTTAAAAAATATAAAGACGCAATTGGCATACATGAAACAGGACATTAAGACCCTAGAGAGGAAAGCCACAAATATGTGCCAGAGCTGGTATCTAAATGAGAAGAACAGTCTGCAGCAGAGATTTCGTGAGCCGGTGCATACGGAGGTAGACTTTCTGGAACGACACGCACTGTTCATACAATATGGTGAAGGTGAGCGGCCCAGGAAAAGACTGGCCTGGCTCGTAAAAGACATGTAGCAGTCACATAGCATATTGAGGTAGATGGTAACAAGATGATCACTGCTAGCGAATACTACTAGGAGAATTTGTTAAATATTATGAATTATTATATACGTCAAGAGTCAGTGAAGACCCAGGAAATATTAAGAAATACTTGAAGAAATTGCCCTGGTTTGGTTGGAAGATTGTCAATACTTACTTTTAAATGTATCCACTAGAAGGAATAAAAGCGGCTATTGGAAGAACTTGCTGTAGGGAGAACCATGGGCTCAGATGGCTTGTCCACTAAGTTCTACAAAATGTGTACAAATATATGAACCCCACACTTACTCAAAGTCTACACTGAAGATTTGCGAGAAGGCACACAAACCCCTCACTACGGAAGTCTATCATCGTTGGAATGGTAATTTCTTATGGTTGCACTCTGTGGATTCGGCATGGGTGGTTATATACAGCAGCTGGCAACTCAGCTACATTCTAAACCAGTGGCCAGGGTCCTTGTCAATGCTCTGATGTTGGACACATTTCCAGTGGCAAAGAGCACCAGGCAGGGAAGCCCCATTTAACCTTGATTATACATACTTACTATTGTGTGTCCCCCTCGCCCCCCGCCACGTCAACTGAAGGAATATCACTCACACGGGGGCCATTCTTTTATTTGTGTAAGTTACTCACCATCTATGTACGCAGAAGATATCCTACTGTTCATCTGACAACCATCTAACAATCTCGGATGAGAGATAATTAAATTTGGCAGATTCTCTGGCATCACCATCGACTAAACGAAAACGGAACTGTTTCTTCTCACCGCATCGAAGACCAAGTTGCCCTCAGACCATCCTATCCGTTGAGTAGAATGTTAGGTTAGATACTTAGTAGTGGTCCTGTGCAGGGACACAGAGTCTATCATCCAGCTGAAAAATAGTCCAGTGATAGACAAACTGACATGTCAGATCAACACCTGGATTAAACTTCCTCTATCCCTTGCTGGCAAGTGGCACTCGTAAAAAGGTGGTTATCCCTAAATGTCTAATTATTCACACAGATACACTACCCGCTAAATAAAAACTTTTTCCAGACCCTACGAACATTGCTTATCAGGCTGGTCTGAACAGATCACCACAATTTGGTTGGCTTTTTGACTCTGTAGTGCACTGGTCCCTGCTGTCCAGGACCCAGTGCATGTGGTCTGACCAAGCATAGTTGTGTACAATTGGCTAATACCTAATCCTAATTGTTTTACTTAATTTATCTGCAAGCGCCTAATACATGGTAAAAGAGATGCTCAGGGCTAGTAAGGTAAAAGTCACTAGCCGGTTGAGGCACCTAATTGTGCCACCACTACAGTGACAAGGTGAAATCATGGCTCCAGGTCCGCCATTGCAGCCCAGTCGGACAGCATCTACCAGCCTAGTCGGGCAGCATCTAACCTGCCAACTCGACATGGCAAAACAAACCCATTGGCCAAGTTTAAGCCTCCCATTTTAATATTAATAAGTCGCCCCTAAGGAAGGTGTTGGTAGCCTACAAGGAAGGTTGCTAAATATTAAGCATTGGCAAGGCCAATAGGTCTCGCCTATGTGAGATCTATTGGCTTTGCCAATGTTTCTTAACCATGTTGCTACACAGCTGAAAGTTAAGAAAAATGCTGTATGACAGCCAGTGTTGGACGCGTCATAGCACTTTTAATTTTTTTTTTTTTTTACTTTCAGCCATGCTGCACTGAAGCCAGCGCTGCTGTACAATATGGCTAAAAAACATTGACGAGGCCAATAGATCTCGCATAGGCGAGACCTACTAGCGTTGCCAATGCTTGTTTTTATTGAGGGAGCACATCTACACCATTGAACAGGCTACCAACATGTAAATGAATAGGATCTTAGATATGCAGACATTGGTGAGGTTTTCACTGGGTGCTTTGCTCAAAATAGCATTAGAGGTTGATAAATAAATCTTTTGAGTGTTACTGGTTGGCTATATACTTAGTTTAGAAAGGGCGTCCTTCAGTGCTACGTATCGGCGGAGTGACACTTGCATTCAGAATGCAAAGCCCTGTTCCAGATAAATACATAAAGGCATATATTTTACATTTTACAGGAGATGTCTTTTAATCACAGCATACTGCGCACAACTCTGCAGGTTTCCTTTTGAGGTTCCTGCACGTCTGCATTGATCTAAAAAATGATCCGTCAATCAGTGCGAGTCCCACACCCTCCACCCCTTTGCTGAGATGTGAGAGCTCTATGGCATATGCAAAACTGACTAGTTTGCAATTATGCCACCATCTATTTGAATGTACTGCATATGATTACATTTGTATTTTCTGCTCTTGCCAACAACTAAATGGGGAAAACCTAATTTAAAAAAAAAAAAAAAATACCACATCATGGTATAAAGCCCAATATGAACGCACAATTTAATTTAAACAATGACAAAAAAAGTTTTCAAAAACATGCAATGAAGCGAACGTAGCATGAACACAAACTGTCAAATTTACCATGCTTCTGTGGCAAAATGAAAGCATAAATAGGAGTACAATGTACCAAAAAATCTAAGGCTTTCCAACAGACACAGAGGTCCCTTAGTAACAAGACGAGGAGGGTATGTTTCAGTAACAAGACAAGCATTGGCAAAGACCATCGGTCTCGGCAATGTAAGAGCTATCAGCTTTGTCAATGTGTTTCAGCATTGTATGGCCAGATGGCAAGTGTTCCCCAGGCAGCTGCAGCACCTTAGCACCCGCAGCTGATGCGCCGTTAACCTTTGTATAACCACAGGTATACATGAACATGGCATCCTAAATTAAATTTACCATTTGATATAGAGCAAAACACAATATGAAATGTGTCAATTCCCTTTAACCAGTGCTGCCAAAATTACCTAGTGAAATCATGATACTTATTTTGTTCACCTCTCAAGAACAGAAGGTACCGTCTGCTTTAATGCAATTCATACTTGTGACTTGCATGTTACACAAAAATGCCTGCTGCAGGCACTCAACCCACTGAGCTATCTGACAGGCTAGAAGTATCACGGACAACAATCAAAATGCAGAGATCATTGCATATGTAGATTCAAATTCAGGAATCCTTTATGAAATCTATTGCCTCTACCTACTACATGGTGTTTTGTGGGTCACTGTTTAATCGATCTGGTTTGGCATAAACATGGTATAGCCTGACCATACCTCCCTTCCAGTCAGTGAATTGGACTTACAACAACCCCCTAGATGTCAAGGCCATTGAAATAAAGTGATAAGCCAGCTCATTAAGCCACTGTAATGTTATCACTGGTTCACGTGGTTGGATACTGGCAGGGCAAATTCTGCCTTTGGATGTTCTGAGGTTGATAAAATGAATCCTGTTAATTTGCATAACAGTAACAAATTGCTGCAGTACTTCAATTTGTCATCCTTAAAGTGTTACGTAATAGTATTGTTTTATTTTTTACCACTGTTGCTATATGGTTCGCACTGGGCTTATAGACCGTATACATACAAAGTGCCTCTTTGGTGCCCCTGGTAGTTTTCAAAATCGGAGTACTGTGAATTTACTTGGTGCTTTATCAAACCTACATCTAAAGTGGTGCCATCTATTGAAAATACCTTTGATTATTTTATCTTGCAATAAGCCTTTTACTGATAATTTGCTTTTAACCTGTTTATCGGCAAGATAACAAACCATGTGTTTGCTTACGTACTGTGCTTTATTCCAAACCACAAAATGCTTACTATACAGATGCACTCCAGTGCCAAGGAGTGCAGTTTGTGGCATGTAGTGCTTTACAATGACCATCCAGTGAATTAAAACAAGCCCTTCCTGCAGGATGTTTTATTAGTAACCAGTGAGCCTGTTTTATTAGTAACCAGCGAGCCCGTTAAGACGTGTTCCTGTGTTGTGTAACTATCTCATGGGTGGGGAGGGCGGTGAGAATGACTGAGTGAAGGGCAGCTGAAACGAAGCAGTCATGTGACAGTGCAAGGCAATGGAGAACATGGACGGGATTGCTGGCTTTCTCGCTCTCTCCCCACGAATACTCTCCTGGTAATTGAAAACATGATGTGGTTTGAAAAACAAGAAAAGAACATGATTTACAGGCCTGTTCCATTACAGTCGTAGAAGCACTGGGCAAGAAGACTTGGGGACCGGAATGGAGAAAGTGACAGAGGGAGAAGGGCGACTGGGATGAGGGGACAAGAAACAAGATAAGAAAATGATTTATAGGCCTGTTTACAGAACAGGGCGGCACTCTGAGTGAGTGAAAACATGACCGCTCCCGAGGTGGGCTCTTACACAAAGAAAGGAAAATGCTACTTGCCCAGTATGCATCTGTTCTTGGCATATAGAGCTGTAGAGCCATATGATTTAGCAGAGATCGCCATCTGGTGTTGGGCTCGGATATTTGCACTTTGTTTTTCTTCAAAGAAGTCTTTGTTATCACGAGGTAGGTGACTCCTCCTTTTGGTGATAGTGCGCATGGGCATCGACTCCATCCCCAGATTGTTTTCGCCATAAGGGTGATGATGGAGTTAGTAAGAGTAGTAAAGAGATGTCCATGTATAGTGTATCTAAGTAAGATAATACTGCAACAGATAAAGGTACCCGGGGAGGTGGGTGGGCGCATATGGCTCTACAGCTCTATATGCCAAGAACAGATGCATACTGGGTAAGTAGCATTTTCCGTTCGAGGCATATGAGCTGTAGATCATATGCTTTAGCATAGACTATACAGCAGTTATCTCCCAAGCGGTGGCTAGCCTGTATGTGTTGCAGTTGTCTGAAATAGTGTTCTTAAAACAGCCTGGCCCACACTAGCTTGTTGTTTTGCTAATACATCTACACAATAGTGGTTTGTAAATGTGTGTGGTGTAGACCATGTTGCAGCTTTGCAGATGTCATCCAAGGGTATGTTCCCTAAAAATGCCATAGAAGCCCCTAGTTTGCGTGTGGAGTGCGCTCTAGGGGGAATTGTTAAAGTGCGTTTAGCTTTAATGTGGCATATTTGAATGCACTTAACTATCCAACGTGCAATACCTGCTTTTGATATGGGATTGCCTTTATGTGGTGGTGAAAAAGCAACAAAGAGTTGTTTCGTTTTTCGAAAAGATTTAGTTCTTTCAATGTAATAAATGAATGCCCTTTTAACATCTAATGTGTGAAGAGCACGTTCTGCTACTGAGTCCGGTTGAGGAAAAAATATAGGCAATTCAACTGACTGGTTGAGACGAAATGCAGAAACTACTTTGGGTATAAATTTGGGGTTAGTCCTAAGAACCACTTTATTGTGATGAATTTGTAAAAATGGTTCTTGTATGGTTAGTGCCTGGAGCTCACCAATTCTCCTAAGAGATGTGATGGCTATAAGGAAGGCCACCTTCCAAGTTAGAAATTGGAGTTCACATTTCTGTAAAGGTTCAAATGGTGGGCCCATAAGTCTTGTGAGGACTATATTAAGATTCCACACAGGAGAAGGTGGCAGTCTAGGAGGAATGATTCTCTTGAGTCCTTCCATGAATGCTTTAATAGCAGGTACACGAAACAAAGACAAGTGTTGTCTATTTTGTAGGTAAGCCGCAATTGCGGCAAGATGTAAACGTATTGATGTATATGCTAAGTTGGTACGCTGTAAGTGTAACAGATAGCAAATGATGTTTTGAATTGAAGCATCTAGTGGATTGATTTGATTGTTATTACAATAGATTAAGAATAGTTTCCACTTTGCTGCGTAGCATGCTCTTGTTGTAGGGCGTCTAGCTTCTTTAATGACGTTCATACAGTCTGGCGGGAGATTAAGGTAGCAAACTCTATGATTTCAGGTGCCAGATTGCAAGGTTGAGTTGACTGGGATCTGGATGCCTTATCTCTCCATGGTTCTGAGTGAGAAGCTTGGGGGAGAGGTGTAACTTTTGATGAGGAACTAATTGAGAGTTCCAACAGGGTTGTGAACCAGGGTTGTCGAGCCCATGTGGGAGCAACTAGGATCATTGTGAGGGAATGTTGCTTGAGCTTCCGAACCACTAATGGAATTAGTGGGAGAGGTGGAAAAGTGTAAGCAAATTTCCCGGACCATTTGATCCATAGCGCCTTGCCTTCGGACAATGGGTGTGGATACCTGGACGCAAAGTTTGGGCATTTTGCGTTGAGGTGTGTGGCAAAGAGATCTCTCTCTGGAAAGCCCCACATGTGGACGAATGGAAGGAGAACTTGAGGATGCAGTTCCCATTCGTGGATTTGTTGTGTTTGACGACTGAGCAGATCTGCAATCTGATTGTTTACTCCTGGGAGATGTTCTGCTAGGAGATATATCTTTTGAGGTATGGCCCATTTCCACATGCTTTGAGCTAGTTGTGAAAGCTGTAGAGTGAGCCCCGCCCCCCTGTTTTTGTATGTAGTACATAGCTGTCATGTTGTCTGTACGAACTAGGACAGCTTTGCCTACCAGATAAAATTGAAACGCCTTTAATGCTAGAAAGATTGCCAGCAACTCCAGATGGTGTATGTGGAGTTGTTTTTGTTGTGTTGTCCACATGCCCTGAATGGTGTGTTGTTGAAGATGAGCTCCCCAACCAGTGAGCGATGCGTCTGCAGTTAGCACTATCTGTGGAACCGGGTCGAGGAATGGCCGCCCTTTTGAAAGGTTTTGTGTTTTTCACCATTGCAGAGAGCGATGGGCGCGGCCATCAACCAACACCAGATCGATTAATTGACCTTGAGCCTGGTTCCACTGTCGTGCCAAGCATTCTTGTGGGGGACGCATTTGGAGTCTTGCGTAGGGGACGATTAGAATGCAAGAAGCCATCATTCCGATTAATTGCATGAACACTCGGGCTGGTAATGAGTGTTGAGGTTGAAATTGTGAAATGAGGTTTTGCATGTTGCGTATCCCGGTTGGGTTGGGGTACGCTAGAGCTTTGCAAGTGTCTATTGTGGCTCCTAGGGACGTTTGGGTATTGGAGGGCTGGAGATGAGACTTGGTGAGGTTGACAGTGAATCCCAGGTCGTGAAGCAGCTGAACTGTTTTGCGAGTGTGGTGTATGCAGCTGTGTTGTGACTTGGCCTTTATTAGCCAGTCGTCCAAGTAAGGGAAGACATGAATGTGTTGTCTTCTTAAATGAGCTGCGACCACTGCCAGACATTTGGTGAATACTCTTGGTGCTGTAGTTACCCCGAACGGGAGAACTTTGAATTGGTAATGTTGTCCGTCTACTACGAACCTGAGATATTTCCTGTGAGCTGGGTGAATGGGAATATGGAAGTAGGAGTCCTTTCAATGGAGAGTGGAAAGAAAGTCACCTTGCTGAAGCAATGGGAGTACCTGTTGAAGGGTGACCATGTGGAAGTGGTCTGACTAAATGTAGAGGTTTAGCTGTCTGAGGTCCAATATGGGCCTGAGAGAGCCGTCCTTCTTTGGAATCAAAAAGTATAGGGAGTATACTCCTGTCCCCTGGTGATGTAATGGGACTGGTTCTATGGTATGTTTTTGCAACAGAGAGAGAACCTCTTGTTTTAAGAGGGTGAGATGTTCTGCTGACATTGCATGTTGTTTTGGAAGGATAGTTGGGGGAGTGCTGGTAAGTTCCAGGCAATAACCATATTGGATAATTTGTATTACCCACTTGTCTGAGGTGATTGAATTCCAGACAGGTAGGAACTGTGAGAGACGTCCCCCGACAGGAGTGGAATGATCGGGGGGTAGTGGAGGGAAGTCACTGCTTATTGGCAGGGGAAGTGCGGGTGGAATTACCTCTGCCTCTTCCCTTATTGTCGTTTCCCCTGTAGCCTCCTCGAAAATAGCCTCTGGGGGAGGTAGATTGGTTGTTTCCTTTATAAGAGGAGTGAGTTTCTGAGGCCACTGCTTTTGAGCCACCCCTGTAAAAGGAGCGGCGAAAGGAACACTTAGTAGAAGGCAACTGTAAGGCCCCCATGGACTTAGCTGTTTCGGTGACTTTCTTCATTTTTTCTAATGAAGTATCTACTGTTGGCCCGAAAAGGTGTTCCTTATCAAAAGGTTGATTAAGTATTGATGATTGCACCTCTTGTTTGAATCCAGAGATTCGAAGCCAGGCGTGCCTGCGCAAAAGTACACTAGTATTAATGGCACGAGATGCTGTGTCTGCTGCATCCAGTGCGCATCGGATGGAAGTGTTGGTGATCAGCTTACCTTCCTGAATGAGGTCGTTAGCTTTTGTCCTATACTCATCAGGTAAATGTTGTATTAATTTCTCAAGCTCATCATAGTGAGCCCTATCGTATCGTGCCAATAGAGCTTGAGCATTGGCAATGCGCCAATGGTTAGCAGCCTGTGATGCCACTCTTTTGCCTGATGCATCAATAAGTTTTGACTCCTTATCAGGAGGAGGGGCGTCGCCTTTAGTTTGGGAATTGGCTCTTTTGCAGGCATTAGATACGACAAGAGAGTCTAGAGGTAACTGGCCTTTTATATATACTGGGTCTGTTGAAGCGGGCTTGTATTTCTGATCTACTCTAGGCGTGAGTATTCTGGCTCTAACGGGGTCTTTGAATACCTCGTCAGTGTGTTTGAGCATGCCCTTTAGCATTGGCAAAGTATTTGTTGACCTCTGTGAGTGGGTAAAGGTCTCTACCAGAAAATCCTCCTCTAGAAGGTCTGAACGTAGCTCCACCCCGTGGTATTGAGCAGCCCTATTAATTAGCTGTGCAAAACCTATGTTGTCATCAGGCGGGGAGGGCCTGGAGGGATATAGGTCAGGATCATTAGGTTGATCTGGATCTTTATTATAGTCTTCCCAGGGATCAGTATCCCGTGGTAAGTCCTCATCCTGTGGGATATTGTGGTCTTCATCCCCATCATCTTCATCCTCTGGGTCAGGTGAAAGAGGAGGTAGTGGTGAATGTGATGGTGTAATTAGTAAATTGGGATCAAGGATCAAGAGGAGGCAGAGAGGGAGGTATATAAGGGGGAGAAGGGTTAGTACCAGTGTCTTTTTTCTTTGGAGGTATATGATAGTCCTCTAATAGATCCAGCTTTCTTTTCTTATGAAGAGTGGCTAAAAGTTGCCCAGTCTCAGGGTCAATGCTTAGTCTTTTCTGTTTTGGGTCCAAAGGAGTGTCTTCTGATGGAAGCTCTTTGGATGGAGTAACTTTGTCTTTAGGAGTGGATTTTGGCGTTGAAGACTTGGGTTGTGAGTCTTTTAGCGTTGAATGTTTGGCATCAGAGTGCTTGGTTTTAGCTGGTTTTGGAGTAGAAGGCTTTGGTGCGGAGGGTGTAGGCTCCGAGTGTTTAGGCGCGGAGGGTTTCGGCTCCGAAGCTTTATGCGCCGAGGGTTTCTGTTGTAATCTTCCTTTTCTCCTGTTCTACCCTACTTGGTACATTCCTCCCACCTCCTCCCTTCCCTCGCCCTTGAACTGTCCCCTGTAGAGCTTACAGTAGAATGTTGAGAAGGACCAGTGTGAGGAGAGCAGATGACCAATAAAGAAGTACTGGAACTCACCTCTGCGTGTGTGCTTCTTACTTTCAACACTGGCGATGAGGATGGGATCAACAGTTTCGGCTACGAAATTTTCGGCGCTGTGGGTTTTGGCACCAATGTTTTAGACTTGGAGAGTTTTGGCTCCAAAGCCTTTGGATTTGAACTTTTTGGCTCCGATGCTTTAGGCGTCGAAGGTGTTTTCGGTGCTGACTGTGTTGAGTCTGGCACATGCTTTGGTAGAATTTTTGGTGCCGAAGGTGTGTGTTCGGCACCAGAATGGGGCCGGCTCGAGCCCGAGCCGGAAGGCTTAAATTTATGTTTCATAGCCGGGCTGGAGGGCGGGGCATCAGAAACTCTTTCACGGTCCGACCCTAGTCCGAGGGCGAAGGTGATACCGGAGCCTTGGATTTCGGTTTAGTGGCCATATGGGGATCAGTACTCACTGTACGTTGACCCGGAGTGATGTTGGGGTCTTCTTCCATGTCGGAGTCGGCTTCGGACACGGAGACCAGCTCTTCTTCTTCGGCTTCTGTCTGTGGATGGTGGTAATCAGATTCTTCACCGAAGATGTCTGGTACTGATCCGCTGCCTCGGTGCATCTCGTGGCATCGAGCCCGACGATCGCGGATGGTTTTCTTCGATCGGAATGATCGACACGCTTCACAGTTCTTTTCTTCGTGTTCCGGGGATAGGCAGAAGTTACAGACCTCGTGCAAGTCAGTGCGTGGGTACTTAGCACGACACCCGGGACATAGCTTGAATGGAGTCCGTTCCATCGACTGCTGGCGTGGTCGGCACGGGTAGGCCTCACGGCCCGCCGCGAAGTTCCCGATCGAAGGTTTTCACAATTTAAACGATGCGAGTCGAATGGGAGATCGCGATCTAAGACAATATCGTCGAGGGTAGAGGATTGAGCGTCGAAGGGGTTCGAAAACGATACCGAACCGCAGCAATACACATCCGAACCCGATGGCGGAAAAAAACAATCTGGGGATGGAGTCGATGCCCATGCGCACTATCACCAAAAGGAGGAGTCGCCTACCTCGTGATTACAAAGACTTCTTCGAAGAAAAACAAAGTGCAACCATCCGAGCCCAACACCAGATGGCGATCTATGCTAAAGCATATGATTTACAGCTCATACGCATCGAACAAATAAGTTCCTAAAATGGTCATTAAATGGGAGGAGTGAATGAATAGTAGTAATTGGGCTCTGCTCTTGGGGAGGGCTAAACGCTGCAAGAGGCATGACACATGCACGTCATGGACATATGGGGAGAAAGATTAGGAGAGCAACGAAGGAGCCAGCAAATGGGAAGCCTATGGGCGGGCTGAAGCACACAACATGTCTCTTTCAAGACAGCGCATGCACTGTCTAGAGCGGAGACCTAAATAACAAGTGCACCCGGAAGACACCGCCCAACATTTGACCTCGGGCTTTGAATGCCCAGCAAAAGTAACGATATAAGAACAAGATGTACAGGCCTGTTTATTACAAAACACAAGTTGGTGGAAGATTGCCATGTACATACTATAGAAAGGGCCAACCTTAAGTGGTACGTATGGGTAGAGTGATGCACAGAATGCTAGGCCCTGTTCCAGATTATTAAATAAAGGCATCTATTTTACATTTTCCAGGAGATGTCTCTTAATCACAGCATACTGCACACACCTCTGTAGGATTTCTTTTGGGGTTCCTGCACGTCTGCGTTGATCTAAAAATCGATCCGTTAATCTGTACGAGTCCTCCACTCCTCTGCTGAAATGTGAGAGCTCTATGATAAAAGTGATGGAAGCTGCCAACAGCGATGTACCTTTGCCATTGCAAGGAGGCTAAAAGGAAACAGGTGTATTAAGGCTTCATTGTGGACAGCCCTTAAACAAATAAGTGTCTCTCGACCAAATCCTTTATGACGAGGAAACCCTTCATGGAGACAATGATGTGCTACTTTAAGACAGCTTTCTGTGGTATGCCCCATCCTCATGCTGTGAACCCAGCAGCAGTCTACTTAGATGTACTCACGGCCACATTGGCTGAGCTGCGAATCGTTGAAAGGCCAAACAGGCTGGAGTGAATCAGTCATAGGTAATGAGTCTGACACAGGACACCTATCGGCATTTCAGAGGCACCAGCCCGGTTGAAAACCTGACTAGTTTGCCATTATGCGACCATCTCTTTGAATGTACCACAAATTTTATATCTGTATTTTCTACTCTCACCAACAACAAAATGGGGAAAACCTACTTTAAGAAATAACATATTGGCATACAGTCTAATACAAACGCACAATATAAATTAAACAAAGGTAAAATAAGTTTTCTAAACATGCATGAAGCGAACATGAAGAAAGCAAATTGGTAACCAGGCAAAGAAAGGAAGAACTGCCGAGTATCAGACACTGGATACCCGAATAAAGAGCTTGGAATTAAGAAATCAAATAAGACTTTTTGCATTTCTGTTGGACAGAACATTACTCATCTGGAGTGCTCAGTGGTGATTCATTGTATTACATGAAGCAAACATAACAAACAAACACTAAATGTCGAAATTCCCAGGATTCTGTGGCAAAATGAAACCATAAATAGGCATACAATGTGCCAAAAAATCAACGGCTTTCCGAAAGATACGGAGGTACCTTAGCAACAAGAGGAGGAGGATAGGTTTCAGTAACACGAAAAACAAGCACCGTCGGAAGACAGAGTCTGACATGTGACCTCGGTCTGAATGCCCAGCAAATGTGACGAGATAACAAGATTTACAGGCCTGTTTATTACAGAAAACGAGTTTGTTGAAGAATACTGTAAACATGGCTTTCGAATGAGGAGGTACTTAATCTAGCTGGACAGCCTAAAGCAAATAAAGCCAGCAAATGGAAAGAAAACAAAAGTTACAAACCATAAAGCCAATGGCAAGCGACAGGCAGAATGCATTCATTCTGAAACTCCACAAGATGTCTTTTGCATACTACACAGCTGCGCTGTCTAGTAGGCTGCGACCTAAAAATGCGGGCATGTTTCTCGTGTGCATAAATGCCCTACAGTGAAAACTAAAAATTGCCGTTTTCACTGTAGTGACACTGGTAACCCTATTAACTAACATGGAGTTGTCTTAGCCACCAAACTAAGTCTCACCATGAACTGGTATAGGCAAACTACACCCAAGACAGAAGATTGGCTTAAGGACTTAACTATGTGCAACGGTGGATATAAGCTGCATTAGAGCACCCCCACATCCAGGCCCAAGGACATTTGGGGCACACACAGATTTTTATTGGCACCACAAGCACCGCTAGCCTACACAACAAGGCAAGAGGATGCACATACATTGTGAACCCTGTTTGACATGCAATCGACCCCAGGTCGGACTCAGGGGAGACCTCTGGAGGAACATCTCGCAACCATGCATATGTAGACCTAGATTATGGACATTAAGAATAATTAATCTTATGTTACTGTTTGGTTCACAGCAATGAGATGTCACACAGGCCAAGATTATGCCATGCACCTATAGACGTAGAGCAGTAATCGAATACCAAATGATTTATAGATATGCTATATGTCAAGGATAAAAAAAGCGAGGGAACTACATAATCCTGTCCCCAAGGGGCAAAGGAAGAGTGTGCAACAGGGAAGACAGTAAGACACTAAACGGCTAATGAAATGAAGCCATGGTTATAGGCCATATATTTCAAATTTATTTAACCCTTTTTCTGTGTATCAAAATATCAAATATACATTTAAGCAACATTTAATAAATACTGCAATAAATACAATACCACATTCACAAATGATTATGTATATCAGTGGTGCAGTCTATCAGTGGGGGAGACGCTAGGTATTTTTTTCTATTATAGGTTTCCCAGGCGCCCATAGCCTCCTGTACATCATGTTTCTTGCGCCCTGAAGAAAGTTTGACCCACACCTTGGGTCATCCACCGAAACGCGCGTCGACACTGGTGTCCACTGATCAAAATGTCTCCTTTTATATTATCAGTTATTTGCTTTTTTTCTAAGGTTCACACGTAGCTTTCAAAAAAACATGCAACAATGAGGCATTAGATACACATGTTAAAATTGTGGCTATTCGACAAGGAGGAATAATTATGAAGCATGCTGTGTTCAAATCTATGTAAAATACCCTCAACTATCGTTTTAGGAGATTATTGTATTTGATGCAGTGGACTGCCATTGAGCAATGTGTTGTGTGAGTGAGTTAGTATGATTCTGTTGCCAGTATGTGTGGGGTAATTGTTTGTTTTGTTGCGCCTGATCTGTAATCATTTGTGTATGTGGTATTCTATTTATTGCAGTATTTATATAATGTTGCTTAAATGTATATTTGATATTTTGATAAACGGAAAAAGGGTTAAATAAATTTGAACTATATGCCCTATAACCATGGCTTCATTTCATTAGCCGTTTAGTGTCTTACTGTCTTCCCCGTTGCACACTCTTCCTTTGCCCCTTGGGGACGGGATTATGTAGTTCCCTCGCTTTTGTATCCTTGACGTATAGCATATCTATAAATCATTTGCAGGCAGTGGGTTTTGTTCTGGATTGAAATTTGTAGTTTTCACCTGTTCCCCTGCCTAGGTATCTATTCAGGGGCCCCCTCCTGTGTGATTTCCAAAGAATGTCCGACAAGGTGCGAATCGTGGAGTCCATCATCCATACTCTTTGGACCTCCTCCAAATGCCTAGAGGAGAAAGTTCACGCGCCGACGAAACAGCAGGATCTCCTTATGGCGAGAGTCGAGGACCAAGAGGGGAGATCCAGACGTAACAACGTGCACATAGTGGGGGTGCCAGAAGGCGAGAAGGGCCAAAGTGTGGACCTTTTGGTTGAGGACCCGATAACTACCCTTCTCCATCCCAAGCGACTCTCCAACTTTTTCTCCGTCAAATGGGCACACAGGGCGCCGGTGTCACCACAGAGACCGGGGGCCCCTCCACGAACCATTATCGTCAAGACCTTCAATCACCGAGACAGACGCGATCCTGCAAGCAGCTGAATCCCAAGGCAGCCTGAAGTACGAAAATGCCACGGTGCGCTTCTTCCCGGACTTTACAAGTGCAGAGGCAGCGGAGCAGTTCCGAAGAGGCCAAGAGGGCACTTCAAGAGAAAGACCTAAAATACATGATGCTGTTTACAGCCAAGTTACGAGCCGTCGCAGAGGGGAAATCGTGGTTCTTTAATACGCTAGCAGAAGCATGGGACTGGCTGGAGGAATGGCGCACAGTGGAACAGAGAAAGTCGCGGGGTCCCAGGAAGAGCCCCCCACAGAAAATCCAGAGCGAAGAGCCCCCCCCAGGACACAATGACAATGTGGGAGCTGTAGAAACAGATCAAGAAGTGTCCCAGTCGAATGACTAAAGACAGACTGCGGCTGTGTGTCCAGCTTGATTGGGGTTACGGGGAGAGGGGGGGGGGGGATGGGGTGATTTCCTGGGAGGGAGGGACTGCTGTCATTAAACGCCAGGACGCGTGCCCAGGTATAATGCAGTCAGACGGGCCTGGTTTGGGGGGGCGGGGGGGCTGGGCTGGAAGGCAGCAAGGTGATCAGGTGTTGAATGGGCTGTAATGCACTTATTTGATCAGATGAGGACACATGCACGATAACTTCATGGTCCCTCTGTAAGGGTTTACGGGCGGTTGGACATGCGAGGTTGGACAAGCGGAGCGGCCAATTCCTGAAAGGTTCCTCTTTTACTTAAGGGTGACAGGAGCTCTGCAAATTGGGAGGGTGGGTAGTTTTGAACCCACAATGCAGGGCAGCATAGTTGGTGGAGTTCTGGGGATAGTTACGTTTAGAATCGGTTCATCTCAAGTTGTGATGGTTTCAGTAGAACAGCAATAGATAGGTAGGCCTAAGACTGGGTATGGCCGGTATACCAGGGGAGAGAGGACGGCTGAAACCGAAGGGACCAGCCCTACACAATATGGAGACGTACACTTCCTCAAAGTTGAAAGTCATGTCCTGGAACATCAATGGTGTGGGCTCCCGAATAAAACGCTCTCTGGTGCTGCAATATATTAAACGACAGGCCCCCGACCTGGTCCTATTGCAGGAAGCTCACCGGAAGGGTCAACACTAAGGCTCTGAACAGGTGGGGTTATACACGCTGGCTACACTACAGGATCACGGGGAACGGGTATCCTACTCAAATCCGCAGCAATTTTCACGGCAGGTAAAACTTGGTACGATCCTCAGGGCAGGTATGTGCTCCAAACAGGCTTCTGGGAAGAACGCATTATCAATCTGGGTTCTGCATATATGACCCCTGGGATGCAGGGCGACACGCTCTTGGCACTGGTAGCATCCCTTCTAGACATTTGGCTCCCTGATCCTGGGCGGCAACATGAACGATGTGATGGCCATGGAATGGGACAAATGGCCAGGGAGGGATGAGACTCTGAGGAAATCCACCTTCAAGTCCTTTATTGTCTTTATGGGGCTGGTAGGAAAACTAGTTACTTACCTGTAACTTCAGTTATCCAGTATTGGTATCTTTCATAGATTCACATGCTTAGAATCATCCCCGCCGTCGAGGTGGGAGTCTCGCGGTACAAATAAAATATATATATAATAGTAATAAAACATTATACAATAGGCTGCAATGGACAGTAAAGTCACTACATTAGCCTATCCTAGTCTTTTTGTAAAAAGAAGCAAATCTGGAACACAGCCAATCAGGCTCCAGCACCCTCTTGGAACACTCCACAGAGAGGCAAACCCTCAGATTTTCGTAGCACAAGTGACAGTAAGTACATAATAGCAATAAGGTAAGCCTCTCCGGGGAGGAGGGTGGGTCGCATGTGAATCTATGAAAGATACCAATACTGGATAACTGAAGTTACAGGTAAGTAACTCGTTTTCTTATCCAGAATTGGGGTATCTTTCATAGATTCACATGCTTAGAATCAGAATAGTTAGCAGTAGAATCCTTAGTTGTATAGCGGATGGTGGGTACCATAAGAAATACATTAGATACCTCGTAATACCAATACAGTAATGCAATATAACCTTCTAACCCTAAGAAGGGAAGACATTATATGTATATATATATATATATATATGAGAACAACAGTATCGAAATAGAAAAGAAAACAATACACCTTGTATTCGTAAACATGTAATGACATAATTTATTTATTTTATTTTATTTATTTTATTTGTAAGGCGCAACAGCTACCCAAAAAGGGTTTCCCGGCGCCAAGCAGAACAAAGACCAGATGTTGAGATTTAGTTGCGAAATCATTTGTTAAAGAGCCAGGTCTTTAGTGCTTTACGAAATTGAACGTAGACTGTTTCGTTCCGGATGGCAGTGGGAAGGGCATTCCAGAGTGAAGGACCAAGGAAGGAAAAAGAGCGCCCACCCATTCGAGAAAGCCTAAATCTGCGAACGGAGTACCTTCCCTGAGAGGATGAACGTAGGCAGCGGGACGGGACATACAGTTTGGCTAGGGAACGCAAGTAGCGTGGTGCAGTTCCAGTTTTGATCTTAAACATATAGGTCAGAGCTTTGAATCAAATTCGATTTTCCACCCTGAGCCAGTGCAAGTCTCGCAAATGGTTGGAAACAGAGGCGGTCCTAGGCAATTGGAGAAGTCGGGCTGCGGAGTTTTGGACTATCTGCAGCTTGCGTGTCACCTCTTTGTTAGCGCCGAGATAAAGAACGTTGCCATAGTCCAGTCTTGATGTAATTAGAGCTTGGACAACCGTTTTTTTGGTGGACTCTGGTAGCATCCAAATGATCTTCTTGAGCCACTTAAGGATGGAAAAACAAGTGGCAGCTACCTTCACCACCTGGGCGTGCATTGATAACGAGTCATCGATGGTAAAGCCCAGGTTACAACTTGGCAGGCGGGCTGAGGCAAGACACCCATCTCACATGGCCAATGTTGTGGGCTCCAAAGATCCTTTTCTTTACCGAGGATGAGCACCTCCGTTTTCCCCCCATTTAACTTGAGACAATTCGACTGCATCCATGATGCAATTTTTCTCAGGCCAGATTGAAGAGGGGACTGCCCATTTGTTCTCACTGCAGAGAGGGAGAAGATGATTTGAGAGTCATCTGCATAGGAGAACAAAGTCAGACCTGCCTCTTCAGCTACAGCGGCTAGAGGCCTCACATACAGATTAAAGAGCAGAGGGCTAAGAACAGAGCCCTGGGGGACTCCATAGGGTGATGAATGGATTTCAGAGCTGGCCTCTTCAGAAAAGACTTGGAAGGTACGGTTGGCCAGAAATGAAATTAGCCATTTAAGAGCCGGACCGCAAATGCCTAATGATCTCAGAGTATTTGCAAGGATGGAATGAGACACGGTATCAAATGCCGCGCTTAAATCCAATAGGATAAGGGCAGCTGTCTCTCCATCATCCAGATGTTGCCGTAGTCTTTCCGTGACTCCCAATAGTGTAGTTTCAGTAGAGAAACCAGCACTGAAGCCTGATTGCGATGAGTGAAGTAAGCCTTGAGCTTCAACAAAGAAGGAGAGATGGGAGTGAATGTGCTTCTCAAGGATCTTAGAGAAGGCCGGTAGTAATGAAATGGGTCGATAGTTCGATAGCACAGCAGGATCTGCGTTGGCCTTTTTTAGAAGAGGGAGCACCATGGCGCGTTTCCAATCAGATGGAACTAGTGCTTCTTGTAATGAGAGATTCAGAAGATCCATGATGGTTTGCAGGGATGACGACTCTAATTGTTGGAGCACCGAGATAGGTAAAGGGTCCCAAGGTGACCCGGATTTGATGCTATGTAAAAGTTTGTTAAAAGAATCGAGGTTGAGGAGGGGCCATGAGTGCAAACAGTTTGGAGATGGTGTGATCATAGGAGTCTGATTGGAAAGGATCAATGCCCTTGGGGTCGGGGTGGGTGCACATTGAGAAAGGGTATCATGTTGCTTTAGGGGGAGGCCATCAGTATGTTTATTGGCTACTTCCGAGTAGATATCCTCAACTTTTTGCACAAAAAAGTTGGCCAGCTCGTCGCATTGTTTTTATTTAGTGGGGGAGGTTTGGATTGAATTTTTGATCCTGCCAACTCTTTCGCCATATTAAATAGAGTTTTCGAAGAGTTCAAAGCATTAGTAATGGTGGAAGATACATAATTTGCACGAGCTGATTTGCATAGCTTGTGATAGGCTTTAGTTGCTTTTTTGTAGATATTTTTAGATTCTAAGGCGTAGTCCCTTCTCCATTTCCTTTCCAAAACCTTACATTTGGCTTTTTCAGTTTTTAATTCTTCATTGAACCATGGTGCCGGGATACGATGATTAAAATTTCTTTTTAGGGAAACAGGGAGGCAGGTGTCAATGGCATTCAGAAGCCAGTCTTGCACTGAAACGGCAAGTGTGTCCACCGTATGTTTAGAAACCGGTAGATGAGAGTGTAGAAGTTCATTTAAGACAGTGATGTTCAGTTTTTTCCAGTTCCTAGCTGAGGTCTTCTGAGTGGGAACAGGAGAACCGGAATACTCTGGGGATCTTACGCTAAATTTAATGATGTAGTGGTCAGACCAACATAACGGAAGTGCCGGGGAACAGTGCAGGTTAGGTAAGTTTGAAAAAATAGGGTCCAATATGTGACCACCTGTGTGCATGGGACCAGAGTTGTGAAGATAAATATTAAAAGCTTCCATGTCTGATATAAAATTTACGCTGGTTTTACATGCTGAATCATCTAAATGTAAGTTTAGGTCGCCTAGGATAGAGAAGTTAGAAGTATTCATCAAAAATGGGGCAATAAGTTCAGGGAAGGATGCTGCCCAGGAGATCGCAGACCCCGGAGGACGGTAAGCGAGAATGCCAGAGAAAGTGACATGAGGGGTCAAAGACAACTTGAAAAGCGCTGCCTCGCAGTTCTCAAATGGTAGGTTGACCAGTTTGCATTGATAGTTGTTTTTAAAAATGATAGCTATTCCGCCGCCTACTTGATTGCCTCTATCTTTCCGGACAATGGTGTAATTAGATGGTAGGGCGGCAACAACGTCTGGATCAGAGCTTTCATTAAGCCAGGTTTCGGTTAGGAAAAAAGCGTCAGGTTGCTCACTGGTTAATAAGTCAAAAATGTCACATTTGTGTTTGGGGAGAGAGCGACAATTTGTACTAAGGAACTGAAAGTCCTTAATCATTTGTCTGTCCTTATTCATGAAATATTTTTTACTGATATTCTTGTTTGGAGGCCTTGCTACAAGTTTGGCATGATTGTGGGAACTAAAATGAGGTGTCTTATGTATAGAGTGGCGTGACTTGATCTTTTGGGCTAGAGGTAGTTTATAGCCGCATAGACAGGCTGGATTAGTGTCATAAGCCAACAGTCGTATGCAGTGGGAGGCAGAGGCTGTATTATTAAGTTTTAATAGTGCTTCTCTAGAGTAGGCCAGAATGTCAGTCCGGCATGGACCAGGGGTTTTGGCCCTAGGCTCGGACCGGGCGCAGACGGGCTCGCCTTTGGCACGCCCGCTGCGCGTCCGTGGCATCTGCCCTCTTGTAGCCCCCGCCTACCACCTTGCGAGTGACGTCAGCAAGGGGTGTGCACAGGGAACGCAGGTCCGCCCTCCACGCAAGGCTGCGGTGGACCGGGGTCGGAGTGCGGGCTTTTCAAAACAGGTGAAAAATATTTACAGTTTTTAAAAGTAAGTCTGTTTGCTCCAGCAACACAGAATTAAAAACGATATTTCCCGCTACCCCACCAGTGTCCCCAATTCTAGAACGCAGCCCACAAGGACCAGGAGCGGCACTTACAGTTCTCCACTGCGCGTCCGTGGCATCGGCCCTCTTGTAGCCCCCGCCTACCACCTTGCGAGTGACGTCAGCAAGGGGTGTGCACAGGAAACGCAGGTCCGCCCTCCACACAAACAGCAAGGCTGCGGTGGACCGGGGTCGGAGTGCGGGCTTTTCAAAACAGGTGAAAAATATTTACAGTTTTTAAAAGTAAGTCTTTACAGAGGCTTACCTATTTAAAGAGGTTTCGTAACACTGCTTGACCAACAGCTGATTCAGCCTCTGTCGCCAGATTCAGACAGTAATGCCGTGTAAAAGTGTGCACATTTTTCCAGGTCGCAGCACGGCAAATCTTCTCCAGAGGTACTCCGGCAAAAAGAGCAGTAGATGAGGACACTGGCCTTGTGGAATGAGCCTTGGGTTTCACAGACAAAGGATGCCCAGCTTTAGTATGGCAGAATTGAATCGCAGATGCAATCCACCTTGCAATAGTGGATTTAGTGACAGCTGTTCCTGGCTTCTGACCACCATAAGAAATAATCAATTGATCCGATTTTCGGATGGACAGTACGTGAAATATAGAATTTCAGACACCTTTTAACATCCAAGGTATGCAAAGTTCTTTCAGCAGAGGAAGACGGATTGGGAAAGAAAGAGCGCAGTATAATAGGCTCATTAAGATGGAATGTAGAGGGAACCTTCGGAATAAACATTGGATTTGTTCTGAGGAGAACAAAATCATTGGTGAATCTCAAATAAGGTTGCTTGATAGTAAACGCCTGAATTTCACTGACTCTCCGAGCAGAGGTTAGCGCCACTAAAAGAGCCGTTTTCCAGGAGAGGTACTTGAGGTCAGCCTTGTGAACAGGCTCGAATGGATGCTTCATGAGCTGCTGTAAAACCAGGTTAAGCCTCCATTCTGGAGGAGGAGCTCTGATGGGTGGAAAAGCTCTGAAAAGACCCTTTAGAAATTGTTTGATCAAACGATTAGAGCAAAGGGATGCAGTTCCTGCAGAACGTCTGTAGGTCGAGATGGCCGCTAAATGTAGCTTAACTGATGTAAACAGAAGACCAGACTTAGCTAGCGAAAGAAGATAAGGTAGAACTTTATCTGGAGAGCATTTCAATGGATGAATATCTTTGTCATTGCACCAAGAACAAAATCGCTTCCATTTTAGAGCATAAGTCTTTAGAGTAGAAGGAGCTCTTGCCCTTGCAAGTATATCTCTACAATCCTGTGGCAAATCTAGCTCCTTGAATTCAGTGAATTCAGAAACCATGCATGTAGATGCAGTTGGGCTGGATGAGGATGAAGAATCTGGCCCTTGCTCATTGATAACAGGGTCGGGACTGCAGGAAGGCGGTACGGTCTGCGTTCTGACAGTAGGAGAAGCTCTGTGAACCAGTGCTGACGCGGCCATCGCGTAGCAATGAGAATCATGCAGCATGGTTCCACTTGGAGTTTGCGCAGAAGTCTTGGGAGCAACGGAAAGGGGGGAAATGCGTATGCGAAGATCCCTGTCCATCTCATCATGAAGGCATTCCCCCACGAGCCCTCCTCCGGTTCCCAGCTGGCAAAGAATGGGCACTTCCGATTGTTTTCGGAGGCAAAGAGATCCAAGTTTGGTCTGCCCCACATCTGAAATATGTGTTCCACAACTGACTGATCTAACTCCCATTCGTGGCAGGACTTCGAGGTCCGGCTCAAAGTGTCTGCCAGACTATTGTGAATCCCTGGCAAATGTTCCACTCTTATCGTGATGTTGTGAGAAAGGAGCCATTCCCAAATGCTTTGAGCTTCTTGAGACAGAATGTGCGAACGAGTACCTCCTTGCTTGTTTAGGTAGTGCATGCAAGTGGTGTTGTCGGTTCTGATGAGAACTGAAGACCCTTGAAGCCTTGGGAGAAAAGACTGCAACGCCAATAAAATGGCATGAAGCTCTAAGAAGTTGATATGCATTTTCGCCATCGCAGCGGACCACTTTCCTCTTATGCAGAGATCTTGAAGGTGTGCACCCCACCCTTCTAGATAGGCATCTGTAGTCAGGATGAACTCTGGCATAGAAGGAAGAAAGGTAAGCCCGGTTGAGACATTCCTGGAGCGCTGCCACCAAAGCAGCGCTACCCGCATAGTTGGAGTTATCCTCACTAGGTCGTCGAATGACCCTGAGACCTGCAGCCATTGACTGTCTAGTTCCTCCTGGATAGGCCTCATCCTGAGACGGGTGTGAGGAACCAACAGTATTGCCGAGGATAGTATTCCTAGGAAAGATTTGATGATCCTTACAGAAGCGAACTGTCTTCTTCGGAGGTCTGTGCCATAGAAATCAGACGTGATTGCCTTTCTTTGGACAAGAATGCCTTGCCCTGGGATAGTATCCAAGACTGCCCCCAGAAATTGAACCCTTTGAGAAGGATGAAGAACTGATTTTTGGCTGTTGAGGGACAGTCCTAGGGATTGAAACAGTTGAAGACATGTGGACGTTGCTTGAGAGGCCTGCCGAAAAGAAGGAGCCTTTTATCAGCCAATCGTCCAGATATGGGAAAAGCTGTATGCCTTGAAGTCTGAGGTGAGCAGCCACTGGGGCCAGGCATTTTGTAAAGACTCTTTGGGCAGAGCAGAGACCGAAGGGGAGGACTCTGAATTGAAAATGAGCACCTGCCACAGTGAAACAGAGGATTTTCCGATGTTTGGGGTGGATAGGGATGTGGAAGTATGCATCCTGGAGATCCAACGTTGTCATGAAGTCTGCATGGACCAGAAGCTGAAGGATCTCCTGAAGTGTGACCAAGCGAAAGGATTTCTTTTGTAGATATTTGTTCAGCTTTCTTAAATCCAGGATAGGTTCCATTCCCCTGACTTTTTTCTTACTAGAAAAAAGCGGGAATAAAACCCCTTCCCCACTTGAGAGCGAGGCACTCTTTCTATCGCTCCTTTCAAGAGCATGGTTTTTGCTTCCATCCTGAGAAGAGCAAGATGTGGTGGATGCCTCCTTAAAGGTGGGTGAGGAGGAGGAATGCTGACAAACTACAGGGTGTGCCCAAATTTGAGAATATCCAAGACCCACCTGTCAGTGGTCAATCGTTTCCAATTGTTGAGATGTTTGGAGTCAGGGAAGTAGGATGTGGCAGAGCTGCTGCAGGTGCTAGGAAGTCGTCACTGCTTTCTAGCAGCATCCCTGCCCTGTTGGGGCTGTCGTCTTCTATTCTGCTGTCTATAAGCGGCAGCCGGAGGGTTCCTATATGACTGCTGCTGCTGCTGCTGCTGCTAGTTATACCTTTCCTGATAGCCTTGGGGCTGGTATCTTTGATAGCCACCACGAAAGGAATAAGATCCTCTGCCACGGGATCCTCGAAAAGGAATCTTCCTATATTGTAACGTGCCAAGGGCTTTGGCAGTGTCAGTATCCTTTTTGATTTCTTGCAGAGCCTCATCTATGTGCCTGTCAAAGAGCGCATCACCATCGAATGGCATGTCCAAAATCTTTGTTTGGACCTCAGGGCGAAAGGTGGTAGACTTCAACCATCCCTGACGTCTGAGGTCTGCCGCTCCAGCTAGTTGGCGAAAGCCTAAGGAGGCTAGGTCCATAGAAATATCAATTATTTCAGATGCAGCCCTTTCTCCTTCCAGGAGAATTTTTCTTGCCTCCTGCTTCTTTTCATCAGGTAAGAACTCTAGATATGGAGCAATGTCCGACCATAGCTGGCGGTCATATCTCCCTAGAATTGCCAGGGAGTTCGTGGCACAAACCGAAGCACCCGCCATGGTGGTAAATCGCTTACCGATGTTATCAAGCCACCTCCCATCCTTATCTGGCGGTGCTGTAATTGGAGCGGATGGATTCCGAGACCTACGTTGAGTAGCCTGCGAAATAACAGAATCCGGTCTAGGATAACCGGACAGGCATGCAGGGGCATCATCTGGTGCTTTGTATTTTTTATCGATTCTAGGAAGAATCGCAGGCACTGAAAAAAGATTTTATTATTTTGTTTCCTTCTTCCCAGATATGATCTATTATAGGGATAGAGCGGACGGACTTCCTGCTCTGGTCTTTAAAATAGTAAAGGAAGCAATCGGATTGCTTCACTGTAAAAGGAAGGTGAAAACGGATCGGTGCCTTCTCCATAATAGCATGAAACCCTCCAACATCCTCAGGAGGGGAATCTACAGCCTGAGGAACTGGCGAAGATGGCGTAGGGATCAGGTAGTCATCCCATTCATCCACAGTCGTGGGCGATTTTGGTAGTTCACCATCCTCAGCAACAGTATCGTCATCATCATCCTGGATTAGATGCTGTACAGGTAAAACATCCTGAGGTTCATTAATAGGGGCAGACGGACCTGTGATCTGCAAGACAGGAGGCATAGTAGGCTGTGTCGAAACAGGCGCAGCTGGTGGAAAACGTGCATGATAGTCCTGTAACATAGCCGTCAGGTCTTGCACCAAGGCTATAGGCATTTGCACCATAGGCTCCTGTTGCAAAGGGGTCGCTTGAGGACCTCGTAATGACTCACAAGGCTCATAGTACTCTTCCTCATCCTCCTCATCCTCATCTTTAATTCGGAGTTGAGAAGGGTTGCGTGCTGGGCTAAAAAGTCCATCGTCCTCGGATTCCTCCAAATAGTGACTAGGAGGCAAGGGTGAAATATGAGAAACGTCCTGGAAATAGCTTCTCGAAGACGAGAGCGTAGACGATAGCCTTGATGTTAAAACTGGTATTATTTGTAGAGAGGTAGGTCTCTTATGCTTCAGCGTCGGCGCGATGTACATAGACGGTGAATCAGATCCAGCAGAAACAGCCATCATAGAAGTTAACGTCGACGTAGTCGACAGAAAAACCATTGTCGACGATGTGGTCGTCGAAGCAGCTGCTGTCGGCAGCGGAAGCGTCGACGGAAGGTGGCTCGTCGTCGACGTCCAAGACTCGTCGTCGTCGACGGTGCCGTCGTCGTCGCTGATGCCGCCGTCGACGGTGCGATCGTCGACGACGGGATGGTCTTTGTCGACGAAGAGGAAGCACTCACCGTCTGAGGAGATTTCGTCGTCGACGGTGTCTTTTTCGACGTCGATGGAATCCTGAGGGACTCAGAGTGAGATTTTAGATGCTTAGAGGCAGTTTCTGTGGAATTTTTCCTTTTTCTCCTGATTTTTCCTCTGAAGAGAATGAAAGCTTCTCTTTTTTAGAGGAAGAGTGACCAGTCTCGGAATGAGGCTTTTTCAGGGTCTTACTCTGTCTCTCAGGGGGATCAACAGATCTATCCCTCTTCTTGGTTAGAGGGGTGGACACCTGAGGACTAACACTGCCATCATCACTGAAACGACGTCAGATGTAGCTTTCAACTTCTCAAGCCAAACCAGCAATCTTCCTTCTCTGTCTTTTAAAGTTTTGACAGGAAAGGTTCGACAAATTCTGCAGTCTTTAACTTTGTGAACCGGATAAAGACAGTAAATACATTCCTTGTGGGGATCCTCAAAATGCAATCTCTTCTTCCCACAGGAGGAACAAGGCAAAAACAAGCTTTTCTTTGAAGAATCAGACATAGCTACTCACAAAGTTCAGCCAAAGGTGAAGAAAAACTGAGCAGAGCTCAGGGAGACTCCCTGTCACAAGACGTGCAGTAGAAAATCTGAGGGTTTACCTCTCTGTGGAGTGTTCTAAGAGGGTGCTGGAGCCTGATTGGCTGTGTTCCAGATTTGGTTCTTTTTACAAAAAGACTAGGATAGGCTAATGTAGTGACTTTACTGTCCATTGTAGCCTATTGTACAATGTTTTATTACTATTATATATATATTTTATTTGTACCGCGAGACTCCCACCTCGACGGCGGGGATGATTCTAAGCATGTGAATCTATGAAAGATACCCCAATACTGGATAAGTTTGTGGAGGTCACAACACAAAACAGTAAGCCAATAAAACCATCTTTCGGCCAGACATGGCAGTCTGTCCAGCTTCGACTACATATTCAGTCACTGTGACAGTGTAGGTCATTTTGGCGACACTCAACACTTGGCACAAGGGATATCCGATCATTCCCCGGTAGTTACCTATCTCATGGGACTGCTCAGAGAAACAATTCTGCCACCCCGCATAGCTGCATGGCACTTAAAAGATCGGAAGATATGGGACCAGATTGCTGAGGGCACAGAAAGTTACTTCCCAGATAAAGAGGGCTTGGTGGGCTTGGTATGCACCCTGTGAGAGGCCTACAAGGCAGTGCTACGTAGGCAGATTCAAGCCCTTGTAGAAGTAAAGAAAAAAGAGGTGTTGGCCCATGGACGGGCACTGGAAGAGGAGATTCGATCCTTGGAGGAGATGGTGAGAGGGAGGACCCGGGGACCAATCAGGCTCACCGACTCCGCCTAGGGCAGCAGGAGCTAAGGGGCCACGCATAGAATGCTGCAAGGGCACACGCATTGGCGGTGCAGAGAAGGCTATACGATGTGGGCGACAAAGCTACAAAGCTCATTGCTTGGCTGGATAAGTGAGACAGACAGGAATTGGGTCACCAAAATACACGATTGCATGGGTGGGGTACACACCAGGGGTGGAGACATAGCCGAAACACTCGCAACATACTACAAGCATATATATACCTCTAAGTCCCACAGATCAGACAAGGACTGTGCGGAGCTCCTGGCGACCCTGCCATTACAGATCCTCTCTGGGAAGGAAAGGGAGGCCTTGGAGCAGGACATAACAGTGGAGGAAATAGAAGGGGTACTTCAAGGACTCCTCCCCCCCCCCACCCCCAACAGCCTGTAGCTTGTACCGGCGCATATCACTGCTCAACATGGAGGCCAGAGTGCTGGCCAAGGCTTTGGCAACCAGATTAACAGAGGTCATAATATCGGTGGTTCACCAGGACCAGTCCGGCTTTATACCAAGACGGGCTACCAGATTAAATCTCCGGCGACTATATGGAGTGCTGCATATGAGTGTAGGGGCACGCGGCTGGGGTGCCCCAGGTCGCCAATGATCTTCGTCCTGGCCCTGGAGCCCTTGGCGACTTGGGTACGCCAGGATCCTCTCATCTGGGGGATTAGAGGTGGAGGAGGCTGGGAAGAAAGGATCTCCTTGTACGCGGATGATATCCTGCTTTGTGTCACCCTTCCAACAGGCTGCCCTGCATCGGGGGAGAGTCGTAGAATCGGTTACCTGGGACTCTACGCAACCAGGAGCAGGGAAGAATTCTTTCAGCAGAACCTGATGACCCAGCTGGAGCATTTCCCAACAGACGTGATCTACTGGAGAATGCTGTCAATCTACCTAATGGGTAGAGCAGCGCTCTTCAAGATGATGACCCTCCCCCAAATGCTGTACATACTCCAATCCCCCTGAGAGTTTCTTTAACAAGGTCAATAGCACGCTGCAGGCGTTGTTCTGGGACGGGAGCGGCTCATGTATATCCCTTGCGAAGTTCCAGCGCGGAGTATTTGAAAGTGATCTGGCGATACTGGACCTTCCGGCTTATTACTGGGCGGCACAACTGATAGTGGTAAATGAGTGGGTGTTCGGCGAGAGGGAAGAACCGGGCTACAGAGTTGGCCAAGGGTGACCGGGGCTACCCAGCCCTTCTCTATGGGAGGGGAAGGTGCTGCTGTTTCACACCCGAGCGGTGGGGCAGGCCTGGCGAACGACTATTTTGGGTGGGGAGAGAAGTTCACTGCCGAGACCCCGCTGAGGGACAGCGACCGCCTTGGGGAGGTGCAGAAACTAAGAAACCAAATAAGATGGAATCTGATCAGGATAGAAAAGGTTGGGGACATCTGGAGGAGGGGGGGGGGGGAAATCACTGCTTCCTTTCGCTGAGCTCCAGGCAAAATATGCCATGGGTCGGAGGGATCAATTTAGATACATACAGTTGAGACACGCACTGAGGTGCCACCTGCCCGATGGGGGAACAACTACCAGACTATTCGCCCATGGAGGTCCGACTGCTCTTTTCCCTGGTCAACAAAAAAATCATGAATAACTCACCGGACCTTCTTCGCCCGCTACGAGAGTCTTGGAAGGGAGCTGTAGGTCTCATAAGAGACGAGGACTGGGGGGGAGGCCCTACAGTGTCCAAGAGAAATAGCCCACTTCAGTCTGGTGCAACTCCGCATACTACATAGATCTTCCTACTCCCGCTCCAGGCTACACAGAATGAACTGCAGTGTCTCTGCCCACTGCACCAGAGGATGTGGCGAGGCTGGTGCCTTCTATCATATGCTCTGGGAATGCCCAGTGGTCCAGCACCACTGGAGGGGGGGGGGGTCACAGAGGTGATGGCCTCGGTCACAGGGTTCGTGCTCCCGCTGGAGCCCTGATTCTGGGAATCATAGGGGAAGTGATATGCCCCAAGTAACCAGCTCAGTGGCTCACATTGACATCGGGCGTTGCAAAGCAAACCCAACCAGGCACTGGGGCAGGCAGACTCCCGACTGTTCAGGAATGGGAAAATGACCTTGATTGGTGTCAACTAGCAGAATGCAAAGTATACCAAGGTTGGGGATGCCCCGTAAATTTGACAAAATTTGGGGTAGCTGGATATGATACAGGGACACTCAGTAGGAATTTTTAGAGAGGGTGGTGGGAAGCACTGGGGGGCGGGTCAGGTGCTGCATCTCACTGGATTTAAAGGACAGGGTATGTCACACTTTGTGTGTGTGCAACCTGATTGAAGCCGACCACTATCCAGTGAAGAAACTTGTCTGCCTCCTGTGAGAGTCCTACTGTATTGCTCATTGCATTCGTTCTGTATTGCAGTGAACCGAACTGCTCAAAATAAACAAATATTAAAAAAAGAAATCCAAAAAAGAAACAATACAGCCTCTATTTCTCTATTTACATTAATTTTCAAAGCTGAATATTGCATTATGAAATGTGTTTCTGCAGATACTGCATGCTTGCCGAGATCATCTACTTTCTATGGATATCAGAGAGAATCTCATAACGGACCTTTTCTAAACTAGAGATCCTCTTTTCACATTGATTCATTCTCCACTTGAGACAATATAGCTTCGTCTGCTGCTAAGAGATTCACAGTCTTCCCTTCTTGTATGTTCCTTGCAGTCAGAGACACTTCCATCATTCTCTTCATTTCTCTCCAACCAGAAACCCTTCATCTTACGTGCCACCAAGTTCTTCATACCATAGACGTTCGCCACACCTCTTCAAATCATTCCCCCTTCCTCTATTCCCTTCTTCCAGAGGGCGTATCCCCCTACTAACTTCTCCTTCATTACCGAGAACAGTGTTAGTTTCTTCTACCATGAAAGGTTTTGCTTTATTTCTATCATGAATCCTTCCTATTCTTATTTTTCTTTTTTTACTACGGATGCTCCTCCCATCTGGAACTCTTGCTCACCTCTCACAAGTGCGACACTCGCACATTTCGTTATTTTCTCCAAAGAAGCTGTCGCCATAAAAGCAGGTGATTTCCTCTTCTGGTCGTATGTCCCTGAGAACCTTGACAGATGCAGTGTTTCTTTCTGTTGAAACAAACTTTAGGCAGAGGTGGGAAACAAAACCACCATTAGCAACTTTTATATGCAAAGTAATTACTCCTCCACCACCACTTTAGTATCATACCTTCATCTGACCCCCACTGCATCTTTTAGCTTGCGCATTCAATGAATAAATATCCTTACCTTACAGTTCGGCCTGCAGTCTTCAAAAGTCCAACACACCAAAAAAGCAGATGAGAAACAAAAACAAAAGACAGGAAAATAAAGCATTATGACATATTCTGCAGAAATTTGTAATGAGAAGAGGGGACAGGAAGAGAGAGGGGCTGCAAGACAGAGCGAGAAAAGGAGAAAGGGGTGAAGAGAGAAAACGAAATGGAACAAAAGGAAGACAGACCATAGAGGGTATAGGTCGATCAGCTACACCAGTTGTTCTTAAGCTTCTGACTTGTGTGTACACCCATTGATTGATGATTGGGATCCAGGCCTAAGCAATTTCAACCTCAAAACAATGCACAAAACTTTAGAAACAAGTATACATCAAATAAGTACACACATTTTGAAATGTACTTTGTTTTCTTCACAAACAATACAAAAAACAAAACTGAAGAGTTTAAAAATATGGTTTAATTTCTAAAAGACAAAGCCATAAGCTAGACTCCAGCACATCAGTGTCTTTTTTTGCTCTTAATGCGACTGTAATGTATGTCCATGCACAACAGACTATAGAAGTGTCTCTCAATCTGTAGGTCTCAAGACGATTTTTGGTGGGTCGTAAAAGTTTAAGTAATAAAAAAAGAAGATGCCTTTAAATTCTGTACTTATCTTGTCACATTTGGGGCGCTTCAAAGACAGAGGTCAAATGTCAGGCTATGTCTTATGACAAATTCCTACTTATGTTTATTAACCTAGGCGATTGGTGTTTGCAAACTCCTCTCACTTTGTAGTCAGAGAAAGTAAAGTGAACTATGTGACAATCTTCCTGGGTGTAGGAAGCTGGCTCTTTGCACTATATATCTAATTTTGATATATCAGATAAAGAGTCCAGGGGTTCCCTTATAAGTGGGCAGGGGCTTGCTCTAGCAATCCCAGGGTGTTCTTCTAGGGAGTAGTGTGGTCGAGCAGCCTTAGGCTTATCAGAGGGAAGTGATAGACATTGACAAATACACAGAATAGTCAATAAGTGAGGCACGACACAATAAGAAGATCCACACCCATTTATAAAAAATAACACGTCTTTATATATATTTAGGCACCAGAAGTAATTCATTCAGATAAGTACTTTTTCAAAAGAAATACTTTTGCCTTTAAAAAGTCAAATCGTGCAATTTTCAGATGCTCCAATGTTATCCTATGGGAGGAAAAGCAAGTGTGGCATTCAGGTGCAGTACAGGGACTTCTGGGACCAGTCTCCAGGAGTTAAGGTGAGTAGTAAGCAAGGTCCAAGGCAGCACCAGCAGAACACCACCAGCGCCACTAGGGCGGCCGGGTTCAGGGTTGCAAAACAGCATGGGGTGCCCAATGTTACTCAATGGAGATCAGTCTTCACGTAAAGAGGCTGCAGGTTGTGACTGGGAGGCCAGTCAGGCTGAACTAACAGGGGGGCTCAGGCCTCACGAAGCTCAGGGCTGTAGGGACACCTTTGGTCTTCATTCTCCACGGCCCAGGGGTAACAGGTGCAGAGGTGTCTTTAGGCTTCAGGTTTTCCTTACCAGGAGCAATCGCGGCAAAGGGGGCCCACGTGCAGAGACTGCAGGCGACGTCGGAGACTTCACTGGGGGCGAAACCACGAAGGCCTGTCTCCGGAGGTGTGGGGGGACCACGATGACACCGTTGGCCCACTTCAACTTGGGCTTGGAGCGACAGGTGCAGTGCAGTCTTCAGGCGTAGGGTTTCTGCAGCCACGAAGTCCTCTCAGGGGTCTTTGGGTGCCTGTAGGATGCAGGTCTGCTAATTCTCAGGAGTTCTTGGTTACTGGGTGAAGTGCTGGAAAGTGTCCTTTGCTTTGCGGACTCAGCAGCTGCAGGACAAGTCGTCTCTTGGAGCAATCGTCAAAGTCAGCAGACAGGCCAGCACAGATGTCGCCGTCAGTTGCAGGGGCTTCAGTTCTTGCTCTCTGCGACTCTTCACATTTGTCTTCTTCTTTCAGGTCAGCAAGATCCGTTTCTCAGGTGCCAGGGACTCCCCTGCATACTGAATTTCGAGGGCAATAGGGGAGCGTCTGGTAGTAGCCAATGGCCCTTGGGGTCACTACACCCCCCTATATGACCACTTCCTGTGGGATGTGGGAATCACCCTGTCCCAGAATTCCTAAGTTTGCATCACAAAAATAATCAATCAATCAAGGGTTTATTTAGCGTGCTACTTACCCGTAAGGGTCTCAAGACGTGTGGGAGGAGAGGCTGCTGATCCGTCTGGGCGCAAAGGTTCAGTCGAAGAGCCAGATCTTGAGATCCTTCCTGAATTGGGTAAGCAACAGGGATTGCCTGAGGTGGAGAGTCAGGGTGTTCCAGGTCTTGGCGGCGAGATACAAGAAGGATCTTCCTCCGGCTCTGGTCTTGAGGATGCATTGAACGGAGGCTAAGGCCAGTTGGGCGGAATGAAGGTGTCTGGCGGGTACGTGGAATGAGAGGCGGTGGTTCAGATATGCTAGTCCTGAGTCGTGGAGGGCTTTGTAGGCATGTGAGAGGAGCTTGAAGATGATTCTTTTGTTGACTGGGAACCAGTAGATTTCTCAAGGAGTTCAGTTATGTGGCAACAGCGGGGGATGTTGAGGACCAGTATGGCTGCAGCGTTTTGAACGTTCTGTAGTTTCCTGAGGAGTTACTGTGTGACACCGGCATAGAGTGTGTTGCCGTAGTCGAGTCTGCTGGTGAGGAGTGCGTGCGTGACTATCTTTCTGGATTCGGTGGGGATCCATCTGAATGTCTTTCAAAGCAGGCGGAGTGAATGGAAGCATGATGAGGATACTGCGTTGATCTGCCGGTTCAATGCGAGTGAGGAGTCCAGTATGATGCTGAGGTTACGTGCGTGGTCCATGGGGGTGGGAGTTACCAATGCAGCGGGCTACCAGCAGTCAGTCGTTCCAAGCATGAGTGGTAAGTCCTGAGATGAGTACTTCAGTTTTGTCCAAGTTGAGTTTGAGGCAACTATCTTTCATTCAGGTGGCAACGGCCTTCATTCCGCTGTGGAAGTTGATTCTGGCGGTTGTGGATTTGTTGGTGAGGGAGAGGATCAGCTGGGTGTCGTCGGCATAGGAAACGATGTTGAGTCCGTGGTTCCGGATGATGGCAGCGAGGGGAGCCATGTAGACGAAGACGGTGGGGCTCAGGGAGGAGGTAGTCTGACTCATCGTGTTCGGCCAGTAAGGAAGAGTGGATCCAGTCCAGGGCCTTGTCACAGATGCAGGAATCGTGGAGTCTCGTGATTAGGGTGCGGTGGGAGACTGTATCAAAGGAGGCCAAGCGGTCCAGAGGGATGAAGACTGCGGTTTTGCCTTGATTGAGGAGGGGGCGGATGTCGTCGGTGGCGGCGAGGAGTGGGGTCTTGGTGTTGTGGTTGCCCTGGAAGCCGGATTGGGAGATGTTCTGGACATGGTTCACTTCAATGAACTCAAGTTGGGCCAGGAGCAGGGAGATGGGTCTGAAGTTCTTGAGGTCCGTCAGGTCGGCGGATGGCTTCTTCAGCAGGGGGGTGATCTCGGCGTGCTTCGAGTCTAGCCTTTGCGTAGTGTCACTTTTACCCAAAATTCCTTGATTGTAGCACATTCTCAAGCACGGTGTATATACCTGGCTGCTTCCATCTCTCAGTGCTTGCATCTCTAGTTGGGTCTCAGTCCCCATTTTTGCGTTGCTAGTGGCGAACAGTACACTCTGTGGATGTATCTAAGTTGTATTAAGTGCAGTCTGCTTCTAGGCAGGAGTTTGCCTGTCTGAGTGCTACAATACGCACACATTTCATCAGTGAGGGGAGACGCCAAGTCAGCGTACCAGCCTGCTCTGACCAGACTTTCCCATTCAGGCAGTGCCCACTGGATATCTTGGTAAAATGTGGTGATGGGTTTCCAGGTGGTTTCAACTGTGATCATCCTTTCAAGTGGTTTGAATAAATAAGGTTCCTAGGAAAATCCGGTGTAATTTGTTGATTAGTTGTCTTCTGTGATGTTGAAATTTGTCCAGTGGGGTTAGATTTGTGTATGCCTTTTGCCGCCGAGCACTACAGTTATAGGCAAATCAAAAATACACATGCACAACTGTCAACCTGCATCTAAAATGTAACCTCTTCCTGCCCAAACTGGAACACTTTTTAAACTACTAAACGATTACACCAAACCAAATAAATGCACTTCTTTGAATAGAGTTCAACTTGCATTCAAAGTTTGATGGAATTCTGTACAAACTTTTTGTACAGTATTGAGATGCAAAGAATAAATTGGGATATAATATGGAATATCAATTTTGGGAGCCCCATCCTCCTCCCGTTCTCTTAGCCCCAGCTCTCCGAATCTCACCAAACTTATCATGAGGAACCCAACTTGGATGAATTTTTTTTTTCAAATTTCATGTAGATTTGAAGAGCTCCAAAGTTAAGGAAACAAAAAGCTGCCTTTTCAAATGAAACTCTGGCCTTGCCATTACTAAATGTGCACTATTGCCACCTGTGTAATTTAAATATGTACACATACAAAACGGTCTATTTTTTGTTGAGCTTATCATGTTAGCCTAACTACATACTTACTTGACAATGTATTGCAACTGGTTTAATGTCATACAATATAGAGGAGCGCTTTAGGTTGATATTAGGGATGCTTTATGTTACGGTACACTGGCAACAACATAGAGGGCATATGGTGCTTTTGGCCTCAAGTGTGGTAGCAGGGTTATAACGTGGAAAGAAAAATGCTCGGCAGGTTAGGTTAATAAAGGAAAGGGATTTAGAGCTGGTTATGGTGAGGAAAGTGAAAGAGCAGATGTCTGGCCAAAGCCTCTTCCAAACTCAAATAGGGAAGACAGCATAAGATAAGTTTAACCTCTCTGCCCTCCACCTGGATGCCCATTTAAAAGGATTTAAGTAGGGTCATGGCACGGAAGGAAGAGCGAACAACGAAAGATGGAAGAAGCAAGGAAAAGTGGCTGGGTAGATTCGTAGAGCAGGATCAAGTATGGCCATGTTCAACCTCAACGGCTCTATTCAGGATGGGGAAATACCCGGTGACCCGAGGGTTCAACAAAACAAATTTATGACATCAAGCATTTAAAACAGCCCTCCTTTTGGTTAAGGACAAGGGTCTGAGCTTTTGTTAACAATTAAAAAAATTAATACATTTGGCACTCCTCAGAGAATATTCGTATTCAAAATGTGCATTTGTGCCTTGATTCTGCAATGAAACACAGAGGAGGTGATTGTGGACAAAGGCAACACTCTGATCTCCGTAAAAATAGGTTTTCAGACGAGCAGAGGTCTGGATGTAGTTAGAAACTCATATTTTCATTTAGTTCACCCGATTTTAATCTGCACCTCCCCTAATGTGACCTGGGCCAATACACATGCAGGGGAGGGTGGAGAGACTAAGAAAACAAGAGAAAAATAAGAAAACAAGAGTCCAACAGTTGGCAACATACCATGGTTAATGAAGGCAGCCGGGCCCAGCCATAGTTGAGCACATTTTTTGCGTGTGGAGTACATGATGCTGAAGTCATTGTCACCAAATCGCAGTAGGCGCTCGTCTGCCTTGGTCAGCTCAGCAATACAGCCCACCAGCATCTCAATCTTATCATTCTTCTCCCTACAGAGGATAGGAAAATAATAAAAACAGACAGAGGACTAAGGATTAAAATATTTATTCTATCTTTTAACATTTACAAAATCTAAAGGCAGATCACTTTTAATTGTGTGAACTAAGATCTCATGTGCAGAGAAAATGTTCCTTAGAGCTCTAAACTGTGCAGAAAATTGTGTTTTACGCATTTAAAAATTACAAACCCTTCCGGATACAACTTTTTTTTGGGGGGGAAAGCCTATAAACGAGAGCCAGATATCCAAATTTCTAGTCACAAAATACTGGTTTCACACTACAAGCAGTGAAAAATTTTAAGAACTGAACTATGTAGTAATATGTCGGCTCAAAAAGAAATATTAGATTAGTGGGGAGGTCGGAATACAACTTACCTAATGGATATTAATAAGGTAGGTAGAAAATTGCAACTGACTAAAATTGGAGGAAATCACAGGGATGGTGGCCTGCTGGGGTCAGCTGCCTGCTCTGTCCGTGATTGCTTTTTAATATAGCAAACTTTTTTTATGCAGCCCATTTTCCTGAAAGAAAATAGGACTGTGTTTAAAAAGGAAAGGTATACTTTTTGGGTGTAGGAGTTGGGAGTGGTGCCCTAGACCCCTACCCACTTGTCAACAAACATTGTTTTTACCCTTTGGAGGGGTTAGTAACAAAAACAAAATAGGTTTCCAATCGACCGAATTTCAGTTGTTAAACTCGTGTGTGTATATATATCAAATAAAATCCTGTCACAAATGGCAAGGAAAGCGGCACACCAATTGCATCCATAGTGTTTATTCGTGCAAGAACAAACACTGTGGATGCAATCGGTGTGCCGCTTTCCTTGCCGTAACAGGATTTTGTTTGTTTGAAAATCCACTAAATTTCCCACCAAATGCACAAACGCTGCGGTTCACAGTCTTCACTTTAATTTGGCAGACGCGCCTGCCAAATTAAAGTGAAGACTGTAAACTGCAGAGTGCTCCATGATTTCCTGTAATGGGAATTTGGTGGTTAATGTTTTCGTGATGGCCGCAGTCACGACGGAGGCACCCACCCGCAAGTTGTTCGGCAGCGTTTGTGGCATTTGGTGGAAAATTGTGTGTATGTCTGCCAGAACCGCCGCTGACCACTAGTGTATTGTGTTCGTCGACATGAGGTTGTCATTACTATAAAGAAAGGAAGCAAGTTACAAAACAAAGCACCTACGGATACTTGCCTGTTGGTCAGAGCTCGGTAGGGCGATGGACTAAGTCTTCAATGTGCCACATTGGTGAGTGAAATATCGGACATGCAATTGGATATATTGGTGCCCTGAATAACTCGTTTCTACTAAGTGACTATCATTACTGAAATGAGATTTGCGAGTATTAAGGCACACTCACAGAGATTATGAATGAACTATGCATGTCAAAATGGCAGACTGAGTAAATTGGTAACATTGAGCATAATGCAGTCCGTTTTTCTTACAGCACTTTTTCCAGTCCAATGAAGAAGAGACAGGAGTGTTTTAAATGTGGTGAAATTGTTAATGGGAACACTATTGCATTGAGAAAGGCATAATTGCTGAAACGCGTCTGCCAAATTAAAGTGAAGACTGAACTGCAGAGTGCTCCGTGATTTCCTGTAATGAGAATTTGGTGATATATATATATATATATATATATATATCTCACATATACTAATTCAGCATTTGGAAGAGACACCTACAACACGCATTTTCAAGATATTGAATCGATATCCAATCCAAATCCCATTTTACGAATCAGAAGAAATTTCAGACTCCTAAAATGGGATTTGTACATATGAAAAAGCTTTATAATGGCTGCAAACGCCAGAGTGTTTGCAACTGTTAAAATGCATTGTATGTTAGCTCCATAGTCACCAAATCACGAGAAAAGGGTCTGCCTCCAACTCTTCTAAACCCAGCAAAAGCTTGGCAAACAATACCATCAATACCACCAGACCACTTCAGAGCTGTAGCATTATCCCCACTGAACCTAGAAACCAACTATACTCTTGTCTACTTCACTTTATTTACAGCCTGTTTTAGATACTTTTGTTTTTCAAAACCTCGTCAGTCAAATGCTCTACATGACAGATTTTGGCTCATTTGCCACAATTTTTAGAAGTTATCTTTTATGCACTTTTTTGTTCTTGTGCAGGTTTCAAGTTAAAACGAAAAATATATTGTAAAAAAGTGTTCCTGGGACTCCACCCGTGCAGAGATATTCTACTTTTTATGGTTATGAGCGAACACTCCAGAATGGAGAATTTTTTGCTACTTTTGAGGATGTCCAACTCAGCCCTCATGTAAATCTCCTTTCTGTATCCTTTTATCACCTATACTGCATCCACTAAATGTCAGCAAGTACTGTGCTTACTTCTGGCGTGATGTGATCTGCGAGTAACAATGGTGAAAAGCTGGATGGCCAAAATAGGCCGTTCCTCCTTCACAGGTGGCTAAATTGATCATTAAGTTTCATAACTGTATTAGGGATCATTTACATTGTTTAGTAAAAGCAAAGGTGTGGCGTTCAATGCTACATGCAAAAGCAGTTACACGGACAAAGAACTCACAATGCTATGACAGTCTGTGTGACTAACCACCTGAACTGTGCATTTATCTTTCCAAGACTTTTTACCATCACAAGAAAGCATAAGAGGAAGGACATCTATCAAAGATAAGGTGGTTGGAAAAGGTAGCCAATAAGAGAAATATAATATTACCACTTTCAGACACAATAAGGAATTACTATCCAAACCTCTAGAACTTCGGAATTAACCCACAAAAAATCTGCTTCTAAAAGGTTTTGCACACAAAGAAAAAACACTAAGTGACATCCGTAGTCAGAGATCCTTACCCCAAAGACCAAAAACCTGAAATGTATTAAATGACTCTGGAAGTCCATTATGGTGCAGTCTCAAAATTCTCCTCTCTGCAGGGCTAATCCATTTTGCAACAGTTTACTGCCTAAATATTTTTATACATATATTTGGCTTGAGTAGCAAAATAGAAAATGTTGCATAATGTAGTTGTGCTTTCTTCACAAAAGCATTCTCTAAAATGAAAATTGAATCTGAAAAAACGTGTTCTAGAATTCAGCACAGAGATGTAGATTTAGAAATGTATAATTGTGTGGTGCCTATGTTGGTAACGCTCAGCCCTCGCAGTACTGGTACGGTGCAATTGGGTAGACAGACCATAAATTATACCAATCAATATTCTGATTACAAGGACTGGTCAAAACGTGCTCTCTGTGAAGCCAATGTGTTGTCAGTGAGGTCTTCACATGGTTGTAGGTTTTGGCCCATTCCAATGATGTGATGAAGCCCACCCATATGAGAGGCATGCATTTCAATTGGGAGAAGTGTGGGAAAGCAGGGTGTTGACATTTTGCCCATTGGATGGAAGTGCAAGAACTTTGTCATATAAATATGGGGAAATACCCTTTTGTGACCCATACTTTAAAGTTTGTAGGGCATTCTGGGTAAGAAAACATGCTTGGATCCAATACAAGTCACACCACTCTGGATTCTCTATGTTTCAGAATACTAATGATTGGTAGAGTTCCCTGGTTGAGGCTGACCCAATGCCCGAATAGTGCAACCATTCACCAGGGCCAGTGGAAGGGTATTCAAATGTATCTTGTCTCTGCCAGCCCATATGTCAAAACTAGCAAAAGAATTTTGAAGAAATGGCCTCGCATAGTTTGCTTAGCTACTGGAGAGTACTCAGTCGTGCATTTCCTTTCAAGGATTATAGAGGATTGGATTACATTTCTAAGTTACACTACATTACAGGTGCATAAAAACACATCATTATGTTGTAGTAAAATCGTGGTGTATTCCAGTGGATTATAGCAGGTAACAGTACGTCACAGCTGATTACCATGCAGCCGGTTACTCCATCCTACAGAACACACTCACACAAACATACCGAGGTCTTCTGGTCAGTGAATCATGGATCTCTCTAGAACGTTACTTTAATTGGTGACTCACTTGATACTAATATCAAAAACTGGCAAGCCAAAGAGTCAAAACCCTGGCCCTGTTGCCTGTAACAGGCAGCTCAGAGATTCTCTTGTTTGGCGTGAAGAGGTCTATATCAGTGGGTTAATTTATTCATGCAGTTGCAGATTCATTCAGAGCAGGACAAAAAGTTCCTGCCAGCATGACCCCACTGGGATGGGGTGCCAAGGGTTAAGTTGGTTGTGGGTTGATCTCTTTGTTGTCAGAACCTTGGATTGCACAAGAGTCCTGAATGACGGAGGTCATTGCCTCGGAGCTGCAACTGCGACTCAGCAGTGCAGTAGCCATCCAACAGGGACCAGAAATCACAGACTCTGTTAGCTAAAGTATGTTTAACTGAGACGGAGCAGCATGCTAGGGATATCCACCAACTTCTCTCTTCAGAGTAGAAGTAAACTTGCAGGAAAGAACTACTGTTGAGTGGAGGCAGTAGGCCATCTTGCTTGGGTTCTAGCTACGCCCTGAACAATACTTGTCTATCAAATGGATTCTTCGGACCATGGAATTGTAGGATTCTTCTGGGGCCATGAATATGAGGCATATCTATACCCCATAAGGACCTACAACCATTGTGTTTTCTGTAATGCACCTTATCAAAGGACTCATGCTAAGGGTCGGAACATGCACGTGAGACATCGTTCCTTTTCTAAATAAGAGGATAGTAGTTTTTACCAGCAATCAATCCATTTGGCCTACTTTCTGAAAATAAAAACAAAAACATCCGATGATAGATATACAAAGGTATGAGGAAAACAGGCAGAGGAGAGAACTGCAGACTGTAAAGTTTAGAAAGGAATTTTATTAGTAACTAGGGGAGCAAAGGTTCATCTTTAAGGTGCAATAATGTAGATGACTTTGCTTATGGAATAAAGTATGTCTGCCTATGCAAAGCCAACCTTCTATTATGCTGTTCTGCTGTACAAAGTACTCTTTTATGAAGTGGATAATTGATAATACATCGTGACAACATCAATTCAATAAAATATTGTCAATGTAATGAGATAGTCACTACTTTCTTACCAATGGTGCCCCAATAGAAAAATATAGGAATTTACCATGTCTTCATTGAGACCACTTTGGCACCGTTCGTTTCCAATGAGTAGCGACTGCAAGGAAGTATCCGAAATCCACTCTCAGGAAGAAATACCCGCAGGTATTTAAAGATCTGTGAAGGAGACAATTACTGGTTACTTTTCACAAGACTTGAAGGAACATGAAAAATATGGCGGCTTACAAAATTGCAAACAGATTCCTTTAAAAAATAAGCTAGACAGATGTTAATGCACCAAGTATCAATTTTTTAGCCCAAAATATTTTGACTAGATGCCAATCATTTTCTATCATCCAGCGAATAAGAGTGACATCACTCTAGAAACAAGCATTGGCATAGCCAATAGGTCTCGCATTTGGGACTTTATAAGTGTTTAGCCAGAGCATACCTTTCCCACGTAGATGCCTTTACCACGCATGCAATGTCTTCAAGCTATGTTGTAGAGCAGTGTGGCTGTTGTGCATCATGTTGAAAAGTTATAATAAAGTGATACTATGTCCACTTCTCATGCCACACATTAAACGTCTCCGCCCCTGAATGCATTCCCGCATACTCGCCCCCCTCCCCTCAGTCTGCACGTAAAAGTACGGGTCTGAAACATCCAGGGGTTTCCCACGCTGAAGCCCTGCCACAGACGTAAGGGACAATGTGAGGCGGTGTCCGGACCGTGGAACAGCTGCAGAGAGGAGGGGGCAATGGACGGAATGTGAGGAGTGGGCTAGAGGGGGCAACGGACGGAATGTGAGGGGGGCAATGGACGGAAATGTGAGGAGGGGGACAGTGGTCGGAATGTGAAGAGGGGGGTAGAGGGGCAATGGACAGAATGTGAGGAGGGGGCTAACGAGAAGTGAGAGAGGCAGTGAAAAAGAGCAGAGGGTTCACGCGTCTGCCGGAGTCATCCGAGAGCACCCTGCGGATGCTGCTTCTGGCCGCTTTAATCCCCGAGAGGTAAACAGAACAAATCCTTGTTATTTACAGGGCCACAGAGTACCACGAGTGTGACACAAGAATAATAAATAAATCCATTTTTTGTAAAGCGGGAACTACTCACCCCTCAGGGTCTCAAGGCGCTGGGGGTCGTCGGGAAGATGTGAGCTGATGCCCAGAGTCACAGGGTGCTGAGCAGAGTTGCAGCCGGCGATTGAACAGTGAGCACTGCTATCCGGAGTCAGCCGCCCTTGCCGCTGCGCCACACTTCTCCCGTAAATCACCTAAGAATATTTGCTTTCTTTCCAAGATGTGTTTCTGTATTTGTTCATGCAACACATGACTCTCTCCCATAGTGAATACTGACTCGCCATGTGTCTGAGTCATTTCAGGTTAGCATGGGTGTTTATAATGGTGCAGGATTGAGAGCTCTGAAGCGGAGGCTTCTCATGGTACCAGTCAGTGGGTCACAGACGTGTACATACTACATGCCCATTCAAATCTTGGCCTCTCTACGGAGCGATGGACGCATATGTGCCAATTGTAATTATGTTTTTTTTTTTTTTGCCACGGCCCTTTTAAAGAGCCCCAACTTTTTCATCCCACTTAAAGCATTGTCAACCAGCACTTTGCCAAGATCATTCAGAAATGCACGGTTGTAGCCCCAAGTCTTCTGTATACGGAACTGACAATGCAATTGCGGTTACTGTATGCGACAAAACAATAAATATAGCCAGGGTTCCACACTACTCACCCTGCCACTGCTGCCGTTCAGTGCTCGCAAGGGATTTACAACACCCGGGTTCTGGGGCCCCGTACATCCCCGGGGGGTCCTGGGCAACAAGCCTGCCATCCCCCGGCACCAAGCCGCCCACGCCAACCGAGAGATCATGTGCAACGTCCAAGCACAACCCCGGAACGAGCTTGGGCACTACACTGCGTGTTTGTGCACGGGACGAATAGAGGAAGCCAGGGCGGAGGAAGAGGAAGGTGACGCCCTACAGGCCCCGCCCAAAGCCCGACCTACTCAGGTAGAGGGTGGGACGTAGGGCTGCTGCCTGCGAAGAGTCAAAGTGTAAAAGAGTTAAAGTGTGAAGCAACCACTTAGGTGTCCGAGGACTGACCCCTATACTGCACCCTTGTCACTGTATTTTCAAATCACATTAGTATGTTTCTTAATCCGTTTCGCCTGCTTAGGATACGGAAAGCCTAGCACATTGTCACGGTTACTTAACCAACCACAACATTAGAAGCCACTTGAGCTCCCCTTTCAGAGAGAAGCTCTCCTCCTAGAGCCCTGAGCTCTTGATGGCACCTGTTTAAAATTTTTAAAAAGCGGACCCCGAAGGCGTCAATGTCCTTCCGGGGCAGCGGAGCACAAAAGCACCAGAAACAAGAGAGCGCGGCGTCCGTAATGAAAGATGACGTGCAGCAAATGAAACGGACACAAGCCTTTCTTTTCTTAACATGGTGCCTAAAGTAAATAAAAAACCAAAGCAAAAAAAAAAAACCTAACAAAACAACAAGCGCGGCCGCTAAAGTGAAAGCGATCGCGCTGTGTTTAATTAGTAACCTGATCCACGACGAGGGAGGAATGCAGCTGCCAGCCTGCGCGCCGCTGCTCGCTCCCTAGAGCAAAACACCGTGGGAGTAAACCTTTGGAGAAGAGGTGGGACATGCACCCGCCTTTGGCCATTTGCGTGCTTTAATTATTGAAAGACACACGCAAAGTCCAATCCAATGTGTGGGAGGAGTCCGACCCACACGGAGAAGTTTGGAGTGCTCACAAGAAGCCTCCCATAGAGCAGCGCATGCGTGCTGCGCTAGGCTCGACCTAAAAAAGGTGGTCAACAGGAAGAGAGTTTAATGTGGGAATGTATGAAAATGGGGCAGTAGTTGTGTGGCCTGCACAAGTAATGGGTCTGCATTTGTCCACCACTGGGAACCAAACACCCCAATATAGTGCTTGACTCTCAAAGGGTAGCTTTGCAAAGCAGTCCTAGGTTTACTCAAGAGAGGTGGTGGGGGCTAGTAATCTCCATTAATAGAATGCTTTTGGGATGACATTGTGTAATCATTCTTATCCCTCCCAAAGGGAGGTCTAGAGAAACAAATCTCAAGTCCGGACATTTACTTGTATTAGAAATACAGTAATGGAATATCACTTTGAATTAGTGTGCACCTAATATGGGCAATATATCATGTTTACTTGGCATACGAGTGGGTGTTCACTTTGGGTCATCCCTCTCCCGCAGGCAGACGCGTGGGGTGCTGTGGCCTTTCTGGACGTGTGGATGAGTGCGCCAGCACTCCCCTCTCCTTACTCCGGCCACTGGGGCCCAGTGATGGGGTCCTGGGCCCCCTCTCAGCTTTGCGGGGCACCACGGCGCTACCTGCCTCCGTTTTCTTCGCCAGGCCCAGGGATGGGGTCCTGGGTCCATCTGCATCTTCGTGGGGAACGCGATGGCAGTCCCCGGCTTCTCTTTTTTGCTGTCGGGCCCAGGATTCGGGTCCTGGGCCCCTTCCCGAACCTGTGGGGAAAGCACAACGGCACTTCACTGCGGAATCTCTTTTCGGGGGCAGCCTCCGTGCCCCGGCCCACCCCAGAGGCACAAATCTGGTTCAGCGGTCGAATCCCATATGCTTTGCCACTGTAAAATGGTCAAAGGTCGCCCAAAACTTCTCCAGGGCATATCTTGGTTCCTGGTGGGCTGTTTGTGACAACTCTGGTCTCCTTTTGTTCCTGGTGGCGACCCCTTGTCAACCGGAGCGCTTTCTTCAGGTCTACTGGCCTGCAAGGGTGACAACCTTTGCAGGGAGCTGGTTTCACTGGCTCCCTGCGCCAGCCTTTCACTGTCTTCTCTAGGCCTCCTTCTCCTTTAGCAGAGCCCAAACTTTCCCCCAACCAGTCCTCAGGGGGCTTAAGGGGACCAGCTTGCCTGGTCCTGGGGTCAGAGTCCTGGGGCCTGACGGCAGTCAAGGGGTATATCTCTTTCCAATTGTCCATGGCAGCTGCCTCAAAGTCCAGTGTCCAGCAGAAAAGTACAAACAAGAGAGCGCTCTCCCCTGTGCAGGACCTTTTAAGTGGGGCTGAAAGTGTCCAGCAGGGCCGCGCCTCTGGCCTATTCTGATGTGCCACATCATCTCTCTACCCCTGTTCCAACCTCCTTGCACAGTCTTCTGGGATAGCTCAAAATGGCATCACCCAGGAGCACGTGCTCTGGGAAGCTCAGCTTCACCCCTTTATTGACATAACTGCCAGGTCCTCCCCCTATCAAATCTTCAAAGGAGCCTCTATCTGGCTGGGCTCCAGAGGTCAGGACTCCTTCCTCTGTGGAGTGTCCTGGGGCAGGCACTCTTCCTGGCACATGATGACAGCTGGCTGATAGATGTAGAGTAATTCACCCAATCCCGCCCTCCATCAGGGCTGGCTTAAGCACTGGTAATTGCTTTCTTTGAGGGGTGAGGCATTTGTTCCTGCAGCTGGAAAGAAAAGTAAATAACCCAGCCCACCAGGTGACAAAAGGCCTGGGCTCTGATCCTGAGTAGAGTCAGAGAAATAGGACATTCCTCGATGGCCCATAAGTTGTTCAGATTATCCTTATGAACTTTACAGAATTGTTCTTTTTATACAGGCTATAGTGTACATCGGTGCAACTCTCGAATTTCTACCCCAAAGAGAACTGGAGCTGGGCCCTAAGGCAGCCTTTCCCATAAGAGTATTATGAAGTGTCCCTACAATCAAACAGTAAAGCACACTGACTATCCTTTACATGAGTACACCTACATTATAAGGCCTATCCCAGGTCACTATCCAATTCTGCATAGTCCCTTCTGTGCCAGGCTACCTGTGCGCAGTTCCTGGGCTGCACATGACGGAGTGTCCCCCACGCGTGTGTGCACATGTTGACGTGTAACCAGCCAAATGCCCCTTACCCCGACTGCTTCACAGCAGCCTCATCTTAAAAGGCGGACACTGGTGGTAAACACGCACAGTCCATTTTATCATGAGTTTACAGTAGGTGAGTCACAGGCTATGAGGCTCCCCCACAGTAAAAAGTCAAAAACCAGGAAATCAAAAAGCAAAAATTCTGGGTGGATAAGATGGTCAGAACCACCTTGTCAGAGGGAATATTAAAAGTTATATCCTGAAGTCCTTTATTTACGTTTGTGAAAAGTCATGTGCTTTAATTTCTTGGGAGGACTCTTACGGACCAGGCAAAAGTGGTGTACAGCCAGTGCTGTACACTTTCATTGCACTTTGAGAGAACAAATATTAACTGTTACCTTAACTGGGGGTAGGTGGACAGAGAAGCGAGGACCATCAGGACCTCGTGTCTCTTTTAAAAGAGAAGATGCGTCTATTGTTACGGTCCTTTCAAAGCAGTCAAAGTCACTACTGTATGCAGAAACTGTTCATAATATTGATATTCAAGCATTACAGGTGAAAATTCTTATAAGGTGAGAAACCGCAAGAAAGTTTTAGTTGGAATGTTCCTTTTTGATGATACAGGAGCTTGCACTGATGAGGATTAAATGACAGTGCAGGTCTCCACTTAATTGGCTAGCATCTTAAGAAATGTAAAGTTAATCAATTACACATTAGATAAATTATGTCACTGTGGTAAAATAGGACTATGTTGCGCCATGATTTCTTCTCCTGTTTTATATGCATTACTCTTTTTTAAAATTTAGAATGCGCAAACAACACTAAATACAAGTTAGCTGTAAGTGCATGTTCTGAAACTAAAGGTAGCTGTAGGAAACTCAGCATCTGTTGCAGTTGTCCCTCCCCCACCTCCCCCCACTTCTTGCCCCCTTTTTAGCTACTAGATGCTGGTTTGCGAATAACAGTTCACTGAGGCCTGATAACCAGATCTCAGTGCCAGTGCTTCTTCACAAAACAAGGTGAAGTCTACAACTGGGCTATGGACTTTAGCACCCCTGTAAGTCCCTAGTAAATGGTACCCCAGGTACCTAGGGCATGGGTGTTAAAGAGGGTCCCTAAGGGTTACAGCATATCTAATGCCGCCACAAAGGGACCCACATACAAATTCCACACAGACAGGTTGTGTGACATGGTGCAAACCATAAGTGAAAATATGACATGACACTCCTGTGTGTCATGCCAGAGTCACTACATCTAATATATGCACGTCACCCCTACAGTAGGCCTTTGAGTCCTAAGGCAGAGTGCATTATATTTTATGTGAGGACATATCTGCATGTTCTATTACTAGATATTGCAAGGTAGCAGGGAAGCCATCTTAAGGTATGTACTGGAAACTGGTCAAAACAAGTTACCCAGCTACATAATGGCTTCACTGAAACCTATAGTGTTTGGTATCAAACACCTCGTATTCATAAACCCACACCGATTCCAGTGATGGATCAGGGGTGTGGAATTTAATAAAATATCTACTTGTCCATGGGGCAGGTTGCTTCATAAATCAACTTGTCCTGTAACAAAATCCACTTGTCTCTTTGGTTCCATGTAGTGCATGGTTCCATGGCAGCAATCTCATTATATAAGAGCTCTGATATAGCCTCTCTGATTATGCCAGGGCTCATACCATAGTAGTGTTTGAATACTTGCAATCCCCTTATGTTGCCACGTTTCCGCAGATGTACATACTGGGGCTGAAGGTAGTGGTAAGCAATAGTTCCAGGGTTAGAATGCCGTTTTGAGTCTGTGCAAACCTACTAACTAGCATGTTTTAAGGGTTTTTAACAACTCTTCTCTAATCTGTTCCCATACTGCGAAATGGCAATTTACTCCTGACAATGGCAGATGTAAACCTTCTTCCAGAGTTGGGAAAAAAGTGGTTGGAGGGAAAGAGAACTTGCAAATACTCAGATTTTTGCATGAGCAAATCTACACATGCCTATTTGCTCATGCTAAAATGCAGTTCACAAATATTTTCTCGGAGTACTATGCAAGGACATATACCATGGGTGCACTTTTGAGACTTTCTTTAATAATTGGTCCCCTAATCATCTCTATATATATATATATATATATATATATATATATATATATATATATATATATATATCCCCCTCATCTATCCCTCTCCCCATCTCTATCTATCCCCATCTCTCTCTCTATCCCCATCTCTCTATGTATCCCCATCTCTCTATGTATCCCCCTCTCTCTGTATCCCCCTCTCTATCTCCCCCCCTCTCCCCCCCCCCCCCCTCTCCCCCTCTCTCCCCCCCTCTCTCCCTATCCCTCTCTCTCCCTATCCCTCTCCCTCTATCTCTACCTCCCCCTCTCTATCCCTCTCCCCCTCTCTATCCCTCTCCCCCTCTCTATCCCTCTCCCCTCTCTATCCCCTCCCTCCCCCTCTCCCTCCATCCCTCTCCCTCCATCCCTCTCCCTCCCTCCCTCTCCCTCCCTCCATCCCTCTCCCTATCCCTCTCTATCCCTCTCCCTATCCCTCCCTATCCCTCTCTATCCCTCCCTATCCCTCCCTATCCCTCTCTATCCCTCTCTATCCCTCTCTATCCCTCTCTATCCCTCTCTCCCTCCCCCTCTCTAGCCCTCTCTCCCTCTCTAGCCCTCTCTCCCTCTCTAGCCCTCTCTCCCTCTCTAGCCCTCTCTCCCTCTCTAGCCCTCTAGCCCTCTCCCCCGCTCTAGCCCTCTCCCCCGCTCTATCCCTCTCCCCCGCTCTATCCCTCTCCCCCTCTCTATCCCTCTCCCCCTCTCTATCCCTCTCCCCCTCTCTATCCCTCTCCCCCTCTATCCCTCTCCCCCTCTATCCCTCTCCCCCTCTATCCCTCTCCCCCTCTCCCCCTCTATCCCTCTCCCCCTCTATCCCTCTCCCTCCCTCTCTATCCCTCTATCCCTCTCCCCCTCTCCCTCTCTCTCTCCCTCTCCCTCTATCCCTCTCCCTCTATCCCTCTCCCTCCCTCTCCCCCTCTCTATCCCTCTGTCTCTCTATCCCCCTCACTCCCTCTCTATCCCTCTCCCCCTCTCTCTATCCCCCTCTCTCTATCCATCTCTCCCCCTCTCTCTGTATCCCTCTCCCCCTCTCTCTGTATCCCTCTCCCCCTCCCTCCATCCCTCTCCCCCTCCCTCTATCCCTCCCTCCCTATCCCTCTCTCTATCCCTCTCTCCATCCCCCTCTCTATCCCCCTCTCTATCCCCCTCTCTATCCCCCTCTCTATCCCCCCTCCCTCCCTCCATCCCTCTCTCTCTCCCTCCTCCACCATCCCTCTCCCTCCTCCACCATCCCTCTCCCTATCCCTCCCCCTCTCTATCCCTCCCCCTCTCTATCCCTCCCCCTCCATCCCTCTCTATCCCTCTCCCTCCCTCCATCCCTCTCTATCCCTCCCTATCCCTCTCTATCCCTCCCTATCCCTCTCTATCCCTCCCCCTCTATCCCTCCCCCTCTCTATCCCTCTCCCTCTCTATCCCTCTCCCTCCCTCTCCCTCTCTATCCCTCTCCCTCTCTATCCCTCTCCCTCTCTCCCCCTCTCTATCCCTCTCCCTCTCTCCCCCTCTCTATCCCTCTCTATCCCTCTCTCTCCCTCCCTCTCCCTCTCTATCCCTCTCTCTCTCCCTCCCTCTCCCCCTCTCCCTCCCCCTCTCTCTCTCTCTCTCTCTATCCCTATTCCTCTCCCTCTCTATCCCGCTCCCTCTCTATCCCGCTCCCTCTCTCTCTATCCCGCTCCCTCTCTCTCTATCCCGCTCCCTCTCTCTCTATCCCTCTATCCCTCTCCCCCTCTCTATCCCTCTCCCCCGCTCTATCCCTCTCCCCCTCTCTATCCCTCTCCCTCCATCCCTCTCTCTCCATCCCTCTCTCTCTCTATCCCTCTCTCTCTCTATCCCTCTCTCTCTCTATCCCTCTCCCCCTCTCTCTCTCTCTCCATCCCTCTCCATCCCTCTCTATCCCCCTCCATCCCTCCCTCTCTATCCCTCCCTCTCTATCCCTCCCTCTCCCCCTCCCCCTCTCTATCCCGCTCTATCCCTCTCCATCCCTCTCCATCCCTCTCCATCCCTCTCCATCCCTCTCCATCCCTCTCCCCCTCTCTATCCCTCTCCATCCCTCTCCATCCCTCTCTATCCCCCTCTCCTCCTCTCGCTCTCTCCCCCTCTCTATCCCCCTCTCTCTCCCTCTATTCCTCTCCTCTATCCCTCTCCTCTATCCCTCTCCTCTATCCCTCTCCTCTATCCCTCTCCTCTATCCCTCTCCTCTATCCCTCTCCTCTATCCCTCTCCTCTATCCCTCTCCTCTATCCCTCTCCTCTATCCATCCCTCTCTCCATCCCTCTCTCCATCCCTCCCTCTCTCTCCATCCCTCTCCCTCTCTCCCTCTCTCCCTCTCTCCATCCCTCTCTCCCTCTATCCCGCTCTCCCTCCCTCTATCCCTCTCTCTCCCTCCATCCCTCTCCCTCCCTCTCTCCCTCTCTCTCCATCCCTCTCTCTCCCTCTCTCTCCCTCTCCCTCTCTCTCCCTCTATCGGTCTCCCTCTATCCCTCTCCCTCTATCCCTCTATCCCTCTCCCTCTATCCCTCTCCCTCTATCCCTCTCCCCCTCCCTCTATCCCTCTCCCCCTCCCTCTATCCCTCTCCCCCTCTCTATCCCTCTCCCCCTCTCTATCCCTCTCCCCCTCTCTATCCCTCTCCCTCTCTCTCCCTCTCCCTCTCTCTCCCTCTCCCTCTCTCTCCCTCTCCCTCTCTCTCCCTCTATCGGTCTCCCTCTATCCCTCTCCCTCTATCGGTCTCCCTCTATCGCTCTCCCTCTATCCCTCTCCCTCTATCCCTCTCCCTCTATCCCTCTCCCTCTATCCCTCTCCCTCTATCCCTCTCCCCCTCCCTCTATCCCTCTCCCCCTCCCTCTATCCCTCTCCCCCTCTCTATCCCTCTCCCCCTCTCTATCCCTCTCCCCCTCTCTATCCCTCTCCCCCTCTCTATCCCTCTCCCCCTCTCCCTCCCCCCCTCTCCCTCCATCCCTCTCTCTCTATCCCTCTCTCTCTCTATCCCTCTCCCTCTATCCCTCTCTCTCTCTATCCATCCCTCTCCATCCCTCCCTCCCTATCCCTCCCTCTCTATCCCTCTCTCTCTCTCCCTCCCTCTCCCCCTCCCCCTCCCTCTCCCGCTCCCCCTCCCCCTCCCCCTCCCCCTCCCGCTCCCCCTCTCTATCCCTCTCCCCCTCTCTATCCCTCTCCATCCCTCTCCCTCTCTATCCCCCTCTCTCCTCCTCTCTCTCTATCCCTCCCTCTCTATCCCCCTCTCCATCCCTCTCTCTCCATCCCTCTCTCTCCATCCCTCTCTCTCCATCCCTCTCTCTCCATCCCTCTCTCTCCATCCCTCTCTCTCCATCCCTCTCTCTCCATCCCTCTCTCTCCATCCCTCTCTCTCTATCCCACTCTCTAATCCCCCTCTCCATCCCTCTCTCTCCATCCCTCTCTCTCCATCCCTCTCTCTCCATCCCTCTCTCTCCATCCCTCTCTCTCCATCCCTCTCTCTCCATCCCTCTCTCTCCATCCCTCTCTCCATCCCTCTCTCTCCATCCCTCTCTCTCCATCCCTCTCTCTCCATCCCTCTCTCCATCCCTCTCTCTCCATCCCTCTCTCTCCATCCCTCTCTCTCCATCCCTCTCTCTATCCCTCTCTCCATCCCTCTCTCTCCATCCCTCTCTCCATCCCTATCCCTCTCTCCATCCCTCTATCCCTCTCTCCATCCCTCTATCCCTCTCTCTCCCTCTCTCCCTCCCTCTATCCCTCTCTCTCCCTCTCCCTCTCTCTCCCTCCCTCTATCCCGCTCTCCCTCCCTCTATCCCTCTCTCCCTCCCTCTATCCCTCTCTCCCTCCCTCTATCCCTCTCTCCCTCCCTCTATCCCTCTCTCCCTCCCTCTATCCCTCTCTCTCCCTCCCTCTATCCCTCTCTCTCCCCCTCTCCCTCTCTCCCTCTCCCTCTCTCCCTCTATCCCTCTCCCTCTCTCCCTCTATCCCGCTCTCCCTCCCTCTATCCCTCTCTCTCCCTCCCTCCATCCCTCTCCCCCCTCTCTCCCTCTCCCTCTCTCCCTCTCCCTCCATCCCTCTCCCTCCATCCCCCTCCATCCCTCTCCCTCCATCCCTCTCCCTCCATCCCTCTCCCTCCATCCCTCTCCCCCCTCTCTCTCCCTCTCCCTCCATCCATCCCTCTCCCCCCCTCTCCCTCTCTCTCCCTCTCCCTCCATCCCTCTCCCTCCATCCCTCTCCCTCCATCCCTCTCCCCCTCTCTCTCCCTCTCCCTCCATCCATCCCTCTCCCTCCATCCATCCCTCTCCCTCCATCCATCCCTCTCCCCCCCTCTCCCTCTCTCTCCCTCTCCCTCTCTCTCCCTCTCCCTCCATCCCTCTCCCTCCATCCCTCTCCCCCCTCTCTCCCTCTCCCTCCATCCATCCCTCTCCCTCCATCCATCCCTCTCCCTCCATCCATCCCTCTCCCCCCCTCTCCCTCTCTCTCCCTCCCCCTCTCTCTCCCTCTCCCTCCCTCCATCTTTCTCCCCCCCCTCTCTCCCTCTCTCTCCCTCTCTCTCCCTCTCCTCCCTCACCCCCTCTCCCTCCCTCTCCCTCCCTCTCCCTCCCTCTCCCTCCCTCTCCCTCCCTCTTCCACCATCCCTCTCCCTATCCCTCCCCCTCTCTATCCCTCTCCCTCTCCCCCTCTATCCCTCTCCCCCTCTATCCCTCTCCCCCTCTCTATCCCTCTCCCCCTCTATCCCTCTCCCCCTCTATCCCTCTCCCCCTCGATCCCTCTCCCCCTCGATCCCTCTCCCCCTCGATCCCTCTCCCCCTCGATCCCTCTCCCCTCGATCCCTCTCCCCCTCGATCCCTCTCCCTCGATCCCTCTCCCTCTATCCCTCTCCCTCTATCCCTCTCCCTCTATCCCTCTCTATCCCCCTCCCTCTCCATCTCTCTATCCCTCTCCCCCTCTCTATCCCTCTGTCTCTCTATCCCTCTCTCCCCCTCCCTCACTCGCTCTCTATCCCCCTCTCTATATCCCTCTCCCCCTCTCTATATCCCTCTCCCCCTCTCTATATCCCTCTCCCCCTCTCTCTATCCCTCTCCCCCTCTCTCTATCCCTCTCCCCTCTCTCTATCCCTCTCCCCCTCCCTCTATCCCTCTCCCCCTCCCTCTATCCCTCTCCCCCTCCCTCTATCCCTCTCCCCCTCCCTCTATCCCTCTCCCCCTCCCTCTATCCCTCTCCCCTCCCTCTATCCCTCTCCCCCTCCCTCTATCCCTCTCCCTCTATCCCTCTCCTCCTCCCTCTATCCCTCTCCTCCTCCCTCTATCCCTCTCCCCCTCCCTCTCTCTATATCTATATCCCTCACTCTATATCCCTCTCTCTCTATCCCTCTCTCTCTATCCCTCTCTCTCTCTATCCCCCTCTCTCTATCCCTCTCCCTCTATCCCTCTCCCTCTATCCCTCTCCCTCTATCCCTCTATCCCTCTCCCTCTATCCCTCTCCCTCTATCCCTCTCCCTCTATCCCCCTCTCTCCCTCTCCCTATCCCTCTATCCCCCTCTCTCCCCCTCTCTCTCCCTCTCCCTCCCTCCATCCCTCTCCCCCCCCTCTCTCCCTCTCTCTCCCTCTCCCTCTCCCCCCTCTCTCTCCCTCTCTCCCTCTCCCCCCTCTCCCTCCATCCCTCCATCCCTCCATCCCTCCATCCCTCTCCCTCCCTCTCCCTCTCTCTCCCTCTCCCTCCATCCCTCTCCCCCCTCCATCCCTCTCCCCCCTCTCTCTCCCCCTCTCCCTCCCCCCTCTCTCTCCCTCTCCCCCCCTCTCTCCCTCCCTCTCCCTCCCTCTCCCTCCCTCCCTCTCCCTCCCCCTCCCCCTCCCTCTTCCACCATCCCTCTCCCTATCCCTCTCCCTCTCTATCCCTCTCCCTCTCTATCCCTCTCCCTCTCCCTCTCTATCCCTCTCCCTCTCTATCCTTCTCCCTCTCTATCCTTCTCCCTCTCTATCCTTCTCTCCCGCTCTCTCCCTCTATCCCTCCCCCCCTCTATCCCTCCCTCTCTCTATCCCTCCCTCTATCCCTCCCTCTCTATCCCCCTCTCTCTATCCCCCTCTCTCTATCCCCCTCTCTATCCCTCCCCCTCTCCCTCCCCATCCCTCTCCCTCCCTCTCCCTCTCTATCCCTGTCCCTCCCTCTCCATCTCCCTCTCCCTCTCTATCCCTCTCCCCCCTCTCTATCCCGCTCTCCCTCCCTCCCTCCCTCCCTCTCCCTCCATCCCTCCCTCTCCATCCCTCCATCCCTCTCTCCATCCCTCTCCATCCCTCTCCCTCCTCTCCCTCTCCCCCTCTCTATCCCTCTCTCTATCTCTCTCCCTCTCCCTCTCTATCCCTCTCCCTCTCCATCCCTCTCCGTCTCTCTATCCCTCTCTTTCCCTCCCTCTCTATCCCTCTCTCCCCCTCTCTATCTCTATCCCTCTCCCTCCCTCCCAGTCTCTCCCTCCCTATCCGTCTCTCCCCCTCCCTCCCTTCCCCTCTCCCTCCCTTCCCCGTTCCCTCCCTTCCCCTCTCCCTCCATCCCTCTCTCCCTATCCCTCCCTCTCCCTATCCCTCCCTCTCTATCCCTGTCCCTCCCTCTCCATCTCCCTCTCCCTCTCTATCCCTCTCCCCCCTCTCTATCCCGCTCTCCCTCCCTCCCTCTCTCCCTCCATCCCTCCCTCTCCATCCCTCCATCCCTCTCTCCATCCCTCTCCATCCCTCTCCCTCCCTCTCCCTCTCCCCCCTCTCTATCCCTCTCTCTATCTCTCTCCCTCTCCCTCTCTATCCCTCTCCCTCTCCATCCCTCTCCGTCTCTCTATCCCTCTCTTTCCCTCCCTCTCTATCCCTCTCTCCCCCTCTCTATCTCTATCCCTCTCCCTCCCTCCCAGTCTCTCCCTCCCTATCCGTCTCTCCCCCTCCCTCCCTTCCCCTCTCCCTCCCTTCCCCGTTCCCTCCCTTCCCCTCTCCCTCCATCCCTCTCTCCCTATCCCTCCCTCTCCCTATCCCTCCCTCTCTATCCCTCCCTCCCTCCCCCTCTCTCCCTATCCCTCCCTCTCACTCTCTCCCTATCCCTCCCTCTCCCTCTCCCTATCCCTCCCTCTCCCTCTCTCCATCCCTCCCCCTCTCTCCATCCCCCCCTCTCCCTCTCTCCATCCCTCCCCCTCTCTCCATCCCTCCCTCTCCCTCTCTCCATCCCTCCCTCTCCCTCTCTCCATCCCTCCCTCTCCCTCTCTCCATCCCTCCCTCTCCCTCTCTCCATCCCTCCCTCTCCCTCTCTCCATCCCTCCCTCTCCCTCTATCTCCCTCTCCCTCTATCTCCCTCCCCCCCTCCTCCCGATTTCAGACCTACTGGCTTTGCCAATGCTTGTTTGTTTTTGTTTACCATAATCTTATTGAAGCTGGTTACACTGATTTTCCATTATAAATATTTTGGGGAAATACTAGCATGCATCAACACATTACTAAATGATGCTGCAAAGAAATGGTACCTAAAATTTTACAGTGGTTTAGCGAACTGTTTTTAGGTCTCGCCTGGTGTTAGCAGCGCGCTGCTCTAGCCATGCGAGGGCTTCTTGTAATCGATACAGTTTTGGAAGTGGAGTGTAGGCTCCGCCCCCTGTTTCCATTCACTAGCATCGTGCATGCTAAACCCTGGCTTCCCATTGTTTGTGAGGCTTTTAAGTCCCTCCTGGTTACCACCCTGTCCACTTTTAGCCCCGCCCACCGGGACTGGGTGCTTTACTTGCGGCGTGTTACTATCTCCTTTAATTAGAGGGTGAGGACTTTTTTTTTGTCATTCCGGCTGGAGCGCGGCGCATGTCGTTTATTTAGTGTCATTCCGGCTTATTTATTAATTTTTACTTTACATCGGAGCACAGCGCCCACTTTAGGGACACTGCGCTCCGTTTATTTATTTTATACCGGATGCCCGCGCTCCGTTAAATATTCGCGCCTAAGTTTCTGTTCTCCGTAGCACTTAAATACCGCTACTTAATCAAGAATCGCTTGTGCCTGATCACGCAGAGTACAGCTGCTTTTCTGCGGCGCGCACGCTATTTATTATTTTTTACTTTACATCGGAGCGCGGCGCCCACTTTAGGGACACCGGGCTCCGTTTATTTATTTATTTTATACCCGGTGCCCGCGCTCCGTTAAATATTCGCGCCTAAGTTTCTGTTCTCCGTAGCACTTAAATACCGCTATTTAATCAAGTATCGCTTGTGCCTGATCACGCAGAGTACAGCTGCTTTTCTGCAGCAAGTAAAGGCATTGCCGGAACAACAAGGCTTTTCAAGTGCTCCTCTCTAATCACTGCTGTTTATAGGGTGTGTTGCTGCATTAGGATTCTATCCGTCTTGAAGTTTACAGTCTCTGTGACTTTTACTACTGTAAAATCCTTAGCTGGGAATAAATTGCTGTCAGCGGCGAAGGTCCAGAGCTCGACGACAAAATATCTGGCCTTACATTCCAACTTTGAAAACATGCCTTGGTTTGCCGTGATGTGTGTGTGTGTGTGTGTGTGTGTGTGTGTGTGAGCGAGCTTTTGGGGTTCGGCGTGTCTGAGCGTGTCTGAGGACCGTACCTCAGTCTGTGTGTGTCACAGTGGTGATTAACTGTTCATGTGTTTGTCCGTGTGTGTGAGAGACAAAGAGAGATTGATTCTATCTGTCGGTGCCTGTCGTACGTGTTGGTAGAGTTCAGTGTCCTCCTGCCTGTGTGTGCAGGAGCAGTGATGACGTGTGAGATGTTCTGTGCGTGTGTTTGTAGTGTTAAATGTGCCCTAGTATGCTTCTACTTGTGTTTTTGTGTACAGACTACACTGCTCAGGAATGTGATCACAAACAGGGGCTCATTGCCTGCTTTCACAATCCCCCTGCTATCTGCACACCCCCTCCCGATGAAATGAGACCCGTCCCTCCCCCACCTCTCGCCTGCCTTCACAGCCGGGAGCGCAGCCTCGTAACAGGGCGCTCGGCAGCTGCCTGCCCTGCGTGGGTCAGGAGAGGCGTCTGCGCATTTAACCCCCTCCCTGTATCCTATTCTTTCTCGCTCTGTTACTTTCATCACTTGCTATCGTTCTCCTTTTCTCTCTCCGTTCCTCTCACTTTCTGTCCCTCTCCTCCTCTCATCTTTCTGTTACTCTCACCTCTTTCCCTCCCCCATCATGCTGTCTCCCTCCACTCTCCTTCCTCGTCTCTTTCTCTCTTCTCACATGTTCTCTTCATTTCTCGCTAGTCCTCTTCTAACTCCTTCTGTCAGTCTCTCCTTTTGGGTGTCCTTTTCACCCTCTCTGCCCCACACTTCTATGACACTCTCTTTGTCATCTTTCCTCTCCATCCTCTTCCCTCTTTTTTCTCTCCATTGCATATTGCGGTATTTCTTTCGCAGTCTCTCTGTACTTTCCAACGCTCATTGTCTTCCCTTGCACTTTCTTTCTCCTTTATTTGTTTCGTTGTGTGCCTATGTGTCCCTTGGTCTGTGTTGCTCCTCCGCCTCCCTCTTTCTTTTGCTCTCCGTTCTATTCCCTCTCTCCTCCCCCTCTCTTTCTTTGCTGTTCCGCTGCCCGTCTTCCCTTTTCTCTCGATCCCCACTTATCTCTCCATTCTCCTCGGCCCATCTTGCTGCTGTCTCTTTCTTTCCCATATCTCCCCCTCTCTCTCTCCCCTTCTCTCTTTCTCCACATTCTTTGATTTCTCTTTGCTCTTCTTTCCGCGCTCACTTCCCGCGCCCCCGTTTCCTCATTCTTCGCGGTCTCTTCGCCCCGCTCTTGCTTCCGTCTTTCTCTCTCTCTCCTCTGCCTGGCTTTGTGTCAGTGGGAATGCTGTGATTTGGGAGCCAAACTCGCCTGCTCAGTTTTTCCAGACCCTCATTTGGAAGGAAGAAAGTAGTGTCAGAATAAGAGTCCTTCCCGCCACATACACCTTCCTTCTCTTCCCTCGGTGTGTCACCCCGTTCGCGCGTGTGTGCATGTCTGCGCGCGCATATCGCAAGTGAGTGCACCCATAGCTGCCAAGGTTTCAGATTGCTATGAGTGACATTTTCAAAATTTAAATGCAATTATGAGTGACATTTCGACGAGTAAGAGTGACACTTTCTTGCGAGCATAAAATCAAGCAATGAAGAAAGGGAAACATAAAAATGTCAGAAATGAATCAGACAGAGAAACTGTAAGATTTTAAAACTGGTGCAAACAACTGCGGTGGCTGACCCATAATTACAATGAAATTATGAAAATGTCACATATAGCCATCTGAAACCTTGGCAGTTATTGGCAGACTGGCCTGTACCCTCACCTTGGAGAATGCCTGACCAAGAGTTAATGAACGCCTTTGCCTCACTTATGCTTCAGTCCTTCTGAAACAGACAGATGGAATCAGGAGCAGAAATCGAAGCTCTCGGCCGGCGGGGCCCATTCAGCAGTATCCTTACTTAACAAGCATTGAAAATGCAATAGGTCTCGCCTTTGATTAAGTTAAAGCCATTTGCTTTGCTAATGGTATTGTATTCTAGCTTTGCATTATTTAGTGTATATTTGTGATATGTTGTAGTTGTATGTAGTTAGAATTGTTTTGTTAGCTGTGTAGTAGTTTAAAGTATAGCGTTAGTAGGAAAAGAGCAGTGTTTCAGATTTGGGAGGTGAATGAATAGAAGAATAGTATGTGTTAATTTCGTATAGTGAGGATTACAATAGCATGAGGCAGACGAAAGGGGCGAGGGGAGAGCAAATATATGCAAATATATGCACATATCACAAATATACACTAAATAATGCAAAGCTAGAATACAATACCATTAGCAAAGCAAATGGCTTTAACTTAATCAAAGGCGAGACCTATTGCATTTTCAATGCTTGTTTTTCCTGCTTTCATTTTTTTATGAACATTTTATTTTGAAAGCAAAGAATCATCGATCTTGCTTTGAAGCTTCTGCAAATATTTGCATCAAATCAGAGAGCATTCTGGGAGCATTATACAGAGCCTCATATTGCTAAACTTTGAAAACGTGTGTACACATTTTTATACTGGAACCACTGTCAGAAGTGCAGTCAGAATTTACAACATTTACTTAGAGCGCTCACCCTAATAATGAAGGCTTTCTATTAATGAACCATAAATACAAGTTTGAACAGCATTAACATATGGACAAACATATTACCTTAACTGCAGACCTTCCCTGATCCATAATGTGGTACTGCAAACTGTCAGCCAAATGGTTTGTGCTGCAGGGGGTTGGGCCTACTTGACCCGAGGACAAAATACACATGAAAACTTGTTGCCCTTCACCCCAAACAATATGTCCTGGGCATCGGGCTATAGGAATTCCACATCCCTGATGGATTTATTAATACATGCACCCAACTAGTCCTCTAGTGTGCTGGCTGACTGGTCAAGTCCAGCCAAGCACCACAGACGTGTTTCTGACCCCCTAGGAGACGAGAGCCCCATGCTCAGAGGACATAAACAGTGCCTGCTCTGGCAGGAGGTGCTTACATCTCCTCCAAGCAGGACTAGTGATCTGCACCTCAAGGCGAAGGCTTCAAAGGGCTCTGCTGTTTTTGATATGTTACCCAAGGCTTTCCCAGACAGGGGAAATGCCACCTCCTGCTCTGGGCCGATCTGGCACCAGGACAGGCAGGGAATTTAGCTATGCAGGAGTGTTGTACTGCCAGGCTGGACACACCTCTAGAGTGAACAGCCTGAAGTGAACAGGAAGTTAGAAATTTCACCATCTTGTGTGTGGTGGAAATAGGAATTATGGGACAGAAGGATGGCCACTCCCCAAAGGAAGTGGTCATCTAGGGGCTGTAGTGACCCCGGGGTAAGTAGCGCATTGGCTACTACTCCCCACACCCCTTAACGCCCATGAATTGAGAATTTAGGGCGCCCCCCCGATACAAGGACTTCAGAGTTTGATGGACAAAAGTGCTGACCCGATAACAGATGAGCAACGACTGATTTGGCACCACCCTTGCCGGCCTGCCTGCTGCCCCTGACAATCAAGGAAGAAACAGACTTGTTGTGCCGCTGTGCAGACACCAAGAAACACACAGGGCTGCTAGTGCTTTGCCAATCGCCTGAGAAACTCCCTTGAAGTAGAGAAGTTACTCCCCAGCAACCGCAAGGTCCGGTACACTATCCTGCCAGTCACCGAGACTATCGACGCTGCAGCCGTCCACTAAGAGCTCACAGTGCTCCTACAGATCAGATCCGTCCTCCCTCCAAGTGTGGGAACTCCAGGGCCTGGGGTACTTCAACAGTCAGCGCTTGCTGTGTCCAGTACTGACACCAACACTGAGAAAATCCGACCGGCTTGTCAAGGAACTTCAGGGATAATGAGACCCACAATGTGAGTGGACCAGCTGTCTTGTTTGACCCTCTTCAGCAGAAACCAAGACAAAGAGAGGGCATCTCTCCACCGCCACCTTACACCTCAAAGTGCCTCTGCACCTGCGCCCCGCAGCTTAGGCAGGCGACCTTGCCAACGGGGTTCCAAGACCCTCAAAGGCTAAGCCCACGCTTGGGTTTAGCAAGACTGGACTTCCAGTCATCGCCTTCAGCCTCTTTCTGGAGGCCCACTCCAACCGTGAGTGACTCCAGCACCGAACCAGACGGCAAAAGACACCACTGCACCAGAGCCCCACGGCCCGAGAAGTGGACGAACAGTGTCCCTACGTGCCCCAACATCAAGGGTCGAGCCCCTATGTGGGTTCCCCTGAACTGGTCCCCCAGTCCCAGATTGCAGCCTTTTCCTGACCTGACCATTCCCCATTGAAGTTAATGGGACACCCAACGCCGTAACACACCTCTGCACCCGGACGCCCCAGAGCCTCCTGAGGTGACCTGTTGGTGTGGCCTTGGACCGTGCCCAATACTCAACTGAAATCCCAGAGGGGAGTACCGTAAATCGCTTTTAAGTGCCCAAATGCAATGTTTTCTCCAATAGGAGGACATAACCTCTACAGAAATTGCACTGTCAACTTTTGAAGCGCATTAAAATTCATAATGCGAAAAGTACTTACCTGATTCCAATATTGGTACCTAAAGTCATATAAAAAGAGGTGTTATTTTTATGAATTGGTGTCGGATTTCTTAATTGAGTGTGCATCTCATTACTGCCTTTGTGTGTGCAATAAATGCTAAGCACTACCCTCTGATATGCCCAACTGCTTGCCCACACTACCACAAAAGAGAGCATTTGGGTTACCATTTGTGCCTCTGTCAGTCAACTGGGGTTTGCCTGGACTCTTTACACAGAGTACCTCATTTTGGACCACTATATAGAGAGCTTCCTACATTGGTGGTACAGCGGTGGAATATAAGACTTTCCATTTACTGTACCACTCTCAGTATTGTGATTCAACTAAAGAATTCACAATTGACTTTAGTGGCCAAAAGTATTTGTTGAATTTTTTATTTTTCTCTCTCCAAATTTCCAAACTGGTCTGTTAGGGCCTTGGTTAAGTCCCCCAGTCCTTGTTCTTTAGAACTTTTAAAAGTATCCTAAACAGTTGGGCCCTTTTAAAAGTATAGTCTGGTAGATGTTTTTTCCTAACTTACCAAAAAGGTTCCAACTGTTAGCTATAGAAAAAGAAAGAATTGAGATGGGCTGTAGGAAGCCGGGTACTTGCGGCTGTACCCCTCCCCCCCCAACACACTTTTTGACTGATTTTTGATGCACCTTTGACTGGAGTGTACTGGGCTCCTGCTAAACAGGTCCTCAATACCAGTTTTCTTTCCCCAAAAATGTACAATTGTTCCCTCAATTGGCAAAACCTTTAGCACCCTCTGTAAGTCCCTAGTAAATGGTACCCTGATACCTAGGGCCTGAGGTACTACAGAGGACCCCTTAGGGCTGTAGCACGAATTGTGGCACCCAAAGGGACCCCTCATCAAGCACATGCAGGACTGTCACTGCAGGCTGTGTGTCTAGGTGCAGACAAAAGAGAAAACACGACATGTCACACATCCCTGTGTGCCATGTCCCCTAACACTGCATGTGATATTTGTAAGTCACCCCTACAGCAGGCCTCACATCCCTAAGACAGGGTGCTGAATATTACATGTATGGGCATACCTGCATGAGCAGATATGACCCTGTGCTGGTCAGTCCAATTACTGCCAGTACAAATGACCGGGGAAGCCATTTTAGAACATGTGCTGGACACTGGTGAAGACAAGTTCCCCAGATACATGATGGCATCACTGAAAATTGGGATGTTTGGTATCGAACATCTCTAATTAGTAAACCCACACTGATGCCAGTGTTGGATTTACCAATACATGCACTCAGAGGGCACCTTAGAGATGCCCCCTAAAAACCTAGCAGTCTGTGTTGAGCTTGATTACTGGTTTCTCCCAGCCTGCCACCCAAGACACTGTTCTGACCTCCTAGGGTGAGAGCCTTTGCTCTCAGGAGACCCAAAACAAAAGCCTGTCCGGGAAGAGGGTTAACACCCCTTTCCACAGGATGACCTGCTGATTAGACTCCTTGGGCCAGCGAACTTCAAACAAGCTGCCGCCTTTGGAATGCAAATCTGGCTCCCTTCAAAGGAGAGGAAGCCATCCCCTTGTCCAGAGCCCCTTTGGCACATGGACAGGTGGGAAATTTGGTTAGTCAGGTAAGCACGTCGCCTCCAGGCTAGTACCACCCCTAAGGTGGGCTACTATGAGGCGGACACTATTTTTTAGAAGTAGCCATCTTTGGGTTATGCTCACTTCACACAGGAAGAGGTCACATAAGGGGCATAGAGACCCCAGAGTCAGTAGCCCATTGGCTACTAACCTACACTCTCCTAGTGCCCCTAAATTCAGTATTTAAGGGAGTCCCTGGCACCAGAAAAGCAGATCCTAACGAAACACAAAGGACACGAAGAGCTGCAAAAGCACAAGACTGGAGAAAGCATCTGACTTGGCCCCAGGCCTGCTGTCCTATCTGCTGTTCTCTGTCGAACCTGTGCCATAGACTACTTGTCCTGCAGTTGTGTGCCTCCAAAACCTGGGAGGACTGACTGCCTTCAATAAAGACTAAAGCAAACACAAGGAGATGATGGACGGAGCGCTGAAACTTTTCAGACACTCACCCCCAGTCACAGATCTGGGTTGAATCCATCATCATTCTTTAGCTCACTTCGCCACCTCAGTTCAGACCAAGCTATATGCAAATAAGTCTTGACCCTGTGCCTCATGGGAACAGTCCAGCCCGAACTGCCAAGCCAGGTCTTCCCTGAACCGGAAACAAGCATCCTGGGACCGGTTTCGGGCTAACAGCCCTCATCAGCCAGGCTAGCTTGAATCCAGTTGCAAAGTGAGCAAGGCAGTTCGGGCTGGACTGTTCCCATGAGGCACAGGGTCAAGACTGATTTGCATATGGCCAGGTCTAAACTGGGGTGGCATGGTGAGCAAAAGAATGATGGATTTAACCCAGATCTCTTGACTGGGGGTGAATGTTTTGATTTGTTCTGCATTCCGTTCATCAATTGTGTGTCTTTTGCCTTCTCGCCCTAAGTGCGCCGGGTATGCCCAGCCGTGGGTCCTGGGCTTACTGTGCCACTGGATTCAAGCTATCCTGGCTGAAGAGGGGTGAAACCCCGAAACCGGTCGTAGGATGCTCGTTTCCGGTCCAGGGAGGACCTGGCTTGGCAGTTCGGGCTGGACTGTTCCCATGAGGCACAGGGTCAAGACTGATTTGCATATGGCCAGGTCTAAACTGGGGTGGCATGGTGAGCAAAAGAATGATGGATTTAACCCAGATCTCTTGGCTGGGGGTGAATGTTTTGATTTGTTCTGCATTCCGTCCATCAATTGTGTGTCTTTTGCCTTCAATAAAGACTAAGACTTCACGGAGAAACTCCAAAAGAAGAAGACTGAGGCCTCCAAAACCGCCAAACCCGACACCCAAAGCCACCACTGCACCAGTAGCCTCCGGCCCGAGTTGTAGTGGGTCACCGGTGCCAAAATGGTTCCTTAGCCCTCCAGAGCTCAAGTCTATCGTGGTTTCACCCCTCGTGGACTCCCAAATGTCGCCCGCAGCATCTGAATGCAGGTCCCCTTGACCGCAACTACTCCGGGTAAGAAAATCTGATGCATAGAGACACCTCTGCATCCGTCGCCCCCGGGCTGTGGAGAAGAGGACCCAGGTGTCTCTACATCCCCCAGCATCACAAACCTTGAACCCCCCCTCCCCCGTTGGGCCACACAGACCGGCTTCCTAGCCAGAGCCTGCAGCCTCTTTTTACAGAGAAACATCCCCATTGAAACCTATTGGGCTCTTGACGCTCATTTGCACCCTGCGCCTGGCCGCCCTCGTGCCTCTGGTGGTGTACTATTGGTGCTGCCTTGGACCTAGCCCACCACTTCCCTTAACTCCTGGAGATTGGTCCTGTAAGTTGATGTACTACACCTGTTTGCAGAACTTGTTTTTGCTTCCAAAACATTGCAGAACTCAAAAATTGCACTGTGTCCCCTTTTTGAAAACACAGTACATTTTTTTCTGATGACTAAACATATATAAAGACACTTGCTATTTTTATAAATTGGTGTGGCTCTGCTAGAGTTGTGTTGCCATTTATTAATCATTGTGTGCCTTTGCAAATGTCTTGCGCTCCTCTGTGTTAAGCCTAAGGCTGCTCGACCACGCTACTCCCTAATGGAGCACTTTGGGATCGCAAAGCAAACCACTGTCCACTAGTAAGGAAACTTCTGGACTCCTTACACGGTATATCAACTTTTTGATATATCATAAAAAGCCAACTTCCAACATGGGCCTGGCACCCATCTCTGGTGGAGGCAAAATCTTAAATAGGGAGAGAGGAAACTTTGGCTCTAAAATCCCCAAATTAATTGTCCCCAAATATGTTGAGGTTGACGATGTAACCAAGTGGTTCGCAGCCCTTGAGAGGGCATATAGAACGAGGAGGTTACACCAGAAACACTGGGGCTCTCCACTCTGGGAGCTGTTCAAGTAAGTGCAGGGATAGCCTCCTGACACGGAGTGAGACACAGGCTGACTCCTATGACCTCATGAAGGATACCCTGACTGAGGGCTTTGAACCTAATCCTGTACTCCTCAGTGGTGAGTCCAGAGAGACTAAAAAACCTCAAATGAGACCTGGGTAGATTATGTGGACCTCTCAGTTAAAAAGTAGGTGGCTGGCTAAAAGGTTAACGAGGTGCAGGACTATGAAGGGCTCTACAATTTGATTACGAAGGAGCACATATTAGCAAACTGTACATCAGAAGAGTTACATCAGCATCTAGTAGACACATTACTTTCTGGTCCCAGTGAGATGGCTAAGAAAGCTGACAAATGGGTTAGGACTAGAATTCCCAAAAAGCAACAGGCGGAGATTCCAAAAAAAGGGGGGTTCAGGTCCACAAAAGGGAAAAGGAGGTGACAAGTCCTCCAAAGAATTTCCGGAGACTCAGGCCCCTAAGTAGATTGATAGCACATCCCACCCCACCCCAGGTATATTTGTAAAAAGAGTAGTGGGAACCCTAAGCTAAAAAATAAAAAGTCATGGACTGTAGCCCCTGCTTCGATTGTCAGCATGTTGGGCACTACAGATGGGACATTGCTTGTACCAAGAAGAGGGAAGGCACAGGGGTTGCCAGCGTAGCCTTTGAGGACTGTTCCTCAGAAGAGGACATCCTTGTAGATTTTAACAGGGAAATTGGGCCCGAAGATGAGTTGGTGATTCCAGAAGGAAGCAGACACTTCCATCCCAATGAGGAAAATGGAATCATAGTCACAACCCTGAGGGATACCTGTTCCTGTGATATTGTGCATGGCAGGATGGTATCCTCAGGCCAGTATATCCCAGGTGAGACTAGAAGAGTAAGGGCTGTCCCAGGGGATGTTGTACTGTTAGGCCTGTGGCTTTAGTACCCCTAGAAATAGATGGGTCCCTTAGTAAGAGCAGGGTGGTAGTCAGTATAAATCCCCCCCTCCACCCCCTTGATTGGCTCCTTGAAAACGGCCTCCAAGAGGTTGGTCAGAGCCCAAGGATTTTGGAGGTGCTGAACCTACTGAGAGTACAAGTAGGCCCCAAAAGAAGAGAAGAGGGAGAAGGTGTATGAAAGTGGGGCAACTTTTAGCCAAAGTTCAATTGAGCCAAGGAGATCCTGCTCCAGCAGGAGAGGACTTCACAGTTGGCATTGGTGAAGCCCGACCTGCCCAAGAAGTTCTGACTAGTCAGGCAGCTGTTAGGCATGAGATGGTGGCTCCTCAGCTAACAGAAGAGAGAGTGGATGGAGGGTGTTTGCTACAAGATGCAGTAACCGCCCACTCAAAAACAGCAGACAGGCCCCTTGAATCCAAAGAATCCTGTGAGTTAGCTCCTTCACATGTCAGTGAAGAGCTAAAGATGTGATTCTGGGCAGTGACCGCTGTCAGTAGCCTCTGCTGGGTACTAGCTTTTATGGCTGCACTGTCCTTGGCCTGGTGGCCTGACCCCATGTCAAATAGCAAGTTAGGCCCCCTGACCCTGTTTGTCATGATGGGGTTACTCCAGCTGTAGAAAGCCTCTTGGGTAAGCTGTGAGTTGCCCTGGCAAAGAGGGAGTTAGCAGAGGTAGCTACCTCTAACCCAAAGGAAAGGAGAAAAATTCAAACAGATCTAGTGCATCTTAAAATGGTTCCCGTTACTGTTGGGATAAGTCATCTGCACAGAGGCAGTGACCTGGACAGGAGGATGCGAGGCAGAGTAGGCCATGCAACAGTGTAGCCTGTTTCCTTAATCTCTTCCTCGCCGGACAGACTAGGAAGACTCTCCCAGGGTGTGGCGAAGTCTCCTGGCCAGTTGGGGTGGGAGGGGGGAGTAGTGTAGGAAAGTGGGCTTTTGTTGCAGTGGTCGCCCTACTTTTTGCCTCCTTTTTAGGTCTTGCGCCTAGCGTTGCAGTGCGCAGCACTGCTCGCGCAGCACTGCTCGCGCAGCGCGAGACCTCTAGAAAGGGCTTCAGAAAGCTAACCACACGCTCGTGCGTGTGGTTTTGCTTTCGGAAGCCCACATTGGCTGTAGCGTGCGTTTTTTTTTTAAAAACGGCACGCAATTGGGCAAAGGCGGGCGCATGTCCCGACTTTGCTCCTCCCTGTCCCACTGGTGGCTAGCACGCGCTGCAGCGCGCGTTCGCCTCGCAGCCGCGCTCCCTCCCCCCGCTCCTCTGTGGTGCGCGCACATTTACCCAGAGTAAGTACAAGAAAGTCCCGGATGTCCATTATTGTCAAGTGCTTTGCGTCAACTGCATCGGGGATCCCACTAGAGATCTTGTGCACACAGTAATGCGATGGGCTAGACACTTCAGACACCAGGTGAGCAATACACTAACAGAGGTACAGGCACATCGCGGATGACCAGAAATTGCTACTTTTGAACATTCCACTTGACTTTTTTTTTTTAAAAGGAGTTTTATATAGCGCGAACTTGACCCGAAGGTATCGGGTATCAGAGCGCTTTACCCGCAACTATCCCGCGATTGAAAACAGATTGGTGAGACGCAGGCTTCCCCCCGCTGCAGCTCCAGCCCTATTGCAGCCTCCAAAAACACACCTCAAGGCAAGTCTCTCTCCCAGGTCCATGCGCGAGGACCCGCTCCAACCTGGGCCCCTCCTACAGTTGCATTAGAAAACTGGACTACAAGTCCCACAACCTAAAGAAAAAAACTGAACCAGAGCAGTCCATCGGGCGGGAGCTATGCTCCCGTGCTCAGAGCTACAGACGGACACCAGCGCAGGGCTGAAGTCCTCCAAGGCCCTCCCACAACAAGTTTGCATAGCGCTTACCACATCAGGCAGTCGTCAGAGCGCTTCGTATACATGTTCTAGCAGCGGTCGGGTCTAATATATATGTATATCTAGATTTGCACATCTCCGTATGCGGGGCGTGGAATCATGTTTTGGGCCATCGGGTAAGTAGCAAGTTACACCGTGGTGCAGTACCAGGCTGGGACAGTGTTCTGTTTCTGTTGCTGCTGTGTGGTACATGTTTTGGCGTCGTGGGGAGCAACCAGGGAGGTGCCCTTGTCTTGGGGTGCCGTTGTGATAGTCATATCAGGGTTACTGTATTTATGCGATGCTGAGGCTATTCCCACATAATTACAAATTTGCCACATAATCCCTCCCCTGCTGCACTGTTTAAAAATTTCATTAAAATACTTACTAGTTAGAATGCATTAAAAGCCCTGCCACGTGTCAAACTCTGCAGTGGTATGCTGTTTAGCCACAATAGTGTTCAAATTCACTTCATAGTGAAGCAGTGTGGGACAAAATATGCTGCACATTGACCCTCCATGTTACTCCAAACTGCCAGCAGACGGACATCCGATCTCATGCCAGCGGGAACACACATCACCCGAGTTATCCTGACATGTTTCTTGTTGTCTGAAAACTGCAGTCCGCTCCTTTTACCCTCTCAAACCTGGGGTGGGGTGGACAGGCGTGCACTTAACAAAGGCAGGGTTACGTCCCTTACGCTCCATTATGTCGTGGAGCTGTGTGCACAGCACACCAAACACAAACAACAAATGGACAACCACCATCCAATGAGAACAGAGAAACACCCCGGCCTTGGTTCTGGAGACAGTGCTGTTTGTGCGGAAGGGGCACAGAAATTGCAATTGTGTGTTGCACGATTTTTTATTATGCACGTAACAGCAAACACCTTGGTAGGGCAAATGCATAAGAGTATTTGTCCAAGGTTTATCCGGAGCTCAAGTATTTAAAAGTACTTAGAGATGTGATAAATGCCCAAGATCACACAGGGTGTGCCTGCAGGGACGCCATAATTGTGCCCAGTTATCAGGTTTTACAGTATGCAGTTCAGACACTGGATGGGGGTAGAATTTGTAAAATGTGCCCAAGATCACACAGTGTGGTCATGCAGCGTTTTTATTGTCTACTGGACCAATAAAACAAAAATGTTCCAGTATACCAATGAAATTGCTCTCCAATGACCCCAGGCAAAGCAGACACTCCCTCCAAAAGATCACGAAGCACACCCAGCTGCGCAACTGCAATCAACAAACTCGTCAGCCTTCATTGGAAATATGCACCGCACAAACAAGATGTATTATGCCTCCCATTCTGGATACATCCAATGTCCAACTTAACACTGCACTCCCTTAATGTGAAGTGTTAGTGCTTCTTTACAGGCATGTCTTATTTAATGTGCAGTGTTAGTGCTTATCTGCAGGCATGTCCTATGTGTGTGATTTAATGTGCAGTACTATTACTTTTTTTCTCTTTTGCTATATTTCACCAGTTTTACAATTCACGATGCTGACAGATTTTTAAAAAGTATTCAAAGATGCAAAACCTCTAATTTTGCAACTTCGAACACCCTAGACTGAACATCACATTAAAATATATTAGAACCTAAAATAATTCATAAACCGGTAGGATAGGTCGCATGTGTCATCAGCATCTTATTTCTAATGCGTATAAGTTATGACCGAAGCACCTAACAGACATTAATAATATATACGTACATTAAATAATAAAACATAACGACATATCAGATTTGGGGAGGGAGGGTCGAAGTGCATTTGAAAGTTCCACCCGTGGTTCACTACAACTGATGCATTTCTAAAAATAACAGAGAGGGCCTTGCTCAGTGAGCACAGCACTGCACTGACTGATCGGAGGGAGCTCTCGCCACTCCATTGCCATCAGAAGAATCACCCAGTAATGCAGTCTCCACTTCATCACCGAACAAGTGACCTTATGTGACAGTGTCTGCATGAATACCCCGATAATCACAGGAGTGATTGTGTCTTGTTCTGCTGCAGGAGTCCGCCTGGCAGGCAGTCACATTATCAATGGCATCTCTGGGAAATCTATTGCCATTACCGGGAGAAGCGTGACAGTGTTTATGAATGAATGCAGTCTTTACACGGGGATTCATTTCTTAGAACACCAGAAGGTATTTTTTAGCTCTTTAAAAAGATTGGACTTGTTATTTATAATCATTTAAGTTACTCTGCTAAAACACCAGGAATCATTTATTTCTTGGCATTGTTGCTCTGGAAATGCTGGAGACGCTGCTAGATCGACACGTTTGGTGGGAATGAGATACGAGTAATGACGAGCATTTGCAATGCAATAGGTCTCGCATTTACGCGAGTTTAAGCTATTGGCATTGTAAATGACAATGCGTTTTATTTAGATTTTTGAAACATAAATAAAACGCATTGTTATTTACAATGCCAATAGCTGAAACTCGAGTAATGCGAGACCTGTTGCATTGCAAATGCTTGTTAGCTACTAGATGCTGATTTTTAACTCTGAAAGTGCACGGAGGCCTTCTAACCAGACCTCAGTACCAGTGCTTCTTCCCTAACAAGGTGAATCATTTGTGGAGTTTCTTCAGGTGAGGGGTGATATGGTACAGTTGGGGGAAGTCGAGGATGAGTCTGGATGCTGAGTTCTGAATTGTCTGTAGTCTCTTCAGGAGGTGTGTGGTAATTCCTGCGTAGAAGTGCATTGATGTAGTCCGAGCAGCTGGTGATGAGAGTTTGAGTGACATGCATCTGGTGGAGACCGGGAGCCATTAGAAGTTATTTCTGAGCAAGCGCAGAGTGAAGAAGCAGGCGGAGGAGACTGTGTTGATCTGGTTCCTCATGGTGAGTTTGCTGTCCAAGAGGAAGCGAAGGTTCTGGGTGTGGTACGAGGATGTGGGAGAGGGTCCCAGTTCAGCAGGCCACCAGGAATCATTCCACGGGGAGGAGTTGTTCCCGAAGATCAGTACTTCCATCCTGTCTGTGTTGAGCTTGAGGTAGCCGATTTGCATCCAGCCGGCCATTCACAGGTGGAAGTTGGCCCTTGTCTTCAGTTAGGTCTTTAGATAGAGAGAGGATGAGCTGGATGTCATATGTGTAGGAGATAATGTTCAGTATGTGCTTTCGGACAATGTTGGTCTGGGCGGGGGGGGCGCATTGGGAGAAATCATGTAGGCATTGAACAGAGGGAGGAGAGGAACCTCGATAGACAGCAAATTATCTCTGTTCTTCTGGTGAGGAAGGGTGCAATCCATTTGTGGGTGTCTTCTTCGATTTCGATGTGATGAGGCCTCTTGATCAGGGTGTGATGGGACACAGTGTTGAAGGCCACTGAGAGGTCGAGGAGGATCAGGGCAGCCAATTCTCCCCTGGTCTAGGAGGGCTCTGATGTCAGTGGCTGCGATCAGGGCGGTTTCGGTGCGGAGGTTCGTGCGGAACCCGATTGGGATGCGTGCAGAAGTCCATTGCTCTCAAGGTATTCCGCGAGTTGGTGGTTGATGGCCTTTTCGAGGACTTTGGCGGGAGAGGGAAGCAGGGAAATAGGCCGGTAGTTTTTTGAGCTCGCTGGGTGTGGCCGGGGGTAGATGGCTTCTTGAGAAGGCGTTTGACTTCTGCGCATTTTCCACTCGTCTGGGAAGGTGGCAGAGGTGATGGATGTGTTGAAGATGACAACAAAAAAAATCTGGCCCAACCAGCATGAGGTTGGTTGAATCAGAAGGTAAAGGAGTAAAAACTAATACATTTATAATGAGCTAAATAACAAAGAGAAATCCTAATAAGGACAACTCTGGAAAAACCTACAGTTTCAGCACAACAGAAGATAAACTGTGATGGGCAGATCTTACGTGTGCCTTGAGGGTGGCCTCTTGCTGCCTACTACGGTTCAGAAAGTACTGGCAAGCCCAGTCTCCCATGGTCAGTGCTCGATACGCTTCCTCCAGGTCCCGCCGCTTCAGGAATGTCTGCAGTGCCTCCTTCAGGTGCTGCTGTCTTCTTATAGGTGGCAGAGTGCTGGGAGAGCAAAAGAACCAAAGAGTAAGGTGCTATTGGGGAAATAAACTGCACAATAACATCAAAAGGAATAACTGCTTTAGGGAAACCGAGCTCACAAGAGAGGGAGATTGTAGCTTTGTTGCCACACAATCACTTCCCAACACCTAGAGTGGGAACATACATCTGTAATTTTACCTGCCTGTGTATCTTACATTTCAAAGTTTCCAGCATTCGAACAAATAGAATTGGAGGCCCAACTTGAAATGTTTTAGTAGATTTTGTCTGGGAAGAATGGTTATCTTCAGCTCGAATACACAGTTCTGCACTGCTCACCTCCGGATCAGCTTCTTACATGGTCATTAATAAACATGATCTCATGATGCTAATCTTTCTCCTTCTAACCATTAATGAGACCTGATTTATTAACTCTCAGACCACAATGGGAGCACATTCCCCATCGCCAACTACATCCGTCTCTATAGCAATGTCTAGGAGCAGCAATGAGGAAGGACTCACATTCGTGATTACAGTCTCCTGCATGGAGGCCAAAGGCCACATCAGGTTCAAATGCATAACCACCACTACGAATTTCTATGGCTACAGTCATTATACTGCCATTCTATGAGCCCATACGTTTTACAAGCACAGCTCACACATTTCTTTATCTGGCCTTTTTCCAGCTCTTACATGGAAGGGGTCACTGGTGACATTGACTGACCAATCTTCATCATGAGCACGCCAATCACAAAGACAGCCACATCATACGATTCTCAGTGAATACCAATGTATCTATCACAGACTGCTTGCCAATCTATTGGCAAGACTATTCCTTGAACACGTCTTAACATGATAAAAAAAAAAACAACACTTGGTAACACAAGAAAGTTCCTTTGTGGACCTCAATAATGGCTCATCCAGTCACCTTTATCTGATCATTTCTTTCCACAGACATTCAAATGAGGTACATGCTGTCCAAAATCGAAGGGGTCTGGAAAACGCAATCATATTGGCATGGAATGGCATAATGTCCTCAACATGCTGTACTCCTGACCCTGGAAGAGCAGCAGTTAATAAACGGTTCAACAAACATTCATTCATTGAAACATTGAAGTCACAAAGAAAACCATATCCTCTGAAATGAGCATCCAGTTCTATTCTCGATTTAGGCTACAAGATTATACAGTTAGCATATCCAGAACTCTGCATTTTGAAGGAAAGATTGTTCATACCAAAACAGGCAGTGTTAGTGGTTAGAAACACCTGGAAAAACATGTAAATAAACACTAACTGTCGCAATAATTTCAAAGAATATGAATTTAGTAACAATCAAAAAAAGCAGTTAAACTAAAATATACTTACAGAACTTCAGAAGACTTTGGCACTTTGAAATTGAGCTAGAACCCTGAAGGCACTTAGAACTCTTTACTAATTGGATGTCCTTTGTGGCATCAGGTGTTCTTGGACGTCTTTACTCATCCAGTTTATACTAATGCATGTAAAAAGAATTTAGTGGGACAGCAGGATACAATGTAGCTGGATTGCTATGGCATGACTAGCCATCCTTTTTCAATGTCTCTAGTTCTGGGTGGTAAATGGACATCTCTGTGAGTTGGAGACCCTGTTGCTTAGGTTCAAGTTGAACAACAGTCCAACTCCGTTTGGCCCAAAATCTCAGCTTCCAAACAAAAACCAGCAGGCCCGATCAAGAGGATGCTGCAGAGAGGATGGCCCACTCCATCACTGTTGAAGTAGTGGGCAGTGCGTCCTCCACTGCCAGCAACTAGCTCGAAGGGGTGATGCCCAGGAGAGGTCATGAGCAGTAACCCTTTCCCGCCTCCCTCTGGAGAGTGTGGCAGCAAGGCCCCAACAGGGAGGTTGGAACAGGGGCCTGCAAGACCAATAGCGCATGGTGCCGGTAAATGAGTCCTGGATGGGCCGATTAAAGGAGGTCAGCCCCTTAGGCTGTCCCCAATAAATGTTGGGGGCCCAAATAGACATCTCGTGGGGAGGGGGATGGAGAGGGGATTGAGGAGGAGTTCCCTACCCAGGAAGTGACAGGTGGGGTGAGAGGTCGCAGATCGGATGCAGAGGGGGGGCCCTGCCCTGAGATTAGGAGGGCGCGACAGGCCTATGCCAGTGGCACCCACTCCCCCTGGGACACTATAGGAGTGATCACCTGCAAGAGAGGTAGACGTTCTCAGTGCCTGCCCCGACAGGGCAAAAAATCATTTGAGCATTGACAGACAGGGGATTCCCCATGGTTAAGTTACCGGCGCCCACTGGATCCATTACATATTACATTACATATTTGTCCCAGCGGTGGAAGCTAGGGGAATAGTACAGGTCTGCATCCTCCCACAGGGTCTCTCAGATCTCTCCCCTGTAGAGATGGTGGTTCAGGAGATCGATACAGGACCAAGTGGCCTCTGGTGACAATGTGTGATGGCACTAGGATGACCGCCTGGCAGACCAACTACAAGAGGCCATTACAGAATATTTTGAACATGACCTTCCCTCGATTTCCCCCTTAGCGACGCTGAGGAAGGAGTTTAAGACAGTCATCAGAGGCAGCGCCATGTCGTGTCCAGGGCAAGGAGCTAGACAGGAGGCAAGCGTTAGCCTCCTGCAGTGAGAGCTATGGGTCCTTGAGTCGCAATTCCTTGACTTCTCCAAAGAGAAAATCCTTAGGCATTTCAAACTGGCTTGATCCCAACTGAAATAGCGTAATCATAGGATACATGAACAGGGAGATAAAATGGGAAAGTTGTTGTACTGGCTGGCTAATCAGGAAGCGGAGGTGCGCACTATCTCGTTCATGAAATGAAACTGGCCAGTTAGTCACCCACCACCTGAGGATAGTGGCGCTCTTTGCGCAATAGTATAAAAACCTTTATGCCAGCTCTGCCCCCATTCCCCCACCCCACCACAGATCGGGTGGGTGCACCCTGCCCGGGGCAGAATGCTTGGAACTTGATTTCCCCATCACTAAGGAGATGATTTAACAGGCAATATCACATATCCCTTGGGCAAAACACTGGGCCCGAATGGGTTCCTTCCAGAATTCTTCAACAATTTTGCATCCTTATGATTGCCTCACTTGCTCTCCATTTTAGAGAAGATCCGCCAACAGTGACCTCTGCCTTGGGACCTGAGAAACAATACCATTGTGTTGATACCTGCTAGAAATCGGGTTTCTGGCTGGCAGAGGTATGCAGTCTGTCTAAGCAGGAACCACAATCCTACTCAGTGTAAGTGAGGTACACACTAAAAGATCACCTGTGCTCACCCTCTGGTAGCTTGGCACAGAGCAGTCAGGCTGATCTAAAGAGGCAATGTGTGAAGTATTTGTACACACACACACACACACACACACACACACACACTAACAGTGAAAACACCACAAAAAGACTTCACACCAGTTTAGAAAAATAGATTATATTCTGAACAAAACAAGAGCAAAACGACAAAAATGTAATAAGTACTAGTCAAGATAACAATTTTTACGTGAAAAACAGCACTTAGAAGTAAACAGCGTTTTGTATCCCCTGACTTATTGTATACAGGGACAACGCTCCGTCACGTACTGTAACCATGTATTGTTGCATTAGAAGATACCATCGTTTGGCATCAGTGACTCCTACAGGCACAACGAACTGACCACTTTCGGTTTGGATTTTCACACCGAGTATGGGGTAGGTATTTTTACACTCACGTTTTCTTTTTTGGTCAATGGTCATACCTGTTCTTAAGTCCATTTCAACAACCATTTCCTCTCCTACTATAGGACTGACTCCAGAGGACAATTGGACATACTAGGTACATTTCCTAATCAGCTTATCTACATACACTATGGATTGCCCCTGATCCATTTGCACTACCTTAGACAGATGTCCTGTCAAAATGATATTGGGCTATAAGGAACACTTGAGCAAGTTTTCCATTTAAGGTGCTTTTATGTCATTTATACGTTTGCCAAATACGCATGTCACAGATTTCAGGTAGTCTCTCGCCAACATAGTATATCATGCAATATGGCCGGATAGAGTTTTCTCAAATAATTTGGGGTATATCTGAGAGAGAGTAAACAGGTTATGTGCATGGGTCTTCAACTTATGAATTCTAATTGCAACACATGAAAGGTGTAGTATTATGGCACTTAAATCCAAATGTTATGGCCTTCTGTATATACTTCACATATGTATTATATAGCAACAGTGGTTGTTTGTATTGCTTTTAGCCTTAATGAAGTCGTAGGGACACTTCCCCGAGACGACTAAACACGTGTTGGCTAAAGTTACAAGGAGGTCTAACGAGAAAGGAAAAGCCAGGAAATAAACCCACAAGTCAAGACAAGAAGCTCTCTCTGTTCATTATACTGTATATTCTGAATAAAACTGATAAGAGTGCCTCACGATGTTAACCATTGGTGTTCAATCCTAGGATTGTAATTAGGGGAGTAGGGTGTATCTTCCCATCATTAGAGAGCACTGCGGGCAAAAACCCTGTTTGTATAAAACTGTATGTGATGGTTTTATGAGCGCCTTAGACCTTACAAACACCCAATTGTTAGAATCATTACCTTGGCGTGTGCATAACGAAAAACCCAGAACAGGCCAGGGAACTAAATATCATACCCGTTACTCTTTATTGTGGTCACACAATTCATATTGTGTGCACAAGACTAGGATTCTGATTTTAAATAAATATTTCAAATATATTTCTCGGGTTCTAGTGTTCTTGAGTGTGTAGTTCTTTAATGAAAGGGGATATGAGGCTCCATAATCATTGTAATGTCTCATGAGATTGTTTGTAAACTGAAACATATCTCACTCAAATATTGCTCAGTAGGTGGTCGAATGATTGCACAGCAACAGGTTTTCAGATTAGAGTTGGCACCCTGACTAGGTCTTTGTTGGCAGGGGGGTCTAGAAAAAAGATCTCTGTATTACTAGAAAATTGATCATTACGCTCGCTCTTACACATTTGTATTATCTAGTCTAAATTTATAGTTCTATATAGTCAGCAATCACCATCCGTGATTCATTCATTTCCTCACCTGATGTTCATCTTGTGGGTCCTGAATCCCAGGTATGGGTCGAGCACCAGACTAGTGGTGAGATCATCATTTTCACACAGTTCTCGGGCTGTCAGTCGAGTTGAACCCATAGTATCCTGAAGTCCAGGATCATGCTGTTCTCACCAGCAAACTAATAAGGAGCAAGCAAAAGCAATTTAGCAGAAACAATTTGAAAAGCTCTGAAGAGGCGAGTACGAAAACTACAAAGTATGGCTGTCTAATTACATCCTTTATAGACATTAGCTTTCAAATCCCTTTTATTCCATAACTTATACCAAGAGGCAGCATGGGAATTTTCTGTTCCTTCTTTCTACTCTGCTTGCTCTAGGCAACTCTCATCAAACCAATCCAAACATTCGCTTTTGGCTCGACTTTTGACTCAACTCCATCCAAAACACTTACAGATGCAGTCTCCCATCTACTGCCATTCTAGATTTAAAGCTTCCATTTTTCCCACCATAGTTCTATAGAACTGCAATATGCTAAGAAGTAGGTATTTTAATTTCAGCCTGACACATTCACAAAGGTTTAATAGGTGTGGTATTGTAATGCATGCCCCATTACCGTAAGTCAGAAGCTTAAGCTAAGGCTGTGACGTAGTACTTCAATCCTATATGTGCTGCCTTCTCCATTTTTAGGTTGAGCTGGGCAGCGCATGCGCTGCTCTGCGAAGCATGCTGTATTCAGGTATGGACTTGAAGCTCCATCTACTCTCCATCCATCTTTTCAATTGGCTGCTGTGACTGTCCTTTGTAAATGTTGGCTTCTGATTTGTTAATAGGCTTATTAGTCCCTCCTTAGTACCTCCCTGTCTTCTTTTGTAACCTCCCATCAGGACTGAACCTTTTACATATGTCCTTACTGTATAACTTGCATTAGCCCTTCGGAAAAACTCTTTAACTGATATAAAGAGCACTGGTTGAACGCCAGCTTTAGCAATGGCGGGCGCATTTTTTTTTGTATTTGCAGCACACTATGCGCGCTTTCACAATGGGATCACTCGCGGGACGGACCGCACAGCTCGCCCAAATTGTTTTATTTATTTTTTTACATTAAATTATGGCGGCCACACGTCTTGTGCGTAGCTCGCCCAACTAGTTTTGAAAGCAGCCCTGTGTCTAAAGGAAAGTACTGACAGGAGCACACGACTAAAATTATGTAAAAGTCAAAAAAAGGGGAGCGTAAAGGATCACAACGTGGTGCGAATCTACATTTAAAAAAATGCAATTTACCCTTTTATAGGTCGACAGGTGCGGTTGATTACTACAGAGCAGGTGTAAAGATGTTTTACAGTGGCTTAAGAATTCTAATAAACTGACAAAAAAAATGGTCTTTTATCAGCCTCAACTCATTCACCTTCATAAAAAGTTATAGCTATACCTAAAGCGAACATTGCCATCTAGTGGAAAAATGAAGCGAGTCAGCTTACTGTATAAAGTATTTACTATCTTTTTAGGTGTACATCAAGCATCTGTAGCGCTTGTCCCATTAATAACAAGCAATTGCAATTAAATAGGTCTCACATTTGCGAGGGTTTCAGCTACTGGCATTGTAAATGACAATGCCTTTTATTTATGTGTTGGTTTTCAAAACGGGTAAATAAAAGGCAGTCATTTACAATGCCAATAGCTTAAACTCTCGCAAATGCGAGATCTACCACATTGCAAATGCTTGTTTTTTGCTATGGTCCAACTTATGTTGACAATGGTCTCAACTGCAATACCACATTTTACACTTCTTCTGAGCTCTTTACACAGCCAAACTTTCATAATAGGAAGTAACTGAATCTAATAGTGACAGTATTTGTAGTAGCTTGAGGCCTTTGCACCCTTCAGCGACAGCCATCTTCCAATCCTGCATCTTCTGCATGTAATAGGGTCTTTGGAGCAAAGCTCTAGCGGTAAGCCATGATCATATTTTAGATCTCTTTTGTTGCTGCTGGTTCTGCCTCTACCCCGCCTGCTCCTATCAAGGATTGCATTCCTGTAGTACATCTAGTCCAATCCTGCAGTGCCTCATCCTTCCTACAATGGAAAACATGCATGTGCTACATCAGGTCTGTTATCCCCACACATACAACACACAAGAAGGGCTGCAATCCCATTCTGTATCACAACACCACAATTAATGACCAAGCTCACTGACAAAGTCTTCTTCTATGCTCAGATTCTATAAATCAGCACAGTCTCCCTACTATTCTGAACCAATTAGTGCACAAAATCCTTTATTCTATTGTCTTTAGGTTGAGCCTGGGCAGCGCATACGTTGCTCTGTGAGGCCTGCTGTATTCGGAGTATGGAGGTGAAGCTATTTGTTTGTGAACTCGCCCCATGCGGCGCTTTCACGTTAATTGTGGCCAAGCCCCTTTCTTTAGACGAGCCGTGTTTAAGGAAAGCGGCACAGCTGCCATTAAAGTGAAAGCGTTGCGCGGGGCGCTTTTGCAAACAATCATTTGCAATGCAATAGGTCTCGCATTTTCAAGAGTTCAGTAAATGCGAGACATTTTTCATTGCAAATGCTTGCTTTGGGAGTTAGTTTCGAAGAAACATGACAAATGGAATCAAATCAGGCATTCACAAACTTCTATTCTGAGGTCACTGTAACTACTGAAATGTACTCGAAATCCCCCAAAGTTCCAACACTACACTAGACTAATCTTGCTTAAATACTGCTCCTATCAGCAGTATATATGCACACACATATAAACACAGCCTCACTTCAAGGGTAAATCACATCTTCACAGATCCTCAAACTTGGTCAGCTCTTCCATTTTCAATAACAGTTCAGAAAATGCACCAGCTGCCGCACCCTAAATCGGACCTGCAGCTCCTGCCCACATTCCAGAATTGAAATGCAGGGCTATGCACCTGATGCAAACTCGCACACCTCATGGCAAGAAAGGGAGAAACTGTTGGCCATGATGGGGCTGGAGCAACTTATGAGCTCTACAAGGTTGTATGACATTACCACGCATTCCTTCACTGCGCAAGTTTTTACATTGCTGACTTTACAACGCATACCACTATCACGCAATCACATTCACTCACATGTGGAACACCTTCACCACGCATTCCACTATCACGCATACTTTTACCACGCTTACTGTTACTGAAAAATACTGTCACAGTCTAACAATGCCACCTAGTGTTCAAAAATTTGACATTAATTCTTAATACATTTTTATTACATTTTTCATTACAGGTTTGGCACCATTTTAAATTTTTATATTTCTGGGGGGAGATGCCCAAATCCCCTTTTTAGGTCTTGCGCCTAGCGTTGCAGTGCGCAGCCCTGCTCGCGCAGCGCGAGACCTCTAGAAAGGGCTTCTGAAAACGACCCACACGCTCGTGCGTGTGGTTTTGTTTTCGGAAGCCCACATTGGCTGGAGCGTACGTTTTTTTGATGTAGACGGCACGCGATTGGTCAAAGGCGGGCGCATGTCCCGCCTTTGCCGCGCCCATTCCCGACGGTGGCCAGAACGCGCAGCAGCGCGCGTTCGTCTCGCTTTTGCTGCCGCGCTCCCTCCCCTCTGCTCCTCTGTGGTGCGCGCGCACCACTGGTTAATACTGGACGTTACTTACAGTCTCTAAATATGCCGTATTTCGGGCTCAAAGCTGACCGCAGTGTTACTTGTGGACTGTAGGAGCCCTCTTGGAATGCACAGTTAACTCGGACAATTGAAGGAAGTGTGCCAAAATATGCCCCTAATGTTTGCATTAGCAAAAAGTAAATACCGAGCATGTGAATGTAACAAAGGCAAACAGGTAATGTGAAATGAGTTGCACTGCATGTTAGCTTCAAATAAAATAAATGTTGATTTCAAATTAATCTGTTTATTTTCAGATTCTGTTTAAAATGTTTTATACTTGAATTGACGAAAAAAGTCTGTAGATTTCCAAGCACCCCTCTTGTTGTGAACTGAGGGCCTCCCATTGAAAGATGGCGCTCACATTCACAGGCATCAACGAACGACCCAGGCTACCTTGAAGCCAGGATGGGTCAGTTGCGCCCGTGGTGTCAAAGAGGGATTTTGTAGTCAGAAGACCTGAGGATGTCCTGCTTTTCTTGTTAGTGTATTGTTATGGAGAGAGGCACCATTTCCTAATGACAGCGCCCGTTCCGGGACATTGCTTTTGGATCCAAGTAAGTTACCGAGGACATCCACTGAAGCCAAAACTTGGCAGAACTGACTACACACTGGTGCTTTTCTGCGCACAGTTGCAAAGTTATAGTAATTATTGTAGTATGGCTTGGTGCGGAGTACGGGCAGAAGTTTCCGACCACATAAATCAATGCGTTTTATTCTTTGTAGGACTAGAAATAATGAGTTTGCTCATGCAATAGTGACCAATTATGGTTCTAGCCTGGGGGTATTACACTTAACTAAAATTTCATAACTAAAACGTCAGTTGAAGTAGCTCAAAGGTTGCATACCAGAAACCTTCCAACATTCCCATGCACCCATTAGGGTAGCAACATTCAATGACCTGTGCTGCATAGGGGCTCTCACATGAAACATTCATTACCTCACATACAATTGTTGAAGCTATTGACCTGAGGTGTGTGCTCGGTATAGACACTCTATGCTGTAGTAGTGGGCATATCATCCATCATCTAATTAAGGAGAGTCGTTATGGAGCCGAACTCCTAGTCTGACTTGACTCTTAAGAACTATTAATACGAGCCGAGCCATCAACGTACATGATTTGTAAATTGTGCAACAAATTTGATAAAGACTGCAAATTTTTAGGCCGAGCCTGGGCAGCGCATTCGCTGCTCTGCGAGGCATGCTTTATTCAGGTATGGACTTGAAGATCCACCCATCTTTTCAATTGGCTCCTGTTACTGTCTTTTCTAAATGGTTGCTTTTAATTCATGAATAGGCTTAGTAGTCCCTCCTTAGTACTGCCTTGTCTGCGTTTGTAACCTCCCATGACCCTACTTCATGGCGGCCGCTGCGGGGGAGCGCGAGTAGACCTCTGACCCCGGTCCAGGTCCACTCTCTCCCCGCAGCGCCTTGATTAATTTAGTTTAATATGCATGGGCGCCGCACTTGATAACGGAGGCCGCTTTTTTATTTTTTGTTTTACGGCCGCCACACGGCACGCTTTTTCTATACATAAAATCGTCATCACGTTGACTCCATTCTTCTAAGAAGCACAGGCAAAAGGAATATCTTCGTAATTACCTAGGCTGTTCTATAAGCTTACGGCAGATACTTGCCAGGGCGCACTCGCATTATACGACAACCTGGGAGTGGCGGCACGCGCACAGTGAAGGATCGAGTGAGGAGCATGAATGCAAAATGGCTGCAAGCAGCTGTCCCAGTGCCGCAGTTTTCTTCTTCGGTCCTATTTTGAATTATCTTTTCTACTTAACAAAACCAATCGCTTGCTTGCTATATTTTTTTATTATTAATTTAAGACCCTTTTCACTTTAGTAAATTAGCCTGTGCTTCTTTCCCCTCCGTATTCTGTTGCTCTCCATTGTGCTCCCTGTTGCTCTCCCTCGCTTGTGTGCAACTGTCCCTTTCACCCAAGTATTATTTCCCAGTGCTCCCTAGTCTACTGTTTGTGTGCTTTCCTTCCTGACCCATCCCTTCCTCTAATGCACGGCAGCCCCAAAGTCCTATTTTCTAATTATTTTTGTTTTTAAGTGTTGCATTTTAGGATGCAAGTGTGAAAAGTGCATTTTTTTCTGTAGCCAGGACGCAGGATATTAAGTGTTCAAAAATAAACTTGAACATTCCACTTTTCTGCAAAGGATATTTTTAGTTATCTCAGCCGTACAATACTTCTGACGGGATCTTGGTAGGTGACTACATTAGTAGACCAACCAAGCAGTCTCGGTAATGGGACCTTATTTAAACTGAGGGACTGCCTGCTCTGCATGGTCCCGGCATCCCCATAATTGAGTTGTTGGACAGGCAGTTTTTCATTGAAATGGTGAGTGCCTATTTGGAAAGCAGCGTTGGAAATGTTTGGTGTTGAATTGTATGGCGTGTAACTGTGTGGATAGCGTTGTGTTTTTGTGATGAAAAAGAACAAATAGTTAGGAGCTAAACTCCAGGTCTGTGTGTTTGGGTGTTAAAAAAAGAGAGAGTTAGAGGTATTGGTGTTGTAAATGTAAATATCTTACTTATGTGTTATGGACAGGAGTGGATGTATGTGGTGTGTAGTGGAATTATGTGGGTTGGATTGGAATTGTTAGTTGTGGCATTGTTGTGTGGCGTGGATTTGTGTAGTGGAATTATGTGGCATGGTGTGCAGTTGTCTTATGTGACTAGTAATTTGGTGTTTTTGACTGTATTGGAATTGTGTGGAATGGCATTTTGTGTTGTGAATTGTTATGTAGTGGAGTCTAATTATGTGTAGCGATGTTGAGTTTTGTGATATAAATTTAATATATGTGGTGTGCAGTGGAATTGTGCTGTGGAGTGGAATAATGTGGTTTGGTGTTGAATTATGTAGTGTAGAATGGATTTGTGTGGAGTTGAATAGTGTATCATGGAACAGTGTGGTGTTGAGGGAAAACATGTTGAATGGCATTATGAGGCATGGCGTGGAGTGTATTATGTGGATTGTTATGTGTTATAAAGTGGATTTATGTGGAGTGGATTTATGTGGTATTGAGTAGCATGCAATTCGGTGGAGTTGAATTATGTGGTGTTGAGTGGTATTATGTGTACTGTAATTATGTAGAGTGGTGTGGAATTGTGTGGCTCTGAATTGTCTGGTGGAATTGTGTGGCATTGGTTTGATTTATCTGGTGCTGAATGCTTATTGTCTATCTACAGCAGTGCTGACTGAGTACATATAAAAAGCCTTCCCTCTAAAAACGGTGGAAACATCATGCAAAAGCTTCAGAAAAACAAGCATTTGCAATACAATAGGTCTCGCATTTGCGAGAGTTTGAGCTATTGGCATTGTAAATGACAATGCCTTTTATTTATGTGTTTTGAAAACCTGCAATCAGTGCATAAACACACACTTTGTACTTATAGTAGTAGTTGCTTACGAGAAGCAAGGCTGACAGTAACTGTGCCTGTTTTACTGCCAGCCGTGCATTTCGTAAGCAAGGACTATAAGTACAAAGTGCATATTTACACGCGCTTGCAGGCTTTCAAAATACATAAATAAAAGGCCTTGTCATTTACAATGCCAATAGCTCAAACTCTCACAAATGCGAGACCTATTGCATTGAAAATGCTTGTTTAATTACCCTTAAAAATGTATAAAGCGTGTCACATTGCGAAACACTGCCACCTACTGTTCAAATGCGTGGTAAAGTCTCCCGTTGTAAAGACTTGTGTGCCAACAGTCTTTACGATGTAAAAAATGCATGGTAAATGTTATACGAAGTAAAAACTTCAGAGTTAAGGCTGTTTCCCACGCCACAGAAATGTATGCTTATGACAACCATTTTTCAATTTGAAAGTAGTAACAGGATTGGCAACTGCAGTCAGTCATTGTAAAGGCTATGCATTTAATCATGTGTTTGAACCTAAAGCTTTCAAGTATACCCAAATTTTAAGCAGTGTACCTCAATCCATAGTACATAATGTGTTCAATCTAACTGTGTGAACATGTGGAAAATGAATGTTCACTCACTATTGCGGTCTCACTTTTACATACAGTTTAGCATCGGAATTACATTTCATAGAACAGAGTTGTCATAAGCCTTAAAGCTGGGTGTTGTATGCTGAGTAACAAAGAATCAATCTGAAGGGCTGAGACTGTATACCGAGACTGGTCTTCGGCCACGGATTTCAAATAGTTTGAGGTTGGTAAACCATAGCCCTCTGGCGAAGTCCGCAAACCTGCAAATTGTAACCCTTAACCTAAAGAACAATTTGTTAGTTTCCTCCTACAACTAGACTACAAGCTCAAATAAGAGATCTTGAGCAGTATGTTAATGATAACGCCGGGAGAGATCCCTTTTTTAATGGCATGCCAGGTGTATTATGCCAAACAATCACCTAAAGCAGTCGTTTACATGCATGATTCCTCAAAGGGGTTAGAGAGCTTGTACCCCGCTAAGATAATTTTTAGAAGCAGGTCATGTACATAAATGAGCCTATCTTCACAACCTTGGTAATAGAGGCTACTGTGATTGACAAGCACCGCTCAACAGCAAAGAGCTCAAACATGATTTTGTCATATAAACACACGTGTTTTTAACTCGTTTTTCTTCTTTCCCCAGTGTTTGAGACCCAAAAAGAGAAAGTGCACTCTCCCAATACCAGACCAAAGCACCCTGCTGGTGGGCAAAATACTACTTTTTAAAAACAAGAACAATGATACCTCAACTAGGGACCGCAATGCTTCAATACAAGGAAAACCATCGCCCCTCCACTTTAGTCCCTATATCAGTACAGGTAATATGGCCAAACGTTAGCTCAACAGTCCTCTTAAAAGACAGCATAACACAAGCACCCAACACATTTCAAACATGCTTTAAATGGCACCTTCATATGTGCAATGTAGCTCCAAGGCACCAAGTAGAGTGTTTATCATCTCAAGGTAAATCCATTCACATATATCCACACATCCATAAACATAAAGAGGAATTAGTTCAGAGAATCCCAGAACTGTGATTGAGCGCCCAGAGTCCAAAAGCACATGGGAACATACAAATAGTGGAACTCTCCACACAAATGCACTTAAAATGACATAACGTTACTGTTAACATTTGACATTTTGTATTGTGTGTAACGAGCAACTATAACCCAATTTGTAGCTGTCTGTCAAAATCAACACCAGACGGATCGTGGATGTGAGCCAGAATTGCAAGAAAGATTTCAAGTTAAGCCTTTCTTCAACAACAGATTGTTTCTAATAATGCAACGCGTTTACTAATACTTGGAAAAGGATGAAAAAGAAGAATCTCTGCCCAGATCCACAATTAACCATCAGGAATTCTCCCTACAAATTACCCAGATACATTTCTAACCACAATCTTAAAACTTAGTTTGAACGTAAGCTGCAAGTCTAAATCGCATTTTATCCTAGGTACCCTTCAAAAAACAAAGTTCTTCCTTAATTTAACATTGGAGTACAAATTCACATCTTAAGATAGCGACCCAATACATTCCTTTCTTTAAAAACAATATGTATTGGAGTTTTAACCTCAGCACAGATCATACAAGATGTAAATACAGTGCTTAGCAATACATAACATTAAGTCTATTACAGTAGTTCATAACACATCATGAGACAAATTGCTAATGCATAGGCTAACTAGGCTGAGCTAAATGTTGGGGAGGATCTGTCTCATTCTACAGTGTTCTAGTTTGTTGCAACGGTCAGAAGAGATTGGGTTAAATTGCTGCTGGTGGGATTAACGAACTAAGACAACACTAAGAGGCCAGGTCGATGCTCAGGAGTTAGTGATACTGTCACATATAGGTTGCATGGCAGTCTTGAATTCCACGATGCCAAGATGAGAGAGAGAAATGTGGAGACAATGGAGAGGGAAGAGGTCATGACAATTGAGCCACTGTGTGATGGTGGTTCGAGGGTAACTGGAGGGAGGTTGGAGCCTGTGGGCCCGCTGGGTTGATGTAGAGAGGAGGGGGGCATTCCCAAAGAGGATATCTAATCAGCGTAACTCGTTCTAAGAAGCATCCATATTTCATCCCAATTGCTAGCCATACGGAGCTTACAGAGCCCACGGGCTACCCTATGGATGGGAGCCCCTTCAGCTTCAGCCTAATGGCAGAGAGCCTGAATCCACTCCTCTAAAGTATGCAGTGGGGAGGGCATGGAGAGGACGAGGTGAAAGCAAATTACTAGTGATTGCTCATTTGGAAAGTAGAAGCGCCAGGTCCAGGAAGCGATGGACAGTTTCGACTTTCTTCGGTCACCCAAAGAGTCCAAACGCGCAGGCTTTCTGTGTATCTAGCTTTCGAAGACCTGTAAGTTCTGCAATCCGTAGCAGAACTCCGGACCAGTAAGAGGACAAGTTAGGGCACCCCCAAAGCATACAATGAAAATCATTCCCACAAGGAGTACCAGCCTTGTTAGCTGTGGGGGAATAGGCCGTTAACGCTAGATGGAGAGAAGCAAGCCTTGTGAAGAATGAATAATTGCATTCATTTAAAAACAAGCATAGTGCAATACTGTGCTTGGATATTGTAGGGCTTTTGTCCATTCTTGATCATTGAGCCCAACGAAGCTCGAGCTCCCACGAATCTTGGAGAGTTTGCTGGGGGAGTTTGGTATGGGTTAGGATAGCTTTATGAAGTCACCTAACTATTCTCCGTCAATCATGTATACGGAATGTGTTTCAGGTTCGGCGTCTGAGATAGCCCAGCCCATTCGAAGACTACAGTGTAGGCCAAAAACTGACTGTTGCAAAGTGCAAACTGTTCTATAAGCGAGTTGAAGGATAGCAGTTGTCCATTACGAGATCTCAGAGTGACATGATGCCAGCTTCGTCCCAGCAACGTAGGTCAGAGTTAGGAACACGGCCCTGAAAATGTGGGAGACCCAGCAGTGGTACATCTAATAACTTCCCTAACCAGCTTTTACAATACAACTAGCTCAAAAGTGCTGTTCAACCTCATTTAATTGTAACGATTCCATTCTGCATTAATTGATGAATGTATGTAAAATGATCCACATTAACTTCAAGCCACCCCTTATTTACGCCTGAAACATTAGTACTCATTACCTCAATTTCAATGCAAACAGTGTTCCTTTAAAAACTCTTACAACGGTCTGTATGAACCAAAGTCATAATAGTTTCTTTCAACTGCTTCCATTTCTGAAAATCTCAGAAAAAAGTGAGTTTAGTTTAAATATATTACACCTCGGCCTTCAATAGATCATAGCTACCTTCTTCAAGTGGAAATTCTTCCAACACTTTTTCTAGGAAGAAACTCTGGACAGTGGTGAGTAAAATTCACAGGGAGCAGCACGCATCCCTTAGCCCATAACAGTGAATCTTGTGCAATCATCAATGAAACCCATCACACTGCCCTTTCTACTTGTCAAAGGTCTGATAATGTACAGCTAAAGTTTGATACGAAGCAATACTAGGTTTAATATCTGCAGACTAATACTGAATTTGTCTTTTAACAGAAAAAAATGCATGTGTACCAAAATATCTCCATAATATCTTAGTTAAAGATATGTCTTACTGCTAAAGAAAAATTACACCAGAGCACATTGGAATCTGTCAAACACTCAAAGCTTGCACTTGACCAACAAAAACAAAATTCCCTACATCTGAGGGATCAGTTAAGGATGTAGACTTACGGCTAGAGCGGTCGACCTCGCAGCTGGGGAAACGGGGTCGAGTCTCTGCAACGACGCTCAACATCCTGTGATTCCGGACAAATCACTTAATCTCCATGTGCCTAACAAAAATGAATGTGTCTGTCTGTAACGAAACTGGTGCTCATGTAAAGCCCTCTGGTACCAGATATCTTCGGGTTTAGTTCGCGCTATATAAAACAAACAAAAAAGACCGTATTTCTTAATGTAACAAACACGACCCAGAGATTATAAAAATGTCAAAGCATGCCATTAACCAATAGCTGCACACTATCTCTAGAAATGAGTTAATGTGTACAATTTCCAAGTGCAAATAGACAGCTTTCCAGCACTACTACAAAAATAACAATACCAAATTATGTCAGATTCGGAACCAACATAAAAATATTGAATTTCCCCAATACATCCCCCAAAAATCAAACACAAAATGTTGACACACCATCTACCACTATCACACATACAATTCAACAAACTAATATAGGTAGCTAAGTGTTGCCAATCCAAAAGTACACCTACATACACACACCAACCTACTCTTCAAAACGATTCATATCAAACGTTGGTCAAACATACAACATCTACAAGTGCACAACACAAACTGAAAGCCATCTGTTTAGTTAACAAGGTACTTCAATTAACAACTATTATAAAGAAGAACAGATTACTGTTCTACCTACAAACCAACTTCTACTGATACGTCCTTCAATAGATACATCAGTAGACATATTACATTAAAGAGGTCCCAAAAGGAACCTCTTCCCAGGAAATATTTACAAAACAATAAACTGAAACAGCTCTCTCTGCCTTCCAAGCAACACATCAGTACACCTTGACTCCAGTCATCAAGAAAGCCAAGAACAATAAATGGCGTCCAGATACAGAAAGCACAACGGCACCCAACAAAAATGCTGACAATGTTGATATTGTAACTTATCTAAAGTGCTGTCAAAAACCATAGCTATCACAATCCACGTTTCTTTTAGACTTCGTATTGCTGCACTCCATCACCCAACCATTATCACATGTAACTTCTCCGAATGGACTCCATCTTAATTCTGATACTCGCTCGACCCCTCCTATGTTCCTCAGCCATTGCAACTTGGATCTGAAACACCATTCTAGAACGACCATATTTAATCTTATCGCTATGCAACTTACTTCTCTTCAAATAGCCCTCCATTAAGAGCACACACAGAACACACCCGGCTGCCTCAGACCCCCACCCCATTTACTCAGTGAATAATTTGAGCCGGTGACTGCAGTTGGGGCGCACCAGTACTCTGGGGAATAGCACTTATTCTTCCTAATCAGAATTCCACCCAGAGCTAAAAAGATAAAAACACAAAAGGAGGAAAGAAAGAGGCAGAAAAAGATGGAAAACAGAGGCTAAAGGATTAAAAAGAACCAGCAAGAGTGAGATAAAGGGTCAGAGTGTTTGGTGGTGGATGAAAGGGGCATGAGATGGAATCGAGACTATGCAGCTTTGCTATTCAGCACCTTTGATATTTGTAGTACCAGCCGCTGGCTTCAAAACTATGGGCTCCCTTGCAATTACTGTTGTTACAAATTAAGCACAGTTTACAATACACCATTATCACTCTGCACAATTTTACTAATTCATCTGTGCCACATCTTCACTTGCTGTGCTAACCCATTGCATTCAGATCAAGGAACTATCCCAGACCCCATCCACCTTTATCCCTAACTGATCAACCCATTAGTACTCATTTCCAATTTTCTGGGTTATCTCTACACATTTTCAGCTGCGTACCACTTGCTGGAGATTATTTCTCCCATTCAATTATCACCTTTTCTCTACTGGCTCGCCTGTCATCTTTCCTCTTTCAACTTAAACACATTTCAATTAGGCTTCAACAACCTTCGATTCAAACTTGATTCTGGCCATTTTCTCAAATCCAAACATTCCTTAACATTTCTTCTGCTTTCCACCGAGTCGATTCTCCTACCATCCTAGCAAACATTACTTCTCCGGGCATCACAGGAAAGACACTAGAATAGTTTTCCTGTTGAATCTCAAATTAAAACAGTCTCCGCTGAATGCACCAATGATAGTCTGAATTTTTACACATAGGTTGCCTTCCCACTATATGATTAACACGTTCAACTGCCACGCATCTTGCGCTCAGCTAACGCAACTGAAACAAATCCCAGCATATGGACAAAAAGGGCGAGGGAGGGTGTCAGGCAGGCATTCTTTAGATGTTTGTGCAACCTACTGTCAAACTCATGCTATTATAGGGTATCATTTCAGTGCCACACACATCCCACTAGTGTGTGCTGCCAAAATATAAACGCTGCATTATGTTTTTGGAATCATCTGAAAGGCGGTGCCAGAGAAAGCCGTGGTAATGGGAAAACCACATCAAAATAATGTCTTACTCCGATAGCCTTTCATATAACTTTAACTGCATTCAGTCCCCAAATAATACATTTACAGAGAAAATCACCAGTTTTGTAATTTTGCTGATCCAAAAAACGATTTTTCATTGAATGGGATGTGCTAAATAAATTAGATCTGATCACTGTGTATCAAAAACCTTACTCAAGTTAAGTTCAACTTGAGTTTAGAAGTTCATTTACAGAACTTGGGGGCATATTATCAAGCGGCAGCGATAATTATCGCTGGCCGCTGTTAGCGCGAGGAATCCTATCGCCGGCTATCGCTGGAAATTATCGCCATGCTAGCGCTGTATTAACAACGCTTAGCGCAAAGGCGATAATTTTCCAGTGATAGCGATGTTTTCCATGGAACATCGCTGGTTTTCCAGCGATGTCCCATGGAAAACGGCGATATCCTTGGTGATAGGGCCTGTGGTCTTAGCCACACAATCCACCCCCCATGTTAGGTATGCCTTAGTCAGGAATTTAGCAGACGTTAAATTCCTGCGTTAAGGCATACTTAACGCGATTTAAAATATCGCTAACCCACGTTGCTGATATGGCGATACCTGGGTTAGCGATATTTCCCCATGATGTTTTCACAGGCACGCCCCCTTTGCATCTCATTAGCGATGCGATGGGAGGCATTCAGTAAACGGACGCTAATGCAGGAATCACGCGCTAGCGTGTCCTTGTTAATTAGGCGATAGAATTATCGCCGCTTTTCGTCCGAAAACGGACGCTAAAGCGGCGATAATTCATTAACGCCGCCTTGATAATAGGCCCCTAAGTGTTTTATTAGGTCTACGTGATCAAAGTCCAGGAAAACAACTCTGTTCAAAATTCATACATCAGATCTATTTTATATGGCACACCCCATTCAGTGAAAACGTTTTTAGGAGCAATAATATTATAAAACTGGTGATTTTCTTTGAATATGTATTATTGGGTGACTGGTTGCAATGAAAGTTAGTTAGCTGCAAGGCTAACAGAGTAAGACATGCTACTATCGGGTCTTTAAATGGGGTGGTCCCTAGAAACAGACATTAAAATGGATACCTACTGTGCCCTCTATTCAAGACCTTAACTTTACAGAACACACACAGAGATCAATTTCTAAACCATAACTGCCTTTTTCAGATGCTGTGCTTCCGTTGTTTTTCTTTCATGCAATATGACCTTTGTCTAGCATTTACCGTGAAATGAGTCGCATCTAGTTCTGTGGGGATTCATGACGGACACATCTAACAGCTCCGAACCCAATTCTGAATGAAATGCATGTTTTTCACAGTGTCTGCCAGTAGGTCAGGAAGGTTTTTAGACTGCAAGCAAATCCAATCAGATGCCTCTATGCAGAGCACAAAGAGTGAAGGCTACATTTGTGACAATTGGAATTCTACGAGAACGTGTGTGAAAGTGCTTCACAGCTGTCGGAATATTAACAGTGCTAAGATGAAGAAATTGCAGGGCTTATAGGGGAGTGGGTGGTTGTGTATGGGGATAAAGTAGAGGTGATGAATGAAGTATGTGCAGAAGGCAGGCCCGGTTCTAGCGGGTGGGCCAGGCCCTCCCAAACATGACCCTGGCCCACCCAAACATGAGGCTTGGCCCTGGCAGTGACGGCACGAAGGCCAGTAGAAAATGGCCACTTTCATTGAAAACGTTCCTCCGAACGTTGTTTTTCTTCTTGTTCTGGGAGTTGCGTGATTGGGCCTGGGCTCTTTCTCACAGGCACCCCCAATCACGCATCTCCTTTTACAAAGGTGGGCTGTGTCCCCGCCCACTCTTGCAGGTAAAATAGCGTCATGGCAAAAGGGACAAATCCTCTCTCTGGCACTGGGTAACCTTAACCGTTCTGCTGTGTGGATATTTCCTTTTCTATTCAATGCTGGAGAAAAAAAGTTTGTCTCACCTGATACACCTTTGTTCTTCTTTTTAAAATCATCAGGGTAGGCCCAGCAAGACACATACTTCCTGTATGCTTTATTTAAACAGTTTTATCATTATCAAGGCCTCTCTGCCATGGATGTAAGACAACAATAAAAATGTCCAGATAACTGGTGATTAATGATCCTGCCAATCCTTTGTCTGTTGGTAGTTTTAAAATGCAGATAAACTGTATTTTATGTGGAAAGCTCAGTGGGTTACTGCCTTTGTCACAGAGATTCTTGTGTTACTTGCAGTTCAGAAGTTACAATTCTATCGTAGGACAGTGACCTATGAACGGTCATCAAAGAGCTGCATGCAAACCTGAATGATATAGTTAGAACGTAGCTTTTTTTTGTGTTGTAATATAGTTCGAACTTCCCCAGTCTTTCATTATTCTAATGTTGCTAAAAAGAGTTTGTTTGGGCAGATATACATTTTTATCAGTAAAGCCAACCCCTAACCACTGGGGTATGCTTTAAATCCTGAGTTTGTGCTTCTCCAGACCAAACCCTCCTAAAATATACTGCCCACCAGTGTAGATGACATGTGATTCCTACACCTTGTAATCCTCATTGGCTTATGTGACATTACCTGTAGACTGATTTAGATACCTGTATGATTCATTGTCTCTGTATAATTTGTGCGTGAAGTAAAGTACCGTGACACCCTACACTGATATGAATAGCGCTGTACAACAAATGAAATGCATATGAGAGAGTGGCTACGGAGAGATGAGGGGCGCTGGTGGAGGGCGGCAGGGAGGGGAATCCGAGGAGAAGGTCAATAGGGGGAGAGGCAATGGAGTGATGACGGGCACTGGAGAAGGGTGGTAGTGAGGGAGTCCGAGAAGGAGGTCAATAGAGGGAGGCTATGGAGAGATGAGGGGCGCTGGTGGAGGGTGGTAGTGAGGGAATCTGAGGAGGAGGTCAATGGGGGGTGCTACGGAGAGATGAGGGGCAGTGGAGGAGGGTGGTAGTGAGGGAATCTGAGAAGGAGGTCAATGGGGGGCTACAGAGAGATGAGGGGCAGTTGAGGAGGGAATCTGAAGAGGTCAATGGGGGGCTACGGAGAGATGAGGGGCAGTGGAGGAGGGTGGTTGTGAGGGAGTCTGAGGAGGAGGTCATGAGGGGGAGGGTCTATGGAGAGATGAGGGGCGCTGGTGGAGGGTGGCAGTGATGGAGTCCAAGGAGGAGGTCAATAGAGGGAGGCTACGGAGAGATGAGGGGCGCTGGTGGAGGGTGGTATTGAGGGAGTCCGAGAAGGTCAATAGGGGGGGGGCTACGGAGAGATGAGGGGCGCTGGTGGAGGGTGGCAGTGAGGGAATCTGAGGAGGAGGTCAATGAGGGGGCTACGGAGAGATGAGGGGCGCAGGTGGAGGGTGGCAGTGAGATAGTCCGAGAAGGAGGTCAATAGGGGGGGGCTATGGAGAGATATGGGGCGCTGGTGGAGGGTGGCAGTGTGGGAATCGGAGGAGGAGGTCATGAGGGAGAGCCCGAGAAGTGTCACTTGCCTGATACTCCCACCTCAGAAACCCCCTCTTCCCATCAGAAGAACATTACATGAAAAAAAAAACTTTGAGAGTGATAACATTTAGAAAGAGATTTGGAAAGAAAAGAATGCGTTTTACTGGGCCCTTGTAAGACTAACGAGAGATAAAGGAGGGCCCTGAAGCAGGCCTGGCTAGACATATAAGTGACAAATCGGGCCCGCAGTGGCCACCCGAATGCATCCTTGGCCCACCCAAATAAAAATTCCTGGAACCGGGCCTGGCAGAAGGAGACAGTGAAAAGACTCCGCTGAAGAGGAAAGAGGACGCGAGATATGCAGCTGGAAAATGTCAGAATGATTTGGCGAGAAAACGGGGCAAAAGTGTCTAACACTGTGAGGGTTGTATAAGAAAGTAGAGTGAAGGGGAGAACTGAGCGACCAGAGGCCTCAGTAATATGTAAGAGTCTGTTTTCAGAACTGTAACATCCAACCCAAATCACTCATAACAAAATCAGTGCTAGTTGTATAGGTGATACTGCTAACACGAACTGGCAAAACCAATAGTTTTGTCTGGCTTGTTTCCGCTATCCAGTTAAGCTTCCGTCACTGGCCCGGACTCAGGTAGTCGCGCCCTTAAACCTAGATAATTACACCAGCAAAATACCACTACTAAAATTAACGTTACGGCGATATACCTTCTAAGTTGAGGTCACCATATCTCGCCACTCATGTCACAATCACACACTTGCTCCGAGTTAAAAGTATCATGGGCGATCACTTAACAGAAAAGCACAGAGAATGAAGAGGCGGGACCGGTCTGCTGTTGCGTCGTCCCGGTGTGAAACCGTTATCAATGATCGCCGCCAAGTAATTCACTGACACCGAAAAGTACGCCTTAAGTGTAATCAGGGAACATCGGTAACATTGGGCATGTCTCAGGGTCCCTTGGAGAGCGAGGGTTGGGGTGTTTGTCGCGTGTGTACAGGATGGAGACCTCTGAGGGTTCTCCGTTCTAGTCATGGATAACTCGGGTAGAGGATGTACCTGGTGCGCCTCCCGCCTGTTGACGGCCTCTTCAATCCTCAGTGGGTGACTTTTACTTTACCGTCTAAGAAAGCGACGTTACGGCCTGAGGGGACCAAAAGACCCCTATAACCCCGTGCAAATGGGACCGGTATTGGTGAGGAGACTTCCGCCGACAAGAGCCACCCGGCCCGTATACACCATCACCGTCAACAGCTATGAACTTCCTGTCGCTCCCTCAGCCCTCCTCCATGCGCCTCGGCTTCGCCGAATAGACTTCCGCCTAAGAGAGCCACCCGGCCTCTACCCTGCGTCACTGGCGCGTAGCCAGCCATTAGGCTGCACAGTTTGGGCAGCGAGGACAACGATTTGCTTGTTATTTAATGTGTGCCATCAGGGTCCTATCTATTGTTTCCACTAGATTTAACGTTAGGTTTATCAATCGCGAGGGGGATGATAAGCGTAACAGAAAACGAATGAGACCAGTATATCCAGACAAAAATAGGAAAAGGAAGTAAATATTAGCGTGGTAAGGAAATGGTGCGAAATAAATTCTTGGCGTCGGCGAGTATTTCGAAAGAGAGGAGCAACAGAAAGAGTAAAAAAAGTCGGAGAGGAAGAGTAAAGAAAATTAAGAGGATTTGAGAAAGCAAGGCTATGCAATAATGAGCAGGAAACAGGCAAACTAAAGGTAAAAACCAAGAGCATGTTTATTCTCTTCATAGGTCGGCATCGTTAAGTCGCCAACGGTCAGAGCTTCACACAAAACAACGTCAGTATCCTAAGCGCAACCATGTGAGCGGAGAGTGGGGGGAGCAGGGAAAGGAAGAGAGAGAGAGGGGAATGGAAATATCAAGCTAACAGAGAAATATGCTTATACATTAAGTAGCATTACTGAAATAGTACACACGAGCATATTACTCGTCCTTCGTGGAAAAAATTATAATTTACAAATTCAATAGTTGTGGCAATCTCACATGTGGTTCACACTTCACAAGCAGCTATTGAGCTTGATTCAGATACAGTTAGCTCTGTCCCCTGGGTGTCAGACAGATCTTCTGTGTGTGCAGAGAAGTGAGTACCTCAGTCAGAATGGCAAATTCACCCACCTCTGATGGACTAGCTGAGGATAAATCAGGACTAGAGTAAAGACTATGTATTGTCTCAAATTGTGTAACTACTCCCATGGAAACTTTCCTCTTCCCAACTCCTGGTTGAAGGTGAAGTCATGTTGTTGAGGCATTTAGACACTCTTGAGACTCCAAAATCTACCATCTTGGGAGATGGCACTGCTTTTGTTGACCTTTACCACGTTGATAGGTTTGTAAAATCTGCTGTTCCCTTTCTTTACCATCCTAATGTTAATATCGGTTAATGCGATGTCAATGTATGCCATGATATATGCACGCATAACAAAGTCAACTCTAAAACAGTAAAAACAATGTCGATGTTCGCTATGACAAATGTACGTATAATAATGAGAATGTTGGTAAATAAGATATCAATGACCACCATGTTATATGCATACGTAATAACGAACTCGTATAATTGCTGTTGAACTCACCGAGATGACCTCCCCATCAACCCCGAGTCAGAGATAGGTGGTCAGACAGGCCCTGCGACCCAAGCCTACCCATTGATAGGTCATAGGTGGGATTACACTTAGCCCGAAGACAAACGCGCAAACGGGGAAAACCCTGATCGATCCCACAGATAGGCAGTTACACCACAAACAGGTCAGAGGAGATGGGCCCCAATCAGGGCTTTAAATGCTCAGCACCGACGGTTCTAAAAAGCAGGTGCTGAGACGGGTCCCTATAGGGCTCTCCATTTTTGCCCTCATGGTGAAAAAATAAATCTTACACAGCATCAGTACCACTCTTCACTATTTTTGGTGTAACTTCGAAGAGACTCCTTATAGTTCTTTCACAGTCCCATCATTTCAAAACTGAAGTAGTTTTGCATTTTCAATATTCTATACAATGAAACCATAGTTGTTGCTTATTTATCTTACACAACTAACAACCATTGACAAAGCCAAAAGTCCTGGCTTGTTGTGGGTGTAATGTTACTTGTTATATTATATGTCTGGATGCATTGACAGAAGCAGCAAATAGTGTGGAGTGGATGCCGGAGCGTGTTGTGGATGCAGGGTCTTGAAGAAAGGGAGCTCTGCCATCTAAACCGTGTTGGTGTTATGACTGCTTTATTCAACAATAGAATAACGTTTTTGGCTGCAAAAAGGAGTGGTACTTAAAAAGGATCTCTTGGAGTTCCGGATACAGGGAATGCCCCATTCAAAGTGTTAGGAAATATTTAAAAAATAATGGAAGCCGGGCAATGATGGATTACAGAGAACAAGACGATCTGCCCTGAAGAAGTCCTTTTGTATAAGGATGAAACGCATTGGCTGTGTCTTTGGCTGTGTCCTTTGCAGTGCTCGTGTTCCTATCTTTATGTGCAAGAAAAGAAGGAATAAAAGATGAATTTCCTATAAAATAATATAGATTTTGTGATGTCTACTATTGTTATTGTGTTGTTGTAGTCTCCTTTTGTTGCCCTCTTTAGTGAACACATTACATTGTGGATTTACAACAAAAGCTTATCTGTCTATGCTCCTCCTTTCATTGTTTGTAAAAGCAGCAAAATTTCAGTCGGGTGGCATAATATGCTAAACTCAGATTTTTAGCTTGTTTTTAAGCCATGCCCTTAAATACATCAGCCATGCCTCTTTGAGAGACCCCCAAGTTTTTCAATTCCACTTAAAGCCCTGCCCTCAATAAAACACGATTGGCCAAAGACACGCATTCCCAAAACACCCCAGAGTCAGATGCTACATGTAGTTAGGAACACTCAGCCAATCAGAACACCGCATGCACATCACACACAGTGATCACGCACTCCCCATGCCGGACATCTGGACACATACATACTGGCCCACACTAGCTCTCTGCGAGGTCGAGAACCACCTGTGTCCCCCTTATCCGATGGTTGTTCATGACTAGGCCCGGATCCACATGCTCTACAAGAATGTGTAATTGCTTTATTGAACCTAAAGAACTGTGTACATTACTGGCCAAAACTTCTGTACATTGAGACTGTCTTCAGACACGACTGTTGATGCCGTCCCAGCCGCTATGTTTAATTAAACCAACTTGTTCTTGTTTTTCCAAACTCTTCTTGTCTTTTTATTTTTCAAGGTAAACTCATATCCGAGCAACATTTTAGCGACCCAGCCAGGAGAGATTGGTTTATTGAGCCCGACTGCTGCCGAAGGACAAGGACCCCTGCCCGAAAGAATTCACATCTGCGCAACTGCGCCATAATTGAATACAAATTCTGCTGATTCCGTGGGGTGGAGATCCGTCCAGAGGCCACCGTCATACTTTAAGAGTCTATATCTGATCCTTAGCATGTGGTGTGTGGCAAACTAGGACAAGTGCTTAAATAACCTTTTCCCTAGTTAGCAGGCTAGAAAAGGTAAAGGTAGTTTGTAGTTTAGTTCGCTTGGACCGCTGAGCGTTACACAGATGATAAGCATAGGCCCTGGGTGTGATATAGGGTCACTTATTTATTATCGCTTGGGCTGCTGAGCGTTACACAGATGGTCTTATTTATTTCGCTTGGACCACTGAGCATTCCACACATGATATGCATAGGCCCTGGGTAGGATATAGGTCATCACCATGATCTTATTTTTTAGTTAAAGGAGTTTTCTTTGAGACTGTCGGTTTCTTAACACTGCCGGTGTCTGAAAGAAGTGAAGAGGTGTTTTTTTTCGCTTGGACTACTGAGCGTTTCACAGATGGTATGGCATGACCTCTGGGTGTGATATAGGGTGTAATTCAGACGTTAGGGAAAAATTTGGACCTTGGTGAATAAGGTGTATCTTGTGTTTGGCCAGAGAGGGCCGATAATTGTCAGGTTGTTACTTTTTCTCCGCGCATATCATTGCTATTTTTGTCCCCGAGCCGATACTGACAGACTATCGGGCTCACTTAGCTCCGTTTATCATACAGAGTATCTCCTCTCCTCGGGCATTAGGTGCTAGGAGAGGGCTAATATTTTTGGACAAATTAATCAATTTTTCTGTCAATTTTTGCTCTTCTAGTTTCTTTAAGGTTTTTCCATCTATGCATCGTTGATGTTGTGGTGCTGTTAGATTTTGCAATTGTATTTTATGTTGAAATGTTATGTCCTGTTAGTAAGTTTATGAAATAATAACAATTTTTTCCCCATAAATCAGAATTCTATATTTGCTATTTCGCTGCTAAAAATCAACTCGTAGAGTTCTGCACTAACCACTGCACTTTCTTAAGGTTGTTACTATTTCATTGCATTGTCTTTGTCAATTGTTAAGTGTTTTTGTGATGCATCATTTTTCTTAGCATAAGGCTCATAACCTGCAGGTTTTTGCTGGTACAGCCCCATTTACACAGTGTACCCACGATCAGAGTAGAATTTGTAATTACTTAAAACTCAAGAAATTGAAAAGTTTATAAACTCCTTAACAAGTCTTCTAATCCATCATGGAGACACCACTAGACCACATGCAAGCTAGTTTCCCCACACAGACTTGGAAGTTAGAGAAACACTGCTGTGAGTGGCACGCCAATTCCAAGGCATACGCATTTCCCTGCTGTGAGGGGTGAATTTTCGATACCAACATAGAGCACACAAGAACACACATACAGACAAGATATGCATGTCAAAAGAGGGCTAAACGAGAGGCCCTACTAGAATTATGGGCTGTCTTTGAGGTGGCCCATCCTGCAAGGCTATCCTCGAGCCCGCAAAAGAGGCAGCTGCACCTCCTCACCATACACCGGCAGGGAAGTGCTCTCTCTGATTCCTGCCATTCCAGCTGCCTCTGTGCTGAGTTACACCAATCCACCGGTCGAGGGGGCCGGTGTGCCCCCCACCAGGCAGCAAGCCACCAGACTAGGGTAGGGAGACCACCAGACCAACCAGCCCAGGCAAAGCCAGCTCCTCCCAGTCCAGTGTCGGGCTCCCTCGAAGTTCAAACCCCCATCCATCAGTCGCGCCCCTCAAGCCTCAGCGGAACGAGGAACATATGCTCCTAACTACCTCTCCGAACACCCTTGAGTCATAGGGAGGTTCATAGCAGTTCTGGAGGAGGATGCCACCAGTGGATGGGAAGATAGGGGTCCCAGCTCTCGAGGTCTTACGCTAAGTGGGGAGTTGTAGGATATGTTCCCCCAGGGCATGCTCAGGCTGCGGAGGAAGCATCAGGCAGTGAGCGTGCGGTAAAAATGCTACCTAGAAGAACAGCACTCAGCACTGAGTGAAGAAGGCATCATCTTCACCTCCTGACGACTCCCCGTTTCCGCCGGTCCAGAATGGGTGGCAGAGCTTTTGCAGTGATTACTGCCAAAACTTGGAATAGCCTGCCACTGTCTCTGCGTATGGCTGAATCTGAAACCATTTTCCGACGTGTTCTGAAGACCTGGCTGTTTTCCAGCCCTTAGCCCCCTTCTGGTACCTGCATCTGCCGCCTGTCTTAGCGCCGGGACACCCCCGTTGGGGGTAGCTGTGCGCTTTATAAGTTTCTAAATAAATAAATAAGTGGGAGTTAGAGGAGAGGTGCGAGTTGAGAATAGAGAGAGAAAGAGCTCTCGCCTGGGAAGCCCAATAGGAAGGGAGAACAACGCACCTTCCCCCAGAGGAAGCCAGTGCTAGGTCCCGGGCTCCCCATGAGGATGAGCCTGGGGAAAAACTCAGAAGAAAGGCCCCTAACAGAAATCAACACTCCACCCAGTCATCGGCGTAGGAGAGGTGCCGACCATGAGATAAGAAATCAGGATAGCCTAACTGAAACACAATTAAGACGTAGGAGGAGTAGAATGGCACCTTCACGCATGCACAAGAAGAGCAGCAATGAGGTAGTCCACCGCTCCCCCCAAATGCGCTGGTCAGGCAAACTGCTCCCTGGATAGATCGTGTCCAGAGAAGAAGGCGAGGCCTTCGCATGACCATTGAGTTGAGAGAAAATTAAAAATTAGTTCCTTACGTATTCAGGGTTTTTTCTCCCATGGATCGTGTAGTTACTGAGGAACCAACAAGACAAACAAAACAAAAGAGGACAACTTTGTGTGTAATGATCTCAATTGTTTTTATTCCCCTCTTGGAAAGATGCCTGTTGGTTTATGATGCTGGAAAGACATACAACAACAAATATATAAATATATATATATATATATAATCAATATGTACATGATTATATGAATTATTTTAATTGTGGATATGATCGCAGATTTTATTTTATTTTCTTTGGCACAAGTAAATACAAGATGGGATAGACATAATAGTCATTCCTTGTAGTATGAATGACACCATGGTTGGTACTGTGACTTGCGTTAATTTTTTAATATGATATAGTGTTGACCTACAGGAGATTACTATTCCTGATGGGTTGTCCTCTTTTGTTTTGTTTGTCTTGTTGGTTCCTCAGTAACTACACGATCCATGGGAGAAAAACCCTGAATACGTAAGGAACTAATTTTTAATTTTCCTCATCTCAATTGGAGGTGAGGAGAACTCACTGGGAAAGGTAGAGTCCTGAAGAAGGCCAGGCGTGACCCTATATGAGGGGCACACATTAACGGCCGAAACATGCTGACCACTTCGCAGTTTAGGAGGGGTGTTAGGAGCACATAGAACCTCCCATTCACCATCATCCTTCACACTTTTTATTCTGGCCGGAAGATCCAGGAATAAAAGTTTCAGGCACAGCGATACTTCCGAGCTAGTTTTAATTCACTTAACTGCACTTTCACTACCGTCCTTCCCAGTCACTATAGAATTTATTTGTGTCTTTCTCTGTGTTGTATTGTCTTCCCCACCCTATTGCTCCACCCTCAGGCGTGGCTACGCCGGGGTGTTTTTGTAGCAGCCCAATGATGAAGCATGTCACACATTTGTGTGAGTGAGGGCAGTATTAGAACGTATCGTATATGCCAATACGTTACATATTTTATTACTCCCTACTCCTTCTGGTGCATAAAGTGTTTACAGGGGGCTCGGGGTAGGTGAGTCCGTACCCTCACCCCTTCTTTTGTGTGTATTACAGAAAGGAATTGTCCCAGGACAGTCCCCACAGAATACCCATCCCCAAAACCAAACCCAAGAGCAATGCAAATGCATCGTACAATCAGTATTATATAGATTGGGAATTCACGTTAGAGTTCGCCATCCAGGTGCCCGCAGGGGCCTGGGCCTTCCTCCGCTGTTGATCCCCCAGGCTGGGATTGGCTGGCCACTCCTCCGGGGTAAAGACAGTCTGACGAGGGAGCAGGGCGGCCCCCCAACTGGTGCATAAGGACATGCTCCCAGGTCCAGTCATCAAAGTCCAGTCTTGGGCGAGCTATATAAGTCTCACCAACCCCAGGGTTTCCATCAAATGGAGGTCCCTTTACAGTTCCGAAACAAGGTAAATGCTCCAGTGTCGGGAGCCAGGTTTCCCGCACACCAAGGACAAGGGTGTCTTCAAAACTCCGAAGCAAGCAACCACATGACACCCAGTCCATTGGGAAAATCCATTGAATCCATTAGCATTACTCGCATCAGGCCGATCATGACAAGTCCCAACCGGAACCCCGATTCTCGTTGAAAACACAGCAAACAAGCACAGTCCCAGTCACCCCCCTGCAGAGACATACAGGAGCCACGAACAACTCCCCGACTACCTCCAGTATGCTATGTTACAAGCAGTATTGTTTAAAACCATAGGTAAACGCTCAACAGAACCCACACAAAGAAGCCTAAATCCCATTTCCATTAGAGAGAACCTTATTACACACCATGAGCAGAGACCAGAGGGCATGTGACAACGGAACCATCGCCATTACCCACAAAAACCCCAAAAATTATGAAGCATCCAGTTCCCCTCACATTGCACGCAGCACAATCGGGTCAAAAGGACACCCTTGCACCGATAAAACAACACACACACTCATAAATTTAACAGAACCAGCCTTCAGAGAAAAGTACTCTCCCTGCCATAGCGAGGAGAGGGGGGATCAAAGCACTCACAAAATAACTCTAAAGCAACTCAAACTCACCATTCCCTAAAAAGTGCCACCACTCCGTTCTAGTACCCCACTAGAAAGTTTTGCGCACAGTTAAGCTATAGAGTGTACCCCTAAAAAGAAGACAGGAATTTTCCAAAAACTGTCAAATGATTTGTTTTTTTTCAAGCTAATCTACAACCCACAGCTCTTATTCAACAGGTCTGCAATCGAGCCGTGCATTCACCATTGTTACAGCGGCCCGCTGCCCCTTCCACCGAAGCTCCCAAAAGGAGTTCAACAAGGCTAACCACTCAAGAACACAGACTGCAAGTTGACTTTACAGACATTTTTTGATAAAAAGACCCGTTTTTACACTGCACCAAGACAAAACACCCCTGGGCACCCAGACGACAGACATCTCCCCTGAAGACCATCCTAAGACCTTCGAATTTCCCAAGTTACGTAGTTATGTATTCTTGTACAATCTCTGTTTAGCATGGGTGCTTTCGCGCCTTTCCGGAGCCAGAAATCTGCCTAGTTTCATGGAACCTTCCTCAACATTCCTGCAACGCTTGCATAGGGACCTCTCCCACCTCAGTTACACTTATGCTAAACCAAATGTTAGCATTCCTCCCTCACTACACAGTGCACTCCTACTCAACACATGGTATCAGCACATGACCACCGTTGGCACTCAAACCAGGAACAGGTCGTGTTACGTATGTTTGCTGACACCCAACGCCGTTGGCGCAGACAGGCTTTACTTATCCCAAGAGAGAGCCCCCTAGAAAGCAAAAGGTCTCGTCCACCTGTCCCTTTGTAGGATTAGGGCCAAGATACAACCCAATAGAGTAGAATCCCATAGAGCAGTATTAAACATCACCCGCTATGAGACCAACTCCACAGCACTGTACCTTTTTATCCAACCGAGCGACATTCAAACTGAGCTAGACAGGATGCGCAGAAGGGGCACTATAGGGGACGACACTGTTTGGTCCTGAGACTTCGGAGAAAAGAGATTCTTGAAGGTAGCAAGACCGCCACACCAGTGCACAAAAAGGTGGCCCTTAACTTATTTGGGGCAGCCTTTTTTAATGGCAAACGGACCCCTGATATGGAATTCCAGTACAGGGCCAATTACCTCAGCGACACTAGGGGAATTGAGTCTGATGGGAGGGGGTCAAACGCCAGTACAGACACCACATGCCAGGAAATCTGGGATACCAAGATTAATAGGTACACATGGTGGGAAGGGGCAACCCCTAATTGTACGGAAACTTACACTATATTCTTTGTATTTCAGAGGCAAAGAAACCATACCGCTAGGTTCAAATGAGAACTGTGAAGCAACACTGTATATACCGGACCTGCATTGGGGCACCTCCATGTTGATGGATATGTACTGGTAGTGTGGCAAGCTTGCCTACACCCAGCTCGTCTCCGAATGGAGAGACCTCTGCACCCCCATGACCATGCGCACCCCAACTCTGGTCATCCCTGGAGAAGATCTGTCTGAGTTGCCCCAGCATCCACTACAGAAGAAAACAACTCTGTTGTATCAGGCTGGAAGAAGAAGAACTGATTATTTTGGCTGGGCTCAGTACAAGGACATTCTTAAACTGTTTTCTGAAACTCGGGAAAACGCAGGCGGGTCCATACCCTACTTTACCTTGCAAATGAAAGCGAACACCCACTGATTACAGTTAGCCAGGTGGGAAATGCTAAAGATGATCAGCGACACTGAGCTCGGCCTAAACACTATCAAGGAAGAACTAAGAGCTATCCCTCTCAGGGTGATGCAACATCGGTATGTGTTTGACTTGATGACCGTGATGGAGGGTGGGGTGTGTGCCAAGATTGGTGCTTCCTGTTGTACGTTTATTCCTGGAAATGATCTCAAAAACGAAACTCTTGCTCTTGCCATCCAAGCGCTGCATCGTCTACCAGCTGACATGAAGAAGGAGGTAGGTGCCCCTGAGCAGGACTGGTTTCATAGTATTTTTTCCTGGCTCCTCCTTTGGGTGCGTCCAGGTATCATTTTTGTACTATTGTTGTGTGGTTTCGTACAAATGGGGGTTTCCTGCTGTAAAAACGCAGTCCTCAAATGAGGTAGTTTGCAAATAGCTAGAGAAAGGATAGCAAACACTACAGAAACACACACAGCCTCAAATAATGTGATTGTCATGACATATGAGAAAAATTATGTAATTGAAAATTCAACTAGAGAGGGAATGTTAATATTAGAGAATGTGATGTCAATGTATGCCATGATATATGCACGCATAACAACGTCAATACCAGTAAAAATGATGCTGATGTACTCTATGACAAATGTACGCATAATAATGAGAATGTCAGTAAATATGACATCCATGACCGCCATTTTATATGTACACATAATAACGAACTCGTATCATTGCTGTCAAATACACCCGAGATAACCTTCCCATCAACCCTGAGTCAGTGGTTAGATAGGCCCTGCTTCCCAAACCCAACTCTACCGATTGATTGGTCACAGAAAACCCTGATCGATCTCACCGATAGGCTGTTACACCACAAATAGGTCTGAGGAGATTGTCCCCAATAAAACTCGTTTGATCAAAGGTGCACGTTTCCAAAATACCACAAAGTCAGATGCAACATGTAGTTAGGAACACCCCCTATGCTGGACATCTGAACACATACACACTGGCCCACACTAGCTCTCTACGAGGTTGAGAGCCACCTGTGTCCCCCTTATCAGATGGTTGTATTTATGGTTCATGACTAGGCCCGGATCTATATGCTTTACAAGAATGTGTAATCGTTTTGTTGTAACTCAAGGACTGTATATATTACCGGCCAAAACATCTGTACATTGAGTCTGTCTTCAGACACGACTCTGTTGATGCTCTCCTGGCCGCTGTGTTTAATTAAACCACCTCTCCTCTTTTCATTCTTTCAAGGTAAATTTGTATCCCAGCAACACTGGGAATGCGGATTCTACCTATGTCCCTAACTTTTAAACTGGTATCCCTCACTTTGTGGAACTCATCGTAATGGGACTTAAACCTTTCTTGATGTAACTTAATTTTTTCCTCTACTTCAGTGGGTTCATCTGCTGACTTAACACTATAAGTAGGATACCTGGATTTGAGCCACTAAGGTCATGTAGAAGATGTGGGTTATCTGCCTTTCAGTAGAAAGAAATGAGATTTTCCGATGATTGTATTGGGAGAAATCCTATATGTCCGCAGTCTTTTCCTGATTGCTACACTAAAGGGAACTTTCGCACTGGTAGCAAGATGCACACTTTCTTTGAGGAACCTGTTAAACCTCCATACCAACCCATTACACTGTGAGACATAGAGGGCAGTATGAAGATGTTTGATTTTGAGTGTGTTGAGAAATTCTGGCAACTCTGCTGATGTTAACTGTACCCCATTGACATTCCGGTTGACCCTCTATGCTGAAAATAACCATAAGGACATCTTTTGTGGTAACCTTCTCAGTGAACATCACCTCTGGCCATTTGGCATTGTAATCCATTAACACAATGGCATACTGCCTGTTGAAAGGCAAATTTCTAAATGGACCAGAAATGTCTAGCCCAACTTTCTTCCAAGGTACAGTAGGCAATGGAACATTCTGCATGGGTGGTGCACTTGTTTTGCATGACTTGTCGGCATAGAAGCAGATGGTGCAATTTCTCACAAACCGTTCTGCTTCGACATCCAAACTTGGCTACCAGAAATAACTTCTCAACAAATTCTTCAGATAGGGCAATCCCATGTATTCTTGGTGATTTTTACTGATAATAGATTCTCTCATCCCACATGGTGGAACACACTTGCCATTATGAAACACCAAATAGCCGTCCACACTGAATTCACAAGCTACTTGGACAAAAGAGGGCAGTGAGCGTTGAAGCTTTTGAGACAAGGCCAACCATCTATCATATATTTTCTGACTTGGGATAGCTCTTCATCTTTTTTATCTTTGCAGAACCACATTTCCTCCTCTATTCTATTATAATTGCACAAAAGTCAATTACGCATGCAACCACTCGAGATCAACAACATCAAAACACTCACATTCCTCATCAATAGTAGGTAACCTGGACAAACGGGGTTGATTGATAATACTAGGTACATGAATGATACCGAAATTGTACTCTTGAAGTTTAGAGCAAGTTTAGAGGATTGTGGTCAGTTTGACACATGCTAATAGTTCACGTTCAATTACTGAATATCGTCTTTTAGTATCATTCAATGCTTTTGAGGCATATGCCACAATCTCCTAACTTTTACTAGACCTTTGAGTCAAGACAGCTCCCAACCCTTAAGCACTCTCATTGACTGTAATAGTAATTTCACCACTTGTGAACAGTTGGAGAGTTAGCGTTAATGATCTCACTCTTGATACATTCAGATGCTTCATTTTGTTCTTTTTCCTGTTCGAAATCAATGTCTTTCCGCAACAATTTCCTGATTGGTTCCATGAGAGTTGCAACATTCTTGACAAACTTTCCATAATACTCGCACAAACCGCTGAAAGACCTTAATTTCTCTTTATCGTCAGGAGCAGGTACTTTCCAGATGACATCAACTAGAGATTCCTTGGGATTGTGTTACCCAAATAATCCACTTGTTTTTTAAACAACTTACATCTCTGTGGACACAATACTAAACTTTTATTGGACAGTCTCCTGCAAACCTCTTTCAAAATGTTGATGTGATCCTCAATGTTCTTTGTAAAAAACCAACACATCTTCTTGGAAACAGCGAAAGTTGGCATCCATATCCTTAAAGATGGGATACATTACACGCTCGATAATGGTTCCCGCTAAGGCTAGCCCAAACGGCATCCTCTTGTACTGAAATACTTCAGAAGGAGTAACAATTGTAGTGAGTGGTCTAGAATCTTCAGCAAGATCCACCTGATAATATGCGCCGCAAATATCCAATGTAGAAAAAGAAAACTATGGCATGATTCAACATAATGAGGAGGTCATTTACTTTTGGAAGCTGGTGATTGTCTTTGGTGATATTGGGGCTCACGGCATAGAGATCTACACACAGTCTCAAATCTCAGTTGCTTTTCATCTTTATGAAAATCAAAGAATTCCAGTCATGATTCAGTTTTTCGATGATGCCATCCTTTTGCAGATTTTCCAATAACTGTTGGCTTTCTCTACGGGTGCTGAAAGGAACATTTCTCAACCTTTGTTTCACTAGAGTAGCATTTCTCTTTTATTTTATGTGATGGGAGAATCCTGTCAGTTTACCGATACCGCCAATAAACACTTCTGGGAACATATGCTTGATCTTTGATGCAAATTATCTTCAGTAACTACTATTACTGGATCGGAGGCATATGGATTGAGCATTATCAATTGTGATCATTCCACTTTGGTCATTCCACCCTAGAATGCAGATGCTTTTCTTAGTCACATTGATTTTATGACAGCAGACCTCTCTTTGAAGGTCACTATTGCAGTGAAATAACCATAAAAGTGTATTACATTACCATCAAACGTGACAGCTCTAACATCTGGATCTTTGAGACTTTTGATATTTCTGGAGAATTGAGTTTTGTACATGTTTTGTGATATGATAGTAAATGGCGAAGCAGAATCTGCAATCAATGTGACTTTCACATCAAACACGGTCACGATTCACATAGGTGGCTTACACAGTTTGTTGGGTAAAAATATGTTTTCTTCATGTACCATTAGTACCATGGTCTTGGTGTCCAACAAAACTTTCCTAATTGGTTTCCTCATCATATGTACTATCTATTTCTGTATTTGAGCCATTTTTGCTTTTCCCATTCTGTTTTTTTCTCTGCGCATTTTTGCGAAATGTCCTGGGGGTTTGCAATTACTGTATTCTTTCTTAACCAATGGGCAGCCCTTGTAAATCACTACATTGGAATTGCTTCCACGCCTATAGCAAACATATTGAGTTTCTCTTCTATGTTTGTCTGCACTTCCTTTGTGTTTCTTGCTGCTTGTGATTCAAACTTCACCCAATTTCTTGTTTTGTTTGCCTTCATTGACCTCTTTAACCCATGGCATGGACTGTTCTATGGCGTTGGCAGATTTGATTACTTCTTCTAGGGTTGGATCGGCCACAGGTGTTCTTTAATTCGCTTGCAGTTCTTATTGACCATGAGTTGATTACGAATCATCTCGTACATTGTGGCCTAAAAATTACATGAGCAAGAGAGGGCTCTAAGGGCCATATGTATGAACATATTTCCAATAGACACAGAATGGGTAAAACCCTTTGAAACATCTGGCCCTAAGTGCAGTAAGAAAATCATTGAAGCTCTCATTTTCTTTTTGTCATCTGGTGTAGAAATGAAACCTCTCAAGTGTCTTGCTGATAGTAGGTTTGAACCTTTCTTCTAATTTTCTCATAGCATCCTCAAAATCATCATAGTTTTCCTCTCCTGCTGGAGATTCAACTTTGGGAAGTGATCTAAATATTTGTTGCCCTTCAGAGCCATGCAGTTGTAGTAAAATACTTTTTTCCCCTTTCAACAAGCCATTTTGTTGGCATCTATTGCAGGCAGGTAGATCAAAAATTCTTCCTTCAATTTCTTCCACTCAATCGGAGATTCTCCCTTATTTTGTAGAAATGTATAAGGAGGATCAAACTGCATGGTGTTGAAATTACAGGGAAAAAAAATATAAGTAATGGGAGACACATGGAAAGAATTACATGAGAATATCCAGTTGTAATGGCAAGTAATTTATTAACATTGAAGGCAAGACGGGGGCAATATAGCAGGTTGAAATGTGCAACAGCTCCATCCACGCTATTTCCAAAAATTCACAAGAAAAATATGGTTACAGGCATTGAAAACAGCTGAATGGTGATAACATTATCGATTTACAGTCATTGGTGAAAGGAGTAAAGCATTTTTCTGTAACGAGCTCATTCCTATGTGGAATTTCATACTTTGAAATAGCCACCCTCAAAGAAATAGACAAAACTAAATGCTGTGCGAAGGGAGGAGCAAAAGGAACAAATGATGGACGGTATGCTGAACAATGCAAACATTCACCCCCAGTCACAAAGATCTGGGTTTAAACCATTGTTTTTTTCCCAGTTTGGGCCCAGCCATATGCAAATAAGTCTTGACCCTGCTCCTCATGGGAACAGTCCAGCCTGAACTGCTAAGTCAGGTCCTCCCTGGACCGGAAACAATAATCCTGGGACCTGTTTCGGGGCATTACCTCTCATCAGCCAGGCTAGTTTGAATCCAGTGAGCATGGGACCCACGTCTCGGCATATCCTTCCCACTTAGGGCGACAAATATATTTCAGTAGTTATGAAAGCACATTTTTTGTAACTCTCTGTGATGAAAAAAAAAGAATAGGATGAAAACAAGTTAGAACACTTTACTTGGTGATGTGAAAATTATAAATATTTTTGCTGAAACCCAAGTTCCACAGATTATTGTCCATACGCTATATAGTTTTATCAGTAATACTGCATGTTAGTGCGAACGTTTGTAGCTATTTCAATGGAAAGTGTGCTGTTTGTAAATGACAGTGAACTACCATATCATGCTTTAGTAACATATTTATTACAAATACGTTTTAAAACATGAACTGAGAAACATTCCTGCACCCCACCCTGATGACAGTACAATTAAGAGACAAGTCAGGGGTCATGTGTACCCTATGTGTGGGCTAGATTCTAATCATACACAGAGCAAACCTTTACTCCAATAAATCAAACGAGTTTTTTGTACAGCAGACATGCTGAACTTGCATATTTGAAGGTGCTCTCATAAGTGATAATGAAGAAAAAGGGCTTAGGATCATACAATTTGCGTCTAGTTTATGGGTCAAGTACATTACACTTAGGTCAAGTAGATTATTCAAGTAAGTAGACCTGCAGGTCTGGTAAATATTTTAATGATTTTTCAAGATCTTATTTAAAAGAAGAGTACCTGCACTTCTCAGGAGCACACATGCACTCTAAATAGTGAGTACCTTCAATTCTGTAGTTCCATTTAAAGCAAGGTATCTAAGGGTGCATTATGGAAATCATTAGTGAAAGAATCCCTACATTATATAGAGAAGGTACAGCCCCAGCTGCAGCAACACAGGCTCCACCTATGAAGAGATCAATTACAGGCAAGGGTTGCAATTGCAGTTATATCGATGGGTGGTGTGGAGGGGACATGGCTTGACACCAAAGAAGATGGCCACCTTCTGAGGGAGCTCCGCGGTGGTTCGAGCGGAGTGTCGGTCTCCACGCAGTTTCGGGATCGCATAGCCGCAGGAAAATTGAGTCCTTTGTGGTTTGAAGGACTCCGGATGTCATTTCTTTGTCTTTCTGGCGCCGGTGAGTGTTTTTTTTGGATGGTTGCGGCCAGCGCGTTTCCCCTCACTAGACTGGCGCCCACCATTTTATTTAATTGTGCTTCCCTTCGCACACTTCAAAACGGAGCAAACCTCATTATTTTGGCTCCCAGCTGCATTTTACACCAATATCTACTCATTATAGAAGGCTGCAATTTATATATTGAATAATCTTGGTATTTATAACAACTACTCAAGTTCCAAAGCCATATAGCAGCAGCAATGCAAAATAATAACTTAATTTTACTTGTGTGAAGGTGCAGCTAATTTAAGAAAATGGGCTTATTGTCCTAAAAGTGAAGATCTAGATCCTTGTAAAGTGTGATACCTCAGCTGAAACCAAACCAAAGTTGGATAGCTGCACCAATGTGTCGCATGTGAATATGTCACCCATTTTTGTGTGTAAAACATATCCCTAATGGAAATGGATAAAAGGTGCACGTCTTGCCTCTGATGTACGCCCCAATTTGCGTTGGGTCTGTTTTTTCCTGTTTTTAAAGGAGTTTTTTTTTCACTATGCTGAGCACATGTTGAATGTTTTTTCTTGGAACGTTCTACATCTTCTTCAGTACTCTTCTGCCGGCTTCCTCTCCACATACAATATTTCAAATTATATGACATTTTTATTGTGACCGTGCTTTCATCAACAGAAAGTCCCTGTCTGAAATTTTATGGGGAGAACGAAATCTACACGTTGTGTCTTCAATACTCCCTCATCTTTGGTCGATCATAATCCTTTTGCTATCCTTCAAACAGACATGGAAGACTCTGAATGCAACACAATATCTCCTCCTGTAGGTGCAACAGCAGCGTCATCCAATATTCCACTTTCCACCAATAAACTTACTTCTAAATTAACTACTCCCTCTATGCTTTCCTCTACTAAACGTGTCAAAAAAGATCCTCCCTCAACTGTTACATCTCCTCCGCCAGGTACCATGGAGTTGCTTCTTGAAGAAATTCATGCTCTTCAGCCTTATATGGAAGAAACTAACAAGCGCCCTCAAGCCTTAGAGGACAAGTGGTCTACCATGGAAAATAAGGTTATGCAAACTGAGCAACATGTGGACTCTGCTCAAGATATGGTGAATCAGGTCCCCTCTATGAAACTGGAAATTACGCAACTTAAAAAGCAAGTGGAAAATCTTGAAAATCGTAGTAGGCGCAGCAACTTACACATATATGGTCTCGCAGAAGGTTTGGAAGGCTCTGACCTTATTTCATTTTTTAAATCATTCCTCCCGTAAATTCTTGGTAGTCCTAATTCTCCTGTTTTGAATATTCAAAGAGCACAGCGTCTGGGCCATGGCCTAACTTTGGCAACATCCTCTACAAAACCCAGAGGTGTCATTATCAATTTTTTTTAATATACCGACTTACTGAAAGGTCTGCAAGCAGCCAAACTTAAGGGACTAATCTCTTGGCAAGGCTCACCTCTCTTCTTTGCTCAAGACTATGCTAAAGAAACAGCAGATAGAAGAAAGACATTTTTGGATATGAGACTGGCACTTCAAAGTCTCAACGCTAGATTTGGTCTCTTTCATCCATGCCTCTTCAAAGTTACTTATAAAAACAAACCTACGACTTATGAAGATCCTGCTTCATTCCAACGTTTTGGACCATTGCAGAGAAGAAGATATGGATGTCTACAGGCTCTCTAATGTTTAATCCTAACTGTAATGATTGTTTTAACATGCTCTGTTTCCTAATGGTTTGTTGTCAAGGCATGTTATAGTTTTTTGGCGCCCTCATTTGTTATCTATCCGTTATGTTTTTCCTGTTTTTGTTAGGTGCGGTTTTCTCGTACATGATCTCTGTGACTTTCGTACATGAGCTTTGTGATTCCCGGTCTGCGTTGGATGGTTTTCTTCCTCCCGGATCTGCCCTGGGTTGCCTGGTTAGTCGTGTCATCTTCCTTATGTGGATTCACCACCCTCATCTTGTTCATTTTAGTCGTAGTTGGTCAGTCTACTCCCATAACTTATGGTTTGTATTTCTCTTTATTGTCTTTTTTTCTCCTTTCCTGTCTCCCCTTTTCTGTCTTATTTCGGGTACTCTTCTTTCTCCCTTTCTTCACTCTTTCCATTTCTTTTCTCTTACATACCTAACTTTATATTAATTTGCTATTTCTTCCTTTTCCATAACTACTTATTTCTTTTTCTATGCTATTCAGTTTTACTGTTATATTTCAGCAAGTTCTTCGTTAATTAGTACTTATACAATGTTATTGATTCTCAACTGTTATGTTTTATACTATCATTGTTTATATTATTTCAATTGATATAAATGGCTTTAAAAGTTATTTCTTAGAATGTTAAGGGTTTAGGTTCTCCTATAAAACGTCAAAGGGTACTAACTCATTTATCTAATTTGAATTGTGATATAGCATTATTGCAAGAAATTCATGTTTTAGACAAAGTAATTTCTAAACTTAAAAGACAATGGGTTGGTCATGTTTTTGCCTCTCCAGGTATGGGAAAACGTAATGGAGTCGCCATTTTATGTCATAAACGTCTTGATTTGCAGGTTGTTACGCAAAATACTGATGATTTGGGTAGGTGGGTCTCTGTTTCTTTGTTGGTTAACAAGATTCCTATGACTCTTTTTAAGCTTTATGCACCCACTGCCCCAGACACACTTTTTTGGCCTGCAATTTTATCTAGATTAATGTCCTTTCAAGATGAACACCTATTAGTTGGTGGTGATTGTAATATGGTTTATGACCCCATTATTGACTGCAATTCTAAATCTAAATTTATTCCCTCCCAGATTAATTCTCAGTTCACATCTAGTATCCAACAACGATCACTAGTGGATGCTTGGAGATTATGTAATCCTACACTTTTAGAGTATGCATTCTTTTCCCCTGTACACTCTTCCCAATCTCGATTAGACTATCTTTTTCTCTCTAAAGAACTTGCACAGCATATTACTCATTCAGATATTGGTTCCATACTAATTTCTGATCATGCTCCCGTTACTTTAGTTTTAGATCTTTTTCCACCTACTCAAGCTACTAGAAGATGGAGATTCAATAAGTTCCTCCTTTTGGATTCCAATTTTACTCATAAATTTGAAGTTTTTGCTAGTACTTTCTTCCTTGAAAACAAAAACCCGTCCTTGTCTCCACAGATCATATGGGATACTTTTAAGGCTGCCTCTAGGGATTTTATTATCTCTTTTGTGTCTCATAGAAGGAAAACTTCCCTACATAATTTAAAGTTACTTACGGTGCAAATTAAACAATTAGAACATTCTTATTACTGCACAAATTTGAAGACTTGTCTTGATGAACTTATCAAATCCAAATTTAAATTCAATCAATTATCCACAGAAAATGCCAATTCATTCCTACTTAAATCTTCTGCCAAATACTATGGTGGTCAAAAGAAGGCAGGGAAACTTTTAGCTAATTATCTCAAAGTGAAAAAAGAACATACCACGATTGATTCTATCCTAACTTCAACTAATCATATGGTTTATAAAAATGAGGATCTACTGATAGAATTAACCAGTTGTTTAAATCTCTTTATTCTCCTGAATCCCTTGTACTTCAGGGAGATATTCAGCAATATTTGTCTTCTATTACTCCACCTTCTTCTCTTAATTTAGATTTTTCAGTACTAGATGATGATATTCGAGTCCTCGATATTCTTACTGCCATTCGTACTATTAAACGTGGTAAAACCCCAGGACCTGATGGTTTTACAATCAAATTTTATTCTCATTTCTCTAAAATTCTTGTTCCTAAATTACTTTCACTTTTTTAGTTCTTCCCAAAATCCAGGGCTCTTTTAGGATGCCTTGATATGCCTTCTCCCTAAAGTTGGTAAAAATCATACACTGTGTAAAAATTACAGACCCATTTCTTTAATTAATTTAGATTACAAAAGTTTTTCAAAAAGTTTAGCTCTTCATTTAGAATCTTTCCTTCCTCATTTGACTGGACGAGAACAATGTTGGTTCATTAAAGGCAGACATATTTCGGACAACACTAGATTATTCTTTAATGTTCTTAGCAAATTTAAATCCTATAAAGAATCTTTTGCAGCCATCTCATTGAATGCTGAGAAGGCTTTTGATTCGGTTGGGTGATCTTTTATCTTTGCTACCTTATCCTGGTTTGGTTTTGGTAATACATTTATAAATTATGTCTCTCTTTTATAGTCTTCTCCTGCCTCTTCCATCTTAGCTAATGGTCTTATCACACCGTCTTTTTCTTTACATCGCGGGGTTAGACAAGGTTGTCCCTTATCTCCCTCTAATTTATTCTTGCTCTTGAACAAAATTCATTTGAACTCTCGGCTCAATAGTTTTCAATATGGTGTTGATCAATTGAAACTCTCTGTCTATGCTGATGACTTCCTGCTCTTTCTTTCACACCCCCAGACTTCCTTACCGGCGTTTTTATCCGAAGTAACTCTTTTTGCCTCTGTGTATGGTTACAAATTAAATATTGATAAATGTGAAATACTTCAATTGAATAAATTATGTTTTTCTGCAGATTATATCTCTTCTGGCTTTCATTGGAACTCAGATAAAATTAATATCTGGGTTAGTGGTTTAAACCTTCTATTAAAGACTCCATACTGTTAAATTTAAAAGAATTACAGACAACAGTGAGGTCTTCTACGTCCAGCTGGAACCCCCTGTTTTTATCCTGGTGGTGTTTTGGTAATACATTTATAAATTATGTCTCTCTTTTATATTCTTCCCCTGCCTCTCCCATCTTAGCTAATGGCCTTATCTCACCGTCTTTTTCTTTACATCGTGGGGTTCGACAAGGTTGTCCCTTATCTCCCCTCTAATTTATTCTTGCTCTTGAACCCTTCTTGATCAAAATTCGTTTGAACTCTCGGATCACTGGTTTTCAATATGGTGTTCATCAATTAAAACTCTCTGTCTATGCTGATGACATCCTGCTCTTTCTTTCACAAACCCAGACTTCTCTACCAGCATTTTTATCCGAAGTAACTCTTTTCGCCTCTGTGTCTGGTTACAAATTAAATGTTGATAAATGTGAAATACTTCAGTTGAATAAATTATGTTTTTCTGCCGATTATATCTCTTCTGGCTTTCATTGGAACTTAGATCAAATTAAATATCTGGGTTTGTGGTTTAAACCTTCTATTAAAGACTCCATACTGTTAAATTTATAAGAATTACAGACAACATTGAGGGTTTCTATGTCCAGATCGAATCCCCTGTTTTTATCCTGGTGGGGCCGTCTTGATATGATACAAATAATCCTGGTTCCTATAATACTTTTTTATATCTCAAATATCCCCATAAACATTCCTAACACTCATTTTAAGATAATTTACTCAATTTTATCCAAATTCCTGTGGAATAACAAAAACCCCGCATGTCTCTTCATAAACTCAAACGTCCAAAACATTTGGGGGGGAGTTAACTTTCTGGACTTTCAAACCTACCACACAGCATTTTTTCTTAAGCAATTATCTTTGTTATGACAGGAAGATGGGGAATCATCCTTATCGTTATGGACTTCTATTGAAAAATCTTTTCTTCGCCTATTCTCATTTCAAGAATTTCTATCCTTTACACATAGACTTTTGTCACTTTCCCTTCCTATTTTTAATAATACTTGTAAAATTCTCCAACCTAATGGAAGCAGTCGCTAGGTAGATGAAGAACAGCTGCCTTCAACTAAACACGGACAAAACCGAAGTACTCTGCCCTCGGGAACCCGCGCTCCCCCACGGACCACGCTCGCAACCTCGGAATCAACCTGACTCCGAACTCAAAATGAACTGCCAAATCATCGCTGTCACCTCTTCTTGTTTCCACACCCTCTGCCTCCTATGTAAGACATTCAACTGGATTCCCCTCGAACACAGGAAAAACGTCACCCACGCCCTCATCAACAGCAGACTGGACTACGGCAACACACTCTACGCCGGAATCAACAAGAACATCTCCCGCAAAGTCCAGAACGTCCAGAATGCCTCCACCAGACTAGTCCTCAGCCTACCGTGCCACTGCCACGTCACCCAACACCTGCGGACACTACACTGGCTCCCCATCGAGAAGAGAATCACCTTCAAGCTCCTCACCCACACCCACAAAACCCTCCACAACACGGACCTACGTACATGAATCACCGCCTATTGTTCCATGCACCCCAAAGATCCCTCTGCTCAGCCCAGCTTTCCCTTGCGACTGTGCCGTGCATCAAGAAGACTAGAACAGGAGGTCATACCTTCTCCTACCTCGCAGCCAAGGCATGGAACACCCTCCCCCTCCACCTCTGACAGACAGCTACTCTCTCCAAGTTCTTGAAGGACCTCAAGTCCTGGCTCTTCAACGATTCACTGTGAACTTCCAGGAGCTGCGCCTTCCCCCCCCCCCTCAGCGCCTTGAGACCCTTTCGGGTGAGTAGTTGTGCTTTACAACCCCCTGATTGATTGATTGATTGAACCTATTTTTATAGCTCACCTTTCTTCTAAAGATACATTTTTGCAATCTTCGATATGGTACAATAAATATCTTAAAATTAATAGCAAAATTATTTTTGGAAGGACTGGTATATTAAAGGAATTCGTTGGGTTCACCAACTTTTTCAGGGTGATTTGTGTAAATTTTTTATAGTTGTCCAAGCAGGCTTTTCTTTACCTGTTTCTTACGCATCTAAATATGCATCTTTAATTTTGTTAGTCCAATCAACCTATAATCGTTTTGCACATATTTCTACTTCTTCATCTCCTAGCATTCTTGCGGTTTTATCTCTTTCACCCTCCGCATCCCATTTGTATAAACATTTAACCTCCTCTCCAACTATCCGACATAAAACAGAGGTGGAACTTTCTGGGGAAGAGGATCTTCAAATTTCCTTTTTTGCTTCTGTTTAGAACAGGATCTGGACTAAGATAAGGAAATCTTCGAGAGCAGCTAATACCACCCAAGCATTGTTTTTTTGTTTACAATAGACTTCTGTTTACTCCTGCTTCATTGCACAAAATAATTCCTCCCCTTCTTGTTGCACTTGTCATACAACCCCAGCAGATTTAAAACGCATGTTATTTGATTACCCTCATATTCATGCTTTTTGGGTACAAGTCTGGCGACAAATGAATGATATTTTTCACACACAAATTCCTTTTACATTAATCAAAATTTTTCTAAGTAGCACCCCTGAAGACTGGTCCCTCACTATAGTAACTTTTATATAATAGATTTGCTTCTTGCAGTTGCTTTCCAGCAAATTATCTGGGCATGGAAAGATGCTACTACTATCTCTTACCGGGCTTGGTGGTATGGGGTTTGCGGACACTACACTGGCTCCCCGTCGAGAAAAGAATCACCTTCAAGCTCCTCACCCACAAAACCCTCCACAACACCGGACCTATGTACATGAACCGCCTCTCGTTCCATGCACCCCAAAGATCCCTCCGCTCAGCCCAGCTTTCCCTTGCAACGGTGCCGTCCATCAAGAAGACTAGAACAGGAGGTCATACCTTCTCCTACCTCGCAGCCAAGGCATGGAACTCCCTCCCCCTCTGACAGACACCTACTCTCTCCAAGTTCTTGAAGGACCTCAAGTCCTGGCTCTTCAACGATCACCGTGAACTTCCAGGAGCTTCACCCCTCCCCTCAGCGCCTTGAGACCCGTTCGGGTGAGTAGTTGCGCTTTACAAACCCCTGATTGATTGAACCTATTTTTATAGCTCACCTTTCTTCTAAAGATACATTTTTGCAATCTTCGATATGGTACAATAAATATATTAAAATTTATAGCAAAATTATTTTTTGGAAGGACTGGTATATTAAAGGGATTCGTTGGGTTCACCAACTTTTTCAAGGTGATTTGTGTAAATCTTTTATAGTTGCCCAAGCAGGCTTTTCTTTACCTGTTTCTTACGCATCTAAATATGCATCTTTAATTTTGTTGGTCCAATTAACCTATAATCGTTTTGCACATATTTCTTCTTCTTCATCTCCTAGCATTCTTGCGGTTTTATCTCTTTCACCCTCCGCATCCCATTTGTATAAACATTTAACCTCCTCTCCAACTATTCGACATAAAACAGAGGTGGAACTTTCTGGGGAAGAGGATCTTCAAATTTCCTTTTTGCTTCTGTTTAGAACAGGATCTGGACTAAAATAAGGAAATCTTCGAGAGCAGCTAATACCACCCAAGCATTGTTTTTTTGTTTACAATAGACTTCTGTTTACTCCTGCTTCACTGCACAAAATAATTCCTCCCCTTCTTGTTGCACTTGTCATACAACCCCAGCAGATTTAAAACATATGTTATTTGATTACCCTCATATTCATGCTTTTTGGATACAAGTCTGGCGACAAATTAATGATATTTTTCACACGCAAATCCCTTTTACATTAATCAATATTTTTCTGGGTAGCACCTCTGAAGACTGGGTCCCTCACTCTAGTAACTTTTATATAATAGATTTGCTTCTTGCAGTTGCTTTCCAGCAAATTACCAGGGCATGGAAAGATGCTACTACTATCTCTTACCGGGCTTGGTGGTATGGGGTTTGCGGACACTACACTGGCTCCCCGTCGAGAAGAGAATCACCTTCAAGCTCCTCAACCACACTCACAAAACCCTCCACAACACCGGACCCACCTACATGAACCACTGCCTCTCGCTCCACGCACCCTAAAGATCCCTCCACTCAGCCCAGCTTTCCCTTGCGACGGTGCCGCGCATCAAGAAGACCAGAACAGGAGGTTGTACCTTCTCCTACCTTGCGGCCAAGGCATGGAACACCCTCCACCTCCAACAGACACCTACTCTCTCCAAGTTCTTGAAGGACCTCAAACCTGGCTCTTCGACAAATCACTGTGAACTTCCAGGAGCTGCGCGCCCCCCCCTTCAGCGCCCTGAGACCCTTTCGGGTGAGTAGATGCGCTTTAGAAACCCCTGATTGATTGAACCTATTTTTATAGCTCACCTTTCTTCTAAAGATACATTTTTGCAATCTTCGATATTGTACAATAAATATCTTAAAATTATTAGCAAAATTATTTTTTGGAAGGACTGGTATTTTAAAGGGATTCGTTGGGTTCACCAACCTTTTCAAGGTGATTTGTGTATATCTTTTATAGTTGCCCAAGCATGCTTTTCTTTACCAGTTTGTTACGCATCTAAATTTGCATTTTTAATTTCGTTCGTCCAATCAACCTATAATCGTTTTGCTCATATTTCTACTTCTTCATCTCCTAGCATTCTTGCGGTTTTATCTCTTTCACCCTCCGCACCCCATTTGTATAAACATTTAACCTCCTTTCCAACTATTCAACATAAAACGGAGGTGGAACTTTCTTGGGAAGAGGATCTTCAAATTTTCTTTTCTGCTTCTGTTTGGAACAGGATCTGGACTAAAATAAGGAAATCTTCGAGAGCAGCTAATACGCCCCAAGCATTGTTTTTTTATTATCTATTGACTTCTGTTTACTCCAGCTTCATTACACAAAATAATTCCTCCCTTCTTGTTGGACTTGTCATACAACCCCAGCAGATTTAAAAACACATGCCCTCATATTCATGCTTTTGGATACAAGTCTGGCGACAAATTAATGATATTTGTCACACGCAAATCCCTTTTACATTAATCAATATTTTTCTGGGTAGCACCTCTGAAGACTGGGTCCCTCACTCTAGTAACTTTTATATAATAGATTTGCTTCTTGCAGTTGCTTTCCAGCAAATTACCAGGACATGGAAAGATGCTACTACTATCTCTTACCGGGCTTGGTGGTATGGGTTTGTTACAACCACAGTTTAGATAGAGCATATGTTCACCCGCTTTCTCTTGCTATTAAAAGAGATTGTCTTTGGTCACCCATCGCTCATTTCCTAGATCTATCTGCAAATTCATTATACTTGCGTAATCCCTGACTTGAAGAGGTACCTAAACCCCCATGAATATGTTTATTGCTGTATTTCATATCAATATCATTCAATTCCATTTGACCTTTTTCTCTACACTTTTTGATAGAAATGATAATTGTAGAAGTAGTTATGTTAAATTAGATAAATACGATTGTTATGTAATCCTTTCCCTTTCTTTCCCCTTCCTCTTATTTATTGTCTTATCATTTTATCTAACTTGATTTTATCTTGTATTTTATTATATTATATTATGATGTTTTATATTTATAAATAAAATCCTCTTTTCAACTAAAGAAAATAGATAGGTGATGTGAAAATATCATCCTAAAAATTAGGTGGAAAACAATGGGAACAAAAACACATCAGAATTAAAAACATTGGGGAAAAAAGGTTTAAGAAATTAACCCGCTTATCGCGGCGGCAATTCCGCAGCGGTGCGGGCGTTCCACGGAGTGGGCGGGGCTGCGTCAGCCAACGGTCATTCGCAGCACTGGGGAGGTAGTGCTCGCGACGGCCGTTGGCCGACGCGAGCACGGAAGGGGTTAAGGGCAAGTAAGTGACCACCACAGTGGACTTTTTGAATGTCAGGATTGAGATTATACACAAGAAGATACAGACTAAATTGTTTCGCTAGGACACAGTGGGGAACAACTGCTACATGCCCTTAGCAGTCATCCAGATGTCCTTAAATGGAGTATTCCATTTGGAGAATTGCTAAGGGCAAAACGTAACTGTAACACAGAAGAAGGCTTCATTTCTAAACAAAAGGTAATGGTGGAAAGATTCAGGGAGAGAGGATACCTGCAGTGGGTTCTTAACAAAGCAATAAAGAAAGTCACGGGGATCAAGAGAAGTCATACTCTTTTTTAACCTAAGGCTACAGGAGATGAGGATAATACCATGAATACCAGGATAATCCTTACATTAAACGACAGCTCCAAAGAAATCAAACATATCCTCACCAAAAGTTGGGATATACTCACCTGTGATCCCACTGTTGGACATAATATACATGATAGACCTAGGATTACATACAGGAGGGGGCGAAGCATGAGGGACATGCTTGTTCATAGTGACATTACAGTAACCCAACCTGGCGGTGTACAAATCCTACAAGGTTTCTTTCCATGTGGTTACTGTAAAACATGTCAAAACAGCTTAATGTGGAAAGATCATGCAATGGTGTGGGGAAAGAATACCAGGAAGATCTCTCAATTTCTTACTTGCAGCACTTCCTATGTTGTTTATATTCTTGAATGCCCTTGCAAAATGTGGTATGTGAGACACAGTAAACTGTTATAATACTGGAAGGTATCAGTTGGGTTCATGTTTTATCCTTGGAAGAAATGCTGGATTTGGTAAGATAACCATATGCAATGTATAACTGCTGTTATGATTTTACTGTGAATCTGGATGACTAATAAAACAATAAAAAAGTTTAAAAAAATTTGGTATGTGGGAAGTACTACTCAGATGGTCAAAAAAAGAGTATTAGAACATATGAGGGCCATAACGAATAATGACCCACAATATCCCGTGGTCCGTCACTTTCAGAGCAAACATTTCTCAGACAGTTTACGACTAACAAACTTTGCGATTGAGCAGATTAAAAATACTCCCAGACGAGGTGACAGGGTCCTCAGACTCAGAAAACGAGAATCACGATATATTATAGATCTCCAAACCAAAAGTCCAGGTGGGTTGAACCTGGACGAAGAAATTAATGTACATTTACGTAACAATTGAGGTGTCTCTTCTCTCCTACCTTTCTGACATGTGTAGCTTCTAAGGAGTACTGATGATGTACAAATCTTTGATATAATATTTCCATTTTTACAATGTATTTTTAACCTGTAGTTTATGTTTTTGTTACAGGAGAAAAGGAAGGGACCCACCCTGCTCCGGTGGAGTCACCAACACGGGTTCCCTACCCTTTTCTTCGAAGGCACTATCGAGTGGTACATCCACAGATAAGAATCAAGGTTTTGCACACTTATTATGTAATTTTGGTTTGTGTTAGGACTGAGAGTCATGCAACGCCTGGACATTTGAGCATATCATATTCATTATTTTAGCATGTTGTTTCTACTGAGAAGTTACAGGAGCTCCTAGATTCAGTAAGGGCACTAGTCCCTTTATCATAGTAAGTAAACACTGGCCGGTGCTATCTGGGTTTCCCTCTGTTCTCACGGCACAATATTTCTGTACAACACAAGTTGTATCAGGTGGAATCAACCTCATATTAGCCAAAGATATATATGGTTATGACATTTGAGGACTCTTACTCCTGCGACATGGAGGATTACACAAATCATGGTTTTGATTGCCGATGCGGTGTGTTATTGAATGTGACTATGTATTGCATTTATTATTTATAGGTAACACGCACAACAGGCAACGATGGTTATTAACTGTATATCAATGTATGATATTGTTTTCATCTCGATGTCCCTTCTCATGGCTACTATTAACTTACGAGGTAATTTTGTCTTGTGGCCATCTTGAACTAGTTTTTCTATTTTTAATGGAATTTTGCAAGCTCACTGGTACGAATATGTATTTACACAACATCATGATACTTGTGTTTACATTTTACATTGAGAAAATGCACTGCTATTTAGTTATGTACTGGACACCGTGAGTGAACATTTTATGTGTTCTGAATATGACATTTACAAGATGGCTGACACAATATTGTAACTGATGGTAGTCCTATGTTTATTTTTGCCTCCTTATCTATGCACGGTCATGGTGGTAACTTCACGTGTGATCAAGGCTGCGGGACAGCCGAAACGAGTAATGTGATGCTGAATAAATAGATTACTGTCACCATTCCTTTCCGTGTCCTGAGAGTGCGTTATTGAAAGTAAAAGACAAGCGAGAAGATTGTTTGCCAGTGCGCTTCGCTGATGTACGCACCACTTTCCACAGGTCCACATTTCTAGGAGCAATATAGGTGTCACACATGAGAGGGCACTTGCATGCCCGTTTGTAATGGGTGTACCCTTTTTTAATTTAAAGCAATAGATGTTGTCTATGTCTATGATCTCGACATAAGTATAAATGGTTCAGTAAAAATGGCGCTCACCAGATTGAGGAAGGCTGCTGTGACAGCCGAAACGCGTCTCTCGGTTTGCCGGGTCGGAGGAGGCCCCATGAAATAAAATGCCTTTGAACTTTGCATTCTTCGTGTGCGTGCTCTCTTCTTCGTGGAGTAGAGTTTTCTTTGGATATATATAAATAAATATATATATATATAACAACTCCTTCCCTTCTCGCTCACTTTGCTGGCTGAAGAAAGAGCACAGACCCGGTAATTTTCTGCTGTCGGCTATTTTATTACAGTTGCACCCAACAGACCATGTTAGCCATGACGCGTTTCGTCCCTCACAGGGGACTTGATCACATGACGCGCTACTAGCATAGTGATTCGTTTTAAATAGCTGCCATTTTTTTCTTTCATTTTTTTGAATACTCACGTGACATAGTGCTTAAAGTGATACACATCAATAAATAAACAAACAAACAAACAAATTGGTAACACTAAAAATTCATGGACATAAAAGAAATGCAACCTATAAAATGCAATTTTTTGTTTTTAAACACGACCTAAGTCTGTTTTGTAAAATCACATTATAAGACATATGAATATATAAATAAATAAATATATATAAATATGTGTGCAAATAAGCAATAAATAACTGGATAAATCCTGTTTGATGTAAATACATACATATTGGCAGATAAAAATTCATAAAAGCCAATACCGGTATAAATACCCAATTCAAAACCTTCCCCAATATTAATACTTTTTTCATAATCCATATATGATTAACAATAGCATGTTGCATTACCACCAAAACCTTAAAGGAATTTGTTCTTATTAATTGCAACGCCTTAATATTCCAATAGTGTTACCATGTATAGAATAAATAAATAAAGTGTCTAGTGCCTATAATTTATCAGTGCTTAAGAACCTATCTAGCTAAAATCTGTTTAAAAATATGAGGAGAGCCTTAGCCTTTATATTTAGCATATTGTTATTAATATTGAACATTTAAGATAACTCCTTGAGGAATAGACCTGAAACTGTTAATTATACTTGTCATCATTCTAGTGGTTAATCAAGCAGGCTAGCATGTAATTCCTCTGTAGTATTCAGCCCATTGGGGTGCTTGGTGTCGAGATTCAATATATAAAACATTTCTAATTTGCGAAGTGCTTTTTCTCGATCACCTCCTCTTTTATTTAATGGGACCGAATCTATCAAGAAATATTTAAGGTCTTTGGAGTTGCCCCCATGAACTTCATTGAAATGGCGTGCTACCGGATAAGCCTGATCATTATTTTTGATTGCCCTTAGGTGCTGGAGTACCCTTTTGTGTCCCTGCAGAATTGTACTTCCTACATATTTTAATCCGCAAGGGCACTCCAGCACGTATACCACATGGTCTGTTTTGCAATTCAAAGACCTTTCAATTTTTTGAATTTGGCCGCCAAACGGAGTTTTGTAGGATATGGTATTTGCTCCGTGTTGACAGGCTTTGCACGTCCTGCACTTATAGAATCCAGCTCTTTGATTCAACCATGTACTATTTTTTACTTGAGTACGGCTGGGGTCATTTACAACTAAGACATCCTTCATTGAAGGTGCCTTACTATAAGTGATAGAGGGTTTTTTCGGAACAGCACCCCCAATTACTGGATCTGCACGAATAAGATGCCAATTTTTATTTATGATGCTTTTAACTGCCTTTTCTTGTTTATTGAATTTTAAGATAAATCTAAAATTCTCAACTTCATTGGCTTGTTCGTTTATTTTTGAATCATGTTTAGTCAATAAAATCTCCCTGGCTATCAAATTACTTTTTGTCAGAGCCAGATCTAGACATTTCTTGGTGTAACCTCTTTCCCTAAACCTCAATATACAATCATTTTGCGCCAATTTTAAATCATGGTCATTGCTGCATATTCGTTTTAACCGCAGCAATTCGCCATAAGGGATGCTTTGTATCAAGTGGCCTGGGTGAGCACTGCTGGCATGAAGAATTGCATTTCCCGCAGTAGCTTTTCTGTGAAGTTTAGTCTCTAATCTGTCACCGTTTATGTATAACTCTACATCCAAGAAGTTAACCCTAGTTTTACTAATGGATGCAGTAAATTGTAGATTGAGTTGATTAACATTAAGTTGTTTCACAAATGCTTCTGCCTCCTCATGAGTACCCTGCCACACCAAGAAAAGATCATCAATGAATCGCCACCAAGTTTTAACATTGTGATTCATGCACTTGATGTGTTCCTTCATGAGAACCAGCTCCTCCCACCAGCCCATGTGAAGACATGCGTAACTGGGGGAGAAGCTGGCTCCCATGGCCACACCTCTCAACTGCTGAAACAGTGAACCTTGAAACAAAAAAATGTTATTTAAACAAAATTCAGCCATCTTAATCAGCATATCAGTATGTCCAGCAAAATTCGGACCTCTACGAGACAAATAAAATTGTATTGCCCTTAGGCCATCAATATGTCGGATAGATGTATAAAGTGAAGTGACATCAAGTGTAATAAGTAAATAGTCAGTTTGCCACTTAAAATCCAACATTTTTGCCAAGAAGTCCCCTGTATCCCGTATGTAAGATTTTAACTGCTGTACATGTTCCTGCAAGAAAAAGTCAATATAGACTGATGTTTTTTCCAATAGGCTGTTTCTTGCGGAAATAATTGGCCTTCCGGGAGGTTTATTTATGTTCTTGTGGATTTTTGGAATCAAGTAAAAAATTGGAATCACCGGTTTATCAGTCCTCAAATATTTATATTCATCCACTGACAACAGGCCTATATTTTTCCAGGCCACTCATTTCATTGCATAATTGCTGCCGATATTATTAAGTGTCTGTTGATTACTGCGGCAATAACATGAAGTATCATTTAGTTGAGACATAGCCTCCTTAATGTATTCCTCTTTTTTCCATAAAACAACGTTTCCACCCTTGTCTGCGTTTCTCACTACTATTTCACTGTTGTTTTTGAGCTTACACATTAATTGTTGATATTGGATCTCATTTTTATTGATCTTTTTCCTATTGATATTAAGTATCTTGTGGTTAAGGTTTTTAATCCACCTATTACTTTATCATGGAACGCATCAATTGTGTCTTTTAACATAATAGGATTGAAGGTGGAAACTGGTTTAAATGGCGTAGTTGCTGGCCTGTACATTGTCCTTGATTGCTCATTGACATCAATGCCCGGACTCAATACCACTTCTATATATAGTTTTGACCATGTTTCCATGGGAAAAGCATTTTTTGACTTGGCTATAACTTTGGCATCTTTTGACCAATCTTCATGAAATTTTCCCCAAAAAGTGTCAATGTGGGTTATATTGTAATGGAAAGTTTGGGGGTGATCCATGCAGTGGGGACCCATAATTTTGGGCGCAGAATAAGCTTGTGTTTGTAATGTTAATTCCCATAGGAACATTTAGCCACACCTACAGCCCAAACCATTGAATGGACTTATACCAAATTTAGCAGGGAGGTAGATGTCGGTTCAATGAAGTGCCTTTTGCTGATGTGGTGTAAATCCGTTCAGTAGTTTTTGAGAAATTTAAGCCGAAATCTACCAGGAACGGTTTCCGGGGCTGAAAGTTTGTGTGAAAGCCCACATAAGGGATCAGGGTGGAGATACTCTGACCCCATGGTTGAGAAGTGGGGGTGTTAGTGACACAAGTTATGTGTCCAATATGGATTTTTTTAATCACACGCGATATTCGCGATGACGACGCGGCCGCCAGTGCGCCCCCCCCCATGTACCTTTGCAATTATTGCAATGTCATCGCAAATATTCATGGAAATATAAAACAAAATCAGTGAATCATTAATACGCATTGTTATAGAGATATTGAGATTCTGATAAATGTTTTTATAGAGTTATTTATATAGTGAGTTATGTACTGTGATGGTTAGAATTAATTATATCGTTATATTTTTTTAATGTGGTGGTGGCTATTGAATTCCTGCTTTTTGCTTTCTGCTTTCGCGACATAACCACAGGGATCACGATGACAACGTCATTGGGATCTCCTACCTAACCGCAAAAACGGAAAATAGGTTTTAGAGATGGCTGTTTTAGAGATACACTAGAAAAACATGAGTTTGAACTATACAGTAATAAACCCCGAGTGTGTAAAATACTGTAATATGTGTGCATATATGTGTTTTCACTTTATGGAAAAGGCACGATCGTTGTGGGTAACGACGTCATCGCGATGTCCCGAATAACCGCGATTATGGAAAATAGATCTGAAAGATGTTTTTTGAAGCAACTTAGTTGAAAAATATGAGTTTAAACATGCTTTGAAAAAGGTATGTATATAGTAATATGTGTAGTGCAATGTTTAGAATGGATTTTTTTTTTACATATTATTTTTGGATGTGTTGGTGGCCATTGAATGTCTGCTTTCATTTTACGCTTTTGCGTCGTGTCCAGGGGAATCGCGATTACCGACGTCATCGCGGTCTCCGGAGTCACTGCAAAGAGATAAAATCGGTTTTAGAGATGGTTTTTATAGAAACTCTCTAGAAAAACATGACTTTAGAGAATAGTGTAAGAAACCCCAAGTGTATAAAATACTGTAATATGTGTGGATATATGTGTTTTAGACTTTATGGAAAAGGCATGATTGTCGTGGTTACCGACATCATAGCAAAATCCCAAATAACCACGAAAACGGGAAATAGGTCTGAAAGATGGGTTTGAAAGAAACTTAGTACAAAAATATGAGTTTAAACATGCTTCAAAAGAAGTATGTATATAGTAATATGTTTAGGGCAATGTTCAGAATGTAGTTTTTTACATATTTTTGGATGTGTTGGTGGCCATTAAATGTCTGCTTTTGTTTTCCGTTTTCGCGATGTGTCCGCAGGGATCACGACGCTTTCGCGAAGATCCTTAAAAACTGAAGGAAAAAAAACCTTTAGAGAAAAACTTCACAATATTTTGGGTACTAGGGTGGCTCTGACAAGAGCCGTTGCGTTGGTTTTGTATATATGGCTGCTGTACATAAGACCGGATGCAGAGTTTCAGGTTACTTAGAAACACCCTGTTGCTTTCATCTGTAAAGTGCACTCCATCATTTCTATAAATTCCCTGTATGTCAAAACGCAGATTGTTGTTATAGATACAGCCCATGCTTTGGTCTCTGAGGAATGCAGAAACAGTTTTATTAACATGTTTCCTTGCTTTGTCAATCTGTGGACAGAATTGATTTGACCACTTTCCATTTCTGTCTTTGGCATATAATAGAGTACACCAAGACAGTGTGAGGGAAAAGCGACATCAGTTTTGCAAAGGTTTCTTTCATTGGGATTTCCAGCCCTACCCCAGTCAATGTGCCTAGGTCATTGACACCACAGTGCACAATCATGAGGTGAGGAGCTTGGGACTCCACAATGGATCTAACCAAAGCCAGCAACTGATGAAACTTTAACTCTCTCTGGCCAAACCAAGTAATCTGCACATTTGGCAAACCCAAGTCCCCGTCAGTGCCTCTCTTTTTTGCAGCCTCTTTAGCTCAATAGATATGGATGTGGCCCACAATCTGTACTGTAAGCATTTTGAAGTGAAGGAGCAATAGTAGTCAGGGGAAGGCTGAAGCTCAATGAGGTAGTTTTTCAAAGGTAAAGCAGTTAAAACGGGGTTAAAAAAATATATATATAAATATATTTTTCATTGGATGTTGTCAGCATGAAAATGAATAAAAATAGGTAGTGTGTTGGATGCCTTAGCAAGAAGTTTTATTATTGGCTGTTGTTTGAGAAAATAAATGAAATACAGACATGGATATGCTTTTGAATCTGTGGAGTAAAGCACACATGCTGCATCTTATTTGTTAGCAGCATGTTCCTTCTAGAATGTGTTGTGAACTTGTGACCCACTGGTTCCACTGGGTTGCTAGGTACACTGAGCTAAGACTGTATTGGGGGAAGGGTGTTAAAGAGACAGAACATTTTTTAGAAGTTGAGGAGTGATGGCACAATTTAGGAAATGGCAAGTTTTAATTTCCAACTCAGGACTATGTAATAAACTGTTGTGTAGTATTTAAATTTCAGAAAAATTAAGTTAGATTTAGGTTTGAACTCCCTTTTTTTGCGATTTCTCTGCGATGATCGCGAATCTATCGCGAAAACACGTCATTTTGAAAGTGAGGGAAAGGGTTAACAGATGTTAACCATTCACAAGTGGAGATGCACTAAAATGAAAGATATGATTTCATTTGCTGCTTTTCTCATGATGATAGAATGGAAAGTTGAAAAGGTTGCCATTTTAGAGTTGCTTTGTATGAGATTGGTGTACCATTCTTGTGCTTAATTTTTACAAATCTTAACAGTGTCAAAACTATCCAGAAAGACCTAAAACAACAATATAATCTACAAACTCAATTCACTGGTATGTATATAACTTTGTAATTATTTTAAACATGCACATTAGAAATGAAGATGTATATGGGAGTTTGATTAAAAGCAGTATCACAGTGATGTGAAAAAATATATGAGATGAACTGTATCTATTAGAGGGTATGTGTTTAAGAGGTTAGTGTTGAATGTTTTGGGAAGTAGGAGAAAAATGAATTAGTGCCTCTTTATTACATTGTGTATTTTATTAAAAAATAACAGTATAGTCTTGTGGAAAGTTGCAATGAGGAACTAAGAATGTTATAAATGTCCAAACATGATGTGCAGAATAGATATATCTGTTATTTGCATTCTGGGAGTTGTATTACTTTTAGTAAAATAATTAAACAGGAATAGTGTAGTGAGAAATAAAAGATGAGAGCATGTTTTCCGCCTGTATATGAATTAGAAAGAAGTAATACTTGTTAGGTATGCATTGGTAAGTGTTTGTCAATGTGGTTTTTAACTTATATGATCGCTTTGCATATGCTTAGATGGTGTGATATGGTTTTTGTGCTTGCACATAGCTATATATACGATGGGACTTTTGAGTTTACTTAAAGTTGCAGAGAGGTATATATTTTTGGAAAGATGGCTTGAAGGTGTACATCTATTAGGAAATCGCATATATGTTTACATGGTGATCTATGTTCAGTAAGGCTGATGAATATGGTAAGGGTAGTGTTTTTCTTTAAACATGGTTTGTTTAAAATTGAGGAGGACTAATAGTGCAGAATGCCCCGAGAGTTCTTGTGCTAAGTTTTTGTTTAGTGTAACTTTTGTTTGAGATATGCTGAATATATGTTTTAGAAGCAGAAAAAGTATTTGAGAAATGATGTAGGTATGCAATTCGCACAAGGTTTTGTGCTTTGAAAAATGTCAAAATGTTGTTTTCCGTTTTAGAAACTTAATGATGCATGTGCACGCTCAGTAACAAAGCAATATATGTTTCTAGAGAGCCATGTATGCAATTATATATCAAGTGTGATTCTTAGATTTCACTCACACATAGCTCAGAAGAAAAGCATATATACAGTAAAACAGGTAGTTTGATACTGACAGGAGATAACCAATGAGTCAGAGATATAGTGATAACTGTTATGTATCTGACAGCAACAAAGGTACTTTCACAGCCAGTCAGGCAGTATTCAGGCACTCATGCAATCACCCAGCCACAACTCAAGCAGTCATCATATCAGTGATTCGCTATCCATGGAGTTATTCAATTACCCAGACACTATACATGTACTCTTGCAATCAGACAGAAATTATGTAGTCGTTGAACTATGCAGGAACAACCCAAATATTCATCTAATCACCTAGGTACTAACTATTGACTTATGCAGTGAACAAGGCGGTAACTATGCAATTATTAAAACATTTGTGCAGAACCTATGCAGCTATCTAAACACCCACTTACAACCCATGCAGTCATTGAAATACCGAGGCACACGCATGCACTGATGAAACACTCAGGCACTACTCATGCTCTCATCTAATTACGTAGAGAGTACCATGGTAGTAAACCTATTACCCATCCAGTACCTATGCAGTCATTTAATTACTGAGGCAGTAGTCTTGCACTAATACAATCATCCCAACAGAGCACCTACTTTTATTCAATCTCAAGTTTTAACAATGGAATCATGCAGTCACTCAGACACTAGTCATGCACTCATCTAAATAGCCAGGCACTGCTGATGCACTTATTCAATTCTCCAGGCACTACCTATGTAGTTATCTAAACATCCAGGCACTGCCTGTTCACTCAACCAAAAACAAATGGGCATTATCCAATCGCTGAAACACTACTCATCCACTCATCCAACAGGCTAGGTGCTATGCACGGGCTTAAACAATTATGTATGCACTATCCATGCACTCTATAAATCACCTATATACTATTTATGCACTCTTACTATCATCCAGACACTAGAATTGCACTCATTTAATCATCCCACCAGTATCTATGCATGTATTGAATTATTGAAGCATTAGTCACGCACTTTTCTAATCATTCAGGCTTTACTCATGCACTCATCCAAACACCCAGATACTAGTGGTATACTAATGCAAACACGCAGGCAGATATGGAATCACCCATGGAGTTATGACATAGTCAGGGAATCATCTAGCCACTACTTGTATCCTCGGGAGTCACCTAGGCACTACCTAAGCACTCATTCACTCATCCAGGAAGTATTGATATATTCAACCATGAACCCATATTTTACTGAGGAATATGTAGTCTTTTAGAACCATGTGGGGAATTATGTATGCAACCTGTCACACACTCTTTGCAAGTACTCAGAATAATTAGTAATATATATGGTTGGATATGGATTAATGTGCAGATTTTTATATGCAGCGTTTTCCAAAATTTAAATCTGATACATTTAAATAGAAAAGTACTGAGATACTAAATACGCCAGTGATTAAGTGGTAGAGAGGCGCGCAAATAGCTCTTATGGATTTGGATATCCAGTGTTGAGACACTGTATGTATTTCTACATTTGGGTAATGCGGCGCAGAGCCGCAAGCCATTTGATTGCGCCCTGCTGCATTACTTTCAAAGCACAGGGATGCGTCATATTTACAACAATATGATGGATCCCTCTGCTCTCCCCTGCGCTGGCGCACAACTGGCTGTCATGCTCCAATGAAGGCACCCTTGCAGCATGGTGCAAGGGTGACTGTGTTTCGGGGATGATTGTTTTTGTGCAGGAAGGCACACCTTCCTGCACAAAAACAATCATGAGAGGTGTTTTCCTCTTTCTATGTGTGCTGCAAAGTGCAGGACGCATAGAAAGAGGAAAAAACGAGGAGAAATAAAAGTATTCCCCCTTGTTGTGCCTACCTACACCTCCCCTGGGGAGGCATAGAATTCAGACGTATTCCCAGGCGTATGGATCACTGTAAATCTGGGAATGTGGCGAAATGCATGGCTGTTGTATGGGAACACCCATAGCAACACCCATGGCACGGTCCTTTTACACAAAGTGCTGCGTGAAAAAAGTCCGTATTTACAAGGCTACGAAAAGCCACTCAGAGTGGCTTTGCGTGGCCTTGTAAATATGGAGCATCACACTATGCCAATTGTGTGTCAAAAAAGTGACGCTTTAACGCATGGAGTTTGTAAATACGCTCCATTGGCTTGATATCTATTTTAAAATTTACTACAGAAGGGATAAACTGGTCTTTCACCATTTAAAGGTTAGAAGTGGAATATGGTGCAGCTGTGTTGTAGGACAGGGTGCTAAAATGTTAAAAGGTAACTAATAAATTAAGTTTTGTGTTTTGCTTTGGGTTTGCTATATTGAAGTAAGTGCATGTAGTAATATAGCTAGGTTCATCTGTAGATTTAAAACTGCAACATACCATAAAAACTGTTTTTGTATTATGTGTAAGTCAGTACTAAAGAGGTTTGTACGTTGGCTAGGGTAAAAATTAAAATATACCTGTTTTTTTTAACAGAACAAGATATACATAAGTACACACAAGTTAGAATGCCTGCAAAAGCTCAGACGAAAAAGCAACAGAAGCAACTACAGTATCTCTACAGAAATTAGTTACAAAACGGGCAAAATGCAGAAAAAGTGCTGAAAGAAAGAAGAGCTACTGGCAAAGTCATTTCTTTAAAATATATGTGGACATTTGCAAAGATCGCAAAATGAAAACACTACAATTATGACTATGAGAAATAACAAGAGTGGACAAAGTGTACATTGGAAGAAGAGAAAAGATTGTAACAAACATGGACACAACATAGCCAGGAGACAGAACTGTTTAAGGAAATCAGAGCCAGGATGTTTTGTAGTAAAGTGGTTGTGAATTTAGGGGTAAATTAAAAAAAGTGTAGAAGAAGGAGAGATGCAGTGAAACAGAAGAACGAGTTGGAAGAGTAGTTAAGGCATTTGCTTTGAAGAGGAAGCTTTTCATTTTGATTCTAAATAGGATGAAGACTCTTGACAAAATTGTGTTGTGCATGAGGAAACAAAACCAGAAGAAAAGATTAGTGAATAGAAGTAACGTTTTTATAGTTTTTAGTGGAAAATGAGTGTTTACTTCTTGTACAGGGCATTTCTGTAATGAAGAAAGCTATCTCCAGGATAACAGATTAGTTCATGCTATTGATGAAAGAGGACAATATTATGAAATTAAGAATGGTAGTCCTATAGCAAAAGAGGCGATGGGACCTAGAAATGTAGAAGAAGTTATTGCAGAAGAGGAACAAGGAAGGCGTAGTCAGGGTCTTCTATACAAATGGAATTGTACTTGTGTTTGTTGTATTAGACAGCAATCCATTGATATATTAAGAAAATTCCTAGGCATCTTTCCAAGGCGAAGTTTAAAACACAAAATAAGTTATACCACTCAACAATGAAAACTTTAGTTAGGAGGCTGTACAATGTGAAAACTCCTGCTTTATGTCTGGGAGAAATTACTAGAGCACTTTTGCATGGTAGTCTGGCAGACGTAGAAAAGGTTTGTGGTGATGTGCAGTCTCTTTTCTTTGGTCCTGAGCAGGATTCCAGGGAAAATAAAGAGTTGTTAAGAGGAGGAGTTGCAGAACAGGACACATATATTACAGTTGATAGTTTTAAAGAAGAGATTACAAAATTTAACAGTGTTGTCTTAAAAACCAAAGTATGTTTGTATATATTGTTGATGCACTTACTAGAAGATTTAAACACAGACTTTTGACTTATATTTAAAAAGTGAAAAAAGTAAGTAATGATAACTGGCAAACGTTACCTGTGTATTTATTTGTAGAGATACAGTTTGACTTGTCTATACGGCAAGTTATATGTAAGTGGTGTTTAAAAAAATTAGAAGATAATAAAATGAACAACATGTAGATATTAGATACCTATTTTGTAAGATAATAAAATGCCTGCTAATGTAGAAAAACTATGAAGGGCCAAAAATAAAAAAAAATCAACATTTATTATTCTTTGCAGCACTGCGAAGGGCCGTTATGGACTGCTCTCCAGCACTCACTACAACTCCACAATCCATGCAGTATGATGCCATCGGGGAAAACTTTGGAGCTAAATCTTGAAGTTGAGATTGGACTTTTGAATGGACTCTGCTTCGGTGTTGTTGTGGCTGCTATTGAAGTCAAAGGTCCTTCAGCTTTGCATTGCCTTCTTGCTGCTCACTATGAACTCCTCTTATGAAATGTGCAAAAAATATAAAAGGGGAAATAAAATTAGCATGTAGGATTTTTGGCAGCATTGCGAATAGCTGTAACACACTGCTCACCAGCTCTTAGAACACTACAGTCCATGCAATACGTGGCCATTCTTGAAAACTCTGGAGCCATATCTGCTGTAGTAGTCCGCACCTCTGAAGAGACTTTCTGGCCGGGAATTGTTGCTGCTGCCACTGATGTAGATGGTCCTCCAGCTTCCCTCTGCTTGATCGGCACTTGGAGACATTTTCTATGATAAGTTGTAAGATGATATAACATGAACGTCGTCCCATATAAGTCCAAAAAAAGTCTCCAGCCAAAATCTACCACTTGTCCACAGTAAAGTTCCGTAAAAGAAGATTCAAGAAGGAGGAGTGGGTGTATACTTCGTATTGATTTTACTGAAAAGTATATTATCCAATGATATTCCTTACTTTCCCGGTCATGTGATGTTCGCAGATTGTGCATTGCACTAGTTTTGCAGCAGTTTTTAATTCCCTATAAGTTTGGGTAACAATGGGTAATTTGATGGGTGTTTGGTGGTTATGTTCTTGCACAACAGAGCACGAACCCATGGAGATGCTGAAAGAAACACCGGGAGTTTTCCAAAATTAGATAATCTTGAAAACAAGAACCATAGGAGTTTGAAAATCAGTATAAAACATTGATATACACCTGGGTGGCGGTGCACTACAAAGTTTCGGAAGCTTTGGGCTTCGTTGCACTATAGATATACCTAGAAATATAACCTATTGACAAGTTACATCAATAGAAGACCAGTGAATTCCTGAAATTGCAACTTTGGTGGAAAGGGCTCTTTCCAACCTTGTTTTAGCTACACACCCTGCGGCCACGCATACTAGATTCCTGTCCCTTCGGATCCCCATTATCCTCCAGTTGGAACTTATATGTAAAGGAGTGGTCCTGAAGAAGGTGGATGCAATTTATTTTTAGCCACCGAAACGTACGTCGACCCCAAGACTCATTGGACCCCCAGCTGGCAATACTTTCATGGACACTTAATGAAGGGTTCTCTCCATGTTTCACATTATGTATGCCGTTATAGCTGGTTTCGGAAGGTGTGGTAGTATGTATGTATGAGTATGGTGTGCACGGTTGTGATGTGTTTAGAAGGACGTGTGGTTTTGAGGTTGATTTTAGTATGGGGATTCTGTTTATAACGCGCAGTATTATGAAATGTTAAATGACAAACAAAAGTACTGTACAAAAAAATGAAAAGTAATGACCTGTGCATGTAAAATCTTTTTTAGCTTTTGATATATATAAAAAACTGAATAAATGAATATATTTTGAATAAAATATTATGATACTCATTGTAGTAACTAAGCAAAGGGTAGCCCTATGAGCTCTTCTAGCCATTATTGAACAAGAAAAAGGTCGAGTGGGAGTGCTCCTGTAACGCTTATTGTTGGTGGTTATGTTCTATTCATGAGTTTAGATGTTGAGTTATTTTTTTAAACTGTTGTTTTTTATAAATGTGTTGTTAAAATAAAGTTAAACCAATATGTTACTAAACAGCGAGACTATGGGGCCGATTCCGATCTCGGTCGGAGGCGCACCCAATACCATTCGGTCGGGAAAAAAGCCATGCGAAAGCCTGTTTCCGACCGATCCGTACAGCACACCGAACGAGCAAGTGCGATGCGCACAACAGCAAAGAATCCGGCCGAGCCGTACTCACCCAAACCAGGTCCTGTTCTCCGACCGAGGCGAATCCGGAAACGCCGAATCGAGTCGCACGGAAGGAAAAATGCAGCCCCGTCCGGCCGGACAAGTACGATGCGCTTTCCGTACGCGCCGAACCCATCGCTACGCACGGCACGTCAAAGCATCCGGGAGAGGCGCACATAAGCTCCGATTCGCGCCACAACACGATCCACGGCTCCGAGACGAACACGGCAGCGACGAGGACGACGCGAAGCGACGAGGACGAAGCGAAGCGACGAGGACGACGCGAAGCAACGAGAAGGACGAACGACACGAACCAACCATGAATCCCTTCGTCCCGATCATACCAATATTCTACATATACTACCGGAACAGGCACGGACGCGTACGGCGCAGAAGGTAAGCCAGACACCAACCACAAAACACATACAACATGTACACGACACATCACACACACACACAGGGATGCAGAATATACTTACACCAGCAACAGCAGCACCATAGGGGCGGGATGCCCATCACCAATGCCACATATGCACACAGGGGCCTGAATGCGCACCACCACCCCTACCCAGGGGGGCAGGATGCCTACCACCACTACCACCCTTACCCAGGGGGCTGGATGCCTACCACTACTACCACCCTCAGCCAGGGGGGCAGGATGCCTACCACTACTACCACCCTCACCCAGGGTGGGCTGGATGCCTACCACTAGTACCACCCTCACCCAGGGGGGCAGGATGCCTACCACTACTACCACCCTCACCCAGGGTGGGCTGGATGCCTACCACTAGTACCACCCTCACCCAGGGGGCAGGATGCCTACCACTACTACCACCCTTAGCCAGGGGGGCAGGATGCCCACCACTACTACCACCCTCACCCAGGGGGCAGGATGCCTACCACTACTACCACCCTTAGCCAGGGGGGCAGGATGCCTAGCACTACTACCACCCTCACCCAGGGTGGGCAGGATGCCCACCACTACTACCACCCTCACCCAGGGGGCAGGATGCCTACCACCACTACCACCCTCAGCCAGGGGGGCAGGATGCCTACCACTACTACCACCCTTAGCCAGGGGGCAGGATGCCTACCACTACTACCACCCTCACCCAGGGGGGCAGGATGCCTACCAATACTACCACCCTTAGCCAGGGGGGCAGGATGCCTACCACTACTACCACCCTCACCCAGGGGGCAGGATGCCTACCACTACTACCACCCTCACCCAGGGGGGCAGGATGCCTACCAATACTACCACCCTTAGCCAGGGGGGCAGGATGCCTACCACTACTACCACCCTCACCCAGGGGGGCAGGATGCCTACCACTACTACCACCCTCACCCAGGGGGGCAGGATGCCTACCACTACTACCACCCTTAGCCAGGGGGGCAGGATGCCTACCACTACTACCACCCTCACCCAGGGGGGCAGGATGCCTACCACTACTACCACCCTCAGCCAGGGGGGCAGGATGCCTACCACTACTACCACCCTTAGCCAGGGGGGGCAGGATGCCTACCACTACTACCACCCTCACCCAGGGGGGGCAGGATGCCTACCACTACTACCACCCTTAGCCAATGGGGGCAGGATGCCTACCACTACTACCACCCTCACCCAAGGGGGCAGGATGCCTACCAATACTACCACCCTTAGCCAGGGGGGCAGGATGCCTACCACTACTACCACCCTCACCCAGGGGGGCAGGATGCCTACCACTACTACCACCCTCACCCAAGGGGGCAGGATGCCTACCAATACTACCACCCTTAGCCAGGGGGACAGGATGCCTACCACTACTACCACCCTCACCCAGGGGGGCAGGATGCCTACCAATACTACCACCCTTAGCCAGGGGGGCAGGATGCCTACCACTACTACCACCCTCACCCAGGGGGCAGGATGCCTACCACTACTACCACCCTCACCCAGGGGGGCAGGATGCCTACCACTACTACCACCCTTAGCCAGGGGGGCAGGATGCCTACCACTACTACCACCCTCACCCAGGGGGGCAGGATGCCTACCACTACTACCACCCTCAGCCAGGGGGGCAGGATGCCTACCACTACTACCACCCTTAGCCAGGGGGCAGGATGCCTACCACTACTACCACCCTCACCCAGGGGGGCAGGATGCCTACCAATACTACCACCCTTAGCCAGGGGGCAGGATGCCTACCACTACTACCACCCTCACCCAGGGGGGCAGGATGCCTACCACTACTACCACCCTCACCCAGGGGGGCAGGATGCCTACCAATACTACCACCCTTAGCCAGGGGGGCAGGATGCCTACCACTACTACCACCCTCACCCAGGGGGGCAGGATGCCTACCACTACTACCACCCTTAGCCAGGGGGGCAGGATGCCTACCACTACTACCACCCTCACCCAGGGGGCAGGATGCCCACCACTACTACCACCCTCACCCAGGGGGGCAGGATGCCTACCACTACTACCACCCTTAGCCAGGGGGGCAGGATGCCTACCACTACTACCACCCTCACCCAGGAGGGGGCAGGATGCCTACCACTAGTACCACCCTCACCCAGGGGGGCAGGATGCCCTACCACTACTACCACCCTCACCCAGGGTGGGCTGGATGCCTACCACTACTACCACCCTCACCCAGGGGGGGCAGGATGCCTACCACTACTACCACCCTTAGCCAGGGGGGGCAGGATGCCTACCACTACTACCACCCTCACCCAGGGAGGGCAGGATGCCTACCACTAGTACCACCCTCACCCAGGGGGGGCAGGATGCCTACCACTACTACCACCCTCACACAGGGTGGGCTGGATGCCTACCACTAGTACCACCCTCACCCAGGGGGGGCAGGATGCCTACCACTACTACCACCCTCACCCAGGGGGGGCAGGATGCCCACCACTACTAACACCCTCACCCAGGGGGGGCAGGATGCCTACCACCAATACCACCCTCAGCCAGGGGGGGCATGATGCCTACCACTACTACCACCCTTAGCCAGGGGGGGCAGGATGCCTACCACTACCACCCTCACCCAGGGGGGGCAGGATGCCTACCAATACTACCACCCTTAGCCAGGGGGGCAGGATGCCTACCACTACTACCACCCTCACCCAGGGGGGCAGGATGCCTACCACTAGTACCACCCTCACCCAGGGGGGCAGGATGCCTACCACTACTACCACCCTCACCCAGGGTGGGCTGGATGCCTACCACTAGTACCACCCTCACCCAGGGGGGCAGGATGCCTACCACTACTACCACCCTTAGCCAGGGGGCAGGATGCCCACCACTACTACCACCCTCACCCAGGGGGGCAGGATGCCTACCACTACTACCACCCTTAGCCAGGGGGGCAGGATGCCTACCACTACTACCACCCTCACCCAGGGTGGGCAGGATGCCCACCACTACTACCACCCTCACCCAGGGGGGGGCAGGATGCCTACCACCACTACCACCCTCAGCCAGGGGGGGCAGGATGCCTACCACTACTACCACCCTCACCCAGGGGGGGCAGGATGCCTACCAATACTACCACCCTTAGCCAGGGGGGCAGGATGCCTACCACTACTACCACCCTCACCCAGGGGGGCAGGATGCCTACCACTACTACCACCCTTAGCCAGGGGGGCATGATGCCCACCACTACTACCACCCTCACCCAGGGGGGGGCAGGATGCCTACCACTACTACCACCCTCACCCAGGGGGGGCAGGATGCCTACCACCACTACCACCCCACCCATAGGATGGACAATGCATGACACAACCAGCACACCACAACCTAGGGAATGCAAGAAGAAGACATCCCCCAACACCATGACAAGCGTGTGTAGACTCTGTCAAATGCCTACAACACCGAACATGACTTCTAACATACAATGTGACCCCCTAGCACATGTGCCACACAAATATGTGTGTGGCACACACAACACAAGCAGGCCATGACCATTGTGGCAATGGGGTCCAAACCCCCATCATCACAGTGACCAAAAGGCAAGTGTGGGGTCCATAGCTGCAGCACATTTTGAACATTGTGGCAATGGGGTCCAAACACCCATCATCACAGTGACCAAAAGGTAAGTGTGGGGTCCATAGCTGCAGCACATCTTGAACATTGTGGCAATGGGGTCCAAACCCCCATCATCACAGTGACCAAAAGGCAAGTGTGGGGTCCATAGCTGCAGCACATTTTGAACATTGTGGCAATGGGGTCCAAACACCCATCATCACAGTGACCAAAAGGTAAGTGTGGGGTCCATAGCTGCAGCACATTTTGAACATTGTGGCAATAGGGTCCAAACCCCCATCATCACAGTGACCAAAAGGTAAGTGTTGACAAAGTAAGAGGTGCAACTGCCAAACTGCATGGATGATTCCTGGTCACAGAACAACAAACACATCAGTGGCAAAGTAGTGTATGTGTCCCATTGCAACATAAATTGGGGGAGCCAAATCCTGCAGTGCAAATAAGACATAACTTTGGCCATGTGCAGACAAACAACACCCATGGGGGCTGACACCGTCAACAATCATCAATGACACAATGACAGAAGTGACCATCCGAATGCAGACCCACATATTTGCACCAATGGGCACACACATGCAGATACCCTGTGGAGACTGCAGATGTGAGGCGAACAGATACCATACCATGGCAGCAATGGGACACACAATGAACAATTAGCACCAAATGAGGGCTCCCGTCCCATCAGCCTGGTCATGGAAGTGCCAACGGAATCATCAGCACAGATCCAACACACTTGTATAGCAATGTTGCACTGACAACACAGATGAGTCCTTCCCCATTGATGCCCAAACCTGCATGTTCACTGGAGATGGCCACACGGTCAGGGAAGTAGACGAATAGAACAATGGCAGGCACAACAGATGTGCAGGGGTGGAAGCCACAGATGTGAAATTGCCAATCTAAGTAGGAAATCCCATTGCCAAATACTGAACACATAACACCCTCAGATGCTGCTATGGATGACATGGATACACCACAGGATAGGACACATTCCCCCTGGACCACATGGGTTCCTGCACAGTAACACTTCATTATCATGAGACCAAATATCAATTCACTGCAGCAAGGGCATTGTTAGCATCATCAACATCATGTACATCAGAAGCAAAAGCACTAGAGAACAGAAAGTTGCTTTATTCAGCATATGTGGCATTAAAAGTAGAAGTCCGGTAGAACATAAACAAAGGCCAATGGCCAGTCCATCAACAAAGTCACAAGTGGGTGACAGTGGCAGATGCCACCCTACACATGCCTGCACAAAACCAGGGACAATCCACTAGGAGGGGCAACCGGGGGAGTAGGCCAGGCACCGCAGGGACAGGATCAGGGCTCACCAGGAGGAAGCAGGGAAGGGGTGGTGGGTGCTGAAGAGCCACTGACAACTGCAGTGGAGGTGTCTGACATGGTGTGTGCCGGCACAACTGGGGGCATGGCTCAGATGTTGTGGGTGCCGGCACGACTGCAGTGGACCCTGCAGATGGAGTGGACAGGGCCGCCACTGCAGTGCCCAAGTCAGACAGGGTGGTAGTGGACTCCACTGCAGTGCCTACCACCAGGGGAGGAGAATGGGGAACAGGCAAGGTGGGCTGGACAGAGGGGAGGACACCCTCACCACATCAGTGGCACAGACAAGCGCAGCGGGGGTGTGGTGCCGGGAGAGCAAGTGGCAGGGGAGAAGGCCGGAGCCTCTTGGGGATGGTATATCTGTGGGTGGGGAACCTGGGGCAGGGTGTGGTGGGGGCACCTGTGGAGTGGGGGCCTGAGGGATGGAGGAAGGAGACCTGGTGCTTGAGCTGCAGGGCGGCGGCGGGGTCTTGCTCTTAGCACTCCGGGGGGACTTGCGGGTGGGGGCCTCAGTCTGTCTGCGCCTGGGGGAGGGTGTCCGGGGGCGAGGGCACTCTGCTCCGTGTGGGGGGCTTCCTCTTCCCCCTGGATGCTGGGGCAGCTGGATCGGAGGGAAGAGGCCGAGGTCACTGAGGAAGAGGCGCTGGGTCTTTGGGGTTGCAGGTGAGGCAAGGGAGGGTGCTTTGGAGGGAGAGGCAACTGAGGACTGTGCAGTGCCTGTGGATGCGTGTGTGTGTACCAGGGCCCAATCCCCTGTGAGTCTGGTTTCAGTCCCCTGACTGTGCGTGCGTGTGCGTTTAGTTTGTGGCGTGTGTGTCTGTGTGCTGGATGTGTGTGTGCTGGTGTGTGCCTGTGCCGGTGTGTGTGTGCTTGGGACGGGCAAGGTGCTGGGGAGTGTGGATGGAGCAGAGGCAGGAGGGGTGAGGGACTGTCTGAGGAGGGACACTGCTGCCGTCAGGGAGGAGTCCATGGACCTGTTGCCCCTCTGTAGGTCAGACATGCCCGATGAGATGCCCTCCATGAACGACACCAGCTGAGTCAACAGTGCGGTGTGCGCATGGAGGACACTCAGCATGGCTGTCTGCCCTACAAGGAGCTGGCGATGGAGGTACACAGATTCCTCACTCAGGGCATCAGGGGACACAGGGGCAGGGGGTGCGGTGCCTGGGCCAAAGGAGACACGCTCCCGAACATGGGAGCCTCCACGGACCTTGGGAATGGGAGCCGATGGGAGGGCGGTGGTGGTGCTGGTGGTGGCGGGGACAGCAACACTAGCTGGGGTGTGGTGGCTGCTGACACCCGCCTCCACAAGGGAGTCATCCTCCGAGTTGCTCTGGTCCTCAGCTGAGGTGGATGGTGCTGAGGACTCCTCGGTGTGGCTCGCCCTCGTCCCTCCGACCACTCCTCGGCTGCTGACCCAGTCTGGCTCTCTGGCTCCTCCTGGTCCGTGGAGCTGTCCCCTTCCGTGGCCGTGGATGTATCTGCAAACAATGGGGAAACAGACAGACATCAGTCACCTGCACCAAACGCACACACCACTGTGAGCACAGCACATCACAGAGCAAGCCCTGGCATCATTAGTTGTACATTGCTAAAAGTGCCCTAACTGAACAGGAGGAGCCAATTGTCAGTCTGATGCCAAGCATGGCACTCACATCCCACATGGCCTTGCACCCATCTGTCTGGTGTCTGTTGGATTGCAACACCCCAGTGTGGACACATGCACCAAGTACACAGTAGTTGGACAGTGCAGAGGACACGGTGTGGACACATCACAGCTCTTGCCACTGAGTCAGTACAGGTTTCCGGATGAAAGGGATGCCCAGAGTCAAATAGGAAATGCATGTGATGCATACCAGCGACAGACACCATGATGCACCCATGTCCTGATAGCCAGCGCCACTATGGTGTGCATGTAGCACATGTCACTCCCCTGCAGGACCACAAATAAGTTGACACATGCCATGGCAGAGGCATGACTGCTAAGTCATACATCACTGTCTCAGTGATGTATGACTTGGCAGCCAGACAACAACACTATGCACTGTGTCACAATAGTAGGTCATGGGGAATGCAAGTCCTGGAGCTGCACAAGTGCACATGTACATCCCCCACACAACACATCATCTCAACCCTCATCTGTCCAGGTCACACCTATTGGACATATGGGAGACCTGTGACACTACCCTCTGAACCTGAGCCCCTCACAATTTGCTGTGAATGGGGAACAGCTGCCTGAACATCACATTCGCATACCCCAGTCTGCACGGGCAGCTGATCAAACACCTATGTGACACACAAGTATCGTCTCCTATGGTCACATCTCCAGGGGCATGCTGAGCCCCTACCAAGAAACACCCCAGCAGTCCTGGCAACTAATCCACAGCACACTGACACAGAGGCAGACACCGGAGGGGTCAAATCACTGTGCACAATGTGTCAGCTGATACACGGGAGTGGGAGTACAGAGTGCATTGCATGGCCTGGAGTAGGCATGACTGTCCTGCTCCACATGAATGAGGGATGTGCCCTGGACAGTGGATAGCTGGCTATGTATGTGTGACACACGTAATCTGCACACTCCTGGGGCCCAAACATTGTTCCCACCCGCTGCATGGGCGTGTGCCACATACCCCAGGCACATGTGGTGGCTCAGCTCAGCAAGTGGACCGCATATCAAAGCAACACGCAGATCACATGTCCAAACCCAGGCGTTGTGTGAACAATGGACCCACCCATGATGCCCACAACAGAGTTAGGGAAACAGATGCTGTCCCCCACCTTTAGTGAAGCAAACTGCAAGGACACAGTCCCAAGTGACACAATTCCCTGAATGTAAGGGCCACACCTGGGTATCAGATGAGCACTGGGCAGTGCACAATAGAGGGACATGGCTCCTGGACAACATGACTGCTGCACTGTGGCAGTTGAACCAGGCCAGAGGAGGGCACAAAGCATGTAATACAGAGTTCACAGTGCAGTCTTTGACTCACCCCTCCTTGCTGCTGTCTGGCCTTCAGCTGCCCATCCAGGTCTGGAAACACCACCGCCAGGATCTGGAGCATGTGGGGGTCAGGGTCCGTGTTCCTCCCCTCCTGCGAGGAGGCGACAGCTTCAGCTGGACCCGTGCAATCCTCCGGGTCCAGCCCCGAAGGTCCTGCCACCTCTTCTGGCAGTTGCGGATCCGGCGCTTGTAGACCCCCACGGACCGGACAGCCCGGACGATGTCCTTCCAGATTTCCTGCTTCCGATGGGCATTAACCTGTCAGGATGACAAAGTGAAAAGGCCATTACCACACATGCAACATATCCGTGCATGACACAGTTGCATATACATGTCTCAATCACAGGGGCACATGATGTACACAGGCAGTGCAAAGCTGACCATGGACAGTTTGCCAGACGTCACTACATGGTATCATTGCATGGGAAGTAAAACCATGTTCAAATGCACTGTCACTGCACCATACCTGTCCAGTGCAAGTCACTACACACTATGGGGGGTGACAACTACTCAGTGAGCCTGCTAGCCAGTGGCGTGCAGACTCTCAGCCTTGCTAGTCACACAAAATGCACATTCAGAAAGGCAGTGCACAGAACACTCACCTGCTCCCCTGGTGTCCCATACAGCTTGCTGTACTGTGGAAGTAGGCTGTCCAGCAGGGCCTGGTTCTCTTCAAGGCTGAAGGCTGGGGCTCTCTCCACAGTACGTGCCATTGCAGGGTCCAGAGGGGCAGAGACAGCAGCAGTGCAGTGGCAGATGTCGTCCTGGAGCATTTAGTGCAGGCATGTGAGCTCTCAGGGGAACAGCCAGCAATATATATGTGCTGGAGAGGCAGATACTGTCCCTTGTGTCCAAAGTGATAGGTCCAAGTCGTTTGCATCTTCTGAATCTGGCCAATCCATGGAATAGCAGCACCAAAACACGCCCACAGCATCCTTCAAATCCTCAACTTCATGACATACATGATTTTGCAACATTGTTGTGGGTGACCAACTGAATTTACAGCAACCGACTCGTTCGAAATTCGAAACGCGTCCGTTGCCAGGCAAGCCCATTGTCAATGGGTGCGCACCGATCGGTCCATTGCGGTACAACGCGCACAGGGGTACAACGCGTACCCGCACACATTGAATGCAATGGGCCGGCCGGAGGCACCGATCGGTCCATTGCAGTTCAACGCGCACAGGGGTACAACGCGTACCCGCACACATTGAATGCAATGGGCCGGCCGGAGGCACCGATCGGTCCATTGCAGTTCAACGCGCACAGGGGTACAACGCGTACCCGCACACATTGAATGCAATGGGCCGGCCGGAGGCACCGATCGGTCCATTGCAGTTCAACGCGCACAGGGGTACAACGCGTACCCGCACACATTGAATGCAATGGGCCGGCCGGAGGCACCGATCGGTCCATTGCAGTTCAACGTGCACAGGGGTACAACGCGTACCCGCACACATTGAATGCAATGGGCCGGCCGGAGGCACCGATCGGTCCATTGCAGTTCAACGCGCACAGGGGTACAACGCGTACCCGCACACATTGAATGCAATGGGCCGGCAGGAGGCACCGATCGGTCCATTGCGGTTCAACGCGCACAGGGGTACAACGCGTACCCGCACACATTGAATGCAATGGGCCGGCCGGAGGCACCGATCGGTCCATTGCGGTTCAACGCGCACAGGGGTACAACGCGTACCCGCACACATTGAATGCAATGGGCCGGCCGGAGGCACCGATCAGTCCATTGCGGTACAACGCATCACTGTACATGTGACTGGCATATGTCAGCATGCCTGTCTCAGATGGACATATGCCAGCCACAGATAGCTCCCAGGGAGTGAGGGGCACACCTACATCACGACCGCCTGTCCAAACCTTATCATAAGGCATGTAAGGATGCATTTCCTATTGTGTGTATGTTGGTGTACATGTTGTCCTGTGGGTGTCACCTGTGGGCAGCCACCCCCAGGCTGTGCACGTGTTCATGGGGACAGGATCCTGGGTGTTACGTGTACATGACCACTGTGATGTGCAACTGTTCATATCTGTGCATGTGCCATGGTCACATTTCACAGTGGTGTATGTGTATGTCATGTCACATACCCCGTGAGTCCCATGTGGGACGGTATGTTTGAGCCAGGGTGTCCCAGTGGCACAATAGTGATGGTCCTCCACAGTCTTTGTGCATGTAGTGTTTACAATGTCTCTGATTTCATGTGCACAATGGGAGACAGTCTCCACATCCACGTTGTGTGTGCATGGACTCTGATGTTGTGCGTGTGTGTCACAGACGTCCATGTCTGTCCTGCCATGGCAAGTGGGGCCACTACCTGTGGGGGTCATGGTTGTTTTGCTGTGGTGTATACATGATACTCCATGTAATGCCAGTGTCCATGTGGCATTACAGGGTCCCTGGGAATGTACCTGTCGTTGAGCTGTTGTGCCTGGGGCACATCTGTCCTCACATGTCACTGTGGGGGTTATTGTGACACGGCAGCAGGAGATGGGAACTGTGACACGTCCTCATGATATCCAATGGGCCAACCTGGGACTAATTGATGCCACCTGTTGGACCGTGTTGACAGATGTTGGCCATGTATGTACCATACATGTCCTTCCGGTACTGCACACTTCATGTAGTTGTGCCTCATAATGATGTATGTTGGGATCTTGAGTGTGTTCAATGCCGCATATGTGGGGTGACTGACAATCTTGCTTACTTCTCCTCTGCACTGCAGGGCTCCTGCTGTCCATCGGCCATTCCCAGACCTGGCAATGATGGTGGAACGGGACAGCATCCGACGGTACCGCTTCACCAGGCAGCTGATTGAGGATTTGGCAGTGCAGTTGTCCCCACATTTGCAGCCTGGCCGGCCGTATCCTACAGCGCTGACCCCCAAGGTGAAGGTGATGGCAGCCCTACACTTCTTTGCCACTGGTACCTTCCAACATACTGTGGCGACTGCTGGTGGGATGTCACAGACCATGTTCAGCCGTGTGCTCCGCGATGTTTTGGCGGCAATGTTGCTCTTCCTGAACCGGTACATCTATTTCCCTAGACTGCGACGACTCACTGACGTGAAGAGTGACTTTTATGCCCTGGGGAGGATGCCGCATGTCATTGGCTCCATTGATGAGACACATGTGGCTTTGGTACCACCACAGGCCCAGGAGCAGGCCTACAGGAACCGCAAGCACTACCACTCGGTCAATGCACTGGTGGTGTGTCTTGCAGACATGACCATCACACACGTGTGTGCCCGTTTCCCTGGTTCAGCACACGATGCCTTTGTGATGAGGAGTAGTTGCATCCCCAGGATGATGGCACAGATGCAGAACCAGCGTGCCTGGCTTGTCGGTGTGTACTGACTTTGTGCCATTGTGTGTGATCTGATCTGTAGTATTCCGCCCACTTTTCCAAGTCAGCTAATGTGCACTTGTCTGTCCGTAGGTGACTCGGGATACCCCAACATGCCGTGGTTGCTGACACCCCTCAGGAACCCTGTGACACCTGCCCAGATGCGCTACAATGAGGCACATGGTCGGACCAGGAGAGTGATTGAGCGGACCTTTGGTCTCCTGAAGAGCCGCTTCCGCTGCCTGGACAAGACCCGAGGGTCCCTCCCATATGCCCCTGCGAAAGTGTGCAAGATTATCATCGTCTGCTGCATGCTCCACAACCTGGCAGTGCGGAAGGAGTTGCCTCTCATCCAGGATGACAATGACCAACATCCGCCACCTGTGGAGGATCCTGGCCTGGACCACGATGCCAGTGACGATGATGATGATGATGGTGACGGTGATGTCCGCACACAGCTCATCACCAACTTCTTTAGCTGAATGTGAGTATCCTGAGGTGTCATGTCAATGATGTGAGTTGGCATGATGTGTGGGTGGTGCTCTGGTGCTGTTGGAGTGTGTCCATGGGCTACTTGACTGGATGTGTGTTGCGATGTGTGGTGACAGGTGGGCTGTACTCCCCAACAGTGTTGACATGCTAACTTGGTTCTGGGTGGGTATCTTGTAACATGTATTGTGCATGAGTTTTGCTGTTCTGTCCTGTACTCCATTGCTTTTGACTGTGTGTCATTTCTGTCCTTCGCAGGGTACTTTCAGATTCGTTTGGTCAACTGTGTCCACCGACGACGTGATTGCACATCCAGGCTGGTAGCTGTTGTGTCCCTACAAGTGATGTGCGCCACACCCATGGACTTCCTTCCGTCTACAGTTGTTGACTGTGTGCCCGCTGCCAGGTGGGGTTACCTTGCATCTGTAGTGGTTACGGCATGTTGCAACTGTGTAATAAACCTGTGCTTCACTTTGTGATGTGCGTTGTCTGTGGTCACACATTTGACTGCCATTTGCTTACTGCACCTGTGGGCTACTTGACTACAACTGGGAATGGGTGTGGTGTCTGTGCATTGCACCGTCTTCCCTGGCAACATCAGTGTAGGCAATGAGTCAGATGGCCTAGGTGTGTATGTGTTGTGTAGCCCTGGTGGTGTGTCTCCCTCATGTGTGTCACGTTGCCTGTACTCACATGCCTGTGTTGTCCTTGCTGTTGCAGTTCGCATACACAGTGTAATTTTGCAGTTCATCATCCCCATAACAGCACCCACGTTGGAATCACGACAGAGGCAAGTATGGTGTATTAGTGTGTTTATTGTGATACATTTGTGTTAATAGTGCATAGGATGGGTTGTGCTGTACATAAATCTTGCAATCCCAAGTTCCTAGGTGAATTGAAAGTCCGGGTAGACAGGATCCCCAGTATCGGGGCCACAGTTGTCTGACACATTGGTCCAACTTGTACTCCCCATGCAATGTGTGGGAGTAGTGTTGCCGTCAACAGAGTGAACAGTCTGTGCACAAAGGCGAACATCCAGAACAGGTTCAGGCTTCCTGGGAGTTGCGCTTGGCCATCGGCCTCTCACTTTCCCTCCTCGGACGACCCCTCTTCTTGGGGGGGCCCCTCAAGTACAGGCTGCTGCGGTGCAGGGGACTCTCCGCCAGAGTACTCCTCCCTCCCTGTGGCAGTTGCAGTTTGTTCGGCACCAGATGTTGTTGGCACACAGGGAGGTGTGGACTGGTTGCTGTTCATCTGGCGGAGGCATTGTAAAATGTCCCTGTGCACCGCCGTCATCTCATGCAGTGCATCCCACTTGGACTCCACGCGGGACATGTGTGAGTCCACACGGGACATGTGTGACTCCACGTGGGACATGTGGGAGTCCAAGCGGGCATGATGGGCAGCCTGCTGCTGTTTAATGTCTCTGAGGAGCCCCACTACCTGGCTGAGCTCTCCGGTGTTGGACTGGTACGCATCAGCTATGCGTACCAGTTGTGGGTCATCATGCACACCAGCAACGTCTGCAAGCAGCGACCTCTGTCTCCCACCCCTCCCACCACCCCTGCTGACATGTGCAGTGTGTGCAGTGGCACGCACAGATAACCCTGGTCCACCTTGGGGGTTGGTGGTGGTGGTGGTGTCCATGGCCCCAGGTTGGTCCAGGGTCACTGTGCTGGTGTTGCTCCTTGTTCTGTCCATGTCGGCAGGGATGGTATTCATGGTGACAGTCGTTGGAGGGGTGGGTGCAGGGGGTGCAGCTGGTGGTCCTGCTGGTGGTCCTGCTGGTGCTGCATGTTGACTTGCACCGGATGTGCCAGGTTGTTCTTCATCGTCCGAGGAGGACAGAGGCTGTACGACGCTAGTGAGCTCGGCATCCTCTTGAGCCTGGGACTGGGACTCCTCAGCGTCTGCTGCTGTGTCCCCATCATCACCTGTTTTTGGGAGACACAAACAATGTATGTCATGTTTCTGCAGGCATCAATGGTTGACACACATGACAGTTGTGACTGTGCCTCTGGGTGCGGGCCTGTACATTGCATTGTCCTAAGTCGTCACAGTCAGGGGTTGATATTGGTGTGGCACATTGTCCTGCATTATTTGGGCATTTCTATGTATTTTCTGGGGTGTGAACATGGTCTGCATTGGTTGTGTTTGGTTGACAGCCGGCCCTCCTTCCCACCCACCCAGCCAGTCAGTTATTCCACCATGGAACGTGCTTGCATTGCAGGGAGTGTAAGTTGTCTCTCAGGATGTCAGTCAGTGGTGTCCTGCTGTTGGTTGGTGTGCAGTACCCAGCATGCCCTTGTGCTCCCCACGACACAGCAACAGTGTCAGACATCTTTGATGGGCCTTTCCACTCTCTGTGGGATGTGCATGCGTGAGTGTGAGCTTGCTGGGCCATGTGGTGGGGGATGTAGAGCTGTGACTACGACTCCCATCATGCTATTGCCTCCTCCCCCTTCCCAGCATGCCCATGATTCCTTCCTTTTGACTCTGCTTCCCTGTGGGGTGGGCTGGCTGTGCTGACAGGATGGCTGGGAGTGTTGTCCTGGCAGTTGTTTGGCTAGAAGTCCCAAGAGTGTCCCTGTGCTTCACACAACATAACCCAGGGTGGTGGTTCTTTGTGGGATCTTGTGTTAGGATGGGGGCATTGCATTCTACCAGGTGGGTTCTGTGGAGTTTGTGTTGGGGGGTGTGTGAGGGGAGGTGCTTGTGACTATGGTCAGTGCTGCAAGTCCCCCTTCCCACCCAGCCAGCCAGATATCCCACCATGGAACGTGCTTGCATTGCAGGGAGTGTAAGTTGTCTCTCAGGATGTCAGTCAGTGGTGTCCTGCTGTTTGTTGGTGCACAGTTGCCAGCAGGGCCTTGTGCTCCCCACAGCAGTAGCCAGTGTCGGCCATCTTGTGAGTCCTTCTCCACTCCCTGTGATGTGGGCATGGTTCAGGGTGGTGTTTATGGGACAGTTGTGGGGGTGACCAATATCAGTGACTACGACTCCCATCACGCTATTGCCTCCACCCCCCTTCCCAGCATGCCCATGCTTCCTTCCTTTTGATTCTGCTTCCCTGTGGGGTGAGCTGGCTGTGCTGACAGGATGGCTGGGAGTGTTGTCCTGGCAGTTGTTTGGCTAAGAGTCCCAAGAGTGTCCCTGTGCTTCACACAACATAACCCAGGGTGGTGGTTCTTTGTGGGATCTTGTGTTAGGATGGAGGGCATTGCATTTTACCAGGTGGGTACTGTGGAGTTTGTGTTGGGGGGTGTGTGAGGGGAGGTGCTTGTGACTATGGTTAGTGCTGCAAGTCCTCCTTCCCACCCAGCCAGCCAGCCAGTTATCCCACCATGGAACGTGCTTGCATTGCAGGGAGTGTAAGTTGTCTCTCAGGATGTCAGTCAGTGGTGTCCTGCTGTTTGTTGGTGCACAGTTGCCAGCAGGGCCTTGTGCTCCCCACAGCAGTAGCCAGTGTCAGCCATCTTGTGAGTCCTTCTCCACTCCCTGTGATGTGAGCATGGTTCAGGGTGGTGTTGATGGGACAGTTGTGGGGGTGAGCTATGTCTGTGACTACGACTCCCATCATGCCATTGCCTCCACCCCACTTCTCAGCATTCCCATACTTACTTGCTTTTGTGTGGAGTTCAGTGTGTGTAGGTGTGAGAGCAATGGCAAGATGGCTGACAGTGGTGTCCTGCTGTTGGTTGGTGTGCAGTACCCAGCATGCCCTTGTGCTCCCCACGACACAGCAACAGTGTCAGACATCTTTGATGGGCCTTTCCACTCTCTGTGGGATGTGCATGCGTGAGTGTGAGCTTGCTGGGCCATGTGGTGGGGGATGTAGAGCTGTGACTACGACTCCCATCATGCTATTGCCTCCTCCCCCTTCCCAGCATGCCCATGATTCCTTCCTTTTGACTCTGCTTCCCTGTGGGGTGGGCTGGCTGTGCTGACAGGATGGCTGGGAGTGTTGTCCTGGCAGTTGTTTGGCTAGAAGTCCCAAGAGTGTCCCTGTGCTTCACACAACATAACCCAGGGTGGTGGTTCTTTGTGGGATCTTGTGTTAGGATGGGGGGCATTGCATTCTACCAGGTGGGTTCTGTGGAGTTTGTGTTGGGGGGTGTGTGAGGGGAGGTGCTTGTGACTATGGTCAGTGCTGCAAGTCCCCCTTCCCACCCAGCCAGCCAGATATCCCACCATGGAACGTGCTTGCATTGCAGGGAGTGTAAGTTGTCTCTCAGGATGTCAGTCAGTGGTGTCCTGCTGTTTGTTGGTGCACAGTTGCCAGCAGGGCCTTGTGCTCCCCACAGCAGTAGCCAGTGTCAGCCATCTTGTGAGTCCTTCTCCACTCCCTGTGATGTGAGCATGGTTCAGGGTGGTGTTGATGGGACAGTTGTGGGAGTGACCAATATCAGTGACTACGACTCCCATCATGCTATTGCCTCCACCCCCTTCCCAGCATGCCCATGCTTCCTTCCTTTTGATTCTGCTTCCCTGTGGGGTGGGCTGGCTGTGCTGACAGGATGGCTGGGAGTGTTGTCCTGGCAGTTGTTTGGCTAAGAGTCCCAAGAGTGTCCCTGTGCTTCACACAACATAACCCAGGGTGGTGGTTCTTTGTGGGATCTTGTGTTAGGATGGAGGGCATTGCATTCTACCAGGTGGGTACTGTGGAGTTTGTGTTGGGGTGTGTGTGAGGGGAGGTGCTTGTGACTATGGTTAGTGCTGCAAGTCCTCCTTCCCACCCAGCCAGCCAGCCAGTTATCCCACCATGGAACGTGCTTGCATTGCAGGGAGTGTAAGTTGTCTCTCAGGATGTCAGTCAGTGGTGTCCTGCTGTTTGTTGGTGCACAGTTGCCAGCAGGGCCTTGTGCTCCCCACAGCAGTAGCCAGTGTCAGCCATCTTGTGAGTCCTTCTCCACTCCCTGTGATGTGCGCATGGTTCATGGTGGTGTTGATGGGACAGTTGTGGGGGGGCAATATGTGTGACTGCGACTCCCATGATGCTATTGGCTACACTGACTTGGCCAGCATACACAGAATTCCTTCCTTTGAGTGGTCTTCACTGTGTGTTGGTGTTGTTGTGGTGGCTACATGTGTGGATGTGTTTGTTAGTTCTATTTGTGCCACTGCCTAGCTGTAGTTGTGGTTGTGTTTGTACATGTGTTGGCACAGTTGGATGTGACTTTTTTGATGGCATGTGTTGTGTTTATCTGACTGACATACACATTTTGGGATGATTCTGTTCTAGTTGCTGTGTAATTGCTATGAGTGCATGGTTTGACTCTCCCCTTGACAGTGATGTGTGTGTTTTGTGGCAGTATATTGTGTACATTTGTTGTGTACTCACCAGGCTCTGGGATGTCCTCTAGTCCATATACGCTCACTGGCGGAAGGATGGCCCGCACCTTCTCCTCCCAGGGCCTGAGGTATATTGGCTTGGCAGGAGGGCCACTGCCGGTGTATTGGCTGTTGATGTAGTCTTTCTTCAGCATGTCCCGTACCCTCCTGCGCACGTCATACCACCTGTTCTGGATGTCGGTCTTTGTGCGCCGACATGGTGATTGGGCGTTCACCCTGAGGATGATCCTCTCCCACATCTTGGTTTTCTGCGACATGGGGGTCTGTTGGACCAGTGTGCCAAACAGCTGTGGCTCCACCCTGAGGATCTCGTCTACCATGACTTCCAATTCACTATCTAGGAACTTGGGATTCTTCTTGGGGGGCATGGTGATGGGTGGTGATGGTGGGTGATGTGTGTGTTGGTGTGCAGGTGAGGGTGTGTGAGTGTGTGTTTTGCTGGGTGTATGTGAGGTAGGTATTTGTTGGTGTGCTGATGGTGTGTGGCTTGTGTGAGGGATGAGCTGTGGGTGTGTGGTTGCTTTCTCTTGGGTGCTGGCAGTGGAATGGCATTTGCAAAGGCTCATGGTAGTGATTTGTGTCCTTTATATAGGTGGAGTTGTGGGTGTGTCTTTGTTCTCTGTCCCCACCCCCCAGTATTTATTGGCTTGGTAATTGCTAGTTTGGCCTTTTTTTGGGTGATTTTTCCTTTGTGCTGTTTGTGTATGTTGGTAACGTTCTTGTGACCGAGTCGGACCCTGCATTGGTCTCGTACGGTGTTCTCCGTTTCGTTCACGCTGTGTTTGTGCAGTTTTCTATGCTGCGTACTCGTCGGTCGGGGTGTATTGTGTTGCTTCGGCTCGGTTTTGTATGCGTGTCGGTCGTACGGCTTGTCCTCCGTCCGACTCGCTCGTGGTTTTCGCGCCTTGCATCGTACTTTGCGGTTTGGAGTTCGCGTGTACGTTTCGGTCGGATTTGTTCCGAATGCGTGTTGGTCGGTTGGATTCGCGTGTTTTTCCGGCCGGATTGCTGTTTTCCGTGCGGCTCGGTCGGTCGACTTTGTTTCGGTACGTGTCGGTCGGATTTTTCGCACCTTGCATCGTACTTGGCGTGTCGTGCGCCACGGGTACGTGTCGGTCGGTATTTTTTCCGGATCCGAGTCGGGCGGTGCTTTTTCCGGCCCGAATCGGAATCGACCCCTATGTGTAAAATATGTCTATATATCTGTTTTACACTTTGTCATTTGTATTCATGACTACTGATGTCATTGCGACCTCCGGTGTTGCTGTGAAGAAGGAACATGCCTTTTTGATTTAGTTATTTTGACAAATGAATACAAAGGGGACAGTTAAATTAGTATTTTACTAAATAGTCACACTGAAACCTTATCTAAAATATGTCTATATATGTGTTTTACACTTTGTTAAAAACACCCGGTATTCGCAGTGTGTCTTTGGAAATAGCATTCATTAAAGCATACAGGCACTACCTGTGCAATCATCAAGGATGTCCTTTCTCCACCATCCTGCAAATGTGCCTCCTAGCATAGTACTAGTTGGGGTATGAAGTCTCCTTGGCTATTGAGGGTATTTGGGGGCCAACTACCTCTCCTGTTACCTCCAGCACGTCCCACACAGTTAGTTTGCTAAGAGGTCTTTGGAGGCCACGCCCCTTTCTTCACCACTCTGCAAACACATCTCTTGGCACACTACTGGGGAATAAAGTTCTCTTGGATGAGAGATGCCCCACCCCCTTTCCACACCATTCTGCAAACACCATTGCTGCCTAAAAAAACATGGAAATTCACTGGAAAAAAACAAAGGTTACAAGTAAGTTATAGTTAGGAATTAGCATTTAAAAAACATTAGAAATTCACTGAAAAGACCAAAGGTTACAGGGCTGTTATAGTTAGGAAATATAATTTAAAAAAACCTTAAATATTCACTAAAAAAAAACAAAGGTTACTGGGACGTTATAGTTAGGCTCAGATTTCACACTCACAAAACCAGAGAAATTCAGCAGTTATAGCTCGTGCCCCCGCAATGCACTGCTTATGACCTCACATATCACATCACTCATGACCTGGTCAGTGACATCACTGATGGCATCTCAAATGACAACACTGATGGCATCATCCATAGAATCTCTGATGTACCCACTCTTACCCCAATTTAACCTTCGATACACCCACTCCACCTTCTACACTAGCATTCTCAAAACAATTGGCACACCCATGCCAGTACTTACACACCCACTCACTGATTCATAGGTGTACACACACATTCACTCAGTTACCCATACAGCCACTTATACAACCTCACTTACTAATACAGCCACTTATATATCCACTCATACAGCCACTCACACACAGTCAGTCCCTCATAGAGCTACTCACACACCTAATTACTCACCTATAGAGTCAATCACACAGCCATTTACTCACTATACTATACCACTGGCACATCCATTCACACACCAACACAGCCATACGCACACTCACTCACCCATACAGCCCCTCTCAGACGCACTCACTAACCCATACAGCCACTGACTTACCCACTCACTCATCCATGCAGGCACTCACACACCCTCTCATCCAGAAACTCACACCCATACAGGTACTCAGACACCCAATCACCCATAGAGCCACTCATGTACCCACTCAACAACCCATACAGCCACTTAGACACCATCTGACAGACTGATACAGACATTCTCAAAACCTAGTCACTCACCCATACATTCACTGAGAAACCTAATCACTCATTTATACAGTCTTCTCTAATGACCCTCGTGTAAGGGTGGGGGAACCTATCCCCCTAGCTTGGTCTGACCATTTCGCCGTCCCTTTTGATTTACACTTCATGTCATCTGCGATGGCTCTCTCTGGTAACAGGACTTTGGAAGTAAGGAGGAACCTTAGCCTGATAAGTAAGGAGTCCCTTTCCAACCTCCTCAATAATCTTGAGCTCACTAAGCTTCACGACGCTAATTTGGCAGTGGCGAAGTTATCACAACAATTGTCAGCAGCAATGGACACCCTTGCACCTCTTAGTAAGCACTACTCAGCAAGGAAAAAACCCTCTGCTCCCTGGTTTACGGAGAGGCTCAGAAAGTTGAGACAGGGCTGTCGTAAACAGGAGAGGCTCTGGCGCATAGACCTAGATCCGTTGAGTAGGGAACTACATAAGCAGGGCCTTAAAGAGTATAAAGCAGCCATCATGGAGGAAAAGAGATTATACTTTTCCAAGACTACTGACTCTATGAGATCCTCTAGGGATCTTTTTAAGGTAATACATTCTCTTACCTCTCCCCATGTCTCTGACCCCTCAGATTGTTCCCAGGAGCGTTGTGATAAAATATCTGACTTTTTCCATACTACGATCTCAGACATTTATTCCTTGCTTGAAGCCTCCAACCCCATTGCGGGGTCATCTGTTCGACCCACCTTCCATCCCATTGGGGCCTCACTCACGGAGGGGTCGCCCAGTCTTCTCACCTTTCCTTACATGTCTTCTGAGGTGACCGATCGGCTTCTAGAACGGGTTAAATCGGGTTCCCCTCTGGATCCTTGTCCCCTCAAGGTGTTAAAATGTGGCCGTGAAATCATTATTCCCCATCTGACTGATGTTCTTAATGTTGCCATCTCAGAGGGGCAACATCCCACTCTGTGGAAGACGGCTGTAGTGAAGCCACTTTTGAAGAAACCTTCTTTGGATCCTGGTGAACTGAAGAATTATCGCCCGATCTCCCTACTTCCTGTTCCAGCTAAGATTCTGGAAACCTACCTCAACTCTCATCTTAGCACCTACCTAAAAGATTTCCACCTACTTGATGGTTCTCAACATGGATTCAGAAGCCACCATAGCACGGAAACAGCACTGACAGCTGTATTTAATAATATCCGGACTCAAGTGGACGCATGGCACACCACCCTGCTTGTTCTACTTGATCTCACCGCAGCCTTCGATACCCTGTCTCCTTGCAGATTGATTGACCGCCTCAGAGAGATAGGTATCGGGGGCTCGGCCTTGGGGCTTCTTGTTTCCTTTCTCAGTGAGCGGGCACAGACGGTTAAGCTTGGTCAATTCTACTCAGCCCCCAAACCCTTGTAGTGCGGTGTTCCCCAGGGCTCCTCCCTGAGCCCTACTCTTTTTAATATCTATGTCGCTCCTCTTCCTAAGGTTGTGAGATCCTATGGGTTAGAGGTGCTGTCCTATGCGGACGACACCCAAATAATGGTGTCTATTTCGCACAGTATAAAGGATTCGGCCCTTAACTTTAGGAACTGTATGCAGGCAGTCTCCTCCTGGATGGTGGAAAATTTTCTGAAATAAAATGGAGAGAAGACGGAGGTCCTGATCTTTGGGAGTAAACAGGAGATCTGGTCCAGTGACTGGTGGCCGGACGCGCTTGGCGTCTGCCCCTCCCCGGTTTCCCATGGTAAAAACCTTGGGGTTATCGTGGACAATTTACTGTCCCTAAGTTTGCAGGTTAGCAGGACAGTCTCTACGTGTTTCGGGATCATTAGGATCCTACGAAAAATCTCCCATTATCTCTCTTTCGATGCACGTAAGCAGGCCGTCATTGCCCTGGTAACGTCCAGATTGGACTATTGTAATGCCCTTTATCTGGGCATCAACATAGGCTTAGTATGACGTCTGCAGATGGTGCAGAACGCTGCAGCCAGGTTGGTGATGAATTTACCAAAATACCATTCAGTCACAGCCTCCATCAGGTTGCTGCACTGGCTGCCTATGGACCGTAGGATCCTCTTCAAGACCTTGTGCATGACTTACGATGCCTACTAGGGGTCAGGTCCTGAGGCGATTAAGGCTATTGTCCATCGCTATGTTCCTAGCAGGCGGCTCCGGTCCGCAGATAAGAATCTGCTAATAGTACAGAGATTTAAGAAGGTTACATGGGGAGGTAGAGCTTTCTCCACTGCTGCTGCTAAACTGTGGAACTCCCCTCCGGAAAAGCTCTCAAGTCAGGCGTCCCATTCTCTTTTCCGCAAGGCCATAAAGACCTGGCTTTTCTCACAGACCTCAGTATGAGCATGTCTCTCTGTCTGCATCCTCATGTCTGCATACAGCGCCTTGATGCCCTTGGGCTAAGTTCGCGCTTTACAAATCTCATATTCATTCATTCATTCATTCAGTTATGCACCTACTGAATCATCCATACGGGCACTCATACCCATTGATTCATCATTACAACGTGTTATATATATATTCAACACTCATAAACATTTTAAAAACACTCACAGTCACTGGATGATGTCATGAGTGATGTCACTGACCATGTCATGAGTGATGTAATATGTGAAGTCATAAGCAGTGCATTGCAGGGGTGTGAGTTTTAGTTAGCTCAGCTAATCTGTAACTGTTGAATTTCTCTGGTTTTGTGTGTGTGTGAAATCTAAGCCTAACTATACCATTCATGTAACCTTTGATTTTTTGTTAATGAATATATATATATATATATATATATATATATATATATATATATTCACTGAAAAAACCATAGGTTTAAGGGACGTTATAGTTAGAAATTAGCATTTAAAAAACCATAGAAATTCACTGAGAAAACCACAGGTTTCAGGGACGTTATAGTTAGTTGGACATTTCACTCGTACAAAACCAGAGAAATTCGGCTGTTATAGTTAGTTGAGCTAACTATAACTTGCGCCCCCGCAATGCACTGCTGATGACATCATATATTACATCACTCATGACATGGTCAGTGACATCACTGATGACATCTCAAATGACATCACTGATTACATCATCCAGTGACTGAGTGTTTCTAAAAAGTTTCAATATGTTTTATATATATATATATATATGCCAAGATGTATTGAAGAATGAGTGGGTGTATGAGTGTCTGAATGGATGATTTAATAGGTGCATGACTGACTGTAAAAGTGAGTGATTAAACGTGTCTTACTAATACATGGGTGACTGACTAATCTGTATGAATGTCTGTACCAGTCTGTCAGTTGGTGTGTAAGTGGCTGCTTGGGTTGGTGAGTAGCTACATGAGTGTCTATATGGGTTTTTGATTGGTTGTCTGAGTACCTAAATGGGTGCCTGAGTGTCTGTGTGGGTGGGTGGGGTGTGTGTGACTCCCTGCATGAATGTGTTAGTGGGTGATTCACTGGGTGTATGGGTTCAAGAGTGCGTCTGTGAGGGGCTGTATGGGTGGGTGAGTGTGTGTATGGGTGTGTTGGTGAGTGAATGGATGTCTCGGTGGTACATGTGTGAGTAACTACATATGTGAAAGGCAGTATATGTGAGTGTTGGAGTATATAAATTATTATATGTGAGAGAGTGATTGTGAGAGTGGCTGTATGGATGAGTGTGTGCTTATGTCAGTGATTGTATAAGAGAGTAAGTATGTGTTAGTATCTGTATAAATAAGTGCGTTGGTATGTGTGTATAACTGTGTAGGTGAGTAAATGGGAGTATGATTGATTCTTTGCTTGACTGACTAGCTGTGTGAGTAACTCTATGGGTGAGTGTCTGTATGGGTGTATGAGTGCATATGATAGGGGCTGTATTGATGAGTGACTGCAGGTATGAGTGACTGTATGGATGAGGGAGTGGATGTGTGTGTGTAGACCTAGGAATCAGTGAGTGGGTATGTAGTAATTGGTATTGGTGTGTCTATGGTTTCGAGAATGGCAGTCTGTATTTTAGAGTGGGTGTATCAAAGGTTATATTAGGCTGTGAGGAGGTGCATCAGATTATCACGTGGATGATGTCATCAGTGATGTCATCAGTGATGTAATTTGAGATGTCATCAGTGATGTCACTGACCATGCCATGAGTGATGTAATATGTGATGTCATCAGCAGTGCATTGCGGGGGCGCCAGTTATAGTTAGCTCAACTAACTATAACGGCCCGATTTCTCTGGTTTTGTACGAGTGAAATGTCCAACTAACTATAACGTCCCTGAAACCTGTGGTTTTTTCAGTGAATTTCGATGGTTTTTTAAATGCTAATTTCTAACTATAACGTCCCTGAAACATATGGTTTTTTCTATGAATTTCTATGGTTTTTTAAATGATAATTTCTAAATATAACGTCCCTGAAACCTATGGTTTTATCAGTGAATTGCTAAGGTTTTTTAAATGCTAATTTCTAACTATGCCTACATAAGTAGGACATGTGCAGAAAGAGGAAGAAAGGCACAGAAAGAAGCAAGAGAAGTGCAGAAAGAGGCAAGACAGGTACAGAAAGAGGAAGAAAGGTGCAGAAAGAAGCAAGAGAAATGCAGTAAGAGGCAACAGAAGTCCAGAAAGAGGAAGAAAGGTGAAGAAAGAAGCAAGAGATGTGCAGAAAGAACCAACAGAGATGCAGAAAGAGGCCTACTTTGACTGTACCTTACAACAGACTCATACAAAGTACCCTAATCACTAATCCTTCTCCGAAGATGTCTTAAACCTCACTTTTTTCTTGAAGGTTCACTATTAATCGACTGCTCAGAATGTTAGGCCTACCAAATATAAAACAGCAATCCTAAGCATATCACTGTTGTAAGTCTGACCAAGTTTGTGAAGGTATGCATGCGTGTCTGTGCTTTTACCTAGTGACATGTTAAATTAAAATAAACATACAAACACTTAAATACCTGTGTTTCAGAAAGCATACTCTGTAAATTTGTGTAAAAAAAGGTGTATGCATTTCTTTCTGCTCACAATACAGGGCACATGGGTATTCAATAGTATATTTGAGGGGCTCTATAACACATATATACATAAGACATGCCTGCCTGTGCAATCGAATGACAGTGCAGAACTAAGAAGATTTGACCACCTATAAGAGAAGCTACCCGCTTTTTAAGCTACCATCTTCAGATGCATAACACATGTGAGAATACATGTGCAAGTAGACATATACCTCAGTCACAAGAGCACGCAGATCTTTAAACTTGACAGCTTGCACTTCCCAATTGAATATAGAAACAGGCGCGAGAAGTACAGAAAGGAGCAAGAGAATTGCAGAAAAAAGCAAGAGAGGTGCAGAAAGAGGCAAGAGAAGTGTAGAAAGAGGTAAGAGAAGTGCAGAATGGCAAGAGAGGAGCAGAACGAGGTAAGTGAGGTGCAGAAAGAGGCAAGAGAAGTGCAGAAAGAAGCAAGAGAAGTGCAGAATGAGGCAAGAGAGGTACAGAAAGAAGCAACAGAGGTACAGAAGGAGACGTGAACTGCAGAAAGGCAAGAGAGTTGCAGAAACAGGCAAGAGAGGTGCAGAAAAAGGGAACGGGTGCAGAAAGAGGGAAGAAGGGTGCAGAAAGAGGCAAGTGGGGTGCAGAAAGAAGCAAGAGAAGTGCAGAAAGAAGCAACAGAGGTGCAGAAAGAGGCAAGAGGGGTACATAAAGAGGCAAAAGGGGTACAGAAAAAGGCAAGAGAAGTGCTGAAAGAAGCAACAGAGGTGCAGAAAGAGGCAAGAGAGGTACAGAAAGAGGGAAGAGGGGGTGCAGAAAGAGGCAAGAGGGGTGCAGAAAGAAGCAAGAGCAGTGCAGAAAGAATCAACAGAGGTGCTGAAGGAGGCAAGAGGGGTGCCGAAAGAGGCAAGAGGGGTGCCAAAATTTTCAAGAACAGTGCAGAAAGAACTAACAGGTGCAGAAACAGATAAGAGGGGTGCAGAAAGAGGCAAGAGAAGTTCAGAAAGAAGCAACAGAGGTGCAGAAGGAGGCAAGAGAACTGAAGAAAGGCAAGAGAGGTGCTCAAAGAGGGAAGAAGGGTACAGAAAGAGGAAAGAAGTGCAGAAGGAAGCAACAGAGGTGCAGAAAAAGGCAAGGAAAGTGCAGAAAGAGGCAAGAGAGTTACATAAACAGGCAAAAGAGGTGCAGAAAGAGGGAACAGGGGTGCAGACAGAGGCAAGAGAGGTGCAGAAAGAACCAACAGAGGTGCAGAAAGAGGCAAGAGGAGTGTGGAAATGTGCAAGAGAGTAGCAGATAGAAGCAAGAGCAGTGCAGAAAGAGGCAAGAGGGGTGCAGAAAGAGGCAAGAGAAGTGCAGAAAGAGGCAAGAGAGGAGCAGAAAGAAGCAAAAGAAGTGCAGAAAGAACCAACAGAGGTGCAGAAGGAGGCAAGAGGGATGCAGAAAGAGGCAAGAGAAGTGCAGAAAGAACCAACAGAGGTGCAGAAGGAGACGAGAACTGCAGAAAGAATCAAGTGAGTTGCAGAAACAGGCAAGAGAGGTGCAGGAAAAGGGAACAGGGGTGCAGAAACAGGCAAGAGAGGTACAGAAAGAGGGAAGAGGGGTGCAGAAAGGCAAGAGGAGTGCAGAAAGAAGCAAGAAAAGTGCAGAAAGAAGCAAGAGAAGTACAGAAAGAAGCAACAGGTGCAGAAAGAGGCAAGAGAAGTACAGAAAGAAGCAACATAGGTGCAAAAAGAGGCAAGAGGTGCAGAAAGAGGGGAGAGGGGTGCAGGAAGAGGCAAGAGGGGTGCAGAAAGAAGCAAGAGAAGTGATGAAAGAGACAAGAGAGTTGCAGAAACAGGCAAAAGAAATGCAGAAAGAGGCAAGAGAAGTGCTGAAAGAGGCAAGAGAAGTGCTGAAAGAAGCAACAGAGGCGCAGAAAGGAGCAAGAGAAGTGATAAAACAGACCAAAGAGAGTTGAGAAAGAAACAAGAAAGGCGCAGAACAAAGGAAGAGAAGTGCAGAAAGGCAAGACAGGTGCAGAAAGAGGCAGGAGAGGTGCAGAAAGAGGCAAGCGAGGTGCAGACAGAGGCAAGAGGGGTGCAGAAAGAGATGAGAAGTGCAGAAAGAGGGAAAAGTAGTATAGAAAGAGGGAAGAGATGTGCAGAAAGAGGCAAGAGAAGTACAGAAAAAACAACTGGTGCATAAAGAGGCAAGAGAAGTGCAGAAAGAGGCAAGAAAGGTGCAGAAAATAGCAATAGAGGTGCAGAAAGAGGCAAGAGAAGTGCAGAAAGAGGCGAGAGGTGCAGAAAGAGGGAAGAGGGGTGCAGAAAGAGGCGCAAGGGGTGCAGAAAGAGGCACGAGGGGTGCAGAAAGAAGCAAGAGAAGTGCAGAAAGAAGCAACAGAGGTGCAGAAAGGGAAGGAGGGTGGAGAAAGAGTCAAGAGAAGTTCAGAAAGAAGCAACAGCAGTGCAGAAAGAGGGAACAGGGGTGGAGAAAGAGACAAGAGAAGTGCAGAAACAAGCAACAGAGATGCAGAAAGGGGTAAGAGGGGTGGAGAAAGAGGCAAGAGTTGTGCAGAAAGAAGCAAGAGAGGTGCAGAAAGAAACAAAAGAAGTGCAGAAAGAAGGAACAGAGGTACAGAGAGAGGCAAGAGGGGTGCAGAAAGAGGCAGGAGAAGCTCTTTTTTTGCAAACCTCTTTCTCGAGGAAGTTGCCGGGCCCCTGTCAATGTAAAACCTCAAAAAAGAAAAGAAGAAAACTTTGCCTAAACAGAAACAAATTACAATATTTTTTGTTCTTAAAAAGCAAACATTGCAATAGTCGTTGAGACTGAATGGAACTACGTTGAGTGTGAATGTGCTCCTTAAAAAAGGGCAGAATGGTTTCAGTGAAGTTAGGCGGTGACTGCAGTGGACCGACACACTACCGACTATCCTATCATGTATGCTGTGCTGGCCGGAAGTGAAATCTGAATGATACAGTACCCATTGGAAAAAGAGCGCTGGCTCAAAGTCCCTGTACATAAGTGGATGTTACACATGCCATTTTAGGAGCATCAACAGGTTTGGGGTAACGTCAGTCTAAGAGCGCCATACCTATTTTTTAAATGCATGCGTTTTATCTACTACGCCTTTCTCCGATCAAATGGATAGGCACAGCGACCTCAGACAAGATCAGAGGTTAACCCTGGTCACTCACGCACAACAAAAAACACCCCTCATTGGTGTCCCCGCAAATTCAACATTTTACAGGGTTATTATGCACATACAGCGATTAAGTGGTGCTTACCCTGCAGAAGTGATGTTGGGGAATTCTTCCAGACCTCCATACTTGCCTCAGTTTGAAAACTCGCAGCTCTCCCTTCAACATTCTTTCACTCTTTCCTACTGACAAAATGTTGAAATAGAAATAGGACTGGTCCTGCACGTGTTCTGGAAGAAAGCAGGGCACAGGTGGTCAGATCAGTGGCTGAACTTAAACTGCTGCGACGCATACCTCATAACACGTTGTTACCCACTAAAGGGTGCTGGAGCGCAGGGGGCCCCAGGGATCACGTGAGAGCAAAAGAACGGCTATCATGGCGCATTACAAATATGCCTGTCATGCTACATACTATCGTATTTATGCCTCCAGCAGCACTGGTCTAGTAACTAAAGGCATGCATGCATTACAGCAAAAGGAATAACCCAAAGTTCTTATTTCCTCAAGAAGAAGGAAAAACAAAAACGCTACGATAAAAACTAGACAAGGTGATTGTTCTTCTGTTAGTGTCCTTGCATTGGCCAGAGCCACCATGCTTCTCCTTCAGGGGGCAGTCTTTCTCGGATAGAGAGAAAGAGTGTGTTGTGTGCGGGGGACAGGGGGCACGAAGTGGCAACCCTGGGTCCCTTGCACCTCAGTCCCTTCTATGGGTCCTTGCTATCAGTCTCTACCACGTCAACTAAGAATAGCGCAGCATTAGATCCGTAACCCAAGGGGAGCTTATGCTGAATAAAAAGAAACCACATTTTATTTCAAATAAATACATACACCCAGCATTACCTTAACAGTGATGGAGGATGTGGCAATTAAAAGGTCACCAATTTCAAAACCAAAACCCCTTGACCTGATGGAGTGGGACACTTCGATGGCGAGCAGAGGGGCTCCCTCTGGACGGGAGATGGGGGGGGGATTAAGTGGGCCACAGAGGTCACGAAATGTAGACGTGACGCGCTCTTCAGTGGGGACTACATAGGACCACCCAGGTGCAATAACCTGAGGTGCCCTTGATTGCGGACTGACAGACGAGGCAGGCAGGTGACACCCTCCCACCCGTACCTTCACCCAAGGCCCAGCCCTTACCTTTATCCTCGAAGCTCTGCACTACGTTGCCCTGCTGCAGTCCGTAGCCTTTGGTGATGCCATAGAGGTCTGCCACTGCGTTAAAGAGATCCACCATAAACTGAGGGGGCTTCCGATGAGATACGGTGTTGGGGGGTACCTCTCCAATGGCGAACACCTCATGTAGCATCTGGATGGCCTCAGAAATAACCCCCGATTCTGATGAACTCTTTGCAGACTCCTTCCTGGGGTCCTGCAAGGTCACCCACAACATGAGGACAGGCCTGCACACCACCAGCCACACGAAAAGAAGCCATGCACCCATGCCGGACCCAAAGGTAGGACAGACGCCAATCACAAGAGATGCCTCTGCGCAGGGGTACGGCACTGGCCTCTGCTGTGTTGTCAATGCACTTTCTTGACACCTTCCCAGTTGTGCTGGTTAGGAGAGTGAGACGTCCTTGGGGACGAGATGCAAGATTTCTGATGCTTCTGAAAGGTCCAACCTACTGCAGACCCCACCAGGACCGCCAAGATGAGCAAACACCACAAACACAGGAGAAGAGCGTGCGCACAAACGAAGGCTAGAAACCTGATCCGGGGGAAATAAATAAATGGAGTGGCATGATTGAAATCTAGCCCCTTGAAGCAGGAATAGAGGCATGAAGAAAACGTAAGGACTTAAAATAAAAAACAGAGGGGGTGATTTAAGGAAATTAGGGTAAAGGGCCAGCGGAGGAACCTGCCTTAGGGTACAGACTCCGGCAGGTAGCCCCACCTGGTCAGCACTGGAGCTCCCCCTCTGTTGAGCCCCTATTAAGCGAGGATAGCTCCGTTTAGGCGCTGGGAATCTCATCATTCACCCCCGGAGGCTAACTGCATTGACAGCACGGAGCAGGGCCGCAGGCTCTCGATAAGGCTGGGCGAACACCGAGCGCTGATTGCCTTAGTCCGGACCATTGTCACCTGGTGGCTTGTTTACCAGGCCCAGATCTCAGGTCTGCCCGCGGGATGTGCGCCAGGCCCGAGGCTGCGTCAGGGGAGGACCCCAAGGCCTCGTTCCCCGCGAAAGACATCACGCCATTATACGCCATGATGTACGGGATCTCTGCGCTGTAAAAGGTATGAATCAGATCTGGATTTTTATAAATGGGCCCGTGGCATGGCATCCTACTCCAGCCCGACAGGCCTGCTTCCGGAACACGACGTGTGTCTGTTACCCCGGTACCTCTGACAGCTGGAGGTGCGCAATGCACAGTGTGGGCATACAGCAATACCCAGCAGGTCTGCGACTAGCGGCCTCCATGCCCCAGGGGCTACATGGGATGAGAAAACACTTAGTGCATTCACAATATTATCTCTCAGGGATCCCTGCACACCCTGAACTCCCACATCCAGAACAGAGACACTTGAGCAGAGGTAAGCGATGCGCAGGTCTGAACCCACAACTGCGAATTCTGGGATTGTTTTAGAATGTTCAGTAAACCCCGCCCACACAAACACAGGGGAGCAGAACCCCCCCACACATAATTAAGCAAAGCCCCGGGGAGGTGGCGGTCCCTGGGTCTTGGGGGGGCCCACGAGGCTCCCCCACACATAATTAAGCAAAGCCCCAGGGAGGTGGTGGTCCCCAGGGCTTGGGGGGCCCACGAGGCCCACCCTGCCCATAATTGTAAAAAGCTCTGGGGAGATGGCGGTCCCCAGGGCTGCGGGCGGCCGCGTGCCTCGTGCATAATAAATAAAACCCCGGGGAGGTGGTGGTCCCCGGGGCTGCGGGGGCCTCCGCGGGCCCCCGTACCCTAATAAAACATTGCCCCCGGGGGCTTAAAGAAACGAAGCGCGGGAGCCCGCGCTTCGTTTATTAAAAAAATCGTCCGGATTCGCGCACCCAGTGCGAATCTGGCCAAAAATATTTTTTAAAAATGTTTTTTTTGGCCCTGGGGGGCAGGCCTAGGGGTCAGGGTGTTTCTACCCTACCCCCTTTTCTTGTTTTTTATCCTTTTTTTTTTACTGTTTTCTTGTGACTCGGTTTTACCGAGTCACAAGATGGCTGCCAACACTTCCTGGTTTGCAGTGTTGGCAGCCAATCAAGATGAAGCTCGTGCTCGGGAGAGTTCGCGAACCCTCCTCGGCCACCAGATATCGATATTTTTATTTTTGGAATTTCTCAGGAATTGCTGAACGGATTTACACCATTTGAAAAAAAGGTCGCTTTCTGAACCAAGGCCTACCTTTTTGCCAAATTTGGTGTAATTCCGTTCAGCAATTCGGGCTGTAGCTTTGTCTAAAGTTCCTATGGAAATTAACATGGAGAAAACACGTTTTGGGACCCCCCTTTTTTCTCGGCCCCCGCTTGATGAATCACCCCGAAACTTTCAAGACAGGAGCTGACCAGAGTGAACCATTAGTTTTGAAAATTTTGCGAAGATTCGTCAAACGGCGTCAAAGATATTGGCAAAAGAAAAAGTGCTTTTTGAATAGCAACGAGGTCCTACCTATACCTACTTACTAGGTAATATATATATATATATATACATATAACCTACTGTTATAAGTAGGACCTAGTTTCGATAGGAAGAGCGTTTTTTTCATTTGCCAATAACTTTGGTGTCGTTTGACAAATCTTCACAAAATTTTCAAAACTAATATGTCAGCTGCTGTGTTGGAAATTTCGGGGGGATCCGTCAAGCGGGGGCCGAGAAAAAGGCGGGGTCCCAAACCACTTTTTCTCCATGTTAATTTCCATAGGAAACTTTAGACACGGCTACAGCCCGAACTGCTGAACGAATTCCACCAAATTTAGCAAAAAGGTAGCTCTTGGTGCAGAAAGCACTCTTTTTGTTAACTATGGCCGCAGTGGAGCCGCGAACCCTCCCGATCTCATGTCTGAGATCTGATTGGCTGCCAACACTTCAAACCAGGAAGTGTTGGCCGCCATCTCGTGACTCGGCTGAACCGAGTCACAAGCAAAAACGTTAAAAAAAGAAAAAGGGGCAGGGTAGAAACTCCCTGACCCCCTAGGCCTGTTCAGGGGGTCCCACAGCGACCCCCACAGAGACCCCCAGGGCCCAAAAAAGCATTAAAAAAAAAAAATTCAGCAAAGTCTCGCACGATCCGCGAATCACGGCAATTTAAAAAAAAAAACAGCGCGGGTTTCCGCGATACGTTTAATATAGGCCCCCAGGTTGGCCAGGTCCCGGGGACAATAAAAAAGAAAAATGCAGGGGCCCGCGTGAGCCCCAGCAGCCCTGGTGACTGCCACCTCCCCGGGGCTAATTGTTCGAAATGCAGGGGGCTATGTGCCCCCCGGCGCCCCTGGGACTGCCACCACCCCGTGGCTATTTTTAATTATAATGTGTGCGGGGGCTCCAGCCCCCCGCTACCACGGGACCGCCACCTCCCCGGGGCTATTTTTAATTATAATGTGTGGGGGCTCCAGACCCCCTACGCAGCCCCGGAGACCACCACCTCCCCGGGGCTAATTGTTTGAAATGCGGGGGGCCACGCAGCCCTCCCACGCAGCCCCGGGGACTGCCACCTCCAGGCTACTATACTTAAATGCGGGGGGTCACGTGCCCCCCGCTGCCCCAGGGACCAATTCCTCCCGGGGCCATTTTCAAGCTGGAAAGGGGGCAGCGCAGCCCCCTCCTGGAGCCGTACATGGCCCTGGGGCTGCCTCCCCCCAGGGCTGGCTCCAGCAATGTCCCAGGGTTCCCACCCCCGGGACATTGCAGTTTGCTATGGCTTGCCATAGCAAACTCCGCTCCGCTTCATGGAAGCGAGAGCAGTTAAATGCTCTTGCTTCGATGAAGCGGAGCAGAATTGCTTTTGGACAGAGGGAGCTGCATGTTTGCAGCTCACTTTGTCCAAAAGCAATGCCGGCTCCCGAAGGAGGCGGGGGGCCGGCAGGGACAGTGGGGGCCTTGAGGCTCCCCCTGATGTCCCCAACAAGAGGCCATGCCCCGGGGGATGGGGTTCCCAGGGCAATATCGGCCCAGGGAGGGGGGCCACGCTGGCCCCCCACCCCATTTTAAAAAAAAGGTGAAGGTCTGGCCCCAAGGGATGGAGTCCCCTGGGCCAAATTAGGGGTGGGGGGCTGCACGACCCCACTCTCTTAAAAAAAAATCAATTAAATAAAGGGCAGGCCTTGGGGAGGGGTTCCCCTGGGCCAAATTTGGCCCGGGAAATGAGGGCCAAGCAGCCCCCCTTCCTTTATTTAAAAAAAAAAGGAAAAGGCCGGCCCCCGGGGTATTGTGTCCCCAGGGCTGTAATCAGCCCGGGGAGAGAGGCTGCGCGGTCCCCCTCCCCAATTAAAAAAAAAGACTGGCCCCGGGGGATGGGGTACCCGGGGCCAAAATCGGCCGAGGGAAGAGAGGCTACGCAGCCCCCGTTTCATTAAAAAAATGTTTTTTTTAAAAACTCCGGACGCCCCGCCCCCTTTACCACTACTCTGCAAACGCCCCTCCTGGCGCAGTGGTAGTTGGGGAATTAAGTCCCCTTGAATGCTGAGGGTCTTTGGGGGCCAATAAGCCGTCTTGTTACCTCTAGTAAGTCCCAGACAGCGGGATTGCTGAGAGGACTTGAAGGCCACACCCCTTTCTCTACCACTCTGCAAACGCGCCTCCTGGCTGCTTCTGGTTGGGGGATGAAGTCCCCTTGGCTCTTGAGGGTCCTTGGGACACATATCATGGGAGGCGGGCAGATTTCACCAGGTGTGTGAGTGACCTGGACTGTGGTGGGGGCATCATTCTTTCTTGCCTATTCATCACAGTGATTGAGACATTGCTCCTCCTCTTTCACATCGACGACCGCCTCTACTATTTCCTTTTCTACGGCCTTTGGGGCTGTCTGGCTGGCTCCGGTGTTGGGGACTGCTTCGAGACATTAATCATGCCACACAGATTCATAGCGTATTATACTACCTCTGAGGCGCCTCTTGGTGGCCTCGACTGTGGGGATGGATAAACCGATTGGACAGGCCACAATGAACAGATTTACCAAGCCCACTAGCTCTGTGGAGACCAACCTCTCACTACCTACTGTAGACCAAATATCATCTGACGCTATGTCAACCATTCCGCAGGCCATCATGAACTCCTGCTCCTCCCGGAAATAAAAATCGGATACATGAGCACAGACATCACCCTTTTGCGACAAGACCGTGGCAATGTGGTAAGCAGAGTAACTTAGATGAAGTACAGTATTACAGTGGCCGAAGACTCTGTATGTACCTTACAAACTCAAATGGAATAATTGTTCCAAACCACAAAAGAATTTGTGGATTGCATCAAAGATGTAGAAGGATGTTTCCGATGGAATAACATAATAGGTACGCTTGAGGGTACCGAGGGACCTCAACCGACCCAGTTCATCACAACTTGGTTCCAATTTTGGATCCCAGAAGAGGTCCTGTCATCCTGCTTCATAGTGGAATGAGATCACCGATCACTAGCGGCTAGGCCCGACCCGCCCCCCTCCATGAGACCCTTCATCGTCCGCTTTCTCAACTACAGAGACAGTGATGTGGTCATTCAGGTAGCGAGGGGGGTTAAGGTCCCCACATTCGGGGCGAATACAGTTATGCTTTTCCCTGATTACACTCTTAAGGTCTAACGTCAATGTTGATACTTTCTGGAAGTCAAACAAAAACTACGACCTACGGCACCTAAGTACATGCTGTTATTTCCTGCACGCCTCAAAGTTCTTTATAATGACAAAGCAATTTTTTTCGACAGCCCTGAGAAAATGTGTGATTGCCTCGAAATCCATTGTAATATCAGACGGCCTAGCAGACTAAGAGGGGAACCCTCTCCATTGAACCCACCCCCCACCACCCGCAGCTCAACCACGACAGCACGGTTCAAGATGCAGATGGCAAATTACTAAACGGGACAGAACTGAAACCAACCTGGGGACTGGGGGTAGGAGCTGTCTCCTTCCTCATCCCAGAGGACAGCAGATATGGAATTGTAGCCCGTGCCTAATGCATTGGAAGGCTCAGACGCTTCTACCCGATGAATAAAATACTACTACGCTGTGGCCTACTACCACCTGCTAGGACTCCCAGTAGGGATCATATCGAGGATGACTGGTTCACGCCTGTCATGGACGCAGCTCCAAACCCCTCTTCCCTACATCAGCATTATGGGGCTACAGCAGCTACTCCATCTGACAATGGAAAGCTTTGCATCTCTCCTTCCTTTTCTTCCTCTTTTTCTGGACCTGTGTTCCCTGCCATATGGAATACTAAGTAGTAGTTTATTCTTGTTTTAGATTTCTCTAGCTTTATACACTGGGTAATATTGGCAACAGGTGCTTACAGGGTGGAAATGTTGGGTGGTGGAGTTGGGTCAGGGACTTTGTTCTTTATGGTTTAGAATTATCTTCTCTAGTTTCCGAAGGCTACACAGGCCAGTATTCCACAAAACCCAAAGATGCTATGCATGCATACACAATGGTGGAGCACCCATCTCGAGTTTGTATAATCTTGTGGAACTTTAATGGGCTAAATAATAAAATAAAATGGAGAGCAGTCATGCAGTTCATTAAACTTCATGCCTCTAATTTTCCAAAAACACACCTATTGAGCTCCAACGATAAATTCCTTGGGCAGTAAGCTCTAGTGAAGTATACCACGCAGGGTTTGCATCCAACTTCCTTGGCATTGCAATCCTACTTCACAGGAACAACCCCCTTCAGAGTCATCCAATCAGTGGCAGACCCCTTGGGCAGATGCCTCGTGGTGTCAGGCCTCATGCATGGTACACAATGGACACTCCTTAGTGTCTATTCCCCCTGCTCTCCTTGATGACTCCCTGACTGCGGCTCTGGCTGACCTACCCCCTGACACCTTGCTCATTAGAGGAGATTTTAATGCAGTAGTGGGCAGACGTCATGATATATGGCACCAGGGACCTACAACCACGTACAGACCCACAGGTCGCCCACGGTGGGCGAATGCTATGAGACTCTCTAATGTGTGGCGCTCTTGTAAGTGGGACGAAACAGGCTTTACTTTCCATGGAATGGCACACAAATGCCTTTCTAGGTTTGACTATTTCTTTGTACCACATTCGGAGCTTACAAGCATTTCCGATATTAGGCTGCTCACCTGGGGGATCTCTGACCACACCTTGCTCATGCAGAATCTGAAGGAGTATGAACCTAGATCAGAGGAATGCTAGAGATTAAGTCCATGACCGACATTGAAGAATATTTTAAACATAACATAGGCTCGGTAAAGTTTAACCTTACACTGTGGAAAGCCTTTAAAGTTGTGATTAGGGACAGGGCAATGGTGTATGTCAGACAACAACAACGCCGTAAAGCTGCAACAATAACAGCATTAGAAAATGACACAATCCAGTTTGAGCGCAAAGCAATAGGTTCCAACGATCCCTCACTAGTACGCAGACTACAAAACACCAAAATCTTGTTACAGGCCACCATGCTAGACTCGGCCAGGCAAATATGGCTTGCCTCATGGCAGCATATATGAACATGGTAACAGATCAGGTAAACTACTAAACTGGATCCCCACCAATGATGCAGGACTACGTCGTGTCCCACCTACAGTAGCTCACAAAGCCATTGCAGATCTGCGACGAGGGAAGACACCAGGCACAAACTTCTCCCCTCTTCCAAAAATTCGTATTAACTTTGAGCCTCCATTTACATGCCACCTATAGGGACGCCACCCACCAACATCACTGGTCCATCGAGATCAAAATGGCTTCATGCCAGGAAGGGGCACTGCACCTAATGTTCATGCCAGGACAGTCATCTGCACCTAATGTTAAACAGGCATCAGGAACTTAGCGGCCCACGTGCACTACTAATGCTGGAATTTGAAAAGGCATTCGATTCTGTGGGGTGGACTGCTTTTTTCCTACTTCTGAATTGAATTACATGGTGCCAAAATTCATCTCCGTACGTAGAGACGTTATACGCACAACTGTTGACAAGGGTAGTCGTGAAGAGATACCTCTTGGGCCCATTTCCTTTAGAACGAGGGACTAGACAGGGATGTACTCTGTCCCCCCTCCTTTCTGCATTGACCATCGAGCCCAAGGCTACATGAATATGCAGAGAAGTCATGTTTTGGGGGATGGAATGGGACAACATGCCAGAAGACTGACTATCTCTGTATTCAGATGATGTGCATCCCCTGTATCCCGGATACTATCTCTTTACGAAGAAGCCTCTGGCTTAAAGGTTAATTGGAGCAAATCAGCTCTGATACTTTTAGCAGTTGCACTTATGGATGACAACCACAACTATGTGTCTTGAAAACGGACTTTAAATTCCTGGGGATATTCATGGCACTGGACCTGTAGTCAAAAAACAAACAGGAGCACCAAGGGGTAAGTAGTCAGGTCGCCCCCACTCAGCAATATATTTCAAAAAGACCTGACCTACTCAGAACAGTATCTTATAATTCCAAGGACCAGGGGTATAAATTCCCCTTACACGGCAGTACAATTATAACTTGCCTGTATGTCCTACTGTTCATACTTTAGTATCCAATTATGTCATGTACCACAGTTTCCAACAAAAAAAAAACAAAAACATTTTTTTTGTCTCACCACATAACTTTGTGAAAATATGTGAAAGAATGGGAAGTACCTCACGGTAGTAACACCAAGGGGAGCTGCTGGCATATGTTTACCAGTATGCCCACACTTATCATCATCGGTAACTTTCCAAGTGAAAAAAGAGAGAAAAGGTGAAAGTGAAGAGATTCCACTGTCCTGAGGAATCTGTAAGAAAATGAGTGACAAAGGATGACACAGTCAGTGCAAGAAATCACTACGTGCCTACCGTATCCACACACAACACAAAAGAGGAGATGCAATCCTCAATTAAAAAGAGGTACCGCTTACTTGCAACAAGGATTTATTCAATGTAGTAAGTGTCCTCATTTAAAAACGGCATCTACTTGGCCATTCATAACCATCTGGGCCAACATGTTTCGTTGCCTACTATTATTCCGGCAACTTCATCAAGGCAAGTGTGGGACCCTATAACACCTTGCTTGTTGGTCACTCATACCAAGTGGCTGCTGTAGTCCGTCGTACCTGCACGCCACCTTCTAGGGCAATGCGCTGCAAAGTCGCATTTCCACTAGTACCTGCTAGCGTCAGTCTCACCGCATCCGCGGTGTCTTGCTTTACTCGGTGCGAGTTGCCGGAATAATAGTAGGCAACGAAACATGTTGGCCCAGATGGTTATGAATGGCCAAGTAGATGCCGTTTTTAAATGAGGACACTTACTACATTGAATAAATCCTTGTTGCAAGTAAGCGGTACCTCTTTTTAATTGAGGATTGCATCTCCTCTTTTGTGTTGTGTGTGGGATACGGTAGGCACGCAGTGATTTCTTGCACTGACTGTGTCATCCTTTGTCACTCATTTTCTTACAGATTCCTCAGGACAGTGGAATCTCTTCATTTTCACCTTTTCTCTCTTTTTTTCACTTGGAAAGTTACCGATGATGATAAGTATGGGCATACTGGTAAACATATGCCAGCAGCTCCCCTTGGTGTTACTACCGTGAGGTACTTCCCATTCTTTCACATATTTTCACAAAGTTATGTGGTGAGACAAAAATTTATTTTTTGTTTTTTTGTTTGTTGGAAACTGTGGTACATGACATAATTGGATACTAAAGTATGAACAGTAGGACATACAGGCAAGTTATAATTGTACTGCCGTGTAAGGGGAATTTATACCCCTGGTCCTTGGAATTATAAGATACTGTTCTGAGTAGGTCAGGTCTTTTTTTAAATATATTACTGGACCTGTAGTGACATGGGCTCTCAATATCCCCCCACTCATGACCCACACCACTGAATATCTTAAAAAATATTATGAATCTCCAACTGTCAACTGCGAGGAAAATTGCACTGATCCACTCGCCCCCATCGTCAGAACCTACGGACTCAACATCGTGTCATACACAGACGACACCCAACTCATCCTCTCCCTATCAAACGAGCCCAACACTGCCAGACGCAACTTTCGAGAAGGCATGGAAGCCGTCGCCAAATGGATGAAAAACAGCTGCCTACAACTTAACACCAACAAAACAGAAGTACTCATCATGGGCCCAAACCCAGACGCCTGGAGCGACACCTGGTGGCCCCCCGCCCTCGGAAACCCGCCAACCCCCACGCACCACGCACGCAACCTGGGAATCTCCCAGCACCTGCGCGCACTCCACTGGCTCCCCGTCGAGGCGAGAATCACCTTCAAGATGCTCACCCACGCACACAAGGCCCTCCATGGCACCGGACCAGCATACCTGAACAGCCGACTCAAATTCCACGCACCCCAAAGGACCCAACGATCAGCCCAGCTCTCCTATGCCGTGGTCCCCCGCACCAGAAAGACCAGATCGGGAGGCCGCTCCTTCTCCTTCCTCGCGGCCAAAGCATGGAACATCCTTTCGCTCCACCTCAGACAGACAACATCGCTCCCCATCTTTGCAAGAAACCTCAAAACCTGGCTCTTCGACAGACCCCCTCCTTGATGGAATGGAACCTGCACCCTCCCCCCCACCCCTAGTGCCTTGAGACCCTTACGGGTGAGTAGTCGTGCTTTAACAAACCCCTGATTGATTGATTGATTGATTGATTAAAATTATATTGCTCCCTAAGCTTTTAACTGTCCTTCAAAACGGCCCGCGACACATCCCCAAATACATTTTTGATACCCTTAATGTTCACTTCGGCACCTTTCTGTGGGAAGGTAGTCAAATGAGGATATCCATGGCCAAATGTACACAGCTTACATATGATAGTGGGCTGGGCATGACAGATATGCAGTTGTATTACTGGGGGGGGGCAATTGTCTGTCATCAATGACTGGATACTCAGAGCTAGAGAAGGTCCGGCATATAGACTAGAACTAAGCATCTTCCAGGCTTCAAGCCCACTACATCACCTCTGTCATACCAAAACCCCTTCATACTTCCCTACAGTGACAACCACAACACTGACTGCTTGGAATACTACCTTGAGGGAACTTAAGTGGCATTGTAAAATGACACTGAAAACCCCCATGTAGCTGGGTGATTGACTCCACATTTGTGCTAGAGCACGTAATCATAGGAAGCGGGCTATCATAAGGATCTCTAAATTGGAAGATGTTTGGAGAGGTGATTATAAGTGGATTTTGAAATGTATAAATCTATTTTTTTTTTTTACCTTCAACTTAGGCACACAATGGACCCCCTCAGGCATCAAATACAGCAGCTCCCACAATATAGCTTCTTAGAGGCTAAGCTGATGTTGGAACCCTTGGGGACAAGACATATTTCACAACTACCGTACGTTATTAGCTAACAATCCCGACCTACTGATATCGCTGAGGGAGACATGGAATGAAGATCAAGGCCCCTTGGATGAAGATGACTGGGGGGAGGCCAAGATGGCACCCTGTACAATCACGATATCAGCCTGGCTCCGGCTGGTTCAGCTGCACTACCTCAATAGAATATAATATACCCCAGAACGCCTTCATAAAATTATACCATCCCTCTCCCCTCTCTGCACTAGATGCCGGTCTGCATGGGAGACCAATTTTCATATAATCTGGAAGCCCCCAGCTATCCAGCCCTAGTAAAGACGAGTCCACCATGAAATGACAGAGATACTAGGCCACCCCATTGATATGTCACCTAAACCTTTCCATATGGGCATGTTGGGCGACATGGGTGGGACACTGGCCCAGCGCCTCATTAATGGCCTGGGCTACTTAGTGGCATAGCAGAACATTAGAGGGACCCACACACCCCCACACTGAGGGAATGGCTTTATGCCATGGACAATTGCTGCACTCATGAAAGAAGGGTATACAAAACGAGGGGGTGCCCGAATAAACACAATAGGGTGTGGGGTCCATGGATGGGCTCTGGGTTATGAATGTAGCCATTCACTGTGGAATCACAGTGTTGTTAATAACTTAGATGTCAGACTTCTCTCCTTATTGACCATATGGGTGAGTTGATAACCAGCATACTGCGAACTAATGTGTTGCTCATGACCGATACAATTGTTATGCCACTGTCAATGATCATGTTAGATAAACGATGTGAGCACTGTGTAATATTTCTCAAAACAATAAAATGTTTGGAAAAAAATGAAAGGGGAAAGTGGATGCTGTACCTATGGAGACATTTTCCGTTTTAACTATTTTTATCCCCTTTAAAAATACATTATGTCACAAATGATTAAAAACTCATGTTTCCCCTCACATTTCTAACCCTCTGGTTTCATGCCTGCATTAACATCTCAATGCTCATTTACTTCAGCCAGCTTTTCAGGAGAGGCTTTAAATTCAACAGCTCCTATTCCAACAAAATGGCATTCAGGAGTGGCTCAGTTTTGTCTTGTGTTGTTAGTTCTCTAGTTGTTCATTAGACCTCTGTGGTGACCCTGCAGTTGATTAAAAGGAAGATAACTGACAGACTTCTGCTGGTGTTGGAAGTATGTTTCACTCTGTATGTCAGAATATTTTACTAAAATGGATGAAGAAGATATTTGAAAACTCATCAAAATGTGTTCTTATCTTAGCTTTATAAAGTCCTAACCATAATTTCTATGTATCATGGTCACAGCTGTAGTAAAGGGTTTCCTAATAGAGTAAGACAACAAGAAACTGGAAAGTGCCCCTCAGTTTCGGAGCATCTCCCTTTGATTTGAGCGAAGCCCAGACGTTTTACTTCTTGGTAGCCAAGATTTTAAGGTTGAAATACCTTTACGAGCTTTGTGTGCTGCATAAATTAAATATGTGATGATGAATGAACGAATTGAGATTGTGTGTGATAACGCAATAAGAATGTACTTACCTATGTTTATCTAAAAAGAAAAGGAATATTCCAGAACAGAAATGGCCATCTAGAAAGAAAAGAAGCATTACTGAACAGTAATGACCATCTAGAAGAAAACAAACAGTACGAATAGTAATGGCTGGCTAGAAACAAAATACATATTCTGAAACAGCAAAGGCCTAAAAGTTACAAGATCACAAGTTCTCTGCAGCCATTTTGGATAACTAGGTATAAATACCCCACCTAGTTCCAGCCACAGAGCGCCTTACCTGTTTTAAGCCGCAAGACACAACCCGTCCAGAGCTCCTGAGATCCAGGCCTCCTGGTTGCTGGCAGCATACGGTTTCTTGGATCAACAAAGACTTTTACAAGAAAAAAGAATGGACATAAAGGCAAGAATTTCCTTGCGAAAGACTTAATAATTGCGTGGAACCACTTAAGCGTCTAACATCAATATTCATGCAAAGTAGACAAACACTAACAACTTGAAAAACAATATTGAAAACCCAAATTACGAAAGGTTGCAGTAAGCATGGTACATTTATGCATCAAGAAGGCGTAATCTAACAGTACAACAATTTCTGTGAGGCCAACAGGAATTAAAGGTGATTTTTAGATGGGGGTGATGTATAAGTGACAGTAATCTGGATATATTTGAGTGGATATTTGACTTTGGGCTCCATTGAAGTGAAGTGGAACAAAAACAAGGCTGTGCCAGAAGGTAAAGATAGTGTAGCTGCTAAACATTTTGGGGACAATAGTAACCTAAATCTTACTTAGGGAAGTTCTTGTACAGTAAATTGTATTTCTTTTATACAGGAGAACATGCTAGATATCAAAGACTATGCGCGCAGTACTCTAGTCATCCTAATGAGAAGAAAGACCTCTTCACTGGTTGCAAAGACCTAACTTTTGTGAAGCAACCTCTCAATAACCAAATCCTCTTTCTCTTTCTGCACAGGGCACTGTAAGAAAGGCAAACACTTCCATAGGTGTGCAGAAATAGGTGACGGCAGGCGTCCATCTCTCCTGCTGGGCCTAGTAAATGTTAGTGACAAACTTAATATAAGTTCTGATCTGACAGGTTGACTAGCCCATGTATATCTGCAGTCCAAGCAATGAACACTAATAGAGAATTAGACTCTATTTTGGAGACTCTGACGTTTTTGCAGCAAGAAGTAACCACTTCACTTCTGAGATTCAAGCCTTGCAAGATGAAGAGCTTGAAGTTCGTAGAGAGATAGCTGACCTTACCCAAAAGATACCTGCGCCTTCGTCTTCCAGACCTAATACTGAAAAAGATTGGTCTGGTCTAAAGCACTGGACTTTGCCACCCTCTGCAGGTGCTGCAAGGGATCCTACAACAAATTCTATGCCAATTCACAGACTAAATTTACTAAATGTAAACCATAGTGTTGCCCCTGTAGTTCAAATTATACATTCACCTATTATCTCACTCGCTTAGTCAGAGAGTTTTTATGGGAATACAAAAATGTTTTAAATTTTTCTGAATCAGTACACGTTACCTTGAGTAAACCAAGACTGCGTATGTATTAACTTATCTTGGTAAAAACATAACTTATCCCTGTTATTGAGCAAAATGATTCCAAGCTTTTTGTGATGAGATCAAAAAATGTTTTGATAGAAAATCCCGTACCTTATGATTTAAGTGTCCCAATACTTATCAACCTACATTACAAGCTTTAATAGATTAGTAATAGAAACTGACTGGCCAACGGAGAAGAGGACTTCATTTTTTTAATCAACGCCTAGAAGGAGAGTTAAAAGATGTTTTGGCTCAAGTGGTCAATTTGCCTGATAACTGTGAGGCGCTAGTGGAACTGACACACCAATTAGATGACAGTCTGACCTAGAGAAAAAAGGATAAGTCAAAGAATGAGACCAACGCACTAGTAGTGGGTCCCTGTAAAACTACACAGTAAGAGGGTATTAAAAACCTGGACGGTATTGAGCCCATGCAATTCCGCCTGTTTTTTTGTGTGGTCACCCCAGATTTTTCAGCTTTTGCTGGACCCAATATTTATGCTGGCTTTAGTTTAGTTTATTTTAGTTTATTTTAGCATAGTTAATTAAAACCATTGCAATAGTAACCCTACAAAATTCTTTAAAAAAAAAAAAAATCGTTATTAAAACCAATTAAAATTCAAAAATGAGAAATTCATTGCAGTTTAAAATCGCATTTAGGTAATGCTAGATTTAAGGAAAGACAATAGGTCGCTGGATGCTGTCATGTGCTTGTCTCACATTGTCTTTATTCCAGCACCGCTTGCCCATTTTTCCGATCTCATTGTCTCTGTTTGTTGCAGGATTTGTCTCTCTGCTGCTAGTAAGCATCTTTGATGAGGTTCCGCTAAGACCTTTTTTTTCTTTTTTTTTTTCGTCTGCTTGTCAGCTTTGCGGCGATGAATTTTGTAGAGCATTTTTTGGTATTTTTAGCATTTTTTGTTCAGCCATCGACAGAAATGTTGCCAATCTGCAGTTTAATTGAATGTTTTCTGGGTTGAAGCAGGCCAGCACTGCTTGCCTTCTAGTGCGGATCCCTTTCTGTTTAAGAGGTTCTTTTCGAAGCTGTTGCCGTGCTTCGTCCAGTTCTTCGCATAGGCAAATTAAGTGAAGAATATCGCCATTCTTGGTGTTACACAGCCTGCAAGTATTTTGTCCTTTTGTCCTCAGCCATGGTGGTAGATACTGGGTACATGGAAGGATCCCCATTCTGTACCTTAGGAAATTCATTTTTATGGCCCTCGGATAGCCCTGATTGAAGTATGGTTGTGGGGCGAGTGATTTGTAAGAGTTAAGGGTCATCCAGGCGTGAGATCTTTTCGCGAAGCTTGCCTTGTCCTCCACTACAAAGATTAGTTTTATGTTTTTCCAGACTAATTTTTTTAAATTGAGGTAGCCGAGTTGCACATCCCAAAGTCCAGAGAGTTTGGTAGAATCCAAGGCTAACTGAAGAAAGTTTCTTGCCTGGGAGAACTCCCTGTGTTGTATATCGTACCACAGCAAATAGTTAAGCGTGTTTGTAGTGGCGCTTCTTATCTTATGCCAACAGATGATGTATGCACCATACCTGGCTAAAACTTGTTGTTGAAGGCCAAACTCCAGCCTTATTTGAGCGGGTGATGTATAGAGCGGAAGGCAGAACATAGTTCTGTAAGCTTTGACCAGCGTACTGTCCAACTCCTTAGCGTCTCTTCCCCGCATCGCCTCGCTACCATAGGTGATCGAGGGGAGAAGTTTGGCCTGATCTACCTTCAGTAGCGGGGTCAAAGTCGGTCCCATCAATTGGTTAGCCAAATTTTTCAATGTTAGGGCAATCAACAAACCTTTCCTTCTTATTTCCTCTTTTTGGCGCCAGAACGACCCTTCCTTATCGAATATAACTCCTAGGTACTTATACTCAGAAGCAGAGTCAATTTTAGTGCCACCAAGGAACCAGCTCTTCTGTGTGTTCTTTTTGTTATTTATTGACATTGTCCTTGTCTTACTCAGGTTTATTTTTAAGTTGTTTTCTGTTGCGTATTTCTGCATTTGCGTCAGTAAATGTTGAAGATTGACGTAAGTGTGGCTAAGCAGAACTACGTCGTCTGCATACATGAGATTGGTCAAAGTTCTCCCTCCCACCCTCGGAGAGTGGGAGTTACAGGCATCAAGCACCTTTGGTAGGTCAGCCATGAATAAGTTGAACAGGGTTGGTGCAAGCACACAACCCTGTTTCAGTCCTTTTGTTGTTGGTACTTTTGAGGAGAGATGGGTGCCACCACCTAGTTTCACCTGCACCCAAGTGTCTGTGTGTAGAAGAATCAGCATGTTTAAGATGGACTGTGGAATGCCCCATAGCGCCAGTTTCCCCCACAGTCTGCCTCTCTCGACGTTGTCAAAGGCAGCACTGAAGTCAATGTAACATAGGTGCAAAGGGGACTTGGAAGCTTTTGCTGCGTCAATTATTAGTGAGATTGCAAGGATATTTGTAGATGTGCTAGTCATTTTGCGGAAACCGGTCTCATTCAGCGGTATTATCTGCTTCATCTCAGCCCAGAGTGTGAGCTCCTCTAGTATGGTGCCTGCAAAATATTTTGCTTCATTATCAATCAAAGCTACTAGGCGGTAGTTGTTGGGCTCGGCCTTGTCCCCTTTTTTATGAATTGGGACTATTGTAGAGCCCCTCCAGGATTCTGGTATTCTATTTAGCTGCCTAATTTCCAGAAAGAGGGGTTGTAGGATATCCGCCCAATCTTTTCTCTTCGCTTTGAACAGGGCAGGTGGCATGCCATTTGGTCCCGGGGCTCCTTCTTTCCTCCCTTTATCGATCTGCTTTTGAATTAAGAGTGACAACGGGCAGCTCACTTCGCCTGATGGTTTGATTCCTGTGGTTCGAATCTCTTGTTCCCCTATCTCAGATATGCTTGGTTTGGCTTGTCCCTCTGGAATCCAGCTGCTAACCATTTGTGCTCCTGCAATTTCTGTGTGATTGTTAAAGTGACTGGTAAGGTATTTTATCCAATTTGCTTCCGAGATATGAGACCCTATGCCATTAAATTGTGGGCGCATAATCCAGTTCACAGTTTTCCAAAAGCGGGCACTGTTGTTACCATTCGTATCGTATAGGAGTTTTGCCCAGGTTTCGTTCTCGCAATCTCTCTTGATGTTCCATTTCAATCTTTTTAACGTTGCCCTTTGATGATTGAGGAAAGCTCGTGCATTGATATTTCCGGGAGATCTTCTCAGCTTACGCAAAGTCGAGTTTATTGATCTTTTGAGTGACTTGAGCTGGGCTCTCTGCTCTTTCTGAATTTTATTTTTTCCACATTCTTTCTGATAGTTATCATTTGTAGTGAATGTATCTGCAAGCTTATCTAGCAGTATGACTGTGAAATGTCCCCAGTGAGTAATTTGATCATCTGTGCTGGAAGCTTGCGAATTGAATAATTGTATTGCAGCTTCAGCTTTCAAGTTTGAGTTGTATGTTGTACATTTAATCCTTTTTAGATTTAAGGAGTGAATAGGCCGCAAGGATGTGTCTGGCCTAATTAAACTTGGTGCAGTAGCTGTTAGTTGAATTTCCTGGGGGCGATGGTCGCTATCACCCTTGTCCCCCATTCTGAACCCGAAGATGTATGGGAACAGCGCGAGACTTGCGAATGTGTAATCCAGTATAGAGCTTGTTGTCGTGGAGTAAAAGGATTCAACTGGTGGAGAGTCTTCCAGAAATCTTCCGTTCAGTGCGCGAAGATTTTTATGTTCTAAATCTTCAAGAAAGCGACTGTTACGGCTTTTCTTCTTCCCCTGCAATGAAGCGCATTGTGTAGGAATATTATAAGTTCTAGTTAGATCCGATACCTCCTCCCCTGCTGCCGAACCAATGAGATAATGGTTTAGATCCCCTGTCGAATGAACATCGGGTTTTCCATCTCTGCAGCATATTCAGACAATTGGTTGATAATTTTGATCGAGTCCTTTGCTTTGCGTTTCGGATGCACGTACGAATTAATTATGCAAACCTCCATTTCTATTTCGTCAAGAGCGATTGTAATTGTGGCTGCTAGTATTGCGCTTGATGTCGAGTCCATGAGGGTTGCTGAGGCTATTTTTGTTATAGAAACATAGGTGGTCAGCCCTCCTGAGCAATGGCCATACCTACCGGTCCTGGTTGCTGGTGTGGCGAAACATGTATAACCCTCAATATGCTGTGGGACCGTGAGCCAGGTTTCTTGCAGCATAATTATGTCAAAGGTAGTAAGATAGTTAAAAAATTCAGGATCCTCTATTTTTGTTGCTAGGCCATTAATATTCCACGAGCATAGACTAAGGGAAGGATTCTTTGCCCTGCTGTACACTCTATCTCGTGGGTTGCGTCAATCCTCCTCTGTGCGTGTTATTATTGTGCGGGTTAGTGTTTCTCTGGTGAGACCTTGATTTGAGTAGGCGACTGCCCTCGACCCTAAATCTGGTCGGTCCTGCTGGCTGCTGGTACTCCGTTGACGTGATCTCCCCCGCGCGCCTCTAAGTACGCTGTTTGAGTATGCTTGATGTTTTTTTGTTACAGGGCTTGCAATGCTCAATAATGGAAATGGATAGGCTGGTTTTTGAAAAGGGGTGATATCAATGCCCCAGTTTTGGAATATCCCCAGTTCAGCTAGGATTGTGTCTGCAATTTTGCTTGTGGACCACGTTGTCTTTGTTACCTCTGAGCTTTGAGCATTAATAATAGGTATGAACTCTACAGAGAGTAGATCCTTTGAACTTATATCGGCCAGTTTTGGAATGGACTTCATTAGTCTTAAAATGTTTCCTCGGTTTAATGAATCATGGTGTCCCTTTGAGGTATATAGAGGATGAAAGACCAAGACCTCTGTTTCTTGCTGTCTGGTTCTTGGTATTTGTGATGTCGGTAGCTGTGAGTTTGATGTGACCATTATTTCAATTGGAGGTGTAAAGCTGGATGTTTTTTCGAATTGTATTTCCAGTTGATTGCTTGGTCCTTCTGCCAAAAAATTCATTTTGGTTGGTTTGGGTGTTGTAAACATGAGGGTTGTTTGCTTTGGGACTTGGCCCCCGTTCTGTGTCTTTGTTTCTAGTGACTTCCTGCTGGGGCTGGCTTTGGTTGGTGTAATAAGCCTTTTAGTCTCTCTGAGCGGTAAGACCTGATTTGGCCTGTCTATCGATCCGCAAGCATTTCTTCTGGGCCATGTGATTGAACTCGTAATTGCGGCTTTTTGCTTTGTTTCGCTCAGCCTTGAGGCCCCTGAGTTGCAAGCCTCTCCATGTATCTGCTGTGGCGATGCAGGTTCCCTGGATGGGTCCCTTTTTTCTCCCCTCAGTTTAACTCTATGTGTAGGTTGTTGGTTGTGACCTCTGTCAGATTTTATTGTTGGCATAGTGGTTATGGTTTCTTGTTTTTTTACTTCTTTTTGTTCTATGTTATCCCTTGGTGGGATTCCTTGTCCAAATTCTTCTTCGGTTTCCGTATTTGCCTTAGTTTCAATTGGCTGTTTTATAACTGTTCCTTGTACCAGAAGATGTTTGGGAGTGACTGGCGGCGATTGTGCCTGGTTTGTTGAACTTGCGTCTCTGTTGTTGGTGGCATGTTTATTCTGTGAACCTAAGAAGATCGGAAAGTATTTCATCACATTTACTTGAAACTTTTGATTACGCCCTTTCCTTTTCTGTTTGCGGCGTTGTTTGGCATTGAGTTTTGGAAACCCTCCGTCGTCGAGCCTTTCCGTCTTCTCGATGACCGCCTCTGGATTGACTTTATGCGTGTTACCAGTTGTTTTGCCGTTGATTGTTCCCTCCGTGCTATTGGAGATACCCTGGTCTTTTATTGAGTTTTCTACTGTCGCACCTTTGATATCCTCTATCAGACCACTTAGCATTGTTGGCAAGGTGGGTAATTTATCAACAACCTGGTCGCAGTTGCAGCTGAGGTAAGTGTTTGATTGAGCTCTTGTTATCAGGCCATTTAGGTTTCCCAGTTTTTCATCAATGCCGGCGGTGAAGACTACCAGTGTGTTCAGTAGTGTCAATTGGATCTCCATCTTTTCGGACTGATATTGCAGTGCTTCGACGGCTAGTTGTATTGTATTTAGAAGTGAGGTCCAAATACCAGTGTTTTGATCCTTTCTGTGCTCGTTCTCCTTTGCGCTTTTATTGTTTGGTTCTGCTGAGAAAGAGTCCCGAGGAGAGTCTCGAGGAGAGTGCGCTCTTTGTTCCTGGTCTGAAGTGTAAGTGGCGAGCATATCTTCCCATTCTTGTGTGTTTAAGTAGGATATGGTCGCCCTTCCCTCCTCTTTCTGGTTTAGGTCCGATATCCCTGCGCCTAATCCTCCGTGTTGGGTAGGCATGCTTCCTTGAGCAAGGGGTTTTGGGGATTGTGGAATTGGTGATATTTTTTTGTTTACTCGATCTATTGCTTTGATAGGAGTGCTATAACTTCTTATTGTCATGTTAGTTGAGGGACTGGAGTTAATATCACTTGATTGTGCCCCATCTTCTCTCCTTGGGTCTGTACTAACTTTACTCTTGCCCTTGGTTTCCTCAATAGCACAGACTTCGACTCTGGCAAAATCAGCTGTTTTTTGGGCCTTATATTCTATAGTCGGACTCTTCTGAGTGTTGCTCTGACGGCTGGGTTTTGCTGGGGAATGTCCTGAGCTGCCAGACGTTCCTGTAAAAACCGCCGGGGATGTGCTGCCTGCCTCTTTCACCCCCACCGGGTGTGTTGGCGATTGATGTTTGAGCCCGGATTGCTGGCCTTGTTGCTGTAATGCTCCGCTTTTATTGAGGGGCTGCAGGCTTAGGTCGGGCGCTTGTGGTTGTACAAGCAGGGGTAGCAGTGGCAATTGGAGGCCTTTAAGGGCTGCATTGCTAAAAAAGAGAACTGACCCTGCATCCCTTAGAAAATTGAACTTTGTATAAATCTTGGGTTGGTAGGAACATGTGACGCTGGTAGATTGCATCCTTGCTATTGTCTCATTCTGGTCCTGGTCCTGGTCCTGCTCAGTTGTAATGAGTTTTTGATCGGCGTTATCCTGAGTGCTGGGGTTTTGTTTCTTTCCTTTTTTCCCCTTTGATTTAGGCGGCATGACCTCTCTCGATCTTCCCGACCTCATTGGGTCACCTGGGTCACCTGGGACCGTCCGGAGAAAATTCAGCCTTTCCAGCAAAAGCTCAGCAGGGCCTTGACAGCAGGGCCTCGACAGCTGGTCTTCGATACTCCAGACGCTCCTGTTCCTCGGGATTCTGAGCAGACTCTATAAACGATTACTTGCAGCAGTTCTGTGTTTCCGATGTGGGAATCGCTGATGTTGAAATGTCTCTTCCTGCCTCACCTTGCCTCACCTCGCCGAGAAGGATCCCTTCTTCCTGACCAGGACGGTGGCCTTGCATAGAGGACACCTCCTCAGCCAGCCTGCAGCATCCCTATCGCAGGTGCAACCTGGGTGCCGAGTGGGATATTTAAAGTCCTCCGCAGCGCTGTCACAGCACAGCAGCCTCCCACCACCGGCGACCTCTCCACTTGCCACCGGTTTCCCCTGCGCCGCTGCACCGATGATCAGACCAGCCTGGTGCAATGCTGGTGCCTCCCCCGCAATGTTCTGTGGAACCTACACTTAATTAAATATGTGAAACTTCCTTCCAGAAAAGTATTACCAGTCCCGCCTGATCATCCGTTCCACAGACGTACCACTGTAATACTGCAATACAGGCTTTCAATAAAGCTTTTCAGGCAGTCTAGCAGTCTAGACTTACAGCTGTTTCATCAAACCTGAAAACTCGACAACTGTGTTTGGCTCACTTCTGTCTCATTGCAGACGGCAGCTATCGACTGCACTTACCGCTGTTACAGCGCGAGTTTTCCAGCTAGTTACCAGCTGATTCACAGCAGATTCACGTGGAGCAGGCTGCTGCTGCTCGAAAGCCCGACACGGCACTCGCTGTCCACGGCTCCATGGACCGAAGGAGCCGGTAATCCGGTAGTCCGTAGTCCGTCGGGGTCAGGCTCAGGCTCAGCTCCTCATATGACCCCCATGCCGATATCTTTATACCGGCTGAGCGGCTCACTTCTGCTAGCCGCCACCGCTCTGCTCCGCTCTCACTGCTAGTCCACCAGCTCCAAAAGCCGGCAGCTGCAGCGACCCGCAAGCAGCAGCGGCGAGGACCGCGGATACCGTAGGAGCCGCGGGAGCCGCAGGAGCCGCGAGAAGCCTTAGCAGAATTCATGCGGCGCTCAGCAGCTCCTTGATGGATAAAGGCTGAGCGGTAAAGGCTGAGCGAAGCAAATGGGAGCGGTGCGGCGTCCTCCACCTCCTGGCGCCTTGTTCACACTCGCTCACTTGCACAGCGTCTGGCAAACCACAAAACCTGGCTCTGGAACCTGGCTCTGGAACCGAAGTGTCAAGGAGGCTTTGGTAACCCTGGGCAGTAGCACCAAGACCCTTCTACAAAACAACCAGTATTAAAGTGCCTGTGCTCCACCATTAAACATGGTGCTCCGCCTTTAAACATGGTTGAATTAGTATACTTGTAATTGGTATAATTAACTTGCCTATAAGTCCCTAGTATATGGTACATAAACATAATGTACCCCGGGCCTGAAAATTAAAATGCCACTAGTGGACTGCAGCCCTTATTGTGCCGTCCTCTACAGTGACAGTGTAAACATGGCTTCAGGCTTACCATTGTAGCCAGACTATAGCAATGTAAAAACAGAATTTTGACCCATCAATATAAACCCCTATGACAGGTAAAACCTTCCTTTTAAATATTAACAAGTCACCTCTATGTAGGCCTTGTAGCCCACAAGGCAAGGTGAATGGTATTTAAAAGTAGGATATGTAGAAATGTATTTTAACATGTAGGGTGACCAACCGTCTGTAAATTTTACAGACCGTCTATTTTTTTGGTGTCACGTCTATTGTCTGTCATCATTCCTTTTATGGACAACTTTTGTCCATAATTTTGGAGACTGCAGCAACCTGTGCTGTTCCCCTGTGAGAAGCCTCAAGAGTTTAAAAGTTCTCACAGGGGGGACCAGCTCACTCTTCTCTTTCAAACTCTAGAGGCTGCAGCAGCCCCTCCCTGACCTCGCACAGATTGTGGACTGGCCCATTGTCAATCTGACTTCGGCTGATTATCACATAAAGAATGACATGTGCCCTATTGTAGTTACTGTCGGGCTCCCCAGGGCGCGCTGGTTGCGGCGGCGCCTTTTCCCGCGCTTGAGTGCGGAGACGTGAGCCCCGCCCGCTGTTTTCTGTCAGCGGGCGAGGGCGGCGCTTGATATGTATTTAAAGGAGGGGTCCGCGCTGGCTTCGCGTTCCAGCACGGATCCCGCCAGGCCTCCCATCGTTTTCCCCCGGCTTACCTGCAATCCTTTGACCGCTGTTTTCACTGGCAGTCTCTCGCTCGTGTTTGCTGGGCTTCTCTTGTGTTCCTTCTTCTTCCTGGGTCCTCTGGTGTTCTTCCGGGGCTTGCTGATACGCTGCTCCTTTCAGGCCGGCAACATTGTGTCCAGGGAACTTCTGCACCTTAACCCTTCGCTTCCTGGTAACTTGTCTCTGAAAGACAAGAAAAAAGCAAGGGCTGTAAAGAATCGCAGTATCTTTGTTTTTCGTGTATTTAGAGCTGATTTTTGAAATGTAGGGAAAACACTTATCTGATGGTCATGTGATTTTGACGGGTGATTCTCGAGGTCTTCTTTATTTTTGGTAAAACTCTTTTAGCTGCATAGGAGAAAGAGAAACACTATTACTAAAACCCCACTTGTGTGTTTTTTGTTTATTGTGACCCTGCCCTTTTTGCCCTATTTTCTCCATGCTCCCTCCTGACTGGGGAAATGAGTTTTTTGGTTTTTCCCTAATGCAGGAGTAACGAATAATTATTATTTTTAATAAGGGTCCTGTATACTCCTATGGTGCTTCTAACCTAGGTTTGTATATTATTGTTCATCTCTTGTTTAGATGTCAAACTTCCGCTGTCCTTCTACATACTTAACATTGTCCTTTCTTTTAGACACTGGGAGTGTTCTATCGCCCAAGTTGGCAGGGTATGCCCAGACGTGGGTCCCTTGCTCACTTTGCCACTGGATTCAAGATAGCCTGGCTGATGACGGCTGTAAGCCAGAAACCGGTCCCAGGATGCTTGTTTCCGGTCCAGGGAAGACATGGCTTGGCAGTTCGGGCTGGACTGTTCCCATGAGGCACAGGGTCAGACTGATTTGCATATGGCCATGTCTGAACTGGAGTGGCGGAGTGAGCTAAAGAATGATGATGGATTAAACCCAGATCAGTTGACTGGGGGTGAGTGCTTGCAATGTTCAACACTCCGCCCATCATCCCCTTTGGTTTTGCTATGTTCGCCCTAAGTTGGCAGGGTATGCCCAGACGTGGGTCCCTTGCTCACTTTGCCATTGGATTCAAGATAGCCTGGCTGATGACGGCTGTAAGCCAGAAACCGGTCCCAGGATGCTTGTTTCCGGTCCAGGGAAGACATGGCTTGGCAGTTCGGGCTGGACTGTTCCCATGAGGCACAGGGTCAGACTGATTTGCATATGGCCATGTCTGAACTGGGGTGGCGGAGTGAGCTAAAGAATGATGATGGATTAAACCCAGATCAGTTGACTGGGGGTGAGTGCTTGCAATGTTCAACACTCCGTCCATCATCCCCTTTGGTTTTGCTATGTTCGCCCTAAGTTGGCGGGGTATGCCCAGACGTGGGTCCCTTGCTCACTTTGCCACTGGATTCAAGATAGCCTGGCTGATGACGGCTGTAAGCCAGAAACCGGTCCCAGGATGCTTGTTTCCGGTCCAGGGAAGACATGGCTTGGCAGTTCGGGCTGGACTGTTCCCATGAGGCACAGGGTCAGACTGATTTGCATATGGCCATGTCTGACCTGGGGTGGCGGAGTGAGCTAAAGAATGATGATGGATTAAACCCAGATCAGTTGACTGGGGATGAGTGCTTGCAATGTTCAACACTCCGTCCATCATCCCCTTTGGTTTTGCTATGTTCGCCCTAAGTTGGCAGGGTATGCCCAGACGTGGGTCCCTTGCTCACTTTGCCACTGGATTCAAGATAGCCTGGCTGATGACGGCTGTAAGCCAGAAACCGGTCCCAGGATGCTTGTTTCCGGTCCAGGGAAGACATGGCTTGGCAGTTCGGGCTGGACTGTTCCCATGAGGCACAGGGTCAGACTGATTTGCATATGGCCATGTCTGAACTGGGGTGGCGGAGTGAGCTAAAGAATGATGATGGATTAAACCCAGATCAGTTGACTGGGGGTGAGTGCTTGCAATGTTCAACACTCCGTCCATCATCCCCTTTGGTTTTGCTATGTTCGCCCTAAGTTGGCAGGGTATGCCCAGACGTGGGTCCCTTGCTCACTTTGCCACTGGATTCAAGATAGCCTGGCTGATGACGGCTGTAAGCCAGAAACCGGTCGCAGGATGCTTGTTTCCGGTCCAGGGAAGACATGGCTTGGCAGTTCGGGCTGGACTGTTCCCATGAGGCACAGGGTCAGACTGATTTGCATATGGCCATGTCTGAACTGGGGTGGCGGAGTGAGCTAAAGAATGATGATGGATTAAACCCAGATCAGTTGACTGGGGGTGAGTGCTTGCAATGTTCAACACTCCGTCCATCATCCCCTTTGGTTTTGCTATGTTCGCCCTAAGTTGGCAGGGTATGCCCAGACGTGGGTCCCTTGCTCACTTTGCCACTGGATTCAAGATAGCCTGGCTGTTGACGGCTGTAAGCCAGAAACCGGTCCCAGGATGCTTGTTTCCGGTCCAGGGAAGACATGGCTTGGCAGTTCGGGCTGGACTGTTCCCATGAGGCACAGGGTCCGACTGATTTGCATATGGCCATGTCTGAACTGGGGTGGCGGAGTGAGCTAAAGAATGATGATGGATTAAACCCAGTTCAGTTGACTGGGGGTGAGTGCTTGCAATGTTCAACACTCCGTCCATCATCCCCTTTGGTTTTGCTATGTTCGCCCTAAGTTGGCAGGGTATGCCCAGACGCGGGTCCCTTGCTCACTTTGCCACTGGATTCAAGATAGCCTGGCTGATGACGGCTGTAAGCCAGAAACCGGTCCCAGGATGCTTGTTTCCGGTCCAGGGAAGACATGGCTTGGCAGTTCGGGCTGGACTGTTCCCATGAGGCACAGGGTCAGACTGATTTGCATATGGCCATGTCTGAACTGGGGTGGCGGAGTGAGCTAAAGAATGATGATGGATTAAACCCAGATCAGTTGACTGGGGGTGAGTGCTTGCAATGTTCAACACTCCGTCCATCATCCCCTTTGGTTTTGCTATGTTCGCCCTAAGTTGGCAGGGTATGCCCAGACGTGGGTCCCTTGCTCACTTTGCCACTGGATTCAAGATAGCCTGGCTGATGACGGCTGTAAGCCAGAAACCGGTCCCAGGAAGCTTGTTTCCGGTCCAGGGAAGACATGGCTTGGCAGTTCGGGCTGGACTGTTCCCATGAGGCACAAGGTCAGACTGATTTGCATAAGGCCATGTCTGAACTGGGGTGGCGGAGTGAGCTAAAGAATGATGATGGATTAAACCCAGATCAGTTGACTGGGGGTGAGTGCTTGCAATGTTCAACACTCCGTCCATCATCCCCTTTGGTTTTGCTATTGTAGTTACTGTCGGGCTCCCCAGGTCGCGCTGGTTGCGGCGGCGCCTTTTCCCGCGCTTGAGTGCGGAGACGCGAGCCCCGTCCGCTGTTTTCTGTCAGCGGGCGAGGGCGGCGCTTGATATGTATTGAAAGGAGGGGTCCGCGCTGGCTTCGCGTTCCAGCACGGATCCCGCCAGGCCTCCCATCGTTTTCCCCCGGCTTACCTGCAATCCTTTGACCGCTGTTTTCACTGGCAGTCTCTCCCTCGTGTTTGCTGGGCTTCTCTTGTGTTCCTTCTTCTTCCTGGGTCCTCTGGTGTTCTTCCGGGGCTTGCTGATACGCTGCTCCTTTCAGGCCGGCAACATTGTGTCCAGGGAACTTCTGCACCTTAACCCTTCGCTTCCTGGTAACTTGTCTCTGAAAGACAAGAAAAAGCAAGGGCTGTAAAGAATCGCAGTATCTTTGTTTTTCGTGTATTTAGAGCTGATTTTTGAAATGTAGGGAAAACACTTATCTGATGGTCATGTGATTTTGACGGGTGATTCTCGAGGTCTTCTTTATTTTTGGTAAAACTCTTTTAGCTGCATAGGAGAAAGAGAAACACTATTACTAAAACCCCACTTGTGTGTTTTTTTGTTTATTGTGACCCTGCCCTTTTTGCCCTATTTTCTCCATGCTCCCTCCTGACTGGGGAAATGAGTTTTTTGGTTTTTCCCTAATGCAGGAGTAACGGATAATTATTATTTTTAATAAGGGTCCTGTATACTCCTATGGTGCTTCTAACCTAGGTTTGTATATTATTGTTCATCTCTTGTTTAGATGTCAAACTTCCGCTGTCCTTCTACATACTTAACATTGTCCTTTCTTTTAGACACTGGGAGTGTTCTATCGCCCAAGTTGGCAGGGTATGCCCAGACGTGGGTCCCTTGCTCACTTTGCCACTGGATTCAAGATAGCCTGGCTGATGACGGCTGTAAGCCAGAAACCGGTCCCAGGATGCTTGTTTCCGGTCCAGGGAAGACATGGCTTGGCAGTTCCGGCTGGACTGTTCCCATGAGGCACAGGGTCAGATTGATTTGCATATGGCCATGTCTGAACTGGGGTGGCGGAGTGAGCTAAAGAATGATGATGGATTAAACCCAGATCAGTTGACTGGGGGTGAGAGCTTGCAATGTTCAACACTCCGTCCATCATCCCCTTTGGTTTTGCTATGTTCGCCCTAAGTTGGCAGGGTATGCCCAGACGTGGGTCCCTTGCTCACTTTGCCACTGGATTCAAGATAGCCTGGCTGATGACGGCTGTAAGCCAGAAACCGGTCCCAGGATGCTTGTTTCCGGTCCAGGGAAGACATGGCTTGGCAGTTCGGGCTGGACTGTTCCCATGAGGCACAGGGTCAGACTGATTTGCATATGGCCATGTCTGAACTGGGGTGGCGGAGTGAGCTAAAGAATGATGATGGATTAAACCCAGATCAGTTGACTGGGGGTGAGTGCTTGCAATGTTCAACACTCCGCCCATCATCCCCTTTGGTTTTGCTATGTTCGCCCTAAGTTGGCAGGGTATGCCCAGACGTGGGTCCCTTGCTCACTTTGCCACTGGATTCAAGATAGCCTGGCTGATGACGGCTGTAAGCCAGAAACCGGTCCCAGGATGCTTGTTTCCGGTCCAGGGAAGACATGGCTTGGCAGTTCGGGCTGGACTGTTCCCATGAGGCACAGGGTCAGACTGATTTGCATATGGCCATGTCTGAACTGGGGTGGCGGAGTGAGCTAAAGAATGATGATGGATTAAACCCAGATCAGTTGACTGGGGGTGAGTGCTTGCAATGTTCAACACTCCGTCCATCATCCCCTTTGGTTTTGCTATGTTCGCCCTAAGTTGGCAGGGTATGCCCAGACGTGGGTCCCTTGCTCACTTTGCCACTGGATTCAAGATAGCCTGGCTGATGACGGCTGTAAGCCAGAAACCGGTCCCAGGATGCTTGTTTCCGGTCCAGGGAAGACATGGCTTGGCAGTTCGGGCTGTACTGTTCCCATGAGGCACAGGGTCAGACTGATTTGCATATGGCCATGTCTGACCTGGGGTGGCGGAGTGAGCTAAAGAATGATGATGGATTAAACCCAGATCAGTTGACTGGGGATGAGTGCTTGCAATGTTCAACACTCCGTCCATCATCCCCTTTGGTTTTGCTATGTTCGCCCTAAGTTGGCAGGGTATGCCCAGACGTGGGTCCCTTGCTCACTTTGCCACTGGATTCAAGATAGCCTGGCTGATGACGGCTGTAAGCCAGAAACCGGTCCCAGGATGCTTGTTTCCGGTCCAGGGAAGACATGGCTTGGCAGTTCGGGCTGGACTGTTCCCATGAGGCACAGGGTCAGACTGATTTGCATATGGCCATGTCTGAACTGGGGTGGCGAGTGAGCTAAAGAATGATGATGGATTAAACCCAGATCAGTTGACTGGGGGTGAGTGCTTGCAATGTTCAACACTCCGTCCATCATCCCCTTTGGTTTTGCTATTTTCGCCCTAAGTTGGCAGGGTATGCCCAGACGTGGGTCCCTTGCTCACTTTGCCACTGGATTCAAGATAGCCTGGCTGATGACGGCTGTAAGCCAGAAACCGGTCCCAGGATGCTTGTTTCCGGTCCAGGGAAGACATGGCTTGGCAGTTCGGGCTGGACTGTTCCCATGAGGCACAGGGTCAGACTGATTTGCATATGGCCATGTCTGAACTGGGGTGGCGGAGTGAGCGAAAGAATGATGATGGATTAAACCCAGATCAGTTGACTGGGGGTGAGTGCTTGCAATGTTCAACACTCCGTCCATCATCCCCTTTGGTTTTGCTATGTTTGCCCTAAGTTGGCAGGGTATGCCCAGACGTGGGTCCCTTGCTCACTTTGCCACTGGATTCAAGATAGCCTGGCTGATGACGGCTGTAAGCCAGAAACCGGTCCCAGGATGCTTGTTTCCGGTCCAGGGAAGACATGGCTTGGCAGTTCGGGCTGGACTGTTCCCATGAGGCACAGGGTCCGACTGATTTGCATATGGCCATGTCTGAACTGGGGTGGCGGAGTGAGCTAAAGAATGATGATGGATTAAATCCAGTTCAGTTGACTGGGGGTGAGTGCTTGCAATGTTGAACACTCCGTCCATCATCCCCTTTGGTTTTGCTTTGTTCGCCCTAAGTTGGCAGGGTATGCCCAGACGTGGGTCCCTTGCTCACTTTGCCACTGGATTCAAGATAGCCTGGCTGATGACGGCTGTAAGCCAGAAACCGGTCCCAGGATGCTTGTTTCCGGTCCAGGGAAGACATGGCTTGGCAGTTCGGGCTGGACTGTTCCCATGAGGCACAGGGTCAGACTGATTTGCATATGGCCATGTCTGAACTGGGGTGGCGGAGTGAGCTAAAGAATGATGATGGATTAAACCCAGATCAGTTGACTGGGGGTGAGTGCTTGCAATGTTCAACACTCCGTCCATCATCCCCTTTGGTTTTGCTATGTTCGCCCTAAGTTGGCAGGGTATGCCCAGACGTGGGTCCCTTGCTCACTTTGCCACTGGATTCAAGATAGCCTGGCTGATGACGGCTGTAAGCCAGAAACCGGTCCCAGGATGCTTGTTTCCGGTCCAGGGAAGACATGGCTTGGCAGTTCGGGCTGGACTGTTCCCATGAGGCACAAGGTCAGACTGATTTGCATATGGCCATGTCTGAACTGGGGTGGCGGAGTGAGCTAAAGAATGATGATGGATTAAACCCAGATCAGTTGACTGGGGGTGAGTGCTTGCAATGTTCAACACTCCGTCCATCATCCCCTTTGGTTTTGCTATTGTAGTTACTGTCGGGCTCCCCAGGTCGCGCTGGTTGCGGCGGCGCCTTTTCCCGCGCTTGAGTGCGGAGACGCGAGCCCCGTCCGCTGTTTTCTGTCAGCGGGCGAGGGCGGCGCTTGATATGTATTTAAAGGAGGGGTCCGCGCTGGCTTCGCGTTCCAGCACGGATCCCGCCAGGCCTCCCATCGTTTTCCCCCGGCTTACCTGCGATCCTTTGACCGCTGTTTTCACTGGCAGTCTCTCGCTCGTGTTTGCTGGGCTTCTCTTGTGTTCCTTCGTCTTCCTGGGTCCTCTGGTGTTCTTCCGGGGCTTGCTGATACGCTGCTCCTTTCAGGCCGGCAACATTGTGTCCAGGGAACTTCTGCACCTTAACCCTTCGCTGCCTGGTAACTTGTCTCTGAAAGACAAGAAAAAAGCAAGGGCTGTAAAGAATCGCATTATCTTTGTTTTTCGTGTATTTAGAGCTGATTTTTGAAATGTAGGGAAAACACTTATCTGATGGTCATGTGATTTTGACGGGTGATTCTCGAGGTCTTCTTTATTTTTGGTAAAACTCTTTTAGCTGCATGGGAGAAAGAGAAACACTATTACTAAAACCCCACTTGTGTGTTTTTTGTTTATTGTGACCCTGCCCTTTTTGCCCTATTTTCTCCGTGCTCCCTCCTGACTGGGGAAATGAGTTTTGGGGTTTTTCCCTAATGCAGGAGTAACGGATAATTATTATTTTTAATAAGGGTCCTGTATACTCCTATGGTGCTTCTAACCTAGGTTTGTATATTATTGTTCATCTCTTGTTTAGATGTCAAACTTCCGCTGTCCTTCTACATACTTAACATTGTCCTTTCTTTTTAGACACTGGGAGTGTTCTATCGCCCATGGGAGTTGTTTCCTCACACGTACTTGGCATAATCTTTTACAGGTATCTCATTAGAAATAGGGAGTAACATGCAGCCAGCTCTTTGTACCCATGATTAGTACTTACCTTGTGCTTTCTTCTTCAGGATTCTAGAAGACCACCCCCACAGAAGATCCAGTGGACGTCTACCCCTTCTTCCTTCCCTTGTTTTGTTTCCCTCCTTCCCCACCTTCCCTCTTTTGCTTTGACTAAGTTGGGCGAAGGAGGTAGGTGAGGGAAGTTGGGATCTAGCATCGCTTCCATCCATTTCATCCCTGCGGTAAATCCAGGTGAGCCTTTACAGTTACAGCATGTGGTGTCCCTTCTCCTGCTTCGGCCTAGGGCACAGCATTCTACTTTTGTCGAGGAACCATGCTGGGGGACTATGCTGCATTTTGAAATATCTGACAGGATTGAAGGCAAAGAGTGCTTTGCGTGCCTGCAATTTTCAGGCCATAACAAAAATGTCTATTTTACCTCTGGTGAATAATGTATCTCTTGGAGAGATCCGAGGTTTCACTAATCCCAGTTTTGACTCATCATAAAGCAGCACAGAAGGATAAGGTGAATTCATTTGGATAATAATACATATTTTTAGTAAGGACAACCCCAACCACTATGTTATGTTTTAAATCCTGAGTTTGTATTTTTCCGGGGTAAGCACTCTTAAAATAGTCTGGGGCAATGGAATTATGTGATTGTGCAGTTGCAACGTTTTTCGCACGATTATAGATTTGCTGCATTTGCAACATAATGCATCATCAGATGCATAATCTGAAGATTTTAATTTAGAAAAATAGTTTCTAGCTCAAATGGTTAAAAAAAATAACTTAAAACACAGTGACACTTGTTGCAAAGGTTGACTGGCCACCTTTCTTGTGCATATTGCTATATTTGGGTGTTAATCTGGTACTAATGAGGTGCAATTTATGCCCAGAAAGTGTTAGAAAGTGTAAAAATGAGAAAATAATATAGTAATACTATCACAAAATGTGCCGCATCACGCTGTATACTTTCCCTTTTCTTGCCACATAATTTAGTCAACCCTGCAGCATAATTTGGCCCTTCCCTGCTGCATAATTCCAGTGGCCCTGCATATAGTACCTACCAGTATGGATGACATTTGACTCCTAAACCTTGCAGGCCTCATTGTCTTAAGTAACATTTCCTATACATTGACTTACACACTTATATGCCATTGTCTCTGAATAATGTGTGTGTGAGGTAAAGCTCTCTTGACACCCTACATTAGGCTGAGTAGCACTATAAAAGAAATGAAATGCACATGAGAGAGGGTCTATATAGGGATGAGGGGCACCATTGGAGGTTGATAGTGAGGGTATATGTGCAGAGGAAGGTCTTTGGTGAAGGGGTGTAATGAAGGCTTCTGCATCCCCTGCAGTGCGGGGGACAACCATTTAAGGTAACCCCAAACCTTCAGGTGAACCCATACAGCCCAAAGCCAATGTACATCTGTGAGATTTGGGAGACTCAGGGGCCCCTCATCTCATTCTGCAGAGGGCCCCCATGGTTTTGCGTTATGCCACTGCTTTCGCAGGAGGGTGCACCAACAAATATTGTCTTACCGGGTTCCACAAGCACTAAAGCCGGCCCTTCCAGGGTCGTAGCTATATTTCTGCAGCCTGGGCTGTGCCCCAGGCCCTAGGGTAAAAGCACTTCAGGAGTTAAATGTACAATGGACTAGTAGTAAGGCATAGCCTATGAACAGAGAGATTCTATTTTATTATAGCCTGTGCTTCTGTACAGTTTTTATTTCAACATTTCCAGTTAATGGAGAGCGAAGAGCACAATTAGAAATGTCCAACATAACAAAGCTGTTGTGGACTAATCTCAAAATCTTGTAGTGCCACACTGTAACCTGCCAGACAAATGCTCAGAGCTGGTGCCTTTGATAAAGTTTTCCCTCATTTTTGGAAAAATACCCTTTTTTCCTAACAAACTGTGATTTTCTATCTGCATGTATGTATATGGTATTTCTGTAGTGTGACACTAGCTAAAAAGGCAGCGGAGTGCTGTACAATGCCCAAGACCAAATGTACGTCCAGGACACCTGTGCCAAATTTATGATTGGTATATTTACTAACATTTCATGCAACACAGCACAGCAAGTGAAGTTCTGTGCTGTGTTGCCTGAAACGGAAAGAGAACAACACCACCGTATTTTCAAAGATATGGTTGAGGCAGGGTCCAGTTTTACAATATAATGCCTCAGCTATTGTTCGCCACACCTGAAGCATGAGAGTCCTGAATGTTCCTGTTAGTCAATAGATAAGGGTGTGCTAAATTGTCCATACTGCCTTAAGCATTTACTGAAACGGTAGGCCTCATGCCTATCTAAAAAGATTACAGTTATCTCTCCTGTGAAGGCCACAGACCTCAGTTCACTGCTTTTCTGATAAACAAGTCACAAGGGCCCCCACTCTCCGCCACTGTCCTCTGTGTGCACATCTTTCTGAATGTCAAGGAGATGTAGCAATAACAGGATGCATCTGTCCTCTAGAAGAACAAGATGGGGTAAGAGTGAGTGTGGGGGCTAACTGTAACTTTCCATAGCTTCTCACCTGATGTTTTGCTTGCCTTTGAAACTAAGATGGCAACATGCCTTAAAGTGACAATAACCTTTCTATGCACTATGTACCAAATAAGGAGATTCCGCCTTAAAGCTTCCAAGCGGTGACGCAAAGTGTTTTTGATAAAATGTTCAAACTTTTTTATGTTCTGCGGTCAAGCACCTGCCAAAGTTAGATCTTGCGGTCAACGGTTCCTCATTAAAAGAGTATAAAAGGGCTGCTCATCGGCCCATTCGTTGACCACCTCGTGCAGTGTATTTTTCACACCGATGGTGTTCTCGGTTAACCAATTGATTTAGCTCTTGATTGAGGTTGTAATGCTTCATGGTACTTTGATATTCATTTTCTCTCTCTCTCTCTTCCTCTTTGGATTGCCGTGATTTTAAACTTACTAGATTGCATGTTTTTGCTCCTGATCTGCGATGTGCCTTTGACACTTGTTACTTGCTAGGTTGCCTGGTGTTATTTTCATTAATGGCGTGTTTTTGACATTTATTGTCTAAATTGTTTGAATAAATAGTGTCACTCCTGAATCAATTCCTGCATTTTCAGACGTGTGTCTTGTTATTTCAGATAGCACATTTTCGTGATAAATTATGTGGTAAATCACCACACATAAGAACATTTGGCGACCACGAACGGACATGCATAAGATTTTTCAGACTGTAAGGAGGGAGACTTGCGGCCGGAGTTTGCCCCTCGCTGGCTCTTCCTGACTGCACCACCAGACACACACGGGTAAGTCAAAGAGTTTTTGCTTTTTCTCTTTGCCTTGCCTCAGTGTAGTGTCTGGGTGTGGTTGGTTGAGGGCTTGCAGGTGTAGCACTGCCTAGGCCACCGTTCTTTGCAGACTGGTGTCTTGCCACGACAAAGCACGCGTGAGCAGGCACTGAGCCAGGATTTATTGCACAAATTCGACATTTGAGGTTGTGGTTTTTGGGTGTCCCGTGCACGGTTTTAATATTGTTCTTTTTCTTCATATAGCCTGTTCTACAAGATCGGGATCGCTTGTCTCACGTCTGTCCGTGGGACATGTCATGCGAGTAGATAGGGCAGGTAAAGCCAAATCTCTCATGTGCCTAGGGCATGCCAGTGTATTTTCTTCAATACCTGATGCAAGAAGTCATGCACCTATTTAATTAGTATAAATAGGGAAAGGGTAGTTGCGTCTTGCTCTCTCAGCTCTTGCGGGTTCTAGAAGGGTCTAGAACCCCTAGAAGTGTTCGTCAGTCCATGTCTGGTGACTGGTAAGGGAGGTTTAGTGCTGAAAGTATTAGAAATCTCCAGCTTCTGCAGACCTAAAGAGTTAAAAAATGTTAACGGCTGATAGACAAAAAGAAATAGCTTGTGAAAGGGTGCCCGGCTAGCTTCTCATATTTTCGCATTAATAAAATAATCGTTTCTAACTGCATAGCAAGATAAGAGGAAGTACTTCACTTCCGAAACTAGTTACCTTCTCAGCTTCCTGCTTTCTCCATCTAAGAGAAAAATAAATTATTCCTATCTATTTTTTTTAAAATTTATTTATTGACAGTTTTATTGCAACAATACACATTCAGCATCACATTATAAAGTCTGTACAATCAGAGAGTATCTCCATCTCGAATGTGTTAACAAAATAGACAAAATCAAAAAAGAACCTTAGCAAAACAGACAGGAAGCATCGTTTGTATCTTGCAGTACCTAAGAAAAACATTAGGCATTTGGCTAATTCGCATTTAGAACGCAGCACAACAATACAATTGTAGGCTACTCACAGTGGATCTGCCGCGGGCGGCCAACAGGTGTCTGGTCCCGGCAACCACTCACGGGAGCTAAACTAAAGTGGGTGCGTACATGTTTGTGGTTCAGGTGCCTGTAATATGCGAGAGTCAGCTCGGGTTGGGGAGGCAGCGATATCTTCCTGAAGTGTTTTTAGCCAGTCTTAAAAGGGGGCCCAAATATCTTTTGGTCTGGAGGCAGCGGGCATCAATTCCCAGAAGGTCGATAGTTGGGTGTGACTGAATGTGACGTCTTGAATCCAAGCCTTAATTGTGGGTGCTTTCCTGTCACCCCAGTGAATGGGCACTCTACGTTTAGCCAACAAGAGTAACAATGCATGTAATTTGCGGGTCTCGGCTTTAGTGTCTTTTACATATCCCAATAACCCAATGACCTTCTGAGGTTTGTTGGGCACCCCTAATATTTCATGGACTTTACTGAATATGTCCGCCCAGAAGGAAGCAATGGGTGGGCAGTGCAAGGACATAAGTAAGAAAGTGGCAGGAGCAAACCCACACCTCCAGCATCTCTCATCTGGTCTTATCCCCATGCGATGTAACTGAGAGGGGGTCTTGTAAAACCTGTGCAAATATTTAAAGTGAATTAGTCTCAGTCTATAATTGGGTGAGAGCAGTTGGAGTTGGCCACAACAAAAGGTCAATTTTTCGTCCATGACCTGCCCATCAAGGTCTACATTCCAGCTGTGCTGGGCTGTGGGTGTAATCAGTGGTGCCGTGCTTTGCATAGAGCAGTACAACCTTGTGGTTAGCCTGCGGGAGGCAGCAGTAGTTATCATCTGCTCAAGTGCAGGTAATTGATTGGGGTGATGTGGAAAGGCGGCGTGCGCTTGCCTACATGTGGCTCTAATCTTAAAATAGAGAAATAGCTCGGAGAATTTTCTCGAGCCCTCGGCCGTGGATTCCGGTTGGGCGCAGAAGGTATCATCCGGATAGAGGTCTGCAAAGGTTTCTAGTCCCATTAATCTCGCCAGCGCTACATTTCCGCCATCAGCCATTGCTGGGAGCTGTGGGTTTCATGACAGAGGGATAGAGGGGGTGTATAATATCTCCAGGTGAGCTCTGGTGCGTAGTCTGTCCCAACCCCACCTAAGGGTTTCAACTGTATCTATCCCGTCCCTCGGCCTTTGGTATATTTGGTAGACGGCTACCTGGAGAGGAACTGGGGCTGCTATATCCACCTCGACAGCCAAGTGAGGTCGGAATGGGGTGGGATGTAACCAATAATGCAAAAATTGAGCTTGCGTGCAATACGCATAGAGTGGCATGTCTGGATCCCCTAATCCTCCCTGCGTGAGAGGAAGTATGAGCAATTCCCAGGTAACACATGCTTGCTTCTCCGCCCAGGCCAGGGAGATCATAAGAGATTGGAGAGTACTGAAAAAGGCTTGGGTAAGAGGAATTGGAATGTTAACGAAGCGATATAAAAATGTGGGCAACACAACCATTTTAGCAATGGCTATTCTTCCGGCGAGAGAGATCGGCAGTTTGACCCACACCTTTATTTTCCCCTCCAGCCAAGAGATAGCACAACCATAATTTAAATTCCAAATCTCTTGTTCGTCCCGGCTTAACCAAATGCCCAGATATTTTACCGGGCCTTCCGCCCACTTCAGCGGGTGATCTAAGTCAAAAGGTTTAGTTGCCTTAGTAAGTGGGAACAAGGTAGATTTAACCCAGTTTATAAATATTCCAGATAAACCGCCAACCTTTGTGAGCTCCCTGAGTAGTGGACCTAAGTTGACCTCTGGGTCGGTGATATACAAACGTCATGTCAATGAAATTGAATTCAATGAAATTAGGAGCCCAACCCTCTGGCTGCGTGATGTTGGCGTATCCTAGCCGCTGTTGGTTCCATCGATATGGCAAACAGAAGAGGGGAAAGGGGGCATCCCTGCCGGGTTCCGCGGGATATATAGAAGGGGTTCGAGATCATACCGTTCATGCGCAGTCTCGCTGAAGGCGCTGTGTACAGCAGTCTGATTTGTGTTATAAAATTCGGACTAAAGCCGATCCTCCCCAGTATAGCGAACAAATATGGCCATTCCAACGCGTCGAACGCTTTGGTAGCGTCCAGGAATGCCACAAGTGCCTTTACATCAGGGTTCAGATAGTGCAGCACTGTGAAGAAAGTACAAAGATTGTGGGTCGTGGACCTGCCGGGGATAAACCCGGACTGGTCGTGTCTCGCTGTCAGAGGGAGTAGAGGCTGTAATCTGTTGGCGAGCAATTTAGCATAAATTTTGGCATCTATATTTATCATAGAGAGTGGTCTATAAGAATCCATTTCTTGGCTTGGTTTTCCAGGTTTTAATAGTGTTTGGACGCCCGCCTCTCGCATTGAAGGGAGAAGCATGCCGGTAGTTTGGGCCTCTTCAAAAACCGCCAGTAGATGGGGCGCCAGCAGATCTGCGTAAGCCTTGTAGAACGCAGTAGTTAACCCATCAGAGCCTAGGGATTTGTCCATGGGCAGGCTACTAATTACCTGCAGGATATCATTGGGCATGAAGGGTTCATCCAGGTATTCCCTATGTGCCCTCCCTAACCACAGCAGTTCGATAGCTTGGTGTAAAAATTTGTGAATCTGTCCAGAACCTCCCGGGGACCTCTAATTAGAGTTGAGTCCTCTCCCATGATTTCGGGTATGTAAGTGGCAGTGTGTGGTGTCCCGAGCATATTCGCTAAGGTTTTTCCAGGCCTGTCTCCCTCCCCATAGCGTCTAGCCTGCGCGTTTGCCCATAAATTTCACCTCTCGTTGTGCCTCTTCCTCAAATTCTGTGATTAGCTCCCTGATGGGTGATAAAAATTTAAGGTCTGCAGTAGTGTAGTAATTAGTTTCTAGCTCCTTGATGCGGGCCTCCAGGGAGGCCAACGTGCCTTTGATAGCTTTGAGCACCCCGGCATGGCGTGATATGCATTTCCCCGTATAACCACGTTGAACGCTTCCCAAAGTGTTGCATGTGTGGACACAGACCCAGCGTTGGTCTCGAAATAATCTTCAATGTCCATGTGTATCTCCTCTTTGAAAGCGGAATCTAGGAGGGCGTTCGGGGCCTATTTCCAATTGAACATCTTTAGTTGAATGTCAGGGATCGTCAGTTGTAGCAAGCAAGGAGCGTGATCTGAAAGTGTTCTAGGGAGATGTGAGCTATGTGAGGTCCAGGCTGCAATGTCCTGCGAGACCAACCAATAATCTAACGGGGACCATGCTCCATGATATGCTGATATGCATGTACCTTCCATTACCCCTGGGTGTCTCTGCCTCTAGGTGTCTACCAACCTTCCGTCCCGCATTACTGCATTCAAAGCGTCGCTGGAGCTAGGGTGCATTATTCGGGAGGTTCCCTTCCTGTCCTAAGTGTCATTTAGCACAGCGTTAAAATCGCCCCCGCCCCCCCATATTATTGTGTCGCAACCCAAGATTTGAACTTTAGCCCATATATTTCGAAAAAAGTCAGGACAATCCGTATTCGGCCCCTAGACTGCCACAATCGCTATCTTCACTCCTCCCAACAGACCACAAAGTATCACAAATCTGCCTTCAAGGTCTAGCTGTGAGTCTATCATTTTCCAGTCTAGTCCTTGTCGGATCAAGATTGCAACCCCTCTCGCATAATTATAATATATAGAGGAGAAAGTGTAGCCCCAACGCTTGTGGTGCAGTTTTGAATGAGATGAGGTGTTTAAGTGGGTCTCCTGAATCAGACATATATCTATATGATGCCTACTTAGATAAGACTGAACAGGCCTAGACTTTCTACAGTCGTTCAGCCCACGGATGTTCCAAGTTAAAAATCTAAAGGTGGTCATGCCCTCCCGATGACTATATATATACCTAATAGGACTGCCTCGAGTAGTTGCAATTGTGCGATTCGTACCTCATGTGACCTCTGTCGGAGCAATGCCCCCCCCCCGGCAGGCCCCGACTAGGACTGCCTGGAGTGTGACAGATAATATCAATGCGTGTATGCGTACATAGTGCTCTCCTGTCTAACGTCCCAACTGCGGTGTTCCCTTCCCACCCCCCCACCCACACCAACCCCCAATTAGGTTGTGTGATAAATCCCCCCTCGCAAAAAAAACTCAACAGTATGCACCAGGTCTGGTCCTGGTAGCGGAACTTGGGAGCTCTCCCCGGAGGCGTGGGGTCACCGGCACGCAGCCCTGCCCAGAGGCGAGGTGGCCGAGAGAGATGCAGGGTACCAGCGGCAAGAGATTAACATCAGGCCTCAGTGTCAATAACATGTATAAGTAAGTACTGTTTTAACATTAGCATGCACCTAAATTCACTGTGGCTCTGGGCCCATGTAAATTCAATGTCATTTGGCTTGGAAGTAGAGAGTGTCCGCCGGCGACAAAAAGCATTCAGTCATTATCGCTTAAGTTTTTATCAGGACTCTGCTGATCTTTGGATTTAGCAGTACGCCTCTTCCCGCCCACATATTTGGCAAACTTCATTGCTGACTTTGCATCGGTAAAAAAGTGGGCAGTGCCGTCGTGTGTGACCTTCAGTTTGGCAGGGTATAGTAGTGCGTGCGGGACCTCCGTCTGTAGGAGCAGGCGTTTGGCTGGCACAAATTCACGCCGCGCTGCCTGAACAGCGGGGGTGAAGTCTGAAAAGAATGATATAGTGTTACCTTTGTACTGTAGAGTCCCACGTTCCCTGGCCAGGCGCAGAACAACATCACAGTCCCGGTAATTCAACATCTGGGCCAGGATCGGGCGAGGAGTGGACCCCACAGGAGGTTTAGGCCCCAGGGTGCTGTGTGCCCGCTCAACAATGAAAACTCTTGATAGGTCAGACCCAAACAAATCGCGCAGCAGTTCTTCCACATATGTCTCCATTTTGGGAATGGCCGTCGTCTCCGGAATGCCCACTATGCGAATGTTGTTGCGCCTTGACCTGGCCTCCAAATAGTCGTTTTTAGCTCTGATCAGGGTCAAGACTTTGTCCATTTGTAACAGCTGCTCTTTGGCCTCTACCTGGAAATCATGTGCATCCGAGGCGCGATTTTCGAGTTGGTCCAGCCTTGATTCATGCGTGTCTACCCGTTTCCGGACCTGATCAAGTTAGGAGGTAAGGACATCTAGTTTGTTATCGATAGTCTTGAGACTGGACCTCATTTCCAGCAAGAGTGCTCGGAGGTCCTCTCCACGGTTGTGCGTTGGCGCTGTGGAGGGGTTATCACCCTCCCCCTCAGTCCCAGAGTCTGTTTGCCTTGTAAGTCTTTTATTGTCAAAGGATAATTTAGATTGTTTGTTGTCTGTCTTACCCATGACTATGGGTGGTTGCGGCACTGGTCACTCTCAGGGACGCAGGAGTACACTCCCCGGGGTCCGCACAGCACAGAGCGTAAGGCACAGAGCGATCAGTCGACACGTCCTCAAGCCGAACAGCAAAAGGTATCAGCAGCCCCAATTGCGAGACTTTATGTCCGCCCCAGCTCAGCCGTATCACCAGTGACCGGTGGCAGTAAAGGCAGTTAAATGGCACGTAAGCCAGCAGGCTCTATGGGAATGTGATGCCCGAGTAACTGTTCTGAAATCCGCTCCTCCGCCATTCGACGCGCACGGCAGCTCTAACGGCATCTGCCAGATCCTGTGGCGCCTCCCTAACCAGCAAGTGCTGAAGTACAAGCAGCGCAATTAGTAAATTCAGCTGTGTTGGTTCTGTTACCCCGGGCTGGTTGGTGTGTCTTATCACACTGTGAGTACCAGTCCCAGTGGGGCCATATTGTCTCACGCTCTCCACCTGAGTCTCCGTCAGCCCTCCTGCCGCAGTATGTGCCCAAACTGATGTGGGAGAGGGGAAGCCAGGCACGTACCTCCAATGTCCCGCTGGCAGCCCTTGCGGTGCAAACTACCGGAGTCTGCTCAGGGGAGAGGCCCGCGCCCGCCAACGAGTGCAAAGCGGGTGAGACCAGCCCCCTCAGGCCCCCCCCGGTACTTCCTCTCGATGCGTGGTCCGGGTCTCTATCCAGGGTACGTCGGCCGTTGCCAGTTGTATCTGCGTCTGGGTCTTCTGCCGCACCTTCCTTAACCAGCACGATCTCCGTCGCAATGCCGCTGATGTTTCGGCGCCACCTCCCCTCACTTCAGGATGGCAGAGTCCGTCCCCATGGGTGCTGGGCCGGTGAGGCCGTGCTCGGATAATGAATACAGCTCCGGGTGCTAGCGTCGGAATCTTCCACGGGGCTCCGCGCCGCCGATAGCAACACACCACAGGCCACTGCCCCAGGAAACAGCAGCAACTTGGCCCGCTACAGGAAACGTCGCGGCCCTGTGGCCCGTAGAGCTTCTCGCCAGGCCTTTCGCAGCACTCAATTAGCCCAGTATTTAGTGGCTGATTTCCCTGTAAAATGGTACCGCTATGCTCACTGCACCATCGGGAACAGGTTTCTCGCCTTTTCAAGCGCCGCTAGTTACAATTAAACACAGATTATGTTAGGATTATGTCTCGGCCGGCAGAGCACACTCAAAGAGCGGCCATCTTGCTGCTCGGCGAGACCACGCCCCCCCATTATTACTATCTATTAACATTTCTTACAATGTACGAATTCGTCTTCTCATTCTGTTTTCTGGCAAAGGAGTGCACATTCTTGCCTTTTTATTAATTGTGAAGGAATTGTCGACTTTTTAAAACAGGCATTGGCATAGCCAATAGGTCTTGCCTTTGGGGCTTTATAAGTGTTTATCTAGAGCTATTGGTTTTGACAATGTTTGTTAGCTAACATTGCTTCTCTTCTTGTTAACAAAAGGCAAGGCATGGCTTAGCTGTTCAGGATGGTGGAGAGACGAGGGTCGTGCCCAGGGGAATTAATTACAAGTAGCCAAGCTTCATTTTTCAACAACAAAAGCAATTCAACAATCTGCTAATTGCAAGCTTGCATTCCAAAGGTTCTCTCCCTTACTGAATATCGCGCTGGACATATAAACAAGCATTGACAAAGCCAAGGGGTCCGATAGAGACCTGTTTCGAGGCACCCTTTTAAAAACTGCCGGTGCTCAGCACCGGTGAGACCCGGCCAACTTAAAGCCCTGGTTTTAGCCAAGTTGTACACCAGTGTGGCTGCTGTTCAGAAGTCAGTCCTATCACTTGTTGACTTTATGCTGAACTGTGACCATGTACAGTGCTCGGCTGTCTTTTGGCTTGTGTTGTCTCGTAGAAATACCACATATGTCTCTTAGCACATTTTGACCTAGCACATCTAGCAGTTCCATGCTTTCATCAACCAAAAGGAACCAGACTCAAATTCTTTACTAGCTACATTACAACTGAACTGCAACCTTACGGCCACGGCAATAAGTCACCGAACCTATAGAATAGTCTGCCATCATTACATCAAGTGCCAAATTGGCCCCAATAAGCAGAGCAAGACGAGTCCATCCTGTGTTGTCTATGAACAATAACACATCCCGCCCCCCCAACCTCCACAATGATAGCATTAACCAATCTGTTTGTTACCAAATACATAACCAAGGACCCAAATATTTCCACACGAGATAACTTTTTGTTAAAGGCGACATTTACACCTAAGTGCTGAAAACAAAAAAGTTGAATTTTAGTGTTCAGAAAGTGTTGATAAACTAGTGAAGCGGAAATATCAATCAATCAATAGCTTTATTTCGATAATAGTATATCATAAAAGCATCGTCCAACAGTTATACAGTTAATAAAATTTATATACAAGCACAACATTTTTCAGCAATCAGATAAAAAACAAGACATAAAAATTGATTATAAAAAGCAGTGACTTAAGAAATATGTATCCACAGTTCATCACAATTGTTTCATAGAAAGGGACAATAGTCTAAAACGAAATATAAAAGGGCAATAAAAGAATTTGCAATTCCTATATAATGCAACAAGTGGAGAATTGTGATAGCTGGATATTTTCTTACTCCAGTAACACTCTTTGCCTAAGCTTTGGTCATCCCACGCAAGGCTTTGTGCCTAATTAACCAAGCACAGCTCAGAAACTTGGCGACTCCACAAGAAAATAAGGTGCATGGATCGGATTTCAAAATACGTAGAGCAACCCGGTGGTCGCGGGTGCCCATGTCCCTGCAAATTGGTTTTAACCATTTCAATCTTGCATTGCTATAAGATGGACAGGCAAACAGGACATGGGCTACACACTCCACCGGGGCTCCACAGCAGGGACAGCTTTTTGATGTAATCTTGGCAGAGTGCCATCTTGATGTTAGGGCGTTAACAGGGAGCATACCGTACCTAAACTGGATATACAGGGCCCTATCCCGTGGGACCTGAATTACATCCAGAAAAGGCTCAAGGCTTCTAGTTTGCTTGAAGCTAAAAATTCCTCTGTCAATCTCCCCCAATTCGAATTGCTGTACTCCTGATTGTCAATCCAATTCCAGTAATAACGTTTAAGTTCCACCTTGCTTGGGGGCTTCTGATTTTCCCACGCTTCTTTAAGCCCAAGTGAGATCATTGTTTTCTTAACATTTGAAATCCACTTGACCCTATGATCCACATCTAAGTTCATCACCTCTGTTAAGGCTGTGGCATAATTTTCAAGCTCTGCAGTACGCCTTAGGCGAGCCCAGAAAAGCAATGGGCGGAGCCTTGCAATATCCCTAAATGGCCGCCTACCCATATCATGCATTAAAGGGGTTAGCGGAGTATTACGGGGGAGCATCACCAAGTCCCTCAAAAACTTGTGCTCAGATCTGCTGATTTCGTCAACACTCTCGAACCCCCATAGCTCTGCTCCATAAAGAGCAGTGCTTAATACCTTGGCATCATAAACCACAAGAGCCGGGGCAACCGGTCTACTAATTGAAGATTGGTGTTCCCTAATGAGTGCACCCGCCACACGTTTGTGATTAATAAGCATTTTGGCTAGATGAGGCCTCCAAAGCATCTTATCAGAGAGGCGGATGCCAAGATATTCAAAAGTGTTCACTGTTTCCAAAACAACGCCATTCAATGTGAGATTGTTTCTAAAAGATTTGTGGGGATTAAAGGCCATAAGCTTGGTCTTTGAAGAATTGATGACCAGGCCGCGGGAGTCACAAAAGGATTGGTATCTATTCATTAACTTTTGTAGCCCAGCCGGGGTCTTTGACACCAACAAGGTGTCGTCGGCGAACAGAAGTGTTGGCACTTTGTCGCCCGCCAGGGTTGGGGCGTCAGCTGGATCTTCTTGTAGATATCTCACCACCCCGTTCACATACAAAGAGAACAGGGTGGGAGCTACGACGCAGCCCTGGCGGACTCCCTTTCCCACTGGAATCTGTTCGGTTAACTGGCCTTGGACCCCCCATCTCACCTGGGCGTAATTTCCCTCATGGAGGCGGATTAGTAGGTTTAATATTAAGGGTGGAATACCCAAATCATTAAGGACATGCCATAGTCTTGTCCTGGGTATCAGGTCGAAGGCAGTCCTTAAATCTATAAAAGCGAGATAGAGACTGCCCCTTCCCACAACCACAACTTTCCAGTATATAAGCATTAACCTAAATGCCTGGTCAATTGTACCAATGCCCGCCCGAAAGCCGGCCTGGTATTGTGAGAGAATATCCTCTTCTTCAAACCATGCTTGAATCCTCTGTAAGAGGACTCTGCCTAGCACCTTCTGCATTACATCAATTAGACTTATGGGCCTGTAGTTCGCAGGATCTTCCCTGTCCCCTTTTTTTTGTAAATCGGAACAACCACAGCACCTTTCCAGGATTCTGGGACTGGGCAGCCTGCAGCTAGAGCGTTGAATAACAGCTGAAAATAGCGCGACCAACCCCTTGGATCTGTCAAAAAGAGGTCTCCTGGAAGTCCGTCTGAACCTGGGGCTTTAGCAGGGACTAACTTCTTGATGGCTGTCTCTATTTCAGATAACGAAAATGGGTTAACAGCATTCCCCACTAGAGGGACGTCTATGGGGCCGCATGGCTCCTCCAGACGTCCATCTTCTGTGGTGGAATACAGATTCCCAAAATGATTATGCCATTCTTGGCCTGTAATATGGTTAGGCAAAACGTCCGATTCCCTACTATTGCCCCTACTAACCAATGTCCAGAATAAATGCTTATTCTTCCCAAGGCTCGCACCCTTTATATCCTGCCAATACTGTTCTTCCCACTCAATCTTTGCTTTGTGCAGGGCAGCTTTGTATTCCCTCCGTGCCACTTTCACCATAATGCGATTTTTAGCCTTAATAGCTAAAATCAAAACTTGTCTTTTGAGCTTACAATTTTTAGTGTACCATAGGTACTGTTTTTTTTTAGGAGCACCTGGTTTATTGGACTTACACAGCTTTTGGAAATATGAAGACAAATGATCTATTGTTCGGGAATGGACATTGGAAACTACAGCTAAGTCCCTACCCGCAGCCTGGAGCTCAACTGTATGCCAGAAACCGGTCCTAGGATGCTTGTTTCCGGTCCAGGGAAGACATGGCTTGGCAGTTCGGGCTGGACTGTTCCCATGAGGCACAGGGTCAGACTGATTTGCATATGGCCATGTCTGAACTGGGGTGGTGGAGTGAGCTAAAGAATGATGATGGATTAAACCCAGATCAGTTGACTGGGGGTGAGTGTTTGATTGGCTCAAGCGTTCCGTCCATCATCCCCTTTTGTATAACTGTGTGCTTAGCCAGGGCCTCCTGAATCGCCACTAGGTTGGAGTCTTGTGCGGAAACCCTATGCCACTTTAGGTACCTATTACAATTAGAAGGAATAACATCGGTAGTAAAGGCTAGAGCTCGGCGTAACAAGGGGCCAGATAGTGGAACCCACGGATTAGTCATTGTCATACAGAGGGGGTTGTGGTCACTATCGGTCGTGGTGCCCACAAACATGTCGATCTTATTATCCCACAATTTTACATCGACTAGAATATAGTCAATGCGTGAGGGTCCACTGACTCTATTAAAAGTGTTCGCCCCTGAGTATCTGACGGGGTTCTGCCATTCACAGCCCTGAGGCCGAATTCAGACATAAGTGCGTTGAGCTGGATTGCCAGGTTGGTCCACCTTTTAATCGGTGGTAAGTTAAGTGGAGGGACAGACCACATGTTATCATCTCTTTCTTGTTCCAACATATCGTCATGGCATAGGGGCTCAAAGGTACAATTAAAATCACCTGCGATCAGGAGTTTGGCACTAGGCAGACAACCAGAAATAGCTTGTTCAAGAAGCATGACAGTAGGTGATTGATTGCCACCCTTGGTCCTCGAATATAAACGTTAAACAAAACTATAATATCCCCCCCTAGGGCCCTTAATGGTCAGTCCCAAAAGATCATTACTTAAACTTGGATGCATGTGAATTCGACACCCTAGAGCAATGTTTACCCAAACAATCAACCCTCCAGAGGGGCGCCTCTACCTATGGTAGTAGCTGGTATACAAAAACAGACGTAGCCAGATTTATATAAAGGTTCCATACTCCAGGTCTCCTGGAAAATACAGATATCGTATCCTTCTATCAACGCATTCCAGTGAGGGAGTGAGAGCTTATTTTTTAACCCAGCTATGTTCCATGATATAATTTTTAAATTGCAAGGGTTCAAATTCTGAACAGGATACGAGTTAACCTTTGTCAATGATGGGCAGCTCAGCTGTATAGGGAGCACAGGCTTCTCGATGGAATCTAGTGGGATGTAGGTTCCTCTTTCATGGTTCCTATATGATGTTTCTAAGTGAACACTCGGGCCTTTTCCCCCCGAAGTAGACATTGTTAGTTTCTGAGCTTCAGAGTGAAGTAGGGAATTAGGGGGGGATACACATAGAACTTAAGATGGGATTAGATGAAACAGTACATAAACAAGGAGCAGTAAATAGTCAATCAACTTCTTCTAGTATTGTCCCCCGCTCTAACAATGTCCTATGCTCTGTATAGTCGACTACCCCATCTCCAGTAGTTGTTCGTGTACGACTAAACTGGATAGATGATGTGGGCGGAGGGCAAGTTCGATAATCAAGGGCGAGGAGATTCTCTGCCAAATCAACAGTGGAAAGTGTGAGTTCGATGTGGTCAAGTGGTTGGGCAGAGGGCGAGCATCTTTGGGCCTTAATAATGTCCTCATGTATTACTGAGCGACAGCCCCTGATGTGGCGAATCCAGTGAATGGCTTTGTTTGTTAAAGAGTCAACACTTTCGCGGGCGTTTTTTGGGCTGAGCTTGGGGACATTAATCATAAAGATTTTTGGACCATATAACAGGGGGGCAGCCGATAATTGGTAGGTGTAATGAGATGGCTTTTCCAAGATGATTTGACCCTTTGGCATGCCATTACAGTCTGTATGTTCAAGTCGTGATTTAGACGCAATTTGAGTAAAACGATCTTTAGATGTATTGGACTGTGCAGTATAAGGACCTTTAAGTGTATTGGCCTTTGTGTTGTTAGAAAGGTCTACTTTTGGCCTATGAGGTACTGAATATATAGGGAGTGCTAAAGAAGAAATACCAGCTTCCCCGTTTTCACCCTATCATTTACAGACGTCTCATTTGGTGCATGCATCTCGTGGTCGTGGTGTATAGAATGGTTAACTTGCTGATGACAAGATAAAGCGATTGGTGATAATGGTGATAATGTTTTAACCAACACTGTAAGGTCTTCAATCATTCGTTTCATAGTTAATATCTCTGTCCTTAAAGAATTAATAAGTTGGACCGTATCAGGTGATGCAGACATTTGCTCTACTCTTCCTTGTGCTAGCGGTGACTTTAACAAAGAAAATGAGTCGTCTGCAGTAGAATCATATATGGCCAAGGGAGCAAACCTATTTGAGCAAGAAACAGCGGAGCGTGGTACGCATTCCTCAACACTAGCAGGGAGATCTGGAAGAGTATTAGTTACTTCTACCTGAACTGTTGCGTGTGCCGTTTGCCTATCAGCGCTATGTTCAGAGATTCCCTTACTAGAGTGTTTATAAAACATATTGGGGACAATTAATGCGCGAGAGAGGCCAGTGTGATTAGAGGTGAAATCATCATCAGTGCGGGATAGTGTTGGTTCAGAAGCTAAAATGTCTTCGCATTCACCAATAAGGGTGTCAATTCTGCCTAGAACACAGTTAGCAGCTGCGTGTTTCTGAGCTTTTCTTGCCTTTTTCCCCTTGCCTGCCCCGCTAATGTTACTACTTCCCGCCCCGAGCTCTCCATAACTTTCCGCTTACCCATATTTTAACCGCTGTGCAATGATACAAAACAATTATAATTCTCACAATCGCAAATAAAGGCCCCACAGCAGATGTATATAAATATATAAAGTTCGCCTGTCTTAGTTAAAGTCCTGGGCACAGAGTTCGGGTAAGCAAATCGTAAAATAAGCAGGCAAGCTCAGCAGATTGGGAGAAGTTAACACAGTACCTTGTTGAGTCGTTTTCAAGGGCAGTAACGGACTTGAGCTTATGCCAACAGTAAATAAAAGGGGGGAGGCCCAGCCCGGCCCTCTTGGCCCGGTCTTCGCCCGCGCACGTCCCGCGCTGCGGGACCTGCGAGCGTCCTTTTGTCCGCGTTGCAGCCCCTCCAAGGGCTGTGAATAAAGTGCTGGTGCTGGTGCAGGGCGCAGGGCTCGGGGCACAAGAAACAGGCTTTCCCGCGCTGCGGGACCCGCGAGCGTCCTTTTGACCGTGTTGCAGCCCCTCCAGGGGCTGTGAATAAAGTGCTGGTGCTGGTGCAGGGCGCAGGGCTCGGGGCACAAGAAACAGGCTCACCTTCCTATAACAGGCAAAAAAAAAATATATCAACAAAAAAAGACAGAGGACGTATAGAAACAGCACATACAAATCGGCGAAAACACTGGCCTTTGTTCCCGTAGGATTGCATTAATCCTTGGTAATGTGACAGCAAATGAGGTCTTCGCCCCTGTCACCCCATACCCTCCCAGGCCTCACCCCACTCTTCCCACCAGAAGAGCAGTAATATAGCTATAAAGACACTTCCACAGACAAAGAAGGGAGGGCCTTGGAAATGCAAATTTAAACACCTCCCCTTCCTTTCAACGGCAAAGGCAATTCTTAGTGTGTGCACCCTCACGACAGAAGCTCCGTTAGCAGGTCAGGAAAATGCTTGAATTGAGAATCATGGGTTGTTAGCGGCCAAGCAGCAAGCCCCTCACAGCTGTCTTAAGGTAACTCCCATGTAGCCAATTGTGCTAAGAAAAGGGTTATTCATGGCCCGAATAAACAAATATGCACAATATTTAGCGCCCCATACTTCTAATACAATTGTTTGCAGTGTTTTTTGCAATGAATGAGTGGGTGAGTTGGACTACACCCCGCCGATTTGCTTTTTTTTCTCGTTTAATATTAATTTGCATTTGCAGAGTTGGAAGCCCCCAACAATCTACACGTACAAACCGTGCTACTGGGAAATAAGCAAAAGGGGGGTTACATGGAGAATTTCGTGGTGCCAGAGTATTGCGCCTGACGAGATTAAACAGAACGCGTAGAGTAGTGTTCCAAAATATACGCACTTCCATTGAGGCCACATTTCAAAGTGAAGCTAGAGGGGCAGGATGGGGAGTGGAGGTTGCCAAGACGTCTACTCGGGAATGAGGTTAAGGAGCGGTGTTCTGATGCATTCTTACAATTTTGAGGGCTGCACAAGCCAGCCAGGTAGGGAACTGAACGTGCGTGGTGTTTAGAGAGTTCGAAGGACCAAAACATCTTGAGGTAGCGGGCGTTTTTAGTATGTTGTGCAGGGAGCGAATGGCAAGCAGGAGTGGCGTTTCAGCTCCTAAAAAAGGTCCCAGGCAGGTAAACGTGCCAAGTGTGGTTTTGAACATTAGGGACAGCTGTTTGTACCGAGCTCTGTATCTATACAGCTTGGAAGTGTAATCATACATGTTTCTATAGTGCACACTGCATAACAATTGCTTCTAGGCACTAGCGGGAGAAAGAGAGGATGATGTGCCAAAGAGTGGTGGGATTAGAATAGGGGGGAGGGATAAAAGATTAGGGTAGAAAAGCATGCATTGTTTTCTGAATACCAGAGTGTCATTGGAGTGACTAAAGTGTTGATGCAGCTTGTGTGGGCGAGGAGAGAGGCGCGCGTGCGCGTGCTTAGGAGATCAGTGTCATTGGAGTGACGAAAGTGTTGATGCAGCTTGTGTGGGCGAGGAGAGAGGCGCGCGCACGCGCGCTTAGGAGAGCAGTCTTCACTTTTCAAGCACTGCACTCGTGCTTGTGGCGCGCCGCTGCTCGCTCCCGCAAGGTGGATGCCGCCACAAGCACGAGTGTGTGCTTGAAAATGAGCAGAGCGACGGCTAAAGGCCCTCCTATGCAGCGCATGCACGCTGCGTAGGCGAGACCTAAAAACTGTTGCCTTTTTGTGCGGGTAGCTAATGGTTTTTCTATCTCCATGTTTTCAAGTGACTTTGTTGTATCTGGTGCAACGACTCAGTGTTGCATTCTTTGTATTCAAATTTTGTTTTATTTATTAGAAAGACATAATCTAGGTGTATAAAATTGTATATATATATTTATTCACTGAAAAAACCATAGGTTTCAGGGACGTTATAGTTAGTTGGAGATTTCACTCGTACAAAACCAGAGAAATTCCACCGTTATAGTTAGTTCAGCAAACTATAACTCGCGCCCCCGCAATGCACTGCTGATGACGTCACATATTACATCATTCATGACATGGTCAGTGACATCACTGATGACATCACTGATGACATCTCAAATGACATAACTGATGACATCACTGTAACTTGTAACTTGTAACATCACTTGTAACTTGGAAGATGAAGTCCCCTTGAATCCTGAGGGTCCCTGGGGGCCAACTAGCCCACCAGGTACCTCCAGTAAGCGCCACAGAGCTGCGTTGCAGAGAGGTGTAAAAAGGGGCGTGGCCTCAAACCACCTCTCTGCAACGCAGCCCTGTGGCGCATACTGGAGGTACCTGGTGGGCTAGTTGGCCCCCCTGTACCCCCAGTATTCAAGGGGAATTAATTCCCCAGCTTACAACGCGCCAGGGGGGCGCGTTTGCAGAGTGCTGCAGGGAGGGGGCGGGGCCTCGGCGTGATGCCGGCTTTTTTTGGGGGGGGGATTTTTTCAGAAAGGGGGCTGTGTGGCCCCCCTTCTTTTCTCATTTTTGGGGCCCTGTGAACCCCATCCCCCATGGCGCGGCCCCCTCCCTTCATTTTAAAAGACTGGGGAGGTGGTGGTCCCCGGGGCCTGGGGGTCCGTAACGGACCCCCGAATTTAAATATAGAGTGCCCCGGGGAGGTGGTGGTCCCCGGGGCGTGTGGGGGGGCTCGAGCCCCCCCCTACACATCTTTTGAAAATTAAAAATAGAGCCCCGGGGAGGTGGCAGTCCCCGGGGCAGCGTGGGGGGGATTGGGACCCCTCCCATGCTTTTTTTTTTACAGCCCCGGGGAGGTGGCGGTCCCCGAGGCTACGAGGGGGCCGCGTGCCCCCCGGCATTTAATGTGCAAAGCCCCAGGGAGGTGGTGGTCCCCGGGGCTGCAGGGGCCCCCGCTATTATTTTATTAGGAATGCCCCCGGGAACTGGCCCACCCGGGGGCCTCATTTAAATGAAGCGGGGGAGTTTCATTTTTTTTTAAATTTCGGCGGGATTCGCTACCCCAACGCGAATTCCGCCGAAATTGTTTTTAAAAAAATGCTTTTTTTGGCCCTGGGGGTCCTTGTGGGACCCCCTGAGTAGGCCAAGGGGGCCCGGGTGTTTCTACCCTGCCCCCTTTTCTTGTTTTTCATGCTTGTTTCACTGTTTTCTTGTGACTCGGTTCTACCTTTTTGCCAAATTTGGTGTAATTCCGTTCAGCAGTTCGGGCTGTAGCCGTGTCTAAAGTTTCCTATGGGAAATTGATTTTCCGACCTCTATTTTTTGAATTTCTCAGGAACTACTGAACGGATTTACACCATTTAACAACAAGCATTGGCATAGCCAATAGGTCTCGCTTTTGGGTCCTTCTAAGTGTTTAGCCATGCAACAGTTGGTGTTGCTGCACCAAGGATATTGTGCTGCTTAACTAAATACTTATAAGATCCCAAAAGCGAGACCATTTGGCTATGCCAATGCTTGGATGCAAGGCGGAGGGGAGAAGGGTGCATGGCGGAGGGGAGAAGGGTGCAAGGCGGAGGGGAGAAGGGTGCGAGGCAGAGGGGAGAAGGGTGCAAGGCAGAGGGGAGAAGGGTGCAAGGCAGAGAAGGCAGAGAAGGCAGAGAAGGCAGAGAAGGGTGCAAGGCGGAGGTGGAGAAGGGTACAAGGCGGAAGGGGAGAAGGGTGCAAGGCAGATGTGGAGAAGGGTGCAAGGCAGATGTGGAGAAGGGTGCAAGGCGGAGGGGGAGAAGGGTGCAAGGCGGAAGGGGAGAAGGGTGCAAGGCGGAGGGGGAGAAGGGTGCAAAGCGGAGGGGGAGAAGGGTGCAAGGTGGAGAAGGGTGGAAGGGGAGAAGGGTGCAAGGCAGAGGGGGAGAAGGGTGCAAGGCGGAGGGGGAGAAGGGTGCAAGGCAGACGTGGAGAAGGGTGCAAGGCAGAGGGGTAGAAGGATGCAAGGCAGAGGGGTAGAAGGGTGCAAGGCAGAGCATGAGGAGCGTCTAGCAGCACCAGGCCTGTCAGCAGTTTTTACGAACCCCTATACAAACAACTATGCAGGGCCCCAAGTCACAAGCGCCTGTTTCGAAGTTTAAAAATAAAGTGTTATTTTTGGATAGAGAAAACACAGTAGCTCCAGTCTCCGCCACCAACTAATGATTCCAAATGCAGGTCTCACTAGGGAAGTAGCCGATCCCGAGGTGGCGGGGGCCCGAGGGGCGGCGCGCACAGGGCTAAAGTCAGAGGGGCCCTTATGAGGGCAGCAACTTCTGCTGGTAGCGAGAGGAGGGGGCGGGGGTGCACAGCGAGGGATACAGGTGAGAGGGGGGAGAGGTGGAGGGATAGAAGGGACAGAAGGTGAGAAGTGGATGAGCGTGGGCGCGAAAGGAGGGAGGGCGCAGAGAGATTCAAAAGGGGGCTCTGGTGAAAAGGGGCGAGCAGGAGGGTTTCAAGGTGGGGAGGGGTGAATGTAGCAGAGAGAGGAAGAGAAACAGGAGACAGGTGTGACAGGGGTAATGCTGAAAAGGGAGGGATACAGGTGAGAAGGGTGTAAAGGAGTGGGGAGGGGAGGTAGCAAAACGAAGTAAAGAGAGGAGCCAGGTGAGTAAGAGAGATGTAAATATATTAGAAAAAGAAGGCATTAGGGAGCGAGAGAGAGAGAGACAGATATGGGGCTTGTGAAAAGGGGAGACGCGAGAGAAAGTGACCTGAGGATGAAACCGATGCAGACAGGGAGTAAGACAGTGAGCAGGTGGGTAAATGAGGTATGGGGGAAGAAGGAAGTGGGTGAGCGAAAGGCCTTGGAGAGATATCGAGGAACGAGGAAAAAGAGAGGCCAGAGGGAGCCTATGTGACTGGAAGGAAGAGGCCGGGTGTGCAGAGAGGCCGCGAGAAGGGGGTGCAGGGCGAGATGAGAGCGGGTCAGCAGCGGGGAAACAGGTGGGGGCGAAGGGGAACAGGAATATATAGAGGCGGACAAGGGGAGGCCGATGAGCATGAGAGAAGGGGAGATCAGAGGGGCGAGGAGGCGAAAGAGAGGGGGGCTAAGTGAGTGGGTGAAATGGTGAGAAGGTGGAAGGGGAAGCGGCGAAAAGGAGAACAGGTGGAAAAAAAAGGAGCTCAAGGAAATCTGATGCTGGAGGGGAAAGAACGACAGAAACAAGCATTGCCCGCGCAGCCGTAAAAGTAACGGCCGCGCGGCCGTGAAAGCGAACGTGATCGCGGTGAAAGCGAAAGTGATCGCGATGACGCGAGTGGTGCGCGAGTGGTGCGTGCGCAGCAGTGATCGCGAGTGGTGCGTGCGCAGCAGTGATCGCACTGGAAGGGAGGCAGATGGCGGCTGTGCGCGTGCACGCGTGCGTAACAGCACGCTGGTGGCCGGAAAAAGCCTTTGGTAGCACTTTGAAAAGCCCCTTACTAAATGTCTCGCAGAGCAGCGCATGCGCTGGCTCAGCGAGACCTAAAAAGGACTCTTTCTGAACCAAGGGCTACCTTTTTGCCAAATTTGGTATAATTTGGTATAATTCCTTTCAGCAGTTCGGGCTGTAGCCGTGTCTAAAGTTTCCTATGAAAAGTAACATGGGGAAAACACGTTTTGGGACCCCCCTTTTTTCTCGGCCCCCGCTTCGCAAATCACCCCGAAACTTTCAAGACAGGAGCTGACCGGAGCGCCCCACTAGTTTTGAAAATTTTGCAAAGATTCGTCAAACGACGCCAAAGTTATTAGGAAAACAAAAAATGCTTTTCCTATGGAAATAGGTCCTAACTATAACTACCTACTGGCGACCGCCAGTAGGTAATATATATATATAGCCGAAACGCGTCTCTCTTTAGCTGCGGGGTCATGGAGACCCAAGACAATAAAGAAGCCCTATTTCAGCATCCTCGAGTGCGTGCCTTCTTCGTGGCTGGAGCAGGATGGTGTGTTCATTTAAATTTCAGCGTCAGAGGTTCAACGCTGTTCACGCAACACCAGTCGGCTTGTGGCTCTACCCTTTGACAGCATTTGCTTTGGAGAAGTATGGGAATGTTAGTGGTGGAGCCACCAGAGAATATGACAGGAAGAGGAACAAGGCTGACAGCAGGTGGGATATAAAGATCCCGCAGCGGGGCGGTTTGACGACTGCCAGCACGGGGTCTGCATTTCCCCAGTCTAGAAATGCCTTGCTCAGGAGACTGGCGTCCTCTGGTGACTGGGCACTGCGGACGCCTATGCGGAAGCGGTGAGGATTGTTCGGCAATTGGAATAAATTTTTTTGATTGGTCTCCCCCGACCCTGTTGTTTGTGCCCATACTGAGTTATCATTCTGTGCTGGCTTTTAACAAAGATATTAAGGCACATTTTTCTTCAAGAGACTTTATTTACCGTTTTTTAAACATGTTTGTTTATGGACCCCGGCATGATAAATGGATGACATGGACTTTCACATGGATGTATGCCCATGAATTTATGATATTTATAAGACTGTCAAGCGGCATTATGGGAGTGGTAGTCCTTCTGGTGATATAAGCGTTCACCGGGAGGCGGGCATTTATGTCGGAAATGCGCACACACTATGTGTTGTTTTGCCTCGAGGCGCGGCTGCCGTTACCATATTTCACTGCCGCTTGTGTCTTGAAAGAACATATCGATGCGATCTTCATCGGGCTCAACTACAAACTTTGTTTGCAAGTTAAAGACACTGGTCAAATACCGGTGGACGAGTTCACATCAATTTTATATATCATGGGGTAAAGCGGTCTCTGGGCAACGAAGTTACGATACAGTCAGCACAGTGTTTTACAATACATTTTCTTTGTTTTATACATGATGGCAATGGTTTTTTTGAGAGATTGGCGGCACTGTTTGAATTTGTGACATGTTCCCAAGTAGGCTGGAGAAATTCATTTCTCGTGCTGCACGCATACACACCCATTATGTTAAACCTGTGATTATTGTTGACTGGTTATGCACTAGACTGCATAATACATTTTAAATAAGTGCACTATGCATTTTTATATTTTGTGATCATATGTCTTACCAGTCACATCTTTGCGTTTATATCACAATATAGGTTGTGTATTAATGCACAGTCATACACATGATAGTATTTTCTTTATGTTTAGTGTTGCCTAAATGGGAAGGGCTATAAATACTTACACTTTCATGGCGCCAATTAGATTGATAAAGGCTTCTGCGAAGCCGAAACGCGTCTCTCTTTAGCTGTGGGGTCGAGGGAGACCAGAGACAATAAAGAAGCCCTATTTCAGCGTCCTCGAGTGCGTGCCTTCTTCGTGACTGGAGCAGGATGGTGTGTTCATATATATATATATATATATATATATATATATATATATATATATATATATATATATATATATATATATATATATATATATATATATATATGTTGTGTGGATTTTGGAGTGTTCTATTCTGTTAAGTATATGTGTACCCTGTTAAGTACCCTGTTAGTACCCTGTTAGTCTGAGATCAAAATACCCTTTTTTGTCCCCTGCCCATTATATCCTGTTGGTAGAATATAAACATTTAAAAGAGCATCATTACATCTAGCTTGAAAACACCGGCTTAACTTCCTGTTAATGAAGCCTTTAGAAAAATATTAAAATAGGCTCACTAATTAACGAATTAAACTGTGAATAAAATAAAAGCTTGTTTCTCTCCCTCATAAAAACACAACAATAAAAAGTAACCTTGGCACAACCAACGCTTATCCCCTGTACCTATTTACCACAAATAAAAGTAGGAAGGCGACGTCCACTGTCCTCTCTAAAAACAAAGAGGTTTTAGTGCGGGGCTGGTCCGAAGACAGTGGGTAATCTCAAGTGATTGTTCAGTCAAGTGGCTGATAGCATTGGGAGGGGGTACCTAGCGGAGAACTCTTTAGCGGAAGCGACAGGCTGGCGACTTCTGCCATGACCGGAACCAAGCTGTAATCGCCACACTCCAAGAGGGCACCCGCAACGGGGAACACTAAGTGGACAGAACGGGCCTGCGGCTTCTGGTGTGTCCGAAACCAGGCTGAAACTCTAGAAGCTTGTGGGCACCCGGACAGAGATAAGAAGAGGGGTCCTTCTGAAAAATCTTCTACATTTTTACAGCCACATTAAATTGTAAAAGTAAACAGGGAAGAGGACTGTTGCTTCATTGATAAACTTGACACTTTTAGCACACTACTTCTAGCAGAGGAACTTGCTCTAAAGACACATTTATGGCAAAAGCTAGAAAAATTCACACACAAAATGAGTAATGAAGGTAGAGCCCTGTGGTAGAAGCTGTAGTTCAAGGGCTACCAGGCCAAATAGATGCACAATTCACCCTGAAGCTTACACCAGTACAAAATAATGTTATACAACAGCAAGATGACGATGAAGAAGTCAATAACACCTCCCATATATCACATTCAACAGCTCACAGCACACACTCTGGCTCCAGCGCATCCTTCACTGGCGAACAGCAACGCCTTCCAAGCCCGGACCATTACTCCCACGAGCAGTTGCCACGGAGCAGTGCCATGTCTCAGCATGAGGATAGGACAGCCATCCTGGACCACCCGATTACAACCCGGAGATTCAGGAGCTGCGAACAAGAATGCCCAGGGTCCTTTGCCCCCTTAGACTTAGGCAAATGGAGACATGCAGCTGAGTTAAGTAACAGCATGAATAGCATAACCCATGAAGTCACCCAGCCCCAAAGACAACATTGCAGCTGTCCGACGTCTGTCAATGAAAATAGAGCACATACAGGATACACTTAGTGAAATGCTCAGTAACGTAGACATCCTATGAAATACAAAAGATGCAAGGACAGACACCTCACTACAAGAGGCGCTGCCGCAACACCCCCCCAATACAAGAGAGGGTGTGGGAATGTCACAAAATCATGAGGCCACTGTCTCGGGTATGCCCCTTGCAGCCACCACGACCATTCATGACAACTTCTCTGCTCAAGCCCAACAAGCACCTTCGTAAACATCACCCCTAACAATGACACACGCTATGGGCCCACCACCTGAGTCCACGCGTGCTTTCATACACACCACACCAGAGAGGGATCATCCAGACCAGGATGAACAAAAACCTAAGAAACAGAGAAGGACTGAGATAGAACGACTGGCGGTGTTGGGAACACATGGGCGACCCGACGACATGTCATATGACGTCTCAGGAATAGCCCTAATGCGTTCCACTAGGCAGAGAAATTACTATAACATGATGCTCAGTAAACAAAATGCATCACAGGGCAATGACCTAACGCCCAATGAAATAGTTACCCATGGGGAGGGTTCAGACTTCTATGTCAATCCCTTCACTGATGACTTGGGAGGCTGGACAGAAAGTCTCGCACCACAAATGATCCCGTGGCCACGAGTTGGGTCCTTTGATCCACAGAATATGGCCACAGCAGAAGACTGTATCTTACACAGGGAGGGCAGCGAAGATTGGGACTTCCCTTACATGAGGGCAAATGTAAAGGTCTGGCAGAAATATGCACGTAAATATGACCCCACACGACCCACAGCAGCAAATACCGTAGGGACACACCAGATACCCCTACTGTTCAAAAACGCAAATGACCCCCCTCTGTATGTCCCATGGCCACAAATAAATAAAGACAATTTGAAAAAACAACTCCCGCCACTGACAGAGGGTGCTGGCAAATGGATAGCAGCTCTAGAAAAACAATTAGATGGGATAGTAGTCATGGAATGCAGACCGTGGCCTGAAATACAAGACCACATCATTCACTTCTGTAAAAAGAAGCAAGAACAGGACAGGAACAGACAGCTAGAAATTGAAAATACAGCTGCCAAACTAGTCCAGCACAAACTAAATAAGAAAAAAGACGCACTGGATACAGTCATGCTCGCAGCACCAGTTAACCAGATGACTGCCGGTACAGGATTTCCTCAGAATGCCATGAATGCATTGGCAGGCAACACGCAGGGACTTACACCGTACATGCAGGCACAGCCCACTTATAAAAATGAGCCACCGTAGCCATTCCATGACGGCCAGCAAAACAGGGCTAGGAACACAGGAATACAGGGCAGAGGAAGAGGGCTTGGACAACAAAGGGCCAGAGAACATTCAGGTCTCCCCGTATGCTATTATTGTCAGAAAATTGGCCACATTCAAAGAGAATGCCGCACCAAAATGCAGAGTGAGGAAAGGGCAGTGGTTACAGGGCCTCCACAACAGACCCCTACCCAGTCCCCCCCAGCCGCAGCCAATTCAACCCCAAATAATATACTCCTACTTACCGCCCATACAGCAACAAGCACACCTCCAGGCACCCGCAGTAGCCCAATTACAGGCACCCATTTAGCAGGTGCAGGCACCGGTGCAACAGCAACAGACACCCGTGTACCAGATGATGCCCCAAGCACCAACACTTCAGATGACATCACAGCAACTTGCACCTCAGGGGGGCACGATGATCCCTTCCAGCAACCCATTTGCGCAGGGCACCATCCAGCAATACCAGACAGGAGGCTATAGTTGTTAGGAAAGCCCACAGACAACCCTTGTGTGCCCAGTTTTGTCATGTACAACCAATGTTGAGGAGGACCCCATTGTCTTTGTCACGATAAACAACAAGACTTACATCTTTCTCATTGACATAGGTGCTACTTACTCCTGTATTACAGGAGGAACGCTGCCCATTTCAGATCAGATACCGGACACACAGGGATTCTCTGGGGCAATAACTATGGTCCCTTTCACCGAGCCAGTACAAATACAGATAGGAGGTCGCTCTGTGGAGCAAAGTCTGCTCTGCTCACCACAGTCTCCAGTGAATCTCCTGGGACGTGACCTCATGGCAAAACTCAACATGACCATCCACTTTGATGAAGACGGTACCATGACCTGCTCAATTCCAGGCACATCTTGGGCCAGGATGATGGCAGTGACTGTGGACTCCTTGAGCGATCAGATAAGGGCCCGCCCGGTGGATGAACAAGCGTTCTCCGCTGCGGTGCACATCATTGTTGCCACAACACCGGAACTAAAAGGCCATACAGTCCAACTACCAAAAGAGTTCCTCTTTCGGCTACAGTCGCAGGATTCCCAAATGCCCGACAAACAGATGATCTTAGACATACAATGTCTCAAAATAACACCCACATACGGAGCCTTCCAAGCATTTGATGACAGCAGCCGCACCTGGGCCTGCGTCATTTTCATTGAACAAGGAAGGTTAGTGAGGGATATTTTAGATGACCAACTGTTTGGGCCTCCTGAACATTATTCAAAAAGTGAGATTGTCTATGAAAATGCAATACCCCTCTCAGTGACAGTAGAAATAAGAACACTAACTCCTGACAAACCATTTGACCCTAAACGTGACACTGATTTGGCTCAGGTGCCTGACAACCTTTGGTCCACCGGCCCAAATGATGTAGGCCTCATTCTCCCTGCTGCCCCATTCAGAATAACACTCAAAGAGGGCGCCATACTACCGAGACTGCGCCAGTACCCCTTGTCCAAGAAAGCAGAGGAGGGTATTGCCCCCACCATACAAGCATTACTGGATCAGGGAGTCATATACCCCTGCACATCCCCGTGCAACACCTGTTTGTTTCCTGTGCCCAAAGCAAAGACTAATCAATGGCGTTTGGTTCATGACCTACACCCCCTTAACAACATCGTGATACCAGAATTCCCGATTGTCCTAGATCTGTCAGTGATTCTCACGAATAATCCCCCAGACACAGAATACTTCTCCGTCATTGACTTAAAGAATGCCTTTTTCAGCATCTCACTGCATCCAGACAGCAACTATTTGACCAGTTTCACTTTTTGTGGCACCCAAATGAATTACTCGAGGTTACCACAAGGGTATTGTGAGTCCCCTAGCATTTTCAACAGAGTTGTGAAGGTTGATTTGTCCAATTTTCAATTTGACAGCACCCTGCTGCAATATGGCAACGACATTCTGATCTGCAGCCTCAAAGAACAACAATGCAGAAAAGACACCATTGCCCTTTTGACCACTTTAGCACAAAGAGGATACAAAGTAGACAAAGGGAAACTTCAGTACTGTCAGAAAGAAGTACACTACCATGGCAAAGTGCTCTCAGCATCAGGAAGGAGAGTCACCCCAGATAGAATTGAGGCAATAAAACGCATCCCTGTGCCACAGACAGTGAAAGAAATGCAGACATTTCTAGGTTCAGTTAACTATGTCCGTCAGTGGGTCTTTGATTTTTCCACTATCACTGCCCCACTGCTAAAAGCCGTGAAAATGGCAGAGTACAGACATGATAAGCTAGAGTGGACACCTGAGATGAGGACAGCCTTTACACAGCTAAAAAACGAAATCACAAATGCACCAGTGTTAGGGTCCCCTGACTACACTAAAGAATTTTACCTATTCACTCATTGCGATGGCCAAGTCATGACAGCAGTCCTTACGCAAAAATATCCCATGGGTCACAAGCCCATTGCCTACTTCAGTGTCATGCTAAATTCTGTAATGAAAGGACACAAACCTTGCGATCAAGCCCTGGCAACTGCAGCATTCGCTGTTGAGAAAAGCACCCCCATAGTCATGGGTTCCCGGTTAACCCTGTACATTGAGCATGTTGTGTTTGCAATAATACAGAAAGCTAAGACCACTCTTACCACACAAAGAGTATCAAGCTACGAAGTCATACTATAATTGCCATCCCTAAAGGTTGTTAAATGTCACACAGTAAACCCAGCAACATTCTTCGCCCATCCCATTGCCAATACAGAGGATGACCCTCATGATTGTGCCACATACTCACCAGATGAGTCAGGAGCAGCAAAAGAGGACCCATTGCCAGACAGTACAATATACTTTGTTGATTGGTCTTCCACCATTGATCAAGAAACAGGGATCAGGTATACAGGAGCTGCAGTAGTTAGAGCACGACAAAATGACTCCTCTGACTCCCTAGACATTGTACAGCAGATTACATTACCTTCACACTACTCGGCTCAAGCAGCAGAACTAGTGGTGTTGATTGCTGCCTTGAAGCGCGGGCGGACAAACGCATCACTGTTTATTCAGACTCTGCATATGTCTCAACAACGACGCATTCCAGCATCCGCCCCTGGAAGAGGCGTGGCTTTTTCAAATCAGATGGCACTCCTGTCATGCACAGACACTTACTTGAGGAACCAATTGATGCACTGACCCTGCCAGCTGAGGTTGCCGTATTCAAATGTGCAGCCTATACAAATTTCCAAGACTTTGTCTCCAGAGGTAATGCTCTGGCAGACTGGGCAGCTAAAGCCACTGTCAGGGGGCCCCTGCCTGCGGCACCACCAGAATGTCAGCACGCCCCCATCCTGCTTGCCCAGACTATACCCACAACAGAACAACAGCGTGAAAAGGGTGCAGAGAAACACATTCCTGATTTCTCACTTCCATACACTATTGATCATACACAGCCATATGATCACACTGCACGATTACACCTCAGAGAAATACAGGAAAGTGCACCAGATCAAGAGAAAGAGCTATGGACGAAGAGGGGAGTACAACAAGATCCCTCAGATTTTATCTATAGACAAACCATGACAGAAAAACCTGTGATGCCACGGGCCGCATTGCAGGTGGCACTAGATCAGTTACACCTGCCCACACATGTTTCATGAGCTAATATGTCCACCACAATACAAACTGACTGGTTCGCCCCAAATGCCCACGAACTAATACAACTTTTTGTTAACAAATGCCTCATTTGTCAACAATACTCACCGAACCCGACTATGAAAACAGTTGCCTCCACAATTCCGAAACCAAAAGGCCCCTTTAAAGAACTCCACATTGACTTTGTCAACATGATTGATAGATGTCAAAATTATCGATATGTCATTGTGGTGGATTGAAGCTGGACCATGTGTCCACCGTGATGCCAAAGCAGCAGCCAATTTCCTGCTCCGAGAGGTCATTTCACGCTGGAACCTGCCGGACGCGATCCGGTCAGACAATGGCAGCCATTTTTCTAATGCCATTTTTTCCTTTCTAACAACCACGTTAGGGATTAACCATAAATTAACATCAGCGTACCACCCACAAAGCAATGGCATCTGTGAACACCTTAATGGCCTGCTCAAAAATAAAATAAGCAAGATAAGTGCCACAATTGGAAAAAAAATGGCTCCATTGCCTACCAATTGCACTGTTTTCACTCAGAAATTCTCCAAGTTCCGATCACCACGTAACACCCCACCAGCTTGTCACTGGACGATCAATAAATATATCAGTTCCATCAACTAGACCTAAAACTGATACTTAAAGTTCTTCTGAAATTATGAAAGCTGAAATGTATGAGTATCTGTGTGAATTAACCCGTGCTGCGCAGTTCCTTTCTACCCAGATATCCAAGCAGAAGGAGAAGGACCCCATCGATCCTGAGCTCCCACCTATCCATCCCGGAACACAGATCTTTGTCCGGAAGGCTGTCCAATGGTGGAAAGATCCAACGTTTGAAGGACCTTCTGAAGTCACAGACTCCTCACCCACAGCTGTCCGCATCGCCCAAAGAAAGGCATGGATCCACCGGAGCGACATCAGGGTCGACCCTGCGCCACCTCAGCACTAAACAATGAACAAGAGGAGGGCAACTTTTTCCCATTGACTATCCAAGAAGAAGAAGACGGTGATCGTTTGATGGTCTACGGATTCAGCTGCTGCCGCAACACCCGCAGCACAGAAGTGTCTTATGCGAAGTTATGTACTTGTATTTTGTTATTCTATATTATTGTCGGAGTGGCACTAGCAATGTTTAACTGGTTCGCTGTTATTTCTCATTGTGTTGATAAAAAGGCTTGTATTCCTCAAACTATTGAAGCTGCCAGCGCCACTATAAACCCCATATCCAACTCCCCTTTTTCTGGTAGCACCTGTACTGAGGGAAATGGCCTCCCTAGTAATGCAACATCTTCCAATACCTCTGCCTATACCATCAGCGCCCCAAATACCTATGTACACCCCGCATCCCCATCTCCTTCCCCCGTTGAAAATTACACTGAATGGAAATTACCCTTGATATCACACTACGTCCCCCACTATTTTTTTTTTTTTTAGTTTTATATAGCGCAAACTTGACCCGAAGATATCAGGTATCAGAGCGTTTTACATGAGCACCAGTTTCGTTACAGATGGACACATTCATTTTTGTTAGGCAAGTGATTTGCCCAGAATCACAGGATGTTGAGCGTCATTGTAGAGATTCGAACCTGGTTCCCCAGCTTCAAGGTCGACCGCACTAGCCGTAAGGCTACAACCTCTCCACTATTGTCTCGTCATCTTAGGGATGCCCCAGTAGACAGACAACAAAGTGTCCATGACTCTCTCCTCGACAATATGTGGTACAGTGAAAAGGCCATGGCTAGGAGACAGAAGACTAATGAATCATGTTATGTGTGCTCATACATTCCCCATGCAGTAGGTGCAGACAGACTGATTTTCCCTAGGGAAGTACCACCACACGCTCCCAAGAGTCTTCTACACCTGTTCCTCTGTCGCATACAAGGACAAGTCCAGATCGTTAAGGCTGACATTTTCAATGTGGTAGTGAATGTCACAATATGGGACCACGCCCCAATAACACACCAGGTTATCTCTAACCCAGCAGATGTTGAGGAGGAGATAAGGGAAATGTATAAACGAGGACTTCTTAACATGGATGTTAGGGCAGCCTCCACTACCGAGCATGGATTCATAACAGTATCGTCACCTCCAGCAGTATGCGATGAATCCATACCCCACGGCCGACCATGCCCATGCCAAAATAGGACTGTGTTACGCCTATTGTCACAAATTTATGTCCATGGCAAATGGAGTGTTCCAGGCTACTTGGTGGGTAGAGCAGCATCCTTAGGGCCACCTTCGGTAGACTCAGATTATGAGGACGGGATTGACTGGAAAGTTGAGGATGAGTGTGAACAAATATGGTCTCAGGAGGGTGTAAGGTACACTTGGGGTGGAGAGAAAATGTCCAAACCTAAAAAAGCTTTCAATCTAAAGTCACCTCTTCTCTGTTTTTTAGCATATGGCACAGGACCTGTTGGGCACAACTCGGAATGCAATAGCACCATTTTCAATTTGGACATGCAATATGGCACCTCCAGCCTAATGGACTTCTACTGGGCTTGTGAGAACGTCTCTATCTCCAACTGCCTCCTCGATGGAATGGACTGTGTACCCTGGTGACCATGCATGAAGTTCACCTGGTCGTTCCAGCAGCCAATATCTCCCACATCCATGGTCATCCCATGACAGGCTCTGTTACCTTGCTCCATCGACATCGACGGTCTGCTGAGTACTTTGGCTCAATAGCCTTTGAGGACATACCCCAGGAATTCCGGTTATTTAACGACGTCCAACTCTTTTTCGGGAGCCTCATCCCAATGTTCCAGATCAAAGCAAATGCACGCTGGCTCCAGGTGACCCGCTACGAAGTCATGCGGGCCCTCAACAGTACCAGGGATAGGCTGAACGCTATCAAGGAAGAACTACGGCCCCTGAGACTCATGGTTCTGCAGCACCGGTACATCCTGGACATACTAACAGCTAAGGAAGGTGGAGTTTGTCACAAGATTGGGAGCTCCTGCTGCACGTTCGTGCCTGCCAACGATGAAGAGAACGGGTCTATTACAAAGGCCATCGAGGACTTGAGCAATATAGGAAAAAAAATGATTGCTGAAGGAGGTGTCAAGGCAGACATAGCCACAGGCTGGTTGGACTTTAGCTAGATGCCTTCATGGCTGTCTGCCCTCCTAAAAATTCTATTACCGGTTTTCGGTGTGCTGTTGCTCCTTTGTTGTGCCGTACAGATACTCTGTCATTGTGGAAAAAATGCTGGTAATAAATTAGTGGGTATGAATTTTGCAGCAACAAGAACGTTCAGAAGGCTTACACACAAGAAGAAGAAGGGTAGAATGGGGATAACCTAGCACTCTTACAAGTAGTAGAGCTCACAACACCAGGACTACACTTTATGTAGCCTGTTACTATTGCCCAGGGCCAGGTCAGTAGCCCCCAACTCCACCCTGGCAGATACCACTGAGAGAGGATCTAAATGCAGATGCACCATCACCCACACCGACATCCTATACATCCCTCGTTGACATACCTGAGGGAGACTATGTGGAGTTAAGGAAGCCACAGGGAAGCAAATGTTCCTATGTAAACGACACCCCTTGGATGCCCCAGGTAGAAGGAGAGCCTGCAAAGTATTCTGTAAGTGTTTTGTTCAGGAATGAACAAGAGGAGGCAAATGAAGCAGGGTCCAGTTTTACCATATAATGCCTCAGCTATTGTTCTCCAACCCTGAACCAGGAGAGTCCTGAATGTCCCTGTTAGTCGATAGATAAGGGTGTGCTAAATTGTCCATACTGCCTTAAGCATTCACTGACATGGTAGGCCTAATGCCTATCTAAAAAGATTACAGTTATCTCTCCTGTGAAGGCCACAGACCTCAGTTCACTGCTTTTCTGATAAACAAGTCACCAGGCCTCCACTCTCCGCCACTGTCCTCTGTGTGCACATCTTTCTGAACGTCAAGGAGATGTAGCAATAACAGGATGCATCTGTCCTCTAGAAGAACAAGATGGAGTAAGAGTGAGGGCGGGGGCCAACTGTAACTTTCCATAGCTTCTCACCTGATGTTTTGCCTGCCTTTGAAACAACATGCCTTAAAGTGACAGTAACTTTTCTATGCACTCTGTACCAAATATGGAGATTCCGCCTTAAGGCTTCCGAGAGGTGACGCAAAGTGTTTTTGATAAAATGTTCAAACTTTTTTATGTTCTGCGTTCAAGCACCTGCTGCTCAGCGGCCCATTCGTTGACCACATCGTGTAGTGTATTTTTCACGCCGATGGTGTTCCCGATTAACCAATTGATTTAGCTGTTGATTGAGGTTGTAATGCTTCATGGTACTTTGATATTAATTTTTTCTCTCTCTCTCTTCTTTGAATTGCCGTGATTTTAAACTTACTAGATTGCATGTTTTTGCTCCTGATCTGCGATGTGTCTTTGACACTTGTTACTTGCCAGATTGCACGGTGTTATTTTCATTAATGACGTGTTTTTGACATTTATTGTCTAAATTGTTTGAAAAACTGTGTCACTCCTGACTCAATTCCTGCATTTTCAGACGTGTGTCTTGTTATTTCAGATAGCACATTTCCGTGCTAAATTATGTGGTAAAAAACCACACTCGACCATGGTGCAGTTCTGCTTTCTCCTAGCACTGTGGCACTTGTGGCTGCCTAGTGCCAAAACATTGTGCCAAAACATTGTGCAGCACACATGCAAAGAGGAAGTAACGAGGAGGAAAAAATATATGTTCGAGGCATGTGAGCTGGAGATAGCCTGCCATCTAGTGTTGGGTTTGGGTGTTTGCACTTTGTTTTTGTTCGAAGAAGTCTTTTCTAGTCACGAGGTAGGTGACTCCTCCTTTCGGTGATAGTGCGCATGGGCATCGGCTCCATTGTTAGATTGTTTTTTTCCGCCATCAGGTTCGGATGTGAATTGCTGCGCTCCGGTTCGGCACCGTTTCTCGGGTTCCCTTCAATGCGCAATCCACTACCTTCGACGGTATTGTTTCTCGATCGCGTTTCACATTCTCCGCATATTGTTTCGACTCAAAGATCTTCGATCGGAAAACTCGTGGAGGGCCGTTGGGCCTACCCGCGCTGGGCTTGCTAGCAGTCGATGGAACGGACTCCATTCAAGCTCTGTCCCCGGTGTCGCGCCAAGTTTCCGCGCACCGACCTGCACGAAGTGTGCAACCTCTGTTTATCCCTGGAACACGACGAGAAAGATTGCGACGTATGCCGATCATTTCGATCAAAGAAGACGCTCCGCGACCAATGTGCTCGACGTCACGAGATGCAACACCAAGGCGGCTCTGTACCGGACATTTTCGACGAAGATTCCGACCGAGAAGAAGCACTAGCTCAAGGAGCCGAGGAAGAAGAACACATCTCCATGTCCGAGGCCGACTCCGACATGGAAGAAGAGGAGCAAGTTACACCGGGTCAGCGTACCGTGAGTACAGAAGCCCCCTTGCCCCAACAACACAAGACCAAAAAGGCTCCGGTCCTTCCTCTGCCTGCGGGCCAAGGTCGGCACCAAAAAAAAGTTTTGAGCGCCCCGCCCCCGGGCCCGGCGGCGAAACATAAGGAGAAGCCTTCCGGTTCAGGCTCGAGACGGCCCCATGCCGGCTCCGAACCAAAATCCTCGGCGCCAAAATCAAAGCATGTCGCGGTCCACGTTCCATCTTTATCAAAGACTAAACCTTCAGTATCGAAGAGTTCGGAGCCGAAACTTTCGATGCCGAAAACGGCGAGCAAAGACAAAAAGACTCCACCAAAAGACCCTCGGTCCGATGTTCCACCTCCGATCCGAAACAGAAAGAACTGGTTATAAACCCAGACACTGGTCATATCCATGCAAAATTGCCTGAAAAAGGAAAATGGGCCAACAGGAAGAGTACCACATTCCCCTGAAGAGAAAAAATGTGGGTACTAACCCTTCACCATCATATATTCCACCTCCTTCGCCCACTAATCCTCAATTACTCATCACACCCACTAATTCACCACCACCACTATCACCTGACCCACAGGATGAAGGGGATAGGAATGGGGATGAGGATAGGCCACATGATCTTGACCCATGGGAGGATTACGACACTGACCCAAACACGGATAATGATCCTGACTTATATATGATCCTGACTTATATCCGTCCAGACCATCACCACCTGACGACAATATAGGGTACATTGAGCTTCTTAACAGGGCTGCTCATTATCATGGGGTGTAAGTGCATAAGGAGGCTTTAGAGGAGGACTTCTTGTTTGAGCCCCTAAGTTCCTCTCAAAAATCTACCCATACACTTCCAATGCTTAACCCCTTCGCTGCTAGGCCTTTTCCCCCCCTGTGCTAAGCCTTTTTTTTGGCTATTTGGGGTAGTTTGCGCTTAGGCCCCTGTAACTTTTTGACCACATAAGGTATCCACGCCAAATTTGCGTCCTTTTCTTCCAACATCATGGGGATTCTAAAGGTACCCAGGGTTTGTGGATTCGCCTGGAGGGGACCCAGAAATTAGCCAAAATACAGCTAAATGTTTTTGTTTTTTTTTAAATGGGAAAAAAGTGCTGCAAAGGAAAGCGTCTGGTTTTTTCCCTGCCAATGGTATCAACAAAGGATTTGTGGGGCTGAAATCACAATTTTCCCAGCTTTTAGGGACTGACAGACTTTTGTCAGAAAACCAACATTTTTTACACAGTTTTGGCATTTTACTGGCACATAGCCTATTTTTGCTAATTTTTGTGCTTTCAACCTTCTTCCAGTTAATGGTAGAAATGGGTATGAAAGCAATAATGGATCCTGGAAAGCCATACATTTTAGAAACGTAGACAAAATTCTGAATTCAGCAAGGGGTCATTTGTGTAGATCCTTCAAGATTTCTTTATAGAAACTAACAGTTGAAAATAGGACAAATTGAAAATGAGTTGAAAAAAACAGCCATTTGTCCCAACGTTTTCACCTGTAACTTCTTCTAATTATGACAGATGTTTGAAATCAATATATCGTTACATCCGCTGGACTTTTCTGGTTGTGGGCACATATAGGACTTGTAGGTTCACCAAGAACCCGACGAACTCAGAGCCAATAACTGAGCAGCGTCTTGCAATGGTTTTTTATTATGTACCGGGTATATGGCAATTAATTTGGGAAAATATATACAGTGAAAAATCGGGATGAAAGACACCTATGTATTTCTGAAATTGGAACAAAATATAGAGTTTAGAAATAGTAGCTATTTGCACATTTCCGAAATTGTGAGTACCCATACTAGCATGAGAATTATAGGACATTTTTCAAAGCAACTTCTTTTTTACACATTGTCTTTCATTTGGAAGGCAGAAATGCATTGAAAGTCAATAGTTAACAACAGTTGCTCTACAATTCTGTGTTACCCTAAGTCTCCCAATAAAAATGGTACCTCACTTATGTGGGTAGGCCTAGAGCCCGCGACAGGAGATGGCTCAAAGCGCAACGTGGACACACTTCATTTTTACAGTGAAAACTGACCCTTTTTTTGCAAAGTGCCTAGATGTAGATTTTTAACCCTAGCTCTGCCGGCACCTATAGAAACCTAGCAAACCTATACATTTTTGAAAACTAGACACCCAGGGGAATACAGGATAGGGTGACTTGTCTGGCTCTCAACAGGTTCTGTTACCCAGAATCCCTTGCAAACCTCAAACTTTGGGAAAAAAAACATTTTCCTCACATTTCTGTGGTGGAAAGTTCTGGAATCTGCGTGGATCCACAAAATTCCACCCACCCCGCATTCCCCAAAGTCTTCCGAGAAAAATGGTACCTCACTTGTGTGGGTAGGCCTAGTGCCCGCGACAGGAAACGGCCCAAAACACAACGGGACACACCACATTTTCACAGTGAAAACTGACCCTTTTTTTGCAAAGTGCCTAGCTGTAGATTTTGAACCCTAGCTCTGCCGGCACCTAGGGAAACCCAGCAAACCTATACATTTTTGAAAACTAGACACCCAGGGAAATCCTGGATGGGGTGACTTGTCTGGCTCTCACCAAGTTCTGTTACCCAGAATCCCTTGCAAACCTCAAACTTTGTCACAAAAACACCTTTTCCACACATTTCTGTGGTGGAAAGTTCTGGAATCTGTGTGGATCCACAAAATTCCACCCACCCCGCTTTCCCCAAAGTCTTCCGAGAACAATGGTGCCTCACTTTTGTGGGTAGGCCTAGTGCCCGTGACAGGAAACAACCCAAAACACAACATGGACACACCACATTTTCACAGTGAAAACAGACCCTTTTTTTGCAAAGTGCCTAGCTGTAGATTTTGAATCCTAGCTCTGCCGGCACCTAGGGAAACCTAGCAAACCTATACATTTTTAAACTAGACACCCAGGGAAATACAGGATGGGGTGACTTGTCTGGCTCTCACCAGGTTCTGTTACCCAGAATCCCTTGCAAACCTCAAACTTTGTCAAAAAAACAAATTTTCCTCACATTTCTGTGGTGGAAAGTTCTGGAATCTGCGTGGATCCACAAAATTCCATGCACCCCGCATTCCCCAAAGTCTTCTGAGAAAAATGGTACGTCGCTTGTTTGGGTAGGCCTAGTGCCCGCAACAGGAAACGGCACAAAACGCAACGTGGACACACCACATTTTCACTGTGAAAACTGACCCTTTTTTTGCAATGTGCCTAGCTGTAGATTTTGAACCCTAGCTCTGCCGGCACCTAGGGAAACCTACCAAACGTATACATTTTTGAAAACAAGACACCCAGGGGAATCCAGGATGGGGTGACTTGTCTGGCTCTCACCAGTTTCTGTTACCCAGAATCCCTTGCAAACCTCAAACTTTGTAAAACAAAAACATATTTTTCTCACATTTCTTGTGGTGGAAAGTTCTGGAATCTGCATGGATCCACAAAATTCCACCCACCCCGCATTTCTCAAAGTCTTCCGAGTAAAATGGTACCTCACTTGTGTGGGTAGGCCTAGTGCCCGATACAAGAAACGGCCCAAAACGCTACGTGGACACACCACATTTTCACAGTGAAAACTGACCCTTTTTTTGCAAAGTGCCTAGCTGTAGATTTTGAACCCTAGCTCTGCCGGCACCTAGGGAAACCTAGCAAACCTATACATTTTTGAACACAAGACACCCAGGGAAATCCAGGATGGGGTGACTTGTCTGGCTCTCACCAGTTTATGTTACCCAGAATCCCTTGCAAACCTCAAACTTTGTAACAAAAAACAAATTTTCCTCACATTTCTGTGGTGGAAAGTTCTGGAATCTGCGTGGATCCACAAATTTACTACCACACAGCGTTCCCCCAGGTCTCCCGATAAGAATGGTACCTCATTTGCGTGGGTGGGTTAAGTACCCGCGACAGTCAAGGGCCCAAAACGTATTGAAGAGACATCAAAATTACTTATCACAAAACAACCTGGTTTTGCAAGGGGGGTCACCTGGGTTTTTGGCCCCGGGCTTGGCGGCCATCTTGGGAAACCTACCAAACCCATACATTTCTGAAAACTAGACACCCGGGGGAGTCCAGCGAGGTATGGCTTGCGTGGGCCCCCCAACATTTTCCTACCCAGAATCCCCTGCAAACTTCAAATTTTGATGAAAAAATCACATTTTTCTCAAATTTCTGTGTCGGAAAGTTCTGAAATCTGCATGGATCCACAAATTTCCTACCACCCAGCGTTCCCCCATGTCTCCCGATAAAAATGGTACCTCACTCGCATGGGTGGGTCAAGTACCCGCGTCAGGCCAGGGCCCAAAACGTATTGAGGAGACATCAGAATTACCTATCACAAAACAACCTGGTTTTGCAAGGCGGGTCACCTGGGTTTTTGGCCCCGGGCTCGGAGGCCATCTTGGGAAACTACCAAACCCACACATTTCTGAGAACTAGACACCCGGGGGAGTCCAGCGAGGTACGTTTTGAGCCCTTGCCTGTCGCGGGTACTTGACCCACCCACGCGAGTGAGGTACCATTTTTATCGGGAGACCTGGGGGAACGCTGGGGGGTAGGAAATTTGTGGATCCACGCAGATTCCAATGTGGTTTTTTTTGCCAAAGTTTGAGGTTTGCAAGGGATTCTGGGTAACAGAACCTGGTGAGAGCCAGACAAGTCACCCCATCCTGGATTCCCCTGGGTGTCTTGTTTTAAAAAATGTATAGGTTTGCTAGGTTTCCCTAGGTGTCGGCAGAGCTAGGGATCAAAATCTACAGCTAGGCGCTTTGCAAAAAAAGGGTCAGTTTTCACTGTGAAAATGTGGTGTGTCCACGTTGCGTTTTGGGCCGTTTCCTGTCGCGGGCACTAGGGCTACCCACACAAGTGGGGTACCATTTTTCTCTGAAGACTTTGGGGAATGCGGGGTCGGTAGAATTTTGTGGATCCACGCAGACTCCAGAACTTTCCACCATAGAAATATGAGGAAAATGTGTTTTTTTTAACTGAGTTTGAGGTTTGCAAGGGATTCTGGGTGACAGAACCTGGTGAGAGGCACACAAGTCACCCCATCCTGGATTCCCCTTGGTGTTTAGTTTTCAAAAATGTACAGGTTTGCTAGGTTTTCCTATGTGCCGGCTGCGCTAGGGCCCAAAATCCATAGGTAGACACATTGCTAAAAACAAGTCTGTGCCTAGTGGGTTTTCTGCCGCCCTGGGGGTGGAAACGGGGGGGGGTGGGGGAGGTTTGCCCCGCTATGCCCCTAAGGGGGGCAGAAAGACTGTGGCTATTTTTTGGGGGGTGGGGGCATTGGTATGACCATTCTGGGCAGCCCCCACCCCACGCATAAAAAAAGCCAGCGTAATCTCTGCCCCCATCTGCCCCTGGGGGGGGGGCAGAAAGACTGTTGCATTTTTTTTGGGGGGTGGGGGCATTGGCCTGCCCATCTTGGGCAGCCCCCACCCCTAAATCAAGTGTAAAAAAAGTCCCTGGCTTCTAGTGGGCTTTCTGCCCCCACGGGGGTCAGATTGGATGCTACTGCCGCCGTCTGCCCCCCGGAGGGGCAGTAAGACTGGAATTTCTCTGGGGGGTGGGGGCATTGTCATGCCCATTTTGGGCAGCCCCCACCCCTACATTACTAAAAAAAAAAAAATCCCTTGTTTCTAGTGGGCTTTCTGCCCCCCCGGGGGTCGGATTGGGAGCTACTGCCCCCTTCTGCCCCCTGGGGGGGCAGAAAGACTGGCATTTCTCCGGGGGGGGGGGGCATTATCATGTCCATTTTGGGCAGCTCCCACCCCTACATGAAATTTAAAAAAATCCCTGGCTTTTAGTGGGCTGTCTGCCCCCCCCTGGGGGGGCAGAAAGACTGTAGTGGCCAAAACTAATTGGTGGGAGCAAAGGCCCTTGCCCAAGGGGCCGCTCCCCACTCCCTGGTGTCTAGTGGGTGGATCCCTGCTTGGGTATCGCCCTCCTGGGGCGATCCCCAAGCACGGATCTACTATGGAGGGGTGCCATTGGAAAGGGGAGATTCTCCCCTTTCCAATGATACCCCTCCCGTCTTTCTATGTGCTCGGGGGGCTGAGATAGCCCCCTGAGCACATAGAAAGTGAAACTGAAATGAGCCCAAAGGCTCATTTCAGTTTCGGTTTCTATGAAATGACGACAGCGCGACGTGCGTGCTGATTGTCATTTCACAGAAACCAGGGGGGGAGCCTCGGGAACTGGGGAAACTTCCCCAGCTCCCGAGGCTATTTGGGAGGAAAGGAAATCCCTCTGGTGCTTGCACCAGAGGGATTTCCGGTGCCATGTGCCAGGACGGCTGGGAGCCGTCCTGCGCACACGAGCACTGTGGCGCACAACGGCACCCGGCCATCGTGCGCACACAAGGGGTTAAGGGGATGCTTAAACACGCAGATGAGGTTTTCAAAGATCCTGTAAGGGCAAGAATCATCACGCCTAGGGTTCAATCAATCAATCAGTCAGGGGTTTGTAAAGCGCGCTACTCACCCGAGAAGGTCTCAAGGCGCTGGGGGGAGGGTGGGGAGCAGCTCCGGATCAGTTGAAGAGCCAGGTCTTGAGGTCCTTTCTGAACGTGTGCAGGGTCGGGGAGCGTCTGATGTTCACAGGAAGCTAGTTCCAGGTCTTGGCTGCGATGTAGGAGAAAGCTCTCCCGCCTGCTCTGTTTCTGCGGATGCGGGGGACCTCTGCCAGGGCGAGATTGGTGGAGCGGAGGTTCCTCTTGGGTACGTGGAAGGAGACTCTCTCGTTCAGGTATTTGGGTCTGATGTTGTTGAGCGATTTGTAGGCGTGGGTGAGGAGTTTGAAAGTGACCCTCTTCTCGACGGGGAGCCAGTGGAGGTCTCGTAGGTGTTGGATCATGTGTTCGTGACGCGGTGTCCCGAGGACGAGTCTGGCTGCGGCGTTCTGGATGGTTTGGAGTTTGTGTAGAAGCGTTCTGTTGATTCCGGCATATAGGGCGTTTCCGTAGTCCAGTCTGCTGGTTATGAGCGCGTGGGTGACGGTCCTTCTGCAGTCGGGGGGGATCCATTTGAAGGGTTGAGAAGAAATATAAACCGGCACCTACTGACCCTGCTTACATCAAGGGCCAGCTGCCCTTAGACTCTCTTGTGGTTTCCAATGCTCGCAAGAGAGCTAACTCACAGACCACAGGTGAGGTCCCTCCTCCTGATAAGGAGTCCAAGTTAATTGATGCCTCTGGCAAAAGGGTAGCCTCACAAGTGGCTAATCACTGGCTCATCGCTAATGCTCAGGCTTTGTAAGCCAGATATGATAGGGCTCATTATGATGAGATAGAAAAACTCATTCAATTTCTGCCTGATGAACATAAATCTAAGGCAAATGATCTTATTCAGGAGGGCAAACTTATCACCAATACCTTCATCAAGTGCACCCTAGACGCAGCAGACACGGCAGCGAGCGCAGTAAACATGCATGGTTGAGAATTTCAGGTTTCAAACCTGAGGTACAGGCCTCTATTCTCAACCAGCCATTTGACAAAGAGCCCCTATTTGGTCCAGCAGTTGACACCTCGCTGGGAAAGATGAAAAAAGATACCGAGGTCGCAAAGTCCAAGGGGGCTTTGCAGTTACCTGTGAATAGGGGTTCCTTTCGTTGCTCCTTTTCCAGGGGTGGCTCCAAAAATATTTCTACAGAAAATCCCTCCTCCTCTTACAAGGGCAACAACCAATCACCCTCATCAAGAGGCTATTTCAGAGGAGGTTTTAGAGGAAACAATGGTAAGGGAAGAGGCAGAGGCAACTCCACACGCACTTCCCCTGCAAATAACAAGCAGTGATTTCCTTCCGCTACCCCCGATCATTCCACTCCTGTCGGGGGACGTCTCTCACAATTTCTCCCTGTCTGGAACACAATCACCTCAGACAAATGGGTTTTACAAATTATCCAATATGGTTACTGCCTGGAACTTACAGACACTCCCCCAAACATTCTTCCAAGATCACACGCAATGTCACAGGAACATCTTACCCTTCTAAAGCAAGAAGTTCTCTCTCTGTTACACAAAGGAGCTATAGAACCAGTCCCATTAAAATATCAAGGGGCAGGGGTATACTCCCTTTACTTCTTAATTCCCAAGAAGGACGGCTCTCTCAGGCCTATACTAGACCTCAGAGAACTAAATCTATACATTCATGCAGACCACTTTCACATGGTCACACTCCAGCAAGTGTTCCCGCTCCTTCAACAAGGCGACTTTCTGTTCACTCTGGACTTAAAGGACGCCTATTTCCATATCCCAGTACACCCTGCTCACCGCAAGTACCTCAGGTTCGTAGTAGCAGGCCAGCACTATCAGTTCAAGGTGCTCCCATTCGGAGCAACTACCGCACCCAGGGTTTTCACCAAGTGCCTGGCAGTAGTTGCAGCTCATCTACGAGGACAGCACATTCACGTCTTCCCATATTTGGACGACTGGCTCATAAAAGCCAACTCGCAAAAAAGCTGTCTACGTCACACTCACAAAACAGTGCAGTTGCTCCACGATCTTGGATTCACAGTAAACCTGTCCAAATCCCATCTACAACCATCCAACACACAGGCGTATCTGGGAGCCCCAATAAATACACAAAAGGCTTTGGCCTACCCTAGTCCGACCAGAATCCCCAACATGCAAACCTTACTCTGCCAGTTTCAGCCTCAACACTCATTGCCAGCTCGAGTGTTTGTGCAGTTACTAGGGATGATGGCGTCTTGCATTCTAATAGTCCCTTACGCAAGACTCCAGATGCGTCCCCTTCAGGAGTGCTTAGCACGTCAGTGGAACCAGGCTCAGGGTCTCTTATCAGATCTAGTGTTGGTGGACGGCCACACCCATCGCTCTCTGCAGTGGTGGAATACACAAAACCTTTCAAAAGGGCGGCCCTTCACCGACCCGGTTCCACAGATAGTGCTAACAGCAGACGCATCGCTCACTGGTTGGGGAGCTCATCTCCAGACGCTTACAATTCAGGGTATGTGGAGCCTGCAGCAAAAGCAGCTTCACATAAATCATCTAGAGCTGCTAGAGATTTTTCTAGTGCTCAAAGCGTTTCAAGTACATCTAGTAGGCAAAGCTGTCCTGATCCGTACAGACAACATGATAGCAATGTACTACATACAAAAACAGGGGGGGGGCACACTCTCTCCAGCTGTCACAACTAGCACAGACCATCTGGAAATGGGCTATACGTCACAAAATGTATCTCCTTGCAGAACACCTCCCAGGAGTAAACAATCAGATTGCAGATCTGCTCAGTCGTCAAAGACAACAAATTCACGAATGGGAAATCCACCCTCAAGTTCTCCTCCCATTCTTCCAAATGTGGGGCTTTGCGGACATAGATCTGTTCGCCACAAACCTAAACGCAAAATGCCAAAGCTTCGCATCCTGGCATCCACACCCATTGTCCAAAGGCAATGCGCTATGGATGAATTGGTCGGGGATATTTGCCAACGCTTTTCCGCCTCTCCCCCTCATTCCATTAGTGGTTCGGAAGCTCAGACGGGCGTCCCTGACACTAATCCTAGTTGCATGGGCCTGGCAACCCTGGTTCACAGCACTGTTGGAGCTCTCAGTAGTTCCTCACCAAAAACTATATCTCACTCCCAATCTTCTCACTCAGAGCCAGGGAGAGATAAGACATCCAGATCCCAGTCATCTCAATCTTGCGATCTGGCACCTGAAATCTTAGAGTTTGGCTACCTTAATCTCCCGCCAGACTGCATGAACATCATCAAAGAGGCTAGACGTCCTACCACAAGAGCATGCTATACAGCAAAGTGGAAGAGACTTGTGATATACTGCAATAACAATCAAATCGATCTGCTTCACGCTTCAGTTCAAAACATCATTTGCTATTTATTACATCTGCAGCGTTCCAATTTAGCGTACTCTTCCATATGCATACATCTTGCTGCAATAGCTGCATACCTACAGAACAGACAACATCTGTCTCTTTAGAGTGCCTGTCATTAAAGCATTTATGGAGGGACTTAAAAAATCATTCCTCCAAGACTTCCACCTGCTCCACTGTGGAATCTCAACATTGTCCTTACCAGACTGATGGGTCCACCCTTTGAGCCATTGCATAGATGTGAACTGCAATTTCTCACTTGGAAGGTAGCTTTCCTCATAGCTATCACATCACTGAGGAGAGTAGGTGAGCTTCAGGCACTAACCATAGAAGAACCAGTTTTACAAATACACTAAAACAAAGTGGTTCTTCGGACCAACCCTAAATTCATACCAAAAGGTCATTTCTGCCTTTCATATCAACCAATCTGTTGAGTTGCCTGTGTTTTTCCCTCAACCAGATTCTGAGAAAGAACGTGCTTTGCACACTTTAGATGTGAAAAGAGCACTACTTTACTATGTAGAAAGGACGAAACGTTTCCGAAAGACAAAACAACTGTTTGTCGCTTTTGCGCCACCACATAAAGGCAATCCTATATCAAAATCAGGCATTGCAAGGTGGATAATCAAGTGCATTCAGACATGCTATGCAAAGGCAAAACGAACACTAACATTTCCCCATAGTGTGCACTCCACACGCAAACTAGGGGCTTCTATGGCATTCTTAGGGAATATACCCATAGATGACATCTGCAAAGCTGCAACATGGTCTACCCCTCACACATTCACAAAACACTATTGTGTAGATGTGTTAGTAAGACAGCAAGCTAGTGTGGGCCAAGCAGTTTTACGCACACTATTTCAGACGACTGCAACAGCTACAGGTTAGCCACCGCTTTGGGAGATAACTGCTGTATAATCTATGCAAAGCATGTGATCTACAGCTCACATGCCTCGAACGGAAAATGCTACTTACCCAGTATGCATCTCTTCTTGGCATGTAGAGCTGTAGATTCACATGCGCCCACCCGCCTCCAAGGGTACCTATACCTGTTACAGTGAATGAATGAATGAATTTATATTTATATAGCGCATGGCTACCCTGAGGCCTCCCAGCGCTGCGGACGGACGCAGGTGGACACAAAGCAGAGAGTTAGAGCAGGTCCTTGAAGAAGCAGGTTTTCAAGAGTTTTCGAAACGTTAACAGGTTAGGCTCCTTCTGCAAATTGGGAGGGAGGGTGTTCCGGAGGTTAGAGGCGTTGAAAGAAAAGGAGCGCCCGCCCCATCTAGTTCTTCGTATTTTTTTGGGAACGGCAAGATAGGAGGAACTGGAGTGGAGATTTCTGGGAGGATGATAGGGGGTAATGAAGGAGTGGGTAATGACCGGGCCATTCTTCCAAAAGGCCTTGTGAGCCAAGCACATGGCCTTAAATTGTATCCTTGCCGTGATAGGGAGCCAGTGCAGGCTCCTTAGTGCTGGTTTCGCAGATTGGCTGCGATGAATCTGAAGGAGTAGGCGAGCAGCACAGTTCTGGATCGTCTGGAGTTTGTGAATAGTGAATTGAGGAGCTCCCAGATAGAGGGCGTTCCCATAATCCAGGCGAGAAAGAATGAAAGCTTGGACCATGATCCTTCTCGCCTGGAAGGGAAGGAGGGGGAGGATCTTGCGCAACATCCTCATCAGGCCGTAGCAGGTGGCTGAGAGCTTGGTGGCCTGGTGGTTGAAGCTGAGAGAGCAGTCAAGCCACATACCAAGGCTCTTAATCTGGGCTTCTGGATCTGGAGCAGGGCCGAGGCAGTCCGGCCAGAGGAGAGCAGGGTTGAAGGAGGGTGAGTTGCCGAGGAGCATGAGCTCGGTCTTGTCCCCATTAAGCTTAAGGCATGAGAGTTCCATCCACTCGGCCACCGCCTCTAGGCAAGGACCTAGGGTGCTAGATGACCTCTTGGGGTGGTTTAATGCCACCACGAGCTGTGTGTCATCTGCGTAGGTGATGATCTTTATGCCGAATGGATGGACAATCTCCGCCAAGGGTCTCATATAGATATTAAATAGCATGGGGCTCAGGGAAGAATCCTGGGGGACCCCACAGCTAAGAGGCAGACGGTTGGACACAGCATCTCCTTCAAACAGCTGGAAAAAACGATCGCTGAGATATCTTTCTTAGATACATATATACATGGCCATCTCCTACTACTTTTACTAACTCCATTATCACCCTCTGCGGCAAACAATCTAACAATGGAGCCGATGCCCATGCGCACTATCACCGAAACGGAGAAGTCACCTACCTCGTGACTGGAAAAGATTTCTTCGAACAAAAACAAAGTGCAAACATCCGGACCCAGCACTAGATGGCAGGCTATGCAAAGCATGTGAATCTACAGCTCTACATGCCAAGAACAGATGCATACTGGGTAAGTAGGATTTTCCTTCTCCTTTTTACACCTACCTCAGATAGGCACACCATTTTGGCACAGACCCTTGTTTACTAGTTTTGTAAAAATGGGTTTACATCGAGAGGCATGGGAACGCCCATGCAACATCCATGTAAAGCCTACCTGACGGTAATGCAAGGCAGCTCTATGCACTGCATTGCGTGAATTTTTTTACAAAGCCAATCAATCATTCAATCACAGAATTTGTAGAGCGCACTACTTACCCGCGAGGGTCTCAAGGCGCTGGGGAAAAAAGGGGGGGGGTGCCGCTACTGGTCGAACAGCCAGGTCTTGATTAGCCTCCTGAAGGTCAGCAGGTCTTGGGTCTGTCGTAGGCTGAGTGGAAGGGTGTTCCAGGTCTTGGCGGCGAGGTGGGAGAAGGATCTGCCGCCGGTGGTTGTTCTTCGGATGCGAGGGACGGTGGCGAGGGAGAGGTCGGCGGAGCGGAGCTGGCGGTTAGGGACGTAGAAGAAGAGTCGTCTGTTGAGGTAGACTGGGCCGGTCTTGTGGAGTGCCTTGTGTGCGTGGATGAGGAGTTTGAAGGAGATTCTCCTGTCGACGGGGAGCCAGTGCATGTTTCTCAGGTGGGGGTGATGTGGCTGTGGCGTGGTATGTCGAGGATCAGGCGTGCAGAGGCATTTTGAATGCGTTGCAGTCGTTTGATGAGCTTGGCCGGGGCTACCGCGTAGAGGGCGTTTCCATAGTCGAGTCTGCTGCTGACAAGGGCCTGGGTGACTTTTCATCTTGTATCTGTCGGGATCCACCTGTAGATCTTGCGGAGCATGCGGAGGGTGTTGAAGCAGGAGGAGGAGACTGCGTTGACTTGCTTGGTCATGGAGAGCGTTGAGTCGAGGATGACTCCCAGGTTGCGTGCGTGGTCGGTGGGTGTCGGGGCTGCCCCCAGTGTCGTTGGCCACCAGGAGTCATCCCAGGCTGAAGGGTTGGAGCCGAGGATGAGGACCTCCGTCTTGTCCGTGTTCAGCTTTAGTCGGCTGCTCTTGATCCAGTCGGCGCCGGCCTTCATTCCTTCGTGGAGGTTGGCTTTGGCGGTGAGGGGGTCCTTGGTGAGGGAGAGGATCAGTTGAGTGTCGTCGGCGTAGGAGATTATGTTGAGGTCGGGCGATGCGTGCGAGCGGGGCCATGTAGATGTTGAACAGTGACGGGCTGAGGGATGATCCCTGGGGTACGCCGCAGATGATCTCGGAGGCTTCGGATCGGAATGGGGGGAGGCGGACTCTCTGGGTTCTGCCGGAGAGGAAGGAGGTGGTCCATTCCAGGGCCTTGTCTCGGATCCCTGCGTCATGGAGGCGTGCGCGTAGAGTGCGGTGGCAGACAGTGTCGAAGGCGGTGGAGAGGTCCAGCAGGATGAGGGCTACGGTCTCACCGTTGTCCAGCAGGGTCCTGATGTCGTCGGTGGCTGCGATGAGGGCAGCCACACCAAACAGGATTGAGGCGACGTATCTCAATAACTGAAAACAACCTTATCATAGAGTTCTGCCAAGGAACACCTATTGGTGAGGATAATGGGGGTATAGCAAGAGGGATGACAAGAGGGCACACTGGGTTTCACTCTCTTTCATGGATGCTATGTGTCCCCAAGCCATGCTGGTCACATTCTGTCTATCATTTTTTACAGTAACAGAGCATTCCTGAGGCACTGTGGAGGAGGTGGACCACCCTTTAGAGGGCCCCTATTTAGCCTAAGGTCTATGAATATCTGTAAGATATGGGAGGCTTAGGGGCCCTTACCATGTTCTGTAGGGGGGACTATCATTTTCTGTTACACCACTGGAGCATTGTTTTGTAGGACACGTGGTTTAATGTAGTTTCACTTTTGGGTATAACTAGAAGTGTCACAGATGGCATGCAGGAGCTTAGCAATGACAATCTTTAATACTTTCATATATCTGTTGGCAGTACTATGAGCAGTGGTAACACTTTTAAGTCTTGAAAGGATGAGTTGGCACTGCCAGAGTCCAAACTGTGACTGAACGTTTGCAAAGAAACGTCTGCAACAGATACTTGAGTCATTCAGGGGTTTTCCATGTTTGTTTAATATTGCAATTCCTCTGTCCTTGTTTTATTTATAGGTGAGAGAAACTCTTTGTAGTATATCTGACTGTATGTGGTAGGTTTTTGTGCAGTTTGCTTCAGACCTCCAAATGGGATGATGACCAGTCTTTCTCTTGGCCACTCTCAGAGATTCCATTGATTTGAAAAGTAGTCTTGGGAAGCTTCCAACTGTAGGCAACCAAATGTAAGGGGCAGACGACAGAAATTAGCAGATCTCAGAGCCCCTTCAGAGAGGGCAAACAGTCTGAGTTCCTAAAGCACTACTGCACTTGAGGATAAGAAGTTATTCTCATGGAGTGGAGTGATATTTCAGTCAACTCCTGGTAAGCGAGAAAAAGTAAATCTGGAGATCATGTAGTGTTTTTGAGTAAACAGTTTCAGCATGAAAGTTGTACATGTAAGTGACCAGGACGTTCAGTGACCTGCATTGTGCACAGGAACTTCACGGACAGGAAAGAGAGGAGGAACTTTAATGACCTGCATTTGAGCAGTAGCCTCAGTGGCTGAAGGCGAAGAGAAACTTCAGGAACCTTAGCGTTAGGGTTGCTAAAGAACTTGAGGTTAAGCAGGGTGAGTAGGAGCCTCTGGGAACTAATATTGAGGCCGAAGTTTTTGAGGCCTGACCGTAAGCTGGAGACTTGAGGACCTACATTCAGCGCAGCATATGCTGGGAACCTAAGAGCGAGCTTGTGGGGCTGAGGAGTCAGAAGGAGCATTGGAAATCTAGTGTAGAGTGGGAGTCTCAGGGTCTTTGTGTGTGTGTGTAGAGCACTGGGAGAGTTGGGAGTAAATAGAAGCATCAGGGAATCTCAAGGTGAACATGGTTTTCACTGACCTGAGGGTAAGCAGGAGGTTCCAGGTAAGAGTGAGCAAGAGATACAGGGCCTAACAGTGATCAGGGATATAAGCAGGACTAACGTTGAGCAGTATTCCAAGATGCCAGGGAGTGAAAAGAATTGAAAGGATACCTAAAAGTGAGCAGAAGCCTCATGGGTTCTCTATGTGAGAAGGCTCATCAGTGATGTCTCGGAGCAGGAGTCTCAGAGGACCAGAGAGTGGAAATTAGTTTAAAGGTTCTGAGGATCAATGGGTAGTTTTAGGAACAACTGATGATGAGCAAGAACCTCACTATCTTAGGTCCATCAGAGTGAATAGACGTCAGACCTAAGGGTGAACATAACCCTCTGAGGACCTGTAGGTCAGTGGACAGTGGGGGTCCCCATGAATGAGCAGGCTTTTCAGGACCTAAGAACAGGGAGAAGGTGCAGGGATAAGAGAGTGAGCAAGGGCAAAGTGAGATTCATGTACCTGAAGATAAGTGTCAGTAGGCCAGCAGGTAAGATGCAGTGGAAAAATAATGAGTTTTCTGTCCTATCCAATTTTACTGGCCTACAGGTTATTAAAGGCTTTATTTACCACAAAGCTCTAGCACCTGATAGTAACCAAGCAATTCTTCACGAAAGGTTGTAATATGCAAATATGGCCCACATTTTTTTGGGGTGCTTATAAATGGATTGCAGTTGGTTGACGAAATGGTGGAAAGAATGGGGATGAGGAAGGGGAAGCATCACTGGGTGCTGGGGGAGAAAAAAACAAGGAGAGAAGAACACACTACAGGGGGACAGGGATAGAAGAACATTGAGCACAGGGGCAGAAGCAAACAAGAAAGCAAGAAGCACCCAAAAATTACAGCATCAAAAGCAGGGGCAGAGATACACATGAGGGCGAGAACAACACTGAATGTGAGGAGGGTGGGTGAGAAGTAAGCCTGGGAATGGTTCGCGAAGTTCCATTATGCAGAACTCCACAAAGTGACACAAAAGCTGCAGCGCTCTGTGAAGTTTCCCAAGCGGCGGAGTGAGGTAAGTCGCTCTGCTCATGCTGATTTTTAGCGCCGGGCACTTTCCCCGTGATGAAAAATCAGCGAGGACAGCACCATGCGCAGCACAAGAGGGTGCAACTTCTTTCTGCCGCTCAAGTAGATGTTCTACTCGAGTGGCAGCTTCCTCAACATGGGTGGCAGGTTTCTCAATGAGAGCGGTAGCAACCTGCTGCGCCCGCCAGCATTGTGAAGTCTCGCCTGGAGGTGGTCTAGCATTGGGCTTTCCTCGCTCGTGCTCACCAACTTAATGTTGGCGAGCTGCGAGATAGGAAAAACTCCGCACCTCGCCACTCTGTGGAGTTTTTCAGAACTAAAAACTCTGCAAACTTTGTGAGCGCAGCGGAGCAGAGTTTACCGCCCAGGCCTAGTAAGAAGTACACAAGACAGAAACATAGCACAGGGGTGGGCATTTGGGGTGAGCACACAGATGTGAGAAGGAGAGCTAAAAAACACATGCACTCTCATGAAGTGCTTAAGCCAAAAGGAAAAAAAGTTTGCTAAAAGTGATCAGTGGAAGGATAGAAGCCAGTCAGTAGGCGAGATGTTAAGCAGGCTATGCTCCAAGGAAGGGACACAAACAGGATGGACAAGCTGGAACAATGAAACCCATTAAAAAAAGTAAGCAAATGAGACTGACAATAAAGGCAACCAAATATAAGCAATCGTGGGCTGTAAGCCCCTGTAAGTTCTTGAACTGTCTGGCAAGCTCGACCTACAAGTGTACTTCACACAGTATAAGACAGGTTCCCCTGCAGCTTTTAGACTTGTTGATTAACTAATTGCATACATTTACATATTTTTCATGTAACAGGCACCCTGGAGAGAAGGCTTTTTCCTTCTTTAGCTGTCTATCCCTCCTCTTGCTTACACCATAGGACACCCTATCCTTCTTTTTCAGCCTGAGTCTACTGAAGATCAGAATTAACTGTTCAGGAGTGATTGCTTTTAACACAAATTATGGGATCTGTTTTGGTAAAATTAAGAAAGCTTGTGAATGTCACTCCCAGTACATACTGCCCACCTTAACCTTTATGCAGGACCCTCAAAAATAGTTCTAAACAGATATCATCAACATGTGCACTATCCCTCTCAGCTCCACTTGCAAAGTATAATATTGGGATTGAAAGCTCTGACATGCAAGTTACTACTTGAACTCTCACTTAATCTCTCTGCTCACTCCCTGTTCAACCGGTTTCTCTCTCTTTTCCCTTTTCTCTATCTGTTCCGTCCTCTCCCTTACCTTGCCGTTCGTCTCTGCCTCTCTCATTCCCCAACATGCTTTCTCTCTGTTCTCTCTACCTCACCTTTTTTATGCCCCTCTACCGTTTTTCTCCTTTCATCCTTCACCCTCAGCATATTTTTGTATCTTTTTTCCGCTCCTTTCTGTGCCCCATCTTCTGTTATCCTCTTTTCTTTCATCATCTGTTCTTTCTGTCTCTCTCAGCTGAGCTACCCTCACTTACTTTCTTCTCTCACTGGTTACTCTCACTGTTCCAACCTCCTGTCTTTCCGTCTCTACATATATCCTTCTCTCCTTCTTTCTCTAGTAGTGCTTCTGCAGGTAAACTCAAAGTCTACGTTCAGAAGCACAGCGCTGCATCTTGCAATATCATTCATGGTCGGCTGTCAAATTCTGCTTGGACTGTATATATTTGCTCTTTTGTTCATCTTTAAATATGTCCAACTATATGTGAATGTTTGCTCAATACTCTAATGTGTAATATAACTAAAGAATATAAACCTATTTTGGCTTGTACTTCTGTCTTATGTCTATTTTATAATCGTGCAACCCCCTGAGATGTGTCAGTAAAAATGACCTTTTGTCATGAATTTTGACCCTTTGTCCTGAATTTTTGTCCTGAATTTTGACCCTTTCTCCTGAATTGTTACTGTCACTGTCCAGAATTCACCTTCTTGCCAGGTGGTCACCCTAATAACATGTCCTTACAGTGACGAGCACCCAAAAGCAATTTTAACTGTGGCAGGCCTACCTATCCTATATAGAAAGCCATAGTACAGATTAAAATACTAACACTGTATTGCAGGAATAGGACCAGCTAGAAAAAGTGTTTAAAACTATGTTTAGTAGCTATTAGAAATCCTATTAAATGGTGAAGTTGCATTTTTAATAAATTTTAATGAAAAGTAACTTTTACAAAGTTACCTTTTCTCTGCCTTGAGTTCCTGGAGGCTAGTTTGCATTGCATCTCCAGATTCTCCCAGACAGTAATTTGACTTGAATAGGTGTGAAATGCCTCCCAAGAGCAAACAATAGCCTTAGCTGAATGGCCAGAGATGATGCCTCTGAATATGGAGGGTGGGTCTGTGGGCATTCTATTTTACAATATAGTGTCAAATCCTTCTGGACAGGTCTGCTGGGTTCACATATAACAATTGGGGCACACTTGAAAGAGGAAAAAACAGGATGCCAAGACAATTCTTGAGGATCCATTGTCTGATTGCTAAAGGACTCTGTGTTTGTCCTACTGGATGTCTGTCTCTGTGTTTACACATAGCCCTCGGGGCACACTTGAAAGGGGTGAGAACAAGATGCCAAGATAATGCTTTTTTCTTACTAGACTTCTGTCTCTGGGTTGATTGTGGCTACATTGGATTTTAGTGTTATATATTGGAGGGCACTAGGATTGCTATAGTACACTCCCCAAACACTCCCATCCCTTATAGCCCAAGTTTAGTGTGGCCGAAGACTTTGGCAATCCTAAAATGCTGAAAGTAGGTAGGGTTGGCCCTAGGAACCTTTACCCCATTGGTTAGGCATCTCCAGACACCCACTTCAGAACACTTTCTGGATCTACGGAAGATCAGAAGAGGACTGGTCCTGCTGCCTGTGACATGATATGAGCCCTGAAGCATTGGGACTGCCCCCTCTTGTACCCAGGCGTAGACGTTGACTCCAAGGGTAAGTTTGCTGACCTCATGTGTAAGCTATAGGGCCTTAACAAGCTGCAAGAGGCCTTTTCCTGGAAGTACCCAGCATACCAGTGGCAATCGGAACAGGACTAGGCCCTGCAGTTGACCTCTGTATGATGTCCTGTCAGTCACTAAGTGCCTTCCGTGAAGTCCTGGGTAGCTTTAGAAGTGTACTCCTGTAGTGGGTTGGGACTTTAAAGACCACGGCCCTGATTTAAATCTCAGCAATCGGGCTATTGCTCGACAGGGCGATGCAGTAAATTCCTCCATCGCCCTGGTGGAGGTCCCGACTGCGACATTAATAAATGACCCCCAAGCTGGCGGTCATTTGAAAAGCATTGGCGGCAACCACCGTCCTGGCGGTTCCTATCAAGGCAGTCCCCTGTTTGGTGCAGGGCTGCGTCAGCATGATGCAACCCTGCCCCAGCAGTTTTCTATTTTATTTTCAAAAGAGAATCCCAAAAGCGGATTTGCTTTTTGAAAATATAAAAAGTAATGCTCCCCTTGCCATGGGTGTCATCTCCCGTGGCATGGGGAGGATTATTTGGTTTTTACTATCCCTCACTGCCAGGGTTTGCCTGGTGGTGACGGACAATAAAAAACTAGCTACATGTCCGCCCATCCTCATTGGGTGGACGGACATGTAGCCATTTGTCCAACAGCCCTTACTCCGTCGGGCTGTCGGAGAGGTTTGACTATGGCGGCAAAGGGCAGGAGGCTGGATGCCTTCAACTAGCAGGAGACTTCAGGAGATACAGGAATGCAGGGAACTGGAATTATATGGCTGAAGGACCAGGAAATCTTAAAACTGATCAGGAGCAAGGAAACACACCGAAAGAGAACCAGAAATGTTTCAACACTAGGAGAAACAGATCAGCTGGGTTTTATACCCCAAAGACAGGAAATACCTCACAGGAAGAGATCTTAGTCATATTGGATTAGGAATTGCCTCATAGCAACTACATGGCCATCTGGAAAGGACAGGATATATTCCAGAAATCCTTGCTAGAAGATTCTGGGAAAGAGAAGGTAAAGCAGTATGAAGACTTTAAAGGCGTCTTTCACCGAGGCTCCCCAGGGAGAACAGCGAGAGCATGGGAAATCGTACTTACAGGTCAGCCTCCATGAGGTAAGTTTAACACCGGTGGCCCACGGGCAGCAACCTAGTCTGAAATGGCCTCATCAAGCTGTGCATCCTTCTCACCCAAGATCAACTCAGGAGCTGCCATCAGGCGGGAGGCAGGTGCAGCAAAGTCTGAAGGTGAAATCTTTGATGAGGATAAACCTAGTTGGGATATCCGACCTGCGCTCCATCGCGGACAGCCTTAAATTGTGCCTCGGTCCTAGTCTACTTCGAACATAGGAGTTTTATGTGTATTGGTGCTATTTCTTCATAAAACTTTGTTGTAATAAATTGTGTCATTTGAGATGTTATCAGTGATGTCATCAATGTTGCCATTGAACACAGGGGGTAACGGACACCCCTCACCCACCCGGTGTGGGGAGGCCCCCAGTCATCTCGACAGTGTACGGGCAGCATGATACCAATGTACAGTAAAACACGGATACAGATTTAAAAAATAAGTTGCTGTGAAGTTACGAGGGGGATAACAATCCCTTGCGTGTGTACTACACACTTAAAGATTGCCATAATCTTGATAGATCTGAGACTTCAAATACGCCGTGTGAAATCTCTGCAGCTGAAACCTCTGGGCAAGTCTTGCCGATGAAAGTTGTGAGTGCTTGTCCCTGGACATTGGTATTGATGTGGCCTGTACACTCATGGAATAGTCAGTAAAACATAAGCCCGGGAGTTACACTGTGGAACAACTTTCAATCGTTAAACAAAACAGTGAATTAAAGTGGGAACTGTGACATTATCTGCAAGGAAATGTATTGGGAATTGTTGGCAGCAGAATTCATATTGTTAGTGCATGTATGGGCAACGGGACAGTGATTGATAAAAATGCATGCTCAGAGTAAATGAAAAATTAGTGACTAAAGGATTATTTGCAAGCACTGTGCTGCAGTGTCAGTTTGGAACAACGGAGACAAACAACTACATTATGCATTACTCTGAGTTTGGAATGCCCTCAGAAATATTTGGCTATGTGATACTGCCTGACTAAACATCAGATATGCCGATTTACTGCTTTGTTTCTTGAATGTTTGCACAAATAGTAGACAACAAATCCCACTATGCCCTCTCATGTTTCAAAGTACAAATTGACCAATTAGGAGGGAACTCATAGATTGCAAACCACCGTGAACAAGACGTTAGACGTAACACGTTGCTGGTGTCGGAGTTTGGTGAAATGCTGACAACAATTATATATATATTATATTCACTGAAAAAAACAAAGGTTACAGGGATGTTATAGTTAGGCTGACATTTCATTCGTACAAAACCAGAGAAATTCAGCAGTTGTAGTTAGCTGAGCTAACTATAACTCACACCCCCACAATGCACTGCGTATGACCTCACATATTACATCACTCATGACATGGTCAGTTACATCACTGATGACATCTCAAATTACATCACTGATGACTTCATCCCCCAACCAGGAGCGTGCCTAAAGGTGCATTTGCAGGGAGAAAGGGGGCAGGGCCTCCTACAAGTTGTGGCTTTTTTAGGAAGCGGGCCGCCTGACCCCATCCCCCGGGACATAGCCACCTTGTTGGGCACCGCGGGGGGAGCCTGAAGGCCCCCGTGGTCCCTGCCGGCTCCCCGCCTACTGTGGGAGCCACATTGCTTTTGGACAGAGGGAGCTGCTAACATGTAGCTCCCTCTGTCCAAAAGCAATTCTGCATTTTTAATGCTCTCGCTTCCATGAAGCGGACCAGAGTTTGCTATGGCTTGGCGGGAGAGGTGCTCCCACCAAGCCATAGCAAACTGCAATGTCCCGGGCGTGGGCACCCCGGGACATTGCTGGAGCCGGCCCTAGGGGGCCCCAGGGTCATGCAGGGTTCCAGGAGGGGGGCCGTGCAGCCCCCTCTTATCTTGTATATAGCCCTGGGGAGGTGGTGGTCCCTGGGGCTGGGGGGCCGCAATGGACCCCCTTCATTAGTGTATGTGTGCCCTGGGGAGGTGGCGGTCCCAGGGGCAGGGAGGGTCCACGAGACCCCGCCATATAATGTAAATTAGCCCTGGGGAGATGGCAATCCCCGGGGCAGGGGAGCTCCGTGAGGCCCCCGCACATAATAGAAAATAGGCCTGGTGGTGGCGGTCCCCGGGGCATGGGGGTCCGCGAGGCCCCCCCATATTGTTTCAATAGTCTTATTTAAGCCCTGGGAGGGGGACCCTATGCACCCCCCTCCTATATTAATCCCCCCTGAGACCTTGCCCACTCGGGGTTATTGTAAAGCTTTTTTTGCTGCAAATATTGCGAAGTTGCGGCAAAATATATATTTAAAAAAATGCTTTTATGCAGTGGTGGGGGGTCAGGGTATTCCTACCTTGCCCCCTTTTCTTTATTTTCACTTTATTTTTTTGTGGGGGGGACTCCCAAGATGGCTGCCAAAACTTCCTAGTTGAAGTCTTGGCAGCCAATCAGAGCAGTGCGTTTTCCTGCACGAGCTGTCTTTGTTCGCGAAGACTTTGCAACTAGAGATATATATATAATTTTAAACTTAAATTTCTCAAAAACTACTGAATGGATTTATACCAAATAATCAAAAGGCACTTCCTTGAACTAACATCTACCTCCCTGCCAAATTTGGTGTAAGTCTGTTCAGCGGTTCGGGCTGTAGGTGTGGCTAAAGGTTCCTATGGGAATTAACATTTCAAACGCACCCTTATTTCACACCCCGAATTCTCGGTCCCCATTGCACGGATCACCCCCAAACCTTCCATTACAACCAGAACCTACCTTGACACTTTTTTGTGAAAATTTCATGAAGATTGGTCAAACGACGGCAAAGTTATAGGCAAGTCAAAAAATGCTTTTCCTATGGAAACTAGGTCCTAACTATAACTACCTACTGGCGACCACCAGTAGGATATATACACACACACACACACACACTCCCAGTGGCGATAGTTATAATTAAGTCAGCTGTTTTAGTGTTGCTGATAGCTTTGGACCCATTTGACACATCTTCATGAAACTTTCCAAAAAGGTGCTACATTCTGACTAGTTTGTGCATGGAACATTTCGGGGTGATCCGTCAAGCAGGGGCTGAGAAAAAAGGGGGGTTCCAAAACACAAAATCTTCATGCATTTTCCATAGAGTTATTTAGACAGGGCTACAGCAAAAATTGCTGAACGGAATTACAACAAATTTGCAGATTGTGCTTTTACAGGTACATGCATCAAGGTAGACTTTTGCGATTCCTTAATTGCAATTATTAAGGAATCGCAATTAAGGAATCGCAAAAGCCTATGCATGTAGAAATCGCAAAAAAAATAGCGATTCCTAAACATTCCTTAATTGCGACTCTCAAATTGCGAGTCGCAATTAAGGAATGTCTTCCCATTCATTCCTATGGGCCTACAGGCCCATAGGAATGAATGGGAATTGCATTCGCAATTTGCGAGTACCCAATAGGTACTCGCAAATTGCGATGTCACTTCAAGGAGTGCAAGGGTGTCAAAAGGACACCCTGTTGCACCCCTGAAATCTGCATATGAGTACATCTTGCACACACACATGCCCCAAGGGCATGTGTGTGTGTAAAATGGAACTTTGAAAAATGCACTTTAGTGCATTTTTCAAAGTTTTTGCAAATTATCATCAAGTACAAATTGATGGTAATTTGTGACTCCTATTAGCGAAATCGCTAATTTTTTTACTTTAATGCATTGCATTTAAGGAATCTCAATTTGCGATTCCTTAAATGCAATCGCAATTTAAGTAATCGCAATTTAGAGATTACTTAAATTGCGATTTTTGCATTTGGGATGATGCATCCCAAATGCAAATATACCGGTCGCAAAGGGGCAGATTCTGAGAATCTGCCCATTTGCGACCGGTTCTTCTTTTGATGCATGTGCCTGTTAGTGATTTGGTGTACATCCGTTCAGTAGTTTTTGAGAAATTAAGTTAAAAAAAATGTAGATATCTGTAGTGTCTTGTGTTTTATTGAGTGCGGGACATTTATGTTCCCTAATGGACTCCTTAGTCCAGTGACGTAAGTGATTGTGTGTGGTTAATAAAATTCATGACGCAGTACGCTTCAGTTAATGGTTACACTCTAGAGAATAAAGACATTTAATACCGAGCTCCAGCTGTGGCGTGATTCATTTACATGTAACCGGGCTGGGCTTTAGCGCAGTGCCCCTGATGCCTATACCATGACGATGGGCAAGCAGTCTGGAGTGTGGACCCTATCAAGCATGACTGAACTTGACTCTGTCCTTGGTAATGAAGATCAGGTTGAGCGTGTGTCCTGTGCTGTGTGTGGGGTCGGTGACCAGTTGGGTGAGGCTGATGCTGCTCATGCTTTCCAGGAGGTTGGTGGAGTTGGCGTCTTTAGGGTCGTCAAGGTGGAAGCTAAGGTCACTGAGGAAGCTGTAGTGCATGGAATCAATGGCAAGTGGGGTGATGAATCCGGGGATAGCTTGGCAGAAACCTGGGTGTCGGTAGGCAAGGGTGCCTCTGATGGTAGTTTTGCCATCGGTTTGGATTTAAAAGTTGAGGTGCTCTATGATCGGTGTGGTGTCATCTACGGTGGTGGTGCAGCGGATAGTTTCTTTGTGGATGATGGTGATGCCTCCCCCCATGTTTGTTGGGGCAGTTCCGGTGTATCATCTTGTCGACGTTGGGCATCGCGGTGGTGATGTTGGGGGTGGAAAAGATGTTGAGCTAGTTCTCTGTGATGAAGATAACATCGGAGGTGAAGGCAGCGTGGTGTCCCAGATTTCGGTGGCGTATTTGCAGAGCAATCTGGCGTTGAGGAGGAGGCATTGGAGTGGTTCCGGGGTGGTCATGGTCAGTGTGCTAGGTGCGGCTCAGGTTTCCGTGAGGGCGGGAGGTCCTGAGTTGCTGGTGAAACGGCAGCAGCGGCGGCAGGGAAAAAGTCCTACCATTGATCAAGGAGATGCAATGCTTGTGACGTCTGGGGGACCAGTGCTTGGCAGGGGCGTAACACAGACCCCCCGCAACCCTGCGGTGCGGGGGGCCCCGTGGTCCTGGGGGCCCCCTCGGCAGAGGAGTGTTATAATAATGACAATGGCCTGCCGCCCATGCACTCCAATTGCTGGCTCTCTGCACGGGCGACAGGTCATTATTAAAACGGGCCCTCGGCCTCAGAGACAGAGGCTAGGCATGCGCAGCCGCAGTGACGCACGCACGTTCACATTTTGTGCGCCGACTGCGCGCCATCAGCAGTGGTCTGCAGGGTGGGGCAGGGTAGGTAATGCACGCAGTGTAAACTGCACATGCAACGGCACCAGCCGTCTGAGCCTGCACCCCATTTTAAGCCAGTCTCATGCTCGGACTAAGATTTTTTTATTTTTTTTTAAACTTCTGGGGACACTTCCAAAGAACAGAGCGTTTTTAGGTCTCGGCCTGCACCTGCGCTTGCGCCGGTCTGGCCAAGAGTTTTAGTAAGCGGGTTTTGGAAGTGCAAACCCACTGGCTTTCGGCTGGCGACCAGCTTGCGTTCACGATGGCGTGCACGCGCGCAGCTGCCATCTGGGTTTCCTATCTCTTCCTCATTTCCTCGTCATTTCCTCGTCATGGCTCATTAACTCTCTGGACTCTGATGTTTCAATCACAGCAGCAGCTCACATTACCAACTGACGGCCCTGGACTACAGTCACATGAAAAACAACATCGATTAGCATTGAAATGCAAGCTTTTTTTTGTCTAGTTAGAAATATTGCTTCGGTGGGTTGATTTCACCTTATATCGCTATTTGTTTTATATTGGGAGTCACAGCCTAATTACCAGTATTTTTGTCTCACTCTTTTTTTTATATTTATTCGCGCAAAGCACAAAGCTATATTTAAGGTTACTTTTTCCGCGTCACTTCTTCACTCTATTTAAACTCCACACCCCCACTCTTATTGTCTCTCTCCTTCTCTCTCTCTCTCCCCTCTCTAATTCTCTCTCTACTTAATTAACTCTCCCCTCTCTATCTTTTTTAGCCTTTCATTCTCTCTCACCCCTTTATCTGTTTCTCTTTCAAACTCCTTCATTCACTCTCTCTCCCCTTCTTTCTCTCTATCCCGCTCCACTCTTTATTCTATGTACACCCTTTCTCTCTCTTTCTCTCTCACCACCCTCTCTAATTGGGCATTATATCTTCACTCTATCTCTCACTCGGCAACACCACAGCATCACTCAGCGCAACCACAGCATCAATCAGAGCCAGCACAGCATCAATCAGAGCCAGCACAGCATCACTCAGCACCAACACAACATCTCTCAACGCCATCACAGCATCACTCAACGCCATCACAGCATCACTCAGTGCAACAACAGCATCACTCAGTGCAACCACAGCATTACTCAGCACAACCACAGCATCACTTAGCGCCACAACAGCATCACTCAGCGCCACCACAGCATTACTCAGCAGCACCACAACATCACTCCGCGCCACCACAGCATCACTCAGCACCACCATAGCTTCACTCAGCGACACCACATCATCACTCAGGGCCAACACTGCATCACTCAGCACCACCACAGGATGACTCAGCACCACCACAGGATGACTCAGCAACACCACAGCATCACTCAGCACCACCACAGCATCGCTCAGCATCACCACAGCATCACTCAGCGCCACCACAGCATCGCTCAGCGCCACCACAGCATTGCTCAGCACCACCACAGCATCACTCAGCGCCACCACAGCATCACTCGGCGCCACCACAGCCTCACTCAGGGCCACCACAGCATCACTCAGGGCCACCACAGCATCACTCAGGGCCACCACAGCATCACTCTGGGCCACCACAGCATCACTCGGCACCACCACAGCATCACTCAGCACCACCACAGCATCACTCGGCACCACCACAGCATCACTCGGCGCCACCACAGCATCACTCGCCACCACCACAGCATCACTCGCCGCCACCACAGCATCACTCAGCGCCACCACAGCATCACTCAGCGTCACCACAGCATCACTCAGCGCCACCACAGCATCACTCAGCGCCACCACAGCATCACTCGGCGCCACCACAGCATCACTTGGTGCCACCACAGCATCGCTCAGCGCCGCCACAGCATCGCTCAGCACCGCCACAGCATCGCTCAGCACCGCCACAGCATCGCTCAGCACCGCCACAGCATCGCTCAGCGCCAAGACAATATCACTCAGCGCCACCACAGCATCACTCAGCGCCAAGACAATATCACTCAGCACCACCACAGCATCACTCAGCACCACAGCAGTATCACTCAGCAAGACCTGAGATTCATTCAGCATCACCTCAGCATCGTCTCCGCAACAGTCACCACCACCACTACCACCTCAGCATCACTCAGCACCACCTCAGCCTGCTCTCGGAATCTGGCATCTGTTGATTCTCCCCTAGCGTCTGGCCGCTGCTAGTGTAATAATACAGGTACTAGTTCCCAACCTTCACCCTCCGATTGTTTATGCCCCCTCAAAAAAAAAGCTTTAACAAACAACCATTGCAATAGGCAGAAACAAGTTGCCAGCATTGCAAGAACAGAAGAAAACTGAGGAAATTTTTTATTGTAAATACTTTTTTTAATATGGTCGTTCAGTTTTACATAATGCCTTCTTGGTCATATATAAAGTAACAAAAATGCTTCTGACACTTTTTTATTATAACTTTTCAGCATGCTGCACAGCAGCACACTTCTCTACAGCACAGCTTGAAGACATTGGCAAAGTCAATAGCTCTGGCTAAACACTTATAAGGCCCCAAAGGCGAGACCTATTGGCTATGCCAATGCTTGTTATGCTTTGCAACAGAATCGTTCACCAGTTCGCAAGCAAAAAAAAAAAACCCTGTTTAATGTTTTTGGTAAAGATTTGCGTTATGTGGCACATTTACCTCCGCTCATATTCATTCAGGGTGTACCTTCGTTATGTAATTTTTTTTATTCAGTGAATTATTCGGCTTCAACACCTTCGTCTCAGGTCTCAAGTTTCTGCCTGTTGATGGCAAGCGGCTTGGATTTCAGCGCTGGGCCTATAATATCGGCCGATTATCCTCTGGCGAGGCCAGTTGGTGGGCCATTTTTTTTTTGCCTACCAAGGACTCCGCCCCTAGTGCACAACGAGAAAGGCTGTTGTTTGTTACAGCTTTAACAAACATATCCTGAGCCTGAACCCATCCACCTGAAGTCAGACCAGTGGGCTATGTCGGAGGCAGAATGAAAATGGGCTGCTGCATCTGTCACAGCACGAGGTGTGCCTGCTGTCTGGCTTCCTCCAGGTGTGAATGAGGCCCTAAGGAGCTGCTGATGGGAAGCCTTTAGCACTTGCTTTGCGGTAGACTGCCACAGGGTAGAGGAGTGGTGGGGATGGCGAAGGCCAGCGAGAGAGCTCCTCAGTTTATTTGTGTCCCTCTCCACGCAACAGGCAGTGATAAATCAGTTTATGCTCTTGTTCTTTGTCTGCAAAATCTCAATTACTGCAGACAGCGTGGACAGGTGTGGCATTGGTTGACTTTGAAACTGGGAAACAAGGTTTAAGTCCCAGCGTCTGCTCAACATCCTGTGATTCTGGGCAAATCACTTAATCTACATGAACCTAAAGAAATGAATGACTCTCTAATGTGTTATCTGGTGCTCATGTAAGGTGCTCCAGTGCCTCTGGGCCAAATTCTTGCTATATAAAACTGCATGTTACTATGTTAGGAAAGTGACACTTTTTATTTTTTGCAGTTACACACTAGCATCATTTCCTTTCCCACATCGTACATGTGATGCGAACAGCAAGCAAAACAAAACAAGCATTGGCATAGCCAATAGGTCTCGCCTTTGGGACCTTATAAGTGTTTAGCTATGCAACAGTTAAGGTTGTTGCACCAAGGATATTGTGCTGCATAACTAAATACTTATAAGGTCACAAAAGCGAGACCTATTGACTATGCCAATGCTTCAAGGGTAGAGAGAAGGGTAGAGAGAGGGGTAGAGAGAGGGAGGTGGAGAGAGGTAGAGAGAGGTAGAGGTAGAGAGAGAGAGGTAGAGGTAGGTACAGAGAGAGGTAGAGAGAGAGTTAGAACGAGAGAAAGAGAGAGAGAATTAAGGGGAGAGAGAAAGGGGGAAGAGAGAGGAGAGACAATGAAGGAGCAAGTGAATTTCAGAGTGGGGAGAGAGAGAAAGAGAGAGAGAGCGAGAGAATTAAGGGGAGAGAAAGAGAAAGAAGGGGAGAGAGAGAGAGAAAGGGGGAAGAGAGAGAGGAGAGACAATGAAGGAGCAAGTGAATTTCAGAGTGGGGAGAGAGAGAAAGAGAGAGAGAGCGAGAGAATTAAGGGGAGAGAAAGAGAAAGAAGGGGAGAGAGAGAGAGAAAGGGGAAGAGAGAGAGGAGAGAGAATGAAGTAGCAAGTGAATAGTGAGAGGAGGGCGAGAGAGAGAAAGAGAGAGGGGGAGAGAGAGAGGGAAGAAGTGATGTGAAACACCAATAATTTTTTTTGGGGGGAGGAAGACGGGTGTACTTAAAAACACACACTAAAAGGTCACGGGGCCTTTGCAAGCTATGAAATCTATCTTTTAACATTTTTCTCAGCACCCTAATGCGATTAAATCAAACGTTATGTTTCGGTATTAAAGTAAAATGTGGACATGTTAATTTGTGATATGGGGTGCTGTAATCGAGGAAAGACTAAATGGACTAAAGCATGCAGCACTGTACTGAGACCGCTCCAGAGGCCCCTTGTCTGCTGTGTAGATTTAACCAACATGCAGGCGAAAGAGGAGGAGAGTGAATGAGCAAATACAAGATATAGAAAAGAATGGAAGAAGGAATAGCAGATGGAGCTTATGGGAGAGAGTGACAGAGAGAAGAGAGAGGTAGAGGAGCGTAAATAAAGGAGAGATAGAGAGCGAGAAATGTAGAGAGTTGAGAGAAGGGTAGAGAGTTGAGAGAAAGAAGGTGAGAGAGAGGAGAGCGAATGAAGGGGAGAGAGAGAGAGAGAGAATGAAGGGGAGCGAGAGAGAGAGAAAGACGGGGGGAGAGAGAGCAAATGAAGTGGAAAGAGAGAGAGAAAGGGGGAAGAGAGAGGAGAGACAATGAAGGAGCAAGTGAATTTGAGAGGGGGGAGAGAGAGAGAGAGAGAGAATTAAGGGGAGAGAGAGAGAAAAAGGGGGAAGTGAGGAGAGACTATGAAGGAGCAAGTGAATTTGAGAGGGGGAGAGAAAGAGAGAGAGAGAGAGAGAGAGAATTAAGGGGAGAGAGAGAGAGAAAAAGGGGGAAGTGAGGAGAGACAATGAAGGAGCAAGTGAATTTGAGAGGGGGGAGAGAAAGAGCGAGACAAACAGAGGGGGGAGAGAGAGACAGGGAAGAACTGACGTGAAACACGAATGTTTTTTTTTAGGTGGAAGACTGAAGCATGTAAGCAGGCAAAGATACGATTACATTACTTCCCTTAAAAAAATGTAAGTGCTGTAAAGGAAATTTTGTATAAATAAAATACGACTACAGCTAAACAGGAACACTGCCTCTAGGTAAATGTAAGCATAAAACGTAAGTAGGCAAGAATACGATTACATTTGTTTAATAATAATAATAATAATAATGTGAGTGGTGTAAAAGTACAGTTAAACAAATAAACGAGAGTACACGTAAACGCCAACACTGCCTTTAGCTGGCTAAAATAAAGGCCCTTTTATAACACTGTGGTAAAGGTCTAAGCATACAAGGATACGATTACATTAGTTTAATAATAATAATGTGTGCGGTGTAAAGTAAAGTTTGTAAAAATAAAAAAAGAAAAGAGAGTTCACGTAAACGCCAACAGTGCCTTTAGTTGGATAAAATGAAGGCCCTTTTATAACACTATCGTAAAGGTCTGGCAGTACAAAGGACAGGTTTATATGGGACAGAAGTGTTAGAGGAATCGTAAATAAAAGTTTCCGCTAAGGGCAAACAGGAATAAAGGAGGAGGGGTATGTGTGGCTTGTGCCACAGTGGCACCGCTGGTCTGTTTCCTGCTGACAAGCATGCAGCACTGTACTGAGACCGCTCCAGAGGCTCCTTGTCTGCTGTGTAGATTTTCCCAATTTGTAGGCAAAAGAGGAGGAGAGTGAACGAGCAAATACAAGATAGAGAAAAGAATGGAAGAAGGAATGGCAGATGGAGTTGATGCGGGAGAGTGACAGAGAGAAGAGAGAGGTAGAGGAGCGTAAATAAAGGAGAAATAGAGAAGTGTAGAGAGGCAAAAGAAGGGTAGAGAGTTGAGAGAAAGAAGGGGAGAGAGAGGATAGAGAATGAAGGGGAGAGAGAGAGAGAGGGTGAATGAAAGCGAGAGAGACAGAAAGAAGGGGAGAGAGCGAATGAAGTGGAGAGAGAGAGAGAGAGAAAGGGGGAAGAGAGAGGAGAGACAATGAAGGAGCAAGTGAATTTGAGAGGGGGGAGAGAGAGAGAGAGAAAGAGAGAGAAAGAGAGAGAGAGAGAATTAAGGGGAGAGAGAGAGAGAAAGAAGGGTAGAGAGAGAGAGAGAGGGGAAGAGAGGAGAGACAATGAAGGAGCAAGTGAATTTTAGAGGGGGAGAGAGAAAGAGAGAGAGAGAGAGAGAGAGAGAGAGAGAGAGAGAGAGAATTAAGGGGAGAGAAAGAGAGAGAAAAGAAGGGGAGAGAGAGAGAGAGAGAAAGGGGGAAGAGAGAGGGAGAGACAATGAAGGAGCAAGTGAATTTAAGAGGGGGGGAGAGAGAGAGAGAGAAACCGAGGGGGAAGAAAGAGAGAGAGGGAAGAAGTGACGTGAAACACCGATATGGTTTGTTTTAGGTGGAAGACTGAAGCATGTAAGCAGGCAAAGATACGATGACATTACTTTACTCTAGACACGTGTACAGTTTACACAAACACCCATGTGTAAGGTGAAAGTTCTAGACAAGTCTGCAGTATACACAAACACCCATGTGTAAGGCGAAACTTCTAGACAAGTGTACAGTACACACAAACATACATGTGTAAGGTGAAAGTTCTAGACAAGTCTAGGAGAAGGTTTCTAACAGCAGCCTCATGTATGCACGAGGAGTGTTTACCATTAAACAGCCATTTTCTGTCAAATACAATTGCTCGTTGATATGTATCTGAATGACGTAATTTTCTACAAAACATTTAAAGCTGCAGTCCACCAAACTTTCCCATACAACTCAACTGTACTATATAAAGCCTAGGCTCCATGCCGTAGCCACAGAAGGATTTCCCCTGACTAGGTAACAGACCACAGGAGTGTAAACCCCGCCCACTATTTCTGTGTCAATCACTTTCTAGTAAACAACAAAATGAGGTACCCCGTCTATTTCATGTGCTCACTGAAACCCCCAACCTCTATGTATGAAAGCAGTTGGCACCCATGAAGCGCAGTCACTCCTCATGATTTGCAGCACCGCACAGAAAGGCCACACCATTAAATGTACACGCTGCCCACTTTAATACATAAATGAGGCCAGGAAACAGTTAAGAGTGATACCCCAGCTACACCCCGACAGGTAGAAATAGAACCAAGAGTTAAAGCACTACACGACCAGCAATTGTGACTGGTATAGTATTTTAGAATAAATATTAGCCGGGTTAATTTCAATTAAGGCTGCTTTTAATATATGACTGCTCCATGGAAGATCGTGCATTTTCTTTTAACTCTGTAGCTTGTTAAAAGAAAGCAACGTTTTGCTCTTTCCGGTGGTTGCATCTATGGCAGCCTTTTAGTGCTCCAAATGTGTCTAATTGAGCTGAGGCGAGACCTGCCACACGTGTATTTACGCGTAGTCACGTGCATTCAGTGTGATGTATGCCAATAAGTAGACTGCAGGGGTATTGATGAAATAAATAAATGCGCATGTCCAACATGCAGGACATTACTGCAGAGCCATCACACTACTCTAAACTCTGGGTAAAGGTGGTGTGGTGTGCCTGAGCGGTGCAGCCAACCAGCAACACACAGGGAAGTCAATGAAACACGTTAGCAACAAGCGCGCGCCTCGCGCTGACGAGGAGAAGAGGAGGCAGCAGGGGGAGGGGAGAGAGGAGGGAGCCTGGGCCTGTTTCCCTTGCGGGAGCGAGCGAGTTAATTACAAACATATGGTTTGAAAGCTCGCTCCCGCAAGGGAATCGCCAAACGTGCACGCGTTGCCATTCAAAGCAATGCAACGCGTGCACGTTTTTGCCCACAAAGCTGTGCCGATTACTAAAGGTCTTTTTACTATGCATCGCATGCGCGCTGCGTAGGCGAGACCTAAAAACAGATGCATCTTTCACCAGCCTCTAAGCATTGGAGGGGAGGGCCTCTTAAGTACTGCAAAAAATAAAATATCAAAAAAGCCTTGGGTGAGTGTAAAAGGCAGTCAAGGTCTATGCCATGCCAGGTCATGTTTCCCAGCGAACATTAATCAAAACATCGACAGCAAATTTATGGTTAAAAAAACAAATTAAGTGAGTTCCTAGTATGTTTGATAATTCTGTGCTTCCTAAGTTTATTTTTTCATTTGGAATGTTAATTTCCTATTTAAGTACTGGCCCTACAAGCTTTAAAATACTTTTATCACCACAAATTTCATATTCCACTATACTAATTCACCACTAATCCCTTATGGGTCCCAGAGTAGCGTGCTACTCGCCAAAAAAGCGCTTCAACACCTCATCAGAGGTAAGCAAGCATTATATAAATGCAAACCTTTTTTCCCTCTTCTAACCCTCCGCTACCTTTCTCTATCCACCTGAATAACACATCCACCACTCAAACTACTTTCATATTTCACTATGCTAATCTTCAACACTAATCCTTTATGGGTTCCGGAATAGCGTGCTACTCACCAATAAAGCGCTTCAACACCCCATCAGGGTTACAAGCGCTATATAAATGCAAACCTTTTCCCTTTTCTACCTCTCCCCAACCCTTCTCAATCCAAATAACTGACTAACATATCCACCACTCAAACTACTTTCATATTTCACTATACTAATTCAACACTAATCCTTATGGGTTCAAGAGTAGCGTGCTACTCACCCCCCAAAAAAAGTGCTTCAAAACCCAATCAGGGGTAACAAGCGCTATATAAATACAAACCTTTTTCCTCTTCTATCCTTCCGCTATCCTTCCGAATCCAAATAACTGACTAACCTATCCACCACTTTAATTACTCATATTTCACTATACTAATTCAACACTAATCCTTTATGGGTCCCGGAGTAGCGTGCTACTCGCTGAAAAAGTGCTTCGACGCCTCATCTGGGGTAGTAAGCACTATATAAATACAATTACAATACAATACAATCATGTGAGTCCAGCATGCAGCTCCTCGTGGCACCTTGCGCACACTGAAAGCAATCCCATATTACAGGTAGAATAAAAACCAATTTGAACTCTTAACTAACCCTCCACACAAAGATTGTCCTTTCAGACTTATCAACTGCCTTGGGAAATGTTGGTTGGAAATCCTGGCTTGATCTACGTGTCGCCAAAGGCAAAGATGGAGTGTGCTATGGAAATGTCCAGATGTGTACTATGCACAGTTGTTTGCCTTAGTGTCTGGGTAATCCTCCTTCATTTATTGGGGTCATTTCGACTGCACTGTGAACAACATGAAATGATCAGGTCACCTTTGCTTGGAAAATTATGTAAACTTCTTCCAATGGGCTGGATTATATTAGGCATACTAAAGGTCCTTTAAGATGCATACAAATTTATGAATATAGAGAGCGTGTACTTTTTGGGGAATGCTTGACCGTGCAGTGTTTTGTTTTGTGGTTTGTTGTGGCCATCATTTACATTTTACTTTATTTTTGTATTTACTGACCCTTTATTTAAGTTAAATTACTTACTGTGCATTGAAAGTACGTCTGGGACCCTCATGTCATTGACCTGTCTCAGTTCTGATTGTAATATTGATTTTACAAACCATACAAAAAATGAATGAATAGGGTAATAGTGTCAGCCAAAAGAGGACATTTGAAGCACAACAGGTTTAAGGGTTAGAGTGCATATGGGTGCCACTTTTAACTTGCAAAGATTTACAGAGGGTCCAATTCTTTCCATTTGCGAAGCTTGCAGTTTCCCATTTCAATCCCGCAAAGTTTGTCTCTGCATAGTGTAATCATTTTTACTGCATAGCAATATATTTTTTCACTTTCAACAAAGCTAGCAAAGATGAAAAATGTGTCTGCGAGTTTACCTTTTGCAGATCTTTTTAATGTGTAATGGCATTGCAGAGGGGAAGATACAGGCCAATATCTCCGAAGGTTTTGCTATGGCTTAATTTTGTAGTGCTCCTGGCTTACTCTTGAATTCTGTGAGCAAGGCAGGAGCAAGCTCGGAACAGTCTTCCTTATGTCTACCATTCATGAGTACGATAGGAGTACTAAATGTGTAAGTCTCACCCATGTCCTGCAAATCTTTTGTGAATTGGCTCATGAAGCTCAATTCACACACGGCCTGATTCACAAAAGGTTTGTCACGAGTAGGTATGACATATTCTTGCAGTACTCCTGGTTTACTTCCGAATTTCATTATTAAAGCAGGAAAACTCCTGGCTTACTCTTGGCATTCAGCCCCAAGAATACACACCATTCTCTGGTCCCCTCCTACGACATCAGAACCCATTGCCTCTAATACCCCCTGAAGCCCTACCCACCCTACAAAGGCTGACTTGGTCTTGCACCCATTTATCACCTCCTAATAGCTGGTGGTGAATCGAAGCAGATTTATCCACAGAAGGAAGGCTCCACATGCTGTTTTGGACCAGGTAATTCCCAGTTCATTTGTTAATTCACATTCTAGGGACCAGTACTCAGAACAGCAGGATTTAAATCTGGATATACCGTCAGGAATCCCTCTTTCTAGCTAGACGGTATCCTGGCATCTTAATCCAAACCACTTGTAATTGGGGGCCCAATGTTTCCTTTGATTTAAACCGATTCATTTTCTCTGCACCATTTTTGGTGAAATATTGAATTGGCTTCCCTGAGTGCCTACCCAATGACCCTTAACTGCTGCATGTTCTGCTTTTATAACCATAGCGAGAAATACAACTTTAGCATTCAAAAGAGATTGCAAAATATTTTAATCTTGAAGAGAAATATTAGTGGATTTTGTTTAGCAGGAAGAAACTCAAAATAGACAATAAAGTAAGATGAGATGATATAGAAAACCTAGGTGTTACCTCAATTTATGGTACCATGCCCACCTTCCGGCTCGAGGAGAAGAGTAACAAGCTATTTGCCTATACTATTATGGTTTCAGAGAGAGGTTTTCGAAACCTACAATCAAGATCTTGATCCTGGCATGAAATGCCTTAATAATTGCATACAAATGACTTTTCCCTCCTAAAGAATATGGTATCTATCTATCTATCTATCTATCTATCTATCTATCTATCTATCTATCTATCTATCTATCCTAGTTGTCTGGATACCTATTGCTGATTTTTTTGTCATAGGTGAGCACAGATCATGCAGGTGTGTCATGACACAGGCCTGTCTCACGGAATGTGGTCTTGTTGGACCAGGAGGAGCACCCAAAGTGCTATCCTCATAGTGGCGGAAGGCTACCTCCTTCACCAGGAGTGAAGCAGCACAAGGGCAGTGGTGGCAGCATACTGTGTAGTGATCAGTAGTAGTGAACAGGTCCTTTTAACCCTGTGTCATTGGAGTGAGGCCTACAGGCTCACTCACTTTTTTGAAAGTTCACTGTGCTTGACTCACCCTTGACCTACTTTAGGTAGATGTGTAGTGCTGCGCAGGTGTAGTGACTCTGCTCTAGATGTGTGTGTGTCTGGGAAGAGTACAGTACAGGGATTTGTGTATGCTGCTGCCTGCTGTACCTGTTATTGTTTTAAGAGTCACTTTGCAATATTTGCACCTTCATGCACAAACCAAAGGGGCATTGGTTGACTTAACTGGTTTGATTTTTGTATGCTGCTGTGCTCGTTATTGTGAAACCAGTCACTTTGAAATATTTGCACCTTCATGCACAAACCAAAGGGGCACTGGTTGAATAAACTGGTTTGATTTTTGTATGCTGCTACCTGCTGTACTTGTAATTGTTTAAAAAGTCACTGTGAAATATTTGCACCTTCATGCACAAACCAAAGGGCCATAGTCTGATTAAACTGGTTTGATATTTGTATGCTGTTGTGCTTGTTATTATTTGACCAGTCACTCTGAAATATTTGCACCTTCATGCACAAACCAAAGGGGGAATTGTTTGACCAACCTGGCTTCATTTCTGCATACTGCTGGACTTGTTTTTATCATGCACTTTGAAAGTGTTTTCACCTTGATGCAAGAAGAAAGGGGATTGCTTTACAAAACACGCTTGAGTTTTGTATATTGCTGGATTGATGATTGTTTTATTATGCACTTTGGAAGTATTTGCATTTTTTCCTTTGTTTCATCAGCTACAGTTAGTATAGACTCTGTCATTACGTACTTGCTGATATGGTTTGTTTTTATCCTTCATAATGTGTTATTTATGGTGTTGTTTGCACCTGTCTATAACATGTGCACCTTAAATCTTGTAATTGTTTACAATACAGAAATGATAAATACAGACAAACATCTGCATCAGTTTTCTGAAGCATCCAAGCAGTTTTCATCCTCAGCCTTGTTTGCCTGCCTGTTTTTGTCCTGCTTACTAATAAAGCCATGATGGTAGAAATTGAAATTGCTTCCTCAGTTCATTTTAAATACTATAGAGTGGGTATTTTCATGCACAACCCCTGACAGATGCAAATGTGTGACATGCACATAATTCCCACCAGTTTATTTCTCTTGGAGCTGGCAGGATACAGAGTTAAATCTTGTACACTACTCGTCTATATTGTCAGTCGAGTCTGTGAAATTGCAGGTTTGGGGTTGTCTTTCAAAGTTTAAAGTTATTTTCCATCAATGTCAATTCTAATTCAGACCCTATGTGGTTGTTCTTTGTTCTTCAGCGATAGGCAATTCCTGAGACAATAGGACCGCTCCTTGCTATTGATTTCTGTCTTCGTTAAATAATCTGCTCTTGACAATAATGTTACAAATGGCGTAGCTTATATGTTAAGAGTGTTTCTCACTTTCTTATTAGAACTTTGAGCACGCGAATATAGAGGCATTTCATTAAATGTTGGAGGTTTCAATTAAAAATATACCAGATTTTTTGGCGGTGTGGCAAAGTGGTAGGTGGTGGGTCGGGGGCCCCCTCCATGTACTTTGCAGGGGGGCCCCCTCAGGTTTTGTTACGCCACTGGTGCTTGGAACTCTGCAGTAGGAGACCCAGGGTTCCTGGCCCTGGGTGCGGAAGGCGCGGCACGGTCCCGATGCAACCTCCATTAAGTATGTCCTGGGAAGTGGGCGGGTCAGTGGGAGGCAGCTGGCGGGAGGTGGGAAGCGGGAGGGAGACAGAGGGGGAGAGTGGGCGGCGGGGCAAACAAAAGAAATAACAAAGGAATGGGCAAAGAAGAGAAAACAAAATAGACAAGGAACAACAGGCAAAATACTATCAGCAAGAACCAAAGACAGGCGAGACAGTCCGAGGCAGCAGAGAAACGGCAGGAAGTGGGGTAAACTGAACAAAATAAGCAAAGAGCAATGGGCAAAACAGTCACCAGGAGACTACAATAGGCAAGACAGTCAGAGGAAACGGAGAAACGGAAGGAAGCGGGGCAAACAAACCAAGTAGACAAGGAGTAATAGGCAGAATACAGTCACCAGGAAACAGAGACAGGCAAGACAATTAGAGGCAGCAAGGGGAGCAGACACGAGGACCTGCTCCAGGCTACAGCAGGCAGATGGAACCACTACATGACTGTCAAAGTACAAGGTTTGCTGGTGTTTGAAGCAGCACGAGATGATGGCAGCTCAATGACACTGTGTCCGCCTTCACATTCCAGAGGTCTGATCTAAAAGAAGTGATAAAGAAAATACCACAGATGGACAGAGTATCTTACCAGAATGTCAAGGTGGCATTGAACCTCAAGTTCAGTCCGATGCCAAACGTTGATTATAAAAGGTAAGGGTGGGCGGAGCAGGCGTAGTGCCTCTACGCGGAGTTCCACGGAGTTGGAAAAAAACTTAAAAACTTCTACGTACAACGTAGGGGTTATCAAAGAAGAAGGACGGCGAGGACGAGGAAGGAGAGCGGCCATGCCGAGGAGGAGGCAGCCACGGCAGGTAAGTGCCTTTTTAAAAATATTATTATTACTTTGGGAGGGTGGAGGGGCCAGCTAACTCAGCTCCGCCACAGAGTGGGAGTTTTGCCTAAACTCCCCGTTCGCAAGGGAACGCGGAGTAGGCAAAACTCCGTAAACTCCGCTGGCGGAGCGGAGTTACCCGCCTGGGGTAAATAAAAGGTACATCTTCAATTAGGGGAGACAGAGAGATGGTGAAACGATGGATGAATTTGTTGAAAGACTTGAAATGCTCATCAAACACTGTAAGTTCAACACATTCAATGACCAAAAAGCCATTTGTCGCAGAGTTATTGATGGTTACCTTTCCAATTCCTTCAGACGCCAAATGCTGAGAGAAATGGTCAGTCTGGAGCATGTGCTCATGGCGGCCAGAGCTGAAGAACATGCAGACAAACAAGCCGCTGACATTGAGGCTGGAGGAGTCCAGAGTGACTCAGCGCTGAGTATGAAAAGCAAGAAAAAACACAAGGTAGAAGGCCACAAAGTGATGTCTTTGAAGAAGAAGCTGTGTTTTCAATGTTCATTTTCCTTTCCACATGAAGGTAAATGTCCCGCCACTGGGCAAACATGTAAAGGCTGTGGTAAAGAGAACCATTTTTAACAGTTTGCAAAGCAAGAGAAAAAGTGAGTGTGTCACGGAATGAAGACAAAATGGCTGCCAGTTCGTCAAGTTGTGAAGACAAAATGGCTGCCAGAAAGTTCCAGAAGCATTCCAGTCATGCCAACCGAATTAAAAGGCAACATCAGTTGAGGCATGTAGAAACTAAAAGAGGCCAATTGTCATCTAATTCCTCGTCGAAAGGTTATTCAACTTCACTGTTGAGGGACAGTGAAGAAGATGGGTGTGCGATGTCAATGCTGACTACTGAAAGATGTGCGCATGTAGGTCTGATTTCTTGCAAGAAAGAATACTAGTCGCAAAAGAATCGACAAGTCAAATCACAACATTCATTTGGACATTGTCCCAAAGTAAAATTGAAGGCTAATGGCTGCTACATTCCGTTTATCATAGACAATGGTGCATCGATAAATATCATGCCAGCCAAAAAGTACCATGAATTGTCTCCGGTGCCCCATCTCACACCATTGAAAACCAAAGTATACACTTGGGCAGCCTCAACACCATTACAAAGTCAAGGTTTATTTATGTTGAATATGAAGCATAAAAAGACGGAGGTACAAGCCCCAATCCATGTCCTTCAGGGCACTTTGCCGAGTGCATGTTTGCTCACCTTCTGCACTGCTGCTGACTTGGGACTAGTTTCTGTGAATTGCAATATCAATGCTCATCTCGACATAGTGAATCAGTTTCCGTCATTGTTTCATGGATAGGAAAACTTAAGACAATGAAAGTGCAGCTCCACACTAAGGAGGACATTCGTCCTATTGCTCAACGACATTGTCCAATTGCATTTCATCTACAAGAGGCTGCTGGCGCTTGTGGGTGGAGAGCTTAGAAGATCCTGTTTTCTTGCACACCATTGGAGAAGTTGTGCGGTGCTACTTTCTAGATAATGAGGCCTTGGCTACATCCCCTCTGATGGAATGGCATACGTTTAAAGTTGTCATCTGAGGGTGCTGCTTAGAAGTAACTGTGGAGTGAGGCGCTCCCTGGTGAGAGATATAGGGATGCACGAGAGGGTTCTTCGCGAACTAGAGCTTGCAAGGCCGGGAAACCCAGGCCTGACACAGCAGCTTTTGGATGCAAGGGAACAAGTAGTTGTTCATACTGCAAAATTATGCTGCTTTGACTTTCGAGAGTATATGGCCTGTGCACATGCAGAATGTGACAAGGCGGGTACCCTGCTGGCCTGGCTCACCAACCCCAAAGCTAGAGGCTCCCAAATCATAGAGGTGGATTCAGAAGAGGTCAAACGTCTCTACATGCAAGTGGCTATGAAGAGGGGGTTCAGGGACTATGGTGAGGGGAAAGGTCCCTGGGATGGATGGGCTGCCTGTGAAATTCTATACAGATTATGCTGAGGAGTTGGTGCAGAGATTGGTTGCCCACTACACAGCTGCCTGAGAAGCAGGATGCTTGCCCTCCACAACAGCTGAAGCCCTAGTGATCCCACTGTTAAAGTCAGGATGGCCCCCTGATGATGTACGGGCATATCGCCCATTGTCCATGCTCAATTTGGACTACAAAATTCTTAGAAGGATTCTGGCAACTCACCTGCTTCCATTTATGCCCAAGTTAATTCACACATATCAATCTGGATTCATCCCTGGTCAAAATACAGCGCATAATATCCGGAGGGTCCTCACTCTTCAAGAAGCAGCTATTGAAGGTAAAGATAAAGGGATGATCGAGGTGATTGATATTAAAAAAGCTTTCGATAGTCTTCTCTGGGATTTTTTTTACAAGGTTCTAATTAAAATGGGAATTGACCCTGGGTTTGTCCAATGAACTAAACTCCTGTTTTCTGCACCCACTGCCCAAGTCCATACTTGAAGACATATTTCGGAGGCCTATGCGGTGGGGAGAGGTGCACGACAGGGATGTCCCCTCTTCCCATTGTTATTTGCCATTGTGGTTGAGCCACTGGCTAGTAGCGCGAGGGCTGGAGGTGCCTACAGGGGATTAGAAGTACAGGGTGTCTCACATTATTCTGCATTCTATGCCGATAACATATTGTTAAAGACACACAATTGATGGACGGAATGCAGAACAAATCAAAACATTCACCCCCAGTCAAGAGATCTGGGTTAAATCCATCATTCTTTTGCTCAACATACCACCCCAGTTTAGACCTGGCCATATGCAAATCAGTCTTGACCCTGTGCCTCATGGGAACAGTCCAGCCCGAACTGCCAAGCCAGGTCCTCCCTGGACCGGAAACAAGCATCCTAGGACCAGTTTCGGGGTTTCACCCCTCTTCAGCCAGGATAGGTAGATTCCAGTGGCACAGTGAGCCCAGGACCCATGTTTGGGCATACCTGGCGCACTTAGGGCGAGAAAGCAAAAGACACACAATTGATGGACGGAATGCAGAACAAATCAAAACATTCACCCCCAGTCAAGAGATCTGGGTTAAATCCATCATTCTTTTGCTCATTATGCCACCCGAGTTTAGACCTGGTCATATGCAAATCAGTCTTGACCCTGTGCCTCATGGGAACAGTCCAGCCCGAACTGCCAAGCCAGGTCCTCCCTGGACCGGAAACAAGCATCCTAGGACCGGTTTCGGGGTTTCACCCCTCTTCAGCCAGGATAGCTAGATTCCAGTGGCACAGTGAGCCCAGGACCCATGTCTGGGCATACCTGGCGCACTTAGGGCGAGAAAGCAAAAGACACACAATTGATGGACGGAATGCAGAACAAATCAAAACATTCACCCCCAGTCAAGAGATCTGGGTTAAATCCATCATTCTTTTGCTCACCTTGCCACCCCAGTTTAGACCTGGCCATATGCAAATCAGTCTTGACCCTGTGCCTCATGGGAACAGTCCAGCCCGAACTGCCAAGCCAGGTCCTCCCTGGACCGGAAACAAGCATCCTAGGACCGGTTTCGGGTTTCACCCCTCTTCAGCCAGGATAGCTAGATTCCAGTGGCACAGTGAGCCCAGGACCCACGTCTGGGCATACCTGGCGCACTTAGGGCGAGAAAGCAAAAGACACACAATTGATGGACGGAATGCAGAACAAATCAAAACATTCACCCCCAGTCAAGAGATCTGGGTTAAATCCATCATTCTTTTGCTCACCATGCCACCCCAGTTTAGACCTGGCCATATGCAAACTCAGTCTTGACCCTGTGCCTCATGGGAACAGTCCAGCCCGAACTGCCAAGCCAGGTCCTCCCTGGACTGGAAACAAGCATCCTAGGACCGGTTTCGGGGTTTCACCCCTCTTCAGCCAGGATAGCTAGATTCCAGTGGCACAGTGAGCCCAGGACCCACGTCTGGGCATACCTGGCGCACTTAGGGCGAGAAAGCAAAAGACACACAATTGATGGACAGAATGCAGAACAAATCAAAACATTCACCCCCAGTCAAGAGATCTGGGTTAAATCCATCATTCTTTTGCTCACCATGCCACCCCAGTTTAGACCTGGCCATATGCAAATCAGTCTTGACCCTGTGCCTCATGGGAACAGTCCAGCCCGAACTGCCAAGCCAGGTCCTCCCTGGACCGGAAACAAGCATCCTAGGACCGGTTTCAGGGTTTCACCCATCTTCAGCCAGGATAGCTAGATTCCAGTGGCACAGTGAGCCCAGGACCCACGTCTGGGCAATTGTGTGTCTTTTGATAACATATTGTTGTTCCTGAGCAATGCAAATGAGGATTTACCTTATGCGATTCGCCTTCTTTACCACCTGGTCTGCATTAATTGGAGTAAGTCTCACCTGTTCACGCTGTTTAAAGATGCACCCCATCTTAGGGTACTTGCCTGGGAGGGGACATGATTAAAATATCTTGGGGTTAGAATTTACCATGAGCCCTCTGACCTTTTAGAGGGTAACACTGCTGTGGCCACTAGGAGTCTTCGCATATGTGTGGACTTCTTGAAGATCCTGCCACTATTGGTGGAGGGCCGTATGGTGGAAGATGGTGGCACTCCCCTGATTGTTATACTTCTTCTCTGCTCTGCCTATAGTGATTTTCCATAGGATCTTCTGCAAACTTGACTCATTATTGATCAGTTTCATATGGGGAACAGGTAGGTGCAGAGTGGCGCTATCTAAATTACAACGCTCCATAACTGAGGGGGGATTATCGTCTCCAGGTTTTGAGGCCTACTATTTGGTGGCACAATTGCAGTGGTTTGCTTAATTGATCCATTCACAAAGACATCCTGAGGAGGCGAATGAGGGGTTAATGCCAAATCCCTGTGTATTGTACCGAATTCTCCTGACTCTGAAGTGACCTGCTCAGGTGATTCCCTCTGCACTGCGGGTCGTCTGACACTGCTGGCACTGTGCCCTCCAACGCACCCATGTTCTCATGCCCTATGCTCCAGATATCCCGCTGAGGGGTCTGGAGCATATTACACAGGGTGGGGGATTGAAGAGCTTGGTGGAATGGTCTGCTTATGGGGTACACTGGATCATGGACCTTTATAAAGATGGGGAACTTCTAACGTTTGAAGATTTGTCAGCTACTTTTGATATCCTGAGGGGTCCGTTTCTACTACATCGGGGGTAGTTGCCAAGGTGCATCTTCATTTGGGCATGGGCGTGGAGCAACCTCCTCAACACAGTGCTTGCCAGGTGCTTTGTACCACTTCGGGCCGCATTAGGGCAGTGACGTGTCTTTATCAAGTGTTATGGCATGATATTGTTAAACCTTTAGTGGGGCTTCATGAAAAATGGGAAGATTTAGCACTTCCTATTTCAGAAGCAGATTGGCCCAAGATACTTTTTTTTTTATTTTTATTTTTTAAATTTGTTTATTGAATTTCAAATAACAAATGCCAACAGCAAATAGGTCTCGTACAAGATATCGTGTAAAAAAAAGCGACAGGGCAAACCCCCCCCCCATCCCCCCACCCCATCCCAGGCAGACAGCGGCAACATTTTCAAGGCACCCATAGATGACCTAAACACCAATTGAGAGGCATATATAGACATATCAATATGAACAAGAGATGAAATATACAGGGTATTCATAATGCACATCAAGTAACAGGAGCATAAGGCATAAGCCCACAGTGACCTGCGGAAACCAAGGTGAAGAGCATACTATCCCCCAGAAGACATGGACACACAGAAACCATCACTCCACATCCGTGCGGGACAGAAGATATGCGGACAACGGGGCCCAAAAGTCCTTCGGGCGGGAGGCCTCCGGCAATTCCTCCTCATACAGTAGAAGCTGATCCCTGCAATACAACAGGTCCCGAAGCCACTTCTTTATCGTGGGGGTTGTCTTAGCTCCCCAGCACTGTGCCACCGCCCTCTTTGCCAATAGTGTAGCCACAGCCACAATCCGTCTATTACAGGGCTTAAGACGCTGTACCATACCAAGAAGGCACAGCTCCGGGGTGCCCGGCACAGGCTCCAATACAATGTCTGTTAGCATCTTCGCCACTTCATTCCAAAAGATACGTACACCTGCGCACATCCATGCTACATGCAAAAAATCTGCCTCATTCATCCCACACCGCACACAAGCAGCCGTCTCTCTCAACCCATATCTGCATAGTTGAGACGGGGTATAATAAAGTTGGTGAAGGAATTTGAAATGAATTATTCGAAGATTGCAATTCGCCGTGAGGCGGCCCGTGAGCCTGCAACATGCAACCCAATCCTCCAGCACAAGAGTATCTCCCAACACTGCCCTCCAACGTAAAAAGGAGGGGTGGTCCTCACAGTCCCGCTCACGCATGGAAGCGTTGTACAATCTAGTAACAAGACCCTTGCGTCCCGCTCCCGACAGCATCGCCTGCAATGCCCGTAGAGCAACGGGTTCCGTCGGAAAGTCCGGATAGGCCGTCCGAATCGCCTGTCGAACCCGCACATAGGTAAAGTCAAACATAAACCCGCGCTTCTCGCCATTCTGCGCTTCCAACAAGGTCTTAAAGCGGCCATTTATATAAAGATCTCCCAGCCGGGAGATACCCACCTTAGCCAATTCGCGCAGAGCCGGCCTCTCACGCGCCGCAGAAATATCAGGGTGCGATGATAAGGGCAACGACGGGGCATAGAGACACGGCACCTGAGCCCGCTTAGCCAGCATTCGCCAAGCCCACGCCGTACAGTGCACGGGATTGATCTCAGTCCGCGGGCCACCCGAGCCACCCATTAGGACCGCCGCTTGTAAAGGCATTGGGGAGACCGCATCAGATTCAACAGCAACATGAGGCTGAAAGCGCTGGGGGAAATGCCAATAGTGGGCGAATTGCGCCTGAGCGCACAGATAGTAGAGTCTGATATCGGGAGCCTCAAAGCCACCCCGTTCAAAAGGCTGAGTCAACACATCCCACCGGCAGCGTGGTTTCTTGCCCCCATACAAACGAGAGAAGGGACGACTGGAGCGTCATAAAAAATGCCTTGTTCAGTTTAATGGGGATATTATTGAAAAAGTAAAGCAGTTTAGGCAGAAAGGCCATCTTAACAACCGCAATTCTGTCAGCCAATGACAGAGGGAGATGCGCCCAGCGTTCCGCCAATTCAGTAATGCGCGCTATCGTTCGGCCGTAATTTTCAGTAACTACTTTTTCTGGGTCCCTATGTAACCACACTCCCAAGTACTTCACCGGGTCCGACGTCCAGGCCAGAGGATAATCCAATGGCACCTCCATCGTGCGCTCTGTCAGAGGAAACACCACTGACTTAGACCAATTTATACCCAGACCAGAGAACCCTTCGAACCTCACATATTCCCGAAGCATTGCAGAAAGGTGTACCGCCGGGTCACGGACATAGAGCAACATATCGTCCGCGTATAACGAGACGATCAGCGGCCGCTGCTTAAATTGCAATGCCGCTTCCGCGTGTCGCTGGCGAAGTCGACAAGCAAGCGGCTCCAGGGCGAGCGAGAACAGCATTGGCGACAGGGGGCAACCCTGCCGCGTACCCCGCTCGATGGGGATCGTCGTGGACACCCACCCATTTACTCTCACCCGGGCAACCGGAGTGTCATAGAGAACCCTGAGCCATTGTAAGAAAAATGGTGGAAAACCCATCCTGGTCAGGACCACGAACATGTAGGGCCATTGCAAAGAGTCAAAGGCCTTGGCTGCGTCAAGCAGCACAGCGACGGCCTGGAAGTCAGCCCCAAAGTAGTGTAGTGTGGAAAAAATCGTGCGTATATTGTGAGTCGTGGATCGCGCCGCAACAAACCCCGATTGATCAGGCAGAACCAGGAGCGGAACCAGGGGCTGTATCCTGGTGGCGATCATCTTTGCTAGAATTTTAGCATCGATATTAATAATCGAGAGGGGTCTATACGACTCACAGTGAGTTGGAGGCTTGCCCGGCTTCAACAACGTCACAAGCAAGGCCTCACGAAGGGTGGGTGGCAATGTGCCCGTGTCATATGCTTCCGCATAGACAGCCAGTAAATGAGGCGCGAGATCCGTCGCATAAGTTTTATAAAATTCGCTGGGCAGCCCATCCAGACCCGCAGCTTTACACGTGGGCAAGGCCATTATAGCCAACTTAACGTCTTCAACCGTGAACGGCTGTACCAGGTGTTCCCGATGTGTAGACGACAGCCACCCCAGCGCCACATCATCCAAATATGTATCAATCTCCTCCGTAGACGGAGAGTCCCGGGCGGCATAGAGCCGGGTATAGAACCTCAATACAATATCACAAAGTTCAGCCGTCGAACAGCGGGTAACCCCATCCATGTCCTGCAGTGCTGTGATACGCCCCTGGCTTCGTGGCTCCGCCAACTTCTGTGCTAAAGAGCGACCAGGCCTGCCCCCTTCACCATAATATCGAGCAGTTTTCCGCCGAGAGCAGTGCAGTAATTCCTGATCGACCGTGGCATTATGTTCTGAGATGAGATCCCGAATCCTCGCCAAGCCAGCCGGGGAGGAATCGGACTCATAGGCACGCTCCAATACAGATATATCAGATGCCAGCTTCCCTATTCGGCGCCGAAGATCACGTAGCACCCCAGATTGCGCCCCTATACAAACCCCTCGGATGGTAACCTTGAATGCTTCCCAAAGGATCCCCGCGCTATCCACCGACCCCTCATTTTCCCTAAAAAAATTTGTGATTGCGTCCGCGGCAGGTCTGACGAAAGACTATATCCGTTAGTTCAGACGGCTGTAGCCGCCACGTGAAGGGTGGTCTCTCGCAGGTGGGGACCTGCAATTCCAGAGTGACCGGAGAGTGGTCCGACAATGTACGAGCCTCATGAGTCACCCCAACCACCCAGGGGCACACCTCCCCCGATAAAAGCCAGTAATCTATGCGGAACCAAGAACCGTGAACTGAAGACACAAAAGTGCTTTCCCGGCCCGCAGGATTTTGCATTCTCCAGATGTCATGCAGTTGTTCGGTGTCCAATAGTCCCTTAAGCAATTCCGCAGCTTGTCGAGCCCTCACCTCACCTCTCCGCTCCCAGCTCTATCCATAGTAGCATCCAGACAGACATTAAAATCCCCGCCCCATATAATCGCAGCCGGAGGAAAAGCAGAAATGCGACGCCATACATCAGAATAGAAGGATGGATCATCCACATTGGGTCCATACACATTCACCAAGAGCACCCCCTGATCACCCAGCTGACCCTGGACAATCACCACTCGGCCATGCTCATCCGTGTCTGTGCGAATCACCTTGAACGGAACACCCCGCTTCACCAAGATCAGCACACCTCTTGAGTAAGTAGAGTAGGAGGATGCCACCCTTACGTCTGCCCAACGGGCACCCACTGTTTTTTCTGATTCCTTGGTCAAATGCGTTTCCTGTAAGAAAGCCACCTGTGTTCTCATGCGCTCCAAGTATGCAAAAACTGAACGTATTTTCTTGGGACTATTCAGCCCACGGACATTCCAAGTGAGAACCCTGATTGACTTATTCATAGTGTACATCCATTCAGAGCTAGCCACTCATACCATAAAACAAATACATCATGCCCCCTCTTCCAGAGTGCTCCAGAACCAGTACCAACCGATTCGATCACGCTGTCTGTCTGCCACCCCTGACCCAACCCCCGCACCCCCTACCCACTTCAGCATCCCCAACCTGCCAAAGCCATCCCCTTTGAACACCCCCCCAACAATCCCCTGAGAACAGAATAAGTATTTTGGGGTACACCCAATCGGGGGCACCGAGTGCTACGAACCTCCCACAAGTAGGAGGTGGCCGGGCCGATCTGAGTATATGCCAAATTACCGAACTTTTCAATATGCGTCACATAGTACCCCATGCATCCTGTCCCGTCCCACATCATGAACAATAATAAACATGTTGGTCAGACCCATCAAGGCCCGTGCCGAGCCAGAGAGCATGAAGAGCGAGAACCCTCAAGCAACAATAGAGATAATGATAAGTTCTACCAGCGAAGAGAGATGAGCGCACCATGCAGTGACCCTGCGAAATATGTCCACCAGACACCACCAGGCCAATCAGTATCACAGTAGTCTGAAATCTACCCACACAGCAACCCATCCCTAAAGTACATAACAAGAGAAGAAGAGAAAAGAAAACAAGACTCAGGATGGATAGCCAGGTGGCAACGCAACAACCCCCCAATCCCACCCCCCGCCTGATCTCACAGTCCAACTGCAGCAGAGACCCACACATTCTGAAAAGCACGTGGGAGCTACAAGCTGCCACACATAAAAATCAAGCACAGAAAAACCCCTGAAAATCAACAACTATACACAGCTGCCAGATTGTCCAGTATAACTACACGTTTCAGTCATTGTCATCCAGACGTGCGCTCCCCTCCCGCAGCTTGCGTTTGAGTTGTTTTGCGTGATCCATGGCAGCCTTAGGGTTTGCGAAAATTTTGAAGTCTCCCTCAGGTCCAATACGCAAGCGCGCGGGGTACAGCATAGCATAAGGCACTCCCTCAGCCTGCAGGAACTTCTTCACCGCCTGAAACTCCCTCCTGGCAGACTGCACCGCAACTGTGAAGTCGGGGAAAAACGCCAGTGTATTGCCCTGATGTACGATCGTCCCTTTGTCCCTGGCCAGGCGCAAGACAGTGTCGCGATCCCTATAGTTCAAAAGTCTTGCTATAATGGGGCGAGGGGTCGCACCAGGGGGCGGCCGTGCCGCGAGGGATCGATGGGCGCGCTCAACAATAAACATGGGGGACAAGTGTTCTGTGCCAAAGAGTTCTTTAATGAGGGTTTCCATGTAAATCTCCATTCTCCCCACGTTGGTGGACTCCGGCAGCCCCGTCAGTCGGATGTTGTTGCGACGGGACCGCGCCTCCAAATCTTCATTCTTTGCCTGAATGAGGGAGAGCACCTTCTCCATGTTCAGCGTTTTCCCGGATATCGCGCCGAGGCCGTCCTCCGCAGCCGACACACGCTGTTCCACCTCCCCCATACGAGCATTCTGCTTCTCCAATTGACCAGACATAAGATCTAGGCGATGATTGACGGCTGCCATCGTGCCTTCAATGGACTGAAGACTGCGCTGCATGGCCAACAACGTGGTTTCCAGCGAGGGGGGAGCATCATTGTGGCCATCCGCTTCAGAGTCCGAAGCAGCGCGCTGCGTGGATTTGGGGGTCTTGCGAGTATCGAATGTCAGGCGGGTCTGCGTTTTATCTGTGCGCCCCATATTGTTTGCAAACAATTTGTTCCGTATTCAGCAGGTAAGTCCCAGGCGGGAGGCCAGCGCATGCAATCCCACACCCCCGGAGCGGAACAGCACCACCAGAGGCCAAACACCAGCCAACGCAGAGACTCAGGCAGGATTCTGTCAGCACCCAGAGCAGGGCGCTCAGCGCCAAGAAACCACCTATGGGGGTAGGCCGCAGAAAGGCTTCAGGCAATCCAGGACTTCAAAGCACGCCAAAGTAGCTGCGCCACCCACAGCACGCCTTCTCGCGGTCAGCCAGCCCCGCAGCAATCTTACCCTCCAGATGCAGTAGAGCACCGTCTCCTCTCGCCAACAGCAGCAGTGATTAGCTGCTCACACAGACCCCCCACAGCCCGCCAGCAGCTCGCAGCGCGCCGCACCAAGTCCGGGCCTCCACCCGCCTACGCAGCCACAAGCCCGGCCAGCGCCACACACTACTCACCGCCGCCGACCGCAGGAGGCCGCGATCCGCAGTCCGCCAGCCGCCGGAACCCAGGTAGCCGCGGGGACAGTCGTGGAGGCCAGCGGGAGCCCCCGCTCTCGATTTCCTCTTCACCAGCGATCCGGGTCACAGCACAGGAGCCAGCAGGTACGAGTGTTCCAAATCTTCTTGTGCGGGCACCCGTACTATCTGCTCCGACCAGCTATGCGCCGATTCTTCACCGCTCAGTGTTCCGCGGTAGTCGCCATTTTTTCGCTCGCTCTCCAGGCAGCCAGAAAGTCCGCGCTCACAGCGGGCACAGCAGTCCAACACGATGTCGGACTCCCTCAGCCGCATCAGGACCCCACCGCAGCAGCACCCGGTTCATTGTGAAGGGTGGATGTGCCGTTATTTGGCAAATAATGGACGGATAATAGCCCGGCCGGGCAGAGCAACACTAGAGTGCGGCCATCTTGCCGATCGCCCTCTAGCGCCCCCCTGGCCCAAGATACTTGCTTGCACTTATACAGTATCTAGAAATGCTAGATTTAGGCTGATTAACTTTTATTATCTGCATAGGGCGTATCTAATCCCGGGTAAAATTTCCTGGATCTTCCATGCTGCTGATGCGGCCTGCCCTTGATGTGGAGAACAAGGAGCGGAGATGCATATTGGTGGATTTTTGGAGGGAAGTAGTGACCTGTGTTAATGAGGTGACTCAGAGATCAGTTGACTGTGCAACCCTGACATGCCTTAAGGGGGATTCCCCAGACTTGCGCCAGACTATTACAGGTTCATAGATCTGGCTCTGGTCCTAGCTAGGCATGCGATTGCCATGCACTGGAAAGCTAATAGGGCCCCTAGGTTTGAGAAATGGAGGGATGAATTGATCCAGTGGGTGGGATACGAGAGAGCAGTGTAGCTCAGAGAACTGAGGAAAGGTAGGGGATCAATAGATAGGGCTCAAGCTTGGGATCAATTACTGGAGTGTTTCAGGGAACCTGCCATGGATGCTATATCTGGTGAGGAAAGCAAGTAGTAGCAATTTTTGAATATATGTACCTTGGGGGGAGGTGCCCTGATGGCGCCATAATATTCTTTTCTATGCCCCCGGGCTTAACGGAGTTCAGTGATTTTTGAATTAATTGGGTAGGGACTTAGGGGTGTTAATTAGGAGATGAGGGGGGAGAGGGAGTTACTGTTTAATTCAAGTAGGACTATTTTCTTTGATAAACTGTAATGCATTGTTAACAAATGTCTATGTGATGACTTGTTCTTACATGTATATCCTGACAAACTAATTTGGGATATGTTTGTATTATTTGAGATGGCAATAAAATTTCTGTTTAAAAAAAAGAGGCTGTTGAAAAAGAAATTGAGACTTTGCTAAAGCATGATATTATTGAACACTCTACTGCTCCAACGCCATGGGTGTCACCGATAATGGTGGTACCTAAAAAGGATAGTAGAGGGTCTGTGTGAATCTGTATTGACGTGCGTCAAGCAAACAAGGCAATCGAAGAGAACAACACCCAAGTCCGCACATTGCCGATATGATTACCCATTTTCATGGTGCCAAAGTCTTTTTGCACCTTGATCTGAACAAAGGATATCAGCTCGAACTGGAAGAAAATTGCAGGTACATTACTAATTTTTCATGTTGGTTTGTTCAGATACAAAAGATTGAGTTTCGGAGTGTCTTCAGCTGACAAACTTTTTCAAGATGTCATTTGTCGCATTATACAGCCTGTCACATGCATTCAATTACAGTGATGATATACTAGTATTTGGGGCCAAACGAAAGGAATATGATGGAGCCCTTACACAAGTATGCCGTCTACCTGCTGAGGCAGGTCTTATGTTGAATGCTGAAAGGTGTGAATTTCACAAAACAAAACTAAAATTCTTTGGGCACATTTTCTCAGAAGAGGGAATGACTCCAGATCCAGCCAAGGTTCAGACTTTGTCAGCTAACTCTCCTCCACAAGATGTAACCATGCTGCATACTTTTATTTGTATGGCCAGCTACTGTTCCAGGTACATCTGTGACTTTTCCACTGTAAGTGCCCCATTTAGAGAGTTAATAAAACGGAATGTTTCATATCAGTGGTCACAGGAGTAAGATCAAAGTTTCATTATAATTAAGCATGCAATTGAAAATTCTACTGAGATGGCTTACTTTGATCCAAAATTGCATACGGAGATTGTTGTGGATGCCAGCCCAGTGGTCTTGGGTGCAATTCTTGCCCAACATAGCTAAAATGAGAGCATATTTTCTGTAAATTTACACTATCTTTCTCAGCCATATGAGTATGAAGTCTGACATTCTCAGTAAAACATGTACTTCCATCAGGAGCAGCCTGTCAGTTGATTCCCCTGTGTTCTACTGCAGCCTCCCAGAGTGTTCTAAAGAACAACTAGAGCACTAACAGTCTTACTTATGACAAAATTGTGGCACACCTGAAGCCATCTTGATTGAATCATACTGGTAAAACGTTTGTGTGCAGAAGACGGAACCGTTCTGTATTTGCACCCTCCCATGGGGGAAGCACTGGTGCTCCCCCTGTGGGCCGCCCCTTTTAACCCCCAAAGCTGGGATATCAATAGTATGCCTACCGTGGACAATTCTTAATCTAACCCTCCCCCCAATTGAGAGAGAGCACCCTTATGCGATTTACGATATCAAAATATGTACATACACCAAACACTTTTCAGCAGCAATTCGGGCCGGAGCCACGTGACTAAACCCAATGCCAAATGTATTGTGCTTTTGTCACACAATCAACGTATGAAGCGGCACTGTCGGCCAGTGTCGTGAATCACAGGCGGTCCGCACACAATCACTCCCACTCACACACACTCACTCCTCCCTGCTATGCGGTGCGACAGGTATCAGCCAGTCCATACAGAATGCTCTTACACACATACACACTCAGCACTCTAATGCGGTGCCACTGGTACCCAGCAGGTCAATGGTTAACACTCTGCAGACTCTGAGGCCCAGGCATCCCTCTACCCTCTAGTTCACACCGATTTTCCTATACTGCTGTATGGAAGATAACCAACCTGCCTCTTGGACACTGGGCCGAAGTTACACTTAGTCTGGGTCCTCGGGAAGCAGGTGGGAATATGTAGCAGTTTTAATTAGGAGGTAAACTAAAACAAGGGGGAGTTTAGCAGCCATAATGGAAGTTCACCCACAGGTCTCAAAACACAAAGGAGTCACGCAGACTCTTGGCCCGCTTCCAAACTGTCTCAGAAGCATTCCTTCAACCCGGTCAATCTCTCTTGCTACTATCTGGCACCAAGATGTCTTCTCGAGGGACCAGGTGTGGAGAGGGCTGTTGGACCACCGCAATGAGGGTCAACAGGGAACAACCTATGAATGGGGAGTAACACAGGGGGAGCCTTTCAATAGAAGGAGGCGCCCAGATCGGTATACGATGATCCGGCAATCCGGGCACAGTGTCTGGTGCACGTTGGTATGCGTTGCACCAGGCACTTCAGATATCAAACAAGATGAGTTGCAAATTCCGCACATCCCTGGAAATGAGGCATAATAACCGGTGCACATTGAGATGGGTTGCACCAGGCAATTTCGGTCACACAAAGCAAAGAGTTGCAATTTCGTACCTCCATGGAAATGAGGCACAACGTCTGCTGCACAATGATAAGAGGTTGCACCAGACCAGTCCGGTCACACATAAAGGCACAAGTTCAGCAGAGCCACATGAGGTAGAATGAGTCACTGTAACAGGTACACCCCCACCTCTGAGGGTCACACCCTGTGAATCGGACACCGCACTTAATGAGCATGCAGTCTGCGTGTCGCATTAGAGAGATGTGTCACGGTCGACGAAACGGGCCATGCGGGGTCCTGCAACTGGCGAATCCGCTCACCACCAACTAGAAGCTTATGAGTGTCAGGGCCGGACTGGCCGTAGCGGGCACTGGGTGTTTCCCCGGTGGGCCGCTAGGGTGGGGGCTGGTTTTTGGCCCGGGGGGGGCCGTTTTTGTTACCGGGGGTCGGCAATAACGGCCCCCAGTAACAAAATCGGCCGAAACTGGCCCTCGGAAACTGCTCGGCTGCACTCCCCTTTACCCCAGGGGGGGGCGGCTGAGCAGTTTGCCAGGGCCGGTTTCTGTTCCCAGTCCGGCCCTGGTCAGGGTCCCCGCAGTACAGGAACCACACGCCTTAGATGCAGCCAAGATCTCGGAGGCTCTGCACTAGACAATCTGGTTTCCCACCACAAGTCTTAGTTCTACGGTGATATCGCACTGCCAGTTGGGATTCAGTATCCGATGTGGGCACTTCAGAGGGCACTGCTCTCCAAATGTCACAGGTAGCTGGTGTAGGTTCCTCGCAGGAAATCTTTGATGTCCCTGAGATCTCCAGGACAACAGGAGGCCCTCGGTTGGACCCTTAGATGTTTCCCCAAAATTGTAGGCCTGTCTGCCATGGGGCTGTGGAATGCAGATCTTTACCTTTAGTGGGGCCATGATTCGGCCCCTAGAGACTAAGTGCCAAAACCTCTCTTCTCCAATCTATCCCATTCGGCCCTCAAATGTCAGAGGTCTGCCGTTCCTATGGGATGCCCATGGTTTATGGCTGTTGTTTGGGGAATGGACAGATGTGCTCCTCTGACCCCTGGTGTCCACTGGAGCCAGGCACCACAGTCCACTTGACTCTTGGAGCATAGAAATATCCATATTCTACAAGTTATGCCAAAACCTCCTTTACCAATGGAAAGGGTTTGGCATGGCGAATCCATTGATAGGAAACATCATGAGGCTTCTCCACTGCAGCCCAGTATTGCAGTCCAAAGTAATGTCAACCACTTCCCCATGTTAACCTATGGGAAGAGCAGGCCTCATAAGTAGTGAAAACACACATAGATATTCCTCACTACCTGGGCGTACGTGCAGTAGTGCACACACCGACCTGTGATGGCAGGTGGGACACATAGACCTCAGCACCAGGGCTGCAAGTGTGCCTGCCTGAGTCTGCACAGCAGACTGGGCACAGGTTTAACCAATACGTGTGTCAGTGCACACACACAAGCCCACGTTGGCAGGTGGCACACGCAATGACGGGCACCATAGGTGCGGTTGTGCACACACAGCGGCCTACAAGGGCAAGCTGCTCATGAGTTTAATCACGATAGATGCAAGTGCGCACCCACCGGTCTGCAATGACAGATTGGCCCATGTTTCAGAACATTGAATCAGCGCCACTTCCCAACACAGATAGGAAGAGCACACACACTTTCACGCAGCAAGGACAGGCTGAGCACATGCCTTACCCAGGCCCTAGCACCTTTGGTGCAAGTGTGAGCACACCACCCTGCCGGGACCAGCCAGACATGGGTGGACCCCTTTACGGGTGGGATTGTGCACTCCCGGCCAGCGAGGGCAGACCGGGCATCTTGCCACTAGCACCATGGATGCAAGCACACAGACACGTGCCTGCACTGGCAGGCATGACCTGGGGGCTAGAGCATTGGGGAGGCAGGTTCACACTCATCAGCCTATGATGGCAGGCCAAACACCTATCCAAAATTCTATAGGTGCCAGGGCATTGCCAGCTGGACACGTATTCGAAATAGCATATGGGCCAGTGCACACAGCCCAGCCTGCATTGGCAAACCAACCCATGTTTTGGAAAATTGTGTCAGCGCCTTTTCCTAATCTGTGTAGGAAGGCGCATGCATTTCCACACTGCCTTGTCAGTGAGGGCGTGCTCAGGGCCCTGATGCCACTCAAGAGAATCGTCAACATCCCAGTAGTATCCCATAGGAAGAGCCGAATGCCAAGGCAGGGGAAGTCCCATTTGGGCAGTTCCTCACTAGCTGGGCAGAGAACATCCATATGTACCTGCCTGGCCGTCAGCCTACCTCTCTTCCACCCCGGCACGCATCAGGGCTTCCCTGGGGGGTGCCCTCATGGTATGGGATGACCCACTCAGGCTTGGCTGAGGCGTAAGTGATGCCAACCTAGGCAGGGGTGCAATGGCTCCCCCACATGCTTGCAATGGCAGACCCCATACAGGGTTGACATGCTATTTGGTGGGTTATGTTATGTTACAACAATTTATTAAACGCACATCTACCCTGAGGTGTCTTGGCACTGACTTCTAAAGAGCAAGGAAAGGAGCCTAATTGTTAAAGAGCCAAGTTTTTAGCTCCTTCCTAAAGGAGATCAGCTTGGGCTTAGCTATGATGTAAGGGGGCAGATTGTTCCAGAGCTTAGTTGCTCCTTCAACAAAGATTCTGCCTCCCCAGTTGACTCTGCGAACTCTGGGCACCATCATTAGATTTGCCCCTTGGAATGCTGCTGTCTGGGTGGCACACTCAGTGCTACATCCCACAACTAGCCAGTGCCGTACCCGCCCTGAGTATGTGGTGTACCTGTTTACGGGGCGCACGGAGGTACGGCACCTAAATCCATTGCGTACGCACCCCCGGCCAAGTGTGGGCGAGGTGGGCACGTGCACCTTCCCTCTGCAGTACTGTGGGAAGGTGCCCTGATTCCTAAGGTTATGCAGAGAGAGTTGGCAAAGACTAGAAGGAAAAAACTAAAAGTTTTGGGGTACGTTTCCCTAAGAAGGGCCATGCACAACAATCACTTTGTAAATCGATTTTCAGAGATCTATGTTCCAGGGAAAGAAATAGCTGTGGAGGAGTCTTTGGTCCTGTTCAAGGGCTGACTGGTTTTTAGGCAGTACATTCCTAGCAAGTGGACATGTTATGGAATTAAGATGTATATGCTGTCTGAAAGTAGTACTGAATATGTCTATAATTTCAGGGTGTACATCTGTAGGTATTCCAGTATTGACCCCCCTGGTTGTCCGTCCACTTTCAGACTTAGTGAGAAAATTGCATAGGAACTCGGTAAAGGACTTTTTAGCAAAGGTCACCATTTATACGTAGATAACTTCTACATGGGTGTGGACACTGTTGCTTGTGGCACAATCTGATCTAACCGTAAAGGTTACCCAAAAAAGCTTGTTTGTAAAAAAAACTGGAGAAGGGACAGTGCAGTGCCTTGTGTAATGATGAACTTCTAGCTGTGAAATTTTCTGACAGGAGAGATGCCTACATGCTGACTACCATCCATGATGAAAGTACTTCACCTGTGACTGTTTGTTTAGGTTGCTGAAGTACCCAAACCTTTGTGCATTTTAGACTACAACACAAACATAGGAGGTGTAGATAGAGTAGATCAGAGGTTAGAACCTCACACTGCTGTTCGTAAGGCTTACGTTTGGTATAAGAATTTGGCTATCCATTTATTCCATTTAGCAACCGTCAATGCTTTTGCTGTATTCAAGAATTGTTCTCCAGAGTCAAAGATGACGTTTGTTCAGTTTCAGCTGTCTGTGATAGGCAGCCTTGTTTTAGTGGAACAGGCAAGAGTTCCTAGAGTAGCTGCGGTGGACGATGTGGCTAGATTGAAAGATCGCCACTTTTCTGATCACACTCCTCCCATGGGCAAAAAATACTTTCCCAGTAAGAAATGTAGAGTCTGTTCCCAAAGAAGTATGCAAAAGGAGAGTCGTATGTACTGACTCGATTGTCTACTAATCCTGGGCTGTGTGTGCCCACATGTTTCAAATTGTACCACATGCAACGGAGTTTTGGGGTACAACAGTGAGCGTAAACGTAAAGTGACTGGTCTGCATCATTTTATATTTTTTGTTCAGATTTCACGGTTGGCATTAGTGTGATGCTTTTAGTTAGAACTGTTATATTTGTAGTTATAGTTTTGTGTCTACTTCCAATTGGTTTGTGTTTTCTTTTTTGTTAAAAGAAATGTGATGGCGGTGTGTGTGGACTGGCGTTTGGCTGGCGTTGTGCGTGGACTGGTGCTTGGCTGGCGGTCTGTGTGGACTGGCACTTGGCTGGCGGTGTGTGTGGACTGGCGTTTGGCTGGCACTGTGATTGGAGTGGCATTTGGCTGGTGGTGTGCGTGGACTGGCGCATGGCTGGCGGTGTGGGTGGACTGGTGCTTGGCTGGTGGTGTGTGTGAGCTAGCGCTTGGCTGGTGGTGTGTGTGAGCTGGCATTTGGCTGGTGGTGTGTGAGTAGTGTCTTGCTGCTGGTCACTACAGACACTGCTAGCCAAATGCCAGTGCACACACTCAATCAGCTGTCAGGTGGTGTGATTGCTGAAAAGTCATGTCATGACTTTAAAAAAGTGATGGACCCTTGAATGGCGCTGTCTGTTGATGTGAGGGTTGTAATGTGCTGGGTCCGTGGCTGGCGGTGTGAATCGTCTTGTGTGGGTCACGTATGAAAGGTTGCTGCCTTGTGAGCGGTGAGTCAACGCTTATGTTTTTTTGGCCTTTCAATTATTAACAGTGTATTTCATTTTTGGGAAATCTCTTGTAAATAAAATATACATTTTGAACCTTTCACTCACCCTCATGCCAAATCCAACCAGTATGTTTGTGTACTTGAGGAATAGATGGTTGTGCAGTAATATTTGTCTTTTCTGTCTTTCTCTGCCAAGGTGTACATTGTCTCTTGGGAACATCTACCAACTCTAGATATTTTCGTGAACTAGACACCCAGGGGAATACAGGGGGGTGTGCCTCTCGTGGATCCCAACAAGTTTTCTTACCCACAATGCCCTGCAAACCTCACAATGTGACTAAAATCTCACATTTTTCTTGCATTACTGTGCCATATTCTTCAAGAATTAGAAAGAAACCACAAATTTCCTATCACCCAGTGCTCCCCAAGTCTCCTGATAAAAATGCTACCTCACTTGTGTGGGTGGGCAAGTGCCTGCGACAGGGAATGGTGCAAAATTTAGTGTGGAGGCAACAAAATTATTGATGACAAAAGGACCTGGTTTTGCATGAGGGTCACTTGCGTTTTTGGTCCTGAGCTCGGCGGCCATCTAAAGAAACCTACCAAGCCCAGACATTTCTGAAAGCTAGACACCCGGGGCAGTCCATGGAGCTGTGGCTTGCATGGATCCCTCAACGTTTTCTTACCTAGAATCCCCTGCAAACCTAAGATTAACTAAAAGAATCCCTTTTTCCTCAAATTTCTGTTTGGGAAAGTTGTGGGATCACTGGGCAGGCACCAATTTCCTACCACCCACCATTCCCCCACGTCTCCCAATAAGAATACTACCTCACTTGTGTGGGTGGGCCAATTGCCCGCGACAGGGGTGGGCCCAAAATGTATTGTGGAGGCATCAAAATTATCAATCACAAAAACACCTGATTTTCCAAAGGGGTCACCTGCGTTTTTAGTCCCGGGCTCAGCGGCCATATAGAGAAACCTACCAAACACAGAAATTTCTAAAAACTAGACACCAGGGGGAGGCCAGGGAGGTGTTGCTTGCATGGTTCCCTAACTTTTTCTTACCCAGAATCCCCTGCAAACCTCAAATTTATCTAAAAAATCATGTTTAACTGACATTTCTGTGTGAGAAAGCTGTGCGATCACCGAGTCAGCACACATTTCCTACCACCCAGCGTTCCCACAGGTCTTCCGATAAAAATGCTACCTCACTTGTGTGGGTGTGCCAAGTGCCCGTGACAGGGAAGGGCCCAAAACGTGTTATGGAGACATCAAGATTATCGATCACAAAACGACCTGATTTTGCAAGGGGGGGTCACCTGCGTTTTTGGTCCCGGGCTCAGCGGCCATCTAGGGAAGCCTACAAAACTACAAAAAAAAGGGTCAGTTTTCAGTGGAAAAATGTGATGTGTCCACATTGCGTTTTGGGCCGTTTTCTATCATGGGCACTAGGCCTATCCACACAAGTGAGGTACAGTTTTTATCGGGAGACTTGGGGGAATGCTGGGTGGAAGGAAGTTTGTGGCTCCCTTCAGATTCCAAAATGTCCACACACAAGCGTGAGGAACATTTGTTTTTTAGACAAATTTTGAGGTTTGCAAGGGAATCTGGGTAACAGAACCTGGTGAGAGACACACAAGTCACCACATCCTGGATTGCCCTGGGTGTCAACTTTTCAAAAATGTACAGATTTTTTTAGTTTCCCAAGGTGCCAGCTGAGCTAGGGCCCAAAATCCAGAGCTAGGCAGATTGCAAAAAAAAGGTGTTTTCAGTGGAAAAAGTGATGTGTCCATGTTGTGTTTTGGGCCGTTTTCTGCCGCGGGCACGCCTACCCACACAAGTGAGGTACTATTTTTATTGGGGTACTTAGGGAAACACTGAATAGTAGAACAAGAGTTATTACCAATTGTCTTTCTCTGCATTTGTGCCTTCCAAATGCAAGACAGTGTGTAAAAAAGAAGTCATTTTGCAAAATGCCCTCTAATTCACATGCTAGTATTGGTACCCACAAATTCAGAGATGTGCAAATAACCACTGCTTCTAAACTCCATATCTTGGTTCCATTTCGGAAACATGTAGGTTTCCTTGATACCTATTTTTCACGCTTTATATTTTACCAAATGAATTGCTGTATACCCGGTACACAATAAAAAACCACTGCAAGGTGCAGCTCAGTTATTGGCTCCAGGTGCTCCAGGTTCTTGGTGAACCTACAAGCTCTATATATCCCTGCCACCAGAAGGATCCAGCAGATGTAACGGTATATTGCTTTTGAAAATCTGCTATAGTTAGGAGAAGTTACAGTTGAAAATGTAGGCATAAATTGCTGTTTTTTTCAACTCAATTTCAATATTTTTTTATTTCAACTGTTACTTTCTATAGGAAAACCTTGAAGGATCTACACGCATGACCCCTTGATGAATTCAGAATTGTGTCTACTTTTCAGAAATGTATAGCTTTCCGGGATCCACCTTTTCTACCACTAACTGGAAGGTTGTTGAAAGCGCAAAAAATAGGAAAAATGGGCAATGTACCAGTAAAATGCCAAAACTGTGTTGAAAAATGTATGCCTGTTTCTGAAAACTGGAAAGATGGCAATTTTAGCACCGCAAACCCTTTGTTGATACCATTTGCAGGGGAAAAAACAGATGCTTCTTCTGCAGCACTTTTTTCCCATTTTTCCCCCCAAAAACATAAATTTAGCTTTTATTTTGGCTAATTTCTCGGTCCCCTCCAGGGGAATCCATAAACCCTGGGTACCTTTAGAATTCCCAGGATGTTGGAAAAAAAGGACAAAAATTTGGCATGGATACCTTATGTGGACAAAATGTTATGGGAGCCTAAGCGCGAACTACCCCAAATAGCCAAAAAAAGGTTCGTACGGGGGGAAAGGAACAAAATGAGGGGGTTCATTTTATCATAGAAATTATTGTTAGTGCTGTAGAAAACAAAATTAGGACACATTTGAAATGAGTTCTCAAATAAATTCCTCTTCTATTTTATTAAAACATTCTAACATGCATACTGAAGCATGCTCTTTCAACGCCAGCAGCAGATTGCCATTTAACTCCATGGTGAACAACAGATTTACCACAGTGTTCTAATGAGCAATATCAGTGCTAACATTCTGAATTAATGCCAAAAGTGTGGCACATCTGAATGATATCTTGATGGAATTAAAGTGGAAAACAAAGTATTTTCTTTTCAGAATACTGCAGTAAATGAGGAAATTAGGGAGCTTCATAACAAAAAAGTCTCCCAAGATGGCCACCAGGGAAAAAAGAGACCAAATGTAGCACAAATAGCATCCAAATGTAGTCCAAGTATGGCCCAGTGCAAAAACTTTTTTTTGCAGGTTTTTAAAGTGCGGACATGAGCCAAAGGTATTGAAGTGCTTTACATGAGCATCAGTTACATTACATGAGGACACATACATTTTGGTTTTAGGCAATGGGAGATTAAATGATTTGCCCAGAATGAAAAATTTACTTGCTAATGAGAAGGAAAGTTTCAATTCTATTAAGGACACAGAGGTGAGGATTATGCATTTCTTTCTTCACTTTATTAAATCAGCAGCCTTCAAAGAATATATAAGTAAAAATAACATCAAAAACTACATTTCCCATGAACCACTTGGGGTTGAGTCTCCATGACAACCATTGTCCAATCAAATAACAGTCTGATGTATATAAGTGCATGACGTCCCTTCCTGTTTCTTTTCTTCACTGGAGGAAGTAAACCTTGAACATCTACTCTATTCGAACTTCTGATCATTACCTACAGAATAGAGGTGTAACCCATGTTATCTAATCCTTTACAACAACATCTTACATAAACGCATTATCTTTGTCGTAATATCCATCATCATTGATTATTCTACAACATGTGTGAAAACATCAAACCAGGATAAACCGTTGATTAATTTTTCATACCTGAAAATAGCTATTAACGTTATTTACTGTTAACAAAGTATCATAGGGAGGGCCACGAGATCACTCCCTGATGGCTCCGGGTGGGATAATCCTCACCTCTGTGTCTTAAAGGAGTTGAAACTTTCTTTCTTGTTAGCTAAGAAATTTTTCATTCTATGTCAGTACCCAAGGCAAGGATTATGCATGTTCAAAGCTTACTTACCACCAAAGCTGCGGCATCCGAAATGGTTTTGAAGTAAAACTTTTAAAGGTCGACTCAGATGACCAGTCCGCAGCATTCATAATGTCTTTAGGCTCCTACCTACCTGTATGGCCTTAGACGCTCCTTCTGGAATGAGCCCCAAACCTTTGTACATCAACGCCGGCTTCCACCATGATCCACGGTATCCACCTGGCAATGGAAGGTGAGGATACCGCCTTGAAAGATTTCTTCAGGGCAATCACCTGTTGTTTTTCCCCTGCCAGTTTGCTTTCGTTGGTCATATCCTCGTATGCTTTAATGCATCTTACCACACACAGTTTAGGATTCTCAGTAAAAGCAGGATAGTATACTAACCATATTTGTCTTTGTTCGCCTAGAGATGGTAAATGTAACCCCTTCTGATGTGAAATCCTTAGCTGTTATATCCAGTGCTCATAAATTCGACACTCTCTTGCATGATATCAGGCATAACAAAGTGGCTAGTTTCAAAGAAAACTCTTTTATTAAAATATATTGGTTATCCTGCCAACTCACAATAAGTCTCAATACCACATTAATATACCAAAGGCCAGAGTATCTGGTTTCCGGTGATTTAGTGAGTCTAATCCCTTTCATTAGCTTACATACCCAAGGATGTTCTCCAAGTGGCACATTGTCGATGGTATCATGCCTCACTGAGAAGGCTGACCTAAAAGAGTTGACTGTACAGCATGCCAGTCCTGACTGTGCCGATTCCACCCAAAAATGTAGGATATGAGCAACTTCCGCTCCCAAATGATCCAGACACCAATTATACCATTGTCTCCAGGCCAAGCGATATCTCTTGATGGTTCATGTAGCCCATGCCTGTTGGGGGAAGTTTGCAGCTTCTTCTGAAAGGTGATCGTCTTCCAGCGTCGCCACAAATCCTTCATGCCATAAGGATGAGGTGTCCCTACAGAACCATTGGATACAGACAACCCTGAGGGTCCAGAAAGATCGAAGGGAAGAAGGGAAACTCTATCAGGAGATCCCATGTTAGTTCCATCAGTGTTGGGAACCATGCTTGTGACTTTCAGATCAGCATCATTAACACCAGCGATGCTATCTGTCGTCTTACCTGAGCCATCATGAATGGTGGAAAAGCATAAGGGAGATCCTTCGACCAATGTTGGAAGAAAGCGCTCACCGCCACTGGCTCGAGATCTGGTCGCCAGCTCAGGTATTGTGATAACTGATGATTCAGTCTGGATGCAAAGAGGTCCAAGTCACATGGACCCCATCTGTCCATCAGGGCCAGGAATATCTTGCGATTCAATTCCTAATCGCTACTGTCTGTGAAGTTCCTGGAGTTCCAGTCCACCATCGTATTCTGGATCCCCGGAAGGTATACTGCAATTACCGAAATCTCTTTCTGCCGATTGTAATGCCAAAATTCCTTCAACAGAGCTGACAGGGTTTTCAAGCGAGTGCCACCCAACTGCTTGATATATTGGACTGCTGAGATGTTGTCCATCCGCAACAGAATAAGGCAGGATATTTTGTTTCTGGTGAGGGATTTGATTGCGAAGGATCCAACCAGGAGTTCTAGGCAATTGATGTGTAGTTGCAACTCCTCCTTCGACCATCTACCCCCCCATAGACATCGCTGAATCTGGCTCCCCAGCCCTGTTGGCTGGCATCCGACTCTGTGATCATGTCCAGCATTGTTCCGAAGATCGCTCCCCCATTCCAGGCTTCCATATGGTCTATCTATCACTGAAGCTCTGTCCTGGCTTCGGAAGATAAGGAAATAATTCCGAATATATTATTCCCCTCCGTAGGAGTGTCGCTTTCAGTCTCTAGAGCTCTGTAGTGCAATGGCCACGGGAAGATGGCCTAGATGAACGAAGATAGAAGTCCCACAATCCTGGCCAACTGCCGAAGGAAGATTCTGACCCGCCTCAGGAGGTTTCTGAGTTCCTTCTGTATCTTGGAGATCTTCGACATTGGTAGGATCAGGGATGCTGTGACTGAATCGACGAGAAACCCCATGAAGATCATCCATTGAGATGGAATCAGTTCTGATTTCCATTCATTGATGACAAAGCCCTGCTCCTGAAGGAGCGCAATAGTCATGTTCAGATTGTGTAAGAGTTGTAATTCAGATTGATCCATCAGAAGGATGTCGTCCAGATAGATGATCATCCGTATTCCTCTCCTGCGGAGGACCTCCACCACTTGCCGAAGGAGCTTGGTGAAGCACCACAGAGCCGATGAGAGGCCCGCTCGAAACTCTTAAATCTGCCCCTTCCAAGCAAATTGGAGAAATCTCCGATGAGGTGGATAAATGGGTACCCAGAGGTAAGCGTCCTTGAGGTCCAGTTGTACCATCCAGTCCCCTGCCATTAGGGCTTCTCTTAAAAGTTGGACACCCTCCATCTTGAAGTGCCGATAAACCGGCCATTTGTTGAACTCCTTCAACTTTATGACCGGTCAGAAGCCCTCGTCCTTTTTCTCTACAATGATTAAGTTGCTCAGGAACCCGTTTGGGTGTGATACTGACTTGCAAATTGGGCCTTTTTCCAGAAGTTCGGTCACTTCGGAATCTATCAAATTCAGCTCCTCAGTCAAGAAGACCAGAGACCTCGGACGCACCACCTGAATTGAAGATTTGTAGAACTCTATCTGGTAGCCCTGAACCATCTGAAGGACCCACGGGTCTGGAGTAATCTTTCCCCAATTGTGAGCATACCTTAGGAGTCCCCCACCCTAGATTTCGAGGAAAAGAAAGGATACTGCTTACCGGTATTGCCTCCTGGCAGTTTGCGCCTCCTCTGCCGGCCCGGTTTCCTTTGCCTCTGCCTGTGCCCCTAGTGAGTTAGAAGGTTCCCTGACAACCGTCATGCCAGATGTTATTTCTTTTGAACTGGCCTCTAGAGGGGCCTTGCTGGTACTGGCCGGAGGAGAAGCCCATGCCTAGTCCTGCCCATGAAAAACCCTTCCCAGGGAAGACCTTCTTGATGGCAGATTCTGCCTTTTCAAGAGCAGAGAAAGCTGCAACAAATTTACCCAACTGCTTGACAAAGGGTTCGCCAAAAATACTTCCTTGAGCGATGGCCCCTGCTTCTGAAGTTGCAAGTTACCCCAGCTTGGAATCGATCTTGATAAGGAGGGATCTTCTTCTCTCAGCTGCCAAGTGCCAAGGTACAGTTCTCGTTACCCAATGAGCACACAGCCCTCTGGACCCAACCTGCTACTATCTCTGTGGACATGGGAACACCTGAATGCTCTGACTACTCCGCCATCTTGATGATCATAGTGAGGGGTACCACTACATCAAGGAGTTTGTCCTGGCACTCCCTCCAGGATCGGTCTATGCACTTCTAAGGGTCCCTCATATACTTGCTGATGAAGGTGCACATTTTTGCATCGATCTCTGGCGTGACCGCCACCTTCCCACTTAGTGAGGGTCTGGTGTACTCTGCCCTTAGTCGAGCCCTGACTTCTTTCTCCAGTGGGTGGTGGATCTTGCTGGCCATGTACTCAGACACCTTTTGGTCTGGGGTTCATTTCGAGGACCTGTAATGATATATGCTGTCGGGCTCGAACATATTGGAATGTCCGGCATTCCTGTGCGGGGAATCAGAGGCATTGGATCCTGGGTGCCATGGGCTGCCAGAGTCTTGATCCTCGTCCGAGGAAATCTCCCCCTCAGAATCACCCACCCCTCTATAGAGAACCCCATCGTTGGGGTCTGAATTTGGAGTGACTAGGTCACAGTTTCCCCCGGGATTGTCTACCCCACGTTTTAGTGTGCTCACACTCTTAAGGAAGATCTCTCGAAGTTTGTCGAAACCTTCGCGCTTAGAAGCTTTTTTATCCCCATATGTAAATCTGCTAGGTCCTGTGCCTAAAGATGCAAAATCACTAAAAACCCCTGGGATGCCCTTGGCCAATTTATCTATCTGGTCCTGCAGGGGGGTCAGCACTCTAGAGATAGCTGGGCATAGACCTTTATCCATCACTGCAGGAGTGCGTTGGGAGGCCATTCTTCTTTCACCTCTTGGTAAGAGTACTCATGCTCCCTAAAGGACTCCATTCTATGCGAGGGTAAGAGCACAAGTACATAAAAATTACGCACAAACACTGTACTGAACAGTCCCCGCGACAGTGCTCAAATACGTTTGAAAGGTTGCAGTGTAGGTGAATCACCACCAGGTGGCATTAACAGGGTTGGCAGGAAAGCCCTGGGGAAATACCATAGGGAAAGCCTCAGCAGGGCTTCCCCAACACGGGCGCGAGCCGGTGAGAGCGCTATTGAGCTGCTCTGACAGGCCACGACACGCCTGACAAATCCTCAGTTGGCGCGGCTCAGCACCACCTATGGGACCTGCGCGGTACCATGGAGAGCGCTCGGGCTAAAAAGCCTACCGCACAGCAGAACCTAAGTAAACACAGTACAATAATGTAGTGCGGCAAAAACAGCCCTAAATCAAGCACACTAAGGAATCAATAAGCGATATCAACTGAATGAGAATAGTTAAGAAGGCAATGACTTAACTGACGAGCACTGAAGAAAGAGGATCAGGAAGGGCCGTCATGCACTTTTATACATAGGACTGTTAAATGATTAGACAATGGTTGTTATGAAGACTCAACCCTGAGTGGATCATGGGACATGTAGTCTTTGCTGTTTTTTTACATATATGTTCTTTGAAGGCTGCTGACTTAATAAAGTGAAGAAAGAAATGCATAATCCTCGCCTCGGGTCCTTACCAAGAATCACAGGATGTTGAGCCGATACCAAAACTCAAACCTAGTTCCCCAGTTGCAAAGTCAGCAGCTCGGGCCATAACGCCACATCCTTTCCCCTAAGTGCAACAAATAATCAAGGGATCAACTGAATAAAAAAACATTAATATAGCAAATAATTAAAAAGCACTTTGTCGCTATTTGAGAACTCAGAAAATGTGTCCTCATTTTAGTTTTTTGGAGCACTAACCATAATTTCTGTGGGAAAAATACCCCCATCATTTTTATAATTTCTAAAGGAAATGTTTTAGGTATTACAGTTTTGATTACATCAAGATGACTGCAGGCATGCCACACTTTTATAATAAATACAGAATGTTAGCAATCTAGTTGTTCATTAGAACACTGTGGGGAGGCAGAGGTCAGGGGCACGGACCAGACAACTGAGGGCAGTGTGGACAGAGCAGAGGCAGCAAGTTGACCATGCTGGGCAGGTGGGAGGAGCAGTGCAAGCACAACAGACCATGGAGGGCAGGGATAAGGCGGGCAGGGGCAACAAACCAACCATGCAGGACAGGCAAGAGAGGCTGTGGCAATACAACAGACCATTGAGGGCATAAGGGAGAGGCAGTGGCAGTACAACCATACATGCTAACCGACCCAATTCAGGCAGGAGACTCCCAATGTTCTTAAGCCCAAAAGGACTTTATTTTAGCACTCTCCCTCCAAAATCTCCTCTTTTTCATTGTTCGTCAATCAGGAAAATCAATTCCACATATTTGTTTTCAAAATCTCCCTCTTACCAAGCTCACAATGTTGGCAAGTATGGTGCATTGGACCACGGAGGGCAGGAGGAGTGATGTAGGGACATACACTTGGACAAAAGAGGGCAGGAGAGAGGTGGGCAGAGGTACCAAACTGGCCTTAGAGGGCAGGCACCAGGGGTTGCAGCAGCACAATACACCACACAGGTATTGCGGGAGGGCAGTGCAGCATAGTAGACCATGGAAAGCAATAGGGAGGGGATAGGGCCCTGCACGTAGACAATAGAAGGGAGAGGGAAAAGAGGCAAGGGCAGCAAGCTGGCCATACCGTGCAGACAGGAGGGGCAGTTGCAGCACAACAGACCATGAAGAGCAGGCGGGAGGGGCAGGGGCATGCCAACGAACCATGGAAGGCAGGAGGGAGGGGATAGGGGCCCGCACATGCAAAACAGAGGGCAAGGCAGGACAGGAGCAACAAGCTGACCATGCAGGGCAGGCGGGATGGGTTCTGGAGGCACACCACACTATGGAGGGCAACAGGGAGACTATACAGGCACACACACAGACAACAGAGGAAAGGTGGGAGTGGGTCAGGGGCAGCAAGCTTACCACACCGGGCAGGTGGGAGGAGCAGTGGCAGCACAAACAACCATGCCTGGGAAGCGGGAGGGTTAGTGGCAGCACAACAGCCATGGTGGGCAAAATGGAGGAGGCAGGGCCATACACAAAGACCATGGAGGGCAGAAGGGAGAAGTAGGGGCTGGAAACAGACAAGAAAGGGCAGAGAAAGGGGGCAGGGTCTTCACAATAGACCACGCGGGGGCAGGAGGAGCAGTTGCAGCACAACAGAGCATGGAGGGCAGAAGGGAGCTGCAGAAAAATGGACCATGGAGGACTCAAAGGAGGGGATAGGGGCATGGAACTCAGACAGTGGAAGTCAGGGTGAAGGGGGCAGGGACAGGCGACAGCTATCTGACCATGCTGGGCAGACAGGAGGTGCAGTGACAGCTCAAAAGAACACTCAGACTAGACAGGAGGGGCAGTGGCAGGTCCATCAAGCATGGTGGGCAAAAGGGAGGGAGCAGGAGCATGCACACAGGCATCGGAGGGCAGGGGAAGGAGGGGAAGGATAGCAAGCTGAGCACAGAGGCTAAGTAGGAGGGCAATGATAGGGGCAGCACAATGGACAATGCCAGGCCAGACCCTGCATCCAACCACCCGTTCTGCATTACAATGGACATCTCACTTTACCCTAGAAAATCACTGAAAAAACTCAAAGTTTAACGTTACGTTATAGTTAGGAATTGTAAGAATATCTAACTTTATATTTTAAAAAAACTTAGAAATTCACTGAAAAAAACCAAATGTTAAAGGGATGTTATAGTTCGGTGAAAATGTCATGTAAAGCATGCTATTTGAAACTAACAAAACCACTGATATTCTCCAGTTATAGTTATCTCAAGTAACTATAACTTGTACCCTAAAGAGACTATAACCTGCACCCTCGCCATGACTGCTTTTACCCTCGCATATTAAATCACTTATAGTGTATCCATTAACTACATTTATAGCATCCCTAATCACATCTGAAATGCCATAATTGTTGATAATACTGTGCATGGCGGGAGCGCTAGTTATAGTTACTTTAGGTAACAAGTTATAGTTACTTGAGTTTAAAAATGGAGCGTTTTGACTGGCACATGGACCATTTTTCCCCCGCAGGAGTCACTCTGATTGGCTGCTAGCAGGCGCGGCCCGTGCAGGTAAGAGTGGTGGGACGGGGTGGGGTGGGTTAGTCGACAGATGATGACGAGGGAAACTTAAATAAAACAAGTGCAAGGTAAGTAGTTTTTATTTTCTTATTTAAGTTTCCCTCGTCGTGGTCTGTCGACTCCCCGCCCACCCCGTCCCCCTGCCCCATCGCTCTTACCGGCACGTGCCGCGCCTGGCTGCCAGCAACATCAGAAAATCCTCGGGGATGGTTTCCCCAGGGCCTAACAAGGCTCAGGGAGGAGGGTCACATGGCCCCTTCCAATAAAAAAACTGTCCCTTGGGGTTTGGATCCCCGGGGCCTAACAAGCCTCAGGGAATGGTGCCATGTGGCCCCACTCTCCTTTATTTTAAGTTGTGGCCCTAGGGGAGGAGATCCCCAGAGAAAAGGCTCAGGAAGGGGGGCCACACTGCCCCCTCCCCTTTAATTAAGGGAGATGGGGGTCTCCATGGCTTAATAAGGCTCAGGTAGAGGGGCCACCCGGCCCTTTTCCTCTTTCTTAAAAAAAAGACCATGGGGCATGGGGTCCCCAGGGCATAATAAGGCTCGGGGAGGGGGTCATACTGCCTCCCTCTCCTTTACTAAAAAAAAAACAATTGGCCTGGAGGATATATATACCAATGCCCATATGTGCCTTAATGTGTCTTGTCACATTTTATGAATCATCTACTATTTTGTAACCAACTTGGGGCCCACTAAAGCGTCAGCCTAATTGCACACATTTTGAATGAAGTCTTGTTTTGTTATTCAATGTAGTACACTGCACATTTTAGCTGGATCATTCCAGTAAGTGTTGCCTCGTTATAAAATTGGAACATCAAAGCGAGGATTTCAGAAAATATATTGCTCTATCTGGCGATACTTGTATCTGTTTTGCCAAGGTCTTCTTGCACTCTTCTCACAAAGAGAACCTGCGTACTACTTCACTAATGCCCATCTGTAAGTTTCATCAATATCACATGTTCTCACTTTCATTTACTTGAATTGAGACAAAGTGTTGAAATGAAGCACTGAAATGTATGGATTTTAGCATTACATGCTCCAGTTTATTGAGAGCAAACCTCTGGTTGGTTGGAATTTCAATTGCTTTGCTTGTTTTGAATGTTTGCTGGCCTTTTTTTGCATTAAATGCATGTTGGGCTTCTATGTGCTATCCCAGGTGTTTGCGTTTTCGTTTAGAAATGTTTGCCAGTGGTTTCAAATTCCATATTTCACAGACTAGACGTCTTAACTGTGAATTATTTCTCTTAATTTACAGCATTGACTTAATTTGCAGGATCTTAAGCTTCCATAAACATATAAAAAGTTAAATGTGTGGTGAACAGAGTGCTAATGGAAAAAAAAACACTTTCACAATTACAGAACTGCTCTTAGACCATTAATCATCACACCGACAAGAGAATCTTTGCAGGTGCATCCTTGATAAAAGCATCTACCAAGAATCCTCCCCAGAGTCTGAAAATAAACAAATATAGGTCTAACTGAAATAATCCCTGTGATTCACAGTGCTGCATTCATTTGCGGGATATTTAGCTTCCGTAAACAAATGAAGAAGTTAAACACGGCATTTAGGGGCATATGTATCAAGCCCATTTCCCGTTCGCAAACGGGCCTTTTTTCAGAATCGTCCCGTTTGCGAACGGGAAAAAGCCTTTTGGGATGTATCATCCCAAAAGGCCCTTGCAAAATAGGGAATCGCAAAATTTGCGATTCCCTATTTTGCAAATGCATTTAAGGAATCGCAAATTGCGAATCCTTAAATGCAATGCAGGAAGCACCCAAGTTGCGCGATTTTGGCTTAAGAAATCGCAAATTACCACCAATTTCAAGTTGGTGGTAATTTGCGATTTCTTTGAAAAATGCACTTTTTGCATTTTCAAAGTGCCATGTGGCGCACATACATGCCCTTAGGGCATGTATGTGCGCCACATGTGCACACATACATATTTCAGGGTGCAACAGGGTGTCCTTTTGACACCCTTGCACCCTTGAAGTGCATTCGCAATTTGCGAGTACCTAACGGGTACTCGCAAATTGCGAATGTCTTCCCATTCATTCCTATGTGCCTGTAGGTTTTGGGAAGGTATTCCTTAATTGCGATTCGCAATTTGCGAGTCGCAATTAAGGAATATGTAGGAATCGCAATTATTATTGCGATTCCTACATACATTGCATTTTGCGAGTCCTTAATAGCGATTTGCAAAAAATCGCTATTAAGGACTCGCAAAACGATGTTTTAATACATATGCCCCTTAGTCTTACAGTGCTGATAAAACATAACTTTCCCATAATGACAGCACTGCTCTTGGACCATTATTCACCACACATGACAAGCTCACTCCTTGTACTTGTTGCACATACAGAACCCCTTCACTTCTTCTCTCATCCATCTTTTTGATTTTTGAGGAAGGCTTGCAGACACAGTACTAATAGGAGGGAATATGAGATATAATAAGAGGATGTAGTGATATTAAAATGCAGTAGCGGTCGGTGGTGGGAGTGCCGGCCGGGCGGTGACGTGGGGCGGGGGAGGGTCAGGGTGGGGGGTAGTAAACTACGGATTACGGCCTATTACAGGTAAGTACACATATAAATAAATAAAACAAATTTCGTTTCTGCGCTGCATCGCCAAATGCGATGCAGCGCTGCAACGAAATTCGTTTTATTTATTTATATGTGTACTTACCTGTAATAGGCCGTAATCCGTAGTTTACTACCCCCACCCTGCCCCTCCCCGCCCCACATCACCGCCCGGCCGGCACTCCCACCACCGACCGCTACTGTAAGAATGATATATTGACCATTGGCTCCATTTGGCATAATTGACTCCATTTTCTGTTCTGACTCCATCTTGTGAAACAGACTCCATTTTCTGTGCTTGCACGTAGCTGCAAAGTGGGGAGGAGATGTTTTCGCTCTTCACTTGTTTTCGCTCCTCACCGATCAGAGTGAACTGGAAAATGTTGTGTGGGATGCGTGCTTGGTACCTTTCAGGGAATGTGCGGAATGTACAGCTCTGTCTCGGAGTCAAAATACAGGAGCCTGGTCAGCTTCTGTCTTGACCTTGACACAGACCAGTACGGCCAGCTCGGTTTTTCGCAACAGAAGAAAGGGGGCGAGGTTTCTAGAACCTTCGCCTCACGGTGAGTAAAACGTATTAAAGCCGGAGAATGTTGACAAGTGGATTGGAGCTCACTTACGGAGTAGACGTACTGCCGTAAGACGAACGGAACCTGAGTCCGGGTCGAGAGTCCAAGCCCAGCTGTGAACGGGCTCCCCAGCTTGAGTTGGCAAGGATGTCGAGTGAAAGATCGGTGAGGTGTTACTTACTTTGTGTATATAATTTCTAAATTTCTTTTCTCTTTGCTACAGGTATATATGCTACATGTTATTCTGGTTTTGTGCTTGAGTTACTTGATATTTGGGAGTCTGCATCAACCGATATATTTTGCCTTCCTTTCCAAAATATTGAATTAATAAACATGTGTGTATCACTTTAAATGCACCTGAATTTGTTTTCTTGCCTCGCCTTAAGAGAGTGCTGGGTCTTGTTTTATCACCTCGTCTTTTGGGAGTGCTGTTTTATGTGTGTTATTTAGAGGTGCAGCAGTGCATTTGCCTCCTCTCGGGAGTGCAGGGTTTAGGTGTGTCAAATTACAAGCACTACAGAGGAATATCACGCAGGATTGATAAATGCTTAACTTGTAATTCAGATTATGCAAAGTGCTGCATAATGTGTTCTTGTACAAAAAAGTACATAGGAAGTATCATCTTCTCTGTAAAAAAAAAACGTTAATAGTCCACAGCAGTACCAAAGAAATTATAATCAGAAGTACCCAGGTGTCAGGAATTTCTTCACCTACCACATTGCTGTTTGAACCAAACCAAGCCTTGTTTGGTATAGACAGATTATTACAGCATCCTGTGGTATGGAATCAAGAGGGAGAAGTAATACAATTGAAATTCATATAGACTTGGAGGCGTGTGAACCACACGGCCTGAATCACAGCAAAGAACTGATTGTACATTTACTGTACTAGAATGATGTAGAATATGTAGTAATAGGTCTTTCTTTTGTAACTGGGTTGCCTATTGGGGGTTTTAATGCACAACTTGAAATATGTTTTCATTTCTATTTTGTATTTCTTAGAAATTGTGATGACATACTCGAGCACACTATATATACAATATTTTCAATGAGATATGGACTTTTGCCCGCTATTGTAAGATACAATCATAAAAAAGAGTTGCTTGATGTCTGAGAATTAATTCTAAAGTATAGTTGTTCCTCATGGACATTAGCAGTACCAGGCTCCAACAGAAATTTAAAGTTATCAGGAAACACTGAAATTGCCACTATGTTGAATGGCCTTTTCAGGTATTATTATAAAAGGGCCTCAATATGACAGACTAGAATATTTGGCGCAGTTTCATAAAACTTTCTAAAACACAAGTTCATCCACCTCAGCTCCTTCCTTGAAAGTTTTTCGATGACCTGTCAAGCGGGGATCAAGAAAAAGGGGGGTCCCAAAATGCAATTTTCCCATGCGATTTCCATAGGGATTTTAGAACAGCACTACAGCACAAAGGATATTGCACCAAATTTGGCAGAAACATAGATCTTGATCCCATAAATCCGTTCAGTAGTTTTTGAGAAATTAAGGTTGAAAATATTTGTACATATGGATGGTTGGGCTCAGAGGACACCCGCAAGATTCCTACAATCATGCAATTTCAAGTAATAAAGCAAACTGATTGGCCAAGAAAGCCTCTTTTCCTGTAGGCCGTCATGGCAGCAAAAAGCTCCTGTGAGGCCAACGGGTGCTCACGCTCTGGCTAGCTGGCCGCAACATGAAGAGAATTGTTACAGCCACCATTTCAGGGCACAAGGTCCTGTGTCCTGTGTTTTTATAATTAAAAAAAATAAGGTATAAGGTTGGTAAGGTAGAGGTACCCTGTACCCCCTGGACCATGTGGGGAGACAGCTGCGGCTGCTATAAACAAAGGGTGGTGGGGCAGGTGGGGTTGCACGAGGAGAATACAATATTTAAAAATTTTTTTTTTAAACTTACTTTTTGCCGCCGGGCTGGAGAAAACCTAAGTGCGCATGTGTGTTTTTGTCGGCCTGAGCAGGCCGAACAAACACACATGAGCACTTAGGGAGTGGAGTGCACTAGCACTCCTCCCCCCCCATGCCTCGGCCCCACCCCTCCCAACACCGCTGGCTAAGAGCCGGCAAATGTAAAATAAAACGATGCATGAATATTGTTTTATTTTACATTTGCTGGCTCTGAGCCAGGCAGTGGGGCGACGCTCCACCACCATTGCGGAGGAGCCGCCACTGATCCCAGAGGGACTCCCTATGGGGCTAAACAAAAAAGAAATGTTTTGGTGAGTTTCTGAATACTAGGGACTTTTACCTGGAGTCAGCAAGGCTCCTCTGCTCCCACAAGAGTCCCTCGAGAGGGCAGGGGACCGCACTGGCTCCCACAAAAGTCTTGTGTGATCTGAAAACCATTTAAAAAAAGGAGGGTCTGGAGTGTCTGTGGTGGGTTGGCTGCCTACAGGTGATTGGCTCAGCAGCTAACTGATGCCATGCACAACCTTCAGCAATTTGCATCAGAGAGGCTAAGTGGCCAAGGGGGCGGGGGGGGTTGGCCGCAGGCCGGACCTTGCCTATAACTTGCACCCTCCCCATTGCACTTCTTATGACCTCACAGATAGCAACACTCTTGACATGTTCTTTGGATCATTGATAACATCACTGATGACAACTGAACAGTAGCGGCTGGTGTGGGGCTGGAGTGGTGAGGCGGTGGGATAGGGGGACGGTGTGAGGTGGGGAGGAGGGGGGAAAACAGACAACAATACACATTAAAAAAAATGCAAAGAACTTACCTGCCGCCCGACGCTCTTTTCCGTGTCCTCCCTGCCGCAGGCTCTGGATGCGGTCTCCTTCCTCCCGGCACTCTCCTTGGCTGACTCGGGCGAAAAGGGAAAGACTCCCACCCTAGTACAATGCAAAACCAGCCAATCCTGGAGCTGCAGCGCAGCTCCAGGATTGGCTGGAGCAGGCCAACCCAGTGCTCGTTTTGAGGCTGGGGTCCTGTGGCTGCAATCCCTCAGCTGTTTCTCAGCCTTGGGATTGCAGGTTCTGAAGTGCGCCGGTCACATTGGTCGGCTGAAGGCAGCCGGCCAATTTGACCTGCGCACTGGCAGGGGCTGCATTACTAGTGCAATCGCACTGATGAGCCCCGCCCCCTGCCATCACACTGTAACTGTGAAAGCCTGGGACACATTAATTAAATGGTATTTATTACCATTTTATTAATGTGTGTGCCTGCTGCACTCGCAGCAGGCGGGGCGACGCTCCTCCGCCATAATGAAGGAGCCTCCGCTGCAACTGAACTGACATCATTGATGACAACACTGCATGGCACAGGTTATAGTTACTTGAAATAACTATAACTGTTGAGTTTCAGTGTGTTTATGTTAGTTTAAAAAGTTATTTTTAACCCGTTGCGTGCGTCGGACGGCCCCCGGCCGTCTGACGTCACGGTGGGCGTGTGCGGAGGACGGCCAAGGGCCGTCCGAACCGCGCACGCGTGGAATTCCTCAGCGGTTAAACTGACATTTTCACCTAACTGAACCGTCATTTTAGCTTTTGTTTTTTGTCAGTCAATTTCTGAGGGGTTTTTTAACGCAAAGTAAGATATTAGTACCGTACCTAACTGTAAGGTTACTTAAACAGAGTTATGGTTCTGTCTCGAATATGTCAAATCAATGAAATTCGGCAATTATAGTTCACGGCACATGCAATGTACATCATAACTGACATTGCACTCAATGTTTTTTTCTTGCTAGGCTTTCGTTTTTGTTGTTTTGAGCTCCGCAGGTGATGCCAGTTAAAGTGTGTGTTCTGTGAAACATAATTGGCAAATTTCAGAGATTTTACTCTTTTCAGCCAGAATTATAACTCCTTTTACTTCTGTTGTGCGCTGCCGAGTTTGCCGAGTGGCGTGACCCAAGGCCAAGTGCTGCTCCCAACCCGCAGCAGGAAGCCAACCTCTCCTGCAGACAGCTTTGGGCCATGTGCTACAGTGTAGGCCTACAGGCAGTGGTGGCTGTCGTTAACTGAAAGTGATTGGTGGGGTGAGCAAATGTGTTAAAAAGGTGCCGTGCCGACTCGGGGAAAAGTTTCCTTGACATTGAATAAACACTAACTAAATTGCTGATATGCATTACATTGAAGTTTTAAAGTTAAAATGTTTAACTTTAAAACTTTAATGTATTGTTTGTTGGTGATTTAGTTTACATTGAATAAAGTAAAATTAAACATTCACTTACCGTGCTGCACGTCCTCCAGTCCTGGTGTTTTTCTTGTAGTACAGTGCGGGCCCCAGGCAACTCCACTAAAAAGTCCAGACACTGCTCTCATGCTGCTAACCAGCATGAGAGAATTGCTAGGATTTTATGGAGCCTGCTGTCTCAGTGCTCCCAATGGCACTAGAGGCCTGTGCTTGCTCTCCACCCAGTTGTCTAAGACAGCTCGGGTTGGAGAGGTTCAAAGTGCGCATGTCAGGCTAGTCATCGCAAGACAGCCGGCCAAAGTGACATGTGCACTTAAAACTTGTGCACCACTCATCCTCCCCTGCCGCCAGTCATCAGCAATGGCCCCACCCTCACAACCAGCTTGGCCTGGAAGAAGAAAAATAAAATGTTAATAAAGTCATTTTATTACCATTTTATTTTTCCCTTTTTTTGTGTCCTCAGCAGGGGGGGCAACGCTCCTCCGCCCAACAGGAGAAGCCGCCGCTGCCTACAGGGCCTGGCTGTAGGCCACTGTGGGGTATCAGGTTCCCCTGCTCATGGCCTTTGGTGCATTGGAGTTGGCCACAACCCCTGGCCCAACATGCAACAGAGGGCCAAGACCTGCTGTGCACTTCAGACATTGGCGACAGGACCTGCCTCAAGTCCTATCACCAAGCTGCTGTGGGTGCCTAACCCCCAGTTGCACATGCCCTATAGCCATGCGCTGCTAAGGTTGCCTGAAGCCCAACCTACAGCAGGTGGTCAACCCTTCCTGCAGGCAGCCTTCAGCTATGTGCTGCTGTGTTTGCCCAACGCTCGTGCCTACTGCAAATGCCCCTAACCCACCGTGAGCAGTGAGGATTGTCCATAGGACCTGCTGCCAACCAGCTGCAGGAGGCCGGCTCCATCTGCACACAGCCTTCAACTGTGCAAAGTCATGAGTTGCCCGTCATACATGACCTAAGGCCAGGCCCTGCACCCAACTCCCTTGAGCAGCAAACCTGCACTTTGCACAGTTAAAGGTGTGCCCACTGGGGTTACCCGGAGGGCTAGGCCTATCCCTCTGCAGGTGACCTATCCCGACTGCACATCTCCTTTTACTGTGCACAGCAGGAGATTTATTCCTATGGTTTCTGAGTAATTCTATTTGGAGAACAGGTTTCATGCCAACCATCTCCCTCGTTCTAGTCACAATTCACCTCTGAAGGGCAAGGGGTGCCCCAGGGATCTTCTGTCTGTAAGGACCTGTTCTCACTGTGCCACTGGAACTAACACCCAACTGAAGAGCTCCATTCAGGGCGAAACAGGTTTTGGGTTGCTTGTTTTCTGGTTCAGTCAGAAAGTGACCTGGTAGTTTGGGTTAGACTATTTCTATTGGAGCAGGGTCAAGACTCATTTGCCATGGTGGGCAAAGAACGGTGGGCTGGAGTGCTACGCAGAGACAAGGTTGGACTGGGACAAAAATAGGCCCAGGCAGCAAAATAAAAGTGGCCCCCATTAGCAAAGAGGATAGCTATAAAAGTGGTAATATCACTGAAATCAACAGTAAAAACCAGACCAACTGGCCATAAAACCAGCCCACAGCTGCTTAAACAAGCATTTGCAATGCAATAGGTCTCGCATTACTGACTGTTTGAAGTATTGGCGTTGCAAATAATAATGCAACGCCAATAGCTCATACTTTCAGTAATGCGAGACCTAGTGCATTGCAAATGATTGCAAAGTGAGCCAGGAACTAGCATTGTATGTCTCAGTGCAGTACCGCAAGCTGCTCCTAGAGGTTCCTAGTGAGCAAGGCACCAGCACTGCTTGTCTAGGTGCAGCACCGCAAGCTGCTCCTAGAGGCCCCTAGTGAGCATCATAAACTTTGAAGATATGGTAAATCCACCCTACCCATAATGCATTGCATGCAAGACAGTACCACAAGTACATTCAAATAGCTATGTCCATATATACAATTAGTAGCTTTGAAATGTTACAAAAGAATTATATTAATTCCGGATTAGGTTAGGTTGTACTCTATGTGGAGCTGATGAAGGGAAATCTATGGAAAGTCTAATATAAATATGAGATGTGGTAGGTGCAGTAGCGCAAGCTGCACCTAGAGGTCCCTAGTGAGCATCATAAACTTTAAAGATATGGTTAATCCATCCTATCCATAATGCATTGCATGCAAGACAGTACCACGAGTACATTCAAATAGCTATGTCCATATATACAATTAATAGCTTTGAAATGTGACAAAACAATTATTATATTAATTCCGATTAGGTTGTACTCTATGTGGAGCTGATGAAGGGAAATTTATAGAAGGTCAAATATAGATGTCTAGGTGCAGTATCGCAAGCTGCACCTAGAGGTCCCTAGTAAGCATCAAACATTTGGTCACATATGGTAATCCCCTAATGCATTGCATGCAAGACAGAACCACGAGTACATTCAAATAGCTATGTCCATATATACAATTAATAGCTTTGAAATGTGACAAAACAATTATTATATTAATTCCAATTAGGTTGTACTCTATGTGGAGCTGATGAAGGGAAATTTATAGAAGGTCTAATATAAATGTGAGATGTGCAGGTGCAGTACCGCAAGCTGCGCCCAGAGGTCCCTAGTGAGCATCAAACTTTTGGTCACATATGGTACTCCCATATGTAGTAGTATCTGTTCTTATCAGTTTGAAAGCGCAATTTTTGCGCTAGTAAATTTAGATTTTTACAGTAATTACGACTTTGAAGTGAATAAATCTGCTTTATGCAAATTTCGCTCTTGGACCACCGCGCTTTTAACTAAGCAGGAGGAGGGGCACCAGCGTGCTGGTGTCTGTTTGTTCATTAGGAACACAAAATAGAACCCCCAAGGGACTGTGATCAGCGTTAGAGCACTGAACATGTTATGCTCCCTACATCTCTTTCTTTCCTGGCATTTGGGTAGACTAATGCTGGAGACTTAAAACGCCTCCTAACACCCTTCACAGGTCTGTTACAGCACCCAGACCTCTGGCGAGGGGATTTATGCTTAGGTGGTAACACCTATAACCCTTACCTTAGCTCTAGGGCGTGACTGGACAGTGTTTCTTGCGCTGCAGAATATTGTGGTCTGCTGGGAGACACCCAAGGTACCCAGGCGGAGGATCCCAGGTGACAGCGGTATACTTGGCGGTAACCCAGAAATTGCTGCTTAGCCCTAAATCCCCAAATGGAAGACAAAATGGACACTGGAACCCCAGTGACCATCCCAGACGGCATCCCCACACCGGACGCCCAGAAGCCCAACCCCTGGGCAGGGCGGCACGGGGGCAAGTAAGGCGGCATCTCCAGAACCAAGCACCAGCACTGAAAAAGGCTGGTGCCCCGAAGATCCCAGGGCCAAAGGCAGGTGCACCTGAAAAACCCAATGCTGCTGCCAAACCAGGGAGCAAGGGGAAGAGCGAGGCAGGGACCAGGCAAGGGACCGCCCCCGAACCCTTCAATGGGTACAACGTCTCCCACTGGCACGCCCAGGTCATGCGGTGGGAGGTAAAGGACAAGGAAGGGCCCAGGCTGGACAGAGGCTTGTTCCTGAACAAGGTCCTCAAACCAGCAGGAGTCCCAGTGACGGAGGTGCTGAGCTGCCAGGCATCCGTTTCAGGCAGGATCATTCTCCTCAGCTTCATCACCCAGGCCCTCTTCAGGAAGTACTGGGACCTCTTCCAAGGGAAGAAGAAGGAGACACCCTACAGCACCTTCAGCTTGACGACAGGATGGGCACCAGCGACAACAGAGAAGAGGGTAACGGTTGAGATGACCAACCCCCACATCCCGGACAGCGACATTGTGTCATCGCAGCAAGCAACCATCACCCTCCACAAGGATCCTGCAGGGAGAGACGGAATGAAACACCCACCGGCACGCTTCTACCTAGGAGCCGACAAAGGGAGGATAAAATACCCGCGACAACCCTTCACCTGCAGGAAGTGTGAGGCTGTGGGCTACTTCGGAAAAGACTGCCCGATGAAGTTCTGCAGGATCTGCAAGCAGACTGGACACGAGGCAGGCACATGCAGGGGGATCAAGAAGTGCAACTTCTGCAGAGGAGAGGGTCACGCTTACTACCGATGCCCCAAGTCTGACCTGCCAAAGACCTACGCAGAGGCAGCTGCAGGAACCCCAGCCTGGAGACACACCAGACCGAAGGTATCCCCAGCAGCCAACGCCCAGCTGAACGCCCTCCTGCGGATGTACGACGGTATATCGCATGCAATTACTTCGCATGCCTTTTACATGCATTTTTTAGCGCGCATGTTTTTACCGCAAAAATGCATTTAAAACGCATGCCAATACCACGCATTGTTTTTATATTTAAAAACAATGTATTTGTGGGGGGAGACCCCCCACTCTCCCCAACTTGCCTTAAATGCGTTGTATTGGCATGCGTTTTAAATGCATATTCGCGGTAAAAATATCTGTGCTAAAAAATGTGTTGTAAAGGATTAACGAGGTAAAAACCTCGTTGTAAAGGCTGTTTCCCCCTCCTGCAGGATGCCAAGAAACAAGAGGCCAAAACACCGGCAGCACCCAGGAAGGCGGACCAGAAGAGCCAGGACCTGAAGGGCCCAACACCCCAGGACCAGGCCCGAAGAACCCAGAGGACCCCAAGGCAAGACCAGCCACAGCGGAGGAGCCAACACCACCGACTGGGACGGCACAGGCCAAGGAAGTCCACCAACCCAAGGGAGGCCCCGAGGACAGAGCACCTCAAGCAGCCCTGCCAAAGAAAGCCCCAAGGGACAAAGACCCGACGCCGGAATCAGAGGACATGGAAGAAGAGAAGGGGACAGAGGACTCTGCTTCGGCAAACGGGGATAAGAAGAAAAAGAAAAAGAAGAAGAAGGGGAAGCAACCCAAAGTGAAAACAGAGAGCAGTGGCGAAGACGAGGACGAGACCCAAGAGACATGGGGCCAGGTCTAGTCCCAAACGCTGCACCAGAAGTGTACCAAGATGAAGGAGGAGGCGGAGAAACGGAAGAAGGCAAAAGCCAAGGACGCCAAGAACCACCAGGCGGCCCCACCGGAAGCATCACCGCTAAATCCCAAGCAGAAAACAGAGGAAGGGAATGAGGCAACCGCCGCCCTCCACCCCCCCTACAAAGAAGTGGCAGAAAAAGAACAATGTCAGCAAAGAAAGAAGACTTCCTTGCATGCAAGAAGATCAACAAAACCAGGAGAGAAGAGGAGGACGGTACCATCATCATCCACGATGAGAGGGAAGAAGAGGAGGAGTAAATGGAGTGCGAAGGGGAGGAAGAAGAAGCTGCCTCCATACAAGGCGCACTCCAGGAGCTCCACCAGCAGCTGGACATGATGGGAGCCACCGAGGCCACAGGAGTGGCAGCACAGTGGATCCCAGATGTGGCATCAGAGGTGTTCATCGGAAACGCCAAAAACAGCACAGGAGAGGGAGAGCAGGACCAGCAGGTGGCTCAGCACCCCAAGTAGAGCACCCCAGGGCCTTTAACCCCAGTAGGTTTCAAACCAGACACTGACGGCTAGCGCTGAGACAATGGCTATATCATTGTTCACCCTAAACGTCAGGAGTGTGAAGGATCAGGTTAGGCGGGTTGGCACGTTGCGCTTCCTGGCCACTCAGAACCGAGATATCTACTTTCTGCAGGAATGCGGGATTCCGTACGCGCAGTCGTACAGCCAGCTCAAACGGCATGGGACACGGGCCATCGTTTTGGTCTGCAGGAAACGAGTGCAAATCATCTGGAGTGGCCATTCTGATCAAGGGGAGACATTTCACCTTGGACAAGGTCATCGAGCAGGTCAATGGCAGAGTGCTGGTCATGTACGGCTTGTCGGCCCGGAGAGCCTGTTAGGCTCATCAATGTCTATGCCCCCCAGGGAAGAATGAGCGACTTGAGATGTTCACGGTGCTCAGGATGCAACTCGTCACCTCCAGAACCATCCTGATGGGTGGTGATTTCAACTGCATAGTAGAGTTGGATGGACGCACTGGGTCAGACTCTGTTGGGATGGACGTGACGTCCAGGCTGTTGGTGGAGATGGTAGGTGAGGCGTCCCTCTGGGATGTCATCGGGAGCATGGGGCCGAACGCCAGGAATTTTTCCTGGAGTAGGCTGGATGGATTCGTGCATTCACAGATCAACTTCCTATTCACCTACCCAACGGTAAAGCCTGGGCGAAGCTCCATGGTCGCTGTCCACTTTTCTGACCATAGAGCAGTCAGTTTCAAGGGGGAACTTTCAGGGAAGTTCCACGCCGGCCCAGGATCGTGGAAACTGAACTGCTCGTTGCTGGAAAACGAGGAGTTAGTGGCGAACCTCAGAGTCGCGTATGTAGAGTGGAGCGACATGAGGACTTCTTTCACTCCACCAGTGAGTGGTGGAAATGGGTGAAAGACTGGTTACAGAGCTTGTTCCAGGGTGTAAGCAGAGCTGCTGAATGGGAAAAGAAGAGGTTGTTCAGGAAGCTGCAGAGCAAACTGCAGCAACTGTACGAACTCAAGCTCGGGGGATGGGACGTGGATGACGAACTGGAGGAAACCCGAAAAGGGCTCACCAAGCACTTCAGGGAGGAATCCAGAAAATCTTCTTCCCGAGCAAAACCAAGAACCTTGGGAAGGACGAAATATGCAACTCGTTCTTCTTCAAGAAACTTCACTCAGCCCGCACACCGCTGGTAGAGCTTCGGGACTCGGAGGGCAACCTCCAAGGTGAGAAAGAGTAAATCATGAGAGTCGTAACTGACTTTTATGGCGAGCTTTACTCACCGAAGTAGTCAAAGAGAGCCCAGGCGGATAGTTTCCTCGAGGGCATCTCGAAGACACTGAGTCCGGAAGAGAGAGAGGGCCTGAACGCGCCCTTCACCCTAGAAGAGCTGCACTTGGCCGCTACGACCTCCAAGAGAGGCAAGAAGCCTGGAAATGATGGTCTCCCAGTGGAACTTTATGTTGAACTGTGGGACCTGATCAGGCCGGACTTGCTGGACCTCTACGAGGAAATGGTGGGCAAGGGCAGTATGCCGCAATCCCTGTGAGAGGGTATGATAACACTTTTGTACGAGAAGAAGGGAGAGAGAGAAGACCTCAAGAACTGGATGCCCCTCTTTCTCCTCAATGCGGACTACAAAATTCTTGTGAAGGTGATGGCCAACCGCCTAAAGAAGGTAATAGCGAAGATAGTCCACCCAGACCAGACTTGTGGGATACCGGGTCGGGAAATCGTGGACAGCCTGGCCCTGGTCCGGGACACGATCGAGTACGTCAAGAGCTGCAAGGTTCCGACGCCCTTGGTCAGCCTAGATCAGGAAAAGGCGTTCGACCGCGTTTCCCATGAGTTCATGGACCGGACACTCAGAGCACTGGGGCTGGGCAGCTTCTTCTGTGACGTGGTGACCACAATGTATAGACATCTCTAGCACGGCATTGGTTAATGGCTGGCAAACCGACCCCTTCCCCGTCCTCTCAGGCGTCAGGCAAGGCTGTCCGCTCTCCCCTCTTCTGTTCATCTGCGTGATTGAACTCCTCGCCGAACGCAACAGACAGAACAGGAACGTCAGAGGAGCAATAGCCCCAGGAAGCAACGGAAAGGGCGAAGTGAAGTGTTCCCTCTACATGGATGACGTCTCAGTCTTCTGCCCGGCCGGACCATCTGTGAGAGAACTAGAGATGACTTGTATCGAGTTTGGAAAGGCGCCAGGAGCGAAGATCAACAGCGCCAAGTCAGAAACCCTACTTTTCGGACACTGGACCCCATCCGAGACCCACTGCCATTCCCCATCAAGCAGGACTTCCTGAAGATCCTTGGAGTCTGGTTCGGTGGAGAACGTGCAGCGGAGAAGACATGAGAAATGAGACTGGCGATGACAAGGCAGAAGCTGGAACTCTGGAGCCTCTGGAAGCTGGCGATCGAAGGGAAGTCTTTTGTCCTGCGGAACGAGACCTTGCCAGTGCTCCAGTACGTCACCCAAGTGTGGCCTTTACAGTCCCGCACAGCCAGGGCCATCACGAGAATGATCTTCTACTTCATCTGGAGCTCATAGATTGACAGGGTGAAGAAGGCGGTGATATTCAAGACCCACGACAAGGGAGGCATGGGAGTGCCAGACATCGCCACCATCCTGAGGGGAATCTTCGTGTGCTACTGCGTGAGGAGCACCCTGAGGACCAAAGACGAGAGCCACGTCGGCTTTCTGATGGCACGATTCTTCCTGTTGCCAACGTGGAGGCGCCTCGAATGGGCAGAGTCGGTGATCGTCGTCCCGTACAACTGGGAGACCCTGTGGTTCTACAAGGAAGTGGAGAAGTTTGTGAAGGAGTTCGGGCTGGAAGTTGCCACCCCCGCCACATGGACCCCGAAGCTTGTCCAACTCCAGATACGAGCACAGACCATCAGCGAACCGATAGGTGCCCTCCCCTCTACCACAGCAGACCACATGTGGGGAAACTTCACATCCAAGAGCCTGACCAACCAGCACAAAGACATCGCCTGGATGGCCATCCAGGGAGGACTTCCCGTGAGAGCCTTCATGCACGCAAGAGGACTCAACCAATACAAGTCCTGCCCAAGAGGGTGCATCGCGGACGAGACGGCATACCATCTCTTCTGGGAGTGCGCGTATGCACAGGACCTGCTGAAGGCCCTAGGCACAGAGCTTAGGGCCTGGGTACCTACGCCCTGCATCACAGCGGACTCTGTGATGTATGGTTTGTTCCCAGGGACACACGCACTGAGTGACCTCCAGAACTGCTGGAGGCTCCTGTGCTGTTTTAAAGATGTTCTTCTGTTTTCCAGAAACCGCCTGGTAGTAGGGAAGAAGGAGACATCGACCCTGGCGTGCCATAAGATGATCCACAGGCTCCTGCTTGACTACGCAGCACTGGACAGATCAGATGAAGATGACGATGGCGACTGAGTAACCAAAGGGGTCCTCTTGTACCCTTTCACGGGGGGGACCCTGGAGGGGCCACTAACCTGTTTTTGTCCTTTTTTCTTTAACCCAGGAACCGGTTGGCGACAGGGGAGAGGAGAAGGCGGATGAAGACAGGTGGAGTAAATGTAGTTATTTACTATAAAGAAAATAAAATTTTAAAAAATCCACCCTACTCATAATGCATTGCATGCAAGACAGTACCACAGTACATTCAATTTATACAATTGGTAGCTTTGAAATGAGACAAAACAATTATTATATTAATTCCGATTAGGTTGTACTCTATGTGGAGCTGATGAAGGGAAATTTATAGAAGGTCTAATATAAATGTGTAGGTGCAGTACCGCAAGCTGCGCCTAGAGGTCCGGGCACTCTCCGGCTTTGTGTCCGGGGGAGATTTTCATCGGCATACTGGTGTGACCAGGCGGCCATAGAGGGGAGTTTACGTGAGCCCTCCGTTTGGTCATTTGAATGCCAGCATAGCCCGTATGTCCCACCACTCAGCTTGAAATTATACGACTTTAGGGTCAATTTCGATCTCGGTCGGTTGGGCTCCGAACGCGATCCGTCCGGAAAAAGTACGAGCCGTACGCGTGTTCTCCGACCGACTCGTACAGCTGTACGAGCGAGCTAGTACGATGCGAAGAACGCGAAATCGTGTCCGAACCGCTCCGTACGACTCGGTCTCGGTCGCAGACGAACCGTACCGCGCAATGGAGTCGATTTCCGTCCGAGCCAGTACAATGCACGATTCGGACAGCCGGATCGAGTCGGAGTCTCCGGGACGAAAAAAGCTCCGGGCAGCGGACTTCGGGGGTCCGTGTCGGACCCCCTTCACCCATAGCCTAACGAGTCGAACACAGGGGGGACCCAAGTGTCCCCCCTTCACATGCATGTACGGTGCGGATGGCACCAACGCGTACCCACTGCAGGGGGCGCCCTTGTGCGAGACGTACCTATTCAGCTGATGCGAGGCCATGCACGCGTCGTACGACCGGCTCCCATTGACTTCAATGGGAATCCGACTGAGCCGAGTCCGTCAGCATGCGGCAGCATCGTACTTGCTCGGTCGGACTCCAGGGGTACGGCTCGGTCGGAAAACACTCCGGATCCGGCTCGGTCGGAGGGCTTTCCGACCCAGATCGGAATCGACTTCTTTGTCTCTATTGGAAAACAGTTACGTTTGACCAGCTGCTTGGAGGTAGTTTTTCCTGATCCTGTTGGACTGGTAGACATATACAAGTCCCCTGATTCATCATAAACTAGTGGGGCTCTTTGTTTAATTTGAAGACACAGCTGATTCATCTGTTCAGCTGCTTGATGGAAACCTTTCTTGATTCTTTTGGATTGCGACACATCCACATAAGTTTCTTGATATGTTACGAAGTATGTTGGATAGTGCGACATCTCAATTGTGCAGCGAAGTTTTGCACCTCCTGTGAATGGAATTTTTGATTGTTTTGCTGCGGACCCAATCTTGTATACAGATGTCTTACCGAATTTTCTTGGACGCTCCAATATTCATTGTTTTGTCCTGATGATGACCATCTAAATCTATTATGGTTGAAACGCCGTCGACACCTACATGTGGCCTAATTGAAGCGGACACATTTTTGCTGTGTGTTGTTTCTGTTTTGTCCTGAACCCCTCATTTGTATAATTTTTTCCTCAGCCACTTTGTTTGATTACACATTGTATTGTTTGTATTCTCATCATTGTTGATGTAACCCTATGAGCGCCATCACTGTCTTATCATTGTCCTTATTGCCTATTTCTGTTAATAAATTTTCTACATAATGAAAAAATTTATACATGGTTATTGTGTGTCCAAATAGTATCTGGACAGGGAGATGTGCCTACAAGGGATTTATTTATGCAGTTAATTTGAATTGATTTTTGCTTTTTACTTAAAGTTAGCTCTTATACATTGCTTGCAAATTAATTTCTTTTTGAATGGTTTAAATTATTGATGAACAAACAACTCAAATGTATTTTAGTTTTCTAGTACAATCTGGGAACATAAGCATATATCCAGAAAATATATCATGAAAATATATATACAAATACATACAAACACGGGTGTATACTGAGAAAAATAGATTTTATCGTATTGTAAAAATGATGCTAAGGGGTACTAAATCATTAAACACATAATGTAACAAAAAGTTGCATACATAAATAAATATTTTTTGTACTTCTCCGTAACAATTGTGTACACTTTTTTCAGAATTAAAATAAGGCTAACCAACAAATAATAAAGATGAGTGTTGCCTATAGTAACAATGTACAGAAAATAAGTGTAGTTGTCGATGTTTCGGTCGATGGGCTGTCGTCTATTCGACCATCTTCAGGACTATAGGAGTTTGAAATGGTTGACCCTCAAACAATCAATAAAAGAATATATCTGTAGTATCCAAGTATTTGATCAATCAGAAATATCTTCTTTGGAAGATCGAATCCCAATTTTGGATTTTCTGGGACCCAGAGAATTGGTAGTATCTCGAGCAGGGTTATTTGTGACTCCTGAGTACTGTCGTGGTGATTTACGGCAGAATCTACACTCGCTCTCAGAATTGGCGTCTGCGAGCGAGCAGAGATTTTGATGTGATTTGCCACGACATCATTCAGATTTATATTTACTGTGCATTATTCACTGTGGGCACCAACCGCCATTAACAAAATAAGCAGACGCCAATTCTGAGAGCGAGTGTAGATTCTGCCGTAAATCACCACAACAGTACTCAGGAGTCACAAATAACCCTGCTAGATTCTCCTGACGCTGAACACTCTGCTGTCCCCGCTCATCCCTCGGCCTACGGGACATTTTCGGGAGAGGCGGCAATGGGGAGAACGGATAAATCACAACCTCGCCTCACCTTCGAGGCGCGCAAAACGTCGAAAACTTTGCAGAAGGCGGCATCCGACTCAGAGGCCGATGCTCAGACCGACAATCCCTCCACTCTTGAATCCACACTGCTGACTATGCAACGTAGTCTTCAATCTATAGAAGGTACGATGGCAGAGGTGAATCACCGGCTTGACCATATGTCGTCGCAGCTGGAAAAACAAAATGCTCATATGGGGGAGGTGGAGCAGCGAGTATCCACGACAGAGGACGGCCTAAGCGAAGTCACGGAAAAGACACTCAACTTGGAGAAGGTCTTGGCCCTTATCCAGGCCAAGAATGAAGATTTAAGGCGCGATCCCGGCGCAATAACATTAGGCTTACTGGCCTGCCGGAATCCACGAATGAGGGCAAGATGGAGACTTTCATAGAAAACCTCATTAAGGACATTTTTGGTACTGATCAGCTCTCTGAAATGTTCATTGTCGAACGTGCCCACCGTTCTCTTGCTGCCAAGCCTGTCCCGGGAGCTCCTCCACGCCCCATCATCGCTCGTATTCTGAACTACAGGGACCGAGATACTATTTTACGAATGGCAAGAGAGAAGGGTAATATAGTACATCAGGGCAACGCGCTGGCCTTTTTCCCAGACTTTACTGTTACCGTACAGGCAGCCAGACGCAAGTTTGGCAGCGTTAAAAAATTTCTACAAACTGAAGGGGTCTCGTATGCCATGCTGTACCCTGCTCGCCTGCGTGTTGGCCCGGAGGGAGACTTCAAGATCTTCTCGAATCCCAAAGCTGCTCTTGAACACACCAAACAGTTGAAGCGCAGGAGACGGGAGGTGAGCACCACACCTGATGATGATGAGCAATAGTGAGATGGGTTATCATGTTCCATAATAGGCCCTTGGGTACTCTCCATGCACACTCCTGGTACCTATTCTGTTTTGGGTCGGTGGGATCCGGCGGCTCTTGATCGCGGGGTGTTTCTGCTACATTAGAACCACATGTTCGACGTGGTCCGAACTGATGCTGACCTACTGGCCTAAATTCCAATTGCTGTTCCCCGTTCATTTGTGCCTTACATTTTCTCTCTCTTCAATCTGCCATTCTCATACGTATCTTTTTGGTGTAATGACATGTTATGTTGGGGAGTCCTTTGCTCGAGGTGTCTCACTGCTTTTAGAGATATCGCAGTTTACTACATCACACGCTATCTGACTGACGTTTATATACCCGGGCGCTGGTTTAGACCTGCTCGGCCACCACCCACTAAGTGGGAGGATAGTAGCACTCTGCGCCCCCGAATTGGGTATACCCCAAATGCGAATTGCTAGTTCACGAGTATGTTGGGGGTGGGGGCTTCATATTGGGATGGCTTTGGCAAGTTGGGGGATGCTGAAGTGGGAGGGAGGTTTGGGTTTTGTTTTAGGGGAAGGCAGAATGAAACTGTGGCTGTGTTATGTGCCTTTTCTTTTGAAATGATATGGTGCTTTAGACGTGCAATGTATTCACTCCTGTACATGAACCATCTTAGTGTCGGCTTGCCATCATGAGCGGCAACGTTAAACTCCTAACCTGGAACGTGCGGGGGCTGAACTCTCCGAAAAAGATAAGATCAGTATTCGCATATTTGGATAGAATGGGGGTGCAGATAGCCATGCTGCAGGAGACACACCTTACTAGAGACTCGGCACAGAAAGTGGGTGCGCACTGGGCAAGTGTGAGAGTTGCGTCCTCATACTCTACTTACTCTAGGGGCGTGTTACTTCTTGTGAAGAAGGGTGTTCCGTTTACTGCGGGTCGCTCTGACACAGATGAGCTTGGAAGAGTAGCAATGGTGCATGGGCAGTTGGGCGGCATGAGTGTGTTGTTAGTGAATGTTTATGGTCCCAACACGGATGATCCTTCCTTTTTTTCAGATGTGTGGCGCAGAATTTCCTCCTTTCCACCAGCCACGATTGTCTGGGGCAGGGACTTTAATGTTTGTCTGGATGCTTCCTTAGATAGAGTCGGGAGTGGCGAGGTACGACCTAAACAGGCTGTGGAGGTGCTGCTAGGGTTACTGGATGCAGGTCAATTACACGATGTCTGGCGCCTTCGGCATCCCGCTGGTCGGGAGAGTACATTTGTGTCCTCTGTTCATGGCTCCTGGTCTCGCATAGATTTCTGGCTTGTTTCGGAGGTGGTTTGCACTTGGGCAGTGGGGGTTCGACATGAGGCTCGCACATTGTCTGAGCATTCACCTGTGGTCCTTGAGCTACGCATTCCCACTTGTGAACGGCCGCCCTTCGCGTGGCGATTGCAACCGACTGAGTTAACCGATCCAGTTTTCAAACAGACAATTGCGGAGGCGATCAGATTTTTTTTTAAAGAGAATGAGGGGTCGGTGGATAGTGCGGGAGTTCTCTGGGAGGAGTTCAAGGTGACCATCCGTGGGGCTTGCATTGGGGCACAGTCGGGAGTGTTGCGGGATATCCGACATAGGATTAAAAAGCTGGCATCGGATATCTCCACACTTGAACGAGCTTACGAGACTGATCCCTCCCCAGCGACACTGGCCGAAATACGTGTGCTGGTCACGGACCATAACGAAACGGTTGATCAGGAACTATTGCATTGCTCTCGCCGCCGCACTGCTCGATACTATGGGGAGGGGGGCCGTCCCAGTCGCTCGTTGGCCCAAAAACTGGCGGCGGCGCGTAGTCAGGAGTGTATAACGGAAATGTTGGATGAGTGTGGGGTTGTGCACTATTCGACGCCGGAGATCTGTGATGCTGTCTTACAATTCTACACCCGGCTTTACACCTCTAGGTGCTCCCCGTCGCCTGAAGAGATTGACTCATATCTCGATGACGTTGCATTGGGGTGGCTCTCTAATACGCATTGTGAATACCTTATGCAGCCGTTTGATGAGGAGGATGTGAAACTGGCTATAATGTCTTTGCCGACCTGTAAGGCCGCGGGGATAGACGGGCTGCCTAGCGAATTTTATAAGGCATATGTGTCGGATCTTGCCCCCCGGCTTCTGGAGGTATATGCGGAGGCCTACGAGAAGGGAGGGCTTCCGTCTTCTCTCCGGGAGGCTTTACTCGTGACCTTGTTGAAACCTGATAAGCCTCCGAATATGTGCGAATCATATCGACCCCTCTCGATCATTAACATCGACGCAAAGATCCTAGCAAAAATGATCGCCACCAGAATACAGCCGTTGGTCCCCCTTCTGGTCTTACCTGACCAATCTGGGTTTGTAGCTGCTCGCTCTACGACTCACAATTTGCGCACTGTTTTTTCCACCCTACATTATTTCGACCCAGACTTCCAAGCAGTTGCAGTGCTGCTTGATGCGGCAAAAGCTTTTGACTCTCTCCAATGGCCCTACATGTTTACTGTCCTGACTAGGATGGGCTTCCCTCCTTTTTTCCTGCAATGGCTTCGTGTGCTATATGACAACCCGGTCGCTCGGGTGCGTGTTAATGGTTGGGTGTCCTCGGTGTTTCCTATTGAGAGAGGCACACGACAGGGGTGACCCCTTTCACCAATGCTCTTCTCGATTGCATTGGAGCCCTTGGCTTGCAAACTCCGTCAAAAACATGCAAACGCTGCCTTGCGGTTTCGGCAGAGACCTCTCGTTGTTTCTCTTTATGTGGATGATATGTTGCTATATGTCCGAGAACCCGCCACATTTCTGCCTGAATTGCTTCGGGAATATGTATAATTCGAGAGATACTCAGGTCTAGGGATCAACTGGGCAAAATCGGTGGTGTTTCCACTAACGGCGCATACGAAGGAGGTGGAGCTGGACGTTCCACTAACTTGGACGACTGAACCCGTGAAATATCTGGGGGTGTGGCTGCATAGGGACCCGGAAAACGTGGTATCTGAGAATTATGGCCGTATTATTATGCGTATCACTGACCTGGCGGGGCGGTGGGCTCACTTGCCCTTGTCGCTTGCCGATCGAATAGCCATTGTTAAAATGGCCGTTAAGTATGAGTATAAAGTACAAGGGAACCAAAATTAGATCGGTCAGGGACCTTGGGAACTAACTTATTTTGAGAGACAGTGGTCCCTGAGTAAACAATGATTGGAAATCAAATAAATATAGCCCCAATCGGTACTATATTTTTGGCCTTTGATCCAGCCGGAAAAAAGGCAATTTAATATGCAGTTATATTAAATGTACAAAACATGTGAATTAATAACAGTGGGACACAAGCCTGTATCCATAAACTCACATAACAAGGGAAAACAAGAGAAGGCTCAGGCAGCATGTGGTTGTCTGTATCAAGTCTTTACAATGGAGCAGACAACAATTTGTGAGAGGTCACCTTTACACATAATTTAATACATAAATCACAGTGTATAAGGTTGACAGCTTTGTCGACGGCGTTTCGATCCTTAACATAGATATCGGATCATCATCAGGACTTCCAAAATAGTGCCTGAAAACATTTGCCTGTAATTAACTTGCGTCAAGAGCAGGGAGCAGAGCAGTGTTCAATGAGGGATGAACTGGACATGAGCGATGTCGGGACCTCGTAATGAGTAGGGCATACAGGTCAATGACCGCGGTAATCTGACCATAAATACGGGAGGTCCGTTGGAAGTGGAGCCGCATGCATCTGATAAAGGATGGGAGGTGGCATAATGGCGTCTGCTTGTTCCGGGACAGCAGACGCCATTATGCCGCCTCCCATCCAGTGACTGGACTCCTTATTTGCCGCTTTATCAGATGCATGCGGCTCCACTTCCAACGGACCTCCCGTATTTATGGTCAGATTACCGCGGTCATTGACCCGTATGCCCTACTCATTACGAGGTCCCGACATCGCTCATGTCCAGTTCATCCCTCATTGAACACTGCTCTGCTCCCTGCTCTTGACGCAAGTTAATTACAGGCAAATGTTTTCAGGCACTATTTTGGAAGTCCTGATGATGATCCGATATCTATGTTAAGGATCGAAACGCCGTCGACAAAGCTGTCAACCTTATACACTGTGATTTATGTATTAAATTATGTGTAAAGGTGACCTCTCACAAATTGTTGTCTGCTCCATTGTAAAGACTTGATACAGACAACCACATGCTGCCTGAGCCTTCTCTTGTTTTCCCTTGTTATGTGAGTTTATGGATACAGGCTTGTGTCCCACTGTTATTAATTCACATGTTTTGTACATTTAATATAACTGCATATTAAATTGCCTTTTTCCGGCTGGATCAAAGGCCAAAAATATAGTACCGATTGGGGCTATATTTATTTGATTTCCAATCATTGTTTACTCAGGGACCACTGTCTCTCAATTGTTAAAATGGCCTTCCTCCCCAAACTGCTCTATTTTTTGTTAACATTCCCATAAGACTAAATGTGGCGCTGTTTAGATCGCTCCAATCGGTACTGCTGACATTTGTATGGGGTGGTAAAAAGCCCAGATGCAGATGGGATCTACTGGTCCAGCCCTTTGATCGGGGTGGGTTTGAGGCCCCCGACCTTAGATAATACTACCTGTGTGCGCAGGAGCAATTTGCGCATTATTGGCATTTCCCCCAGCGGTTTCAACCTCACGTAGCTATTGAATCAGATGCCGTTCTCCCGATGCCCCTACAGGCGGCGACCTTGTCTGGCGGCTCCGGCGGTCCACGGAATGAGATAAACCCGGTCCAATGCACGGCATGGGCTTGGCGAATGCTTGCGAAACGGGCTCAACTATCCTATCTGTATGCTCCATTGCTGCCCTTGGCCTCCCACCCTGACGTCTCTGCTGCACGGGAGAAGCCAGCCCTGCGTGAATTGGCCAAAGCTGGTATATCCCGGATGGGTGATTTGTACACACATGGTCAATTCCGGACTCTGCAGGAGGTACAAAATGGGACGGATCATGGTTTTATGTTTGGCTTTACTTATGTTCGAGTTCGGCAGGCTATCAGGGCTGCTTATCCGGAATTCCCGGCGGAGCCCACTACTCTACGGGCATTGCAGGCGATGCTGGCGGGAGAGGGGCGCACAGGCTTAATTACTAAGCTTTATAATACTTCTTTGCGTGAGAGGGAACAAGGCAACCACCCCTCCTGCCTCAGATGGCAGGCAGCGATAGGGATTACCCTCGCGCCAGACGTTTGGAGGGCATGTTGCGAGCTTACTGGACGTCTCACAGCGAATTGTAACCTTAGAATAATTCACTTCAAATTTTTACATCAATTGTATTATACCCCCTTACAACTCCATAGGTATGGTCTACGAGACTCCGCTACTTGCGTGCGATGTGGGATGGCTGATGCAGATTTTATACATGTGGCATGGGTGTGTGTGGGGGTGTTTGCCTTCTGGACTGACGTGATGAGGATGCTTACTGATATTGTACTAGAACCCGTACACTGCACTCCTGAGATCTGCCTTTTTGGATATGTTAAACGCCTTAAACCTTGCAACAGACGCCTGGTTGCGGTATCCACGCTGCTTGCAAAAAGGGCGGTCGCACAATGTTGGGGCGCTAGAACCACTCCAACAGTAAAAAAATGGCTCCGGGATTTACTTTACTGTAGGGATCAGTTGCTGATCTATGAAGAGGAGATACCAGAGTCTTCTCGCCCTAAGGATTTCTGGGCCCCGATTACAGCATATTTGCTATCCCGCCCTGATTTGATGTAACTTATGGAAATGTATGTCACCTTCGCATATTCATCATACTGGCTCTCTTCTGAAAGTATATCTATTGTCAGTGTCCCGATGTCTCATACGTGCAGCCCGAGATGTTCTATGCCCTAGCTATTTGTCATTACTGGAAATTTAATTGTATTAGCTCAACTGCTGCCTTCACTTTTTGTTGTTATGTACGTGCATGTCTGATGACGCAATGGTCTTTTCAAGTGTACCATAATTCGAAATTTGTTCTGCCTGGGGGGGACGGGGAGGGTAGGTTTTTTCATTGGTATTCTATATCAGTCTTGTATTTAATGGCTGTCAATATGTTTCTTGAAAACAATAAAGAAATTTAAAAAAAAAAATGTTTAAATAGCTATATCCATATATACAATTAATAGCTTTGAAATGTGACAAACAATTATTATATAAATTCTGATTAAGTTGTACTCTATGTGGAGCTGATGAAGGGAAATTTATAGAAGGTCTAATATAAGTGTGAGATGTGTAGGTGCAGTACCGCAAGCTGCGCCTAGAGGTCCCTAGTGAGCATCAAACTTTTGGTCTCATATGGAACTCCCATAATGCCTTGCATGCAAGACAGTACCACGAGTACATTCAAATAGCTATGTCCATATATACAATTAATAGCTTTGAAATGTGACAAAACAATTATTATATTAATTCCGTTAGGTTGTACTCTATGTGGAGCTGATGAAGGGAAATTTATAGAAGGTCTAATATAAATGTGAGATGTGTAGGACTAGTACCGCAAGCTGCGACTAGAGGTCCCTAGTGAGCATCAAACTTTTGGTCTCATAGGATACTCCCATAATGCATTGCATGCAAGACAGTACCATGAGTACATGTGACAAAACAATTATTATATTAATTCCGATTAAGTTGTCCTCTATGTGGAGCTGATGAAGGGAAATTTATAGAAGGTCTAATATAAATGTGAGATGTATAGGTGCAGTACCGCAAGCTGCGCCTCGAGGTCCCAAGTGAGCATCATAAACTTTGAAGATATGGTAAATCCACCCTACCCATAATGCACTGCATGCAAGACAGTACCACAGTACATTCAATATATGCAATTAGTAGCTTTGAAATGTGACAAAAGAATTATTATATCAATTCGGGATTAGGTTGTACTCTATGTGGAGCTGATGAAGGGAAATTTATAGAAGGTCTAATATAGATATGTAGGTGCAGTATCGCCAGCTGCGCCTAGAGGTCCCTAGTGAGCATCAAACTTTTGGTCACATATGGTACTCCCCTAATGCATTGCATGCAAGACAGTACCACGATTACATTCAAATAGCTATGTCCATATATACAATTAATAGCTTTGAAATGTGACAAAACAATTATTATATTAATTCCGATTAGGTTGTACTCTATGTGGAGTTGATGAAGGGAAATTTATAGAAGGTCTAATATAATGTGAGATGTGTAGGTGCAGTACCGCAAGCTGCGCCTAACGTCCCTAGTAAACATGATAAACTTTGAAGATATGGTAGATTCACTCTACCCATAATGCATTGCATGCAAGACAGTACCACAGTACATTCAATATATACAATTAGTAGCTTTGAAATGTGACAAAAGAATTATTATATTAATTCCGAATTAGGTTGTACTCTATGTGGAGCTGATAAAGGGAAATTTATAGAAGGTCTAATATAAATGTGAGATGTGCTAGCGAGTAAAGTAACCACTGCCAACCTTGTTTAGGACCAAGTGAGTGTCCTGTCTGAAGGCCTTTACGAAAATAGTGCCTTGCGGCTGTAATTAAAACCTAGGGCGTAACAGCATATGTATTAGGGGGTGTCCTCATAGGAGGTTACAAAAAGAGACAGGGAGGTACTAAGGAGGGACTACAAAGCCTAATGACCAATGAAAAGCCATCATTTACAAAGGACAGGGACAGGAGCCAATTAAACAAGCATTTGCAATGCAAACGGTCTCGCTTTTGGGACCTTATAAGTATTTAGCTATGTAGTACATTAGGTATATAGCTCTTGCTACCCCTGATGGGGGGGGTTGAAGTTTTTTTGTTTTCTTTTTTACGGTGAGTAGCACGCTACTTCGGAACCCATAAGGGATTAGTGGTGAATTAGTATAGTGAAAAATATGAAAGTAATTTGAGTGGTGGATATGTTAGTCAGATTATTTGGATTGAGAAGGATAGTGGAGGGATAGAGAATGCTTAAACGGATGAATAAACACAAGTAAACACACAGAGACATGTGTAAACAAAGATACATAGACCGACATGCAAATAAACTAGACAAGATATCAGTACTTTTATGTCCCTGGAGTACACAAGTCTATCATTTTTAGGTTGTGCCATTTGAAAGGTGCATGGGAATAGCTATATGCTATTGTTGCAGGGTAAAGTACACTTCTAGGCCCCGTACTCTCTGAAGTGGATAAGGAAACGACCTGAAATCCTAATGCCTGGTTGGAAAGGGGTGTCAAGCCAACAAGGAGCAGCTTGAGTCTGTTTTGGCAGAGAACAAGTGATCCACGTCTGAACTCCCTCATGGGGAGACGCATTAGTATAAAATTCTTGCAAACAGCAGATCGAAGCACACATGAATCAACACAGAAAATTAAAACCCAGCAATAAAATCCTTTGGTAAATCTTTCATGCATTACAACTATCAACAGGGAGTAGTGATGGGACACATTCTTCTTTGCACTACTACTACAGCCGACATATCAAAGCTGCTTCAAAGGCTGCTCATTGCTCTAATACAGGAGGTCTACTGCCGCTCCTGTGACCAGTCTCTTAAAGTCTCATTCGCTATCCTCTGCAATATGTTATTTGGTTCACATCAACAGCAAGCACCCAGCCCTGCTCGAGATGCGTTGCAAATGCATAAAAACATAGTTCTCTGGTATGCAAACTGAAACCATTATCTCCGTTTGTAATAGTAATTCGAGCAAAAGTATCTAGTATGCTATATTTTACTGTGCATGCCTCTTAATAGCTCCACCTATAACCCAAACTTAGTCATCATCATTGTATCTTTATTCAATGTTATTTTTAAAAAAACAAAAAAACATAAATCTACAGTACATCATCTACAACAGCAACTTAAAAACAATAGCTATAACATCATAAACATTTTGAAAGTTAAGTGATGTGCATGCTGCCCAGGCAGATAACAGAGCATCGAGGCTTCTTAATCTACAATCCAAGATCTCTAAAACACATTTTTAAAACAAAATGCCTACAAGGAATCCAACAATAATGCTTCCAGCATAATCAGTTGTAAAATTTACAAAGTAAAAGGCTTGCTGTTTGGCAGATGGCAGTGCAACGAGGCCTACGGCTCAAAAATCAAAGAACCACAAAAACGCATTTCTAAAGCGAAATACAAAAGCTGAATCCAACAATAATGATAATAGTAGGCAGCAGGGTCAAATCTACGGAGCCAAGTGGTGAGTGAATACTAATATGCACATGAATACATGCATAGGATATCCAACAGCGTTGCATCCATGTAGGCATCAAAAGGCCTTCAAAACCATGGTGGAACTATAGCCTGATAGGTGTCTTCACATTTATAGGTATGTACCATGGCTGGAAAGAAGGGTCAGACAACCATTGCGTATCATGAGATCTAAAATGCTATGGACGCAAATTCGGCCTGAAGGTCCCCCCTCTATTGATTTCCTACGCCTTGCTGCCACTTTAAACAAGCATTTGCAATGCAAACGCCATCCCCTCATAGTATTAAAATGGCGGATGTTGGCGTTATTTTATTTGAATTCTAAAGCAGGCTGCGTCCCTGGCTCAGCTGCGTGCTCTCCCAGTGGGCTGCAGATACTCACTCCCCATGACTCGACCTAAAACTAATAGCTAAAATCATGAATAGAGAAGACACCACAAAACCTAGGATCAACTATGCCACAGGGATGTGCACAGTGGTGACCCAACGTCGCAGAGTTCAGTTTTGAGCCAAGGGCTGACTGAGAATGTGAGTGGAACCAGGACAGAACTTGAGCAGTTGCTCCGTGTAGTATTACCACCTCACATCAACTCAAATTTAGGACAAGAACAGTCCTCAGGCACTGCCCACACCACCAAGACTTAGGTAGTTCTGGGGGTGAGAGAGAACAACTAGAGGATGGCATTGATCTGCAACTTAAGACAAAACCAATGGCAAGGACTTACTAGTCATTCAAGAGCACACTCCTTCCACAGCAGTTTTCTGAATCTGTACTAACAAACTGCAAAAACACTACTGGTAGAATTCTATCTTGAACATAAGTAAAATTTGTGAAGTTGGCTCATGCCAACTTCACAGGTCTGTTTTTAAAACGTAGCAAACTTCACAAAGCTCGCGAAGTTTTGATAAACATGATGTGTGAAATAATAAGCAAAATGTACAACATTATTCTGAAGAGAATTCTACTTTTTGTGGGAGAACTTTCTGGCCACAAAATGTTTTTGCATGATAAATCACCAACAAAAATGCTTTTTTGGAGTGAATTTTGCAATTGTGAAGTGCAGTTATAATTTAGCTGATACTGGACTACAATATAGTGTTCGAAACTGTTGAAAACTGACTTATTCAGCCAAAATGTGGTTGCATGGTAATACTACAATCAGGTGTTTCTGTTTTAATGAGTCTAACATTTTGGTCTTTGATTTCTTTTAATTGTTGATATTGAATTGCGTTTATATTTTTGATTCACGTTGCTCCTTTTTAAAGTTTACTAGTGTGTCGTACTGCGACACCCAGCGCCATACTGGGAAAAATTTTCACTTAGATAAGAATTGATAAAAAATCTTTTTGCTTGTTTTCCTATCATGGGATTGAGAAAACACAGTATTTTGATAGCTTTTCTTGAATAAAGGTGTTGCCCTACGACACAAACGGAGGAAGGATAATTTTGAACTGTATTTTCAGCTTATTCAAAAAGGTCTTTAGTGAACCGTTTTTGCCACAAATTTGGGGACCTAATTAGGGTTTGGCAGAGCAGAAGGAACGTTGTAAGAGAGCGTTCCTCCTACTGAGGTGTAACCAATGCCCAAACAGTGTTAACAATTTTAAAAAATAACAAAATAATGAATACTACTACAAAATATGCCGCATTATGCCGCATAATTTGCCATTTCTTGACGCATAATTTACTCAACCCTGCCGCATAATTTGGCCCTCTCCTGCCGCATGATTCCAGTGGCCCTTTTTACAGTCGGAGAAACCGTTGACTCTGCCGGCCGGTGGTAACCATTGATGCAGCGGTCTAACCGCTACAGGACAGCTGAGTCACAGCGACAGTCGTCCCCCATGTTTAGAGCTTGGCGACTGTTACTCACTTTCCCTGCCCGCGCCCGCCATGAGATGCGTGAAAAAGTTCCCTGAGCACCAGGGCTAATCGTTTTGTTGTTGTCAAGAAAGAAACTCCGCTTGGAGAGTGTTTCTTTAAAACAAAAAAGTTTTCCAAGTGGGTGCTTTAAACATGGTAGCCAAAGCCAGTGCAACATCTCTTTCCCCTAGTTATTGTTCTGCATATAAAAAGACATCACAAAACCTGTTTCTAAAATTTCTCATGGTGCAAAATGTATTTGCTAAGATTCAGTGTTGTTTTCTGCAGCGTAGGCCTGGGAATCGGGATCCATGATGTAAAATATTCTCATGGCACAAGTGGCGTAAGCGGTGCAAATGGGTTAGCAAAGACACAAAATTGAACACATCATGAACCCCTGTTCCATATGTTGTTGGTATCACGTGGTTAAATTAATGTATCCCATACGCCCCTCCTCCTTATTAGCGCTGGAGCAGCCCAGCCAGAGGGGAGCGTGATGTATGGCACACATTAGTGGGAGGCTTTGCACAATGATGAAAAGTCAAGCTTGCATTCACGATCACCTGCAGTGGTATTTCCTCTCCCCCTTCTGGGTCCCTGACCCATCATCACCCAGCGGAAACCAATGGTGGCTCTCCCGGTACCTTATGAACCTTAGCAGCCCCGCTCATTGGCCTGTAATGTCACCAGGATCCCAGGGTGGAACTGCAAGCTTCATTATGCAAATGTGGCTGCTGGTCTCTGCATAATTAGGCACAGGGCAGCTAAAATCTGCCATGCGCCTTGGAGACGGTTGCAGACTCGTTGGTGCCTCCTCCATGGCACTGTGTCGTGACAGAAAGAGCAGTCAGGTCAGAGAAGAAAACACAGCAAGAAATGAGGAATTACCTGGGATTTGGTCATTCCAGGCCCAATCCCCCTTGTAAGTCCTCATTTTGGGCCAGACTTTCACCCAGCTGAAATCTCTTGGTGAAAACAGACCTGCAGGGTCCCACCAATCTCATAATCGCAATTATGGCGGCATCTGCTGTTACTGGCCACGGTGGCATTAGGAAACTACTAGTATTGTTTGTGGGCCTTAGCCCAGACTTTTGGCCACCGAATGTAGGTGCACTCAATGGGTGTGATTCCCAAAATGGGTTGGCATGCAATATTTACAAAGGTACAACTTTGGCGGCGTTCACTGCCTTCCCAATGACCACCCTCTGCTCCTACCCAGGGAATACCCATTACTCCACCCCCAGCCTAAATTTGTGATTCTGGAAACTCTTCCATACTAACTGATTTTTTTGTGGTCATAAGTTTCAGCTGCAGGAGTAAATGATAGCACATCTTGAATCTATGATATGACGCTTTTTTCAGCCCTGAGTGTGACGTAGGTCCTTAAAATGTTTTGTGAATCATGCCCACGGAGAATAAATACACATCGACCACAACCTCCAATGAAAAACAAACATTCTCTCTGATAAACTACATGTACCATACATAGCCTACTGCCATCTAGGAAGAAGTTGCACGCCAGAGGTAAGGCACATGCACACATGAAGAAGCAGCTGTTATTTACTCCAGTGATTCCAAACGTACATTCGGCATTCACTCATAATTTAATGACAGCACCACTTTAAAAAAAAAATCCTTTTCTCACCCATAGAGAGACAATTCCCAATGATGTTTAGGAATCATAGACACGGTTTGCCCTAGGGTTCCTACCATGATTCTGGGATCAGTTTCACGGATAAGTCTCTGCTGTGGGGCGCATGTGATTTGTGGTGTGTTTATGATCAGGCAGAATACATTGCTGCTTCTATTCTACTGTAGCGCTGGCATGTTCATTGCCCCCCACCCAAGCGCTGCTGCTTCGGCGCTACAGCTAATCCTTGACTGCAGGGGCCGGATCCTTGCAAAGGTGGGGGCTGTGGTGGTATTGGAGGCAGCAGTGGGGCAGGGGGTGCGGGGCGGGGGATGTGCTCATTTGAAGCTGAATCTCACAATATACACTACATAAAAATTCACTCATAATTTAATGACAGCACCACTTTAAAAAAAACATTAGTCCCATTATTGGCAACACACCCCACCCACACCACAACAGGGTATGCATGCATAAATAAATACACAACACAACTTTTGTTTGGGAAAAATATTGCTGCAGGTTTATTCCATACAAAAGTATGCAATATGGTGGGTTATCTTACGGGCGATCCAAGGGCAGGCAGCTGTACCAACCTATGCTGCCCTGCCCGCCTGATGAGCCAAGCACTGTGGAGTAACCAATCAGCGCTACCCTTATGGGGGTGATCCCCTTACTGGATCACGTGACACATTGGTCCCTTATTACTCACGCCCCTTTCAGGGCGGAGCGTAGCAAGGCAAGCCCCCGGTTGTTCAGGCCCACAACCGCCCGAAGGACTAACGGGCGCCGACGTAATTACTCCAGGACTCTCCCCTGAGGCTCCTGGGATTTGGCTCTGGCACCCCTATTGTGCTCTTGCAGAGGTACCCTTCTGTACCCATATGCTTCCAGATCGCCCTGTAACTCCGCCTGCAACGAGAAAGAAAACGTTACAACGTTCTATGTACTTCGCCTGCCAACCCCACGCCGGGTAAGCGGTAGGGTGGGAGACGGCGTGTCCGGCGCAAAGAGGACGCCAAGATGGCCGGGGGAGGCATAAATACCTCCCCACCTCCTCTGCGTGCCGGAAGTGACGCGTCTGGTAAGGGGACTCCTCCTCGAGTCCCGCATTATCATTGGGGGTGGGGAAGTGCCCAAATGGCACTAAAGGGGCCGCCCGTTTAGGGTGGCCCCCTGCGGGGGCCGCGGGCAGCCGCATAGTCCCATTATTGGCAACACACCCCACCCACACCACAACAGGGTATGCATGCATAAATAAATACACAACACAACTTTTGTTTGGGAAAAATATTGCTGCAGGTTTATTCCATACAAAAGTATGCAATATGGTGGGTTATCTTACGGGCGATCCAAGGGCAGGCAGCTGTACCAACCTATGCTGCCCTGCCCGCCTGATGAGCCAAGCACTGTGGAGTAACCAATCAGCGCTACCCTTATGGGGGTGATCCCCTTACTGGATCACGTGACACATTGGTCCCTTATTACTCACGCCCCTTTCAGGGCGGAGCGTAGCAAGGCAAGCCCCCGGTTGTTCAGGCCCACAACCGCCCGAAGGACTAACGGGGCGCCGACGTAATTACTCCAGGACTCTCCCCTGAGGCTCCTGGGATTTGGCTCTGGCACCCCTATTGTGCTCTTGCAGAGGTACCCTTCTGTACCCATATGCTTCCAGATCGCCCTGTAACTCCGCCAAAGCTCTTTGTTGAAGTTGACCAGACATGTGCACCGACCTTTGTGATTAATAAACCATGGCGAACAGGACTGATCGCATAGCGCACACTACTGCCGTCACAGCAACCATTTGGAGTGACAGCTTACGCCACCTACCAGGCTTGCTTAACTAAAGCGCGATGACAGATACACACATACCTGCTAACCAGCTGTGACCCTTGATGTTCAACCCAGCTGATGATCTAGTACCTTGTTATTCCAGGGAATATTGCCCTCCACAAGATCAAGCCGCACCTGAGCATATGGTCTTCACCTACTGGGCCGAGGTGCAGTGTGTGCTCTGGAATGGTCAGCGATAGAGCTCCAACACATTTAAAGCCACTCTTGGAGCCACGGCACACATTCTGGCCTAACCAACTGACGCATGCCACCTGGCTAACTTGCCGCTGCGAGATTTTGATCTTAACACCACCCTCTTGGGGTTACCGGTGCACACCGTCTGTAGGTACTTGCCCCCACTCTATTTGTGCAGATACCTGCAATGTACCCTTCTGCCACTGTATGGGCAGGAAAATACCTGTAACATAGCAAATCCCACAGCACTCACATTCTCGGGCAGTCCGGTGGGGGAGAGAGGTCCTTAGAATTGGTTCTGCTACATTGCCTGGCATCCTAGCCCGCAAGCACCCTCGTCTGACAGCAGCCTATCTGCTGTGTCGCCCGTGCAATGTCCACACCCTGGCGCAAGACGTCACCGTTCTATACCTCTGCTAACAGACTACCTTCAGTGAAGCTGGAGTGAACGGTTGTATGTTGTGCATCTGACCATAAGAACCTTGGTTTGCTTTGGCCGGGATCAAATTGTTGCATCTGTCACACTCACAATAGTGGCAAAGTGCAGTTCTTTTGCATTCTACACTGCAGAGTGTGCCTGGACGATCCTAGACACCCCCTGTGTGCCAACCCGCTTTGACCCAAGATGCAAAGCACTCGACCCGGTACACTTGGTTACCCCGGACTTAATTGCCCTCCACCGAAATCCATGTGTAAGAGTAGCTGGTCCCCGATTTAATTCCTGGTGGTCTATGCGTTATGCCATACTCCTTTTATGCCTTTTTCAAAGCAGTTAACCCGCTCACACACTAGACCCGCTGGTAGCAAGTTCAGTATAACCTGTACATGGAATTTAAATTCTTCTAACAACTGCACTGTGGGCAAACCACACTCACTGCTACTGGTTTAGGTAGGGGGTGGAGGGTTGTGCCTTCTTAATTTGTGTTTAGTAGACGGAATAATTTCCAATATTTCTTTGGTAGGTTTCAAATGCCTAGTGTTTATTCTTATTCTAATGCATAAGACAAAAACAGGCATAAGACAAAAACAGCCGACACGTGTTTCGCCCGTGTGGCCCATCGGCCGAGGGCTTTCTCAAGGCAAAGATTCGAGTTATGATGGTCGTGTTCCTTGTGATTGAGGCGACTGGTGTCTGACTATTCAGCCCTTGGAGGCCGTAGCAAAACTGCCCGGTCAGCAAGAATGCCCACTGTACAGTTGTAATTTAGTAACTCATGGCCTGACAACCGCAGGTGCCTAGTACCGGGCTGTGTGTATGCGGCCCAGGACCTGGGCAATAGGCTTGGTGTGGATGGGTTGTGAATGCCAGGCATAAGTGTAATACCTTTGACAAACCTCTCCTGACCAGCATCTATATCATTCTTAAACATTATTTACTGGTTTTGCCACATGGCACCCTTCTGGTTGGTGATACGGAACCTCCTACCCAGCATAAGCTGACAGTCTCGCTTTGCCGTCACACTACCTGTGTCCCTTTAATCACCCTCCATCCTCCTGTGTCACCTGACCTTGGTTCTAGAGTGCACTTACTTCGCCCGTTGACCAGACAATTCCACAGACCTCTTTGATTGCTAGACCCTGGTGAACACATCAATGGTGTCAAATCTGGTTTGAAACAATATATGTATTGTGCCCACTATTGAAGACAACTCACCCCCTCGTGGAGTGACCACTACACAGGAGCCTACACAAGTCACCCAACAGACAAGTTGGCCCAGACTACCTTGTGTTCTGGTGCCATATTTGGAAGGAGCCTTGCCTTCACTTGCTGCCCCCTGGGAAACACACAATGCCCGTGCTCTGGCCGCACGCGGCGATGCCCTCGTGTAGCATCGAACCCCTGGTCAAATAAGAGTGCCAACTCCACTACTTAAACCTGCACCTTGACCATGAGTGGAGTCTAGCTCTCCCCAAACTTCTGCTGGTGCTTCCCACGGTCAAGCCTCCTGTTCAGTTCAATTTAGTAATTCATGGCACTGACCACCACAAGGGCCTAATACTGGGCTGTGTAACTGCGGCCCAGGGTGACCTTAAACAATCGGCTTGGTGTGGATGGGTGCTAACATTACCTGGCTGAAGTGCAATCCCTGACAATCACTCCTGACAAGATGTGCCAATGCAGTTAGAAGAGTTATCCAGCCCGACTTACTTCCGGTCCCAGAATCTGAGTAAATTAGTGAAAGATGCACGTCTGAACTGGTAGCTGATACTGTTACTTACGCCTGCAAATGCTCTGCTCAGAGCAACCCGCTAGACAATGGCTTCCATTGAAAGGCGGTGTCAACAGACCTCCAAGCACTAAAGGCGGTACCTCTGAGTAGGGCTCTGGTCTAGCAGATGCCCCTTGCATCGGATAACGCATCTGGCTGTAAGCCGCTCAGTGCCACTTATGCTTTGGCGCTTCCTGACCCACAGCCAGCTCACCCTGATACAATCCGCTCATGACTGGGACTCAACAGTGCAGCGAAAGCGTGAGACATCCTAGCCTGACCTTAGCTCTTCACCAGGCTCCCACACAAGAGCCCCTCCACAAACCTTGTGGCCTAAAACATTCGCCCGGTGGGGCGGTTGCGAATGGACTGCAAACAACCCCTAGGCATTCTCTACCAATGTTGTAAATGGAGTTTCTGGTTGGCTAGGGTATGCACCTAAGCCTGGCCGAACCCACCTCTCTAGTCAGGAGAAGGGAGTACACACTTAAGCTGACACCTGCCCACCCGGTAGGTGGCTAGGCAGAGACTTTGGCTTATCCCAGAGGCAGTGTAGATTTAATGTGTCAACCGCACTCCCACAGTGGCACACTACAGAAGAGACTCCATACCAGGTTATTTTAATTACCCTTCGTATCGCCCATTCAAGAGAAACTTAGTTCCATCTGCCCCCATTACCCTGTGCTACCAAACCTCATCATGACATCACAGGGATTACATAACTCACTAGGTCAATCGGGCCACCGTCCTACAGCTCAGTTAGCACAACCCTGTTGCTGCTGGTAGGAACTGTACTTAGCATACTACCTTATGCATCCACTCAATCAGCAGTGTACCCTACTAACACTTGTAGCAGGGCGCATATCATAAGTACCTCAAGCCCAACTGAGGCATCACATATCACCATCACGGCGTGTCCGGCGCAAAGAGGACGCCAAGATGGCCGGGGGAGGTATAAATACCTCCCCACCTCCTCTGCGTCCCGGAAGTGACGCGTCTGGTAAGGGGACTCCTCCTCGAGTCCCGCATTATCATTGGGGTGGGGAAGTGCCCAAATGGCACTAAAGGGGCCGCCCGTTTAGGGTGGCCCCCTGCGGGGGCCGCGGGCAGCCGCATTTCTCACCCATAGAGAGACAATTCTAAATGATGTTTAGGAATCCTAGACACGGTTTGCCCTGGTCAGGGATCATGAGAGTGATGCCATGGAAGTAGCAACGGTCGGGGTCGGCTAGTAACAAACACGCTAATGATTTGGCAAGGAAAAAAAATGAAAATTGGAGAAAAAAATCCGAATTCTAGAAAATGATGTTTGAAGCGCCGATGCCTTTAAATGATCCCGAGTGATTGTTTTTGTGTAATCACCGAGGCTTAACACTGAGTGAATCTGATGCATAAACGCAGCTTCCATTCCTACCATGATTCTGGGATCAGTTTCACGGATAAGTCTCTGCTGTGGGGCGCATGTGATTTGTGGTATGTTTATGATCAGGCAGAATACATTGCTGCTTCTATTCTACTGTAGCGCTGGCATGTTCATTGCCCCCACCCAAGCGCTGCTGCTTCGGCGCTACAGCTAATCCTTGACTGCAGGGGCCGGATCCTTGCAAAGGTGGGGGCTGTGGTGGTATTAGAGGCAGCAGTGGGGCAGGGGGTGCGGGGCGGGGGACGTGCTCATTTGAAGCTGAATCTCACAATATACACTACATAAAGAACAAGCTCTTTAAACAAGAAAGTGAAAGGACGGTAGCACGAACACAAAGGTGCCGCCAGCGCTGTGCTCTCCTTATCGGGTTTATTCTTCATTCCTGTACGAAGCCTGCATGTGTTAACCTGCCATTCAGGGCCGGACTGGCTACCGGGCGTTTTGGCATGCTGCCGAGCTGGGGGCTGATTTCGTTGATGGGGACCTGTGTGTGCTGAACGAAATTCGTTTTGCTTTGCTTATTTCGAAGCACACGCAGGTCTCCATCAACGAAATTAGTCCCCACCGCAGTGACATCAGCCCCCAGCTCGGCAGCATGCCAAAACGCCCGGTAGCCAGTCCGGCCCTGCTGCCATTCAGACGTGTGCTTTGACTCGACAACCTCCGTGACAGCGTAGGATTAGGTTTAGAAAGACTATTTAAAACAAGGAAGTAGTCCCTAAATTGAATAATAACAGCCCACCAGCGTAACTAAACAGTAGTTGGTCGGTGCTGCTTCCTGCAAAACGGAAGCAAACCGGAAGTGACGTTTCGCATTGCAAGCCAACCATAAGCAAGATAAGAAGAGCAATGCAAGGTTAAACAAATGGCGAGCAGCAGGACATATTAGCTGCCAATAGGCGGAGTTTCACTCAACATATAGATTACTTTAAGTCTCGGAGAGACAGCGCATGCGCTGCCTAGGCGAGACCTAAAAATGGGCGGGAAGTAGACAGAGCTTTATGCACATATCCTGAATACAGCATGTCTCGAAGAGACAGCGCAAGTGCTGTCTAGGCAAGACCTAAAAACAGCCCACGCACTGACCTGTCAGAGCAGCCCATCAGGAACTGCCTGATTGCCCATATGCCAGTCCAACCCTGCCCCAAGGGATTGCCAGTGGTAATAACTATTACATGCATCCGCCCATCACCTTTTGTGTGTGTGTTTTTTCAGTCTATTACACCTTTAAGTCTTTTGCTTGGTAACTTCGAAAACAATGTGCATTGCTTGCGAGCCCTCTGCAGACTTTTTTTTCCAAAAGACTTATCGGTGTACTGTCTGGAAATTTTAAAGATCAATTTACACTGACCTTTGTGAAAAGGTTAAGTAAGGCAGAATTACTCACAGAGATGTTCATGGTTTTTTTTTGTCCTCTTTAGGTTGCCAGTATGACGAACTTTCCACCATGCTTCACCGTCTCAGGCCCAGGACCTTGTGGGGTTCTGATAGGTATTGCTGAGCATTCTTCTCTCGTTGTGTTGTTGAAGCCAAGCAACTTCTGTAAGATTGGACGCAGTATACATAGGACCAAGATGGCCACTGAAAATTCATGATGCGAATTCTTCAAAAAGCTTGGTTTTACTGTTGCAACATAAAGCCTCTCTGGGGCTGGACTAGAGCTGGATAAGTAGGCGCGGTGGCAGAAATGTGGTGATGTTTGTGTGGGGTCTGAGTCTGGGTGTAAGAGTGTTTGGATGCATGCCTGCACGAGTCCACAGGTGCTTAGGTGTCTGCATGAGAGTCTGAGTGCACATGAGTGTTTCAGTCTGGCTGCAAGGATGTGTGGGTGAGTGCGGGAGTGCGTTCTTAGAGGTGAGGGCATGAGAGTTCTTAGTGGTGGTCTTGACAACTCAACTGACCAATAAGAAACAGTCTTTTCAATGGAGTGAAGAACAAGAGCAAGCCTTTAAGACTCCGAATGCCCCTTTATTTTTGCACCAATCCTCAGGCATACTGGTGTCCAGTTACCTTTCATCGTAGGAACCATGCAGTGTGCCAATGGACATGCCCAGTGGTTATTGTTCTTCTTGTGCTTCAGTTACAAGATCATTTATTGACCTTGGAAATCATCATGGAAAGAGAACACCCTATCTAGACCATTAGAAAAATATATTGAAACTGTTTTGATAATTAACATAAATAAAAGGCATTATCATTTACAATGCCAATAGCTCAAACTCCTGTAAATGCGAGACCTATTGCATTGCAAATGCTTGTTAATGGCTTGGAGCAGTTGAAGTCTCAATATATTTTTCTACTGGTCTAGATAGGGTGTTCGTCTTTCCATGATGATATGGCAGGTGAAAACGAAGCTGGACAGCTGAAAACAAATAAAGCCAGCAAATATAAACCAAGCAAACGCGAGTTACAAACTACAAGCCAATGGTAAGCAACGGGTGGAATGCATTCCCAGGGATGCTTTCCGAATGTCCCCAAGATGACAGTAAACCTGACAGCTGCGCTGTCTTGTAGGACAACCCCGGACCCCCTCTCTGGACTCAGCATGGTTTCATCCAGTCTGAGTAGAAATTGGGAAGGGTTAAAAAGCAGCAAATTTGTTCTGATGGAATTTCGGACTAAGACCCAGTCGGATTTTATAGGCCAAGCAAGGAACTTGAATTGAATTATTTTCAAAATGGACAAGTAAACACCTGCAGATTGGGGAAGTCACTTCTCCACCGAGTCGGATGCCAGGACGTTCAGCCCAAGCGTAATAATGAAGCTGGTGCTCGTTACAGGCACTAATGAAAAGTGAATCTTCGGCCCTTTGCTTGTAATGTGGCGCCACCTAATGGCGGCACTGACATATTAATCTTAATTTAGGCATCAGTGCTTCATTCCACAATCCTTAATTTTAACACGTACTTGTCCATTCTGTAACTTTCTACCTGAAAGGGGACCACCCCCAAATGGCTACCAGATTCATAAAATACATGAGCCTGGCTGAATCCCTTCTAGAAAAACTAAGCCAGTAGTTCCTGCAAATTAAAGTAGAAACGTGTCTTTAAAACTCTTGTTATAGTCAGAGCGGAAATTCGATGGTTGTCATGTATTGTGCCCCACAATGACATATTCATATTTTTTGTACACACGGGGAGATTAATCGGCAGCTCTGTTAAAGACATTTAAGTAATGTCCTGAGCTGCCGATTAATCTCCCCGTGTCTACAAAAAAAATTAAACTGTAAGTGTGTAACGTACATAGCTGCCAAGGTTTCAGATTGGCACGTTTGACATTTTCATAATTTCAGTATTATTATGAGTGACACTTTCTCGCGAGCAAAATCGAGCCATGAAGACGAGGGAACCATATAAATATCAGAAACTACAACCATCTGAGCAATGAGAAACTCTAAGATCTTAAAAATGCAGCAAAGCACTAGAAATGGAAGGGCACTAACCTAGTGCGCTTGTAACCTGATCGTACTGCAGACAGTGAGTGATTCACTGCAAAGCAGAGCTTTCAGCTGTACTAACTTTTACCAGGCCTAACTGAACTTTGTGCAGACTGCATTTGAAGCTCCAGGGTCAAGGCACAAGTGTATGTTTGAGATTCAGTGCTTGACTTCTGGTTGCAGGAGCTCTAATGGTCCCTAGTGCCTAAGGGCAGTCTCACAGCACACCAGATTTGAGTCAGAGAGCATCACCTCATCGCCAGCAAGTTACAGATTGTATACTGTGAAACGGTAGACCCTATCGAGGGCACAATAAAATAAGTGTCAGGGTTGCAGGGGAGAAAGCTCCCCAAGAAGGCAGTGTTTCAGGCTACTTAGCCTGCACGAACCTTCATTATGGCTGCCCATATCCACTGCTTCACATCCCCAAATTCTGTTTGCCCTCACTCAACATGTTTCATGGCTTCTGAGCCATGGTATAGATAGGCTATTCCGGATTCGGGCTTTACTTTTATCCTTCCTGCAGTTACTGTCAGCCAGTTTGGCTTTCTTCAGAGCCAGACAAGGAACGTTTGCAGCACACTGTAGTATAAAACTAATGTGTCCTTTTGGGACATCCTTACAGCAGAAATGCCCGCTTTTACATTTCACACTATCTCCCAACAAATCCAATGCAGTGCTGACTGGTAACCAATCATAGAGATTGGGGAGAAAATACATTTGTGCAACGAAAGGGAGCAAATCAGGTCCAGGCATGCAAAAAATGAGAGTAGCAACTAGGCAAGAAGTCTACGGAGAGGACCAAGAGCAAAACTACAGTGTCAGGAATCAAATGGGATTTGCCTTGTTTCGAAAATACCTTTCAAAATGAGTGGGATTTATATACACAGCGGGCATGATAACTCAGTTGGTTACAGTGCCTGCTGTAAAGACTTGCATTACGTAATATGGCAGCCCCCTCATCCCCCCTAACACCCTCCGCCTTTCGCTCTTCTTGGATCAATAAAATGTGCTAGTTCAGAGACTTGGTGCTAAATAAGCAAACAATTTGTATTATTAAATGTCCTTAACTGAAAGGGGATTTCGCAACAGACTTACGAGTGCAGACTAAAGCAGGAGGAGACTTTGGATTTAGTTCCTTGAGCTGATCGAAGACCTGCGGTGGCGAGGAGGGTCTGCCTCGCGGCCGTATCTAAAAGTAGTGACGGCAGAGAAACCACTACTGTGGAAAACATGATGTGAAAGCAGCTGACACCCCCTCCAGTACACAGGTACATAATGGGGCCTCAGCGCGGATCATGATTTCCGCTGTATGATAGCTAAGCTTTGAGGACTCTGGAGCTCTAACTTTAAGGTTCATGACTGTCACCGTCACACACTCCCAAAACTAAAGTAAATTAAATTATTTGGATCAGAACTCTCTACGACAACTTCGTCGACCACTCACAAGACGCCACAGCCGGCCCTCCGCCCACCAGAGACACCAGCCAGCCCACCATCTTCAACTGGACACCAATCACAACCGAGGACACAGCCACGACCATGAAAGGCATCCACTCTGGGGCCCCCACCCACCCCTGCCCCCCGCACATCTACCACAGGGCCGCGGTCACCATCGCACCTGAACTGCAACAGGCCATCAACACCACCTTCACAACAGGCACCTTCCCAGATGACTGGAAGCGTGCAGAAGTCAGGCCCCTGCTCAAGAAGCCCATGGCCGACCCCACCGACCTCAAGAACTACCGTCCCATCTCGCTCCTCCCCTTCGCAGCCAAAGTGGCAGAGAAAGCAGTCAACAGGGAACTGACACGGTTCATCGAAGAGAACGCCGTCCTCGACCTGTCCCAATCCGGATTCCGAAGCAACCACAGCACCGAGACCGCCCTACTCGCCGCCACAGACGACATCCGCACCCTCCTGGACCAAGGCCACTCCGCAACCCTCATCCTCCTCGACCTGTCTGCAGCCTTCGACACAGTCTCTCACCGCACACTAATCGACAGACTACGCGACGCCGGCATACAAGGAACTGCCCTGGGCTGGATCCGATCCTTCCTCACCGGAAGAAGCCAAAGGATCAGGCTACCACCCTTCCTCTCCGCCCCCACGGAAATCACCTGCGGAGTCCCACAGGGGACATCACTGAGCCCGACCCTCTTCAACATCTACGTGGCCCCCCTCGCAGCCATCGTCCGACAATACGGCCTCAACATCGTATCCTACGCCGACGACACCCAGCTCATCCTCTCCCTCACCAGTGACCCCACCACCGCAAAACTCAACTTCCAGAGAGGAATGCAAGACGTCGCAGTCTGGATGACCAACAGCTGCCTACAACTCAACGCCGAAAAGACAGAAGTCCTCGTCCTTGGAACCACCCCTTCAGCATGGGACAACGCCCTCGGAAGCCCACCCACCCCCTCAGACCACACCAAAAACCTCGGCATCGTACTTGATTCATCACTCACCATAAACCGACAGGTCAACTCCGTCACCTCCAGCTGCTTCAACACCCTCCGCATCCTTCGAAAGACCTTCAAATGGATCCCCCCGGAGGCAAGAAAGACAGTCACCCACGCACTCATCACCAGCAGACTGGACTATGGAAACGCTCTCTACGCTGGCATCAACAAGTCCCTACTCCGCAAACTCCAGACGATACAGAATACCGCGGCCAGACTCGTCCTCGGCATCCCCCGGCACAAACACATCAGCCAACACCTGCGGAGACTCCACTGGCTCCCTGTGGAGAAGAGGATCACCTTCAAGATCCTCACTCACGCCTACAAATGCCTACACAACAGCGGACCCAACTACCTCAACGACAGAATAAACTTCCACGTACCCAAAAGAAACCTCCGATCTGCCAACCTCGCACTAGCTGAAACCCCGTGCATCCAAAGAGCCAGAACAGGCAGAAGATCGTTCTCTCACATTTCAGCCAAGACCTGGAACGAGCAGCCAACAGACATCAGACGCACCCCCTCCCTAAACTCCTTCAGGAAGGCTCTCAAGACCTGGCTCTTCGGCTGAACGGAGCTGCGTTCCCCCCCCCCTCAGCGCCTTGAGACCCTCACGGGTGAGTAGCACGCTTACAATTCCCCTGATTGATTGATTGATTGATTGAAGGTATCGACAGAAAACAATTAAATGATTGGATATTGCAGAAGGGAGTGACACTTACTAGTATCAAGCAGCGATTTCACGGTAAGGACGGCCAGCCCGCCGCGAGGACTCCCCTCTGAACTGTGGGTAGCAGCTGTGCCAGTCCAGGACTCAAGTCGATGAGTCCTGGGGCTGCTGCATTCTCATGGCTGCTTAGACAGTCCTAGACTGTACTGTAGTGCAGGATGTCAGTGCACCAGCACTCCGGCGGCGGCCCGGGTCACGGGTGACGGGGTAGTCACGGCCCATTATGGCAGGTAACAGCAAATTGCGGTGAGAGCAGTGGTGAACTTCGCCGCTAACAAAACAGAAGCTGTGTGCCATGGGTGCCCTTGCCCGCCAATATGCGTTTGTAACAGTCTCAGCAGTGTCTGTGGGCTGTCTCGGTCGTAGCCATTGGCCATTTCCAGAGACTGACGCACAGAGTTGTCACTCTCAGTGAAGCTCAGGATGCCGCGGCCTGGCTTGCTACATTGTAGCCTGTCTAAGCCAGCCTTTTCTGTCAGTGTACTCATTTAGCAGCGCTCCAGCTTGATAGCCGAGGAGGCGCTATAAATGCGTGACTTTCCATTTCAGTGCGGTGATGCGGACCACCACACTGAAATGGAAAAGTCTAATGCCAGATGTGGTACTTGACAGGGCTGAATGTAACTGGTGCTCGTAGAAAGAACTAAGAAAGTGAAGGCTTTGCTCCCACTGACTAATGCTGCTTGTTTGAAATGGTGACCGGCAGTGCTTTCCACGAGCACCAGTTACATTACACAATGTCATATTCATATTTTTTGTAGACACAGGGAGATTAATCGGCAGCTCTGTTAAAGACATTTAAGTAATGTCCTGAGCTGCCGATTAATCTCCCAGTGTCTACAAAAAATATGAAACTGTAATTGTGTAATGTAGCTGGTGCTTGTGGAAAGCACAAAGAAGATGAAACAAAAAGTCCGCAGAGCGAGCTGCTACTAATGCGAGCAGCCTACAGAGCGAGAGGATGTGGCTCAGCAGCCAGAGCTGCAGACTTCAGAGCTGGGGATCCGTGTTCGAGCATCCGCGTCAGTTTGACATCTTGTGAATGATTATGGGCAAATCGTCACCCTAAAATGCAGAAAAAATAAAAATAAAAAGCATTGATCAATATTGGAGGGATGGTGGGGGCCCACACAAGCACTATTGTGGGAGGGGTGAGGGTGGAGAGCACAGGAATAATCAAGTGAACAGGCGAATGAGAAGTGAGCAGAGGCAGGCAGGAAAAAAATAACAAGCCCAATCCCACCTTAAAAGGAAGACCAAACCAAACTATCCTACCAAAAAAAAGCCCAACTGATGGCGAACATCTAAAAGTGCAAAAAGCCTAAATAAACCTAAATAAAATACAAGCAACAGAGTGGGAGGCACGGCAGGGGAGGCAGCAGTAACTAACTGTGGCATTAAGAGGGAATGGGAGTAAGAATGCTATATTTAAATGTAAGCAGGTAGGGAGCTGAAGTTGAACACAGACAAACAGTAACAGAACGGGATTCCAAGCAAAAAAATAGTCCCCCGAAGAGCAGATAAAGAACCATAGTGGAATGACACAGTACTAAGTCCCTGCTCTGTGGGAGGAACAGAAGAGAGAAAGAAGGGACAAAAAGGCAGAATTGACCACTAGCAAGCAGGGATTTGTGAAGAACACTGACAGACAAATGACAAGCAATGTTAAGCAAGGGGATGGACTTGATACCCACAGACTGATTACAGGAGGTCTCGAAGAGACAGCTGCGCTGTCTAGCTCGACCTAAAAAGGAACACATTCTGGATGCTTTAGTCATTGAATGCAACAATGTCATTAAGGAATGGATCAAGTGTCATGCAGAAATATAGATATGGATTCTGTGCTTTTCCATCAGAATGCTCTATACAGTCTGGATGAGTATCTGCAATGGCAGGTTATGGTTTGCTGTCATCACACTCAGTTGCTGGACATCCTGAAGTACAAAGAGGTGACAGCAGGCTGCACCCAGCTATTTATGACCTCTTTTCACAGAGATCAGGAAGAGAGACAAGAATATGTGCCCCCTCAAAGAACTCCTTTCCCTAACAGATACTGTAGGCCTCATCCTTTACACCCCTACCATTTATGTAATGCAGCTCCAGTCAGACTCATTTACAGACCAGTGTTTCGAGAAGAGCTCTGTAACTTCTAAGGATAAGCCTGTCTCTTTCCTGACCATAAGGTCTTGTGCCCCCCAACTATCTAGGAGATGTCAGCAATGCACAAGTTGCATGGGAAAAGCATACTCTTCTTCATCTAGTACCCTGGTCCAGGCTGCGGGCTTCCAAAATGGAACCCCAGGCCTGTATCACTTGTGCACGGTACACTATTAGGCCTAGCACACACGCATACATACAACGCACAGGATGTTGCGCTCAGAATTCCGAGTTTATCTCAAGCAGTGGTACTTTAGATGAATGGGCTGGTAACAGCGCAGTCATGTCTCACTGGTAAACATCTGTTACTATAATTCACTAACATGGTACTCTGCCACCACTGCACTTCATGCATAAAACCCCGTTGTGTGTTTCTTGCATGGCCCATTGTAGTTTTCCCTATGTTAAACATGTTTGCTTTTGTGCCACATTTTACTTTCACACGGAAACTACATATGTTTTCGCATTCTGTTCTTTTCTTGAGAGTTAGTCTGAAAACCATAGACAAGGTCAAACAGCAATGTCCCTTGCTATCTCTCTGGTCAGACACTAGCACCTAGACATAACACAAGAATGCAGCTGTTGTTTATGTGTACAAATGTACTATCATATAGATGAGCAAATGAGCAAAAAACAAGACACATAGAACGAGAGTTCTGAGAGAAGAGCACTGCGTCTGCGGAGATGTAAAGCGTTCATCTGTGTATGCGAAGGTATGGGGTCTGCCTGTAATCCCAGAGATCTTCGATATATAATCATTTAGCTTCATTAGCAGGTGAGGGGGGGTTAGGTTACTCTGTCCTATAAAATGCCAGGGCTTTTCATGATATACGGATTATTAACCATGCTAACAGTATTTTTATTATGCATTTGTCTTCTAATTGTGGCACGTATACTGCATTTCAGAGCACAATAGTTGAAATAAATATTCTAAACTTCTCCTGGTTATTTTATGTGGACAAGTACGAGTGAGAGAGCGAAATGGTGTGTCCTGTTACCATGATCCCTGAGAGGGTCAAGAGTGTTGTGTTCTGGGGTGGCAATTCATTTGTTTCTCTGGTAAGGTTAGGAGGGTAGTGAGGCACTATAGCTAGTCGGACTCGGAATCATAGATAGTGAGGTGGTGACTCAGTCCCTGCATACTGATGCTCTATAGTTCCAAGCATAGTTCTGTTCTAAGAGCAGAATCCCTGCAACAACCCACAACAGGGACGGTAGTCCCCTGTCACTGTGAGGATGCCCTTGATACGCCCCTCCCCACTTCAGAACTAGATCCAAAACCTATGATTGTCAAAAGATCTGGCCTAGGTCAATGGGCTCATATTGGATTAATGAGTGGCATGATCAAAATCCAAAAACCATCATCACATGTATGTCGTTCAGGCATGTAGGGCAGCAGACACGACTGTACAACATGCAGGGGCTATTCCCATCCCAACACTTGTACACTCCATTACTCATGTCAAGGGCACACTCACTTGAAGTCCAGGCTTTCTGCAGGAGTGATGCCGGTCCTCTCACTCCCCAAGAAATTACAACCAATGTAAATGTAAATCACCACACTATCATTATAAGCACATAGGGGAATTGGGGTTGGGATGGGAGAAAGAAAGAAAATAATACAGTTGTTTTCACCAGGTTCAGAGATGAATCATCTCTCTGTTTGCCTTACTTTCTGTCAGGGATGGAGTACTGGATATAGTTATACGCACTGATCTCCTGCCCAGAAGGAGCTATTATTTTTAGGCAGAATAAGGTTCAAAAGATCAGCATACAACTTTTAAATTAGCAAGAGCTTTGGTTTATTACAATTTACAATTACGTCTGGTCTGCTTACTTTGGATTAATACCTCAGATGTTTAGAAGAATGAAATTATGATTCAATGTTCTCCCAAATCGTTAGTATCCACTTGAACAAAGGAAACCTTGATGGTTACGTTCAAGGATACTTTAACACGAGTCTTTCTACTCTTTTTCTTCTTGTATTTTCTAAATCTATTGCACCTTGAAGTGTTTTGCCTAGTAACTTTTCGCAAAAATGTTGCACTCCTTGCGAGCCCGCAGTAGACTTTGGGCCTAATTTAGATCATGGTGGACCGGTTATTGGGCCGCAGGGCGCAGAACAGACCACAATTGACTCTCCAGATGTGTGAAAAAGGCAGCTTTATTGAAGACAGGTGCACCTTACAAAAACATAACCTTGGCCTTTGCCTCACAAAACTATAACTAGCTATACAGGCTTCATCTACGTATCCTCCTCCCCCCACCCCTAAGGTTTCCCCCAAACACAATTGCAATTTATTTAACAGACCCTAACTTGATCAATAACTTTCGCCCCTTTAAAACCTTGTAACCTCTTCTCAACCTGTCTAAAGATCTATCTACTCGATCAATAACTGTTAACCCCTTAAACCCTGTAACCTCTTCTCTACCTCTCTAAAGATCTATCTACTAAGTATATCCTATCCTAACCTCATTACCTGCTTTTCCCCAACCATAAAATGAAACAGTAAAACTGGAAGAAATAGCTACCCGACGCCACTCAGAAACAGTCCCTACGACTTTTCTGACCCCCCACCCCCAGGCCATTTCTAGGATACCGTCGTATATCCAGAGCTACATCTAGGACTGTAATTTGTATTAAGTACAGCTCCATCCCGAAGCGAGACAAATGCACCCCATCATCCCTAAAAAAATATATTGCCGAATACTTTAGCTCTGGGTGCTCCACCCTGCCCAGACATGACTCTCTGCCAAAAACCCTCATGTCCCTGTTTACTTTCCTCCTGGCCTTATCAATGGCAACAGGCCTCGAGGCCCCCCTCCAATGCCTTCTGGGAATAAATTCGCTCCACACCACAAAGCACCCTGACCACTGCGTCTTAATCTCCTTCAAATCCCGTTTCATCTGTTTTAGAGGAGACAAACCCTTACACACCACCAGATCGTTCTCCCCCAAGTGTATTATCAGCACATCCGGACAAACATGGCGATGAAGTAACCTGTTTAAAAGGGGAAGAAGCTTGTGCCAACGCATGCCCCCTTTGCCGTGCTAACTGACTTTGAACAATGCCGGTCCAGTCCTAGATTTACGCCTTTCCCTTTTTGCTGTTCGTGTCTTTCCGCCCATTTCACAAAAGAGTGCCCGACTATCCAGATTGCGCCTCTGACTCTGGCCCTGCTACTGCACCTGAAAAGACACATGCGTGAGAAAAGCATCACATATCCACAGTCCTCCCAATCCCTTCTCTCCCCGCTTTGACATAGCGTTTATAGCAGTCTGATGACCAACGTCCCAACTGTTTCAGCCTCTCTGGGTCCCAACCCATCCTCGCCGCGTCAGAAGTCACCCCTATCCTGAAGGAATGGGTCCCAAACACCCCTGGCACCTCCCCCAGACGTTTTAACGAACGCCTCATGACCCATAGCAGCTGCGCCGACTTCACCTCCCGCCCGAGGTTCTGTGAAAAACGTCCCCCACCTCCCTCCTTGTTCCTCCCCGCAAAGCGCACCCCCATTGCACCGGGCATAACAAGGGATCCTCATTGGCCCAAAGCATCACTGACTTCCCCACCCCACTTTGATCCGTCTTCGAGTGCCTGAGGAAGATGGAGACTGCGTCGCTCCCCCTTTCGCATCCCTGTACTTCCCTCTATTGCAGTCCTGAAGCCCCTTTCGTTCCCAACAACTCAGAAACTCGGAATGCTCCGAAATACAACCAAGACATTAACGTAGCAAATAAAACCGCCTGCTGCCGGCTGCTGCATATACTTGGTAACACCTCTATCATTCTGCCCAACACCCCTTAGTCACCGGTAACCTGACCCGCTGTCCCCTACCCGATTCCCTGGCCCAACCCTCTAGCATCCGCTTCCCCAGCTCGCCTGCTGTAGGGGCATATCTCCACATTAATTTGCCCATGAACGCTATCCCTGCCAGCTTCTCCGCTATGGTAACCTTCGACAAACCCTTCTCAATCAGGTCTAAAATGAACTGAATTACATCCTCTTCCCTGGCCCACGTCCCAGACCTCCTCGTTGCACCTCCCTGCAGAAATTCCTGCCACGCGTGTCCGTAAGCCCATCTCGTAGAAACCGCCAATGACCCTACCACCAGTTGCAGCATCCTTTTTCTCCTACGGACCACAACCCTTCGGGCACCGGCGTCTTGTGAGATTCCTCCTCCGTGGCCAGCCCATGGAACCTCTCCCACTGCAAACGAGACAAAGCATCCGCAATGTCATTGTCTACCCCCGGGACGTGCTTTGCCCTGAACTGTATGTCATACTTTAAGCAACTTAGCATGTATACTCTCATTAACTTTAAGACCTGCTCATCCCTTGCTGACTGCCTGTTGACCACCTGCACCACTGCCATGTTGTCTACCCAAAAAATGACCCTTTGTGTGCTAGCCTCTGCCCCCACAGCGTGACCGCTACCACTAGGGGAAACAATTCTAAAAAGGCTCTTCCAATGATGCGGCCACTCTTCCGCACACCATTTGCCCTGCCAGTACAGACCGAAACCGCATGCTCCGGCGGCGTCCGAGAATATCTGAGCATCCCATTCCCACTCCTCTGGTGCGGACATGGGTATCCCATTGAAATCCTCCAGGAACCTGCACCACATTCTTAAGTCTTCCTTTGTGCCTGCCGACAGGCGCATGTGGTGGTGTGGCAGCGTGAGGCCTGCCAGTGACCTGCTCAGTCTCCTGCAAAATGTCCGTCCTGACCTCACTACCCTGTATGCGAAGTTCAAATGCCCCAGTAACACTTGTACCATCCTCACAGTCACTTTCTTTTTGGCCAGGATGTCATCAATCAACAACCTCATGTGCAGTTTTTTATCCTCCAGCAACCTGGCCTCCATAGCCACGGAGTCTAGTTCAATCCCCAGAAATGACAACACCGTGCTTGGACCTTGCGTCTTCTCCGGCACCAAAGGGACACCCAGTGTCCCCATGAGCTTCTGGATACTGTCCAGCTGCTGCTGGCAGTCCATCGAACCAGGCCGCCCCACCAGGAAAAAGTCATCAAGGTAGTGTGTCACTGTCTGTTTTCCCGTTTTCCAAGAGAAAACCCATTGCAAGAATGAACTGAACTTTTCGAACAGCGCACATGATATCGAACCCCACATGGGTAAAGCCTTATACACAAAGATATTCCCGTCCACTTGAATACCCAGCAACTGAAAATCCTCCGGGTGTACTGGCAATAGCCGGAAGGTGGCCGTAATGTCGCATTTCGCCATCTCGGCCCCTTTTCCTACCCTTTCAACCAGGGCCCTGGCTACGTCCACTGATGAGTACGACACTGACGTCAAGTCTTCCGGAATGAAATCATTCACCGACCCCCCTTGCGGCCATGACAAATGCTGAATTAAATGATATTGGCCTCTCTCCTTTTTTGGCACCACACCCACAGAAGAAATAATCAAGTCCTTTATCGGGCTAACTGCAAATGGCCCCTCCATGCGCCCTTCCTGTACCTCTTTTTGCAATTTCTCCCAAACGACTGATTTGTGAGCCGCCACCGACTTCAGGTTCTCTGCCCATCTTGCCAACCTCGGGCCCTCGTATCCCAATTTAAAACCTTCCCTGAAACCCGCACCCAGTATTCGCGCTTCCTGTTCTCGTGGGTAATGTGCTAGCCAGGCCTCTAAGCAATCCAACTTAATGGGTGTATGAGCCTTTGCCCATGTAACCCTGTGCCCCTCTACCTCCCCTGCCTCCCATCCCCTGCTGCCCGCTATTGGCATTCTGGTGTTGAAGTCCCTGCCCCACTGTCTGGCGATGCCCTGCATACCCTGGCCCGAAACACTGGACCAATGGGTGCCTTCCTGCGCATTTTGAGCATTTGTGCAGAAATCTGCAATAGTCCCGGGAACAGATGCCTTTGTTATAGTCCCAACAGGCCCCTGGTCCTGACTTTGGGGTGTATCCCAACCCCCCCACGGGTGGGACGACTTTGAAAGGGGTGATGGACTAACGGCAACCCGCTGGCCATGTACATTGTCTTCCCGAATTTAACTGCCCCCATCGTCTGTTGATACAAATCCGTGTCGATCTCTCCCCAGTTTGTCTCGGGGTCCCATGCTAGTCTGGGTCAGAACTCCTCATCGTAATGTGACCATGCGTAACCCCCGTACATCAGTTGCGCCCTCCTAACTACGTCCATGTATTTAAACAAAGCCACGGACCTATCCGGATACTTCTCGCAGTACACACTTGCGAAAATTAAAAAGGCTGCCGTCCAGTTCTCTATGGTCATGGGCACCCTGGGCCGTCGGGATAACTCTAGTTCCTCATCTTTCAATCCCTCCTTGGATCGCAATTCCCTATGTAGAAGCTTCAACATGTCAACATAGTCTCCCTTCCAGATTTTTTCTTTCGTAGCTAACATGAGGTGTGCCCCCAATGGTTTTGTCATGCCCATGTACGGCATTTTCGGCAATCTGACCTGTCTTTCCCCTCTGTCGATTGACCAGTCCCCCCATTGCTCTTGACCTCCCCTGCGCCCTTTGCTGCTGCTGAGTCATTGTGCGCCTTGTCACCTGTCGCCCCCCCTTCTGTGCCCTTTACTACCTCCTTTCCCGTCTGCAGCCCTTCTGTACCCACACCTGTGTACCGAACGTATCGCCCCTTGCATAATTTGATCCCTCTGTCATCTTCGTCACCTCTGGCATCCATCCCTCTGGACACCATCCGCCTTGGGCTACCCGCCCTACCCCGCCCCCCTTTCTTACCTGGCGTCAAGGTCGGTGTCCTCACTTGGTCCAACCGCCTAACCAGTTGTGCAGAGGGCTGAGCCGTCTGAGGCTGAACCGGGAACTCCGCCTCCTGTCCCGCATCCTGTAACACACTAGTCGCAAAATTACTTGTCCCCCCGTTCCTCGTCGACTATTTCCCCCTCCTCCAGACTATCCTCCTCATAGTCTAGTGGGATGTCCTCCCATTCCCCCTCTTCGTGCCCCCTTTGTACCCCGTGCCTTGCCTCTTGTATGAATTTTTCTAGAGCGCTCCCTGTAATCGTCGGGGGGCTCCCGCTGCCCCTCTGCCTCCACTTTCCGTTTTGGCCCAAACTCGGTCACCGCCGCCCTAGTTGGCACCTCTGCCCAACTGGGCTGTAGCCCAGACGTGACCCTCTCAGCCCTCCACTCGTCCTTGCCACCATGGTCCCTCGCCGTGTTCCAGCTGGCCGCCCTGGACCCTGCTTTCACTTCCTCCCGGTATCGAGGAGCCGCATGCGACTCACCCGAGGTATGCACATCCCGAGTCCGTCGCTCCTGCAAAGCAAATGGAAGGTCCGGCAGGCTGTGGTTAGTGTCCCTATCTGTCCCTGCCTGCCCCTGGTCCGGGCACCACCGCCAATACTCCCCATACTCGGAACACCTGTGGGTGCCGGAGTGCACCCCCCTATGCCCCCCAACCCCTCCGCCTGACCGACCCCTCCTCTGCCCGGACCCGCCGAGTGTCCTCCCCTTTTGGCTAGGCCCACCCCCACTATCCCCCTTTCGCCCATATGCCCGGGCCGGCGGGGATCTCTCCCCTCTCCCCCGGGCCCCTCCATCTCCCCCTCGCTCCATTCTAGCAGCGAAGCTAGCCTTCGCCCTGCCCGGTTGGGCCCTTTTTTCCTGTCACACCTCCCCCCCAGGCTCCCCTCCGCCCCCCCATGGTCCCTTATGCCCACCACCCCTCCGCCGTCCACTTATCCCTCACCCCCCAGGGGGCCCTGTCTAACCACCCTCTAATGTCCAGCGCCGCAACCGCCTCAGCCCAGGGCCCCACCCCCCCTCCTCCTCCTCCTCACTAACTGCCTGGGGCTCCCCAGCCTCCCTCTCCCCGGTGACCCCCTGCCTACCCAACCTCTGCTTTCTACCCGGACCCCCCACCCCTGCCCCAGCATCAGGCTCCACGTGTGTATCCGCAAGGGCCTCCCCCACAAATCTCCTCTGGCCAATCAATTCAGGAGTGTCCCCCGTTGCCCCCTGACCCCCAAACAAATCAGGATTGCCCTCCGTTGCCTCCTGCCCCCCGGGCGCCCAGGAAGATACATACATTTTTGTGGCACCCGAGGCGGTGTCTGCCGCGGGGCCCTCATTGCGCTTACTTGCGCGCACCGACCCCCCCCTTTCCCTCCAAGAATGCCTGGGGTGGGCGCCTCGTGGCGCTCCTCCCCCTTTTTACCGCTTCTCGGGGGCCCCCTTCCCTCCGCGGCCCCCACCACGTACCTTAGCGGCCTTCCATCGTGCGCCACTCCTCGTGGGGAACATGCCAGGATAGCCGCGGCCACCCCCCGCCGAGCAACGCGGCGGCCGGGATGAATTTCCGACGTGGCCTCGGACCAGGTCCATGCGGCCGGCCTCTGCCAGGAGCCTCATGGCTTCCTAGACTTGTGCGTCGTTTGCAGCCATTCCCCGGTGTAAAATGCTGGAGAACCGCCTCACTAACTCCTACTACAAAACCCACTAAAAAACCCTTTTCCCTACTCTGCCTCAAAAACGGCCGCCGTGTCACCTTCCAAAATGGTGACCCGGCACACAAAATGGCCGGTTTTATAGCCCTGCCCGAGAGCCCAAAGCGAGCCCAATTGGGCCCGGACCGCACCACCCGGCCCAAAAACCCCCTGACGGTCGGCCGCCCCCCCCCAAAGCCCCACTCTCACAACGATGACTGCTATCCCGTCCACCGAAATATAAATCCCATTTTATCCAATGGAATTTATATGTCGACAGACGAGATATCCGTCACCATTGTGACGGAGTAACCTGTCCGCCATGGTCTAAATCAGGAAGGATGGTTGGTTTAAACCTGCAGGTAATTCATTAGGGCTCGTGGCAATAGCTTTCTCGTGCTCGCGGTGCTCGCGTCTACTGTAGAATACGGTATAAATAGTTTGGCAAATATGTTTGTGAATGACTGTGTGCAGGCGCGCAACGCCCATTGGGCTCAAAGGGCTTCAGCCCCCCCCCCCTCGTCGTGTGTGTCAGCCCGGCTGAGACAGCCTCCCGGGCACACACACAGCCGCACCCGAGTACTTCACAGGTCTTTAAATGATGGCCCCCGGGGAAAGCAGGACGCAGTCTAGTCTTTCCCCGGGGGTTTTCGCGCCGGAAGGAAAGGCTGAGGGGAAGGGGAGGGTGTAAGAGGGGGGTATAAGGGAGAAGGAGGGGAAGGGGACTTCCTCTTCCTGTCTTCCCAGCGCCAGTGGGAGGGTAGGAGAATAGTTGGACCACCCGCCCACCCTACAGAAAAAGGAACAAGCATTGGCATAGCCAATAGGTCTCGCTTTTGGGACCTTATAAGTATTTAGTTATGCAGCACAATATCCTTGGTGCAACAACATCAACTGTTGTATGGCTAAACACTTATAAGGTCCCAAAGGCGAGACCTATTGGCTATGCCAATGCTTGTTTTATTAGGGCTTGATCCGTGTTCAACGGATGGCAGGCAGAGGCTTCCAGCACTGGTTGATTGACGCTACTCAAAATTAATAAATCAGTTGCTTATTTATTATTCTCGAGTTAGGGTGAGCTCTTTCATTCCAGGGTCTTTTCCATGGACCATGATGCTTGTGAGTAAAGGCATCTTGGGTGGCATGCTAGTTATCCCGCCTCCATGGAGTTGCTCAGATGAACTAGGCCGCACCAATAATTTGGTAATCTGGCTCCTCTGAGTCTCAACTTTGCCCCTTCCATTTCATTCCTTCTATCCCTCTTGCGCCCTTCATCTGTTTTCCTGTTCTTCTTATTTAACTCTCCTTTGATCGCCTCCTCCTTCCTTTCATTTAACTTTCCACTCCCCTTCCTTTGTGTTAGCCCTAGCCCCGCCCTCCAATTCTCGTGTTGCTGAGCGGGTAAAACATGCGTGACCTTTGTTAGTTACATGCTTTGTGTGATAAATATTTGTCTTGGATCCAAGTTCAGAGTTCAGTTCAGCTGCAGAGCAGAGGAAGCAAGAGACGGGAGGAAGGAGGGGATAAAATCACCTCAGGGCGGAAGAAGATCAGAGCCAAATCCTTGCCTGCGGCGGGCAGGTAAGCCTGGTGCCACCCCAAGAGCACACCCCTCCCCGGGGTCCTCTAGTGGGACACTGTGAGTCTGTAGTGTTTCACGGGCGCCGCTCCCTTCTGCTGAAGCACGCGCAGCGCGCCATGCTGGGTTGGGTACGTCAATGAATCAGCTACCCCCGCCCCACGTTAATGATCAGCTCTCCCCGACGAGTGCGTGCTGAGTGGAGAGCTGACGCACACGCCTGCTCCTTCTGTGCCCACTGAACACCACAGCCGTAGGGTGACCAAAGCAAAGTAGCCAGGCCCTAGGCGGGAGGACTACTTTCAAGGCCCTAACCTCTCCGTGGGAGGCCTTAGTAGATTACATGACGGAATTTTCTACATTCCGTGAAATGTTCTCGCACAAGTGCGTCCCCTTCTCGAAAGTGGCCTAACGGAAGCAATCAAATCATTAACCCACCCACCGCAGGGTACATCTAATGAATGCATGCCAATAGACCTGATTTCGTTCGGTATAATCCCGATTTTAAAAGTAAACAAGAGCAAGCTGTAAGTGAACCTCGGACATCCACTTCGGTCTGGGCACAGTGAGGGGTTCCTTTATTGAAAGTGCAAAAGTAAACGGCAGAGAGTGCAGGCTGAAGCAGCAGTGGGGAGCTCTCTCGGCAGCTGCTGACCTGCTTTCCCAACGCACTGAACAAAGAGCGTCTCTAGTTGTCGAGTTAACTTTTTTTTTTGCACGCGCGATCTCTGTGTTTTTTTTAATGTCCCCTATCTGAGCTTCCAGACAATGAATGAACACTTGCAAAGAAAGGGGCCGCAGGTCTATGGCGAGACCGTGGTGCGCGCGCACCACAGAGGAGCGGAGGGGGGAGGAGGGAGCGCGGCAGCCTGCTCAGCTGACCAGACGCTCGTGCGTCATGGCCTTTGCCGGCATGTGTTTACAATTATCGCGCCCGCGTCTGGGCACGATAATTGGAAACACATGTTTGCCGCGCGTACCCATCCCAAAAAGGCCAGCCACGACGCACGAGCGTTTTTTGGACTGCTTTTCAAACTCACTTACTAAAAGTCTTCACCTCTAGCAGCGCTTGCGCGCTACTCGAGGCTCGACCTAAAAAGGGATGGGAACTTTGGGTTGGTTGGAGCATGCCAGTTTAGGGCAGGTTGTAGGGCGAAAGGCAGTACTTTGGAGGGATGGGGGGAGTCCTGGACGGGCCCACCCATCTCTCGGGGGGGGGAAGAGTGACGTACGAGGGTGCGGGATGCAGGAATGGGATGGCAGGTGATGAAAAAGAGGATGTCAGGAGACAAATGAAGAAATGGATGGAGAACGGAAAGGGGTTGGTGTGGAAGGTGAAGAGAGATAGGGTGCAAGAGAAAAGAACGGAGTGAGTGAAAATGGAGTGGGGGGGGATTTGTTGTTATGTTATCGTTAAGTATTTTACTGTGATTAAAGTTATGTTTACAGCCTGTCCTAATAAATGGCCTTTTACGCTTCACCGACAGCGTGGACTGGTTATTTGGCGCGAAGACCATTTACTTGCTAACGAGGCTTTGTTGTGTTTTCACCCCTTCTTTGAGCCCCTGCACCTCCACTCTGCATACTGCTGGAAGAATCAGCCCCCCCCCGAAATGTTTGGTAGCCCCCCACGAAATTTGGTTCTAGTTGCGCCTCTGACTGTGTGCATTGGCTTAACGCAAAATGATGCTCCCTTTTGCCCCCCCCCATTCCCCCAATGCAGAATGTGGTGAGTAGGGTGACCAACCGTCCGTAAATTTCACGGACCGCCCGTAATTTAGGCCTCTTGTCCGTTGTCCGTGAGACATTCTTTCACGGACGCCTTTTGTCCGTAATTTCAGACATAGGAGCGAGCTGTCCCCTGCAGTGAGAGTTCTGTAACTCTCACTGCAGGGGCCAGCTCGTGCTCCTGCTGTGAATTCAATGGCCTGCAGAAGCCCCTCCCCAACCCAGCACAGACTGCTATCAGCCCATTATCATTGTGTATGTCGGCTTAATTATCACATACTGAATGATAATGGGCCTCTCTGTGCAGTGACAGGATAACCTCAAAGGGCACCACGATAGGCAAAGCGTACATGAGCACCCTCTCTCCTCATACTCCCCCCCTCTCCCCCCAGCAGTGTCAGACTCTCAAGACTATAATATGCTCCACAACATGAGCAACAACTATGGTGATACCTGGAAGACACAGAAATGCAAGTGAGGCGCAAAAACAGATGCTTAATATCCGTTCTCCATTTACACTCTGACCACACAACAGCAGTACAGATGAGCACTAACAGGATGTCTGAACTGGCCTCCCTAATGGGGCAACTGGGGCATCTCAGCAGATCGGACAAGTGAAGGGCGCCGTGGCACTTAATAACATCAGCAATGCCAAAAATCACCACCCGGCAGCATATACTAAAGCAAGCGCACAGTCACACTGTAAAATGTTACAGTGCAAAGGTGCGTTTTAGCAACATCATTCAACGACTTAGAAATTGCAGCAGTGCCCTAAAACAAAACAACAGTGACTACTAAAACTGCAGCTTTGTAACATCCCGTCCAATAAGTGATTTAACTGGAGGTTACCTGTCATGTATAAGCTTACAAATGCTTATCTGCTTATAAAACAGGTCCAACTAAGCGTATTGTACAGGGCACTAGTAATGTGTGTGTGTTCCTTCTTGAAGTGCCTGTTTAGTGTGAACCATCAATCGCATTTGTGAACCATAAAACACCCCCTTCCACCTTCCACACTCTCCTGCCAACATGTGTTTGTATCTCAGTCAGTGGAGTTAGCAGAGTGGAGAGGCTGAGGTGGGACTCAAGCTGCTTCCATCAGTCATAAACCAGGTCAGTGAATAACTAGGTTTAATCATAAACCAGGTAAGTGACTAACCAGGCATAACAGGTATCAGCAAGACATTTAACAGGCTCCGAGAGTAACCCCTCAGGTTGGAAAGGTCTTATCGGCTCAGGCTTCAGAGCTGTTCATCGGGTTACCAGTCCTGTCAGAAGGTCTTGCGATACCTGTATTACAAACACCATGCTGAGTCCCATTTTGATTTGAATACAAAATATTTGCTGTAAAATGAGTTGGATGTATAACATCCTCTTAACTGGATACGAGCAATAAAAGACAATATTACTGGAAGCTTGGATGGAGGAATTTACAAGGAGTTGGCAAGCATGTCAGAAGCTTTGGTAGGGCTGGGGCCAAAACCCACCACGGTTTTTATGGTACATTTGGGACAGCCTTTAAGTTTGTGATCCAAGAAGCAGCTCGTAATTTGGATGACAAGTACTCTAGGGAAAGTGAAAACACAGAATTTCGTATCACTTAGAGCTGTTGCGTGTATCTGCAGTAAGAAGGAACAGGTGAAGCCTTGTTTTATTATTTATTTGTTTTTTTATTATTTCAAAACAGGTTGTAACAGGAGAGTGGGGCCCCGAAATGAGTGGGTCCAAGGTCAAATAATTCCAATCGCCCTCTCCTTGTGAAGAGCTCAGGAGGTTGGGGATTCTTCCCCAAGGGCGTTTGGGCAATTAGTGGTAAATGTTTTCAAGCATACTGGGCCAGTATCACTTGGCAGGATTGAAAGACTATATAGGAAAGTTTACATTTTTCTGAAAGGTTCTTTCTTTAAAATATATGGACAATTTTGCTTTATGGATTTGAAAGCATGTGAATTAACAGAACTGTGTAAGCTGGTTGAAGCAGCAAGAATTAACCCTCTCTAGGCGCCATTTCCTAACACTTTCTGCAATTTGTGATAGAGCTTGGAGCTCAAGAAGTTCAATTACGTCACAGGCCCATGTTTCCTGTAAGCAGATTATATTGAAAACCATAAGAAACTCTGTTGCATCAGTGCACGAGGTTGCACAAGTGCGTTATATGCTACATGACAAACATGCAAGTGAGTTTACTAGAAGAAAACTAGGTGGGGAGTTATTATTTGTCTATGGAGTGTTAGGAAAAGGACTTAGGGCTGATTACGAACTTGGAGGATGGGATACTCCGTCCGCTATATAACAAGTTACAAAGGATATGATGGAATTGTAATTTGGCGGACGGGATATCCATCACGTTTGTGACCTAGTAACCCTGTCCGCCACAATCGTAATCAGGCCCTTAGACTTGAAATTCAAGATGGTGAGAAGCCAAGTCTAATCTCAAGCCTATCCCTCAGTATTTGCTTATTGACATCGGAGATTCAGGTGAGTAATCAGACATGATCGAGTACTCAAGGCCTACAACTCTCCCCTCCCCATCCTACATAAAAGTCAGTCTGCCTCAATTCCATAAACTTCTTTTATTTCCAATTCCTTCATGCAGGCACTTGATTCTTCAACAGTATTCACAATTGCTATCGCTTCTTTCAATTATAATTGTTTTCCGTCCATAGTCTCTTCTGCATAATGTCAAGTAAATTTTTCTAGCAGTTTATAAACGAAACACACAATGGCATTGCGATGAGTGGTTTTAGCCAAATGTTTACTTCCAGATTTGATAAACAAGAGGAATTACATGGGGGTCATCATACACACTAGTGATGCTAGTGTGAAGTCACGCATGTGCACTAAGCAGGGAACACATTGCTTCCAGATTTGCCAAGCAGGAAGAACTTCATTCAGTATGGAACTGATGCGAGTCACACTTGTGCACTTGAGTGAGACATGTGCACATCGATGGCAGCAGTGGCGTAGCTAGGCACTCTGCCGCCCGTGGCGGTCCCTGCCTTTTGCCGCCGCCGAGCGCCTAAGAGCAGGGGGGTGCTGGCGATAAATTTACCTGCCGCCCCCAAATCTCGTGCCGCCCGGGGCGTACCGCCCCCTCCGCCCCCCCCTTGCTACGCCAGTGGATGGCAGTGATGAAAGGTTGCGGGTGTGCACTGAGCGAGGCACAGGGACAAACAGTCACACTGGTTGCTTAGCAATGTTACAGTTTTACATGGTTAGTTCTGTGCAGTGTGTTAGTTGCACGTGATGACCTGATCAAAAATAAACATAAACAGGTGCTCAGTCAATTATTAAAAATCCGTACAGATGTTTCTTTCAGAATCACTATGCCAAAAATGAGAAGTGCCTTAGTTCAGACGCAACAATAGGTCGATTTCTTTCCTCATTCGCAAGGTGTGGAGTGGTTTCCTCTATCTCTCCACCTTGGTGTTGGTCCAGATGTTGCTGGTGGCGCTCATTGCCAAATTGAAGTAGTGACACACACCGGTTTGAGTTTCAACAAATGTTGTATTATTTTATCCTCAGACTAGGAAGATAAAGGTCCTTCCTGCCATCCAGCAGCAGCCAACTTCCTGGTTGGAACCTCACTGTGTGATCTGACTGGAACAGGTGACTAGTCATCCTGCAAGTGAAAAAATTTACAACCGGTCACTTCTCAGACTCCTTTCATTCTGTAAATTCATTTCAACAAGCACCCAAGTGGATCCCCCTTTCACAGAGGCAGTTATCCACAGTTCCTTTATGCCAGCGTTTTCCCATCTGCATTCTCATCTTTAGCTAGTTGGCAATCCTAGAAGGACATTTGGAGACACCAAGCACCTCTCTCTAATGAATATTCGTTGATTTTCCCCTTGCTTCATTTCAGAAAAAAGCAGACAGGTAAGGCCTGACTTGAACAGTAAGAAAGCAGCTGATCAGCACAAAGTAGAAGGTAGCTATCGAATTTCAAACAAGTATTGGCAAAGACAAAAGGTCCAGGTTCAATGCGTTTATTGATTGCAGCATTAGCATATTAGAGCGAGATCCCTCATGAATTTCAGTGCAAGCACACAAGTGGAGGTGGAAGGATACACCTAACTAGCCAGTAGCGTTAGGTGAGAGGTGATAACTCCACTGGGCTGAAGCAAAACGTCATTGTCAAAGACACAAGACGTGTCCACTATGGATCTTATCCATCACTCAGTACTGTACCAGCCCCTAAATTCATGATTTGTAAAACGCAGCAGATCACCTGTGAGGGTCTCAAGGCGCTGCATTATAGGCATGGGGAGATTAAGTGATTTCCCAAAATCACAGGATATTGCCATCGCCGCCGAGACTCGAACCCGAGTCTCACCGGCTCCAAAGTCGGCAGCTCAGGCCATTACACCACAACCAGTCATCACCAGCTAAATAGACATGAAATACCTGAAGCGATCTGACACATAAAGCAGGCCACTCGGAGAACTGCACTCTTGTCCAGCACTGCAGGTCCCAATTAGCTACATTCTATGGGTGCTGCTTTACATTTCACAATGGCACTCAAATATGAGATGCTAGTAACAAAGTCCATCCGAGCAGATCTTCCCGACCACTTCTCTCACCAAACATGCCTGCTCAGGACCATGAACTGTAAACAAAATATCAAAATGGACAACCCAGTGCAGTAACCATATAAATAAATTATGATCATATAAAATACCATAAAAATACCTGCACAGATGCTCAAAGCTGCATGCATACAGAGAAAACCGTGAAGTCCAAGATTATCACAACTTAATATGAATTTATTTTGACTTGTACTTATGTTGGTTGTCTATTTATGTACTTATATACTATTGAGCGACCTCCTCTGATGTGTCTGTAAAACTTACCTTTTGTCTCGAATTTTTGTCCTGAATTTTGACCTTCTGTCCTGAATTTTTGTCCTGAATTTGGACCCTTTGTCCTGAATTTTTACACTCACCGTCCTGAATTTGTACCCATGCCAGTTGGTCACCCTAGTGGTGAGGGGCTACAACGTCTCCCATATCTCACCGATATTTATAGAACTGGGGCTGAGTGGGGGCTCCCTGACGCTTCCTGCCCCTCCAGGGGTCTGTGTTACGCCCCTGAGTGCGCTGTTGTTTGTCCCCCGGGGTGCAGGGCGAATCTGGAAGCGGGCGCGTGGAGAAAATGTACACAACAGAAAATCAAGCCAGTCATGGAGGGGGACAGTGGCTTGGCAAAATCAGATTATAGACAATTAGCGACAATCGTGCGAAGCCCCCCGCAGCGGAGAAAAGGTCGCAACAAAAAAGCATTCGTTATTGTATATTGGAAGAGAGGGATAATCAAAGGGGCCCTTGCGGGCTGTCAGACACAGCACATCTTGTGTAGTTTGTGTGCTTTTGATGGCGGACATCACTAGTAATCGGATTTATTTTATCAGCTCTGCTGGAGGAGCGCGAGACAGTACGGGTGGAGGAGGGATGCCCGGTGACCGACACCACATCCCTCCAATTATCTGTCGAAGCCTGTCCATCAGACGGGTGTATGTGAGCTTTCTACCGGGGACTGGGGCCGATTTAAAATGGCCGTAAAACAAGTCATGTGTGTCAAGTAGGATTGCAGGGGCGCTGCCCTGTCGAGATACCTCCAGACTGAGTCTGCTCACGTCCTGCTGACCTACATTGGCCTTCGAGACATCTACTAATTTCTCCTTTGTCCAGTTCGACTCTGTTATATTTTCACTGTAAGCAGTACAGACATCCGAAATGTAAAAGTACAAACACAGAAAATACACATATAGTATGAAACAACTACTGTGTATGTTTAAAGAAAACTCACCTGTTGCAATAGTTGAAAGGCCTAAAAAGAAACTCTTAATGAGTATGGTTGAAGAAAGGCACATCTTGCAGCAAGTTTAACGTGTTTCTATATGTAAGAAACTGGGAATGCCGACATGATGTACCTATTCGATCGACAGGAGGAACAAGATGTAACTACGGCGTTTCAGGTTTGCACACAGTCTCCAGCAGAGCTTACCAGGCACTACTACCAGGGTGTATCATACATCTTTCGCAGTTGCTAAACCTAGGCCTTAAACACCTGGAGATGGCCCGCAGACATCCTATATCAACCGCTCAGTATCAGCTTCTAGCGGGACCTCAGCAGCACCTGTTTGCGTGATCGGGCTCGTAATTCCACATGTGATGATTTTTAACCCTTTAGAATATGCAACAGTAATATCCAGGCCATTATTCACCTGAAAGTAGTCCAAAAGAGTGGTCCTGATGAAGGTGGCAGCTATTTAATTCCACCGAAACGTGCTTTGACCAGACTGCCGGGAACCCCCACAAGACAACACCAAAGCGGATGAAAATTGTGATTTACTCAGCCCACTATCTCTGTCATTGGGGTATACTAGTATAATATGAAGGGTTCCTTGTACATATTTTTGTATCTTTTTGTTGTGTGAGAATTTTGAGATGGGTATGAGAGTTCTGCTCGTGAGAGTGTGGTATGAGAGGTGGTGGTGTTTGATGTGAGGACATTTGAGGGGGGGTTCTATGTTTTTCGTTATATGAACAACCAGGATCCAACTCGTGTCTATTCATGCATTTTATCAGTTAATTATAATATTTGTATATGGCACTTGAATATGATAAGGAATGCATTTTCCAACATGTTTTGTGTTGATACTTTTATCAAAAGATATGCTATAATGATTAAAAATAAAAAATAGAAAGATGTATATAAAGTAATATATTTTTGCACATCTCAGCTTTGTTAGATTGATTTCTGGGGAACTGCCCGATTTGAGCCTTGTGTTGGCCACTAGATCAATTAGATATAGGTCTGACAGGAGCATCTTCATTTGTTATTTCTCTTGGCACTTCCCCCTGGCTCCTGGACCTTAAAAGTATGTTGAGGGGGTACCTTTCTTTGATAATTCCTATTTTATGGTCACAAATGATGCCATTCGCCAAAAAGGTGCGTTTGCAACCACAGAATAGATTTTTACTATGTACTAATTCCATTTCAGAAGCAGGTAAACCTTTGTCGACTCTTGAAGTGGGATACGAATGGATATCGACTTGCAGTTTGGAAGGGACCCATTCCAAATTGCGAATCAGTATGAGATGTATAATTTTTTTGCAACCAGAATCTATTTGTAAAACACTGAATATTTTCCGATTCCTGAGGTGCGGTGGTAATGCTGTTCGCAAAACAGAAGGGGTCTCCTTGAAAACCCTGCCTCTTAATGAAATCCCCCAAAAACTTTGTTTAGAAGTATTTGTTGGTCCAGGGGATGGCCTCCAATTAGAGTGAGTTGCAATTTGAACCCAACCTCATGAATATTAATGACATCGGTTGAATTGCGATTTCGAATTATTTTTTTGCAAACCCATCGTTTTGTATATAGGTTGATTCACAAAAACCTTTCAGCTCGCAAGTTGCCACCAGTATACATACATCAGGCCCAGGAATACCACATGTACTAGGCCTTTACTTAACAAAAAAGACACCCATAGCTTCCTTTCCCCAAACAGCCTAGTGAGAGCAATTTCTTGTCATTCCTTCCTGCTAAGTCTAGGAAAAAAACTTGTACCCTCCAATGCCACACCTTCGTAAGAACTTAATCTACTATAGTATTTTATTCTGCTATATAATTGCATAAAGTTATACTATAGCATTGCATGGATTGTCGCATTAGTACATTATCTGCAGGTTAACAGCATGTACACAGCCTATAAGTACAACACGTTGAGGGGAGCCTATTCCCTACTGTAACAGTGTACATTATTTAAGCAAGCATTGGCAAAGCCAATAGGTCTTTTAACCATGTTGCACAGCAGTGCAGCTTTTTTTTCCTATGGCGGGTGAAAGTGGGCAACACGGACAACAAGAGAAGGGTGGGAGGGAATGTGCAATGGAACGGTTAAAAAAAAGCACTATGACACATAGTGCTTTTTTATGGCGGGTGGGGGTAACGCAGACAAGGAGAGAGGAGGGGTTAGAAGCAACATCAACAATGGGGATAGGGTGGTTTGAAGCAATATGGACAACTGGGGTGTGAGAGGGGTTTGAAACAACACACACAATGGGGCGAGAGGGGTGTTGAAGCAACACGGACAGGTTGGTGGGAGAGATTGTAAAGCAACACAGACAATGGGGTTGGGAGGAGTTGTAAAGCAACATGGATCAAGGGGGTGAGAGGGAAGAAGCAACACAGACAATAGGGGAGTGGAGAGGAAAAAACAACTACACGGACAATTGGTGGTGGTGGGAGGGAAAAAGCAACATGGACAAGAAGAGGGAAATAAAAATAGTACCTGAATCACAGCACGAGCAGCGGAAGGATGCTAATCAAGATGAAGATATCAGTACTTGGTCTATGCTACACCCAAAAGAAGGGAAAAGGAAGCCGGCACACACTGGACAATTAGGAGCCAGCAAACAAGAGTTCCAATAAACCCAATAAATGGTAAGCAGTGGGTGGGCTCCAAACCCTTTTTTGAATAGAACACCTCTCACAAGCGATAGCACCTGCGTGCTCTCTTAGGCGAGACCTAAAAATCGGTGGCAATATAAAAAGGGGACATTTCTTTTCTCTATTGTTCCTAGGCAGACCAGACTCTGTCCTTAGTGATCATATTATCTACACTTGTCACATACATAAATTCCTGCACTTCATGATTTTTTATTTTTTTATTTTTAAAAAGCACCCGCAATGGAAACTTTTAAATCGGACTTGACTCTGTTGCATGGCGCTTCTGCTTGCAATGGTATAACATCCTTTCTTAAGAAAGTGACTGATCAGCCTTAGTCAATGGCCAATAATAAGAATGATCTTTTTAAATGTGTGTCAGACTTAGCACAAATTCATATATGCATTGAAACTTGCAGATAGAATGCTGACCTATTTTGACCCTCACACTAATGACACTCACCATTCATAAAAGCACACAAATGTGTTTCCATCTATTGCAAATATTACATCTTTTGATAAACTTTGTTTTTTTTCCACCCTGCGGTTAGATGGTTACTGACAGGGGGTTCAGTAAAGCACCCAGTGTTCAGACAGAGGGAAGTCTGAGGAAGTGCCCTTCCTTGGACTGGATTAGTGTGTGACTGTAGGAACTCCGGCTGGCAAAGGCTTAAATGGGCGGTGAAATTAAATTTATCAGTAACCTTATAGCTTATTGCTATATTCAGGTGTTAAAATGGTACTAATGAGGTGCAACCAATGCCCAGCAAGTGTAAAAATGACAAAATAATGAAGTAATACTATCACAAAATTTGCTGCAAAACGCGGCATAATTTACCTTTTCTTGCCGCAAATTTTACTCTACTCTGCCGCATATTTTGGCCCTCCCCTGCTGCATAATTCCTGTGGCCGTCACTAATACTTACAGTGAACTTGGACCAGCCCATTGATTTCCATTGGTCAGCTGTCTTGTCTGTCTCATTCAGTTGCTCCTTATTCTATAGCTTTACTTCCTCTACTTGTGTTTCTCCCTTCCCTGGAGCACAGCTTCTTTACCGTCTTTTTGACAGGATTGTATCCTTCCTCGGCTCACATTCAGTGAACTATGTTTCTCTTTTTCTTTCAGCGCTCTGTGGGAGTGCATGGGTTTCCTTGCTTTCTCTCTTGTGTCTTCTTCTGCCCTCAAATATCCACTCCATGTTGGATTCTCCCCTCTCTGGCACATCCATTTCTTTCCCCACACCACTAGGCTTTTTTCTGCTTTATATTTTTTATATTTCTCCTCCCCTGCCTCAAACTCCTCCATTGCTCTCTCGTCTTCTTATTTCCTGGTGCTCCCTCCACGTTGACTTCTCCCTCCACTTGCTGATCCTCCATTGCGCCCATGCTCTTCTTGGTCTTCTAAACATTGTTTTTCAAACATTTTTGGAAGGCCCTGCAGATACAATTTGTTGTTGGGCCACTTCTTTTTTAAAGTGTGATTTTGCACACATTCACGTTATTTATTTTTATTTACCGATCCAAGAGTGATATCTGCCATCTTGGAACATTAAATAAAAACAACAAATGACAACTGCTTAATGCCGTATGCAGGCACAATGCGCTGCGACACATGAGTGCATATGCATCATCACGCTAGGACTCCATAGCATCCTGACACATATGCATGTATGTGTGATGCTATCACAGGTTTTCCCTTTTTTGCCAATCATGTATGATATTATATGAGTACGGTAGGAAAGTGCCCTTTTTGTATGGTCACCCACCTCTCCCACTTTTTGCTCCAATGCTGATGGTTATGGCTCTGAAAGTGTACTGGAGCCTGCTTCCAAGATCCCAGTGCTCACCCCCAAAAACTGCCATGCGGAAATTGGCATCCCCAATTGACAAGCACTTTACCCATCTTATAAATCCCTAGTATATGGTAGCAGTGGTACCCAGGGCATGGGTGGTAAAGGAGTCCACAGGGCTTGCAGCACTGCTTGTGCCACCCTGAGTGACCCAAGTAAACTACTGACAGCAGGTCTGCCATTGCAGACTGCAGGAACAGCGTAAACTGCTCCATTTTGACTTTGCCCTCACCATGTATCAATGTCAATGCACAGCTTTTAATATATGTCAGTCACCCCTAAGAAAGGTCTCCTGAGCCCAGAAGGCAGAGTGCCTTATATTGAAGTTGTGAAGCAAAAGACACACAATTGATGGACGGAATGCAGAACAAATCAAAACATTCACCCCCAGTCAAGAGATCTGGGTTAAATCCATCATTCTTTTGCTCACCATGCCACCCCTGTTTAGACCTGGCCATATGCAAATCAGTCTTGACCTTGTGCCTCATGGGAACAGTCCAGACCGAACTGCCAAGCCAGGTCCTCCCAGGACCGGAAACAAGCATCCTAGGACTGGTTTCGGGGTTTCACCTCTCATCAGCCAGGATAGCTTAAATCTAGTGGCACAATGAGACCGGGACCCACGTCTGGGCATACCCGGCGCACTTAGGGTGAGGAAGCAAAAGACACACAATTGATGGACGGAATGCAGAACACATCAAAAATTCACCCCAGTCAAGAGATCTGGGTTAAATCCATCATTCTTTTGCTCACCATGCCACCCCAGTTTAGACCTAGCCCTGTGCAAATCAGTCATGACCCTGTGCCTCATGGGAACAGTCCAGACCGAACCGACAAGCCAGGTCCTCTCAGGACCGGAAACAAGCATCCTAGGACCGGTTTCGGGGTTTCACCCCTCATCAGCCAGGATAGCTTAAATCTAGTGGCACAATGAGCCCGGGACCCATGTCTGGGCATACCCGGCGCACTTAGGGTGAGGAAGCAAAACACACACAATTGATGGACGGAATGTAGAACAAATCAAAACATTCACCCCCAGTCAAGAGACCTGGGTTCAATCCATCATTCTTTTGCTCACCATGCCACCCCAGTTTAGACCTGGCCATATGCAAATCAGTCTTGACCCTGTGCCTCATGGGAACAGTCCAGACCGAACTGCCAAGCCAGGTCCTCCATGGACCGGAAACAAGCATCCTAGGACCGGTTTTGAGGTTTCACCCCTCATCAGCCAGGATAGCTTGAATCCAGTGGCACAGTGAGCCTGGGACCGCGTCTGGGCATACCCGGCGCACTTAGGGTGTGGGCATGCAAGTGCAAGCTATATGTCCCTATAGTGACCTTTACCATTAAAATACATTATAAGTGATAGGCGGTCTATAGGATAACATGGGCTGGCATCCAGGCACACCTGATGTCGCTAGCTTTATTATGGTACCACATATATATGTCACGTTTAGTATCAAATAACGTGCCTTCTCACTCCAGACATGAATCTTGTTTTGAGGGCGATGTGGCATGCACCCCTACCTTAGAGGTTGCTCACCTGGTTGTCCCAGCCTCTTAATGCTCTGGCTGTGAGCCCATGCTTGCTGCTGCCAAGACAGAATCCTGACCTCCTGCCAGGCAGCGTAAACACTCCGAGTGGTCAGGAACAAAGGCCTGAGCAGAAGGGAGGTCACACCTCCTCCCTCTCTCTCAGTATGGCTAGTGAAGTGGCACATTAACGCGGTGAGCTTCAAAGGCTACATTGCCTCTGAAATGCATCAAGGCTGCCTCCCAGAGGAGGGAACAGCCCTCCCCCTGTCACAGGCACATTTGCTTCCAGAGAGGCAGGAAATTAGGTGTCCAGGAAGTGTCCACCCCTAAAAGGCTAGCCACACCTGTAGGGTGAGATGCATGGTCTGTTCAGCTAAGTAAGAGTTCTGCCATTATAAAAAGTGGTAGAATTAGTTTGTTCTTTGTAGAAAAGGTGACCTACACCCCCAGGTGTGGTCACCTCAGTGGCGGATTAGCCGCTGGAGCAAGTAGCCCATTGACCACTGCCACCCACACCCCTATTGCCCCTAAATCCAGGATTTAAGGGCTACCTCTGGCACCAGAACCTCAGTTCTGAAACAACCTGCATTGAAGGGGCAAAAGAAGAGAATCGTGTCTGCGACAACATGAATTGCACAAATCAAAATAGGGATACTCTGTCCCTGTGGCAACACTCCTGCAACTGGCTGATCGAGACTTGCCCTAGGCCAAAGCTCGGTTCCCCCAGACAGAAGGACCCCTGTGAAAACCTGAAGCACACTCAGACTCCCCTGGACTAGTGGCACTAGTCCCCTGCAAACTGCAGGTAAAACAATGCTCCGTATCCAAAGAATCTCTGGCCATTGGGCCCTCCGAGGGATTGCCCAATTCCAGATGATCTACTTTATCATGAGAACTGTAGTCCTGCCTTCCACAAAGTTTCAGGCAGCTACCATGTTCCCCGGAAACATAGGACATCGAAGTAACCATCTGCTGTGCTTACATCTACCAAGGCATGTTGGTCGATGTTAGAAATTGGGGGGTCAGGGTAAGGGGGATAAACACTCTAGATAACCCCTGCTCACCCCCTTGGTAGCTTGGCACAAGCAGACAGGCTTATCCCAAAGGCAATGTGTAAAGTATTTGTACTCCAAACACACAGTAACACAGTGATAACACCACAAATGGACACAGTTTAGAAAAATACAGTATTTTATCTAAATTCAACAAGGCCAAAACATAAAACTTCCAGCATACATGTAGTAAAATAGCACTTCGAAACAGTTATTTCGAAAATAAAGTTTGTAGAAAACAAATAGCTCCACCTGGGGCTATTACGACATTGTGACAGCAATAAATCCAAAGTACGGCACCTTCCGCGAGGTGCACAGCGTTGGGCATGGAGTCACACGAACCCCCAAACAAACAGTACCTTGGAAAACGATGTCTATGACGATGCACGGCGTAGTGGAGATGAGGCATCGGTGCCGAGGTCGAGGCCGGTTCTCTGGCTGCCTCGGGGGGGGCGAGGTGTCGTGTCTGTGAGAAGGCGATATGCAGAATCCAGGACAGGGTAAGTCAGTTGCGTCGGCAGTGAGGTGTCCGTTACGGTGTGGCAATGCGAAGTCGGTGAGTTTGTGGAGTCACCGTCGGTGGTTATTGGTGCCGCGATAACAGGATGCAGGCGCTGGCGGTGAGGGAGTCAGTGCGGGCGCTGGCGTCGGGAATGTCGATAACTGCAGACGTCAGCAGGCATCGAAGTGGGTCGAAGCTGCGGTGCAGGCCGGGAGGTGCGTCATGCACTTCACGAGCGGTGCCCCTGGCCTTGGTGCAGGTCGCGGCCTCACGGCGGCATCACTGAGGGCATCGGAGATTGCTTTTCTTGCTTCTCTTAAGTTTCTTCTAGCTCCCAACAGCAGGAACAACCTCCAGAGGCCCAAAACTGGAACAGGCACCTCCTGGCAGGTCAGAACTCTCAGCAATAGAGTTCATGGGAGCTGGGGGTGAAGTGTTTGTGTCCCTGAGACTTCAGAACTGGAGGCCAGCACACAAAAGCCCTTGGAGATTCTTCTTCAAGCAGGTTTCTCAGCAAAGTTCCAGTCTTTGTCCTTTCCTTGGCAAAAGCAGTAACTGCAGGCCAACCCCACCCAGCACACAGCAAAGAGGCAGTACTACTCCTCACAGCTCTCAGCTCTTCCCCTTGGCAAAAGATCCTCTTTTTTTTTTGGGAGTTTTATATAGCGCGAACGAGACCCGAGGATATCAGGTATCAGAGCGCTTTACATGAGCACCAGTTTCGTTACCGATGGACACATTCATTTTTGTTAGGCACACTTGAGTCCAGAAGTGATCTAAAGTTTTGGGGTTTAAGGTCCACTCCTTATACCCCATTTTGTCTTTTGTTCATCTTTTTGCCAGGGTCTCTGAGCCCAGTCCAAGCCAGTTCCGTCCTCACTGGTGCAGTGTGACCACAGGGGGTGGAGATAGTATTGTGCAAGGTAGACATACCCTATTCAGGTGCAAGGAAAACTCCTCCCACTACTCTAAATGCAGCCAAGGTCTATTAAGCTCAGCTCTGAGTCATCCAGGAAGGGCCAGGCACACCTCAACCCCCCAGTGGCTGTCTACAGTGAATGCACATTCCAGCCCCTGTCACTTCAAAACCAGACAGTCAATCCACAAACAGGCAGAGGCACACAGAATGGTTAAACAAGAAAATGCCTACTTTCCAAAAGTAGGACAGGAACAAGGGAACCCTACTCACGCGAAACCAGGGTAATAAACTTATTATCAAAGGACAAAGGCTCCTGTGGACACTTAATGAAGTAATCTCAATGTATATGAGCACAATGGCAATATATTGGGTTATAGAGATATTGGAGAGAGAAGGAAGCAAACACACCTCTGATTTGTTTTTGAATCAAAAATATTTATATAATCCTTGAAATGAAATACTGTTACACAATAGTGCATTTGGACATATGGTTCTGAGTGAAAGGTGTCCCAGTGAAAAACGGAACCTAGAACATATATGTGAAATATATACAAGGTTTCCAATGCTTAATATAAACGACCATTTACATATATATGTACAGTATACAGCGCTAGATACAGTGATCAGTGCTGGTGGACAATGGTTCGTTTATGCAACTTGTCGACGGCGTTTCGACCCTGTGTGCAGTGTAGGGTCTCTTCAGGACCTATGATCGTAGGGACACCTGAAAGGTAATGGACCGGCTCGTGTGGAGGGTGTGGCACCGTGCAAAGGATAAAAAAGGGATACTCGCATGGGTCCCAGCCGGGAGCCCAAGTGTGAGGTGGGTGGTGAGCTGGCTATTACGTGAATGCTCACAATGTGAGTATCCACGTGTCGACCTGGCAAGTGCACCCACTTTGAGCATCAAAGAGTGGTAAGATGCACACCAACGTACTCCCAGTTTTGTCGTGAAGTTTGTCATCTTTCAGAACTATCAGAGCGTGCATGCTTGATTCGAGCTCCGTCCAATTGCGCTGCAATATAACTGAACACAAAGGAACCATGTTTAAGGTTCCAATTCAAGATGCACAGCCACGTAGCTGAATGAATCCAATCAATCAAATTCTTATTTCTTAAATCTTTTACTCATCCTTATTATTCCTCAATTTCCTTTTCACCTTTTATCGGTTTCTTCAATTCATTTTATTCATTCAAATCCAATGTGAAGATGTTTACATAAGCACAGGAGAAGAAATGGTTTCCACATGTCACGTCTTTTATTAAGACTTACCCAATGCATTTCGGGATGAAACCCTTCGTCAGGGGTATCTACAATGCAAAAAATAATACTGTTCATGTGTGTGACCATCAGCACAATTTTTACACTACTCATTCAATGGTACATTAACACAATCCATTTTCCCCAAAATATTTTCTGTTAATCAATTGAACTTGCTACATTTACGACCGTCTATATTTAAACATAAATATCAATCCCCGTTACGAAACGCCAGCATCGTTATACACTGCCACGTTATTCCAGTTAAATCTTCTAAACTGGCTTGCGTCTCTCCCATAATTATAGGCGCCTCTTTTGTCCCTTAAACTACTAAGCCTCTAGTGCGCTTACCGTGACATGTTTTTTGTCGCATCCACTGTAACACAACCCGAGCTTTCAACATGCCGACTCTTTTTAAGCGAGCATCAAGGATTTCTGTCATCACGTAACTGTTTCTGCGGTGCCGCAGCACACGTGTCCTTCTCATTAGTGACTCACTCAACTGCTACGAACCTATTCTACCTTTATATCACTCCTCCCCCACTCCATTCAGGTGATGTTGTCACGTGTATTCATTGCAAAAAAACTCCACTGAACGACGGACTTCCAGTGTTCAAAGCCCGCCCTCCATCACATCATTTTTTTGTTCGTACTACATTTCCCAGAATCCCTCATACAAGGCCTCTAGTGATATTGTGAACTCCTCCGCACCCCTATTGCCAGTGGAATCATCCTACAAACTCAATGTTAGTAATAATAAACCCGCACAACATCCACCCACCAAAAATACACATATCATATTTCTGCATAGTTCAATCAAGGCAGTTCATGTCCATGGATAAAATGTCCTCTTTACAGTCCTCTGAGTGTTCATTGCAATTGCTAATGAAGATCATCGGTGAGCGGAAAACCCAACTCCTGTGTAAATAATCATTGTGTTAGTATTCTTTTTGTTCAATCTTTGCTCTGCTTGCTTTATTTTATTCATGTTTATCCATGGGTGCAATCTCACCTCGGAGGACCGAAAATCATACTATGAGCATCAAAGAGTGGTAAGATGCACACCAATGTACTCCAAGTTTTGTCGTGAAGTTTGTCATCTTTCAGAACTATCAGAGCGTGCATGCTTGATTCGCGCTCCGTCCAATTGCGCTGCAATATAACTGAACAGAAAGGAACCATGTTTAAGGTTCCAATTCAAGCTGCACAGCCACGTAACTGAATGAATCCAATCAATCAACCACTTGCCAGGCCCCAACCTTCCCTTTTTCTACATGTCAGTCACCCCTAAGGTAGGCCCACGGTACCCCTGTGGGCAGGGTGCGGTGTATGTTAGAGGCAGGACATGTACTGATGTGTGTGACATGTCCTGGTGGTGAATTACAGTGTATTTCGTTTTTCACCATTGCAAGGCTGCCTGTTCCCATAGGACAGAATGGGGAGTTTGTTTATACCATCTTATAAACATAACTGGCCCTGGGAACAAGGCAGAAAAATTAAGTTTAGTATGTCTGGACTCAGAATGTTAAAGCGCATCTTTTAGTGAAGATGATTTTTACATTCTGGGTTTGAAAATACCACTTATAGAAAGTAGGTATTTTCTTGCTTAGCCATCCTGTGAGCCTCTTCTGGGGTTGTGGATTGACTGTCTGGATTTGGTATGACAGGGGCTGGAGAGGGGCAGTGGCTCCAGAGAGCCTGATGGGTCAGGGCTGGGCTGAATAGACCTGGGCTGCATTTAGAGTAGTGGGAGGAGATTTCCTTGCACCTGAATGGGCCTGGTCTGCCTTGCACAATGAAGTCTCCACCCCCTGCCAGGAAGCTGCACCAGTGAGGACAGAACTGGTTTGGACTGGGTACAGACACTCTCTGCCTTCAGAGAACAAAGGAGTTTGTGGTATAAATATTGGGGCCCAGATCCCAGAACTGTAGAACTCTTTTGGACCAAGAAGACTGCCAAGAAGAAGAGCTGGAGAAGCTGTGAGGTATAACTACCACTTTGTTGTGTGCTTTGCTGTGGTGGCCTGCAGTGGCTGCTTCTGTCTTAGGCAGTGAAAGGACTGGACTTGAACTTTCTGCAATCTATATTTGTGACTGTGTGTTTTGTGCTGCAACAGAAGAAAAAGCAACCCAACGCCATCTACAATGCCGCTGCCGACTCCGTGTCCTGAAGGCACCGCCGCAAAGCCACACTGCCACCCTGGTCTCACCGACGCCGCTTGCTGATGCCGCCACCGAGCCGCTGTGTGCACCGCGACCTGTGGGCACCGCACTTCACACTGCCTCACATCACGCCGCTGCCTTGGTATCCGCGACGACGCCGCTCCACGCCGACATCGACGCCGCTGCTTGCACCGTGGATCGAGGGCACCTCTCGTAAGTTACACAACGCACTGTCTTCATCCCGCACCGCAGCCTTGGCCTACCAACGCCAGCGACATAGACTCCAGTTCGTCAGCCGACGACAGCGCTTCAGCAACGACGATGCCGCTGCTTGCACCGTGACCTGCCAGCACCGCAACGAGCATCGCATCACTTCGCACCACAGCCCTGGTCTCACCGACGCCACTGAATGACCGTCACCGAGCCGCTGACTGTACTGCGACCTGAGGGCACCGCACGCTGCACCGCTGCACTTCGCACCGCAGCACCTGACGCCTGTGGACGCCGACACTCCCGACTTTAACCGCGAGGAGTTCGTTCCGCAACGCGTGTGACTTCAAGGGCCCGACGACTCGTGCACCGACCTCCAGAACCGACGCCTGCGGACGCCGTGCGTTCGGAGCTCAACGAGAGGTCGCCGACACCCTGCATTTCTAAAGGTACTGTTTTGCGGGTCTTCCCAACACCGTGGCTGGCCCCCGACACCGCGGTCAGCCAGAACTGTTTGGATTTGTTGTTCACAACGCTGTGATAGCCCCAGACGGAGCTATTGACTTCAAGGAACTGCTTTTCAAGTTTATTTTGATAACTGAAGAGTTCTAAGTACTGTATTGTGGATTTTTATCGTTTTTGGTCTTGTCTTAAGTATATAAAAATATTGGATATTTTTCTAAACTGGTGTGGTGTCCTTTTGTAGTGCTTACAGTGTATTACTGTTGGTTATGTGCAAATGCTTTACACACTGCCTCTAAGATAAGTCTGACTGCTCGTGCCAAGCTACCAAGGGGGTGAGCAGGGGTTATTTTAGGAGTGTAATCCCTTACCCTGACTAGAAGCAAGGGTCCCTATTTGGACAAAGGTACCTACCTCTGCCAACTAGAGACCCCCATTTCTAACATTGGTTGTCAGCGGTGAGGATAGGACTTGTGTTTGCACTTGACTTACAGTGATTGGTGTGCACTACTACCATATCGCAGACCATTACGTGCCACATACTGGTTCTTTTTCTTTTTGGCCTATTTTTGATCTTGCCAGTTTTTTTTTTTTAAACATCTTTTTATTAACAAAAAATGATATGCTTTCCATTCAATGAGACAATATACTTAGCAGTGGGTCAGTCAAAACAGTTATATAGCATTATTCATTCTGTACAGTTCCCTTAGTTCTCTAATAGCCCGTGGCACTCCCTGTTGACCCCAGAGCCACCCCGCACCGTAGTGGGCAATACCCCTCAATCGGTCAGTAAGTCCCCCCTGTATGTCATCCATGCCTCCCAGATCTTTTCCCACTTACGTGGGCACCCTCTACTCTGATACACAGTGTGTTCTGCCCGTTGACACCAGTCAAGATCCTTTTTCCAGCCCTCCATCGATGGAACCTCCCCCGCCCCCCAAAGTCTGGCTATATTTCGTTTCGCCACCACACCCGCCAACGCGAGCCAGGTTGTAGCCCATTTGGGCCACACTACCTCCCCTGTCACTCCCAGGATTAGCCACCTGGCGTCTACCGGGACCGTGGAGCCCACCACCTTGGACATGACCTGCGCTATGGCTTCCCAGTACCTTTGTATCCGAGGACACGCCCACAGGATGTGAAAGAATGTCCCAGTCTCGTTACATCCCCGCATGCACTTGTCAGACCCACAATAGCCAATGCGATACTGCACTATCCTAGGAACATAGGAGCGATGAAGAATCCGGAGCTGAACTAGGCGCAACCATGCCCTAACTGCTATTTCTCTGGGGCTCTGTATGGCCTCCGCCCAGTCGTCATCCTCGAGGAGGCCTACGTCTGATTCCCAGGCCTCTCGTAATGGCCCCAAGGGGTCTGGCGTGTTGTTTATTAGTTTTTTGTATGTAAGTGAGATGGCCTTATCCACCATTGGATCGAGCAGTAGCCTATCCTCTAACGGAGTATACTCCGGCAACCGTTCCCTCTCCTTCAGATGACAGTGTAGTGCATGCTTGACCTGCAAATATCGTAGAAATTCCCCCTCCCCATCTGGTATTCCAATTGCATGGCCGGAAAGTCGAGCATCCTCCCCTTTTTCCAGACATCTCCCAGGAGATCTATACCAATGTTGCTCCAGCCACGGAGGCCTTTCAAGCGCGCAGTTTCAGACAGAAAATCTCCTTCTCATAGTGGGGTTTGTTCCGTGAGCTTAGCTTCCCACCCCGTCATCTTGGTTGCCTTCCGCCATGCAGCCACCACTGTCTCCGTACGGGTTGGGAAACTTGAGGTGCCCCTCCGCTTCTTGTAGAGGGCTGCAAGATAGCTGCCCCTCCCCATGGCCATACGATCCACCCGGTAGGCTGGTTCCTCAGTGGGGGAGAAAACCCACCCATTAATGTTGACCAGCTGCGTTGCCCAGTAGTACTTTCTGAGGTCCGGTACCGCCAATCCTCCCTCATAGACCCCCAACTGAAGTTTCCGTAGGGCGAATCTGGTGCTCCCTCCCCCCCACAGCAGTGTGCGCTGCTCCGCTTCCAGTGCACAGAAAAAATTCTCCGGGACCACAAACGGAGTATTTTGGAGCGCATACAACAAGTGTGGTAGGGCCATTATTTTAAACAGGACTGCGCGTCCCATAAGCGACACCGGTAGACTCCACCAGTGGGCGACATCCCCCTTCAGTCTGTCCAATTGTGTATAGACATTGAGGCGCATAAAGTCCGATTCAGATTTCGTGATCCATATACCCAGGTATTTGAACGTCTCCTTGCAAGTCAGATCTGCACAAGCCGATGTCAGCACCGGTGGTGCTCCCGCAAGCACGAACACTAGGGACTTGTCCCACTTGATGGGGTAGCCGGAGTACTCTCCAAAGGATCTTAGAATGTGGATGAGCCTATGGAACGTTTGCCTGGGGCGATGCGCATAGAGTAATACATCATCAGCATACAGGGAGATGCGCACCTCCCATCCTCCCCCTGTATCAATGCCCCGCACCACTGGGTCACCCCGCACCCACGGCGCCAGCGGCCCAAGCGCGAGCGCAAAAAGAATCGGGGAGAGCGGACAACCCTGCCTCGTCCCTCTGTGGAGCCCAAAAACCCGGGACATAGTTCCATTCACTCTGACCCGCGCACGCGGCGCCGTGTAGAGAAGCCGGACCCATGCCCGGAAGTTCAGCCCAAAGTCAAGCTTTGTCAATACCGCGAATAAATACTCCCATTCGACACTATCAAACGCCATATGGGTGTCGAGAGAGAGAAGCGCGGCCGGCGTGTCCGGGCTTTGGGATACCACGTGCATTACTCCGTAAAGGCGTCATAGATTCAGCCGGGTGCGCCTATGGGGCATAAAGCCGGACTGATCCAGGTGTAACAGGGATTGGATGACGGGGCCTAACCGATTTGCCAGTACCTTTGCAAGCACATTGGCCTCAAAATTAAGTAAGGAGATGGGTCTGTAGGAGCTGCACATCTCCTGCGGCTTACCCTGTTTATGGATCATGACAATGGTTGCTGTTCTTAAGACTTCCGGCAGTTGGCCTACTGCCTGTGCATCATTGAACATCCTCAACATGTACGGGGCGACCGTCCCCGCCACACATTTGAAGGACTCTGCCGGGAAACCATTGGGGCCCGGCGCCTTCCCTGCCTGCAGATCCCTTATGGCCCCCTCAACTTCCTCAATCGTCAGGTCTGAGTCCACAGCCTCTCGCTCTTCCTGACCCAGCGTCGGCAACCGTATGTCTTTGAGGAACTCAGTACATTCCTCCTCCCCTCTGTCTGTCTGCGACTGGTATATTCCCTCATAGTACTGCGCGAAGGCCTCCGCAATCTCCTCCCCGCCCTGCCTTGTTGCTCCCTCAGCGGATTGAATGCCAGAGATCCAATTTCTACTTTTATCCCTCCTCTCAAGCCATGCAATCACCTTGTTAGCCTTGTCCCCCAGGTCATATATACGCCTCTGCGTTGCTATCGCATGTGCACGTGCCAGATTCTCGCCAATATCCCTGAGTTCCCTCTGATTAAGCCGAAGTATGTGAGTATGCTCTGCCTCACTCCCCGGGCCCAGGCTCTTCCCTGTCTCAAGTAATAATATCTCCCGTTCCAAATCATCACATTGCGCCCGTCTCTCCTTGCACCTGGCCCCTACCTCCGCTAGGACAAAATCCCTGGATACCGCCTTATATGCCTCCCATAACACACATTGGGACTGCACGGTCCCAGCATTCTCTGTAAAATATTGCTCCGTGCGCTCCTGGTACCTGTCCTGGAACTCACGGTCTCTGAAGAGATATGGGTCTAAACGTGGGGGGACCGTCCATTCTCTCTCGGTGCCCCATAGGCAAGTCTCCACTGGGGAGTGGTCCGAAATGCCTCTGGCCCTGTGGCTGCTGGCTCTGAACAGACCAGCCGAAGTCGTGTGCGGAAAAAGGTAGTCTAGGCGAGAGCCGCTACCGTGAGCTGCAGAGATGTGGGTGTACTGTCGTACATCATGGTTATGTGCTCTCCATAGGTCCTCTAACCCCAGTGCATTCACAAACGCAGTCAGAGGCTGTGCCCCCTGGGATCTGCGCACTGTGGTGTCCCTGTCAAGATCCTGTGACATCGTCTCATTCATGTCTCCCCCCATGATCAGGATACCCGAGGGCATATCAAGCAGGAGCTCCCCAAGATCGGGAAATGTCCCCTCATGCATCCTTGGTGGAATGTATACAGAGCAGATGTTCAGAGTGAGACCCTCCCATGTCCCCGTAAGTGCCACATATCTACCCAGGCGATCACACCACGTGCGGCGCACCACCAATGGGAGGGAGTTCCTGGATAAGATCGCCATCCCCCTGGAGCCAGAAGTAAAGCCAGCATGGGCCAACAGAGTGTATCCAAACCGATTCAGGGCTAAGTACTTATTACCCTTCAGGTGCGTCTCCTGAAGGAGCACTATGTCCGGGGAATGTCTGTATACATATTGAAGTACCATGGTACGCTTAATCCTGTCCCCTAGACCATTTACATTCCACGATAACACCTTGAGTCACCTAGCCCGCTGTGCAGTCATCCTGGAATTGTAGCATCACCCCACCCCCACCGGCGCACCACCCTCGCCGCCCACCACCACCCTGTCTGCATTTGGAAATACTAGAATGCATTGAAAACATTCGCATTGAACAAGAAACCCCCTGAACGAACATCCACCCCCCAGCCCCACTACCCTGTATCCCTTCCCCCCACCCTGCTACCCTGCTGCATGGGCTTAAAACTACCCACATCCCCAACTAGCAGAGCGCCTGTCACCCACCAAACTGGTAACTAAAATGGGGGGTTGCCGAGCCTCGCCCAACTACAGTTCCGCCAGGCCCCGTTCCAGCCCGGATTCAGGAGACAAGCGGTTGAAATGAGTCACTAGAGCTCAGGAATCAGTTATATCCAGGCCTACACTAACCACCTCACACCCCCCCCAGAATACGTTACGTGCTGCAGTCAAGAGTCCAGGCCATGCGGGCCAGATGGGGGATCTATCATCCAGTAGCCTCAGACCCCGCCGGGCTCAGAGATCTGGACCGCCGGGGGTGTCGATCGCGCTTGTCCATTCCTTCTCGCCCACTGGATGATCCTGGCGAGCGTTCGCGGGTATCTCTCCAGTCCCCCGCTCTTCGTCCGATATCTTTCTGCGACCATGGCTCGTCTATCCAGGCCTGAGCCTCGGCTGGAGTTGTGAAGAACCAAGACTTTCCACCCATGATGATTTTAAGCTTTGCCGGAACGAACATCATATACTTGATGCCTCTGTCTCTTAAGGTTTGCTTCACTGCATCAAAGGTACGCCTCTCCTGTTGCACCTTGAGTGTGAAGTCTGGGAAGAACCGCACCACCGTATTCTCGTACGGTAGGTCCACCCGCTGGCGAGCCGCCTGTAGGATGGCATCCCGATCCCGGTAGTTGAGTATCCTGGTGATGATAGACTTTTGGGGAGCACCCGGCTTCGTCGGTGGGATAGGAGCCCTATGCGCCCTCTCTACCGTGAAGAAGGCGGAGAGGCGTTTGGGCTTCAAGTGATTCAATATGAGGTCTTCAAGGAACAGGTCCATGCTGGGGCCCTCCGCCCTCTCCGGGACCCCCACTACACGGATGTTGTTCCGGCAGGCCCTCCCTTCCTGATCATCCAACCTGAGGGCCACCTGACGGTGCTGATAGACCAACTGCTGGACTCTTTCCTCTGGGCTGGCCTGGGTGGTGGACTGCAGGTCAGCAATGTTCGTTTCCGCCACCTTAACTCGTTCTGACGTTTTATTCATGTCGGCCCTGAGGAGATTAACTTCGATAGAGACTTTGTCTATTTTGGTTTCCAGCGTCGTTCCCAGCGTCTGGATTGCCGCCATGATCGAACTTAGAGAGGGCTCCGAGGCCGCGGCCTGTCCCCCTGCACTGTCCTCATCCACAGGCGGTGTCTTTGAGACCGCGTATCTGTCCAATTTGTTCGCCTGCACCGGCGGTCCCCCCTTCGGCTTCATAGTGGCACACTCCTAGTCCCGGAGGCAACTACGCTTACTAGACCCCTAATGGTCCTTCGCTTCTCAGTCACCACCAGTGTGGATCAGTCCGGCCAGGCTGTCGCTGGGCCGCCGTCCCACGAAGGCAAGTATCGCAATGAGTGACCCACTCCTCACCGACGTTCCCTCACCCCGGTCGTAGGGAGGGTGCCTGCGTGGCCTTCAATGCAGCTCCCGACACCGGCCCCCTCCGACTTCGGGCCCGATCCTCTGTACCACAGCAGCGGGGGCTGGGCAGGGGGACGCACCGTCATCAGCTAGCACCCAGCGGCTTGGCCCCACTCATAGGCACCCAGGTCTTGCCCAACAGCCAAGAGGTCCCCAGACGTCTCGCCCTACTGGATTTCCAACTCCAGGGGGCCAATAGCCCGAGCCGGGCCTGCCAGTCACTCCGCTCCCTGGACGATCCTCACAACACTCTCCCGCCAGCAGGGCCCGTCAGCGGCAACACAGGTGGGGGTCCAGTCCAGTCAGCCGTGTAATCCCCACTCGTCAGGGGCCTGCAGTATCCAGGTGTCAGTCTCTCCACCCCTTCGCAGTGAGCACAGGTTCCGAGGGCCGTCCAGTATTGTGGTGTGGCGACCGTCCCAGGTCACGCACTCGGCCCGCCCACAGGGTCCTGACAGCACTGGGGGAGCAATTGTGGCAGTGGGGGCCCTCTGTCACCACCGCCACCATTGGGCCACCCCCCACGCACCCCCTCAAAGCCTGGAAGCTCCTCACAGTCACAGGGCTCACGGCGGGCACCTCCGCCTCCTCCGGCCTCACCACTGACTCACAAGCCCCCCGCTCCGCACGGCGCCAAGGCGCTCACCGGTTAGAAGCTGCGGCCCAGTCCCGGACCCTCAGGTCCCGATCGTGCCTCCACTGGGTGTTCGCGGCGGGTTCCTCCCCGTCCGACAGGATAGTGCACTGCGTGCCGCTGCAGCTCTGGTCGATCGCCCCAAGGCCTCCGTAGCCAGCCAATCCTCTGGCCTTTATGTCGTGTAACTCGGCGGCCCCAAGGCACAGCGCTTCACGGGTGGCCGCTCTAGATAGCCCCGAGCAGCACGGATCGCCGCACACCTTTTCACTGCATCAACTGCCGGATAAACTCAGGATATTCCGGGCTGTCTACCCGGCCTCGGCGGAGCTCTCTGCTTACACGGCCATCTTGGCCGACGCCAGGCCTCGCCCCCCTGATCTTGCCAGTTTTAAACTTGCTACTTCATCATGCCTGAATCAAGAGCATCATCAAGTGCATCCTTGGAAGTTTGCTTTGAGGAGGATAGGTTGGAATCCTACAACGTGAAAGAGTTGAAGGCCATTTGCAAAAACCTAAAAGTCCAAGTCAGAGGCCTCACCAGGAAGGAGGAGCTACAAAAGGCGCTGAGGCCTTGGTTAGCGGCCAGACATGCCAGTGGGCAGTCTGGAGATCTTAGTGGAGAGGCTGAGGAGTCTATTCCTAGGGTGGATGTGCTTTTGGGAGGGGGGATCCCTCCAGACCAGGCAGCAGCGGTCTGTCTCCAGAGGAGCTGGAGGACAGACGGGAAGCCAGGAAGTTTGAATTGGAAATACTCAGGATAGAGAGTGAGAGGGAAGACAAGAGAATAGCCATGGAGGAAAGAAAGATGATCTTAGATCATGAACGCAGTCTTAAGGAGCTGGAGCTAAGGAGTAGACCCGGCTCGGATGGTGGCAGCAACTCATCAGTGCAGTCAGATCCAATTGTGCACATCCCCAAGAATGTAGGCAAGGAATTCAAGAAGGGGGTGACATAAAAAGGTGATTTTAGGGTTATGAGGCATCCATACACATGAATGGGGTCCCTGAGAAGAATTGGGGGCAGGATTGTGGCCTCTTTTCCCAGAAGAAGCAAGGGATACTTTGGTAGCTTTGGGTAAGGGGTGTAACATCACCTATGCTGACATGAAGGAGACTCTTCTCACCAGGTATGGTCTCACTCCTGAAAAGTACAGGGATCAGTTTAGGTCCAGTAAGAACTCTGATGCCAACACTTGGTTGGAATGTGTAGATTCGTTTTGCAGGTCACTGGATGGCTGGGTGAAGGGCAGTAATGTGACAGATTTTCAGGGGCTCTAGAATTTTATTGCATGGGAGCACTTGTCTAGTCTATGTTTTGCAGAGCTGCGCCAGCACTTGGTTGATAGTAAGCTGACTGACCCCAGGAAGCTTGCTATGGAGGCAGACCGCTGGGTGAGTACCAGGTTCCACAAGAAAGCGTTTGGGGTAGACTCAGCCAAAGGTGGGCAGGGTCTCCAGCAGAAAAGTGGGGGGGACAAGGGTAAAGCACAGGAGTTCTCTAAAGGGCCCCAAACTAACACCCAGGGTAAAGGTTCCCATCCCCCAGGAGATAAGACACAAAGGGTCCCTTCAGGAAAGCCTTCTGAGACCGCCCCCCGCAAGTGTTTTGCATGTGACCAGGTGGGTCACTTGAAGGGAGACCCCAAGTGTCCCAAGAGGGCGCAGCCACCCACTGGTGGGCAGACCAAGGTGTTGGCTAGTGTAGCTCTTGAGGAGGAGGGGTACCCACAGGAGGGTGGGGATCCCACAGAAATGACCCTTGTCTCACTAGGGGACAGTGAGATGGTCCCAGGAAGCCAGGTGCCCCCTAACACAAAGAAATACAGCACCTGGGTGACCATCAATGGGAGAAGGGTAGAGGCTCTCGGAGATACTGGAGCCAGTGTGACCTCAGTCCGGTGTCACCTGGTCTCTGAGGAGCAAGTAGTCCCCGGGGTATTCCACCAAGTAGCTGCTGTAGACAACTCAGAACACCAATGTATGGTGGCGCAGGTTCCTTTTGAGTGGGGGGGTCTCAGGTCCCTTGAGGGTGGTTGTGAGCCCTACCATGCCTATAGATTGTCTGCTAGGTAACGACCTGGAGCAGTCCTTGTGGAAGGATGTTGAGCTCAGGTCTCACTTGGAGATGCTTGGGTTGCCAGAGTGGGCATGTGTGTCCACTCGGTCAATGGCAGCCAGAAAGGGTGATCAGAAGGACCTGGAGCCTGAAACAGTGGCCCAGGTCCCTGCCAAGAGAAAGGACAGGGGTCACGGGAAACCGGCCCCTGAAGTTCCCACGGACCGGGAGGAGGCTGACCTTGAGGGGGATGCCCCGGTACCTACAGGGGAGCAGGTAGCTGAACTGGGGGACATCTCCGAGCTGACCCATTGGCAGAAAGAAGGTGGTCCCACCAGGGAAGACTTCTGCAGGGAGCAGAAGGAGTGCCCTTCTCTGGAGGGTCTGCGGCGGCAGGCTGCAGACCAGGCAGCTGGTGATCAGTCTGGATCACATTGGATCTACTGGGAGAACAGTCTCCTGTATAGCGAGCCTAAGGTTGCTGAGCCTGGGTCAGCCTGTGTGCTGGTGGTACCCCAGTGCTTCAGAACCTTCCTACTGGGTCTGGCTCACGACGTGCCTTTGGCAGGACATTTGGGGCGGGACAAGACCTTTGACAAGCTTGTCACCCACTTCTTCAGGCCCCAAATGCGAAGGCAGTCAGATGGACTTTGCAGGTCTTGCCAAACTTGCCAGCTAAGTGGGAGGAGAGTGGGAGGAAGGTTGAAGCTCCTCTCCAACCTTTTCCAGTTGTTGGAACACCTTTTGAAAGGGTAGGGATGGACATTGTGGGGCCACTGGATCCCAAGACAGCCATGGGCAACAGGTAAATCCTGGTCTTGGTGGACCATGCCACCCGGTACCCGGAGGCAATCCCTCTCAAGACAACGACGGCGCCAGTGGTGGGCCGGGCATTAATGGGGATCTTTTCCTGCGTGTGCTTCCCCAGAGAGTGTTGTATTCCGCTTTAGGTGTCCGTATATAGGTTTTCCTGAAACATGTCCTTATATAGGCACAATTCGCATTGCCCTTATATAGGCATAAGATCCCAGTCCTTATTTAGGCATTAGCCATGCTATCCAAATACAGGCATGGTCACTTACATCCGTCCACCCTAACGTCACAACGAGTTCTTAGAAACCAGACCCTTAAGCTCTTGGGAGTTCCCCTAGCACAGGATTATTGATTTCTCCAAGAACTCATTTATTATGCATGAACCGCTATACCTTAAGGGTTCATTCCTGACGTCTTCCTCTGCCCGACTTTACGTCAATGCTAACATTCCAAGGCACCTACCGGGTATAAATATACCTTCCCTTGCCCAAGCAAGTAGGAGGAGACCTCGACTTTAGAGGAGCCCGTGTCCCGGCCTGACGCACTGTCATCCCTGCTCGCAGAGAATCCAGCTTCCAGTGTTCTGACTCCCTTCGCGGGGTGTTAGAGTTCGAGACCCGGAAGGAGATTCCCACCTCTCTCATTCTCAAGGTATGGAGCTGACTAGAACCTAGAGGGACTCTTGGTATACTAGACTTGGCATACTAGTCTATAGCATACCATATTATAGAATACTTCACCTACTTCTTACCTTGCACTACACTTAGGTTAGGTACACTGGAGTAGAACTAGTTAGAGAAGCATCTTATGAGTACTCGCATTTTTAGCTTATGTTATTTATGTATATGAATATATGTGTCATAGCTAAAAGATAATGCTAGCGCAGTATTATTTCTTTCTACTGCTTACGCTGTATATTATATATCTCGCATACTGTCTTGTGATCATAACAGCTCATATCTCTTACACGAGAAACAAGACTGTTTAATAAATCCTTTTATTGAAACGCCCGTCTATTCTTTCTGTGTAACTCTGAAGAAACTAAGCATGCATGATTAGCTGAGTGAAACTGTTATCTATTGTTTCCACGATTCTGAGAGTGTTCCGATTCTAAAGGGAAACAAAGTTGTCATGTTTATACGGTTGCCAGAAACTACTCCCTTCTTGTTTACAAGGAGTTTCTAGTGGCCTCTGAGTTAGCTGGCACAAAGTAATTAAGTTTAATATACTCGATAGGGACTTTCTGACCTCAGTCCTATGTCAAACCTATAGGGTATATTATTGCAATGCGCAGAGCCTATTAGGGAAATAGGAACTACACTACATGGCGCCCAACGTTTGGTAAGCACTAATTTAATGCTAGATACTGAGTAACCCAGTCGTCCTTTTCTCTCAGAGACCCCGACTCACATACTCCATAAGACGTCTGGAGTGGGTAGGGTTAAGTATCCGCCAAAGCTAAATAGGACAAAAACCCTATATATTAGCTATTTGGTTTGTTCAACGTTGAAGGATACAGTGATCCAAAATATTGTGCACCTTATCTTTTGTTTCCTTGAAACTTGTTCTACATTTTTCAAAAAAACAATGTCTGACACCGAGAACGGTGTAGCTGCGGCTGACCCAGTCGTAACAGCTTTTAATTTTACAGGTTTAAATGAAACCGATGAGAGTGTTATAAACATCCCTCCAAACTTAAGGAGAGCCATCACTCTAAAACTTATAAAACACGGCCTAACACCAAGAGGTGGTAGAGCAGTTCTCGTGATAGAGGCACACGAATCCTTTCAGACAGAGGTATTCTATTCATGGATAGTATTCCCAGAATCAAATCCAGTAACAAAACTATTTCACTTCTTTAAAGAAGAAGAACCACCAGAGGAATATATTCCTTTCGAGGATATTGAAATTCCACTCACATACCAGGAGTATAATCTCTGGTTTAAAGGCACCCTAAAACATCACAAAAACATTACCAGGCTCGGTCCACTAGGTAGACCAGGAGCAACATGGCTGATTCTAGCCGGCTACACACCTCATCCTGACATCGATGTAATGTCAGACGAGGAATTACTTACTCAACTACAAGAGTTAATAAAAATTTACAGACAATTAGTCCAATATGTCATGTGGACTTTCACAGTCCAACCACCAATGACCATTCCAAATCAAACCCCTCAACAGGGGAATACACTAAAAATTACTCCACAGACTTTACACGCAGTCATGGGTAAAATGCCCACAAAACGTGAACAAATTCCATTCTGGATAGCTCAAAAAATTACTCAAATCGAAGCAGTATTTCCAAATATTAGCCCTTTTGAGAAACACGGAATCTTAACAATCTGTTTACCAATGGGGATCATACCACAACTGGAAGACTGCACCACTTGGGGCACAGTCTTTGCTGCCATCTATACTAAAACATGGTGTTCCGTCAATTGCAGTAATACCAGATGTCCTGAAACAAATTCAAAACGAATACGGGGCAGAACCTGCTCTGAATTTAGGTATGAAATTACTGAAAAACTTCGACCAGGTCTCAACAATAATATTATCTAATATTAAAGGGGAGGCAGCATCAGTGGCGATCCGCCAACGCTTAAGGGAATTTGATGTTACAGAACATCAACATGAACTACCCAGAATAATAGAACAATCTTATGCAGAATTAGGCAGAGATAGTTTGGGTGGAAAACCTTTGAAGCCAAAACTATCTGAAAGTCCTGAGAAGGACTCTATTAAACAAAATCCTACATCTTCTAAAAAGAAGTGGGAAACTAATAAACAAAATTCAAAAGAGAGACGTTCTCAATCTCGAGGTAGGTCTCCTCAAAAGGAGCCCTCTGAAAGGAGGTATAACCTCAGGAATAGGGATAATTTAAGAAAACCTGACAGGTATCAAGATACTGATACACGTTCCTCTCGTATCTTTCAGATATCGTCACAGACATCAGAAAGAAGAGGACGGTCAGATCAAAAAGAAGAACGCGTGAAATCCAAAGACGATAAACACGTTCAGAAAAATAAATCAAAACCTCAATTCACAAAAAGAAGGTAGCAGGTCTGAAGATCAGACATGCCGAGAATACTGAGAACACAGCTCAAGAACGGAGAATGGGCTCAGACGATGCTGGACAGTGCAGCAGAAGTAACAATAGCTCGCCAGAACCTGATGGAACGTCTGGAGATAGTGGACTTGAATGAGTACATCACAGTAGAGACTGTAGACACCAGGGTTAGTACTCCACAAAAGTTATATGAAATAATACTTCAAATGGAGGGAGACATACCAAGAAAAGTGAAAATACTCTTTTGGGAGAAACTTTCAAGGGGTTATGATATACTTCTAGCAGAAAAGGACTGGCCACCAAACTTTGTCAGGGAGTGCCCACATGGTGAGGACATCATTATGCCAGCCTTCTCCAACCATATTCCAATTCACCTAAAATATACTTATGCCAGGAAATGGGCAGTTGCCCAGGCCCCAGCATTATACAAAAATCATGTAGGATGGGACGAGGACTCACCTCACCACAAAATACATCTAAAAAATCAACCTACTGCACAAAGGCAGTACCCAATAAAGCAAGAAGCTAAAAAACAGGTCAGGGAGATCCTAGATAAACTTGAATACCAAGGGGTGATTGAAACATGCACCTCCACAATGAACAATCCTTTGTTTCCTGTATCCAAACCAGACAATACTTATCGTCTAGTTTTGAATTACAGACACTTGAACACTTGTTCCAAAACATTTGCAGTGCAAAATGCACATAGTACAGCATTAATGAATAACATTGTGCGTAAAAAATATAAAACCACATTGGACATTTCAAATGGTTTCTTTTGTCAAAACATAGCACCTGAAAGCAGGTACTTAACAGCTTTCTCAATAATGGGGACCCAGCGTCAATTTTGTAGACTCCCACAAGGGTTCAAAAACAGCCTGGGGTTATTCTCAGCAAGAGTAACAGAGTTACTACAAATTTATGATCATGAGGCATTGTCATATGTCGATGACATCTATCTGACAGACGATGACCTAGATAGGCACCCTAACAGGGTGAGTACCATTATATTAGGCTTCGCCTCTGAAGGCTATAAATTCAACTTTAAAAAATCCAGAATTCCCCATCTCAATGTCCTTTTCCTAGGATATGAGCTTTCAAGTGAAGGCAAGAGCCTGGCAGCTAACTTTTTAGAAAAGTGCGCGCTGCTCCAACCTCCAAAAACGCTGAAAGATTTACAATCCATCTTGGGTTTCCTAAATTTTGGAAGAACTTACATTCTAAATTACGCAGAAAGGGTTAAACCTCTCTACGAATTAATCAAACCTGATTTTTCAACAAAACATTGGACACAGGAACACACAGAAATCCTACGTTCACTCCAAGCTAACATGTTAGCAACAAATCACTTACAAACACGCGTAAATAAACGCAATTTAGTGATCCGAATAATTTCGGGTCAATGCGGATTCACCTATTTAACATTTAATGAGGGTGAAAAAGTACCAATAGCATACAAATCACATTTGTATACACAAGCAGAAATGCGCTTCACTTCAACAGAAAAAATACTGACAGCAGTTCAAACCGCTGTGGCAAAAGAAAGAGCTCTAGCTCAAGGGAAACACATTATTGTCGTAACTCCAGTACCAGCCTTAGAGGCGGTTACAAAAGCGAGCATTCCAAATCCAAAAGCTTTACATCCTAGATGGATACAATGGGATAATTCTCTTGCTGCAAAAGATGTTGAATATGTTTTTGATCCTGATTTAAAAACACAAGCATTCCTGCAATATGAACATGAATGTCCTCTGCCCACTGAAATTCTGCCTCTCGATCAGTAGGAATTTATAATTTATACTGACGGATCAGCACATCCCGCTACAGGGAGTAAGCAAGCTTACAGTGCAGCGTGCGCAATCGTTAAAGGTCGCATGCGCGATGGTAACTTTAGACCAATAGTCACTAAAACTCAATCTCTAGGAGATTGTACAGCTCAGCGAGCTGAACTACAAGCATTCAAACTGGCACTTGAAAATACAGATCGCAAATTCCACACACTCATAGTGTGCGATTCTTTTTACTGTGTTCAGTCGTATAATGAATATATACAGAATTGGCTTGAAAACAGGTTCAAAGATGCAAAAGGTGGCACAATAAAGCATAAAACGCGTTGGGAACAAGTAGTTCAGTTAAGAAACGAACTACCAAAAGCTCACGTGATACACACGCTGAGTCATCAACGTGATGGCGTTCACGTTGCAGGGAATTCATTGGCTGATGAAGCCGCAAAGGGAGCTGTTCAGATGACTTCCGTAGCTGCGATCACTTGTTCAAAAACGAGAATAGACAGTGAGATATTGTTGGCTGTCAATGCTTCAAGCAAAGGCAGTGGTGCAGCGTTATCAAAAAAAATTCCACTCAAGTACTCTTATGTAATTGATGCAAACAACGTTCCTTTTGCTCGAATCCCTGGAGTGGGGGATAGGGTAATACCAAACATGGAACTTAGAGCAGCTTTGATTTATGAAGCTCATCTGGGGGAGGGTCTGTCACATCAAGGGATCTCTAAAACAATATTAACATTAAAAGAGATGTACTGGTGGCCTGGAATGAATACACAGATTCACATCTTCATCAATGACTGCAGAGACTGCAATAGACAGACTAGTGCAGAACGCCACCAGACACCATGCTACAAGGTAGCTTGCCCAGTGCAGACACCATTGTTAGACAGCATTAGACTATCTACGCGCAGGCGTCCTTTTGGACAAATGCAATCCCACAAATAGTAAGACAAGGTTCCTATGGATATGGCCTCAGCGCTCGGCTGACGCTCGAACTGTTATAAAATATTTGCGAGTCTTTATCGGCACATACGCAATTGGCACACTACATTCTGACCAGAGCCCTGCGTTTAGCTCTCGGGCTTACAAAGAAGCCATGGCCAGTTTGGGCGTAGCATTGCGGTACTCCTCTCCGTTTCATCCTGAGGGAAATTCTGTTGTGGAAAGGAAAAACCGGGACATAAAGCGGTCTATAAAAGCTAGAGTATTAGGTTCGGGTGATGGGTGGGTCAAACATCTTTGTGGGGTCCAACGCTCATTAAATAATTTGCCAAGAAGTTCTCTAGGGGGGTCACTCCATATGAGGTCCTATTTGGGACAAGAATGTGGGTTCCTGATCTCAAATGTAAAGGCACAGTGGTGGAAAATAAACCCTTTGATATCAAAGATCGTTTGGCTGTTTTACAGGATCTAAATGAACTAAGATCGAAACAAAGCAATGTGTTCCTGAAGCCAACCACCACTGGGGAAACACCGGCAGTCCCAGCAAGGCCTGTCTGGATCCCAAAAGTTGGGGATCTAGTCAGAGAGAAGATTGCGGACAAGAAGGAATTTGGACCTTCTTACAGACAACCAGTAACTGTCCTAGCCGTCCACGGACAAGAACAGTACTTCTGCCGCCCCTAGCTGGAAAAAAGGAGAAAAGATTTGTGTCAATCGACCTCATCAAACCACAGTATGTGGCCAATACTAAATAGTAGGCCTCGTGGACTCCGACCTAGTAGCAGACGCACTCCTCTCACTACTATCCAAGAGGTTCAGACTGAAAGACTCATAACCATCGAGAATTCAGCAGTAAGAGATGAAGGACTAAGCAACAATGCTATGGAACTCATCCCTGTTGAAACTCAAGTAACAGTTTGTCCAGATACACCTGTCTACACCAACGTAACAAGTGATCAACTGGTTCCAGCGATTTCAACAAATCCTGATGCAATTCCAACAATTGACCGAACTGCTTCTGGCTATTTCATTAACTTCGATACGTTTTCTGAGGATCCGAGTGAGCCTGAAACGACGCCAGCATCAAAAACTTTCAAACAACAAGTACAAGACCTTTTTCATTTCCTGAAAGAGACTTATCTGGTTTCACCATGGATTGAAAAATGGATTATTTCTGGAATATTTTTCTTTCTGCTTTGGCTAGCTTTGGTTATGACTATCAGCGTGCTTATAAATGGCAGATACATCCATATGGACACTGAAAGTAAAAATGTGAACTTACTTTTAAAACCATGCAAATCTTCCCATTGTGAAGCAAGAGACTTGTCAGCAGTGAACATCACAGCCGTTCCTATACAGGATGGTATAGTGTGGGACAAAACCGATTTCGACATATTCGGCCCAACGGAACTTTTGAACATTCCACATTTATTTAAAATTTCATTAAGTGACTTTATTACCTCCAGTACATATTCTGATGATTGGGACTTTGAGACTGTTACTGACATGATGTCTGATCTAGAAAGGTCTGCTGCATTCTCTAACAATGAATACTTAGAGGGTTCATCAGACTACGAACAGCTTTATTGTTACAACCACTATGGTCATCATTTTTTGCATAAATCTGCAACACCTAGAAATGTGTTTATGTTTAACCAATGGGAACATTGTCCTACACCACCAAAGGGTAGTTCAAAAACGTTTGCAAATAAGTTTCCATATTTTTCAGGGTACTATACATCTGATCCAGAAACATTTTACTATAAAAATGTAAACAAAACAGGACAGAAAATTATGTTAACTAATACAAAACAGATTTGTTCTGCAGCCTTTATTACCCAACTGTCTAGACATGGATTTGTCTTTTGGAAAGACACAATTGACATGAAATCTGTCTGGGGTTCTAAAGATTGGCAAGTGCAGGGGATAGAAGCTTTGTTTAGAGCATGTATCATCCCACATCAAATAATGACACTGTGCAACAAACGTCTTGCCTTGGTTTAGCCAAGATCAAAGACATGAACACACCTTCTGTACCAACACCTGCAAGTAATAGCACTACACAAGGAGCGGTCACAGTAGACACAATACTACAAAACAACAGAACAGATCCTGATTGGAAAAAATGGTTGCTCTGGCCCACAGACACAAACATCTGTCAAGAAAGATTCCTGAATAGAATACAGGGCTTTACTATCCATAGGCCAGACCCACGTTATGTTCAACGACAACATCCGGGGGTAGTAACAACATACAGTGTAGGAAAATTGTGCCTCGACTGGTTACAAAAATCTACACTCGAGGATGTGAAACAACACTTATCTTTACTTAAAGAAGACGCAGACCTTAGGGATTTTTTGCTAGTACCGAGAAAACCGCGTCAAAAACGTTTCATATATGCCGGCATTTATGCTGCTTATAATGAGATATGGAAGGTTTCACAGGCACAGGCCGCAGAAAGAATACGTGAGCTTGATCGTATTAACTTAGAGAAATCTCTCTCTGTGGTCGACAATGGGTTAACAACTTTGTCATCCAGAATTTATTCACTGGACAACATTGTATCCTCTGCTATTGACATACTGGAACAAGATTTAGCCATGTTACAACAAGGCCAATCTCAGTTACGTTCTATTATGTTATTAGGCTGGACGCTGCAATCCTTGCGTGCAGGCTATGTGCCTTGGCGTTTTATCAACACGTCGTCTCTGTTTTCAGAATACAATCTAACGGATAAACAGATCGAACTGGCACAAAGGGGAGCAAAGTATACAGTGCTGAGCATTGAAAAACTGGAAAAATTACCATTTACGGTAGCAGAAAAACCAGCTACAGAATGGCTTATCCATGGCAAAATAACTCTGCCTGTCACTACTTTTCATTTTCAGTATTGCCTCAAACAAATGCAAGCAGGCAAATATGAAAGGTTGGGTAAAGAATACATTAAGACATCCTGGGATTTACCTTACGAATACAGATGTTGGAGTGGGGATCGTGAAGTGTTTCTAAGCGGTACACACTGTGAAAATGCACTAAGCGGTTCACTCATGAAATGAAATGAAATGAAATGAATTTGTACTTGTAAAGCGCACTGGTACCCTGAGGCATCCTGGCGCTGAACGCATACCGCTGTGGAACCCTTCCTGGCTTTTCCCTGTGAAATGTCCACTCCTGGGCACCCCCAAGGTGAAGCCAGGCATCCCAGCGCTGGTGGGGCCGTTGTGGAGATTAAGCAAGCTATTGCCCAGAGTTGCAGAGTGGGACCCATGATTAGAATAGGCACGAGGCGAGAATTATCAGGTCCGAGGCAGTTGAGCCCAAGACCCGCCGAGGCGGGAATTGAACCCTGGTCCCAGGCCAGATCTCTGCATCAGGGTCTGCATCAGGGTCTGCCGCTCTAACCATTGAGCCACACTTCTCCACTCATATGTCAGGACATTTCTTTACACGGGGCTTGTAATGGTTCTGTGGTAAACTTGTCCTGCCACCAGCAGGGTACACCAGCTACTGTGATTAATCCAATGTTTGGCCAACTTTCTAACGGGAGTTACCTCATGTTGAATGATCAGAGTTGCTGTGGCATGTTGCCAGGCATCCCATATCTGGTAACGGTCGACTCCAGGGTTACTTGTTGTACGCAAGTATTGTTCCCCCAGTAGACACAGTCAAGGAGTCGCCTCTATGGCCTTCATTGAATGTTTCTTTTATACGTTTTGATACTTTAAGCAGAATGAAAGCCATGCTTTTGCAACAAACCGTGCCTTTGACCTCGGCCAAAGAAATCTATGATTTACAAATTGCAAGGACTTCGGCTGAGATACAGGCTCTAATTCGTACAAACTGCCCTATACATTTCGTAGAAATGATGGGACGTATCTTAAACGTCTGATACGAGCGGGATTGTACATGTATTTAAGACCATCTGTTCAGGACTGTTAACACCTTTTCAGGCAGTCCTCGGAATCATTACAAACTTCGCACATTCAGTGTTTGGTGGTGTGCCATTAATTCTAGCACTGGTTGCGGGAATCCTGTTTTTATTCCTACTACTACGCTATGGCAAGCCTATCCACCGGCGTCACTCCCAGCAATTTGGAGAAAGCTCTCCTAGAACGGAAGTGCTGTGAGCGCATAGTGCAACTTTTGGGCATACCTCGTCTACGGGAACTTAATACAACATGGTTTCTGTCATTTAGACCAATCTGGCAAGATTGCATCTTACCTGTTCTACGCTGCCTGCTTTGCGGTGAAGAATGCGTGCTAGACACCTGTCTAACACTCCCATCAGTCATGCCAACGAATATCGATACTCTGCTGGACCCAATAACAGCCCATGCTCTGTGTTGTCCCCAGAGGCTACCAATCCTGATGACGGCATTCCTTGAGATCTCACAGACACTTCCTGCTGCTGCTGAGGTACGAGATGGATCAACAGGCACACAGGTAACAACTGACGCGAACATTGCTGCGGCATCCTATGCTGAGGGCGATGCTTCACATCTCTGTGCAGTTAACCTTCTGAACGAGGTGTTCCAACTGTCACCGACATCGGTAGACGATATTTTGTCTACAGAAATAGATGATTTCATGTTTACACCAGACCCATACACTGACTTTGATTCGGCTCACAGTGTACCAGGGAAGCAATGAAATTCAGCCTCCATATTTTCAAAACAAAAGAAAACTTGGAACTCTTCCTAAAAATTGAATTTTTTTCTCTCTCTATTTTTGAAAATACATGGCAATTCAATCTGCTTACAGTAGAACTATTCATATAGAACGGACTTCTTTGAATACTTCCAGGGACACATTGTCACCTTATTTACCACAATTTCATTTAGTACCATGTTATGAAATGGCTTTGATTTTTGTCAACCATTTCGTCATATGTATATATTTCTGTTCATTCATTCATGTTGCATTTATTTCCAATATATGCTTAGAATGAAAAAATGCTTAAAATGTACAGTACCTATTGCATTACATGTTTAGCAACAGTTTAAAAAAAAAAACTTCTTTTAATATGCTTTTAGAAATGTTTTTAGCAACATGTGGTACTCAGTTTAATGTTTAGCATTTAATGTTTAGCATTTAGTACTATCGTTCATTCGAAAGTGGAGTGGGTGTTGTATTCCGCTTTAGGTGTCCGTATATAGGTTTTCCTGAAACATGTCCTTATATAGGCACAATTCGCATTGCCCTTACATAGGCATAAGATCCCAGTCCTTATTTAGGCATTAGCCATGCTATCCAAATACAGGCATGGTCCCTTACATCCGTCCACCCTAACGTCACAACGAGTTCTTAGAAACCAGACCCTTAAGCTCTTGGGAGTTCCCCTAGCACAGGATTATTGATTTCTCCAAGAACTCATTTATTATGCATGAACCGCTATACCTTAAGGGTTCATTCCTGACGTCTTCCTCTGCCCGACTTTACGTCAATGCTAACATTCCAAGGCACCTACCGGGTATAAATATACCTTCCCTTGCCCAAGAAAGTAGGAGGAGACCTCGACTTTAGAGGAGCCCGTGTCCCGGCCTGACGCACTGTCATCCCTGCTCGCAGAGAATCCAGCTTCCAGTGTTCTGACTCCCTTCGCGGGGTGTTAGAGTTCGAGACCCGGAAGGAGATTCCCACCTCTCTCATTCTCAAGGTATGGAGCTGACTAGAACCTAGAGGGACTCTTGGCATACTAGACTTGGCATACTAGACTATAGCATACCATACTATAGAATACTTCACCTACTTCTTACCTTGCACTACACTTAGGTTAGGTACACTGGGGTAGAACTAGTTAGAGAAGCATCTTATGAGTACTCGCATTTTTAGCTTATGTTATTTATGTATATGAATATATGTGTCATAGCTAAAAGATAATGATAGCGCAGTATTATTTCTTTCTACTGCTTACGCTGTACATTATATATCTCGCATACTGTCTTGTGATCATAACAGCTCATATCTCTTACACGAGAAACAAGACTGTTCAATAAATCCTTTTATTGAAACGCCCGTCTATTCTTTCTGTGTAACTCTGAAGAAACTAAGCATGCACGATTAGCTGAGTGAAACTGTTATCTATTGTTTCCATGATTCTGAGAGTGTTCCGATTCTAAAGGGAAACAAAGTTGTCATGTTTATGCGGTTGCCAGAAACTACTCCCTTCTTGTTTACTTTTTTTTTTCCTTTTCTTTTTTTCTTTTTTTTTTTTTTATTAGAAAAATACCTGGTACATTTAATAATAAATACAAATTACATTACAATATTACTAAAAAAACACTATACATACATCATACAATATTATAAAGTAAATAAATTCGGGCATGAGTTTCTAAAACAGATAAAAATTACGAAATATTTCATTGTTAAATAGTAAATTTGGGCTGATAAATCCATACAGAGATAAAAAATAACCCTCCAACACCCATCCGAACTGATTAACATAAAAATCCAGATATAGGGAATCACTCGGGAGCTTCCTCCAAGCAACCATCCCTCCACCACTTCATGGGAGCCCAAATAATCATTCCTAATTCCCTCATTTTCCTACCCCGGTGTATATATAGAGAAGATTCAATATTATGAATCCCGAGAAGTCTGGCCAACCACATCTGGAAGGATGGAGCTACCGTATCCTTCCATCCTGCCGCGAGCAATATCCTGAGGACCACTACAGATATAAATACAAATGCTTCTTTTTCCTTATTAAGCCCTAAATTACTATCAAATCCCATTATCATTAGGGTAGGGGATAGGGTGATCTTAACTCCTAGCAGCCCCTCCCAAAATTTCCCAATTTCTCCTTGAATGACACTTAATTTACTACAATGATAAAACATATGCAGCAGGTCAGCAGGGCCTTCCCCGCACCGTGGACATCTATCGTCCTCCTTTTTGCCCCACATAAATAATTTGGCTGGTGTAAAATATAAATTAAAAAGAGTCTTATAGTGTTGGGCTCTCAAATTTGTGGAACGAAAGAGTTTCCCTGCGAGTTGTAATGCTCTATCTATATCAACATCTGGGTCCCCAAGTTTCATTACCCATGCAGTTTCAAATTTCTCCAAATCATCCTGAGTCCCTGATAACAGAGACCCATATATCTTTTTGATCTTTATTCCACCCCCTAATAAATAATCCAATATATCAATTCTGCCCCCAGGGATAATCCGTAGTCTGATTCCCCTCAGTGTATCCTGGATCTGAAGAAATTTAAAACCTAAATTATCCGGAATACCAAATCTCTTCTGAATGTCCTCAAATCTCATCAAGCTGCCCCCATCATATATATCGCCTATTCTTTTGATTCCTTGCTGCTCCCAGAGCCTCCATATTTTATCATTGCTAAAGTGGGGAAACATACTACAGTTCCACACCGGTGTATAATAACTAATTTTAGGAATTATTAGAACTTTTTTCACCTGTTTCCAAACCTCCCAAACAGCATCTAAAACCTTATATCGCATTTTCTTATAATAACGCCTATCGGTTTTCCGTAGCAGAAGCCCCAGAGCTTCTCTACCTAGTAATAATTCATAAATGGAAGGAGGATTATTATTACCAGGTGAAATATCAGATAGATTTAAAGCTGAATCAAATAAAATCGCCATCTGACTTAACAAACAAGCCCACAGGTAATATTTAATATTAGGGATTGCAAGCCCTCCTTTTTCTTGTGGGAGAGACAAATATCTCATGGAGCGCCTGATTTTACCATACTGCCAGATAAAATTCATAAAGACTAGCTCTATTGACTTTAATAGGCCTTCATCAATCATAAACGGGATAGAGCGAAAAAAATATAGTACCTTAGGGAGCATAGTCATTTTAAGTACATTTGCTCTCCCTATTATAGATAAGTGTAAGGCATCTATTCTTTTAAGGTCAATTACCATTGTTTTTAAAAGTGGGGTAAAATTATCTTTTATAATGGTATCTGTTGCCGAACCTATTTTAACTCCCAGATAAACCGCTGAATCAGAATATCTTGCATCCTGCCTTCTAATATTTTTAGTACAAATTATCTGAGTTTTACTTTCATTCAACAGATACCCTGAACAGTGTCCAAATTCACTAGCAATCCCTGTAATAGCTATCAATGCCGTATCTGGTTCCGGTGTAATTATGGCCAGATCGTCGGCATATGCCAGCAACTTAGTCTCATATCGATTAAAAACTACCGGTTTAATTTCATTGCATCCTAATAGTTTCCTTACTAGAGGGTCTATGTACAGGGCGAAAAGAATCGGTGAGCAGGGACAACCCTGACGCGTCCCTCTAGAGATATACACTTTTTCCGAAATGCCTCCCATTATCTGGATTCTAGCCTTTGGATCAAGATACATGGCCCTGATAGCCCCCATTATTTTAGGGACAAAGCCCCTTCGTTCCAATATCCCCCACAAATACTTCCACGTGACGCGATCAAAAGCCTTTTCTGCGTCTAAAAGGATCATGGCCATCCTCCCCCCCGTGGCAGCTTGCACATCAAAAAGTGAAATGGCCCGCCTAATGTGATCAGTTGTTCCTCGACCTGGGACAAACCCATGCTGCCACGGGGAAACCAGACCGCCCATGACCCTTCCAAGCCTTCCAGCCAAAACCTTGGCATAGATCTTTGTATCCGTATTTATGAGGGATATTGGACGATATGAACCAGGGTTTTCCCTAGGCTTCCCTTTCTTGTGAAACACAATAATATTTGTTTCCTTCCAGGATTCAGGGATTTGACCGGAACATATTATACCATTAAATAAATCCAATAACATTGGGGCGATCTCGTTCTGGATACTCTTATATACTTCAAGTGGTATACTGTCCGGCCCTGCAGCCTTTCCTGCTGCTAACTCCTGCAATGCTCCTATTACTTCCTCTATTACCAGATCATTATCCAGCATTTCTCTATCCAGATTATCCAGCTGGGGGCCTATATCTTCAAAGCCTAAACTACCATCATCTGAGACACCCACTTCTCTATACAATGTTTGATAAAAGTTTTTAAAAACTTCCAATATATCGGCTGGCTCCGTATAGTCCCGACCCTCCTCTTGTATTGTTGATATTATATTTCTACTACTTTCTTGCCTAATCCGAAGTGCTAATAGCTTACCTGCCTGCTCTCCCGTCTCATACAGCTTGCCCCTATATGTATGATACTCATCGGCTGCCTTCTGAGCTAACCACTTATGCAGCTCTGCTTTTATAATAAGAATCTTTTGTTGACTCCCTGCAGCCTCACACCCTTGCCCAATATCCTTTATATGTTGTTCCTCTGCTTCTACTAATTGACAGACCAGTCTCTTATTTTCTCGGCGAGCCTCTAGCTTTAACCTAGCCGAGAAGCTGATCGTCTCGCCTCTCAAGGCTGCCTTAAACGCGTCCCAGACATTATTTCTGGATGAGCTAAAACGATTCGCATCAAAATAAGCTTGGGCCCACTTCCTCAGATGTTCTACAAATTTGTGATCAGCTAGAAGCTTCCTCTCAAAAGTCCACCTTGAGTGTTTTTTATTTAGAATATCTATCTCATACTCCAAAATTAATGGGCTGTGATCAGACAGCACCCTCGGGAGCTTCATAATACTAACTCTCTCCAATTCTGATATAGAAACCAAAAAATAATCCAGTTTCGTATATTTCTTGAAGGGGCATGAATAATACGTAAAGCCTGGGTCAGTAGGCTCCTTACAACCCCAAACATCTACCAAACCATGCGATTCCCATATTGAGGTCGCTGCTCGAAATACCCTGGGTTTACGACCTATATAAACAGTATTATTTGTAAAGTCAGCAGAGATATTCAAATCTCCGCATACTATAATAGGTCTTGGCCAATTCAATAATTCAATTTCAAGATATTCGAATATCTCCAGGTCGTCCTGATTAGAGCCGTAAATTGTACATATTGTAAACCCTAAATCATGTTCCACCAGTGCCCATCTCCCATGGGAATCTACCAGATGACGCTTAGCTCCTCCCAGCACAGATCTAGCCAATATTGCCACCCCTCTAACTGTAGATGTCTGTGAGGAGCAGGCCAACAACTCAAAGCCCCTTATTCTCAATAAATGTTTTTTTGCCCATGGAAGATGGGTCTCCTGTAAGCATAAGACATCAATATAGTTTGATCTTACAAAATGCCCCATCATTTGCCTCTTCTTCCAATTATTTAAGCCCCCAATATTAAGGGTACATATCTTAAGTTTCCCCATTTAGCCCTGCTAAGATAACATTTCTCTTCGAAACCAGCTCAATCATCTGTTTATATATCACAAGCCCTAAATCACCAAAAAAATCACAAAAAACATAACACCAGATACTTTCCCGCTTTTCAGTTTTCCCCCATCCTTCCCACCCCTCTCTACCCCCACCCCATCCAACCCCCATCCACCCCCCACTCCTCCCCCCATCCCCACCACCCTAGTGAAGCGCTCAGACCTAGGTCTGTGCATATGATGTATGTAGCATTAGCGACCTGGGTCCTTCTAAACCTACCATCATAGCTACCTCCTACCCCCTTTATCCTATCAAAACATCTTCTTCTTTTTCCCCCTCTCACCCTTTCTTCAATGTAGACCCAAGCTTTATTTGTCCACAACGTCCAAATATTCTCTGGCTTTTATCTCAGAAGAAAAATACAATGTCTGTCCCCCATGAATCACCTTAAGTTGTGCCGGGTTAATCAAATAGACCTGGATGTTCTTTTCCTGAAATGGTTTTATTAGCTGTCTCAGCCTCCAGCGTCTTTCTACCGTTGAGTGACAGAAGTCAGGGCGAACGAAAAATGACACTCCCCATTAGATCTCTTATTTTCAGGTCTGGCCTTTTCTGAGATAGCCTGCCGCAATAAAAAATTCCCTAGGAACACCAAAATTGCTCGTGGTTTGTCCCCCTCCTTAGCTGGGACACGCCGTTTAAATGGAGTGCGATGAGCTCTTTGTATTTCTGCGGTCCAGTTCCATTCCATCAGCTCGGGAAAGGCGGATTTAAACAATTCGATGATATATACCCTAGTATCCGACCCTTCCACTCCCTCTGGTACCCCCAATACCCTGAGGTTGTTCCTCCTTTGTCTATTTTCAAATTCCTCCAGCTTCCACTGTATGTCCTTAATCTGTGAGCTTTGGGCCTCCACCTGAGTTGATGCACTGGCTGCTTCTGCCTCAGTCGCAACTATTCTTTCCTCCAGGTTCGTCACTCTCTCACCTACATTAAAACATACCTTGGAAAGCTTCCTGACAACCCCTTGCATTTTTCTCCAAGCAGCCTGCGCCTTACGACTGTCCTGATGCGTTTCTTCCCTATGAGAGAGAATGGCCTGGTGTATAACCTCCAATATAGGGGGGATGGAATCAGTGCCTGAAGTGCCTGAAGAGGGTTTTCCAGAGAGCGGGGTAGCGGATGAATAATCCCATCTCAGGTCCTTTCTTCCTCGGCCATGTACATCTGGCTGTGTATTGAACTTCTTAGTTATTGTGGGGAGATCTAAATCACTATCTTCCTGGTCTGAATCCAAATTACTGCCCCCTAATGATGAACTCCGGTCGTCATCAGACCATTCAGCACCTTCAGGGACACCTTCAGAGACTGAGAAAAAACAGTCACTGGGGTCTTTATCAGGATCAGGCCTGTCCTTGTCTCCTAGAGGATCCATTCCCCACATTGAATCATTAGTCCCCAATGTTGGGTTGGGTTGATGTAACTCCTTGCCACCTGTTACTTCTTCAGAGATAGAAGCCATTTTTGAAATATCAGCAGTCTTGCTATTTGCTTCTATATTCCGTGATACATCGGGGAGAGCTGCTGTACTGCCCCCCCTCACCTTATCTCCCAATGAGACATTCCCCTCATGACTGATATCATTGTCACTACATGGGGGCTCTACAACAGATGGGACAATGTTATTATGATCCCCAGCCTCCAAGTTATCTTTCAGGTTCTGAGAAATTTCGCTCGGTCCGGCTGGACTCACCTCCTCATTCTGTTTCCTTTTGGTATTTTCCTCTGTGTTAGGAGCTGCTATACGCACTACTGCTGACCCTGCTGCCTCCGTATGCTGCTTCTTTCCACGCATCAACATGTCAGCCACCGAGGGGCCAGCTGGACAATTCTTTCCAGATGCCCCGCCTCTCCCCCTCCTTGGCTGCTCCGGCGTGCGTGTCTGCTGCAGGTCGTTCAGTGCCTGCTCCGGGTTACTCTGCTCCAGCGCCGCTGAGCTCACGGACAACTCTACACGCAGTTTTCGCAGCGCTGCTGCTTTAGCGGCCGCGGCATTCGCCGCCGATTTTGGCGCCATTCCTCCACTACTCCGTGATCCTCGACTCGCCAGGTAAGAGAGAGCCTTGAGGATAGAGCGCCTAATAATCCGGAGCCCGATTCTTGTGACCAGCGTGCAGAGTCTTTTTCGGGAATTCCGTGCTTCCAGCATAGAAAAAATGCAAGAAATATTATTATAAGTCCCTTTTTATGCGGTCATGTACCGCGAGCCGATAGGGGTCTTTACCAGGGGTAGTTAGTTCCAAACCTAACCCAGGATAGCGTCGCTAGTGCTGCAATCGGCCTCTACGCGGCTGCCATCTTGCCTCCTCGCCTCCCCTCCCTTCTTGTTTACAAGGAGTTTCTAGTGGCCTCTGAGTTAGCTGGCACAAAGTAATTAAGTTTAATATACTCGATAGGGACATACTGACCTCAGTCCTATGTCAAACCTATAGGGTATATTATTCCAATGCGCAGAGCCTATTAGGGAAATAGGAACTACACTACAAGAGGTGGTTTCTGACCGTTGAACCAATTTCATATCGAAGTATATGACATTCCTGTGGAAGGAGTGTGGTGTAACCTACAAGTTCACCACTCCTTACCACCCACAAGGTAACGGTTTGGTGGAGAGATTCAACCAAACCTTGAAGGGCATGATTAAGGGTATAACAGAACCAATGAGGCGTAAGTGGGACGTCCTCTTACCATGCCTTCTCTTCGCATACAGGGAGGTACCTCAGAAGTCTCTTGGGTTCAGTCCCTTTGAGCTCCTGTATGGCCACCCTGTGAGAGGACCTCTGAGTTTGGTGAAAGAAGGCTGGGAGGCAGCTCCCAGGAAAACTCCCCAGGATGTGTTTAGCTACATGCTGGCCTTCAGAAACCAAACTGCCCGCTTCAGGAAACTCGCTCAGGCAAACCTGGAAGCAAGCCAGGAAGAAATGAAAAAGTGGTATGACCAGAATGCCACTCTGGTCGAATTTCAACCTGGGCAAAAAGTGTGGGTCATGGCCCCAGTGGAACCTTGTGCCTTGCAGGACAAGTGGACTGGGCCTTTTGAGATGGTGGAGCGCAAAAGTGATATCACCTACCTGGCGAATTTGCAGACTCCCAGGAACACTTTGAGTGTCCTCCACGTGAACTGCCTCAAGCCCCCCTACGAGAGGTGCGAAGTGAGCATGCTCTTGGCGACAGATGATGGGGTGGAAGAGGAGAGTGAGCCTCTCCCTGACCTCCTGCCCACCAAGGAGCACAATGGGTCAGTGGAAGGTGTGATCCTCTCCCCTACACTGACCCCAGAGCAGCAGAGTGACTGTCACCAGTTGTTGGGACAGTTTGCCCCAATGTTCTCTCTGACCCCAGGTGTTACTCACTGGTGTACCCATGACGTGGACACTGTTGACAGCCCTCCTGTAAAACACAAGATTTACAGGTTGACTGACCGGGTCAGGGCCAGTATCAAAGAGGAGGTCTCTAAGATGTTGGCGTTAGGGGTGATAGAGCCCTCCAGCAGTCCTTGGGCCAGTCCAGTGGTCTTGGTCCCAAAAGCTGATGCACGCGGTGCCACTCCAGAACTGCGGTTTTGTGTGGACTACCGTGGACTCAATGCCGTCACCAGGACTGACGCACACCCCAACCCCAGAGCTGATGAGCTCATTGATCGGTTGGGAGCTGCCTGGTTCCTCCGCACGTTTGATTTAATGTGTGGGTACTGGCAGATTGCCTTAACCGATGGGGCCAAGGAGAGGTCAGCATTCTCAACCCCAGAAGGACATTACCAGTTCCGGGTGATGCCCTTTGGGTTGAAGAATGCCCCTGCCACCTTTCAGAAGTTGGTCAACCAGGTGTTGGCTGGACTGGAGGATTTTAGTGCCGCCTACCTGGATGACATTGCAGTGTTCAGTTACAGCTAGGAAGAACACTTGCAGCACCTCGGGGAAGTGTTGAGAGCTCTGCAGAGGGCAGGCATCACGATCAAGGCCAGTAAGTGCCAGATCGGGCAGGGTTCTGTGGTGTACTTGGGACACCAGGTAGGAAGCGGCCAGGTGGCGCCCCTACAGCCCAAGATTGACACCATTCTGGCTTGGGAGCCCCCCAAGACCCAGACAGAGGTGAGAGCCTTTTTAGGTCTCACCGGTTACTACAGGAGATTTGTTAAGGGCTATGGCACCATTGTTGCCCCCTTAACAGAGCTGACTTCCAGGAAGCAGCCCAAGAAGGTTATCTGGACTGAGTCCTGCCAGAAAGCTTTTGATGCCCTGAAGGCAGCCATGTGCACGGCGCCCGTGCTTAAGGCACCCGACTTCTCCAAGGAATTAGTCGTGCAGACTGATGCTTCAGAGCATGGGGTGGGAGCGGTGCTCTCACAACTGAACGAAGAGAGCCTAGACCCGCCTGTAGTCTTCCTTAGCAGGAGACTACTCCCCAGGGAACAGAGGTGGAGTGCCATAGAAAGGGAAGCTTTTTCTGTGGTCAGGGCACTGAAGAAGCTGAGGCCCTACCTGTTTGGGACTCACTTCTGGGTTCAGACAGACCACAGGCCCCTCAGATGGTTGATGCAAATGAGGGGTGAGAATCCAAAACTGTTGAGGTGGTCCATCTCCCTACAGGGAATGGACTTTATGGTGGAACACCACCCTGGCACAGAACACGCCAACGCAGATGGTCTGTCCAGGTTCTTCCGCCTTAGTGAAGAGAACTCCCAGGAGGTTGGGTAGTTCTCCCTACTTTCAGCTGGAGGGGACATGTGTTAGACTTGGCATCTTTTGGCGTGTTTCCCCTGTCTTTTTGCTTTCTGACCTCCCGCTTTTCACTGCTGTTCAGTCTTAAAGTACAAGTGCTCCTGTTGTAAATTATGTTATGGATTGGTGTTTCCATGATTGGCTTATTTGATTTACTGGTGAGGCCCTAGTAAGGTGCACTGAGAGTGCCAGGGCTGGTAAATCAAATGCTATTAGTGGGCTTGCAGCACTGGTTGTGCCACCCACAGAATTAGCCCTGAAAAGGTAACTCAGACCTGCCACCGCAGAGTCTGTGCACAGTTTGTGACTGCCAAGGATTTGGTGGTATAAATATTGGGGCCCAGACCCCAGAACTTTAGAACTCTTTTGGACCAAGAAGACTGCCAAGAAGAAGAGCTGGAGAAACTGTGAGGAGGAACTACCACTTTGCTGTGTGATTTGCTGTCTTGGCCTGCAGTGGCTGCTTCTGTCTTGGGCAGTGAAAGGACTGGACTTGAACTTTCTGCAATCTATTTTTGTGAGTTTCTCCAAGGGCTTAAGGTAGAGCTTGCCCCCTGTTCAAGAAGTCTCAGGAACAGCAAAGACTTCAAGTTCTTCTGCCCTCAGCACTGGCGAATGTGTGTTTTGTGCTGCAATAGAAGAAAAAGCACCCCGACGCCATCTATGACGCCGCTGCCGACTTCATGTCCTGAAGGCACCGCAGAGGGCACCGCCACAACGCCGCACCTCAACCCTGGTCTCACCGACGCTGCCTGCTGATGCCGCCACCGAGCCGCTGCTTGCACCGTGACCTGTGGGCACTGCACTTCGCACCGCCTCGCTTCACGACGCCACCTTGGTATCCCCGACGATGATGCTCCACGCCGACATCGACGCCGCTGCTTGCACCGTGGTTCAAGGGCACCGCTTGTAAGTTACACGGCGCACCATCCTCATCTCGCACCCCAGCCTTGGCCTACCGATGCCAGCGACATTGACTCCAGTTCGTCAGCCGACGACAGCGCTTCAGCAACGACGACACCGCTGCTTGCACCGTGACCTGCCAGCACCGCGACTAGCATCACATCACTTCGCACAGCAAGAGGTGTGGCGCAGCGGCCAGGGTGACTGACTCCGGAACCTGGGGCTCACGGTTCGATCCCCGGCGGCAGAACAGCCCAGCACCATGTGACTCTGGGCAATAGCGCGCTTAATCTTCCCGACGGCCCCCAGCGCCGGGACACCTCTCCGGAGGTAGCTGTGCGCTTTACAAATACTGGACATTTACATTTACCGCAGCCCTGGTCTCACCGATGCTGCTGGACGACCGTCACCGAGCCGCTGCCTGCACCACGACCTGAGTGCTTCGCACCCCGCACCGCTGCACTTCGCACCGCAGCACTCGATGCCTGCCGACGCCGGTGCTCCCGACTTCAACCGCGAGGAGTTCGATCCGCAACGCGTGTGTCTTCAAGGGCCTGACGACTCCTGCACTGACCTCCAGAACCGACGCCTGCGGACGCCGTGCTTTCGGAGCTCAACGAGAGGTCGCTGACGCCCTGCATTTCTAAAGGTACTGTTTTGCGGGTCTTCCCGACACCGTAGCTGGCCCGCGATGCCGCGGTCAGCCAGAACTGTTTGGATTTGTTGTTCACGACGCCGTGATAGCCCCAGACAGAGCTATCGACTTCAAGGAACTGTTTTTTCAAGTTTATTTTGATAACTGAAGATTTCTAAGTACTGTATTGTGGATTTTTATCATTTTTGGTCTTGTCTTAAGTATATAAAAATATTGAATATTTTTCTAAACTGGTGTGGTGTCCTTTTGTAGTGCTTACAGTGTATTACTGTTGGTTATGTGCAAATGCTTTACACACTGCCTCTAAGATAAGCCTGACTGCTCGGGCCAAGCTGCCAAGGGGGTGAGCAAGGGTTATTTCAGGAGTGTAACTCCCTTACCCTGACTAGAAACAAGGGTCCCTATTTGGACAAAGGTACCTACCTCTGCCAACTAGAGACCCCCATTTCTAACAGCAGTATTTTACTATCAGGACATGTCACACACACAAGTACGTGTCCTTGTTTTCATATACACTGCACCCTGCCCATGGGAGTACCTTGGGTCTACTTGAGGGGTGTCTTACATGTAAGAAAAAGGAAGGTTAGGGCCTGACAAGTTGGTGCACTTGCCAGGTCGACATGGCAGTAAAAACTCCATGCAGACGCTCCAGCGGCAGGTCTGAGATACATTTACAGGGCTACTCCTGTGGGTGGCACAACCAGTGTTGCAAGCCCACTAGTAGCATTTGATTTACAGGCCCTGGGCACACTTAGTGCACTTTACTAGGGGCTTACCAGTAAATCAAATATGTCAACCATGGATAACCAATTATAATCATAATTTACACAGAGAGCATATGCATTTTAGCACTGATCGGCACTGGTAAAGTGACCAGAGTCCTATAGCCAACAAAAACAGGTTGGAAAAATAGGAGGAAGAAGCAAAACGTTTGGGGATAACCCTGCAACAAGGGCCATTTCCAACAGTTGCCAGTGCAGCAACTGACCCCTGCACTCGACGCTGCAACTAGAAGGAACTCCATCCGACTTTCATCCAAATTCAGCAGCTGCCCCGTTGTGTTTTTGCATCTTGTTCCCCACAGCATCGTGTAAGCGGTAAAAAGCAGCTCTCTTGCGTTTCCTGTTCATCCCCACAGACAGCCAGGACAACTCTGCACCCAGGCTCCATGGGCCAAGTAAAATTAAACTGTCGTGGCCTGGTCCAGGTACCCACACCACCTCTACCCTCTTTGGGTTCCATACAACTCGACCTGCAAGTGACCGATTGTCACTGCCACTTTTTCCCATTGACTGCAATACAAAAGTTCTGCAGTATTGAATTGCTTATGTCTTCTTTTAAAATCCATAACTCCGGTTATATGTATGCTATTTTGCTCATTCGGTGTCTAAATTAAGATAAAATTACACATTATTTTTTATAAATTGGTGTCAGATTTCAATGGAATCATGTCAATTACTTAGCGTCCATGTTGATACTCTTAAATGCTTTACACATGTTCCTCTAGTAAAGCTTGACTGCTTTTCAACACTCTGCCAGGACTGAGCTAAGGATTTATTAGTGTGAATTCACAGACCATCTTTGGGGTTTGTGATAGTATTACATAATAAAGTCTAACCAACATCTCCACATAATACTCCACCTTCCTAAATGGACATTGCCCAAAGTGACATCTTGGTGCATTAGAGTAGTGTAAGAAATTGGATTTTTTGTTCAAGGAAGTTAGAACCCACTTCAAGAAACAGTCACAATCCTTGTCAGGCTTCACCACAACTGTCAATAAATAAACCTGTTCTTAACCCTCTGGTTGCTTGGCACAAAGCAGTCAGGCTTAACTTGGTGGCAATGTTTAAAGCATACATGCTGTACTCAAACAGCAATAAAGTGAAAACACAACTAAAGAAAAAATCCCAAACTAATTTAGAAAGATAGAGAGAGAATATGTTAATGTATTAATGAACAAAATAACACCAAAACAACAAAAAATCAATCAGTAGAATCTGACTTATGAATTTTTAAAGTTTAAGGTTCAAAATAGCACCAAAAGGTTTGAAGCGCCGACTGCTGTTATCTGGTCGCACTGGACCAGGACAAAGTGGCACGTTCAGGTTGACCACAATGGGTGCTGGATCTGGGGAAGCCTTCCGTGAGGAACTGCGTGGCATGGCCCTGTGTGGTTCTGCGTCGCTCTGCAGTGTGCTAAATTGGATCCAGTGATACCCTCATTTAGGAGCTGCATAACTCTTTGGATTCAGTGCCGGATCCAGCGAAACCTTCAGTTAGGCAGGGAGAAGTACACTCTGACTCCAGCCAAGGGACCAAGTCCTTGAGGACAGCACTTGGGGGTCAGAACTCACTCCCACAGAGATCACCAGAGGGGACCAGATCAGGTCCAGTTGGGTTTGGTCAGCTGGGAAGGTCCTTTGAAAACTTGTTGTGTCCCTGTAGCCCAAACTGGAGGTCAGCCAACTGGCCCTTGGAGTTACTTCTGGGGCCATGGGTTCAAGGCAAGCAGGCCCAGTCATCCTTCAGGATCCTTCAGACAACAGAGCAGGTCTTCAGACAACAGAGCAGGCCTCCTTCTGAACTTTACAGGTCCAGGAGTGTTCTGATTTCAGGTTCTGAGGGTGTCACTTTTATACGCAGTGCCAGCCAGTGAGTGGGTGACAATCCATTGTCTAGCCCCAAAAGTAGTTCTGTTCAGTTCTCCCCTCTTACTTGATTTAGCTCCAGCCTAGCTAGTTAAACAAAAGTCAGGGCAGGCCTGGTGCTAGGCTCCTTTGTGTGTGCTTTGGCAAGTCCCTTTGAAGTGTAATCAGGGCAGGACGCAGTTCACCCCAGCCATCCTGTCAGGTAGACTCACTGCCCTCTACCTCCAGATCCTTTGTCCAATGTCTGGCTCGGCTCAAATAAATATTTGCCTGTGAGGAAGCCATCAACAGTCCAAGGCAGCTGGTCACTCGCAGCAAGGCCCCAGAAACTTAAAGCAGGGAAATGCCAACTTTCTAAATGTGGCATTTCCAGAATAATAATTTAAAGTCTGACTTTACCATTAAAGAAAATTTTTAATTACAATTAAAATGAGTGGCAGAAGTATTTTTCTAGCTGTTCCCAAACTGAATTTAGCACTTATTAAATGTAATAATGTAATGTAATTGGGGAGAGGAGTTGGCCTAACGGCTAGGGCGGTTGACCTCGAATCTGGGGAACTGGGTTCGAGTCTCGTCAATGACGCTGAACATCCTGTGATTCTGGGCAAATCACTTAATCTCCCCGTGCCTAACAAAATGAATGTGTCCTCATGTAACGCAACTGGTGCTATGTAAAGCGCTCTGATACCCGATACCTTTGGGTCAAGTTCGCGCTATATAAAACTCCGTAAAAAAATAAATAATAATAATAATGTAAATCAGTGTTAGTATATGGGAGGCCAGCCTTGGCATAGTGAAAAACTACTTTGGAGGTTTTTCACCACCAGAACATGTAAAACATTAAATAAGTATGTCCTACATACTTTTTAAATAATATACACCCTCCTCTCTGAGGGCCCGATTCACAAAAGTAATCTGAGATAAAATCCTAACTTTACGACTTTCGGTATTCACAAAAGGCATTTAGGAGTAGTAAAGTTAGGATTTTGTCTTAAGTTTTGGTCTTAAGACAAAATCCTAACTTAAGTTAAACTTAAGTTAAACTTAAGTTAGGATTTTGTCTTCAGACCAAAACTTAAGACAAACTTAAGACAAAATCCTAACTTAAGTTTAACTTAAGTTAGGATTTTGTCTTAAGACCAAAACTTAAGACAAACTTAAGACAAAATCCTAACTTTACCACTCCTAAATGCCTTTTGTGAATACCAAAAGTCATAAAGTTAGGATTTTGTCTCAGATTACTTTTGTGAATCGGGCCCTGAGTATTTAGGGCCTACCTTATGGTTGACTTATAAGTATTACAAAGCAAGGTTTAAGCCTGGCAAAAGATTTATTTTAATACCTCTAAGAGTTATCCTTCACTCAAAGTACTCCCTTTGACTTTCTCAATATGTATTCCAGTTGTGTGTGCTGCCTCGTGACAGAGCCTGCTCGTCTCCGTTGCTATCTGTATACCATCAAAGTGCACCACTCGGTATACTCAAAATGATGCGCACGACTTAATGGATCCTAGGGTTCCTTTGTTATACCAAAGTGTAGCAATTTATTTTAAATAATTTAACAAAACATCTGTTGAATGCCTTTACATTTAAAGAATGACTGGATTCTGATCGATTGTAAACATTCAATGTAAAAAGTTAATTGCACTTTTTTCTACATAAAAAATCTCATTGTTATATCACATTATGTGTACAGACAACATTAACATCTTTATACATGAGATAGAACACAACATATTGAAGATTCCCAATGCATTTCGGGTGATTCACTCTTCTTCAGGGCAACTGTAAATACAATCATAATAATAATATTACCATTTTTAGTGAACAGCACGCATTTTTTTAAACAAAATACTATAGAAAAGCTCTACATTATGTGCTACATGACATAATCGCCATTTGTAATAGATTAATATACCAGTGGAAACAACAATGATGAAAACAGAAAAACAGCAATAAAAAATACAAGAACAGAGGAGAACACCCGAGTGATGTGGAGTATGGAGACTGTGAAACCTATATGTGAGTCGGTGAAACACTAACGCAATTAACACACACTAATGACCCTCTCACACTGTGCTCACCGGTCCAACCGGAAACAATCCATGACCTCAAAATGCATCATCTATGGATTCCTATAACTGCATGCACCACTATCCTTACTTTTATGATCAAGTTGTGCTCTATGTCTTGCACATTTTGAACTTCGTGTAACTAAAAAAGTAAAAAATTGAGTCAACATGTCTATATCGGTGTGTGTTTATGAATATCACATGTGTATGTTCTCCATACAAAATGGGTACTCACAAGTGGAAACAGACCAAAGTCCTGGGTCCGACAATGCCAAGTGGCTGCGTTCGATACTGCCTTCTATCTTCGATATCTGCTGTGAATAAACATGGACATAATTCACATGAATTATGCGACCTACGATTATAGGCATTACAATGACCTACTTTGCAGCCTGTTCCATCAATTTACCTGAACCTCCCGATTCCGCCTGTTATACGGTTTTCAAATCTCCAACGCGAACATAAGTCCCATTCTAATAGACCATGAAAAAAGACCACCTGAACATTCATCTATGGGCATGGATAAAATGCTTATAACCCAAGCTCATTAAGCCGCTTAGCAGTCGATGGTAGCCAAACCTCACAAAGCTTAAATTAAATGTGCCAAATCTTACAAAAAGCCTAGCTTCCCAACTTCAAGACATGATTTATCTGTTTACCTCCGAATAGACCAAGCTGCTGCTATTGTCAAAGTGTGAACAGAAACCACACAGGAAAAAGATGAAAATAAGATGAAAAAGATGGACAAAAAGAGAGCATGTAGATGTTTAATACTTTTGACAATGAGAAAAGAAGGTTCAAACTGGTACTACATTCTTTAACAAGTGTATTGCATTGACCGAAGAAGGTCTTTGAAACATGTTGTAAACTCCAGATTGACATATATAATTGCGCTTACAAATTTATGTGTGTTCGTGTCACTGTGCTTATAAAAACAAAGCATTCTAGTTTATCATTTAATCCTTTGGGAATTAAATTGTCTAGATATCTGGTCCAAAAAGTTTCTCTTTGCGCTAATGTTTTTTGTACATTGCTGTTAGGTTGTATGATGAGTCTCCCTAAAACTGTAAAACGAAGTTGAGCCATGTTATGATTATTGTCAAGCCAATTGGTACTTAAACAGGAATTGTGATTCTTAGTTCTGATCATGCTCTTGTGTTCTGTAATTCTTGATTTCATTTGGCGTTCTGTCCTGTCGACGTACAGTTGCCCATAAGGACATTTAACGGTATTAATCAATGTATCTGAATTACAGTCCAATGTGTGACGTAACTTGAGGGTTTTTCCCGTTAGTAGATGTGATAGCATGTTTCCCAATCTCACGTTGCTACAGTGGATGCAATTAAAACATTTGAGCATTCCTTTATGGTTTTCTGTCTGTGGAATAGATGGAGTCTTTACCATTTCTGGAACACGTGTGCGCAAATAAAGTTTTTTCTTTGAAGAGCTCGCCAAAATCCGATTCTTGTTGAATCACTTACTATCTTTTATTGATGATTCGTTTGATAACTGGTGACTTGGTGTAGAACATCACTACGTAAACCTCTCTGGATTTACTTTGTTTATGAATTGTTGTAAAAGACTCCTGCATTCCATAGTATGCACTCTTTGAAGATCGTTATCCAATACCTTAACAGGGCAACCTCTTTTCTCATATTGTGACTAAAACTCCTGTATGGAAAAATCACACATATTTGTTTCTGATGTGATCCTTGCAAGTCGGATAAACTGGGACATTGGCAGGTTTTGCTCTAATGCTGGTGGTGTTGTGTAGTTCCTAGGAATCCCCCAGGACCTGCGCGTTTTGGATGACCTAAACTGAGAGGTTGGTGTCCCTACCACCTCCGGACACCCCCACAGGATATGTCAGCCGTTAGACCTGCTAGCTCTACAGTGCCACTACCATCCCCCTGTATTCTACAGTGGTGTAGGTAGTCTGGCAACCACTGAACATGACAACCCTGATTCCTCAGGGATCGTGGAAAACAGTACAGTACTTCTCGCTCATTCACCCGTGCTTTGCTTATTCCCAGGAAATAGTTACACAGGATGGCGATTAATAATAAGTATCTATTGGTCCAGCGACAGTCTTGTATAAAACATGTGTGCTGCGACAATCAGGAGACAGAAGCATACAAAAGAGATTGCTAGTACTAATATAGTAAATAGTAGATACATTTCTACCATAGTGTTAATAAGATGAACAGAAGCATTTCAGATAAAAATAGTAGCACTTGCATATTCCTAAAATGCTTGCCGTAAGTAATTTGCCTAAATGTACCTAGCCTAGATCTGCATATGTAGCATGTATATGTAAATATGTGTGTAGCCAAGAAACCCCTAGGGAAGAACCAGCCCCCTCACCTGTTGGTTGAGAATGAAGGACCCCGTCTCTGCTTCGAGGATGACACCCCACAAGGGATGTCAGACCGCTGTATGTCGAAGATTCAGTATGCAGAACCCCGTGTCAGCTCGGAAGGAATTCTCCTCTAATTTGTAGGCAGGAGTGAGGGTCTTTTATACTAAAGTGGTCACTCCAGGGTTTTTTCTAGATTCAATATGTTTTTAAAACAATCATGGATGCTTTGAAAACAATCATAAATGTTTTGAAAACAATCACCAATGCTTTTCTAAACAAATGCGACCATGCACAGCTGGCTGTTGGCCAAGGATAAAAAAAAGCGGTGACCCTTATACAAAATAATTCTGCCGTGCCTAGGGATATGTTTATGTACGTCACGTACAGGGATTATGATAGAATACTAAGAGCCTGGTGTCGAAGAGACAGGAGCAAGCTACTAGGTAAAAGGTCACCTGTTTAGAATCGTTATTGTCGTGTGGATGGGACAAATGTATGTAATAGGGGTATACATGACAGGACAAGCCTAAAGGACATGACACCCACTCCTCATGAAAAGGTCAACAAGGTCAGCTTAGATAATGATAAAGCTTAAGGCTATTAAGAAGCATAAAAATTATTTACAATAAAAAAAACTAAAAAGCATTTTTAAAAGCCTGAAAAAATGTCCATAAAAGAAAAGTCATTTTTCCCTAAAAAAAACGTTCAAAAAGGTCCTCTAAACTTGTATATGTTGTTATTATTGCACTGAGCACCTTGAAAGCCATGAAGCTCAGTTAGAGCCGAGAAGAAAAATAAAACAAAGTCACATTCGACCTTCAATTTGGTAAATGTTTAAAAAGTTACCAAACAGTTCCCAGCACTGGAGAAGCCAGATTGTTTATGTATCCTGCACTGAAGACTCAACATCGCTGAACATCGTATCCGCAGGTGGCAATCCCTCTAGAACTTCCAGTATCTTGTCACAGCAGCCGCCGGGGAAGAGTTAGATGCCTGCACGCCTGATACCGCTGCCTGTACCTCTGGAGCAGAGCTGATTTCCCTTCCAACAGGAGCAGAAGCATCCCATGGAGGCTTTAGAAATTCCGTCTTCAACATGGGAATACGCTGTGGACAACTGTGCACGTGGGCCTGCAAAAGCTCAAGGAGCACGACTATGTCCGGCGGCGCAACCAATGTAAGTGTCAGACACGAGTACAACACGCAGCCAAATCCGCAGAAGAGGCAACGGAACATAGGCAGGACACAGTCTAGCCAGACCAGTCTGAAAGACAGGAACCAATGCTCACTCAGCTCTCGAAGCCAAGGTGTAGTCAGGTAGAGCACCATACACTCACAACAACGTTGTTCCAGCAGTGTTCTCTCCATGTCTTGAGGGATTGCGATGTCCACTGCGAAGCAATAGGATTAAAATCAGGATGCCCACTACCGATAGCAGGACCAAAGGAAGCCCTCCAAACACGCTTCCAAGTACGAAGTGTATGAAAGCTGGAATTACTCAGAAGATGGTCTGAAAGGTGGTTAAGAGGCTTGATCCAAGTCGCTTAAATAAGTGTACAATCCCACTCGTATCAGACATGTTAAAGATACAATGAACCATTTCTCTGAAATGGATCGGGAAATTCTTACGGACCAGGGCCTGTATCTCTGCCGAAGACCTTGCAACCTGGAGATCAAAAGTTTCTCGGGCTGAAGTTAAGGCAACATTTTGTTGAAACAACATTGCTTTCAGTCTGCTCAGCGAATCAAACCTTATATTGGAAACATTCAATGAAGGCCACAGTGGTGCCTCCCTAACTGTGCGAGCCGGGGGAAACAATACTTGCTTACAGCAAACAACCCTGAAGTTTACTGTGACTAGATATGTGATGCCTGGCGCCATTCCACAACAGCCTTGATCATTCAGCACTAAATAACTCCCATTCGAAAGCAATTAAAAAACCGGATGAATCATGGCAGCTGGGGAGCCTTTCAAGTAGCAAGATAAGTTTGCTTTTGATGCATTACACGTTCCATGAAGCGACACTTCTTTGCACACTAAAGACCCACTTAAAGCCTTCCCGCAGTCAGAACCACTTAAGAAAACTTCAGTGTCCTTATTTCTGCACCTATATCTATACGGTAACTCCCAAGTTTCCTGTATGTACCCTTCACCTAACGCTTCATACCTGCTTGCTTGGATGTATCTAACATACAACAATGTCTCTAAGGGTGTAAATTAATGGTCAATTTTATGCAGCACAATTAATTGCTGGGAGCAGAAGGAGAAACCAGGGAGACAAAAATACAATGTGACAACATAAAATTGGGTTTGGTAGTTACATATATTTATTATAAATAACTTCATATATTTAGACATGTATAAGAGTAGCACTGCGTTACATTAAATGGCATGTAACCTGTGGGATACTGTGCACAAGTGCTCGTGAAAATGTTGACGACGCAAGTGACACGTGAGGAAGTATGAACAGCGACACGAAAGGGCGCAACAAAAAACAATTGGTGGTGAGATTTACATAGTAGAGATACCCAAACACTAAATGCTAATATATACAAGTGAAGTCAATTTGGGTATCCTCGATAAATTAGCACCAAAATTTTGGCTGTAAAAGTTGACGGCGTTTCAGCCTGTTGGAGTGTTTAGGCCATCATCAGGACAAGGTTACTCTTACTTCTATAGCAGTGGCGAAGATCGCAACAGGATTCCCAATCGTGGTTATGTGGGGTCCCTTAATAATCCAGGCTAAAGCGGGACACCTCTGCCTAAAGAAAGAAAGGGAAATTGAGTAAGCCGGTCAAGGTAGGCGGCAGAAACAGAGGGGTAAGAGGGATGGACTCACAGGTCTGGGGGGGTCAGATGTGGAAACGTTGGGAGGTCCCTGGAGGAGGGTCCAGAGAAGGTCCGAGGGTTACTGCATCGATTCGCAGTAGGACAGCAGCTGCTGGAGGTTGTCTCATGCCGGCTTCCAACACGCTTTGGATTTAATCCCCCTACGCTGACTGCATAACTAAACGAAAAGACAACCTCCAGCAGCTGCTGTCCTACTGCGAATCGATGCATAACCATGATTGGAAATCCTGTTGCGATCTTCGCCACTGCTCTAGAAGTAAGAGTAACCTGGTCCTGATGATGGCCTAAACACTCCAACAGGCCGAAACGCCGTCGACTTTTACAGCGAAAATTTCGGCACTAATTCATTGAGGATACCCAACTTGACTTCACTTGTATATATTAGCATTTAGTGTTTGGGTATCTCTACTATGTAAATCTCACCACCAATTGTTTTTTGTTGCGCCCTTTCATGTCGCTGTACATACTTCCTCACGTGTCACTTGCTTCGTCACCATTTTCATGAGCACTTGTGCACAGTATCCCACAGGTTACATGCCATTTAATGTAACCCAGTGCTACTCTTATTCATGTCTAAATATATGAAGTTATTTATAACAAATATATGTAACTACCAAACCCAATTTTATGTTGTCACATTGTATTTTTGTCTCCCTGGTTTCTCCTTCTGCTCCCAGCAATTAATTGTGCTGCTTAAAATGGACCATTAACTAACACCCTTAGAGACATTGTTGTATGTTACAGATGTTCGCCCTAGTATCTACAGGGTTTATGGACTACCTCCTGTAGTCTGATACTGCTGGATGTATCTAAGGCAGTATTGGAACTGAAATGTTGTGATTGGCAATGTGATATAGCCACAAATTAACCATTCAGTAGACGGTGACTCATCTACTGTGAAAGGTAACTTCTCTAATTTTTCAATGAGCAGCATGGTGTACTTTGCATCTCTGCGTGCCATGGTCAACTGTCTGTCGGTCAGATTGTAAGCCGAGAACAGATTTGGGGTGTTAATGTATCACCATGGCACATGGCCTGAAAGCAGTGATTGGAGCGTCCAGCTCAAAAGCATAATGGAGCGCAATTGAGATTGCCCATGTTGTAGAATAGACAAATCGTGTTCCATTATGTCAATTGCCGAGGACACAATGTTGCCCAGTGAATAAATACGTGAAGAAAGTGTGGTCATACCATTGCCTACCACAGCCAGGGCCTTTTCTAGGTTAATCCTATCAATTTCACGTAATCTCTCAGCAGCATCCTGTTGGGAGACTTTTCACAGTTCATTGTAGATGGAATATAAGAAGCGGTTCTTACGATGTTTCTTGGGACCTAACAAGAAATCCCTAAGATCCATGTTGTAAGCTAGAAGGGACAAGTGTTGTTTTACCTGTTGTAGTGTTGAGGTTTTTAGCCATTCTAGGCACAACTTCCCAACACTGTAAGAAGTCACTACCACTGGGTCGTCTGTGTGTACATAGCGTGGGTTAGGCCTGTGGATACTAAACCCTCTGGTGATACCCTTGAATCTCGATTGACACCTATTTGTGTCGATAGGCCAAACCAACCATGCCTTCCATTTGGGAGCTGAAGAATTGTATGTACCATTCAGTATCATTGTACCCAGTACCTCCTAACTAAACAGTGTGGCATTCGATATACTTTCAATAGGTATGGGCGAGGGGATGCATGGTGTTTTCAGGTCTTTAATTTTTGCAAACCCATAGCAGGTAGTTTGTTGCACTGTTCTGTTCAGGAATATCATCTGTAACAGTATGAGGCAAGCTCTAAATAAAGCCTCAGATCCCTGAACCTGCCAATCTTTTGTCCCTCCAATAGTCGAAACCTTATATAGTCAGTGGGGAGATAAAGGGTGCTGAATATATGAGTTTGGTATTTGTCAGCATCATTCTCTTCGCAGTTGTATTAGTCTGTGCTAGCTTATAATAGTATTACATTGGGTCTGATGTATTGAACCCTAAAATGTATGCACATTTCTGTGTGAACGTGGCAGAACTACCTTTTGGTGGTGTTGGGTAATGTTCCCATTGATGGTAAGTGTTTACAGTGCGCGGAACACTAGCTCTGTGTAAAAAGTGATGACCATAGTGCTGGTAACAATACATACTGTCAAAGTCGTACAATTCCCTGTAAGAAAATGCAGCAGATTGTTCTAAATCTGAGAGCATAGTATTTACAGTCTCAATGACCCAATCATCAGAGAGTGTATTTGGGGTAATGAAATAATTAATTGAAATTTTAAATACGTGTGGAATTTTCAAATGTTCAGTAGGACCAAATACATCATATGAAACCCTATCCCAAACTATACCATCCGGTACTGGAACTGCTGTAATGTTCACTACGGACAAGTCTCTTTGTTCACGGTGTAATGACGTATTGGGTTTCAGGACCAAGTTCACATGTTGCACAGCAGAGCGTTGTGGGAGGTAATGTCCATTCAGTAGTAGGTAAAAGACAGTTACTATGCCAATCCAAATTAACAGGAACAGGATCCCTAATGCAAACCAAAGATGCAGCCAATGGGACACAAAGTAAGTATTTTTTCCGCCAGAGATAGAATTGTCGAAATTTTCTTTCTTGGAAATGGGTGGTGTTTGCTCAGGTTCACTTGGATCTGAAGAAAAGTCATTGAAGTTGATGAAGTAGCCAGATGCAGTTCGAACTATCTTTGGGGGCTCAGCAGTGTTTGAAGAACTTGCAGTTGCTTCTTGTGAAGGCACATTGATGAAAACTTCATTATTGGGCCGAATTGCAATTTGTGTTTCAGTTTCACTTGGATGTTGTTCAGTTTCAACAGGTGTAATTCGTACTCCGTTATTGGCTACTCCGGCATCTTGCGCAGAGGAGTATTGGAACGTTAATAGTCTTTCCATCTGAACTTCCTGTATAGTAGCGAGAGGAGATCTGCGGCTACTCAGGACTCCACGTGGCCTACTGTTGAGAATCGGCCACATAGTGTGGTTTGTTCAGATCAATGGAGACAAATCTTTTTTCTTTTCGGCTGGCAAGAGGCGGAAGAAGTACTGTTCTTGTTACTTGAACAGCCAGGACAGGTACAGGTGTTCTGTACGATGGCCCAAACTCCTTCTTGTCCATGATCTTTTCTGTGACCAGGTCCCCAACCTTCGGGACCCAGACAGGTCTTGCCGGAACCGGTTTCACTTCCCCAGTGGTGGTGCGTTTTACTTGGACTTTGCTTTGTAATACCCGGAATTCATTGAGTTCCTGTAAAACAGCCAAACGATCATTCAATTCAAATTGTTTTACATCCGCCATACGCTGGCACAATCGAGGTCAGGTACCCAAATTCTTGCCTCAAACAGGATCCTCCCAAGGATTTTCTTGGCATATTGTTTAGTGCCCTCTGTACCCCATATAGGTGATTGACCCAACTACTGCCCGCACCTAATACCCTTGCTGTTAAGGATTGCTTTATGTCCCGGTTTTTCCTCTCCACCACCAAATTTCCCTCAGGAAGGTAGGGGGAGGAGCACCGCAAGGTCACGCCCATACATTCCAAGGCTTCCTTGTAAGCCCGAGAGCTAAACGCAGGGCCCGGTCGGAATATAACATGCCAATTGTGTGTGTCCCAATAAAGACTCGCAAATCCTTTATAACAGTTCGAGCTTCAGCCGAGCGCTGAGGCCAAACTCATAGAAATCTAGAGCATGAATCTACTGCCAGCAGTGATCCAAATAGACACATGCGAGAGGTCTGTCTGAAATGAGTAATGGTGTTTGTGGTGGCTGTGCTACGGTGGAACCTTTCATCTGCTGACAGATGTCGCACTTCAAGACATAAGCCTTTGTTTGTTTAGACAAACTTGGCCACCAGAATTGCCACTTCAGTAACAAAACTGTAGCATTGATTCCCGCGTCTGCTGAGCCCAGACCCTCGTGTGCAGCTAGTATTAAACCTAATCTGCGATCCATGTTTGGTATGGTATGCAGACAGAATATCGAGTTGGAAATGTCGAACTACAGAAATATCGAGTCCTAAATATCGTGAGTCAGAAATATCGACAGCAAGAATATCGTGGTCAAGAATATTGATTTTAAGGTAAGAAATATCGTTTTTAAAAATATAGAAGTCATTAATATCATTTACAAACATATAGGGGCCGATTCCGATCTCGGCCGGTAGGGCTCCGAATCGGATTCGGCTTAACCGGATCCGATTCGGAGCCCTCTTTCCCGACCGATTCGTACGTGCGTCCGGCCGAGCGAGTACGATGCGAGCGCACGCGAAATCGCCGACCGACTCGTTTGCGGGTCCGAAACGCTCCGACCGACTCGCACGGACACGGCTCGCATCGCGCAATGGAGACGTTCCCCGGCCGGGCAAGTACGATGCGCGCCTCGAGCAGTCCGACCGACTCGCGCCGTCCGGCTCGTAAGAGCAGCCGGAGCCGGACTTTGGGGGTCCGTGTCGGACCCCCCTGTACTCGTAACTGCACCGGTCGCACACAGGGGGGACCTATGGGTCCCCCCTACCTGTGCATGTACGCCGCGAGTCGCTTCGAGGCGTACCCGCTGTTGGGGGCACCCTTGTTCGCCTCGCACCCATTGAGTCAATGGGAGCCCGCGTACGCGTTGTACGTCCGGCTCCCATTGACTTCAATGGGAGTCCGACCGACTCGAGTCCGATTGCATGCGTGCGCATCGTACTCATTCGGTCGGACTGCCAGGGTCCGATTCGGTCGGAAATCTCTCCGGGTCCGGCTCGGTCGGAGAGATTTCCGGCCCGAATCGGAGTCGGCCCCATAGTTGTTTAAAATATCTATTTTTTAATTAGTGTTATGTATTTTAGTATATATTTTAAATGTATGTGATGTCTTTTTTTGTATCCAAAAAAGAAAGTACGTAGTTCCTGTGTGATGTATTAATCACTCAAAGGGTAAGAATATTAAAAATACTACAGGTAAAGAGGAGGATAGGGGGAATTCCTCCTGTTGGAACTAGGGCCCTCACACACCCAGCAAGCTAGGTGTCATGCTTCATCATTTGAGCCTGCTCCTCGTCGGGCCGGCGCTGCAATGCCCGACGGGCACCCTTAAAGGGGCTCTTTTTCGGAGATCTTCTGTTCCACGCCGTATGGGTGCCGTGGGTGTGTGGGGCCAGAATGAGTGTAGATGTGTAAAGTGATGATAAAACAGGTACGGGACTCCTCTGTGATGAATTTATTCCGCGAGGGACCCGACCTGATTAAAAGAAAATAGGGAGGGGTGACTCTTTTTGTTATTATGCAACAAAAATTATACTCAACTCCTAAATGGTCGACATGTTTCTCACTATTTGTTGTCAAGGAGTGATCATTAGCGATTCTTCAGGACCGTGTGAATTAAAACAAACTATCTACACATAGGTGGCAAGGTGCAACGCTACCTACCACTGGTAGTCCCTCTAGGACATTTCCTATGGGAAATGGAATAACCTGTAGTATAAACAAGAACAATAAAAAACTTTTTATCTTGTAAGGATCACATAAGTCGGTGATACTGTAGTGAATTCAGATTGACATGCTCTTATAATTTAAGGCGTTGAGTGACTTCATAGAAAACCCCATAAAAACATATTGTGCACACGTGATAAAAACCGTGATGGTGAGTGTAGTATAGACTCACCTAATTAGGTATCAGATATTGCCTCATCAGTTGTAGCGAAGAAAAGACACAATAAGTGGTGTCTCTAGAATAATGAAAACATGATATATAAAAACGGAAATTACCAGGTGTTAGTGTCATGATTTTCTGCATCATGTCATTGCCAGCTGATGAGTAGCGGTTAACAAGGCACAGGGTCCCGGTCAGTCCGGGTGTCACCAGAGTTGGAACCACCGTACCCCCTCCTCACCTCATTAATAACAAATAACCATAAACACAATCCATGGACATCAGGAGGGGCGCACCAGAGGCGGTGTAACAATGGCAAAAGTGGATAGCCAAAGTTATGCTTGCATCAATAACCCCCCGAGCCCTGGTTGCGTATGAGGCCATTACCGGAAAGTTGGTGAGAAAGCACAGTGGACCCCACCGGGAGGCATACTAGGGACTCTGACGCTAGTTTCCTTCACCTTAACACACTGCTTGTGACAGAGAGGCTTCCAATCATTGTGACAGAGGGGCTTCCAATCATTCGTGCCGACTTACCTACTCCCATTTGGAGTCAAACGGACGACCTACCCTGCTTCGCTACATCCAGGAAGGTGTCCTTTCCTTGAAACCGGCCGTATTAAATACCTTCCCTGGAGAACGGAGTCGAGAGCGCGGGAGAGCCGATCGGTTCCAGCTGGTGTATTGTAAGGGTCATGTGATCGTATCACATGCTAGCGCTACCACGTGAAAATGGCGGCCATCTTAGAGTGGGTTTGCGATGTTCAAATGATCACTGCCCATGCTTATGCTACCACGTAAATATGGCGGCCATCTTGGAGTTTGTATTTAGGATGGAGGTCGGAATGACCATTCAAATTTGTTATTAATCAATGGGATCAATTATAGTCAGGAGTTAATTAATGCTACAAAGTAAGTGTGTATTCTAGTACACCACGGCCAAAGTTTCACATTAGCCAGTCTTCAATCCTAACCATATCAAAAAGGTTTAAGGATAGGTGTGTAGATAAGATGGCACATTAGCCAGTCTTCAATCCTAACCATATCAAAAAGGTTTAAGGATAGGTGTGTAGATAAGATGGATGGATAAAGGATAAGGGCCCTTTAGTACGCTGTTAACGGACATTGTCAAGTGGAATAATGATTAATGAAAGTATTGAGTAGGTGATGTCCGAACCCCTAGACAGGGGTCCTAGTATAGGGTGGATAAAAGGCCCATTTTACATTTAATACCTAATTATGGAATTGGCTAACGATGGTTTAGAGTGCCCCAGGGAATTTCATCATTGAGACCACAGTGAGTCGAGTCCAGACGATAGACCTATCTTTGTTCTATCCTAAAGAGATCTACTTGTGTAATCTGTTGATGTGCTTCCAGTATCACCCAGTTTATACTTTCAAGAGAATGTTGATGTTCCGTAAAGTGAGTGTAGAGCTTTGTGTTGGTCTTTAGACAGCGGATATTACTTTTGTGTTCTGTTATTCTAGTTTTGATGGTTCTCTTGGTCATGCCTATATATTTTTTCTCACACGGATAGCATAACTTTGGCTATCCACTTTTGCCATTGTTACACCGCCTCTGGTGCGCCCCTCCTGATGTCCATGGATTGTGTTTATGGTTATTTGTTATTAATGAGGTGAGGAGGGGGTACGGTGGCTCCAACCCTGGTGACACCCGGACTGACCGGGACCCTGTGCCTTGTTAACCGCTACTCATCAGCTGGCAATGACATGATGCAGAAAATCATGACACTAACACCTGGTAATTTCCGTTTTTATATATCATGTTTTCATTATTCTAGAGACACCACTTATTGTGTCTTTTCTTCGCTACAACTGATGAGGCAATATCTGATACCTAATTAGGTGAGTCTATACTACACTCACCATCACGGTTTTTATCACGTGTGCACAATATGTTTTTATGGGGTTTTCCATGAAGTCACTCAACGCCTTAAATTATAAGAGCATGTCAATCTGAATTCACTACAGTATCACCGACTTATGTGATCCTTACAAGATAAAAAGTTTTTTATTGTTCTTGTTTATACTACAGGTTATTCCATTTCCCATAGGAAATGTCCTAGAGGGACTACCAGTGGTAGGTAGCGTTGCACCTTGCCACCTATGTGTAGATAGTTTGTTTTAATTCACACGGTCCTGAAGAATCGCTAATGATCACTCCTTGACAACAAATAGCGAGAAACATGTCGACCATTTGGGAGTTGAGTATAATTTTTGTTGCATAATAACAAAAAGAGTCACCCCTCCCTATTTTCTTTTAATCAGGTCGGGTCCCTCGCGGAATAAATTCATCACAGAGGAGTCCCGTACCTGTTTTATCATCACTTTACACATCTACACTCATTCTGGCCCCACACACCCACGGCACCCATACGGCGTGGAACAGAAGATCTCCGAAAAAGAGCCCCTTTAAGGGTGCCCGTCGGGCATTGCAGCGCCGGCCCGACGAGGAGCAGGCTCAAATGATGAAGCATGACACCTAGCTTGCTGGGTGTGTGAGGGCCCTAGTTCCAACAGGAGGAATTCCCCCTATCCTCCTCTTTACCTGTAGTATTTTTAATATTCTTACCCTTTGAGTGATTAATACATCACACAGGAACTACGTACTTTCTTTTTTGGAAACTGTATGTAGGGCATGTACGTTGGACCTCCTCAAGCCCTTTCTGTCCCTCTTATTTTGATAGAGATGTCTTTTTTTGTATAAGAATTGTTTATTTTTTTTAATATATGTGTTGAATTTTTAGTAGTTGTCAATTTTATTTTAATTAAAGTTTGCGTTTTTTAGTTCCGTAGCGGGTTGTGGGTTTATAGGAAATAGGGTGGGAAGTAATTTAATTATAATAAATTAATGATTATTTTTTATTTATTAATATTTATTTAATTGAGATTTTATAGTGTTAATTGTGGGAAGTAATTTATTATTAATTGGTTGTTAATCAATATTAATGAATCAATTGCTAATTAATCATGGTAATTGTGTCATTTTTTAGGTGCGGGTTGTGGGGATTATAGGGGTAAAGGATGGGAAGTAATTTATTTTTCAGAAATTAATAATAAGTTGTTAATTAGTATTAATTAATTTATTGAAAATTAATTATGGAAATTGTGTAATTAATTTTAGGTGAGGGTTGTGAGGTTTGTAGGGGTCAAGGGCGGAAGTAATTAATGTTTAATTAATTATTAATTAGTTCTTCATTCATATTAATTAATTCGTTGATTTTTAATTAGGGTAATTGTTTATTTTTTTGGTGTGTGGGTTTCACTTTTATAGGGGTAAAGGGTGGGGAGTAAATTAATTTTGCTTACTTTATATTTAGTTGTTAAATACTATTAGTTTTTTAATTGAAAATAAGTTTTAATTGTATCATTAATTTTTTTACAGTTTAATTTTAGCTGTGGTTTGTGGGGGTTATAGGGGTAAAGTGTGGGAAGTTTATTAATTTTTATGAGTTTTAATTTGTTTTTTAATTAATAATATTTCTTTAATTAGTAATTAATTATGTTAATTATGTAAGTACATTTTATTTTTTAATTTAGATGTGGGTTGTGAATTGTGTGGTGTTATAGGTTAGTAAATAAAAAGTAAATTTATGTAATAATTAATGTTTTTGTTTCTAAATAATTTCTAATTAAAAATAATTATTTGTTTGAAAATTATTTTTTACTTTAGTTAATATAATATTTGTAGGTATGTGTCTCATGCATTTAACATTATAATATATTTTTTTAATTTGTAATATGAAATATATTTGTATTAAGATTTTTAACATATTTATATATTTTGTTTTTTAAATATTTTTGTTGTTGTTAATATTTTGTTTGTTTTTAATTTTGAACTGACTGGAGTGAGAATATTAATTGGTACCACTCCGCAATCCAACACTTTCCCTACTGTTGCACTGATTGGAGTGGGAATAGTACATTTTACCCTGCCACTATCCAACGCTTTCCCTACTCTTGCACTCACTGGTGTGGGAATAGTAATTTTTACCCCTCCGCTATCCATCCCTTTGCCAACTGTTGCACTCATTGTAGTAGGAATAGTAATTTTTACCCCACCGCTATCCAACACTTCCCCTACTGTTACAATTATTGGATTGGGAATAGCAAATATTATCTCTCGGCAATCCAACAATTTCTCTACTGTTGCACTGACTGGAGTGGGAATAGTAATTTTTACCCCTCCGCTATCTAACACTTTCCCTACTGTTGCACTCACTGTAGTGGTAAATTTAAGATTAAAGATTTTTAAATAGTTTAATGTTTTAATTTATAATAGCATTTTTTTAAATAGATTTTATGTTATTGGTATATATATATATACATATAAATACATATATTTGTAAATTTTTATATAATTTTACAATTATAAAATAAATTAAAATTAATAGTTTAATACATTTTTTTAAGTAAATATATATATGTATATATATATTATTATGTATGTATGTTTAACTTCTTTAAGTAAGTTTATTTGTAATATTTGTTAAAATGTATATTAAATCTACTTAATTTTAAAAAAAAATGTTTTATTATTTAATATATTTATTATGTATTATTATATTTTATATATATATAAAAATCTATATTTTGTACAACTATATTTTTAACATCGATATTTTTTCTCTCAATATTTTTGTATTTACCTGTTTAAGTATAGGGAGTCGATATTTTTGCATTCTATATTTTTTCATCTATATTTTTTACATCTATATTTTTGACATTGATATTCTGTCAGTGAACTGTTTGGTATAACTCTATCTCCCACTCCTAGAATTTGAGCATACGGTGTATTTTGCACATCTAATTTATAGGAATATTTGAGTGGAAAGCCCTTCGGAACGGCAGAGCCGTTCTTTGAGGCGTTGACAGCTATCAGTATGTCTCCGTCTATCCTCGTGCTAGAACGAGTGATTGCAGCAACAGCAGCAGTTCGCACTGTCGCCTTGGCGGCTTCATCAGCCAGTGAATTCCCTTCAATGTGTATGCCAACATGTTGCTGACTCAAGGTGTGAATAACTTGAGCCCGTGGCAGGCATGCTTTCAGCTTTGGAGTTTGTAACAAAACGGAACACGCGCGCTATGGCACGCTGAACAACAGTAAAGATAAAATGATTGTTTTTATAATGATGCAGTTGAACGGGAAGCGTTCACTTAAGTCTCAGGATCGGTTAGCATGTCATGATGCCCCTGATGAAGGGAATGTTATTTCCCGAAATGCATTGGGCTACCGAAAATAAATCATGACATGGAACTAACCCCATGCTTTGGAGCTTTTTTGAATATGGATGCTAAAAGTGGATTGAATAAAATGAATTGAATAGAAGAAAACACAAGGATAAAACGTATGGAGTAAATTGAAAAAAGTGTAGGAAAGATTATGAACTTGATTCATTGGATTCAAGCTATTACGTGGTTGTGCAGCTTTGTGGAACCTTAATTGGTTCCCTCGTGATATAGTTATTGTTGCAGCGCAGCGAGACGAAGCGCGAAGAAAGTTTTGCACGCCAGAAACGTTTGAAAGGATGAACTTGGTTTAAATCAGTTTAAGAAGTGGATTACATGGTGTGCAACTCACCTTTTTTTAATTCAATGCTTTCAGCTTTGCCACTTGTTCCTATAACAATTTATGTTTAATTGTGCAACCCTTGGAATCTCTAAACCCATTCTGGCCCCAGTAATAAAGATATTAATTATAAGACTGCACACAGTAAAAAGAATTGCACACTATCAGTGTGGGGAATTCCCAATCCGCATACTGTATTGCTAAAATCAGGGCTTTCAGCTCTGCCAGCTGTGCGGTACAATCTCCTAGAGATTATGTAGTCGTATTGCTGGGATGGAATTTACCGTCCCGCATACGTCCTTTCACTATAGCATACGTAGCGCTACATTGTTGTTTACTTCCAATGGCAGGCTGAGCAGAACCATCAGTGTAAATGATGTATTCAAATTTCTGTAGAGCCAAGATTTCATTCGGGAGAGGGTATTCTTGTTATACTGCAGAAATGCTTGAATTTTCAGTGTAGAATTGTATTTGTAATCTACATCTGTTGCAGTGAGAGAATTAGCCCATTGAATCCATCGCGGATGCAGTGCTTTTGCATTTGGAATGCTCGCCTTGGTAACCGCTTCTAAAGTCGGTACCGGGGTTACAACGATAATGCGCTTCCCCTGTGCTAGTGCTTTTTCTCTCACTACAGCAGTCTGTACTGCTGTCAGTATTTTATCTGTTGCTGCAAATCGAATGTCAGCATTTGTGTACAAATGTGATTTGTATGTAATTGGGACTGTCTCACCTTCATTGAAAGTGATGTAGGTATATCCTGAAAAACCCGGGACCACCAAGTTAGTAGTATTCACACGTGTGTGCAAATGTTTTGATGCTATCATGTCAGCCTGAACTGAACGGAGAGTATCTGTATGTTGCTGTGTCCACTGATGTGGTGTGAAATCGGGTATGATTAAGTCGTAGAAAGGTTTTACTTTTTCTGCGTAATCTAGAATGTATGTTCTGCCAAAATTTAGAAATCCTAAAATGGATTGCAAACCTTTGAGAGTCTTTGGAGGTTGGAGCAACTTGCACTTTTCTAAAAAGTTGGCTGCCAGGCTCTTACCTTCACTTTATAGCCCATATCCCAAAAATAGGACATTGAGATGGGCAATTTCTGATTTTTTAAAATTAAATATGTCGCCCAAATTGGCGAATCCCACAATTATGTTGTTCACTCTGCTCAAGTGTTCAGGTAATTCATCGTCCATCAGATAGATGTCATCTACATAGGACACTGTCTCCTCATTGCATGTTTTTAATAATTCTGGCACTCTTGCCGAGAATAGCCCCGGGCTGTTCTTATACTCTTGAGGCAAACAACGGAAGTGACGCTGAGTGTCGAAGGCAGAAAATACTGTCAAATATCTGCTGTCTGGAGCTATATTTTGGCAGAAAAATCCATTCAAGATATCTAATGTTGTTTTGCATTTTTTCCACACAATGTTATTCATTAATGCGGCACTATGTGCGTTTTGAACTGCAAATGTTCGTGTGCATGTGTTTAAATGTCGGTAATCTAAAACTAGATGATATGTGTTGTCAGGTGTCATTACTGGAAACAAAGGATTATTTATCGGGGAGGTGCAAGTCTCAATTACACCTTGGTATTCGAGTTGGTCTAACATTTCTTTGACCTGTCTTTTTGCATAATTTTTTATCAATCGAGGGAATCCATCCCCATTGGCAGGCAAATGGTTAGCATTCTATGTTTTTCCTGCGGACCCGTATGGGGAAATACTGTTTCCAGCTGTGCAATTTTTTGTGCTATCCGGAACGGAATTTGCTCCCATTTGGAAGGTATAGTCCCTATTACTGATTTGAGTGTCTGTGGGCTAATAGTAGGTGCAGTCTGATGTGGACCAGCTGGAGCATTTCTCGCAGGTTGAACTGTCAATGTTCGCATGACGAACTGGACGATGTGTCTGTATAGCCTGACTATGTCTTTATATGTTGTACGGACTTCATCCACCGGTAGTGTATCTATCTCTGGATGTGGAGTGTATGTCGCTAAGACCGGCTAGGTCGCTCCTTCTATGTTGAGCGGACTGGGTCTCATGACAGATGTTGTGTGTGGGAGGGCGCCTTTAAACCAGTTTCTGTGTTGCTGGTAAGTTAACAGGACTTCAATGTCTTCGTATGGAATGTATTCATCTGGTGGTTCAATAACAATGTATGTGTGGAACAATTTAGTCTGTGGATCTGCAGGCGGGAACTGAACCCTAGAATCGAATACCTCTGATCCGAACACCTCGTGTGCCTCAATCACAAAGGTAACACAGCCACCTGTTAAAGGTACGTCGTGTTCTAACAATTTCATAGTTACTGCATGTCTGCAGTTCTCTGTGATGTTAAGAGCGTTAGCCAATTCTTCTACCCCTAGCTACTCGCGGGATCAGTCATTTTTAAAAGAGAAGAGAAGGTTAAGAGGTAGAGTTTTGCACAATGTGGGGAACCGTTTATCCTTACAAGCTTGCTAAACCTTCAGCCAATACACCGAGTATATCTGCTCAGCTGCGGCGGATTTCCCCTCCCACTTCATACGTCTCTGAAAAGTGTGAGTAGGGCTTTCTGAAAAAGCACAACTGAACTACTCAGATTTTCACTGTTAATATAAGAACCAAACCAATGTTGGCAGCGCCATGTTGTGTAGTTCCTAGGACTCCCCCAGGACCTGTGCATTTTGGATGACCTAAACTGAGGGCTTGTTGTCCCTACCGCTTCCGGACACCCCCACAGGATATGTCAGCCATTAGACCAGCTAGCTCTACAGTGCCACTACAAACCCCCTGTATTCTACAGTGGTGTAGGTTGTCTCTGGCAACCACTGAACATGGCAACCCTGATTCCTCAGGGATTGTGGAAAACAGTACAGTACTTTTTGCTCAGTCACCCGTGCTTTGTTTATTCTCAGAAAATACACAGGATGGCGATTAGGACGTTTCAATTAGTATTTATTGGTCCAGCGACAGTCTTGTGTAAAACATGTGTGCTGCGACAATCAGGAGATAGAAGCATACAAAACAGATTGCTAGTACCAATATAGTAAATAGTAGATACATTTCTACCATAGTGCTAATAAGATGAACATAAGCAGTTCAGATAAAAACAGTAGCACTTGCATATTCCTAAAATGCACGCCCTAAGTAATTTGCCTAAATGTACCTTGCCTAGATCTGCATATGTAGCATGTATATTATATATGTGTGTAGCCAAGAAACCCCTAGGGTAGAACCAGCCCCCTTACCTGATGGTTGAGAACAAACAACCCCGTCTCTGCTTCGAGGATGACACCCCGCAAGGGATGTCAGACCGCTGCATGTCTAAGATTCAGCATGCAGGACTCTGTGTCAGCTCGGAAGGAATTCTACTCTAATTTGCAGGGGGGAGTGAGGGTCTTTTATACTAAAGTGGTCACTTCAGGGTTTTTTCTAGATTCGATATGTTTTTAAAACAATCATGGATGATTTGAAAACAATCATAAATGTTTTTAAAACAATCACCAATGCTTTTCTAAACAAATGCGATCATGCACAGCTGGCTGTTGGCCAAGGATGAAAAAAGTGGTGACCCTTATACAGAATAATTCTGCCGTGCCTGGGGACATGTTTATGTATGGATTATGATGGAATACTAAGAGCCTGGTGTTGAAGAGACAGGAGCAAGCTACTAGGTAAATGGTCACCTGTTTAGAATCGTTATTGTTGTGTGGATGGGACAAATGTATGTATTAGGGGTATACATGACTGGACTAGCCTAAAGGACATGACAGTGGATGAAAACGATTGAAATGTAAGGCGTAATTTCTGTCTGTGGGTTTCTTAAAAACTTTGGTTGTTAAACCCTTCGATGTCATGTCTACCAAACATGCACAAAGATCCTAAGGACCCTCCATTCAGACCCATTGTTTCGGGATGTGGTTCTATACATGTGAAGGTGTCAAAGCTAATAAAAATGTTCTTCTGGGACTCCTCCATTTCAGCCTGTTTTGTAGTTATTTTTCATGGGACAACTCATTCTTTTTACAGAGGAAGGGAACTTCTATGGGCTTTTCCGGGGTACCATCATATGCCAATATTTTCATGGCGAAATTCGAACAACAACACATCTATGAGAAGAGATCTTGGACGGACAATCTAATCTCTTACATGTGCTACATAGATGACATTTTGGTGATTTGGAAAGGTACTAAAAATCAATTGGTGGACACCATTATGGAACTGAATCAGCATAAGTCTAGCATACAATTTACACACAACATGAGTCAACAGAGCATTCATTTTTTGGACATTCAATTAGACATGACATCGAATGGTTTAACAACCAAAGTGTTTAAGAAATCCACAGACAGAAATAATGCCTTACATTTCAATAGTTTTCATCCACCAGCATTAAAGCTACACCTGCCAAAGTCCCAGTTTATCCGAGTCAAAAGGATCACCTTAAAAACGGATATGTGTAATTTTTCCATACAGGAGTTTTACTCACAATATGAGAAAAGAGGTTACCCTGTTAAGGTATTGTATAACGCTTTCAAAGGGTGCATGCTATGGACGGCAGGAGTCTTTTACAACAATCCATAAAACCAACTCAGTCCAGAGTGGTTTACGTAGTGAAGTTCTCCACCAAGTCACCAGTTATCAAACGAATCATCAATAAAAGATGGGAAGTGATTCACCAAGAATTGGATTTTGGAGCCCTCTTCAAAGAAAAACCTTTATTTGCGTACACGCGTTCCAGAAATCTTACAGAAATGTTAAAGACTCTGTCTATTCCACAGACAGAAACCCATAAAATAATGGGCAAATGTTTCAATTGAATCCACTGTAGCAGCGTGATATTGGGAAACACGCTATCACATCCACAAACGGGAAAAACCATCAAGTTACATCACACATCGGACTGTAATTCAGATACATTGATTTATGTCCTTGTGGTCAACTGTATGTCGGCAAGACAGAACGCAAAATAAGAACTGCAGAACATAAGAGCATGATCAGAAGCAAGATTCGCAATTCCTGTTTAGTTACCTAATGGGTTGACAATAATCATAACATAGCTCAACTTTGTTTTACAGTTTTAGAGAGACTCATCATACAACCTAACAGCAATGTACAAAAAACCTTAGCAGAAAGAGAAACTTTTTGGATCAGATATCTAAACAGTTTATTTCCCAAAGGATTAAATGATAAACTAGAAATGCTTTATTTTTTATAAACAGTGACACAAACACACATAAATATGTAAGCAGAATTACATATGTCAATCTGGAGTTTACAACATGTTTCAAAGGCCGTCTTCGGTCAATGCAATACACTTGCTAGAGGATGTAATATCAGTTTGGACCTTTTTTTCTCATTGTCATGAGAATTAAACATCCACATGTTCCCTTTTTTTCCTTATTTTTCATCTTATTTTCGTCTTTTTCCGTGTGGTTTATGTTCACACTTTGACAATAGCATCAGCTTGGTCTATTTGGAGGTAAACAGATAAATCATGTCTTGAAGTTGGGAAGCTTGGCTTTTTTAAAGATTTGGTACATTTAATTTAAGCTTTGTGAGTTTTGGCTACCGTCGACTGCTAAGCGGCTTAATGAATTTGGGTTATAAGCGTTTTAGCATTACCCATAGATGAATATTCAGGTAGTCTTTTTTCATGGTCTATTAGAATGGGACCACATGACATTCCTATCCGGAAGTTTATAACCACGTACGGTTTCTGGGTTGCTATTACGTTTGCGTTGGAGATTTGAAAACCGTATTACTGGCGGAATCAGGAGGTTCAGGTAAATTGGTGAAACAGGCTGCAAAGTAGGTCATCGTAATGCCTATAATCATAGGTCGCATAATTCATGTGGATTATGTACATGTTTATTCATTGCAGAGATCGAAGATAGAAGGCAGTATCGAACACAGCCACTTGGTGTTGTTGGACCCAGGACTTCGGTCCATTTCCACTTGTGAGTACCCATTTTGTAGGGAGAGCAAACACATGTCATATTCATAAACACACAGCGATATAGACATGTTGACTCCCTTTTTAGGTTGAGCATTCGAGACCTCTTGTAATTTCTTATGTTGGGTTAAAGCCATCCCCCAGCTTTTGATTTGTTTGTTTCAGTGTCCTTCAAAAATCCTTGCTTGCCAGTGGTCAGTCCTGCCTCTTTCTCCCTCCTTTCTCTCTTCCGTTCCTCCCATGCAGCAGCGACAAAGTACTGTCTCATCACACTACAGTTCTTTGTCTGTTCTGTGGGGGACTACTTTATTTCTTTGTTTCCTGCTCTGTTTCTGTTTGCTTGTGTGTAGTTTCGGCACCATAGCTGATTACATTTAAATATAGTTTTCCTCCCTTCCACCTCCTCCTAATTCCACAGTTTTATTGGGGGCACTTTTTTCGCCATGCCTCCTTCTTCGTGTTTATATTTTTTAGGCTTTTAAGCAATTTTCGCTTTTGACCGTCATTTGGGCTTCTTTTTGGTAGGATGTTACTTTGGGTTTGGGCTTTGTTTTATGGAGGATTGGGCTTGTTCCTCTTGTGAAAGCTTCTGCTGCTACAGCGCGCTCTGTGTACAGGCAGCATGCTTTAAAGGCCCACGCACTGGGCACCTGGTGATGAGAACGTGCCCCACCCCTTTCCGCATCTTTTATTTTCCTTGCAACATCTGTGTTATTTATTTATTTTTTTCAAGCACGGCACGCTTTAACTTTAGCGGCCGCGCCCCTTCGTTCCTTTTTTTAGGTCTCACCTACGCAGCGCGAATGCGCTGCATAGGAAAAAGACCTTTAGAAATCGATTCAGTTTTGCAGTCAAAAACGTGCATGCATTGCATTGCTTTGAATGGCAACGCGTGCACGTTTGGCGATTCCCTTGCGGGAGCGAGCTTTCAAACCATCTGTTTGTAATTAACAGATGGTTCCAGCTCACTCCCGCAAACGTGTTTTACTTTTAGCGCGAGGCGCACGGGCTTGTTTAAGATATGCATCAATTGTTTATTGCCAAGTAGCACTGAGTACTGCCGAGGACGAGTAGCGTCTGCTTTCAATCTCTGCAAGTGATGGAAGAAGGGTGTGGTTGTTTGAAGTCCCTGCGCTTTAAAGCAGCTCGAGTGGGATCTGATTTGTGAATCTTTCCTATTCGTAGCAGCCGGGCGAGGGCTGGTGATCTTGGCGCCTTTCATCCACCCAACAATGTCGTGCCAGTCTCCCCTGTTCTTGTTCGCCAGATGACTGCCACTCACCCCTCCTCTCTCCCCCCAGGGATCTCCGGCAAGAGCCAGCTCCTCTTCGCCCTGGTCTTCTCCACCCGATACCTGGATCTGTTCAGCACATTCATCTCCGTGTACAACACCAGCATGAAGGTATGTACCGCCTACGGCGGAAGTGGGCACAGCGCTGCACCTGAGAAACTGACACAGAGCTGCACCAACAAAACCGAGGCCCGCTACTGCCTGTACAAAAACAGGGCAAGCCCTTCCATCGCAAAGCCATCTTAGAGCACTGCACCCGCGAAATTGGGGAATCCCTGTCACTGACAGTACAAGGGCTCAAGGATAAAGCATTTGGTAAAATGAATGGCCTCTATCGCTATGGTCTTGCAGCATGTCTGTTAGTTGCCCGTGGTTTGCATAATACTGCCATCTAGGGTTGAATCTGCAATAACTTCCAAAAGCATGAAAAAAATAGTGTGCACCGAATTCCTTCACTTTTTTCAAATCCCCACATTGCTCTACCAGAGTAATTTACTTTTAACACACAACAGTCACTCGCATTAAAGCACTCCTGAATATTGCAGCACTGGAAACAACAAATAGCTGTCAATACACCTCAGCGCAGCACCAACAGAAATTAAAGTGATGAGAATTCAAATTGAGCTCTTCCACAACACCTTAGCCCTGGCATGCTGGCTGCAGCACTTCTGGTTCTTAGAACCCACTCTTGACGCTTCGGCATTGCCCCTCAGATGCTGGTAGCACAAATCCTGCTTTCCTAGCCTTTCCCCTCAGGTACAGCTCTGCTGATGCACCCTAATCCCGACCAGCAGCACTCACTGCCCGGGCTAGTGAGGGACTGCACGAAGCTCTGCTGACGTCCTACAGTCCTGACAACCGGGCACTGCAGCCGCACAAACTGCTGCACATGCACATCAATCCCGACCTGCAAAACCCCCTGATGTTGAAACTCCCAGGAGGCTCTTACTAAGCACCCTAACGATGATGTGCAGCACCCACTGCTACATCCATGCTTAGTCTTAAACACAGCTCTACCGTGCCCTCCAGCACCTGCGACATGCCACCTTTAGCATGCAGGTGCATCCCAGTCTGCTGCAGCCCCTGTTATTCTCGTACTGAGACCCAAGCACAGTTCTTAGAATATACCCTATTCCAACACTGAGGCCCATGCGCCGCTCTGCCAGGGCATCTGAGCTCTGACCTGCTGCTATTCCACACATGGAGGGAAAGTGAGTGTTCTCTGCTTCTACCCACAGATCGTCTTCCTTCTGTGCAGCTATTTCACCATATACATGATGTACAGAAGACTTCGGAAGACCTACGACAGCGAGAACGACACCTTCCGCATGGAGTTCCTGCTGGTTCCAGTTATTGGCCTCTTATTCCTGGAGAACTACGAGTTCGCCCCCTTGGAGGTACAGGCGCAGCAGTCTAAAAGACACCATGTCACAGTGTTTATAAGTTGATAGATTTTATGAATTATGCTTTTAGTACGGAGCGTAACCTCACCCCATGGTCAATGCTTCTCCCTCTCCTCAGATCTTCTGGACCTTTTCCATATACCTCGAGTCTGTGGCCATCCTCCCTCAGCTGTTCATGATCAGCAAGACGGGTGAGGCGGAGACCATCACTACCCACTACCTCTTCTTCCTGGGCCTCTACCGTGCACTCTACCTCGCCAACTGGATCTGGCAAAGCCATACTGAGGGCTTCTACGACCAGATCGCGGTGGTGTCCGGGGTGGTGCAGACCATCTTCTACTGCAACTTTTTCTACCTCTATGTCACTAAAGGTAGGAGGACGGGGGTATGGAAAAATGAGGTGGGGAACAGAGACTGGTCGGGGTGGTGGGACAGAGGAGGCGGTAGCAATGTAAGTTGACATAGAAAGGGAGGACAGGCCGTAGCAAGTAAGTGGAGTACACAAAGCATCTTCAGAGGTAGGGAAAGAGAAATAAAGTTACTTGCCCGTAACCAGAGTTCTCCCAAAAAACCCTTCCTGAATTCATAATCTGCAATTATACTCCACTGTTGTCAGAACTTACTCCAGCAGGGTTTGAGGGTAAACCCACACCCATTGTGCTGTCAAGACTTCCACTGAGAGCAACGCACAATTTGGCAACAAAGTTATTCATAATGTATTTATGTAGCTCTAATCTTGCCAAAGCTGCCAGCTCCTTCGCCCTTTTTGAGTTGCTATCAACACGTTGAGAGTGGGTGAAAGGCAGAACGCGCAATCTTCATGGTGATTTAGATACTCTCAGTCCTTGGCCATTATAAGCGCCCTCCCAACAACACCGTGGCCATTCGCCAATAAATTCCCACCAATTAGAATATTTGCTGAGGAAACCGGCGGGAGAGTGAATATGGGCAGGGTTAGCGGGCTTGTCCACTTAAATGCACAAAAATGTGCGAACGCTGAGCACAGGAAGCTCTTCTATAACAATGGAAGCATTTTCCTTTGCACTACTACTTGTCGGATACCCATAAGTTGATACCTTTATGGTAACAGGCTCACACAAAGGTAACTTTATCTTTTGTCACCATCTATATATTTTATAAATTCACATGACCCTCACTCCCTTCCCCAAGAGGTGATAATAACTGGATGGACTTGCTAAAAATGTCAATGTTGTTTGTGTGTGGAATTAGATATTGTGCTGGGCCAGTAAAATACGGTGAAAATAAGCTCTAATTACCAAAGAAAATATCCCAAATGTAGGACTTGTATTTTACCTAGGTTTTGCCTGGGGGTGATGATCAATAAGCATGTGTGTCTATAAAGGATCCCAGTTTGAAGAAACTGTGCTATTGGCATGTAACACCACTAAGTAACACATAATTACACGTCACATAATTACACTCTATTTAATAAAACATAAATACACTCCACATAATACCACTCACTGACACATAATTAAACACAACATAATTACACTCTTTTTAATGCAACATAAATACACTACACATAACACTCAGTACCACATAATTACACACCACATAATTACACTACACTCAATGCAAAATAAATACACTCCACATACCACTCAGGGCCACATAATTACACGTCACATAATTACATTCTATTCAATGCAACAAATACACTCTACATAATACCACTGTACCATATAAGTACGAAAAAGACAAACATTTTTTATATTAAAATCTGTTTTTAATCAGGTTGTTCAGTTGTATATAATGTCGTCTTGGTTTTTATAAAAGTAACAAAAATGCTTAACACTTTTCATTATAACTTTTCAACATAATGCACATCAGCCACAATGCTCTACAACATAGCCAAAACTTCAGGATAAACACATAAGGTCCCAAAAGCGAGACCTATTGGCTATGCCAATGCTTGTTTCATTAGTCAGTGTTGCAGCTTGCTCCTCGTTGCTGTCCCGCCCCGGGGCGCGAGCAAAACGTTCAACTTTAGCAACAAAACGGGCGCCATGCTTAATATTTCAGCAGGCGCCCGCTTTACTTTCTGACCTTTCCAATGCTTGTTTTTAGTGAGTCGCACTCTGTCTCCGTTCACGGAAAGAGTTACGGTGGAGGAAGTCAATTGCCTGCAGCCTGGAAGGACACCGAGCAGTGCGTGTTGATGACGTCACGCGCGGCTGTGTTGGCCTTTACAGCATTGGTTAACCCTGTAGCCCAGTGATTCCCAATCAGTGCGCCGTGGCACCCTGGTGCGCCGTGAAAGCGAGCCAGGGGCGCCGTGTACAGATGTGCACCAAGATAGTGTTCAGTAAAAGAACAGAAGCATGTATTGTAATTTATAGTAGTACGATGAGGCTAAAGCGTGTACAAAAGATTTATAGATAAAGGCATACGCGCCATACCGTATTCTGAAGTCATTCGGAGCACAAGACGGCACCCTGATGACACGTGGAGCAGGCGACCTGAAAATAACACCATGCTCCTTTGATGTCATTGAAGGGTCAGCAGAGTGTACTGTCCGGAGAACTTGAGAGGAGAACAGATACAGCGGGGACAGAGGTGCCAATTAACTCTCTCTGAATGCGCAGGTAAAAAAACGAGAGCGGGCTTACCTTTCTACCTGTAGAGGTGAGCGCAAACCTGCTCCGAGGCTCCTCTATCTTCTGGCACTCAGAGGTGACGGCGCTAGCTTCTATGGCTTTAGTTACCTAGCAGCTATTGAAACAATATTGCGAGATTTAGGGAAAAAATAAGGGGCGAGAAGAGCACGGGGGCTTTCCTCAAGAGGTCCGTTGAACGTCAGGCACTTTCACTCAATTTTATAGAAAGCACTTTGTTCCTTTTCTCAAAAGTAGTGGTTTGCTGAAACATATGCTTTGAGAAGCAAGCACACAATGTCAGGCTGCGCCCATTTGCTAATGAAACACACTGCGGGTCTCTGGCACCCGTGAAGCAGAAAAATGGCAAGCCATAGAAATCAAATGAAGTACTGGCGCCTCAGTGAGTTCGCAGTCAGTGCGTGCCTACTAGAATTTAGCGCTACTGCTTTCATTACTGATCTCGTGAACTGCTCTATAGTCCCACTACTTTTTAAAACCATTTTAAATCTTTAACTTATTTTTATAGTGAAATTGAAGTAATGACCGGGTTCCAGCTAAAAATAAACGTAGTTTGTTTTGGCTCAGTAACTTGCAGGTGGCATCACACTGGCACACACTAAAAAAGCCCATTGTCAGTGACTCAAAGAGATCCTCTATGAACGTTTTTACAATCTCACTGTGGAATTCTTTTTGAGTTCCAGAGTCTTGAGGTTACAGTCCCAGTATAACACACCCCATTCTTTGTATAAACCTTTAACAACACGAAAACAAAAGAAAAAAAAGGGGCGAAGGAAACCATACTTAGCTTCACAATTACATTGATTATAAACAAATGCGTGCTGAGCAAAAACGTGAAAGTTCACTATCCCAGTTACACAGTTGACAGCCTAGATAAGAGCGGATGATGTACAAGTCTGCCTTTAAAATTAAAAACAAACTCTAGAGCAAAATCAGCACACATAGCTCGTTTTGGTTTAATGCTGTGCATACCACTCAACACTGCTTCAGCATTCCCTGCTCCATAATCTCCGACACCATTTTCAACCATGGTGACTCCCTTAAACCTCCCTTGCATTCAAAGTCCTTCACCTACGCAACCTTAGTACAACCTTCATCTTCTTTCTTTTTCATAACTGCACTCGCATTCCCATTTTCCTTCTGCCCATTTCCAGTTCCATATATTTGTCTCCAATCCCTACTATTTTATAAGGTTCTTGAACTAGGATAATCCGTGCCCTACTCATCCTGACTTCACCTTCACCCAATCATCTTTCACAATCCACCCTCGCATTCTTCATTTTTTGCACATCCTTTCTCACCTCTTTTTCTTCAACCACTTTTTTACTAACTTTGAATTAGTCTCTCTTTGTCTCATTATGCACTGTATGTACAAAACTTGTCTACCACATATTTCTCTACATTCAGCCTGTTTTCCCATGCCATCCCTATGCAAAAGCACAGCATGTTTGAAACCCTGCTGATTGGCAGGAAAGCTGCTTTTAAATATGTTCTAGTGGTATTTAAAGTGAAATCAATTTCCTTTCCTTGATCTGGAAGACCTCTGTCATGTTTAACAGCAGCCAGTTCTGACTTTTTGACATCTCTTTGCACTGTGGGTCATGCTGTTTTACTGACATAGTATACCGGGGATTACATCTATAATTATATAATACCTTCATCCCAATAATTTTCAGAGAGAAAAATAAAAGAACTCCAGAGGCTGGACTTATATGACCGCACATGCCAAAAAAAAGTAACATAATGTGGAGCCGCAGCCAACGGTCCATATGTCAAGGGAGCCACGGGTTGGAAAAGTTTGGGAACCACTGCTGTAGCCTTTCATACAGCGACAGAATCTGCTTTATTTCTGAAATTAGACCTAGCAAGTGTATAACGCCCAGGAATAGGTCCAAACTCTGTAACAGTATTCATCTTGCCCACACACCCCAGGCCAAGCACTGATGGCGAGATCGGCGCAATTAATCCACAACTGAACACTGAATACCTTTGTTTCGGTCGCGGGGAGACGATTCTCTTGAAACCCAGCTTTCACCGCTCTAAATCGGACACCTTTGCTGTCCCAGATTCAGGGATCACTTCGTATAATGTGGTTAGTGTGGTTGGCAGGGCGGCGCCTGCCACGCCTTTTATCATCCTGCCTCATCCCCGGAGGGCAGGCCGTTCTCATGACATCTTACCTGTCAAGAGCGCCCAGGAACCGTACTGCCATTGTCAGGGATATACAGTATCCGGCGCGCAGCGCATTCAGCTGAGGCCGCCCAGGGTGGTCCAAGGCTAATTGCAGCGTGTCCAGTGCATCAGCTGCGTGTGAAGGGGAAAGGAAGAGGGCAGCGTTCTAGTGTCTCTGTGTAGAGCGCACACCCACACACTGCATTGTCTGCTAATTCTTAAATAATGGGAAATTTGATGACTCAAATCAAAGGCTCACATTTTATTGACCTGAAAAGGATGAGTTGAATATGGCAAGATTCAAACACGTGACCTGTACTTCACACACAGACGTCTGCGGTTTGGTATGCGCCATACTGAGCTATATTAGCAGCCTACCTACTCTCTTCTCTTCTCTGGGCCGTGTGGTTAATGACCTTTACTGCTGTTCTGGTAGTGTTTTTGATATATGGTAGAGACCCAAACACGAGCACCTGCCACTGCTTTTCCAGTTCATTAGTTAAATGATTTTCGGTGTACAGCAATGTGTAAGTAGTCACTGGGAGGGTGGATTAGTTTCTATTCGACTTATTTTGTGCAGCATGGACTGATACAATCAGGAGTGTAGACAAAAAGGATGAGGGGTAAGAAATCTACCCTTATTAACAGGTACAAGTAACAGTTGAGGTTCCCCTCTCCTGTGAGCCAGGCTCATTGACTTTGGAACTTTCTACAGATCTGCAGCCCACTGAGGCCCACTCTTCTTGAAGCAAAACCTCCAAGAAATGACATTGTCCCCACTTGTCACACTCACAAGTATTATTAGCCGACAGGGATTCCATTCTAGTGCTTGTTACATATAACTCCCAGCACACAGCCCATTACATGGGACTCAGACTTCATGTGATGTCTTACACAGCCATCCCACTCACACCAAAAAATCTGTCATTCTCACCCCACTCAGGCCACCTAATGTAGATGTCTAATGGGAAGTCTTTGCGTAGTCAATGAGGTTATTGAAACATTTCTTGCCTGAACGGTTGCACAAACACCTGAGTGAATATAAACAAGCATTTACAATGCAAACCGTGTCTGAATCGGGTTTGCAATGCATTTACGCAAGTTTAAGCTATTGACATTGCAAATAACAATGCCTTTTATTTTTGTTTTCGCTTTTAAAACATAAATAAAAGGCATTGTCATTTACAATGCCAATAGCTTAAACTCGCGTAAATGCGAGACCTTTGCATTACAAATGCTTGTTCGCTTTCTTAGTTTCACGAAGTTCAGAAAGTGCAAGGCATAGAGCACAACTTGATCATAAAAGTAAGGATAGTGGTGCATGCAGTTATGGGAATCGACATATGATTCATTGTGAGGTCATAGATTGTTTCCAGTTGGACTGGTGGGCACAGTGTGAGAGGGTCGTTAGCGTGTGTTAATTGCAGTAGTGTTTCACTGGCTCATATATAGGTTTCACAGTCTCCATACTTGGCATCACTCGGGTGTTCTCCTGTGTTCTTTTAATTTGTATTGCTGTTTTTCTGTTGTCACCATTGTTGTTTCTACTGGTATATTAATCAATTACAAATGGCGATTATGTCATGTAGCACATCATGTAGAGCTTTCCCATAGTATTTTGTGTAAACAAATGCATGCTGTTCCCTAAAAATGGTAATATTATTATTATGATTGTATTCACAGTTTCCCCTGAAGAAGGGTGAGTCACTCGAAATGTATTGGGAATCTTCAAGAAGTCGTGCTCTATCTAATGTATAAAAATGTTTATGTTGTCTGTACACATAATGTGATGTAACATTGGGATTGTTTATGTACAAAAAAGTGCAATGACATTTTGATATTGAATATTTCCACTCGATCAGAATCCAGTCATTCTTTAAATGTAAAGTCATTCAGCAGATGTTTTGTTAAATTATTTTGAAAAAATTGATAGATTTTTGTTTAACAAAAGAACCCTAGGTTCGCATGTAGCTATATGTCCCCCCCTCAGTGAATGAGTACTTTTACAGGAACAGGAAATCATATCATTCACTGAATATCCAAGTCATATGTAATGGCAAAAATATAATCACAGACATAGTGGCAAGATTCCCAGGTAGTACGCATGATTCGTACATCTTCAGACACAGTGGCAAACATAAACGTCTCCTTGGGAGTGAATTTGGCAAAGGATACCTCCACGGTAAATGCATGTAACACTGTCTTACTGACTCTCTGGTCATGGTGAAACATTGCAGTGAGCAATATATTGCCTTCTTCCCTGTAGGTGACTGCGCATTGGCTGTACGCTCATTCATACTGACACCATACCTGAATCTGACTACACCAGGTGAACAGCGATACAATGCAGCGCAAATATCGACACGCAATGTGATAGAGAGGACCTTTGATTTACTGAAGAGTAGGTTCCGCTGCCTACATGAAAGTGGAGGTGCTTTGCAGTACAGGCCAGATACATGTTGCAAAATTGTGGCCACTTGTGCCATGTTGCACAACATTGCAACTTCAAGAGGCGTACCCTTGGACCTTACATATAGTGAATTTGATAAAGACGATGAGCCACGTCAACATCAATACGCAGCAAACGGTTCGAGGGCAGCAGAAGGAAAACAGAGACGTGCAGAAATAACGCTGAATTATTTTTAAGGTGGGTAATTGTTGGAAAGTGGATTATTAGTAGGGGCAAATGTATATCTGCCACTGGCAATAAGGCCACTAACACAGTATAGGGATCACAATAGGTGTTAGAAAATTATTCCTATGATCAACCCTTGGTAGCTTGGCTGCGAGCAGGCAGGCTTAACGTCAAAGACAGGTATGTAAAGCATTTGAAAACACCAATTCAGTAAATAATTAAGAAACAATGCACAATAAAAATCCAACACCAATTTTTAAAAATAGGAAATATTTTTATCTTTAAAATGACACCAAAACGACAAAACTCCAATGTAGGGAACCTGAGATATGAATTTTCAAAGATTTAGCATTATCTAGCACATAGAAACCTATAGCGCCTTATCGGGACATCTGGTCACGATAGACCGGGTCAAAGTCAAAGTTTCAGGCTGACCGCGATAGAGCCCTGGGCGGCTACCCCTCATGGTAGGTCTCGGTCAAAGTTTTTACCTTCTGACTTAGAAACTTTTCTGGAGCTTTTCTTCCCGGGGTCTTTCGAAGTTCTCAACCAGTCCGGATTCGGTGAGGGTTCGCCGGATTGCCTTGCGACGAGCTCCCGGTCAAACTTATGGAAGTCCGACCTCTTGAGCGTTTCAGCGGGACAAACCAAGGATCCAGGCCGACTCGCGGTTGAAGGCAGGCGGCTTGGCTTTTGCAGTTGCTCCCGGTCACCTTTTCTTCGTTCGGACTTAGAAACTTTTACAGAGCTTTTTCTCGCGGGGTCCCTCGATGCTCTTCACCAGGCTGGATTCGGTGAGGGTTCGCCGGCCTCGGATTTCAACTACTCCCGGTCAAACTCTGGAAGTAGGACCTACAGAGGTTTTCAGCAGGACAAACCTGGACGGCAGGCTGACTCGCGGATAAAGGCAGGCAGCTTGGCTGGCCAGGTTGAGTCGGTCCCCTTATGCAGCTTTTTTTCCAAAGTTGCTCCAAGGTTCGCCAAAGTTCTGGAACGTTTTCCTGAAGTTCCCCAAAGGGTCCCAAAGTGTCTCAAACTCACTCCAAGGGTCTGGAATCTCCAAGATGGTCCTTGAAAGGTGAGGACTTCAGTTCCCACAATCCACTTGGACAAAACCCTTACAAATCCACTGGTAGTTCTCCAGGTTGAGGATTCTTGGTGGTGATGTTCCAGGTCAGCTCTGTTAACCTGTAGCTTGCAGGGAGTCAACTCTTTAGTCCTTTTACAGCAAGGTAATCCACAGGTCTGAAGTTCTAGATGGTGCAGAAGGTGCAATCTTCAGAGTGCAGGCCTTAGGCAATGCACATCAAACTTCTCAGCATGGCCCGTCTTGCTTTCTTAAGTTTCAAGCAGCAGATCTGAGAGGCTCTGCCCTTCTCAGATACTTATTACAAGTTCTCTGGGTCAAGCAGGAGGTCACTCCTGTCCAATGGGGGGGGGGGGTAGCAAACCGCCCCAAGGTCTGACCACTTCCTGCAGAGTGTGGCACTATTTTGTCCCAGAGTGCATCAATTCTTCCAAATTCATAATGGCTGATTTTCCAGCAGGGAGAGAAGTGCTGGCTAAACATACCCCTAGGATGGCTAATCTCGATAGTCTCTCCCCTTTGCATCTGCTCATTCCTTTCTTAAGCCTAGCATCTGGCTGTGTTCAAACGAGTAGAGTTGTAAATGGCACTGGTGTCTTCCCCTTCCCTTGAAGTCCATTGTTTACGACTCCTCCCCCTGCTCTGGCATTCCTGTGTACACTGCCCTACCAGCAGAGCAGGTTAACCCCAGGGGCTCTTTATCACCTCTTCAAAGGAGCCTGGCTAATCCACTTAACTCTGACCAATCAGGACAGACCACTGGAAGGCTGAATCTGGACTTACAAACAAGAAAGTCTTATAACTTCTTGTCTGTACATTTTAGGAGAAATTCAACAATATCATATTGTTGGATTTATTAATACCATTCTGGGAAGTCTTTGAATGGTATTTTTAGCCTTCTCCTATCAAGAGTTAGCAATTAATAACTTTCTGCCATGTTAACCTATGTGGCATGGGATTTGTAATTGGAAAAATGATTTGGGCCATTTTTCTAGCCACAGGGCTTGTAAAAGCGTATTTTATAAATACTCCACATAGATCTACAGGACCCTCACCATTGGAACACCTAGGGGAGACTTTAGGGGTTCTGGATATGTAACAATATTACAAATCCTCCGTCTACAGTGCTCCTAGCACCAACTTCGATTTGGGCAGCACTTTATCACAATGTGGGGAGTGAAATGTGCAATTTCACTTAACCCAGGGCATATAAAACTCATTTTATAAAGGTCCTCCTTATAAGTACCTGACCTCCCACCCCTGAGACACCTAGGGAGGACCCTGGGGGTACCTAATATGCCCAAACATTGTAGGTTATCTATTTTTAAGTACCTCAAACACCAAAGTCGAGTTTGGGCACAATTTACTTTTTAAAAGCAGTCCTGCAACACAGAGCCACTTCTAAACTGACCTCAGGCTTCAGCAGTGCACACATGCAAGTGCAGAAAGGGCTGCTGGCCTCTAAACTGCCATGCCCTATTATATACTAGGGACTGAGAGGTAGTTTCAATCCCCCTGCCCTATTATGTACTAGGGCCCTATAGGATAGGTCATGCCAATCACAGGGGTACCCCAAACCATAGTGTACCCTAGTATATGTAGGTGTTTTCACTGTATTCTAAATGTGTCTCTTTCAGCATAGCACTGGCCCTGGGCCTGGTTAGGCAGAGCCCAGGGTCAGCCAGAGTCAGTTACCGCCAGTACCAGTCAGGAAAAGTTGGGGGGGGTGCCCAGGGCACAAGATGACTTTCCAACATAGCCCCCCACCAATGAAAGGTGATGAGTTACTAACCTACACCCTGGTAGTCCTCATCAGCTAAGTTGAAAAACCTGGAAAGTCCATCTGCATTTGCATGGGCAACCCCAGGTCTGTGTTCCACTGTAAAGTCCATTCCCTGTAGGGAAATGGACCACCTTAACAGCTTGGGATTCTCCCCTCTCATCTGCATGAGCCATCTGAGAGGCCTGTGGTCAGTATGAACATGAAAGTAATTCCCAAATAAATATGGTCTCAAATTTTTCAGGGACAAAACCACAGCAAAAGCCTCTCTCTCTATGGCACTCGACCTCTGCTCTCTGGGAAGAAGTCTCCTGCTAATAAAGGCAACTGGCTGATCAAGGCCCTCTTCATTTAGCTGTGACAATACTGCCCCAATCCCTTGCTCTGAAGCATCTGTCTGAACCACAAATTATTTTGTGTAGTCAGGGGCCCGCATACTGGTGCTGAACACATAGCAGCTTTCAGAGTGTCAAAAGCATTCTGACACTCTTTGGTCCAATCCACCTTTTTGGGCCTCTTCTTAGAAGTGAGTTCTGTTAGGGGCCCCACAATGGTCCCATAATTTTGAACAAACCTTCTATAATACCCTGCCAGTCCAAGGAATGCCCTGACCTGAGTCTGGGTAACAGGAGCTGTCCAATCCAAAATAGTTTGATTCTTGGCCTGGAGAGGCTGTACATGGCCCCCACCTACCAGGTGGCCCAGATACACCACAGAACACTGCCCTGTTTGGCACTTACTTGCCTTAATAGTCAGGCCTGCCTGCTGCATGACCTGAAGCACTTCCCTTAGGTGGCTAAAGTGATCCCCCCAGGCAGAATTATATACAGTTAGATCATCCAGATGAGCTGCACTGAACTGTTCCAACCCAGACAAGACCTTGTTCACCAACCTTTGGAAGGTGGCAGGTGCATTCTTTAAGCCAAAGGTCATTACCTTGAACTGATAATGTCCCTCTAGTGTGGAGAAAGCTGATCTCTCCTTTGCTCCATCAGCGAGGGCAATCTGCCAGTAACCTGAAGTCAAATCAAAAGTATTCAGGTACTTAGCAGCCCCTAACCTGTCAATGAGCTCATCAGCTCTTGGTATAGGGTGAGCGCCCGTCTTTGTGACTGCATTCAATCCTCTGTAGTCCACACAGAACCTTAACTCCTTGGGTCCCCCCTGTGGATTAGGTTTGGGCATCAGCACCACTGGACTGGCCCATGCGCTCTCAGACAGTTCAATTACCCCCAATTCCAGCATTTTAGCAACCTCATCTTTAATGCTGGCTCTGACATGGTCAGACAACCTGTACAGTTTATTTTTGACAGGTAGGCTGTCACCAGTGTCAATGTGGTGCACACATCACTCGGTGATGCCTGGGGTCAAAGAGAACAGGCCAGCAAACTGCTCCAGCACCTGCTTACAGTCTCTGTGCTGCTGGTCTGTCAACTTGGGAGAGAGTACAACTCCCTCCACCGACCCATCTTGCACATTAGTGGAGAGGAGGTCGGGCACTGGCTCAGTTTCCTCCTCCACTCGCTCATCAGTGACCAGTAACATGGTCATATCTGCCCTGTCATGGTGGGGTTTCAATCTATTCACATGCAGGACCCTATGAGGGTTCCTGGGGGTGCCAAGGTCAACCAAATAGGTAACCTCATCCTTCTTTTCTAAGATTGGATAGGGCCCACTCTACTTGTCATGGAGGGCCCTGGGAGCCACAGGCTCCAACACCCACACCAATTGTCCTGGAGTATACTCAGGCATAGTAGCCTTCTGATCATACCAGTGCTTCATGAGCTCCTGGCTGGCCTCCAGTTTCCTGCTTGCCTTGTACATGTACTCTGCCATTCTAGATCTCAGGCCTAGCACATAGTCAAGCACATTGTCCTTTGCTTCTTTAAGAGGCTTCTCTAAAGACTCTCTCAGGAGGCTTGATGGCCCCCTCACAGGGTGTCCAAACAACAACTCAAAGGGACTGAAACCAACCCCTTTCTGTGGCACCTCCCTGTAGGCAAACAGTAGGCATGGGAGGAGAACATCCCATCTCCTCCGGAGTTTCTCTGACAACCCATTTATCATGCCCTTCAGGGTTTTGTTGAATCTCTCAACTAGACCATTTGCTTGTGGTTGATAGGGAGTGGTGAACTTCTAGTTGACACCACACTCATCCCACATAGCAGTCAGATAGCTGGACAGGAAGTTTGTGCCCCTATCTGATACCACCTCTCTTGGAAAACCCACTCTGGTGAACACACCAAGCAGTGCTCTAGCCACTGCAGGAGCATTAATGGTTCTAAGAGGGATTGCTTCAGAGGGATTGCTTCAGGGTGCCTAGTGGCATGGTCCACTACCACTAAGATCTACCTATTCCCTGATGCAGTAGGTGGGTCCAGGGGACCAACAATGTCCATCCCCACCCTTTCAAAAGGAACCCCAACCACTGGCAGTGGTATTAGGGAAGCCTTTGTCTTGCCCCCTGCCTTGCCACCGGCCGGACAGGTGACACAGGGGCTGCAAAACTCCTTTACCTTTTCAGACATATGGGGCCAGTAGAAATCGTTCACCAACCGGTTCCATGTCTTTGTCTGTCCCAAATGTCCTGCCAAGGGGATATCATGACCCAAAGTCAGGACGAACTCTCTGTACTTCTGGGGCACCACCAACCTCCTGGTGGCCCCCTCCTTGAGGTTTCTGGCCTCAGTATAAAGCAGTCCATCTTCCCAGTAGATTTTGTGAAACCCACTGTCATCCCCCTCCTCTTGCTTAGAGACAATCCGCCTCAAGCTCTCAAGGGTGGAACAGTCTCTCTGTCCCTTACTGAACTCCTCCCTGGAGGGTCCACCTGCTCCTGTCAGTTCTGTCAAATCTGACAGCTCTGGCAGGGAGGGAGTCCCTCCCTCAGAGGCCAGATCCTCCACATCAGGGTTAGATTCTTTTTTTTTTTAACTTTTGTTTATTTGCATCTTCAGATTGACTTTACAGGATGCAGCACATAATCTCATATACAAAGCTAGTGTACACATACACATATCAATTAACGGAAACTTTAGGACAGTCAGTTACATCAGTCATAAGAATTCAATACTGGACAGTAATAGTACTGATATCGGATACAGCCATTTGAATCCCCCGGATTGGTCACCTGTTGCAGTATCAAGATCATTTACCCAGCACTATCTGTCATTGATACATTTCTACCTTGGGGGACTGGAATTAATAGTGCCGGTGGTCTGCATATCTAAACTTGTATTAACTGAATCTTCCAGATATCTTTGGGTCTGGACGCTGCGGGCATGAGTTCCCAGAATAACGAGAGTTGGGTTTGACAATATGTAATATCTTGAAGCCATTCCTTCACCACAGGGGCTTGCGATTTCCTCCAGTGAATAGCCAATCTGCGTTTGGCAAGCAGTAGCAGCATCGCATGTAATTTCCGAAGGCCCGATGGAGTATCTTTAACGAATCCCAACAGACCCATCAGCGGGGTAGGATTGGTTGGTGTGTTTATGATTTCACCGATGATACGAAAGACCTCTGTCAGGGTTAGATTCTTCCTGCACCTCTGGAGTCCCTGGGCTGGCTCACCAGGCCCAGTACCCTTGTCCTTGGATGCTTGGCCCTTTGTTCCAGGCTCCAAGTGTCCAGCCCCTCCCTTCTGGCTAGTCTGTGACCTAGTCACAGCACATACCCACTCAGGGAGCTCCAATATTTTTATATGGAGTCCTCTCTCCACCTCTGACCGCTCAGAGGCTTCAAAATCATTGCCCAGTAAACACTGGACTGGGAGCACCTTTGACACAGCTACCTGCATAGGGCCTGTCACACCTCCCCATTCCAAATCCACCACAGCCATAGGATGGAGTTTGGCAGTACTGTCTGCATAAGTCAGCTGGTGAAACTAACTGGGTAGCAACCTTCCTGGAGGCACCATAGTTACACTAGCCCCTGTGTCTCTGATAGCCTCAATCTCAGTCCCATTCACGTTAGGCCTCTGCCTGTACTTGTCCATGTTTGGAGGTAAGGCAGAAAGGGTTGCAATATTCACCCCACCCAGGGACACTAAGGTTGCTTCCACCACCTGACTACTCCTCTCTGGGGCACCACTCTCTACCCCTACACTGGCAATCCCTGTGGACGGCCCCTTAGGGGGGAGCTTCTTCGCGCAGACAGCATCTCCCTTTTTGCGCCCTGGCTGGTTACAGTCAAAGCACTTACCCACCTTTGAGGGATCAAAGAACCTATCATTATTTCCCTCCCTTTGAATTTGGGTTGGCTCTGGGCCCCCCCTCCTTGTTCCGGTTTTTGTGGGTCTTTGGGGTACTCCTTCTGTTTTTTTCTGTCCTCCTTTTTTCTGGTCACCCCTCTGGTGCTGAATGGAACCCTGGGTTCTTACCCACTCATCAGCTGCTTCTCTCAGCTCTCTGGGGTCTGTCAGCTTAGAGTCCACTAGATACTGGCGTAACTTCTCTTCTGCACAATGAGTCAAAATATGTTCTTTCAAAAACAAATTATACAATCCCTCATATGTGTCAACTTTGTTACCAACAATCCAGTCTTCCAGTGCCTTCACTGAAACGTCCACAAAGTCTACCCAAGACTTTGAACTCATTTTCTGGGTGCCTCTAAACTTCACCCTGTACTACTCTGGAGTCAGACCAAATCTTTTGACTAAGCATGCCTTCATCTGCTGGTATGATTCTGAATCCCCCCCGCCCCCTCAAGGTCAGAAGCCTATCCCTCGCAGCTACTGGAATCAACTCCCACAGGAGTACACCCCAATACTTAGAGTGGACCCTACTCATTCTAAGGGCCCTCTCAAAGGCTGCTAGCAACTTATCAATGTCATCCCCCTTGGTGTACTTGGGAACTATACCTTGGGAAGTTTGTGATCAAATCCACCACCCCTGGGCATCTCAAAATCTTCATCATTTTCACTGCCACCATTTCTTTTGAACGCCTCCTCCCTCTCCCATCTCTTCTCAGCCAATTCCAGTTTCCTCTGCTCCAAAGATATCAAAGCTAATTGAGCCTCAAGCTGTCTCTCTGCATGGGACAGGGGTGGGTCCTGAGTATGGGACCCTTCCCCCCTCCCACCCCACCCTGACGGTATCTAATGTGCCCAAACATTGTAGGTTATCCATTTTGAAGTGCCCCAAACACCAAAGTCGAGTTTGGGCACAATGTACTTTTTAAAAGCAGCCCTGCAACACAGAGCCACTTTTAAACTGACCCCAGGTTTCAGCAGTGTACACATGCAAGTGCAGAAAGGGCTGCTGGCCTCTAAACTACCTTGCCCTATTATATACTAGGGACTGAGAGGTAGTTTCAATCCCACTGCCCTATTATGTACTAGGGCCCTATAGGGTAGGTCATGCCAATCACAGGGGTACCCCAACCCATAGTGTACCCTAGTGTATGTAGCTGTTTTCACTGTATTCTAAATGTGTCTCTTTCAGCATAGCACTGGCCCTGGGCCTGGTTAGGCAGAGCCAGTTACCACCAGTACCAGTCAGCAAAAAGGTGGGGGGTGCCCAGGGCACAGGATGACTTTCCAACAGTAATGATGAGACAATACACTACATGGTTTCATTGCTATTGTGATTTATTTGAAACAAAACTCAGGTACTGTAAATGCACACATAGCAAATAAAATATGTGCAGTGTGAAAGCAATAATGCAACTAGATAATATTGCCATGGTAGTTGAACGTCAGCCCTGACAAATGAATGCCACTGGTTACCTCACCTAATGGCATTCCTGGGCTCAATGCCACACTATTTTCTATGGCCACGCACTCCCGTGGCCCGGTCTGTGTGCTTTGACATGTCCCTTATTGAAGCTTCTGGGGCAGAAGTATTCCTGTAACTGCACCTTCTGTATTCAGTTACTGGTGCTATGATGCTACTGAGGCTTGAGGCCTCCACCCAGTACATTACTACCACCAACTATAGCAGTTTGAAAATGCTCAACAGCATTGGTGACCTGTATCAATCCTCTGGCCACATCTCCACAACAATGGGTCATTTCTACCTGCATGCCTACAGCGCGTCAAGACAAGAGAGCTGTTGTGTTGCTCAGGCGGTTGATGGCCTTAGTGTAGCCATATAAGTGGCCAAGTAATTGATGCTACCTTTAGCGGTGGGACACATGGTCTTCCTGGACTACATTGCATAGTTCCTTGAAGGCTTGTGCCATGTGACTGAAGTTGTCTGTTGTTTCCCTTTGTCCTTCCACCACTGCTGTAGTGAGCTGTGTGATGCTGTCGTTCATATCGACCATATTTCTGTTTATGGAAACTAGGTGTGCATCCATTGAATGCGTGTGTTTGCATTGCAGGCGCTGCACCTTCAACACTGCATTCTCCAGCCCACTGCAAAAAGATGATCCATCGCCTTTACCAACTTGCCATTGTGCCCTTGCCCTGTGCCTCCTGATATTTCTGCGCCGCATGTGTGTGGACTTGGGCTCTTGGGGTGGGTGTATGCTCAGCCTGTGTTGTGGGAAGGTCAAGTTGGCTCTCCTCTTCCATTTCAAACTCAGGTAGTGGTGCCACTGTGGTCTTGCATCTTTTGGGTGCAGGTGCTGGGGGTGATGGGGCCACTGTGTTATCATCTCCTGACTGTGCCTGAGTCTCCAGATGGTCATTGGATTCGCTTTCGTCTGACTCCTGCGCAGGTGTATCTGTGATGTAAAACAGTACTATTTCAGTTTATGATTTTGACATGTATATCACATAGTGCATTGTTTTGTCTAATAAAGCTATTTAGCAACACGTGGTGTGTATAAATTTCACTTGCTTGTCAAACTTAAATGCACCAATGCTGTTTTGATTTTCCTCCTTGCCTTTCCTATTGGAGTTTCTGAATACTAATCCCATAATGTGTAGCAAGTAAAATGTGGACTGGAGTAGCATTTTCTCCTCTAAGTCTGATCTCACTAAAGGGGTGATCCCCAAGCAGGGATCCACCACTAGACACCAGGGAGGGGGGAGCGTGCCCTTGGGCTAGGGCATTTTCTTCCCGCAAAAGAATTTGGGCAAATTCAGTCTCTCTACTCCCCCCCTTCCACCTGGGGGGCAGAAAGCACACTAGATACCAGGGATTATTTTTTTAAAATTATATTTAGGTGTGGGGGCTGCCCTAAATGGGCATGCCCCCACCCCCCAAACAATCTCCACAGACTTTCTGTCTCCCCTAAGGGGCAAATGAGGGGTATTACCTCCGATCTGCCCCCCGGGGGGGGGGGGCAGAAAGCCCACTAGACACCAGGGATTTTGTTTAATAAAAGATGGGTGGGGGCTTCCCACAAAAATATATTTGGGAACAGTATTTCAGCCCCCTCTGGGGGGCAGATGGGGGCAGCAGCCCCAGGGATTATTTGTTTATAGTATTTAGGAGTGGGGGCTGCCCTAAAAGGGCATGCCAATGCCCCCCCAAACAACCTCCACAGACTTTCTGCCCTCCTTAGGGGGCAAATGAGGGGTAATATCCCCAAACTGCCCCCAGGGGAGCAGAAAGCATACTAGATACTAGGGATTATTTTTTATGGTATTTAGGGGTGGGGGCTGCCTTAAATGGGCTTGCTAATGCCCCCATCCCCCCCAAACAACTTCCACAGACTTTCTTCCCCCCCTAGGGGGCAAATGAGGGTTATTACCCTTGATATACCACCCGGGAAGGGGCAGAAAGACCACTAGACAACAGTTTTTTTTTTTTTTATAAAAGAGGGGTGGGGGCTGTCCACAAAAGGCAAGACCATGCCCCCACCCAAATATATTTGGAAACAGTCTTTATGCTCCCCAGGGGGGCAGAGAGCACACTAGGCACCAGGGATTTCTTTATGTATATAGGCGTGGGGGCTGTCCAAAATAGGCATGCCAATACCCCCACCTCCCCCAAAAATTCCACAGTCTTTATGCCCCCCTGGGAGGCAGATGGGGGCAACAGCCCCTGATCTGTCCCCTCCCCCTGAGGGGGCAGAAAGCACACTAGGCACCAGGGATTTTTTTATGTCTATAGGGGTGGAGCTGCCCAATATGTGCATTCCAATGCCCCCACCCCCCAAAACAAATTCCACAGTCTTTCTACCCCACCTGGGAAGCAGATGGGGGCAATAGCCCCCGATCTGTCCCCTCGGGGGGCAGAAAGCCCACTAGGCACCAGGATTGGGTTTTTTTATACATAGGGGTGGGCGCTGCCCAAAATGGGCATGCTAATGCCCCCACCCCCTCAAACAAATTGCCACAGGCTTTCTGCCTCCCCCAGGAGGCATATAGGGGCAATAGCCCCTGATCTGCCCCCCCCTCGGTGGGGGCAGAATGCACACTATGCACCAGAGATTGTTTTTATGTCTATAGGGTTGAGGGCTGCCCAAAATGGGCATGCCAATGCCCCACTCCCCCCAAAAACATTCCACAGTCTTTCTGCCCCCCCCACGAGGCAGACGGAGGCAATAGCCCCTGATCTGCCACCGGGGTCAGAAACTCCACTAGGCACAGGGATTGTTCTTTTTATACGTAGTGGTAGGGGCTGCCCAAGATGGGCATGCTAATGCTCCCACCCCCAAAAAAGTCTTTCTGCCCCCCTGGAAGGCAGATCGGGGCAATAGCCCCTTATCTGTCCCCCCTGGGGGTCAGAAAGTCCACTAGGCACCAGGGATATGTTTATTGTAATATCAGCGAGAAGCCCCATAGACAAGGGTATCTTCCCTTTTTTTGGCACTCATTTTGGCTGTTTCAGTGATATTTTTAGTCTCATATGCCCCCAAGCAGAAAACCGCTAGAAACCAGGGAGAGTTTGTGTGTGTGTGAACTGGAGTTTGGCTGATGGTCTGCGTAAAATGGCGTGTGTGAACTTGCGCTTGATGAACTCGCGCTTGATGACGGTGTGTATAGGTTGGCTCTAGCTTGGTGGTCTGGTGCTTGGCTGGCAATGTACATGGACTGGAGCTTGGCTGAAGGTGTGCATCGATGGTGCTTGGCTGGCGTTGTGCGTAGAAGGCTCTTGGCTGGCAGAGTGCATGGTGGCGCTTGGCTGGCAGAGTGCGTGGTGGTGTTTGGCTGGCAGTGTATGTGGATAGTGCTTGGCTGACTCTGCATGGATGGTGCTTGGCTGGTGGTGTATGTGGATGGTGCTGGGCTGGCAGTGTGCATGGATGGCGCTTGGCTGGTGGTGTGCATGTATGTCACTTGGCGGGGGTGTGCATGGATTGCACTTGGCTGGCGGTGTGCATGGATGGCGCTTGGCTGGTGGTGTGCGTGGATGGTAGTGTGCGTGTACAGACTCTTGGCTGGCAGTGTGGCTTGCATGGATAATAATAATAATAATAATAATACCGACATTTGTAGAGCGTGAACAGCTACCTCCAACAGAGGTGTCCCGGCGCTAAAGACAATAGACGGCGCGCAGCCATGCCTCACACCGCAAGAACCCTGAGAGCAATTAAACTGGACTGAAGATCCATGTTTTTACAGCTTTCCTAAATAGTGGTTCTGACTCAATCAGACGCATGCGGTTAGGCAGGGAGTTCCATAGCTTAGACGCCCCCACTGTAAAAGATGTGCCACCAAGGCGGGCTTTCCTAACTCGCGGAATACAAAACAGATTTTGAGAATTGGGCCTCAAAGCGCGATTCTGTTTGTAGATGCATAACCGTTGTCTCAAATAACTGGGGCACTTTCCATGGAATGATCGGAATGCTAAGGTTAGGGCCTTGAACTCAATTCTTTTTGCCACCGGCAGCCAGTGAAGCTCTTTAATATGCAGAGAGATGTGATGACGAAATGGAACATGTCTAATCAGTCTCGCAGCCGCATTCTGTACCATCTGTAGTCTTTTGATAAGTTACGCTGGCAAACCCAAGTATAGGCTGTTAGCATAGTCCAGCCTAGATGTCACAGTGGTATGGACTATGACCCGGCGGTAATCCTCCAGCAGCAAATGTAGGAATTTCCGCAAGTGTCTCAGCTTGCTGAAACAGGAGGCTGTCACTTGCTGTATCTGCGCAGAAAAAGAGAGATCTGCCTCCCACTTTACTCCCAGATTTTTTACTGTGCCTGCTGGAACGGGCGGGGAGCCCATTTCCATTGGCCACCACAGATCCGGTGCAGGCGGCTGGATCTTGCAGAAGAACAACACCTCCGTTTTCTCAGCATTGAGTTTAAGTTTGTTGTTATTCATCCAAAGAGCGATGTCCTTCAGACAGCCTTTGAAATTCCTGAAAGAATCTGCCGACTGATCTTTAAAAGAAAATACCAACTGTGTATCGTCGGCGTATGATATCGCCTTCACGCCCCAGTTGGCTATTAGTGAGAACAATGGGGCCAGGTATATATTAAAGAGGAGCAGGCTCAACGCCGACCCCTGAGGAACTCCACACCATAAATTTTTGGGTTCGGACTGATGAGGTTGTAGAGAGACCCTTTGAGTGCGATTTTTGAGAAAGTACTTTAGCCAGGCAAGGGCTACACCCCCAATGCCAATGTCCTGAAGACGCTGCACCAGCATTAAATGATCTACCGTATCAAATGCTGCCGACATATCCAGGAGCACCAGCAATGGATCCCCATTGTTTTCTTACCCAACGCTGGGTGGTAGGAAATTTGTGGCGGGCTGGTGATCCTACAACTTTCCCACGCACAAAAGTTAGGAAAACTGGATTTTTTTTAGCTAAATGTGAGGTTTGCAGGAGATTCTGGGTAGGAAAATGTTGGGAGATCCACGCAAGCCGCACCTCCCTGGACTCCTCTAGGTGTCTAGTTTTCAGAAATGTTTGGGTTTGGTAAGTTTCGTAGATGGCCGCTGAGCCCGGGACCAAAAACGCAGGTGACTCCCTCGCAAACCAGGAAGTTTGGCGATCGTTTTGGGGTGTTTCCTGTGGTAGGCACTAGGCCTACCCACACAAGTTAGGTAACATTTTTATCGGGAGACTTGGGGAAATGCTGGGTGGGTGGAAGTTTGTGGCTCACCACGGATTCCACAACTTTCCATCAAAGAAAAGTGAGGATAATGTGTTTTTTTTTTTTACAAAGTTTGAGGTTTGCAAAGGATTGTGGGTAACAGAATCTGATGAGAGCCATACAAGTCACCCCATCCTCCATTCCCCTGGGTGTATAGTTTTAAAAATGTACAGGTTTGCTAGGTTTCCCTAGGTTCCAGGTGAGCAAAGGTCCAAAATCCATAGCTAGGCACATTGCGAAAAAAGGGTCAGTTTTCAATGGAAAAATGTGATGTTCCCACGTTGCATTTTGGGCCTTTTCCTGTCACAGGCACTAGGCCTACCCACACAAGTGAGGTATAATTTTTATCACAAGACTTGGAGGAATGCTGGGCGGGTGGAAGTTTGTGGCTCCCTGCATATTCCAGAACTTTCCATCACAGAAAAGTGAGGAAAATGTGTTTTTGACAGAGTTTGAGGTTTGCAAGGGATTCTGGGTAACAGAAACTGGTGAGAGCCACACAAGTCACCCCATCCTGGATTCCTCTTGGTGTCTAGTTTTCAAAAATCTACAGGTTTGCTAGGTTTCCCTAGGTGCCGGCTAAACGAGTGTCCAAAATCCATAGCTAGGCACATTGCGAAAAAAGGGTCAGTTTTCACTGGAAAAATGTGATGTGCCCATGTTGAGTTTTGGGCTGTTTCCTGTCACAGGCACTAGACCTACCCACACAAGTGAGGTATCATTTCTATCGGAAGACTTGATGGAATGCTCTGTGTGTGGACGTTTGTGGCTCCCCACAGATTCCAGAACTTTCCATCACAGAAATGTGAGGAAAATGTGAGTTGTTTTTTTTACAAAGTTTGAGGTTTGCAAGGGATTCTGGGTAACAGAACCTGGTAAGAGCCACATAAGTTACCCTATCTTAGATTTCCCTGGATGTCTAGTTTTCAAATATGTACAGGTTTGCCAGGTTTCCCTAGGTGCTGGCTGACCTAGTGTCCAAAATCCACAGCCAGGCATATTGGGAAAAAGGGGTCCGTTTTCACTGGAAAAATTTGATGTGCCCACATTTCGTTATAGGCCATTTCCTGTCGCGGGTACTAGGCCTACCCACACAAGTGAGGTATCATTTTTATGGGGAGACTTAGAGGAATGCTGAGTGGGTGGAAGTTTGTGTCTCCTCGCAGATTCCAGATCTTTCCATCACAGACATTTGAGGAAAATATGTTTTTTTTTACAAAGTTGGAGGTTTGCAAGGGATTCTGGGTAACAGAACCTGGTGAGAGCCACACAAGTCACCCCATCCTGGATTCCCCAGGATGTCTAGTTTTCGGAAATGTACAGGTTTGCTAGGTTTCCCCATGTCCCGGCTAAGCTAGGGTGCAAAATCCACAGCTAGACAAATTGCGAAAAAAGGGTCCGTTTTCACTAGCAAAATGTAATATGTCCATGTTGCGTTTAGGCTGTTTCTTGTCACAGGCACTAGGCCTACCCACACAAGTGAGGGACCATTTTTATCGGGAGACTTAGGGGAACACAGAATTGTAGAACAAGTGCCTATTACCTATTGACTTTCTATGCATGTCTGCTTTCCAAATGTAAGACAATGTGTAAAAAATAAGTCACTTTGAAAAATGCCCTCTAATTCACATGCTAGTATGGGTACCCATAATTTCGGAGATGTGCAAATAACTACGGCTTCTAAATTCTATATTTTGTTCCCATTTCAGAAATACATAGGTGTCCTTGATACCAATTTTTCACTCTTTAGATTTTACCAAATTAATTGTATATACCCGGTACATGATGAAAACCTATTGCAAGGCGCAGCTCAGTTATTGGTACTGGGTACCTCGGGTTCTAGGTGAACCTACAAGTCCTATATATCACCACAACCAGAAGGGTCCAGCAGACATAACGGTATATTGCTCTTAAAAAGCTGCCATAGTTAGAAGTTACAGGTGAAAATGTTGGCACAAAGGGCTGTTTTTTTCAACCCAATTTCAATATTTATTTATTTCAACTGTTAGTTTCTATAGGAAAACCTCCAAGGATCTCAACAAATGACCCCTTGCTGAATTCAGAATTATTTCTACTTTTCTGAAATGTATAGCTTTCTGGGATCCATTCTTCTGGGATCCATTGCTTTCATACCCATTTCTACCACTAACTGGAAGGAGGTTGAAAGCACAAAAAATAGTAAAAATATGCCCAAACTGTGTAGAAAATGTTGGTTTTCTGACAAAAGTCTGCCTGTCCCTGAAAGCTGGGAAGACGGTGATTTCAGCACCACAAACACTTTGTTGATACCATTTGTAGGGAAAAAAACAGATGCTTTCTTCTGCAGCACTTTTTCCCCAGTTTTAAAACAAGCTAAAAATGTTGCTGTATTTTGGCTAATTTCTGGGTCTCCTCCAGGGGAATCCACAAACCCTGGGTACTTTTAAAATCCTCAGGATGTTGGCAGAAAAGGCCACAAATTTGGTGTGGATACCTTATGTGGATAAAAGGTTACAGGGGCCTAAGCTCGAACTACCCAAATAGCCCAAAAAAAAGGCTTAGCACATGGGGGAAAAGCCTAGCAGCGAAAAGGTTATTAATAATAATAATAATAATAATAATAGCAATAACCATAATAATAACAACAACAATAATATTAATAGCAATAATAATAATAATTATGATAATTGTTATTATTATTATTAGTAGTAGTGATAGTAGTAGTGGTTGTAGTAGCAGTAGTAGTAGTACTAGTAGTGATTGTAGTAGTGGTTGTAATAATATTAGAAGTAGTATTTATTGACATAGCAGTTCGTGCTGGATTAGTCCCATTGGAGCAGGGCAAAGGCTATTTTCCATATGGCTTGTTCCTGCCTTAGGTGGCATGGTTGGCAAAAACATGAACAGAATTGTGGCCCAGAGCATTTACCAGTGGCTGAGATTAATTCAGGCTATCCAACCATCATTGTAATTTTCCTCAGTGCAATGCTCATGCCCAGCCATGGGTCCCATGCTCACTGTGCCACAGGACTCAAGCTTCACCCTACTGACGAGACTCAGGTAGGCCGAAACCTGTCTGGAAGGTGCTTGTGCTCCCGGTCACAGAGAACCTCACCTGGCAGTTCGGCTAGACTGTTCCTATTGGAGCAGGACAAAGGTCCATTTGCATATTGTTGGTTCCTGTCTGATGCAGCACAGTGAGCAAGCACCGATGGATTGGATTATGACCCACTGTAAATACTAGTGGCTGAGATTAATTCAAGCATTCCACCTGTGAAAATAAACTTATAATCTTGTCTAGGCTAATAGATTCTCATGTAATGTTGTGTTAATAACCACACATATGATCCTGAATGTAGCAACTATTTGAATCAAATATGGTCATATTAGTCATGTTATGGTCATATTCGTTTTGTGACTCTAGTAAGCCCAGAAGCCATAGGAGTCAGGGTTGCACCTTGTACTTTTTTTTAACAGTATAACTTCACTTTCAAACCTGACAAGTGGAAGCAGGGTTCTGTGAGAATAATGAGGTTACTAATGTACATATGAATGAAACCTTCCTCTCTAGCCATTCAGTGCTTCCTCAGGGTGGAAGATCCTGTCACCTGCAGATTAGATACGTTTTCACTGAGAGTAACATGTTTCTTTCACATGATTAGGGTTCATTGACTTTTATTGAGAGAAGACATATATAAAGGAGGTTGATTTTCTATGAATTTTTGCTCTTTGATTCAACTGACCATTAGAGAGTTTGGGTCCAAAGTTGCTAAACGTTCTGCCCCCACAGCGTGACCATTTAAAGGGGTGTGTGCAGAGAAGCGAGGCAGCCCTTGAGTGCAGCAGCCAAGTGAGTTGGCACTGAGTTACTAAATGAAATAAAAAACAGCCTGGTCCTTGCTAGTAAATCAAAGGGCCTTAAAATGGATCCTACTGTTCACTGGGAGCCAACGCAGGCCATGTCTTGTTTGAGATATATTACTGAAGTTTTTGAGGCCATTAACCAGTCTCACATTCTAGACCCTTTGCCCCTTTGAAATGGCCTGATCCTGGAGGCCTAGGTAGATTGCATTACAGTAATCTACATAGGAAAAAACACAGGATCCTACCAACAGATGCAGCTGGGTTTGAAGATAGTGTGGGCTAGCAAGGGAAGCCAATGGAGTACCATAAAGATGGGTGTGATATGATTATATTTCTTTAGGACCTGGATGAGACATGCTGGAGTGTGTAGGATGCCCTTAAAGAGTGCCTGTGTGGAGTCTCGGAGGCCATGGAGTAAGGTATTACCACCATCAAATGCAAGAGTAAGAGCTTGAACAGCACTTCTGAAGTCACTTTCTGGAAGAAACAGTTTGACTTTCTTTAAGGGAGCTGGTACCAGGCTGCTTTGATTTTTTTGGGCAACGTGCTCCTTGATGGTGAGTTTGATGTCCAGGGCGAATCAAAGTGGCTTGGCATTTGGTTAAAGTTGAGGTTTGAAGCTGTCAATGTTTGTACTGTTTCTTCTTTGGTACATAACTGGAATTCTGTCTTGGATATGTTGAGCTTGAGGCAGGCACTGTAGACCTAGGTCTGGACGATGTCCAAGCAGTGTTTGAGGTGTTAGATGTGTGAATAAGAGGACACTTTCAAGTAGAGTTTTGTATCATTGGCATATTGGTAAATCTTGATGCTGTTTCATGCGAGCAGAACACCAAGTGGCTCCATGCAAAGTTTGAAGATGACAAGAGACTGTATGAAACCCTAGGGGAGTCCACAGGTGATAGGTATTTTTTGTGACCTTGAGGTGCCCATGTGGTCAAACTGGCAATTGTTGAAAAGGTAGGAGGAGAAACAGTGAAAGGTATTGCCAGTGAATCCCATTCGAGACTCCAGGGTGCATATGAAGGTGGCATGGTTAACTGTATCGAAGGCAGCTGAAATGACCAGCAATATCAGGAAGCAGGGGTCATCTTAATCTGTGACCAAGAGAGTATAATCTACAATGTGTAAGGTAGATGTCTTTTTACTGTAGACTGATCTGAAGACAGACTTGTGGTAGTACTGTAGACAGTTATCATTGTTGTTATCTTGGAGTTGTACATAAACTGCCTTTTCAATGATCATGTCAATAAATGGTAGGTGAATGATGGGCTGATAGTTTGCGGGGTCATCATAGCCCAGTGTAGGTTTCTTTAAGAGTGGAAGTAACTTAGCTGTTTAATGAACATGAAAAGAGCATCTGCGTGTCATCGACGTAAACAGTTTCAAACCTGATTGATTGTGTAAGGCCACACAGTGGCTGGATATGCTGTAAATGATATAAGAGAAAGAGCTGAGCCCTGTGGAACTACGCATGGCAATGAGATATCACTTGAACGATATGGGCTGGGCTGTTGGTGTGGTCAGTCCCAGGGCGATGTTCTACTTTAAAGTCCATGCTCTGGAGGGAGATGGATCACCTCAACAGTTTGAGATTCTAACCCCTCCTCTGCATTATCCACCTGAGGAGTCTGTAGTCTGTCTGAACCCGGAAGTGAGTCCCAAACAAATATGGTCTCAACCTCTTCATTGCACAGACCACTGTAAAGGATTCCTTTCTATTGCACTCCATCTCTGTTCCCGGGGAAGTAGCTTTCTGCTGATGAAGGCTAGAGGCTGGTCCATGCCCTCATCAAATCACGAAACCAAAAACCATGGAAAGTATCCATGGTGGGGAACTAGAGGCTATAGGGTTTCAAGGGTGAGCTGGCCTCCAAACAGAACCTGTTCCACACAAAAATCTACTAGTGTTTTCTTTATAATTTACCACATTTTTTAAATGTTCATACCTCCCAGCCTATGCCTAGACACACACAATAGTCCTCACACACCACCAGGTGTCATGCTTCATTATAGAACATCCCCACGCTCTACAAAAACCCGGTTTGATGGAGAAATGGCCTACGCCCTGTAATTGGGGAGGCACTTGCTAATAACTCAGGATATGTGAATGATATGATTAAAAAACAATGTGGTGACCCAGTCTAGTTTTTTATTATATAGGGTACCACTTGGTAATAAAAACTAGGGAATAGTGGAACTAGTACCTCAACCCCACTTAGTGGTGGTGTGTGAGGACATACTGTTGCACTTTTGTGTGTCTAGGAGTAGGCTGGAAAGTATCACAATTTACAAATTAAACTATAAATTGTTAATGAAATTACTCGGTTGGCTTTTTGTATGGAACTGGTCCATGGCCTCATCATTTAGCTGGTAGAGAACAGTCCCAATGCCATGCTCTGATGCATCTGTCTGCACAAGGAATTCTTTGGAATAGTCAAGTGCCTTGAGCACTGGTGCTGTGCAAATGGCCTCCTTCAAGGTTTCAATGCTCTCTGGTGCAACTCAGTCCAGCTCACCTTTGTGGGATGCTTCTTAGAAGTCCAGCTCTGTTAAGGGGACAACAATAGGGCTGTACTCTTAACAAACCTCATGTAATATCCAGTGAGGCCTAAGGAAGGCTCTCACCTCAATCTGGGTCTTGGGGAGTTCCCAAGCCAGGATGGTCCCAATCTTGGGGTGAAGGGGTTGCACTTTGCCCCCACCGACTTGGTGACCCAAGCACACAACTGAATCCTGCCCTATCCGGCACCTTCTGGCTTTGCTAGTTAAGGCAGCCCTTTCCAGGGCCTAAAAGCACTGCTTGAAGGTGGTGCAGGTGGTCATCCCAACTAGAGCTGAAGAAAGCAATGTCATCTAGGTAGGGGGCACTGATGTCCTCCCACCTGGTCTTCACCCTGTTGACTAACCTCTGAAAGGTGGTAGGGGCAGTCTTTAACCCAAAGTCTATCACCCTTTATTGGAAGTGGTCCTCTGGGGTGGAGAATGCAGACCTTTCCTTGCCCCCCTTGGTTAAGGCAATCTGCCAAGTCTTAGACACACAGGAACTTGGTGGCTTCCAACTGATAAATGAGCTCATCAACTCTGAGGATGATTGAACCCTCCTGTAGTCCCTGGTCCAGTCAAGTGGTACTGGTACCTAAGCCTGCTCCCTCCCTAGACACCACTCCAGAACTGAGGTTCTACATGGATAACAGGGGCCTCAATTCAGTCACTAAGACTGATATACACCCCATTATCAGACTCTCAAAGGGTAGCGTTGCAGAGCAGTCTGAGGCTTACTCAAAGGAGGTGGTGTGGGCTAGTAATCGTCATTTACCAGTACGCAGAAATAACACTCAATAATTGATTGTCCAGTCTGTACTTTGCTTTATAAAAGTAAGAGTACATTTATTAAACACACACACTACTCAATACTATGCAACAATTTACAAATATACATAAGCTGTTGGAATTACTTTGTGACATTGCGTAGCAGTCCCACCCCTCCTAAAGGGGGGGTGGTCTAGTACCACCACTCCCATGTATGCACATCATCTTGCACCCTAATGCACTTAGTTGAACACAACCTGGGGCGAGGGCCCTGCGCACTGGCACCATCCCAGTGGCGACCCACCCCATTACCTCAACCAGCATTAAAAATAGGTACACCTGCCCTGGTGACACATAACCCTGACTGCCCATGTCATACTGATCATATAGTATACACCTCTACATCTTGGGGGCTAACAGTCTGGGTTGTTCTTCACCTAACGCAGCAGCAAGAATACATGTTTGGGCACCACTTTAAATGAGGTACTTTCATAGCTGATAACAGTTGTAATGCATTGCAATCACAGCCTCTAACAGGCATCACAGGTAAAATCACAGGATTACGCAAATACAGCCAGACACCCTAGCAGGAATGTCCAGCAACATCACCCCATTTGGCTTATGACATCACCTTGCACATGTGACAGTCCCTTTAAAAGAAATAACCTTGGCAACTGCACTTCTCACGCAGTTGCACATCTTCAGTTTAAAAGGAATCACAGGTAAAATCATAGGATTACGTAATTACAGCCAGACCCCCTAGCAGGAAGGTCCAGCAACATAACCCCATTTAGCTTAACATCACCTTACACAGGTACTTCACAATCCACATGTGGCTTTCAGTCCCTCTAAAAGAAATAACGTTAGTAAATGCAGTTCTGGTGCAATTACACCTCCTCATCTCCAGGGGATGCCCTTCTCCAGACATCCCCAACTCAGCCCTTCATCCCTGGGCGCATTTCTCAATACACCCCCAGCTGTAGAACGAAAGTTCCAGCCCAGGAGGTGTTAAAATGCTGGCTGAGCCATTGAGGGGTTATTCTTTTCAAGTCCCCATGAGACTTAGGGAGTGACTTCCATCTTCGTGCTGGGGGAGACTATTTTCTCCTGCAGCTCCCCCTGCACCTCGTCACACATGTGGTGGTGACCCCGTTCTCCTGGAGCCACCACAAGCAGAGAAAAACGCTCTCTGCCCTTGCAGGCCGGTCCAGGCCTGCAAGGCATTATGGGGCGATTCCTCTTGTGCAGTGAATATTTGAGTAGCGGCTCCCCCGCTGCATAGGGGAGAGCTGCGATTGTGCTGCCGGCGGCTTCGCTGCGTTCCTGGGCCTCTGTGGGGGGCCCGGTCCCACCCGGACCCCCAGGGGACATCTCGCAGCTCGGGGAGCCCACACCCGTCTGCTTTTCCGGCGGTGAGTGCTCAGGCGGCCCGGGGAGCCCACCCCCGGCCGCTCTTCCTTGCGCTGGGGGCCCGGTCCCACCCGGGCCCCTGCATTGCCGCTGTGATGGAGAGCAGCCCAGGGATCCCACCCCCGGCTGCCCCCGCCGGCTCCCCTATCGGCCAGCACTCTTGCGTGCTGCCACAGGAGCCGGCCTCTCTTCTCTGGTCTGCCCGCTCCGGCGGGCAGACACGCCGGGTCCCGCTGTTCGGGCGGGGCCGCGGGGGAGTGCGACGGCACTCCTTCCTCCTCTTTGGGGCCCGGAGATGGGGTCCCGGGCCCCCTTGGCCATATCTTCACGGGGAGCACGACGGCGCTCCCCGGCTTTGCTTCGGGGCCAGGGATGGGGTCCCGGGCCCCTGGAGACCTCTTCGCGGGGGGCGCGACAGCGCTCCCCACCTCCTCCTTTTCGCGGGGGGGCGCGACGGCGCTCCCCGCCTCCTCCTCTGCACACGGGGCCCGGAGTTGGGATCCCGGGCCCCTCACCCTACACATCTTCATGGGGAGTGCGACGGCGCTCCCCGGCTTCATGTTCGGCGGGGGCCAGGGTGGGCTCCTGGCACCCCTCGCGGGTACCTTCACGGGGTGCGCGACGGCGCACCCCGACTTCACTTCTTTGGGGGGTAGCCCCCGGGACCTGACCCACCCCGGGGGCCTTCTCTGAACCGGCGGCGGAGCCCCACGCGCTTCGTCGTCGGTTGGCCACAGGTCAAAGGTCGCCTACCTTCTGGGGGGCATATCTCAGCCCCCAGGGGTCCGATCTTCCTGCTTTTGGCCTCTTCTTGCTCCTGGTGGTGCTCCCCAGCCACTGGGAGCACTTTCCTTTGCCCTCCTGGTCGCAAGGAGGGTGCATTCCACAGGGAGCTGTCTTCATCGGCTCCCTACGCCAGCCTTTCGCCTGGCTCTCCTCCTGGGCCTCTCTTCTCCCTGCGCACTGGTCCTGGACTCTTCTCCTGGTGCTGTTCAGGATCCTGGGACAGTCAGGGGGTTCCTCCTTCCAACTGCCCATTGCGCCAGGCTCCAGCACCCTCTGCCTCAGCAGACCACACCCCAGAGAGAGCTTCTCTTCCTCTCCAAACACTTTTTAAGAGAATGGGGAGGGGGCTGGCAGGAAGTCTCTGTTTGTCCTATCAAACAGCGACACATCACTTCACTGCCCCTGCTCCCTCCTTCCTGCCCAGGCCTCTGGGTTGGTTCAAGATGGTGTCGTTCAGGGTCTCCTGCCACATGGTCTCTGAAAGCCCCTTCCCCCCAGAGCTGCCTTCTCTCTTGTGCAGCTAGGTGCCTGGCACCCAGTGACAGCTGCTGATGGATTAGCCTGTAGCTCCACCCATCTTCTCTCCTTGGAGGGAAGGTCATCAATCCAGGCTGCTGGGGTCAGCCCCCAGCCAGGCCCTGGTTATAAGCTGACTCAGATAAATATAACCTTTCTGGATGACCCAAAAGCAGTACAAATATGACTTTGGACTCTGCAGAATACTTCTTCTCACATAGGTTACAGTGGACTTTGGTGCGTGTCTGGAATTTGTAGGCCCTAGGAAAGTAAAACTAGCCCATGTGCTCCCTATCCCCATAAGAGAATAATGGAATAAACACTGTAAAGCACACTGACTTTCCCTGGCATGTTTCTTCCCACTGTATAAAGCCTATCCCATGTCACCACCCAATTCTGCATAAGTCCTGCCACACCATTCACTTTGTAGCTACTCCTGGACTGCGCACTCCAGGAATCTCCCCTGCGCAGCCCACACACGTGTGCACACGCATGTACACATTTGTCAGCATTTAACCAGCCCGGTGCCCCTTACTCCAGCTGCTGCGCAGCGGCCTAGTCAAGCTAGGGGGACACCAGTAAAATCCACATGCAGTCTCTTTCATCATGAGTTCACTGTGGGTGAGTCCCAACTTATGAGGCTCTCCCACAGTAAAAGCTCAACAAATAGGTGCTCAAAAAGCAAAAAATGTGGGCGGCTCAGAGTGTCAGAACCACCTTCTAACACAGATATACTCTTCCCTGTGTCTGTGTTGTGGGTACAACAATCGGTGAGCCCTGGGGATAGTGAGAAAAGAGAGACAAACTACCCCAACAAGTGGAAACAGTCTCTCTGTTGCTCTGGGGTCAGGGTAGGGGAGAGGACAAGACCTTCCACTGACCCATTTTCCTCCTTGGTAGACAGGAGTTTGGGGAGGGGCTTGCTTCTCTCCTCCCCATCATCATCTGTCACCAGGAGCATGGTTACTTTGAGCCTCTCAAAGTGGGGCTTGGGGAGGTCCACATGTAGGACTCTTATGGGGTTCCTAGATGTCTTGAGGTCCACCAGCTAGGCGATCTACCCCTTCCGCTCTTTGACTTCATAGAGCTGGTCCACTGACTCAACAGGCTCCATTGCCCACACTTTTTGGCTAGGGTGATACTTCAATTACATTCTAAGGGTGTTTCTTTTGAGCTTGCTCACATCCCACCTTGACAATACTGAGAGGTTCACGGACTGGGTGCCAAACAGAAGTTCAAAGAGACTGAATCCCACTCCTTTCTGAGGCACTATGCTATATGCAAAGAGAAGGCATGGCAAGCGGCATAGGTTGTAGTAGGCCCATTATCAGGGTCTTGTCTTGTTGAACCGTTCAACAAGCCATTGGTTTGGGGGTGGTATGGAGTGGGGAACTTGTATGTGAACCCACACTGCCCCAACATAGACTTCATGTAGGCAAACATAACCTCTTTGGGAAACCCATCTGGGTAAATATCCCTGGCCACTGCGGGCGCAGTCACATCCTCAGAGAAATGGCTTCCGGGTACAGTGTGGCATGGTCCACTAAGACCATGATAAACCTGTTACCTAGGGCAGTATTGTGTCTATACCCACCTTCTAAAAGGGTGTTTCCACTATGGGTAAGGGCAGCAGAGGGGCCTTGTCCTTGTCCTTTGCCTCTGACTTCCCACTGGCCTGGTAGGTTACACAGGATCTGCAGAATGCATCTGATTGCATTCTCATCCGGGGCCAACCGAAGTGGGTGACCAGTTGGTCAAGGATTTTGGCCTGCCCCAGATGTCCTGCAAGGGGGATATTGTGAGTCCAATCAAGTAGGAATGACCTGTAGCACTGGGGAACCACCAACACACGGGTTGCACAAGGCTCACGGACCTTAGGCTCGCTATACATGAGAATATTGTCCCAATAGATAAGGTCACCAGAAGTGTCACCAGCTGCCTGGGCCTTGGCCTGTTGCTGTAGGCACTCGAGGGTAGATCACCCCCTCTGAACCTAAACTTCACATCTTGCCAGGTGGTGTGCTCCAGGTCATTCCTCAACAGGCAGTTAACAGGCATTGCCAGACTCACAGCTACTTTTAAGGAACCTGAGACCCCTCCCCATTCAAAGGAAACTAAAGTCACTGGATGGTGGCTCACCTGGTTGTCTTCTGTCACAACCTGATGGACTACATCAGGAACCACCTGCTCTGAGGACACCAGGTGACACCTAACAGTAGTCATACTGGCTCCTGTGTCTCTCAGAGCCTCCACCCTCTACCCATTGATGTTGACCCAATGCCCATATTTCTTGGTATTGGCAGGCATGTATTGGCACTGGCCCCATCTCCTTATCACCAACACCAACATTAACTGGGGCAACCTCCTTGCTGATCACTTCACTCGCTATTTCTGGGGTCTGCCCACCACTGGGGGGCTGTTTCCTGTGCTCGAAGATGGTATCGCCCTTAGAGTGCCTATATGGGTAACACTCATGACACTTGAGCTTGAAGGAGCCTGGGGATTTCTTCCCATTAAAACTACCCTTCTTTTGTTCAGGGTTAGATTGGGAATCCCTCCCCTGGAAACTCTTTTGGGGGCCCTTTGAGAACTTTTTAGGTTTTTCCTTGTCTTCCCCTTCCTTCTTCTGGTGGGGACCCAGTCCACCCTTTCACCCTTTGGTGATCCCGCAGTTACCTACTTGTTGTCCCTGGTGCTGAGCCAGAGGTCCACTTCCTTCAAAAGCTTCCTTGGTACAGTGAACTAGGAATCTATCAGGTGTTGACGCAGCAGTTGATAATTGCTGAACATGTGCTCCTCCACAAAAAAATTGTACTGCTCATGTAAATACTCACTTAACAGCCTTTCATCCAACCATTACAATTCCACGAATACTCCACAAGACCTACCTGACTGGTGACATCTTCTGACTGTCCCTAAACTCTACTGTACTTCTCTGGGGAAAGACCCTATTTCTAAACAAGGGCATCCTACATTAGGGTATACGTAATCCTGTCCCCATTCCCAGGAGGTTATCCCTCCCTGAACTGAACATGTTTCCACAGATGAGCCCCCCAATCCTCATCCACATTTCTAAGACCACCTCAAAGCCCTCAAACCATTTTTCTATGTCATCCCCCAACACATAGCTTGGCACCAGGTCTTTAGGTATGTGGAGCCTTTTACCTCCTCTAGGCATCGCTGTATCACTGACACCATCTTCACTGGATTCTGTGATCTGTCTGGCTTTCAACTCCAGCTGATTCTGGCTCACTTTATGAGCCAGCAAGATTTTATTCTTCTCCTCCAGAGCTAGTTTTGTTTCGCCAAGTCCCTTTCAGTCAATTTCTGGACATTTCACTGTGGGGCAAACACCGACACACTCTGGATGCTGGTGCTTGCCCCGCGGTGATTGCCCCTGCTGCCTTTCCCACTATGCCCACAGGCATTACACCACCTATAACTGCAGCGCTGTTTAATTATGCACTGCAGTGCAGGCAGCGAAATGACCGTCTGCATAGTTAACATAGGCCAAAGTCTGCAGGCCCTTTCAGGCTCAGCCTTTTTATCCTCAATGGCCAGCCTTCTCTACTCTGCAGCTTCTTTCTTTTCTTTTATAGTCAATTTCAGCTGATCCAGCAGCAGGTTGAGCTCTATTTCGCCTCTCCTTTCCTCCAGTTTCTCAAGCAACAAGTTGTGTGAAGACACACTGCTCCAGGCAGGATACATGACTTCTGTGGGCAAGTTTTTCTCCTCGTCTTGCTGCAGCTCTGGGTTTGTGGCCAAACCATCTCCTTCCTCTCCCTCATCCTCCTCATCCACCTCTGCATCCTTAGGGCCATCACCCTCCAGCTCCTTTATTGCAGGTTGCATCCTACGGACCTCCTCAGAGTCTCTGAGGGCAATTTGAAAGTCCACTTTTGTTGGCCCCTTTCCCAAGGCTAGCCCTCTCTCCTTGCAGAGCTTCCTTAATTCTGCTACCTTGAGGCTATCAGTGCTGCAAAGCTCCAACTCCATCATTTTTGCAGACAAGCATCCAGATGCACAAATGTGAGGCAGGAATGGAATTTGGAAAAAAAAAGAAAAATATGGCCAATCAAGGAGAATTTTAAAAAAAATATTTTGGTGTCAGATTATTACAGAGAATTTTTTGTTTTACACAGATTAGTAAGTGGCACTGCACAAACATGAGTACTGAATCCCACCACTGAACAATAATGTAAGAAATGGGGTTATTAGTTGAGTGGCATGAGAGCCCCACTCAAGTAATAAACACAATTCTTTTCAGAGTGAACCACAAAAGTCGATAGATAAACCTGTGCTTAACCCTTGGGTAGCTTGGCAAAAAAGCAGTCAGGCTTACCTTAGAGGCAATGTGCAAGGCATTTACGCAGCACTCAAACAATAACAAATTGAAAACACAACACAAATAAAATCCCAAACCAATTTAGAATAGAGTAATTTTTAAAAATATAATGAAACCAAAAATGAGAAAAATCCAATCAGTAGAACCAAAGTTATGGATTTTTAAAGTTCTAGGTGAAAATAGCATCAAAAAGTACATAGTGCCAATTGCAGTTAACTGGTTGTGCTGGATCAGGTCAAATTCACAAATTCAGGTTTACCGCAATAAACGTGGATCTGATTCAGAGACCATGTTCGTACCGCTGAAGAGTATTACCTTCTCAAATCCACGCAAGGAGCTGCTGTTGGAGTTTTGCGCTGGCGGGGACCGCAAGGAGATGGTTGGCGGCGTATCAGGTTGGACAACTATGACAGTTGCTGTTTTGGCGCAGAGTCAGTCGTCATTGGAGCTTCACACTGGTGGTTGACGCAGACTGTCACTGATAGCCCAGAATGTCATGGCTGATGCGAAGGTTTACGCCCGCAGGCATTGCGAACTGTCGTCGTTTGCTACAAGGAGTCCGTTCATGGTCACAAAGAGCCCAGAACTTGCAGTTCATTTTCCTCAGTGTTAGAAATGGGGGTCTCTAGTTGGCAGAGGTAGGTACCTTTGTCCAAGTAGGGACCCTTCTTCCTAGTCCGGGTAAGGGGGATACACTTCTAAAATAACCCCTGCTCACTCCCTTGGTAGCTTGGCACGAACAGACAGGCTTATCTCATAGGCAGTGTGTAAAGCATTTGCGAACACATACAGTAATACAGTGAAAACACTACAAATGGAAACCACGCCAGTTTAGAAAAATAAGTAATCTTTATCTAAACCAAAACAAGACCAAAACGACAAAAATCCACAATACAGTAATAAAAATATGTTTCTTAAAAGGTAGAAACAGTTCTGTTCCAAGAAAATTTTGCATGCGACACTTTTACACAAAGTACTTTGGATGCGTCGAAAAATGCAAGCAAAAAGGGAAACAGGGGAGGTGATGCGTCGGTTCCTTACGGGAGAGGAGGTGATGCGTCGGTTTCTTACTGTGTAGGGAGGTGATATGTCAGTTTTTTACTGCGTCCCCCAATGATGCGACTGACTTGGCTCTTTGATACGATGCGTGAAGATCCGGTATGATGCGATGCGTGAAGACCCGGGATGCGCTGTGATGACTTCAGCCGCGTCCCCTCGATGCGTTGGTTCTTCTCCAACAGGGCCTGCGTCAGAATCGGTGCGGTGATCTCAGACGTCGGAGATCAGTGCACAGGATTCATCGCACGGCAGACACTTCAGCCGCGAGCAGGCACTGCGTCCATTCTTCGGCGGTGGCGATGCATCGGAAAATTCTTCTTGCACCGCTGTGATGCGTCGGAAACAGGCGATGCATCGATTTTCACAGTTCTTGTAGTTTCGAGTCACAAAACAACCTCCAGAGGTCCAGAACTCTGGCAGGCAACTCTCAGCAGGTCAGAAATCCCAGCAAAGGTGTTCAGGTGGGACTGGGGGTGAAGTCTTTGTGTCCCTGAGACTTCAAAACAGGAGGCAAGCTCTATTTAAAGCCCTTGGAGATCTTCCTCAAACAGGGGGCACAGCAAACAGCAAAGTCCTTCTCCTTTTCTTGGCAGAAAGTAGCCACTGCAGGCCAACCCCAGACAGCAAACAGCATAGGGGCAGTATTCCTCCTCGGTTTCTCTAGCTCTTCTCCTTGGCAAAGGTTCCTCTTGATTCCCAGAAGTGATCTAAAAGTCTGGGGTCTGGGCTCCTCTTTTTATAATCCAAAATCCTTTGTTCTCTGTGGCAGAGAAGCTCTTTGCCCAGCCAACACCAGTTCTGTCCTCTCTGGTGCAACTTCCTGGCAGGAGGTGGAGATAGCATTGTCTAAGGCAGACCAGGCCCATTCAGGTGTGAAAGAAATCTCCTCTCCCTACTCTGAATGCTGCCCAGGTCTATTCAGCCCAGCCGTGACTCACCCTGGAAAGGTAGGACACACCTAACCCCCTCAAGTGGCTGTCTGAACATAATGCCAGCCCCTGTCAACCAAAGCCAGGCAGTCAATACACAACCTAGCAGAGGCACACTGGATGGTTACGCAAGAAAATACCTACTTTCTAAAAGTGGTATTTTCAAACCCAGAATGTAAAGATCACCCTCACTAAAAGATGCATCTTAACATTCTGAGTTCTGGCACTTCAAACTTTATTTTCCTATCTTGTTCCCATGGGTAGTTATGCTTATAAGATGTTATAAGCAAACTCCCCATTCTATCCTATGGGACAGATAGCCTTACAATATTGAAAAACGAAATTGGCAGTATTTCACTATCAGGATGTGCCACACACATCAGGGCATGCCCTAACTTACATACACTGCACCCTGCCCACAGGGGTACCTTGGGCCTACCTTAGGGGTGACTTACATGTATGAAAGGGGAGGGTTAGAGCCTGACAAGTGGGTGCACTTGTCAGGTCGACATGGCAATACCAAACTGCACCCAGACACTGCAGGGGCAGTTCTCAGTTACATTTACGGGCTCCTTTTGTGGGTGGCGCAATCAGTGCTGCAGGCCCACTAGCAGCATTTAATTTACAGGCTTTGGGCACACACAGTGCACTGTACTAGGGACTAACTAGTAAATCAAATATGCCAATCATGGAATCACCGATCCATAACAACAATTTACAAAGGGAGCACTTGCACTTTGGCACTAAACAGCAGTGGCAAAGTGCCCAAAGCATCTAGACCAGCAAGACGAAGTCCAACACACAGCAAAATACAGGAGGCAAAGGCAAAAATACAGGGGGAACCCACGCCAATGATGCCAGGTCTAACACTCATTCTTGAGAAAAGTACACTCTGATGCCAGCCAGGGGTCCCCGTGGGACACCTCTTGGGGATCAGGACTCACTTCAGCAACAGGGCTCATGCAGTTCTAGTTGGTGCTGGTCAGCTGGGCAGTTGCAGGGAGGCCTCTGGGAGTTTGTTGTGTACCTGTAGTTCAAACAGGAGGTCAGCCAACTGAGCCTTGGAGCCACTTCTGGGGATCCTGGCTTTAAGGTAAGTATGTTCAGGCTTTGTTCTTCAGACAGCAGGGCAGTCCTTCTGAATCTCCCACAGGTCTAGGAGTGTCCGGATTCGAGATTCTGAAGGTGCCACATTAATACCTGGTGCCAGCCTTTGTGTGGGGTAAATAACTGGCCTAATCCCAAAATGGTTCTGGTCAGTTCTTCCCCTTCCCCTGGGTTTGGCTCCAAAATGTGTAGGATGACAAAGGCAGGGACAAGCCTGATTCATTTGTGTGTGCTACAGGCAGGGTTCTTTGAAGTGTAATCAGGGCAGGATATAGCTTCTCCCCAGGCATATTGTGTGGAGGACTCACTCCCTCTACACCCAGGCCCTTTTTGTCCCCATATGTAGAAGGAATACACAACCCACAGCAGGAGAGCCATTCACAGTCATGTGACCATGGACACTGGCAGAAAGGCACATTGAGTTAGGTAGAACATTTCTAAACTGCCAACTTTCTAAACGTTTCATTTCCAGAATAGTAACTTAAAATCCGACAGTACCATTAAGGAGGATTTAAAATTACAATAGAAATGAGTGAAAGAAGCATTTCTCTATATGTTCGCAAACTAGAGATATCACTTATTGAGTGTAATAAGGTAACCCAATGTTAGTCTAGACATGAGATAGCCTTTCCACAGTCAAAAAAGTCTTTATGGGGTTTTTGAATGGAAATGTAAAACTTAAGTACACATGTCCTACTTTTTAAATACAATGCGCCCTGCCCTATGAGCCTTTAGCCATTACAAAATGAGGGGGTAAAACAAAAAGGTTGTAGTACCTGGGTACAATGCGATACAGACAACAAAATGGTCTTAACGGAGTATATTTCCCTCCTTCCAAGGTTGAGCAAGATTTTGGAAAAGCACGTCAACTCGGTCCTGGTTAAGTTTGTGGGATCCAACAATTTACTTCATCCTTCACAGACCGGTTTCCGTCCCCAACACGGGACTGAAACCGCCCTTCTTGCAGTAACTGAGGAGTCCAGGAGGATTTTGGATCAAGGGGGCACTGCAGCGATCATTCTTCTTGACCTCAGTGCTGCATTTGATACTGTTAACCACGACATACTGATCCTTAGACTCAGGAGTCTGGGAGTGACAGGCAGTGCCATCACCTGGATACAGTCTTTCCTAGGAGAACGATATTTCCAGGTCTTTGAAGGAGATGTTGTATCCAAACGTATGCCCCTCAGCTGTGGTGTGCCTCAGGGCTCCTCCCTGAGCCCCACGCTGTTCAATGTCTATATGAGTCCTTTGGCAGAGATTGTCCATCCATTTTTCATAAAAATCATCACCTACGCTGATGACACTCAGCTCGTGGTGGCACTAAACCACCCCGAGAAGCCACCCAGCGACCTAGGAAGTTGCCTGGACGAGGTAGCCAAATGGATGGAACTCTCTTGCCTAAAACTCAATGGGGGCAAGACCGAGCTTATGCTCCTCGGTAACTCTCCTTCTTTTAATCCCGAGCTACTTTGGCCTAAATGCCTTGGCCCCGCTCCAGTTCCTAAAGACCAGATCAAAAGCCTCGGCATCTGACTGGACCGATCCCTTAGCTTCAACTACCAGGCGGCAAAACTATCAGCCACTTGCTATGGCCTGCTGAGGATGCTACGCAAAATACTCCCTCTTCTCCCATTTCAGGCAAAAAGAATCATAGTCCAGGCTCTCATTCTATCCCGCTTGGACTATGGGAACGCCCTTTATTTAGGAGCCCCTCAATCCACTACACACAAGCTCCAGATCGTTCAAAACTGTGCAGCACGCCTGCTCCTCCAGACCCCTTACCGGCAATCCGCAAAACCAGCACTGAGGAGCCTTCATTGGCTGCCTGTTAGGGAGAGAATCCAATTCAAAGCCATGTGTATTGCTCACAAGACCTTCTGGAGGAATGGCCCAGCAATCAGCCGATCTATGTTAATTCCTTACCAACCTAGCAGAAACCTCCGCTCGGCGTCCTCTTCCCTCGCCCTACTCCCAAGAATAAAGAGAGCTAGATGTAGCGGGCGCTCCTTTTCCTATAACTCCGCCAACCTATGGAACGCTCTCCCCCCACACATACGGGCGGAGCCTAATCTGCTGTCCTTTCGTAAACTTCTAAAAACACTGCTCTTTAACAATTGCTCTTAACTATTGGACTTTCTCTGTTTGTCCGCGTTCGTCTGCAGCGCTGGGATGCCTCAGGGTAGCTATCGTGCTATATAAATGTTTTTTTTCATTTTCATTTATAAAAGAGAGAAACAAATTCCTACAGAGTATACAAACTTAATTATAGTATCTTGATCCTGCAAGTGTTCAAAACAAAGGAGAGAAGAGAGAAGGAATAAATATAACAGCAGAGCGAAGATATATGCAAACAAATCAAATTGAATTAAAGATTGGTAACATATGCACATAGTTCCAAATGTAATGTTTGCTCCATTGTATGCAAAATGTGCTAGAAAAAGTGCTTGTGCAAAAGTGATAGGTGGCTCAGACTTTTTAAACAATAAAAACTAAAGTATTATTTGCAGTGCACCCAGGCAACTGCATGCAGCATGTCTGTAGAGAAGGTAAGTAACCAAATTAACATCCATGAAGTAGAGGTGGGTGCTTGAATACATCCATTTCCTCTATGAGGATACTAGTTTAGTCCAGGCTAAGCTACTGAAGTTGTCGACATTTCGACCCAAAGAGAGGAGTTCAGTCATAACCTTATGTGTGGGTCTTCATCAGGACAAGTAAGGATGGGGCAACCTGTGTGAGCATATCTGCAGTTAAAAACGTAAATTGTGTTGTTCAAAACCTAAATTTACTCCCCCATGTGTGCAGACTCACCTGGAGTTGTACACTATTCGTCCCAAGGCTGGGCAAGTGTAGGGGCTGAACAAACGAATGCACGTGGGCTTCTCGTCTGGGGCAATTGCGTTTACTGTATGAGATACCACTAGTGAATAAAACTGTCACTGTGGGTATAGGAGGCAAATGCAAACGTTCACTCACCCGCAGGGGAATCTACGGATTCATGGAATGCGCCTCAGAGTATGAATATCTTTAAGTGGAATTAAGTCAGGTCTGTAAGAAAGCCAAAGCAAAAATTGTAGGCTACCTTAATAAAACATAACCCTATAACAAACAGCTAACTCGATACCTCGAAGAATACAGCATCCTGGACCCATCCCAATCGGGGTTCCGCAGCAACCACAGCACTGAGACTGCCCTCATCGCCGCCACCGACGACATCAGGATCCTGCTGGACAACGGTGAGACCGCAGCCCTCATCCTGCTGGACCTCTCCGCCGCCTTCAACACTGTCTGCCACCGCACTCTACGCGCACGCCTCCACGATGCAGGGATCCGAGACAAGGCCCTGGAATGGGCCACCTCCTTCCTCGCCAGCAGAACCCAGAGAGTCCGCCTCCCACCATTCCGATCCGAAGCCTCCGAGATCATCTGCGGCGTACCCCAGGGATCGTCCCTCAGCCCAACACTGTTCAACATCTACATGGCCCCGCTCGCACGCATCGCCAGACAGCACGACCTCAACATAATCTCCTACGCCGACGACACTCAACTGATCCTCTCCCTCACCAAGGACCCCCACGCCGCCAAATCCAAACTCCATGAAGGAATGAAGGCCGTCGCCGATTGGATGAAGATCAGCCGACTAAAACTGAACACAGAGAAGACAGAGGTCCTCATCCTCGGCTCCAACCCCTCAGCCTGGGACGACTCCTGGTGGCCAACGACGCTGGGAGCAGCCCCGACACCCACCGACCACGCACGCAACCTGGGAGTCATCCTCGACTCAACGCTCTCCATGGCCAAGCAAGTCAACGCAGTCTCATCCTCCTGCTTCAACACCCTCCGCATGCTTCGCAAGATCTACAGGTGGATCCCGACAGACACGAGAAGAACAGTCACCCAGGCCCTCGTCAGTAGCAGACTTGACTATGGGAACGCCCTCTACGCGGGAGCCCCGGCCAAGCTCATCAAGCGACTGCAACGCATACAAAACGCCTCCGCATGCCTGATCCTCGATCTACCATGCCACAGCCACATCACCCCCCACCTGAAGAACCTGCACTGGCTCCCCGTCGACAGGAGACTCTCCTTCAAACTCCTCATCCACGCACACAAGGCACTCCACAAGACTGGCCCAGCCTACCTCAACAGACGACTCCTCTTCTACGTCCCCAACCGCCAACTCCGCTCCGCCGACCTCTCCCTCGCCACCGTCCCTCGCATTCGAAGAACTACCACCGGCGGCAGATCCTTCTCCCACCTCGCCGCCAAGACCTGGAACACCCTTCCACTAAGCCTACGACAGACCCAAGACCTGCTGACCTTCAGGAGGCTACTCAAGACCTGGATGTTCGACCAGTAGCAGCACTCCCCCCCCCCTTTTTTTTCCCCAGCGCCTTGAGACCCTCGCGGGTAAGTGGTGCGCTTTACAAATTCTGTGATTGATTGATTGATTGATTGATAAAAGTGGGTCTATGCACTTAATGACAATGAGTACTCACCGAGAATGAAGACTTAATCAATCTATTTCAGGGTGAGAGAGCCCTTCTATATCTTCTCTCTCTCTGGACCGCTCTCTGTGATGCCGAGAAGGAGATAGGGATACTTTGTTTCAGGAGCAGTAGGTGAAGCGCTCAGCCGCTCGCTTTTTCTTTTTAGCGTTAAATAATTTTCCATTGTTTAGTTTTGGACAACCTTTGTAAATACTTGCTTTTTACATTATTCCTTGCAGCTCATTCGCTAATTTACGTATGAAGGGCTCTCCCACCCTGAAATATATTGATTAAGTCTTCATTCTCGTTGAGTACTACTTGTCATTAAGTGCATAGACCCACTTTTATGGGCTTATGTTGTAATTAAGATAGCCTACAATTTTTGATTTGGCTTTCTTACAGCCCTGACCTCATTCCACTTAAATAAATACATACTTTGAGGCAGCATTTCATGGATCCATTGATTCCTTTGCGGGTGAGTGAACATTTGCACTTAATCACTCGCCTCCTATACCCACAGAGACAGTTTTATTTACTAGTGCTATCTCCCTTTTTCAGAATACAGTAAACCCAATTGCCCCAGAGGAGGAGCCCATGTGCCTTTGTTCCACTTCACTCGCCCAGGCTTGGGACGAGTTGTGTACAATTCCAGGTGAATTTGTGCACATGGAGGAGAGAGTTTAGTTCTTAAACAATACACATGATGTTTTTAACTGTTGATATCCTCAGACAGATTGCCTTGATGAAGACTGACACATAAGGTTATGACTGACCTCCTCTCTTTGGGTCGAAACATCGACAACCTCAGTAGCTTAGCCTGGACTGAACTAGTAACCTCATAGAGGATGTGGATTGATTCAAGGACCCAGCTATCCTTCATGGATGTTAATTTGGTTGCTTACCTTGACTACAGACAGGCTACATGCATGCCTGCGTGCACTGCGAATTGTACTTCAGTTTTTATTGTTTAAAAATTCTCAGCTACCTATAACTTTTGCACGAGCACTTTTTCCAGCACCTTTTGCTCATAATAGAGCAACCATTACAATCTTTAATACAATTTGATTTGTTTGTATATATCTTGGCTCTGCTGTTGTATTTTTTCATTTTCCCTCCCCCCTTCTTTGTTTTGATCACTTGCAGGATCGAGATACTATAATTGTTTGTATACTCTGTGGGAATTTGTTTCTCTCTTTTATATCCTCCTTTAGAACCACTGTGTTGTCTATGAGCTTTTAGGGCCTACATTAGGGTGACTTATAGGTATTAAAAAGGAAGGTTTAGGCCTGGCAAAGGGTTTATTTTGCCAGGTCGGAATGGCAGTTTAAAGCTGCACTACAGGCTGCAGTGGCAGGCCTGCGGCATGTTTTACAGTGCTACTTTAGTGAGTGGCACAAGGAATGCTGCAGCCCACTTGCAGCATTTAATTTACAGGCCCTGAGTACATGTAGTACCCTTTACTAGGCACTTATAAATACATTAACCCCTTGCGCGCTGCGCGAATTCCCCCGCTGTGCGGGCGAATTAATGAGTGGTCGGGGTTCGGACGGCCCCCGGCCGTCCTCCGCACACGCCCACCGTGACGTCGGACGGACGGGGGCCGTCCGAAGCACGCAAGATGTTAAATGTGCCAATTGAGTGCATGACAATTTTACCACTTTACCATTGGTTAGCAGGGATAGAGTGCACAGAGTTCTAATGCCAACAAAAACGAGTTCATCAAAAATGGAGGAGTGAAGGCAAAAGGTCTGGGGGAATACCATGCTAAGAATGTCAGGTCTACCCGTTGCCATAAGCACTATGGTGCAGCAAGCCTATATCTGATGTGAGGAGATCATTCCCTCTTCCAGTGGACAGGATCTTGTTGGCAGTGGACAGGACACTTACTACTCACAAGCCATGGTGGATGTGGAAGTCAATGGCAAGACGTGGATGTAGGCATTTGGAGCAAGAAAGGAGTGGCTTTCCTCCTCAGGAATGGCCTATGAAAAGTTGGGCTGGATCCATGGCCTGAAGTCGACATGGCATGGGCGAAGTCAGCTGAGCTTGCCAGAGCAAAGGCTACACGTCAATCTTCTTGTAAGGCAAAGTTGAAAGGTGAGGGCTAACTCTGTGAAGGCACTGGTCCAGGTGCCAAATATCCCTGTTCCACATGAAAAGACGGATGAGCACCCTCAGATTGACCCGGTGTTGGAATCTGGGGTCCAAGTTTACAAAGCCATTGCGTTGCCATTGCATCACGCCAGGTGGAGCAAGGCAAAACAAGGGCTTCAGTGAGATTTACTAAACCATGCAAGGCCACTCTGTGTAGCTCTGTGTGGCTTAGTAAATCTGGAGTAACGTAAGACAGCCCAAGTTGCTGCCTTGAGTTACTGTGCCCTGGGAAAGCGTTCTATGGGTGGATCATGGGTTTTCCCAAGCATCCACCCATGGTTTTTGGCACATTCCCAGATTTACTAACACTAGTAAACCTATGCATGAGTCAAAAATTCTACACATTCCCGGGTGAGACATAACGAGGACAAATATGTTTATTTCTACTTCTTTTTTTCTTTTTCTACATGTGCTGCATCATGTGCTGCATTCTGTGAGAGAGGAAAAAGCCTCAGAGGATCATTTTTGTGCGGGGAGGTGTCCCTAACTGCATAAAAACAATCCTGCTTGTAAAGCAGGCACTCTTGCACCATGGCGCAATGGTGCCTGCCTTAGCTCTAGGCTGCACTCAGTGCGCCAGTGCAGGGAGGGACCAGGAATTCGCCATATCTTAGTAGATATTGCGCATTCCTGCTTTCAACCCGTCACGCAACACAGCACAGCAAGTTGCGTTGAGTGATTTGTTAGTAAATCTGACCCTGGGTGCCCACCATAGCTACAAGAGTTCTTAGCTGCTTTAGGACCAACCCAGATAGAATTTTGCAAGGCCCAGACAGAATGCTCTGTCCTTGTTGACCTCAGAAATTTGGGCCAGAAGTGATGAGTAAGTTCAACGTGGCTTGGAAAGATGGATTCCTTTAAAGTGAGCCTGCTTACCCAGAGCCAGGAGCAAGTAAGTACCTGTCAGTCTTGTAGGCTCACAGGAATTTCCTGTTGCAGCTAGCCGATAAGGTATTATTAGCCTGGCAACTGAGCATCAAGGGAGCTAAGAAATGTGACGTGTAGAGCTTCTGTTAGATCTGTTAGAGCAAGTTCGGAGGTCAGACCAAGCCATCTCTGGTACCTTTTCGTCATTGGTGTACCATCTGAGTGGGTAGGAGTCAACATTGCCAACCCCTTTGAGCCACTCATCTTCAGGGAACATCAGTACACAATTGTGGTGAATCATACCTCCAAGTATCCTGAAGTGGTGCCCTTGATGGGCACTACTGCCAAAATACTAACTACTTTCTTTTCCTGGGTCCTTTTTCTCCAGATGGTGATTTCAAGGCCGATGGACTAACTTTATTTCATCTTGCATGTGGGCTAAGTGGGGTGAACTAGGAGTGGCCTGCTGTGTTCCCATAGCTTACCACTCTCTAGGCCAACACAAGTAAGACCTTAAGTGACCAAGCCAAAAGGGGTCAACAAGTAAAAATATTTGCAAATGAGGGCATTAGAAAATGTTAATTAATGTATATCTTTAAAGGTGGATATTCTCACTTAACAAAAAGTAATGCAAGATACGGAATCAACAAGATTCGGCTACATATGGTATTGACACAAACAAATGTACACATATTTTGTTGTACCTAGACAAGGTAAAGGATAATGCATAAATCACTATGGCCATCATTATGAGCATCCTTATTATACCTGGGCAGTAACTCTGGATTGAATTCCTCTATTCACTAATGACAGCAACCTAGTGTCTCTTACCAGGTCTGCCAGTTCTGGACCCAGGAATCTTGGGTCACAAACTCGGATTCCAATGTTTCCAGGTCCAGAGACACCAGAGGATCCATGTTTTCCTTCTGGTCTAAGCAGGCAGAAGCCAAAAGTATTAGCAGATAAACACAATGGAAAAGTAAATAGTATTCACATGTTCATATGGTCAAACCTCATTCCAGAGACAAACTTGTAATTGCTGGATTGTAGTGCAGGGATACCTGCCAGAATCAGTGAGTTTGTGCCCCTCCATCCCCCAGAACTCTAATGAGGGCCCATGTTTAGACATCTTCTATTTTTATTATTTGCCTACTTTTGGATTCTTTTATCCCTTTTAGTAGAAAGTGTGATGTTTTAGACATGCGTAGAAGTGTTAGTATCATGTCTGCCTCCTATCAAGGCAGATGTATTGTTTGTTTTTGATATGGACACTGCCACAACATCATGGACGCTTACTGTGGAAGCTGACATGTTCTTATTGTTTTAGTTATAGTAGCATATCATCTCTATATGTAATTCGAAATGACACATTTGTTGTCATAGTTGTTACGTCATGTTGAGGCATTAGTGACTGCAGGTACTGTTTTATTTTATAACTATGAGATAAAATCGATGATCAGATACTATCTGACCATAAGTTGGAGGGGCTTCGCTCCAGGAATATCCGGCCAGAGCTCATGCTGTTTTGTAGCGACAACCAACCTCTGTCAGAGGCGCCTCTGGGAATGGTACAGAGAAGTGGCCTTCAGCCTTTCTTTGCTTATCATTCCTGAGAAAAAGCTGTGATTGAGAATAGTGAAACATCTATTTTTTACTGAGAGAAGGTATGCTGTGCGATCCATCCTAAGAAACTCCATTTATAGACTTGTTATTGCTTCTGCTCAAATTTAGCATAGCACTTGGAAGTAGCTATGTGGTGTAGGGATGATAGAAACTTGCTAACCATGATAGGAATGTTCATAATGTTTTTGCTGGCCATATCATACATTGCTGCATTTAGTTTTTTCATTCTGTGTGGTTACCTTTTATATTTTATTCACTACATTCGGGTTTTAGAAATACACATTTTCAAGTTTATCCCTTGTCTCTTAGTGCTATTTTGAGTGTTTCCCATTTTCCAAAGAGGGTTTAGAGTACCACAGAGTCCCTGAAGTGTACTGGTGGGACTGATTGTGACCTGAAAACTCTTACTACACGTTACTGCTCAGTGGTTTGTGCACGGGTCATATTCCAACTGGATTTCTAGTTCATATTGGTGCATTAAACTAAGTCTTTGCACCAGGAAGTTAGAAATCCGACCCCTGTGACTCTTGAGGGAATGGGAGCTCAGATCATAACACATGTATAGGTATTTGAACAATATATGTGCATGGTTTATTGAACTAGATTTGTAGGCGTCTTTTAGAACAGTTAGAGTAATTACCAGGAAAATCAAAGTGTATCCTTTAAGAAATAAGGTACAGCAGTGTTGTCCCAGGACACCAGTGATAAACGGCTCAAATTGACACTGTTGAGCCAAGTTTCACAACAACAAATAAGTACGACTTTGGATGTAGCGAAGGGAACCTACGCAAACACATGCTGGCTCATTTTTATGGTATGGCTTGACAGGCCAGCTGTGGCCAGAACATTATGAGAGACTCCCTAGGAAATGGGTTTTGGGTCCGTCCACTTGTTGGAAACTAGAAGTACATGTTTTGATTGGGCAGAAGTTGTGTGCTTCTACAAAAAAAGTTCTTGCCCTCCACACAGCTGTGATCATTTTCATTATTTATCCAGCTGTCTAGGCTTGAATTTTCTGGGGCACACACATGCCATTGTAATGCTATTAAAGTGTCTTAAATGACTAGATCATTTATGGCGTTTTTCTCCGGCAGTTGGAAGGAGGGCATTCATAACGTACATGAATGTTTAGGTCTGGCTTAACATGTCATTCTTTAGACAGTCCTGTTGGGATTGCCAATGCTTGTGTGTGAATTAGCCCCATATTGGTCCCCAGGTCTGTTTTTGCTCTCACGCGCAAGAAACTCAACTCTGTCTGCACCAAGCCTTCTGAGATCCCATACTTTGTAGGCAAACATACAAATGCTCCTCGTAATGGTAATAGTTTTTGGACAGTAACATAAAACCTGCTGATGGTAGAATACAAAAAAAAGTGTAGTCTTTCCGAGCCCTATCGACGACTTCGCTTGGGAAAATCACTCAATGAGCTGGCACAATGTAACCGGGGCTTTGAGCGGTGTTTTTAGAAGTAGAACAGGGCGAGGAGATGTGGCCTAACGGCCAAAGCTGCCGACTTTGGAACTCGGAATCCAGGTTCGAGTGCCGGCATCATCTCAACAGTCTGTAATTCAAATCACGTAATCTGCCTGTGCCTTTAAAAATGAATCTGACCTTCTGTAATATAATCTGGCGTTTATGTAAAACGCTCTCATGACCGTGGTCTAAGTTTTCGCTATATTAAAAACACACAAACTATAAAAAAAACAAAAAACATCTAGGTTATAGAAATAGTCGCGCTTCAAACTGAATTCAGATCTGAAAAATCTCGCACTTCTTTCTGCAACAGCGTCCTGCTAAAAGTGCATCTGGTCCTCGGCAAAGCCGTTGTTCAGTCCCTGCCCCCTGGTCCTTGCTTCATTGGCCGTAGCCAGTGGCCCACGGGCCCAGCTGGATACCTCCATTGACTTCGTCAAAGCAGAGTGGTCAGCGCGTTGATTGCATCACTGCACAATTTCACTTCTGGGGTTTCGTCATTTCCTTGGGGGGCGGGTGGGCAGATGGGACAAAACTCGAATGGCGTGAACCTGGATTCAGAGTTAGGCCTCAGAAGGGTCCCGAGTAGTCAGAGAGGTGTCAGCCACCGTGCCTTTCGGCTTAGTCCGCTGCTGGGCTCTGCAACCACCGTGCCCTCCGCCCTGCCAGACCCTCCAACCCGTTTAATCTACTTCTTGCTGGGCTTTCAAGGTGCTGAGCTCTCCCACCACCACGGCCTGGTTCCTGTTGGACACTCTAGTCACCAGAGCGAGGTATTCCGGAAGATTCCAGAGGCACAGGTAAACTTATTCAAACGTTTCGATGGTTATAGATGCTTGTATACCATCTGTCTTTTCAAGTAGACAATTTCGTAAACAGAAGAATGCTTGAGACCCAACCGTAAGGAAACATGAGTGATACAAAAAGTATGCAAACCATTAAACGGTACTGTAGAGAGCTTATTTACAAGCCCCTTGCGCCGCCGGTGCGTCACTTTTAATATGGGGAAAAGTTATGTACCAGGCGGCGCAAGGGGCTTGAAAATAAGCCACCTAGCTAGGTATATTTCATTTTAGGCGTGGGTCTTAGTAACGAGACAAATGTCAAAGGAACTGTTTCAATCTCAAATGAGGGGATTCCGTCAAAGTCTTTAAACTTTGAATAAGCAGTGTACCACGAAAATACTATTCAGGGATTAAGAATGTCTGTTTCTTGACTTAGATCTCTCCTCAGAGCCAGCGGCTGTTTTTTATGTTCTCGACAGGCCTGGAAATGTCTTCTAAAGCACGAATTCACTTGTTAAATTGTACAATTATATACGGCCAGTTTTTCCATTTCTTGGTACAAAAAAATGAAAAATACAATAGCTTTCTGGGGCCATGAACGTGTGTGTATGTGGCAGTAGTAAAGTGTAGCGACCAGGGAGGAACGGGTGAGAGAGTAGACCGAAGGACCCCCTCGATGAAATGAAAAGCTGGTGGATGAGAGGGCAGCTGTGAATCGTGATGAAAGGAGACGTGAATCTTGATGAAAGGGGAGGGCAGGAGAGACAGGGGGCACGTGATGACATAAGGAGAGGAGATACAGGGAGCCTTTAATGAAAGAAAATACAGGGGAGGAGAAGAGATGCACCGTTGTGATGGAAACAAAAGAATAGAGAGAAAAGAAGAAAAAAGGAGAGAACTGGATCTTGTGATGAAAAGAGGAGCAGGTGTTGAACAGAGACAGTAAGCCTGTTGAGAAAAGACAAGCAGGGAAGCGGGAAGTCAGCCAAGGAGCCTGCAATGAAAGGAGTGGCAGAAGGGCCTCAGTGCGGGGGGTTGTTCGTGGAGAGTATACGAATTCGATCACATTTCAGGGACATCTGCCACGAGTCAGTATCTGGGAAACTGCTCGCCGCTATCGCGATATGATGTCATGTTTTATCGTATGTTATATGTGATGTGGTGTTTTCTTATATGTTATATTCTACTGCGTTACCTTAGTTTGTATGACACAATACTTTGTGGTGTGTTTTGTGTAGTCTTATGCTGTGTTTCGTTCTGTTGTATGAGCTATACATTGCGCTTTCTTGACTATTGTGGTGCGGTGTATTTTCTGTTGGGCCTGACTGTGTGGCATCAGGACCGGCTTTTGCGCTGGTGGCGCCCTGTGCGACAATGTTTGTTGGCGCCCCCAATAACCACCTCAATTACGGATTCCCTCACTAGCACCCTTTAACAGTGCCCCTCAAGTCTCCATAACCACTCTCTCTCAGATGCGTTTAATTCGTTTTATAGCGCCGTTGCCACTCATACTAGTGTAGGGTGTCAGAGCACTTTACATCACACACACTACACAGAGACAGTCAATCATAGGAGTGTAGATTAGTGTATAGGAAATGTTACATAAAACAGAGAACTACAAGGTACAGGCGTCACGTCATCTATTCTGGTAGACAGTATAGTGTAATTGTGCTTGGTCTGGAGAAGCACAAGCTCAGAATTTAAAACTTAACACAATGGTTGGGAGTTCTTTTTAAAAGTCAGAATTGATTTCTATCCAATTAAACCCTTTTTCCAACATTAGGATAATGAAAGACAGGATAAAATCATAACCCTCTAATCTATGCCTTGCAGTTTTTATACAGCTCTTCGGTGACAGTTAATAGCTCACTGTTCTGTGTTAGGATTATAATTTATAAACTGCAAGTCACAAAAGGATCTCTCCGGAAAAAACAGTAACCCACTGACCTATTTGTGTTATATGGCTTTGTGATCTGAATGGTACACGTTCTTTGCAGCAGGCACATTAGCCCTCTGCGCTGCCTTACCACTCCGTCTTACCACCACCATCTCTCTAGGAAGAACATTAATCACTGGAGTTATCTTGACATTTATATTGTTGCCTGTAAATTTCTGGAGGCCAGGAATGCAGCAGCAGCAGGTGCATTTAAAACCACACAATACTTCCAAATACGACGCCCAACCCAAAGTCAGCGCCCGGTGCGGTGCACCGGTCGCGCCACCCTAGAGCCGGCCCTGTGTGGCATGCCATCTTACGTTGTGTCTTATTTTGTGCCATGTTGTTTGCTGTGATGTGTTATAGTGTGTAGTGCTGTTAGCAATTTGTGGCTTTTCACATTGTGATGCCTTGATTGTGAGTGCTGTGTTATTGGGGATTACTGCATACAAAGGGAGCCCAACCGAGGACATTCCACAAACATAAAAGCAGGACTACACTCTTGAATCGACCAAGGGTCACAGAATGACTCAATTAACACTACTGTCTAACGAAGAAAACACATACAATGTGAAACGGGAATGAAATGCAACTATTACAGACAGTCTTCTGCATTAATTAAAATATTTCCTGCTTGTGACTGCTGACTAACACTGCGCTGGGACAAATAAAATCTTCCCTCTAGCTGAGTTCAGTCGTTCCTGTCCAAAAACAAGCATTGGCAAAGCCAATAGTTCTCACCTATACAAGAGCTGTCAGCTTTGCCAATATGTTTTAGCCATGTTGTACACCAGCTTGGCAGCTGTTCAGCATTGCTAAAAGTTAGTGGTGTAAGGGAGAGTGGCGTGGAGTGGAATGGCATGCCGTAAAGTAGAGTGTTGTGAAGTAGAGTGGTGTGTTATGGAGTGGTGTAAGGACTTATGGAGTGGTGTACAGTAGAGTTGAGTAGCGTAGAGTCAAATGAACTTGGTGTCTTGGAGTGGCATAGTGTTGTGGAGTGTCATAAAGGGAGTAGAGTGTCATAGAATGTAAGGGCGTAGAGTGGAGTAAAGTGTTGTAAAGTTGAGTGGTGTAGAGCGTCAGATTGGAGCAGAGTGCCATAGAGTGGAGTGGCGTAGGCTGTTGTGGAGTAGTGTAGAGCAGAGTGGAGTTGCTTAGAGGGTGTTGCATAGAGTGGAGTAGAGCAGAGTCGTGTAGAGCGGAGTAGATTGTCGTAGAGTGGAGTGGCATAGAGTGGAGTAGAGTGTCGTGGAGTGGAGTGGCATAAAGTGTCAGAGTGGAGTGCAGTTAAGTACTGGTGTGGCGTAGAGTGGAGGAGTGGAGTGGAATAGAGTGGAGTAGTGTGTCATAGGGAGTTGCGTAGAGCATCGTAGAGCGGAGTAGTGTCATAGAGTGTCATAGATTGGAGTAGATTGTTGTAGAGTGGAGTGGCATAGAGTGGAGTAGAGAGGAGTAGAGTTTAATGGAGTAGAGCATCAAGGAGTGGATTGTTGTAGAGTGGGGTAGAGTGGTCTAGAGTGAAGTGGCGTGAAGTACAGTGGCTCAGAGTAGAGAGGCATGGAGTACAATGGTTTAGAATGCACTGGTTTTAAGTAAAGTGGTGTAGACTGCACTGCCATAGAGTACAGTGGTGTAGAGTAGAGTGTAGAGTGGCATAGAGTACAGTAGAGTGGTGCAGAATAGAATTATGCAGAGTAGAGTAAATTGGAGTGGCAGAGCATAGATAGCAGTGAGTGTAATGGCGTAGAGTGGAGTGGCACAGGGTGGAGTGGAACAGGGTGCAGTGGAGTGGTGTAGAGTGCAGTGGTGTAGAGTAGATTGTTTCAAAGTAGAGTGCAGTGGTGCAGGGTAAAGTGGAGTGGCGCAGGATAGAGTGCAGAGGTGTAGAGTAGAGTGGTGTAGAGTACTGTGGTGTAGAGTCGTGTAGAGTGCAGTGACGTGGATGGCAGTGGTGCAGAGTAGATTAGAGTAGCGTGTAGTGGCATAGAGTGCATTGGCATAGAGATGATTGGTGCAGAGTAGAGTGCATTTACATTGAGTGCAGTGGTGCAGAGTAGCGGAGAGATTGGCGTAGAGTGAATTGGCATAGACAGCAGTGGAGTGCTGTAGAGAGTAGTGGCATACAGTACAGTGGTGCAGAGTAGAGTGGCATTGAGTGCAGTGACGTAGAGCATAATGGTGTAGAGTGGCTAAGCATGCAGTGGTGTAGAGTTCAGTGGTGGAGAGTGCAGTCTTGCTGAGTAGAGTGCAGTGGTGTACAGTGTATAGCGTAGAGTGCATTGGCATAAACAGCAGTGGCGTAGAGTAGAGTATTGCAGAGTAGAGTGCTGTAGAGAGCTGTGTCGTACAGTACAGTGGTGCAAAGTAGAATAGAGTGGCGTGGTGTGCAGTGGCGTAAAGTGTTGCAGAGTAGAGTATAGTGACGTAGAGTGCAGTGGTGCAGAATAGTTGGCATAGAGTGCAGAGGCATAGAGTGCATTGGTTTTGAGTAAAGTGGTGTAGAGTACATTGGGTGGAATGCAGTGGTTTAGAGTAGAGTGGCGTAGAGTACAGTGGTGTAGAGTAGAGTGGTGTAGGGTGGCACAGAGTAGAGTGGCATAGAGTGCAGTGCTGTAGAGTATACCGTTTCAGAGCAGAGTGCAGTGGTATAGAGTGGAGTGGTGCAGAGTGGAGTGTTGCAGGGTAGAGTGTAGTGGCGTAGAGTGCATTAGCATAGAGTGGCATAGAGAAGAGTAGTGCAAAGTAGCCTGCAGTGGTGTAGATTGCAGAGGCATAGAGTAGAGTGGCATAGAGTTCAGTAGTAGAGAGTGCAGTATTGCAGAGTAGACTGTCGTAAAGTGCAGTGGTGTATAGTAGAGTGGCGTAGAGTGCAGTTGAGTAGAGGGGTGCAGGGTAGAGGATCGTAGAGAGCAGTGGCATAGGGTACAGTGGTGCAGAGTAGAACAGAGTGGCTTTTAGTGCCGTGACGTAGAGTATAATGGTGTGGAGTGCAGTGGTGTAGAGTGTTGCAGAGTAGAGTATAGTGGGAAAGAGTGCGTTGGTGCAGGTAGATTGGCGTAGAGTGCATTGTTTTTGAGTAAAGTGGTGTAGAGTGCATTGGTATAAAGATCCGTGGTTAGAGTAGAGTGCAGAGGTGTAGAGTAGAGTGGTACAGAGCAGAGTAGAGTGGCGCAGAGTGGAGTGGTGCAGTGTAGATTGCAGTGGTGTAGAGTGGGAGCGGCGCAGAATAGATTGTGTCAGAGTAGTGCGAAGTGGCGTAGAGTGTAATGGTGCATGGTAGAGTGGAGTGGTGCAGGGTAGAGTGCAGTGGAATAGAGCTCAGTGGCGTGCTGCAGAGTAGATTAGAGTGGTGCAGAGTGAATGGCATAGAACGCATTGGCATAGAGGGAAGTGGTTCATCAAAAATGACAGAGAGGGCCCCCTCACCAAAGGGACAGGGCACCAGAAGCGACTATCTAGTCAAAAGGGATTTTCCCTTTGGGTTTATTAGTCAATCAGCCACCTATTTCATACTTTTATCACTGTATAAGAACAAGGTTTATGGTTATTGTATTGATGATAAGAATTCCCTGCTCTAGAAGGAGGGTAGTTGGATCACACAATTATTTGCACATATTTATTCATTTGTATAATAAATTATATGTTTTTATAAATAAAGCAGAATAGTTTTATACATATGCTTTTGAGGCACTATTTTAGTGATATTGGGGGTGCTTTTGAATGAGTGAATGATTAATTTGTGATAAAAGTATGAAATAGGTGGCTGATTGACTAATAAACCAAAGGGAAAATTCCTTTTTGACTAGATCGAGTGAAATGGTACAGAATAGAGTAGAGTGCATTGGCGTAGAGTGCAGTGGCATAGAGTGCAGGGTTGCAGAGTAGAGCGGCATACCGTGGAGTGGCGTAGAGTGCAGTGGCGAAGAGTACAGTGGTGCATAGTACAGTAGAGTGGGGTAGAGTGCATTGGCATAGAGTGATGCAGAGTAGAGAGGCGTAGACTGAAGTAGCTTAGAGTGGAATGGTGTGAGTGGTGCAGTGGCGTAGCAAGGGGGGCAGGTGGGGCGATCGGCCCCGGGCGTCACGAGTTTTGGGGGGGGGGGCGGCCGCGGGAAAGGCAGAGACCACCACGGGCGGCAAAGTGCCTAGCCACGCCACTGGAGTGGTGCAGAGTAAAGTGACGTGGACTGATGCAGAGTAAAGTGGTGTGGGGTAAAGTGGAGTATGCATGGTGTGGTAGCGCACTGCCATTACAGGCAACACATCTTCAATTGAAATGATCATTACATTTGCACAAGTATACAGTTTTACTGATAAAAGTATACTGCGCACAAACTATAATGTGTGGAAATGTCACCACCTAGTGCATTGATTTGTTTTAATGGTATTAAAATATTTGTTTCCACCACACTTCAGGACTACCCCCAGTAGCCAGCATGATTGTCCCACAAATCCTCTCACTTTGAAGTCAGAGAAAGAAAACTAAACACCAAGCTCCCTCCGAAGATGGAGCCTGACTTTTGACCTCTGTTTTTCAGTGCACAGCAAATGTGACAAGATAAGAACAAGATTTAAAAGGCTGTTTACAGAAAGGGAGCACTCAGAAGGATAATTGTAATAAGGTTTGGGCAAGGGAAGGGACAAACTTAAGCTGGACAGCCTAAAGCAAATAAAGCCAGTAAATAGAAAGCAAGAAAATGTTAGTTACAAACCAAAAAGCCATTGGAAAAACAATGGGCAGAATGTATTCCCAAGGAAGCTTTCCGAATGTCCCCAAGATGTCATTAGCAAACGAGACAAATGCACTGCCTGGTAGGCTTCCACATAAAAATGGGCTTTTCACTGGGGACTGGGAAGTGCCCAAATGTTGAAGTGTCATTTAGCTTGGGGCTGTGAATATTCTTGCACCGGAATTACCGGCCAGATGCTGCAAACGCAAAGAAAGAAATCAGCAGGGAGGAGGGGGACGTGCCGCTTAGAATAATTCCTCTTTGAGAGAGATTGTCATGATTGTCTAGAATCCGATCATAAAAAAGGTCATTATCAGTGATCGTGTTTTGTCTGCATTTGTATTACATTTTAAATGGTTGAGAATCCGCAGAACGGCAGAGTGTTACAACTGGAAATCCGTAACGTTCTTAGATTTCCAGGTGTAAGGCCAAAGTCTTCTATCTCTCACCAGTTTTAGACATGGGTGTACAGAAGGTTTTGCGCTTTCCTATCTAACTCGTTTTTTCTCCACAGGGCAAATACTGTTCCTGGTGGAGAAACCTCTCTACCAACACCCCATTAAATAGGAGGGGCTCTTCTCTTTCCCGCTCTGAGTGCACGCCTCTTCCCGCCTTTTGCAAACATACTTTTTAGTTTGAATACACACTCAGTTCCACAGATGCCACGGGGAGGAGGGGGGGGGGGGTGCAATCTCCTAACGCGGCCCTCTTTCTCCAATCTCCTAACTCAAATTTACTCAGTATATAAACGTAGGTGGCCTTTTTGCTTAAGTGAAATGTTCATTGGTGAAAACGTACACGTTTGCGAACGTGTTCAACTTTTAGCACACATAAGTGATACTTAAGTTTTGTGTCTAAGGCCCGGAATGACCTGCCCAGAATCAAACCATCCAGCTTAATGGTGTAGCCAAGAGCCTCCCGGTTCCAAGGCCCATGCATTAACCCCTACAACCATTAGCGGAAAGGGACCAGGTTAGGTCTCATATAAGACCAGTAGTTCTTAACCTCTGAGTAACCACAACTGTTTTACTAAAATTAATAACTCAAATTAATAAAGCATATAGTACTAAAGAAGCAAAAGTGAAAATGTGAAAACTTTTTCTAAATTTGATTGTGAATTACACAAAATATTTCAATATTTGAGCATTTGCTTAGTGTATACTTGATTTTGTATTTTCGTCTACTTTTAGAGGTTCACATCCTAGAAATTGCGTTGGCTGCTGGCCCCGGCTTCTAATAAACAAACGTACATACGGAGGGGTGAGCTGGGCAGCTGCACGGTCACCTGGGCGCAGAGGGGGTACCCTGAGGTGCAGCCAAAAGAGTCTCTCACACCACCTGTGACAGACTGTTTTTTTCTGAAGATGGTCTTTCTCTTTACCAGCCTCACAGTTCTTTATCCTCATAAGCCCCCAACCTCACACCCATCACACTCAGGAAGAAGGACAAAGTACATTTTTGTTTTATTAAAGAGGGTGGAGGGGTGGGGGGTCATTCAGGCAAGCAATGTCACTCATTAGATCAAAAGTCTCACTAATTCGGACCAATGATGTCACTAATCCGGACCAGCAATGTATCTCACTAGGACTTGTGGTGTGGTTCACTCATGACGAGCAAAGTCAATCATTAGGATGAGCAATCTCACTCTTTTGGTTCAGCCATGTTAGTCTTTTGGGCCAGCAGTCTACCCTTTTGTGGTAGCATTGAGAAGAAGCAGTACCGGCAATAAGGATGGGGCATAACAGCCAGAGCTGCCGACTTTGGAGCTGGGGAACCAGGTTCGAGTCTCGGCTCAGCATCCTGTGATTCTGGGCAAATTACTTAATCTCTCCGTGCCTACCAAAAATGTATGTGTGCTTGTGTAATGTAAATGTTGCTCGTGTAAAGCCTCCAATACCATAGGGTCGAGTTCGCATAAGAACTGCAGAAAGAAAGAAAAAAAGGCCATTTCAACCAGTCACTCAATTTAGGTCAGCTTCCCATATTTGGATAAAAAAAATCTTCGTAATTTGCATAAGCGGCGTCACTAATGCGGAACTCTAGATTCACTCATTTGAGCCGTTGATGTCATTTATTTTGACCCCAAAGTCGCTCATTCGGTGTCTCCCACGGGAGCCAGGGACGTAACTCACTGAATAGCGATGTCGTAATGTATGCCGCTGATATCAGATTCCTCTGGACAGATGTCACTCATTAAAAACAGAAAGCCCTTCATTTTGATCATAGCTACTCAGCTGGGCAGTGATGTAATACCACTCGTTAGGATCAGTGATGTCACTCATCTGGACGTCGACGCCACTCATTTGGAACAGTGATGTAACCAGGCCCTGGGACCAGAGATGTCTTGTTACTCATATGGACAGTAAACGTCACTAATGTGGACCAGTGATGCGCACTCATTTGGACTAGTTGCACAAGGCGTTTCAGTCATTTGCAAGAGGCGTTTCCCTCACTCGCTCATTTCGCCATACATAGCTAAGTGGGTTAATGCTCCTGCTGCATAAATCAGTTTGCGGAAGGAAAGTGGAGACCTCAACATAGAGGAAGCAGAGATCACACATGGCGTGGCGTCTAAGGTGACAAGGAGGAATGGTGTCAAAAAACCAAAGCCTCAGGCCACGCCTGCCAATGGATTGCAGAAGCGGTGTGTGTCGGCTCCGTTTCACTCTTGTTTACAGGGCGACCCTTGGCGGAGCGACAGTACATGCCGTCGCGCCCCGAAACGAGCCCACGCAGCTGGGTGAGCCCGTGGAGGAGAACCCGCTTTTCATTTGGTAATTCGTGCATTTGTGCTTTCCAGTTACGCTATTTCCTTATTCTGTGCACGTTTAATTAAGTCTCATTTTACCACTCAAAACGGGGGTGAGGGCCGGGCCTCATGCCCCTGCTTGCACCAGGGTCCATGGCACCGCTTCCACGCCAGTGCACGTCTACATTATGTGGCAGGCGAGGGGCCCAGTGGCGGGGTTGTGCGTATGCCACCAGGCCTCTGCGTTCTAGTTCTAGGTTCTCACTCGTAATGTGTCATATCTTCTGCTGCCTTCGCTTCCTTTTCTGCCAATTTTAGAGCGTTTAGAAACAGGCTGCCTTCATTAACACGCATTGTCAACGCCAGTAGGTCTGGCTTTAAAGGAATGTTGGATGATGATGTGTTGCATTACAAGCAGACAACAAAGGAACAACAAAGGAATTGATATGTATTTGTGTGGAAGCAAAGAACTGCAGAATAATATGAGTGTGGGTTAAAAGGTCAGATGGCGGTTGCACTGCCACTAGGGTGACTGGATTTTAAGAAGCAAAAGCCGGGACAGGCCAGACATAAAAGTAGGACTCATGCCATAAACCTTACTTCTATGTCTGGCATGTCCCGATTTTTGGGCAGTGCTTTAAATGGGAAAAAATAAGTGCAGGTACTCATTAAAATAAGCTAGAGGTGTGGCAAGTGGGTGGAGCTAGGGGCGGGGCTAAGGGCAAGATATGATGGTACATAATGGCTTCTGTACCAGTTGCAGCACATATCAAAACACATGAAATACGTTTATGTAAACGAAACAGGTTAACTCATTACACAAAATGAAAGCCAAACAGGATGATATGTTAACATTTCCTTGTTTTGTAATATTTGCTGTTTCTTAATGCCCTACTGTTATTTATTGTTGTTTGGCATAATACTATATATTCTCAAGCGCGCACACACAGAAAGAAACAAGCAGACATGTACACAAAAGCATTCCACACATTCCCTTTAATATATCTCCTGAGAGTGTCCTGATACTCTCCCTCTTTCTCACTCAAAAACAGGCACACACAAGCAGGCAAGCACACAGACATAAGCAAACACTCACACTTACCCCCCCATGGCTTTCTTAATTGCCTCTGTCAGAGTGCTGCCTCCATACCTGTGTTTGCACAAATTCACACAATAGTGTGAATGTGATTAACAGCACAGGGCCTAAATGGGCCCTCCACTGTCAAACAGGGTGTGATGGTGAATACAGGGACATCAAGCATATGAGCCCATGCTGAATAGTTCAGCAGCGGCTCAGCTCAGGACTACAGAAGTGCTTTGGCTCTCAGAGATAGGTTCCAACCCTGACAGCCTAGTGCTCACCAGCATTAGCAGTCAATGAGCCTACCTTTCATGAGTGTCGTTACTCTCCTTGCAGCAAAGAAGTGCCGGTACTAACACTGATAAAAATAAGAAGTGCTGGTACTGAGTACCTGTGAGTACCGGTCCATTTAAAGCACTGCCACTGGCCTTTTCCCTACGACCAGGCTCTTCAAGTCTCTTGCTAGTTCCGTGCCTTTACATCCACATGTCCTCTCCACTTGCCTCTCATCTTTACCCAGCCTCTATCCTTCTCTCGCTGGTTCTGCCTCTCTTACTCCCACCTCTCGCTTACTATCTCCACAAGTCTCTTACATTTTGTCACTGGTCCCTACATACATATATATATGATCCAAAGACACATGTGTTAAGAAGAAATGCCCAACATTATATGGTCTGCAAACATGCAGTATGTTTTTATTTTGAATAAGCCCTCGAGTTGAGAATAAAAAGTGGTTTCCTGGTGACTTACTGGTTTTCTGGTGAGTTGGCTTACTTCAATTTTATTCACACGGGGTTGATTTGTGTTATTGTATAAACATATTCACTGGTTTTCACTGGGTTTCTGGATACCGATTACGTTTATCTTTATTTGCGAGGTAGCGACCAATGATGAGAAACGTGGGCATGACTGGTGATAATTAACCAGTAAGCTCCTTTGGTGGTGCGCACGTGAGGTGCTACCTCGTGTTTTCACAATTTTTTTCACATTTTTTCACATTTATGTGTTATATATACCTGTTAAAGTACAGGGTATGTCATGTGAACACAGTGACTGTTTACTCATGGGTCGGTTCTTTTATAATTAAGTACAGGGCGAGTATGAGTTGGGACAATACCTATAAAATATGAAGGGTTGTTGTCGAGGAAGAAAATAAACTCCCATTCCCACTCATGAAGTGAATAGGATTCGTTGGCCCAATCAGATTAGGTCTTTGTTGTTATTTATTAAGAAGAAATGCACCAGATTTTTGAAAGTACACAAATTTGTGTTAAAATGCAATTTTTACGTCCATTAATGATTTCAGAACGCAGCAAATAAGTTCGCGCTATATAAAACTCTCCCCAAAAAATATCTGGCATTTTTATCTGAAAAAGCGGCAATCCTAACTTCACCTGTCACCTCACTTTACATTCCTCCCTCCCTCGTCCTTCTATGTTCGTCTCGTCTTTCCCCCAACCAAATGCATCAACAGTTGTCATGGGAACTAATTCCTGGAGTGTTCCAACATTCCCTGCTGTGCATTGCCCTATGGGCACGGCTAAATTCACACCCATTGTCCCAGTACCCTGGTCAGTCCCTGTTATCTTGTAAATGCAGCAATTAGTGTTTGCGGGGCACACAAAGGGAAGCAGCTCCTGTGCTAAACATAAAGATGAAAAGAAAAACGTCTTTGATGAAGGTCGAGGATTTTATTGCGCTGCCACATGCTTTAGTAGGGCCAGTGCAATACACTAAATGGAACTGGATGACTGTCTGGCAGGACCCCGCACCTAATGGAGAGTTGGGGGGGGCGAAATCACTTTCAGCTGAATGGTCTTTGCGCATCTGATCAACAGTGCAGGGTCTCTCTAGACCCTGTCCTGTTAATCACATAGTGATGTAAGCCCTCTCAACACCCTGCAGTCTGGGGACATTCAAGTGGGCGCTGCTGGAATCTTCAGCAGCGACTGCCCTGAGCTGGAGGAGATGCCTAACCTGAGCCTGCCGTGCTGCTGATCAGGGTACCGGTACTCTCTCTGGCTAAAGAGAAGTGCCGGTACTGACGGCAAGAAAATTCGGAAGTGCCGGTACTCAGTACCGGTGAGTACCGGCCCATTTAAAGCACTGTTTTTGGGAGAAAAAAGCGCACGCACGTGGTACATTCACATACATTAGCTATGGCAAGACTTCTAGTCTCTACCCTGACTACCCCTGTCCTCCTCTCAGCTGTAGCATGCACGCAGCCGAGGTCAACCTGCTGCTGCCTGAAACAGATACATTATTTAAGGAAAAAATACATTTTATTTCTCCTTTGCAGTATGACTTGATGAAAACCCGGGACTGTCTGGGGAAATCCGGGACGACTGGTCACCCTAACTGCCATGCCCCACCTAAACATCTGTGCAGATTACTGACTGCCCCACTTCCATCTGTGCTGCTGCCAGAATAAGACAGCATACATTATCTACTTATCTACAACTCTTTAGTACCATTACAATGTCATGTGTGTGCCCCTAAAAGTTCACCCTCAGACAGCATGATAAACAAAATGATCAAAGCTGTGTGGAGGGCAAGCACTTTTTTTTGTGGAAGCACACAACTTCTGTCCAATCAAATCATGTACCCCTGGCTCCCAATATGTGGGCAGAGCCAAAGCCTCTCCCCTGATGATTCTCAGAAAAATGTCTGGCGACAGCTAAGTTGTTCAGCCAGACCATAAAAAGGGCATCCTAAAAACAGGAAGACTTGACAGGGCAAATGAAATCCAATTAATAATAATAATAATCCATATTGGCAAAGCACGAACATATCGCCCCTTAAGGTTTCAAGGCGCTGGGGGCCGTTGGGGAGATTAAGTGAGCTAATGCTCAGAGTCACATGATGCTGAGCTGAGCTGCTGCCGGCGATTGAACCACGGTCCTTGAGATCCAAAGTCAGCCGCTCTGGCCTATGCATTTCACAATAAGAGGGCTTTTGCGGCCTGTATAAAAGCAGTCATGGCTTTGCTCAGTGCTACCGACCTTCAGTGTAATCCTGACAAAACTGAAATTCTGTTGCTTGGCCCTAACCCTCTGTCTGGATGGACGGGCTGTTTGCCTGCTGATTACCCCCTTCCCTGCCCCCCTAGGACTGGAGCCAGGAACTTGGGGGTACTATTTGAGGCCGGACTGATTATGAAGAAGCGGATCTCCTCTGTAGTCGTCATGTCTTTGGATCCTGCAAACTCTGAAAAAATTCTTGTTCTTCCTACCTCGGGAGGCGCAGAAATCTGTAGTGCAGGCCCTGATCCTTTCTCGTCTTGACTACTCAAACTCACTCTACCTTGGCCTTCCCGATTACCTGACACATCACCTCCAAGTCATGCAAAATACTGTATTTTGACTACTGTTTAAAATCCCAAAACGGTTGTCAGTAACTGTCTTTCTCAGACAACTGCATCACAAAGAGTGATTTTTAAAGCACTTACGATTCCTCACCGTGTGCTCCATGACTCGGGTCCCAAAAACTTGAACTTGAGGATTTGTAAATACTGCCCTGAGACTCTTGCGCTCCTTGAACGCTAGAGACCTGACTGTCCCGCTCTGTAAGAAAAAGGGGCTCTTCTTTCTCCTTTCTGGTAACTGCTCTCTGGAACAGCTCCCTCTCCAGTTAAGAAACATTACGAATGAGACACTGCCTTCAGGATATTGTTAAAAACACACATATTTAGCCACTAATGCTCTCTGTACCTGACTTGCCGTGTTTAGCCCCAGGACACCCATGAGTAGCTGTGCGCTTTGAAAGTGCCCTCCTTCATTCATTCATAATAATACCCGTGTTTTTTTTTTGTTTCAGTGACTAAAGCACTTGTTCAGCAAATCATCTCATGGTGCTGTTTGGGGGAGAAGGTGAGTGTTCTTTCGAGAACAGCTGTGTTTTAATATTTTTTAGAGAATTGGTTGGTCGTGGTCGACAATGAGCTTTTATGCACCTCGGTGGACCCGCAGTAAAATTTCCTTAACAGCAAAGCATCTGTTTCCTTGTGAGCTGCAGTGTATTGTGGGAGATCCAGAGTTGATTTTAGCTGTTAGGTAGTGGTGCTGTATGTTGCTATTGAGGTATTTTGAGGCCTTCTGTATCCATTTGGTGCACGTCTGTACTACAGGTGAATATAATTGACCACAGACGTAGTAACCACACTGGGGCTCATCAGTGTGGTGCATCTTCAGTCATCTGGCACACCTATTGCACTTATGGCGTCTCAATTAAAAAAACAAGCACTGTTAAAGTACTGGTGTTGGTTGCCAGCCTTTTTGCTTTGTTAATGCTTGTTTTGTTTAGTCATGGTTTTTGTAAATCTTCATTTTTGAGGAGCTCCCAGGGCCTCACCAATATAATAAATAAACATTGTCTAAAGGCGAAAATACATTTCGGCGCCACCTAGTTGATTTTGCCATATCAGTCCCTGATACTTTGTGGGGATATGCTATTTGTGAAAGGGCAGAATGTGGTACTCACAGAGAAGTTAGCCAATGGCTGAAGCCCCATTGCTCCATACTGTAGTGGGCGGAAGAAAACTATGAATGACACAACAGTAGACCAATAAATGAAGAGGGCTGGTGAAAGCCCATCTGAGTATGTTGTATATACAATTTTAGAAGAAGAATATCTTTCAAGTCCCATTTGAACCAGTTGTAACAGGGCATCCAAAATCTTGGTGGAACTTCCTTAGAAGGAGTTGATAAGTGTGATTTTCTTTACAATAATTTTTAGAAAGGCGTTACCCAGCCTGAAAAACGTCATCATGTTTGGTAAAGTGTGTATGATTCTTAATAGCATATCGCCACGTAAGCAAATGTGTAATATATAATTTGATGTTCTACATTATGTACACATTGGTTCTGAATGGTTGTGAAAAGTTATGTGCCGCCAAGGGATTGACATAAAAAGTAGTATGAGTGTTAACATCAGAGGTTTCAAAAGGGCTAGAGACATTTAGTGCAGTTAGTTTCCACTCACAAATTAGTGACTCTTTTGGTATTCAAATGTTCCAGTTATCTGGGTACCGAGCTCATAGTTACTCACATGCAGATAGCCATGCAAAATACTATTCCATCGAAAAAAGTCTTAGTGGAATTTGTGACCACTTTTTGCAACTGGAATAATAGTATGTGAGATCCCTAGTATAAATCATGCAGTATGCATGAAATCAAGATGATGTACACATACAAAGCAATGTGTGCATTATACACACAATTCTTTCTTGAATACTAAAAAAGTCATACATTAATACAGGTGTTAACATGTTCATAGAATAGCTTATACATAAAATTCTGCATCTTTTGATGCAGCCCCTGTTTTGATACTAAATGGCGACGTTTGCGAAGTATTATCTGAGGGACTTTGTGCTGGCAGTAGTTGGTATTTGTGGCATTTACCACTGATGTCCTTCCGCTTGGGTACTTTTGCACCCAAGTTGCCCTTCCAGACTACTCCTTTTATACATTTGGCTATTCAAACATAATTAAGTCAAGCAGGTAAGGCTTATTCCAGGAGGCGCTAGTAGATTTAGATATCAGTACAGTATAATGCAATAACTACCAACAATAAACTTAGTGTCCAGTCAGGGCTATATCTTTTAAAAAGAACACACCTTTTACTGACACAGTAAATGCAAAGTAGTTAAAAGAACGATCCGCAAAACAAAATAAAGAAAGCCCCAGCCCTTTATGGGACAGAGATATGATCGCAAACGTATTTGAATTGCTTAAGCTACAATGCACAATAATCATGGTTGTCATTTAGGGCTCGCCAGGGGTCGCAGTTGCGACCCCTGGCTTGAGTTCTGCTGCCCCTAGCACTGTCCTTGCGACTCCTTGCGTCAGAGAGTCTCAAAGGCAGTGCTATGGTGAGAAATTGTAGCTTTTTATTCTCCACTGAGTCTGGGGAAATGCCTCTTTTGGAAAGCAATTGGGCTTGACGGAAACCATAAACAGTTTCAAATGCAAAAGTTAAACTGTTGCCATTTGCACAGATCTGCAGAGGTGTTTCCTGGCAACAAGCTAACAGGCCTGCCTGATCCCAACCACCATCAAACATGAGGCTGGGAACTACTCTGCAGGCTCAATCAATCAGTATTCTTGTAAAGCACTACTACTCACCTGTTAGGGTCTCAAGGTGCTGAGTGGGGGGGGGGAGGGATCTGCAGTTCAGTCAAAGAGTCGGGTCCTGACGTCCCTCCTGAATAGAGGCAGAGACTGTGATTGCCTGAGATGTAGAGGCAGGGAGTTCCAGGCTCACGTAATTGGTGCCACACAGCACACAAAAATGATCAGTTCTGGAATCCATGTGTGTGCATTGCTTTTTTTAAATGGAAAGATGATGTGTCTAGGCCCTTCTGCTGCTTCTGCATAATATTTGAAGAGGAGGTGCACGAGGTCCAAACTCCAGAGGCACAGCTAAATTTGTTGATGGTCGCGAGTGCACATTCACTGACCCGCCCCCATTGCACTCAGGATCACAGTACCCATACTATTGTTTAATGAACTTCGACCACTGGTCAAAACTGTAATGCATTTTATGATAGGTTGGTTAAGGCTCCTTGGAGAGAGATCTATATATATATATCCAGAGAATTTGATTGTTTAGTACTGATAAGACAACTGAGGAGGTTAATGCATTTACTCGAGAGGTCTCTTTGCAATTTCTAATCACAGATTTAATTCATAACATAGCTCATATGGTTAAAATGACAGCTAAAGAGAACAGCATATAACGTGTAGATCACAGATTTCTATTTTATGCAAGATAGCTCAGTGAGATAATGATGTTGTTACAGAGAGCCTTCTCTAACCTGCAGGACACAATGTACAATCCTGTTAAAATAAGTCATTGAGTTATGCACCCATATCAAACGGCTGCATGTCACCTATAAGGCGCGGAGGGTGGTGTGGATAGGTCCATCTAGGAAATCCTTTGAGGGAGACTGTATTATAATTTCGGTACGGTACCCTGAGTTAGCACGTAAAATCCTGTTTGGTGCTTCTAAATCTTTTTCCCTAACCTCCTGCATTAAATTGCTCCCACTGGGCTTTTTCTACAGACCACCACTGATCAGCCCAGTGGGGGTATTGCCTGCGAGGGGTGGGCCTAGGGAGGGAGGTTTGGGACGGTTGCTGCCCCTTGCAAACTCTTTAGCCCCCCTTGCTGATTTGAACGAGCTGTATTGACTCCAGGAGGATGAAGAGTTGTGCATCCACCTTCCTTGGCAGAGTGAGTCCTCGATACAGGGGGTAGAGGAAGTTTGCTCCTCATTAACACCAAGCCCTAATGAGATCATGGTAGTTCCATCACCCCACGTGTTCTCTGTGACTAGTCACACGTCCCAAGCGAGGCCCCAGTTATCATCCTTCACATCCCCCTCACCGGTTATTGTTAATTACACTACAGGCAGAGATTTTAGTCTTGTATCCTGGAATGTGGCTGAGTTGTCTTCTAAGTTCACTGATGACAGTTGGTTATCGTATGTTAGGTCATATAAAATTATATGTTTACAGGAGACCTGGGAGACCAAGAATATTTTCTTTTTGGATGGTTATAAGACCATCTTTTGTCCAGCGTTAAATTCAACAATGGGACGAGCCAGCGGGGGCCTTATTATATTTGTGGCTCTAGAATTATGTAAAGACTTAAAGATTTTAAAATGGAATTCCCAGGTATTCCAGGGCATAGAACTGTATATGGGGAGAGCACCCACTCTTGTGATTATTAATTTGTATAATGCTAAGAGGGGCGAGGGGGGACCCTCCAATCTTAATGCTTTAAACTGTGCAATAGATAACCTAAAGGAGGATGGTTGTGGGTGTATGAATTTTATTTTAGTGGGTGACTTCAACTGTCATTTGTGTCCATCTCTTGTGAAGAATCAGCTGATTGTCCAGCCATGCCTACTTTCGGAGGATCTCCACATGGAACACACACTGGTAGGGAAGGTTTTAAATAACTTGTTACTCACTCACAATCTGGTGAACACCCTAGACCTTTGGCACTCAGGGCCTATTTCTCAATTGCCCCCGTCCTATAAAGGAAGGGGTGCTGCAACCATTATAGATTTTATATGTGTGACAGCATCTCTGGGGGGGCCCCCGGATTATTTAATATAGAGGATAGTGTTTTTAGCGACCACAACCCATTGACATTGGTACTGATGGGGTTGGGCCATCCCATCTTAGGTCCCTGTAAGCCGCAGGTTCCCTTAACTTCCACCGACCAGGGCAGGCGCCTTAGACGGGCGAGCATAGACGTAAAGGCATTCAATCGCAGCCTTTTTTCTTCATGCCAGAATGAGATAGGTGCATGTCTGAATCTGAGCACCCCGAGTGAGGAGATTTTAAGCTCATTCTCCTTCATTGCTCAGAGAGTTTCTGGTCTTTTAACTATACAGGCTGGGGGGCGGGCCCAGGCTGCCCCCTCATGGTTTGACCATAAGTGCTCGCAGGCATTAAGGAGTCTTAAAGCATCCCTGAAACAGGCGCCACGGGTGAAAGCCAGAGTGTCCTTGTGTTGACGCCTTTATAAAGAATCGATAAGAGAGCGCAGGCGCCATCTCCAAAAGCAGGCATGGGAGGACCTAGCTAAAGCGGGCGAACTGAGGGATTCTTCCCTATTTTGGAAAATTATTAATAGTCCCTGTTTCGCAGATTCAACAAACCCGACAGTATGCCACCACATTACACCAGACCAATGGGTGTCGCATTATGAAAAAGTTTATAGTGTAGCCTGTATTGGCGAGTGCAGTGTAGACATTCCCTTTTGCGTGGCGGTTCCTCCCATTAGCTTCTCTCTGGAGGAGGTAACCTTAAGCATTGAGCTCCTGGCATCCAATAAGGCCCCAGGACCTGATGGCATTCCCCCGGATCTCTTTCGTGACAACCCCGAGGTCTGGGCTCCCCTATTAACCCAAGTCCTAAACGCGGCAGCCTTGAAGGGGACATTGCCCTCCTGGTCCACCGCCACTATAGTGCCAATTTTCAAAAAAGGAGATAAGAATAAGCCGCAATCTTACCGTCCAATCTCCCTTATCGATGCTGTTGTTAAGGTCCTGGGTCGGGTACTTTTATCCAGACTGTCTTTGTGGGCCACAGATAACTATATCTTATCGGAAGTCCAATATGGTTTTCGCGAAGGCCTGTCAACATCGGATCAATGCCTTAATCTTTACCTTCTGATTTCCAAGTTTACTGTGGCCCAATCGGGCGCCATGTATTTGGCCTTCATGGACCTTACGTCCGCATTTGACGGGGTAAACCGGTCTAAGTTGTGGGACATTTTAATCTCATTGGGAGTGGAACCTCGTATTGTACATCTACTTATATCACTCCATGCCCATACATCGGCGGCAGTGAGAGTCTCACACGAGGGAGATCTTACCAATCATTTTAATTGTACATGGGGGGTGCGCCATGGGTGCATTTTAGCTCCTTTTTTATTTTCGGTCTATATTAACGGCCTCGAGGCGGCACTCTTGGCCCTTCAGTCAGACTCCCCTAGAGTAGGTAGGAGAGTTGTGCCATGCCTACTCTATGTGGACGATGCAGTGCTCATGGCCCGCACCGGCCGGGGCCTGCAGGTTTTAATAGACAGTTTTGTGACATTTATGGACAGGCTGGACTTGGCGGTGAATTATACCAAGTCTTATGTACTAGTGATGGGCCCACGGGGGCTCCGGTCAAAACGCTTTAAAGCCGGCAATCATACCCTTGGAAAGGTCCCGGCCTTTCCCTATCTGGGAGTGCTATTTGATGACAAGTTACAGTGGGATGCCCTTTGAGAAGTGAAGCTGAACGAGCTGAATAAATCTCTGGGAGCCATCACTAGTTTTGCGAGTAGATTGGGTTCATGGGCCCAGGAGGTAATTTTAAAACTGTATAAGTCCAAAGGTATCTCAAGAGTAGTTTATGGTAGTGAAATCTGGGGGTATGTGCCCCCACACAGGTTACAGGTGGCAGAAAATAAATTCCTGCGCCAGATCCTACGAGTCCCCCAAGGTACGCCAGTTTGGTCCGTACATGAAGAGCTAGGAGTTGGTTTCCTGGCGGACCAAGTGGCAATTAAACCCTTAGTGTGTTGGATAAAGATCCGGACTTCCGATCACAAGAATTTAAATCGTATGATTGTATCGGATTGTTTGAAATTGGAGCCTGGAAACAAAATACCCTGGATACACTACGTAAAGGAGTCTTTTCAGGCCATAGGTAGGTCAGATATCTTTTTTGCACATGACACTTTAAGTAAGGTGGACGTTAAAACCATAAAAGAATTACACCTTAAATTTTTAATTGCGAACCGTGAAAATCTTGAGCTTAGTAAACCCTCAGTTAGGGCATATGCAATGTTAAAATCGGTCCCGGGTATTGAACCATATTTTTGGGCCTTAACTAGTGCTCACGATAGATTTTTAATCACGCGTTTTAGATTTAACCAGCTCCATCATCTTTTAGCATCCCCGGCGGGTTTCTTTTCCTTACCAGATCAACGAGGTCCCTGTGGCTGCGATATTCGATCTCCTCAGGAAACGTTACATTTTATATTATTGGGTAAATATTTTTCATTCCCCAGAAAACGTTTCCTTTGGCCCTTGTTAAAAAGCTTGAAGTTTAGGCATGCTAAAGTGGCCCTCCTGCATTTACAGTTGCTACCCAACCCTCTCACACTCCGTGCAGTGTTAAGTTTTTTGTGGGCCGCCTATAGATCTAGACTATCTAGAATCGATTGATTTTGTGCTGCTGGTTTTTATTTAGTTGCACTGTCTTAAATTTTACTGTGTATCTGCATGAATTGTTTGCTAATCTATTATATGTTGTACTGTATCTTTTATGGTTGCTTTGCATCCGAATAAAGAAAGAAATATAATAATAATATATGTCATATGTTTGAAAACTTGCTAGTTTTAACTCAATCTTTCTTTATTCTAAGGTTGATAAACAGGCTCCCTTCGTTAGTACTAAGCACTTATCACTAAGAGCTACGGGAATGCTTCGTATTTGTGGAATTGTAATTGAAATAGCTGACATTTCTTTAGAACACAATGATGCGGATATATGTAGATCGTACAAACATACACAGCTTAAGAATGTCGCAAACACTAAAAGTCTCCGGGGCATATTAGCAAGAACAGGCGAAAATTATCGCTAACCGCGCTTAGCGCGTATTTATTTAACGCCGCCTATCGCTGGATATTATCGCGGAGATAACATGCTATTAGCAAGGTTTATCTCCAATGCGATGAAATATCCAGCGATAGCGACGAAATGCGTGAATATCGCTGGAAATCCAGCGATATTCACGCATTAACGCCATGGTGGACTTAGGCTGACAATCCACCTCCTATTCTATAAACAGGTAAGTCATGTTTTTAGCAGGTGTTAAATTCTAGCGATATTCGCGCTTAGCGCTAATTTTTTTATCGCTTCGCCTGCGTTGCTAATAGTGGGAAGTTGTGTTAGCGACTGTTTTCAGTCGCTTTTAGTTGGGAACGCCTACCTTGCATGTCATTAGCGATAAATATCGCTGGCATGCAAGGCGATGGGAAAACGAGCCGCTATCGCCAGAAAGCTGTCGCTAACGCCTGTTAGCGACAGCTTGCTGATAGGGCGATGAAAAAATCGCCGCTTTAGCCGCAAAAAGTGCCGCTAAAGCGGCGGAAAGGCCCTTGCTAATATGCCCCTCCGTCTCTTAACAGCTTGTGAAGTAACAGGCTATGTTACTCTCATGGGCATCTGCCTGAGTCTGATGGAAAGGCAGTATGGGCCCAGTACCCAACTATACTCCGGGCGACCTCACACTTCACGCAGCCAGGACGAGACTCAGATAAAACCAAATTGCTGATTGCCCTTTAAGTGAGTCATTTCTGCTGGGTCGCCCTGGAAGGGAAGATAAAAGCCCCCTGGCCCCTCGTGCGTCCTGGTGTCTGCATACTCTACCGGGACGCCGTGGGGACGATTCCCTAGGGCAGCAAGGTCACTGGTTCCTGCTCGAGAACAGCTGCTGCCAGAACCAGAACCTTACTGTTTCTCGCTGTATTCTACCCTGACAACTCATATTATGTCACCCTTCCTTAACCAAGTTGATAGGTCAAAAAATGGTAGTCGAGGCGCCCTCTCTCATTAATGTAACATTCAGTATCAACATCGTCATCTCATGAGTGACCGCTAGGAGTAAGTCCTAGACGTTCGTGGTTGAATGCTGTGAGAAGTTGGCCTGGCATATGCTGTCCACTAATTATAGTGGGCACCTTGCACCAGTCCAAATCGACTCTTATGGTAGGTAGGTTAAAGACAACCTTATTGAAAGCTATCCTAGTGGTAGCTGTGGAGAGCAGCCTTCAGGCTAAGTCTTGAAGGAATGTAAAGCAGCTTGTTTTACCAGTCTATAATCTCTTGAGTGACCAAATGAAAGAGCACCACACCAGGTATATATTCAAAATATATGTATTTATTACTAAACACACCCCTCTAGTCTCTTTATGAGGCTAGAGTTCGAAGTACATAGGTTATAAGATCTTAAATCACAGTAATAGCACAAATACACGTTTGGGCCCTAGGGGCGTACCAAACCATATACCAATAAAGTGGTATGCGAACCACGACTGAACTAGACACTAGGCCTAGAGCCTCTAGAAGTGCTTGGACCACAAGGAACCACCCAAGGTAGTGACACAGGGGACCCACGGGAGACGCGTGCAGTGTAAATACACAACCGCGATACGCCGTTAACTTCTATGGAGAAAGTCGGGATCGGGAAAATAGAGGAAAGGGACACTTAAAAGAGGACTAGGACAAAACCCTTTGAGATCTAGGACTTTGAAGAGTCTCTACCCACGGGAGCACCGGAGTACTCGTGTTACCTCACCCAGGGAAGCCGGGTGCATAGGTGCCTTTCGGGGTCGGGTTTCGTCGTCGTTTCGAATGGCGATCTGCTGCAAAGTGCTGCTGGCGGCCAAGAGAAAAGTGTCCGGGTGGATCCAAGAGTGGATCGGAGTTCTGGTGAACCTGAAAGCAGAGGGGACAGAGTCTGGGTCACTAGCCAGTGACCAGGAAGGCGATGGACAGATGCCCACCGATGTCGAGTGCTTCAGGTGCGTTGACAGTCGTCTCGTTTCTGCAGCCACGAGGTCCAGGAGGCGTTGTCGGCAACCAGGAGCAGGATTCGGGCTGGTACACAATGTCTGTCGAGTGCTGCGGTGTCGGCGACCGGATTGGACCCAACAAGCCTTGGCAACGGCAAGTCTCGATGTAGCTGAAGATCGTCGATGGTGCAGACCAGCAAGGTCTGGGGAACTCACCCAGCGAGGGTCAGTCAGGGCAAGCCTGGAGCAACCAGGGGAGCCCTTTGGTTTCTTTAGAAAGTCTTCTGGGGACCCACGAGCCGGCTGGCAAGGGATCGCAAAGACACCTCAGGCGGAATCACTCAACAGGGGCCCACGGTCACTCGGGACGGTGTAGGCCTCTGATCTTCGGAGGGATTCCTGCTGGAGGTTGGGACCACACGTGGTCCAAAGCACAGGTTCGTAGAACGTTGTGAAGGGGTTGCACTTGACAATAGTGCACGGTACCCAGGGGTCGCGGTTCCTCGTCACTCGTGGGGTCCACTTGCCTCAGCTTCGCTGGGGACTCACGATGGCCTTGGAGAAGTCAGGAAATCCACTTCTTGGGCTGCAGGGACTTCGGACTCCGGCGGGAGCGGCGTAGTTTGCGACCGTTGTTATCGTTTTTGGTGCCTGCCAAGCAGGGGAGTCACTCCTTGACCCCAAGGGAGATTCTTCAGTCCTCTAATCGTGATGTAGAGCGTCGAAGGTCCAGGATTCAGTTTCAAAGTTTAGTCCAGGGATATCTAATCTTGCTGTGGCAAGGGTTCCCCATTTTAACTAGTAAAACAGGGAGGGACTAACTCTATGACCCCACCTATGGGAGGGTCAAGGAGAGGGTGGCTACACCCACTTCCCTTTGTCCAGTTTCGCGCCAGAGCAGGGGCAGGTAGCCCCTGAGCTGGTTTGAACTGGCATATGCACAGAGGAGCCTTTTGCTCCCCCAGTGCAGGACTTCAAAGCACTCTAAGAGTGCACCCACCCAGCCCCAATACACATTATCCTGTCTGGGGAGGTGGTCACACCTCCCTGCAACAGGAAACCTATTGTCCAGGCCTCCCCTGCCGGAGTTTCGTCCAGCAGCAGGAGGCCAGACTTGTGTCTGTGGCAGCAGCATCCATTTTGTGATGCCAGGGCTTCAGAAAGAAGTTACCGGGTAAGCCAGAGTTAACATGTCTTTCCCTCTAGAAGGGTGGAATGCTACCCCCGCCGCCAGGATTGGCGGGGGGTAGTATTCCAAGATGTTTGACACCAAACACGACATGTTTAGGTGCAGCCATTCCAAAGTTAGCATTTTACCGCGAGGATATAATGCGCTTAAGAGTATATGGTCAGGCTGCACTACAAACAGCATCAGAGATGGTCTCCGAATGCTGCAGAGGGGCCCTGCTCATGCAGGGGCACCCTCTCACATAGGAACCATGCACTCTGCCTTTAGGATTGATAAGGCCTGCCTTAGGAGTGACTTATAGGTTTATATGTGTGTATGTATTTAGTGATATAGGTAACCTATATCACAGTAAGGGGTGCATGCACCACCTTACCCAGGCTGCAGTAGCAGACCTGTGGTGTCAGTTTGGATGGCCTTCCAGGGGTGGCACAATACGTGCTGCAGCCCCTGGTAGGCCTCTGAGGTACCTATGCCCTTGGTACATAGTATACCATATACTAGGGACTTATAAGGGCACTCCAGATTCCAATCAGAGATGTGCCTAAGGCACATGGAAACCATTTTACAGAGAAAGCAAATAGACTGGGGCCCTGAATAGCAGGATCCCAGTCCAACTAAGTCATAAACCAGCAAAACACCATAAAAAAGTGGGGGCAACCATATAGTCAGATTCCACCTTCCTACATAACCCCCCAAACGAAAGGAGATAAGGCTAACCTTGGCCAGTTGAGCCTTCATTGACTAAGTGGTCATATAAGGAAGCACCTGCACTAGCATGGTTGCCCCCTGTCTTATGGTCCACTAAGCAATCCCTCACCCTAAGGGTATGAGAGGGTCTCCACCATGGGGAATCACTACCTGTGGTGTGCTTAGGTAAAGTACAAGGCTGGTGAGGTGTCTGAGTAGAGAAGTGAGGCCCTAGGAATGTTGGCCTCAGCTTCCTCAGATCACTGGTCACCATGTATGCCTGTCTTTCCATGACTGAGTTGCACTTTGCTCTAAGGGTCAACCTTTGGCTGCCTACAGCTGGGGGTTGGGTCCCTTTGGATGGACTACTGGAGGGACATGGCAGGTTTGGAACCTTCTGGTCCCAGGTTTGCCCTTGCCTACCAGAGTCCTTCTGGGGGAGGTCCCTACATAAAGGTATGGGGGATCCCTCAGTGTGTAGAGGAATTTTCACCTGGCTAGGGCTACTAGACTGGGTGCCCCTAATCTGCTGATGGGGGCTTCCTCTGGACAGGGGGCCCTGGGGGTCCACTGACCTCCCTGACCTCTGCAGCCCTGGGCTGACTGAGGCAAGGTAGAGAGGGGCAGGTTACCTGCTCCAGACTGGGTACCACCTTGGAAGGGTCCTCTGCCATCAGGGGTGTGGCCAGGCCAGGCCTGACTACCTCTGGGGCAGTTCCTTCACTAGGGGTAGGGTCAGTTCCCTGAGGAGGCTGACCTTTACCTACTGTCTGGAGGGAAGAAGACTTTTCTTCAACCCTTGTGCTCTCTTTTGGGGGAGAGTGGGCCATTCTTTCAGGCTCCATCTCTCCAAATTCTTGGGCTGGGGCTGTGGCCATTACAGCCCCACTAACCTTTACAGGGACGCCCAGCATCCTAAGATGGGTTTGGTGTTCAACTTCAGCCCAGGCTGAAATTTCCAGATCGTTGCCCATCAGGCAATCTACAGGTAGGGTTGGGGACACTGCCACTCTCTTTGGGCCTGTGACCCCTCCCAGCTGAGATTGACTATGGCCATGGGGTGATCTGTTCTGACACCATCAATGTTGGTCACCTGGTATTTAAACTCAGGTAAAAGCTGGTGAGGGGGACTAGTTTCCCTGCCACCATGGTGACACTAGCCCCTGTGTCCCTAAATGCCACAGCTTTCTGACCATTAATTATTGGCTCCAATCTGTACCTGCCCAATGCTATGGGACCCATGGTAAAGGTGGCAAATCCTATACCACCATCAGAGTCAGAGGAGTCTGTTGAGGGGTCCCTGTCTAAACTAGGGCCCACCTCTGTTCCTCTTGCAAAAGCACCTAACTTTTTGGGTGCACTACTCCCAACTGGAGGATTACTACTGGTAGTACCAGGAGGGGTGGTAGTAGTTGTGGGAGGAACATTTTCTTTATTGCCAATCCTGGGGCAACTGGGATCAGTTTTCCAGTGCCCAGGCTTTTTACAGACATGGCAATACGGTTTCTTTTCAGGAGAGGAAGGAGTTTGGGACCCACCCCCAGAAGAGGAATTTTGGGGCCCTGTAGGGGACTTATCCTTAGATTTATCCCCACCTTTCTCTTGGGACTTAGTAGAATCTTTCTTCTGGTCACCACCCTGATTTCTAGTTTTTACTCTGGTTCTGACCCATTTGTCTGCCTTCTTTCCCAATTCTTGGGGAGAGGTCAGATCAGAGTCCACCAGATACTGGTGCAAAAGCTGGTTTTGACAATTATTAAGGATCTGCTCCTCATAATCAAATTGTACAATCCTAAAAAGTCATGCACTTTGTTGCCATGTATCCAACCTTCCAGAGCCTTTGTAGCACAATCTACAAAATCAACCCAGTCTTGAGTCTGAGCTTTTTGGGTGTCTCTGAACTTCAACCTATACTGTTCAGTGGTTAGGCCAAACCCATCTATCAGAGCACTCTTCAAGACTGTGTAATTGTCAGCATCCTCTTCTCTTACAGTGAGGAGCTTGTCTCTACCTTTGTCTGCAAAGGAGAGCCACAAGATTGCTGCCCACTGCCTCTGGGGACCTTCTGAACTTTACAGGCCCTCTCCAGTGCAGTTATCCATTTGTGGATGTCATCCCCACTCTGGTAGGGAGGGACAATCTTGTTTAGGTTTCTATGGTCATAAGACCTGTCCCTATCTCTAGGGATATTGTTGCCACCATGGGACTCTAGTCCCAACTTTCTTCTCTCTCTAAGGAGATCTAGGGATTCTCTATCTAAAGCCAATTGCTTCTTCCTGATCTCTAGTTGAGTTTCCTCATACTGGACCAGTCTCTTTCTTCTCTCATGAGAGGATTCCCTCCTGTGAGAAGAAACAGAGCTCCCTATTGAGGTGCCAGAGTGGTTAGACTCCTGAGAAGGAGACCTAGACTTTCTGAGCACACTCATAATCCTTCCTGGGGGACAAAGGTGTGGTTCTCTAGATCCTCATCTTCATCTTCCCCAGAAGGGATTGGGTTCTCCAGGTCAGGGTCATTGTCACCCTCCTGGTCAGTTTCAGAGGGGGCTGGGGTAGTGGTACCCCTGGCCCCTTCCTCATCTGCTGGCCCACCCTCTGCTCCTACCCCTTCAGTCTCTGAGGACTTACTAAGATCATAAGCCACCAACAACTCCTGGAGGTGTTGGGTGGTGGGACTTTGGCCTGTCCTTAATTTCCTCACGTTACACAAAGCTCTCAATTCCAAGAATGGGAGTGTATCATACTTGGAGGGTGGAAGCTCAATGGCTTCCTGCAAGGCATCTTTGGATCCTGCTTTTAAAGACATTACTAGTGTGGTGTGGTGTATGCACTACCTACTCTAGTGTGGCCTACTAAACTCTCTTGAGTTGTAGAAAGGGTTGTGCTATCCCTTAACACACAACTCTAAGTTCAGTAGAACTTACTGTTATTCTAAGCTTAAATTATATGTACCTTAGGTACCTTTAGTGGTTTTCAGTTGATCAATTCAATTGAGATTATCTGGTAAAACAATAGCAAGCTGGAATCCCACACGCTGCACACCAATGTGAGAAGTTGGCCTGGCATATGCTGTCCACTAATTATAGTGGGCACCTTGCACCAGTCCAAATCGACTCTTATGGTAGGTAGGTTAAAGACAACCTTATTGAAAGCTATCCTAGTGGTAGCTGTGGAGAGCAGCCTTCAGGCTAAGTCTTGAAGGAATGTAAAGCAGCTTGTTTTACCAGTCTATAATCTCTTGAGTGACCAAATGAAAGAGCACCACACCAGGTATATATTCAAAATATATGTATTTATTACTAAACACACCCCTCTAGTCTCTTTATGAGGCTAGAGTTCGAAGTACATAGGTTATAAGATCTTAAATCACAGTAATAGCACAAATACACGTTTGGGCCCTAGGGGCGTACCAAACCATATACCAATAAAGTGGTATGCGAACCACGACTGAACTAGACACTAGACCTAGAGCCTCTAGAAGTGCTTGGACCACAAGGAACCACCCAAGGTAGTGACACAGGGGACCCACGGGAGACGCGTGCAGTGTAAATACACAACCGCGATACGCCGTTAACTTCTATGGAGAAAGTCGGGATCGGGAAAATAGAGGAAAGGGACACTTAAAAGAGGACTAGGACAAAACCCTTTGAGATCTAGGACTTTGAAGAGTCTCTACCCACGGGAGCACCGGAGTACTCGTGTTACCTCACCCAGGGAAGCCGGGTGCATAGGTGCCTTTCGGGGTCGGGTTTCGTCGTCGTTTCGAATGGCGATCTGCTGCAAAGTGCTGCTGGCGGCCAAGAGAAAAGTGTCCGGGTGGATCCAAGAGTGGATCGGAGTTCTGGTGAACCTGAAAGCAGAGGGGACAGAGTCTGGGTCACTAGCCAGTGACCAGGAAGGCGATGGACAGATGCCCACCGATGTCGAGTGCTTCAGGTGCGTTGACGGTCGTCTCGTTTCTGCAGCCACGAGGTCCAGGAGGCGTTGTCGGCAACCAGGAGCAGGATTCGGGCTGGTACACGATGTCTGTCGAGTGCTGCAGTGTCGGCGACCGGATTGGACCCAACAAGCCTTGGCAACGGCAAGTCTCGATGTAGCTGAAGATCGTCGATGGTGCAGACCAGCAAGGTCTGGGGAACTCACCCAGCGAGGGTCAGTCAGGGCAGGCCTGGAGCAACCAGGGGAGCCCTTTGGTTTCTTTAGAAAGTCTTCTGGGGACCCACGAGCCGGCTGGCAAGGGATCGCGAAGACACCTCGGGCGGAATCACTCAACAGGGGCCCACGGTCACTCGGGACGGTGTAGGCCTCTGATCTTTGGAGGTATTCCTGCTGGAGGTTGGGACCACACGTGGTCCAAAGCACAGGTTCGTAGAACGTTGTGAAGGGGTTGCACTCGACAATAGTGCACGGTACCCAGGGGTCGCGGTTCCTCGTCACTCGTGGGGTCCACTTGCCTCAGCTTCGCTGGGGACTCACGATGGCCTTGGAGAAGTCAGGAAATCCACTTCTTGGGCTGCAGGGACTTCGGACTCCGGCGGGAGCGGCGTAGTTTACGACCGTCGTTATCGTTTTTGGTGCCTGCCAAGCAGGGGAGTCACTCCTTGACCCCAAGGGAGATTCTTCAGTCCTCTAATCGTGATGTAGAGCGTCGAAGGTCCAGGATTCAGTTTCAAAGTTTAGTCCAGGGATATCTAATCTTGCTGTGGCAAGGGTTCCCCATTTTAACTAGTAAAACAGGGAGGGACTAACTCTATGACCCCACCTATGGGAGGGTCAAGGGAGGGGTGGCTACACCCACTTCCCTTTGTCCAGTTTCGCGCCAGTGCAGGGGCAGGTAGCCCCTGAGCTGGTTTGAACTGGCATATGCACAGAGGAGCCTTTGCTCCCCCAGTGCAGGACTTCAAAGCACTCTAAGAGTGCACCCACCCAGCCCCAATACACATTATCCTGTCTGGGGAGGTGGTCACACCTCCCTGCAACAGGAAACCTATTGTCCAGGCCTCCCCTGCCGGAGTTTCGTCCAGCAGCAGGAGGCCAGACTTGTGTCTGTGGCAGCAGCATCCATTTTGTGATGCCAGGGCTTCAGAAAGAAGTTACCGGGTAAGCCAGAGTTAACATGTCTTTCCCTCTAGAAGGGTGGAATGCTACCCCCGCCGCCAGAATTGGCGGGGGGTAGTATTCCAAGATGTTTGACACCAAACACGACATGTTTAGGTGCAGCCATTCCAAAGTTAGCATTTTACCGCGAGGATATAATGCGCTTAAGAGTATATGGTCAGGCTGCACTACAAACAGCATCAGAGATGGTCTCCGAACGCTGCAGAGGGGCCCTGCTCATGCAGGGGCACCCTCTCACATAGGAACCATGCACTCTGCCTTTAGGATTGATAAGGCCTGCCTTAGGAGTGACTTATAGGTTTATATGTGTGTATGTATTTAGTGATATAGGTAACCTATATCACAGTAAGGGGTGCATGCACCACCTTACCCAGGCTGCAGTAGCAGACCTGTGGTGTCAGTTTGGATGGCCTTCCAGGGGTGGCACAATACGTGCTGCAGCCCCTGGTAGGCCTCTGAGGTACCTATGCCCTTGGTACATAGTATACCATATACTAGGGACTTATAAGGGCACTCCAGATTCCAATCAGAGATGTGCCTAAGGCACATGGAAACCATTTTACAGAGAAAGCAAATAGACTGGGGCCCTGAATAGCAGGATCCCAGTCCAACTAAGTCATAAACCAGCAAAACACCATAAAAAAAAGTGGGGGCAACCATATAGTCAGATTCCACCTTCCTACATCCACAGTTTCAGGGGCGACATGATCCTTACTCCTGGGAGCTCTCCTCGCCCGGGTCTGGCCAGGGCAGTGACCTGACAGCTTACGTGGAAGCCGAGGATAATATGTTGCTATCCTGTGTACGTTTCATGTATATCTCTCTACTGCACATCAGAAATACCACAGGATGGCGCTCTAACATCACGGACGAGGTTATGTCTGTAGTGAGTGTCTTTGTACACACATGAGTAATGAAGCAGGCAGCGGGAAAGTATTGGTTTGCTTCTATATTAATAAGTACCAGGCATACAGGAAACAGGTCCCCTCAGCTCCTCTGTCACACCAACAGTGCTCACAGAGTGCTGGTCAGTGGAACCAAGCCCTGTACACACACCAATTTCCAGAGCAAGTGATACAAACCATAACACATCCCCCTCCAATAATGAAATAAAAATAAGGCAATACATTTTAAACAATGACCCCTAGTACCAACTATACAAAAAACAATAATAAGCAAAAATACACAATTAACGTACCCTACAACATAATTCTCCAACCATCCAGGCAGCTGCCTCTTTCTTTTCTTATGCTCTGCCACTTCCACTTGTGTTCTTCCCCATCACCCCCTTCTAAAGCACCACTGGTGCACTCCTCTGAATTTACACTGGGCACGCACAGGGTGTCCTCGATACCTTCCAATGGTGGTGTGGATTGCTCACCTGTAAACTCAACCATATCTTCCGACCAAAAGTAATCCTTGCTTCCACTCGCCTCCTTACCAATTACCATCACAGTTCTTCCACTGATCATTCGAACCCAAAGCCACCCGCTTCAGGTTCCACACTTTCCCACTCCCGAGTCTGACAGCATTTTGCAAAGTATCCACCACTGGTGCAAAAAAATTGCGGCTTCCAAACTGCACTCTGACTGACCCCCTTAATCACTCGGCTAAACCTTCCCACAGTGCCATTCCCACTGAGATTATAAAGTGATGTAGTCTTGTGCTTCACACCCACCTTCTCAAAATAAGCCTTTGCAGCATTAGAAACGAACTGCACACCATTATCGCTTAACAACACAGCCGGAATCCCTTCTGAACAAAAAGCCCTATCCAAAAATCCCAAAACTGTGGCTGTATCCGCTCTCTCCACAATATCAACAACAGGCCATTTAGAGAAGAGATCCATCAGTATGATCACATATTCCTACAACTCCCCCACGGGGCCCAATAAATCCACAGCCGCACGTTCCCAAGGGTCACTGGGAAGGACACAGTCACTCATTGGTGGTTTTAAAGTTTACAAGGATTTGTCAGCAGAAGAACAACTTCCGCAGGTCCTGACAAACCTTTCTACTGCCTTATCCACTCCAGGCCACCAAAATAATTCATGTACCACCGATTTGGTACTCGTGATCCCAAAATCTACTTCATGACAGAGACTTAAAATGACCTCACGCAATCCACACAGAGGAATTATTTTACTACCTCTAAAAATCAGTTCCTTGTCAATGGACAGCTCTGACCTAACTCCCCAAAAGGGTTTGCACCCTTCTGTTAACAGTTCTATTTTTGGCCAGCCTTCAGACATATATCTCAAAATTAATTGCAAAATAGCATTCTCCTTTTGTTCCTTCTCCCAAGCCTCCTTTTTGATAGCCGGTGAACCAGAATCATGTACCAACGCAATCTTAAAGTCGTTCCAGGGATCATCCTCACATTTTTCTAAAGGGCAAGGCATCCTTGATAAGCAATCTGCCACCAAATTGTCTTTGCCAGGATCAGACACAATGTGATGGATGTAATCTTTCATCCTCATAGATATTCTTGCAGTCCTAGCAGACGCTGTAACACTCCCCTCCATGGTCAGTAATTTAACTAAAGGCTTGTGATCACACTGAATGGTAACCGGTCTACCCCACACAAAGACACGGAAGGGCTCCGACACCTAAGCACATGCTAGTGCCTCCTTCTCAATAATGGGATATTTCTCTTCAGCAGGAGACAGGGATCTGGATGCAAAAAGAATAATACTTTCATTGCCTTCATCATCTCTCTGCGACAGTACTGCCCCTAACCCTTTATTACTTGCATCTGTGGTTAGGAAACAATCCACTTTAGGGGCAAAACTACCTAATGCAGGCACTCTTTCCAAATCATACTTGATTCTAACGAACTCCCCCTCACATTGCGAGCCACACAGGACCTTCACTTGATTTTTTTCAGCAGTTGTCTAATATTGTTCACTTTACTTGCAAAATTAGGGATGAATTTTGCACAGTATTTGGCCATTCCAAGAACGACCTTACTTCATCTTTGTTTTCAGGCGCTGGGGTCCCAGTAACAGCATTTACCAATGATGGTTTAGGTCCCTCACTGATCACCTTCCCCAAGTAAGTCACACTCCTTTCTGCAAACTTGCACTTGTTCAGTTCCTCAGTCAGCCCTTTATTTCCAGAATTCCTAACACCTTCTGTAATCTCTCATTGTCCTTCATTCTGCTCTCCACAAAAACCAAAATGTCGTCCAGAAAGAACATTGCTCAATTCTCCCTCCCAAACACTCTGTGCATCAGGCGCTGGAACGGCCGCTGCCTATGCCAGGCCAAAAAGCATTCATTTGAATTGAAAACACCCAATGGGTGTTATGAATGCTGTGAGTTTCCTGGACACTGGCGTAAGGGAGATCTGATGGTACGCAGCTGAAAGGTCTATTGTTGAAAACAACGTAGCCCCCTTATAGCAGGACAACATTGCTGTGATGTTTGGTAGGGGAAAGCGATCAATTACGATATTATTATTTAAATGTGGTAACTCCCAACATAGATAGATTTTGCCATTACTACGGCACACTATCACCATTGAGGAGAGCTCCAGTCCGAACTCTCTACAGGTTCAATCTCATCCATTTCCACAAGCTTGTCTAGCTCCTCTGATATCTTGTCCCGCACCATCATTGGTACCATCCTCAATTTGTGTACCTTGGGAGTGGCATCACTTTTGAGTACTGTATCATGCTCAAAACCTTCCAGCATGCCTCAATGTTTGGTAAACACCTTCAGATTTTTTTTGCTATGTCATTTCCCACAGAGTTACCTTCATCTACCATTAACATCTTCTCCATGCTGTTCGGATCTAGAATAATGTGTAGTTTACCTTGGTCGTGCCACTCCAGGATAGACGGTCCTTGTTTTGCCACATACAGCTTTCCTCTTGCTTGCTTGCCCTTGAAAACAAAGGATAACCATCTGAAGCCCAACATATCTATTATTTCACCAATGTAACTCTCAGGATTAATATCTGATTGTGAAAGATGTGTGCCACATCAACAGTGACTCACAGAATGCTGGGCAGTGAAGCCAAGCTCTGTACACATTCCAAGTTCCACAACAAGTAATACAAACCATAACAATGTGTTTGTCTTTATTGATGATGAAAGTGGGTATGGTGGGCACCCCTCACAAATAAAATCCAACACCCATATCCCAATCAAGGGCCCTCTGACCAGTTGAACTTGTAGCTGAAGCCCTTAGCCTCGATACACCTCACGTCTAATAGCATGTGCTCACGTTGATTTGACTTCACCTCGGCGGTTCTCCACCTTTACCCTCTTCACCAGTGGTTCTTAACCTTTTGACTTCTGTGGACCACCACTTAATCATTATTGGAATCCCGGCATCCCCAGTGAATCATTCTTGGAATCCAGGGACCCTTCTGAGTCATCACTAGTAGTTGGGGACCCTGACCTTAGCAATTTTGATGATTTGAACCACAAAACAATGCAGAAGCTTTCATCCAAGAAGCACACAAATGATGAAAAATGTTATTTAATTCACAAATACAAAAATCTAAATTGTAATTTTAATGGAAGGTTGGAGATTTTCTAAATTCCATTGAGGCCACTCGTCCCCCAAACTATGTTCTGATTGGTGCACTTGCACTGCTCCCACAAGTAAATCTGACAATAACAACTTTATAGTTAGCCTCCAATTTCAAATTCCTACCCATTTACAGAATATTTTAAAATATTCATATTTGCAGTTAACATTAATCTGGTAATATAATTTAATTTTCTATGCTGTCACTGACCCAAGTAGGTGTCACGGACCCCAGGGGTCCCTGGACCACAGGTTAAAAACCAGTACTCTACACTGCAGACCCTCGGGCTCCTAAGGCCTAAAAAGCAGCCCCTTCCCCAACCCCACACTCAAAATCAGCATCAGCTGTGTCAGTCAGAATCTGCACTGCTGCCTCTCTATATATATGTGTATAGATATCTATATCTAAATATACGTATATACGTATATACATACATATATGTATATAAATATACATATATATACATATTACCTACTGGCGGTCGCCAGTAGGTAGTTACAGGTAGGCCCTTGTTTCTAGTCAAAAAGCGGTTTTTCTTTTGCCAATATCTTTGGCGCCATTTGACGAATCATCCCCAAATTTTCAAGCCTAATGGCCCACTCACTTTAGCTGCTGTGTTGAAAATGTTAGGGTGATTCGTTAAGCACTGTTGACGCAGCTACAGCCCGAACTGCTGCACGGAATTACACCAAATTTGGCAGAAAGGTAGCTCTTGGCTCAGAGTGCACTCTTTTTAGTAAATGGTGTAAATCCGTTCAGTAGTTCCTGAGAAATTTAAAGATTTCTCAGATATACAAATATGGCCGCGGAGGATCCGTGAACCCTTCTGATCTCGAGCCTGGGATCTGATTGGCGGCCAACACTTCAAACCAGGAAATGTTGGCAGCCATCTTGTGACTTGGTTGAACCGAGTCACAAGAAAAAAGGTTAAAAAACGTTAAAAATCAAGAAAAGGGTTCAGGGTAGAAACACCCTGACCCCATAGGCCTGCTCAGGGGGTCCTACAGGGACTCAACCCATCTCTCTTTTGCCCACCATGCCACCTCAGGTTGGACCGAGCCATGTGCAAATCAATCTGGACCCTACTCTAGGGGTGGGCAATATATTCGCTCTACCAGCGGAGCAAGCAGAGTTTTGGCCTCTCTGCGTTATGCTTGTAAGGCAGAGTTCCAGCCAAATTTCACCAATTGCCATGTGGTAGAGTTTTTCCCTGCGTGTGGCTCACTAACGGTAAGTTGGTGAGCGCATGCAAAATTTGGTGTCCCCTACCGCGATTTTCAGTTGCTAGGTGGGCACATGGCAAGATTTCTCCAATTCGGATGGTCGTGGGAGATCTTGACCATTCACGGTCAGAAAGCTGCGGCTTGAGTAGAAAATCTACTTGACCAGCAGCAAAATTAACTCGAGAAGCTGCGCTCTCTGGTGCACCGCGTGGTGCCGTTTGCGCTGATTTTTCAGCGTGGAACGTTCTCCCGGCGCTAAATAACAGCATGAGCAGCACGACGTGCCTATTTAAGCCCATTCGCATAATTCCGCTCAATCTTGCTGAGTGTTTTTTGTAACTCCGAGGAATACCACGAAGTGAAAGTCCACGAGGATCCCCCCCGCCTACCCTGCTCCCATCGGAACAGTCCAACTCCAACTGCCAGTCCAGGTACAGTCTGTACTGGAACATAAGCAACCCAGGACCAGGTTCACCATTTTTGGGGCTCTTCAGGCAGGTGTAGCTTGGTTCCAGTGGCACAGTAAGCACTGGACCCACCTATGGGCGTAACTTTGCCACTTAGGGCAGTGCAGCAAACTCTCAACAGGAAATGGGAGAAACGCCTGCAATTTGTCAAACTGCTGGGAGTCACTCGGGTAGCATTCCAACCCATCATTCTTTTGCCCAGCATGCCACCTGAGTTTGGACCCTGCCATATACAAATCAGTCTTCACCCTACTCCAAAAGAAACCGCCCAGCCCAAACTGCCAGGCCAGGTCCTCCTTGAACCTGAACACAAGCAACCCAAAAAGAGTTGAGCCCTGATTGGGACTCGTAAGTTGGGTGTAGTTTGGCTCCAGTGGCATTGTGGCCCATGTCAGGGCATACGCTTGCCATTTAGGGCGGCACATCAAATACACAAAAGGTGATGGGAGGAATGCTTGTAATTTGTTTAACCACTGGCATTCGCTTACGTTCCAGACATGGGCATTAAAGCATTTTTAATTTTCTCTAAAGAAAAATCACTACACACTTGAGTAAAGTGTCCCCTTTTCCCACCTTTATTATGTATATCACTGGCAACAAGACACTTTGTAGCTTTATCCACAGCGTTAACAAAGCAAGTATCTCTCATTTCCCACCGTTTCTTCAGCAGATTTAATAGCCCTCAACACATCTGACAGTGCAGAATTTCATCCTACAAGTGAAGACGTACACACCTAGTTCAAAGGTATGCAAAGGTGTATACTCAGTTCCTTGGCACACATAGCTGTGTGCACTGCTCTCTGGCCCATACCTACCACTGATCAAATAAGGACTCTTTTTCATGTGAAAATCGTTTTTTGAGGTTTAGGATTAAACAATCTTGTTGGTCAGTTTTTCTGTACTATTCCCATTAAAGGTGGCAGCCAATGAACGCAGCACAGCGGCACATTTATCGACATACTCTCCAGGTAACATTGCACATGAAAAATTCTGTCATGCTCCAGAATAATATTTTCTGGTTAAAAATGTTCTTCTCGTGTTAGTATCACTCACACTCCTGTGTTGATGGAAATATTTGCATACATGCAAACAGGGTCATAATACTCAACTCCCCTTCCACATCACTGCCAAACAAGTCTCAACGCTTTCTCCCAACTGCTCTCATTCCAGTGGTGCTTCATGGAATATAGGCAGGGCCACTGGAAATATGCAGCAGGAGGGTCAAATTATGTGGCAGGGTTGACGAAATTATGAGGAAGAAAAAGCAAATTATGCGGCGTAATGTAGCATATTTTGTGCTAGTTTTACTTTATTATTTTCTCGTTTTTTCCACTTGTTAACACTGGCGGGACAAAGGGTGCACCTCATTAGTACTGGTTTATCACCCAAATATAGAACTAATCAACAGAAAGGTGACAGGTCAACCTTTACAAAGGGCCTTCCACTGCGTGGCAACACGTGCCACTGTGTTCTTAGTAACGCTTGAACTGTTTGAGCTAGAATATGTTTTTGTTAAAATCTGCACATTATGCAGCAGATGATGGATTATGTGCCTAGTACGGCAAATCCATAATAACGCGAAAAATGCCGCAGCCACACACTCACATAATTCCAGTGGCCCTGAATATAGGTTTGGGTTTACATTATGTATGGTTGGGTCCAAGTGATCTATTAATGTGTGCCTGACCCCCTAGGGTACAAACAGCAAGGACTGACAGGGCAGACTGATCACTGATGAGACTGAGGGGTCGGGAGCAGAGTTAAAAATGTAGACACCGTCTCTCCACAGTGAGATCACAGCAAAATATGTAAGCCACGTAAACATAATCCCCCAAACAGAGTGGAACCAACCCGGTGACGCACAATGGGTGGACAGGAAACAGAACGCAAAGGTGCTTATGGTATTTTTGCCACACCCACAGCGCCTTTGTTCTATGCACACAGCTCTGCAAAGTTGTAAGAGTTCCACACAGCTCCATAGTCTCCCCCATCTTCCATGTCTTACCTACCACGAGGCTGCCGGCTGCGAAGATCTCTCCGCAGCCTTATTGGACCTTTGAAAATGGCAGCTGCCCCATTGGACAGTTCCTAAGGTTGAAATCGATACCAAGATCAGCCAAGGCCTTAGGGAGTTGGAGCGGTTGGGAACAAGAAGCCCTAATTTCAGTGCTTAATTTGTAAAATAATAAGTGCCAGGGCCCTGACCAAGATGCCACTGCAGCTTGCACCACCCACTGCCCCGTCATCGCTGCGAAAACAACTACTAACCATCTCTCTTGCCTGCAAATGCGACAAGTCAAAATATACCAGGTCCACAAAGCTAAAGGAATGGCTGGGAGGCAGGCATTCGTAATTTTTAATGTGTATTGTATTCATAAACGCCCATTGTTATGCTCATCCCTAAATTAGATGAGGAAGAAATCTTGCGCCAGGATTTAACAAGGGCAAAGGAGCAATTAAAACATTTTTTTACTCTGGAAGAGATCTCGGGAAGTAATGTATTCAACCAGAAGGTGTACGAAGAAAGCCAACATATAGGCAAATTCTTAGCCTGGTCAACGAAAACGCAACAGAGTAGGCAACTGATTCCACAAATAAGGGACCCTAGTACCATCAATCTGATTGCCAATAAAGATAAAATTGCCGAGATCTTTGTGTCACATTTTGAGAAAATATATGCCGAGACCCAGCTAGTAAGTACCCAGGCCCTTGAGGACTATTTCAGTTCAATCCAGCTACCTATGGCTTCCGTGGATGAGTGTAAGGCTCTGGTTGAACCGATTACGTCTATAGAACTCAGGGATACTATAAAAGAAATGGCTAGCGCGAAGGGAAGTGGGAATGACGGGTTACCAATTGAGGTTTACAAGGTGTTTATAGAGGAACTTTCCCCCATGCTAGTGTCTTTGTATAACCAGACTATGGATGGCTTGCCTGTCCCTGATAGATTTAAGGAAGCAGTCGTGATCACTATCCTGAAGAAGGATAAGGATCCGACAGATCCAAGCTCCTATCGTCTAATCAGTTTATTAAACGTGGATTACAAACTCTTCATGAAAATTTGGGCGAAGAGGATTTCAGGGTGTGCGCAACACAAGATACATGCGGACCAAACAGGGTTTTTACCTGGCAGATTGATGGCGGCAAATACTTTTTATTGGATTCAAGCTATTGACTATTTCTCAGCCAGGAAGGACAGGGCAGCTATTTTAATGATGGATGCAGAAAAGGCATTCGATTTGGTTGACTGGCAGGCCCTTTTTTTTCTCCTCCAGAAGTTTGGTTTTCCATCCCGCCTGATAGAGATGCTAAGGAGAATCTATACTGGGCAACTGCAAAAATAATAATAAACGCAGAACAGGCGGGGGAAGTAATGATAAGATGGGGACTAGGCAGGGCTGTCCCCTTTCCCCCCTTATATTTTCGCTTTTTATAGTGCCATTAGCAATAAAGATCCGAGCTAACACGTCAATCTTGGCTCCTTTACCAGGGATGACAAAAATTAAGCTCTTTGCGGATGATCTGATTTTATATCTGAATCCAGATAGGGCAAAAATCCAGTTGGCACGTGGGGAAATTCAAGCATTTACAGAATTAGGGGGATATAAGGTCAACCAGTCTAAAACGGAGCTCCTCCTATTCAACTCACTAGATGCCGATCTTCCCGAAGGGCTAAAAGTTCGGCCATAAAGACCTATTAGATATCTGGGCTTATTTGTCACAGCAGATTTCTCTCAACTGTTTCATTTAAACTACATAAAAACGCTCAATAAAATTAAAAATCTTTTAGATAAATGGCTGCTTTTACCTCTGACAATAGTAGGCCGAGTCTCTTTAGTGAAAATGTCAATCCTTCCCATGCTGATATTCCTGTTTTTAAATCTTCCTTTGAAAATACCGATTTCTTATTTTAACGAAGTAGACAAAATTTTACGGCAGTTTATATGGGCAAAAAAAAAGCCACGGACCAAGCTATCTATTCTTCAATTAGATGTTGAGCAGGGAGGACTTGCTTAACATCACTTACCTACCTACTATCAAGCTGCGTTGATTAGTTTATTAACACAGCTGGTGGCTCCTGCCTCAAAATTCGATAACTTTAAAAAAAATTGATGCTAAAAGAAAGTGCAATTAAGTTACCAGCATTTTTGCGTACTGCGAACCTACCCAAAAGAACTAGGTATAAGGTGGTGAATACAATTGCTAACCGTATACAACGGTTCCATAAAGCCTACAACATTCCATCGTGCCACGCATTTACTCCCCTTAAAGACTGTGAGTTGCGGGGTCTTCAGGTTCATCAAAGTTTACTGCAGTCCTATAATAGGTTAGGATTTTGTAAACTGGGAGATTTCTACAATAGTACCAATCTTATATCATGGGAGGCATTTGAATTGCATTGTGTACCTCAGAGGGGCGATCTTTGGTTAAGTTTTAGAAAGATAATTTGCTTTCTCACGAATAAATACAAAATAATCAACAAGAGGGAAAGAATAATTTTAAAAGCGGCCCTAGAATTGAACTTAAGTGGTATTGGTAATTGGTATTGTCTATTGCGGCAGGGTTCAAACCAGAATCTCGAGGCAATGCTTTCAAAACTTGCGCAGGAAACTAACTGCCGGTTTCATATAAAGGAATGGCATCGTGGGTGCGAATTGGGGAATAAGGCACTGAGGGTGGCGAATTTTAAGAGGGTGTCTTTTCTTTCGAGATGGTTGGTGTATCATACCCCCCTCAGACTACATAAATGGTTTCCAGCACTTCCGAATGTATGTTTTAGATGCAATTTGGCGGGGGCAGGCGATTGGGTGCATATATTTTTTGTATGTCCCAAATTACAATATTTCTGGGAAGAGGTGTTCAGGTTCATTAGCGATTGTATGTCCATGGCTATTTTACCTTCATCACCGTTGGCCCTTTTTGGCTTTTCTCATGTAACTAGTCAGCTGCCAAAGTATAGGCAATATTTCGTTTTTGCTGCAATAGCAGTAGCTAGATCTCTGGTGTTGCAAAACTGGAGATCTCAGAAGGTACCTACGATGGGACAATGGTTCTCCAAGTTAGCCCGGACTTACCAATTTGAAGAGGTATATACAACAAGCATTGGCATAGCCAATAGGTCTCGCTTTTGGGACCTTATAAGTATTTAGTTATGCAACTGTTGCATGGCTAAACACTTATAAGGTCCCAAAAGCGAGACCTATTGGCTATGCCAATGCTTGTTAATACTGGCGCACAGCCGTAAAAGTAACGCGGCCGTGAGAACATCAAAGCGGCCGCGAAAGTGAAAGTGATCGCGATCAAGCGCGGCGAGCGATGCGCTTAATGAGCATGACGAGGAAAGCCATATGGCGCTCTCTGCTCGTAAGCGCGCGCCCGCGCACATGCACTGTAGCTCTAGGCTGGCCATGGTAGCATTTTTTGAGCCCTCACTAAAAGTCTCGCCAGATCAGCGCATGCGCTGGGTCAGGCGAGACCTAAAAAGGGTAGGGGCGCTTCGTAGATTCAAGATAACTTGGGAGGGATAAGCTTCGATTTTTTGCTTAAATGGAAATGTGAAAGACAGGCTATTCTTTTTGGTAAAAAAAGAAGAAATTTGTTTTTTTTTTATTTACATCATGTCTGCTCCTTAATTCTTAATTGCTGAATCGAGGGATGTGTGCAACATGTTTCGTGCTTTTTTTTAGAACGTTAGTTATACTATATGTGAATCTATGTATTGTCCATTGAAATATAAATTTTGGTATTAGGAAGGTTAGGTCGTTTTTTTAGAATGCTGGCTATACTACATGTGAATTTATTTATTGTCTACTGAATTATGAATAACATGTCTGCTATCTACGCTCAATAAAACAAATTAAAAAAATCTCTCTTGCCTGCAAATGCGGCAAGTCAAATTATACCAGGTCTACAAAGCTAAAGGAATGGCTGGGAGGCAAGCATTAGTAATTTTTAATGTGTATTGTATTCATAAACGCCCATTGTTATGCTCATCCCTAAATTAGATGAGCAGCGCCGCCAAGTGTCAGATTGTCATAAGTGCAGTGTTGACAATTAAGTGCCTAGCTCCGGAAACCAATTAAGTGGTGGTGGGAGAACAGAAAACCACCTGCTCAAATTAAGCACCGCCTAATTTCCTTAAAACAATGCATTCTCACCTTCAGATCTCGTGTGACCCAAACCAATGGAATTGATGCACCTGCCAAGTTTAGCACAGCATATGGCAACCGTTTTAGGTTCAATTGGTATATTGTGCCTAGTTGAGAAGAAGAAAACATAAGTGGATTATTTAGGAAGGGGTGGACACAGTGCTTTAAATGGGCAGGTGCTATCAGGTACTAAGTACCTGCACTTCAGTAATAAGAAAAAGAAGAATATCCGCATTTGTCAGCAGGGGTCAGAAACATTTAATGGAATATTACTTCTCCGGGCACCCTGGGACTCTGGAACAGTGTTTGCACTTCTGTGTTTCCATATCAAGCACTGGGTGGACGGACAGACTGCTCATGGGTAATGAACGGACAGGTGGCTTGTTGGATGGATAAACAGTTGGACGGGCAGATATTAAAAGGACAGAGGGACATACGAATGAATGAAGAGTGGACTGACAGTCGGCCACGGGGGCAGACGTTTTGTACTAAATGGACGGATAGACCGCTGGTCCAATCAAAACAGGTAAATGGATTGATAGGGATGGATAAACATGGGAGGAGAAGGAGGTGACTGACCAATGGAAGGGAAGCTACGTTGATGGATAAACAGACAGACAGATGGATGGAGGGATGGCTGGAAGGGTTAGCGAGAGACAAGCAGAGGCTAATACCTGAGGATTCCTCAAAGAAAGCAGCAGATTTCGCTATATTCTTCGATGAAAAGGTCAAAGCTCTGGTGGATCAGGTCGCCCACCCCCCCCCATGGAGGAGCGGAAATCCTTGGTCACCTGGCAGAACTTTGACGTCATCTCGGAAGATGACCTCCTCAAATGCATCGGCGAAACTAAACCCTCCAACCATTCCTCCGACCCCATCCCTAGCGACATCGCCATCGATTTCTATACCTATACTCTCTCTTACTGGACCAGGCTAGTCAATCTCTTCCTCAGTCAAGGCTCCCTCCCGGTTACCCTCAAATCAGGTCAGGTCACCCCTCTTCTAAAACAAAACGCCGCGGATGCGAACGACCTCAACAACTTCCGCCCTATCTCCAACCTCCCTTTTCTGTCGAAAATCACCGAAAAATGTGTCGCGAAACAACTTTCCTCACATATTATGGACAATAACCTCCTCGACGTCTTCCAGTCGGGCTTCATCCAAAATTGCAGCACTGAAACAGCCATGCTGCAAGTGATTGACGATGCGCTGCATATACTCGACGCTGGGGATTCATGTCTTCTGATTCTTCTAGACCTCTCTGCAGCCTTTGACACGGTTAATCATAGCACCCTCCTCAACACTCTTCAACAGAGAATGGGTCTGGATGGCACTGTGCTCAAATGGTTTGCCTCTTTCCTCTCGGACAGATCCCAAATGATCAAGATAGGGAACAGTCTTTCATCTCCTGTTGCCGTAGGTCAAGGCGTCCCTCAAGGTTCTATCCTGGCACCCACCTTGTTTAATCTCTACCTGGAACCTTTAGGGAACCTCCTAAGCAAATCTGGGATCCTTTACCATCTGTATGCGGACGACACGCAAATCTACCTTAAGGTGTCCTCCGCACACGATCTCTCCCTACTCAATTCTACCCTCAACTCTATTCACAACTGGATGTCAGCTCACCAACTCATTCTGAATCCCGCCAAAACTGAATTCCTCCTCCTCTCTACCTCTCTCTCACCTCCTCCTGTTCAATCTTGGATGGATCAGCTGAACCTTCTCAACAACAAACCCATCATTGTTGACAGCGCTTAATCCCTAGGTGTCATTCTCGACAAAAGACTCAACCTAATCGCCCACATCAACTCTATTGCTAAGAATGCACGGTACCAGCTGCGCCTTCTGTGGGGGATCCATCGGTTCTTCCCGGAGAAAGACTTAAAAACCTTGGTACAATCTCTGGTTCTCTCAAGACTGGATTACTGCAATTCTCTTCTGACTGGCCTACCCAAATCCCACCTCTCCCCTCTCAAATCCATCCTCCATTCAGCAGCTCGCTTCATTTCAGGGTCTAAACGAAGCGACCACATCACTCCTATCCTGTCCTCTCTGCGATGGCTTCCGATCGAGGCAAGATCTATTTACAAAACTGCCTGCATCACACACAAAGCCTTACACACGTCCTCCCCTCGTTACCTGGCGAATAAACTGAAATTGTCCGGTGGCTCTCGCCCTTCTCGCAATGCGGAAAAGCTTCTGCTTGAGCCCCCGTCTTCAAAAGGGAAAGATCGATGGCTCAATCCTTCTCGGGCAATGCGGTGAGAATCTGGAACTCGCTTCCCCACTGCTCCGTGCCACCTCCTCTACCCGGATCTTCAAAGCTGACCTCAAGTCTCTTCTATTCCAAAGACACTTCCAGAACTAATACGTTCGGTCTTAGGCCCCTCTAGGAAGTCCGCTCGTCAGTATAAAGTTGTACTTTTGTCTGTTCATTCCTTATTTTGTGTGTTGTGTTGGTTTTTATGTGCGTGTTCCCCCATTATAAGTCCCCTGTGAAGTCACGCCCTCTCTACTACCTCAAGGAAGCTCTTCCATGATAGGAATTCTGTATTCCAAGCCTATAGAAGGGCCTTCTCAGTGTGCTTTGAGTTACTGCCACTTATTACAGTATTTTGCCTTTAGTGTATTTTGTACCCCATGTATCATATATTTTGTACCCCATGTACCCCCTGCTGAATCCACGCCCTCTCTACTACCTCAAGGAAGTTCTTCCACTATAGGAAATTCTGTACTCCAAGCCTATAGAAGCGCCTTCCCAGTGTGTCATGTGTGACTGCCATTTATTGCAGTATTATACCTCCATTTGTATTTGGTATCCCATGTTTCATGCACATCTGTCACTTTTTCCTATTGGAACTTATTCCTCTTTTTGTATTTGGTTTGTTTGTTTTTGCACAATTGTCACTTTTTCCTCATGCAATGTAACGCTTGTCTTTGTATTATGCTCATTTGTATCCTCCTCCTTATGTAATGTTGCTGATCCTGTTGTGAAGCGCTCTGACACCCTCGGGTAAAGTCCGCGCTATATAAAAACGCATAAATAAAATAATAAATAAAAATACAAAGTACAGTGCAGTCGGCACAAACTGATACTGCATACTCTCTGGTCTGTCTATGGATATCAGTATATGATATGGGATATGACTGTATGGTTAGGAGATGACTGCCATCTGGACAAACAGACCCGGCCCATGTTCTGTGGTGTAGGGAGTGAGGTATCTCTTTCACGTCAGCCAATCACCTGGAGTCTGCAACACCAGACCAGTGGCGCACGCGAAAAGAGCAAAGAGAGCAAAAGCCGTAAAGACCCGAATACAGGCCCACATCCGATTTTTACTTTTGCCCGATGGAATATAAGACAAAGAGTCATGCCGGTACGACGTGGTCATATTTCCCGGGTATTTGAAAAATAGGGAAACTGAAATGCACCTCAGTGTGAGTGTTTAAAAATAGAACACCCGATAACCAGGCGGCAGATAAGGCCACCGTACCGCTGCACTTTGGACAAAGCAACGGAGAGCGTCAGGGGAGGCGCAGGGCTCATAAAACTGGGTGCAGCCCAGAGCCCCTCTCTAGCACGGTTTCTGTGAGTCCGTGCTGCCGAGGGACGCGGAGACCTCTCCTGGGGAGCACAGTTTTTACCAGCCGAAATCTACCAGGATACACCAGGGCTCGCGGCCCAAGGAGCCCCCGCAGTAACACAAGTGAGTGTTCTATCAGACTCACGGTATATGGGGCATCCAAGTGGAATACCGGACACGGAGCTAATATCCGAGGAGCTTAAGTGCTTTTTGGGACATGTGCTACACTAGACACGTAAGGCGCTATATGGTACATGTAAATGGTATGTGAGACAGATATGAGGTGTACAGGACAATAAATTGCTGCCTGGAAAATGCACGTGGTATACAAGACACACGTTGTGTGTGGTGCGATAAAGTACTATATGGAATGTAGAAGCAGTATACAAGAGGGGCACAGGTCGCACAAGCTATTAATGGGATACGACATCTATGTCCGGGGCATTTAAGTGCTCTACAAAATATGTGCATGGCATATAGAAATCATCTCTACACATAAACTGTTGAGTAGTAAATGTGTCACATAACAGGAGCATAGGATATGGGGCATGTAACCAGTATATGAGGCATATAATTGAGGAGCAGAAGAGATAGGTGGCATATTTAAAACAACGGTTATATACAGGGCATGTAAGTTAAATATTGGTGATGTAACTGGTAGGGACTTTTGTGTGTGTGTATATAGAGCACAAAATGTAACATAACGTAATATAACATACGTAACAGCGTTGTTGTGAAAGTAAACTGAGTTTGACGTCAGTAAAGTTCTCTGTAGTCTGTTCTGTGTATAGATAGGTGTGCCGAAGATATTGCAAGCCTTATACATAGATAGGATGTGATGTACATGTGAAGGTGTGGTATGTGTATGCTAAATTTATCTGAGTGGTTGAGAGATGCCTGTTGGTGTGGTGAGGGATAGTGCTGTTGAGTTGGCAGTGCTTTGCAGTGATGTGGCATTGGCAAAGCATTGTGCACATGAGGGTGGCTGGGCTCTGTCTAGGGTGTTCTTTTATGGAAAGGGTCATTATAGGAGAGATTGGGAAAGTGTTGTGTGAAGACAATTGTTGGGTGTAAGGTGCTGTTGGATTTGGATTATTGAACATCGGAATTGTGTTGAGGTGTGTGTGTGGTAAGATCTGACTACTCTGTACTGCTTGGGGGGCGGCTTAGCTGGGGGAACTGCTTAGCTGCATCTAGAGCTAAGTAAGCTCTTGACAGTGGGGTTGTCCCTGGGTTGTCCTTTGAGAGAGAGGCAAGTACTGAATAGTGCAGGTTTCGGAATAAATTGTGGATTGCTCATAAGATGGACCCACAAACAGTATAAAACACTGAAGGCTTCAGAAATAATAGTAAATAGCTTATAATGCGGCCACTGAGTGTGTCTGACAGATTCCAAGACATTTTAAAGAACTTAAAAGAATGGATTTGAAGGTGAGTTCTCAACAGGGCATAGTTTAACCTAGTGGCGGCTGGCTTATCCTGGGCATTGGGGCTCTGTTGCTCCAGTTTTCCAGAGTGGGGAGGGACGTCTAGTATATGTCATGCAGGTTCTTTAATGTCATCCATCCACTTGTGCAGAACTGTAACTTGTGCGCTTTGATCACATATTCGCCAGTACGCTATCTTCACAACAGAACTGCGCATGCGTGGGGACAGGCGTCTCATCACCCTACCAAGCCCAGTGAATGGGAGTAGGGCTTGCAAGAGCGAGAGGCGTGTTTGTGAGAGGAGTGTGAGTGAGGACTGGGGAGTGAGTGACAGGAGTGCGATCAAGGAATATGATGGGAGTTTTCATGATGTGGAGTAAGCAAGGAATGTGAGGTGAATGAGTGAGGGGTTTGTGAGTGAGAAGAGAGGGAATGTGAGTGTTGGTCAGAGAAGAACAGATGAGACAGCAAGAGTAATGAGTGTAAGCGAAAGCTGTGTTAGAGTCTGCCTGGGTGGCGGGTGTGATCCTGAGCATATGAGGTGTCTATGTAGGTGTTTGTCCAGAGTGAAAAGGGGTTTGACGTTTGAGGTTGATTGGGCTGGGTGAGGGCCACAGAGCCTATCTACGACATTCTGTGGACTTTTTTTGACATTAAGCACTGTGTACCATAATAGTAACCCATCCTCGACATAATGTGGGCATTCTTTGTGACATTCCAGCTACCCTTTGCATAACTGAGGTCGACTCATGACATATTGGGAGCTTATTTGGCAACATTCTAGCTATCCATACCACATTACTTGCCCATCGTGACATATTATGTGTAGTACTGACAATCTCCTTGATATCCTGACGGAATATGGTCCACTCTGAGATATCGTGGACACAGGTGACTTCACCCTGACTGTCACTGGCACAGTGGTTGTGAGCATTCTTGTCATATGCAGTGCACCTCTAGTATTTGTAGATGATGATAATGGGCGTGAAAGGCTGTAGTAGTACATTGTATTGTAATTGCATTTATATAGCGCTTACTACCCCTGACGAGGCGTCAAAGCGCTTTTTCGGCGAGTAGCACGCTACTCCGGAACCCATAAAGGATTAGTGTTGAATTAGTATAGTGAAATATGAAAGTAATTTGAGTGGTGGATAGGTTAGTCAGTTATTTGGATTCAGAAGGATAGCGGAGGGATAGAAGAGGGAAAAAAGGTTTGCATTTATATAGCGCTTGTTACCCCTCATGGGTTGTAGAAGCGCTCTTTTCGGCGAGTACCACGCTACTCCGGAACCCATAAAGGATTTGTGGTGAATTAGTATAGTGAAATATGAAAGTAATTTGAGTGGTGGATATTAGTCAGTTATTTGGATTGAGAAGGATAGTGGAGGGATAGAAGAGGGAAAAAAGGTTTGCATTTATATAGCGCTTGTTACCCCTCATGGGTTGTTGAAGCACTTTTTTGGCGAGTAGCACGCTACTCTAGAACCCATAAGGATTAGTGGTGAATTAGTATAGTGAAATATGAAAGTAATTTGAGTGGTGGATATTAATCAGTTATTTGGATTGAGAGGGATAGGGGAGGGATAGAAGAGGGAAAAAGATTTGAGCGCTTTCTTGGCGAGTAGCACGCTACTCCGGAACCCATTAAAGGATTAGTGTTAAATTAGTATAGTGAAATATGAAAGTAATTTGAGTGGTGGATATGTTAGTCAATTATTTGGATTGAGAAGGGTAGCAGAGGGATAGAAGAGGGACAAAGGTTTGCATATATATATAGCGCTTGTTACCCCTGATGGGGTATTGAAGCCCTTTTTCAGCGAATAGCACGCTACTCCGGAACCCATAAAGGATTAGTGGTGAATTAGTATAGTGAAATATGAAAGTAATTTGAGTGGTGGATATTAGTCAGTTATTTGGATTGAGAAGGATAGCAGAGGGATAGAAGAGGGAAAAAAGGTTTGCATTTATATAGTGCTTGCTACCCCGAATGAGGTGTTGAAGCGCTTTTTTCTCCGAGTAGCAGGCTACTCTGGAACCCATAAAGGATTAGTGGTGAATTAGTATAGTGAAATATGAAATTTGAGAAGTGGTCATGTTAGTCTGTTATTTTGATTGAAAAGGATAGTGGAGGGATAGAAGAGTGAAGGATTTAGACTTTTTTTATTATTATTATTTTTTGGGAGGTCATAGCAGTAGTGGGACGCTTGGGATGAGTAAAAAGGATGTGGAGGGGAAGAGTCATAGGAAAGAGTTTAGAAAGGCTTGTTTTGGGGGATCAGTATAGTAAAAGAGGCGTCAGATGGTGCAAGGAGGGGTAGAGTAGGGGAGAATCTATAAGGGCTATTTTGGGGATCATAGTAGTGGTATGGGGTTTGGGATAAATGAGAGAGTGGATGTAGAGGATATATTGATAGAGGTATAGGGTGAGAAATAGGGTAGTGCATTGGATATGCTGAATTAGAAGAAAGTAATAAATATATAGATCCATAAGTACATGGAAAGTTTATAGATGCACAAAGGAAGTAAGTATATGTAGATTAAAGATATTGATAGAGGTATAGGGTGAGAAATAGGGTAGTGCATTGAATATGCTTTTTTTTTTTCATCATGCTAACGTGGGAGGACAGAATACATACCAGGAGTCCTTGGTATTGTCTCTTAATGTTGTCAGCATCCCCGTGGAGAGGTTGCTGAAAATAACATACTGCTGTTTGTTGTATTTGCAAAAAAGTAATACAATCTGGTATTTTAGAACAAAAAGAGCTTTTCATGAAAAGGGCAAGATTTTATGTGAGGGAACTGAGCTTAATTATGCAAAATGAATACATTATATCTAATGGTGAAATGTCTTTATTTCAAAATTGTCAATGTGATACTTCGGACAAAATGATTGCAATTATGAAATACATTTAAAGGTTGTATTTTCAAGAAAACCTAAAAAATGACTACATGTCTGCCCATTTATATTGGGTGATAGGACATGTAGCCATTTCCCCGGCTGCCCTTACTTCCTAGGGATGTCGGAGGGGATTAATCATGGCAGAGACAGAGTAGTCTCCGCCCTGAATAACCTAAGATCCACCTGCGTGTAAATGTGGCAGGCGGAACACTATATTGGTGTTGAGGGAACTTTCTTGCTGTTGCGACCTCTCTGCCAATATATAAATTAGGCACATTTGTGAAAGGCAGCGAGTCTTCTAAGACCCTCAATGCTGCCCGGTGCAGGGTTCCACCTCTAATTCACTTTGGGTTCGCTATCAAAATAATGAGGCAAGGCGCTGGAAACTGGAAGACAAGAAAGAGGTTTATTTCTCATGAGGAGATCACGTCAACTGAGACACCGGGATGTCTGAGGGAAGTGTTCTGCTGACAACTCCCTTGGCTCTTCCTTTTATACAGGTTTGACACAATGCATTTGTTTGATCAGCATGGTTACACAAGCTTGGGGTCCCCGCCCGGGCAGGTTGTCACACAAGCCCAACAGTAATTCTCTTCCCACCCAGGTCAAACAGACAATCTTATCTTGCAGCTGGACCTAGCTTCAGGGTCTAAAACATGTGAGACCGGCCAGGTCTAAGAGTCCGTTCTGTTGATAAAAACAGGTCCCATTGTTGGTAACAACAAGTCTTGCTGTTTGCAGTGCAATAAATCATTTTGCAAGAGTCTTTTTGGTGTTTGGAACCTGTTTGTGTAACTAGGTGTAGTGAAGGGTAGAGCGTCCAAAGGCTTGTCTGAAAACAGGGATGAGAGGAAAAACGAGTTTGTGGCAGCAAGTGGCGCTGAGGTTTGTTGTGGCAATAGAGTTTATAGCCCCCAGCACAGTACCAGGTCGGTCAGAGGGATGCTAGTAAGGGCAGGGTGAAACAAAGGTGACCAACAGAGTACAAAATGGCTGTGATAGATTAAAATGACTGTAACTTATGTGCACATAGAATTCCATCAGACAAGATGGCGCAGGTAATGTTCATAATTGTCATTTTGCTTTTAACAGTGGCCCCTTTGAACATAACTAGCCAGCTTGTCAGTCTATTTCGATCTCCATAATGTCCTGTATCTCTTGATCATACATTACTCTCATTTTTGTTAGCTGAGTGTCCATAGTCTTAGGGTGCAAGGTAGTTATGCAAACATAACACAAAGGTGGTATACAGTGTATACCCAAACAACAACCACATATTGTCAACACTGGGACCAAGAGAATCATTGATATTTTCCAACCCCACTCCTTCAAGATGCCCCAAAGCCAACTTCCAATTGTCCAAGTCTCTGATCCTTGATGAATTTCTGAAGATAGTCTATGGAGATGTTCGATTGCTTCATAGACAGAAGGTGAATTATCAGGCTGCGTCGAGGAACTGTGATGAGGCAGAGTCTGTTTGATCAATGTCTTTAGAACGCTTTTCTCGATGATGCTCTGCAGGGGCTGTGTAGGTTGGTGGCAAAACAAAGGCGATGTAGCACGTGCCCCCCCAGTTTCTTGGGAGCCAGGTGTAGGCTTTGGTTCCACAAACAAAGTACATATTGGGTGATGCAACAAGTGCTGGGGGGTTGGCAGTGTTCAAAGTCCTTACAATGCTACAGGTGCTGTGACCCACATTCTTAGTCCCACGGTCTTCAATGCATACAAGGCCAGAGACGTTCACCACAGATAGGGCCACAGTCAGTGTTGCAGCAGTTCTTTTCTTCAGGTAGGAAAATGTGGCTCTGTTAGGTTTATTGAACACTTGCATTTCCACTCGTTCTTTGGAGGGGACATTAATCTGGAATGTCGCATTGAAGGTGTGAGGGCAGAAAGGGGCGGCTGTCCTTCCTGTTTTGTTTCGCCAGAACTCGTTGTAGAACTGGGCGATTGTTCCGTCGGAAGTGGCATTGTCTTTGTAACTTTCTTGTAGGAGCATCATCCAGGCAAGGCAAGATCCGTGAATAGAAAAGGGCGAAGGGATGAAAGGGATGAAAGGGATGGAATGTTCAGTGGCATGTGGTAACAGCCCACAGACCCAACAGTTGGTAGCATTGGTGGCAAGATTGTGCTGGTGCAACATCTGCACGAAAGAATTATTCCAGAATTCTTTGCGTCGTTCTTGGAGATGTGGCGGTAGTGATACCAGGTAGTGTTCTTTCTTGGTGGTTGGTTGCCTGGTGGGTGACAAGGTTCTGTATGCAGGTGCATTCTCTTCAATGATCCACAGTGTGACCATTAGCAGGAGACAGGTGAGAAATGCAGCTATAAGTGCAATTGTCTTTGTGCTGTGCAGGTTAGCAGTCTTGGTGTCTTTGCGGTGGTTTTGCAGGTGTTCAGTGTCTTCCATCATCTTCGAGGAGCTCAACAACTGTTAGGACCACAGACTTTTGTCTGGCGCTTTCCTGGTAGCGTTGTTTGACTGTGCTACCGATCTGAGACCTTGACTCAGTTAGTGGCCTGGTCTTTGGAGCTCCCTCCTTTCGTGATCTTAGGTTGTACCCTTTCCTGGATGGCACCGTGGGATCGGGAAATTCTGATAGTTCAAGGGTGTCTTCTTGTGGGTAGCAACTCAGAGCTGGTCGGTCTCTCGCGAGTACTTCCTCTTGCACCTCCACCCCTTCACAGGTTGCCAGGGTTGGAGGGACTCGTTTGCAGCGATGGGCATGCAGCCAGTTCCGTTTTCCTTTCACTCGGAGGGCAGTTCGGGTGGTGATCAGGACTTGCCAGGGGCCCGTCCACCTAGGCTCCAGATTCTTCGTTCTTTGGAAGTTGCAGATCAAACATGGTCGCCTGGCTTTATTTCATGTCCCGGGCCCCTGGATACGTCAGGCAAAGCTTGCTGCACCTGTTGGTGGATAATTGTTAGCTCGTTTGTCAATTTATGCAAGTAATCTGCGTAGTTCTGTCTCCTGCCGTGGCTCGGCCAGTAACGTCTGCTAGTGCATTTCCCTGTCCAATGAGATCAGTCACTTTCCTATGTGCTTGGCATTTTATCACTGCTAACTTCTTGGGGAGGAGGACTGCTTGCGTCAAGGCGGAGACTAAATCTCCATGCAGGATGGGTGTACCGTGTGAAGTCAGGAACCCTCTTTCTTTCCATAAGATCCCAAAATGGTGAACCACCCCGAAGGCATATTGGCTGTCGGTGTATATGTTAACTGTCGTGTCAGTCGCTAAGATCGGTCGGGACAAAGGGTTGGTGGAGGGCGTACCGTCAAATCCTATTGAGGTCACATGTGAGCCTGACAAGGGTGCCCTTGGAATCAGTCGTTTGGATAGTGCACTACGTGTTGCTCCTGTGTCTACCAGAAATGGCGACTTTGTGCCCAGGACCTCAGTGGTAACATAAGGGCCTTGCTGATCAACATAGAGCTCGACTGGATCCCTCCCTTGCCCCTGGCTGTCCTATGCAAAGTCGTACGTATTGTCATAATCTGTCTGTTGGTACTGATTCTGTTTGGGATGGTCAAATGTGTTCACTCTTCCTGGCCTTTCCTCGCTTGCTTCACTCGTGTACCCTCTCCCACGTCCTCTTCCTCTCTGTCCACTTGCTATTTCCCTCGCCCCTCTGCCCCTACCAGCTCCTAACAAAGCCGGGCATTGGGTTTTCCAGTGTCCATATTCTTTGCAAAATGCACATTGATCCTGTCCTAGGTCTTGGCGTCCTACATATGATGTCGATGAATTGTTACTAGGTGGCTGTACTCTAGGGGTATTCTGCTGGTATCCTCCCCTATATTGCTCCCTTCCTGTATTCGCCCCCTGGAGTTGTGCTACCATTACCCTTTCCTTCAAGTCCTTCTTTTTCCTTTCTGTAGCCCTGTCATTTTCGTTTTTCTGATGCTCATAGTACTGGGCCATTTGGAGAATGGCCGCCGGTTTAGATGCTGCCCAACTACTTTTGCTGGCTTGTAATTTCTGGGATACATCTGGCAGTAGTCCTTTTACATAGTTCTGCACAAATAAGTGGTGTCCGGTTGCGGTGGACATGTCTTGTCCACTGTAATCGGAGAACACCGTTTCAAATCTGGAGAAATACTCTGAGACATCCTCTTGTGGTTTCTGGCGGCACGCGGTTACTATGGACCAGTCTATCTTTTTCTCTGGGATCAGCATTTTCACTTTCTTCACTATTTTGTCAGGGAGGTCCAATATTGCTTTAACCGGTTTTTGACCAGGGTTCCGCTGTTTATCTAGTGTGTTAAGTTGTTCCCAGGTATGACCAAGCAGTTCGGTATGGTCTATTTTCCTAATCTGTTTCCACACATCTGCTGGCAAACATAACCCGAAGAACAAGTCTATGTCGGCAAGTGTCATCATTGTTGATCCCAGAGCGGTACCTAGCTCGGTGTAAAAGGCGGTGAGGTTCTTTCGCAAATCCGGTAAAGATTTACGGAACGTCAAAATGTCCTGTCTGTCCCATGGTTGATACACCCAATTGTAGACCACCCTTCCTCTAGCATCTTGATGGTTCATATCATCATGAGTCCCTTGTCCTCTAGGAGGTACCCAATAAGGGGCAGCTTCTTTTATCGGCATCATGCTATCTGGTTTTTCCACCGGGGGTCCTGCTATCTTAGATGTCCTGTCCTTATCTATCCTTCCTTGTTCCACGAGGTGACGGAATACCTCCAGTGTGGATGAAAAGAGTTCTGTAACATCGTTGTCGCCTTCATCTCCGGTGTCTACCTTCCTATAGAGAGCCACTAGTCGCTCGGGCCCTACATCTTGGTACTTCTCTTCATATGCAGTAAGAGTGTGGTAACAGAGACGTACAATAAAGTATCGTTTGCGGTTTTCAACATAGGAGTTGCATATGTCAGTTACATGCTCTTCTGTCTCCTTCCTATCTATGAGGGATTTAACTACTTTATCAATGCCTGCTCGCTCATTTTTACTTAATCGCAGGACCCTGGGCGCTCCTGTTTCTTTTGATCCTACCTCTACTACTGTATCCTTTGATGAGGCATTTGGTGTGGGTGACTCGGTGGGAGCAGAGGCGGTGGAGACTGAGGCGATCGTGCCATCTCCGGCTATACTTTGGTGGTCCTGTCGTTGTACTACGGGATGAGTAGGGGCGTAAGGGGGTGGCATGTATATGATTGGGGGACCTAAAAATAAATCATCATCTACCCTTTGTTTTGCTGGTAACTTGGGGTAAAGAGTCGAGGGCGTTCTAACTGGGCATTGATCTGATATTTTTGATTCCTGTTCCTTTTTATCGATTTCCTTTTCTTTTAGTTTTTCTTCTAATCTTTTACAGGCTTGGTAAGCTGACTTTCGCGTTTCTTTATCTTGCCTAGCTTCGTCCCTTTTCTTTCTTTGAGCTGCCTCTTTTCGCCATAAACCAAAACTGTCAAACATGGCTGGTCTAGTTTTCTTTTTGTGGAGAGCTAATTCTAACGTTTCTATTTTAGCGGGATCGAAAGATCCCGTCAGTGGCCACTGATTTACCCGGTCCTTCCTAGTGTATTTATGCCATAGTTTGCTATAAGCTACGGTGGCTAATCCATACTTTACGTACATGTCCTTGTTAGGGGTGCCTTCCGGCGGTGCCGGCTGACTGACCTCTAACAAACGGTCTGGTCCAAAACAATTACAATCAAACAATCTAGAGAAAACAGGCATGACGTATTTATCGGTCAAAATGAATATCTCAATCAATCAATTTAGACAAAAAGTCTGCACTACCTGTCCTTCGCTGCCTGCAAAGAGAGAATATTCCTATTCTTTGTTGTTTGCAAGCAGGGAAATGTCGCAAATAACTCAATATCAAAAAAGGAATACTAGTATTTCAATCAAACTATTCAATCAATCAATTTAAGTCGTTTTTTTTTCACGACCTTACCCGGACCGTATGGACAGTTCTTAGTCTTCCCCTTCCAGCGCCTGGTTGTCCTCTCACTCCAACAATCAATGCGGCGTTCCTCTAAGGTCCCAGTCAGGACCGCAGGTCACTCGAGAGAGGTCCGTTCGGAACCGGTGAAGTTCAGTCGATCGGCAGCCAGACAAGGGTCTTCTCAGGCAGGTATACCCCAATCGTTTAGTCGTTCACTCCGTCGTTAGGACCTCTCTACCGGACCCACGCGTCGCTGATGGGCCCCTACGCTTGGGCGCCAATTTGTGAAAGGCAGCGAGTCTTCTAAGACCCTCAATGCTGCCCGGTGCAGGGTTCCACCTCTAATTCACTTTTGGTTCGCTATCAAAATAATGAGGCAAGGCGCTGGAAACTGGAAGACAAGAAAGAGGTTTATTTCTCATGAGGAGATCACGTCAACTGAGACACCGGGATGTCTGAGGGAAGTGTTCTGCTGACAACTCCATTGGCTCTTCCTTTTATACAGGTTTGACACAATGCATTTGTTTGATCAGCATGGTTACACAAGCTTGGGGTCCCCGCCCCGGGCAGGTTGTCACACAAGCCCAACAGTAATTCTCTTCCCACCCAGGTCAAACAGACAATCTTATCTTGCAGCTGGACCTAGCTTCAGGGTCTAAAACATGTGAGACCGGCCAGGTCTAAGAGTCCGTTCTGTTGATAAAAACAGGTCCCATTGTTGGTAACAACAAGTCTTGCTGTTTGCAGTGCAATAAATCATTTTGCAAGAGTCTTTTTGGTGTTTGGAACCTGTTTGTGTAACTAGGTGTAGTGAAGGGTAGAGCGTCCAAAGGCTTGTCTGAAAACAGGGATGAGAGGAAAAACGAGTTTGTGGCAGCAAGTGGCGCTGAGGTTTGTTGTGGCAATAGAGTTTATAGCCCCCAGCACAGTACCAGGTCGGTCAGAGGGATGCTAGTAAGGGCAGGGTGAAACAAAGGTGACCAACAGAGTACAAAATGGCTGTGATAGATTAAAATGACTGTAACTTATGTGCACATAGAATTCCACCAGACAAGATGGCGCAGGTAATGTTCATAATTGTCATTTTGCTTTTAACACTTAGGGCCAGATGTAGGTAAACTCATTTCTGCGAGTCCTTAATAGCGATTTTTAGCGAATCGCTATTAAGGACTCGCAAAATGGAATGTAGGTAGGAATCGCAATATTAATTGCGATTCCTTAATATTCCTTAATTGCGATTCGCAATTAAGGAATACCTTCCCATTCATTCCTATGGGCCTAGAGGCCCATAGGAATGAATGGGAAGACATTCGCAATTTGCGAGTACCCATTAGGTACTCGCAAATTGCGAATGCATTTTCAAGGGTGCAAGGGTGTCAAAAGGACACCCTGTTGCACCCCTGAAATATGTATGTGTGCACATGTGGCGCACATACATGCCCTAAGGGCATGTATGTGCGCCACATGGCACTTTGAAAAATGCAAAAAAGTGCATTTTTCAAAGAAATTGCAAATTACCACCAACTTGAAGTTGGTGGTAATTTGCGATTCCTTAAGCCCAAATCGCAGACTTTCTGGGCTTCCTGCATTGCATTTAAGGAATCGCAATTTGCGATTCCTTACAGGCAGTCGCAAAATAGGGAATCGCAAAATTTGCGATTCCTTATTTTGCGAGTAGGTTTTTCCTACCTACATTGCACAGGGCTATTTTGCGGTCGCAAACGTTTAAATTCTGCGAATTTCAGCGATTGCGATCGCTATTTTGCTTCCTACATCTGGCCCTAAGTCCTAATATAGGACTGAGAATGTAATCTGAAGAAGCACAATGGAAAAATGAAGAAAGATGCTACGTATATTGTCAAAAATGTTGGGCCATCTGGCAAACAGCTGTTAAGCTGATCTTTATGATAGTTACGCTGAAAAATTCTCTATTTTGACAGTATGTTTGCAAAGCTTACCTGTGAGGATGAATTCCCAACAACCCTGGTGATGTTAATGCTGTTAATGTTCACCTATGTAACTTAATCCTGAGTAAGGATTTGTTATTTATGAAGTAATAAACTTCAATTCATCTGAATCGAATTCATTTTGACTACTGATTGTTTTTTTCCTTAAGAATAAATCAGAACAGAATTTCTTCTCTGTAAAAACATTACAGTTCTTCGTGAGATTAGGTCTATCCAGGATTTCCTGTATTATCATATTGTGTTTTAAAAAATGAGTTCCACGTGAACACTTGTCCCAAGTTACATACTTGATACCCATGTTCACATGGACATTTGGTTTGAGCTCTTGTTATTTTGAATTAAATGTTCACCTGATACACCATAAAATTACTAGAATAGTTCATTCAGAAATTGTCTATGAAAATCCTTCTGTAAAATGAACCATCTGGCCTTGCTTTCTCAAGAAATCCTCTTGTGGAGAACCACCAAACTACCCTCAAAAGAGTCGGTATTGCTTGCTTCACTCACTCAGTCATATTTGACATAAACATGTATGCCGCTCCACTTTCAAAGTTCAACAGCCGACACTGATTTGACCACAGATCACCAGTGCCAACAGTGACATGCTCCTTCACCACACCACTCCTGCCAGATACAGTGGTAAGGACACGTTTCACCCGGATGCAATTTACCGGAAAGCATCAAGGAATATTCTGTTGCAGAGTAAGAAATATAGTTAATTATCACTCTACAGCAGGATATAATGCATAAAATATTTACTTGTCAGGTGTGGCTGGCCTATTTATTTATTTAGATTTCTTATAGAGTGCTGTGTGTGTGTTTCTGGGTACTTCAGAGCGCTAGGTGGAATACAGAAAAATGGGAAGTGAGTGTCCTGTCACTGAGGAGAGGACCCAGCCCAGTATTCTTCATTCACTGCGCCCCTGAGAGGTGGGATTTAGTTGAAAGCACATTGGAACAGTTCAGTCTTCATCCCTTTCTTTAAAAAGTTGTAGGTTTGGTTCTGCCATGAGGTTTTTGCTCAGGGAGCTGCACAATCTGAGTCCTTGGACTTTATTCTTGCCTCCATATTAATTACGGATGTCCCACTTGTATGTAATGTATTGTTTGATTGTTGTACTATATCTGCCACCACAACTCGTGTGCACTGTCCATGTGATTCTGTAATTGTAACACACTGCCGCAATATTCTGCTTGATTGCACATTTTTTCAAGATCCCTCCTGGTAGACCTGGTAGAGGCCCTCATCGTTAGAGGTGTTTCTCGTGACTTTATTATTTTTCTGTGTTAAATCATGTCATATTATGCAATTCGACAGGGTGTTAGTGATTAACTTTTTGTATCCTGTACGTTTTAACTGTTTTATTGCTTTTATGGTCGTCAGACGGAAATAAAGTACTTATGAATGAATTACGTCTGAAAGCCTTACAGATAGATCTATGGTTTGCCAACTATGAATGCAGAATTCTCTTGGGCACACAATGGTATACCTTCCCTAGTAACACGCCTTTGGCATTATACAAATAACTTTAAACATTATTTTAGCATCTATTGGGATCTAGTGGAATACTTTCTAGGCAGGCTTTATGTAGTTGCATCGCCGGCCGGACTGGGAACCGAAATCGTCCCTGGCAAACAGCTCGGCCGGCCCCCAGTGTGGGGGGATGCTAGTTGGAAGCACCTTCCCATCTCACCACTGCAACTTTTGTTACAGTGGGCTGATATTGCAGCTCTGCTGCAAAATCGGCCCCCGTAACAAAAACGGCCCACCAGGGGTCCAAAATTGGCCCACCCTGGCGGCCCACCGGGGAAACGCCCGGTGCCCGCTATGGCCAGTCCAGCGCTGGTTCCATCGCCTCTGATTCTGGCCACTTGGTTCTGTAGCCTTTGTAGCCCATAAGTGAACTTCTCCAGGAGTACTCAAAGTTACAAGATTCTAGATGGGCCATCACAAGGTCTCAGCTCCATCCTGTGATTAGTTCGGACAAGCAGAAGGGTTCTCTGTAGTTGGAAGACCTGCAGACACACACATTTGATAACTGCAATGACACTGGGAAGAAGGGAGAATTTAGAGTGAAATATGTCTTTACAATGTGGCGGACAGTGATACTCCTAGATTGGCGGCCATTTGAATGGCAGAGAGGTGGTTTCTAGTCCTCTCTTAATCCAAATTTCTGTCTTGGCACCGTTCCGGGAAAGAAAACTCTGTTTTATTCAGAAAAATACATTGTCCAGACAGGTGGAGATGTGGTCTACTTTGTTGGTCTGCTTTCTAGCTGAAACCTATCAGCTACATTTGGAGGTTCATCTAATACTGTTGTAGGAGTTGTACAGTTGGACCATGTAGATGTTAAAGAACAGGTATGAAAGGCATGGCCCTTGGGGAACTCTACGTGACGCCTGGCAAGGGAATAGTTCTGTTGACCCAATTCAGACACTTTGGCCGCAGCTGCAGAGGCAGAACTTGATCCATTCCCAGACAGAGCCTGTGACTCCAGCCCACATATTGAGTCTGCCCAGCAGAATGTCCACGACCACGTAATCTGCTGAGAGGTTGAACAGTATTAAGTCTGTGGTCTTGTGTTCAACACAGAAAAACAGCTCTTCTCTAATGGTAGCCAGAGCAGTTTCAGTGCCAGTAGCTTGTCTCAACCTTAACTGGTAGTCATGAAGGATGAAATTTTGTTTGATCTATCCTTGAAAATGTCTTCTGACCTCTATATGTACCAGTGGGCAGTACCCCTGTGTCGAGGATAGTAATTGTGTCTTACAAGCAGCTGCCTATATTACCACCAGAGCCGGATCTTGCTCTGAGTGCCACCTGGCCACGGATAAATTTGCCGCCCTCGCTGCCATTGGTGTAAAATGGGGCAGCAGGGGGCCGCTTTTCACAGGTCAGTTCCTGGCTGGCTGCATCAAAGCAATGGCTTGCCTCTGAACTCAAACACCTTGCACCTCCCTCAGCTCCCCTTCGTCAAACTGGTGCCAAGTTGTTTGTTGTGGTGGGGAGTGGGTGTTGTTGTGTGGCGGCAGGGGGTGAAAGGTTGATGGGAGGGCAAAGAAGGGTTGCAACAGGGTGTTAAATACAGCGCTTGCGACACATTATGAAAAATAATTAGAACAACTTTAAACTAAATTGCTGGAGCCAAGGTACATTAGGGAGGTTGCAGAAAAAAAGCTCTGTGAGCCCCTCTGAAGATTGGCGCCCTGGGATTGGGCCCATCTCGCCCATGCCAGAAGCCGGCCCTGATTACCACAGCCATTATGATCGCAAGCTACTGAGACAGGGCCTGATTCACAGAACTAACTTACGTCAAAAACGTAAAGTTAGTACTTTTTGGTATTCACAGAATACACTTACTCATTTCGGTATTCACAGAAGTTAGTAGTCCTAACTTTAGGACTCCTAAATGCCTTCTGTGAATACAGAAAGTCTTAAAGTTAGGATTTTTCTCAGTTTAGGAGTAGTAAAGTTAGGACTCCTAACTTTAGGACTCCTAAATGCCTTCTGTGAATACCGAAAGTCTTAAAGTTAGGATTTTTCTCAGTTTAGGAGTAGTAAAGTTAGGACTCCTAACTTTAGGACTCCTAAATGCCTTCTGTGAATACCGAAAGTCTTAAAAATAGGATTTTTCTCAGTTTAGGAGTAGTAAAGTTAGGACTCCTAACTTTAGGACTCCTAAATGCCTTCTGTGAATACCGAAAGTCTTAAAGTTAGGATTTTTCTCAGTTTAGGAGTAGTAAAGTTAGGAGTCCTAACTTTACTACTCCTAAACTGAGAAAATCCTAACTTTAAGACTTTCGGTATTCACAGAAGGCATTTAGGAGTCCTAAAGTTAGGAGTCCTAACTTTACTACTCCTAAACTGAGAAAATCCTAACTTTAAGACTTTCGGTATTCACAGAAGGCATTTAGGAGTCCTAAAGTTAGGACTACTAACTTCTGTGAATACCGAAATGAGTAAGTTCATTCTGTGAATACCAAAATGAGTAAGTGTATTCTGTGAATACCAAAAGAACTAACTTTACATTTTTGACGTAAGTTAGTTCTGTGAATCAGGCCCACAGATTGCTAGCAAAAATTAGGAAGCATGTGCAATGAGACCACAAGTGCCCCATTGCTACCTCTCTTAACTTCCCAGGCCCCAGAAATTAACAGAATATTTCGTTTCAGTAGTTACCTTGAACAATAACACATCATTAATTTCTGTCAATAATTTCACTATAGCTGGCAAGATCAGTGGGATAATTCTCTTTCCTGTCATCTCCTGTCATCTGCAGTTCTTGAGTTTAAATCCCGGTAACGATAGCTCAGACTTTCATCCTTCCAAGGTTGGTAAATTGCAGCCGTGGCCCGTGCAGATAAGAGTGGCGGGCCGGGTGGGGGAGGGATTTCGACAGATGACAACAAGGGAAAATTAATTAATTATTTAACCACCGCTCTTACCTGCACGGGCCGCGGCTGGTAAATTGATTAACATTAAATTGTGCAATAGTCAATTGCACTCGTCAGTGGCGTCAATAGAAATAGACGTGCATCACGAAGTACCCTGACTTATTATTAAGAAGGTGTAAATATTAAACTAAGCTTAAGAAAGCTGTAGGGAAAGCACCTCTCAAAGGTATGATATAATATTAAAATTTCACCTCTCCACGGAGAACGTGCAGAGAACCCTACCTCTGTTTTTCTTTTAATTACTCTTTGTGATTGACATAAATCAGAAACTATGCAATTATGTATCTATGTGTTTTGTTACTTTGCTCTTACTGTAGAGAGAAAGAAAGACAAATTTAAAAAAAGCCTCAACTCCCTCCGTTGCACTGCTCTGTTTAATCCTATACCGCTCTCAAAATATCCTCTACCTCCTCTCTCTGACTCATCCCAATCTCATTATACTACCATGATCTCCCTAAGATCCTTTCTTGACTCTTCCCTCCTCTGTCCCTCATTGGCTCATCCCAACCCTTAGTCCACTACTATGATCTCCCATAAAACCCTTTCTAGACTCATCCCTCCTCTTAACGTCCTTTGACCAGGGCCGGACTGGGCGTAGCAGGCACCGGGTGTTTCCTGGTGGGCCGCCATGGCGGGGGCCGGTTTTGGGCCCCTGGGGGGCCATTTTTGTTACGGGGGGGGCAGCAATATCGGCCCCCTGTAACAAAATCGGCCGAAACCGGCCATAGCAAACCGCTCGGCCGCACCCCCCGTCCCTCCCAGGGGGGCCGGCCGAGCAGTTTGCCAGGGCTGATTTCGGTTCCCAGTACGGCTCTGCCTTTGACTCATCCCACACCTCATGAAACTAATATGATCTCACAGGAAACACTATCTAGACTCCTCCCACCTATATCCCTCTTTTATCCTATTCAATTAGACTAACAGACTCACATGCCCACCGCTCAGATTAACAATTTATATTTCCCGGTACTAATCCACCACTAATCCTTTGGGTTCCGGAGTAGCGTGCTACTCGTCGATAAGCGCTTCAACTCCTCGTCAGGGGTAGTAAGCACTATATGAATACAATTAAAATTGCAATTACAGAGTCTGCCGTAAGTTTCACTTATGTGGAGATCAGGCCCTGCTGCTGTTACTTCCGGAAGTGGCGGAAGTCCAAGTCTGAGTCTGGTCAAAGTTTTAGCTGCATTGGACAATCCCACTTCCCCTCGAGGGGGCTGCAGCATAATAATAGCCACAGGTATTTGCATGCCCCTCCCAGCGGAGATGTATCATACTCAAAGTCTGTTCCAGTCCATTCTTGAAGCGGTGGAGACAGATCTCTGCATAAGCGCTCGATCCACCTGTACTTCGATCTCTGGAAATAAAGCAGGCAGTGGATCTCTTCATGGCGGATATGTAAACAAGGATGCGGCGGGCTGGCTACCAACAACTTCCGAGAGTTCACCCAGGGCCAGCCCTAGAGGCCAATCTAGAGAGGAAGCAGGCTTTCTGGTACGTACTGACCCTTGACCTGCGGCAGTCACTCTGCTGTTATAATAAATAACCCGGTATTTGTAAAGCACAAACCAATCACCCCTAAGGGTCTCAAGGCGCTGGGGGCCGTCGGGGAAATAAGGCGAGCTATTGCCCAGAGTCACAGGGTGCTGGGCTGAGCTGCCGCCGGCGCCGGGTATTGAACCGTGAATCCTGTGTTTCGGAGCCCTGTTACAGGCTGCTGCCGTGTAAAGGTTAGGTGCGCTGGGTAAAGTGAGCCAGATGTAACAGACTGGTGCCTCTGAAAGGCCAGTGGAGTTGGGGTAATAGTCAGTGCCTACGAAAGGCCAATTTGGCTTGATAGCGTTATTTCTATTAATCTGTAGGCATGTTTCTATGTTTCTATATATGTATGTATGTAGGTATGTATATATGTATGTATATATATATATATATGCAGCAAATCCTTCGTGTTGAAGAAAAAAGGGTTGCACTCCAGCAGTGATAATCCAACTGGTTAATTTATTCTTGAATCATTTTTAAGCAAGCACAGACCAACCAACGCGTTTCGGTATTTAAAAATACCTTGCTCACAGTTGATTTTTAGCGCAATCTACCTTATTTTTAAATTAACTCACAGGAAACGCTAATACCTCATTTCCTGTTTGTGACAGGGTTATCTCCTCAGATTTCTGGGAGATGTAGTCCCCTGTTATTTTCTGTGATTAAATATATACAAACGTGCACAGTGATAATGCGGAAATTCATTCCTAACTAGTTAAGTGAATTAAAATCAATTGATAATTATACCACCATAAGAGAGCATCATCATAACATTACACAGCTATTTTTTTACTACTGCATGGTAGAATATAAATAGATGTCCAGCTTGTATTTGTTTTCTTTGGCACCATTACAATCCCTCGATGGAGATTTACTTCTGTCCAATCTTTGTTTTGACTCCTTTTGTGCCCACCAGTGGGGATATCTTTCATTTCAGTTGCCGGTAACCATTTTGAAATGTTTAGGTCATATCTCGTTGGACAGCTTTTAACCCTCCAGTGGGGATATGTGTGCCTTGTTTAAGAGCCGAATAGATTTGCTCAGTTTCCCTTATATTCTCCTCCATTTGTTACCCTCCAGTGGGTGAAGTATTCCCATGCAGATATCAGTACTCAAACAATGCGTGATGATGACTTCTAGGTGTGACTTCCATCCTATTGCACACTGAGGGAGACTATATATTTAACAAGATGTGTATGTACAGTTCCTCCGACTGATTTAAGCCATACGGTGTCATACTTCTGAGATTTAAAATGTGGCGTGATTCTTTTTCTCGCAGTCTTTTCTCCCTGTTTCCTCCTCGTACACTGGCTGGTATAGTTTCAATCCCATAGAATTTCAGAGTTTTCCAATTTCCATTGTGGTGTAGCTCCATATGTTTGGCCACTGCATTGTTCCTATCTTTGTTTTTTGTGGCACGTACATGCTCCAGTATTCTTTTCTTTAACTCGCAAATGGTGCTTCCCACATATTTTAACATACAAGGGCACTCAATCACGTACACTGTATATTGACTTTTGCAAGTTATAAGCTCTCTGATCTGCCAGACTTTGTTATTGGCCATCGTGATTTCTGTGACTGGTTTTGCAATTTGGCACACTTTGCAGCCGTGGCATTTGATGAAACCCTCTGTTTTAAGCCATGTGTCCTTTTGTTGTTTTGCTTTAAAATGGCTGTGTACCAACCGATCTTTTAGATTTTTGGCCCTGCGGTCCGTTATTGTTGGATGTGATCCCATTCTTTCCCCTATTGTTCCATCCAGCTGTAGGATTTCCAGTTCTTTTTTATTATGCCTGCAATTTCCTTCGATTCCTGAGAAAAATCCATAATTAATCTTATGGGTTCCAATTCTGATTGTTTCTCACAATTTTTTGGTGCAAGACATTCCTCTCTTGATCTCTCATTTGCTCTGTTCCAACTTCTATTTACAATGCTTTTGCTGTATTTTCTAGCTTTAAATCTTTCCATTGTCCTAGCACTGTGTTTCTTCCATTCCTCCTCTTCACTACAAATTCTTCGTAAGCGAAGAAACTCCCCATATGGTATGCTGGATATTAGGGATGGTTGGTGGAAGCTTGTTGCTTCCAGAGTGGCATTAGTTGCTGTGATCTTGCGATGAAGTGTAGTTTCTAATCGATTGTTTTTCACATAGATTTCTGCATCCAGGAAAATTACCCTTTCCTTGTTGATTTCATGTGTAAACTTGAGATTAGGTATACTGGTGTTCAGAATTTCAAAATAGTCCTGGAAATCATCCTCATTCCCATTCCAGATGATTAGGAGATCATCTATGAATCGCGTCCAGCTAACTATCCTTTTTGTGTATTTATCCTGCTTGATATTCCCACCTCCTTCTCCCACCAGCCCATTACCAAACAGGCGTAACTAGGGCTAAAAGAAAAACCCATAGCAGCTCCGTTTCGCTGGCGGTATAGATCATCACCAAATAAGAAGACATTGCTTGTCAGACATAGGGAGATCATATCTGTCAACATCTCATTATGTTCCTTGTAGTGGATATTCCTTTCCTGTAGGAAGTAGTTACAGGCCTTTAGGCCTAGAATGTTGTTGATATTAGTATATAGAGCTATCACGTCCATTCTGATCAAATGGTAGGTACTTTGCCAGGTTATGTTATGTAAGATTCTCAGGAGATCCGTCGTGTCCTTGATGTATGAACTCAAATCTGCCACATATGGGATAAGAAAATGGTCAATGTAGTTTGCCATAGGTTCCAATAGGGAGCCCTTCGCTGACAAAATGGGCCTCCCTGGTGGTTCCTTTGGATCTTTATGTAACTTCGGGAGAAAATACATGGTTGCCAATGTTGGGAAATCCACAGATAAATATTTGCTTTCTTCCTCGTCAATCAGATTTTTTGATACCCATACCCTGAGTCTTTTGTCAATTCCGTTTTTGATTGACATGGTGGGGTTTGTTTGCAGTTTTTCATAGTATGTACAATCTTTTAGTTGACGAAGTGCCTCCGCAATGTATAATGCTCGATCCCATACCACCACGTTGCCACCCTTATCTGCCATTTTGATTTCTATTTGATGGTCATTGGCTAGTTTTTCTAGGGCTTCTCTTTCCGTCTTCGTTAGATTATCTTTATAGTTTGGTTTTTTCATTTTATAAAGATCATGAATGACCGCCTCTTGAAAAATATCAATTTTGTTTCCAGGAGCAAGCTGTGGGTAGAACTTTGATTTGGATCGTTTTTCACTCAAACCTGCCCCTAATTGTGGACATGCTGTCTCCAGGGATATCTCTTCCCCTTCTTCTGCATTCAAATTGAGTAATGTCAAAAAGTCATTCGATTCTTTTGCCAGAAGCGTAGATGTAGGTTTTCCACTATTCTTGATAGTTTTTGTCTATTCTGATTTTCCAAAAAGTGTTTCGCCAGTTTAATTTTGCGAATATATAGATTAAGATCTATCCTTGTTTGTGCTAGATCCATTCTATGTACCGGACAGTAGTTGATACCACGTTTTAAAAGTGAAATTTCTGCTGAGGACAGTTTGCGTTTTGAAAGGTTCACTACTTGGAGCTCATCAGTTATTGGTCCTTCCTCTGTCTCATGCTCCTGGTTTTCGTACCTATCCTTTCGGATGAACTGTTTGCATCTTCGTCCCCTTCGTTGCGATTTCTTTGATGCCATGATTTTCCTCTTCCTCGTGGTTGTTGTTGCGCCATTTGATTTTGTTCCCATTGGCATTGCTGTAGGACAAGGCACATATCCCCTAAAAAAGCTGATCTTGCACCATCCACTGGCGTTTCAGGTTCTCCTCCACTCAAATCAGTAGAGGTCAGGGAGGAGAGGCTGCTTGATGCACAAGCGAAATTACTCGCTATTCCTTGTTGCTTAAAGGGGTCAAAGTTTCGCGCGAAAGTGAAGATCCGTCCTTCCGCATAATCGATGGTATCCCGTACAAATTTATTGTGCTTCCACTGTCTTACTACATCTTGATGTTTGTCAATTTGGCATTCTAAGTCATCCTTGAACTTTGACATTTCTGTGTTTAATTTAAGGGACTCCAGTTCCTTCTCCACTTCTTGCAATTGCTCCTTAAATTTTTCCAAAGCAATCTCTATGTGTTTTACAAGTATTTTTATTAATCCCAAAGAGGAATTCAATGTATGTTCGCCCCATTCTTGTAATAGGTCATTTGTTGCATCCTGGTGGCTGGGCGTTAACATAATCCTTAGGCCCCTCGGGACCCGTTGCACTTCAAAATATTTCTTTAATGTTATCATTAGTCCTGGCAAAGTACCTACCATTTGATCACAATGGACGTGATAGCTCTATATACTAATATCAACAACATTCTAGGCCTAAAGGCCTGTAACTACTTCCTACAGGAAAGGAATATCCACTACAAGGAACATAATGAGATGTTGACAGATATGATCTCCCTACGTCTGACAAGCAATGTCTTCTTATTTGGTGATGATCTATACCGCCAGCAAAACGGAGCGGCTATGGGTTTTTCTTTTAGCCCTAGTTACGCCTGTTTGGTAATGGGCTGGTGGGAGAAGGAGGTGGGAATGTCAAGCAGGATAAATACACAAAAAGGATAGTTAGCTGGACGCGATTCATAGATGATCTCCTAATCATCTGGAATGGGAATGAGGATGATTTCCAGGACTATTTTGAAATTCTGAACACCAGTATACCTAATCTCAAGTTTACACATGAAATCAACAAGGAAAGGGTAATTTTCCTGGATGCAGAAATCTATGTGAAAAACAATCGATTAGAAACTACACTTCATCGCAAGATCACAGCAACTAATGCCACTCTGGAAGCAAAAAGCTTCCACCAACCATCCCTAATATCCAGCATACCATATGGGGAGTTTCTTCGCTTACGAAGAATTTGTAGTGAAGAGGATGAATGGAAGAAACACAGTGCTAGGACAATGGAAAGATTTAAAGCTAGAAAATACAGCAAAAGCATTGTAAATAGATGTTGGAACAGAGCAAATGAGAGATCAAGAGAGGAATGTCTTGCGCCCAAAAATTGTGAGAAACAATCAGAATTGGAACCCATAAGATTAATTATGGATTTTTCTCAGGAATCGAAGGAAATTGCAGGCATAATAAAAAAGAACTGGAAAATCCTACAGCTGGATGGAACAATAGGGGAAAGAATGGGATCACATCCAACAATAACGTACCGCAGGGCCAAAAATCTAAAAGATCGGTTGGTACACAGCCATTTTAAAGCAAAACAACAAAAGGACACATGGCTTAAAACAAAGGGTTTCATCAAATGCCACGGCTGCAAAGTGTGCCAAATTGCAAAACCAGTCACAGAAATCACGATGGCCAATAACAAAGTCTGGCAGATCAGAGAGCTTATAACTTGCAAAAGTCAATATACAGTGTACGTAATTGAGTGCCCTTGTATGTTAAAATATGTGGGAAGCACCATCTGCGAGTTAAAGAAAAGAATACTGGAGCATGTACGTGCCACGAAAAACAAAGATAGGAACAATGCAGTGGCCAAACATATGGAGCTACACCACAATGGAAATTGGAAAACTCTGAAATTCTATGGGATTGAAACTATACCAGCCAGTGTACGAGGAGGAAATAGGGAGAAAAGACTGCGACAAAAAGAATCACGCCACATTTTAAATCTCAGAAGTATGACACCGCATGGCTTAAATCAGTCGGAGGAACTGTACATACACATCTAGTTAAATATATAGTCTCCCTCAGTGTGCAATAGGATGGAAGTCACACCTAGAAGTCATCATCACGCATTGTTTGAGTACTGGTATCTGCATGGGAATACTTCACCCACTGGAGGGTAACAAATGGAGGAGAATATAAGGGAAACTGAGCAAATCTATTCGGCTCTTAAACAAGGCACACATATCCCCACTGGAGGGTTAAAAGCTGTCCAACGAGATATGACCTAAACATTTCAAAATGGTTGCCAGCAACTGAAATGAAAGATATCCCCACTGGTGGGCACAAAAGGAGTCAAAACAAAGATTGGACAGAAGTAAATCTCCATCGAGGGATTGTAATGGTGCCAAAGAAAACTCTAAATACAAGCTGGACATTTATTTATATTCTACCATGCAGTAGTAAAAAAATACCTGTGTAATGTTATGATGATGCTCTCTTATGGTGGTATAATTATCAATTGATTTTAATTCACTTAACTAGTTAGGAATGAATTTCTGCATTATCACTGTGCACGTTTGTATATATTTAATCACAGAAACTAACAGGGGACTACATCTCCCAGAAATCTGAGGAGATAACCCTGTCACAAACAGGAAATGAGGTAATAGCATTTCCTGTGAATTAATTTAAAAATAAGGTAGATTGTGCTAAAAATCAGCCGTGAGCAAGGTATTTTGAAATACCGAAACGCGTTGGTTGGTCTGTGCTTGCTTAAAAATGATTCAAGAATAAATTAACCAGTTGGATTATCACTGCTGGAGTGCGACCCTTTTTTCTTCAACACGAAGGATTTGCTGCATGTTTAGCGGTTTGGTTCAACCGCGTGGGTCACGCACCTTTTGGAGCGCCAATAACCCGGGGAAAAGAGAACCACTTTTGGATGCATATATATATATATATATGTATGTATGTTTCTATGTAATTATGGCGACTGTGAATCACATGTAGCAGGCCGGTGCATTTTCAAGGCCGGTGAGGCTGCATTAGAGTCAGTGTCACAGGTCCTTGCCTTTGAAAGGCCAGTGAGAATGCAATAGAGACCCTCGGGTGCCACTGAAATGCCTATTCACATGTTACATGTTGGCTCTGAAAGTCTGGTAGAACTGGTTTAAAGTCAGTTACGTGTAGAAACCAGGGGCATATTTCCAAGCCCCTTGCTCCACCAGAGCATCACTTTTTTGACGCTCTGGTGGCACAGTGTGCTGGCCCATATTTACAAGGCCATGCAAAGCCACCCTGAGTGGCTTTTCATGGCCTTGTAAATATGGCCCCTTTCAACCATTACTCTGCGTGAAAGAAGTGTTCCATGGGTGTTGCTGTAGGTGTTCCTACACAACACCCATGGATTCCTACGCATTTCCAAATTTAAAAGGTTTTGTAAACTTGGGGATGCATCAGATTCTAACGGGGAGGCATAAAAGTGGCGCAGCGAGGAGAACTACCTTTATTTCTCCTTCTTTTTTCCTTTTTCTATGTGTGCTGCATTCTGCATTGCCTTCTTTGGCGCTAGGCAGCCTATTGTGCGCCAGCACAGAGGAAAGCACAGGGATGCACTGTATTGTTGTAAATACAATGCATCCCTGCCCTTTCCTAATGACGCAGCTCGGTGCAACGAGATGGCTTGCAGCGCTGTGTCATTATCTTGTAAATATGCCCCAAGTCCTTAAAGACAATGGGGTTGGACTAGAGTGAGTCACTTGTGAGTGGCCGTTGCCTCTTAAAGTCTAGGTGGGCTGGGTTAGAGTAACAGTCATATGCAGCAGGCTGTGCTTCTGAAAGACCGGTGGGTCTGTCTTATATAGCAGCATGGCTTTCTGAAAGCACAGCTTGGCTGGGATTTGATTCAACTGATTTCGAACTTTGAAACACCAGTAGGGATGTGATAGACTGTCACATGTAGCAATAGCAGTCTTCTTAAAGTCTGGTAGAGTCAGTCACATGTAATGGACAGGTGCCTGTGAAAGGCTTGTGGGACTGGGGGGTGGTTCTCAGACTCTGGTAGGGCTCAGTTAGTCAGTCAGATGTAACGAGCAGGTGCCTATGAAAGGCTGAATCAGGTAGGGCCCAATTAGAGTCAGTCATATGTAACAGGCAGAAACATTTCAGACACTCACCCCCAGTCACAGATCTGAGTTTAATCCATCATGTTCTTTAGCCCACTTGCCACCCCAGTTCAGACCCAGCCATATGCAAATCAGTCTTGACCCTGTTCCTCATGGGAACAGTCCAGCCCGAACTGCCAAGCCAGGTCTTCCCTGGACCGGAAACAAGCATCTTAAGACTGGTTTCTTGGTTTCACCACTCATCATCCAGGTTAGCTTGAATCCAGGTGCAAAGTGAGCAAGGGACCCAGGTCTGGGCATACCCTGCCAACTTAGGGCGAACAAAGCAAACACAAGGAGATGATGGACGGAGCGCTGAAACTTTTCAGACACTAACCCCGAGTCAAAGATCTGGATTTAATCCATCATCGTTCTTTAGCTCACTTCGCCACCTCAGTTCAGACCCAGCCATATGCAAATCAGTCTTGACCCTGTTACTCATGGGAACAGTCCAGTTCGAACTGCCAAGCCAGGAGTGCTTTTCAGAGTCTGGTAGGGCTCGGGTACAGTCAGCCACAAGTAACAGAGAGGTACCTCTGAAAGGCTGCTGGGGATGGGGAGTGATTCTCAGAGACTGATAGGGAGTCCGTCACGAGTAGCAGGCAGGTATCTCTGAAAGACTGCTGGGGAATGCTTCTCAGAGTCTAGTAGGGTTCAGTTACAGTCAACCACGAGTAACAGGCAGGTATCTCTGAAAGGCTGCTGGGGCTAGGGAATGCTTTTCAGAGTCTGGTAGGGTTCGTTTAGAGTTAGCCATATGTAAAAGGCAGGTGCCCCTGAAAGGCTCATGGAAGCTGGGGACCGATTCTCAGAGTCTGGTAGGATTCAGTTAGAGTCAGTCAAACGTAACAGGCAGATGCCTCCCCTCAGTTAGAACCAGTCACGAGTAACAGGCAGGTGCCTCTAAAAGGCTTGCGGGACTGTGGAGTGCATCTCAAAGTTGTAGGGCACGGTTAGAGTCAGGCGCACGTAACATGCAAGCGCCCATGAAAGGCTCATGGGAGCTGGGGACCGCCTCTTAGAGTCTGGTAGGATTAGGTTAGTCAGTCACTTGTAACAAGCAGGTACCTCTGAAAGGCTCATAGGGGCTGGGGAGTGCTTCTCAGAGTCTGGTAGGGCTCGGTTACAATCAGTCACGAATAACAGGCAGGTACCTCGGAAAGGCTTCTGGGCCTGGGGAGTGCTTCTCGGAGACTGGTAGGGCTTGGTTAGAGTCAGTCACACGTAACACACAGGTGCCTCTGAAAGGCTTGTTGGGGTTGGGGAGTGCTTCTCAGAGTCTGGTAGGACTCAGTTACAGTCAGTCACACGTAACATACAGGTGCATCTGAAAAGCTTGCTAAGCTGAGGAGTGTCAATAACAAGCTACAGGTAGGTTACTTTTTAAAGCAGGTAAGGCTTGAGTAGAGTCAGTTACCTATTACAGGCCGGTGCCTCAGCTAGGTCACTGGGGATGGAGCAGAACGTGCCACGTTGCCGTCTTTCAGAGATATTGGTCTATTGAGAAATCTCCATATTATACCAAGGTCAGTCCTTTCAAATAAAGCACTGTTAAAGATTAAGGGCCAGATTTACGAAACTTTCATGCAACGCAATGCGTGCTGCACTATGTGAAAGAGAGAGAGCAGAATTGCGCCATATTTAGTAAGATATTGCATACTTCTGCTTTCTCCTTACATTGGCACTCTTGAGGCAGCCTAGCGCCAAAGCAGGCACCCTTGTGGCATGACGCAGGGGTGCCTTTGTTGTGCTCAGAATAGTTTTTGTGCAGGAAGTACACCTTCCTGCACAAAAACTAGTCTTAGAGGCTTATTCCTCTTTGTATGTGTGCTACAGAATGCAGAAAGAGGAAGTAACTGGGAAAAATAAAGATATCTCTCTTCCTTACTCCAACCTTGAGTAGACGCTCAATTTTGGTGCAAACCCAGGTTTACCGACTTTAGTAAATCTGGATTTGCATCAGAATACATGGGTGTATGCACAGGAATGCCTATGTGACACCTGCCAGACGCAGGGTAATGAAGATGTGCACCCCATTGTCTTTGACACTGAAAGTCTCATTGCTTATTTTTGAGGAGACCAAAAATAAAAGGGAGTCTCCTGTAGAAAACAGGGAAAGGACCTCTTGGTAACCGGGATTTCAATTGCTTGCTCCTTTTCTGCGCTTATTTCCCAACATTATGCGATTAAATAATTCACAAATTCCCTATGTCACATACGTATCCAAAGGTCCCTTGCAGCTCCTCTCCCACATCTGGTACAGTCTGCAACCTTCAAAGTCACAAACCCGATACCATTGCACAGTGATTTGCTCTCAATAATCTAATTTCAAAAGGCAGAATTTGCTATCTTGACAGAGGAACTGAAGATGGTTAGTGAAAACCTTGAGATTGTTGGCACACTGAAACTGGTCATACCAGTGGTAAAGTCAAGAACATCACAGACTAGGTTGATACAGTCTGCCACCACACAGCAAGCATGTACTTCTGAGTATCTTAGATGCAATGGTTGACCCCTCTGGAAGTAATGTTGAGCACAAGGCCAATGGCCCCTCTACAGATTTGCCTGGTGGGCCTAAGTTGGCTGCACATGTTCATTTGACACCATGCAGCAGATCCATGCAAGCAGGGTTACCACTATAAGAAGACTCAAAGCTGTGAATATAAATGTCTTGAGCGATAACTTGGAATAGAAGGTGAAAAGAAGTTCAGTGACAGAAGATCCGGGGGAAACTCAGGTACGTAACCCAATTGCTGGGGAAACCCAAAAAGTTTGTAAGACTAAAATTTTCCAGGCCCATCATCAAAGACATCAAGAGTTTGTCACAGGTCAGTGACAGTAAATAGATTTAATCACTAAAGTACCTAAAAGGGGTATAGGGAGCGCCATGATGCCCGTAGGTGCAAACACTCGACTACTAACAAGTAAAGGTGGGGTGCACTTACATCTGAGTCAACAAACTCCAATCTGCAATTAGTATCAGTTTTTCTGGATGTGATAAGTTCACTGACTGCATCATGCTAGGGCGAGGGTACAGAAATCTGCCAGACGTTTTAAGATATATTGCAAAATACAAATGGCCCTGTCAGAGCAGAATGACTCACAAAAAATCAGTTCTTTGGTAACTGTATATTTGGGGTGTGAAAACCCTCTAGGTCAGTTATTTATTACAAGAGACCCTTAAAGAAAAACAAACAGAAACATATAAACCATATGGAAAAAATACACAACCAGAATTTAGTTGCATTATATTACTGGCCTCTATTGAAGTAATTGTACATTTAGAATATTCGCATACAGGATAATGGAGGCTGCTCCATAGGTGCAAAGTAAAAAGTGCTGGTGCAGTGCAACAAGTGAAAACGATGTGACTGGGAACATAAGATACAAAATGAGATGCAGTGCATCAATCTCCTGCATAACGCCTGCCTTAGATAGTATGATTGAGGATCCCACATATCCAGGGCAACAGGAGATTCTTCTCAAATACACGTGAGGGATATTAAATTAGTACTGGCCAACATTTAGATCATCAATGTTTTGACCCAAAATATCGTGGTTAATCAGAGCCATCTATGCGGGTCTTTATCAGGACGTGTGTGAGGGGCAACCTGGAATTGAATAAGGCTCAAAATTTTCTTCGCAGGATTTTTCTTTCCAAATGCGTAGACTGTGGAACCGCTCATCTAGAAGTTGGGATCCTCAGCTTAAAGAGTCAATAGCTTAGAGTCGCATTCATATATGGTAATTTTGCCCTTCCAGAGACATCAGGAATGGGCGCTATCAAGCTCGCTCAGATGTCATCTTTCTTTTTTTGAAAACATTTTATTGATTTGACAGCTTTCAATGAAAGAACAGCACGTCGAGCACAGTACCAGTAATAAATACAATAACCCATTACACTGCAGAGAAAAGGCAGTGAAACCATCATAATACACACAGCGCCTGAACTACAGACAATATAATAGCAGAGCATGGCCCAATCAACCCGTTTGTACTTTGAGATTGCCCACATCACATAATCTTGTAACCCCAGCCAGTCTTTGTGTGCACGGCTCTATCTGTATCCCTCTGTACTCCGCCCATTCCTTCCAGATCTTAAAGTGTTTCTGGGGGCAGCCCCATGACAAATAGATCGGACATTCTAGTCCCATACAATGATCCATGACCTAAGCCCAAGTTTCCACATGGGGGGCCTCCGTCGCCTTCCAAGCCCTCGCAATATCCCTCTTTGTGACAATGAGGCCCAGCCAAAGTAGTGCCTTCTGATAACATGTTCCCCCCCAGATCATCTGTCATATGCAAAATAATGAGTTTAGGGTCTCGGGGAATGTCCAAACCCAGCACCCTCTCGAGCAGCCCCAGCACGCCACCCCAGAAATAGGCCAACCCCAGACAGTGCCAGAACGTGTGAGGTAAGTCTCCCCTGGGGTCATCACACCCCAGACAGTTTCCCGTGGGGCTCAGACCCATGCAGTGGAGCCTGGCCATAGTGAGGTATACTTGGTGAAACACCTTCAGCTGAATTAAAGTAAATTGGGAGGCTATCATCGCCTCTCTTGGGGCTTCCACCGCTTTCCTCCAATTGTCGTCGTCCAGGCAGCTCAGTTCTCCCTCCCACGCCTGCCGCACTGTGACCATTGGGTCTGGCACATTACGCAGTAAACGTTTATATATCTCTGACGTTTTATCCTCCTTGAGATTTGTGAGAAGGATTTTGGCCTCCATCGGGTACAATGCAGGGATATCCTCCAAAGGAGAAGGGTGTGACGGAGCTGCAGATACCTAAAAAACTGTGTATTGTGCATGTCAAACTCCTTCTGCATTTCTTGAAAGGACTTAAGTGTCCCATTATGAAGCACACCCCCCAATGTTGAAATGCCTATAACGTCCCAGGCTGAAAATCCCCTCAGGGCCGTCACCTGCGGAAGCCTTCTACAATGGGGTCTCCAATGTGAGACGATCAGCCCATCCAATGGTCTTCAGGGCTGCGTTCCATACCCCAAACAGTACACAGGTGGCAGAAGGGAGAGCTGCTGAGACCTTCCCTCCATATAATAAATGTGGAGGGACCAGGCTGCTCATCGCACAGCCTTCTGCCACATACAGAGGATCCGCAAGCCCTTCAACCACCACTCATTCACAGTTATACAGTATAGGAGCATGTCAGTGGTGGTTATCCCTCCCCCGACAGCCGGTTGACAACCTTTTGCCAAAACGATGTGGGGGACACCCCTCCCCCATAGCAAAAGTCTGATTTGTGCATTGACCTTACTGAAGAAGGTTTTATTGATTGGGAATAGATGGTTTTGCAATTGGTAGAGTAGACGTGGGAGGGACACCATTTTAAAAATGGGCGAGCGTCCCCAAAGGGAAAGAAGAAGAGTGATCCAGAACTAGACATCTCATCCAAGGGCAACTAACTGAGGCATCATGCTCCGTTCAGAGGATCAGGTCATGTCGCTGGTAACATAGACCGCAAGTATTTAAAGCCAAAAGGGAAGGATTGGCTTTAAATACCCACCACCCACGGCATATCCACTGGGCAAGGAGCAATGGGATAGATTGCAGATTTTTGGGCATTCATCCATAGACTAGAGTAGGATCCGAAGACGCTCAAAATCTGGAGCGCCCTGGGGCCCGACACCCCAGGATCGTCCAAAAATAAGAGGATGTCATCGGCATACAGCGGTATTCTGTCGTGAACCCCCTCAGACCACTGAAAGCCTCTAGTAAGCGCGGCGACTCTCACCCAGGTTGCCAGGGGCTCGATCACTAGCGCAAAAAGCAGAGGTGACAAGGGACAACCCCGTTGGGTGCCCCACGCCACCAGGAACCACTCTGACGCCACCCCTCCAACCCGCACCCTGGCCACCAAATTGGTGTAGAGAAAGCGCACATTACTCACAAACTTCGGGCCGAGCCCCACTCGGGCGAGGAGGGCGAAAAAAAACAGTCAGTCCACTGAGTTGAAAGTCTTCTAAAAATCGATGGAAAGAAGGGCTCTATGGCCACAAAAGGCCAAAATCAGGGCAATTGCATTATGAACTCTCCGTAGATTATGCCTGGTAGTCCGATGGGGCATGAACCAGGACTGGTCGGGGTGGACAAGGTGAACAATTACTCCCACTAGGCGGGCAGCCAGCATTTTAGCCCAGATTTTCACTTTTGAATTCAAGAGTGAGATTGGTCGGAAGTGTCCGCAATGTGTACTCTTCGTACCCGGCTTTGGGATTACCATAGACTCAGCCATCCTAAGATCAGGGGGCAACTCGCCCATTTCCATGGCCTCTCAGAAGGTCTCCAGTAGTAACAGGCCAGTCTGTGGTCACACTAGGCACCAGAACTCGGCTGGGAAACCATTGGGACCCTGCGCTATACCAGCCTGCAGCTGAGCCAAGTCTAGGCACAGCTCATCGCATGTAACATCTGCCTCCAACTCTTCCCACTCTTCGTGGGCCAGGCGAGGCATCAGCAAATCTGATTTTAGTACGTCTAGGCGGGGGCCTCAAGGTGTCCGCACTATACAACTGTCGGTAGTAAGCTGCAAAGGTACCCGCGATGGAATCGCTCCCAGTCACCCGGAACCATTGTCTGCCAACAAGTAAGCTACCAGGGCTCCCACCTGTGTGGGGGTGCACAGCTTTTTTGCCCCATTGATAGACTCTACTGCGGGTGGCCAGACACGCCGCTCTCGCCTCTTGCGTAAGCTCCTGTTGGAGCAAGGTCTGAATGTGTAGTGAGTCTTGTAGTAGGGATTCCTGCTGTGACATTGTGTACTGGCTCTCTAAATCGAGTATACGATCCTCAAGGTCCCTGAGATTCCACTGATCTCTGTCTCTTTGACCCTAAGAGTAGCTAATGATTCGACCCCTAACCGTGGCCTTCTGAGCTTCCCAAAGTGTATTGTCGGCAAGGAATTGCTGACACGTGTTTTGGCACAGATTCGGTGTTTGTGGAAAACTTTAGATACTTCTATATAGCAGCCCAATCCAGCATGCCATAACCTGGAGCCCACCAAAGGGGGCTCGAGAGCCCTGGTGAACCCCAGAATGGTACACTTGGACTGACATCTTTTTAGGATGTGAGATCACATTGTCTCCTTCCTACGAACTGAAGCTAGTTGTGGAATGCCACTCGGAAAGCCTATGGGCCTGATTGGCAGAGAGAGTACTCCATCGCAATTGGAGAAAGCAGCAACCAGTAAGAGTGAGATAAAGTGGCAGGGAGTGTCTGGTAGTGGATTAAAGAGGTGTGAGTTGGGTTCAAGACTACACAACATTGGTATTTGGCACACCAGAGTTTAAGAGCACCGGCCACGGGTCCCAGAGCAGAACGCTGTGCACCGGCATTCTAACTGAGTTAGCATACTAACTGCTGCTGCTGTTAGTATTACTGCTACTACTACTGCTACTATCACATCTAGTGCTGCTGCTACTTCTAATACTATTACCAGTACCACAAATAGTATGATTCTTTGTACTACTTGCACTACTATTACAATAATGCTACCACTGCTGATCTCTAGTACCCAAGTAAACTCCAAAGGGAAATGTATAAAAACATAAAAACACTTGTTAATCTGAGATCGTTAGGCATGCCGATGCTTCCAAAGGAATTAGATTTAAAAGAACACATAAAATGCTCCCTCGACTCATTGGCAGAGGGTCCTAATGGGAGCGGGTAGCAGTTTTGATGAGAAAGGCACGCCATAAGGTACTGAATCTCTTCTGAGACCCAGACACGAGGGAGAGAATGTACTTACAGACCCATTTGGGTGTATTGTATCATATAGTAATATTAATATAGCGTTTATTACCTCAATGTTGGGCACTGAAGCACTTGTCCACACGGGGAACAACCTACACCATGTAGGGTATGTAGTTGGAAGGTTGTTGTCCTTCTTTTGATCCTATGTGGGAAAAGTTTCCATTCCATGTCTGATAACCATAGAGTTGCAATCATCATGTTATGGGATGTAATGGATAAGGGCGTTTAAGTGATAGTGCATCTGCCAGCAGTGGTGCGTGTCAGTGCACATATTACTGGAAGGCTGGCAGAGTGCAGTCTCTGGGGATGTGTGCACGTGCAATTGATACTCTCAACACTGGGGCCTCATTTATGAAAAGTGTCACATCGCTGCGATAAAACAGTGATGCAACACTTTTCAGGGCACCCAACTTGCGACACTATGGATGCGCCGTATTTACTGTATGGCGCTCCATGAAGCAGGGATTGACAGATATGTCAGGAATAATGACGTGTCTGTCGGCCTAAAAATGATGCATTGCTGGAGTGTGTCTGGAAACAGACGCAACTCCTGCACTGTGTCATTTCACATGGGGCATACTCCATGTGAAAAGGCCTGAGTCACACCTCACGCCTGCTTCAAGCAGGCCTAAAGATTTGACGCAGTGAGACCATAGACATGTCGCAGTGAAATCTCATAGATTTCACTGCGACACTTCTACAAGCCTTTTCTGCGCCAGAATGCCCACCCTGTATACATTATACCTGTCGCAGGTATAATGTAGCACAGGGGTTTACAAAGTGACGCATCTGCCTAGATGCGTCACTTTGTAAATATGGTGCAGTGTGGAGCATTTTATACGCTGCTGCAGCGTTACAAAAAGTGACGCAACGGCAGTGTAAGGGCCTCATAAATAAGGCCCTGGGAGTCTGCACGCCATCTACTGGTGTGACACTGAATTGTATGTGCATGTCATTTTGGAGGCTGGATTTGTCTGTGCAGATGAGTTGCGCGCTTCAGGAAGGACATCATCAGGATCTGACATAGATGTGGTTGCAGGCAGATGGTTATAGATGCCTTTGCACATCATTATTAACTATTTGACAATTTGGCTGTATTACAAGTTTATCAGTGAATATATATCGGGTGTGAGAGGCGTTATTTCTGTGTGTGACTGTGCGTGGTCAAGGAATGTTTGGTACCAAATAACAAGTCACACTGAGAACATTTCATAGGACTGTGCTTCATTTGTGGTTGTGTTTCATTGGGTGTCTATGAGGTTTTGTGTACATTGGATAAGTATGCTATTGGGAGCTAAAAAGCACCAGGAAATGTTGTCACTTCCTCATTTATTTGGCTTAGGAGGAGGCTCCTCATATGGTCTGGTAGCTTTTGAAGTGAGAGTTTCATCTTTGTTCCAGGCTCAACAGGATATTGAAAGAAGGAAAACAGGCAATCTTATTATCTTCTTTTGGTCTTTAGAAAAAGTGGTGGTGTTACTCTGAGGAAGGTAAACTTGTAAGACAAGACTGAGGTTGGCATGAGGAAGCTATGAACATGTTGGAAATACAGTGTGGTGTAATGGCAATCATAATGCTTAGCTAAGGAACCAGTGAAAGTGTGGACAGTTACATGGCTTAATTGAAGATGTTTGTTTTGACTTCTTTATTATAGGGAATACCACAAGTTGTTTGTCAGAATACTAGCTGCATAAATATTGTGCTACTATAATATTCCAGCAAAAATAATCACAACACAATATGTTGTGAAGGTAAAATTATGTTGGCATGTATAGATTTACTGTTTTTAACTCCACATCTACGCACCTTTAGTGTATATATGCTCTTTGTCGGTCTTTCTTGTTGTGAGCCAAGAATGAAAGACAAAACAGTGACCTTTCATGTGAAACGAGGGTGAGAGAGAGACAGAGATACCCGTCTGGTGGCTGAATTTCAACATTTTAGAACCAGATAATCTGGAATCAATACCACTTCCCTGTTTGTACAAATTGTGTGATCCTAAGCAAATATTGACTTTCACAGACCCAACTTTTTCTTTATTATTACATATGAGTGTACTCTTACGTACTTGAGCTCAGGATGTGCGATGTACAGCCCCCTCTTATATTTGATTTAATAGACTGGAATATTGTTCCACCTATAAAATGAAACTAGGCCATGTTTAGGGTTTATATGACTACTGACGTGTCTCTAAGTTCACTAAATGGCATTTCGCTGGGAGGCGAGCCATGAATATTTCTATAAACTATGACCTTTAATAAATGTCAGTCTATGCAGTGATGTCATCTGATGTACTAAGGTGAACGAGTGTTAAAGAAATACACTTTTTTGAATTTTGAAAAGATTCTATCATATTTTTACATTATGTTTGTTGCACGATATATACATGCTGTTAGACCTGGCATCCTTGGCGTGGGTCTCCCTTCCATTTTTTATGATGCCTCCTATGTTACTGATCTGTTTTTGCTGGTGTTAGATGCTTTGGGCACTGTGCCACTGCTATTCAGTGCCACAGTGCAAGTGCTCCCTATGATAAATTGCGTGATGGATTAGTGACTCCATGATTGGATGATTGGTTTACTTATCAGTCCCTAGTACAGTGCACTGAGTGTGCCCAGGGCTTGTAAATCCAATGCCGCTGGTGGGCTTGCAGCACTGGTTGTGCCACCCACAGAAGCGGCTTGTAAAATGTGCCTCAGGCCTGCCATTGCAGAGCCTGTGTGCAGCCTAGGGCTGCCATGTCGACTTGGTGAGTACACCCACTTACCAGTCCCTAAACCTTCCCTTTACTGCATGTTGGTCACCCCTAAAGTAGGCCCTAGGGCAGGGTGCATTGTAAGTACAAGGTAGGACATGCCCTGGTGTGTGTGGCATGTCCTAATAGTGAATTACAGCCATTTTCGTTTTCACTATTGCAAGGCTACCTGCTCCCCATAGGCCAGAATGGGCAGACTGACTATTACACCTTATAGTCAGAACTGACCCAGGAACATGGTAGAAAAACGAATTTAGTATGCCTGAACTCAGAATGATAAAATACATCTTTTAGTGAAGTTGGTTTTAACATTCTGTGTTTGAAAATACCACTTTTAGAAAGTGGGTATTTTCTTGCCTAAACTTCCAAGCCTGCCTCTGCTAGGTTGTGTATTCCTTGTCTGGAGATTGAGTGACAGGGGCTGGGGGTGGCTACAGGAGACAGGGTGAGTCAGCGCAGGGCTGAATAGAAAGATCTGCATCCAGAGTGGAGGGAGGAGTTGCACCTGGGTCTGAATAGGGCTGTGCCTGCCTTCCACAATGCTGGCTCCACCTCCTGCCGGGCGGCTGAGCACCCTGCCCCACATTCTGAAAGGAAAGAAGGAGTCAGAAAAACAAAGTGCTCCAGGACTGACCAGAACTGGTTTTGACTAGGCAGAGGCCTCTCTGCCTTCAGAGAACAAAGGAAAACTGTGTATAAAAGGGGACCCAGACCCCTAGGAAATTAGATCACTTTGGGAAAACAAGAAGAAACCTTTGCTGAGGAGCGGAACCAAGAAGAAACTGAGGAGAAGACTATCCCTAAGCTAGAGGGATCTGCCTGCAGTGGTTGCCTGACTGCCAAAGGAAGGAGAAAGGACTTTGTGTGCACTTTCATTCAACTTGTAAAGTATCTCCAAGGGCTTGAGAAAAGAGCTTGCCTCCTGCTGAAGTCTCAGGGACAACAGACTTCAACCACCAGCTCCCCAAGAATCCTTTGGGAGTGCCTGCTGCTGTTTTGGGCCTTCTGAAGGGACTGCGTGTCGCAAGGAGCTGGAAGCGCAACGAAGAGGAAGCGTGTCGCCGTCGCTGCTGCTGCCGTCGCAACTCCGAAGGAGGGTGTCGCTGCTGTAGCTGTCGCATTGCACCGCATCAAGAGAAGAGTCTCGCATCGAGGAAGAAGCGTGTCGCCGTCGCAGCCGCTGCCGTCGCAACTCCGAAGGAGGGTGTCGCCGCTGTAGCTGTCGCATTGCACCGCATCAAGAGAAGCGCCTCGCATCCACGGAGAAGCGTGCCGCCGTCAGAGCTGCTGCCGTCGCATCACGAAACAAGGGTGTCGCCGCTGCAGTTGTCGCATCGAGCGGAAGCGTCTCGCAACGTTGGAGAAGAGTGTCGCAGCCGAAGCTGTTGCCGTCGCATCGCTGAACAAGGGTGTCGCCGCTGCAGTGGACGCACCGAATCGAGACTTCTCGCAACCTCGGAGAAGCGTGCCGCATCAGGAAGAACTTGACGTCTTTATTTCTTTGCACCAGAACTTTGTCGCATTTCCATCGCTGCAACATTGCTTGTTGTGGAAGCGTCCCGCATCGTAAGGTACATTGACTTAAAGTGTCGCATCTTAAGAACTGAACTGAACTAAGCTAAAACTACCATTTTTAAGTACAGTATTGTGGATTTTTGTCGTTTATGGTCTTGTGTTAAAACTATATAAAGAATACTTATTTTTGATATAAACCTTGTGTGGTGTCCATCTGTAGTGTGTCACTAGGTTACTGTATGTGTTCACAAATGCTTTACACCCTGCCTCTGAGATAAGCCTGTCTGCTCGTGCCAAGCTACCAAGGGGTGAGCAGGGGTTATTTTAGGAGTGTACCCCTTTACCCTGACTAGAGGCGAGGGTCCTTATTTGTCACAAGTACCTACCTGTGCCAACTAGAGACCCCCAATTCTAACATTGGTGGTCAGCGGTGAGGATTCTGGACTTGCATTTGTGACTCATGTACAGTGATTGGTGAACACTACTAGTGAGTGCAGACCAAAACGCGACCACATACTGTTGGTAGATTTTTTTCAGGACTTTCCATTTTTAGCCAAAGTCAGCCATCATGAAACCAGCATCCATAGCATCTGCTGATTTTGATTGGGAAGAGGAGAAACTAGAATGCTACAATGCAAAGCAGCTGAAGCACTTCTGCAAAAGATTTAATGTTGCAATTACCGGGCTCACCAGGAGGGAGGAGTTCTACAAGGCGCTGAGGGCCTGGGTAGAAGCAAGGAAAACCCCTGAGATTGAGGAAGGGGATAATAATGCAGATGTGCAGCTGGAAGGGCCATTGGGTCCAGGGGAAAGGAAGGCACCTTCCCCAGCAGGTAGCAGTGTTTCTGCCAAAGGTCTGTCCACAGAAGAGCTGGAGGACAGGGAGAGAAATAGGATGCATGAGTTGGAGCTGGCCAAAATGAATGGGCAATTGGAAATTAGGAAACTGGCCCTGGAAGAAAAGAGGATACAGCTTGAGCATGATAGAAGTTTGAGGGAGTTGGATTTGAAAGCTAGGAGCTTAGAAATTACTCCCTCTGGTGGCAGCACACCGTCAATGCCTGTGGAATCTAGAGTATATATTCCTAAAGATGTGGTCAAAGAGTTTTTTAAAAATGATGACATTGGGCAGTGGTTCAAGGCCTATGAGGTAGCCATGTCTTCCCACCGGGTCCCTGAGAAGGATTGGGGAGCGGGGTTGTGGGGACGGTTCCTTAGTGAGGGGCGGGACACACTGCTAGATTTGCCTTCTGATGTCCATAATTCATATCGCCACATGAAGGATGCTTTAATGTCTAGGTATGGTTTAACTCCTGAATTGTATAGGCAGAGGTTCAGGGGTTGCACGAAGATAGAGAACAGTACCTGGGTTGAATATGTCACTTTTTTCTGCAGAGCATTGGATGGTTGGGTGAAGGGTAGCAAAGTTGATGATTTTCAGGGGCTCCTTGATTTGATTGCATGGGAGCACTTGTCAAGTAACTGTTTTCCAGAGCTACGCCAGCACCTGATAGATAGCAAGCTGACTATCCCTAGGAAGCTTGCTGAGGAGGCGGACCGCTGGGTCAGTACCAGGGTCCACAAGGGTCACGTGGGAGACTCAGCCAAGGGTGGGCAGGGTCCCCAGCAGAAGAGTGGGGGACAAGGGTAAACAGAGGGAGTTCCAAAGAAGGCCCCAAAGTAGTCCCCAAGGGAACCAAGGGAAAGGTTCCCAGCCTCCCCCGAAACCCGCAGGGGCCCCGACAGGTCCACCTGTTCAAAGGGGACCCCTGAGATGCTACAAATGTGGGGACCTGGGTCATATAGCGAGTGATCCCAGGTGCCGCCAGTTTGGAAAGACCGCACCCCTGGTGCAGCCCCCGGCAGATGGCTAGTGTAGCCCTGGGGGAGGAGATGGATGCCCCAGAGGGGTGGGGTCCCGCACAGATGTCCCTTGTCTCATTAGGAGACTGTGAGATGGTCCCCAAGACCCAGCTGCCTGATAACACTAAGAAATACAGGCAGTGGGTGACCATCAATGGCCATAGGGTGGAGGCTCTTAGAGATACAGGAGCCAGTGTGACAGCTGTCAAGTGTCACCTGGTGTCTCAAGAGCAGGTTGTCCCCCATGCATTCTATCCAGTTGTTGCCGCTGACAACACAGAGAGTCACTGCAAAGTGGCTCAGGTTCCCTTTGAGTGGGGGTCTCTGGTACTCTTCAGGTAGCTGTGAGGCCCGCCATGCCTGTTGACTGTTTGTTAGGGAACGACTTGGAGAGCTCACCTTGGGCGAAGGTGGAGCGAAGTGCTCATTTGGAGATGTTGGGTTTGCCTGACTGGGCGTGTGTGACCACCCGGTCCATGGCAGCAAGTAAAGGTGCTCAAGAGGACCTGGAGCCTGAGAGGGAGGCCCAGGTACCTGCCGTCACGAGAAGAGGCAGGGGGCGCGGGAAACCGGCCCCCGAAGTTCCCACGGTCCAGGAGGAGGCAGACCTTGAGGGGGATGCCCTGGAGCCTACAGGGGAACAGGTAGCTGAACTGGGGGACCTGCCTGAGCTGACCCATTGGCAGCAAGAAGGAGGACCCTCCAGGGAAGAATTCTGCAAGGAGCAGAAAGAATGCCCTTCTCTGGTGGGTCTGCGGCAACAGGCTGCAGACCAGGCAACAGGTGATCAGTCTGGGTCACATTGGGTCTATTGGGAGAATGATCTCCTGTATACGGAGCCTAAGGTTGCTGAGCCTGGGTCAGCCCGTGTGCTGGTGGTACCCCAGTGCTTCAGAGCCTTCCTACTGGGGCTGGCTCATGATGTTCCATTGGCAGGACATTTGGGGCAGGACAAGACCTTTGAGAGGCTTGTCACCCACTTTTATTGGCCCCAAATGCGCAGGAGTTCAGACACTCACTGCAGGACATGTCAGACTTGCCAGGCAAGTGGAAAGAGTGGGAGGAAGCGCAAGGCTCCTCTCCAGCCATTCCCTGTAGTCAGCACCCCCTTTGAACGGGTGGGAATCGACATTGTGGGGCCACTGGACCCCAAGACAGCCATGGGCAACAGGTTCATCCTGGTCTTGGTGGACCATGCCACCCGGTACCCGGAAGCCATACCTCTGAGGACAGTGACGGCCCCCGTGGTGGGACGAGCACTGATGGGAATTTTCTCCCGAGTGGGATTCCCTAGCGAGGTAGTGTCTGACCGGGGGACCAACTTCATTTCCAAGTATATGAAGTCCCTGTGGCAGGAGTGTGGGGTAACCTACAAGTTTACCACTCCTTCCCACCCCCAAGGAAATGGATTGGTTGAAAGGTTCAACCGAACCCTCAAAGGCATGATTATGGGTCTTGAGGAACCTATGAGGCGTAAGTGGGACGTCCTCTTACCATGCCTGCTCTTTGCTTACCGTGAGGTGCCACAGAAATCTCTAGGGTTCAGTCCCTTTGAGCTTCTCTATGGACACCCAGTAAGAGGACCTCTAAGTTTGGTCAAAGAAGGCTGGGAGCAATCTCCCAGGAAACCTCCCCAGGATGTATACAGTTACATGCTGGCCTTTAGGAACCAAACTAGGCGTTTCAGGCAACTCGCTGAGGCGAATCTGGAAGCCAGCCAGGAGGAGATGAAGCGGTGGTACGACCAGAATGCCACTCTGGTAGAGCTTCAGCCTGGTCAGAAAGTGTGGGTCATGGCCCCAGTGGAGCCCTGCGCGCTCCAGGATAAGTGGACCGGACCCTTTGAGGTTGTAGAGCGCAAAGTCCGGTTACCTACTTGGTGGACTTGCGGTCTCCCAGGAACCCCTTGAGGGTCCTGCATGTCAACCGCCTGAAGCCCCACTTGGAGAGGTCCCAAGTGGGCATGCTCTTAGCGACAGATGCTGGGATGGAGGAGGAGACCGAGCCTCTTCCTGACCTCCTGTCAGCAACAGAGCAAGATGGGTCAGTGGATGGTGTCAACCTCTCTTCCACCCTGACCCCTGAGCAACAGAATGACTGCCGCCAGTTGCTGGGACAGTTTTCTGATCTGTTCTCCCTGGTTCCCGGTGTCACAGATTGGTGCATCCATGATGTGGACACTGGGGACAGTACACCTGTGAAGCACAAATCTTACAGGGTGACTGACAGGGTGAGAGCTTGCATCAAGGAGGAGGTCTCCAAAATGCTTGCGTTAGGGGTGATTGAGTCCTCTAACAGTCCTTGGGCCAGCCCAGTGGTCTTGGTCCCAAAGGCTGCCGCACCGGGTGCCACACCAGAACTCCGGTTCTGTGTGGACTACCGAGGACTCAATTCAGTCACCAGGACTGACGCGCACCCCATCCCCAGAGCTGATGAGCTCATAGATCGGCTAGGGGCTGCACGGTACCTCAGCACGTTTGACTTAACGTCTGGGTACTGGCAGATCGCCTTGACTGATGGGGCAAGAGAGAGGTCAGCATTCTCCACCCCAGATGGGCACTACCAGTTCCGGGTGATGCCCTTTGGGATGAAGAATGCCCCTGCCACCTTCCAGAGGTTGGTCAACCAGGTGTTGGCTGGACTGGACTCGTTCAGTGCCGCCTACCTGGATGACATCGCGGTGTTCAGCGCCAGTTGGGAAGAACATCTGCGCCACCTCTGGGAAGTGTTGATGGCGCTGCGGAGGGCAGGCCTCACGATCAAGGCGAGTAAGTGCCAGATCGGGCAGGGTTCCGTGGTGTACTTGGGACACCAAGTGGGGAGCGGCCAGGTGGCGCCCCTACAACCCAAAATTGAAACCATCCTGAATTGGGAACCCCCCAAAACCCAGACAGAGGTGAGAGCCTTCTTAGGACTCACGGGTTACTACAGGAGGTTTGTCAAGGGGTATGGCAGCATTGTTGCGCCCCTGACAGAGCTGACTTCCAAGAAGCAGCCCAGGAAAGTGATTTGGACTGACACCTGTCAGAAAGCTTTTGAGGCCCTGAAAACTGCCATGTGCACGGCGCCCGTGCTCCTGGCACCCAACTTCTCCCAAGAGTTCGTAGTACAAACAGACGCTTCAGAGCATGGTGTGGGGGCTGTTCTGTCACAGATGAATGAGGAGGGCCTAGATCAACCCGTAGCCTTCATCAGTAGGAGGTTACTAACACGGGAACAGAGGTGGAGTGCTATTGAGCGTGAAGCATTTGCTGTGGTCTGGGCGCTGAAGAAGCTGAGACCATACCTGTTTGGGACTCACTTCCGGGTTCAGACAGACCACAGGCCCCTCAGATGGTTGATGCAGATGAGGGGTGAGAATCCAAAGCTGTTGAGGTGGTCCATTTCCCTACAGGGGATGGATTTCACGGTGGAACACCGCCCTGGTACAGAACACGCCAATGCTGATGGTCTGTCCAGATTTTTCCGCCTTAGTGAAGAGAACTCCCTGAGGTAGGGTAGTTCTCCCCACATTTCAGCTGGAGGGGACACGTGTTAGACCTGGCATCCTTGGCGTGGGTCTCCCTTCCATTTTTTATGATGCCTCCTATGTTACTGATCTGTTTTTGCTGGTGTTAGATGCTTTGGGCACTGTGCCACTGCTATTCAGTGCCACAGTGCAAGTGCTCCCTATGATAAATTGCGTGATGGATTAGTGACTCCATGATTGGATGATTGGTTTACTTATCAGTCCCTAGTACAGTGCACTGAATGTGCCCAGGGCTTGTAAATCCAATGCCGCTGGTGGGCTTGCAGCACTGGTTGTGCCACCCACAGAAGCGGCTTGTAAAATGTGCCTCAGGCCTGCCATTGCAGAGCCTGTGTGCAGCCTAGGGCTGCCATGTCGACTTGGTGAGTACACCCACTTACCAGTCCCTAAACCTTCCCTTTACTGCATGTTGGTCACCCCTAAAGTAGGCCATAGGGCAGGGTGCATTGTAAGTACAAGGTAGGACATGCCCTGGTGTGTGTGGCATGTCCTAATAGTGAATTACAGCCATTTTCGTTTTTCACTATTGCAAGGCTACCTGCTCCCCATAGGCCAGAATGGGCAGACTGACTATTACACCTTATAGTCAGAACTGACCCAGGGAACATGGTAGAAAAACGAATTTAGTATGCCTGAACTCAGAATGATAAAATACATCTTTTAGTGAAGTTGGTTTTAACATTCTGTGTTTGAAAATACCACTTTTAGAAAGTGGGTATTTTCTTGCCTAAACTTCCAAGCCTGCCTCTGCTAGGTTGTGTATTCCTTGTCTGGAGATTGAGTGACAGGGGCTGGGGGTGGCTACAGGAGACAGGGTGAGTCAGCGCAGGGCTGAATAGAAAGATCTGCATCCAGAGTGGAGGGAGGAGTTGCACCTGGGTCTGAATAGGGCTGTGCCTGCCTTCCACAATGCTGGCTCCACCTCCTGCCGGGCGGCTGAGCACCCTGCCCCACATTCTGAAAGGAAAGAAGGAGTCAGAAAAACAAAGTGCTCCAGGACTGACCAGAACTGGTTTTGACTAGGCAGAGGCCTCTCTGCCTTCAGAGAACAAAGGAAAACTGTGTATAAAAAGGGGACCCAGACCCCTAGGAAATTAGATCACTTTGGGAAAACAAGAAGAAACCTTTGCTGAGGAGCGGAACCAAGAAGAAACTGAGGAGAAGACTATCCCTAAGCTAGAGGGATCTGCCTGCAGTGGTTGCCTGACTGCCAAAGGAAGGAGAAAGGACTTTGTGTGCACTTTCATTCAACTTGTAAAGTATCTCCAAGGGCTTGAGAAAAGAGCTTGCCTCCTGCTGAAGTCTCAGGGACAACAGACTTCAACCACCAGCTCCCCAAGAATCCTTTGGGAGTGCCTGCTGCTGTTTTGGGCCTTCTGAAGGGACTGCGTGTCGCAAGGAGCTGGAAGCGCAACGAAGAGGAAGCGTGTCGCCGTCGCTGCTGCTGCCGTCGCAACTCCGAAGGAGGGTGTCGCCGCTGTAGCTGTCGCATTGCACCGCATCAAGAGAAGAGTCTCGCATCGAGGAAGAAGCGTGTCGCCGTCGCAGCCGCTGCCGTCGCAACTCCGAAGGAGGGTGTCGCCGCTGTAGCTGTCGCATTGCACCGCATCAAGAGAAGCGCCTCGCATCCACGGAGAAGCGTGCCGCCGTCGGAGCTGCTGCCGTCGCATCACGAAACAAGGGTGTCGCCGCTGCAGTTGTCGCATCGAGCGGAAGCGTCTCGCAACGTTGGAGAAGAGTGTCGCAGCCGAAGCTGTTGCCATCGCATCGCTGAACAAGGGTGTCGCCGCTGCAGTGGACGCACCGAATCGAGACTTCTCGCAACCTCGGAGAAGCGTGCCGCATCAGGAAGAACTTGACGTCTTTATTTCTTTGCACCAGAACTTTGTCGCATTTCCATCGCTGCAACATTGCTTGTTGTGGAAGCGTCCCGCATCGTAAGGTACATTGACTTAAAGTGTCGCATCTTAAGAACTGAACTGAACTAAGCTAAAACTACCATTTTTAAGTACAGTATTGTGGATTTTTGTCGGTTATGGTCTTGTGTTAAAACTATATAAAGTATACTTATTTTTGATATAAACCTTGTGTGGTGTCCATCTGTAGTGTGTCACTAGGTTACTGTATGTGTTCACAAATGCTTTACACCCTGCCTCTGAGATAAGCCTGTCTGCTCGTGCCAAGCTACCAAGGGGGCGAGCAGGGGTTATTTTAGGAGTGTACCCCTTTACCCTGACTAGAGGCGAGGGTCCTTATTTGTCACAAGTACCTACCTGTGCCAACTAGAGACCCCCAATTCTAACACATGCCAAACGTTTTCATGGCTCTGCTTGTAAGGGATTCTTAGAGCCAAGCCAAATCCATGCCTCAACTCTAGATTGCCTTGCCCTATTAATTTGCCTGCACACCCTTTTCTATTTGCAACTAGGGCTTAGTACATGGAACCATCAGTCACTTGCTAAAATGATTTGTAAAAGGCGAGGACTAGCAACATGGAGCCCTGTACCATCAAAGCTTCTTATTGCAAAGACGAATAAGGGTGCGTGCAGTGAAAATACATTTAGAAAATGTATCCCAGGGCAGGGACTCCAGGCTGTGGTGTTGTATGTGCCAGTAGACATGAGTTCCCAGGGAGAACTACCAGGCCCAGGTGGGACAGGCACGGGTGTAGCTTCAGCGGGGGTGTTTGCGGTAAGACAACCCTCAAATGCATTCTTGGTTTGGTAGTTGGGTCTGGGGACCATGAGTCGGGTCTGCTATGTCTGTGTCAGTTTTCTGGTTGTTCTCATTTAACTAGCAGGTTTTAACTTGTTCATTATTTGGATCGGGATCTTAAATATACAGTGACTGGTTCACCAAAAAAGTAATTAATCTGCTCCCATAAAAGATTTCCTTGAATGAATGCAATGAATGCCTAATTTACTGCTTTTTGGCAGTCACAAAAACTGCCAGCATAAGCCTTGGAAAGCTGTGCTAGTCTCAAGTTTCCAGGCATACTACTGGCACTCAAACCCCCAACAGGTGATGGGATGAATGGTTGCAAATAGTCTAACCACTGACAACCGCTTGGAGTAGGATTCCAACTCATCATTTTGCGCCCATTGTGCCACTCTAGACAGAGGCCCAGCTAATGCAGATCAGTAGCGACCCTGTTCCTCATGGAAACAGTCCTTCCTGAACCTGGGTCATCTCACCCATCCACTCTGTGGCCCACTGCTTTTTTCCTTAAATTTGAGATTCACCCTTCCCCCCCCACAAAATCTCACTGACTAAGCTATTCCCTTGACCATACTAAAAAAAAAGCACGCTATGTTAACAGAAGCCTTAGCCTTCCTGCGGTTGATAAAAAAATAGAGTTGCTAAATAATATAATAGAGTCAGTTAATAATATAATTTGCTATCGGAGTGCTTAGATTGGCATAAATCTACATGAAAAGAAATACTGTTTTTCAGTTATTTTTTCCTTCAATATGTCTGCTGTTTTTAGGTCTCGCCTAGGCAGCGATTGCGCTGTCTCCTCGAGACAATCTGTATTCAGGATATGGGCATAAAGCTCCGCCCACTTTCCGCCCATCTTTTTAATTAGCTCCTGTCCCTATCCTTTGTAAATGGTGGCTTTTCATTGGTCAATAGGCTTAGTAGTCCCTCCTTAGTACCGCCTTGTCTCTTCTTGTAACCTTCCATGAGGACACTCACTGTTACATTTGTTGTTACTCCCTAGTCAGGCAGGACACACACTTGGTCCTAAGCTAGGCTGGCAGTGGTTACTTTACTCACTAGAACATCTCACATTTATATGAGACCGTCTGTAAATTTCCCTTCATCAGCTCCACAGAGTACAACCTAATCCGAAATTAATGTAATAATTCTTTTGTCACATTTCAAAGCTACTAATTGTATATATGGACATAGTTATTTGAATTTACTCGTAGTACTGTCTTGCATGCATTATGGGTAGGGTGGATTTACCATATCTTCTACAGGGTGCAGTACCATATGTGACCAAAAGAGGTCCCCTTTTGGCCACATATGGTACTGAACCCTGCAACATGGCTAGGTAAAAAACATTGCCATTTATAATTCCAATAACTCCAACTCTGTAGACATGCAGTGCTGGTGCCTTGCTCACTAAGGACCTCTAGGAGTAGCTTGCGGTACTGCACCTAGACATGCAGTGCTGGTGCCTTGCTCACTAGGGACCTCTAGGAGCAGTTTGCGGTACTGCGCCGAGACATGCAGTGCTGGTGCCTTGCTCACTAGGGACCTCTAGGAGCAGCTTGCGGTACTGCGCCGAGGTATGCAGTGCTGGTGCCTTGCTCACTAGGGACCTCTAGGAGCAGCTTGCGGAACTGCCCTGAGACATGCAGTGCTGGTGCCTTGCTCACTAGGGACCTCTAGGAGCAGCTTGCGGTACTGCGCCGAGACATGCAGTGCTGGTGCCTTGCTCACTAGGGACCTCTAGGTGCAGCTTGCGGTACTGCACCGAGACATGCAGTGCTGGTGCCTTGCTCACTAGGGACCTCTAGGAGCAGCTTGCGGTACTGCGCCTAGGCATGCAGTGCTGGTGCCTTGCTCACTAGGGACCTCTAGGAGCAGTTTGCGGTACTGCGCCGAGACATGCAGTGCTGGTGCCTTGTTCATTAGGGACCTCTTGGAGCAGCTTGCGGTACTGCACCGAGACATACAATGCTGGTTCCTGGCTCACTACGCAAGTATTTGCAATGCACTAGGTCTCGCATTACTGAAAGTATGAGCTATTGGCGTTGCATTATTATTTGCAACGCTTATACCTCAAACTATCAGTAATGCGAGACCTATTGCATTGCAAATGCTTGTTTAACTTTTGCGATAAAAGTGGCACACCGTGTTCCGTTCAGACACACTGGCTAACAGGGGTCTCAGCACGATGGGGGCAGTTTTTGCCTGGAGTGTTTGAATCTGTTGGTAGTAAATTGCCACCATGCCTGACTTTAGCACTGTTCATTGTTGCTGTCAGTATTTCATGATGTAAGGTTTTCACAATGTCAAGTTATAAACCACAGCCTAATGAAATACCGAGTACCAAGGAAGCATACATCATATACAGATGCATTCAGTAATATTTCTAAAGAGCACAATGCATTCTACTGTTCGTGCAAGAACTACCAAGGCACATTGTGAGTGTTTTGATGTTTGAGGCGGATGCTGAGCACTGCTCTTGCTGCTTCATTAATCGAGTGTGTGGGTGCCTGTTCGAAAACTCCTTTGTACACTACACTTTGTTCCTGCACTTAATATTGAAAACGCTTTTCCCTGATAGATTTAGCTCATGTTTTAAAAATTGCTAATTGAGAAGACAAAGTTTATTACTTGATTGTAGGACGAATTTTAAGAGTTTGGGGCGGGGGGGGCATTTTAAAAGCTACAAGAATTTTCTATCTGCGCTGCTGAAGCTCGGGGGCAAAACAAACAGTGACCTGACTCTCAGTGACTGTGGGTAGATGCAAGAATTGAGCGCCATCTTTGTTGGTCAGCACTGTAGATTGTAGTGCCCCACTAGACACCGCCCCCTCCTTGGGGTCAGTCTTAACACCCACACCCATCGAACACACGCATCACCAGTCAGGTGACCCTGTTAATAAAAGGGGCCAGGCCCACGTGCTCGTGGCCAGTTGTACCCACTATAACTATGCGTCTGTGTAGTCATTTTATTTAGTATGCTTGACTAGGGTCCGCTACTTTACATAGATGGCCCATGGGGGATATTTAAACAGCCTCACTACGCGGCCACTTCCATCTGAGTGTTTTGATGTTTGAGGGAGGTGCTGAGCACCGCTCTTGTTGTTTAATTATTGAGTGTTTGGATGCCTGGTCAAATACTACTTTGCACTCTGAACTTTGTTCTTGCACTTTAATATTGAAAACGCTTTTTCCTGATTGATTTAAGCCAGTGTTTTAAAATTGCTAATTTAATTAAGAAGATAATGTGTATTACTTGATTGTAGGACAAATTTTAAGACTTTGTTGGGGGTGTTCTAATTTTTACTCTGACATTGATTGGCTGCTTGTAGGAGCAGGAAGTTGAGCACCATCTTTGTTGGTTTGCACTCTAGATGTGCCAGGGGCATATTTACACAGCCTCACTGTGATGCCGTGCCAATGGTATGCCAAAGGCAAGCCCGTCGGCACCTTGTCTGCACTATGCCGGTTTTAGGAAGTAGTCATCAATCCACCCCCATAAATTGAACAAGGTAAGCTACCAGATATCATGCAACATTGAAACAGCGTTAAATAACAATGGTATCCTTACAACAAGCTTGCTAGATTTTGACAAATGTATACATCAAATAATGTTGCATATTCACAGCATAAACACTGAGCCAAAAATTATAACAGACTGAGATTATTTATAGATATTCCCACAGTACTTTTTATTAGTGATTTTCACTCTTCGATATATTTTTCTCTCATTGTCCACAAAGTAACTTCTTATTTGTGGAAAGGCATATGTAGTAACCAAACAAATACTCATAAATCAAAACATAATCTAATTATGTGCAACAAGGTCATACCAACCTTTCTCCACAAAACAATCAAAAACTTCAACGATCTCTCATACGTCTCCATCTATTCTCACACATATCTCAATTGTAACCAATCTATCAAAACATTTAAAAAAACTTCAGGTAGGGTACCATAGGAAGAAGATAAACACATCATAATAGTCAAATTATAAACAATGAATGACATCAAAACAAAAATGTACATATTTACATTATTGTACAAGCAATTATGAACTGCCCTTTGGTATAAGGTCATAATATTCTAGTTTACAGTTTGCAGAGTTGAAACCTTTGCACGGAGATGAAAATAATCAACTCTTTGGGTAGAAGAATCTCCTTGGTGTCTCTTGTGCTTTTCTTCAATGTGAGTAGTCTTCCAATCCCCACTCTATTAGTTCCTGTTGCGAAACAATGCTGTCAAACACCTTCTTCAGTGCGCAGAGAATAAAAAATACAATAGAGAGAAAGACAAGATAGTCTTTGAAAGTTACCACATCTTATCTCAAAAGTTGAACATATATATTACAGGAGGTTGACAAAACTGTCCCTTAGTCAAAAGTACATTACTAGTGTGTATGGGAAAGGTCCTCAAATAACATATGGAGAGATGACTGGTAAGATAAGTACTCAAAAAGATTGGCAAGAAAATTTCTCCAAAATGTTTAGAATGATCCAACCAATACATCTATCTTCATGAAAAGGATAAGAAAATACAGACAAGGGCAGGTTTGAGACACAAAGTCTCCAACTCTGAATGCCACTGCAAATTGGCATCAGCAGCTAGAATATTGTGACCTTATATCAAAGGATAGTACATAATTGCTTGTACAATAATGCAAATGAGTAAATTTTTGTTTTGATGTCCTACATTGTTTATAATTTGACTATTATGATGTGTTTATCTTCTTCCTATGGTACCCTACCCAAAGTTTTTAACATGTTTTGAAAGGGTGGGTACAATTGAGGTAACTGTGAGGAAGGATGGAGACATGTATGAGAGATCGTTGAAGTTTTTGATTGTTTTGTGGAGAAAGGTTGGTATGACCTTGTTGCACATAATTAGATTATGTTTTGATTTATGAGTATTTGTTTGGTTACTACATATGCCTTTCCACAAATAAGAAGTTAATTTGTGGACGATGAGAGAAAAATATATCGAAGAGTGAAAATCACTAATAAAAAGTACTCTGAGAATATATATAAACAATCTTTGTCTATTATAATTTTTGCTCAATGTTTATGCTGTGAATATGCAATATTATTGGATGTATATGAATGTAAAAACCTATATAGGGTTGGTGGGTATTGTTCTTTAGTTTGAGCTCATTTCCCCTGCTTCCACCTCCCTCCATTCTTTTCCCTCCACGGGCCTTCTTCTTCCCTTCTGACATTCTTGGAACCAACCAGATACATTGTTGTTAAGTACACCATGTTGGGACTTGTCCATAGTTCCAAACAATGGGCCACAATCTCGAGACTATGAGACCCCGTTCACCAACACCCCTTCCCACTCCTCCACCCGTTGAATAAAAGTCCTCGCAATTTCTTCTGTTGTCTGTACTGATCAGCAACACATATCCCAGAAGGAGGGGATTGAAGCACATCCAAGCTGAGAAAATAGCATACAGAGCTGGTTTAAGGAATGAGCCACCTCTGACAGAGACCAATTGCTATGGACCATCTCAGTGATCAGCTTGGCCATCCCATTGCCACAGAGCACTGGCATCTATGATGACCACCAGAGGAAGCAGAGAGACCTCTGCCAATTGCTGGAAGTCCACAAACCACCATTCCAGATTCAGCCTGACAAGGGATTACACAGAGCTCAATACTTTCCGATCCTAGCCTCAAGTGCAACCATGCCCAGGGTATGACAGCCGTAGTGGTGGACTTGTATCTCTGGGCCCACAGACAGCCGACTTCTGAGACAAAGTCTCATCACAGGCGCGCTCCTACATGAGATTGCAAAGTGGCCAGAGGATCCCCTCAATCTCTGTAGAAGGAACACCTTCCCCAAGTCTTTGCAAAACTTGGCACCAATTGCAAGACATTCCTGAGCAGGCATCAGTTGGGACTTTTCCAAGTTCAGGAGGAAACCAAAGTCCTGGACAGTCCAGCATACTATGGCTATCTCTCCCTTGAAAAAGAAGGGTCACTAGTTAGCTAGTCGCTTAGACATGGAAAGAGCTGTGTACCCTGAATTTGGCACTACTTCTGCCAATGCCTTCCTAAAGATTACCCAGGACACCCGCTTCTTCTGTAGGAGAGTACGCACCCCTACAAGAAGGGAATTCCACTGAGTGCTGTTTGCTGCCAGAGGGTTATCGCAAAAGATTGCACCTGGGCAAAGTGCATGAACTCGAGCTGGTACCATTCCGAGATGACTTGCAGAGCCCTCTGCCCCAGGATGTTAGTCCATCACTGAGAAACAGAAGCAGCTGGCACTACACTGGAGCCTAACTGGGCTTGCCATAGTCAGGACTTGGGTGGCTGTTGAGTAGCAGTGGAACGGGGCGAGTCAGGATATTTCAATGTAAGCAGCACCATGACCAAAGGCCCACCAAGAAAGGGCCACTTGACAAAGCCCTGGAAGACTGATTCAGAACCACTGGAAAGACTGCAGCAACCTCTGACGTTAGCAGACTGCTCCAGCAACTCCTCCAACTGTGAACCAAAAAGCTTTGAGTAGGGAGTATGCTTTCATAGCCCGAAGTCACTCATAACCAAACCTTTCCAAAAGGTAATGGCGACCCAGAAATTGAGGGAGTGTAGTCTTGTCAATCTCCTTCCTTTCTCTGGTCAGGGTGCAAGGCATCAGATGCAAGAGGGCCATATGACTCAAAGAAGTCTTCATTTTCCTCAGCAGATTCTGTAGCAGGGAAACCGGGGCACTCCGCGGTGTGCTGTACCACATCCTTCAGCTGCAAGATGTCCCTCTGAGGTTCAGGCTACAGAATTTTCTAGATAGAAGAAAATAGGAATTAATTTTGCTGCCCCAAAATAATACCGACTGCCTCAAAAAGAAACTGAGCATATTAGCACAATAGCGTACATTACGTATTATTGATTTTTGAAACTGTTATCCACCCTATTATATACTGCATCCTATTGGTCTATACTTTGCGCTATGAACACTATGTTTAGCGTTCCTTATTGTATATTTGTTTCCTTTTGTTCTATACCTCAACACGAGAATTTTGTACAGAATATCATATGTGACAGGTGTACTGCAACCCTCTTCAGCTCGCTTGTTGTACAGCGCTCTAATATCCTGATGGTCATGTTCGAGCTTTATAAAACATTATAAATAAATCGTGCTAAACAGCACGTTTGTGGAAATTAGTACCAATTGGACAGTTCATACAGTTTTGATTTTGAAAATGACATTCATGGAACAGAACAGCAGAAGCATTTTGAAGGACCACCGCCCACCCGACCTATGCCCCTGATCACATACTTAAGGGGTGGACCACTAACACACCCTCCCCCTCCCCCCATCGCCCTCCCATCCCCGCCCCCCCCTCGCCCTGCTCCTCCTCTCCTGTCAACTTGTCCATTGTCCACCACAGTATCTCATCTCTATGCTAACAGTCCTGCTTCTTGCAGCGAAGCTGCCCACTTTGGCCTATTGCCACTGCACTGTCCATCCCGTCGCCCTGGTGACGCATTTACTGTGAATTCAGTGTACATTGAACCATATTTCTCTGACAAATGTTGGTAAAATCTCTACTTTGGTGGGCTCACTTGCCAAAATAATTTTAACAAATCTTCCATTTTTAACTGTATTAAGCTCTACAAACGTGATCTTCCCAAAGCACATCTCCCCTCTTCATTAGTCTTGTTTAAATAAGTTACTGGACATTGATTGATTGTTCAATATAACATTTCTACTTAGCAAAAGTGAAGGTTTGTGGGAGTCAGGGCTAGCACTGTATATTCCGCCATAGTGAGCCATTCAAATCTTCTGTGTATAAGGAGAGCAGTGGCTGTGACCCCAGCATGTTCCGTTGTAAGGTGCGAGCACTTTGGGAACCACACAGCGGAGCAATTCTTAAAACCACGCATTTATTACTTTACTAAGGATGAAGAGAACAATCACAGACCCAGTTACACACTTGTATCTGCACGGTTGTCATCTTTGCAGTTGTTTTTCGAGGAACGTACATTTTCTCTCAGGTGTAAGTGGGCACATCACAAGCTGCGCGTATGTGTTCTTAATGCCCGGGTTACAGCTAGATGTGCACTGAGTACATGTACTTTTAGAGAGACAGTCAATGACTCATAAGGACTTGTTTTATGAGGGCCTGGTTCTCCTTGTAAGTTTAATTAAACAAAGTCCTTTATTGTAAATTGTGAAGCTGCTTCCAGAACTCCTGCTGGCGGCGGGGTTGATTATATTCACGTTCGTCGGTGCTTATATAACAGTTGTGGATGGTGCCAGACTACATCGGGTCCTCTTCGGTTTCAGTGTCTGAACCTTAGTAAACGGTGGACTGAAGTGTTTTTATTGTGTGGACCGTCTACATGCGTATGTTTAAATTACTTTTTGTATCCATACATCCTAAGAATAACAGTGAGACACAAGGGTTTCATTTTAAGCAATGCTTTTGGGGTGGTAACTTGTAATGAATCCGTAACACAAAGGGGTTGTCATAAATATTGTTATAAGGCCACAATATACACATTTTTCAGCGTTTATCGTCATAAATATATAATGTGTACACAGGGTAATATGCATTTCGATTGTTAAAAATTCAGAACACGATAATCTCGATCGTCACAATTCTATCACACACAGTACACACAATTCACGTTACAGTGCAGTTTAAACACCCTCCATTAGGGGCTAAAATGCTTATAATGTGTTCACAGTTCATCAGTGAAAAATGAGGTGCACTAGGGGGCATATTACCAACAAACCGAGAAAAATATCGCTTAGCGCTATTTCAGTTATCGCCGGCTATCGCTGGAATGTATCGCCTGGATAGCGCGTTATTAACAACACGTTTCTCCAAGGCGATATAAATTCCCGCAATAGCGGCGAAAAGCAGGAATATCGCTGGAAATCTAGCGATATTCCTTCAGCGATAGGGAAAACCTGGTAAATATCCCCTGGTGGTCGTAGCACGACAATCCACCCCCCTTAATAAAGATAGCTAAGTCTGAAAATTATCAGACGTTAGCTTACGGCGATAACCGCGGTTAGCACGGATTATATTATCGCTATGTGTGTCAGGGCAATGCTTGTAAATATCGCGATGTGAAGTCAGCGATATTTTACATGTTGTTATGTGTGAAACGCTCACTTTGCATCTCATTAGAGATGCAAAGCGAGGTGTCGGTAAAGGCTGCAAACATGCGCTAATGCATGTTAGCACTGCCTTGTAAATAGGGCGAAAACATTATCTCTGCTTTTTTGGCTTTTAAAGCCAAAAAAGCGGAGATAAGGCCCTTGATAATATGCCCCTAAAATGTTTTAACCCTCATAATGAGTCCGTGAGAAGTATGTCCATATAGAACGGAACGTGTAAGGACATATTAATAGCATCTTTGTCACGCTCAGGGCCCACAGGCTGCCCTGCTCCTAGCCACAGCACAGCCGTTCACCAGTGGCACGGGAAGTAACAGTAGATGTTGTAGCACCCGGGATAATGTGCTGCATGGCTAAATACTTATAAGGTCCCAGAGGCGAGAACTATTGGCTGTGCCAATGCTTCTCTACTTTTAGTGTCGGTTGGTGCTGAAACCGGATATGTCTTCTTCTCGCAACTGTGAAACCGCAACATGCTGTTACCTCAAGCGCGTTCTGTATGTGGGTGAATGCTTTTTATGGTTTTTCCTCGCAAATGACTCAATACTTGTGAAGTGAAGGTACGTCAAACCACACTTGCTTGTAAAAGCATTGCAAAGGTCCACTTTTAAAAACCCATCTCACGTAGAAATGAGAAGTTTTCAGGTTTTTCAAGAAATACACAACGGTTATGAGAAAATCTCTACTGTATACTGCTAATCTGGAATCATGAGTTCACCTTGCCACACAGCCCTACGATGTGTGTGACCTTGAGCACTTGATTTTGCATCCTCATGCCTGCTTCATGTTAATTTTATTCAGTCAGATATGCCTGTCCTTCATGGATTGCCGTAGTGCCTAAAAAGTGATGCAGTAGGGCTGATGCTTAAAAAGGATTTGCTTTTTATTGTAAGCTATAGTAACCTTATTTATTTTATTTTATTTATTTCTAAAGCACAGCGTTAACCCACAGGCATCTTGGCACTAGAAGGAGGTGATAAGAAGGTAAAAAGTAACAACATATCAGCAAAAGAGAAAGGATTTAATGGATTTCCTAAACTGTGGGTAGATTGGGAGTCCATCAAGGGCAAAGGAAGGACTTTCCAGACTTTGGAGCCCAGGTCAAATCCGGCGCAGCCCAAATCTGGACCTTATAGACCAGTGAGATGAATGAATGAATGAATATCAGGATTTATAAAGCGCGTGGCTACTACTAGAGTGTCCCGGCGCTAGACCAATGCAGAAGGTAGGAGAACCCAATTTAATCTTTGAACAAGTGTGTTTTCAGTTGTTTGCGAAAGGTTTTAGTATCAGTGATACCTCTAAGGGAGTTCATTCCTAGCTGCTATTATTGCGCAGGCCGAACTGCCCCATTTCTTTCGTCTGGTACGAGGAATGCATAGCAAATGGGCTGACTGAGATCTCAGGGGCCTATACGCAGGGCACGAGTCGGGGTACCACGCGGGTGGACGGCGTCCCCCCACTTATTTTACCGGGTGGACGCCGTCCCCCCTGCCCAAAAGCTGGACTTTCAATGATGGCGTTACTTGCCCACACGGCCGCCCCGTCGATCTCCCCAGAACAGGGCTGGCTGTCAATCTTGTGTAGCGCGCGAATGCGCTACCTATCAAAATTCTGCTTTGCCCTTTGAACCTGCCCCCATCGCCTTGTAACCTTGCCTGGCGCCTACCTGGTTAAGTGCCAGAAACCACCCACTGTACGAGTAAAGGAGCCACGGAGGGGAATCTAGCGCTGCGCCCAGAGTGGGTCGATTCACAGAGCTTTTTACAGAAGTGCCACTGACTGCTGGAAATTCAGGTTTAAGTTACACCCAAGTTGTAATTAACAAACACCTACTCAAAGAGAAAAGCAGTGTGAACTGGGCCGAGGCAGGTCCTATCTATCGGCAAAGAGCGCCGTCACTTCTTTTCTAAACTGAGTAAACCTTCCCAATACGAAAACCTGCTCCAGGTGAAAAATCTTTTTGTTCCAATTATTGACTTGTAAAAATACAGTTTGGGACTGGCGGCTGTTTGCGTGTTAGCATCACATTCATCAAGGGTGTCCTATAATGTCCTACAGGACACGTTCCATTACCCAGCTCAGTGAGCTGAACGTTCACTGTTGACAAATGCGTAGTTGGGAATGTTATGTGCAAACCCTTCAATGCCGGAGGTCGGTAAATGGAGGAACATAAAATAGGCGGCAATGCTTGGAAACGGGGTTTAATGCCCACTATTGTAAGTGGTGTGACCGCTGGTCCTTAAGAAGTGCAGTACAGCGCCAACTTCAGTAGGGGTGAGACAAACACAGAATCGCTCCCAAAAACACACAGAGAATGACGCTACATTCCACAGTGGGTTAACGTGGCCCCCCAAGTGAAACGGGACTCCCTGTAATAAGAGGGGACTACCTTTCGTGATGTCACTTCCTGTCGTGACGTCACTTCCTGTGACACCACCTAATTGGAGAGTCCCCCCACTTCTTTTTTTAGGAGTTGTGCCCTGCCTATACGGGCGGTAGTATGAGTAATAGCACACTGGAGTTGGGCCACAGATTGCACATGGACTGATGGACAGAAAAGTGCTTACGAAGGCAGGAGCGTCATATGTCACAAAAAAGCCTCTAAGCACAATGCATATTGGAATTTGACTCTGGTCCACGGGCAGCCAGTAGAGGTGTCTTCCAGCAGATAAAATATGATGGAATTTCCTTAGACGAAACTTCTTCCAAATAGAAAGATTTTAGATGCGCTGCAGTTTCTACAGAGCATGGTCGGAAGTCCTAGGTACAAGATGTTACAATATTCCATTCATGAAAGCGTGCAGGCTGAGACCAACTGGGGGTGAAGGTGCTGAGGAACAAACTGGAGACTTTCCTGGGGGTGGTTTTAAGCGTCCATTTGCTTCTCAGAGGACTGGTCATCATCCAAGCAGCTCCTGGAGACTTTCCATGAGAAGAGGCAGACAGCAGTGCACCCAGGTGTGTGGGGCAGATACAACTCTCCCCTCTAAAGTATTTGAGCACCAACCAGCATCAGGTCAGTCTTGCTTGGGTTGAGTTTCAAAGAGTGGTGGTGCACCTCTGTGACCAGCTGTGGGATGGCTGGTCTATTTTATATCACATTTGACAGTCATACTGGTGAATTAAAATATAGTTTTGATTGAGTTCTAAGAGCGAGCTCACAGAACACACCGGTCATGAGTTAGATACTGCATTGTTGTGCTACAGTACATGTGCAAACCTCCCAATAAGAAATTTTCTGCACCTGCCCCTACCCCTGGAATTTAAAAAAAAATCTGAAGTTCTGAAAAGGGCAGGCGAGTGTATGTTCTCCCACCCCTCACCCCCTTACCTGCCACCATTTCCGTCCAGGAACCTAGTCTAGTGGCCCTGGGGCCCAGGGCTGCGAGCAGCCCACCGCCCCTAAATTATAGCTTTGTATTAATAACCAATGGGGTAGAGAGGCAGGAGTACTGATATTCTCTGCTCGTATTAGTGTCCGTGCCACCATTGCTATGTCACTGCTGCCTTCTCCAAGGTAGTCTGGTCCCCTCTAACCGCGCCGGAAAGCGGCCGTCAGGCATATAGGCGCTATACCAATATATCAGTGCTAGCGCTATACAAATAAATCCATGCTGCCGCACTGCCGCCAGTTTATTAATGCATACCAATTCTTAACATTGCGAGTCAGCCACATTTATGGGGTCAGCCAGAGTCTGCAGAATGGTACTTCCGCTCAGGGACGCAGTGACGTTCCCTCATCCATCTAAATACAAACAGCGGATTGGCTTCTGCCTTCCAGCAGAGATACCCCGTCATCCAACGAGCCACGGGGCGGTTGTACTTGCTTGAAATGCCTCTGGGTGTCTCTCGCAAGGTCCCAGCTCGGTTCCGCAGCCTTGCTCATACCTCTAGCAAGTCTAATCTCTCCCTCATGTTCTGCTTTCTGTCATTCAATGAGGACTCCGGCGCCCTTGGGCTGTCCGCGTTTGTTTGCCCTCATGACTAGTGCTGGGAAGTTCTGATTCTTAGAAGGGATACCTTGTCTAGGGTGGTTCTGTAATAGAGCTAGAATTTGGAACAAACTTGGCGTTCTCAATAATTACCCGAGACACAGCCCGGGGCGACTGGACTTGGAAAACAGGCCCTGAGGGAGCCCAGAGTCTGGGAACGGTTGTCCAGGCCTGCCTTTCGACGGTGAGTTCAGCAAGAGCTTCATCTGCCGGTGGTTGCAGGTGGTTGGCACCTGCACTCGTTTTTTGGGGACCGGCCTAAGTTTTCATCATCATCAGTCTTTGAGCAAGCAAAGCACAAAAACAGGAGGAGGAAGACAGGAAACTGACAAAGGGAGAAAGGTGTGTTGACAAAGAAAGTGAGGCAGAAAGTGTAGGGTTATGGAAGAAAGAGACATGCAGTGGATTCATGATTAGACAGCTTTAGCAGTCAGCCAGTGCAACACTTATGACAGTCTGCACTGTTTATCTAAATTAGAGATTAACACAACAACAGTTGTTTATTATTTCAAAGAACATTCGAAATGATAATATCTGCTGCCCAAGCCATTATTGTAGCTTTGGGGTCTGGAATAGTCTGAAATGCCATACTTGCAGGGCGTGTTGATTAGTAGTTGTGTTGATTCGGTCACTGGCGACACGTGTAGGGGCAATGAGTAGTGCAAGCTGCAGTGGCCTCTTGATGAGGGCCCCGGCACTTATTTTTTTACAAATTAAGCACTCAGTCGGCAACCCGATCGATACCAGCTGCTACAAAAAACCTTGGGCCCTGCACTGTTTTTTTTTTTTTAGCGAAGTAATATCTACTTCACACTTGTCGGACCCTTTGCTTATTTGTGAGTGGTTGCCAGAGGTGGGTATCAACCCGTGTTTAATTTATAAAAGAATAAGAACCGGAGATGAAAGTTGAGTGCAGATGCCCGTGGCCAGAGCTATTGAATGTCAGCGTGCCGAATACCAGGGCTGCATGGACTTGATTGCTCCTCATACCTCTTTGAACCACCACAAGACACTCCCTATCCCTTTATCTCACTCTTGTAGGTTCCTCCTTTGTCTCTGTATTTCTGTCTTCCTTTTCCACCTTCTTTCCCCTTATATGTTTTTCAGTCTTGTGCCCTGAGCCAAAGTCTGATGAGAAAAAATGAATGTAGGTCCCCCAAAATCTGTGCTGGTGGGCCCCACCTGCAGCCACAAGCTCAAATATACCACTGGCTTCTGCACTCAATTTTGGGGACTTATTTCTCATCCTCAGACTTTGCCCAGATCAAAAGAGAGAATTCCAGAAAAGAGACAAAGATGGAGGAAGAGAAAATAGGAAAACAGTAACAAAGGGAGAAAGAAGAAATGATAAAGAATTTGCAAGAGTGAGATAAAAAGACAAAAAGAGTAGGGTGGTTGAAGAAAGAGGTGTGAAGTGGGCTCAAAATAAGGCAGCTTTGGTATTTGGCATTATTGCCTTTCGGGAGCACCTGCGGTGACTCCTAAGAAAAGCTTTGTGCCCCTGCATTTTTTTTTTTTGCATTGGAGTTAACGGACTAGTCATCAGTGAGTAGTTGGAGGCATGGGAAGGCCTGCACATACACAGAAGACTGAAGTAAAAGGAAGTCGAACAAGAGCATATGTAAAATACATAGGTACCATTTTTTGTTTATAGTGAAAATCTTTGGGTGTTGGGCATGAAGGTTCGTGCTTCTCAACCTCTGAGTCTCAAAGGAGGCTGGAATCAATTGGTTGGGAGAGTGATCCCTTTGCTATCAGTGAAAATGAACCTTTTGTTTTGGGGGTGTGGGTGCCTTCAAGCCTATCCAGGCCTGGCATGTTCAGAGGATGGCGGTGATCGCAAGGAGGGCAAAGTAAGATAGTTGGAAAGGGGGATCATTACAGTCAAGGACACATTCCTTAAATTCTTTACTTTTATTTTTTAAGTCGTTACATGCCACGAGTGCAGAAACAAAGGGCCTTATTTATGAGGCCCTTACGCCGCAATTGCGTCACTTTTTGTGACGCTGCGGTGGCGTAAGAAATGCACCACAATGCGCCATATTTACAAAGTGACACATCTATACAGATGCGTCACTTTGTAAACCCCTGCACTACATTATACCTGTGTCAGGTATAATGTATGCAGGGTGGGCGTTCCAACACAGGAAAGCCATGTAGAAGTGACGCAGTCACGTCCAATCCTTACGCCTGCTTGAGGATGCAGGGCTTGTTACATGGGGCTTACCTAAGATAGCTTCCTTTAAACTGGGCGAGGAAGCATAAATCGATCAATCGTAGACTAAACATAGACACAAGAAAACTAAACCAAGCGATACAAGGCAGCTTTCAAAATAAATAAGATTTACATCACCAAAACAGTCCAGGGGCCCTATTATACATAGGGTGCACTCTTCCTGTTTGCGCCACGGCACACTTTTAAGCAGGTGCGCTGGGTGCAAACAGGAAAAGTGCACCCTATCATGTAGAATGCGCTGCCCTCAGGGCAGCCGCGAACTTGTGCTGCCCCCAGGGCAGCGCAAGCAAGAGAAATACGGAGCAGCTGTTTAAAAGCAGCTCCGTGTTTCTCTGTGCAGGCGGCAAGCCGCATGCACTTTAAAGAGGGATTTGAGATCACCTTGCAGGCGGGTTCAGTGAGTGACTGCACTCGCCTGCAAGGAGATGTCTGGGGGTCCATAGGACCCCCTTTCCGTCCTCCAGAGGACTGCCATCAGGGGACGCACTGGAAGTGTGCCACCTTTTAGGTGTTGCACTGTCAGTGCGCCTCCTGACAGCATCTTTGCCTTTGCGCCCGCAGAGGCAAAGGGAGTCACTCATTTGCATAAGGCCACGCCCCCATGCAAATGAGGGAATGCCCTCTTGAGAAAGCGCTGGCGCTAAATGTGCGCCAGTGCTTTCAGTATTACAAAAAGGGCCACACAAGCGCCTGCAACCCCTTTTGTAATACCAACATGCCCAGAGGGTGAGCAAAGCGGGTGCACATGCCCGTTGCGCCTCTGGGGCATGTTCTGTAATACGGGCAGCGGCCGTTTCATACATACGGTGCAGTTTCCTTCTTTGCGCCGGGCGCACCTTTTTAAAGGTGCACCCGATAAAAAGAAGGTAAATGCACCGTATTAGGATGAATGCGCTGCCCCTAGGGCAGCCGCAAACTCGTGCTGCCCCCAGGCAGCGCATTAAAAATGGGGAGGCTGCTTTGAAGCCGCTTCGTGTTTCACAGTGCAGGCGGCAACCCACCTGCACTATTAAGGGGGATTAGAGAGCCCTTTGCAGGCGGGTGCAGTGAGTGACTACACCCACCTGCAAGGGGATGTCTGGGGGGGGTCCATGGGACCCCCTTTCTCCCCTTCTGAGGGCTGCCATCAGGGGGCACACTGACAGTTTAGGTGGCTCACTGTCAGTGTGCCTCCTGACAGCTTCTTTGCCTCTGCGCCCCCATCTGTAATACGGTGCGGGCGCAGAGGCACAGGGATTCCCTCATTTGCATGGGGCCACACCCACATGCAAATGAAGGAATGCCCTCTGATGGTAGCGCTGGAGCTTTATGTGCGCCAGTGCTACCGGTGTTACAGAAGGGGGCACGCAAGCGTCTGCGATCCCTTCTGTAATACCAAAGCGCCCCGGGGGCACGCAAAGCAATCCAAACACCCATTGCGCCCCAGGGGCACATCTTTAATACAGCCCCCGGTGTTATTCACATGGACCTGTGGCCAGAGGACGAGAAACGTCTGAAAAAACCTTCTGCTCCACATTGACTCAGGAGTTGATGAAAGAGAGAGCTTGCCTAGCCCACAGGTTAAGCTTTACGCCCTGGACAGCTCATCCACCCTCCATGCAGCCCCTCCCTGAAGAGGGACTTCCAGCACAGCACCAATGGATCCTAATGGAGCAGCGGGTGGGGTAGAAAGATTTTGGGGTAATCTTAGTGCTTAATTTGAGCTGGTGGACTACAGTGCTCGGCACCGGCACTTAATTGTCATCACCACACTTATGACACTCTGCCACATGGTGGCGCTGCTCATCTAATTTAGAGATGAGCAGAAAAAACTGTTGTTTATGAATACAATATACATCAAAAATACTAATAACTGCCTCCCAGGACATTCCTTTATCTTTGGGGACCTGGAATAATCTGAACTGTCGTACTTGCAGGCGAGAGAGATGGTTAGTAGTTATTGTTGAGCCATCATTGGCAGCAATGATGGGGCAATGGGTGGTGCTAGCTGCAGTGGTCTCCTGATCAGGGCACTGTCACTTATTATTTTACAAATTAAGCACTGGGTAACCTGGAGGGTGATACCCAACTTTTCCAGGTACCACTTAGTATGCTCGACTGTGCCGTGGGATCCTGGGCAGAGGGTCACTTCCACAGACAGGAAGTGCTTGTCCCCCTTCCCTGACAGTCATCCAGTTTGGGTCCTCACTGAAAAGTTTGGTTCTCTGACAGTCAGGGACAATGTACACGTTGAAGCCGCACCTCACCCCAGAGACACATGAACACAGAAGTGGGATCAGCAGTCTCTGCCTTCCTCTGACTTCTTAGGCACTGAGCTCGGCAGCCAAAACCCAGATGTCCAGCTATTTTTCCCCACTTTTAACCATTCCACACATTCCAAGAGAGAATCCTATACAATCCAAAGTAGAAAGGGTGTAGGGTGAACTTTAATTTTTGATGGAGAGGGGGTCTGACAGTTACAGGAAAAAATACAACCCATTGCTCCAATGTAGAATCGAACTTGACATTCTGACCCACAGTGCGCACTCTGTTGGTGTGATTGGCTATATTAGCTCACTTCCGCTATCATGTATGCAGGTCTTCATGTTTACAGTGTGTTTGGATGCAAAACACTAGAATAAAATAAGATGTCAGCACTGTGCAAAACAACTGGAATACATTTCAAACATAAGAAGATTGAATGTAATGAACATTCTGGCTTCTTTTAAGAATACTAGTTATATCATTGGGTAGATATAGACCAATGGCACTGGGGTAACTATGTAATTAGAGCCTGCACAGAAAAAGCAGCTTATCAATAGAGCCATGTTCTTTGCATAGACTCATGCTCGAACTCACAGTCATGGTTCAATATTTGATTCTAACCCATAATTGACCTATTTCTCTTCTTTTTCTTAGGGGAATTTGAAGATCGGATAAGAATGTGGGCCTGGAGCTTGGTACCAATCGCTGTTGCAGTCTGGTCCATCGTGGGAATGTGGATAGTGTAAGTTCCACTGAAACCCTTCTCTTTGACTCCCCTAACCAGATCCAGGAATCCTCTTTGCAGGATGCAGAAGTGTGTATGAATCCTCCTCACTACATCTTGGGGCAATCAGTGGTTACTAGACAGTACCCTATATCAGAACTGTCCTTTGCCACAATTGTCCAACGGCCTTAGGGCCTCAGGAACTATTGCGCTCCAGCTCAAGAATAGGGATGATTTGCTGTACGTGTAATTACGCAAAATGCATCACACACAATTACGCTAACGGTCTGTTCGCGTAAAAATTGAACTTGAGAATGTAATTTAGAGTTGATTTCTGGTCACTCATGTTCAAAACAATGTTGCTCGCATTCAGATTTGTAGTTTTGTGCAAAGAAAATACCCGAACTGTCCGCTCAGGTAAAAACTTACCTGAAATGTTTGTTGACCACCCATGTCAAATGTTAAAGCAACTGCCGTTCTCATTCGGATTTGTAGTTTTGTGCTAAAAAATCATCAAATACTACTGAACGGTCTGCTCAGGTAAAAAATCAACCTGAAATGCCACTCGAATTCAAAAATTTCCCGAATGGTACATCTTGCGTTAAAATGTCTCCCGAAACTACAATATTTTGCATAATGTCTTAATCTTGTTAATTTCATGTATATTTCATTATGTGAAATTACCAACATTACCCCAATTACGCCGACGTGATTAAAAGTTTGCCCTGGCCAACTCAAGAACCAAGTTACTCCCTTTCAGCACTTAACTTTCCCAAAGTAGATCAACTAGTAGAGGGGATGGATCTTAGCTGCGGCGCAACACAAAAACCACAAATATTCAATTCAATGTTCAGTGAGAGCATTGTCAAAAGGCATAGGGCATTAGTTGTATATGAGAAATAGAGAGCTATTAAAATAATGAAAAGCACAAAAAGCCAGAAGGGCCCCAGGGGCTGAAATACAACCCAAAGGTTTATATGACGCTTTTGCGATAAGACACTATAATCCAAATAACATGGGCTCTAGGGAATATGCTGTCCTACTTGGGAAAGATTGTGTTGTCGACTGTTCTTTGGATCATTTAGGTCTTATCCCTCTTGCTATAGCGTTGCTCCCAGTTCCAAGTCAACAGAACAGAGGTTCCAGACAGAATGTTACAGTGTATTCACTTTGCTATCACACGACTGCCCTTAGCCCCATGTATTTTGTGGCCCTTGGTGCAAGGTGCACAACTGAGTGTGTTTGAGCCCCGGTAGCTGAGACTTTACCAAAAATGCTGAAAACGTTTGAAATGCTAAAAAGACAGTACCAAAAGAAAATTGGGATTCACGCACACAGAAAAAGTATCATTTTAAGTTGCCCAGAGTAACTGGTCCATAATTAAAGTTCTAGTGACCGGTTAACAGATCTACAGGGGCTCCAGTGGTTGGTGCATAGGGGAAAAGTGGAAACCTTCATGGACGAACAACGATTCAACTACGCTACTAATTCATAAAAAAAGGATGACTGGGGCAGGAAATGGACCAGCTTCCACAGTAGGCCCCTTGGGGTTAGAAACCTACATGAGTCCCTGTCTCATGACTGGCTGGTTATTGTTGATATTTCCAGATGAGAGTGATACCAACAGGACCTCGGGCAATTTCTGGAACCAATGGTTCTCAGTAGAAACTGGGGCACTGAGATTTAAGGTTAGCTTCTAAGGTAATCTTTAAACCGAAATACCCATGTCCATCTAGGCCTTGAAATGGCAAATACAGGCTACCACATCATCAGGGATGGAAGTAGGATGGTCAGGGTGATGCAGGCTATCCTCGCAATCATGAAATGGCTCACTTAGGCCCCAGACGCTCTTGCAGAACAGATGTCTGAGTATGCCTCTAGTCCTGCGGCAAAGAAGCTTATTGCGGTTCCTTGGAGATTCACTTCCTTGAGACAATGTCCACACAGAGCTTTACTCCTCTGGCATTGTTCATTGCTCTTCTAGTCATGGTTCAGCTAGCACACCTTCCTATTTCCCAAGGCAGGTAACAGAAGCAGTGGTTACTCCAAGTCTTAGGCGTGTTCATTGTCTTGGGGAGAACAGTGAGTTCCTGAGCCTTAATACTGGTCAGACATCCCTGTGTGCTGGTGCACAAGAGCTTCTCAGGAATCCCAGACAAATATAACCTACTTGCTAGAAAGGGCCTGTGTTTATCTAAAGTTGGGGTTACAGTAGGAAGCCAGTGCCAATCAGTTCAGTGTGACTGACAGAAGGAAACACCATGATTGAGCCAAACAGAGTGGAGAGTGTCTTTACAGACCTTTCCTTTGGCGTTCACAAACAAGGAAAAGGGCAGGAACCTACTGGTCAACAAAATGGATTTCCAGTGAGCAGAACAGACTGTCTGACTGGCATCTCTGAGATTTCTAGACCGTCCTTCGTGGAGATCAGAGCTGGACCACAAGATGTGAATTAACTGGGCCTCATGCAAGTCAGACACTGTGTACAAGGGAGTCCATTATCTCTAGGCAGAATCTATTTTCCAGCCAGAAACCAGACTGGGGTGTATGTCTTAGAGGCAACATCGAGGGACTGATTCATGTACAGGGACGATGAATGGTTTCTCCTTGCACAGGGAACCATCTTAAGATGCATGCATTCTTGTCCTCAAAGAGGACACCATTGATATTGCACAAGGGCCCCTTGTATTACCACATGTACACGGAAACATACAGCACACTCCATTTCATGCAGAAGGAAGTGAAGGACCCAAGTTATGGGAGGCTGAATAGATTTTCCATGGATGTGCTCGGTAGACCTGTTTCACTGAGGTACAGCTAAAAAACTTGTGCCCATGACTAGGCTCTCACTTGTCACCACCTGTTAGTCTCTCTCTAGCTTGCGTCAAGGCAGCAGGAGCTACCCTCCACTATGGGTAAGGCTACAGTTTTGTTGCACTCTCTGTGCTACATTGGTGGATCGTCAACCATATGAGTACCCCTAGGTGACTGACAGATGTACAGTGAAGGAAAATGCAGGGCAGAAAAAGACCAACCAGCACATCTTTTCCTGACACATAAGGAATTTAGGAGCATATTTACAAAATAAAGTCAGAGCGCAGAGCTGCGCCAAATTTGGCAGCGCGCGCCTTCCGACATTTTAAAAACGCAGTGATGCGCCGTATTCACAAGAATACGGTGCACCCCTGTGTTTCCCATAGCGCTGGTGCAAAAAAAGCTGCCTAGCGCCAGTGCGGCACCCTGCTGCCATGTTACAAGGGTGCCTGCGCTGCAGGGACGATTGTTTATGTGCAGAAAGGGACACCTTCCTGCACATAAACTATCAATAAGGGCGATGTGCTCTTTCCATGAACGTATCTCCATTCTAATGCCTGGTATTCCATTGCGTTCGTTTTTGGCGCTTTTAGGGAAACCAAATGAAATGTAATACCAGGAAGGCGGGTCCCTTTTTCCCGGGCAGGTGAATTATTGCTTCAGTCCTAATAACCTGTCTGACTTGAGCCTAGCACATCTCTGATCCCTTCCCAGTCCTGCCAACCTTTCATGAATGAGCCAGGCTTGTGAGGACTCAGCTCCGTGTCAGTGCAACAAGAGGTGAATTTTGCATGCAAATGTGTCTGTACATATGCGTCATTTAGGGCCATCAAAAACAGCAACTGCTACCCCCTGGCTGACCATTGAGTGTGGATTGTTATTGATGTTGTGATCCAAGAGAAATTATCTTTTGATACATTGATTATATATGGTACCCTGTCTCTTGGATAGTGGGGCCACTCTCTCTTTTTTTTATAAAAATGACCCTTGGCACTGCCTTTGAGCCCCAGGCCTCAGAGAGCATGCAAATGCAGTGTCGAGAACAGAAAGCAAACAGGGTCCTAAGGAGCACTGTTTATTTTCCGGAGATGCCACTGTGACTTTGCCTTCTCAGTTCTATAACAAAAGCAAATAAGTAACAAGCATTGGCATAGCCAATAGGTCTCGCCCTTGGGACCTTATAAGTGTTTAGCCATGCAACAGTTGATGTTGTTGCACCAAGGATATTGTGCTGCATAACTAAATACTTATAAGATCCCAAAAGCGAGACCTATTGGCTATGCCAATGCTTGTTTTTCAATTTCAGTACTCACCCCCTCTTGCCTAACCTTTCCGACCAGTTACTATCACCAGGGATACATGATATGCAATAGTGTATTGTCACAGGAAAGTGCCATATTGGTCCAAACACAAAAAGTAGTGGTTAGGAGGACTACTCCACTTTTATCACGATGAGATAATTTAATGTTTATGCCGTCAGGAGCATCCGAAACTCAAGGTGCGTGAGGTGTCATGGAGCCCTCCTTTCAGAGGGTGAGGTTAACCGGCACGCCGTTGGGACGTCAGTGCGCAGACCAGCAAGATGCTCTGAGTTTCCCAACCAATTACCCAACAGCAGGTAGCATAGCCTATGTGTACAAGTCCCAGCATGCATCATCAATGTATATGTGGGTGTATAATTAATTTATACAAGGAAACAACTCTCATAATGCTCCTAATTATTTTGCTGCATGACTTTTACAGAAACGTAACTCATTTGAACTAGATAGATAGATATGTACTTATAGACAGACAGACGGATAGCTAGCTAGATAGATAGATAATTTGAGAATTTGAAAAATTAAGACCCAAAGTAACCACATAATCATACGAATTTTGGATCATGTGGCAAAGCCTGGATAAGGACTGTGGTTTTAAAAGCACATTCAGAGTGTACCCACACAAAGTTTAATGTGCCCTTTGAACCTTGACGTCAGGTTCATTCTCTGAGGGCTTATTCGACCTCTTTGACGTGAGATGACTCCCCCTGCCGGTAAAATACCTCAACTGTTAAGTGAACGCTTAGAAAATTGTGTTCAAGTCCTACACTCCCCAGCTCCTTCCCCCTGCCTCACAGAGAGCCGGACGCATGTGCCCTCTTGAGATTTTAATCCACTTTACCAACAAGTATGTGTTGCACAATGACGGAAGCGACTACAGTCTGTTTCCGGGTGGCTGCCCCGTTTAAAGAGACAGGTCACTTTATTTATTTACAATGGATAATTTCACAGTTATCTTGGCGAATCCTGGGCAGGTTGCCCAGGACACTATCAGCCTAAAGAAAAAAACGAATAACCTTAAAATAAACATCGAGATATAACATACCCCTAGAAAAATTATGTAGACATGTAATAACGTCCTGCGCGATAAGAAAGTCACCACGCTAAGTCAGTGCCGGGTAAACCCCGACTTCACAAAGCCACCCCTGCCGGAACTTTCTTTTCTCCTCTCTGTGTCGTAGTGCAAACGAAAATGGTCGTACAGGCACAAAGAAGTTAAAAAAACCAGAAGCAAGCCTCCCTGGAGCACATTGTAACCCATCTCCGGAGCCTCAATCATCTCTGAGTTAGGGGGTAAAAGACCTCGACAAAGGACTGCCATTCTGTGAGTCGAGGAAGGCAGGCTGCAGCACACACACCTGCAAAACAGTATGAAAATACCAGCCTGGCTGGGGAAAGGTTCTTCGGTTTGAGAGTAGATCTGCTCATCAACCCCCCGCCCCTTTTAGGGATAATTAAAAAATGATTGTGCTTCTCCATGTTCCACAAAAAGAAGCCCAGGTCTTTTACTTTAAAAAGAAAAAAAATCTGCAGAAAGCAAATGTTGCAAAGAAAACAATTTTCCAATTTTGTAAGCAAAATCGGGTTCATAAGGTGTGAAGGAAATTATATAGCTACTATTACGGGAATTATGCTTTTCTTCATAATTGGATGTAACACGCTCAGGCCTGGAGGGTGAATAGCAGCCGCGGGAGTGGAATTCACACCGCTTACCCTTTCCAGTGCCCACAATTATCAAGAGCACACCATACAGATTATAAACATTGGGCACTTGCAAGGCGCCGGCTTGAATGGGGAAACTGAGGTGCAAGCTGGTCATTCTTTTGACATAAACGTCCACGCTTCATATCATAGCCTTTCAAAGTTTACCTCCATTCAATAGCAGGAATGCAATTTACCGGAGACCCCTTTGGGCTTTTTTAATGCTACGTTTAAAAAGGACGTGTTTACGCAGGATGCAGAATAACACGCTTTATGTTCCTTCCTTGCAGCAGAAAACAAGGAAAGATTTTTTTTTTACGCAACTGGAAGAAAATATCTCGAACACAGCATTTTATTTGACATTAGAGGTAATTGCGGCTGTGTGCTGAACAGGGCGCACATTTTGCTGCCACAATCAAGAAAGATAACATAAAGAGAAAAGAATTGTGAGGGAATGAAAAAATAAAATAAAGTAGAAAATAAATAACAAACCAAGCCCTACAGATAGGTAGCTGGTGGGCTCCTGGCCATGGCTGCCAGGCATGGGTACATGTTAACACAAGCATTGGCCGCGCGGCCGTGAAACTGACACGGCCGCGCGGCCGTGAAAGTGAAAGTAATCGCGAGCGTCCAGATGGCGAGGGAAGCCATATGGCGCCTGATCGTGCGTGCACGTTCGCGTGAACGCAAGCTGGTCGCCAGCAAAAGCCACTGTTTGCACTTCCAAAACCCGCTTACTAAAACTCTCGCCAGAGCAGCGCATGCGCTGGCTCAGGCGAGACCTAAAAAAACGTATTTTTAGTCACTGTGACGCCAATTTTTCATTATTGGAAATACATGAAAGATTACGTTTGAACAAAATCTTAGCACAAGTGATAGAGTCTTGTAAGTGATCATAAATCAAATTTGTTAACAATGATAAGAAATCATGTAACTCAACAGCATAGTTCATATTCAATATATGGTCCATATGAATTAATAAAGGTGGACATAACCACTATTGTTTTTAAATCTCTATTTTTTGCATCTGCCTGTGTTTTATCAATAGAGTTCTCTTCCAGGTGTACGCTGGGGAACCCATCAAATCATGACACTTCATGGTGTATATATACTTTTGGTTTTTAATATTGTTCTGTGTCTTCTGGCACTACATGCTCCTATTGGGGAAAACATAATTTTTCATATAATTAAAAAAGAAATGAGTAATGTTCCCTTGGCATATCATGCAAGCACTCTAGTAGATAGGTGTGTTGTCATATTTGTGCACTTATAGGTTTCTTAACTTTAGCAGTCTTTTTGCGTGATGCCATCCGGATCAAGGTCATGTGACCATTTCCTGGGAAGTTGTAGGGTCAAAGATCATATGATGTCACTTCCTGTGATGTTACTGCAATCAAAGTGTGTGCAATGTCACTTCCGCTACACCCGCCATTTTGATTAATTGACATCCATGACTCAGTCCAAGCTAGAAGTGAGCCTCACATATGAATGATTCTGCCCTGGGCCTACTACCTTTCCTTAGAGATGTGGCCAATATATGGGCAACTCTTTCCCAGAAATACTGAATTTTCATTATTTTGCCACATGTATAGCTGGAGAAGATAAGAGCTTGTTCAATTACAGTGAACACGGTGGATATCTCGCTCCGTGCTCATACTTGTTGTTAGAAGATCTGGTCAATGATCATAAATGGTATAGGCATGATGGTTGAGTGATGTGTGCCAGAGCTACCAAAAGATGTAAATGTAATAAATCAAGAAATTCAAATTGTACTTCACTGAGAATTGAGAGAGCCTTTCTGCACAGTATCAGGCTAAAAACCCATACCATCGTCCCTCCGGTCCGCAAATGCAGATGCCATGACCATAGTAAAAAAAAAAAAATTCATGACATCAGGCTTAGTTGGATTAACTCTCATGACCTTGCCCCACCAATAATTTTGTAAGAATGGCTGTTATGCCTGCAAATATGATATTTCATGCAATCTTTCTGAAGCAAAGAACAAGCACTGGCAAAGTCAATAGGTCTTGCCGATGCAAGCACTGTTGACTTTGTCAATGTATTAAGCCAATTTGTAGAGCAGCACGGCTGCAGTGAAGCATGGCTAAAGGTTAGAAAAAAGCTCTGTGATGCACCCAGCACTTAACATGTCATAGCGTTTTTATTTTCTCATGGTGGTTGAGGGTAGCTAACACGGATAACAGAGTACGGGCAACTTGAACAACAGGAGGGAGGATGGGGAGGAACGGGCAACAGGACAGTAAAAAAAAAGTGCTTGAAGTGGCTAGTGCTAGCCGCACCATAGCACATTTTGTCTTATGGGGGAGAGGGAGAGGGGGAGGCAACACAGAAAATGGGAGAGTGGCAGTGTGAAAAAGAAGCAACAGGGACAATGGGAGGGAGGGGGTCGAAGGGGAAGAAGCAACACAGACAATGGGGTGGTGGGAGGCTAAGAAGCAACACAGACAACGGGGGGTATAAGGGAAAGAAGCAACCTAGACAATGGTGGTGTGGAGGTAGCAGTGGGCGGGCAGAATCAACAAGGACAATGGGGGTGAAGGAGAAGAAGCAACACAGACAAGAGGAGTGGGAAGCAGAAAAACCAACAAGGACAACAGGGGTGGGAGTAGGAAGAAGCTACGCGGACAGCAGTGGGCGGCAAGAAACAACACAGGAAGCAGCAACACAGGGGAAGAAGAAGAACGCAGCATGGGGCAAGAACAAAGAAAATAGTACCTCAACCACAGTATGAGCAGTGGAAGGACACTAATCAAGATGAAGCAATAAGTACTTGGTCCATGCTCCACACGAAAGAAGAGGAAGTGAAGCTAGCATGCGGGTGCAAATTAGGAGGCAACAGATAAGAGTGTCAATGAAACCAACAAATGTTAAGCAGTGGCCGGGCTGCAAGCCCCTTGTTGTATACAATATCTTTCACAAGCGATAGCGCATCGGCACTGTCTTAGGAGAGACCTAAACATTTACAGTGTCACTTGACAGGCACACATTTTCAGGTGAAAGAAATGCAGAATAAAAAAAGTTTTTTCTCTATTACAGAGGACATTCATGTCTCTCACCATCATACTGAAATTGTTTGTCCCATTTTCACATGAATGGCAAATCACTGCTCAAACCAGATTTTGCAGGAATTTTTCTGCGGATGAAGGATCTGAAACCACATCTGAAAGAGCACACCATAGGCATGTCCACAATCGCCAATGTAAGGAAGGTTTTAATTAACAATCAGGATAGTTTCTTTTCAATAAATGGGCACGTTGGTAGCCTTACGTATGCATGTTGTTGTTATGGGAATGTGTGCTTTTGAGGCTGGTGTTCTTAGTCCATTGGTGTCATTGTACTGAAGCTTCTCTCTCTGTATCCGCAGGTATGCCATGGCCGTAGCCAACGGATCAGTGAACATATCCGAGGTCTTCCCCTATATTAGGTATGTGCAATTGGTATGGTCACCTGAATGTTCACCACACACAGACACACACACACACACCAATCAATCAGTAGATTTGTAGAGCGCTACTTGTCACCTGTGAGGGTATCCAGGCGCTGGCAGGGTCCAGTTGATTAGCCAAATAGCCAGGTCTTCAGGGAATTTCAGAACTCTGGAAGAGATGGGGAGGTCCGTAGATGAAAGGGTAACTCATTCCATGTCTTCGCTGCTAGGTAGGAGAAGGAGCGACCTCCTTATCTGCAATGTCGGATGCAGGGTGAGAATTAGAGTAAGGGACGCGGATCAGAGATGTCTGGTGGGCTGATGGAAGTTCAGGTGGTGGTTCAAGTAGGCAGGTCCCAGTTGTGTAGGGCCTTGTATGCATGGGTCTGTATAGGGAACCAGTGGAGTTCTCTGAGGTAGGGGGTGATGTTGGTTCATCTAGGGAGATCCAGGACGAGTCTGGCTGCAGCATTCTGTATGGTCTGTAATCCAGCTAGCTGGGGATAAGGGCCTGGGTGATCGTGTATCTTGAACTTTGGGGTAGCCATTTGAATATCTTACGAAGCATGCGGAGGATGAAGAAGAAGGAGGAAGAGACAGAGTTGACCTGAGTTGTCATGGTTAGCTTATTGTCCAAAATCATGCCTAGGTTGCGTGGTCAGTGGGGATAGGCTAAGGTCCGAGTTCTGACGGCCAACAGGATGTGTCACATGGGGAGCTTTTGTTTCTGAAAATCAGTACCTCTGTCTTGTCCGTGTTGAGCTTCAGACAGTTGTCCTTCACCCAGTTGGTGACGTCTGTCATGCAGTTGTGGAAGTTGGTCTTGATGTTGGTGGTCTCTTGGGAGAGGATGAGTTGTGTGTCGTTGGTGTAGGATATGATGTTGAGGTCGTCGATTTTGACGATGCTGGTTAGAGGTGTCATATAAGTGTTGAAGAGGGTAGGGCTGAGCGAGGATCCTTGGTGTACTCCACTGGTGATCTCCTTGGGTTCAGAGGTGAAGGGGTGAAGGTGGACTGTTTGCATTTTTCCAGTGAGGAAGGAGGCGATCCATCTGAGAGTGACTCCTTCGGTGCCTATGTTGTGCTGCCTTGTGATGAGTATGTGGTGGGAGACCGTATTGAAGGCTGCCGAGAGGTCTAGGAGAATCAGAGCAGCACTCTCTCCTCGGTCTAGTACGGCTCGGATGTCGTCGGTAGCCTCGATGAGGGCTCTCTTGGTGCTGTGGTTGCTGCAGAATCCGGATTGGAAGGAGTTGAGTAGGAGGTTCTGTTCCAGATGTGAGGAGAGTTGTTTGTTGATGGCTTTTTCTAATACTTTGGCCAGGAGCGGGAGCAGCGAGATCGGTCGGTAGTTGTTGAGTTAGCTAGGATCTGCCAATAGTTTCTTTAATAGGGCGTTGACTTCTGCATGTTTCCACTCATCGGGGAAGGTGGCCATGGCAGTTGAGGTGTTGAACAAGGTGGGGAGTATGTGGCTGATTCTGGCTTCTCCTAGGTTGAAGATGTGGTGCGCGCATGGGTCGGTTGAGGCCCCGATTGGACCAAGTTCATAATGGAGGCAGTGTCCTATGGGGCGAGCTGGCTCCATTTGGTTAGTCGGGTGTCTGTGTTGGTAGCAGGGTCATTGTGTTGCTTGAAGAAGTTGGGGGCCTCGGGCTGTGGTTTGAAATTTCTGTAGATGTGGGCGATCTTGTCATGGAAGAGGTCTGCAAGGTTGTTGCAGAGTTCCTGGGAGGGGGTAATGTTGTTTGTTGCAGCCGAGAGGTTGGAGAATTCTTTGACGATGTTGAAGAGTTCTTTGCTGTTATTGGCGCTTGAGTCGATGCATGAGGCTAAGGTCTTTTTCTTTGATTCTCTCAACTGTCTGTGGTAGAGGTTGAGGCCTGTCTTCAAGGGGGTCTTGTCGGCCGTGTCCTTGCTGGTGTGCCAATCTCATTTCCAGTTGTTTTCAGTGTCCTTTAGCATTCCTGAGGTCTTCAGTGTACCAGCTAACCTGCATGGCGCACCTTCTGTGGGTGTTGTTGCCAATGGGAGATATAATATTGGCGTAGTTGGTGATCCAATTGTTTGGAAGAGAAGGGGGGGTGGAGTTGAGGACGTTGATCCATGTGTCCTTTGAGACTTGCTCCAGCTGCGGCGGGGGGGGCGCTGGGCAGAATGGGGGCAGAGGTCTGTGAGCTGGTAATGTTGAAGTGGACGATGGAGTGGTTGGTCCAGGTGAGTTCCTTGGTGTTCCTGTACCTGATGCAGTAGCTGGAGGGGAAGATGGGTCTAGCATGTGACCTGCGGTGTGCATGGGGTCATGGATGAGTTGGGTGAGTTCAATGTTGTTCATACTGTCACACACACACACACACAAATCTAGGGACATTTGGTACCAATGACACATAAAAAAATATTTTTTTGGGGGGGAATATGGTAGAAATTGAGTAAAAGTACCCTTTATAAACCAGACACAATGTTGGTTACAATCATGTCAACAGTACCCCTTGATGGCATTATAGGACACGTTATATTTAAGCTCTATAGTAATACAAATAGAAGTGCAACATATGCAATAAAATATCAATACTGATATGTATCATTCTTGCTATAACATCTGATTTCTAATTCAATTAAAATGAAAGTTAATATAAAATGTATATTATATTGAAAATATATTAATATACAGAGATTTTCTACTGAGCTTGAATCTGGGTGGGAACTATGTCCTCTGTATTCAAGGAGCCTGCACCGGTTGCTTGAAAATTCAGAGATCTACTAATTTAGGATATTTTGCCTTCCCTAACTGCAGAAATTGTAAAATATTTTGTTAAGGGCAGGAGATGGTGGAAGTGAGGTGAAGGCATCTTCTACTTACCAGTGATGCTTTTATTTACAATCATGTCTGTAGAATCCGATAATGGCTTTATAGGACCAACAGGCACAGTTGCGTTCCATATATGATCTTTATAGATATATGAGCATTAATTTAATATAATGAATATCATATATATGCACATATGTAAATAGTATAGTTTATTATATGATTCATACCCCAATTAAAATGAAAGCTGATATATAATTTTTCAGAAATAAAATGTCTTTACAGTACATTTACAGGAGATTTTCCTGAAAAATTCACATTTATTATTACAAAAGAAATTCCTCCATATTAATCAGTTGCAAATAATGTTCACATTTTCCGTACAGTGGATAAGTGTTTCGCAGATTGCATTTGCAGTGATCATTTTGCTGCAAACATCGCTTTGAAAACATACCTTTTACCAGTGGTGTAAAGGGATAAGATATATGGACACTTCACAATTGCACATAATTAGTGAGTTGTTAAATAAACGTTTCACTTAGCATGCGACTGCAGCGGTATGTGTATCTGTATTATAGTCATGGTGTGGTATTCCTGGTGTGGGTGCATTCCAAAGAGCCGAGTCTCAGTACTGTCGAATCATATGCCTTTACTTTCCTTCTCCAGCACTTGCGGGTCCCACCCTCCCCAGAGCTGCATCTTCGGCCAAGTCCTCAACGTGGCAGCAATTCTTGGTATGTAGTGTGAGTGCTGTATGTGTAGACCCTTGCCCAGGGACGGTGGCGTAATGCAAAATGATGGGTCCCCCTGCAGAATGTGATGAAGGCCCCCAGAGTCTCCTATATCCCTCATTGACCTTAGCCTGAATGGGGCCACCTTGAAGTGTTGAGGGCCCCATGGAGGATTTTGGGACCCCATGCACCTTAGGGCTGAATGGGCCTGTGTTACACGCCTGCCTGGGGTTTGAACATTGTTATCAAATAAAATGCCTAATGCTGATCTAACTGTCAATGGGTATATTGATTAGGTTGATATATTATCCAAACATAGTGCATTGTGTTGCAGCATTTGCATAGTGCTTTGGCAGTGGTTGGGTAACTTGAAATAAAGGTAGGCAAGCCATCAAATTTATAGAGGAGGCAAGTTAGAGCTCAGCCAAGAGTCTGATTTGGCCCTAATTGCCAGAGCACGAACTGAGTCATCAAAATATTTAGCATATAAGACATTAAACAAATGTCATGTAAAAAATAGTGTAAAAATATGATGAAGATACTTCAAAATAATATATATCTTTATTATACGGAAGTGTTTCACTTTAGTGCATTGAATGATATCACTGCATTGAGTGGCATTTATTACAAATGATAGTTTCAAAACATGAACCTCCCTGCCCCCACCCACCCTGATGAAAATGCAGTTAGTGACTTAAGAAGCAAGTCAGTTGTCATGCACCCAGTGTGTGTGTGTATATAAAAATATCTATATATATATATATCTAGCGGAGCTAACTATAACTTGTGCCTCCACAATTCACTGCTTAGGACCTCACATATTACATCACTCATTACATGGTCAGTGCCATCACTGATGACGTCACTGATGCTTTCATCCAGACAAACACTTACACACCTACTTAAATCCTCAAACTATCTCTGAAACACCCTGTCACACTCCCACACAGACACACACTAATATACCCACTCACAAACCCATAAAACCACACACACACCTGTTCACTCACTCATATACTCACTGATACACCCATTCACACACCCATATAGCTACTAACACATCCACTCACCTATACATTTACTCACACATCCAGGCAGTCACTAACACACCCAGTCACTACTCTCAACACTCTCTAAGACAGACATTAACTTAGCGATACCTCTACTCACACAGCCACTCACTCAGCCATATAGTCAGTAACTCAGGCACTTACATACCCACACAGGCCATGAGACACCCACTAATTGAGCCATATACTCACTGAGACAGGCACTCACTGACAGATACAGTTATTGACACATCCACTCACTCACAGAGCCACTCACACACCCATACAATCAGACACACACTCACTCATTCACCCATACAGTCACACAGACAGAAACTCACTCACACACACAGACTGTCGCACACCAACTTACTCACTCATACAGTCACTTATAGAGAAACTCGCTCACGCGTACAGCCACTCCCACACCCACTCACTCACCCATACAGTCCATAATACAGCCCCTCTCTCACCGATACAGCTATTTACACATCCACAAATTCTGCCATTCATTCACTGACACAGCCACTCACTTATGCATACAACCACTTATACACCCACTCAGTCACCAATACTGTTACTAACAAAACCAGTCACTCAGCTATGCAACCACTCACATACCCACTCACTCACCCAGTGCAGTCAGTCACACACTTTACCATACAGCTACTGACACAGTCACTTACTTACCCATACAGCTACTCACATAGCCACTCACACAACCGTACACTTACAAGGCAGCTCCCTGTGTCTGAAAGCAATTCTGCCCAGCTTCCAGCAAGCAAGAGCATTTTTAATGCTCTCACTTGCTGGAAGTGGAGCACTTGTTGTGACCACAGCAAACAGTTATGTCCCAGGGGTGGGAACCCCGGGACATAGTGGGAGCTGGCCCTGGGGGTGGCGGTCACCAGGGCCATGTATAGCTTCAGGATGGTGGCTGCATTGCCCCCCTCCTTTCTTGGATTTTGCCCTGGGGGTGGTAGTCCCCGGGGCGCGGGTGGGCCAATTGGGCCCACCTGCATCCATATTAAAGTGCCTCGGGGAGGTGGCGGTCCCTGGGGTTGCGGGCAGGGTCCCCTTGCATTCAATAAAATTAAAGCCCTGGGGAGGTGGTGACCCCCGAGGCTGTGGGGGGTCCACGCAGCCCCTGCATTCAATTAAATTAAAGCCCTGGGGAGGTGGAAGACCCCGGGGCTGCAAGGGGATCTCTGCGACCCCCCACATTGCTTTCAAACAAAGCCCTGGGGAGGTGGCGGTCCCAGGGGCTGCAAGGGACCGCTCGGCCCCCTGCAGTAAGTTACTATTGTTTGCCCCGGGGAGGTGACATTTGATGTTTGTCAAGTTTAGTCAGACTTTACCACCACTGTGTGAATGGTCCAGTTCCCATAGTGATTTCTATACATATACCACCAGCAAGGGTTTTGTCTATCTTCTGATCGAGCCCGTCCATATTTTGGCATTTGAAAGATATTTGAACTCAATGGACCTTTTATCTTTTTGCATCTGTGCACCTCTATTAGGATTAGTGAATACAGTCTATCAATTTCCTTACTATGGCGATTTAGGACTTCCTGTAATGAGGCAGGAGGAGCAGTCTGTAACTCAACAATAATGCTCCAATCATCTATTTCATAGGGTGCCCTGCCTCTTCCCAGGAGCAAGTGGAATGTGGCTTAATCTCCTCCAGCTGCAATCAGTCCTTTTGATACACTGTCCTGCTAGTAAATCTCTCAGCTTTTTCTTAGTGCTAGGAAGGTTAAGACATCCTCCTGGTGGTTCCTCACCATGACTATAATGTTTGCCAGTATGATTTATTGTAGTCTAAGATATGTAATCTTTAACCACCAAATAAATAGCATACTTTGGTTCCCACAGTCATGCAATACAGGATGCTCAATCCTGTGAAACATGTCCTAGAATACCCTGGTTTGTGAAAGTTGAGCATTCTTGCTGACCTCAGGCATACAGAAAATATTTGGCAATACACTATCAGTTGCAGGTAGGGAGAGTAAATACCTAGGCATTTAGGCCCCATTTTCTGGACTCTAGTTTTTGATTCCCCACTTAAGCATAGTGTGTGATTCTGAGAAAACACTCAACCTCCCTATGCTTCACTGACTATATTTGCCAATAATGAGGACAGTGAGTAAACTTCAAGAGCTGACTCATAAAATATGTAAAATAAGAAAGTCAGTACATACTGTTTTTAGCAATGCCTGTGTAGTGCAAACATTGCCAAAACCAATACTATCAGGTGGCCGTCTTGGAATTCAGTGTTTTGTATTTTGTGATATAGCTATACCATTTCAAGATGATTGCCACATGTGACGTGTAAACACAAAGTGGCAGCCATCCTGGAACTCTATTTTTTGTCATCTTTATTATAGTTACGCCATTCCAACATGGTTTCTACATTGCTTCTGGATGCAACATGTTGGCCACCTTGTAACGGTTTAACTGTAGTAAAGAACCCAAAAGATAGAATTTCTAGATGGTCGCTGCTGCCAGTAATAGCTTCATAAAAACTAATTGTCTTTATAAGGCCAATATCAGTAACAGTAAAAAGTGGGGTTTGATGGTGGGTAGCAGCAGCTAGTGGACACCCATGATTATTGTGTTCAGGCTCCAACGGGGAGCCTTGAGACAGAGAAAAAAAGTGTCCTGACGTCAGCAGTGGAAGGGTGCAATTAATCAGCCAATACAAATATGGTTTAAAAGAAGGGCTCCGCTGAGTGGGACAAGCACGACATAGGGAGGCAAGCCATCCAATGACATGTAGGGAACCGAGAAACGAAAGATATCTAATCATGTGCAAGGGGCAGACTCAAAATACTTTCTAAGTGTATGTTAAAGTGTTGGTTACAATACTATCTGCAACAGATAGTTAAAACTGTCTTTAGCAAGATCTCAAAAAATGGCAACCATGGTGCACCAGATAGTTAATGGACCTTTGTTCTTTTCTAGTGGTATGGGTGGCATTTATCCGCTACCAGCAAGTGAGGGACTTGGGGTGCCACTCACATCTCAACACAGCCAGTACCGTTCTTGGAGTCTTAAGTGCCCTAGGGATATCCATGGTCGGAAACTTTCAGGTAAGGAAGCTATGTTATACCTATACATTTTCAGGTGGTGCTACAACATGCTGATATTCAATGATATTAGAGTGCAAGATAACAGAATAAGGGCGGTATGATTCTGTGTCTCACCCTTTCTATAACCAAGACTGGCACTTCACAAGAGAAAACCAGTAATTGTTGTTGCCACTAGATACGGTACTGGTAATGGGTTTCACAAGCACACTTCATTGGCCTGTAACATCAACTAGCGAAAAATGAATAAGAGGACTGCATGCATTTCACAATTCCAACATATTTCTTCCATCTTAATAACCCCACCCAAACCACTCTGAAATCCGTCAACAACTATAAAGAGGTCTACAAGTGTCCATCTAGTCATAACGCATCCTCTGCCTCTGATCTTTAAGAAAAACTTTAATAAGTTTGTAGCTAATGGTTTATAAACATTCCTGTAGGAAAGTGCCCTTTTTAGGTCGAGCCTCGAGTAGCGCGCAAGCGCTGCCCTGCGAGACTTTATGTTAGGGGGTTTCAAAAGCTGACCAGACGCTCGTGCGTCATGGCCTTTTCCCTGCGGTTACGTGCGGGGCACACATCTGTTTCCAATTATCGTGCCCAGACGCGGGCGCGATAATTGGAAACACATGCCGGCCGTGCGGGGAATTGGCCATGACGCACGAGCGTCTGGTCAGCTTTCGAAAGCCCAGGCTGCCGCGCTCGCTTGCCCCCGCTCCTCTCTTGTTTCCCGTTCCACGCGCCCCACATTTCTAAGCTCATACAGGCTGTGGGCACAGACAGGGCCAAGGCTAACACTGCTCTCACTATAATGAGCTGGCGCCGATGCAGCAGGGCCCCCAGCTCTAAATTACAACCGATCGTTAAAAGCTATAGGAGGACAGTCATTAAAATAAGGAAACGCGTGAAAGTGAGGATTAAAAAGCAACCCGGCAGTATCACTATCCCTCCTGCGGTCTTAAGCCTGCCCCCTCCTGTCCCGGGTGGCCGCCTACCTACCACTGAATCCGCTGGGTGCCTTGGATATACTGAGCTCCCTGGTCGGCCCTCTTCTCAGCAGCATTGAGTGCATTTCTGGACATCGGAAAACCAGTTGCCTCCAGATGCTCCAAAGAGTTAAAGCAATCTGCCCAACATCACACATCATGTTTACATGGGAACGTAAATGCCGCTGCGCGTCATCCGAGGCACTACTGTGTAAATCCAAAGTCACACCTTCGAAAGCATCCCCCGAACCGAGTTCAGACGCACAGCAAGGCTGAGAACTGAAACAGCGACATATTTAAATGCATAATCATGAGACAGAAGTTATTTCTAGGCGAGATGGATGGTACACACGGATTATATTTTGAGAAATGGACATGCACATTCAAGCCAAAAAGAACATGTTACTGAGAAACAGGTGCCTAACACCCATTGGGCTCACCAGGCTTCAGCCCCCCCCCCCCCCCGGCGTGTGTCAGCCCGAGCTGAGACAGCTTCCCGGGCTGGCGACCATCTAATTGCAGCCGCACCCGAGTACTTCACCGGTCTTTAAAAGACCATTTACTTGTTAATGAGGCATTTGTTGTGTTTTCACCCCCTCTTAGAGTCACTCTGCAAATCTTTTTCAGCCCCCCCCTGAGATTTGGCTCTAGTTGCCCGCCTGCTGAGAAATGACTAGTCCAGTAGGGCTACTGTAATTCTGCATATTTGTAAATAGGTATGTAGGAAATTAACGTTTTAATAACTTGATTTTTGTGTAGCGCTTACTATCACAGTTTCTGAAGTTTCTAAGCACTGGAAACCCTACGTACAACTACTGCACTGGAAGCCGATATCTCAATCACATTATGGTTTCAGTAGCAAACGAAATAGAAGGATTCAAATTAACACCAATATGCTGGGGCAAATATTTAAACGTTTAAACTGCCGCCATGCGTCTCCATAGGTGCCCTTAGAGACGAGAAAATACACTATTCCGAATGCGCATTAATGAAGGCATCACGGAAGTACGGATGTGAAGCCCCTCACACATGGCGTAACCCACGCAACTATTCTCTGTGCCATTTGCACAGGGGCATACGTCCGTCTCATTGCAGCAGCCTTGCACACAACCGCTCACCACAGCACAACCCGACCGGCATGTTCTGCGAGTTGTCAGAAGAGTAGATGATGATGTAATTGGGGCGGTGGTGTAGCCGCATCTTTGGAGCGCGTTTCGGTCCACTAAAAACCTGCAGCGCTTCACCCACAGCTACACTGAACTGAGGTGCACAAAAAATGCAATTGTACATGTAAATTCCAAACCTTTACTCACAGCATCTAAAACAGTGGAATTTTACAATTCCGCATTTCCAAGTGATTTACTTGTGCATATTTTCCAATGGGTGTGTACATTTTTCCCCAGCAGGGATACTCTTTACATTTGGTTTTCAAGCCCTGCTCATTATTCTTTTAGGCCCGGCCTGGATACTGTTTCAGGCATGTTGCACTCCTGATATAATGCAAACAATGAAAAATAAAACAAGCATTGGCATAGCCAATAGGTCTCGCCTTTGGGACCTTATAAGTGTTTAGCCATGCAACAGTTGGTGTTGTTGCACTAAGGATATTGTGCTGCATAACTAAATACTTATAAGGTCCCAAAAGCGAGACCTATTGGCTATGCCAATGCTTGTTGACATAGTCACCCCCCACTTTTTGCCTAGTATATGGTGGGATTTCGACTGGAAGTGCACTGGGTTCCTGCTAACCAGGTTCCCAGTGCCCGATCTCTTTCCCAAAACTGTGCAATTGTTTTCCCCAATTGGCATTACCTTTAGGGCCCTCTGTAAGTCTCTAGTAAATGGTACCCCGATACCTAGGGCCTGAGGTACTAAAGCGGGCACCCATGGGCTGCAGCACAAATTGTGCCACCCTAAGATACCCCTCACCAAGCTCATACAAACTGCCACAGCAGGCTTCGTGTCTTGGTGCAGACAAAAGTGAAAACACGCATGGCACACAGCCTGTGTGCCTTACCTGCAGACACTGCATGCAGAATAGGTAAGTCACCCCCTACAGCAGGCCTTACCGCCCTAAGGCAGGTTGCACTATACAACATGTGAGGGCATAACTTCATGAGCAGATATAACCCCGTGCTAGTCAGTTCCATTACTGCCAGTACAAGTGATCAGGGAAGCCATTTTAAAGCATGTGCTGGACACTGGTGAAAACGAGCCTCCTCGAGCCGTGGATGTTCACACCACCTCCCACAGGATGACCTGTAGATTAACATTCCGAGGCAGAGGAGCTTCAAAGCGCCCACCGCCTTTGGTATGCAAATCTGGTTTCTCTCACAGGAAAGGAAGCCAACCCCCTTTGTCCAGAGCCCTTTGGCACCTGGACAGGTGGGAAAATTAGCTAGTCAGATGGGTGTGTCCACCCTGAGGCTAATGCCACCCCTAAAGTGGGTTACTTGAAGTGGAGTCAACTTTTCAAAGTTAGCCATCTTGGTGTTGGCAAACTTAGGAATTCCGGGAACGGGTTATGCCCCAAGCAGTGGTCATATATGGCGTGTTGTGACCCCGAGGGTAGGTAGCCAATTGACTACTAGTCTGCACACCTGTAATGCCCCTAAATCCAGTATTTAGGGGAGCCCTGACACCAGGGAATCAGATTCCTGCTGACCTACGATGAAGGACACTGAAGAGCCACAAAAGCACAGACTGTGGAAGGAGCAACAGACCTAGCGCCAGCCCTGCCGGCCTGTCTGCTGTTCCCAACAGAGTGAGCCAAAAGTAATCTCATCCTGCAGCTGCTATGCCTCCAAAGCCTGGGGGCCTGCCTTCAACAAAGAACCAGGGACTCCTGTGGAGCTGCGGAGCTGCTTCCTTGCATCCTGCAAGCACCCAAAAGAAGACTGTGAGACTACGGAACCGCAAAAAACAGACGCCGCAAAGCACCACTGCACCCACGCTTCTTAGCCCGAGCTGGAGTGGGTCAATGTTGCCAGCGTGATCTCCCGACCCTCCGGAGACAAAGCCCACCTTGGACTTGCCCATTGTGGACTACCCGATGCCGCCTGCAGCCTCTGTTTGCAGGCCCCTCTACTGCAACTGCTCCCAGTAAGAAAAACCCGACGCCTAAAGACACCTCTGCACCCGTCACCCCTGAGCCATGGAGAAGAGGACTAAAGGTGTCCATACATACCCAAAAACTGTGAGGCCTGAGGCTCCTAGTTGGTTCAGTCTGACTGGTCCCCATACCGAGCCAGCAGCCTCTTTTAACAGACTGATCTCCAAAGACTTGAATGGGCCACCCGATGCCGTAAGACACTTCTCCACCCAGCCGCCCCAGTGCTGCCCCTAAGTGAACTGTGTGTGCTGCCTTGGACCCTGCCCCATACTCACCTTAAATCCAGAAGATTTGTCCCGTAAGTTGCTGTTGAATGCCCGACTGCAATACATGTTTTTCTCCATAAGTTAACATTGCCACAAAGTGATTCAATTACGATTTAAAGTATCAAAAACCTGTTTTCTTCAAGCCTGCTTTTCTAAAAAAAAGTACTTACCTGATTTTGATGATCTTGGTGTCTAAAGTTATATAAAACACACAAGATGATGGACGGAATGTTGCACATTGGCAAACATTCACCCCCAGTCACAGATCTGGGTTTAATCCATCGTTATTTTGCTTCACCACGCCACCCCAGTTCAGACATAACCATATGCAAATCAGTCTTGACCCTGTGCCTCATGGGAACAGTCCAGACCGAACTGCCAAGCCAGGTCTTCCCTGGACCGGAATCAAGCATCCTAGGACCGGTTTCGGGCTTTCAGCCCTCATCAGCCAGGATAGCTTGACTCCAGTGGCGTAGTGAGCACGGGACCCACATCTGGGCATACCCTTCCCACTTAGGGCGAAATGCAAAACACACAAGATGATGGACGGAATGTTGCACATTGGCAAACATTCACCCCCAGTCACAGATCTGGGTTTAATCCATCGTTATTTTGCTTCACCACGCCACCCCAGTTCAGACATAGCCATATGCAAATCAGTCTTGACCCTGTGCCTCATGGGAACAGTCCAGACCGAACTGCCAAGCCATGTCTTCCCTGGACCGGAATCAAGCATCCTAGGACCGGTTTCGGGCTTTCAGCCCTCATCAGCCAGGATAGCTTGACTCCAGTGGCGTAGTGAGCACGGGACCCACGTCTGGGCATACCCTTCCCACTTAGGGCGAAATGCAAAACACACAAGATGATGGACGGAATGTTGCACATTGGCAAACATTCACCCCCAGTCACAGATCTGGGTTTAATCCATCGTTATTTTGCTTCACCACGCCACCCCAGTTCAGACATAGCCATATGCAAATCAGTCTTGACCCTGTGCCTCATGGGAACAGTCCAGACCGAACTGCCAAGCCATGTCTTCCCTGGACCGGAATCAAGCATCCTAGGACCGATCAGCCAGGATAGCTTGACTCCAGTGGCGTAGTGAGCACGGGACCCACGTCTGGGCATACCCTTCCCACTTAGGGCGAAATGCAAAACACACAAGATGATGGACGGAATGTTGCACATTGGCAAACATTCACCCCCAGTCACAGATCTGGGTTTAATCCATCGTTATTTTGCTTCACCACGCCACCCCAGTTCAGACATAGCCATATGCAAATCAGTCTTGACCCTGTGCCTCATGGGAACAGTCCAGCCCGAACTGCCAAGCCATGTCTTCCCTGGACCGGAATCAAGCATCCTAGGACCGGTTTTGGGCTTTCAGCCCTCATCAGCCAGGATAGCTTGACTCCAGTGGCGTAGTGAGCACGGGATCCACGTCTGGGCATACCCTTCCCACTTAGGGCGAAATGCAAAACACACAAGATGATGGACGGAATGTTGCACATTGGCAAACATTCACCCCCAGTCACAGATCTGGGTTTAATCCATCGTTATTTTGCTTCACCACGCCACCCCAGTTCAGACATAGCCATATGCAAATCAGTCTTGACCCTGTGCCTTGCAATGTTCAACACTCTGTCCATCATCCCCTTTGGTTTTGCTATGTTCGCCCTAAGTTGGCAGGGTATGCCCAGACGTGGGTCCCTTGCTCACTTTGCCACTGGATTCAAGACAGCCTAGCTGATGACAGCTGTAAGCCAGAAACCGGTCCCAGGATGCTTGTTTCCGGTCCAGGGAAGACATGGTTTGGCAGTTCGGGCTGTACTGTTCCCATGAGGCACAGGGTCAGACTGATTTGCATATGGCCATGTCTGAACTGGGGTGGCGGAGTGAGCTAAAGAATGATGATGGACTAAACCCAGATCAGTTGACTGGGGGTGAGTGCTTGCAATGTTCAACACTCCGTCCATCATCCCCTTTGGTTTTGCTATGTTCGCCCTAAGTTGGCAGGGTATGCCCAGACATGGGTCCCTTGCTCACTTTGCCACTGGATTCAAGACAGCCTGGCTGATGACGGCTGTAAGCCAGAAACCGGTCCCAGGATGCTTGTTTCCGGTCCAGGGAAGACATGGTTTGGCAGTCCGGGCTGTACTGTTCCCATGAGGCACAGGGTCAGACTGATTTGCATATGGTCATGTCTGAACTGGGGTGGCGGAGTGAGCTAAAGAATGATGATGGATTAAACCCAGATCAGTTGACTGGGGGTGAGTGCTTGCAATGTTCAACACTCCGTCGATCATCCCCTTTGGTTTTGCTATGTTCGCCCTAAGTTGGCAGGGTATGCCCAGACGTGGGTCCCTTGCTCACTTTGCCACTGGATTCAAGACAGCCTGGCTGATGACGGCTGTAAGCCAGAAACCGGTCCCAGGATGCTTGTTTCCGGTCCAGGGAAGACATGGTTTGGCAGTTCGGGCTGTACTGTTCCCATGAGGCACATGGTCAGACTGATTTGCATATGGCCATGTCTGAACTGGGGTGGCGGAGTGAGCTAAAGAATGATGATGGATTAAACCCAGATCAGTTGACTGGGGGTGAGTGCTTGCAATGTTCAACACTCCGTCCATCATCCCCTTTGGTTTTGCTATGTTCGCCCTAAGTTGGCAGGGTATGCCCAGACGTGGGTCCCTTGCTCACTTTGCCACTGGATTCAAGACAGCCTGGCTGATGACGGCTGTAAGCCAGAAACCGGTCCCAGGATGCTTGTTTCCGGTCCAGGGAAGACATGGTTTGGCAGTTCGGGCTGTACTGTTCCCATGAGGCACAGGGTCAGACTGATTTGCATATGGCCATGTCTGAACTGGGGTGGCGGAGTGAGCTAAAGAATGATGATGGATTAAACCCAGATCAGTTGACTGGGGGTGAGTGCTTGCAATGTTCAACACTCCGTCCATCATCCCCTTTGGTTTTGCTATGTTCGCCCTAAGTTGGCAGGGTATGCCCAGACGTGGGTCCCTTGCTCACTTTGCCACTGGATTCAAGACAGCCTGGCTGATGACGGCTGTAAGCCAGAAACCGGTCCCAGGATGCTTGTTTCCGGTCCAGGGAAGACATGGTTTGGCAGTTCGGGCTGTACTGTTCCCATGAGGCACAGGGTCAGACTGATTTGCATATGGCCATGTCTGAACTGGGGTGCCGGAGTGAGCTAAAGAATGATGATGGATTAAACCCAGATCAGTTGACTGGGGGTGAGTGCTTGCAATGTTCAACACTCTGTCCATCATCCCCTTTGGTTTTGCTATGTTCGCCCTAAGTTGGCAGGGTATGCCCAGACGTGGGTCCCTTGCTCACTTTGCCACTGGATTCAAGACAGCCTGGCTGATGACGGCTGTAAGCCAGAAACCGGTCCCAGGATGCTTGTTTCCGGTCCAGGGAAGACATGGTTTGGCAGTTCGGGCTGTACTGTTCCCATGAGGCACAGGGTCAGACTGATTTGCATATGGCCATGTCTGAACTGGGGTGGCGGAGTGAGCTAAAGAATGATGATGGATTAAACCCAGATCAGTTGACTGGGGGTGAGTGCTTGTAATGTTCAACACTCCGTCCATCATCCCCTTTGGTTTTGCTATGTTCGCCCTAAGTTGGCAGGGTATGCCCAGACGTGGGTCCCTTGCTCACTTTGCCACTGGATTCAAGACAGCCTGGCTGATGACGGCTGTAAGCCAGAAACCGGTCCCAGGATGCTTGTTTCCGGTCCAGGGAAGACATGGTTTGGCAGTTCGGGCTGTACTGTTCCCATGAGGCACAGGGTCAGACTGATTTGCATATGGCCATGTCTGAACTGGGGTGGCGGAGTGAGCTAAAGAATGATGATGGATTAAACTCCATCTGCTCCTTGGTTCTCTGAAGCCCTTAGACTAGATAAACAAGCTTGTAGGAGGCAAGAGAGAACATGGCGGAAAAACTATAATGTAGCTGAAAAAGCACAATATAAGCTTATGCTAGCAAACTATAAGAAAAAAATAATTATTGAGAAGTGCCAATATTTTACGCTGAAAATAGAGATGGCGGGCAACTCAAGTAAAGAACTTTTTTCAGTTATAAATAATCTGACAACTGCGGAAAAGGAAGCTACGGTGAATTACACTCAAGATTTTTGCAACACATTGGCCTAGGCGTATAAAGTAAAGGTCGATCAAATCTATGATCAATTTGCCTCATACATTCCTCATAATGCTGGCATTGATCAGGAAGTTAAGGCCATAATACCTTTTTAAATTTTACCTCTACCTCTCCAGAGCAGATTGCCACTCTTCTCATTAAGACTAAGTCTGGGTCTCCGGATGATCCTTGTCCTCCGAGGATTCTGCATAATATTAGTCATATTGTCAGTCCCCAGTTATCTTGCATCTTTAATCAAATGCTCTCACAAGGATCCTTCCCAACACTGTGGAAACAGGCCTGTATATTACCATTATTAAAAAGCCTAATTTAGATGTAACGGACCCGGCCAATTATAGACCGATTGCTAGACTTCCGTTGCCTGCAAAAATAATTGAGAAAATTGTTAATACGGAACTTTCCACATTTATTTTAGATAATAATGTCTTGGACCACAGCCAGTTTGGCTTTCGATCGTGCCACAGCACCGAGACAGCTTTAATTAAGACTACGGAGGAAATTCGTACCGCACTGGATGGCGGCGGATCTGCGGCTCTGATCCTCCTTGACCTGTCCGCGGCATTTGATACCGTGGACCACAACCTACTGATAGAACGGCTGAAAACTATTGGTCTAGGAGGAAAAGCCCTGCTGTTTTTAACATCTTTTTTAGCAGGTAGAGTGCAGACAGTGCAATTGGGCGATTTTAAATCTATGCCTTTTATTTTGCCTTGTGGGGTGCCACAGGGCTCTTCCTTGAGCCCCACTCTTTTTAACATATATGTGTCCGAATTGGCCCCTTTGATTAGAAGCTTTGATCTAATTCCGACCTCATATGCTGATGACACCCAATTGGTTATTTCTACCATAGACAAGGATGTTGATTTTTCTAACAAACTACATGATTGCATGGTCTCCCTGAGCTTGTGGATGAGCAGGCACTGTCTGAAGCTCAATTCGAGCAAAACCGAGGTGGTGCTTTTTGGAAACCTTGCTCCCCTTTGGTCACCAATTTGGTGGCCAAGTACACTGGGCCCCCTTCCTACACCAGTAGCTAAAGCTAAAAATCTGGGGGTCATAATAGACGAGAAGTTGAATTTTAAATCGCAGGTCTCTAAGGTGGTATCTTCTGCTTTCTTCACCATTAAAACCGTGCGCAAGATTCTTCCTTTCATTCCGATAAACACGAGGAAAATTGTTTTAACTTCCTTGGTCTTATCCAAACTGGATTACTGTAATGCCCTATACATAAATTTACAGTCTAATCAACTTAGAAGATTACAAGCGGCACAGAATGCTGCTGCCAGACTGGTGCTAGATGTCCCTAAGCATCAGTCAATTAGGGCCGGGATACAGAAGCTGCATTGGCTACCAGTTGCCCAGCGCGTGAAATTTAAGACACTTTGTATAGTGCATAAGGCACTCTATAGAGTAGGTCCACGATTTTTATGGCATGCCTTTAGTTGGTACTCCCCAGCAGACAACTACGATCGGCTAATGCTTTCCTGATGCTCACCTCCAGAGTCAGGACGATGAACTGGGGAGGGAGGAGTTTCAGACATGGTGCTATTAGGCTATGGAACTCCCTCCCACTCGCTCTTAGGAAGATATCTTCTTTGATTGAGTTTAGGAAGAATCTTAAGACATGGCTTTTTAAAAACTAACTCTCCCTACAGTATGCGGTCCTTAAGCGCCTAGACACCTATGGGTATTAGCGCGCTATAAAAGTTGTTGTAACATAACATAACATAACCCAGATCAGTTGACTGGGGGTGAGTGCTTGCAATGTTCAACACTCCGTCCATCATCCCCTTTGGTATCGCTTTGTTCGCCCTAAGTTGGCAGGGTATGCCCAGACGTGGGTCCCTTGCTCACTTTGCCACTGGATTCAAGACACCCTGGCTGATGACGGCTGTAAGCCAGAAACCGGTCCCAGGATGCTTGTTTCCGGTCCAGGGAAGACATGGTTTGGCAGTTCGGGCTGTACTGTTCCCATGAGGCACAGGGTCAGACTGATTTGCATATGGCCATGTCTGAACTGGGGTGGTGGAGTGAGCTAAAGAATGATGATGGATTAAACCCAGATCAGTTGACTGGGGGTGAGTGCTTGCAATGTTCAACACTCCGTCCATCATCCCCTTTGGTTTTGTCTAAAGTTATATAAACATAAGTGTTATTTTTATAAATTGGTGTGGATCTCCTTTTTGAGTTGTGTGTATCAATTGTTGGCTGTGTGTGTGCAACAGATGACTAACACTCCTCCCTGATCAGCCTAAAGCTGCTCAACCACACTACCATCTATAAGAGTACCTTGGGATTGCTAGAGGAAGCCCCTGTTCACTAGTATGGGAATATCTGGACTCTTTTCACGGTATACATCTTTTGGTATACCATATAAGGAGCCAGCTTCCTACATTTCCTAAGACTGAAAATGTGAACGAAATAAACACTCATATAAGAACTACAAGATTGTTAATGATGCAAAGTTATATATATATACCTTTGTACATTTTCATGGTTAAAAGTTCAGAAATTTATAAGACAGTTTAAAGCATACTGAAGTGATGAAAATAACCTCTTAAATTTGCAATGTATAAAGCCGCTTTTCTTGATGGCACAGAACTTCCTTTGGTATTTTTTCTTTGTGAGGAAACAAAAGCATCAGAATAGTGCAGGTACTGTATCTAAGGGCAAACATCTCAGATCGGGCTGTTAAAGGTAAGATTAAATGAATGGTGGGATGCACTCTGTTAGATGTGGGTTTACTATTTATATGCAGTTCATATTAATGGGGTCCCCGTCTGTCTTATATATTGTCACTTTGTCAACATATATTAGCAAATAAGTAAAGGAGTTATGAGCACGCTTAATATTTAGTTGGTTATATCATTGATATCAGTTTGTTTTTCTGTAGTCATTTTAAATTTGCTATTTTGCTGATTAAAAAAACTGAAGACATTCACACATTCAACTATCCTTTGCCAGCATAATTTAAATCATATACCATATCATTAACGGCTAATTAACTAAAATATCCCCAATAAAGTTAGCTGCAGAGCAGCAATCAGTGGCAGCCGGCACAGATTGCGGGTGGTGGGGTGGGGGGGCTAAGTGGGTGTTAGTAATTCAAAAATATAAAAACACCTTATCGCCGCGTTTCTCCTCCGCTTCGGACTCGGGCCAGGTACAGGAAGCACCCAGGCTCCCCTAAGCCAATCACAACACTTCAATGCAGCGTTGTGATTGGTCTGAGTGCCGTGGTTCGGTGCTCAGACGGGGAATGGGAGCCTGGGCATGTTCTCCACCCAGGCTGTAATGCAGCCTGGGTGGAGGACATGCAAAGTGCGCATGACTGTTTGGCCGGCCCAAGACGGCCGGCCAAACAGTCATGTGCACTTAATGTGCCCACCACTCCTCCTCCCTCTGCACTGTGAGCAGAGCAGCCCCGCCCCACACAGCTGCCGCAGCAGGAGAAAATAAAATGATAATAACATCAAGTTATTATCATTTTATTTTTCCTTTATTTGACTGCTACAAAGCAGTGAGTGTGGTGACGCTCCTCCGCCTTAGCCGAGGAGCCGCCACTGGCAGCAATCACATGCCATATTCATTAATAACATAGAGTCTAATTTATAAGTGAGCAGACGGCGTGTTGTTTCGCCAGGAGGATGGAGAAATTTTTCTCGGTCTCCGTGGTGGAGGGACCACCCGCCACATATATAAATGACCGCCAATCAGGCGGTCATTTATAATGCATTGTCACGAACCGCAGTCACAGCGGTTAAGTCACGGCCGTTCCTGCCAATGCATTTCACTGTTTGGTGCAGGGTTTCATCAGCATGACACAAGCCTGCACCAAACAGCATTTTGTTTCTTTTTTCAAAAACAAAATTCCCAAACAGTATTATCATTTTGAAAAAAAAAGATTAATGCTCGACTTGCCATGGGAGTCATGTCCCATGGCGAGGGGGGCATTATTAGCATTTTACTGTCCCTCACTGTTTGCCTGGCGGTGACGGACAGCAAAAAAATGGCTGGATATCTGCCCATCCTGATTAGGTGGGCGGACATATAGCCATTTCTCTGACACCCTTACTTTGTAGGACCATCAAGGAGATTTAGCTATGGCAGTGACGGAGTAGTCACCGCCATAGCCAAACATATGATCTCCCTGCATCTAAATCGGGCGGGTGAACCATTGCCTTGCAACCGAGTATCCTTCATCTAGAGTACCCGTATATCCCTCCTATCTTTCCTTAAAAGAGGGTTTGGGAGGAAGTTTAGAACTACCTTCATCCTGGAAAGCATTCAGATTCAAAAAGACAACAAAATCGGCAGCTGGGCACCCTTCAAGGCTAAAGAATAAAGGATTTGCTTAAAGGTACGGCTAGACATGCTTTCATCCCAATATTAATATTAATGATGGGAGGCAGTGGCATTACTCAGGCGAACTACGATTAATTTCATTAGGTTTATTCTGGCTTTGCCCTCTTAAAGGATTATTTATTTATTTATTTATTTTAGTCCTCATATAACATCAATAGGCGTTTAAAGACTTAGGGGCATATTATCAACGGCCAGCGATAATTATCGCTGGCCGTGCTTAGCGATACATTTCCTATTGCAGGCTATCTCCGGAATTTATCGCCCTGGTAGCGCGTTATTAACAACGTGTTTCTCCAGAGCTATAAAAATACCAGAGTTAGCGAGGTTATCGCCGTCTTGCAGGGAACATCGCTGGTTTTCCAGCGATGTTCCCTGCAAAACGGCGATAACCTTGCTGATACGACCCTGTGGTCGTATCAGCAGAATCCACCCCCTATGTTAGGGATGGCTAAGTCAGGATTTCAGCAGACGTTGATATTTGCAACGTAGTCCATCCGGGGTACGCCCAGTAACGCCCACTTTGCATCTCATTGGAGATGCAAAGGGAGGCGTTGGGAAAAAGGGTGCTAGCATGCGATTATGCATGTTAGCACCCTCTTGTTGATAGGGCGATATTTTTATCTCAGTTTTCCTGGCTTTTAAAGCCAGAAAAACGGAGATAAAGCCCTTGCTGATATGCCCCTTGGTTAGGCAGATTAAGCAGGCAGTTCCAAGAACTTTTCCCCTAAAATGGGGAGAGTTCGAATTGCACTCTAAACCAGACCCACAGCCACGTTTCTAAATGTTTCAGGGCAAATTTCTCACTCCTGAGAATTAGCTATCGATAGTTTAATCATGGGACCGATTTCTCATTTAACGCTTTTACTCTCCTTTCTTAATTCGTACTGTTCTTCCCATTTCTCCCAAATCTCCCAAAACTTGGCTTTTTTCACTAAAGAACTCTTACGATCCAAAGAGTTTATTCTCCGAATTGATGATACCCACTCCAATTTAGTTGGAGAAGTAGGCAGTGCCCATTTTATACAAATCTCCCTCCTTGCCAGCAACATTAACATAAACAATAAAGATTTTTGTTTCTTGGATAACTTTTAATCCTTCCCTCTTCTACCCCAAATATTGCCATCGATAGGCTTACCTTAATATCTTGGTTAATAATCTCTTTAACCATCTTACCCACTTCCAGCCAGAAGGACTCTATCAGAGGGCACTGCCAAAACATGTGGACATTATCAGGCCTTTCCTCACCACACTTAGGGCATTTCTTTGGCTCTTGTCTCCCCAGCTTAGACAGCTTCCTTGGTGTCCAATACCACCTGTGCACTTTGAAAAGATGATTTTTCTTGAGGGGTGCAGACTTTACAGTAGACCAAAATATAGTCATCGATACCTGCCATAAATCTTCCAACTTCGAACTTGGCAGGTCCCTCTTCCAGATCTCTCCCTGCATGGAGTAGGGTTCTTCCCTAGCCTCGATCAATACCCAATACCATTTTGCAACCTCCTTCTTCTGAGGGGATCTTAGTTGGTGCTTCCTTTCAAAGTCCTCACTACTTTCTCCTGTTTTCCTCAAAGCATTTGTCCAGCTCAAGGGTTGGTAGTATTTAAACTTGAAGAGACGTCCATCTGTTGCTCTTTCTAACATTTCCCAAGAGACTAATCTATTATCTTGCAAAATTTGACCCCATTTGTTTATCCCCGCTTACCCTAACGGGGCTGCCAGTTTGTCTGCAAGGCACATAGGAGTCCCCGGGGAGTCCCAGATTGGAGCGGAAGCACAGTAATAAGGTATTGTAAAGGACTGTCTAATCTGATACCATAAGATACATGCGGTCTTCAAGACCTTTTTCGCCATTTCTTTTTCCTCCGTTGTTAGGGTCTTAAAAAGTGGGGTGTAAAGAGCATTCTCCAAGAGAAGAGATCTGAAGGTCTTAAATTGAAAGGCCCGGCAATATATTAACAGATCAGAACTTGCGATTCCCCCATAGATCTTTCTCCGACGTAACTTTTTCCACACAATCCTTACCCCTTTATTTGCCCAAATAAAACTGCTTAGTATTCCTTGCAATTTTTTAACAGCATCCACATTAAATTCCAGAGGGTTTGTATAAAAAATAAACATAAACATGGGTAGAATGGACATTTTCAGTAACTTTGATCTGCCTAGAAAGGATAGAGGGAGACTATTCCAAGTCCTCAGTAGACTTATACAGGCACATGCATCAACGTTTTTTGCGTGCGCAAACGGTGCGATTCGCAAAAATCGGCTGTTTGCGCACGCAAAAAGGGCTATTGCGATGCATCAAGGTGTAAGGCACCCGCAATTTAATAAATCGCAATTTATTGCGATTTCTTAAATTGCGATTGCATTTAAGGAATCGCAATTTGCGATTCCTTAAATGCTATGCAATAACCACTTTTAAATAGCGATTTCGAAATTTGGGGCCGCAAATTATGGAGCAATTAAACTGGTCGGTAATTTGCTAAAACTTTGAAAAATGCACTAAAGTGCATTTTTCAAAGTTTCATGTTGCACACACACATGCCCTTGGGGCATGTGTGCGCGCAACATGGGTGCACATCACAATTCCAGGGGTGCAACAGGGTGTCCTTTTGTCACCCTTGCACCCTTGGAATTGCAAGCGCAATTTGCGAGTACCTATTGGTTCTCGCAAATTGCGCATGCAATTTCCCATTCATTCCTATGGGCCTGTAGGCCCATAGGAATGAATGGGGAGCCATTCCCTAATTGCGACTCGCAATTTGCGAGTCGCAATTAAGGAATGTTTAGGAATCGCTATTTTTATAGCGATTCCTACATTCATAGGCTTTTGCGAGTCCTTAATTGCGATTCCTTAATAATCGCCATTAAGGACTCGCAAAATAATACCTTGATGCATGGGCCCCATAGTTTCTTTTTTTACCTTTGGAAAGTTTACCTGGGCCATGTCACTGAGATTCTGTACCACCTGAATCCCCAAGTACCTGATCTCTTGTTTCACCAAGGGGCTAAAACAACTGGTGTTCCACTCCATTATTTCAGTTTTTTGCTGGTTGACTAGGTATCCTGATACTTTACCGAATTCCACAAACGTTTTAAAAATCTCTGGACGGGATCTTTCCATTTCACTGGTATAAATCTTGCTCTTATTTTTGTTGCCAAAGGCTCAATATATATGTTGAAGAGTAAAGGGGACAAAGGGCATCCCTGGCGAGTCTCTCGTTTGATTTCTATCTGATCCTAGAGATTCCCATTTACCAACATCCTAGCAGTAGGATTATTATATATCGCTGACACTGCTCTTGAGATATTCTCCCCTAGTTCATGTTGCCTAATTAACCACTGTTGGAAGGGCCAGCTGACCCTATCAAATGCTTTAGCAGCATTGAAAGTAGGGATCGTCAAAGGAGTTTTACTTGTTGTAGCTAAATCTATTATGGATTTATGATCAGAATTAAAGCCTGCACGATTTCATACTATGCATGCTTCTTCAAGTCTAGAAAATATTACAGACAATGGTATCTGTTGGCATGACTATCTAAGTTCCATAGCTTAATATAGCGGAATTATTTGTTGTAATTAAGCATAGTATGAAAATACTAAAGTCAGCCGCTTAGCCAGTAGAATGTATCGCCTCCCTGTTGGCCATGTTTTATCCTAGAGTACATAGTTTTCATACTCTGTTACTTCCCACTACCCTTCATCCTGTGTTACCCCCAACCAACAAACTCCGATCCACTGAACTAGACTCCTGCTCAGTTTTAATCCTGGTCTTGTGTTCCTAACCCAGACTGGACAATTCTTTCTCACTCAGTGCACTCTAATGAGAATACATGCTTTCTTGAACCTCCTGAGGTTTAAACTACTCTATGATATTCTCCTTCCTTCCTCCCTGTGGGCTACATAGATGTAAGTCCTTATACAGCTGTTTGTGGGTTTAGTGGTGCCTGTCTTAAGCCATTTTGATATCTCTCTACAGAACTGTTCATAGTCTCTCTATGTTATTTACAATGTGGTCTCCAGTACTGACCACCATGCAGGAGAACTGCACACAGTAGCCTTCATCACTCCAAGTTAATGAGCCCAATGTCCTTTATATGGTCTCCTGAACTCCATGTCATTAGTCTAAGCCTCCAGAATTGGATGCAACACCCTAGTCTTTGTTTCCAGAAAAAAAGAAAATCTGACGTTTTATTAATGCCTTTAGATACTGTTTCTTTTAATTTTCAGGAATCTTTTTTTATTCTGTCCTTTAGCACCAATAATACTCCTTGGGTATCAGCCAGCCTCAACCTGTATTTCCAACTCCCGACGAGGACCCATTGCGGCATACAATACAGTAGTGATAAGAAGTGCCGGATAAAATAGTCAACAGTAAATAAGACATGAAATTCTCTACGTGAGGTTTCACCATTTATTAATACACTGGCTACACAGCTTCCTTTACTGATGGATAAGCAGCGGCTCCTTCTGTGCACCCACCCCTCCTCTAGCTCTTAAGACTGCCCTGCCCCACACTTTTGAAACTTTGAGGTGACTGAGTGGGAAATCCTACAATCCCTTCTTGTGAAGTGGCCTCCAGTACCCCCTCTCCATGGCGTGCTACTCCCTAAAGTTTCTCTGCTTCATACTCAAAGATAATATATATATATGGATATAATGAAAACGAAAAAAAACTGTTTGAATAGCAATAACAAGCAACAACTAATGTCACCATCTTCTTCCAACAGCAATCTAACCAGTTCGAGACCCACATTGTCGGGGCCATCCTAGCTTTCTTCGTGGGCGTGGCATACTTCTGGCTGCAGACCATCATGACGTATAGAGTGAAGCCAAGATATGGTGGACGATGGGTCGGCCCCCTCCGGTTCCTTCTCTGCACCGCCTGTACTGCTCTGATCATTATGAGTATCCTTTTTGGTGTTTATTACAATGTACATTGCTGTGGCATGTAGCAGGACTACTAGAAAGAAGAGAAATATATAGAGAATGAAAAGAGATAAAAGATCAAAGAAGGAAAGAAAAACATACTAGCATTAGTGGAAAGGATTAGTGTAACATAAAAGTATGTAAAACGAAACAAAGCAAGATAGTGAAGTAACAGCAAGGAATAAAAATAAATACAGGATAATAGATAACAAGAGAAACAAACACTTGAGGAGATAGAAATGGAGTTGAAAAAGATAAAGCCAGAAAGCAGAAAATGATAAAGAAAATGAAACAAGCATTGACAAAGCCAACAGGTCCCGTCTTTTAGCTGCCAATGAGGACCACACTTGGCTTTGCCAGTGCTTTTGCCAATAATATTCAGCATCAGTAAAAAGAAATGCTGTGCAGCATTGGCAAAAAAAATAAAAAAGCACTATGATGTGTACACAGAAAAGCCTAATCACTTGTGATCACGTACGCATATGTGCAGCTGCCATTTTGTTTATTTTATTCAGTTAATGTCCCAAGATGACAGACGCCAATCTTGGAGCTGTAAAAAAAAAAATAATAATAATAACCTAAATGTGTGCAAAACCTTATTTTGTAAAGGGAGCAAGCTCATGATAGGAGTGGTGGGAGCAATGGAGGACCAGGTGAGGGAGAAGTCCAAGCAAGGGGTAGCAACAGACGACCCTGTGGCACTGAGGGAAATTAGAAAAAATAAATACCAGGCAAAATAAAAGTCAGGAAGATGGGGTAAGCGACGGACGAGCTGGGGGAGGAGGAAGCAACATGGAGAGCATGGGGGATGGGTGTTGGAGGGTGCAGGTCTTAGAGGGGGAAAGCAGCACATGAAGGTGAGCACAAAACAAACACATTTACTCTCATGGAGTGCTGAAAAAAAGAGTCAAAAGAAGTTCCCTGAATGTAAGCAGTGGAAGGACGCAAGTCATTCAATCAAAAAGATGCTATGCTCCATGGGACAGTCAAAAACGAGAACAGGAAGGAAAACCATTGAATAAGAACCAAGCAAATGAGATTGACAAGGAAGCTAAACAATGGTAAGCAGTGTACTGGTGCAAATCCCACTATAAATATTGGCAGTGTCCAGAACAGGTCTTCAACAACAGACAGCTAAACGCTGTCTGGAGATGAGACCTGTAAGGAAAGATGGGACTAAAACTAAGGTGTTTGGGGAAAATAGCAAACAAAGATTATAAAAGGTTAAAAAAAAGAAATGGAGTAGAAGAGAAAGAGATAATGTATTTATGGCCAAGAAAACAGGAGAAAGAAAGAGAAGGAAAGAAAATGATATCTAAGGGAACAGAGGAAAAAGGTTATAGAATTACAGGAATGTCAGAGAAATAAAAAAGATAAGAAAACATAATTAGAAAAAAAGGAAAATAAAGACCAGAAAGAAAAAGGAATGGACAGACATGCACGAGAGGAGAAATGTGGAAAAATAACAAGAGAAGCAGAAGCAAAGAAAGAACGAAGAATGAAAGACAGCAAAGCAGGGAGGGGGGAATAAGTTATGAATGAAAAGAAGGAACAGAAAGAGAATGGCATGCAATTAATGTTCAAATGAGAAGCATGATGTACGAGAAATAATAATACAGATAAGTGAGAATCGGCCATGGACATCATTTAATGTTCGCCAAGGTTCACAGCGGTGACCCCTGGCTTGCACCTTGCAACACCTGTACTGTATTTGCGACCCTGGCCTCAGAGGAAGCAAAATCAGTGCCAGGAACACAGTGGCAGCTTGTTCCTATTGATGTCAATTGTGGCTCCACTCTGTTCTCTCTCAATTTGTTTTTATAACACTAATAGTGAATAATGCTTCCTTCTTCACTCTCAGGTCACTTTTTGTGACGTTCTGTGGCGCAGAAGCCTGCTTCATATTTGCGAGGCAGCACTAAGCCACTTTTTTGGCTTAATGGTGCCTCGCAAATATATTTCCCTTTAACGCAATTTTCTGCATTAAAGGGGCGTGCAATGGGTGTTGCTGGGGGCGTTCCCAGCGACATCCATGGCCTTTTGCTGCTGCCCCAGTTTTATGAGAAATCGTAAATCTGAGGCAGCGCCAAAAACTTACTCCTCCCCAGGGAAGGCACAAGGGAGGCACAATGAGGCGAAATATATTTATTTTTCCTCGTTTTTCATTTTTCTATATGTGCTGCATTCTGCAGCACACATAAAAAGAGGAAAAAGCCTCTTGAGATTGTTTTTGTGCAGGAAGGTTTCCCTTCCTGCACAAAAAAAATCATCCCCGCAGCACAGGCACCCTTGCACCATGGTGCAAAGGTGCCTGCGTTGGCGCACGGCAGCCCATTGTGCGCCGGTGTAGGGCAAAAGGACAGGAATGCGCCGTATCTTGTAGATACGGCGCAATCCTGCCCTTTTATTTTGCTGTCGGGCAGCGCAGCAGGAAAGTCTGCGGCGCTGCCCTATGGCAAAACCTCATAAATGAGGCCCTCATGGGGCATATTTACAAGCCCCTATAGCCACCACAATGTCACTTTCAGTGACGTTGTGATGGCGATAGGGGCCTCACCTTATTTACAAGGCAGCATTAAGCCACTTAACGTGGCTTAACGCTGCCTTGTAAATAAGGCACCCTTTCACGCTGTATTTAGGGTGAAAGGGTAGTGCAACGGGTTTTGCAGTGGGCGTTCCACCGCAACACTTATTGATTTTGACGCTGCCCCCTATTTACAAGGGTGGCGTAAATAGGAGGCAGCGCCAAAATTAAGACCAAGGAAAACCTGGTGTTAAACAATCATTTTTTAAAAATGCCGTTTTGCAACTTCTATGTGTGCTGCATTAAGCAGCACACATAGAAGTTACAAAACGGCATTTAAAGATTGTTTATGTGCAGGAAGGGTGACCTTCCTGCACATAAACAATCTTCCCCTCAACACAGGCACCCTGTGTTGGCGTTAGGCAGCTAAAGTTAGCGCCAGCGCAGGGGGAAATGCAGGGCTGCACCATATTCTAGTAAATATGGTGCAGCCCTGCGTTTCTAAAGTGACGAAGCGTGTTGTTAGCCTTTTTGGCTTAACGGCACGCTTCACCACTTTATTGTAAGTATGCCCCTCAGTGTTTTCAAAAATAGAGTACAATTAGCTGGAATATGACCTTCCCCAGCAGCTGAGGCAAGTAAAAAAAAATGCTTTAAAACTATGTTGTGTGTGTGATTGTGGATGAGTGTCTGTTTATGTAAGAGAGAATGTGTGTAAGTGTGAACGTGTGCATGTGTAAGCATGTGCGTGCAAGTGAAATTGAAGGTCAAAGTTCGTCTAATGTCACTTTCGCTACCCCAGGCATTGTGGAGAATTGACTTTTAAGGAATACGTGGGGGGGAGGGGGTAGAAAGAATGCTAAGAAAAACAAATGAAAGAAAGAAAAAAAAAAGCATTTTCTTAGAAGTGATTTGAAAACAGCAAAATGAATTGAAGTCAGCAACTGCTGCACATCTGTGACATGTCCTTAACAACATCATCAGTGGGGGTTCTCCATTCACAGAACATGAAAGGTGCAGCCGCTATTTGTGAGTGGATTGCTGCCATGTTCCTGTTTCTGTTGTTTGCCTTATTCGCAGTGGAGTTCCGGCATATCGATGGTCATTTCTTTCATGTTCAAAAGACAGTGATTAGCATACCCAACGAGATGCAAGTTTCCACCATCACCCTGGGGGTGTAGTCTACCTTTGTGTCTGCCTAGGAACCCTTGGAGCAGTGACTCTCAAGAGCTATGGAGGCTAACCTCCATCATGAGACAGTCCTCTATGAGATCTCCCAGTTAATCTCCATCATGGGTGCTGGCCCCCATGGAGAACCCCAGATTAACTTCCATTATGAGAGCTAGCCTGCATGAACCCTCCAAGGACAACTATAGATTTTTCTCCACCTTCATAAGATCTTTAGTAGAACTTCCAAAATGACTGCGATTCTCAACAAACATTTTACAATTAAAGTCCACTGAGGGTGCTGTCCTCAATGGATATCTTCAGTGTGATCTTCCTCATGGGTGCTGATCCCCACGGACATCTTCAGTTTAACTTCCACCATTGGAGTTGGCTCTCATCATACCACCTGTGACAGCCATCATGGTTGTTGACCTTTCTGTTTTCCTTAGATTATTCATCACCATGGGTGCTGGTGTCTGTCATGGGTGTTAGCCTTCATGTAAACCCTAGATAGACCTCCATCATTAATGCAGTTCCCCTTCATAGGTGCTGGTCTCCATCACGGTTGCTGACCTCGACTATGGGTGCTAACCTCCAGGTTATCTCCATATTAGTCTCTATCATTGATACTGGCCTCATCATGGTGCAGGCCTTCCTTATGGGTGCTGATTGTTTTTTATGGGTACTTGGTTGTTAGGTGCAGGCCTCTCTCTTGGGTACTGGCTTTCAGGGTTACTTTTAGCTGAATTCCTACTGCATTTCTGGTGCCCACGAAGACGTCGAAGACCTAGCATTCTCACTGATCTTAGATCAACACATTACACTTCCCATCTACATAGAGATGTTAGGACAGTGCATGTGTTACCCGCATCTGGAAAGCCTCTGTACATTATGTCCTACATAATGGAGGTCTCGAGTCAATACATCATGCTAAATTTCACTATAGAGGTCTTGAGTGAATACATTGAGCTGCCCTCTTCCATAGCAATATAGAATCATGACATTGTGATGCTGCTTCGTAATGCTGACCTGCAGACAGATCTTGTATTCACCCTCCAACACACCGCTGAATTACAGTACACCTTGGCTTCAGCACCCCTTACAAAGATGATTTAGAGACATCTCTTGAAGCTGATGGCCATCACAACAGTCATACAATGCGATCCAGTTAAATCATCAAAGACTTGCAAGAAACATCCTAATACAAGTGCTTGACTACGCCTCTGGCAGCCAGCGTCCGACCATACCCTAGCCCTACCTACCTCTCAAACGTCCCTGTACTACAGTCTGGCTCCACCTATTTTATTCTCTAAATTCACTGCAGAGACTAGAGGCCATGTGGTCAAAGGATAAGGTGAAGTGGAACTCCAGACAGTGCCTGGGCATGTAACACGGTCACATTTAAGTTCTACTCTTGCTTTTGCTACTTGGTGTGTTTACGTATGTGCCTTGCAAACCACCTGCTCCTGCTAATGACTACACATGATGTGAGGCACCGTCCATACCCAGGCCATCCAAAATCATGTAATCCTATGGAAAATACTTCATAGTATAGAATTCTCAGCAGCTGCTATGTAATATGCTAATTTCAGCACAAGCCATACTCCCAGCTCTAATAGATGAAGAGGAACAAAATGCCATCAGCATACATGCTCTATAGCCAAAATGACTACAGTAGACTCATAAGGCCTTTATTAAGCTAACAATTATTTTTGGGTGCTAGCTTTCGGGGCGGGCATAGGGCCAGTACCCTTAGATGTGGTCTTAAGCAGTAACACCCAAATATGTGTTGTTTAATAACAGTATCATTCATGCCAGATTGTTTGTTATTTCGTTGTGATATCTGGACTTTCATCTGTCAAACACTGTATGCTTCTTTCATCATGGGTGTTGTAAATATATATTCAGAAAGTAGCTCCTGTCAGTTGTCAATTAGGTACCACATAATTTGTCATGTGATTTGGAAACTGTGTATTACAAAACTTTTCCACCCTTGCAGCGGAAAGTGCCTCACAGCTCTAGGGACCCTGTTTATGTCCAATGCTGATACATTCTCCCACCCTGCCACAAATAAAACACACAAGGAATGATTTGATGGTTGCAGGCACAGCATGGCCAACCTTGAACATTGATGGAGGCACAACTGGGCAGATCTGCACTGGACGTCTAGATAGAATTTTCTATTTTTATTTTTTTAAATAGAAAAGGGACTGCTTGTCATGGCTCCCTTTATACGTCTGTTTCGGCCTGCTGCTCATGAAGGACATTTGGTGTTCCTCCCAGGCCCCACTCTGGAGAGATCTGTTTAGCATTAAGATTGTGATCCAATCAAAGGATAGATCTTCTCACAACGTGGACAGGACTTGATCAACTAAAAGAATATTTGTCCAAGAATAGACAAGAACATAGGGCGTAGAGAGCATGGTCTGCAGCCAAGCACAATATGTCCTTTGACCGTGCCTTAGCACTGTGATGGTGCCTTATAAGTAGCATGCAATCACCGCTTTGTAAGTCTCCAATCTACTGATGCAGAACAGGTAGGGTTTAATAACCAAAGATGGATTATACTTGAAGAATGAAATGTGAAGACGTTTTCTTGGCTGATTTACACTGGCTGTAACTCAGCTGATTCCCTTTAAATGCCAACAGTGGCCTGATGCTTATATACATTTTTGGAATTGAGGTTCTCAAAAACGATTGATGTGGGATGACAAATGGACATATTGACAAGTGTGTGGAAAAAAGGATCCCAATTCTTGAGATGTGGACCCCAGCACACTTCCCCATTTTAATTTATAATAAAAATTTATTTTTCAAAAAAAATAAGAGCACTTCTTTTTTTGGAATGAGGTATTATGTTGCGTTTGTGCGAAGATTCGCATTGCCTTGTGTAGTTCCATCAGTGGGAGTAACCTTACCTTTATTACCTATAATTGGTAAATAGTTTTCGCCACATGCGATGTGAGAACCCTTCAGAAAGTGCTGTAGTATGGGGCTACCTCACCTTAAATATTGAGATTTGTAGCTCATATATATCTAATCACGAAAAAATGTTGTAATATACGTCATGCTCCTTTTCTACGATCACACACTGACCTATATTATTAAAACACAACATCATAAAGCCTTCACGGATTCGCTCACAAAAAACCTAAGTGCACGGATCATCAAATATTTCAGTTGACTAGATAGTACGGGGATAATCCCCGCCGCCCCCCCAAAAAACGCAGTAAAATATTACATTTATGGTTAACTATGAAACCAGGACCACCTCCCATGCTCTGCTCATAACCACAGATAACAAATTATTACATCACTGATAACATCACTGGTGGCATCATATGACATCACCAGTGACATCATTGATGCCTCAGACAAGGAACAAGGGACATGGGATGGTTTATGCCATACAGTACATGTACCACATAGGGCATAATCTTAAACCCTGCGCTGTGCCAACTACGTACAAAAAGGACAGGGCTTAGTGGCCACTGGGCCTGATGGGCTGATAAACTGTGTGCCACGGAAAGCCTCGTCTGTTATTGAAGGTCCTTTTTCTGCAGACAAACGTTCATAATTAACACTTAAAGAGAATGCAGTGGCAACAGCTCAAGGTTATGGGCCCAGCACTGTGAAGGAGTCAGAGAATAGGTAATGATGATGATGTGGGACAGAGGACAAGAAAGAGAAGGCAAGAAAGAGCGAGCAGGTGAGGAAAAAATAAGAAAGAAAAAATAAGGAGAGGAGAAAAGAAAGAAAGATGTGCAGCTAAAATGAAAGGAGTGAGAAAGAAGAAAGGGTGAAAAGAAGCAAGTGTGAAAGGAGTGAAGGTTGGAAGGAGGCAAAGGTGAAAGAAAGTAAGGAAAGGCAAAAGGAAGGAAGGGTAAAAGGAAGGAATGGTGAAAGGAAGCGAGTGAGCAAGGGTGAAAAAAGAAGACAGGGAACTTGAAAAGATAGAAAGAGGGAAGGATACAGGATGGATAAATAGAAGGGTGGAAGAGCGGGGAAATGAAACAAAGTTGGTGAATGAGCAGGAGGGTGAAAGTCTGGGTGAGTGAAGGGATTTTTGGATTTTGAAAGAGGATAGATGGATGAATGGATGGATGGACGGACGGACAGTCAGACAAATGTAGGGCAGATGGAAAAATTGAGAAAGGATGTGTGGACCGCTTAATGTAAGGAAGGGTGAAAGGAACTCTTCTGGTGAGGCCAGGCTCGCTCGCATTGCTTGGTGCCATTAAATGGTTGGTTCAAAACCGGGAGCATTTTAGCTTTCAGGCTCTTCCCTTCGACAAGCACATACGGCAAGGTTTGCAGACAAGCCCTGTATTAGGAGCACATCTTGTATTGCCTTTGGCCATGTCCTATCTCTGCAAACAAACAGGAGCATGCCTCATAGAGTCATAGCCTGAAGTCATGCCCTTTATGTTGCATACTTCATATGTCCCAAGTACAGACACATGGAGCATAAAGATGGTCTGCGGCCACCTGTCCTCTACTCAGTACTCCTTGCAGCGCTGATATTCTCTTGCTTGCATAGTTTATTAAATAAAGTCGGCTTTTAAATTGTCGACTCTATTAAGGTTGAAGAAATTGTCTAGGTAATAATGTTATGTCCTTCTTTATTCTGACAATACCAAAAATGTCGAATTTTAAAAGTCGTTTCTTTATCACATGCATTAATTTTTGTAACCGTACCCTAATAACTCCTTAGCAGTCCTTCACAACCACGAAACCCTAAAAACCCAAGCTACCCCTTAACTCTATCCTTCCCTGAAGATTAAAAAACCCCTACCACCTCTTAACGCTACCCTGCCCTGAACCCTAAATTCCACTAACTACCCTTTAATTCTACCAATTCCTGAACCCTGCCAACTGATTATTACTCTATCCTTCCTTTCCCTGAACTCTGAAAACTCTTACTTACCCCTTTAGCCACACTTACCTGATCCCTAAACACTCGTTACCACCCCTTTATGTTCCCTTCCCGTAACCCTAAAAACCCCTTACTACCCTTATCGCTACCTTTACCTTTACCTTTACCTGAACCCTAAAACCCCTAACTACTCCCTAACACTACCCTACTCTGAACCCTAAAAAAACTCTTACTACCCTTTTACACTACTCATCCATGAACCCTGAAAAACCTGAACCACCCCTAAATGCTACCCTTCCCTGAACCCTAAACAACCCTTACTACCCTTTAACGCTACTAATCTCTGCACATAGCCAACCCCATACTACTCCTTAACGCTAACCTTCCCTAAATCCTAAAAACCCCTTATTAGTACTCCAACCCCTTCCCCACCTCTGTTAACGCTTCTCTCTGGTTTAGCACGAGGATGCTTCCTTGGCCCTCCTCCCAGTACACTTATCTTTACCATATACGGTCTGCATTTTTTCGATTTTACATTCTATTTTTTCAGTAGACAACGTTTTTGACACAACTTTTTTTCAGATATGCCTGCTGCAAACCGTTTGCATCAATGATGCCATTAATTGTGGCACTTTGATGCCATCTGCAATATTGTGGTGAAGGCATGATTGTTATAGCTAATGACAAAGGGAACATTTCAAGGGGCATATTATCAAGGGGCCGCGATAAAATTATTGCCGCTTTAGCGTCCGTTTTTGGGCGAAAAGCGGCGATAATTCTATCGCATTATCATCAAGGACCCGCTAGCGCGTGATTCCATGCCTCAGCGCCCGTTTTCTGAACGCCCAGCATCGCAACGCTAATGATATGCAAAGGAGGCGTGCCTGACAAAACTACACAGGAGAATATCGCTAACCGGGCTTCGCGATATTTACAACAATGCCCCGGCCGCCGTGGCGATACACAAAATCGCGCTAACTGCCCAATAACGCTGGATTTTAACGTCTGCTAAAATCCTGTCTTGGGCATACTTTGCATGGGAGGTGAATTCTTGGGTTACGACCACAGGGTCGTATCAGCAAGGTTTTCGCCGTTTTTAGGTGAACATCGCTGGATTTCCAGCGATGTTCGCCCTTTTTCCTGCCATCGCTGGAATTCTTATCGCCAATGCGCTGAGCGTTGTTAATACAGCGCTAGGTTGGCGATAAGTTCCAGCGATAGGCGGCGATAAAAAAAAACGCGCTAAGCGCGGTCAGCGATAATTATCGCTGCCTCTTGTTAATATGCCCCTAAATCCCTTCTACTGAAGAGCCCACGGCCAGTGCTTTCAAATGCCACATGCATAGTCTTAAATCCCCCTCTACGTGCTCCTTTATCTCGCTCACGTAGGTTCCCGCTTTCTCTCTTTGTGACGTTTTTTCCGTGTTTCGCTGCATCCTTCTTTGACCCGTGCGTTTTTCCCCTGTCTTGGTCAATGTCTGATGAGGAAGAATAAATGAGTGCCGGTAGGTCCCACTGACAACGACCAGCTCAAATTAAGCACTGCCCGTATGTAAATGTTTGCAAGCCAATAGATATAGTGCAGATTTAAACTGTGCATGAAGATAGATGTCAATCAAGCCTGGTTGACCATACACCGCCATCTTAGTATCTCAACAGTGTTTTCTTCTTCGGATCTGTACTGCTCTGTAACTTGAAGCGACAATGGCCAGTGATAATAGGGTCTAAATTAGAGAGAGAGAGATGCAGTGAAATCTAATTGTCAAACAAGTCGTAGTAGCAAAGATCTGACAGAGTGCGCTCAAAAATTGATGAAGTGAAGCGCACTATTGGGCGGTTGATTGGGACTGAGAAGGTGCAATAAGCTGACCGCAGGCCAAATTAATGCTCATCCTTAGGCCCTGTTCTAGAGGGTGGACCAGGTGGGCCAGGACCACCCAAGAAAGATCCTGGCCCACCGAAGGTTATTCAGAAGTGGAAAAGGAGGTCCACCATATACCTGGGCTGACTTCCTTGCTGGCTCACAACAGGAAAGGCTGCTGTTGTTTAGCTGAGTGTGACTCTAAGAAAGCCACAGAGTGAGGCCGGACTATTGTCATGTGCAGAATATCAATGAGCCGGCGAGGAGGCACAGGGAGTGGTGCACCCAATGGCGGCCGCTCCATTAGGGCGTCGGAGCGCCGCCCCACTGCTTTCTCGCAGTGCGAGAAGCAGAAAATAAAATGGTATTTTAAATACCATTTTATTTTCTGCTTCCCGCACTGCAAGAAAGCAGAAGGCAGGGGTATGCCTGGTTGGGGGCGGGCGGGAAGGTATGCCTGGTTGGGGGCTGGCGGGCGGGCGGGTCGGGGAGCAGTGGCTTGCACCATTCTGAATGCCCTGACTGTTTGGTCGGCCCTGGGGCCGACCAAAGCAGTAATGCGCAGCCTACATAGAGAAAATGGCCTCCCTACAGGCACCCGGCTGGGCGCCGTCCGGGACTCCGCACCAATCACAACGCTGCCATTGCAGCATTGTGATTGGTGGCTTACAGGAGGGGAGGGAGCATGCCTGTTCCTGTCCAGGTGTTACAGCAAACAAATGATGGACGGAATGCTGACAATGCAAACATTCTCCCCCAGTCAAAAGATCTGGATTAAATCCATTGTTCTTTTGCCCACTACGCCTCCCCAGTTTGGACCCAGCCATATGCAAATCAGTCTTGGCCCTGTGCCCCATGGGAACAGTCCAGACCGAACTGCCAGGCCAGGTCCTCCCTGGACCGGGAACAAGCCTCCTGGGACCGGTTTCAGGGTATGTCACCCTTCTTCAGCCAGGCTAGCTTGAATCCAGTGGCAAAGTGAGCAAGGGACCCACGTCTGGGCATACCCATCCCACTTAGGGCGAAAGGTGTTACAGCAAACTAATGAAGGACGGAATGCTGACAATGCAAACATTCTCCCCCGTCAAAAGATCTGGGTTAAATCCATCGTTCTTTTGCCCACTACGCCACCATAGTTTGGACCCAGCCATATGCAAATCAGTCTTGACCCTGTGCCCCATGGGAACAGTCCAGACCGAACTGCCAGGCCAGGTCCTTTCTGGACCGGAAACTAGCATCCTGGAACCGGTTTCAGGGTATGTCACCCTTCTTCAGCCAGGCTAGCTTGAATCCAGTGGCAAAGTGAGCAAGGGACCCACGTCTGGGCATACCCATCCCACTTAGGGCGAAAAGTGTTACAGCAAACAAATGATGCACGGAATGCTGACAATGCAAACATTCTCCCCCAGTCAAAAGATCTGGGTTAAATCCATCGTTCTTTTGCCCACTACGCCACCCCAGTTTGGAACCAGCCATATGCAAATCAGTCTTGACCCTGTGCCCCATGGGAACAGTCCAGACCGAACTGCCAGGCCAGGTCCTCCCTGGACTGGAAACAAGCATGCTGGGACCGGTTTCAGGGTATGTCACCCTTCTTCAGCCAGGCTAGCTTGAATCCAGTGGCAAAGTGAGCAAGGGACCCACGTCTGGGCATACCCATCCCACTTAGGGCGAAAAGTGTTACAGCAAACATATGACAGACGGAATGCTGAGAATCCAAACATTCTCCCCCAGTCAAAAGATCTGGGTTAAATCCATCGTTCTTTTGCCCACTACGCCACCCCAGTTTGGACCCAGCCATATGCAAATCAGTCTTGACCCTGTGCCCATGGGAACAGTCCAGACCAAACTGCCAGGCCAGGTCCTCCCTGGACCGGAAACAAGCATCCTGGGACCGGTTTCAGGGTATGTCACCCTTCTTCAGCCAGGCTAGCTTCAATCCAGTGGCAAAGTGAGCAAGGGACCCACGTCTGGGCATACCCATCCCACTTAGGGCGAAAAGTGTTACAGCAAACAAATGATGGACGGAATGCTAACAATGCAAACATTCTCCCCCAGTCAAAAGATCTGGGTTAAATCCATTGTTCTTTTGCGCACTACGCCACCGCAGTTTGGACCCAACCATATGCAAATCAGTCTTGACGCTGTGCCCCATGGGAACAGTCCAGACCGAACTGCCAGGCCAGGTCCTCCCTGGACCGGAAACAAGCATCCTGGGACCGGTTTCAGGGTATGTCACCCTTCTTCAGCCAGGCTAGCTTGAATCCAGTGGCAAAGTGAGCAAGGGACCCACGTCTGGGCATACCCATCCCACTTAGGGCAAAAAGTGTTACAGCAAACAAATGATGGACGGAATGCTGACAATGCAAACATTCTCCCCCAGTCAAAAGATCTGGGTTAAATCCATCGTTCTTTTGCCCACTACGCCACCCCAGTTTGGACCCAGCCATATGCAAATCAGTCTTGACCCTGTGCCCCATGGGAACAGTCCAGACCAAACTGCCAGGCCAGGTCCTCCCTGGACCGGAAACAAGCATCCTGGTACCGGTTTCAGGGTATGTCACCTTTCTTCAGCCAGGCTAGCTTGAATCCAGTGGCAAAGTGAGCAAGGGACCCACATCTGGGCATACCCATCCCACTTAGGGCGAAAAGTGTTACAGCAAACAAATGATGGACGGAATGCTTGTTGTATTCCTCTTAGGGTGTCCATAAACGGGCTTTCCAGTATCATGTCCTTATATAGGCACAATTCGCCCTGCCCTTATATAGGCATAAAATCCCAGCCCTTATTTAGGCATTAAACCGTGCACTCCAAATACAGGCATGGTCTCTGACATCCGTCCACCCTAACGTCACAACGAGTTCTTGAAGAACAGACCCTTAGGCTGCGGGAGTTTCCCTAGTCCATGACTATTGATTTCTTCAAGGACTCATACATTATGCATGAACCATTATTCCTTAGGGGTTCATTCATGACGTCTTCCGCTGTCCGACTCACGTCAATACTAACATTCTTAGGTGCTTTCAGGTATAAATATACCTTCCCTAGCCCCTGTAAATCAGAGGAGACCTCGACTTCAGAGGAGCCCGTTTCCCGGCCTGACGCACTGAGAAGACGCTGTCATCGCTGTACGCAGAGTGTCCAGCTTCCAGTGATCTGACTTCCCTTGCGGGGTGTTGGAGTTCGAGTCTGGCAAAGAGATTCCTACCTCTCTCATTCTTCAGACTAGAACCTAGAGGGACTCTTGGCATACTAGGCATACTGGGGTTAGCGTACTCTTAGTATACCATAGTAAGGAATACTTCACCTACTTCATACCTCGTCCTATACCTAGGTTAGGTTAGGTACATTGGGGTAGAACTAGATTAGAAACGCATCGTATGAGTACTCGCATTTTTAGTCTGTGTTATTTATGTAAAAGCATATGTACTAAAAGATAATGCTCTCGCAGTATTATTTATTTCTACTGCTCACACTGTACATTATTTATCTCGCATACTGTCTTGTGATCGTAACAGCACATTTTACTTACACCAGAAACAAGACTGTTCAATAAATCTTTTTTTGAAACGCCCGTCTATTTCTTTCTGTGTAACTTGGAGAAAACTAAGCATGCACGACTGAGCTGAGTGAAATAGTTATCTATTGTTTCCACGACTCTGGGACACGTTCTGATTCTAAAGGGAAACACAGTGGTCATGTTTTGCGGCTGCCAGAAACTACTCCCTTCTTGTTGTCAAGGAGTTTCTAGTGGCCTCTGAGCTAGCTGGCACAAATAATTAAGTTTAATATACTCGATATACCGACCTCAGTCCTATGTCAAACCTATAGGATATATTATTCCAATGCGCAGAGCCTATTAGGGAAATAGGAGCTACACTACATGGCGCCCAACGTTTGGTAAGGCAGTAATTCAACGTTAGATACTGAGTAACTCAGCCGTGCTTTTTCTCTCAAAAGACCCCTACCCATATACTCCAAAAGACGTCTGGAGTGGGCAGGGTTAAGTATCCGCCACGGCTACAAAGGGCAGTACCCTATATATTAGCTGTTTGGTTTGCTCAACGTTGAAGGATACAGTGTTCCAAAATATTGTGCACCTTATCTTTGTTTCCTTGAAACTTGTTCTACATTTTTCAAAAAACAAAATGAATGAAGACGCCGGAAACGGTGTAGCTGCGGCTGATCCAGCCCAAGCATCAGCCTTTAACATTACAGGTTTAATTGAAACCGAGGAGGGTGTTATAGACATCGCTCCAAACTTAAGAAGAGCCATCACTCTAAAACTTATAAAACATGGCCTACCACCAAGAGGCGGTAGAGCAGTTTTCGTGATAGAGGCACACGAATCCTTTCAGACAGAGGTATTCTATTCATGGGTAATATTTCCTGAATCCAATCCAATAACACACGTGTTTCACTTCTACAAAGAAGATGATCCACCAGAGGAATACATTCCTTTCGAGGATATAGAAATCCATTAACATACCAGGAGCATCAGCTCTGGTTTAAAGGCGCCCTAAAACATCACAGAAACAATTACCAGGCTCGGTCCACTAGGTAGACCAGGAGCAACATGGCCGATTCTAGCCGGCTACACACCTCATCCTGAACTGGATATAATGTCAGATGAGGACTTACTTGTTCAAATACAAGAATTAATAAAAATCTACAGACAATTGGTCCAATATGTCATGCGGACTTTTACAGTCCAGCAACCATTAACACTTCCAAATACAACTCCCCAACAAGGGAATACACTAAAAATTACACCACAGACTCTATACGCAGTCATGGGTAAAATGCCCACAAAACGTGAGCAAATTCCATTCTGGATAGCTCAAAAAATTACTCAAATCGAAGCAGTATTTCCAAATACCAGCCCGTATGAGAAACACAGAATACTGACAATCAGTTTACCAATGGGGATCACACCACAACTGGAAGACTGCACCACTTGGGGCTCAGTCTTTGCTGCCATCTATACTAAAACACATGGCATTCCGTCAATTGCGGTAATACCTGATGTCCTGAAACAAATTCAAAACGAATACGGGGCAGAGCCTGCTCTAAATTTAGGCATGAAATTACTGAAAAATTTCGACCAGGTCTCAACAATAATATTATCTAATATTAAAGGGGAGGCAGCAGCAGTGGCGATCCGCCAGAAATTAAGGGAATTTGATGTTACAGAACATCAAACAGAGCTACCCAGAATAATTGAACAATCTTATGCAGAATTTGGCAGAGATAGTTTGGGTGGAAGACCAGTGAAGCCGAAGCTATCTGAAAGTCCTGAGAAGGACTCAATTAAACAAACTCCTACATCTTCTAAAAAGAAGTGGGATACTACTAAACAAAAATCAAACGAGAAACGTTCTCAATCCCGAGGTAGGTCTCCTCAAAAGGAGCCCTCTGAAAGGAGGTATAACCTCAGGAATAGGGATAATTTGAGAAAACCTGACAGGTATCAAGATACTGATACACGTTCCTCTCGTCCCTTTCAGATCTCATCACAGACTTCGGAAAGAAGAGGACGATCGGAACATAGAGAAGAACGCGTGAAATCGAAAGACGACAAACACGCTCCAAAAACTAAAGCAAAACCTCAATTCTCCAAAAAGAAAGTAGCATGTCTAAAGATCAGACATGCCGAGAATACTGAGAACACAACTCAAGAACGGAGAATGGGCTCAGACAATGCTGGACAGTGCAGCAGAAGTCACAATAGTTCGCCAGAACCTGAAGGAACTTCTGGAGATAGTGGACTTGAATGAGTACATCACAGTTGAGACTGTAGACACCAGGGTTAGTACTCCACAAAAGTTATATGACATAACACTCCGGATGGAGGGAGACAAACCTAGACAGGTGAAAGCACTTTTTTGGGAAAGACTATCAAAGGGCTATGACATACTTCTAGCAGAAAGGGACTGGCCACCACAATTTGTCAGGGAGTGCCCACATGGCGAGGACATAATTATGCCTGCCTTCTCCAACCATATACCAATGCATCTGAGATATACATATGCCAGGAAATGGGCAGTGGCCCAGGCCCCAGCATTATATAAAAATCATGTAGGATGTGATGAGGATTCACCTCACCATAAAATACATCTGAAACATGAACCAACTGCACAACGGCAGTACCCAATAAAGCAAGAAGCTAAAAACAGGTCAGGGAGATCTTAGATCAACTTGAATATCAAGGGGTGATTGAAACATGCACCTCCTCAATGAACAATCCTTTGTTTCCTGTCTCCAAACCAGACAATACATATCGTCTAGTTTTGGACTGCAGACACCTAAACACTTGTTCAAAAACTTTTGCAGTGCAAAATGCACATAGCACAGCATTAATGAATAACATTGTGCGTAAAAAATATAAAACAACATTAGACATCTCAAATGGTTTCTTTTGTCAAAACATAGCACCTGAAAGCAGGTACTTAACAGCATTCTCCATAATGGGGACCCAGCGTCACTTTTGTCGACTCCCACAAGGGTTCAAGAACAGCCCAGGTTTATTCTCAGCGAGGGTAACGGAGTTACTACAAATTTATGACAATGAGGCATTGTCCTATGTCGATGACATTTATCTGACAGACGATGACCTGGAAAAACACTTGAACAGGGTGAGCACCATTATACTGGGTTTCGCCTCTGAGGGCTACAAGTTCAACTTTAAAAAGTCCAGAATTGCCCATCTCAATGTCCTATTTCTTGGATATGAGCTTTCAAGTGAAGGCAAGAGCTTGGCAGCTAACTTTCTAGAGAAATGTGCGCTGCTCCAACCTCCAAAAACGCAAAAAAACTTACAATCAATCCTGGGTTTCCTAAATTTTGGAAGAACATACATTCTAAATTACGCAGAAAGGGTAAAACCTCTCTACGCATTAATCAAACCTGATTTTTCGATCAGAAACTGGACACAGGAACACACAGAAATCTTGCGTTCACTCCAGGCTAACATGTTAGCAACAAATCACTTACAAACACGCGTAAGTCAACGCAATTTGGTGATCCAAATAATTTCGGGTCAATGTGGATTCACCTACTTAACCTTCAATGAGGGTGAGAAAATACCAATCGCATATAAATCCCATTTGTACACACAAGCGGAAATGCGCTTCAGTTCAACTGAAAAAATTCTGACAGCAGTTCAAACCGCTGTAGCAAAAGAAAGAGCCTTAGCCCAAGGGAAACGCATTATTGTCGTAACTCCGGTACCAGCTTTAGAAGCGGTCATAAAAGCTAGCATTCCAAATGCTAAAGCATTACATCCAAGATGGATACAATGGGTTAATTCTCTTGCTGCAACAGATGTTGAATATGTTTTTGATCCAGATTTAAAAACACAAGCATTCCTGCAATACGAACATGAATGTCCTCTGCCTACTGAAATTCTGCCTCTCGATCAGTACGAATTTATAATTTACACTGACGGATCCGCACAACTCGCAACAGGGAGTAAGCAAGCTTACAGTGCAGCGTGTGCAATCGTTAAAGGTCGCATGCGAAATGGCATCTTCAGACCTATGGTCACAAAAACTCAGTCTCTAGGAGATTGTACAGCTCAGCGAGCTGAACTACAAGCATTCAAACTGGCACTTGAAAGTACAGATCGAGAATTCCCCACACTGATAGTGTGCGATTCCTTTTACTGTGTTCAGTCGTATAATGACTATATACAAAACTGGCTTGAAAATGGTTTCAAAGATGCGAAAGGTGGCACAATAAAGCACAAAATGCTTTGGGAACAAGTAGTTCAGTTGAAAAACGAACTACCAAAGGCTCACGTGATCCACACACTGAGTCATCAACGTGATGGCGTTCACGTTGCAGGGAATTCATTGGCTGACGAAGCCGCAAAGGGGGCTGTTCAGACGGCTTCCGTAGCTGCGATCACTCGTTCAAAAACAAAAATAGACGGTGAGATAATGTTGGCTGTCAATGCTTCAAGCAAAGGCAGCAGTGCAGCGTTACCAAAAAGTTTCCACTCAAATACTCTTATGTAATTGATGCGAACAACGTTCCTTTTGCTCGAATCCCTGGAGTGGGGGATAGGGTCATTCCAAACAAGGAACGCAGATTAGGACTAATCCTAGCAGCACATGAAGGGATAGCTTCTGCCCATGCAGGTGTTTCAGCAACAGTATCTTTACTCAAGCAAAGATATTGGTGGCCTGGCATTCGGAAACAAACTAAAAACTATGTTTTAGAATGTGATATTTGCCAACAGATGAAAGTCTCAACAGTGAAACGTCCTGCGCAGACACCCCTGTTAATTTCAGACAAACCATTAGCTTGTGTTTACCTGGACCACTGCGGTCCCTTGCAAAGGGACGGTAACTATAAATATTTCATGGTTGCAGTGGATTCATGCTCTAGGTTCCTATGGTTATGGCCTCAGCGCTCGGCTGACGCTCGAACTGTTATAAAAGATTTGCGAGTCTTTATCGGCATATACGCAATAGGCACGCTACATTCTGACCAGGGTCCTGCGTTTCGCTCTCGAGCTTACAAAGAAGCCATGGCCAGTCTGGGCGTTGCATTGCGGTACTCCTCTCCATTCCATCCTGAGGGAAATTCTGTTGTGGAAAGGAAAAACCGGGACATAAAGCAGTCTATAACAGCTAGGGTATTAGGTTCGGGTGAAGGGTGGGTCAAACACCTTAGTGGGGTTCAACGCTCTTTGAATAATCTGCCAAGAAGTTCTCTAGGGGGGGTCACTCCGTATGAGGTCCTATTTGGGACAAGAATGTGGGTACCAGACCTTGAACACGTAGGCACAGTGGTGGAAAATAAACCCTTTGATATCAAAGATCGTTTGGCTGTTTTACAGGAACTCAATAAATTAAGAACGCAACACAGCAACGTATTCCTACAGCCAACCACCACTGGGGAAAAATCGGCGGTCCCAGCAAGGCCTGTCTGGATTCCAAAAGTTGGGGATCTAGTCAGAGAAAAGATTGCGGACAAGAAGGAATTTGGACCTTCTTACAGACAACCAGTACCTGTCCTAGCAGTTCAAGGAACAAGAACAGTACTTCTGCCGCCCCTTGCTGGAAGAAAGGAGAAAAGATTTGTGTCCATCGACCTCATCAAACCACAGTATGTGGCCAATACTAAATAGTAGGCCTCGTGGACTCCGACCTACTAGCAGACGCACTCCTTTCGCTACTATCCAAGAGGTTCAGACTGAAAGACTGATAACAATCGAGAATTCAGCTGTAACTGATGGAGGACTAAGCAACAACGCTATGGAACTCGTCCCTCTTGACAACCAAGTAACAGTTCGTCCAAATACACCTGTCTACACCAACGTGGCAAGTGATGAACTGGTTCCAGTGATTTCTACAAATCCTGATGCAATTCCAACAATTGACAGAACTGCTTCTGGCTATTTCATTAACTTTGATACGTTCTCAGAAGATCCGAGTAAACCTGAAACGACGCCAGCATCATTCAAATTCAAGCAGCAAGTACAAGACTTTCTTCATTTTGTGAAAAAAACTTATTTGGTTTCTCTATGGATTGAACTCTGGATTACATCTGGACTTTTTGTTTTCCTGCTCTGGCTAGCTTTGGTTACAACTGTGAGCGTGCTTATAAGTGGCAGATACATCCATGTGAACACTGAAGGAAAAGGCGTGAACGTACTTTTGAAACCTCATAAATCTTCCCATCGTGAAGCAAGAGACTTGTCATCAGTGAACATCACAGCTGTTCCTATACAGGATGGTATAGTGTGGGACAAAACAGATTTTGAAATCTTCGGTCCGACGGAACAATTGAACATTCCACATTTGTTTAAAATCTCACTAAGTGATCTAATTACGTCCAGTACCTATTCAGATGATTGGGACTTTGAGACTGTGAATGACATAATGTTTGACCTAGAAAAATCTGCTGCATTTTCTAAACATGAATATTTAGAGGGTTCATCAGACTATGAACAAATGTATTGTTATAACCACTATGGTCATCATTATTTGCATAAATCTGCATATCCAAGAAATGTGTTTATGTTTAACCAATGGGAACATTGTCCTACACCACCTAAAGGTAGTTCAAAAACATTTGCTAGTAAGTTTCCATATTTTTCAGGATACAATACATCTGAACCAGAAATGTTTTACTATAAAAATGTAAACAAGACAGGGCTGAAAATTATGTTAACCAATACAAAACAGATTTACTCTGAATTATTTAATGCCCAACTGTCTAGACAGGGTTTCGACTTTTGGAAAGACAAAATAGACACAAAAACTGTGTGGGGTACTAAAGAATGGCAAGTGCAGGGGATAGAAGCTTTATTTAGAGCCTGTATCATCCCTGAACAAATAATGTTTTTGAATGAAACCATCCAACAAACATCTTGTCTTGGATTAGCCAAGATCAAAGAAATGAACACACCTTCTGTACCAGCACCTGCCAGTGATAATAATACAAAGGCAGTGGTGACAGTTGACAATATACTACAACTCAACAGATCTAATCCTGATTGGAAAAAATGGTTGATCTGGCCCACAGACACGAATAACTGTCATGAAAGATTCCTGAATAAAACTCAGGGCTTTTCTATTAATAGGCCAGACCCAAGATACGTCCAAAGACAACATCCGGGGGTAGTAACAACATACAGTGTAGGAAAATTATGCCTCGATTGGCTGCATAAGTCTACACTACAGGATGTGAAACAACACTTAACCTTACTTAAAAAAGACGCAGACCGTAGGGAATTCTTGCTTGGACCAAGAAAACCGCATCAAAAACGTTTCATATATGCCGGCATTTATGCTGCCTATAATGAAGCATGGAAAGTATCACAAATGGAGGCTGCAGAACGAATACGTGAACTTGATCGTATTAATTTAGAGAAAACACTCTCTGTGGTCGACAATGGGTTAACAACTTTGTCCTCCAGAATATATTCATTGGATGGCATTGTATCCTCTGCTATCGACATACTAGAACAAGATTTGGCGATGTTACAGCAAGGCCAGTCTCAATTATGTTCTATTATGTTATTAAGCTGGACGCTGCAATCTTTGCGAGCGGGCTATTTGCCTTGGCGTTTCATCAACACATCGGCTCTGTTTGCAGAATACAATCTAACTGATAAACAGATCGAACTGGCACAAAGAGGAGCAGGGTATACAATGCTGAGCATTGAAAAACTGGAAAAGTTACCATTCACAGTGGCAGAAAAACCAGCTACAGAATGGCTTATTCATGGCAAAATAACGTTACCTGTGAGTACTTTTCAGTTTCAGTATTGCCTCAGACAAATGCAAGCAGGCAAATATGAAAGGTTGGGTAAGGAATACATTAAGACATCTTGGAATTTACCGTATACATATAGATGTTGGAGTGGGGATCGTGAAGTGTTTTTAAGCGGTACACACTGTAAACGTGCACTGAGCGGTTCACTTATATGTCAGGACATTTCTTTACACGGGGCTTGTAATGGTTCTGTGGCAAATTTGTCTTGCCATCAGCAGGGTACACCAGCTGCTGTGATTAATCCAACGTTTGGACAACTTTCTAATGGGAGTTACCTCATGTTGAATGATCAGAGTTGCTGCAGCATGCTGCCAGGCATCCCATATCTAGTAACGGTCAACTCCAGGGTCACTTGCTGTATGCAAGTATTGTTTGCCCCAATAGACACAGTCAGGAGTCGCCTCTATGGCCTTCGCTGAACGTCTCTTTTATAAGATTTGATACTTTGAGCAGAATGAAAGCCATGCTTTTACAGCAAACAGTGCCTTTGACCTCGGCCAAAGAAACCTATGATCTACAAGTAGCAAGGACTTCGGCTGAGATACAGACTTTAATACGTACAAACTGCCCTATACATTTCGTAGAAATGATAACACGTATCTTCAACATGTCTGATACAAGTGGAATTATACATGTATTTAAGAGCATCTGTACCGGTCTGTTAGCACCTTTCCAGGCAATACTGAATCATCCCGAACTTTGCACATTCGGTGTTTGGTGGCATACCATTAATTCTAGCACTTGTTGCCGGAATTCTATTTCTCTTCCTGCTATTGCGCTATGGCCAGCCTATTCGCAGACATCACTCCGAGCGAAATGGAGAAAGCTCTCCTTGAACGAAAGTGCCGTGAGCGAATAGTACAGCTATTGGGCATGACTCGTCTACGGGACCTTAATACAACTTGGTTCCTGTCATTCAGACCAATCTGGCAAGATTGCATCTTACCTGTTCTACGATGCCTGCTATGCGGTGAAGAATGCGTGTTGGACACCTGTCTAACATTTCCATCAGCTACGCCAACGGATGTCGATACTCTGCTGGTCCCGATAACGGCCCATGCTCTGTGTTGTCCCCAGAGGCTACCAATCCTGATGTCAGCATTCATTGAGATCTCACAGATGCTTCCGGCTGCTGCTGAGGTATGAGAAAGATCTACAGGCACACAGATAACAACGGACGCGAACTTTGCTGCAGCACCCTATGCTGGAAGCGAAGCTTCACATCTCTGTGCAATTAATCTGCTACACGAGGTGTTCCAACTGACACCAACTACAGTGGATGATGTTTTGTCTATAGAAATAGATGATCTCATGTTTACACCAGACCCATAAACTGACTCTGGTTCAGCATACAGTGTTCCAGAGATGCAGTAACAATTTGGCCTTCATTCTACAAAAACTTGGAACTCTATCAAAATTGAACTTTTTCCCATTTTTTCGAACGAAAATGGCACTTCCATCTGCTTAAAGTAGAACTAGCCTTATAGTACAGACTTGGCGGTACTTCCACGGACACTTAGTCATCTTGTGTGTCTAAAACAGTTCATTAATTTTCATGACATGAAATGATTTTGATTTAAAAAAAAACAAAAAAACTTATCGATCATTTTTTTGTCACGTAAATATTACTGCTTCTTTCATTCATATTGCATCTTATTTTAAACATATGCATGTAACGAAAAGCAATGCTTCAAATGTACAGTACCTTTGCTGCATTTTTTACTATGTTTTTTAATGTTTTTAAGACATATTTTTAAATATGCGGTACTCCATTTTATGTTTAGCATTTTAAATGTTTAGCATTTTAGTATTATCGTACACACGAAAGTGGAGTGGGTGTTGTATTCCTCTTAGGGTGTCCATAAACGGGCTTTCCAGTATCATTTCCTTATATAGGCACAATTCGCCCTGCCCTTATATAGGCATAAAATCCCAGCCCTTATTTAGGCATTAAACCGTGCACTCCAAATACAGGCATGGTCTCTGACATCCGTCCACCCTAACGTCACAACGAGTTCTTGAAGAACAGACCCTTAGGCTGCGGGAGTTTCCCTAGTCCAGGACTATTGATTTCTTCAAGGACTCATACATTATGCATGAACCATTATTCCTTAGGGGTTCATTCATGACGTCTTCCGCTGTCCGACTCACGTCAATACTAACATTCTTAGGTGCTTCTCAGGTATAAATATACTTCCCTAGCCCCTGTAAATCAGAGGAGACCTCGACTTCAGAGGAGCCCGTTTCCCAGCCCGACGCACTGAGAAGACGCTGTCATCCTTGCACGCAGAGTGTCCAGCTTCCAGTGATCTGACTTCCCTTGCGGGGTGTTGGAGTTCGAGTCTGGCAAAGAGATTCCTACCTCTCTCATTCTTCAGGTATGGAGCAGACTAGAACCTAGAGGGACTCTTGGCATACTAGGCATACTGGGGTTAGCGTACTCTTAGTATACCATAGTAAGGAATACTTCACCTACTTCATACCTCGTCCTATACCTAGGTTAGGTTAGGTACATTGGGGTAGAACTAGATTAGAAACGCATCGTATGAGTACTCGCATTTTTAGTCTGTGTTATTTATGTAAAAGCATATGTACTAAAAGATAATGCTCTCGCAGTATTATTTATTTCTACTGCTCACACTGTACATTATTTATCTCGCATACTGTCTTGTGATCGTAACAGCACATTTTACTTACACCAGAAACAAGACTGTTCAATAAATCTTTTATTGAAACGCCCGTCTATTTCTTTCTGTGTAACTTGGAGAAAACTAAGTATGCACGACTGAGCTGAGTGAAATAGTTATCTATTGTTTCCACGACTCTGGGACACGTTCTGATTCTAAAGGGAAACACAGCGGTCATGTTTTGCGGCTGCCAGAAACTACTCCCTTCTTGTTGTCAAGGAGTTTCTAGTGGCCTCTGAGCTAGCTGGCACAAGTAATTAAGTTTAATATACTCGATAGGGACATACCGACCTCAGTCCTATGTCAAACCTATAGGATATATTATTCCAATGCGCAGAGCCTATTAGGGAAATAGGAGCTACACTACATGCTGACAATGCAAACATTCTCCCCCAGTCAAAAAATCTGGGTTAAATCCATCGTTCTTTTGCCCACTATGCCACCCCAGTTTGGACCCAGCCATATGCAAATCAGTCTTCACCCTGTGCCCCATGGGAACAGTCCAGACTGAGCTGCCAGGCCAGGTCCTTCCTGGACCGGAAACAAGCATCCTGGGACCGGTTTCAGGGTATGTCACCCTTCTTCAGCCAGGCTAGCTTGAATCCAGTGGCAAACTGAGCAAGGGACCCACGTCCCTGGGCATACCCATCTCACTTAGGGCGAAAAGTGTTACAGCAAACAAATGATGGACAGAATGCTGATAATGCAAACATTCTCCCCCAGTCAAAAGATCTGGGTTAAATCAATTGTTCTTTTGCCCACTACGCCACCCCAGTTTGGACCCAGCCATATGCAAATCAGTCCAGACCGAACTGCCAGGCCAGGTTCTACCTGGACCGGAAACAAGCGTCCTGGTCAGGGCCGGACTGGCCGTAGCGGGCTCTGGGCATTTCCCCGGTAGGCCGCTAGGGTGGGGGCCGGTTTTGGGCCCCTGGGGGGCCGTTTTTGTTACCGGGGGTCGGCAATATCGGCCCCCTGTAACAAAATCGGCCGCACTCCCCCTCACACCAGGGGGGGCCGGCTGAGCAGTTTGCCAGGGCCATTTTCTGTTCCCAGTCCGGCCCTCATCCTGGTACCGGTTTCAGAGTATGTCACCTTTCTTCAACCAGGCTAGCTTGAATCCAGTGGCAAAGTGAGCAAGAAACCCACATCTGGGCATTCCACTTAGGGCGAAAAGTGTTACAGCAAACAAATGATGGACGGAATGCTGACAATGCAAACATTCTCCCCCAGTCAAAAGATCTGGGTTAAATCCATCGTTCTTTTGCCCACTACGCCACCCCAGTTTGGACCCAGCCATATGCAAATCAGTCTTGACCCTGTGCCCGATGGGAACAGTCCAGACCGAGCTGCCAGGCCAGGTCCTTCCTGGACCGGAAACAAGCATCCTGGGACCGGTTTCAGGGTATGTCACCCTTCTTCAGCCAGGCTAGCTTGAATCCAGTGGCACAGTGAGCAAGTGACCCACGTCTGGGCATACCCATCCCACTTAGGGCGAAAAGTATTACAGCAAACAAATGATGGACGGAATGCTGACAATGCAAACATTCTCCCCCAGTCAAAAGATCTGGGTTTGGTCTGGACTGTTCCCATGGGGCACAGGGTCAAGACAGATTTGCATATGGCTGGGTCCAAACTGGGGTGGCGTAGTGGGCAAAAGAACGATGGATTTAACCCAGATCTTTTGACTGGGGGAGAATGTTTTCATTGTCAGCATTCCGTCCATCATTTGTTTGCTGTAACACTTTTCGCCATAAGTGGGATGGGTATGCCCAGACGTGGGTCCCTTGCTCACTGTGCCACTGGATTCAAGCTAGCCTGGCTGAAGAAGGGTGACCTATCCTGAAACTGGTTCCAGGATGCTTGTTTCCGGTCCAGGGAGGACCTGGCCAGGCAGTTCGGTCTGGACTGTTCCCATGGGGCACAGGGTCAAGACTGATTTGCATATGGCTGGGTCCAAACTGGGGTGGCGTAGTGGGCAAAAGAATGAAGGATTTAACCCAGATCTTTTGACTGGGGGAGAATGTTTGCATTGTCAGCATTCCATCCATCATTTGTTTGCTGTAACATTTTTCGCCCTAAGTGGGATGGGTATGCCCAGACGTGGGTCCCTTGCTCACTGTGCCACTGGATTCAAGCTAGCCTGGCTGAAGAAGGGTGACATACCCTGGAACCGGTCCAGGGAGGATCTGGCCAGGCAGTTTGGTCTGGACTGTTCCTATGGGGCACAGGGTCAAGACTGATTTGCATATGGCTGGGTCCAAACTGGGGTGGCGTAGTGGGCAAAAGAACGATGGATTTAACCCAGATCTTTTGACTGGGGGAGAATGTTTGCATTGTCAGCATTCCGTCCATCTTTTGTTTGCTGTAACATTTTTCGCCCTAAGTGGGATGGGTATGCCCAGATGTGGGTCCCTTGCTCACTGTGCCACTGGATTCAAGCTAGCCTGGCTGAAGAAGGGTGACATACCCTGAAACCGGTCCAGGGAGGATCTGGCCAGGCAGTTTGGTCTGGACTGTTCCTATGGGGCACAGGGTCAAGGCTGATTTGCATATGGCTGGGTCCAAACTGGGGTGGCGTAGTGGGCAAAAGAACGATGGATTTAACCCAGATCTTTTGACTGGGGGAGAATGTTTGCATTGTCAGCATTCCGTCCATCATTTGTTTGCTGTAATACTTTTCGCCCTAAGTGGGATGGGTATGCCCAGACGTGGGTCCCTTGCTCACTGTGCCACAGGATTCAAGCTAGCCTGGCTGAAGATGGGTGACATACCCTGAAACCGGTCCCAGGATGCTTGTTTCTGGTCCAGGGAGGACCTGGCCAGGCAGTTCGGTCCGGACTGTTCCCATGGGGCACAGGGTCAAGACTGATTTGCATATGGCTGGGTCCAAACTGGGGTGGCGTAGTGGGCAAAAGAACGATTGATTTAACCCAGATCTTTTGACTGGGGGAGAATGTTTGCATTGTCAGCATTCCGTCCATCATTTGTTTGCTGTAACACTTTTCGCCCTAAGTGGGATGGGTATGCCCAGACGTGGGTCCCTTACTCACTGTGCCACTGGAATCAAGATAGCCTGGCTGAAGAAGGGTGACATACCCTGAAACCGGTCCCAGGATGGTTGTTTCCGGTTCAGGGAGGACCTGGCCAGGCAGTTCATTCTGGACTGTTCCCATGGGGCACAGGGTCAAGACTGATTTGCATATGGCTGGGTCCAAACTGTGGTGGCGTAGTGGGCAAAAGAACGATGGATTTAACCCAGATCTTTTGACTGGGGGAGAATGTTTGCATTGTCAGCATTCCGTCCATCATTTGTTTGCTGTAACACTTTTCGCCCTAAGTGGGATGGGTATGCCCAGATGTGGGTCCCTTGCTCACTGTGCCACTGGATTCAAGCTAGCCTGGCTGAAGAAGGGTGACATACCCTGAAACCGGTCCCAGGATGCTTGTTTCCGGTCCAGGGAGGACCTGGCCAGGCAGTTCGGTCTGGACTGTTCCCATGGGGCACAGGGTCAAGACTGATTTGCATATGGCTGGGTCCAAACTGGGGTGGCGTAGTGGGCAAAAGAACGATGGATTTAACCCAGATCTTTTGACTGGGGGAGAATGTTTGCATTGTCAGCATTCCGTCCATCATTTGTTTGCTGTAACACTTTTCGCCCTAAGTGGGATGGGTATGCCCAGACGTGGGTCCCTTGCTCACTGTGCCACTGGATTCAAGCTAGCCTGGCTGAAGAAGGGTGACATTCCCTGAAACCGGTCCCAGGATGCTTGTTTCCGGTTTAGGGAGGACCTGGCCAGGCAGTTTGGTCTGGACTGTTCCCATGGGGCACAGGGTCAAGACTGATTTGCATATGGCTGGGTCCAAACTGGGGTGGCTTAGTGGGCAAAAGAACGATGGATTTAACCCAGATCTTTTGACTGGGGGAGAATGTTTGCATTGTCAGCATTCCATCCATCATTTGTTTGCTGTAACACTTTTCGCCCTAAGTGGGATGGGTATTCCCAGACGTGGGTCCCTTGCACACTGTGCCACTGGATTCAAGCTAGCCTGGCTGAAGAAGGGTGACATACCCTGAAACCGGTCCAGGGAGGATCTGGCCAGGCAGTTTGGTCTGGACTGTTCCTATGGGGCACAGGGTCAAGACTGATTTGCATATGGCTGGGTCCAAACTGGGGTGGCGTAGTGGGCAAAAGAACGATGGATTTAACCAAGATCTTTTGACTGGGGGAGAATGTTTGCATTGCCAGTATTCCGTCCATCATTTGTTTGCTGTAAAACTTTTCGCCCTAAGTGGGATGGGTATGCCCAGACGTGGGTCCCTTGCTCACTGTGCCACTGGATTCAAGCTAGCCTGGCTGAAGAAGGGGGACATACCCTGAAACCGGTCCCAGGATGCTTGTTTCCGGTCCAGGGAGGACCTGGCCAGGCAGTTCGGTCCGGACTGTTCCCATGGGGCACAGGGTCAAGACTGATTTGCAAATGGCTGGGTCCAAACTGGGGTGGCGTAGTGGGCAAAAGAACGATGGATTTAACCCAGATCTTTTGACTGGGGGAGAATGTTTGCATTGTCAGCATTCCGTCCATCATTTGTTTGCTGTAACACTTTTCGCCCTAAGTGGGATGGGTATGCCCAGACGTGAGTCCCTTGCTCACTGTGCCACTGGACTCAAGCTAGCCTGGCTGAAAAAGGGTGACATACCCTGAAACCAGTCCCAGGATGCTTGTTTCCGGTCCAGGGAGGACCTGGCCAGGCAGTTCGGTCTGGACTGTTCCCATGGGGCACAGGGTCAAGACTGATTTGCATATGGCTGGGTCCAAACTGGGGTGGCGTAGTGGGCAAAAGAACGATGGATTTAACCCAGATCTTTTGACTGGGGGAGAATGTTTGCATTGTCAGCATTCCGTCCATCAATTGTTTGCTGTAACACTTTTCGCCCTAAGTGGGATGGGTATGCCCAGACATGGGTCCCTTGCTCACTGTGCCACTGGATTCAAGCTAGCCTGGCTGAAGAAGGGTGACATACCCTGAAACCGGTCCCAGGATGCTTGTTTCCGGTTTAGGGAGGACCTGGCCAGGCAGTTCGGTCTGGACTGTTCCCATGGGGCACAGGGTCAAGACTGATTTGCATATGGCTGGGTCCAAACTGGGATGGCGTACTGGGCAAAAGAACGATGGATTTAACCCAGATCTTTTGACTGGGGGAGAATGTTTGCATTGTCAGCATTCCGTCCATCATTTGTTTTCTGTTCCTGTCCAGGAGCAGAGGCGGCATGGGACTCGGCCCAGGAGGAGCAGAGGCGGCGCGGGACCCGGTCAGGGAAGTTTTATTTAATTTATGTTTTTTGTTTTACCCCCTCCCCCCGTGTATTGCGAGCCGCGACTGATGTCTGGTTGCTCTTTGATTCAAGGGTGAAAGGCTGCAGGTGCTGAGTGCAAATGTTGGGGGTAAATCAGCGCCATGTTTGTGATCGCTACAAAAACCAGGGCTCTTTTTACCTCACAGCACACACTTCGCATCCAAGCATTGTTACCTCATCTTTCGTCTACAGTTGAACTGGCGCACATTATGCCATCATTGTATGCTTAATTTGTATGTAATGGGCATACGAGATACATTTGTACTAAACAAAGTATACCAAAGCACGCGGTATTGTACCTGCGCTGGTAACTTGCTGCACACAATGCGCCACAAACCCGTGCCCATTGCTGAAGTCAACAAAACCACACGGTCGGCCTTTTATCAGACCTCGAGTGCTTGTTTGGGCTGTTTTACGATGGGCCCACTTTGTTGTCTGGCCGGCACTCAGTCTGTCAGGCAGTCAGTCTGCCTGGCCCGTCTCCCATTGTTCCCTTATCAGCACCTCTGCGGCCTGCAGGGTGGGGGAGGGTGTCCACACTGCTGTCAGGAGAGCTGAGGGACCCCTAGTGTAAACACAACCTACAGCAAGCTGTACACTAGTGGGAAAGTTAAGGCAGCGCGCATTGTTCTCTCTGTTTTTTCAGCCTCTAATTTTGGCTGAAGCGAGATTAGTTCAATTTGAAGCATAGGTTGTTGCTCATGGCCTGAACCACTCCATGCATTATCCACGAAAGGGCCACGCATTTGTATAAAACAAATGTATCCGTTGAGTACACGTACAGGTCAAGCGCGATTTGGTAACAGCAATCGGGGAGGTTTACTGCTGAAACACTATGGGGCTTATTTGCAAGCCGCTTGCGCCGCCGGTGTGTCAATTTTAACGTTTGAAAAAGTGACGCACCGGTGGCGCAAGGGGCTTGTAAATAAACCCCCTACGTTTTTTTTGTCTGTTGATTTGCGATGAACTGAGGGATATTCCGCGAGGCAGAAAGTTAAAAACACGAGAAATAGTAATACATTGACTACAGGAGAGGCAACTGTCCTGAGTGTAACAACGTCACGCCTTTCAGTCAGAGCCAATGTTTGCTATTTTTAGAGCTGTGAGGAACAGGGTAATACATTATTTTATTGTCTGTCTCCTTTGCGTTTGATGTTTCGATACTGCAATCACTCGGGGCGAGCTGATTTTGGAGCCTCTGACGTCACTTTCTAAAGCGATTGTATAATATACTGGAGCAGTGATTGTATGTTCCATTGGTGCAGTGTGTTCAGTGTTTTGTTTGTGCTGTAGGTTCTGTTGGTAAAGTGCTGAACAGTCCTGTTGGTGCTGTGCTTGGTATGTGCTTTGATTCAGTGCAACTAAATGTTCTTTTGAAGTGGTGCATTCAGTGTTCAGTTTGTGCAGTCATTCTAAGCGCTATCTCCTCAGGCATTATTACATATTATATTGGTGCAGTGCTTGAAAGGTTCTGGTAGTGCTGTACTTGGTATGTTCTCTTTTTTGGGGAGCTTAGGTGTCCTTCTGATGTTTCCTCGTGCAGTGCATTAGAGGCTACTCTCTCGCTGGTTGGTAACGCATGGGCAGGGCTAGCTACATGGCTTAAAACATCTCTGGGATGTAGCACTGCTGCACTAAACACCGATTCAGATTTAACACAGGCTTTCCACTTGGTATGGGATGATGGTTTTAATCTGTGCTATACATTTTTATAATAACAATTTCACATGTATTTTATCTTCCAACCCCAAATTTGCCCTGCTTTTTTATTTATTTTTACCGCTCTATAGGGGGGTTACAATCACAGAGGTGTGGGCTGAACGTGATTTTGGCTGGGGATTTCAATGCTAAGCTAGGCAGTGAAGCCTTCGTTTATGGTGAAAGCCCACCCTGAGCAGACGTGCGGGGGTGTACCCTGCAGGGACAAGATCAGAGAGGTTATTACCTGTCTCTTAATGTCCCCACGTTTGATTTGTGTAATGCAATAGAGATCACAGGGGTGACCTTAGTAGGACCCGCGGGGTGTGGAGGGGCCGGGCCGGGGCCTGGACGGGGTCATCAGACCTCAGAGTGGTTGACACCTTCCTGCTTTCTCAAATTTGCTTGAAAATGCACAATTTGCCCACTCTTTTTTCAAACTTTTCTCGGGGGGAGAACCCCCCGTTTCCCCCGTAGGTGGTTCGGGCTGGCTTGCTACGCTCGCACCCCGCAGTGCAGTACGACAATTGTTTTACGCCACACCACTTTCAAATGTCACCATCCGCCACTGGGTGCACCTCCTCCCACCCCGGGCCTCAGAGGAGCCGCTGCTTTCTAGCAGTACAATTAAGAAGTCTTGGATGTGGTACGTGGGCTTAATACCTGGCAGTAGGTCACAACGAGAAACTAGGTGCCTAGTGCCACCCTTCCTTAGTTAAGAACTGTTTAGGGAATGAGGAGGGTGCTGTGCGTAGCTCGAGAGCGATGGGACTTCAGAAAAAACACTAATAACTGAAATAACTTTACAATTAAAGAAAATATGACTAGAAATTGATAAAACGAAAATGCATGTTTTGACAATGTTGCAGTGAAAAACTCATTCACCCTGTATCTTAGAGCAAAAGGATAGGTTAAAGCAGAGGAGAGATAAGCAAAGGAGAGAGAGAGAGACAAAAGAAAATGAGAGACGGAGTGGGGAGTAGAAACAGTGGCGGCTGCTATCGAATCGGGGTGGCGGGGCAGGGGGAGGAATGAAAAAAAAATTGCACTTACCTGGGTACTGCTCTGTCCTTCTACTTATGAGGAAGCAGGAAGCACACAGGCTCCCAGACTTCCCTGGCCAATCACGATGCTGCTGTCACCAGCATGACAGCAGCATTGTGATTGGTCTGAGCGCTGTGGTTCGGCGCTCAAATAGGGACTGGAAGCCCGTGCATTTTCTCCACCCAGGCTGTGCAATACAGCTATGTGGAGAACATGGTAAGTGGGCATGACGGTTTGGCCTCCCCAAGTCGGCCGGCCAAACCGTCATGCACACTTAGAGAGTGCCTACCACTCCTCTGCCTGCTCTGGACACACCCACCCCACCCCAAAGCCAGTACGGAAAAATAAAATGATAACAACATTGCATTATTATCATTTTATTTATGTAGTTATCATTTTATTTTTCCTTTTTAAACTGCTCTGAGAGCAGTAGGGCGATGCTCCTCCGCTTTAGGAGCCGCCGCTGATTAGAAACAAACAGAGAGAAGGAGAGAAAAGAGGGAGAAAAAATTGAGGGAGAGAAGAGAGGGAAAAAGGATAGAGAGGAGGGAAATATTTCTGGATAAGCACATGGAGGGAGGGAGAGAGGGAAAAGGCCAAGGAAAAGATGAAGTGAGGAAAGAAATTGGTATAGAGAGGAGAGGATAGGAATCAAAAGTGGAGAGAAGGGCGATGGCAAAGGGAGAAAAAGAACAGTGAATGACAAAGTGATGGATGGATGCAGGAGAGGATGTTAGAAGTTTTCAGGTCAGTAATAAGGAAAGGATGGATCAAGGCTTTACCCGCACTTCCTAGCTCTGACTTTCCATCAGTCTACAGCTTAAAACAGAGGTTGCCAATACATAGAGGGAGTGTATAATCTCGAGTATAACCCACCTGTGGAATTTCCTTTTTAAAGGTGTGGTAAAAGAAATGCCACGTGTGGATTCTCCACTATTGTTAACACTACCTCCAGAAATATGTGGATTTCCCTTTCCCACTCAACTCTAAATCAGACTTTTGGTCTCTCCTCTACTAAAGGTAGACTTAGCCCCCACCTCCCCAGCCTCTAAATAAATTTTGGAAGCATGCAGAACTAAAAGCACTCAGAAGGATGGGAGCCTATTTATAGTCTACGGAGAATGGTCTTCTCCAACTGTCAGGGTTTGATAAAACAGGTAGATACTGACAACAGCGAGACAGTAAATGGGGCACAACAAGGTATACTCTAAGTGTAGGAAATAGAAGAAGTTCAAGGGCTACAGAGAAATAAGGGTGACTGACATGAGAAAACACAATTGAAGAAAGTGAGAATTTTCAAGACATGAAAACGAACTGAAGTAAAACTCAAAGAAGCTATAGAAATTGAGAGAGTGGGGAATAAGGACATGGGAGGTAGAATTTGAATGAAAGAGCGCACATGGGAGACAGAGGAGTGAGAGAGAGGGTGAATTTATAGATTAAGAGAGAGAGATGGAAATAGTGTGGAGAAGAATGGGAGCGAGAATAATAAAGGAAAGGAGGGAATTAAAATAGAGGGATTTGTAGAATGAGAGAAAAAGTGAGACAGAATAAAAAGTTGGTGTTATACATGGACAGGCACAGAAATATAGACAATCCAATAGATGTGCTGGGTAAGAATGTGAGTGTGCAGGTAAAATGAGAGAGTAAGGAAAGGGGAGAGAGGGATAAACACTAGTGGGAGGAGTGAAGGGGTGTTCATACTTCTAGGTGAGTGAAAGAGAGAACAAGGGCACAGATAATATGTAGAATATGAAAAGAAAATATGTAGTTGAAGAGATTTAATGCAGCATGTCAAGCAGATTCAGGTCATGTCCATTCCCACAGTATAAAAGTTATCAAGTACAAAGCTGCGTTAGAACCCCCCCCCCAACCCCCCACCCCTCCTCCCCCACAAGCATCTCATGCAGGGAGGCTTCTGTGTGGCATCCAAAAGGGTCCATGTAAAAATTGGATATGTACAGCCACTGATGCCTGAAGTTTAGCAGGGAGTTTTCAGACTGCTTAAGGGTGGGCAGAAGCCTCAGGAGACCTCGGGGGAACCAGGAAAATCAGTGATCTGAAGGTAAGTAATAACTTCAGGAATGTGAAATTGAGAAGGATATTAAACAACTTGAGGATGAGCATGTGCCCATGAAGCTTAAGGTGAACAGGAGTTTCATTGATCAATGTCTCTGAGAAGGAATCTCTGGACACGTGAGCATGGCCAGGAGCCGCAAGTAAATGACACTGAGCAGGAGATTGGCACCCCATTGTAACCTGGAGCCATTGGGACAAGCAGGAGCCTTGAAGACCAGAGGGTGACCAGGGTTTCGGGCAGTGCTTCATTTGTACAAAAAAATAGTGTCAGGGCCATTGTCAGGAGGCCATTGTAGCTTGCACTGCACATTCCCCTGCCAGCACTGCCAATAACAGTGCCAACAGAACTACTAACCATCAGACTCATACAAGTGTGGAAATTCAGACTATTGCAGGCCACTCAAAGCTATAACAATAGTTAGGGGGCATGTATCAGTCATTTCTATTGCATATTGAATTATTAAACAACAGTTGTGCTTCTTTCAAAATTAGACAGAGAGCGCCACCATGTTGTGGATTGACAGAAGTGCAGGTGTTAAATCACTAGCTCAAATGAAGCACTGGTTTAGGGCAACTAAGAGTGAGCATGAACCTCAGGAACCTGAGGGTGAGATTGAGGCTCAGGGACTTAAATTGGGCAATGCCACTCAAGCATACGTCCAACCCCATTGCCACCTGTGATGATTTTAGGGTGAGTGAGGTTGATAGATCTAAACGTACTTGCCGCAAGACATGAGGTTTAGCTTCAGTGAAATTATGGTGCTTCCAGCATTAGAGCATGCAAACGGTCCCGGAGCATTTAAAAAGCTTAATTTATCACAAATGTCTCCCCAAATTAGCTCCCTGATACTAACAAAGCAATGTTTCATGAAAGGCTGCGATCTGCAAACGTGGGCCACTTTTTTGGGTGCCCGGGCCAATTTCTGGTACTAATCCAACTCTGGACATAGGCTACTTTCAGGCCTGGGGGACAGGTGTGATGTCAGCAGGGTTGGTAGTTGCAGTAATGCACAAATGAACAGCACAGATATCCTGAACACACTCACTCACACAGATGAGGCTGCTGGCTCCAATAACAAGGTACACAGAAATTGAATACAGTGATATGACAGAAGCGCACTCTAAAGGATTTTCCCTTTTTAATAAAAGTAAGTGAAAATGTGTACACAATCAGGATATAGATTTTATTTGGGGGATGTTTTATTTGCTTCCTGCAGTAAGTCAATTCCTAACTCTTAGCATTATATGAAAAATAAATTAATAGCAAACTCAACAGAAGATTTTCATCCTATTAATGGGCCAAACAAGAAACTTTCTATGCATCATGACATTAGTTCATGCCACCCTCCTATGTATGTAGATAGGATGGTGCTTTGTGCACGAACCTATGTGCAACCTGCACAACAATATTTTGATTCCCATTAGGATCATCTCAGGATTTCAATCTTATGGTGCTGTAAAATGGGTGTCTCTTGGTTGACTAATAGGAAGACTTGTGGCAAAATATTAGGTGGCAGATGCCACCTAAATCCAAGTGATTATATATTTATTTTAAGATTTTTCTTTTTTTAAAGCAGAAATTTCAATAGATGTTAAAATTTCAACTGCTGCAGGCTACAACATGCAAGGAAAGAAATCTAAAAGTACTGAAACACAAAATGCATTATAATAATATACAAACACCTTAGTTATTCCTAAATTATACATGAATTTGTATCACATAATAGTGATGATCATTTAGGTAAACATCTTGTATAGCACTATTATTATTTTTGTTTCAAAAGCACCTTACCTGACATATTTCAGTGCTTTGAAGATATGTGTTTTAAGAAACATAGGGCACATCCATTGTGCTCTCCTTAACTCCTGTTGAAGTCTTTGTATTAAATGAGTTGCTAAGCAGAGCTTTGTAGTGCACAGTACGGTGTTGCCTAGTCTGTGTGTAGGAAAGTGTCCCTTTTTGCATGGTTGCCCCCCACTTTTTGCCTGCCATCTGATGCACCCTGACTTGATGTGCCCTGGGTCCATGCCAATCAGGTTCCCAGCACCTGTGTACTTTCCCAAGACTGTACATTTGTACCCACAATTGGCACATCTCTGGCCACAGATAAGCCCCTTGCAAAAGGTACCATGGGTACTAAGGGCACTGTGACCAGGGAAGGTCTCTAAGGGCTGTAACACCTATTGTGCCACCCTTTGAGGCCCTGTACCTTAACGCCAACACACTGCAATTGCAGGCTGCGTGTTTTGGTGGAGAGAAAAGTGAAGAGTCGACATGGCACACATCTCTGTGTGCCGTGCCTGAAACCCACTGCCTGAGGCCTAGGTAAGTCACCCCTCTAGCAGGTGCACTAGCCCTCAGATGAGGGTACCGTGGAATAAGCCCTGTACCCCTGCAGTGTCTATGTCCGTTCTTAGACATTGGAAGTGTAGTACAGCCATAAAGAGTATATGGTCTGGGAGTTGGTCATTACGAACTCCACAGCTCCATAATGGCTTTACTAAAAACTGGGAAGTTTGGTAGCAAACTTCTCAGCACATTAAATCCCCACTGATGTCAGTGTGGGATTTAATGTAAAATGCACTGAGAGGGCATCTTAGAGATGCCCCCTGAAAATCGGCCCTGGTGTGGTTCCTGAATCGCTGCCTGCCACTTGCCACCACCAGACAGGTTCCTGGACCCTTGGGTAGAGATGCTCCACTCTCTGCGTCCAGAACAAAGCCCATCCTGGGCAGAGGTGTCATGCCTCCTCCCAGAGGATGGGCTGGGTCCACGAAGGGGAAGTTTCAAAGGACTGCTGCTTTTGGAAGTAGTCCCTGCCTTTTGCTGCCCCCAGCAACTGGCTCCCACCAGTTCTGGCCCCCACTTTGGGCGGGAGAATCGGCAGGAAACCCAAGCTAGGAAGAGAGGTGTGCCCACCTTTGCCAACACCACCCCTTCTTCTTGAAGATGAGGGGACCCAGCCAATTAGGGAGAGACTCATGCCCCCTACCACTGGAGGATAGCATAATAGGGGGTGTACCCACCCCATGGAAGGGACCCATTGTCCCAACCTACACACCCCTTTAACACCCCCTAAATTTAGTATTTAGGGGCAACCCTGTGCCTTACCTCCTCAAATTCGAGGAAGAAAGAAGAAGGACCGAAGAGCCGTGTTGACCCAGGAAGAAGAGGACACCTACTGCTTTGGCCCCAGCCCTACCGGCCTGTCCCAACTTCAACCTGACTACAGCGAAGAAACTGGCATGTCCAGCAGCCCCTCAGATCCTGGAGGACCTGTCCTGCACTTACCTTACCGACTCTATCTCGTGAGCACCGGATTTGCTCAACAAAGACTCCAAGACCAGAATCTGGATTCCGGTGACTCTGCAATTCTGCACGACTCTGTACTTGACGCCCACGGCCCGAGTTTGAGTGGCCCAACACCACAAGGAGGTCTCCCCAATGATCCTGACCTAGGATCTGGTGATCCCCGACCTCCCTCAAGCTTCAAGACGACGCCTGCAGCCTCAACTTGAAGGGTCCACCCGACAGTGACAGGAGCTGGTATGAAGAACCCGAACCCAAAAGACACCCCTGCACCCGACGTCCCGCAGCCTGGGGTTGCCCAACCGACAGTCTCCAGGCATCCCCCAAGATCCCAACTTACCTCTCCACCTGGTGGTCGCCTATAGCAAGTCTCCCTGCCCGAGCCTACAGCAACTTTGCCGAACCGAAGGTCTCTATTGAGAAGCAAAGGGTCCCCAATGTCCCCTTGGCACCCTGCACCCGGCCGCCCCAGTGTCACTGGTGGTGTAGCTCCTGTGCTGATTGTTGGCCCCTGCAGTACTGACCTTAACCCCAGGAGCTTTGCTCCCACACCCGAGTGGCCTGCTCGTAAGCAGCCACTAACCGAAGGCCCCCTTATCCCCATTGGCTAACATTGGGCCCCTGCACTCTGCACCTGGCTGCCCCAGTGGCGCTGGTGGGCAACTCGAGTGCCTACCTAGACCTTGGGGAACCTTGGTCCTAACCCCCAAAACTCCCACTTATAAGACATTTACTTACCTGTGAAACCGATAACCATTTTTCTCCCACAGGAACCCAAGTTATGAGATTTTGGGCCTAAAAATGTAACTAAGTGTTGAACTGTTGTTTTGTGTGGGAAAAACAGTAACCATAACTCAAGCCAAGAAAAGTCTTACCGTGTATTGTGAGATCCAGAGGTGTGGTATCTAGGCATACCACCCCTAGTACTCTATGCAATTTAAAAGTAATCAAGAAGTATCTTAAAAGTAATTACTGTGTAATGAAAACTGCTTTTTGAACCAATACCAACCTGTAACAATTGTAAATTCAACCAAAACTGCATTGCCTTGCATTTGAGAGCACCATTTTACTTACCTGTGCCAAGTCCTGCTTGGTTCTAAAAATAAAACATAAAGGGAGGGGCGTGTCCAGCGACCATGTTGGCCGCACGGAACTGAAGCTCCGGGGAGAAACCACACGCCAGATTCCAGAGCGGCACATTGCAGCGTTCAATTCCCACGGAAAAGCAAGGTTTCGCAATCGGAATGCAGGCAGATCACCTAAATCTAAGAATCGCTTTTCTGCGACCCTGCATGGCCGAGAAATGAACCGCGACGTCCCCGTTGGCAAGTAAACTAAGATGGCGCCCGAGGTGCTACGGGACTGTGCCCGGAGGCTGAGAGAAATAACCTGTGACTTTGCTGACCTGCGCTTTAATAATTGAAGAGGATCTCACCCCTCATGCCCTCTTCCCAATCCAACAACTGGCCTGCGCCCTTGAAGAGGTACGAGCGCGGCTAGAGGGGGAGGGGCCTGCGAACCGGACCAGCGATCTTTCCCGCGGAGGGATGCCTTCTGGGGACTGCAGCCGCGACCGGGAGGCAGATGGACACTGGCCTCACGCTGCCCGACCTGCACTCTTTCAATTGAAGAGGATCTCACCCCCCCATGCCCTCTTCCCAATCCAACAACTGGCCTGCGCCCTTTAAGAGGTACGAGCGCGGCTGGAGGGGGAGGGGTCCGCGAACCGGCCATCTCTCCTGGGGACGGATTCGTTCTGGAGACCACACCCGCGACCCACGAGCTAAGATGGTGCCCGGAGAGCTACGCGGGAGGATGAGAGCCAGGTACTGTGATGCCGCTTATTTTCCACTTGAACTCCCAGTGGTAGTCCACCTCACCCCGCAGTAGAGCAGTACTGTCGGCCGATCCCTTGGGGGTAGCTTCCTCGAGGAGGAGTTGGTTGGTGATACCCCCCTGCGGTGCTGGCACGGTGAAACCTGGCTCCTCCCCCCCTCTTTTGCGAGACGCGCGAACTACCGCCGGAGATCTGGGGCGGAATTCATCCATGGCGCTCAGCTCGCGATTCTCTCATAGTTCTGATCATTTTGCTGCCGTAGGGAGACAAGATCGTTAATTGAAAGGTCTCTATTTCACAGAGGCTCCGCCAGGACACAATGGTGGCCGGTTGAATCGGCTCTGAGCAGAACGACTCCCGAATCTCTGGATGGGTGACAATAGCTCTGATTGTCCCCTGATGAATACCTCAGACTTGTGGCAGACACCTACGGCCCCTCTTCACCTCCCAAGCACACACTGGCCGTCCTCCCCTCACCCCCTCTAATAAACTCAACATCTAGTACCTCCCATACGCGGCACGAACAATCCTTTCACGAGCTTCCCCTCCGGGGCAGCAAGCAGAGGGAGAATCCATTCGCTCAAGGGGATGCCTGACTCCAACATGGCGGCCGCGGGTGTCACGATCATCAGGATGAAGCAATTGAGGGACCTCAAACTACCTGGCTGCCTGACCTCGTCTTGGCCTCCACACAAATGGACTAAACTCCTAGGCTCCTACCTTCTATTCTTCCATTCCTCACCCTTGATACCCCTCCACCCACACTGGACTCCCTGGACTGGCACTTCGAGGTTACTCTAGTGAGGCTAGAGGTGCTCCCCCTCCACCCTCCCACCCAGGCGCACCCACCGTGATATTAACTTTGGGATATTCCTCTGACTGTTGAGACCTATCTAGCTGACCGATGCCCGGTGGAGCTACCTGCTAGCTAAAGAGGAGTTGGGCTGTGGATTTACCCCGCGACCATCACCTACCCAGCCGGACCTTGGGCAGACTTTCCTTCGTCTCTCTGTCGTTTTCTCCCCCTTTTTCCTTTCCCCCACCCCTTCTACGCTCCACTTTTCTCGTCTTCCTATACTCTTTAAAATGTTTTGCTTCTTAACCGAGACCTTGCTATTTGGCCCTGGCCCGGTGGAGCTACCTGGTAGCTAAAGAGGAGATGGGCTGTGGACTTCCCCTTAGCCGTCACCTACCCAGCCGGACTCGGGGCAGATTTCCTTTTGTCTCCCTGTCCTATCTTCCCCTACCCCACCTTTCCTGCCCCCTTACCCTTCCCCGCATCTATGCGGTTGAAATGTTTTTCTAGCAACTGATGTTACCTGATTCTAATGTACTGTGTAATTTTGTGGAACCTTATGTAAAGCGCTCTGATACCTTCGGGTCTAGCCAGCGCTATATAAAACTGTTTAAATAAATAAATAAATAAATAAAGTTTACCTTTTTTATACTTACCTAATTGGTCTGGATTCCGTCAGAGTTTGTGCCATCAGTCTTGAGTGAGTGAATACAATAAATGTTTAATACACCCACTGGATAAGCCTAACTGGTCGCCCACCCTACCACAAAGAGAGCTGTTAATACCTACCTGGTTCAGCCTCTGCTATACCTCTGGGGGCTCCCTGGACTCTGTGCACTCTATACCTTACTTTGGTATAGTATATACAAAGCCAGCTTCCTACACTGAGCAATTATGTTTCCATGTTTGTTTTATACAGAGCACCACAATATGGCTTTCTTGAATATTAAAGCTTATTTTATCACTTGGTACACATTACGTACCATTTACACATTTGCATGCCGAATACAGGTTACAAAACACCCAGAAACTCAATACTAGCAGCTCAAGCACACTGTTACTTCTTTCATTGAGGGGGAGATGGGAATGCTGGGAGTGTCACAAATAGAAGGAAGTCAGCAAGAGGCTAGAATGGCCAAAAAAGCAATATTTCAAACAAGAAAACCTGGACAGCCTCAAAACAGATGGGAGAAAGGCACAGACCCAACAGAGAACAGGTTATGTGAGGAAGCATTTTCATGTGCCCGAGAGGTAATAGCAAGATCTAGTTTCCAATTAGCCCAAATGAAAATGTTCCATAGAGTGCGCTACACCAGGGTAAAACTATGGAAATTTGGTAGAATTAAAACAAAATGTGAATGTGGGAGATCTTGGAGGAACATAGTGGACTTGGCTAAGTGAGGATAGCAGGTAATGCAGAGTGGGTAGTTATGTACCATAGTGCTGCCAGCTAAATGCTTGGTAGTAACAAGAACTCAAAGCCCCTGTAATTAATATTTCTTAGCTGAAACTGCTTACAACTGTATATGGGGATTTTTGTGCCTGCATTACTTCCATATTTGATTACTGAAATATGTACATTTTGCAGAGACTTCATGTTTCCCTTTTGTAATGTGTCACAAAAATTACCAATTATTTGAATAAATATAAAAAAATTAGAAACTCAATAAAATATTACTTAAAAAATATTTCCATCCTATAAATTATGAAATCCTTGATCAAGGTTCACCTAACTCAATTTGTGTAACTTAGTGGACATCCCAGGATGGAAGTCGAAATTTGGTAAAATTAATTAAAAAATGTCCAATGTTTAGCCAAAAATGTATTTAGATATTTATATGACATACATAATGCTTTCACATCCGCCTTCTGCACCTTGGGGGCATTTTTGCAGCCAGTTCTACTCACCGTTATCCGGATTGAGGGGACTACAAACCCCAGGAGACACAGCGCCAAATCAACGCGCATAAATTGAAGACGCCGGCCCACGGAGGGTGTGCCTTCTTTCACATCCGCCTTCTGCACCTTGGGGGCATTTTTGCAGCCAGTTCTACTCACAGTTACCCGCATTGAGGGGACTACAAAGCCCAGGAGACACAGCGCCAAACCAACGTGCATAAATTGAAGACGCCGGCCCACAGAGGGTGTACCTGCTTTCGCATCCACCTTCTGCACCTTGGGGGCATTTTTGTGGCCAGTTCTACTCACCGTTACCCGCATTGAGGGGACTACAAACCCCAGGAGACACAGCTCTAAACCAACGTGCATAAATTGAAGACGCCAGCTCGCGGAGGGTGTACCTGCTTTCACATCCGCCTTCTGCACCTTGGGGGCATTTTTGCGGCCAGTTCTACTCACCGTTACCCGCATTGAGGGAACTACAAACCCCAGGAGACACAGCGCCAAACCAACGCACATAAATTGAAGACGCCGGCCCACGGAGGGTGTACCTGCTTTCACATCCGCCTTCTGCACCTTGGGGGCATTTTTGCGGCCAGTTCTACTCACCATTACCAGCATTGAGGGGACTACAAACCCCAGGAGACACAGCACCAAACCAACGCGCATAAATTGAAGATGCCGGCCCGCTGCGTGGGACGTGCGCGGGGACGTGCCCGGGCCGCGCCCGGGCCAAGGGCAGGCCCGTCCACGCCCGTCGGAGCCCAGAGGAGGCTGAGCTGGGCCCACTCTCTGACATCCAGGATTGTGGGACTTCAAGGACATACAGATTGAGGTATTGTTTACCGTAGTATTGTTCCTTTACAAAAATGTACATCTTATGAGAAATGGTTAAGCGGAAGGGCCTCAGTGAACACCCGGGGGGCGGAATAACAGGGACATTAGCTGCCTTTCTGACAAGGGCTGAGACGGTCTTAACTTATGAGATCCAATTAATGGTAAGATGCCTCTCTATGGATTCCTTGATCGCCCAGAAGCGCTCCTCACTTGGATGTAAATCTGTGGGTAGTGTACCGTTAACTCCTTCCTCAGCATCTCCGCCTCCCCCTTTATTGCCGCTTGTATCTACTGCGGCCCTGGTTGCACCCCCCTCTTGCTCTGTAGAACCCGCAACCAGACTGAAAATAGTAACAGGGGGTCGGGCTGAAATTGTTTCACTAGATAAGAATAGTGAGCCTCCAGGGAAACGAAGAAGGGGTGGCTGCAGCAGAAGACCCGATCCAATTAACAAAGAGGAAATGAAGGAGCTGAATCTGGATTAAACCATACCCTATGTTCTACGGTTACTGACGATGCCGCCATTTTGTTTGCCAAGGAGGGGTCGACGACACATGGAAAAGACGAGAGACACTGGTCACCGTATTGTTGAACCCCTTGCTAATTAAATTATCCAAATTAGAGGAGAGATTGTCACATATATTGAGGGGTTGGATAGACTGTCTCCCCAACAAGGCGTAGGACCGCCTCCATGCTCATGTCCTGGAGTTAGTCCGGGGGCTCAACCATCTCAAGGGAGTGGGGTGGGTCCAACGGAGCTTAACACCAAGGACTATAACTTACATATGGCTAGCAATGTGACCTACACTGCAGCTACCTTTTGTGGCGATCCCCAATTGCCGCCTTCTCATTCGGCTCAGTACTATTCTACCCAGGGCAGAGACAATGGCCCTTAGCTGCAATCCTCTATTATCCCGAATGATTTAGGCAGCAACGCACAATCGTCTGTACAGGAGATTGGGGGGAGGATGCCTCTTATTACCCAGCAAAGACCGTATATGGGGAGACCTGCTAATGTTCATCAGTCTCTGCACCTCTCACAGGCCTCAGCCCTCTTTGTGCTGATCCTGGCAAATGTCCCGACCTTAAGGGAGGAACTGGCGGAAAATACTACCCAATTAATGGATAAATCCTTGCACTGGTTGTCACGCCAAATACCTAGTAGGGGAAATGGGGGTGTCCCGCTAGCCAACCAAATCATTATGGCTAGAAGGGTGGAGTGGCTGGCACCGACCAACAAAACAATGGAGGACGATTGTGTGATTGTGAACTTTAATAACTACTACGCTTCAAGAGTTCTCCTGGACCATCTATGTAGGGATCCCCCAAAAGGCACACAAATCAGAGCCCTACCTTATGAGTTCTTTTTTAGGCGCCCTTTGATACCGATAAAGGAATCTAGAGCCTTTTGGGGGGGGGGGGGGGAATTGGGATTGCTGTACCATCTAAAAGGGTAATCCAGGGGTGAACTTTGAGAATAGATTTGCTCCTCTCAGTGACCTGGAACAATGTGATTGACTAAAACCACCGACAAATGAGGCCCGTGGCATATCAAAAGGCATACCCTGCGATATCCAGCTAGCCCCTGGAAGTAATGTAAATAGGAAGGGGCAAAACAAAGTATTTAAAATATCGTCTTGGAATATTGCAGGGATTACGAATAAATTGAATAATCCTAACTGGCTAAAATTCTGGGAAGCCCAAGATATCACGTGTTTCCAGGAGACATGGGCAACTGAGCCCATTTTTATAAATTCCTTCCAAACAAATGCAGTACCATCAGCATCAGGGAGGGCCAAGGGGGGACTCTTAGCACTAATCCCTAATACCGGGAAAATGAAAGTGAAGAAATTTGGGGTCGTTAGCCAGTACTTTCACCTTCTAATTTTAGAATTGGGAAACAAAGGTGTTTGGCTCCTAATTAACTACTATAATAATAACTTTGGTCCAAATATGCACCTAGTAGTAGAGGAGGTAAACAGAGCAATCAATGAGGCCTCAAATGAAATAGGGGAAAATAAACCCTTATGTATCATCAGGGTGGGTGACTTTAATGTCCACCCTTGTAAGTATAGCCAACATCGAATCTGTGGCTTAGTAGATCTGATGGGATCTCCGGTTTATCATTTCTCGCATAGTAAATATGGATGTACCCTAAATAGGTTTCTATTTACTAGAAATATGGCCTTAGTTAGCAACTCAAAAGGTCCGACGGATCCACCACAGAAAACATTTTGTCTGGAATCTCATGAATCAACCATTGATTTTATAATGACTTCCAATTCCCTTAGTGGTAGGATCAACGACCTGGATGTCCAGTTTACGCCCCTAAGTGATCACACTATACTAATGTGCAGGGTCTTCTTACTATCCGGGAAGGAGAAAGATTACCAGCTAACGGGATCCCCTATACTGGCCAGGAAAAACGGCTATCAGTTAAAGTGGACCCAAATAGATAAACAGAAAATGGCAGCAGAGCTGATAATGAAATCGCAAGAAACTATTATTAACTGTTTAGATCCAGAATTATTACCATCAATTCTAATTACCTTCTTTGAAGAACTGCTAGATCAAATAAAGAGGGCACTCACTCATTTTAAATCATCTAATTTTGTAAAAACTAAAGGCTGGTTTGATTCCCCATGTAAAAAAATAAGGAAGGCTCTTATCAAAGCTCTAAAAAACCAACCCAGAAACAGGGCTCAAATCACTTTAGCCCGGACTGAGTATAAAGTAGCAAAAAAGAAAAGGGAGAGTCATATAAGGGAAGAAATATGGGCCAAGCTTGAGCAAGCAACCAATACGGGCAACAGTAGAGAGTTCTGTGAGTTAATTAACTCACCTTATTTCAAAGCTAAGGGGGAGCCCTCCTTGGACACCAATGTGGGTGAAGAGGACTGGGTGGCCCACTTCGTGAGCATTTTCTCTCCCAATACTCTATCTGTTTTACCCCCTCCCACAATTCCTACTAGCGACCAAGCCAGATTATCCTTCTCACTTGGAGAGGTGAGGGCTGGGTTAGTAGCCTGTAGTAGAAGGAAGGCACCGGGCCCTGATGGGGTGCAGATAGATTTTTTTCAGGATAACCTAGATCTTTGGGTACCCCTATTAACCAATGTTTTTAATAATATAGCCCGGACAGGCCCTCCACTGTCCTGGAAAACTAGCATAATTGTCCCAATATTTAAGAAGGGTGATAGGGGAAGTCCTAAGAATTACAGGCCAATTTCGCTTTTAGACACTACAGCTGAATGAATTAATGGGCCAACTTCTCCTATCGAGGCTGGATTTATGGGCACAGGAGAGGAACATCTTAATGCAAGCACAGTACGGGTTCCAGTGGGGAAAAGGTACCGTCGACCAGTGTCTGAATCTCTCTCTAATTATGGATAAATATACCAGAGCGAAGGGTGGGAAAATGTACCTTGCATTTATGGATCTTTCACAAGCATTCGATTGTGTTTCCCACTCCAAGCTCTGGCACATAATGGAGGAGATGGGCTGTGAACCAGCCGTTACCAACTTTATATGCCTGTTATATTCTGACGCTTCGGCATCTGTTCGTTACAGAAAAAACGGGAAATGTACCCGTCCCTTTAAGATCTTAAGGGGGGTTAAGGCAGGGCTGCGTCATGGCTCCATTCTTTTTTTCAATCTATACGAACGGAGTAGAAAAGGTGCTTGTGAGTACAACCTTGGATGTCCCTGTGGTCGCTTCCCTTGCATTACCTATTCTGGCTTATGCTGATGATGCCGTACTGATTGCTAGAACAGGGGTAGGCCTCCAGACTCTTATTTCAGCCTACACATCCTTTATGGCATCATTGGACCTGAAAGTTAATCAAACTAAATCTTTTGTAATTGCGTCTGGGGCAGGAAAACGAGGTAAAACATTGTGTTTTTATATGGATTCGGGGAAAATTGGGATAGTGGATTCCTTCCCTTACTTGGGGTCCTCCTTGATAAAAACCAAACATGGCAACAATTGGTGGAGGGAAGAGCGTTGGGTTGGAGAGAAGCTTATGGCGATTAAGGCCGTCTCCCAAAAATTGGGCTCAAAGCCACTAGTCCCCATCAAGAAGATCTATCAGGCCAAAGCAAAGTCTGCAGCGACGTATGGGGCAGGGGTCTGGGGGATGGCCCCTATTGATTCACTGCAAGCTATTGAGAATACATTTTTTAAGTCTATGGTGTCCCTCCCGCAATCTTATTCGAACTACATTTTACATATCGAGCTGGAACTACCTTATATTGCTGACTCAATTAGGTTAGCCCCGATTCTTCGGTGGCTCTCCATATGGCGGCGGGATACGATGACCTTAACCCAAAACATCATTAGAGACTGCCTAAAATTGGAGAACCACAGCAAAATTAGATGGCTAAACTATGTAGAGCGGGAACTGACAAATATTGGACAAAAATAATTATTTGAGGATCCAACAGCCTGCAGAAGAATATCTAGGCAAAAATTGGTGGATACTTTTATTAAGAGGGCCCAATACCTCAGAAGGGAGCGGAATTATAACAAACAGTCGGTCCTTGCCTATCAACTAGTGCCTCCCTTGGTAGAGGGTGACTACTCATACCTAGTGGATATTCTGCTCCCACAACACAAATTTATTTTAACACGCTTTCGTCTGAATCTCCTTCCACTGATTTTGTTTACATTTTTGTATTAACTTTTAACACTTTAGATACAATGAAGCATAGAAAGGTGTTCCAATTTCGAGTTACACGCATAGGTAGACAGAGACAATTTAGGCACTTGAGTGTACATTCGTAATCGCTATCCTTCTTAGCTGCCAATATTTGTTATCACAATCCCGGTATTGCACATGTGTTGAGGCTATCTGTGGCAGACTTATGTGTCCTGGGATGTGTCTATATGTCTATAGTTTGGTTATGGGGCTACGCCTACCCATGGTTCTTGTGGGAATTTTAGCATTCCGCTCAAGTGAGTGGGCGATGGTCCCTGTCCCCTGTTGACGTTATCTGAACTGCTGGTGTGTATCCTGAACTGAAAAAACTGGGTGTGGAACTGGGGTACTCGTTTGGGATCAGCGGGGAGGGAGGGTGTGTGTGCAGACGGGAGGGGAGTAAGTAGGTCCTCTGTGTAGGTGTGTGGGGCTACTCTGGTGGCTGGCGACTGTCGGTACGGGGGGGAACTTGGCTAATTCCTCTGTCGGGTTCTTGGGCTATGCTCTACGGTGTGGACTGTGAGGGGGAATCTGTGGCAGGTGTGTACTCTGGCTCGTTACGTCTGCCAACTGGTTCTGTCGGTGTGGCGGACGCAGTCTGGGAATGGGGGGCATCGGCTGGCTCTGCTCGTGTGGTTTGCTGACTGAAATGGAATAGGAGTTGCGCCCATTCCATGGATATGTGGTGTTTGCACGTTCCCTTCGCTTCCTCCTCCCGGATCGCATCTTCCTCCGCAGCGCCCCACTTTTTGACTGCTCCCACCCAAGCCTCCACCGGGGGTCCCCCCGGAGCTCGCCAGTGCATGGCTATAGCTCTCTTTGCCAAGAGTAATAGAAGAGACATGAAGCGCACCTGTACTTTATCAGTTCTTCGTCTTCGGAACACCCCTAGCGCGCATGCCACCCATGTATTAATCCCGGGGGTATTTGAGGTTGCTCAGAGTGTTTCATGGATGTAGTTCCAGTATTGCTGCAATGTGGGCCATCCCCAGAACATGTGTTGGAAGTCCGCAGCAGGGGCTTGGCATCTGGGGCAGAGAAACTGTGTATCTGGGTAGTAACGCTGTAATCGCTCGGGCGTTAAGTATGCCCTGTGTAAGATGTTAAATTGTATGTTTTTGAATTGCGCGTTTCTGGAGACTTTTTTGGGGTATTCCAGAGCCTGTGCCCACTCCTTGTCATGCAGTGGTCTATTTAGGTCGTCCTCCCATGCCTGCCACAATGAAGTCAGCGGCTTGAGTAATAATTCTCGAGTGGCTTTATACAGCCATGTGACGAGATGTCTGCCCACCCCCATATGCAGTATGGTGTGTATTACTGGGTGTGTCGGCGGTTCTCCTGCGACCGGTTCCCAGAATGGGCGGCTACTAGCCAAAATCGTCGATGTAATAGGAATTTTCCCGGGGGGAGGTTGTATTCTTCCACTAACTGTTCATAGGGTCGCAATTGGCCTTCCTCAAAGAGGGATTCCCACTCCGTCAACGAGCTGTCTGTCCATACTTGTAGGGTTCGAGCCATGTAATGTTTTTCTCGATGAGGGAACCCCACTAACGGGAGTAATGGGGAGTATGGGGGCTTCCCTCTGGACATTCGGTGTATGCGTAACATGCAGGTGCGAGCTACCGTTACTTGCAGCGGGTATGTGCGTTGGGGCTTAGTGCCGGGTAAAAGCATGTGTCGGATTATTGGCAGAGATATATGTTCCGTGTCGGAGGTTGTCTCGCCCATGTGGTGAGAGCCACTGGAGCTGTGCCGCTAGGAAGTATGCTTCAAAGGCCGGAGCCCCCAGCCCTCCTTGGTCAGTCGGGAGATACAGCGTAGACAGAGCTACTCTGTGCCGGCCCGCTCCCCAAATGAGGGAGGTGAGGAGGGTGTCCAATTCCCGGAAGAAGGGGCAAGGAGGGATAACTGGGAGGTTGGCAAAGTGATATAGTAGCCTTGGGACAATAATCATTTTAGCTAGAGCCACCCGCCCGATGGGGGCTAGGGGGAGCGTCTTCCAAAAGTCAGATGCCGCCCATATACCTGCCAATGCTCTGCGGTGATTCCCCTCTTACATGTCCTTCGGAGAATGGTACAGTCGAACTCCGAGGTATCTGGGAGCAGCAGTGCTCCAGGCAACTCTCTGTGTCCCAATTGTGATGTCGAGGAGGGCTAGGTGTGGGCTAAGCGGGTAGATCGTGGATTTGCCCCAGTTGACTCTGAGGCCCGAAACCTCCGTGAACTCCCGCAGCGTTGTCCATATTGGGGTCAAGTCAGATGTTATGTCGCGTACGTATATGAGTAGGTCATCCGCATATAATGATACGCTGTGGACTGTGCCAGCTATCGGGATACCTCAGGTCTCTCCCTCCTGACGCATCCGTATCGCTAAGGGCTCGATTGCCAAAGCAAATAATAGCGGGGAGAGGGGACACCCCTGGCGTGTACCCCTCTCTACCCAGAGTGGGGCAGAAATATATTTGCCCAATCGTACCCTCCTCGTGAGGTTCTTGTATAGGAGTTGCGTATACGCGAGTAGGGTCGGACCCACATCGTTCCGCTGGAGAACGGCAAACAGATAGGGCCATAAGAGGGTGTCGAAGGCTTTCTCTAGATCAAGCATTAGGCACGCCGCTCGTGGGAACTGGGGACCTGCTCTGTCCTGTATATGGAACAGCCTGCGCAAGTTCTGGGATGTGTTACATCCTGGGACGAACCCACACTGATCCGGGTGGATCAGTGGGGGAAGAATTTGGAAATACCGATCCGCCAGAATTTTCTCCAGGATTTTACAGTCTGCATTCAGCAGTGTGATTGGCCTGTACGAGGCCGGGAGTCTCGGATCGCGATCCGGTTTTGGGAACACCACCAGAACTGACTCTCTAAGTGAGCTCGGCAGTTCCCCCTGCTCCAGTGCATCCTCATACATGCCTACTATTCGGGGTACCAGTTGGCTTGAGAAGGTGCTGTAGTACTCTAGTGGGAAGCCGTCCATGCCCGGTGCTTTATTGCGCGCCAGGGCTCGAATTGCGTGGGAGACACTTGCGGACCCTATCTTGTCATCAATGTCGTCCCTGTCTTCCGCTGGGATTCGCGGAATGGTTAAGGGACGTAGGAAATGTGTTATTTGCTGTGGACTGTCTAGCGCAGGGCCTCTGTAGGCCTCTGAGTAGAAGTCGTGAAAGATTTGTAGAATCTCTACTTGTGAATGCCGGGGAATCCCCGCCCGGTCGACCAATTCTGTGATGGGTTTGACCTCCGTGTCTTGCCGGGCCAGCCATGCCAGGAGGGTCCCTGCTCTATCCCCTTCTTTATGAGTCTTGGCCGCAAACGCTCTGAAGTTGTATTTACGTAGATCCCTTAATGTTTCCGCATAAGCTGTCTTGGCTGTCGCTATTTGTGCCGTGGTGGCCCTGCTCGCGTCCGCCTCCTTCGTTAATGTCGCTAATGTAGTCTCTGCGCGCAGGAGCACTGTTTCTAGTGTTTTCCGGACCCCCACTATCTGTTGTATACACTGCCCTCTAGCGACTACTTAAAGGCATCCCATTCCAGCTATCTGGAGGTCGCTATATGGGCGTTTGTCCTGAAGTAATCACGAATACTATTCTCCTGGTCGTGTCTAAATACTTGATCAGTGAGACATTCCCGTGGCAATTTCCACGTTGGTACTGGAGGGGTGTGGGGGCCTCCATCTGAGGGTTAGGACATGGAACCTCCTTCCACTGATGTTGGGTTTTCCACCAAAGAGGTTCAAACACACAGATTTACCACAGTGCCCATGTGAAGGGAACTCACCTCAGTCCGACCTCCATTTAATGTTCTTTTGTGGGTTCTATAAGAAATAAAGAAAGGAACATATTGTCCCGATTTCAAAGCGGCTTAAGTTGGAACGGTGTCGGGTTGCACTATATTTCTTAAAGTCATTGCCTGATCCCCTAGTTTGCTATGCAGTGGCACGCTATTGGTGAGCGTGCATGGGTAAAAGGGAACAATTGGGCCTTGATGATTGATGATCTCTTTTTATAACTCATTGGGTGGAAGCTTTTAGTCTTTTAAGATAAATTGTATTTTTTAATCAAAATCTTATATGGTACTTTGTATGTTGTTCTTTTTTATTCTGGACGGTCACAATGAATTTTGCTCTGATATTCAAATGAATGTTAACTCAGGAGTGCAATGTTGGTGATTGTATTGGGGTTTGATTGATCTGTTTTTTTTAATCTAGTTTTATGATCTTAACTGAAAAGATCGAATAAAGTTATAAAAGAAAGAAAAAGACATACATAATGATAACTGTGTAATATGGCTCAAAATTGCCATCAAGATGTTCAGGTGACATCATAAATTGCACGTCCGAAGGCCGAAACGTTTCTAGAATCAAGAGATTGCAATACAGGACCATATTTTATGTGGAACTGGTAAATATTTTTTTTAATTACATGTTTATTTTTGGGGAATTAGCTTTAAAAAGGGGGTTTCTTCAAAGTCCAGCTAACAATGGGGACTGGGAAAAATTAGAATATTTCGGTTTTGTTTGCATTTCTTGACTAAATTGTTAATATAACCATCGGCAATGGTGATGGTCAGTGGATCACTTAAAGATCAGAGTTTACAAACTGAGTTAAATGGTTCTGGCTCAAATGCGGGATACCAGTGAAATTTTCCACTTATGGTTATCAGAGGCACACAACACATGGCAGAACTTACACCGATCACCATGTTGCCCTTTTCTTTGTTTCTGTTCCGTTGGGAAACTGGTGTTTTGAGCATGACAGGCAGCATGAATTATGGCCTCGTTTTTTGCATTGCTTACCATAACTGGTGAGTTTCAGTGGTTTTCAGAAACATAACTCAGTTTGTGACAGTTTTTAGTGAACGTGGGCATAGAAAGCAAGGATAAAGAATGGAAAAGCGTGCATTATGAAATTAGGTAGTGGCATACAAGGTAGTTCCAGGGCTTACTGAACCACATTTTTAAACTTTAGTGCTTTGCAAAGTCCAAAGATAACAAAGTTGTTTTGTTTTTTTAAACATGAAAAACTGCAAAGGAACCATGTGTGGCAGCAGCACGTTTCTGTTGCTGCACATGACCAGGAGCATGATGCGACCCATGTGCATGCAGAGTCCACCCCCCTCCACAAAGCCAGAATGCCAAGTCAACAGCTGCCAGTACCTAAAATATCAGAACTCTGCAATAGTTTTTGTCCACTGCCCATTCATCTTTATTGCCCACTCATCCCGGTTTATGACCTTCCAAAGGCAAAAATCCAAGAGCAACGAATGTTCATCCTTATCGGTTAATGGCCGCACAACGTGGCGAGAATTGCACCTGTCTTTGTCAAAGTCCAACAGTTGAAAGCCTGTCAATGCAACACCTGTGCAAAGTGAATTGTTGCCCAACTGTAAATAATACAGTGTCGCCGATGGCCAAACTAGATATAGACACCTTTTCTCACTCGGGTTTGAGTGCCACCGAACACAAGAAATTCACAGGCAGCTCAAACCCTTGACCTCTAATGCCCGCACTGTGATTGGCTAGCTGTGTTCCCAGGAAGCATTAAATCCATGGTTAGCTTAACTATCGTGAACTCGTTCCTTTTCTTGTTTTTGTTTATCTATGTTGTTTGCAGTTTTATATAGCGACGAAATACTTTATGAAGCAGGCAAGAAATACAGTAGACAAAATAGGTTAAACATGACAACAAAGTAAAAATTTATAAATAAAATATATACTCTAAAAGGAAAACTAAAAATTAAATAAAAATGATGACATTTACAACTTATTACAACATATATGTGTTTATCTAAAAATACAAAAAAAAGGTAACTCTTTGCCTGTGACACAGAAAGTCAATAATAAGATTTGCAATTGTTGACTTGGACTCTCTTAGAAAGTCTCTCTCTGAAGTAACTTCCGTGATACTTCGACTTTCAGAGAGCATGAGTCAAAGTGCCAGGAATAAGCAGAATATTTTCTGCTACTTGAGAAAATTGACATTTTATGTAATGTTTTACACATTTTCCACCAATATTGGTGAAATCCGTTTTGCACCATTTCTGCTGATGGTATAATTAGGAATGGAGGAAACAAACCTCGCTCCACCTTCCTAATGTGGCAGATGGCATTACATCTGTGGGAAAGTCAGTGGGGTCTATGCATCTGTTCCTTTGCAACAACTGTGTAAAAAGTATTTGCTCTGCTTGCTATGCGGTCCTACATGTAAAAAGCTTATTCTATGTATATTTTAAACCCTGTGAAAACTTTATTATATAAATCATTACTTGCATTTAACTCACTTAAAAAGGTTTTTCTCTGAACATACGAAGAGCGTTTTTATAGGTCTAGTATTAGCCAAGACCATTTGGTTTTACTAAAATTATATATATAATATACTTGTGGGTGCTTTCAGCCAGACCGCTTTATCCATTGGTGTGTTATTGTGTCACGTTTTACCTCTGCTGACTTCAGCATACATCATGGGACATGAGCTAGTGGCTGACTTAGCTGCAAGGGACAGAATTCTGCCCTTTGATAAGGAGCAAGCACATCCTCATGCAAAGTTGTTCTCTCCAGTGCCAGGGTGTACTATGGCAATGAGTGCTTTTTTAAACCATTTTTATTTTTAAAAAAACATTTGCTTTTAGAAATGTTTTTTTAGATTGACGAAGGCCCGGCACCCTACCCAACAGTAAAGTTTTGCAAAAAATATTTTGCAAAAAAGCATTGAGAAAGCCTTAAATACGCTGACAGCTAATGCCAAACCTATTGGCTCTCCCAGTGCTTGTTTCAATATGATTTAAATGTGTAGATTTCCAAAAGTGCATATATATTATACATTTGGTTAAACCCCTTTTTTTAATAACATAGCTAGGAAATCATTCTGTATGGGATTCCTGGAATTAAGTCATTAACGAAATGCATAGGCACAGAAATGAACTGCGCAACTGATTTCAGATAAATTTTGCGATGTACAGTGCATCTGTAAATCTGCTCATCGAGTTGCCAAGTTAGAGTATGTGCTTTAGACAATATGTTTTTATAAAAAAACAGGCAAATAACCCACCTACACCTGTGAACAGGTGCAGAATGGGATCATGATATGGCCCAGTGGCTCTCTCCTATGCATACACTGACTTGGGAACACTATGGTAAATGCATGAGGTGCAGAAAGCACAGCTCAGAAACATGTAGGACCAGATTTATCATACTTTCACCCAGCGCAACTCAGCAAGTCACTGTTGCACTCTTACCATTTGTCCTCCGATGAATCTCCTTTTCTGCCATAGAGGTGATGGGAGTTAACATTAGATCAATCAATTTAAATTAATGGTGTAACTCATTTGGCTACACATAAAGGATCGGGAATTACTGACTATAGTTATGAAGGTTTATTACAAGTTAGCAGTCAAGTTAAGGTATACAAATCTTAGCACCATGCTAGAAAGATACAGAATAACTACTGGGAAACCCAACCTCCTAAAGAAGTTTAGTATGAGAGAAACAAGTGGTTCAGTCAAAGCAATACAAATTAACAATAAGAAAATCTTGTTATCAGAGAAGAGTTTCTGATTATCTCTTCTATACATTGGGTAAAATTTAAAATCATCTGGGTTAAAGTCCAAACTAAGAGGATGGTTCGATAGTCTAACAGATCTCAAAATTCAAGGAAATGCACAAAAATAGGAAAATAGGGGGACCTTCAGGAAGTAAAGGAAATAAGGGAAGATGGTCAGCATCTCGGAAGCTCAGTCAAGAGTCTTCTTGGGTCAGAGGAATTTGAGTGTTAGCCTAAGCCACACTCTTTAAAGAATCAAAGGGAATAAGCATAGAGGTCTAAACTTCTCAAAGTCCAAGTAAAAGTGGCGTAACATCAGGCAGGGTAAACACTAGGGGGCAGATTTACAAGGCCCTTGCGCCACTTTTGCGTCACTTTTCCCAAGTTAAAAATGACACAAAAGTGGCGCAAGGGGCTTGTAAATCTGCCCCTAGATATTTCCACCAGAGTCTCTGAGGTAACACCCCTCTGTTCGCATCATCAGGGGTTACATTTTCACATTGTAAGCTGCAACATTTATGAAATGTCCTACACTGAACGTGGGAACGACATCGTCCTTGGTCACCTAAGCCAGGTTGCAACATTGCTGAATAGGACTCTTCAGTTAACGCTCTGGCTCTCCATGTTCCCAGTCAAGGTCTTCTTCTCATGCTCTCTCTCTATCGCACTGTTGTATCTATTCTCAAACTAACAAGCTATGGGAACACACCTGCAAGGAAAAAGACATTCAAGCAGAAATGGAAAAACAGTATTTTATACAGAATGGAAAACAGGCCGAGTCAGGACAACTTTAGAGCATTAAATCATGGTACACATTTAATATGTGTGTGCACTTTCAAACACAAATGAAATGTAGTTTCGCAGTACATTAGATTCATATCACATGTGGCATACAGTAAAATCTTTATTATGCATGTGTAAGTATTGCTAAGAACTACAATATAAATTAGATATTTGAAACATTAGTGCACACATTACATAACACGTTGTTTCTAAAGTAACTACATTCTTATATTGTGAGGATGGTTTCAACTCAATCATCTAAACAGTATATATTGTTTAATGAATTATGGCACACTGTATATGAATTCCCTAATTCTACAGTGAATGCACTTCAATAATGATGTCAAGTGCAACACTTTACATTAATGTTGTTAGGCCACACAGGAAACGTGCTAAGTGCAAGTTTTTGTTAAGTATTGGTGACGTGTAAGGGAGGAGCCAAAATGATGCTACTCCAATCCCCCCTCCAATGGTAAATAAACCATCACATAAAGATAAACATCTCTTATCAGGTGGACAAATCACAATCTGGCTGTTCTCATCATCTTTCTTCTGGATTCCTCCAGAAACTTCATGTCATCATAGTATTTGCTTTGTCTATTTTCCAATTCTACATGTGCTCCCTTTCTCTTCAATCAAACCATCTACCTATAGCAGAAAATCAATTCCCTATTGCTTCCCAATCAACTGTTGCTTCTAACCCTTTCAAATCTCCCTTCAAGTCAATAATGTTCTTAATGTATTTCTTCAAGTCCCTACTGTTGTCTGGAATGTAAGTACAACATTGTTGAGCTTTTAACATCCAACAGACTCCGCCCTCTTTCGCAAGAAGGACACCTAATGCAAGTCTATTCTGCAAAACCATTGATCTGATCATAACCACTTCAGTATCTATTACTAAAAATCCTCCAGCTGTACTAGCAGACAACTTATCAACTGCAGTAGAAAGCTTTCTAATCTTATGCAAATTCGGTATCACTCCTACAGATGGTATTAGAGCACTGAAGATGTCTCCCACAATTTCATTAGCACTGGCACCTCTCTTTGGGCCCGATTCACAAAAGTAATCTGAGACAAAATTCTAACTTTACGACTTTCGGTATTCACAGAGTGCATTTAGGAATACTAAAGTTAGGTTTTGGTCTTAAGTTAAACTTAAGCCAAACTTAAGTTTAACTGAGACAAAATCCTAACTTTACGACTAGGATTTTGTCTTAGTTAAACTTAAGTTTGTCTTAAATTTAACTTAAGACCAAAACTTAAGTTTAACTGAGACAAAATCCTAACTTTAGTACTCCTAAATGCCTTCCTTGAATACCGAAAGTCGTAAAGCTAGGATTTTGTCTCAGATTACTTTTGTGAATGCAGCATGGGTAAGCCACCCCCTACAGCAGGCCTTACAGCCCCAAGGTACGGTGCACTGCACTACATGTGTGGGCATATCTGCATGAAAAAAAATCCCCTGTGATGTCGAAGTCAATTCTTTGATATCACAAGTGAACAAGGAAGCAATTTTAAGTACATGTGATGGACTCTGGTAAAAACGAGTTACCCAGCTACATGATGGCTTCACTGAAATCTATGTTGTTTGGTATCAAACACCTTGTATTAATAAACCCACACTTATTCCAGTGGTGATTTATTAATACATGCACCCACACGGCACCTTAGAGGTGACCCTGAAAAGCTACTAGCCTCTAGTGTGCTGGCTGACTGGTGTCGACCAGCCTGCCAACATACAGACAGGTTTCTGACCCCCTGCAGTTTAGTGCCTATGCTCGCTGAGGGCAGAAACAATGCCTGCTTTGGCCAGAGGTGTTGTCACCTCCTCCAAGCAGGATGGCTAAATAATCAGCATATCAAGGCAGGAGGCTTCAAAGGCTTCTGCCACCTTTGATATGTGACTACGGCTACCCCGGACAGGGTAAATGCTAACCCTCTGCCTTGGGCCCATTTGGCACCAGGACAGGCAGGAAATTAGATATGCAGGAAGGGTTGGTGCACTACCAAGCCAGTCACACCCCTAAGGTGAGCTGCTCGATGTGCCCCCCCCTAGGAAAATTCTGCCATTTTGGTGATGGCCGAATTAGGAACTCTGGGACAGGGTTAGGCCCTCTTCCCACAAGAAGTGGTCATATAGGGCAGTGATTCCCAATCTGTGCACCGCGGCGCCCTGGTGCGCCCTCCAAAGTAGCCAGGGGCGCCGCGCTTCAAAGGTTTCAGATTTTCGAATTCGTCATAAATTGCCGGTAACATCTTTGAAATGTGCAGTTATTTAGTAAAAGCATAACACCTCTGTCCACCAGATGGCAGCAGATCATTCCTTATTGAGAGTGCAGAACCTAATGTTACTGATTGAGATGGATTTCTCGTATTTCCTGCTTAAGAAGCCAGCAACCAAATGCGAGGAAAAGCCGAGTGGAAAGATTATGGTGAGCGGAACCTGGCGTGAACGGGGGAGAATGGGACAGGATAGGGAGAGAGAAAAGGGAGGAAGGTGGGAAGCGAATTTTGGGAGAGTGTCTAAAGCACAAAGAGAAAAAAGGGAAGGATATCAAAAGTTTCCTATCTATAACTACAAAGGAGGGAAGGTTAAGGTCTCACTCACGCAATTCTGTCAATATATTTGACAGAGATTTATCTAGTCCTGAGTTACAGCCTTGGTCACTGCAGAGCGCCGGATAAGTGCTCTTGCACTCAAGCAGTCTGGCGCCTGGTTTGAAGCTGTGTGCTAGAGGCAAGTCCTCTGGTTTCCCGTAGAAGTGCTCAATCTGGGGGAATGCGGGGTTACCCATTGAGATTCTTTCACCTTAGGCACGGTATGGTGGGGATTGGTGTCAAAGGCCTATTGACCCCTGGTTTTGGGTGGTATTCTTTCTTCCATTGAAGTTCAGCTCTGAATCAGGCCTTAGGCCTGCCTACATCCAGGGGCAAAACAAGCCCATTTATTTTCGAGGCTCGCCTTTGAAAGCATTTGGAGATTAAGGTACTCATAAACAGAGACCCCGAGCCACTGCAAGTGCAGGAGAATGGTGCCCACCCGCACATGCCAGGGCCCATCACAGCAGCCAATCATTCCTGCCGATCTGCATGTGTATTGTGGGAAGGATGTGACTGTCATTCAACACGTTCAGTCCCAGTCTAAAATCTTTCACTAACAGAGGGGTACACCGTAGGAAGAACACGCTGCCACAATAGCTGCTATGGGCATCGAGCATGCTAAAAAGGCATTGGCTAGTGACCGGGCAGAGGCCCTTCAGGAGCGCTGCAGAGTGTCTAAGGCGTCTCTAGACCATCACAGTGATCTAGACACTGCCTAAGTAAAACTGGCTTTATATATGTCATTGATGGTCAGACAGCCCACAGCATAGTTTTAGCTACAAAGTAACCACAAACATTTACTCTGAGAACAGACTGCAATATTTGGCTTCCTGAAGTTATAAAGTACATCTTCCTAAGGTAAATTAAGTCATTTTTCCTTCTTATAAATATAAAAGAATTGACATTTATTGTGTGTTCCAACTGAACTAGGCGTTCCATCCCATTCTACATCCGTCCACTTCACCCGCAAAAAAATGTCACATAATAATAGGGAGCCGCGGCCAACGATCAATAAGCCAAAGGAGCCATGGGTTGAAAAAGTTTGGGAACCACTGATATAGGGGGTACAGTGACCCCAAGGGTAAGTAGCCCATTGGCTACTACACTTCACTTCCCTTAACACCGCTAAATCCAGTATTTAGGGGATCCCTGGCACCAGGAACGCATATTCTGATGACCTAAGAAGAAGAAGTACAGCGAAGGTGCTAGTGCAGCCCCAACAGTGGACTTCTGGGAAGACGATCTAGACTGGTGCCAGCGGGCTGAGCAGGCAGTGTACCAGAGTAGGGGATGCCCACGCAAATGGGAAAAGATATGGGGGGCCTGGGTGAACTACAGAACCGGTCAGTTTCTACCATAACAGAGGACTTCAAGCACTTCAAACAACACGTCGAATGGTTGCATCCTACGTCATGTCGGTAGGAAGGGCAGGCCACTGGGAGGATTGAATTGCTGCACCTGCTATGTATTTATGTACGCCAAACCACATATTATGTATAATGTATTTGTTGGAAAGTGGATTATTGGTAGGGGCAAATGTAGGTCTGCTACTGGCAATAAGGCCACTAATCATTGGTAGGACTCAGCATAGGTCTTAGAAAATTATTTCTATGCTCAACCCTTGGTAACGTGGCTGCGAGCAGACAGGCTTAACTTCAAAGACAGGTATGTAAAGCATTTAAAAACACCAATTCAGTAAATAATTAAGACACAACACATAATAAAAATCCAACACCAATTGATAAAAATAGGAAATATTTTTATCTTTAAAATGACACCAAAACGACAAAAATCCAATATAGGGAACCGGAGATATGAATTTTCAAAGATTTAGCAAAATATTGTACTTAGAAGCTTATAGCACCATATTGGGATACAGGCTCGCGATAGACCGACCGCGATGGAGCCCTGAGCGGATACCCCATGCGGAAGGTCCCGGTCACAGTTTTTACCTTCGGACTTAGAAACTTTTCTGGAGCTTTTCTCCCCGAGGTCCCTCGAAGCTCTCAGCCAGTCCGGATTCGGTGAGGGTTCGCCGGCTTGCCTTGCGATGAGCTCCTGGTCACCTTCCTACGTTCGGACTTAGAAACTTTTGCGGTTCGACCTCTGGAGCGTTCCAGAGGGGCAAACCCAGGATCCAGGCCGACACGCGGTTGAAGTCAGGCGGCTTGGCTTTTGCGGTTGCTCCCGGTCACCTTTTCTACGAGCGGACTTAGAAACTTTTCTGGTGCTTTTTCTCGCGGGGTCCCTCGATGCTCTTCACCAGGCCGGATTCGGTGAGGGTTCGCCGGCCTCGGATTTCTTCTACTCCCGGTCAAACTCTGGAAGTTGGACCGACGGAGCTTTAGCGGGACGAACCTGGATGGCTTGGCCGGCTCGCGGTTGAAGGCAGGCGGCTTGGCTGACCAGGTTGAGTCGGTCCCTCTATGGAGCTTTTTTTCAAAGTTCCTCCAAAGTTCTTCAAACTTTTGTAACTTCTTCCTGAAGTTCCTCAAAGGGTCCCAAAGTGTCTCAAACTCACTCCAAGGGACTGAAGCTCCAAGATGGTCATTGAAAGTTGAGAACTTCAGTTCCCACAATCCACTTGGACGTCACCCTTACAAATCCACTGGTAGTTCCCCAGGTTGATGATCCTTGGTGGTGAGGGTCCAGGTGAGCTCTGTTAACCTGTAGCTTGCAGGGAGTCTACTCTTTACTTCTTTTTCAGCAAGGTAGTCCACAGGGCTGTAGTTTCTGATGGTGCAGGCTGCAGGGTCAGGCCTTAGAATTTGCACAGCAAAACTTCTCAGCTTGGCACAATGTCTTGCTTTTTTCAGTTTCAAGCAGCAGATCTGGAGGGCTCTGCCCCTCTCAGATACTTATTCCAAGTTCTCTGGGTCAAGCAGGAGGTCACTTCCTGACCAATGGGAGCAGGGTAACTCCTCAAAGATATGACCACATCCTGTAGAGTGTGGCATTATTTTGTCCCAGAGTGCATCAAATCTTCCAAATCCATAATGGCTGATTTTCCAACAAGGAGGTAAGAGCTTGCTAAACACACCCCTAGGATGGCTAATTTACTTAGACTCTCCCCCCTGCATCTGCTCATACCTTCCTTAATCCTACCATCTGCCTAAGGTGGAAAGTTCAGAGTTGTAAATGACACTGTTCTCTGCTCTCCTCTTTGAAGAACATAGTTTACGACTCCTCCCCTGGCCTGGCATTCCTATGGAACAGCACACTGCCCTGCCAGCAGAGCTGGTTGACCCCAGGGGCTCTTTATCACCTCTTCAAGGCAGCCTGGCTAATCCACTTAACTCTGACCAATCAGGGCAGACCACTGGAAGGCTGAATCTGGACTTACAAACAAGAAAGTCTTATAACTTCTTGTATGTGCACTTTAGGAGAAATTCAACAATATCATATTGTTGAATTTATTAATACCATTCGGGGAAGTTTTTGAATGGCACTTCTAGCACTCTCCTATCAAGAGTTATTAGTTAATAACTTCCTACCATGTTAACCTATGTAACAGGAGTTTGCAATGGGAAAAATGACTTGGGCCATTTTTCCAGCACCAGGACTTACAAAAACATATTTTATAAGTACTGTGCTTATATCTACAGGACCCCCACCCCATGGGACAACTAGGGAGACTTTAGGGTTCTGAATCTGTAGAAATATTGCAGATCCTCACTTCACAGTGCTCCTAGCATCAAAGTCGAATTTGGGCAGCACTTTACCACAATGTGGGGAGTGAAATGTGAAATTTCACTTAACCCAGGGCATATAAAACTCATTTTATAAGGGTCTACCTTATAGATACCTGACCCCCACCCTGAGACACCTAGGGAGACCCTGGGGGTCCCTAATATGCCATAACATTGTAGGTTATCCATTTTTAAGTGCCCCAAACACCAAAGTCGAGTTTGGGCACAATTTACTTTTTTTAAAGCAGTCATGGCACCCAGGGCTGCTTTTAAAACTGACCTCAGGCCTCAGCAGTGCACACATGCAAGTGCAGAAAGCTGCTGGCCTCTAAACTGCCATGCCCTGCTATATACTAGGGACTGATAGGTTGTTTCAATTCCCCTGCCCTATTATATACTAGGGGCTTATAGGGTAGATCATGCCAATCACATGGGTACCCCAACCCATAGTTTACCCTAGTGTGTGTGTAGGTGTTTTCACTGTATTCTAAGTGTTTTCAGCATAGCACTGGCCCTGGGCCTGGTTAGGTAAAGCCCAGGGTCAGTCAGAGTCAGTTACCACCAATACCAGTCAGCAAAAAGTTAGGGGGTGCCCAGGGCACAGGATGACTTTGCAACAGTATTCTCCTCTGAAGCATGTGTTTTCTGGTTAATAAAAAGAATTTAAAAAAGAACTGCGGAGTAGCAAGTGACTTGGGGCCAATCCTGCCGGCCTGACTGCTGTCCCCGACAATTGCACCAAAGACGACGCGTCCTGCAGCTACTCTGCCTCCAAATGCCTAGGAGGACAGCCAGCATTTCAAGGAGCAACTAGTGTCTCCCGTAGAGTAGCAAAGCTACTTCCCTGCACCCTGCAGGCACCCAAGAAGAATAATGACGACTCCGGACCGTGAAAACCCGACATCGGAAAGCACCACTGCAGCAGTGTCCCCCAGCCCAAGTCAAAGTGGCCCAACAGTGTCAAAGAGGTCCTGAGACCCTCCAGAGTCGAACCCCACCTTGGGTTTGCCCAGACTGGACTCCCAGTAGCCACCTGCAGCCTCTTTGTGCAGGCCCTCTCAACCGTGAGTGTTTTCTGCAGCCTACGGACCCGATGCCTAAAGCTCCACTTCACCCGAGCAACACAGCCTGAGGAGAAGTGGACCAACGGTTCCCTATGTGCCCGTGCATCTCAAGAACCAAGCCCCCATGTGGGTTCAACCGTACTGGCCACCCGAGTCCCAGCTTGTAGCCTCTTTTTCCCAGGATCTTTCCCATTGAAAGCAACGGGGTACCCGATGCCGAAAAGCACCTCTGCACCCAGACGCCCCAGAGCTGTTGGTTCTGTCTTCGACCTTACCCCATACTTACCTTAACTCCAGAAGATTGGTCCTGGAAGTCGCTGCTAAGTACCCGTAAGCAGTAGGGGTTTTTCCCCAGAGCATTATCGCATTAGAGACAATATAAGTATATTTAACTGTTTTCTTTAAAAAAAAAAAGCACTTACCCAATAAGGCAGCTGTTGGTGTCTAAAGATATATAGAAATATGTGTTCTTTTTCTAAATTGATGTGGATCTCCTTATTGAGTGTATGTGTATCATTTATTGACTGTGTGTATGCAACAAATGTCTAGCAATCCTCCTCGATATGCCTAAGACCTCTTGACCACACTACCACAAAAAGAGCTCCTTGGGATTGTTAAAGCAAGCCCCTGTCCACTCATAAGGGATACCTGGACTCTCTACAAAATATACCTCTTTGGGTATATTATATAAATATATTCCTACACACCTCTTAAGAAACAAGTTAAATGATGTCATTTACGCAAAAGCAGTGTCTAATGTCTTGGTGGGTCTAAAGAAATGTCCCACTATCTCCCAAGTTTTAGCATCAGCCTGACGATTAAAATGCTTTAACACAGGAACTTCTGAAAAACGAAATCATGATTTGAGTAATAATATTGAACATGACCCTTTCCATAAAATAAGCACAGCAATAAACTACAGGTAACTCCATATGTCAAGGGAAGATGGTGATATGTAATTCCCTGAGCAACCGAGGCAGGTAATTGCATGCAGACATAGCAATCCCTAGCATCCATAGTGTCAACATACTCATAAAGCTTTCTGGAGTAAGCATTCAATGAATAGTCTCTTGGTGCATCCACATGTAAGTCTTTCTCATCTATTGAAGATAAACTACTGTCAGTATGATGTGGTGTTTGAGGGCAGTTGTAGATCTAACCTTCTCTACAGGAAAAGGGTGGGGCAAACTCAACTTTACGAGCAAGGCAATTAATCCTAATGTCACAACGACAAATACTCCTACACATAAGCATCTATGTCTACCAGTATTAGGGCTAGGCTCCATGAATTCTCTAAGGTTAGTCCGTTAAAATGGAAGATTTTAGCACAGTCTTTTCAGTTTGTTTCCACTTGTGTAAACAACAAAGCAAAGTCCAAATGTCTTTCAGCACAGTAAATACAAAGGATATACACATGATCTTCATGAGACTTCCTTAGCAGTACTCTGTGTTCTTCTAAGTGACAACCTTACGCTCCTTCAGGGGACTAGGGCCGTGGTACTTTTCTTAGTAGTCTAGCCAAAATCTATTATGTTCTCTCTACTAAATGCTCAATTCAAACTCACTAATGATCATGTTAGACCTGGCCTATCTTGGCGTGATTACCCCTGACTTTTTGCCTCTACCTCCTTTGCTTTTAGATGCTTTGGGTACTTTGCCACTGCTGATCAGTGTCAAAGTACAAGTGTTCCCTGTGTAAAGTGTAATGGTAATTGGTTGGCCATGATTGGTATGTTTGCCTTACTAGTAAAGTCCCTAGTGATGTGCACTGTGTGTGCCAGGGCTAGTAATGCAAAGGTGCGCGGAGAAGGGAACTCAGGCCTGCATTGTAGGGCCTGCGCGCAGTTTGCTAAGTTAGCATGTTGTCCTGACAAGTGTAACCACTTGTCAGGCCTTACTTTCCCTTTTGCGTACACAGGGGCACCCCTGTGTAGGTCCCGGGTAGCCCCTGGGCGGGTGCAGTGTAAGTAAAAGGCAGGACAGATACTGAGGTGTGTGTTATGTCCTAACAGTGGAAAACGCTCCATTTCGTTTTTCACTGGTGAAAGGCCATTCTGCCCATAGGACAGAATGGGGGAGGCTGGGTATTGTGTTTGTTAGCCTAGTTTCCCATAAGTGTAAAATGGAGAGGTGAAGTTTAGTATGTATGAACTCACAGCGGCAAACCACATCTTTCTATGAAAGTGGTTTTATCACTGTGTGTTCAGAAGCCACACTTTTAGAAAGTGGCTGAGTTTTGTGCTTTAAGCATTTCTGTGTGTCTCTGCTGAATGTGGATTGACAGTCTGGATCTGAGAGGGGAGAGGAGCTGGGGGAGGTCTTAACCCAGGGAGGGGTTGAGATGGCACCAGGCTGACCTGCATCTGGAGAGTAGGCGAGGAAAAGCACCGGGAGGTGAAGAGGCCTGGGTTGCAGCTATAAAACAATTGACCCATCTCCTGCTGAGTGATTAAGGATCCAGACCCCCAGTATCAAAGGGAGAAAGGTGACACTGGGAGGGAGACACCCAGAACTGATTTAGGCAGGGTCAGGGACCCCTGAGCACAACGAACTTCAAAGACATTTAGGGGTATAACTATGAGAGCTGAGACCCCTGAACGTGGGAATAGAAATGGATTGAGACTGAAAAGGCTTGGACCCATTTCGTGGTCAAGAGAAACCTCTGCTAAGGAAGGAGCAACTGAAGAGACTGCTGGGAAGGACCAACCCTTGCTTCGTGATCTGGGGCTGGTCTGCAGTTTGCTGTTTTAACCAAGGAAGAGGCTGTTGGGACTGTGCAGTGTGCGCTGGGTCCCCCTGCTTGAAGAAGACTGTGCTTTGTGCTGTGTCTTGTAACCCCAAGGGCCCGAGGTGACCTGGCTCCCTGTTTGGAAACACAGGAACATAAAAGTTTCCGGAGAAGTTTCAAGCGACGCAGTGGGCGCGTGTTGTGGCAGCTTGAGACCCTCGGAAGGTGTGCCCTGTGATCTTGGACACACGGAGGAGAGGTGAGACTCGGACGCGCTGGGTGCATGGCGGGGTGCACAGGAGGCATTGGTGAAGAGCGCCTGGTCACCTTGTGCTCCGAAGGTGAAGTGAGTCTCGGACGCGCTGAGTGCGTGTCGTGGTGCACAGCAGGCGTTGGTAAAGAGCGCCTGGTCAGCGTGTGCATCGGAGGTGACCTGAGACTCAGATGCGGAGGGTGCGTGTCGTGGTGCACCGCAGGCGCTGGTGAAGAGCGCCTGGTCAGCGGGTGCATCAGAGGTGAAGTGAGTCTCGGATGCGCAGGGTGCGTGTCGTGGTGCACAGGAGGCGTTGGTGAGGAGCGCCTGGTCAACGTGTGCATCGGAAGTGGAGTGAGTCTCGGACGCGCAGGGTGCGTATCGTGGTGCACCGGAGGCGCTGGTGAACAGCGCCTGGTCGTCGAGTGCACCGGAGGAGAAGCAAGGCTCGGACACGGTGAGCGTGTCAGGGTGCGGTCAAACGCATTGGTGAAGAGCGCCTGGATATCGGGGCACCGGAGTTGGCATAGGTCTCAGTGAAGCAGTGTGTGTGCTTTGCTGCAACCTGGGACTGTGGAGGTGATCGGCTGATCATCGTGTGCACCGGAAGAAAGTGAGTCTCTGCAACGTGGTGTGCGGGTCTTGCTGCCAACTGAGACCGCAGGAAGGAGTGCCTGGTGAGCGTGCACTCTGAGTCGACGTGAAGTCCCATCAGCGTTGCGTGTGTGGCTTCATGCCAGAGGAGACCCAGAGGGTGCTGTGGTGAAGTGCCCCCGGAGTAACGTAATCTCAGGGGCGTGGGGTACGTGTGCCCTGCAGCCGCCTGAGACCTTCCTAACAGTCGCGGCCCGGACCGGCAGCCCGAAGGAGCTGAGCTGCCAGGCCGAGCCGCTGAGGCCCATTGAGAAAGTTCTACACGGAAGGCCCAGTTCGCTGAAGGAGGAGAAGAGAGTGGGGTCGCGCCCCCAGGTAACGTGGATCACTGCCTGGGCGGGGCGCAGGCTCGGAGGGACACTCTCTCGGCCTCTCAGACCTTCTGGCGGCGTGAGCCTTTGCTTCGGCTCAGAGTGGGGCCCGTACTGCGTTCAGGAGTGGCAGTACTGGGGCCAGAGTGAGAAGCTGTACTTTGTGTCATCGTTGATACGTGTGGGGGGGCAACTGTTATCGGAGAGGCTGACTGTCGTAATACACATTGCCAATATTGCTGCTAACGAACTGCCGGACTGTCTTAGGACGCCTGACATTATTTCTGCATAACGAAGTACACGATTGTAGCGCTACGCATTGCATTATTTCTCTCTTGCAGAGTACAGGATTGTAGCGGCCCACATTGCATTATTTCTTCATTGCAAAGTACATGATTGTAGCTACGCATTGCATTATTCCTTCATTGCAAAGTACATGATTGTAGCGGTGCGCATTGCATTATTTCTTCAGTGCAAAGTACGTGATTGGGGGGTGACGCATTGCATTATTCCTTCATTGCGCAGTACATGATTGTAGCGGTACGCATTGCATTATTTCTCCCATTGCAGGTACCCGGGTGTATCGTTACGCATTGTATTATTTCTCCTGTGCCCAGCACAGGATTGTATCGTTACGCAACGCACTATTGTTTGTCAATTGCAACGTGTGTGATTCTAGCATTACGACCAGCATAGCATTTTGAAAGCGGTGGTTGGGATTTGAACCTACCAACCTGTCGGAACCAATATTACCCTTTATTATATGTTGGCTTATGTATCGTGTGGTCTGATCGTATATCTTTTTACATAAAGTTTATACTCGTTTTTATCAAACTCGTGTGGAGTCCATTTGTGGTGTCACCAGTGGGTTGCTGTGAGCATGGTTGCACATACTGTACACTCGTGCCTTGGAGATAGGCCTGGCTGCTCGTGCCAAGCTCGGGGTGAGCGGGGCTATCTCAAACGGTGTCCTTACTTGGCCTAACGTTGAGGTAGGAGTCCCGGGTCTCACATTTAGTGACAGTGGTGCGGGACGGGGACTCCGGCTTCCAACAGATCACATCCAGGATAAGTTGACTCAGCCTGTTTAGTGGCAATGCAATTTCAAACTCAGTTCAGCCACAAAGTTAAGTTCAAGGAGGCTCAATTGAATGTGAATTGTTATAGCAAAATGTCCAAAATGCTCTCTCCCAGTCATTGACAGCAAGCTATGTCCATTCAGGTGAGGAGTACCTCCGACAGGGTACTCTAGTGTTATGTCCCGTATAGAGGCCCTAATGTAGACCCGTTCATACATGCCCTAAAATGGACGTATTCATATTTGCCCTAATACGGTCATATTCGTACTTGCCCTATTATGGTCAAAGCCGCATATGCCCTATTACTGTCATAACTGTACATGTCCTATTATAGTCATGATTCCTTATATAGGCATGATCTTTCACCTACATTGGTCCTCACTAGTACACAACGTGCTCTGAGGGCTGAACGTTATCTATTCTGTGGTTTTGAATACAGCAGGGTTTTTCCCAAACACAGGCCCACACTGTACTCATCAATTATGCATGGCTCTCTAGGAATATACCACCTGCATAATATGTATGTACAAAGTTCACCCCTGACGTCTTCCTCAAGTCTAACATGGCCAATACAAAGCATACGAAGCAACCAGAGTCTTCAGGGTATAAATATACCACATCTTACCCCAGTAAGACAGAGGGAACCGAGACTTCCATGCTGACACACTGACCAGAGATGCTGAGGCTCCTGCATGCAGTCGCTCCAGCTGACAGCGGTCTGACACAGCCCTTGCGGGGTGCCCAACTCGAGACCAGGACGGGGTCCCACACTCTCTCTATTCAGGTATGGGGTTCGACTAAATCCTAGAAGGATTCTTGGCTCTTAGGCTTTTAGACCTAAACATATGCTAGGTACACTCAGGTACATCTAGTTAGGCATCGTAGGAGTACGCACACTTTTCATAATGCTTTTTATATTCATGTATGTATTCATGATTATTGCAATATGGTAGAACTGTTCTATCCCTTTGCTTTTATCGTACTGCTGATAATATATCTCTGCTATTGTCTGCTGGTTGCCGCAGCACATATATTTTACACTAGAAAAACAACTGTTCAATAAATACTTATTGAAACGCCCAGACTGTTTATTCTGTGTAACTCTCTGAGAGAAACCGAATAAGTAAGCACGAGTGACTGAGCAAAAAGTAGTACATTGTTTCCATGATTCGGAGGAATTAGGGTTGTCATGGTCTAAGGTTGCCAGAAACTAATCTCTCCCCGATAAGAGGAGATTCTAGTGGCCCTGTGAGCTAGCTAATGCAAATCAGGCTAACATATGCGGTGGGGGTGCACAGAGTCAGTCTAACACCAAGCCCACGGTTTATGTTATCCAAACACGCAGGTCCTGCATGGGTACTATAGGAACTACACGACATGGCGCCACCAATGTTGGTTTGGTACTTATTTAACAGTAGAATCTGAGTAGTTCAGTCATGCTATTCTCAGAGAACCTACTCACAAAACACCAGAAACGTCTGGAGTGGGTGGGCACAAAATCCGCCGCAGCTGAGTAGTACGAAAATACTATTTATTGGCTGTTGGTTAATCAAGCTTGAAAAGACATTTAGTTCCTGAATTGTGCATAACACCTCATCTTAGTTCCCTTTGAACACTTCTCCCTCTAAACATGCCTGGTTCAGGGGATGAGAGAGTTGACCTGGGAGGAGAAGATCCTGAGGATGCAATACAGATTGCACCAAAATTCAGACGGACAGTCACCCTAAGACGATTAGAAAATGGTGTACAAGCCAAGGGTGGCCTTGCTGTTTTTGTGATTGAGGCACACGAATCAAACAGAACAGAGGTATTCTATTCATGGGTTACACTCCCAGCAGCAAATGCAGCAACAAATACATTTCACTACTATATAGATGGAGATGCACCACGGGAATATTGTCCGTTTGAGGACATAGAGATTCCACTCACTTACCAGGAACATCATTACTGGTTTAATGGCGCCCTACCCCACGTACGACAAAGAGTAAGATTAGGCCCGCTCGGAGGAGACGGGCCACATGGCCAATACTAGCGGCTTATACACCGCATCCTGGCATTAACACAATGCCACAGCCAGACTTACTAGTACAACACAAAGATTTCATTAAAATCTACAGAAACCTGACACAATTTGTCATGAGGACTTTAACAATCCAACCTGCACCAAGTGCAGCAACTAGTACTCCAGCTCAGGGTACAGGAAATAAAATTACTCCTCAAACACGCAAAATGCCTGCAAAACGCGAACAAATACCATTCTGGATAGCTCAGAAAATAACTCAGCCTGAGGCGGTATTCCCGAATACTACCACCTGTGATAAACACAGAATTCTAGCAATCTGCTTGCCCAAGGGGATCACACCACAAGTAGAGGACTGCACCTCTTGGGGTTCAGTCTTTGCTGCCAAATATACCAGAACACATGGTATCCCGTCCTTAGCAGTAATACCTGACGTATTGAGACAGATACAAAATGAGTACGGGGCAGAGCCTGCCCTTAACTTAGGGATGAAGTTACTAAATAACTTTGACCAGGTATCAGCCATAATACTAGCTAATATTAAAGGGAGGCAGCTTCAGTGGCGATCCACCAACGCCTAAGGGAGTTCAGTCCAGAGGATCATCAACACGAACTACCCAAAATAATTGAAACTGCATATGCAGAACTAGGCAGAGACAGTTTAGGTGGGAAAGCATTAAAACCACAACTAGTGGGCAGTCCTGAAAAGGACACTACAAAGCAGACGCCTACTTCTTCTAAAAAGAAGTGGGAAAATAAAAACAACAAAAGTCTAAAGACAACAGATCTCAATCCAGAGGAAGGTCTCCTCAACAGGAGCCGTCTGAAAGGAGGTATAACCTCAGGAATAGGGATAATATTAAAAACCTGACAGGTATCAGGATACTGATACTCGTTCCTCTCGTTCCTTTCAGGGTTCATCAAAAAACTCTGAGAGGGAAGGACGGTCAGAGGAGCGTACAAAGTCCAGAGACACGCAACGCGCTGCGGACTACGCACCTAAAAAGAAGATAAACAAAAACAGAAACCTCAGTTCAAAAAGAAGAAGGTAGCAGGTCTCAAGATCAGACATGCCCAGAATTCTGAGGACACAGCTTCTGAACGGGGAATGGGCTCTGACGATGCTAGACAGCGCGGCAGAAGTAACGATAGCTCGCCAGAACCTGAAGGAATTTCTGCTGACAGCGGAGTTAAGTGAGTATATCACGGTGGAAACACCTGATACTCGGGTAAGTGTCCCACATAAGTTACATGAGATAACACTCCAGATGGAGGGGAACAAGCCCAGAAAAGTTAAAGGTCTCTTTTGGAAAAATCTGTCATCTGGTTATGACATTCTATTAGCAGAACAAGACTGGCCGCCAGCATTCGTCATGGAGTGCCCTAGTGGAGAAACTGTCATTTTTCCAGCCTTTTCCGACCTCGTTTCCATACATTTAAAACATGCATATGCGCAGGAGTGGGCGGTTGCCCTAGCTCCAGCATTGTACAAAAATCATGTTGGTTGGGATGAGGACTCAACCCACCATTTGATCCCGTTAAAAGTTTCACCAAATGCTCAAAGGCAATATCCTATAAAGCAGGAAGCTAAAAAACAAGTCAGGGAGATCCTAGATCAACTAGAATACCAGGGGGTGATAGAAAATTGCACTTCACCTATGAACAATCCTTTGTTTCCCGTAATGAAACCTGACAACACATATCGTTTAGTTTTGGATTACAGACATTTAAACACTTGCACAAAGACATTTGCAGTTCAAAATGCACATAGTGCCACATTAATGAATAACATTGTGCGCAAAAAGTACAAAACAACGCTTGATATCTCAAATGGATTTTTCTGCCAAAATATAGTGCCTGAAAGCAGGTATCTGACCGCATTCAGTGCGTTAGGGTCCCAGCGACAATTTTGTCGACTAGCCCAAGGGTATAAAAACAGCCCCGGGGTATTTTCAGCAAGAGTAACAGAGTTACTCCAAAATTTGGATGAAGAAGCATTGTCCTATGCGGATGATATTTATCTGACGGACGATGACTTACCGAGGCACTTGACCAGGGTGAGCACCATTATTATGGGATTCGCCTCTGAGGGCTATAAATTTAATTTAAAAAATCAAAAATTGCCCACCTCAGTGTCCTATTTTTAGGGTATGAGCTGTCAAGTGAAGGAAAAGCCTAGCAGCTAACTTTTTAGAAAAGTGTGCGCTGCTCCAACCTCCAAAATCATTGAAGAATTTACAATCAGTTCTGGGATTCCTACATTTTGGTCGAACATACATTTTGGATTACGCAGAAAGAGTAAAACCTTTCTACGACTTAATAAAACCTGATTTTTCAGTCAGACAATGGACACAGGAACATACAAATATCCTGCGTTCCCTACAGGAAGACATGATAGCTTCTAAACATTTACAGACACGCGTAAACGTACGCAACTTAGTGATCCGAGTAATAGCGGGTCGATGCGGGTACACTTATATGACTTTCAATGAAGGCGAAACAGTACCAATCGCATACAAATCACACCTGTACACAAACGCAGAGATGATTTCACTTCAACAGAAAAAATCCTGACAGCAGTGCAGACCGCTGTAGCAAGAGAAAGAGCTCTGGCTCAGGGTAAACGCATAATTGTCGTGACCCCAGTACCAGCTTTAGAAGCTGTTACAAAAGCTAGCATTCCAAATGCGAAAGCCTTACATCCCAGATGGATACAATGGGATGTTGAATACAGATTTGATCCAAGTTTAAAAACACAAGCATTTCTGCAATACAAACAAGAATATCCTCTACCAAATGAGATTTTGCCTCTAGATCAGTATGAATACATTATTTACACTGACGGATCTGCTCAACCGGCCATAGGGAGTAAGCAAGCTTACAGCGCAGCATGTGCGATTGTGAAAGGTCGCATGCACGATGGAAAGTTCCATCCGAGTTGCACTAAAACGCAATCTCTAGGAGACTGCCCGGCACAGTTGGCAGAGTTAAAAGCACTGATACTGGCACTTGTAAACACGGAACACGAATTCCCCACACTGATTGTGTGTGATTCCTTTTACTGTGTACAGTCGTACAATTAATATTTACATCATTGGGTACAAAACGGGTTCAAAGATGCAAAAGGTGGCACAATTAAGCATAAAATGCTATGGGAACAGGTAGTGGAGTTGAGAAACGAACTACCAAGGGCTCACGTGATACATACACTGAGTCATCAGCGTGATGGCGTTCACGTTGAAGGGAATTCATTGGCTGATGAAGCCGCAAAGGGGGCTGTACGCACAGCCGCCGTAGCTGCAGTTACTCGTTCAAAGACGACAATAGACGGCAAGATTATGGTAGCTGTCAATGCTTCACGCAAAGGCAGCACAGCAGTACCAAAGAAATTTCCACTCAAGTACTCCTACAAGTTAGATGCACAAAACTTTCCATATGCTCAGATTCCTGGATTGGGGGATAAAGTAATACCAAATATGGATCGTAGGCAAGGTTTAATTGAGGCGGCACACGAAGGGAAAGGTTATGTACATAAGGGACTTAGGGAGACTGTTTCTTTGTTGAAACAACGCTACTGGTGGCCCGTGATGAGAAGGCAGATTAGAGACTATGGGGCCGATTCCGATCTCGGCCGGTAGGGCTCCGAATCGGATTCGGCTTTGCCGGATCCGATTCGAAGCCCTGTTTCCCGACCGATTCGTACGCGGGTCCGGCCGAGCGAGTACGATGCGAACGCTCGCGAAATCGCCGACCGACTCGTTCGCGGGACTCAACCGCTCCGACCGACTCGCTCGGACACGACTCGCACCGCGCAATGGAGACGTTCCCCGGCCGGGTAAGTACGATGCACACCGCGAGCAGTCCGACTGACTCGCGCCGTCCGGCTCGAAAGAGCAGTCGGAGCCGCTCTTTGGGGGTCCGTGTCGGACCCCCCTGTACGCGTAGCCGCGCAAGTCGCACACAGGGGGGACCCATGAGTCCCCCCTACCTGTGCATGTACGGCGCGATCCGCGTTGACGCGTACCCACTGTAGGGGGCGCCCTTGTTCGCCTCGCACCCATTGAGTCAATGGGAGCCCGCGTACGCATTGTACGACCGGCTCCCATTGACTTCAATGGGAGTCCGACCGACTCGAGTCCAATAACATGCGAACGCATCATACTCGTTCGGTCGGACTGCTAGGGTCCGATTCGGTCGGAAATCTCTCCGGGTCCGGCTCGGTCGGAGAGATTTCCGGCCCGAATCGGAATCGGCCCCTATGTCTGGAACTGCGACATCTGCAAGCAGATGGAAGTGTCCACCGCAACACGTCCAGTACAGATACCATTATTAGACAGCATTAGGTTGTCCGTTTGTGTACGTCCAGCTCAAGTTTCCTCAAGGTCTGGCCTCAGCGCTCGGCTGACGCTCGAACTGTTATAAAAGATTTGCGAGTCTTTATCGGGACATACGCAGTTGGCACGTTACATTCTGACCGTGGCCCGGCGTTTAGCTCTCGGGCTTACAAAGAGGCCATGGAAGGAATGGGCGTAGCATTGCGGTACTCCTCTCCGTACCATCCCGAGGCAAATTCTGTTGTGGAGAGGAAAAACCGGGACTTTAAACAATCTTTAACAGCTAGGGTATTAGGCAAGGGCAGTAGATGGGTCAATCACCTTTATGGGGTACAACGAGCGATAAACAATCAGCCAAGAAGCTCTCTAGGAGGTGTCACTCCTTACGAGGTCCTATTTGGGACAAGAATGTGGGTACCTGATCTTGATTGTGAAGGCACAGTGGCGGATAAAAAACCATTTGATATCCATGATCGTTTGGCTGTTTTACAGGATCTAAATGAATCCAGAACACAACAAAGTAACGTGCTCCAGAAACAGACCGCCACTGAGGAAGTCAAGGCAGTAACGGCAAGACCTGTCTGGTTCCCAAAAGTCGGGGATCTGGTCAGAGAGAAGATTGCTGATGAGAAAGAATTTGGGCCATCCTACAGAAAGCCTGTACCGGTCCTTGCAATCCAAGGCACAAGAACTGTACTTCTGCCGCCTCTTGCCGGGAAAAAGGAGAAAAGATTTGTCTTAATCGACTTAATCAAACCACACTATGTGGCCGATACTAAACAGTAGGCCACGTGGACTCCACAGTAGCAGACGCCCTCCTCTCGCTACAATCCAAGAAGTCCAAACAGAAAGACTCATCACGTTTGAAGAGCCACCTGTACGGCATGAAGGACTAAGCAACAATGCTATGGAACTTGTTCCACTTCAACAAGAAATTCATCTTCAAAATGAAAATCAACTTAACAACCAAGTTGCAATCAGACCGACTACAGATATCTACGTCAACATGCCTCGTCAAGAGCAAAATCCGATTTCAACAAATCCCGATGCAATTCCAACAATTGATCGAACTGCTTCTGGCTATTTCATGAACTTTGATACGTTTTCACTGGACCCAAGTGAGCCGGAAACGACACCAGCCAAAAAATCACGCAAACAGAAACTCACTGACTTTTTGAACTTTTTTAGAAAGACTTACCTGATGTCACCTTGGATAGAACTATGGTATATCACTGGGATTTTATTTTTTCTGGCTAGGTTTAATTATAACTTTTAGTATGCTTATTAATGGACGATACCTCCAACAGAGCTCTACAGGCCAAAGAGTCAATTTGATTTTAAAACCACACCAGTCTTCACATCGTGAACCAAGAGACTTGTCTTCAGTGAACATCACAGCAGTTCCTATACCGGACGGTATAGTATGGGACAAGATTGATTATGATGTATTCGGTCCGACTGAACTTTTAAAGCTTAAACATGTATTTAACATTTCTTTAAGTGATATCATTACCACCAGTACATTTTCTGATGATTGGGACACTGAAACTGTAAACAATATAATGTCTGATTTAGAAAAAACTGCAGCATTTCTGAACAATGAAATGTTAGAAGGTACTTCAGACTATGATACATTGTACTGTTACCAACATTATGGTCATCATTTCTTGCACAAATCTATAACACCTAGAAATGTATTTGAATAACACCAGTGGGAACACTGCCCAACACCTCCAAAAGGTAGTTCGCAAACTTTTGCACAAAAATTCACGTACTTTTCAGGTTTTAATACATCTGACCCGAAGTCATTTTATTACAAAGTGGCAACAACATCAGCACAGAAAATTATGTTGACTAACACCAAACAGGTTTACTCTGCTTCCTTTTTGGCCCAGTTGTCTATACAGGGTTTCGACCTATGGAAGGACACTATAGATTTAAAATCAATCTGGGCTTCTAGGGACTGGCAAGTCAAGGGAACAGAAGCGCTTTTTAGAGCATGCCTCATTCCACAGCAGCTGATATTTCTAAATGACACTGTGCAACAGACATCCTGTCTTGGACTAGCCAAGAACAAGGAACTGAACTCACCCGGGTTTCCTACACCATCACAGATGGGTGGGGGGCAGAATTCAACAACACAAGGGGTAGGAATAGATGACATTCTCCAGTACAACAGATCAGAACCTGATTGGACGAAATGGCTGATTTGGCCTATTGACACAAACACCTGTCAACAGAGATTTATGAATACAACCGAAGGGTTTAGTATCCATAGGCCAGATACACGCTATGTACAGAGACAACACCCAGGGGTAGTGACATCGCATAGTGTTGGGAAGTTGTGCCTTGATTGGCTAGAGACCTCAACACTCACAGAAGTAAAACATCACTTGACCTTACTGTTAGACCTGTCAGCCCTAGGGTGGTCTTGCCCTGTTTTTTTTCCCTTTTGCGCCTCATTTTTGCCACCGTATTTTTACTGGACCTAGGTCTCCGGGCGCCTTGCCACTGCTAACCAGTGCTGAGGTGCAGGTGCTCTCTCACTCAAGATGGCTGCCACAGGTCCCTGCTACTGCAGAGGGGCCTTACACACATACACACTAGTAGCCAGGGTCAGGCTGGGACATAGGGATCCAGTATCCATCCCGTCCCCGCCTCTGGGCCACATAGCCAGACATGTGGAAGGTTCCAGAACCTTCCGGGCTGTGGGAGGAGTTATGTTTTGCCGCCTTTGGGAGGGTCACCTGACCTAGGGGTATAAGAGGCTTGGAGGGAAATCTTTTAGTCAGTTGGGGCACCACTGATCCTGGGAGAACCTCTGCCGGAGTACAGGCTTTAGGGCCTAGGGGGGAGACCTACACTACTGCTGCTGACAAGGCTTAGGCACTGCTGTAGTAAGTTAGCTGAGGAACGCCCACCACCCACTGACCTTGCCCAGCGTGAGGGGACCCAGGGAACCACCTTCAGCGTGCTGGGAAGTAACATCAAGCACTCCCAGAACCACCAACTCATTCCCCCCCTCATAAGAAGAAACTTCTGACAAGAAACTTTTGACAAGAAACTTATAATAAGAAACTTCTGACAAGAAACTCCTGACAAGAAACTCCTAAGAAGCAACCAATCTGGAACAGCCGCAAGAAACCTTAATTTGGGAGGCCTGACCGTCCAGCAAGGCCTGAAACCTGAACTGCCAAACTGGGGATCACCAGGTAAAGCGCTGTGCCCTGAAGCGCTAGACCTTCACCCCCTATCTATTCCTGCCTGCTGCTGGGCTGCCCCCCAAGCACCTTTCCAGTCAGCCCTGCCCACAGGCTGCTGGTGCGCCCGCGTTCTGTCTCCACGAGGGAGAAACTGCCCCCTCAGGTCACTGACCTCGTGTAGGAATCACCGCCGCGGCCGCGTGAGGAGAAGTGCTGTGGTGAGGGAAGTCCTCCTCGAGGCCGTGTGGTGAGGTGCGCCGTCCGCGCCCTCACCGAAGGAAGTGCTGTGGTGAGGGAGGCCCCTCGAGTGAGCGTGGTGAGGTGCGCCGTTCGTGCCCTCACCGAAGCCTACAAATTGCCCCCAAGAGATCACCGCCGGGCCCGGGGCCCCACCGCCGAAGTCGCGGCTGAAGAAATCACCGCCGCAGCCCAAGGGGGCCGCGTGAAGAAGCCGCGGCCTAGCGCGATCCGCGAGGCCTCCAGGCCCCGCCGACGCCGTTGCTGAGCAACCAGGGACGCCGGCCGCGCCCCCGGGAAGGCCGCGCAGCGATTGGGCGCCGGCTCCCGCCACCCCCCCAGCCCTGACGGAGGCCGAGGAAGAGCTCCGGCTGTGCAGAGGGAGACGGGGAGCCGGCCGGAGAGGACTGCCGGCTCCCGCTCCCCTTCCCAAAGTCCCGCAAAGCCCGCATCCACTTACCTGATCCCGGGGGCCGGAGGAGGGTGATACCGGCCCCCGCAACGACCCGCAATTCCGGCCAAAAGGGCCGAGGTACCCCGACCGGGCCCCGCCCTCCAGAACACGGGCCGGCCCGGAAGATCGCCAGTCGCCCTGAAGCGCGACCAACGACCAACACCTCAGGTGAGCCCAGGAGGCCCCTAGGGCCCGCAGCGACGCCACTGGGGGCCGGGGGCCACTATTAACCCTTGAGATTAGTCCCATGAGGCGAGGCCCCGGAGAGGAGTGGGCATGGCCTGAATTAACCCCTAAGGGACACAGAAGCCCCAGAATACAGGACATGTTGAGGGGTTCCCCACTTAGTTCATTAATTTAATGATGATGCCTACTGTAATTACTGCCTAGGCCTATGCTTATAACTGCCAAGTCTTTACCTAGGGAGAAGGTGATTAATTGAATTGAGCTGAAGTGTACACCGCCAAGAGTTGAAGTGTTTTATGTTACAGGTGTACTGGAGTTGCGACGCCCACTGTACTGAATGTGGGTGCGCCTAGATTAATGCAGGCCTTGTTTGAAATGTAACGTGAAAAGCCTTCTTTTAAGTAATTGAATATTCCTGAAGTGAACTGCATGTTTAGGCCCATGTTTTATTAATGCACCTTGTGATCATTAATGGTGCTACGTTTAGGAGATGATTCCTGCGGCCTTTTAGTGGCCTACAATGTTGATGAGCTATGATGCTTTAATGAGAATGCGCACCAGTTGAGTAATGCAATGATTTTAAATGTAGACCTGAATTAATCTGCCTCATCTGATGCTGCCTGGATTTATATAAAAGATCTTGATTTTAAATACACAAGCCTGGTGTGGTGTCACGTTATTGCGTCCGCATTTCTGAGTCAAAGTAAGAGTGTGCTGCACAACTGCCTTACACATTGCCTTCGCGTGCTTTCCCGCCTCGCGCCATGCTACCGTGACGGACTCGGTAACCCCGTTTCCAACACTTACTCACACCTGATGTAGACCTTAGGGATTTTTTACTAGGCCCAAGGAAAACACGTCAGAAACGTTTCATATATTTCCTGGCATTTATGCCTATTATAATGAAAACTGGAAAATATTCCAACAAGAGGCCGCAGAAAGAATACGGGGAATAGACCGTATTAACTTAGAAAAGGCATTAGCTGTAGAGGATAATGGGTTAACAACTTTGACCTCCAAGATTTACTCCTTAGGCAACATTGTGTCTTCGGCAATCGACATATTAGAACAAGATCTGGCCTTGTTACAACACGGGCAATCTCAGCTACGTTCTATTATGATGCTAAGCTGGACGCTACAATCTTTGCGTGCAGGCTATGTGCCCTGGCGTTTTATAAACACCACGTCTCTGTTTTCAGAATACAATCTGACTGATAAACAGACAGAAATGGCACAAAGGGGAGCCAAATATACAATGCTGCGTATTGAGAAACTGGAAAGGTTACCATTCACTGTAGCCGAATCACCATCAACTGAATGGCTAATTCATGGCCAAATCACTCTGCCGGTCACTACGTTTCAGTTTCAATATTGCCTTGAGCAAAGGCAGGCAGGCAAATATGAAAAGATGGGTAAGGGTTACATTAAGGAAACTTGGGAGTTACCATATAGATACCGATGCCGGGATGGGGATCGAGAAGTATTTCTGAGCGGTGCAAACTGCAAGAATGCTTTAAGCGGTTCTCTCATGTGTCAGGATATTTCTCTGCACGGAGCCTGTAGCGGTTCAGTAGCGAACCTATCTTGTCACATGACTGGGACCCCAGCTGCAGTGATCACGCCGGTTTTCGAGCTGCTCTCGAATGGGAGTTACTTGATGCTAAATGGTCAAGATTGCTGTGGGATGCTTCAGGGCGTCGCATATCTGGTCACCGTTAACTCCAGGGTTACTTGCTGTATGCAAGTATTGTTTCCGCCACTGAACACAGTCAGGGAGGCGCCACTATGGCCTTCACTGAACGTTTCTTTCATACAATTTGATACTCTGAGCAGACTGCAAGCCATGCTTTTACAGCAACCCGTGCCCTTAACCTCCGCTCGAGAAACCCATGAACTTCAAGTTGCAAGGACCTCGAGTGAGATACAGGCGCTCATACGTACAAACTGCCCCATTCATTTCGCAGAAATGGTGGGTCGTATCTTCAATATGTCTGATACAAGCGGTATCGTATGCCTATTTAAGACCATAGGGTCAGGACTGTTAAGCACCTTTCAGATAGTCCTCGGAGTAATGCCAAATTTTATACACTCCGTATTGGGAAGCGTATTTGGAGGACTCCCGCTTATCCTATTGCTGATTGCAGGGGTCCTATTCATAATACTACTGCTACGCAATGGACGGCCCAATTCCCGAGGGAATGGCGAACATGCTCCTGGAGCGGAAATACAGTGAACGCATGGTACAACTTCTGGGCATTTCTTGCCTGCGAGAACTCAATGCCTCCTGGTTTCTATTCTTTCGACCAGTCTGGGTAGACTGCATCTTACCTGTTCTTCGATGCCTGTTTTGCGGAGAAGAATGCACGTTGGATCTTTGTCTAACATTTGCATCAGTTGCGCCTCCGGACACGGATGTAATGCTGGACCCCATAAAGGCCCATGCTCTGCGTTGTCCCCAGCGGCTTCCGATTCTGATGAATGCATTCCTGGAGAATCCACAGGTGCCGTTTGCTCCTGCTGGGTTAGGTGACTCCTCCACAGGCACCCAGGTAACAACTGCCGCACAGGCTGCCGCAGCATCGACTGTTGGCAGTGCTACATTCCATCTATGTGCGATTGACGTTCTCTGTGAGGCGTTGGATTTGTCGTCTGCAGTAGCTCACACAGACAATGTTGTGCTTCCCAGCCAGGACACTTAATCTCGTATTGGCTCATCGCGTCCTGGGAAAGAATTCGGCTTCTCCACTCGTTTTCATAATAAGTGAGCAAATTTGGAACATTTCCTAAATTGACACTTTCGCTTGAGAAAAGCATGGCATTCTTCCGCTTTGAGTGAAGCAACTTATATAAAGAAACAAAATAGACATGTCTTCTTTTAGTGGCAATTGGAAATAGCTGAATTGTAACATATTTATTTTTAGGTTTTTTTAATAACAATTTTAAAACCATGTTTTTACTTGCTTTTAAAATGTTTTTAAATTGTCCAGATTTTAAGCATGGTCATTGTCATCCTGTTTGGAAGAGGAGTGGGTGTTATGTCCCGTATAGAGGCCCTAATGTAGACCCGTTCATACATGCCCTAAAATGGACGTATTCATATTTGCCCTAATACGGTCATATTCGTACTTGCCCTATTATGGTCAAAGCCGCATATGCCCTATTACGGTCACAACTGTACATGCCCAATTATAGTCATGATTCCTTATATAGGCATGATCTTTCACCTACATTGGTCCTCACTAGTACACAACGTGCTCTGAGGGCTGAACGTTATCTATTCTGTGGTTTTGAATAAAGCAGGGTTTTTCCCAAACACAGGCCCACACTGTACTCATCAATTATGCATGGCTCTCTAGGAATACACCACCTGCATAATATGTATGTACAAAGTTCACCCCTGACGTCTTCCTCAAGTCTAACATGGCCAATACAAACCATACGAAGCAACCAGAGTCTCCAGGGTATAAATATAGAAAATCTAACCCCAGTAAGACAGAGGGAACCGAGACTTCCATGCTGACACACTGACCAGAGACGCTGGGTCCCCCTACTTGAAGAAGACTGTACTTTGTGCTGTGTCCTGTAACCCCAAGGGCCCGAGGTGAGCTGGCTCCCTGTTTGGAAACACAGGAACATAAAAGTTTCCAGAGAAGTTTCAAGCGACGCGGTGGGCGCATGTTGTGGCCGGTTGAGACCCTCGGAAGGTGTGCCCTGTGATCTTGGCCACACGGAGGAGAGGTGAGACTCAGACGCGCTGGGTGCGTGTCGGGGTGCACAGGAGGCATTGGTGAAGAGCGCCTGGTCACCGTGTGCACCGAAGGTGAAGTGAGTCTCGGATGCGCTGGGTGCGTGTCGTGGTGCACAGCAGGCGTTGGTGAAGAGCGCCTGGTCAGCGTGTGCATTGGAGGTGATGTGAGACTCGGACGCGCAGGGTGCGTGTCGTGGTGCACCGCAGGCACTGGTGAAGAGCGCCTGGTCGGCGGGTGCGTCGGAGGTGAAGTGAGTCTCAGATGCGCAGGGTGCGTGTCGTGGTGCACCGGAGGTGCTGGTGAAGAGCGCCTGGTCGTCGAGTGCACCAGAGGAGAAGCAAGGCTCGGACACGGTGAGCGTGTCAGGGTGCGGCCAAAGGCGTTGGTGAAGAGCGCCTGGATATCGGGGCACCGGAGTTGGAGTAAGTCTCAGTGAAGCAGTGTGCGTGCTTTGGTGCAACCTGGGACTGTGGAGGTGATCGGCTGATCATCGTGTGCACCGGAAGAAAGTGAGTCTCTGCAACGTGGTGTATGGGTCTTGGTGCCAACTGAGACCGCAGGAAGGAGTGCCTGGTGAGCGTGCACTCGGAGTCGACGTGAAGTCCCATTAGCGTTGCGTGTGTGGCTTCGTGCCAGAGGAGACCCGGAGGGTGCTGTGGTGAAGTGCCTCCGGAGTAACGTAATCTCTGGGGCGTGGGGTACGTTTGCCCTGCAGCCGCCTGAGACCTTCCTAACAGTCGCGGCCCGGACCGGCAGCCCGGAGGAGCTGAGCTGCCAGGCCGAGCCGCTGAGGCCCATTGAGAAAGTTCTACACGGAAGGCCCAGTTCGCTGAAGGAGGAGAGGAGAGTGGGGTCGCGCCCCCAGGTAACGTGGATCACTGCCTGGGCGGGGCGCGGGCTCGGAGGGACACTCTCTCAGCCTCTCAGACCTTCTGGCGGCGTGAGCCTTTGCTTCGGCTCAGAGTGGGGCCCGTACTGCGTTCAGGAGTGGCAGTACTGGGGCCAGAGTGAGAAGCTGTACTTTGTGTCATCGTTGATACGTGTGGGGGGGCAACTGCTATCGAAGAGGCTGACTGTCGTAATACATATTGCCAATATTGCTGCTAACGAACTGCCGGACTGTCTTAGGTCGCCTGACATTATTTCTGCATAACAAAGTACACGATTGTAGCGCTACGCATTGCATTATTTCTCCCTTGGAGAGTACAGGATTGTAGCGGCCCGCATTGCATTATTTCTTCATTGTAAAGTACATGATTGTAGCTACGCATTGCATTATTCCTTCATTGCAAAGTACATGATTGTAGCGGTGCGCATTGCATTATTTCTTCAGTGCAAAGTACGTGATTGGGGGGTGACGCATTGCATTATTCCTTCATTGCGCAGTACATGATTGTAGCGGTACGCATTGCATTATTTCTCCCATTGCAGGTACCGGGGTGTATCGTTACGCATTGTATTATTTCTCCTGTGCCCAGCACAGGATTGTATTGTTACGCACGCACTATTGTTTGTCAATTGCAACGTGTGTGATTCTAGCATTACGACCAGCATAGCATTTTGAAAGCGGTGGTTGGGATTTGAACCTACCAACCAGCCGGAACGAATATTACCCTTTATTATATGTTGGCTTATGTATCGTGTGGTCTGATCGTATATTTTTTTACATAAAGTTTATACTCGTTTTTATCAAACTCGTGTGGAGTCCATTTGTGGTGTAACCAGTGGGTTGCTGTGAGCGTGGTTGCACATACTGTACACTCGTGCCTTGGAGATAGGCCTGGCTGCTCGTGCCAAGCTACTAAGGGGGTGAGCGGGGCTATCTCAAACGGTGTCCTTACTTGGCCTAACGTTGAGGGAGAAGTCCCGGGTCTCGCATTTAGTGACAGTGGTGCGGGACGGGGACTCCGGCTTCCAACAGATCACATCCAGGATAAGTTGACTCAGCCTGTTTAGTGGCAATTCAATTTTAAACTCAGTTCAGCCACAAAGTTCAGTTCAAGGAGGCTCAATTGAATGTGAATTATTATAGCAAAATGTCCAAAATGCTCTCTCCCAGTCATTGACAGCAAGCTATGTCCATTCAGGTGAGGAGTACCTCCGACAGGGTACTCTAGCTCTCTTTGATCTCCTTACTGCTGTCCCATCTTCATCACCGTCACTTAGACCAGATCCTTCAGCATCTTCTGGAATAGTGTTTGGTGCATGCACGTCAGACAAACTGCGTCTCCCTGTCTCCTGTCCTCATGGCCACCAGTCTCCATACACAACTCACATCTTCACCAGGGTCTGATTGTGGCGTAGTCAACTTTACAGTATGGGACCCTTCTGTACCGACTTCAACTGTTGACCCTCTCAGACCCCCCATTAGGCCAAGCAAGAGTTGTCCCAGCGTCTTGCTGGTCCCCAACATCTTGACTAACATGCTCCCTTTCTCTCACAGTAGCCAGGGACAGGTGCTGTTATCTCATCAAGGGGATAAGGGACACTGCAGTATGTGTGGCATTCGCCCAGTCGGGGTGAACTCCACACTTCACAGCTGTTGCAGTGACCAAGATAACCTGGTAGGGTCCTCTCCACCGAGGTTCCAAGCACGACTTGCGCACGTACTTCTTAACCATAACCCAGTCGCCAGGACTGAGGTTCCTGGCACTGCTCCTGTTGAGGCGCAGCTGTAGCCTCTCCAACCTGATGAGACACAGAACACACCACATCAGCCAGTCCTTTGCAGTAATCAAAAATCATGTCATCTGTAATGTTCACAAGCACGTGTGCAGGCACAGCTGGCAGTCTCATGGCTCTGCCCATGATAATTTAATGGGGAGACAATCCTGTTCTCCTACCCAGAGTACTGCGTAGGATCATCAACACAAGAGGCAAAGCATCAGGCCATTTCAGAGATGTTGAAGCACACACTTTAGCTAATCGGGATTTCAAAGTCCCATTGACCTGTTCCACAATTCCAGAAGCCTCCGGTCTGTAGCCTCTGTTCGACTTGTAATGCTGCGCACAACATCTTCAGGACCTCATTATAAAAATGAGTTCCTTGGTTTGACTCCAGAGAAGTTGGGAACCCAAAGCGTGGTATTAATTCCCTCAACAACAACATAGCCACTGTGAGACTATCACATCTTCTAGTCAGGTAAACTTCAACCCAACGCAAGAAAATGCACACAATCACTAGGACATATCTCAGCCCATTGCACACAGGCATCTCGATAAAGTCCCTATGTGACTCAGGTTTACTGCTGTTCTTCTGTCTGCATTCTGCTGCTGGCACACAACACATCTGTGACATAAACCTTCAGCCATCAATCTGAACGTACAACTGAAACAGGTTTGCCTGAACAACCGCACCATGGCATCTCTACTGTCACGTTTAGCCTTGGGCGCAGTAGAAACACGAAGGCATGATTGGGGAATGAATGTGAGGAACTACATCTCCCAGAATGCTGAGGGAGGCCGCAGTCCTATCTTTTCCTCTCCTGTCTGCCCTACTTAAGCTCCTCCTGCATTGCTATCAGATGCTTGTCACCTGAAGTCGGCGTTCCGGAATTCTGTTCGTGGAGCTGCTTGCCTGCACCTTCCTGCTGCTCTTTAACCCTGGGAAACGAAGGGGCAGAGACGCCATTCTCACGGTCCTCGTGGGAGGACCGTCATTCGCCAGGGACGCAAGTCCAAAGGAAGCGCTGCCGCGCTAACCTGCACCTCCTCTTTCAAGGAGGTAAGACCCTTTATTTCGGAGAGCGCACGGACGCGCTTACGCCTTAAAGCACCCTTGTGCTTGGAGTGCGACAACTGCTATGGTACGCGCTCAGAAGCGCTTCTGAGAGGCTTTGAAGAAAGAGCCTCTTGTTCCTTGAAAGCGCCTGGAAGCGCTTTGTGATTTCTTAACCCTTCGCACTTGTAGCGCGACCTTTTTTTATATATTTTTGTAGCGCATGAATGCGCATTTGGAAGTACTGAAAGAGGAGGACTCATTCTGGGCGAAACGGGAGCCGTTGAGAGGCTCGGAGTTCAGATTTTGTTGCTTAGGGAATTGGTAGTAAGATTCTGCAAGCTGTATCTTTGGATAGAAGAATCTTACCTTGGATACTTAAAGATACAGTCACCAATTACCAGTGGACTATCTGGTTGCAGATAAGTACTTGGTTTATCTGTATACCTATTGTATTCAGCTCTACAGAGGGTACTATATCACTGAGGACTAGTGATGAAAACTCTGCTTTATTTCTTTTTCTTTATTTTTACCTTTTGTGCTCTTTTTCTTATGGAATACGTGCAGCAGCTTTAAATGTAAGTGTGGCACATCACATATGTAACATTGATAGCGAATAGACCAGTGTGGAAATTTATGTGTGATGTGTTGTCTCTTATACAGGAAACACGGGGCCATCATAGGAGTGAGGTCTACAGAACTCCACGAGCAGCGCTCTTAAGTGTTTTACTGCTGCAACTTTATTGTTTCGTTTGTCCCTTTTTTCCCCTTCCCCTGTTGTGGTGTAATCTGCTGAGTGTTCATAGTACTCACAGGTGGTTCCATATAAGGGGAAGAGGAAGCATAGCATCTTCCATCGCTCCCGCTGTATCCGGCTGACCAGGTTAGTGTTAACCTATATCCGTGTCATGACAGAGTGACAAGCCCACGGTTCATACAGCCTGAGCGATGGATACCAACACTGTACTTACTTCAGTACTGGAAACATTAACCGCGTTAAGGATGGAAGTGGATGCCTTTCGGGGGAGAACTTAGAACTGAGGAACGAGTTGGGCACAATGAGAAGGGAGGTAGCAGGCCTGGCCCGCAGTAGCCCTACGAGTACAAAGGGGGTCTCATATATAAGGAATTGGACTCTACCACCTCCAACAACCCATGACACGACACAGGGCCAAGGAGGGGGAGCGGGATCCTCTACAATACAAGTGATCCAACCCCTTCAGTTGCCACTTGCTCCACCCGAAAGATTCTTTGGGGATCCGAAGAAGTTTGGAATATTTCTAGGGCAGTGTAAGTTACACTTTATGTGTAAACCTGCTGTGTTTCCTGACGATCGGTCTAAGACAGCCTTCGTCATGTCTTATTTGGGAGGGAACGCGGCTAGTTGGTCCTTCCCTTTAATAGAGAGGAATGATCCCATGTTACTTGACTTTCCTCGTTTTTTTGTGAAGAGATGCGCAAACTCTTTGACAGAAAGGCGCACCAGCTTTCCCTAGATAGAGAACTCATCACGCTTAAGCAGGGCACGCAAGACTTATTAACGTACATAACCACGTTCAACAGACTCATTATAGAAACTGAGTGGCCGGTAGAAAAAAGAGCTTCCTTATATTATCAAGGGCTGCGAGGCGAATTAAAAGATGTTTTGGCTCAAGTTGTCCATATGCCAGCTACCTGTGATGAATTGATCGACCTGACAGTTCAATTAGATCATCGTCTTCAGGAAAGGAAGGGTGATAAACAGCGTCCTGACTCAAGACCACTGTTTTCCAGACCTAGGATTCAAACAGAGGAGCGTCCACAATCCACAGACGGGACGGAACCAATGCAAATAAGTGGCATACGTGGTCCACTGAGTCAAGAAGAGAGGAACCGGAGACGTAGCCAGAGGTTATGTATGTACTGCGGAAAGCCTGGACATTACATCAAGGACTGCAAGTCTAAGACTAAGGCAACGTATAAAGACAACCAAGGATCTAGGAACTTGCCTGTGGTAGAATACCTGTTGGAGAATCCGGGAAACTAATAGACTCAGACAAGACAGAGACCCCTTGTTTGAGGCAAGAAAGTGAAGAGGTCTTCCCTGCCGTGGCCAATACCGTACAAACTTCTGTGGCCCATATGAATGTGTGTGTGACGTTGGAGCTTGAGGGAGAAGAACCCATACTGGTACACGCTCTATTGGATTCTGGGGCTACTGGCAATTTTATTGATCAGCGTTATGCGCAAGAACTAGGCATACCCTGTATAAGAAAAAGGACACCGGAACCCGTGAAGGCAGTGGACGGAACGGCCTTGACGTCAGGACCGGTGCGTTTTCACACCCACCTTATTCCCATGCAAGTTGGCATGACCCATTACGAGACCATACAATTTGATCTCATTGATGCCCCGAACTTCAAACTTATATTAGGAATGCCTTGGCTTACACTACATGATCCTCTAGTGCAATGGGCAGACCGCACTGTTACCATGAATTCCTTATTTTGTGCGGAACATTGTCACCGCGAAAGAAACCCTATGCCTTCTCTCATAGCAAACCCCGCTACTCTCCTTGCTAATGGTTGCAGCAGAACAAGTGTGTGCCTTATCTCCACATTACCGGAGGAATATACGCAGTATAAGGACGTATTCAATGAACAAGAAGCAAGCAGACTGCCTCCCCATAGGGAATATGATTGCGTGATAGACCTGGAGCCTGGTGCCTGCATACCATGCAGCCGTATATACGCACTTACAGAGGCAGAAACCACCTATCTGCAACAATACCTGAAGAAATTATTATCTTCTGGCTTCATACGTCCTTCGTCCTCCCCTGCTTCCTCACCTCTTTTTTTTATACCGAAACGTGAAGGAGACTTAAGGGTGTGCATCGATTACAGGGCGATCAACAGAGTGACTAAGAAAAACAGATATCCTCTGCCCTTGATACCTGTGTTATTGGATCAGCTGAAGGGATCCAAGATATTCACCAAGTTAGATCTCAGGGGAGCCTACCATCTGGTGCGAGTACGGCAAGGAGACGAATGGAAAACGGCCTTTCGCACCAAATATGGGCTGTATGAATACCAGGTGATGCCCTTTGGCCTTTGCAACGCCCCCGCCGCATTCCAATATTTCATGGATGAAGTATTGAGGGGATTGCTGGACGTCTCCTGCATTGTTTATATCGATGACATTTTAATCTATTCAGCAACCCTAGAGGACCATGTACATCATGTAGCAGCAGTGTTGGAACGCCTTCAACAGTACGCCCTCTATGCCAAGTTTGAAAAATGCCTTTTCCACACCTCCGAAGTAGAGTTCTTGGGATATGTCATCGGACCCAGAGGTCTCTGCATGGACCACAAGAAGACAGACGCCATCATCCGATGGGAATCACCCTCTAGCGTAAAGTCCCTTCAGAGCTTCCTTGGATTTGCCAATTTCTATAGGAGGTTCATTAAGGAATTCTCCAAAATCATTCAACCTATGACACATCTGCTACGGAAAGGGGCCACATTCCTGTGGACTGATGCTGCGGAACAGGCTTTCCAAACATTAAAGACGTGTTTTACTAGTGCCCCGGTCTTACGCCATCCTGATCCCAGTCAACCATTTGTGGTAGAAACAGACGCCTCCTATTACGCCCTCGGAGGAATCCTTTCTCAAAGGCATCCAGAGACAGGACAGCTTCATCCTGTTGCCTTCTTCTCCAAGAAACTGTCAAACAGCGAGGTGAATTACAGCATCACCGACAAAGAGCTGTTGGCCATAAAGAGAGCGTGTGAAGAGTGGAGACACCATTTGATGGGGGCTAGACACACGGTGGAAATATACACCGACCATCGGAACTTGCTCTTCTTGAAGAGTGCCAGAGCCCTGACTCCCCGGCAGCTTCGCTGGTCATTGTTCTTTGCGGACTTCGACTTCGTAATCAAGTACCGACCAGGACCACAAAATGGTAAGGCTGATGCACTATCAAGACCCATGCCAGTTCCAGAAACCAGCCTAGTCTCAGCTGAAGAACCTCCCAACATACTCCAGAAGGCTTCCTTCCCCACGGAAATCGTGGCTGCAACAACATCTACGGCATTCCTGGAGGATGTAAAGAAACAAGTTAAGAACCTCGATGAACATGAGTGGGTGACCAAGGAACCTCAACACCGATCTGCCGTAAACGACTTACTGTTCTACGACAAAAGGTTATACATTCCGGAAGGACCTCTACAACGGCAAGTCCTGCAATGGACTCACGATTCCCCCTCGGCGGCCACCTGGGGAAACACAAAACCCTACAAAACCTGGCTAGGTATTTCTGGTGGGAAACCTTGAGGAAAGACACTGAACAATATGTTACAGATTGTTCCGTTTGTGCGCAAGCCAAGGCTCAGCACCTGCGTCCCAGTGGATTGCTCAGACCAATACCCTTACCTCCGGCACCCTGGCACACCGTCTCTATGGACTTCATTGTGGATATGCCCCCTAGCCTGGGTTATAACACCATCCTTGTAGTTATAGATCATTTAACCAAGATGGGACATTTTATAGCCTTGACTAAATTGACCACATCCGGAGAACTGGCAACTACATTCCTACAGCACATAGTACGGTTACATGGACTTCCTTCAGTCCTCATTACCGATAGAGGCACCCAATTCACTTCCAGGTTTTGGAAGGCTCTATGTGATGTCATGAAAATCGATGCCAGACTATGTACAAGTTATCATCCTCAGACCGACGGCAAAACTGAGAGGCTGAACCAGACCCTAGAGCAATACCTTAGATGCTTCACATTGCAACAAGGGGAAGAATGGAGAACACTCTTATGGACAGCAGAATTCGCATATAATAACGCAGACCATTCCTCGTTAGGATGTTCTCCCTTCTTCTGTCTCAATGGATACCATCCTAACATGATGCCATTTGAACAGCCAGTCAATTCCACACATCCCACCATACAAGAGCATCATGCACATCTCAAATCGGTGTTACAGAATGCTAAAACACACCTTGAAAAGTCCAGAGCCCGCGATAAGCAAAACGCAGATCAGAAAAGAACACCCGAGCCGTCCTATAAAGTGGGGGATAGAGTATGGCTTAACACAAAACATCTGAAGTTGAAGGGAAACACCCGGCTGCAACCCAAGTTTGTAGGTCCCTATCCCATCCACAGTATAATCAATCCTGTAGCCATTAAGCTTACTCTCCCTTCCACTTGGCACATCCACCCTGTGTTTCACGTTTCACTTCTGAAGCCTTGTCTCCCTAGTGCCAGATTGTCTAAGAAGCCATTACCTGTGGAGATAGAAGGGGAGGAGGAGTACAAGGTTCAAAACATACTGAATTCCAAATATGTCCGGGGACGGGTGCACTATCTCATTGAATGGAAGGGGTATGGTCCTGAGGATCGCTCCTGGGAACCGGTTAGCAACCTGCATTGCCCTGGCATATTACGGCGTTTCCACTCACGGTTTCCTCATAAACCTGGTGGACCGCCGGGACGTCGGTCGTGGAGAGGGGGTTCTGTCACGTTTAGCCTTGGGCACAGTAGAAACAGGAAGGCATGATTGGGGAATGAATGTGAGGAACTACATCTCCCAGAATGCTGAGGGAGGCCGCAGTCCTATCTTTTCCTCTCCTGTCTGCCCTACTTAAGCTCCTCCTGCATTGCTATCAGATGCTTGTCACCTGAAGTCGGCGTTCCGGTATTCTGTTCGTGGAGCTGCTTGCCTGCACCTTCCTGCTGCTCTGTGACCCTGGGAAACGAAGGGGCAGAGACGCCATTCTCACGGTCCTCGTGGGAGGACCGTCATTCGCCAGGGACGCAAGTCCAAAGGAAGCGCTGCCGCGCTATCCTGCACCTCCTCTTTCAAGGAGGTAAGACCCTTTATTTCGGAGAGCGCACGGACGCGCTTACGCCTTAAAGCACCCTTGTGCTTGGAGTGCGACAACTGCTATGGTACGCGCTCAGAAGCGCTTCTGAGAGGCTTTGAAGAAAGAGCCTCTTGTTCCTTGAAAGCGCCTGGAAGCGCTTTGTGATTTCTTAACCCTTCGCACTTGTAACGCGACCTTTTTTTATATATTTTTGTAGCGCATGAATGCGCATTTGGAAGTACTGAAAGAGGAGGACTCATTCTGGGCGAAACGGGAGCCGTTGAGAGGCTCGGAGTTCAGATTTTGTTGCTTAGGGAATTGGTAGTAAGATTCTGCAAGCTGTATCTTTGGATAGAAGAATCTTACCTTGGATACTTAAAGATACAGTCACCAATTACCAGTGGACTATCTGGTTGCAGATAAGTACTTGGTTTATCTGTATACCTATTGTATTCAGTTCTACAGAGGGTACTAAATCACTGAGGACTAGTGATGAAAACTCTGCTTTATTTCTTTTTTCTTTATTTTTACCTTTTGTGCTCTTTTTCTTATGGAATACGTGCAGCAGCTTTAAATGTAAGTGTGGCACATCACATATGTAACATTGATAGCGAATAGACCAGTGTGGAAATTTATGTGTGATGTGTTGTCTCTTATACAGGAAACACGGGGCCATCATAGGAGTGAGGTCTACAGAACTCCACGAGCAGCGCTCTTAAGTGTTTTACTGCTGCAACTTTATTGTTTCGTTTGTCCCTTTTTTCCCCTTCCCCTGTTTTGGTGTAATCTGCTGAGTGTTCATAGTACTCACAGGTGGTTCCATATAAGGGGAAGAGGAAGCATAGCATCTTCCATCGCTCCCGCTGTATCCGGCTGACCAGGTTAGTGTTAACCTATATCCGTGTCATGACATCTACCTACATGTGCAGGTCCATGATATTGTCTCGCCATTGGAGGTAACAAGCTATCTTGCAACACAGGTGTTCTATCTCCTGAAACCCAAATGTCATCTTCATCTCTTTTGACACAACCTGCTCTAATCCAGCCCTGTTGTTCTACTTCTGACACTTCCTCCTGAAACCTCTTAACTTCCTCCCAAGTATCAACTGTGGTTAACAACAGATTGCAATTTGTATCATCATGTTTTTCATTTGGTATTCCCTGTTAAAGATACAAACATTGAGGGCTCAATACCTTGAGGTCTCGTCTGCATATCTGATGCCCACAGTAACATAGTCAGTCCCATTGCGGTGTGCAGCACACTCCATAACTGCAATCAGGGCAGGAAGCTGTAAAACCTTTAACAGATTGTGTACGCTTTCACCATTGTCGATTGGTGGCTCCAACGAGGTCATAAATCTGGGTTGTGACCATAACTGTCCAAAGTCATGAAGAACACCAAAGCCATTCTGACTATCAGTGAAAATGGTCATCTTCAGCTGGTCTGAAACACAGCATGCCCTAGTAAGAGCAATCAATTTGGCCACTTGTGCAGAAAATACTCCTTGAAGCCAGGAGGCTTTGACCACGCCTGAGACAGCACAGACTGTGTAGGCAGCTTTCAAGGTTGCCTCATGGTATCGTAAACAGGAGCCATCAACAAACATCACATAATCCGATTCAGGTAGTGTCTCATTTTGTATGTCAGGTCTTGGCATGGTGCACAGTTCAATAACAGCAAGACAGTCATGCTCAACTTCACCTTCGGTGACATCATTTCCAGGTAAAAGAGTGGCAGCGTTAAGTGTAGTACATCTCCTGAGGGTGACATTATTCGGACCAAGTATGACTTGTGAGGCAACTGTTAGTGAGATATTGGGTTCTGGTGCGAGTTAACAATAGCTCCATGGAATGGGGAACAAAAACACAGTTCATGGATGACCCATAACAATGCTCTCACACTGCTCGATACTGACACCTGTGGAAGCCACAGCTTTGAGACAGCCAGGCAAAGCAGCAACTACTGGATCAAGTGTGGCTGAAAAATATGCTTCAGGTTTGCGAGCATTCCCATGTATCTGAGTTACCACTGAGAGAGCACAGTCCTCCCTCTCACTTGAAAACAAACAAACCATTTATTGCAATCAGGAATTCCCAGTGCTGGGGCACGGCAGAGACATTCTCTCAGCTCTGAAAAGGCATGCATGCAGCTGTCATCCCATGGTACCGGATCTGACACATCTCTGTGAGTCAACCTCTGTAAAGGCTTAGCCACTAGGGACAAGTTGGGAATCCACTGTCGACAGAAGCCTGCAATTCCCAAGACCATCCTGACTTCTTTTTGGGTCAGTCACAGGAGTAATCTCAGCAACGGTTTCAGGGATCAGATTGTACTGTAGGATTCTCTGGTACTCAGCATTAGGTTTCACTGTTATGCGAACTGGTTCGAAACCCTTTATGAGACCTATATCTTTCCTTGAAAAGTCCTAGACTACAGGTAACACTGTGTCTCTAAGCTCTGGGGGCGAATCATCTTTTGTCAACATGGGGTAAAGTCCAATCCCTGTTTTCTGATTGAAAAATTTAACAACAATATCTTCATCATGAGTCTGGAATTTAATGTCATTTGTAGTAGAGAAAATGGAACAATTCAGTTTGCACAAAAGGTCTTGCCAAAGCAGATTTACAAGACTCGAATCACACACCACAAATCGGTGATTCTCCTCGAAGAACCCTATTCTGACAGGTATTGCTTCTGAAACGAGGCTAGTCAGTTGTATGTATGCAACTCCTACAACTTGGATTCTTTTTCCTGAATGGGGTAGGTTGGGTACCTCTGCTGTTCTTACAGTAGAGCGCGTAGCATCAGTATTGATCAAGAATGATAAGGGGTAACCATTCACCTCACCTTCCACGAATGGACCACTGTGGTCTATATCTAAGGTTGAGCCAAGCACACAATCCTCCTCCCCTCTCGGCCCCATCATTGTAACAAGTCTGAGATGTAATACTTGTCTGTCCGCATCATAGATTACTGTCGAGGCATACCCGGACTCAAGGAAGGATTAGTGTTTACATTGGAAACCTGATTCGTGTTATATCTTTGAACATTTGTATCTTGTTGTGGCATTGGGGCTAGTGGAACCTACATTACCTGAGATTGAGGCACTCTTAGTGTTGTACTCAAGGCCTCAGTATTTGGAACGTCTGAACCATATTATTACCTAGAGAATACACAAATCCACCATACTGAACCTGATTCCCATTTGCCATGTTACCAGCATTGAAAACAATCAATTAATCAATCAATCAATCAATCAATCAGTCAGGAGTTTGTAAAGTGCAGCTACTCACCCGTGAGTGTCTCCACGCGCTGAGGGGGAGGGGCTACTGATTCGTCTGGGTGTGGAGGTTCAGTCGAAGAGTCAGGTCTTGAGGTCCTTCCTGAACTGGGTCAATGACGCGGATTGCCTGAGGTGGTGGGGCAGGGTTTTCTAGGGCTTGGCGGCGAGGTAGGAGAAGGATCTTCCTTAGTTTCTGGTCTTGTGGATCTGTGGGAGGGATGCCAGGGCGAGTTGGGCAGAGCAGAGTTGTCTGGAGGGTGTGTGGAAAGCGAGGCAGTGGTTCAGATATTCTGGGCCTGCGTCATGGAGGGCCTTGTAGGCATGATTGAGGAGCTTGAAGGTGATTTTCTTGTTGATAGGGAGCCAGTGGAGTTGTCGGAGGTGTTGTGCCATGTGGCTTCGGCGGGTGATGTCGAGGACCAGTCTGGCTGCAGCGTTTTGGACGTTCAGTAGTTTCCTGAGCTGTTTCTGGATGATGCCAGCGTAGAGAGTGTTGCCGTAGCCAGTCTACTGCTGATAAGTGCGTGGGTGACCATCTTTCTGGATTCTGTGGGGAGCCATCTGAATGTCTTTTGAAGCAGGCGGAGTGTGTGGAAACAAGATGAGAATACTGCGTTGATTTGGCTGTTTATTGAAAGCAAGGAGTCCAGTATGATGCCAAGGTTGCGTGCATGGTCTGTAGGGGTAGGAGGGGTTCCTAGTGCAGTGGGCCACCAGAAGTCATCCCAGGCTGAGGGGTGGATCCCAGGATGAGTACAGCCAGTGTTGTGGAGCCTCGTGATTAAGGTGCGGTGGGAGACGGTGTCGAAGGCGGCCGAGAGGTCCAGTAGGATGAGGCTGTGGTTTCGCCCCAGTCGAGGAAGGAGCAGATGTCGCCGTGGCAGCAAGAAGTGTGGTCTCAGTGCTGTGGTTGCTTCGGAAACTGGAATGGGAGGTGTCCAGGACGTGGTTCTCTTCGATGAGCTCAGAGAGTTGAGCGTTGATCGCCTTCTCGATGACCTTGGCTGGGATGGGGAGGAGGGAAATGGGTCGGAAGTTCTTGAGGTCTGTCGGGTCAGCGGACGGTTTCCTCAGCAGGGGGTTGATCTCAGCGTGTTTCCAGTCATCGGGGAAGGTGGCGGTTTAGATGGAGAAGTTGATGGTGCAGCGAAGCTGGGGGGCAATGGAGGCCGCTGCTCTATGGAAGATGTGGTACGGGCAAGGATCCGATGGGGCTCCTGAGTGGATGCTCTTCATGGTCTTGAGTGTGTCGTCTGTGGTGAGCGGAGTCCAGTTGAGCAAGATCTGTTGGGGTGTGGAATGGTTGCGTGCGGTGGTGGTGGGCGTAGTTGTCAAGGAAAAGCCCCGGTCCCAGTCCCTACCCCGGTCCCAGTCCCCACCATGTCTCATTTGTAACCATCCTCCGGGCTCTCTGGTTTCCCATGTTTATTATCCTTATGTTGAGCTCTTGTAACTACTTGGTTTTATCACTGCTTGTTTGTACAATATCAGGATTCTGTTGGTTTTAGCAATACTTGTTTGCACTGCCATAGTGATGTCAAGCGGTTGGACAGCATGCCTTTACCTTGATAGGCAACCGTCATGTTGGTAGGCGTGGTTAGCCTTGTGCATAGCGTCATGCTGAGCAGCATGGCTCGCCTCGTGCATCATCAACCATCCTGATTGATGATAAAAGGACGAGCCCTGCACATGCCAGTGCTTGGCTTCACTGGCGTAACGAAACCTGAGGGGGCCCCCCCGCACCGCGGGGGCTGCGGGGGCCTGTGTTACGCCACTGCTTGGCTTACTTCCTGGGTTCCTGCCGGCTGGTGTACTCCGCCCAGAATCTCCGATGCTCCTGCTGTCAAGTGGATTCCTCTGCACAGAAAACTCGTCGGGCAATCTAAGTGCAGCACATTTCTTTCCGCTTGTCTTTTCGTCGTGTTTGTGACTTCCTGACCTCGTGCTTGACATTTTTCGCACACGCTCGTTGGCAAAGAATTAACTCTTGACTCTTCTGCACTTATTTTTGAGGCAATTTTGTTGCTTTCAACCTTGTGCCTTATTACCAAGAATTGTGTAAAAGCCAACAAAGACTGTTCATGTTTTTTATTGTTTGTATTTAAATTTCATCCTACGTTTTGTAAGCCGTACATGCCTGTGCGAATGTTCAGGATTGGGAGAAAGGGACTCACGATGAGAATGGTTCCGTTTGTTTTAGTTCTCTTATTGTTTAGTTCTACCTTATTGTGCTTATCCTTTGGACTTTTAATTTGATTTGCCCTACTGCTGTTAGAGCAAGAGACTTGTACTCATAGAGAGAGTACGAAGCATTCTTTCCGGTGTCTAAAATGAGAATGCATACAAATTACGCAACCATCTTCTCTGCGGATGTGAAATACCAAGAGAGTGCGAATGACCTTTGCATTAGGTGAACACATGATCACTATGTGTCATTGATGTATCTATATGTGTGTGTGTGTGGGTGGGTGCGATCTTAGAAGTGTAACTGTGCTCATCCTTGCTATTTTTCTACTGCCAGAGTTATCACACAACAACGCTGTTAATTCCTCAGAGACCCGAGACGTGGTGCCCGGCTGGACCAGGCTGAGTGAAGAAGCAGTGTTTTTTAGGTCTCGCCTACGCAGCGCGCATGCGCTGCATAGGAGAGACCTTTAGCTATCGGCACAGCTTTGGGGGCAAAAACGTGCACGCATTGCATTGCTTGCAATGGTAACGCGTGCACGTCTGGCGATTCCCTTGCGGGAGCGCGCGGCGCCATATGGTGGCACCATATGGTAACAATCATCGCGCCTTGCTGCACGCTCCCGCAAAGGAATAGCGCAGGCCCCCCCCCCCGCTGCCGCGCGATGCGCGCGCTTGTTATTTTAATCACAGTTATCAATGTGTTATTCATCCCTGGCTAAGCATACCTGCTCCGTTGCCCCTTCTCCTACTCCGAGGTAACCTGAAAAGAAATGCTAACCAGCGCATAATGTGCAAACTGGAAACACAATTACAATTTACGCTGTAAGGAATCAAGTGGTGTTCAGCACAAATCACCACAGTGGTGCCCCTTGCCAGCATTGGCAGCAGGCGGTGAAAAGCACTACATAGTCTTAAAAGAGCTGCCCATTACTGGCCAAAACATGGCTCCTCTTGCCCATACACTTGCGCATTTGCATATGGATTCACACGTGATACCCCCTTGCAGCAATGAAAAGGCTAGGTCATTAGCACTGAAACAGCAGAGACACCTCATCCTCACAAAAGTGAAATATCCTTTCTCTTCTACATAAACTCATAAAACACAAGCAAAGGGTCTCATGTTGACACGTAATCTCCCGGGCATGCAAGCCTTTGAAATCCCAGAAGCTGCGGTAGTCAAAATTATTAAACAAATGCGTAACGACGGAGCGCCGGGACCTAACAGAATACCAAAAGGATTGTTTAAATCAGCCGAAACATTTTGGGAAGGGCTCCTCATGCCGCTCTTTAATTATGCCTTCCACAGAGCAGCAATCCCTCAAACCTGGCAAGGATCTATCCTATTTCCAATCCACAACAAGCACTGGCATAGCCAATAGGTCTCGCCTTTGGGACCTTATAAGTGTTTAGCCATGCAACAGTTGATGTTGTTGCACCAAGGATATTGTGCTGGATAACTAAACACTTATAAGGTCCCAAAGGCGAGACCTATTGGCTATGCCAATGCTTGTTTTCTCTTGTCTTGTTTCTCATCCACTTCCCCTTCGCTTTTTGGACATCTCCTTCAATCATGTCAGTTCTCCAGGTTTTCTGTTCTGCATCCCATCTTGCATCCGCACAAGTGTATATGGCTTTCTTAACCCGTCCTTGAAATCTCTCTCTCTGCCTAAGATGAGCGGTATGTTCTCATGCATTAAGTGCTTTGTATTGTGTGGGTCTAAGAGGCAGTTCCTTGTCATTCCACATCCTCCTTAAATGTTCAATGATTAGCAAATTACGGGGCATATTATCAAGAACGGCGTTAAAATTATCGCCGGTTTAGTGGCAGAAAACTGCCGCTAAAGCGGCTATAATGGGCTTGATAATATGCCCTTGAGAATTCCAATAGAAGTCCATGTTCTGGTGTGAACATGGGCTTCTATTGGAATTCTCAAGGGCATATTATCAAGCCCATTATCGCCGCTTTAGCGGCAGTTTTCTGCCGCTAAACCGGCGATAATTTTAACGCCGTTCTTGATAATATGCCCCTAAGTGCCTCTTAGACCCACACAATACGAAGCACTTAATAGTCAAGGTCTTCTTCTCAGGCTCTCTATCTATCACCAGCACAGTGTTGTATCTATTCTCAAACGACAAAACAATGAGAACGCACCTGCAAGGAAAAAGACATGCAAGAAGAAATGGAAAAACAATATTTTATGGAGAATGAAAAACAGGCCAAGTCAGGACAAGCAGGTCAATGGTGAACATTTAATATGCGTGTGCCCTTTCAAATACGGATGAATATAACTTGTCAGTACATTAGATTCATGTTACATGTGGCATACAGTAAAATCTTTAATACGCATGTGTAATTATGGCTAAGAACTACTTTTTAAATTAAATGTACAAAACATTAGTGCACACGTTATATAAATCATTTTAGTTTCTAAAGTAGCTACATTCGTATATTGTGAGGATGGTTTCTACTCAATCATCTAAACAGTACATATCGTTTAATGAATTAAGGCACATTGTATATTAATTATCTAATTCTACAGTGAATGCACTTCAATAATGATGTCAAGTGCAACACTTTACATTAATGTCGTTAGGCCACACAAGAAACATGTGCTAAGTGCACGTTTATGGTAAGTATTTGGTGACGTGTAAGGGTGGAGAAAAAATTACGCTACTCCTCAACCTTGCTGCACTGCGCTGCGGGAAAGGTAAGGAATGCTCCATAGTTAACATTATACGGCGCCTTCCTGTCCTTCCTTTGAGCTGGCGCACAATGTACTGCCTTGTGCCAACGCAGGCACCCTTGAGTCATGGTATAAGAATGCATGCGTTGTAGGCAGGATTGTTTTTGTGCAGGAAGGCACACCTTCTTGCACAAAAACAATCGAAGGAGGCATTTTTCTTTTTCTACATGTGCAGGTTAGTGCAGCACATGTAGAAAGAGGAAAAAACGAGGAGAAATAAAGATATCTCTTCTCGTTACGCCTCCCCTGACAAGGCGTAGTATTTTGATGCGTTCCCAGGTCTACCACTAATGGTAAATCTGGGAATGCGCCGAAATCAATGTGTGGATGGAACACCCACACTCCACTCATGGAAGGTTTCCCTTCAGCACAGTAATGCAAGGCAGAGCTCTGCCCTGCCTTGCATTACTCCCGATCTATCAAACCTTGAAGGGCCACGCAAGGTGGCCTAGCGTGGCTTGATGGATCTGACTTTAGTGTCGGGATGCCCATACGCCCCATTGCGTGGAGCAAGGGCGACGCAACACTATGATAACTATGGGCTGTAATGTGGTTCCTGTTTAGCATTTCAGAGTTCCAAAGTCCAAAGTTTAAGTAGTAACTCTGGAATTACCGAGTTAGTTCATGCGTGTGATGCACCAGTTTGTGCACAGGGCTGTTCTGCACTTGTGCACAGTGCACATGATACCAAAAGTGCTATGTAAAGGGTGTCTGCCCTCACTTGCTTGGACGCCCATGTCTAGGCTCATGCACCCACCACACATTACCACTGTGGGTGCATGGCAAAGAAGCTCCCAGGAGGCATAGCGACTGTGCCCCAAGAAGAAAGTAGTGCACAACAATGTGAGGTGGCATAGTGCCCCTGGGACCTCCCAAGGTACCCCATATGGGGGAGGGCGGGTTGTTAGTCACTGACTGCCTCACTTACAAAGGCAAGTCAGACTACTGCAGTGAAAGAATAGTGTAGTGGTTTGAATTGCCTCTCTATTTTTCACTACTGTGCCCACTCTTTTCTACACAAGTGTGATCTATAGTTAACGCCTCCACTCTACAGAGCGCATTTTTTGCAATCGGGCACTACATTCAAGTCAGACAAGCGATGAGGGTGCAGTCTCGTGCACCCTCATCACCAACTTTGAGCCGGGCTCTTTGATAGTTGCAGCCCGCGCTCCACACTGGGAGCGGTGCAGAGTAAGCAGTGGCAGTGGGTTAGGGGAAGCATTCACTGAAGGCAATCTGGGGTTTTGAGACCAGACCTCTTTATTCTTGCCCGACCTAGACCTCACACAGCTTCCCAGCTTTTACCTAATGACACAGACCTTCTTTATTTTATTTCTAGAGTGAATAAAATATGATTAAGCTTTTACAGTTTCCTTATTGTTTGGAATTATAGTTTATGAGGACCATTCATTGCCAGACTTTATCAGACTACATTAGGCTCTGGGCCGGAAAGAAAACTTGTGTGTCCCTTTGCACAATACGTGTGAAGGGCCCCCTCACCCAGCCAGTCTTTCGGGGTGAAATGACAGGTGGCTGAGCCCCCGAGCCCCCTACACTCCAAGCAGCGAGGGACCCTGAGTTATGCCCCTCGATATGCTGTGTTATGTTATATCACCTCTCACCTTGCTATGTTCAGAGCTTCTTTCTCTAGTGCTGTTATGGTGTTTTGGTTAATTAGGACACAGCTGGGCCAGGTGCACTCTGGCTGGCCCTTTTAATCTTTTTTCTTGATTGGTGCTGATGTGGCATGGTTTGGCCTGGTGATGGGGTTGTGGTGTCAAGTGATGTAGGTACGTTTGTGGGCCCGGCGCAGTACCCCACAGTGCACCTTTGGGGGTCTCCCCAGAGGACCCTGGAGAATGATTAGAGAGGGGGAGCATTGGAGCCCAGCTGCCAGGGGTCTGCCAGAGCTTTAGTGGTTCTTAGAGTGAAGAGTGGCCGGAGACACATTTTCCAGGAAGTGAATATTTATCGAGCTGCTAAATAGCTAAATAGTACCAAATATTTGCTAGTTTTTTGGCTGCCGGCCAAATAGTACATGCTCTCTGCTCAGCAGTCAGACAAGTAGCTGAAAACTTCACTATGTATCTGGCAGATTGCTAAATAGCTGAGATTATGCATTGTTAGATCAGCGGTTGGATAAATAATGTGGAATATGTCTTTATTGAGCCTGATGGGCTTTGACCATGAACATTAGCAAAGCAAACAAGCATTGGCGAAGCCAATAGTTCTCTAGGCTGCAGGAGCTATTGGTTTAGTTTATGTTAGCTGTGTTGAACAGCACTGTGGTTGTACAGTAAGTTTAAAGTTTTATTCTAAATTGCTATGAAGCAGCCATTATTCTTTTGTTATTTATTAATGCCTGGGGGATGGGATGAACTTTGAATCAAAATATGAAATAGAAGGGAAGCAGCAACACGAACAACTGCACGTTTTTATGGGAGTTTGAGGGTGCTTAATATAGAGAATGGGATGGGTAGTGGTAGTAGTAGGTAATAAGTAAGGTGAATAATAGGTAGTGTGATAGTAAATACGCATCATGTTTCGTGGAAAGGACTGTTTAATTTTAATTTATGAAAGAATTTAATTTAAATTGAAGGAAATTATTGCAATTATGGTGCAAATAAATTAACACGCACATGCAAAAAAGATGAATGAAATTTACCCCGTAACATTGCGAGTGAAGAGAGGTGGGAAGCACAATTTCATATCTCAAACTAGACGGAATGGACAGAGTGTGTGCATAACAGACAAGCAGGTCCCCGAATTTGATTACATGTGTGCTTGAGCTAAGAATGAATGCTATTTGTTTATAAAAGGCCAGCAAGTGTGTCCATGAAGCTCATTTTTAGGTCTCGCGCCTAGCGTTGCAGTGCGCAGCACTGCTCGCGCAGCGCGAGACCTCTAGAAAGGGCTTCTGAAAACGACCTACACGCCCGTGCGTGTGGTTTTGTTTTCAGAAGCCCACATTGGCTGGTGCGTCCGTTTTTTTTATGGGGACGGCACGCTATTGGTCAAAGGCGGGCGCATGTCCCGCCTTTGCCGCGCCCATTCCCGACGGTGGCCAGAACGCGCAGCAGCGCGCGTTCGTCTCGCCTCCGCTCTCCCTCCCCCCGCTCCTCTGTGGTGCGCGCGCACCACAGGTTTCTATTCCCGCGTTCGGCTCCTCTGTGGTGCGCGCGCACCACAGGTTTTGATTCTGTGCTTGTTTTACGGTATGTGTCTGCGAACGTTAGTTAAGAAGTATTCCCTTCGCTTGTAAGCGAATGTAACGTAACAGCCCGCCACGTTTGCTGCAGACGTCACTGTGTGTATCGGTATATCGCAACAGGCTGTCGCCGAAAGACAATGCGCAAGCTCAGAGCGAGGACCGGGTCGGCGGAGACAGTTGGAGAGAACAGTGGGCAAATGCTCAGAGGAGGGGCGGGGACAGGAAGCACAGGGTGCAGTATGGCCGCAACCGCAGTAGGAGGAGAGGTGGGAGGTCTGAAGCTCTCCAGCTAGCGGCTGGCTGCTGTTTGTGTGTGAGAGGTAAGGTAACGGCAAAAGGAGACCCCCTGTTGCAAAATCCTCTTGTCCTAACTCGAGGTACGCTCAGCGCGGTGCCATGTGACCGTTTCTGTGGCACCCCTAGTTATTTGCCGCTCCGCGTTCAGTTTGATTCTGTGCTGGGGGTGGGAGAAGATTGAGGATTCCGCTGTGGAGAGGTAGCCCTGGGTGGTCAAACAGAGATCCAACATGCTTATTTACATCTTGCTCATTAGCAGAGAGTTCGTAAAGAACCGACAGAGCCGCTCGGGTGGGCTTCACGGGGGCAGACGAGATCGTCGACTGAACAACCATTTTCAACGTAGTTTACATTTTTGAGCTTTGACCGTTTTTAACGCTAGCCAGTGCTGTACTTGGACCTATTTAGGCTAAGGTGACACTCGATAGAACTTCATTGTATAGGTTTCGGACTCCTACCTATGTCGGAGAATGCCTGCTAAAACAGTATAGTTGCATAGTACTTATTACATCATCATTAACTTTCTTTAGAGAAGTAAGGGTCCGTTATTTTTTCTTTTTTTCCTTTAGCTGGTCTACAAGTTCTGGTTAAGTATTAAAACAAATGCATTGTAATGTTCTGTGGTCTTAAAAATAAATTTTCTGTAAACGCATTCGGGGGGCAGGGAAAGATACTTATCCCACCTCCTTTTATTAAAGACTGATATTTAAATGTTGATCCATCCAAAAAAAACAAAATCAAAGACGACCCCTTTAAATGTGCCCTAAAGTTTGTTTTTGGAAAGCAGGGTCAGTGCTTGTGAGATCCAAATATTTGTCAATAATGGCCACTCTTTTATGGTGTTATCTGCCCCGGATCTGCTGCGGGGTGAAATCAGATCACCCTGGATGTCTTTAGTTCCCATATGAGCGGTTTGGGGAGGAGAAGGGTGGAGAGAGAGAGTTTCAATATCAACTGCTCATCCTCCTACATTTCTCCGACTTCAGGATGTGCATTCTCTTTAGACGTGGCTACAGGTTTTTGTACCACTAGGCTTTGGTCCTTAAACTGATTTGAGGAAGCTGTTGATCACTCCGTATTTTCTTTTTGATGAAAACGTAGAACACGAGGTAAGAAGCTGTTTACAACCGTGCAATATCAGTAAGTGATGACTCGCTGTAAGTAACTTAAACCTCAGCACAATGGTTTGTTATACCCGCAGACACCAGATGTTTTTTTAATGTCCAAATATCATCTCAATTCTTTTGTTTAACGCATTTTGCTTTCAGCTATATGTATTTACAATTGTGATTTGCATGCAAACCTACATCGTTTTTAGGTCAAGAAAGTAGGTTTGTTGTGGCTCTTTTTAAACAGTCGCAGCATTCTTCGCTGTGATGTCTGTGTGGAAAGTTTTCTGGTGGAGATTTTCCAGCGTGTTTAATATTTTACACCTCCACAGGCTGTGCGTGAATCACTGCTTCGCTCCGCTTTCGCTAACTTGTGATTAACAGAAATAGCAATAAAGTAGACCAGGAGGCCAGTTGACATAACAGTGGGTAATATGGTGTCTGCGATCCCGTGCCAGCTGTGTCAGTAGCTGGTTGGAAGCTAAAAACCTTGTGAAGGACTGAATGGCAAAAAATTGACATCAAATGGAGAGAACAACCTATTCCCAAACACCTGTCTTAACTCTGGCATGTGCCTTGACAGCCCTAACCTGCCCACATGCCTATTTCACCTGCCGTGTTTTAGGAAAAACTTGTTTCATATATATTGCTTCATATCACCCTGTACTCTTTGTGTGCGCTGTTACAGTTGCTCGATTTAATGGTATTCGATTTACCAACCTCCAAAATGTGGAAAGCTGTTTTGACCCTTTGCCTAGGTTCAAACTCGGCAGATCACGCGGGTCAGTGGCGATCGTGCAAATTACAGAGATCCTTTCTGCTGGCTGGTGACCTTTGCGTGAGGCTCCCCCACCTGTCTGCTGGTCATTGGACTGACAGAGAGGCTGCCCCTTCACGTTATGATCGATTAACTTCTGACATAAGCCTAAAAATTGCTCTTTGCAGCACTATCCCTCATTATGCCTCTAAAGCCGAATGTAGTTCAGATGCCTGGCAACATTCTTCGGCCATGATTTTCCGGATGAGAATGTCAAACTTTATATTCCCAGACTTGTTGAGAGGCAAAAAAAAAAACAATGTCCAAATCCTGCCTCTCAAGTCCCATGATGTCTCTTTTTGTGGCTTCCTGCGGGACACGCATGACGTATGTCAGATGTTTTCCACTCCCCACAACCAGTGTCTTCTTCGCTGAACCTAGATATTTGTCGCTTAAACTTTATATCACGATGCTTTCAAATTATGAGGCTGGCGAAGGAATAATTATGAAACAACAGTGGGTTCTTTGCGGCTTGTGTAACAATGATAACATGTTTCTGGAAGCTCAAAGGGAGCTGCATGCTTTCCATGCTGTCTTTGCAATTTTTCACAAACATTGTCTGGTGCCGAATAAACAAACATGCAAACGTATTCAGTTTTACCTTTCCGCCAGGTCCAGATTTTTGTCTCCCACTGGTGCACCTTATTTGTATATTTACTACACACAGTGCATATAGGGATTGGAGCAATGGCCCCGCAACCTTGCAGATGATGGACACTTTGGCCCATGTTTCCATGCTAAATTACCACAAAGGTGCTATCACGGGCAGTGCATTAATTATGTGCCACATGGAAGTGGGGTACAGACGGTGCACCCTAAGGGCGCTCTTTGAAATATGAAGCAGAGGATGCCAACGACCTTCAGCTACTACCATACAAAGGGTTGACTTTCTGCGTGTATCCCACTGAGGGGGTCTATCACCTCATCAAAAGCAGGTAAATTTTTCTCAAAGCAAAAGAGGGAACAGCGGGCTGAAACTTATCCATACTCACCAGTGCAGACAACAAATCGGAGAGTTTGTGCCTTTGTTGCCATTGGCCAAACTGTCCTGGTCTGTAGGGGCACATCCAATGAGGGTGCGCAGCAGTGCTGACAGGACCGTGCACCCATTTTCACAGTGCAGTTCTAGGTAATGTTGAAGACAGCCGGCTGCTTTTAGGGCTGAATAGTTTGAAATATGGTCCAAAGAAGAGAATGTAGGCTACTCTGAATATTTGAATTAGGATGTGTGAAGCTTATCATCTATGAGGCATGGCTTTTCACAGGTGTGTACCAAAGGTTACACTGGCAGAGGTTCCGTTGGTTGGCATTAGAGGGGTTTGTAGAAGTAATGGGCACTTTGCTTAAGCTTTGAAGGATAGGAGATTAATCGGTTAATTTATAGCCTGGCAAACCGACCTGCAACCTGACAAGTCAGTAGAGACCATAGCCTCAGCTCTCCTGGCAGAGAACTCCCACCACATTGAGAGATACCCACCTGCCTGGCAGGAATCACATCGCCTTCTGTGAACCCACCACCGGTTTCTCAGAAGATAGAGACGTTTGCAGAGCAATGCCATGTTGGTTTTGCCCCATTGCGCACCCTTTTTTTTGGGTCAAACCAGAATTGGATGTTGGTTCTGGGGAAAACAAAAATGGCACTGACATATAGGGAGTTTCCTCCTAATATATGGAGGTCACTTGAATTGTTTCCCACTTGCCACTTGCAGGCTGTCTTGGGCTGTCCCTAACAGAAACAAGCATTTGCAATGCAATAGGTCTCGCATTTGCGAGACTGAGCTATTGGCATTGTAAATGACCGCTTTTTATGTGTTTTAAAAACCTTCAAGCAGTGCGTAAACATGTATATTTTGTAGTTATAGCCGTTGCTTACGAGAAGCAAGTTTGGCAGTAACTGCGCCTCTTTTACTGCCAGCCTTGCTTCTCTTAAGCAAGGACTATAAGTACAAAGTGCATGTTTACGCACCGCTTGCAGATTTTCAAAACACATAAATAAAAGGCATTGTCATTTACAATGCCAATAGCTCAAACTCTCACAAATGCGAGACCTATTGCATTGCAAATGCTTGTTTGGTATAGTAAAGCTGAAAATAAAACTTAAGTTGTGGGAGAGGTGCAGTCGCAAATATTGTTTAAAGCTGTCCGTCCAGCTTAACAAATGAAAGGCAGCATTGTTCAAGGTAGAATAAAGGTAAATTTAAAGCTAAATGTAAATGTTGCCTTCTTGGTCGCATTTTGGTCACCCATAATCTAAAATAAGTGAAGGGTAACATTTTCTTGTGTGCCGTGCACAAACCCTGTCATTTTGTAGTCATAACTATTGTTTAAAGCTGTCTAACAAAAGAATTGAAGGGCTGCATTGTTCGAGGGGAATAGAACTTAAATTGTGGTTGAGGTGCAGTCGCAAATATAGTTTTAACTGTCTAACATAACAAATGAAAGACAGAATTGTCCGAGGTGGAATAAAGATAAATGTAAAGTTGAATGTAAATGTTGCCCTCTTGGCTGCTTTTTGGACACCCATAATCTAAAATAAGTGAAGGGTAAAAAACATTCTGTGTGCCGTGCACAAACCCTGTCATTTTGCAGTCACAACTATTGTTTAAAGCTGTATAACAAAAGAATTGAAAGGCAGCATTGTGTGAGGGGAATAAAACTTAAATTGTGGTTGAGGTGCAGTTGCAAATATTGTTTTAAGCTGTCTAACATAAAAAACGAAAGGCAGCATTGTCCGAGGTGGACTAAAGATAAATGTAAAGCTGAATGTAAATGTTGCCCTCTTGGTTGCTTTTTGGACACCCATAAGCTACAATAAGTGAAGGGTAACATGTTCCCATTTGCCTGGCACACATTCTGCGTTTTTGCAGTCACAACTATTGTTTAAAGCTGTATAACAAAAGAATTGAAAGGCAGCATTGTTCGAGGTGGAATAAAGGTAAATAAATATGCTCTCACATGCAAGGTCTGTTTTGATTGAGATAAGAAAATGTGCTTTCAACGCTGCTTTCACTTGCAATGTTAAGGGTGGGGGACTGGATTGATCTTTTTTTACATGTCCACATTAACTAATCTGCAACACAATCACAAGAAGTAGTGGCGCTGCTGTGACTTGAATGGGGTTCCCCAGCTTCAAAGGCTACAGCACTGCGCATAACGAAACACATAGCAATGCAGGTCTCCTTATCTGCCGATAAATGGCCTTTGAAGCTGGGAACCCGTAAAAGTCCAGTGTTAGTATTGAAAGCACATTTTCTTATCTCAAAGGAAATGGAATGTGACAGAGTGTGTATATAACTGGCAAGCGGTTTCCCTGAATGTGATAACATGTGTGTTTGAGCAGAGAATAAACAAACACTCATGTGCAAGGTCCACTCACAGTCACACATTAAATACATAAACTCAGGCAAATGAAAATTATTTTAAAAAAAACACAGTAAGTATGTGACCGAGATGCAGTTGCAAATAGTGGTGAAAGCTAAATAAAGTAGGGGCACAGACAACAGGAGGGAGGCAGCAGATGACAGAGCCAGGTACAAAAGATGCACCCTGTAGAGTGCTCAACAAAAATGAAAAAAGACCTCCCAAATGTGCGAGCAGTGGAAGGACACAAATACTTGGGCTATGCTCTAGGTGAGGGTCACATGCAAGAAGAGGGAAGTGCCCATCGCAGAGCTGACCAACAGGAAGCAAGCAATTGAGAGTGGCTTTGAAGCCCACCAATTGTAAGTATTAGGAGGGCTCCAAGCCCACTAACAATAAACAAAATGTCTCAAAGAGACAGCACATGTGGTGTCTACGCAAGACCTAAAAAGGGACTTCACGTAATGCCAAGGTGTTAGCCATCTTAGAATACCAGAGTAGGAAACTGTGTCAAACATTTGAAAGTAAGTGTAGGTACAAAAGAATGCCCAAAAGTAGTTCCATTGTTCACAGATAAAAACATAGCAAAATACACTTGAAATAAATTCATGTATATCTGTAGAAAATTAAAATAATAAATATGTACTGCAAATCCATAAATCAGGGGCTGCAAACTGCTGTTTCAGGAGGCTCAGTTTATGGCACATAAATGTTTTACCCTACAGACTACATATTTTGGCTTTCTACTTACGGCTCACTAAAGATCTGCAGAGAATAATGAGTATCGTTTGTAATGCATGTTAAAATGTATTCTTAACTCATGAGAATAATTTAAAAAAATATTTATAGTCTACCTTTAAAACTGTTCCATTGTGTTTGAGGGCTGAGCTCATTTTGGGCATCTTATGGTAGGATGTGTGCTATTTATGGCTTCTTTCCAGAGGCAAATGGGCTGTTTTGGATTCAAGACCTGGCAATAAAATAGTAGATATGTAACAGTAAACAGGGAACCCACATATAACAAGCATTAGACATGCAATAGGTCTTGCATTTGTTTGAATTAGAGCTATTGGCATTGTAATTGACAATGTTTTTTATTTATGTGTTATGGTGTGTAGTGGAATTATTTGGGTTTGGTTGGATTGGTTAGTTGTGTAATTGTGTGGCGTGGAATTGTGTGGTGTGGAGTGGATTTGTGTTGTAGAATTATGTGGCATAGTGTACTGTGGAATTATGTGGGTAGTAATTATTTGGTATTGAGTGTACTGTAATTATGTGGAGTGGGTTTGTGTGTTATGGAGTGTAATTATTGTGGAGTGGTATGTAGTGGAGTTTAATTGTGTGGTGTGCTGTTGAATTTTGTGGCATGATGTGGAAATGTGTGGTGTGGATTGGATGTATGTGGTGTGTTGATTAGTTGTGTTGTTGAGTTGTATTATGTGGTTTGGTGTTGAATTATGTGGTGTGGATTGGAAACGTGTGGAGTTGAATTGTGTGGCGTGGAACTGTGTGGATAGCTTTGCCTTTTTGGTGATGAAACAGAACAAATAGGTTGGAGCTAAATTCCATATCTGTGTGTTTGGGTGTTACAAAAAAAGAGAGTTAGAGCTATTAGTTTTGTAAATGTAAATGATTCTTACCTATGTGTTATGAAGTGGAATGGATGTATGTGGTGTGTAGTGCAATTATGTGGGTTGGATTGGAATTGTTAGTTGTGGCATTGTGTGACGTGGAATTGTGTGTTGTGTAGTGGATTTTTGTAGTGGAATTATGTAGCATGGTGTGCAGTGGGATTATGTGGTTAGTAATTATGTGTTTTTGAGCGCATTGGAATTATGTGGCGAGTTTTTGTGTGTCATGGAGTGGAATGGTATTTTGTGTTGTGGAGTGTTATGTAGTGGAGTTTAATTATGTGGTGTGCTGTTGAATTTTGTGGTATGAAGTTGAATTATTTGCTGTGAATTGGATGTATGTGTTGTGCAGTTGAATTGCATTGTGGAGTAATTGTGTGGTTTGGTAGGAATTGGATGTATGTGTTGTGCAGTTGAATTGCGTTGTGGAGTGGAATCGTGTGGTTTGGTATTGAATTATGTGGTGTGGAATGAATTTGTGTGGAGTTGAATAGTGTGGCAGGAAAAGTGTGGCGCTGAGTGAAATTATGTTGAGTGGAATTATGTGGCATGGTGTGGAAAGTATTTATATGGATTGTTGCTATGTCGGATAGAGTGGATTTATGTGGGGTGTATTTATGTGGTATTGAGTAGTGTATAATTAGGTGGAGTTGAATTATGTGGTGTTGGTGGGACAAGACATAGGAGGAAATAGCTTTGCAATTCTTGGATGTTAAGTGTGCACTTCTCCTGTATCTTAAAAGGATTGCACAAATGCGAGCTAGGGGCACAAATAGCCTATTTGTTAATTTTGGGGTGGCAAAACAGGGTTGTAAGCCGTCAGTGCAGGGTCTAAGCAGATGGTTTAGGTCCACTATTAGTCTAGCCTTTGGGGAGTCTGGTGAGCCCCCTGTAGAAGGGGTGGAAGGCCATTCTACAAGAGGGATGTTCACTTCGTGGGCTGAAGCACAAGGGGCATCCTTGCTGGATATCTGTTGTAAAGTCACTTGGGTGGTCCCTTCCACATTTGCGAATCACTACAGAGTGTTATAGGAGACTGAGATCCATAATATCTTTGGATCAAAGGTTTTGTCGTCTATGCTGAATAGTGACAAACTGATTTACTAATAAATCTTCTTTTTGACTTGCATACCTGTTGTCCTGGTGGTGTATTGCTTTCTATATCTCATTGAGTAATTGGCAAAGGCAGCACGTTGAGGTCATGTTTCATTTATTTACCGGTAAATACATTACTCAGAGTGCTTCCTTTGCCTGAATTAATTACACCTGCTCTGCTGCCCTTTCGAACAACCAGGCCAACTAGGAAGCTAAGGATTGGGTCAACGAAAACAGGAGGTGATGAGTGTGAGAGACACTTATGTATATTACTCTTTGGTTGACGGAGTGTGACTCTGAGGCTTGATGTCTCTCAATGAGTACTTAATTTGGGCAAAGGAAGCAGTCTGTGTAATGCATTTGCCAGTAAGTAAATTAAACATTTGCATTGTGCACTAGGAGGGGAGTGCTGGAGGGTGCTGAGGACCCAATGGAAGATTGAAAGGCAAGCACTGTCCATGCACAACCGCATTATGTTTCAACTTTGCAGAAATAGAAAATTATGATGGTGAATGTGTCCAGGTCATCTTTAAATCCCCCTCGGTGTAGACAAAAGGTGCAATAGGTAAAATAGTCAGTGGTATGTCAGGAAAGAAAGGTAAGTTGGTAGTGGGACATACAACAAGGAGGAAATAAATAACAAATGTCAAGTTGAGATGACGAATAGAAGCAGACACAGACAAGCAGTGCTTAATTTGAACGACACTCATTTTTTGGGGACTGACACTTATTTTTTCGCATCAGACATGTACCATGAGCAAGAGAAAAAAAATACATCATACAAATGCATGGAGCCTACGTAATAAAATGATACTTAGCAGTAGTGATAAGGGTGTGATCTGTCTAGTGAGACAGAAGGTGAGGATGGAAAGTTAATGCTGAATAGCAGTAATGTAATGTAATGTAATCAGCATTTATAGAGCGCACTGTAACCCTACGGGTATCCTGGCGCTTGAACACGTGAGACCAGCTAAGCTCTAAGTATATTGGAGGGCATAGAATCAATAGAACTAAGAAACCACGACCAAAAACTTATGTCCTAGAAAAGAGCCAAGTCTTCAACTTCTTTCTAAACGGCAGCAGGTTTTCCATCTGCCTAAGTTCGACTGGGAGTTTGTTCCAAGTCGAAGCTGCTGCAATACTGAAGGCCCTTCCCCCTGATCTGACTCTTCTAAACCTGGACACTCTCACCAGTTTAGCTGAGGAGGAACGAAGGTTACGTGAGGGGACATACCATTCAAATCTGCTCTGTAATGGCTTGGGCCCAAGGCCATGCAGAGCCTTGAAAACTATGCATAGCGACTTGAACTGTACCCTCTGCATAACTGGGAGCCAGTGAAGCTCAGAAAGGGCCTGAGATGCCGATGATTGACATGGTCTCATTAGAGTTAGCTTGGCCGCCATCGACTGGATTCTCTGGAGTCTCCCTATCAGATGTTTAGGAGACTCCAGCAACAATGCGTTGCAGTAATCCAGTCAACTCAGAATAATACTCCCTACTACCAATGATCTAGTCTGTGTGGGGAGCAGTGGGAGGATCCTTCGGAGCACTCTAATCAGCGCGAAACAGCTACCAACTGATTTATTTACTTGAGACTCTAGACTCAGATTACAATCAAAGCTAACTCCTAAATTGCGTACTACCTTAGCGGGAATCAGTGGAGCTGTCACCGGGAGTGGCCAAAACCCAGTCGGTAGTGGAGGGGAACCTTCCCAGCTGGGCAACACATGATCTCGGTTTTTCCCCATTAAATTGTAAATAGTTGTTTCGTAGCCATAATGCGGTATCTTGCAAACAGTCATGAAATTTTTCCAGCGAAAGCGACTGGTGGCCTTCTAGTGACAGAATCAATTGAATGTCATCAGCATAATTCACAAGACTAATGTTATGTGATTTGATGACAGCAACCAGAGGCCTCATATAGATATTGAATAGAATTGAGCTGATAGCAGACCCCTGTGGCACACCATGCTGGACATTCATGAACTGTGATTAGTACGGGGGAAGAGCAACCGCCTGTTGCCTATCAGAAAGGTAGGATTGAAGCCACTCCAGTGCCAGCCCTCCTACTCCTGCTCCCGCGAGCCTGGCCAGTAGTACCTCGTGACTGACCGTATCAAATGCGGCGGACAGGTCCAGCAAAATCAAAATTGCTGATTGTCCCCTGTCCTCCCGCATTCGAAGATCGTCCAATACGGTCACTAAGGCAGTCTCTGTCCCATGTCCTGGGCGAAAGCCAAATTGCACATCCTCCAGTCTCTCGTTAACTTCAAGAAACTGGGAGAGTGCTCTACTGACCAGTCGCTCTGTGATCTTCACTGGATAGGGCAGCAGGGAGATGGGCCTATAATTCTTTGGAGAAGCTGGATCTAGCGAAGCTTTTTTCAAAAGAGGTGTAATTATCGCTTTTTTCCAGCATGTTGGCACTATTCCACTCTCCAAAGATTGCTTGCAGATCAGCCTGAGCACCGGAAGGAGCTCTGTTCCTAAGGCTTTCCATATTTTGTGAGGTAGCAGATCCAACGGAGAGCCTGAGGAAACAGTAAGGGCTAATTTGGTAAAGTCTTCCTCTGATGGTATATCAAAATGATCAAGTCTGCCAGAGGTCTCTGCCATTTCCTGCTCTTGTTTATGGATGGCTGGATACCCCTGAGACTTTCCATTTTAATCCTCCCTCGTGGACATAATTCCCACTTGTAACCCCTTAATGATTTTGCTAATCTTTTCCTCAAAAAAGGTGGCCAAACCATCACAGAGATCTTGTGTGGGGGGAATCGCCTTTTTTGTGCAGGCAGGGTTAGTGATGTCATTCACTATTTTAAAAATACTCCTAACGCTATTAGGAGATTTCAGAATAGAGTCAACAAAATACACAGCTTCTGCCATAGTTATTTCTTTTTTATAACTAGTTATTGTTTATCTCCACGCATTTTTATCCTCGTCTCTATATGCTCTTCTCCATTTCCGCTCTGCCTGTTTACATTTCTTTTTCAAAAGTCTCAAATTATCATTATACCAGGGAGCAGAAGGTCTACCCCTTTTTGATGTCTTTTAAGGGTGCTAACTGGTCAAGCCTCGTACTTATTTGATTACAGAAATTCAGATAATTTTCATCCACCTGTTTGCCTGCATCAAAAGTCCTATTCACAAAAACTCCGGCAAAGGCGTTGCCTTTCCTACAAGTCCCCTCCAATCCCTACCTTTGCGATTCTTATCTTCCTTAGGGTTGATTATTTTCAATCTCGGGCTAACAATCCCGAATTGGACTAAATGATGATCGGACCAGTCTACTGGCAAGACTGTCCCCATCTCTATCAGGTCTTTATTTGCAAAAATTAGGTCCAATACGTGCCCACCCCTATGCGTGGGCTCTAAGACCCACTGTGTCAGATTCATGTCTTCACATGTTTGGAGAAGACTTTTATATCCTGAATCCAAGCTCCCATTAGGCCACAAATTAAAATCTCCTAAAATGAGTAATCTTGAATGGGTTAACGCCATATTACTGAGGACGTCTGCCAGCGCACCCTGCTGTTGAGAGCTGGCTACTCCAGGTGGTCTGTAGCAGACTATACCAGTCATTACATGTCCCTTAGGGTCCTGTAACGCGAATCCCAGTAGTTCAAAGCCACTCACCTCGTCAATGTCTACTGAGAAAAAATCCAATTTTTCTTTAAAAATAATTCGAACCCCTCCTCCTTTCCCAATCTGCCGGGGTTTGTGTAGTGCCTTCTAGCCCGGTGGGCAACTTAACCCTAGCTCCAGGTCAGACCCAGGGCGTGTCCATGTCTCAGTCATAAAAGGGACATCCATATTGTGGGTATACAACAATAATTGGACCTCAACGCCATGTTTATATAAGGATCTGACATTAAGTAGGCCACACACGAGCTTATCCTCTTTCTCTAGCTTTACTTGCAACCTGGGAGAAGTAACCCCCTCCATCCCCACTCCTGACTCACCAATATCTCGCAGCTCCCCACTCGTATAATGGTAGCCCCTTTGTCCTCTGTGTGAGATACCAAAATGGGCAGCATGGCCGGCGCTGTGCGTGGTCGGTGCGCGGACGGGCGCAGACGGGTTTGCCTTTGGCGCGCCCGCTGCACGGTCGCGCCAGCTTGTGTTTTAATGCCCCCGAAGGAAGAAAGACTAGAGCGCTGACCCAAAGTACAGTAGGCTCGCTCTAACAGGCGAGCACCGCAGGGTCGAGAGCGCTATTAGGAGTATGTCACAATTTTTAAAAGGACGCAATATAAAATACAATTTTAAAAGTAGTGCAATCAACAAAGTGCAATGTACAAATTCAGCCACAGTCACCTACAGCCCCCCTCACTCGCGGTTAGCAAATACCACGTGTTACACGCTGCGCGGTCGCGCCAGCGTGTGTTTTAATGCCCCCGAAGGAAGAAAGACTAGAGCACTAACCCAAAGTACAGCGGGCTCGCTCTAACAGGCGAGCACCGCAGGGTCGAGAGCGCTATTAGGAGTATGTCACAATTTTTAAAAGGACGCAATATAAAATACAATTTTAAAAGTAGTGCAATCAACAAAGTGCAATGTGCAAATTCAGCCACAGTCACCTACAGCCCCCCTCACTTGCGGTTAGCAAATACCACGTGTTACACGCTGCGCGGTCGCGCCAGTGTGTGTTTTAATGCCCCCGAAGGAAGAAAGACTAGAGCGCTGATCCAAAGTACAGCGGGCTCGCTCTAACAGGCGAGCACCGCAGGGTCGAGAGCGCTATTAGGAGTATGTCACAATTTTTAAAAGGACGCAATATAAAATACAATTTTAAAAGTAGTGCAATCAACAAAGTGCAATGTGCAAATTCAGCCACAGTCACCTACAGCCCCCCTCACTCGCGGTTAGCAAATACCACGTGTTACATGCTTCGCGGTCGCGCCAGCATGTGTTTTAATGCCCCCGAAGGAAGAAAGACTAGAGCGCTGACCCAAAGTACAGCGGGCTCGCTCTAACAGGCGAGCACCGCAGGGTCGAGAGCGCTATTAGGAGTATGTCACAATTTTTAAAAGGAAGCAATATAAAATACAATTTTAGTAGCACCAAGACATCTGTGAACCTCTCATGGTTGACAGTGCACTGTGCACTCCTCTCAGATATAGTCACTCCTAGCCAGTGCTTAATCCGAGCCGGTGGTTGCAGGTGGGGCTCAACAGCACTCATTTTTGGGCCGGTGGGGCACACCGGCATTTTGTTTTCCTTATCAGACATTCACCGAGGACAAGAGAGGAGAAAACACAAGACGGGAAAGAAGAAGGAAGAGAAGATGGAAAACCTGTCAACAAGGGAGAACGCAGGAGCCTGCAAGAGTGAAATAAAGGGACAGGGAGTGTCTGGTAGTGGATTAAAGAGGCTTGAGGTGGATTCAGGATTATGCAGCTTTGGTATTCGGAGTAGGGACATTTAATAGCACCAGCCATTGTCTTACAAGCAGAGCTTTAGGCAACGAGCACTCATTATGTGACAAATTAAGCACTCCTCCTAGTCAAAATAAAGCAATCGCCATGTTGTCATAGGATGTTGCCAGCATAAACCATTGCCTGAATGTCTTTGCTACCTCTGATTATCTGTCACCACTTGTTGCCTATGTGCTTAAATAAACTTGGGGGCAGATTTACAAGCCCCTTGCATAATTTTTGCACAGCCATTGTGTCACTTTTTGTGATGCAGCGGCGGCGTAAAAATGCAGCCCATTTACAACGTGACGCATCTAGGGAGATGCGTCACGTTGTAAAGCTCTGTGTCACATTATACCTGCGTCAGGTATAATGTATGCAGGGTGGGCGTTCCCACTTAAAAAAGCCTCTAGAAGTGACGCAGTGAAATCTACAAGATTTCTCTACGCCACTTCTAGGACGCCACTGCGTCAAAACCTTACGCCTGCTTGGAGCAGGCGTAAGGAGTGACACAGCACAATGTGGATAGGCCTCCCCATGCATTGCTGGAGTTGCGTCGTGCTTGCGACACAACTCCAGCAATTCGTAACTTTTGGGTTAACAGATGTGTCAGAATTTCTGACGCATCTGTCAATCCTTGCGCCATGGTGTGCCGTATTGTAAATACGGCGCATCCATGGTGGTGCAAGGGTTTCTCAGGGTGGCGCAGGTAAAATGAGATGCATCTCTACAGATGCGTCACTTTCTTGTAAATCTGTCCCTTGGCTGTCCAGCCCTTATGAAATGGATAGCTACACCGCATTCAGAGTGAGAAAAACTTAACTTTTTGAGTGGCGACTTCAATGCCAGAATGACTGGTACAGCTGTGCTTGATTATACCTCTAAAACACCTCCGTAATATTCCTAATCCTAAATGTAGCCTTCCATCAAGCTACCTAAGAAAGAAAAGGTCCTCACATGATTGGTGCATATACATAGATGAAGACGATTCTGTGGAGGGCTGTTTCATTGGAAAGACTATGGGGCATATTTACAAGCCCCTTGCGCCACTTTTGCACTGCCGTTGCGTCACTTATGTGACGCAGCGGCGACGCAAAACATGCGCCACGTTGCGCAATATTTACAACGGGACGAATCTAGGGAGATGCGTCACGTTGTACACCTCTGCGCCACATGAAACCTGCGTCAGGTTTCATGTGGGCGTTCGGCGCAGGGTGGGCGTTCCTCGCAGGTACGCCTCGTAAAAGTGACGCAGTGAAATCTACAAGATTTCACTGAGTCACTTTTACGCTACATGCTGCGTCAAACCCTGCGCCTGCTTGAAGCAGGCGTAAGGATTGACGCAGCATGTTAGGCATAGGGCACCCCCGAGCCTTGCTGGAGCCGCGTGGCACTTGCGACGCGAATCCTGCAATGCGCCGCCTTTCCGTCGGGGGATGCGACACGCATCTGCCCATCCGTGCGCCGTGTAAATGCGGCGCATCTGCGGTGGCGCAAGGGCAAACTTGCGTGACGCATCTTCCCTGGCGCATCCCTGCTGATTTGCAGGGATGCGCCAGGGAACGTAAATCTGCCCCCTTATGTTTTTCATCAAGTATCCTAGACTATACTTTTATAAATGCTGGAGAAAGATGTGACGTGATGATTTTGCCTGAAATACGTAGAATCGTGCAAGATTGTTAGAGCCCTCTAGATTATAAAGAAATATGCCCTAGAATGACTCACGCCATCAATAAAATTCACATTAGGCTCAAAAAAGGCTAGGCACATGAAAATAAAATGGTACTTAATGTTTGAAGTGTTGCCATCCCATGATGCTTGTAAATACTGGCAAATGTTCATGGACAGTACATCAAGTAAAAATAACCAGAGCTAAGGAATTGATATTGATAAAATGGGCGGAAATGCCAATATAAACATCTTTACAGAACACAGCAAATCTATAGCTCTAACTCTGCCGGCTACAGAAGAAGTGGCCAAGTTTTTGGATGTTTCTGCCAGAATCTTAGGAGAAATATTAAAGTATATCGATGCATTCAAAGATAAAGGACTTGGTGGCTGGTGTGGGCTAAATTCATTTTAGCCCCCATGTATAAAAAGACAGAGAAACAGCAGCCATCAAACCCCCAATTACAGGCAATGCTGTGCCTATTCAGCAACATATTTGCCGATTTGTACATTCTGCTTTAAAAATCTGGCTGGTGTCCATGCAGATTTTACTCATATGCCAAATTCCAAATGAGGCTGCAGTATCTTCTCAGGAGTCATGAAGCGTATTGCACAGACAATCTTTGAGTGTGAACATCAGCAAGGGCAAACTTCTGACTTTTGGAGAAAGACAGGAAAAATATTTGTGGTATTATTATAAGGGAAAAAGGTTCATATGGTTCAGAGAGCATAGCTAACTAAGGGGCCCATTAGGATGTCGGGCGGAAGCACTACCGCCGTGCTGTCGGAGGCAAAAACCACCAGTTACCGTCCGCCCGCCGCGGCCTACACGCCCGCCCAATTAGGATGTGTAAAACCAGCCAAACACCGCCCGTAAGTCCGCGACGCCGCCCGCCATCAAAGTGCGCCCGTTCACGTAGCGGCGCCAGCCAATGGAGGCACACCGTCCGACGAAATCACGTACCGCCCGGCGTACAAATTACGATGCCGCAAACAAACAGCTCCCCCGGCTAAGAGACACCGTACGAGATACCAAGGAGGAAACTCGACCGCACGAGTACGGACACCAAAAAGGCGGCCCACCCCGACATGAATCCTGCACTCCAGGCCATCCCCATGCTGTACCTGATGCAGCACCTAGGAGTCAACGCGCCGCGGCGACGCAGGTAGGCAGACACACAACAACACCGCACACAGTGCAAGGGCGGAAAAACTGAACATGGCCCCCCTAGACACCCCTGTGTGGACAGGACACATCCACCACTGCACCCACAAATGTCACACCGGGCAAAATGAAACAACTAGCAACTACCGGGCACACACTACCCGGGACCAGGAACTGACGTCCCCGTCACGGCAACGCAGCGCAGCGGAGATGACGCAGCTACACATGCGCACAACGCAGAGGCCAACTACAGCGCCATGCATGGGCCGCACACAAATAATACAGGCACACAACTACACACACCACACACCAGCCCCACCCTGAACGCACATGTCACGTGGCATTCCTGCATCAGTCATGTCCCCAACCGGCAACTCACAGGTGCCAACATGACGCCACACAAGTGTACCGAACAGGGCAGTGACGTCACGCCAAAATAGGACACACCCTTGTGTGCATAACATGGCGAAGCACACAGCGGCTGCGACATCACGCCGCAGAATATGTACCTCGTCCGCAAAAGGCACGCCAGTACCATACAAAAATACTAATACCATCCTGCACCCAATACCAATACATGCAATACGTAACATGAAAAAACCCGGGTGCCTGACAACAGGTGTTACCAATTACAACACACACACACAAGGCCCAACGCATAGCGGAAACGCAGCATGCCGCCCACATATGGGAAAGCAGATAGCACTGAATGGCCTTCCATTCCCACTCTGAAACCACATTTCGACTAAACAAGCCGGAGAATACAGCCATTGTCCCAACAACAAACCAAACAGAGGCATGCCGAGGAAACCGTCCAATGTGCAGATAGCGCACAACATGAAAGAACTTCTGACCACAAAAAAGAAATAAGACCACTCCTCCATGTGGTTCACATGCAAGTAATCTTGAAGGAGTCAGACACCACTGACCTTGACCATTCATAGAAGCATGTGGGATGAGGACCTGTGTCCTCCGCACAAGCTACTATAACCCAAACCCTGCCTCCGTACGACTATTCCAGATTTCCCAGCATCGTCTGAGGGTGCACTCTGCTGACTGCACAGCCGGCTGGAGCACGCCATCACATCGCCCTGTAGCAAAATGGCAGTCGCACCACACCTACCCAACTACGCCGGACAGATGCAGCTCTACATGGACAGCCTGCTACAGATAGTGGGCTGTGAAAACCTGGCCATGCTGAACGTAAGTTACCGAGTAACTTACCGCATCGCAATGTTCAGCTGCGTCATCCCCGTCTTCTACTGTCGGAGGTGTCCCTTCCACTGTCCTGTGGATTTATGTCTCTCCAACCCGGCATGTCCAAAGGCGGACCTGGTACAACTGTTCGCCCCCTGGACGCACACGACAGGATCTGTTCAGTCTATGGGGGCATGGCGTATGTGGCTGCAATCGGACACACACTGCAATGGGACATGTGTGCCTCCACACAACGGATTCTAGATCACAGTTTCATCGAATGTCATCCAACATGTCCCATCAGGCTCCTACAAGGGACAACTTACGATGAACACATTGACAGCCACCATCCGCTTCATTGGATGGCATCCATGTATAACACCAATGCCATGGAAGCCCTGCTGGAAGGTGTCGCATACCTGACAACCTGTCAATTCGTCGGGCCCCGACGCAATACCCCCAATTGAACAATGATGTTCAACACCGTACCTATGCTTGGCTTTCGCACGGACTGGGCAGTTACCTGTTCAACAACTATACCATACAACCTGCAACAAACACCACACTATCAACTCCACTGCCATGACATCTGACATTTTCGGGACATTCTCTCTGTTCCTCACCACATCCAATATCTCTGCATGAACAGGGGGAGGCAGAGGTATGGGACTTGTGTACAGTAACCACATGGACAATACTGCACAAACAACTATGCTATAATATGTATCCTGCGCACATGAACATATGCACCGGACGGTGCACACTAATCTGTCAGCTGTATCACGTGAGAACTGTCACCTCACCTTTGTCTGTACTTCCGTGCCAGGACTTTTGCATGGACAACAAATGCATCCCCCAACAACATGACCCCAGTGAATGTGACATGTTCAGTAGCCATCACATTGCAACAACTAGTGACACGCTGCTGCATGCACGTAGGCTCATGCTCTGATGTCACCCCTCACGCACGTATGTCGTAGTAACTACTGTAGTAAACCTGTACCATGGAACTGAGATGTACTGTACCTATGATGTCAAGCTGTCTCGTAGGCAAAATGATTACTGTCTGTGTCAAACTCGAGAGCTCCTCAGTAACTAACAAATGTACATTAGCATAGCAAGGGCAAGGCAGTTGTAACTCTGAAGCCCTCATTCCACAGTCAACAACTAATCACATCTACCCCTAACCCCTTTTGTATGTGTAATCATGCTAAGTAGATCCTCCACATGCATTTCGCTGCCAGTAGTGTCCACTATACTGCATCACAGAGGACGTAAGTCCAAATACATGGCTTGAAGCAAAAATGTGACTCCGCTGAATCATTTCACAAACACAAGTACGAATGAGAGAGGATGAGAGTGTGTGAAGTACACGACAGTCGTGAGATGACCATGTAGTCCACTGTCACTGGATGTCAACGCAAATGAGTAGCCGCAACAGTGGCCACAGTGCAATACCACAGCTCCTGGAGCAGGACATGTCAGACTCTGAAGGTGCCCGATAGATCATCACATCAACACTGACGGCCTGGTCAATACAAAGCACAGTCCTACACATGTCTACAATTTCCCACACAGTCTGACCACACACTCAGCAACAAGAAGTAGGAGCCACGCAAAAGCATGCCACAGCAATGCCTTTCAAAACACACACACGACATCAGTTTGGGTGGGCAGCACTGCACAATGAGTAAGAACTGCAGAAAATCTGACATGCACAATTGAACTAGGCACAATCTTGACAGTGACACACCCTGCACACACACAACGTCTGAACCATAACAAGTAGGAGTCATCCTGAACTGCAAGGACACACCCACACACTGCATTCCGTGCAACATACAACACACACATCTCATCATATACACAGACCTCAACACGGTTACAAACATCCACCATGGGCCTGGGAAACATATGTGTGTAGTCGACATGGCCACAACACACACCCACACCAATGCCACCCCAAACTCACACCACCCACACCACCTCCCAAATGCACACATTGAGAGTAGGCCATGTGCCCAGGCACAATGCACAGCACAAGACCAACATACACCTACACCGCTGGCCACACAGCAAGTAAGCTCACACATGCCCGCATACTCAGCGCATGCTGCCAGTCCATCTGTGGCTAGACTCACACCCTGCGCATTGCATGCACGCAGACATGACACGGATACATTTACCCAGAAATAACACCAAATACATGCAGTCAATCCGTTGCACAGAAAAGCAGATTCATCACACACACAAGTAGCAGAGTCTGAAAGAAGTGAAGTCCCTGCCACGTGTACAACACATTGGAATGTGAGACCAGACATTGTAATTGCTGAGGTCACATACACGGCATGTGCCCCACTTAACCAAGCACACACTGCAACAACTGCAATAATCAACTACACAGATACAACCGACTACAGGAACAACAGCATCCAGTCACAGATTACATCGACAGGCGGCATAACTCATCTACCCCAGGGACAGTGCCCAGTTTGATGTGCCGAGTAGGGACACGTAGTGCCGCGGATGCAATGTGTGTTAGTGTGCCCTGCCATGGCCAGCCAACACTGCCATGGCAGTCACAATATCCATCACAGCCACCACTGTGTCAGAAGGAGATGTGTGAGTGTGCCTACCAATCTAACAGGATGCCAGTACGACTCAGTGCTGTGTGTGTGCTACGGGACAGTTGCAGGTCCGGCCCTGAGAGAGTAGCACAACTGTGGAAGACACACATGTGTTATGTGCAGCGGGATTTACGCTTGGCCCAGGTGGGTGGGTGTGACGTGTAGTTGCGCACATGCAATGTTGAAACACACTGTATTGGGAGGATTCGGGAGCACTAGATTACCGCTGTCTTGGGCATTTGTAAAGACCACCTGTCTGGGGATGAATGTGAACACGTGTGTGCACAACAGGCGGCCACACGAAAGATGCTGCATCAGGTGTAGACGTCAGCCCACCCTCTGGGGACATGCTGGATACTGCTGTGCGTCCGCCAGGCCCTTGCCAAGGCACACACATCCCCTGTCGACCAGGTGTACCCCCAACATTGTCCACCTGCACGGGCTATCCAGGGCACGGGATGGCAGTGGAGCATGGTGGGTGAGAGGTCATGGCGCGCACCTCCTGGTCACATCACGCAGGCAACACATCCTCATTGTGCAGCATGGCACAAGTCAAATATAAGTAGTGGGGGACGCACACATCGCGCCCGGGAGTGACGTCACGGAAGGTGGCTCGCACCATCGCACTCATTGGCCTATTTCCCCACACACGTTACATGCCATTGCAACAGAGAAGCCAGCGCGTGCACAAGCAGCTCCAAGCTCGCCCCAGAGAGGTCAAAGAGTGAATGTGTGGGTCCATTACCTCCAGTTGGACGCGGCCTGGGCCGCTAGGGCAGCTACAGCCTCTGTGTGTTGCAGGTGGTGTATCCGGACTGCGGAGCCTGTCATGCATTGTCAATGTTGTCCAGGTCTCGAGTCGGGGTACCACGCAGGTGGACGGCGTCCCGCCACTGATCATACCGCGAGACAGACAACTCGTTCAAATGGACCCACACATACACTCTTTGGCCTCTCTGGTGCGAGCTCGGAGCTGCATGTGCACGCGCTGGCTTCTCAGATGCAAACGCAAATTGGGGTGAGGGAGGGGAGGCCATTAAGTCTGATGGTGCAAGCCACTTTCCAACATGTCACATCCGGTCGTGACATCAGCGTCCCCCCACTACTCCGATTTAGGACTCGTGCACTGCTGCCGTCAGATGTGCCACTCCCCAGGGGGTGGGGAAAGGGTCAGGAATGTCAGTCTGAGATTGGCGCAGTTGAAGGCACACCTTCACTGGGGGTGACAACCATTGGACGGTCTGGTGTAGTCCACCCACGCGTACATGTGGGCCCTCCATCAACCATGTCTCCTGCGGCTAAGTGATGTCATGTGCACTACACAGTATGATGTGCGCAATGCATCTGCAGGTGTGGCCATGACTTGTGTGTGGGAGCAGGTCCACACTGGACAGGGCCACAACATGCTGTGCGCATGGGCAGGGACGGCCAGTGCTCAGCCTCCACATGTCTGTTGGCACATCATCATGTACACATTGGCATGGGAGCATGGGACATGCATATGCACACACATGCCATCTTTCACTATGCACATCTCCCACTTGGCACGTGCTACGTTACGTGTCACTTGTGATGTGTATTTGCAATCACACAGCTGTGTTGTCATGGAGCTGTCAATGTGTACACCTGTCAATGTGTTTTGGAGGTGTGATCCGTACAGTGCTGTACATAGGGTGAAGTAGGGACATCAATGACTGTCTCATATCCCCTTGTGCAACAGGACCCACTTGTTTTTGCCGCTCAGCCTGTGTCCATTGCGTTGTTGGTGTGTGCCATACTCACCCAGCCGCGGAAGCTGTGTCAGGCACAGCAGCTAGTTATATTGCCGTGGTGTTGCCGCTTCCCAAATATGCAGTCTGATATCATCGTCATGCCTTACAAGTTGTTAAGGCCTAAATCCCCATGTGCATGCTCATAGCAATGGTTTGTGTCACTGCTCAGTGCTATTGGTAAGGGGACCTGTGTAAGTGTATTGTGGCTGTGCTGTCCCTACTTGTCAGCTGTTCTGTGATTCAATTGCTTGGTCAGTCATTTTTGTTTTGTGTTTGTGGAAATGCCAAGTGGCATGTTGCTTTGACATGTGTCCACTTCCATCTTTCCTAGGAGGAGACCAAACATACATCGCCCCTACCAATTGCTGTCAGACATGGAGGACGTGGAGGTAATCCGGAAATTCCGACTGGACCGACCCACCCTGCATCGCCTATGTGCCTTGTTGGAACCCCACCTCCGTCCTCGCAGGGTGTATCCGACTGCATTTACCCCCACGGCTAAGGTGATGGCTGCACTACATTTCTTCGCCACTGGGTCATTCCAACACACAGTGGGCAGTGGAAGTGGGATGTCCCAGCCCATGTTCAGCATGGTGCTACGTGATGTACTGTCAGCTATGATGCTGTACAGGAACAGGTACATACGATTCCCCAGGGCTCGTGAATTGGCGGCAGTGAAGGGTGATTTCTATGCCCTTGGACGGATCCCCCACGTTGTTGGTGCAATAGATTGCACCCATATTGGCCTTGTAGCACCACAGGCCCTGGAGCACATATATAGGAATCGGAAGCACTTCCACTCCCTGAATGTGCAAGTGGTGTGCCTTGCGGACATGGTCATTACACACGTGTGTGCGAAGTTTCCAGGATCGGCCCATGACTCGCACATCATGCGCAACAGCATCCTACCACGTCTGATGACCAATCTGCAACCGGACCGTGCTTGGATTGTTGGTGAGTATGTGTACTCGTGTAGCGTGGCTGGTGTGCGATGCTGTCTTGGGGACAGTTGGAATTGCAACTAATCTCGGTATTCCTCACACCCAGGGGACTCTGCTTATCCGAATGGGCCTTGGCTGCTCAGCCCATTACGTAATCCTCGGACACCAGCTGATGTCCGCTACAATGAGGCACATGGCAGGGCCAGACGTGTGGTGGAGCGGACTTTTGGCCTCCTGAAGTCCAGATTCAGATGCCTGGACCGCACCGGGGGTGCACTGGCGTACTCCCCACAGAAGGTGTGCCAGATAGTTGTGGCATGCTGCATGCTGCACAATCTGGCTATTCGCAAGCAGATCCCCCTAATAGTGGATGACGGTGATCAGCCCGGGCCCCCGCCTGCAGACCAGGACGGGTCCAGTGAAGAGGACAGTGGAGAGGAGGAAGCTGTGAATGTGCGTCAGCAGCTCATCGCCCGCTACTTCACTTGAAGGTGAGTGACCATGTACGACGGCTGATGTAGCTGTAGTTGTGCAGGTGTATGTGTGCATTGTGACGGAGGCCTTTTGTTCACTGAGTGCTGTGTGGCAATGGTCCATGTCCAGGGTAGTATGCCACTGACAGTGGCTGTGGCATTGTGCCCCGTTGCTCTGTGAGATGTGTGTACATTGCATGTAGTTGGTGACAAGTACTGTGTGATGGGTGTGTGACACACTAATTGAATGGACTCTTGTTCTGATTTTCACCCCTAGGTCCCTACAACATCTCCTGGCCTATCTACATGCCACACAGCAGAGGCATTCCTGCTCATGTTGGCGGTTGCACATCGTTGATTAAACCCAGGGCACATGAAGCAGATTGTGATCAAGGTGTATTTATTTACAGCGGTGAAATGTGATTGTGTGCAAGGTGATGACAGAAGTGGTGCATGCTGTGACAATGAGTTGACGGACATGGCTGCGTGATGGTCAAGGTGTACCCATGAAGTTCTATGTCCACAGTCCAACAGACACATGCCATTCACATGGCAGTGTGGGGTAGGATCGTAGTCAAAGTCAGTGCAGTAGGTGGTCAGGGTGGCTGGCTGACTCACTGGCGTTTGGAGCGTGCGTAGTCCTCTCTGGACACCTGTTTCCTCTTCGGACGGCCCCTTCCACGTTTGGTAGGGGGGTTGTGTTGGTGGGCTGCTGGTGGTGGCTGAGGACTGCTCACTCGCTGTGGACGCAGGGGAACTAGATGTTGCACGACCCTGCGCCACAGCACGTGGTGGCGGCGGTGGTGTGGCTGGCCTTGCTTGGGCCCTCCCCCAACACCTGCTGGGCCATGAGGTCCACAAGTTTGTCCATACGGGTCACGATTTGGCCCATATGGGCGTCCATGGACCTCAACACCCCAAGGACCTCCCGCGTGTCGGCAGCCGACCTGGCCCATTGTCCTTGGGCCTCTTCATAGGCCCCAAGGACTCTTGAGATTTGCGGCAGGGCTTGGCTCCCAGGCTCAGATGGCGTTGGCCTGACCCTGCTCCTCCCACCGGTACTGCTGCCACCGACCTGACCACTCGCCACATTGGTCACCACGGTCCTCTGTCTGGCTCCCAGGGTCGAGCACGACGGGCGTGCCACCCCTTGCGCAGGTGCTGTGGCCAGGGATGGCGTGGTGGTGAGTGGTTGTTGCGGCGGTGGTGGTGACCGCAACGACCGTGGCAGCAGGGGTCTGTGACTGGTCAGCAGCCCTGGGTGATGTGTTGGTGGGTAGGAGGGGCCCTGGGGAGCGGTTGGGCCCTGCCACTCCAGACGGGCCTGCTAGGTGGTCCTCGTCCGAAGAGGTGTCCAGGTCTTCTACATCCGTGAGTCCGGGTCGGGGGCTTGCGGACTGGCTGTGCTGGCTGCTGTCTCCCTCTCCAGCATCCAGCTGTTCGGCACCTGTGGGGAGAATGAGATAGGTTATTGTGTTGCACCTTGCAAAGTTTGTATTGGTTGTCTGACATTCACAGTTCGTGCACTGTCGTGCACAGGTTTCCCAGTGGCGTGTGTGTGGATGTACGATGTGTGTATGCGTGAGCAAGGCAATGGAACTGTGTGTTGTGTTCATGTGGCATGGGGCGGATTAGCGATGACAATCAGTGTGTGTTGCTGTACTCCTACATTTTGTGGCTTGGGTGTATGCGGGCTCCAGACCCATCGACGCTTTTGAGGTGAAATATGGTTTTGGTGTTCAAATGGAACGCTTAGAAACGCAGATGGCAAAAGGGGTACAGCCCCTCAACGCTTTTGAGGTGAAATATGGTTTTGGTGTTCAAATGGAACGCTTAGAAACGCAGATGGCAAAAGGGGTACAGCCCCTCAACGCTTTTGAGGTGAAATATGGTTTTGGTGTTCAAATGGAACGCTTAGAAACGCAGATGGCAAAAGGGGGTACAGCCCCTCAACGCTTTTGAGGTGAAATATGGTTTTGGGGTTCAAATGGAACACTTAGAAACGCAGATGGCAAAAGGGGTACAGCCCCCTCAACGCTTTTGAGGTGAAATATGGTTTTGGGGTTCAAATGGAACGCTTAGAAACGCAGATGGCAAAAGAGGGTACAGCCCCTCAACGCTTTTGAGGTGAAATATGGTTTTGGGGTACATACTGTGACATATGTGTGCAGAACGGGACATGTGTTTTGGCAACATGACAGTGCAGAGACAAAGGTGTGTGTATGTCTGACATCCCCAGCATATCTGCTCACTGTTATCATTTATGGACATTACACTGCAAGCATTGTAGTGAGTGAGTGATGGTTGTGTGCCACACGACGTATTGCAGATGGGCCAATTCCTTGGTGTGCGTGCTACCCTCGGCCATGTGCAGCAATGCAGTGCTCTTGGGGTGTTGACTATATTATGTATGTTGTAAATCAGTGTGATGTGCGCTTCAGTCACTGCAGACACATTATTTGTGATGGGCAGGTATCTTTGCAGAACTACTGTGTGAGGGCCAGCTGTTCCGATGACATACCTTTCATGACACTGGGGCTGACAGATGAGATGGATGGTATGTTGGATGTGCATTGTGTGGCTGTGTGTTTCATGGGTCCAGTGGTGTTTATGTGCATTACTGGGGTTCCACACTGTTAGTTCTAGACAGGTTAGACTTACATGGGCGATGTTGTACGTTTTGTGGGGAACAGGCAGTAACGACTACATGGACAGGACTTCGATGGTGTTGCTGATGTGTGTGATGAGTGGCACAGTGCCCGCCGTGTGGGTCAGTACTCCAGTGGGACTTGTGCATGCAGACGTGGCTCCATGGGTGTTGCTGTATTTGTGATGGCTCATGTGGGCTATGACTCTGTAATACATGTCCGTGTGCACATTGGTCACATGATTATGACAGGGAGCAGTGCTGCGTGTTCCTCTGCTACGTGACATTTCCCAAATGTTAGTCGTAATACTGTCCTCATGCCTACAGACACCCCGCCCTGTACAGTACTCTACCTACTTGTTGGTTTGGAGGGCGCAATGCAATGGATGCCATATGGTACTGGGAGGGAGGGGTGCTCCATCTTGCTGGTCTGTGGGAGTGGGGGCGGTGTTGTGTGTTGTGGTGATGGCTTACCACCCACAGAAACCCCTCCATGTACGGTAAGATTTCTACCTGTCGGCTGAAGGTGTGCACTGCAGTGGCTGACACATGGGTGTGGGCTGTGCTCCACCTTGCTGTGCTGTAGGACTGGGGGCCTGGTGGGTGTTGTACTTCAGCTGTCCCCCTCCGACCCACTGACTTTGTGTTCCGGCTACTTACCTGTTACTTGTCGGTTAGTGCAGCTATGGCTGACACATGAGTGTGGGTGTGGGGTGTGATCCTTCTGGCGCATCTGGAGTACAAGGGGACCTGGTGGGAGTTGCGGTGCTGGCTGACTGTACACATGCCCCCATGGTTTTGTTAGTTAGTCTGTTGCATGTGTGAGTGATGTCTTGTGTATTGTGTACTGGACATGGGGGTGTTTGTCCCTCGGAGCTATGGCATAGTGGTAGTGCATGTGAGTACATAGCGGTGTGCTGGTATACATTTGTTTGTACTTACCAGCCTCCACTCCCCCTGGTATTCCGGTGAGACTCTCCGGATGTAGGATGCCTCGCACCTTCTCCTCCCACGCCTTGAAGGTCTTAAATAGCGCGGGATTTCCTCCGCCAGTCCTGTCAGCCAGCTGCCGATTCTTGGCCTCCTTCTTTTGACCACTCTTTTCATGTCGTGCCACCTCTTGGTGATTTCGGCTCTGTTGCGTGGCACGTTCCCGACTGCATTGACCTGGTCTACGATCCTGCTCCACATTCTGTTTCTGGTGGCTAGTGGTGTCTGTTGGACCTGGTTCCCATAGATTTGTGGGTGCACCTTGATGATCTCGTCGACCATGACCGTCAGCTCAGTGGACGTGAACTTGGGCATTCTCTGTGCTGCCATGGTGTGTGGTTTGGTGTTTGTGGTGCTGGTGCGGTGTGTGTGTGTGGTGTGTGATGTGCAGGGGGTTTGTGGGGCCGGTGTTTGGTGGTGGTGGTGGTGGTGATGGGTGCGTGTCTGTGGTGTGCTGCTGTCCTTTCTGTCTCGCTGTGTTCTGTGCTCTCGTCCTCAGTTTGTAGTGTTGCAAGGGATTGTGGTCTGTGAAGGGGCTGCATTTGTACTTACCTATGTGGGTGTGTCATGATGTGCTGTTGTTTTCAGGTGTGTTGTGGCTGGTGTTCTGGGATTTGTAGTTTATTTGTTTGTCCAGGGGGATGTGTTTTCGGGATGTGTACTGTGTTTGGGTATTTGGGCGTTGCTTGCTGTGTGGACTTGTTGGCCATGTTGTGTGTGTTTCTTTGGTCCGCGGATGGTTTCTGTGCAGGGACGTGGCCGCTAGGGCTTCCGCCGTGTCCATTTTCATCACTGTTGTTTACGATGGCGGGCGGTGTATTTGTGGATTTGCCGCGCTCATGTTGGGAAGATCCTAATTTCACGGCCGGTGTCTCGGTAGTCAGGGCGGGCGGTTTTGGGTTGTCGTGCAGGTTTGCGTCCGTGTCGGACGGATGGACTTCGACTCGGACATAGACGGGCGGTATTTTGTGTGTTTTTTCCGCCGCGGGCGGTGTTTGCTTCGCGACATCCTGATTGCTCGGTCGGTATTCAGAGGGTGTAGGCGGGCGGATTTTTCCCGCTATGGTGGATGGCGGTTTTTATTCCGCCCGGTATCGTAATGGACACCTAAGAGTAGTAATAGATCATCGACACACCAGAAAGCCCTTACAACTGGTCAGGAGATGGTATCATCAATCATGGGAGAACTAATGAGATTTATTACCATGTTTGGATATCTCTGTCCTTTTGTAACGTATGGTGAAGCAATCTGGGCCCAGAATAAAGTTGATTGGATGGGTGTAGCAGAAGGCCATTTCCTAAAAGACATCTGGCAAGCGATTTCGATACATGTTTTTAGACCGGAGCTTGTATTCATCTCAGGAAAAGTGAGAATTTAGTAGGCAATGATTAGCTTAGTACAAGAACTAGTCCAAGCAGTATTCTTTCCTTGTCTGGGACAGATTAGGTACAATGGCTTGGCTCCTCGACATCTGTAAAATGGAATAGAGCCTATGATTGTCTGACATGCTAAATTAGATAACTCCTTGGTTTCTATGGAACAATTTAAGCAAGCCCTAAAAAGGCTATACACCAGTGGTCTGAGGATGAAGAAATGGCCTTTATGAGTGGTAAGATGTCATGTTTCAAGTTTTAACAGATATGCATCCTTATGTTACACCTTTGTATTGTGTGCAAGCAATGTATCCCAACTTGTGAAGGCTGTGTACGTTATTCTGTATGGATCAACAGTCTTTTCGCAACAATGTGAGGTAAATGGCATTGCTTTCCTGCTGGACAGCAAAGGTGCTAGCAGTGTGCAAGCCATAGTGAGATTCAGTGGCAGCCGGCACAGGTAAGCGCGGTGAGGCGGTGGGGTGGGGGCGGCCGCGGGACGGGGGGGCTTGAGTCGACAGAAGACGGAATAGGTATAATTAAATAAATAATATCTATTCCGTCGTCTGTCGACTCCCCCCCCCCACTGTGCCACGCCCCACCTCGCTTACCTGTGCCGGCCGCCGCTGGTCAGATTGTTGAATATAACATCCTGAAGTGTATAGCTCCGCTTGGTGGAAGATGCCCCTATATTGGACCACTGTTGGTGGATACTCAGTTGGAGAATGATATGTACATGCTAACTCACTTGTGTTTAATCCAGTGGAGGAATGTATGACAGAATATCGACGGACAGGAAATCGACCTGCAAAAATATCGACACAGAAATATAGAAGTCAAAAATATCGAAGTCCAATCTACATAAAGGTAAGTACAAAAATATCGAAAAATATATATAGTTGTCAAAAATATCGAAGTTAAAAATATCGTTTTTTAAAATGTTTTAATAATAATGTAAAATTAAGTAAATAATACATATAATTAAAATAAATATAGTTAAAAATATTAAAAGATATTTAAAAATAACTAATACATTAAATGTTAAAATAAATTAAACATATACATATAAATTAATATATATACTTACTCCACATACTGCAACAGTAGAGAAAGTGTTGGATAGCGTAGGGGTAAAAATTACTATTCCCACTCCAGTGAGTGCAACAGTAGGGAAAGTGTTGGATAGCGTAGGGGTAAAAATTACTATTCCCACTCCAAAGAATGCAACAGTAGGGAAAGCGCTGGATAGCGTAGGGGTAAAAATTACTATTCCTACTCCAGAGAGTGCAACAGTAGGGAAAGCGCTGGATAGCGTAGGGGTAAAAATTACTATTCCCACTCCAGAGAGTGCAATAGTAGGGAAAGCGCTGGATAGCGTAGGGGTAAAAATTACTATTCCCACTCCAGAGAGTGCAACAGTAGGGGAATCGCTGGATAGCGTAGGGGTAAAAATTACTATTCCCACTCCAATGAGTGCAACAGTAGGGAACGGGTTGGATAGCGTAGGGGTAAAAATTACTATTCCCACTCCAGAGAGTGCAACAGTAGGGAAAGCGTTGGATAGCGTAGGGGTAAAATTACTATTCCCACTCCAGAGAGTGCAATAGTAGGGAAAGCGCTGGATAGCGTAGGGGTAAAAATTACTATTCCCACTCCAGTAAGTGCAACAGTAGGGAAAGCGCTGGATAGCGTAGGGGTAAAATTACTATTCCCACTCCAGAGAGTGCAACAGTAGGGAAAGCGTTGGATAGCGTAGGGGTAAAAATTACTATTCCCACTCCAGAGAGTGTAACAGTAGGGAAAGCGCTGGATAGCGTAGGGGTAAAAATTACTATTCCCACTCCAGTGAGTGCAACAGTAGGGAAAGCGTTGGACAACGTAGATGTTAAAAATAACATACTTATAAATGAAATAAATATTGTAATTAAATAATGATTGATTAATAAATTTAGAAGAAAAAAAAAACCTACAAATATATCAAAAATAATAATTACTTTAATAATATAAAATACTTCCCACCCTATTCCCCAATAAACACACAGCACACTCCACATAAAAGTTCACACAATTAAATTAATTTCCAATTAATCAATTAATAAAAATTAATTTGCAATTAATAATTAAATAAAAAAATGTCAATAACAATAAATAATATGTAATAAAAATTAATAACCAATTAATAATTAATTAACAAACTAATTAATTAGCAATACCAATAAATAATATTTAATAAAAAGTAAGAACCAATTAATAACTAAGGGGCTCATTACGATACCCGGCGTAAAAAAATCCGCCAGGCATGGAAGCGGCAAAAATCCGCCCGCACACACCGCCTGAACACCGACCACGCCATTATGAGTACACAAACCGAAAACCGCCATCGGCGGAAAAATCACACAAAATACCGCCCGCCATCGTTCGAGTCGGAGTCAAACCGCCCGCCACGGACGGAAACACGCACGACAACACAAAACCGCCCGCCCACACGGCCGACACACCGCACGTGAAATTACGATCGCACCGCCATGAGCGCGGAAAAACAACAAATATACCGCCCGCCAGCGCAAACAACGCCGATGAGAATCGACACGGCAGAAGCCATGGCGCCCACGTACCTGCACAGAAACCATCCGCACACAAAACCAATAGCACACAACATGGCCAACAAGTCCACACAGCAAGGCACACACAAATACACAAGCACAGTACACATCCCGAAAACACCCCCCGGACAAACAAAAAATACAAAGGCCAGAACCCCAGACACAACACACCTGAAAACAACAGACCATGAGGACACACCCACATAGGTGAGTACAAAAGCAGCACTCCCACAGACCACAACCCCTTGCTACATTGCAAACCAGAGAGGAGAGGAGAGGACACAGTGACACAGCAAGGACAGCAGCACACCACAGAAACGCACACATCACTACCACCACCACCACCACCAAACACCGGCACCACAAACCCCCTGCACATTACACAACACACACCGCACCAGCACCACAAACACCATGGCACCACAAAGGATGCCCAAGTTCACGCCCATGGAGCTGACGGTCATGGTCGACGAGATCATCAAGGTGTACCCACAAATCTATGGGAACATGGTCCAGCACACACCACTAGCCACCAGAAACAGAATGTGGACCCGGATCGTAGACCAGGTCAATGCAGTCGGGACCCTGCCCAGGAACAGAGTCGAGATAAACAAACGTTGGAATGACGTAAAGAGCCTGGTCAAGAAGAAGGAGGGCAAAAACAGAGAGCTGGCTGCCGTCACTGGCGGAGGGAATCCCGCGCTCTTTAAGACCTTCAAAGCGTGGGAGGAGAAGGTGCGAGTCGTAATCCATCCGGAGATCCTCGCCGGATTAGCAGGGGGAGTGGAGGCTGGTAAGTACAAACTAATGTATACCAGCACACCGCTATGTACTCACATGCGCAACTACCATGCCACAGCTCCCAGGGACAAACACCCCCATGTCCAGCACACAATACACAACACATCACACACACATGCAACAGACACTACCACACACAGCCCAAACCGAACAACTGTAAGATGCGTGGGGACATGTGTACACTAAGCCAGCCACGTAACCACCAACAGGTCCCCAAATATGCCAGAAGCGCCACAACGAGCACCCACCACACCCATGTGTCCGCCACAGCTGCACTAACCGACAAGTAACAGGTAAGTGGCAGGAACACAAAGTGCAGTGGGTGGGAGGGTGGACAGCCCAAGTACAACACACACCAGGCCCCAGTCCCACAGCACAGCAAGGAGGAGCATCCCCCACACCCCACAGCCACGTGTCAGCCACCGCAGTGCACAACGACAGCCGAAAGGCAGACATCACGGTCCACAGCAATCGGTGTCAGTGGGTGTACAGCCACCCCCACGACCCACTACACCCCCCACCCCCACAGACCTGCAACATGGAGCACCCCCGCTTAGAGCCATGTGGCATCCAGTACAGTGCACGCACGAACAACTTGCAGGTGGGAAACTGGACAGGGCTGGATTACTGGAGGCATGAGGACCATAACACCACCAACACATGGGACATGTCACGTAGCACACGGACACGCAGCACCGCCCACCGTCACGAACAAGTGAACAATGTGCACACGGACATGAACAGCAGACTCACACCCCACATGACCCATCACAGACATAGCAACACCCAAGGAGCCACGTCTGCATGCACAAGCCACACTGAATATAGTCCCACACGGCAGCCACTGTGCAACTCATCACACACAACCGAAACACCATTGAAGTCCTGTCCATGTAGCCCCCACTGCCTGTCAACCCCACACCCCACAACTACGCCTATGTAAGACAAACAACACTAGACGCAACAGAGCGGAACAACAGAAATGCACACGAACACCACTGAACCCATCAAACTCACAGACACACCATGCACATACAACATACCATCCATCCCATCCGTCAGCCCCAGTCACATGAAAGGCATGTCATCCGCACAGCTGCCACACATACAGCAGTCACGCTAAGACACATGCCCATGACCAACCATGTGCCAGAAGTCAATTAAGCGCACGACACACTGTGAGCAACAACACACAACATGGGCCACACCCCCCGAGCACTGCAGTGATGCACATGGCACAGGGCAGCACGCACACCAAGGAGATGGGACAACTGCAATACGTTGGCTGGCACACAACTATCACTCACTCATAACGATGCATCCAATGCCATGTCCAGTAACCACAACAGACAGCAAATATGCAGGGCATGTCAGGCATGCACACACCTCAGACCATGCACTGTCATGCTGCCACAACACGTCACGTTCGGCACCCATGGCTCACAGCATGTACCCCAAAAGCATATCCCCTCCCAAATGCGAATCTGGGGCATGGCCCCCATGTTGCCATATGCGTTCCTAAGCGTTCCATTTGAACCCCAAAAGCATATTCCATCCCAAATGCGAATCTGGGGCATGGCCCCCATGTTGCCATATGCGTTCCTAAGCGTTCCATTTGAACCCCAAAAGCATATCCCCTCCCAAATGCGAATCTGGGGCATGGCCCCCATGTTGCCATATGCGTTCCTAAGCGTTCCATTTGAACCCCAAAAGCATATCCCCTCCCAAATGCGAATCTGGGGCATGGCCCCCATGTTGCCATATGCGTTCCTAAGCGTTCCATTTGAACTCCAAAAGCAAAGTACAAACCAGACCCAGGATGGGCCAGGAGCCCGCATACACCAGAGTCACAATGAGTAGGGGCAAAGCAACACACCCATCGGCATGGCCAATCCGTCCCATGCCACATGTGCACAGCACACAGTCCCATTGCCTAGCACACACAACTACAGATGCCACAGCCACACACTCGCCTCCGGGAAACCCATGTACGAGATTGCACGAACTGCCAATGTCAGACGACTAATACATACTTCGCCAGGTGCAACACAAAAACAAATCTCATTCTCTCCACAGGTGACGAACTGCTGGACGCTGGGGATGGAGACAGCAGCCAGCACAGCCAGCCTACAAGCCCCCAACGAGGACACACGGATCTGGAGGATCTGTCCACCTCTTCGGACACGGACCACCAAGCTGGCCCATCTGGCGTGGCAGGGCCCAGCCGCTCCCCAGGACCCCTCCTACCCACCATCCCATCATCCAGGGATGCTGAACAGTCCCAGTCCCCTGCTGCCACTGTCGTTGCGGCCACACCCACGGTCATTGCGGCCACTACCACTGCCGCAACCGCCACCATCGCCGCACCGACCACCACCGCCTCCACCACCACCACGTCTTCGCTGGCACCAGCCCCAGCGCAGGTGGTGGCCCGGCCGACTGGATCCACCCTGGGAGCCACAGCGAGGACCGTGGTGAGCAATGTGGCTAGTGGGCAGGCCGGTGGCAGCAGGACTGGTAGGAGGAGCAGGGTCAGGGAAACGCCAGCCTCCCCTGGGAGCCATGCCCTGCCTCAAATGGCCAGAGTCCTTGGGGCCTATGAAGAGGCCCAAGGACAATGGGCCAGGTCTGCTACTGACACGCGGGAGGTGCTGGGGGTGCTGAGGTCCATGGACGCCCATATGGGCCAATTCGTGTCCCGTATGGACCAACTCGTGGACCTCATGGGCCAGCTGGTGGTGGCGGTGGGGTCACAGGCAAGGCCAGCAACACCACCTCCGCCACCACCTGCTAGGGCGCAGGGTCGGCCAGCAGTGTCCACTTCCCCTGCGTCCACAGCCAGTGAGCACACCTCACCCACCACCAGCAGGTCGCCACCACACACCCCCTCCCAAACGTGGAAGGGGCCGTCCGAAGAGGAAACAGATCTCCCGGGAGGACTTCGCACGCTCCAGTCGCAAGTGAGGCAGCCAGCCAGCCTTCCGCCAGCCTTCCTTGACCAGCCACTGCATTGACTTGCTCTACGATCCCACTCCACACAGCCATCTGGATGGCATGTGTGTGTTGGACTATGGACATAGAACCAGTGGGTACACCCTGATCATCACGCAGCCATGACCGACAGCTCATTGTCACTGCACGCACCACTTTTGTCATCACCTTACACACAATCACATGTCACAGTTTGTAATAAATGCACCTTTTTCACTAACTGCTGTTTGTGCCCTGTGTTTTATTTGTACGGAATACAACGGCCACCTTGGGCGGAAGGGCACCTGATGCGTGGCATGGCAATGGAATCCGGAGGGCCTGTAGGGACCTAGGGGTGGGAGACAGAACAGGAGCACATTCAATGAGTGTGTCACACACCCATCACACAGTACATGTCAACAACTACAAGCAATGTACACACATCGCACAGAGCAATAGGGCACAATGCCACAGTCACCAACAGTGGCATACTACCCTGGCCATGGAGCGTTGACACACTGCACGCAGTGAACATACGGCCACCCTGACACAGCACACACACACCTGCATAGATACAGACACATCATCCGTCGTACATGGACACTCACCGTCAAGTGAAGTAGCGGGCGATGAGCTGCTGGCGCACATTCCCAGCTTCCTCCTCTCCGCTGTCCACCTCACTCGAGCTGTCCTGGTCTGCGGGCTGGGGCCCTGGTTGATCTCCGTCATCCACAATGAGGGGGATCTGCTTCCGAATGGCCAGATTGTGCAGCATGCAGCACGCCACCACTATCTGGCACACCTTCTGTGGGGAGTACGCCAGTGCACCCCCGGTGCGGTCCAGGCACCTGAACCTGGACTTGAGGAGGCCAAAGGTACGCTCGACCACACGTCTGGTCCTCCCATGTGCCTCATTGTATCGATCGTCTGCTGGGGTGCGAGGATTCCTCAATGGACTGAGCAGCCATGCCCCATTCGGGTACGCAGAGTCACCTGGGTGTGAGGGACACAGAGAACCGTAGCTATTCCAACTGGACAGGGGACAGCATCGCACAACCAGCACGCTACACCACTCCACATACTCACCGACAATACAGGCACGATCCTGTTGCAGATTGGCCATCAGTCGTGGCAAGATGCTGTTGCGCATTATGTGTGCGTCATGGGCCGAGCCTGGAAACTTGGCACACACGTGGGTGATCACCATGTCCGCAAGGCACACCACTTGCACATTCAGGGAGTGCGTGTGCTTCCTGTTGCGGTACAGGTGCTCAGTGGCCTGTGGTGGAACAAGGCCAACATGAGTGCAGTCAATGGCTCCCACGACGTGTGGGATTCTGCCAAGGGCATAGAATGCACCCTTCACTGCCGCCAATTCACGAGCCCTGGGGAAGCGGATGTACCTGTTCCGGTACAGCATCATGGCTGCCAGTACATCCCTCAGCACCTTGCTGAACATGGGCTGGGACATCCCTCCTCCACTGCCCACTGTGTGCTGGAATGACCCAGTGGCGAAGAAATGCATGGCGGCCATCACCTTAGCCGTGGGGGTGACAGCAGTCGGATACACCCTGCGGGGACGGAGATGGGGCTCTAACATGGCACACAGTCGATGCAGAGTTGGCCTGTCCAGCCGAAACTTCCTGATTACCTCTGTATCGTCCATGTCCGCCAGCAATTGGTATGGGCGGTCAATGTTCGGTCTCCGCCTGGGTTAAATGGCAGAGGACACATGTCAAAGCAACACGGCACATAGCAATTTCGCATACACATCACTGACATGACTGAGCAAGCACATGAGCCACAGCCCAGCTGTCAAGCTGGGACGGCACGGCCACAATACACTTACACAGGTCTCCCAACAATGGCAATGGCAAGTGAGACATACCACTGCCATGTGCATGCACATGGTGATCTAGGCCCCAATGACTTGCGGGGCGTGCTGATGGGGACTGACTGCATATTCGTCAAGCGGCAACGCCACGGCATCATGAGTGTCTGCTGAGCATGGAACTGCTTCCGAGGCTGGATGAGTATGGCACACGACGACGACGATGTGGGCACGGGCTGAGCGGCCAATACAAGTGGGACCTGTGGCACGAGGGGATATGAGACAGTAGTAGGTGTCAGCACTGCACCCTATGTACAGCACTGTACGGATCACAGCTCCCGAAACATTGACTGGTGTCCACATTGACAGCCCCATGCCAAGACGGCTGTGTGCTTGCAGTCACAGGTGAGAGGTTACATTGCACGTGCCAGGTGGCAGACGTACATAGTGGGAGCTGGCATGTGTGTGCATGTGTCTCCTGTTCAGGATCCACCAGATGGGCGCTGACTCTGTACTGACCATTGGACACAGCATGTTCCGTGGAAGGCTTGTGTGTGTGGGATGGTGGCACTGGATGTGCCTCCGTTGGGTGGGGGCCATGCACAGGGCGGGTACGTCGATGATTGCGCATTGTTGGTCACGGTGGGTGCACCAACTAAGATGTGTTGCCCTGTGTTCAATTCCTATGTCCGCATGATGATGGACTGTGGATGTGGGCAGACTACACATTGGTCGATGTGCTGTCTATATGCATGTGCCTTCACACCAGGCACAGCTGCCCCTGCACATGTGACCCCTGCTGGACTCGCTGCTGGGTCTGTGGAGCTGATGCACCTTCTGCGCGTGGGGCGGACAGCTCTCCTCACTTCCCTCATTGCGCATGTCATGTCTTTGCCGCAGGTGACATGGATCATGGAGGGCCCACATGTACGCGTGGGTAGGCTACACATGATTGTTCACTGGTCGCCACCCCCAGTCAGTGTTTCGAATGGGAAGGTTGTCGTGCTGGTGGTATGTTCGATGTGGCGGATGGGCGGGCCTAGGTGCGGGCTTACATTCCGGACATGGGGGGTAGTTGGATTGGCGACTAGTTGCAGTACACACGGGACACGTCTCTTCCTTTCCACATCTGGGTCATCCCTTGTACTAACTGACAGTGATACAGTCATCTTCGCCCCAGCCCTCATGTCCTCCCCTCGCCCCCCAATATGCATGCTCACCTGCGAGGCTAGCGCTTGCACAGGCAGCCCCAAGCTCGCACCAGAGAGGGCAAGGAGTGTATGTGTGGGTCCAGTTGCACGAGTGGGCTGTCTCAGGGTATGATGTGTGGCGGGACGCCGTCCACCTGCGTGGTGCCCCAAATGGAGACCCGGCCTGCATGGACTATGCATCACAGTCTTCGCCTTCCGGATCCGCCACCTGCGACACCCAGTGGCTGTGGCTGCCCTTGCGGCCAGGCCGCGTCCGTCTGTGGCTGATGGCCCACACATTCACTCTTTGGCCTCTCTGGGGAGGGCTCGGGGGTGGTGGCGCACGCGCTTGCACTTAGTCGCAATGGCATGTGGCGTGGTTGGTATGATGGGCAATGGATGGGATGGTGCGAGCCACCTCCCGTGACGTCAGTGCTGCTCGTGCTGTGGTGCGTCCCCCTACACTTCCATTTGACTTGTGCCATGCTAGACGTTGAGGTTCTATTGCCTGCGTGATATGACCAGGAGGAGCGCGAGGAGACCTCTCACACACCATGCTCCACTGCCATCCCGTGCCCTGTATCGCCTGTGCGGATTGACTATGTTGGGGTTACACCTGGTCGACTGGGGCTGTGTGTGCCTTGTCAAGGGGCATGGCGGGCGCACAACAGGATCCAGCTTGTCCACAGAGGGTGGGCTGAGGTGCGCCTGGTACCGCCTTGTACGTGTGCCCGGCTGCTGTGCACACACGTGTTCACTTCCCCCGACAGGTGTCCTCTCACAATGCCCAGGGAAGCGGTGGTGTACTGTTCATGAGCCCTCCCAACACGGCGTGCTCCAACTTGGCATGTGCGCATCTACCCGTCGCACCCACCCACCTGAGCACTGCGTCCATACGACTTCACACGACACATGTGTGTCTTCCACAGTAGTGCTACTCATTTGCGTTGACATCCAATACCAGTGGACTACATGGTCATGTCACGACTGCCGTGTACTTCACATACTCTCATCCTCTCTCATTCGTACTTGTGAAATGAGTCAGCGGAGACAGTTTTGGTTTCAAACATTATATTGAGTCTTCTGTCCTCTGTGATGCAGTATAGTGGACACTACTGGCAGCGGAATACATGTTGAGGATATACTGAGCATGATTACAAATGGGATAGGGTGTGGGGTTACATCTGCTTGGCCAAGGCTGTGCTAATGTACATTTACGTATAGCTGCGGAGCTGCGGACTTTGACACAGACGGTATACATGTAGCCTACCAGACCGCTCGGCATCATGGGCACAGTCCATCTCAGTTCCATGTGACAGGTTTGCTGCGGTTGTTCCTCATGCACGCGTGCATGTGAGATGACATCAGGGCATGTGCTTGTGTGCATGCAGCGGCGTGCCACTTGTTGTTGCACTGTGGTGGTTACTGGACATGTCACAGTCACTGGGGTCGTGTTGTTGTTGTATGCACTTGTCGTCCATGCAAAGGTCCTGGTATGGGATTCCCGGGGCGGGGGTGGGAGGGGTGCAGCACCCACAGACTCCAGGCGACCTATTCATGTCCACTGAGCGGTGTGTGTGTCCATGTGCGCTGGATCCATGTCGTGTCCTGGTTGTTCGTGCAGTTCCGTCCATGTGGGTGCGATGCACAGAGCCCATGCCACTGCCTCCCACGATGCATGCGGTGTTCCTGGATGTGATGGGGAACAGTGTGCATGTCCCGGTCATATCCGATGTCATGGCGATGTCGTTGATGGTGTGGTTACAGTTGCCGGTCGTTTGGTATGGCTGTTGTGGTGGTGACTGGCCAGTCCGTGCGGAAGCTGAGCATGGGTGCGGGGTTGGACTTCATAGGTCACTCGGGGAACCTGCGTTGTGGTCCGACGTATTTACAGGTTGTCAGGTATGCGATGCCGTCCAGCAGGGCTTCCATGTCATTGGTGGTGTACATGTTTGCCAGCCAATGAAGCGGATGGTGGCTGTCAAGGTGTTGTTCGTAGGTTGTCCCTTGGAGGACCATGATGGGGCATGCTGGGTGACATTCGATGTAGCTGTTCTCGATGATCCGTCGTGTGGAGGCACAGTGGTTCCATTTCAGTGCGCGTGCGATGTTGGCCACATACGCCATGCCCCCATAGGCAGAGCAGGCCCTGTCGTGTGCGTCCAGAGGGAGGAGTAGTGGTAGCAGGTCCGCCTTCAGACATGCCGGGTTGGAGAGGCATATCTCGACGGGATGCTGGTAGGGACACCTCCGACAGTAGAAGACGGGCATGACGCAGCTGAACAATGTGATGCGGTAAGTCAGTCGGTAACTTACGTTCAGCAGGGACAGGAGATCGCATCCCAATGTATGTATCGTGTTGGTTTGGTACAGCTTGAGCTGTTCGGCGTAGTTGGGTAGGTGTGTTGCGGTTGCCATTTCGCAGCGGTTCGTAGAGGTGGCGTGCTCCGGCTGTGTGTGCAGTCTGCAATGTGCACGCTCCGGGGTTGCTGTGAGCTCTGTGTAGTCGTGGGGAGACAGGACTTGTGTTCTGTTGGCTTGTTTGGAGGACACGGGCCCTCTTCCCACATGCTTCTCAGACAGTTCAAGGTCAGTGCTGTGTGACTCCTTCCAATTAACTTGCATGTGGCCGACATGGGGGAGTGTTTTCTTCTTTCTTCCCCGTCCGTTGTCTGCTTCTGTGATATGCGCTATCTGCCCTGTGGTCGGTCTCCTCGGCATGCCTGTGTTGGTCTATTCTTGGACAATGGCTGTATTCACCGGCTTCTGTCGTAGGGCTGTGGTTTCGGTGTTGGAATGGAAGGTCATTCAGTGCTGTCTGCTCTCCCTTGTGTGGGCGGCAGGCTGCCTTTCCGCTCTGCGTTGGGCCTTGTGTGTGGATGTAATTCTTGGGCCACCTGTTGTCGGTCCCCGGGCTCTTTGGTGTTCCGTTTCATGTGTCTTGTTCATATGTGCAGGGTGGTATGGGTTTTTCAGTGTGGTACTGGCGTTCCTCTTCCCGAAGGGGCCCTGCTTCTCCTAGTTGGTGTTGCCGCCGCTGTGTGCTTCGCCATGTTTGTTACACTGGGGTGTGTCCTGCTGTTGCGTGACTTCACTGACATGTGTGCGTCGGTTGTGTGGCGTTGGGTGTTGTCCGTGAATTGGGCGTTGGGGACATGTCTGTGGCCGGCCTGTCACGTGTCATGTGCGTTCGGGGTGGGGCTGGTGTGTGTGCTGCTTGGTTGTGTCCCTGTGTCTGTGTGCGACGCATGCATGGCGCTGCGGTTGGCCTCTGCGTTGTGCGCATGTGTGGCGGCGTCATCGCCGCTTTGGGGCCGTGACGGGGTGGTTGGTTCCTAGTCCCAGGTGGTGTGTACACATGTGTTCTGCGATGTTAGGATTTGGCCTGTGTGTCATATGTGGATGCAATGGTGGATGTGTAGTGTGCACGCGCTGGTGGGGGGTTGTCCGCTTTTCCGCCCTTGCACTGTGTGCGCTGTTTGCGTGCACTTGTTGTGTGTGTGCCTACCTGCGTCTCCGCGGTACGTTGCGTCCTTGGTGGTGCATCAGCAGAAGCATGGGAAGGGCCTGCAGTGCTGGATTCATGCCCGGGGTGCCGCTTCTTCGTTGTCCGTGCTCGGCGTCCGTGTTTCCGCCTCTCTTTCACGTGCGGTGTCTCTTTGCCGTGGGAGCCGTTTGTTTGCGGCATCGTAATTTATGCGCCGGGCGGGACGTGTTTCGTCGGACGGTGTGTGTCAGTTGGGCTGCGCCGCTACGTGTGCGGGCGCACTTTGATGGCGGACGGTGTTGCTGGCTTGCCGGCGGTGTTTGGCCTGCTTTTCGCATCGTAATTGGGCGGGCGTGTGGACTGCTGCGTGCCGGCGGTAACTGGTGGTTTTTGCATCCGCCAGCACGGCGGTTGTGCTTCCGCCCGCCATCGTAATGGGCCCCTAATTAACAAAAAATTAATTATTAATACCAATAAATGATATTTAATAAGAAAGTAATAACGAATTAATAATTAATTAACAAAAAATATCAATACCAATAAATAATATTTAATAAACATTAATAACCAATTTAAAATTAATTAACAAAAAAATTAATTATTAATACCAATAAATGCTATTTAATAAAAATTAATACCTAATTAATAATTAATTAACAAAAAATATCAGTACCAATAAATATTTAATAAAAATTAATAACCAATTAAAAATTAATTAACAAAAAAATTAATTAGCAATACTCAATTTTTCTTAATTAATTACTTAATTACAAATAATTTACTTACCACCCTATTCCCCTAAAAACCCACAACTCACTCCAATAATAAATTAATACAAATAAAATAATTATCAAATAATAATAATTAATTACCAATTAATAATTAATTAACAAAAAATTAATTATTAATAACAATAATTAAAAATTAATAATTACTTAATAAAAATTAAATTACTTCCCACCCTATTCCCCTATAAACCCACAACCCGCTACAGAAATAAAACACAAAATTTAATTAAAATAAATTAATAATTCCTAAAAATTATTATTTAATTTACTATAATTAAATTACTTCCCACCCTATTCCCCTATAAACCCACAGCCCGCTACAGTACTAAAACGCAAAAATTACTTTTAAAAAAATTACTAATTTCTAAAAAATGTATACATATATTTAAAAAAACAGTACAATACTTTAAAAATATAGAACACATACATATTAAATACATACTAAAATACATAACACTCATATAAATATCGATATTATTAACATCGATAATTTAACTATCGATATTACTAACATCGATATTTGCAACATCGATATTTCTTACCTTAACTTCGATATTCTGGTTGTAGATATTCTTGACTTCGATATTTTGTCCCTACGATATTTAAAACTTGATATAACTGTGCTTCGATATTTAAAAATCGATATTTTGACTGTCCACCCCAGTGGAGAGCTGCTTACTGCATTGTGTCAAAATACCTGGACATTGCTTTTTTAAAGATGTCGATGGGAGTTCGATAAGTTAGATTTGACTGACTTGTTTATATATTTTATTGTAAATTAATGTAAGTGTTTTATAAGTAACATTTTTTTAAAGGTGTTTAAACCAAATAAACGTTGAAATTAATCTTATGTAATTTCATCATGTTGAGGGAGCAAAAATCGTACCCAAATATTATAGGACACACCAAATTTCAGAAACCCCAAAATTCATCTCATACTGCTCTCCCACAGAAAATAATTGTTTAAAAATGCACCCTCCCCGACATCAGTTTAGCTGAGTATCACAATAAGTAGCTGGGAGCACTCAAAGAGAAGATGCATTAGGGAACCTTATACAACAGTGAATGACAGAATCAGCATCCATTTTATCCAAAATTAAGTTTTTCACCTAAATGTGGCCTTAAGGCTAGAGCGGTCGATCTCTAAGCTGGGGAACCGGGTTCGAGTCTCAGCGACAACTCAACATCTTGTGATTCTGGGCAAATCACTTAATTTCCCTGTGCCTAACAAAAAAAAAAATGAATGTGTCCATCTGTAACGAAACTGTGCTCATGTAAAGCGCTCTGATACCCGATGTCTCGGGTCTAGTTCGCGCTATATAAAACTCTAAAATAATAATGTTAATAAACACACTTTTATACCTCATATTAAAGTTGTTTCACCTGTAATCATATTAACTCATTATTTGCATATTGGATCCATCATAAAAATCATTATTACTGATTATTATTCATTTCACAAAATATATAGATTTTAAAACGCTTTCACAATGTCATGTTATGTTATGCCATGTTTTGTTATGTTATGTTACCTTATACTATGCTGGAATAAAACAGTTTATGGAGTACTGCATTCACCAAATAGTGGCCTCTAGGTGCTGGTGAAGCAGTCAGGGCAAAGAAGACATACAAAGGAGATCTACCACAACTTGTTATGGAAGAAACAAGTCTGTCTTCAGATATTTCTTGAAAACATGGTGGTCTGCAGTCTGTTTCATGTATCTCTTTTGATGCAAGAAGAGAAAAAGATTGACCTATGGCACAGGTCAGTTTTAACTTATTGAACACCACAATGCTACGGTCAATGGATATCAGAGCCAAGCAACTGACCCTGTGTTTCAAATTCTACAGTAGAACAAGCAGGCCTTGCCGGTAAATAGGCCCTGAAGACCATTCACATGGATATGAAAGAGGATCCGTAACCACAACGTCAATTTGTGTAGGGCGAACAGGGTCCTAATGCAGCTCCTTTTCCACGGAAAGCACCAAAATACCTAGTTTTGTAAAAATGAAACAGAGGCTACTAAAAGTAAATCTAGCCTACTAGAAAAAAAGTCCAGCCACAAGAGGCTCAATAACGAGACATTGCCAAGCCATGCCTGACTGTCTTACCTGTCCCTAATCCTCTGACCAGGCCTGGCCCTTTCGAACTCTGCTCTGCACCACTGCACTGGATTTAGGCCTCCTAGCCTTCCTGCTTCCATCTGCTCCACTCACTCTTGTTGTGCCCAGCCCCGCACAACACCCTACGGAACTCCTTCCACTCCTGGACCTTCTTAATGGCAGCCGCAGCAGACAAGTGCAGCAGGCGTGCCACTGGCTCACCAAAGGCAAGCCTGTCTACCACCGTCTGTGCTCCATCCATGCCCAGTGTCAAGACATGTGGTCTGCCACCCTTCCACCCTAGTTCGAGATGCTACTTGGCCAAAGCCATCCACACCATGAACACTGAATGTCCATACCTGCTCTGAACCTTGGCCTCCCTCACATGCACCAAAGGTGTACTCTCCTACGCAGGTTGTCACTTCTCCTGTGTTTCTACCAGCCCACCACACCGGCTCCCTCCCCCTCCTCACCCGAAGCATGCAACCAAACCTCGCAAGACACCACCATGTACAAAACACTACCCACCCTGACCTGACTTCTCCTCAACTCCCACTCACTTGTTAAACATGCCATTGAAGTCTGGGACCTCCCACGTGACTACTCCTCGGGCCTACTGTTCCTCACCAAGACCTGGCTAAACCCAACATCCACCTTGGACATCGTAGTGGACATCTCTCCTGGCTACAAGATTGCAAGACAGACATAACCAGCAAAAACAGAGCTGTACTTGCTATTCTCTAGAAAGAAAATATCAATTGCTCCATCTCAGTAGCAAACTCCTGTGATCACCTCGAGCACATGGCCTTCAAGTTCATTGCCTCAAGCAACACCGCACACGGGTAGGCGGCCTACTGGACCCAGATTCGACTTCAGAACTTCCCTTGTGTACCTCATTGCCCCACTGGTGCTTGCCTCCTGCTCCTTCATGTTCCTTGCCAACCTCAACTTTCACCTAGAGGACTATACCGACCCCAACACCACCAACCTCCAGGAATTCCTGAACTTAAACGGATGGACCTCACAAGTGAATGACCCCATCCACAAAGCCAGACACCTCCTTGACCCTGCCTTCACCAGCTTCATCGACATCACTGTGGACAAGCCCACTCCCTCAGCAGGACCGATCACTCCCTCTTCCCATTTGGTCTACAGCTACCCAACCAACACAGAATCGTAATCACCAAGACGTCCCTGCTCAAATGGAACATTATCCCAGACAAAATCTGGAGCACAAAGCTCCAAACTCAATGTCCACCACACCAGAACGACCTTACTCGATCCATCATGAAATTCCACACTTGGATCACCTCCTGTACAGACACCATGACCCCACTCAAAGCCTCTCTACATCTCAGACAAAGCAGCCACAGGCAAGTTGGGACATGGAAAACCACTGACTTTATTAAACGCCACTGCAAACAGCTAGAACATCAGTGGAGCTCTCACTCCAATCTTCAACAGCTCACTTACTACAGTCACCCTCTGTACTTGTGGAAACACGCCACCATCTTAACACCCCTCAAAACACCTGCAGCAGACTCGAAGACACTGGCGAACTACAGACCCATCTCTCTCCTCCCCTACCCAGCCAAAGTTTTGGAAAAGAGACTGGTTGACAACGTGGATGCCAACAATCTCCAGGATCCCTTCCAATCTGGATTCAAACCAAACCATAACACCAAGACCATCCTAACTGCCGCTACCAATGCCATCCATCTAATATTGAAAAAGGGGGACACAGTAGCACTCATCCCACCCCATCCATTTCTATAAGACCAGAATACTTGAATACCAAAGCAGTCAGCCTTACCCGTACTCTTCCACTACCTCCAACTTACTCTGTGGTGTCCCAAAAGTCTCCTCTCTCTGCTCTCCAACATCTACATAGACCCGATCGCCATCATCGTCTGAGCCCACAAACTCAACATCATATCTTATGCTGACAACACCAAGCTCATCCTCTCCGATGAAACCTCAAGGTCCCAGATGAAGTTATTCAACTGCATTCTGAAGTCACAAACTGAATGAGCACCAATTGCTTGAATCTTAACCCTGACACAACAACGGTGGTCCTCTTCAGAAAAGACACCTCTCGTCCTCAGCCTGGTAGCACTCGGAAATGAGACCTACACCCAGCCAGCTAAGCCAGTTACGTATGGATTGTGAATGACAATCATATCTCAATGTCCAAACAGGTTAATTTGCCTACCACCCCCTGCGTTCACACCCACAAACTCCTCAAGACAATTTTCAGATGACTCCTGCTAAACACCAAAAGATCCGCCACTCAATCCCTGATAACCAGCAGTCTGGACTACTGAAACGCCATTTAGAACTCACCAGCCAAATGCACTTTCAAACTCCCACACTGCACTAACAACCAAACACCTAAAAAAAATGTCCACTGGCTCCCTGTACACAAACATGTCCTCTTCAAGCTCCACAAACATACCACTGCATCCAAGGAGCCAGTGCCAAAGGCTGTACCTTTTACTATCAGGGTCTTAAAGCCTGGAATGACAACCCCTCACACATAATAGATACAAGCTCCATCTTAGAATTGTGCAAGAAACTGCCAACCTGGCTATACCAATAGGCTCCAATCAGGATAGCCCCCACCTTCTTAGGTGCTAGGATACCCTGCCAGGTGATATGCACTATACCAATCATCATAACATAACATAACAGAAATGACAGCTACTTGAACCACAGTATGGGGAGAGTTTCCCACCTGAGTAATCTCTGGAATCATGATAACACTGTACCTTATCTTTTTTTTAACTATAACAATAGTTAGCAATTTCATTTACGCTTGTTGCCAGAATGTTGAGGCAGAGCATATATTTCAATCCAGTCATCATAATTTCTAAATTCACTAAGTTTGAACAGAAGAATGATATAATCAGCATAGTTTAAGAAATGTATACTACGGGAAATTCATTAGCTGCATTGGATGTAAAATTTTCAAATCAGGTATCACACTCCTATGGGATCTTTCAAATCAGTACCTGAAAAAGTGGCATAGCCACCACCTATATGCTGCCTACCAAGAAAATGTTATCCATGCTGTCGTTGTTCTTAAATTCCTACCTGTTGGAGACTTGATGTCAGGACGACAATGTCAAAAACATACAAAATAGTCAAGGGTTCTAACAGGATATGTGCCCAAAAATCATTGCCACCAACATCCCATCTGTGTCATAAAACCAATATGAGCCCTCGGTCTTAATTCCCTAAAAGGGCTTCAATTCTTTAGTTAACCTCATTCTATCAGATTAGCAGGGTAGGTAAGGGGTGGAGATTGGACAATAATTGGATAGTTCCAAGGGATCAGCTGACTGTTGTTGTGTATTGCGCTTTGGGCTGTCCGTTTATGGACACTGTACATGATGGTCATCACTAATGAACTGGTGTGCGGAACTGTCTTTACAAAAGTGGCAACGATTTCCCACAACAAACCCATCTGCGTGCACCGATCAAGATATTCAAAGGGCTTTCCTTGTCGGAGGTGTACCATTGGTTTAATCTTCGTTGGTAACTGGTTAGATGCATGTCAGTCAATATCATAATTTCCGGTACCGTTTTACATCCGGTTGCTGAGGTATTTTGTTTGACAGAATAACGATCCCAACTGCCACCGCAAACTGTGAGTCCTTGGAGGCTTCCCTTCACGTTCCATTGTCCTGTTTATGTCATTGCGCTCGCCTTGTCATTCCTTCATTACGAGACAGAAACTTTAAAGCATAGAGCTTGCATACTTCGGCGCGTTCCGTGTAGACTGCGTGCAAGCCTTCCAGGTTCTTAATTGTCTCTATTGCGTCATTGTGCACCTCACGTTCCTCCGCCATATTGGAATTGAATTTTTGTGGCATAGGGCGTGTAATTCTGGTTGCGTCTCTTCGCGCTGTGTTCAGGCTCGTCCAGCGTGCATTGTTCATCCAAATCACTTGCTCGCTCGATTGGCTCTGCCCACGTTTGCTCTCACCTGCAGGTCTCGCTGACAGGCACAGCTGTCTCAAGAACTTATAACGTACAATCTGGGTGTGCAAGCAATTGCCTGTCAGTTCATCATACATGCTGACAGGCACATCGGATCCGGTCACTTTTGATTTTGCGCTGACAGGCACAGCTATTTCTACTAAATAATCAGATTTTAATGTTATTTTACAAAATATATTCAGGGGAGTACATGTTTGTTGGGTGCACATTCTCCTCTGTTATTTCATCGTAACCACTGATAGACACAGCTACTTCATTCTCCAGAGTTCTTATCCCTAATACACCTGGAGGTGAGCATACAAGTTACCTATCCTAGCAATTTCATTTGCCTTCTGCCACTAACATTTTCAAATTGATACAGCATCTCCAGGTACATTGTATGCTGATTCGAAAGATTTCCTTTACCTAATTTGTATCATTGTTATTTCATTCAACATCTGCTTTACCATAACATCGTTTTTCTAGTGTTGCTTTCTCTGCAGGCTCAGTTTACTTTGCAGGGTACTGTGAGATTTCTGTGGATACATGGCATCAGGGAATGTTTGGAATCTCTCAATACCACAAGCTTTTCTCCCCGCCTCAGGTGAACCTGCACTAAGTGGAAGGAATGGAGAGAATATTTCACCAACTATGTCTCGACTTTTGATGACGACGCAGACTTCACACTAAAGATACTTTTACACTGCTTAGGCACAGGTGGTTTGAAAGTTTATAACCGCATTAGCAAAAAACCAAGAGCGGCTGCCCAAAGGGATGTGTACAAGAATGCTCACAAGGTTTTAAACACTTATTATAAGCCCACTGTTTGTGTTGCTGTGGATCACTACAATATTTTCCACAGAAAGCAGGGTAAAGAGGAACCCATTGAGGATTACGTATCTGCCTTAAAGAATCTGGCCCTCCTATGCCGTTTTGGGGACCTACATGATGACCTTATTAGGGATCAGATCGTGATGCAAGCCTCCAATCGAGGTATTCAGGACAATCTGTGGGTGAAAGGAGAGAGTCCTCTCCAGGATGTCATTGACATTGTCAAGAGAGCTGAACTCACGGGCAGGTGTGCAAAGATAACATACAATCGTACCTTCTCAGGAATGGCCCCCAGGATCTGGAACGCCTTACCCCCAGAAACGAGACTTAATCTATCCGCTGCTATTTTAAAAAAAGAAGTGAAATCGATTCTCATGTCCAAATTCACTTGAACTTGTCCTATACACTCTTGTAGATATGTGCTAATCTCTAATAGTTACCAGTACTGTATTCACATAATTCATTGTATTTATATGTATATGTCATTACCTATATTTGCCCTGTAAAGCGCTCTGATACCCGCAAGGGTCTTGTTCGCGCTATACAAAACCGTCAAAATAAAATAAATAAAAGCTGTCCTTTCAGACAATAAATAAAGGAAAGAAGAGTCAATTGCAGCAAAAGTTGTTGGAGCCAAACACCAGCAATGCACAAGAGGAGAAATCAGGAAAAATCTGAAGTAAAAAGTAAAATGTCCAAAGGCTATAACAGAAGACGTTGTTACAGATGCAGTAGTACCTACCACCTTGCCAACGACAGAGGGTGCCCTGCAAGAAAACAAAAATGTTCCAAATGTAGCGTCATAGGGCATTTTCAAAAGGTGTGTCAGAGAAAACCCAGCAACTCTGTCAACTTGGTCGATCGTGACAATGTAGGTTCGTCTAATACATCAGAGGACAAAGATTTGAACATGTGTGTACTTAGCTTGGAGAACATACAAGCCTTACAAATTGACAGTGAAGAAAGGAAGAAAAATAAACCATATGCAAAATGGCTATAGGGTATTGGCATATCCATTGTCGCTGACTGTCAATGAACAGGTGTTGGAAGAGAAATTTGTGCAGATGTTAGGAGGTCAATTAGAACAATTTGACATTTCCATCAAAACCTTCATGGGGGAACCTATAGACATTGCGGGGTTTAGAAGACTGAAATTTCAATTTAAAAATAGAGAAACTGTATGTTTCTATAATGGGACCTTCGGTGCTGGGGTGAATGATGGACCAGGGTAAACCCGGTATCACGTTGGACCCTAACAGCCCTGAACCAGTACTTATAGTTCAACCTGAGGAAGAGTTTGGTAGTGCTTTGTTGAAGAAGTTTACCAGGGTATTTTTTGGGAGATATTGGGAAGCTTAGAGATTTTAGATACAAAATCTGTATAATACAGGATGTCAAACCACAAATACATAAGGTGAGACACATTCCGTTTGCAATAAAAGATGATATTAAGATACAACTGGTAAATTGCAGGAGGAGGGATTCATTGAGCAGGTTGAATCCTCTGAGTGGGTGGCTCCCCTGGTCATCACTAAAAGGGCTAACGGCAAGTTGAGGCTTTGCATTGATCCACGCGACCTCAACAATAATATCCTGATTGACCAATTTCCTCTACCCGCGTTAGTGAAATGTTAGCTCTTACTAAGGGCATTAAGTGGTTTTCCACTGTAGACCTCAAGGCTGCGTATCACCAAGTTTCATTACACACGGACAGCAGAAGCCTCACCACATTTGTTAGGCCATTTGGGTGCTTTCGGTTCAAGAGAGTACCTTTCGGTTTGGCTTCTGCTGCTGCCATGTTCCAGAGGCTTACGCATGTAATTTTTAAGGATATAAAGAACCTATTCACGTTCTAGAACGTCATATTGATAATGGGTAAGACCAGAGAAGAGCATGATAAAAAGTTGTTCCATGTGCTCAATATTCTACAGGACAAGGGTCTAACTGCTGAGTACAGTAAATGTAAGTTTCAATGCAAGGAAGTTGTGTATTTGGGGCATCAAGTTACAGCTGAAGGCATCAAACCAAAAAGGGAACTTCTGGAGGCCATTAGTAACGCACCTGAGCCAAGGAAGAGGGAGAAGTTACGAGCCTTCTTTGGTTTAGTGGAATACTATGCGAAGTTTGTACAAATAAAATCTGCCAAAACGTGTTATGAGACAGCTTCTTAAACAAAGGAACAACTTAAAATGGTCCAGTACTTGTCATGATGCATTTTATTCACATATAATAGATTTGTGCAAAGCTTCCCTACTACAAGGATTTAACCCCTCCCTACCCATTATTGTCACCACGGACGCAAGTGGGAGGGGTCTTGGGGTTGTTCTCACACAGAGGAATGTACAAGGACAAGAAAACACAATAGCCTTTGCATCCCGCTCTTTGACACCTGCAGAGGAGAAACACCCAGTTATAGAGCGGGAGGCATTGGTGTGTGTGGGGGTTAGAGAACTTCAGGCAGTACGTCTGGGGTAACAAAGTCACTCTGCGCAGTGATTATAACCCTTTAACCAAGGTATTAATCACGAGAGGGCTTTACGCTGCTGCTCCGAGATTAGCTCAAATGTCTGTTCGCCTATTTGACTTCAACTACGAAGTACAGTATGTACCTGGCTAAAAGAATGTTGTGGCGGATTTCCTTAGTCGCAATCCTGTACCCTTGAATGATGCTATTGAAGTCATGATTGAGGATTTTTGTGTGGCATACATACATGAAGAATTGCATGTGATCACATTAGAAGAATGGATAGTAGAGCAGGGACAGGATATGACACTCGTGAGTGTACCGCCTTTAGCAAGGAAATGATACCTACAGTTTAGGTATGGCTGACTACCTGTAAATACTTTAAAAAAAGTAAATGGTGTAAAGCAGGAGACAGGGTGGATGGAAGTTGTACCTGTTTTATTTTTCTGTCCCTTGTACAGTCAGTCTCGATCCAAATGGATAGCCCCACTATGTAGAAACTTCGGAGTAAGCAACTATAAGGAGGCGTACAGAATACTGCAGACAAATACATCTCGTATTACCGTATTCTGTACAGCCAAGTTTCTAATGGCAATGTGGATTAGGCATGCCAAGTGTTCCCTTGATAGTCCTTAGGCTGCCCCGGATTGCAGGGTCTCATTAAACTGTATCATGTAACTCGAACTGTTCTGTGTGGACTATGTTTTTTAATATTACCCAAGATATTCATTGATTTTTATTGCTGTTCTTAAAGTATTCTTATGATGAATTTCTCTGGTCCTTTAAAGAATGTAATTTTTATCGTTTCACTGTGCTGCTATTGTTATGGACCGAGAACGTGTATTTGAAATGTTTTATGTTTTATTTGTGTTTGTAAGTGTCTTTGCTCTATGTTGTACTTTTATAATCTATAGTGATCGAAATAAAGTCCTTTGAACTTGAACTCGAGTGTTCGTAACATGATGTCTGGGGATAGTGGCGGCTTCTCCGCTAGGGCGGAGGAGCATTGCCCCACTGCTATTTGAGCAGTGCAAAAAGAAAATGATAGAAACAAGATGTTATTATCATTTTATTTTTCTGTGCGGGACTGGAGCCAGGTCGGGCGGAGCGGGGCTTAAGCAGCGTTGTGATTGACTGGGAGAGCCTGCTTCCGGTGCTGCCAGTGCAAGTGAAGAGGACGGAGGAGAGGCGTGCGGCAGCGGCGAAGGAAAGGCACTTTATTTTTTTTAACTTTTTTTAGTCCATTCCCCTCCCCCCGTTCCAAGGCAGCCGCCATTGTCTGGGGGGTGTCCGGAGAAGAAATCTGTTCCAAAAGAGATGTTACCTTTTTGGAAAATAAGACATGAGCTATGTGTAGAGAATGATTTAGTATTAAGAGGCAGAAGAGTCATTCCCCCCTTCAAATTGAGTACAAGGATATCTGCCATGAAGGTCATTTAGGTAGCGGTAAAACAAAAAACAGAGTGGAGAGTTGGTACTGGTGGCCTGGAATGGATAAAGAGATAGAGAGGAAGGTCAGGGACTGTATACTTTGTGAGAGTTCTGACAAAACCCAAGTTGCTTTTAGACCACCCTTTCACCCCATTCCCTGTCCCAACTTGCCATGGGAAAGGATTGGTGTAGACATAATGGGTCCCATACAAGAGCAGAATGAGCACGTCTCTGTACTAGTTTTTATCAATCATTTTTTCCAAGTGGCCAGAGGTTGAGGTGGTGCAAAAGGCCGACAAAGGGAACGTCATAAAATTTTTGAATAAAATCTTCATGAGAGAGGGTTCGCCCAAGAGTGTTATAAGTGACAATCGCCCTCAATTTACTTCAGACAGTTTTAAGACATACATGCGTAGGAATGGTATCGTGCACAAGACTACCTCTGTGTATCATCCAGCAGGCAATGGCGCTGTGGAATGGTTTAGCCGTGTTATTAAGGGTATAATCCAACTAGCTAGCAAAAAGAGCTTAGCTTGGAGGAATGAAGTACATAAAACAGTATGGGCATACAGAATTACTCCATGTAGCAGCACAGGTCTCAGCCCCTTTTACCTCATGAGGGGTAGGTTGTCTATGTCCAAGGATAATGTAGGTTGGATGGAAGCAGCCAAAAGGGTGAATTGGTAGTCAAGGGAAATTTAGAGGAGGTACAGAAAGTATGTAAAACGTACTATGACAAGAAACACAACAGTAAGGCTGTCCAACTGAAAGTGAGTGATTTAGTAAGGATTAAGAGAAGTGGTCATATTGGCAAAGACCAGAGAAGATTTTCGCAACCACTTTTTGTGCAAAACGTTTTTTGTAATGCAGCTTTACTGTGTAATGGGAAAGTGTGTAATTTCTCTGTGATTACTGTTTGCAAACAGGTGAAGGGAGATAATGTGCCCTTGGAAGCTAGTAAGGATGGTTCAACTAAATGAAACAGAGGATGGTGGTTTGAGGATGAGTGTGAGCAGGCCGTTGAATGGGATCGTGAAATTCACCAGGAGTCTCAGGCGGAACGAGATTCTTTTACTCCTGTAGAAGATACAAACCCTATAAGCTGCCAAACGAGTAGTTTAGGACACACTGTAGTAAGACCAAGGAAATTACAGGAATAATTGTGTGAGTAATATTCTGCTTTAGCTGCTCATTTGTACCGTTTGATCCTAACATTTGGAAGCTTGTGTCATCCTTTTGCATACACAAAGTTATGTAACGTGTTCTCTAAGACATGAATGGCTCATTTATTGCATCTACAAGTATGTGTATAATTCTTCAGCAGGCCGCTTATACAATTTATTTTTTCTCACTTTAGTTAGTACCTAATATATTTTGTCTTATTAGTATGCTCTTTTGTCTTGTATAAGCCTCAACTTATGTTATGTTTGTATAAAAGGGGGAAGATGTGTTGAATATTGCGCTATGGGTTGTCCACTAATGGACACCGTCCATGATGGTCATCTGCTGTCATGTCATCAGCTGTTCATTCTGGAATGTTGACAGATGATAGCTGATGACTGACTGGAGAGGACGCAGCCGCGCTTCTCCCCTCTCTGTGTGTTGGAAAGAAAGAAAAACATGTGAATACTAATGAACTGGTGTGCGGAACCGTCTATACAACTGTAGAGAACAAAAGTCATAATTAATTTTGTCTGCGAAGTGTGTCTCACTTCCAAGTTTGGTGGTGGGCAATTATTTCATAATGATACAATACACATTAATAGTATCAAAGCAAACTGCCTAACAAACAGCTTTGCATCTGCCAGATCAACACCTATTTAAGAACATGCACATTGTGAACACCAAACAGGTAGAGAGATCTTCAGTGTGTGCAATGCAAAACCATGTACTCACTTCATGGATAAACTAACTTACCTACAAAAGGCTGATTGGCTGAGATGAGCCTCTAGGATCTAGTCCATGTGTGCCATTGTTGACTGTTCATGCTGTTTGAAGATAAGTCTCTTTTCATGGGTTTAAAACTCAGAGATTTAGAGAATACAATTAAATGTGGTGAAACATTCTCAATTACATTAAAAGAGATACCCTCCTCATCCCATTTTCAAAGAACACTTACCAAAAGCTTCTTGTGTTAGCGAATTTTTTATAACGATTTTGATTCTGCCTTAAAAACTTTGGTGCACATCTTAGAAGCTCAGTCGAACGTCTTTGACTACCAAGGTCTGTTAGTAAATATTTCTTGTGATGGATTTCAGTCTTCTTTTACACCGACCATGACAGTCCCAGGGATCATTTGAAAAAGGCAGCAGTGCTTCATTGGATAACCGGAAACTGAATAGCGTGGCCAACCTCACAAACTCCGCTTATGGGTTAACTCACAAACTGTTCCTAGAACCATGAAGGAAGCCCAGAACTAAGGGGAAGTGAGCACGACAGAGAGACGCTTGTGCCAACAGGATAGTTGGTGGAAAAACTGGACTGGACTCTCAGATTACACATGGAACATCATCACACATTCGCAGCACCACTGCTGTAGGAACACTAAGAGACAGGAATAAGCTAAGTGTGGCACCAGATGTGGAATCAGTGTACAGAATCACCAAGGAGATAGGACAGGAATGGTTACCCCATGAGCGGAGATGGTTTCACTGTAACTAGCCCTCAGGCAAACCTGGGTACATGCCTGAGAACTGAATATGATCAAACTCTGGCACTTCGGGGAAATGCTGAGTGTTGCTGAGATGCCAAAATTCCTGCTGGAGAGGTTTCACTCTAGGGCACAATTCAAAGCAGGACTGGGGGAAAGTACCATCAGAGTCAATTGCGGGAAGTTAATGAGGGACTGAGGGGAACCGGGGAGGAGAAAAACAATAAAGGCGAGATTATAATGCTGAGTGTGAAACAATGCTGCCTTTCCCTTAGGAATACCTATTATATACAGGTAAAAAGCCAAATAAATATATTTAAAACACTAAAATTTTAACATATGAAAAAAATATAAAATGGATAAAAAGCCCCTCCTTACGACCACCCATTCCTGCAGCTTTTATCAAAATGTAAGTAGCCATGAGCCTGGATAGTATATTTCAAGGGGCAGGAGAAAGACCAACAAAGTTCCCCGTCTGTACCAGCACACAGGTCCCACCTTTTCCTCATAAATATTAAAGTCAATTTTGTTGCTTGTCCAGACAAGTAACTTAGGAGGAAAAAGATTGGTTCATCCGGCTCATTTAACTGTTCTCTTTGAAGCCACTTGCGAGTTGTGGTCTATCATATAATACTGTACAAAGGGCAATCCAGCAAGAAATGTCTCAAGTCTTCTGTGGCACCACAGACACATTTAGCGGAGATTGCTGTATTTCTTCTGTTCAAAATCTTGTTTGGCAATAAACAACCTGCTCTCGCCAGGGTGAAGAGCCTCCTTTCTCTCTGATTAGCCAACAGAATTGAGTACTTTTGTGCAATTGACAAGGGGTCGAACATCACCCTATGATGGATATGGAATTAATTGTCCCCATTCTCTGTTCGTTTGCAAGGTATGTGCATTGTCACGTTACCATGGAATTTATTTGCCTCTTCAGGATCATTTGAAGATTACTTAAGGCTTGTGAGAGTGCCAAGTTAAGTCTCTTACTTTCTTTAAACTACAGTATTTTGAAGGAGGACTTGATGTTCATCTTGAAATGTTACTCCCTGGCCCTATCAACCAGGTTCCTTCAACACAATTTTAATCTTTTTAGGTCATATTTCAAAGGGGCCATCTGGCATTTGTCCTCAATGGAGTGGCAACCCACATCTGATTCCAGGATATCAGTGGGGAGCTTCCATCCAAAGTATACTGCTTAATCTTTTCCTATTGGTCAGGCCATGTGCTCCTTTGGGGAGCTGGAGTTTTGTTTTCCAAAATTTCCTCTCCAAGTGCCCAACATGGTAAATACTCATATGCAATCCCTGAGTTCTGCACCATGAATAATTTGACATCCTATCTTTGTTAGGAAGACGTGATCAATGTGATTGGAAAATTGATGTCCATGTTTCCTGACCAGTTTTGTGATAGCATTAGCAGATGCCTCTGCTTTTTCAAGGATAGTTTGAATATGTGCAGACCAGCTTAGATTTCTACCTCCAAATATTTAAAGGACTCCACTTCTTCAAAGAGTTTAACCAAATATGCGGAAGACAAAATTCTTCTTTCTGTTTGTCTTGAAGGTCATGATTTTGGTTTTCCTTGTATTGATTTTTAGTTGATTTATTTTACAATATTTTTCAGGGGCTGCCAATTGTGCCTGCATGCCCCTCGCAGTTTTAGTGATCAAGATTGAATCATCTGTGAATAGGAGGGCCAGTATGTTAACGCAGTTTATTATGGGGATATCCTCTGTAGCCATTCTTACTTCCTCTTAAAGATCATTGGTATACAAAGAGAACAGAAGAGGGGCCAAGAGACACACATGCTTAACTCCATTCCTAATGTGTAATTTGTTTTACTGATAAGCCCTTGTTGTGTTAGGCTCACATGCAAGGTGGTATCAGCATACAAAAATTGTAATAAGGACAGAAGGGCTGTATCAATGCCCATAGTTGTTAGCTTTCCACCAAGGTGGTGCCTTGGTACCAAATCAAAGGCTGAGGTAAAGTCGTAGAAGGCTGCGTACAGGCATTGTTTTGGCTGTGGGAAAAATATGCACAATATGTAAAAAGGTGAATATTTGGTCAATAGTTGAAAGGCCTTCTCTGAGCCCACCTTGAATGAGACAAATGATATTCTCATTGGTAACTCACTTATCTAGTTCCCTGAGGATCAACTTTCAGAATATTTTGCAGTCAATGTCTATTAGACTAAATGGTCTGTAAGAGTTTGGGTAATTTTTCTTGCCTTTATTGTAGATTGGGAGAATATTACTATTCCGCTAAGAATGAGGCACTGTACCTTTACTGAGATTCTCGTGAAAAATTCTGTTATGATTTTGGTCCACCACTCTGGTTCTGTGATGAACACCTCTGGGGGTTTCATATTAGGACCAGGGCCCTCCTTTTTTTCAATCCTGTTACACTTCACTCACACATTAGTTAATCTTTACTAACGACAAGTGGCCTCTGGGCCATCTTCTCAGGACCACTCCGGGATTGCTCTTCAAAGTGTGGGTGATTAATGTCATTATCCTCTGGTGTAGGGCTGAAAATTGAGAAGTAGGCTGCCCGCTCTTCTTCCCTGGTATTCGACTCCAGATGATTCTTTCTGGCTCCCAAACTTTCTCCAATTTTAAGCCAGAAGGCCCTCGTATCCTTGCCTGCAGAAGCCTGTTTAATTTCTCTCCAGTTTTTATTCATAGCTTCCATCTTTTTTCACTTTAATAAGGCCTTATAGCTTGATCTTGTCTCCCTGATTATTCTTTGGCTGGCTCATTATGCATGATTTGACTGGAGCTCCATTTTTTTTATCTCCTTGAGATGAGCGGAGTAAATGTTTTCAGTAATTTGCCATACAGGAGTAATGTATTGTCTTCTGTTTGACCTTCAAGATGGATGCTTGTAGAGCAGCCAGGGGGGATTGGTTGTTCTAGCCTGTTAAGTTTTCTGCAAGGTCAGGAATCCATCTGACGCTTACTTGCCTTTGAAATCCCAAGTAGATTTCAGATTTTGAACTTCTCTTGGTTCAGTTTGTCTACTGTGTTTGAATTTGAGCATCAGATTGTACGCTCTCTACCCGGCAATGTAAGTGAAAATTTTCAAAATTGTCCCAGTATTTTGCCTTTAGAAAGATATAATCAATTACAGATTGGGGACCTACAGGTGTTTTATGTCGGTGTACTTTGGTAATCATTTTCATAGGAGTTCAGTGATGATATGAGGCTCGCACTTGAGAAAAAAGAGTTAGACACTTACCCCTTGCATCATTCTTTGAGAAAACTTGGCTAACGGTTGGGATCCCCAGTGCTGATTTCATCTCGATTGTTGACTACTCATTAACTCTCCATTCGCTTAACTTGCAGGTAAAATCACCACATATAATGATGAGTACATCAGGCAGGTTTGTTTTTGGCAGCACTTCTTTGACGGAGTCTAATAGCTTTAGGAACCCTTGCATCTTTTTCTGCAGTAAATGCGTGTTTATTAATCTCAGTGTAGAGTTGTTGAACAGTTTGATGTTGCAGGTTGTTGTGGAGGTTATCCCATTCTTTAGATGCTATTCAAATGTCGGTCCTGCACACTATCTGCCATCCATGTTTCTTGAAGGATTATGATATCATAAGCAGTTAGAAAATTCACAAAATCTGAATCTCTGGCCTTCTGAGGGATACCAGACACGTTCCAGGAAATAATCTAGGTAATTTTTTTCCACCCAGAGGGTTGATTTCCTTGCTACCCATGCTGCTTTGCTTGTCAATCAGATTCATCCGAATCACTTACCTTTGGACATTCCTTCTTCGACCCCATTGTAGGAGCTTCCATCCAAAGTATACTGCTTTATCTTTTCTCATTGGTCAGGCCATGTGCTACCAGTCTCTATCGAGTTCTACCTCTTGTGACCTGGAAATGTCAGCATGGCCCACTGGCCTTGTAGTGGGTGGGGCAGCAAACAGTTAGCAAAGCCCTGGAAGAGCTTGTCGTACATGAGCGTATTTTCCATTGCCCTGTTTTTCATCTTTGTCTGACGTTTCCTGGGCCTTTTTTGCTAAGATTATCTTGGACATCTAACATACCGTTAGTGTTAAAGTTTGCTTTTAAATTTTGCCATAACTAAGATTCATAATTTTATGGCAGATACTTATCACTCATTGTGTATCATCAACCAAAAATGTGTGGTTAACTGGTCTGCTTGTTACCTACACTGGATGGAAAAGATTGTAGAGGCCCTCTTGCTAGAAAGAAAATGTTAAGCCTTTGATTAGAAACTATAGCCTAAATTCAAAAATATATTTCTATGAGAAAATGTGATTTGATCCTAATTTACGAGCAATCTGTTACACCAACTTACACAAAAAAGCTTTTTCAAACATCATCAAAACCCAAGTCTACAATCCCTTAAAATTTATTAAGGGGCATCTTCAAACCTTTTAAAATTCCCAAGCACCCATATGTATCCATGGTATCAAAATAAGTGTGAGAAGAAACCATGTAGGACTAAATCTTTAGAGATGTGGGCTACTTACTGTTAACTAAAATGCTGGGGCGAAGGTGCAGTTATTTTTGTCCCCTGTTCACAAGGTTATAAATGAGCAGGCCTATTTCTTAGGCCCTGCATGTCTTTTTAGTAAACATGTTTGAGCACTGAAGAAAGTAAAGGGGATTTTGTCAGGACTGATAGCACACACATTTAAAGGAGGCAAGGGTCAGATCTTTTGTAGTAGAATGTCACGTTTGACCCTATAAAGATGAAAATATTTGTACATGCTTTTGATTATTATGACTGTGCACCATTATTTCAGTAGCGGTACTGATTCCAACTTTATGCTAAAACCTACTGGATAAGGTAATCCTTGAAAGCAAGCCCTGTTTCTTTTATTTGAGAGCATTAGGGTGTTAGTTTAGGTTTCGTGTCCTGAGACATTTTGTCTAGGGTTTGAACATGCAACTGTGATGTGATAGTTACGTAAGTCTTATCCTGTGCCCTTTGTGTATGAAGGACAGGTTATGCGTCACGCAGGTGCCTACTACGAATGCACCAAGGACTTATCATGGTTCCCACCTACATTAGGGACTGTACACCCTCAGTTAATTTCTTATGGATTTGGCAGCCGTTATTATTTGCTTACATGCTTTTAGATCACACAGCTAGTAAATTTTCATTTACATCATTTTGTTTCAATGAGTAATATTGACAAACTTCAATGAGCCTGGATATATTATTTCTCTGCATTGAACAAGCGTGAGTAACCATTACTTACTGGCTGGAGATATTCTACTTGAATTAAGCCTTGAGAAAGTCCCATAAGGGATGAAACACATTTCGGCTGAGACCATCTATGAAGAAATAAAATCAATATATCTACAATTTATCGCTAAACAATTGTACTTGCAATCAAGGGACTGACAAACAACTGTATTTAGACTGAAGATATGATGTGTTATTCTTTGTGATATTGATCTGAAGTAAAAGAAAACATCAATCACCTGAATGTTTGAAGTTGCTAATGATTTCAGGGACATCGTCTCTATACCAAATAAGCAATAAGTGTATTATATATACTATGATGTGTTAATGGACATACTAAATGGACCCAAACATATATGGGTGAATCATACATGATTAGTGCTCCACTTTTCTGTATTCTTTGTTGATAACTGGCCTGGGGAGTTTCATGGGTTTGGATTTACACATTGTGGCAACAGGTGTGTTTTACCGTAAGAGCACCACTGTTGGGCTTTTATCACAATGCTCGAATTGAGAGGGATATGCAACTAAGGAATCACTGTTGCCCTTTTTGTAAAAGTTATCCCGTGGTAAACAACCCATGTTGCTTATAATTCCATGTCTTGTTTCTAGAGGTGGTGTTGTTCAGGTGTTGAAAGGAAGGAGAGGAACACTCTATATATTCCGTGACTATGGTCACTAGATTAAGATATTTTCAGATGTGTGAAAAAAATGGTTGGTGAAAATCTGTAGTATGGTGCTTGGTCTTTCTGATTCCATTCAACTATATATACATTTTTACTGACAAAAAAGGACAGATATTTAAAAGTTGTACCTTGATATGAAAATTAAAGGACATTGTTGCTGGTCTCTCTAATACAATATAATGTATTGCTCTCGCGCAGTGTACATTATTATTCTAATTTACAATTTTGAAGACTCCAGAGTTTAACATAAAGTCAATTAAAAGAAGAACTTTAGATAAAAGATTAGATATAGATAACATCCAGTAGGAGTCTTCATGTTGGTGTCAACTGATTTCATTTGATCTTATTGTTAATACCTCTGATTTTCAAATGGAACACTGATTGTTGTTCTTTTCAAAGCAATATCTAAGAGTCATTTTTTTATCTGTATGCATGGGTCCACCCAAAGTCCTCAGGGGAATTTTGTGCTGTAGTGTAAATGTTTGGTAGATCATTTCGTACTGCAGGTGCTGCTTTTGTGCTCTAGCATCCGCTGCATAACTTTACGTGTAATAATAGCTATATATAGTAGGTTGCAATGGTCTTTGTTACAATCTGTACATTTCCTCTTTCAGAGTGTGTGTCTCTGAGCTAAGTCAATGATTTTATAAGGTTTTGTTTGGGTGTACACGCTGTAGTTACTGCCTGGGAGTGCTTTCAGACCTAAGGGAGTCAGTTGGGTGTTACCATCACTTTCTGCTTTGGGACAAGTATGGACTAACTTATCTCATAAATTGCTACTTCTTAATAGAGCGAACAACGTTTTTGGGCAATCCCCTATTCAACATTAAGTAGAGGCCGATATTTTAGAAAGGCTTTTTTCAGCTTGTTAGTTACTGGCATAAAGTAGTAACGTGTCATCCTGTCAGAGGGAGGTCTTACCATCTTGTCCTGCAGAGCCTCTGAATGGTTGATGCATTCCTTTTTCCTAGATTGTCTCAAGATTTTCTGGGGGTTGAGTCTGGCTTCTAGTAAGACATAACTTGTTTGTAATATGTCATGAGGACACAACAGTTATATCTGATTCTCATATACAGACCAAAAGGCCGACTGCCCTTCTTTGCTTTGGGATAGTAGCTTTTGTAACAAATTAGGGAGTTTTTGTCTATCGGCTTAAAATGGTCTCTGGTGGTAAGATGGCCATCATTGTCCCAATAAATATGTCAAGAAAGGTAATTTCAGTAAAGTTCCTGGTCATTGTGAATCACAAATGCCTGTTATTGAGCCAGATCAAAAAAACATACATCATGGTTTCATCACCTCTCCAGATGGAAAAGATGTTATCTATGTAGAGACACCACACATATGGTCATAAAAGGAATTATTGGTGTTCAAGACTATAGTCTGCTCAAAACTATTTATATAAAGGCTAGTTTGACTCAGGGTCGAATGGCACTTCTATCGAAATCAAAGAAGCTTCTAGTAAGTGCAAATTCAGTGCAATGAAAAATGTAGGAGTGATATGGGGCCACTCTATAGATTTTCGGGTGCCTTCTATGGTGTCAAGGGTAACTTACTGTGGATTGTTCACATTGAGTGACTCCACATCAAGAGTGTAAATAGGTGTCAGGATTTCTATGGTTTTCAGGTCAGGGGACTCTTTCCCCTCTAAATCAATTGAGAACTGTATTGATCAACAGGCTCTAAAGAGACTGTACAGGAGAAAGAGAGATGGAGGTAAATAGAGAAGAAACACTCCGTAATTGTATCAGACAGCAGACCTTGTGAGCACGGAATGGTGGAAGGCATAATGGAAAGACCTTCCCTCTGCAATGGATTGACTGGTAGCCCTTGTAGTCCTATAAAACAAGGTATTGTTCAATCTAAATATGCATCAAGTGAGAATGCCTTAAGAGTTATTGTCAGTACAGCAGGCTTACCTGGGTACTGGAGGTGGGAAGCCATGACTGTGCCCCAGTCAACCACGATACACTATGGGCACCGAATGCAAAGGTCTGCTCCCAGCAGTACAAATGTCATGCATCAGAAAGACTCAGAGAGAATGTAGTTGAGCAGGATTTTTTTATGGTGGCAAGCCAGGTGTGACACCTGCCAAAGAAAAAGAAACATGAGCTGCCCTCACTACCCTAGGGAACAAACCAAAAAAGGTGCGGGAAATATAAATGGCGTGAACTGATCTATCAGAGTAGGGAACCCACCAACCTGTGTAGCTATGCAAGGTGTAATACTGTGACTGGAGTATAAATCTTTCCTGTTTAAGCTGACCTGGAAGTGCAGCGTATTCAAACTCTTCCCACCTTGCGCCGGAAGTAATGTTCTGTGTTTCCCTGTAACACCACCCAACTTTGCCTCCACAGCTGTAAGTGGCCAGTCTGTTATGGTTTCCATAGGTGGCCTATATCAAGCAAATACCCTGGAGTCGGGAAAACGTGATTGCATTCTCTGAATAACAGCTGTCACCCATGGAGTTTGTGGATTCTAGAATTTGTGACAATTGGTTAGATGTGAGTCATTTGACACATCTATCTTCAGGCTGAGGACATCCTTTGTACATTTTTGGAAACTGGGCATTTTTGTACCTTGAGCTGCAGAAAGAAATCGCAAAACTTTGATAGAGTTTCTAGAATGAATCCTATGGCTGACGCAATTGGTCTGCCAGTTAGCCGTTATCTCCTTTAAGAATTTTAGAAAGGATGTAAAAATATGGGATCTTGGGACTGGTGGCTCTAATGAATTCTGACTCTGCTTTTGTTATCCAACCAGCAGTTTACCTTTTGCTGCAAGATTCTTGATTTTAATTTGCCATTTGTGGGTGTGATAATGTTGAAGACTAGTTAAGGGGCAGTACTAGCAAGCAACCTCAAACATTCCTGACAAGGCTTCCCCGTCAAGTGTAACTCTAACTTCCTATTTATCTGAGGGTTTTTAAATTATGTTCTTTGGCTCTGGGTTTTTAAAACTTCCCTTTCAAATTTCGAGTTATTGTCAAAGCCTCTTTTAGTTTGTTTTTCAATGTCATCAAGAACACGCAAAACTACCCTTTCAAAGGCAAGGACTCCTAATGGGATTGTGTAGGAAGGAAGGACAAAAAAGATTTTGTGTTTCAATCCTGAGTCATCAATTTCTGTTGTGGTATTAGTAGATTTTTTCCAAAACAGAATTGCAGTTTTACCTCTCTAAAAAGCTCATGGCATTCAACTTGGGTGTTAAAGTGGTCGTATGTAGGGGTTGTGACATACCCTACTTGTTAAGAACAGTAACAAAATGTAACAGTCTTAAAATCCGAAACTTTTGGGTGTGAATGATTGATAAACAAATTTGGTTTGGAGGTGCTCCACTGAGCTGGGCTCTCCCTCTGCTCCTTGTCACTCAGAGTGAGTTGGGTACCTTGTCCTGATCCTGGAACTCAACTCTTCATTTGTCTCCTCCCTAGACTTTTCCATGTCCTAAAAAAGCCTCTTTGTTGTTAGAAAGTGCTCTAGAAAAAGTGGGTTTCTGCCAAGGTGGTCCTTGGTTAGATTACAGAAGTGCAGCAGCAATGAGCAAACAGCAAGCAGTAAAAGTCCAGCTTTGTGAGAGGCCTTTCCAAAGTTCTTTGTTAGTGGTTGGCTTAGGTTGTATACAATACTCATTCTTCGCATATGGATAGGTTTCACAGTGGCTGAATTTTTTTGAACGTCCTTCTTTAGCTTTGTAAGTTTGCGATTCATAGATACTCCTTAAACTGGTTCTGTCCGGCACTGATCTCATCCAAATCCTTTTTGTGTACAACCATCAATGTCAAAATCATGGTTTTCAAGTCATTCTCCTTTTCCAGAATCTCAAGCGCATGGCATCATAAACCTTCTTTGCTGCATTTATCATTAGGATTGGCCGGATCATTAGCGTGGCTTGCATTTCTAAGCTCTATGGCTCCTAATAATGATAAACTTTTACTTGATAGTTCATTAAAACCATCCCGAATTGAGCGCTGTAACATTGTAGACAATCATAAAATAAATAAAGCTAAATATAGATCACTGTAGTAAGAGAGAATCTATCGTAAGAGACTCATATGTCTGCAAGGAGGTATATATCTTGTAAAACAGCATGGCGTTGGCACCAGCATTAATGTCCTGTCATTTGTCTGCAGTGTCAAGGACTTTAACCATGCATCTATCCAACCTGGTGATTAATCTGCCATCCTTTCCTTGAAAGCAGTGCGATATAGCGAATGCACAGTTTCTTATATATTTTTCACGAAAAAGTGCTCCAAGAAGACTCTTTCTCTCCGAAAATGATGCTGGGCACACACAGAGGACATGTGCAAACGAGTCTTTGAGATATGAGCAAAAGCAGCAGGCAGAGTTTACTTTTTGTATTTCCAACTTTGGACTATCTCGCAATCTTAGGAGCTGCAGTTTAGTTTGCAGGGAAAGAGATAATTTGTAGAACGCCTTTGGTGCCAGCTTTTCGTAGGTAGTGACTGTAAATGGGTTGTGTTGCAGTTGCTTTGCCTGCAAGTCCACAACTATACATTTTTAAATTAAAATTCTCTTAAGATATTAGAAATTGTTGTAAGCTACATTGAGGTTCCATGGTGATTCTATTTGTAGGTCAATGAGAGTTGAATCAGTGGTAAGAGACCAAGAAGTATGTTGGGAGCAGGAAAAGTCCTGGCCAAAATGCTATTCGTCTTGATTTAGCTTTACCAAGAATTTTAAAATAATGCTGCATTTTGCCCCAGAGATTTTTCAAGTTGGCCAAACTTCAAAAGGACCTCTGCTTGCCTCACTGAGTGGCATATTTACAAGCCCCTATCGCCATGGGAACGTCACTTTTTACAACGTTCCTGTGGCGATAGGGGTTTCGCCTTATTTACAAGGTCCCCCTTCCTGCACATAAACAATCATTTTTTTTTTTTTTTTTTAAATGAAGTTTTGCGGGGGGGGGCGTGGCTTGCGAGCAGCCAAGATGGCCGCACGCTTTTGAGCTCCGGCGCTTCACCGAGAGGTCACACGGACAAATTATGTGACCGAGACCTTTGCTGCTTATGAAATTATAGATTACGGCAGCGGAACACGGCTGGAGCGATGGTGGCGTGTTTTTAGAGGCTGCGGAGCGCTACTGACTGCGCAATTACCGTCCTTGCTGGTACCTCAGGAGCGACTCTCAAGATGGCGGTGCGAGCGACGCGAGTGGAACTGCGTCGCTCAAATGATAAGTACTGAGTTATCGTCTGGTGCTGGACCTCTAAGACGCATTCCAGTCACCTTTTGAGTATTAGCATTACTCCGTTTGCAAAGAATGAAGGTTTCCTGATGAAATAATCATCTTATTCTGTCACACTAGCGGAATCGATATATTTAATACCCTGGTTCTAGATACTTGCTGCATTTGGTGCCAGCTCTGTAAGGCGTTTATCCATTATGTATGCCTAAGTGAGATTCCTGCTTATTTTCTGGCGATGTTGCAGTAGCTTATTTTACCAGACATTGTAGTGCGCCATTCTGATGTACAGGGTCTGCCATGGAAACTGGTTGTTCTGCTGCTTTTCAGTCAATATAATCTGAGGAGGTACCGCTCTCTTCTAAACATCGCTGCATTGTTGTGTGCACTACACTTCTGAAGTCTGGATGTGTGCTCTTATCAGCAAGGTGTTGTGCGCTGCATACAGCTTGAATGTGACGAGGAGTTAGGAAGTCACCTGTTGCGGTTCCATATTGCTCATACTGCCGGTCTAAGGAGCTGCTCTCGGCTACTGAGGAATCTGGTGCTACCCTGGTGAAGGGAAGATTCACGTTGATTGCATACTCATCTGTTCTTATTGTCCCTTTTTTCTAATGGCAGACAGTATGGGTCTTTCTCCTAAAGACAAGGATTCTAAAGGGAATCTCAAGAGATCTAAGCAAACTTCTCCTACCCCGGAACTAGTACCGAAGGATTCTAGTACTACATTAGATAGTATTCTCTCTCGTCTGAATGCTGTCCATGATATTGCGCAGAGCACTAAAACAAATACCGATTTACTTCAGGTTGAAGTTGCGGCAATCAGGAATGACTTCAAGAACTTAACGCTTCGTGTCTCAAATGCAGAATCTCGGATAAGTGTAGTGGAGGACTACACACACCAACAGTCTAAATCTATGCAGAATATGGAGCGCTCCCTGATTGCTTTACGGAGAGATCTGACGGAGCAGGAAGACAGGAACCGTAGAAGCAATCGACGTATATTTGGATTACCAGAAGACTCGGAGAAAACTGCGTCATCAATGCTAGACTTTTTGCTCACTTGGATTCCTACGGTGCTGAATATTTCTTTTCAGAAAGACTTTGAATTAGAGCGTGCACATAGGGTACCCACATTTAGACCAAAGTCTTCTCCACATCCTAGACCGGTGGTCTTCAAACCGTTGAGGCATCAACATTCTGAGCAAATTCTGGCGCAGATGAGGAAAATCAAAGCGATCAATTGGGAAGGCCACAGAATTGCTATATCCCAGGACTTTGCCAGAGATACTGTCAGCAGGCGGAAAGGATTTCTTAATCTTCGAAGACGACTTCTGGAGATGAACATTCCGTTTTCTTTTGCTGGTCCCTCGCGTTTTAGAATAACTTTCAGAGGTCGTACTCAGATATTCTGTGAACCTTCTGAGCTCTCCACCTTTTTGGATAACCAGTCCAAATCTCAGATGGATTCTAGTTCCTCTCCTGGTCCATCTAGGTCTTAAGTGGTTCTGGTTTGATGTCTGGAGTATTGTTTTTATGGTTCTTTTTATCAGATTTTTATTGCTAGTATTCCTGCGATAAAATAGAGTAATTGTTGATTTATCTGTTGCTATTCGCAGATTTATGAATGTCCTAACTTTTCCTTTGCAGGTCTTGCTTCCATGGTATAGGTGATATTGTATCTACAGCATCTCTATCTGCTTTTATGTCTATAGCTCCAGCAACTGATTTCTTTTTTATTGTTCTCTTTGGTCTGACTTTCTATTCTCCTCTTCTATGGGTTCTTATAGTATTATATCTCCTTCTTTTTCTGTCATGCTTTGTTTGGGGACTATTCTCATTTTATGCTCTCAATTATAGTTCCTCGGTACGTCTTAGTCTAATCCGTTATATATGTGAGGTAATTTTCTTTCTCTCTTTCTTAAATGGATAGCTTAATGTATATATATGTTGTGTTGGTGTTTTGTTCGTTGTCTATATCAATTTATCCTCCCTCGCTCCTTCCTTGGTGGTGAATCTGAGCTCTTGTTGTTCGCTATGTATTATCCAAACTTCTCACTATGAACGTGTATGATGCAGTAGTTTACTATTTATTCACGGGTCTTCAAGTTCAATGGTATACTTTTTGTAATTGAGTATGTGGTTCCATTATTTTTATGTTTTGTACGACATTCCAATGGATCCCCCATTCTCTTTTCTCCACAGCTATTAGGTTGGCTGATAGTATATGAACTTCCTTTCTGAATGTATCGATTGAATATTCTTTCCAATTATTAACTGATTATTCATTTCTAGTGGCTACTCAATAGATAAGATATATGAATTAATACATATGAATTCTACTTTGGCTTATGTGATTTTATATCTATTTATATTTGTTAACTCTTTCATGCTTTGTACAATAGTAATATATATATTTCGTGTTGCCATGTATTGAACAGGAAGGTTACTACATAAGTTTTTCCTCTTATTGTTGCCTATATAGATTGATAGTCCCTGTGTTACATTAACTGTTTTAATCAATTAATAGATTGTATTTATATATTTATTCTATTTTGTCGCTCTCCGCTGCCTACACTTTATATTATCTATTGCTTTTCTTTTAATAGGCGGTTGGTGTTTTCCTGGCCTCTTTGGTTGCTCCTTCATGTTTTTCCCCAGCATGCATTTTGTCTATTATAGACTTCTCCTGGTGGGGTTTCTTTTCTCTTCTATACTGTGTTTTGTTTTATTTTCTCTCCTCGCTTCTTTTTTTCTTCTAATCTTCACTTATTCCTTCTTTTCTAGAGCCTCCTGCTACAATCCATTCTTTGTGTCTCCTCTGTACCCGTTGTATCTCTACTTTTCAGATCCTGCTAATATGTGCTCCCTTTTTCTTACACCAAATGTTAGTTGGTATATTGGTCCTTCGCTAATATGCCGGGCCTGAATGTTCTATCACTAAATGTGCGTGGTCTGAATCATCCTGTGAAGAGGGCAAAAATTTGGGATTATTGTAAAAGCCTTTCTAGTGATTTAGTCTTGCTACAAGAATCCAAAATAGCGTATAAAGAAGCCTTATTGTTGCGGAAGGAGTGGGTTCTTGATGTCGCTTGTTCTGAGGCCTCTGGCAAGAGGTATGGAGTGGTGACTATGATTTCCAAGAATTCTGGGCTGACTATTGTTACTGCAGAGCATGACTCAGAGGGTAGATGGCTGCTTACTCGCTTATCCAATGGCTCTCTGGATATCTACGTCATGAATATTTATGCACCTAATGGTGATGATCCGTCTTTTTGGCGTTTTATTACTAAAAAAACTCTCAGAAACTCCTCATAATGGTAATTTGATTCTTGGTGGGGACTTTAATCTCCCAATGGATCCCATCCTAGACAGACACTCTGCTTTTAGGTTCCGCCCTCCTAGGGCTCACAAACAGATGACTAATATGTGTTCCTCCGCTAGTCTTACTGATGTGTGGAGAATGCATAATCCCACCGGTAGCGATTTCACCTTTTTTTCTTCCCCACACTCTAGTTTTTCTCGTATTGACTATCTTCTGGTTCATTCAGCACTCCTAAAATATTCGTCGAATCCTGTCATTCATCCTATACTTGTTTCTGATCATGCAGCGGTCTCGTTTACGCTTCTGAATTTTTCAGAAAATAGGGAGCCACGCACTTGGCGTCTAAATACAGAGATCTTGTATGAACAGGCTCAGATTGATCTGCTTAACAAAGATATCACAAACTTTTTCCATGAGAATGCGTCCTCGGTTAAATCTCCGGTGGTTCTATGGGACGCATTTAAATGTACGATTAGGGGACAGATTATTACAAAAATGGCAAAAAGAAATTCAGATATTAAGAAGGAACTTTCTGATTTAGCGGATAATATTAAACGGAAAGAATGTCTATATAGATGCTCTAAAGATAAATTGATTTTACAAGATATCAAGAATCTAAAATATAATTACAACTCTATTGTTACTAAGAGAGCTCATATAGGTGTCCAGGCACAGAAGTCCAAACAGTTGCTGCTGAAGAATCGAGCAGGGAAAGTATTGGCGGCTACATTAAAATATCAAGACTCTAATATTAGATCAGTACAGATATCTTGTATAAATGACAGTTCTGGAGCTAGGAAGTTTCAGACTAAAGAGATTCTTGAAGTATTTCGTGAATATTATAGTAATTTATATACTCCACATAATCAATCGTCTCTTGATCAATGCCAACAATTTTTGAATTCGATTCCAACGCGTACTCTTTCTGATGCTGATGGGGTAAAACTGGGGAAACCGATTGATCCCGAAGAAATTATCCATGCTATTAAGGCCACTCGCTCAGGGAAAGCTCCGGGTCCAGATGGGTTTCCTATTCTTTTTTATAAGACTTTTCTCCCATCTTTAGTGTCTCGTCTCAAAGACGTCTTTGATAACTTTGTTTCGTCAGGTGCGGTCTCTGGTTCAGCGGCTGAGGCTACTATTGTGGTAATCCCTAAGGAGGGTAAAGATCATTTGAACCCTAAGAATTTTTGCCCCATATCCCTTCTGAATATGGAAGCAAAAAGTTTTGCTAAGATTTTGGCCATACGTTTGGAATCATATATTCCTTTGCTTATTCACCCATCGCAAACTGGCTTTGTTAAGGGCAGGTTGGCTAGGGATAATATCCCGACCTTTTGCCATATCCTGGGGAAAGCAAAGTTAACTAGCCTCCCTTCGGCAGCCATTGCTCTTGACGCCGAAAAGGCTTTTGATAAGGTCTCTTGGCCGTTTTTACATGCAGTGCTTCAGCCTCACAATCTTGGAGATTCCTTTGTTAATATGGTGATGTCTTTATACACGCAGCCTAAAGCTAATATCAGAGTTAATGGAGCTACCTCTTCCTTTTTTAATTTATGTCAGGGGACTAGACAGGGATGCCCGTTGTCTCCTCTTCTCGCTATCTATCGACCCTCTCCTTCGGCAACTTAATCTTAATCGAGACATTAAAGGCTTTCAATTTGGTTCAACCACTATCAAAACAGCTGCCTATGCAGACGATGTGCTCATCTTTTCTGAAGATATAGCTACTGCAATTCCTGCCATCTCCGAGACTATTAAAGTATTTTCTAGTGTTTCAGGGTATACTTTGAATAAAGATAAGACGGAGATGTTTCCTCTCAAGGCGTATTGTTTTCCTGCCCACATGGGGAATGCTGGCTTTAAATGGCAATCAAAACACATTAAATATCTAGGGATTTGGTTCTGTCATAATTTAGCAGATACCGTCTTGCATAATGAATCTCAAACTTTAGTCAAGGTTAGACAATTGTTAGATGCATGGTCCCCTAAATATATTTCCTGGTGGGGACGTCTTCAAACTTTGAAAATGATGATAACTCCCATTATTAATTTTGTGTCCTCAATGCTTCCTGTCAAGTTGTCCTCGTCTTTTTTCCATGAAATCGATGCCCTCACTTCAAAATTCCTCTGGAGCGATAAACGAGCCAGAATAGCCTATAAACACATGAGGAAGCCTTATGATATGGGAGGTTGTAATCTTCCAGATTGGGATCGATACCAAGTGGCATTCTTAGCCTCTCAAGGGGCTCTTTGGTTTTCTACGAATTCTCGATATATTCCACCGTGGTTAGTTATTGAGCGGGATTTGTCTTCTCCACTACCCACCTCCTCCTTTTTAACTGCGTCCACATTATCTATTCCCTTTTCTCGTTGTATTATTTTGGATACCATTGCTGCCTTGAAGACTATAGATAAAAAAGTCTCTAAGCCAACTCATAAGTCTCGATGGTCTTCTCTGTGGCACAATCCTAGAATTAAGCTTGATTTTGACTCGACAACAGTGGAATACTGGGCTGGCAAAGGTATCACGTTGGTTAAACACCTTTATGATTCAAATCATGATCCGTTGCCTTTTTCTTTCCTAGCTCGGCAGTATTCTCTCAGTAACTTAGATTTCTATACATTTTTAAAAATAAAGGTTGCTGTAACTAAAGTTCATTTAAACCCGGATTCACACACAATCTCTCTTCTATCTATGTGGCATAAAACAGATCATGTGGCCTCTAAAATATATACATTTTTATCCACCACGCCGCCTTTGTTGAATACGGTCACACAACAGAAATGGCTACATCATTTTGACCATGACCTTTTTAAACATATTTCATCAGAAACTTGGCAACTTATTGGAAATTTTTCCCTACGGAATAAAATTGCTCCCTCTCTTATTCAGTCTAAATTTTTCTCTATCAATCTTTTACATTGGACCCCGGCGCGCCTGTACTCTCTCAATCTTAAGGATAATGATCTCTGTTGGAGCTGTAACCTGGCCGCTGGTACTATCAACATATGTTTTTTGAATGTTCTTTACTCCAACCCTTTTGGGAGCTGGTTCACAAACATCTCATGCTAATTTTTAACATTCAATTTTAGCTCTCGCTACCTTTAATTTTGTTGGGCCCATGGGCTGTGACATAGCCGTTGGATTCTTTAGATATGCAGTTACTAGACTTGTTGTTGACTATTGCGGTTAAGATTATTCTAACAGAGTGGAAATCATTTGGCTCCATAGCCTATCATACATGGTGGGCTTGGGTATCCTTTCTTCGTGGGGCTCATGCTTCTGTAGAGGAGAAACATTTTTCACCCTCTATTTCTAGTGGGGTATGGAGATCTTTGGATAGATATATGGACTTGGCTTCACAGGGCATGGTGGAGCAATATCCCTTTGTTTCTTCTCCTTAACTTATCCTTCCCTATTGTAGCAGGAGTCTCGATCTTCTTTCTCTCTCTTCCTCTCTCTTCTTTTTTTTTTTTTTCCCTTTCTCTTTCTCGCTTTTTTCCTCTCTTTTCTTTCTTCCTTTCTCTCTCTCTCTTGCTAATTACTTATCCAAAGCGATACAACGGACTCTCTCGTATTTTTTCCTCTATGGATTTTTGCACCATATTAATTAATTGATATGTAGGGGATATATATGACATTATTTGTACTGATGTTTACTTATGTATTTACTTATTTATTATGTTATGCTCTTTGTTGGTGTATTGCTTTTTATGATATTTTAACTATTTATATCTCTTCTTAACTTAATAAAGATATTAGAACATAAAAAAATGACGTTTTGCAACTTCTGTGTGTGCTGCATTAACCAGCACACATAGAAGTTACAAAATGGCATTTAAAGATTGTGTGCAGGAAGAGGGACCTTCCTGAACATAAACAATCTTTATGTGCAGGAAGGGGGACCTTCCTGCACATAAACAATCTTCCCCTGCACGCAGACACCCTTGCACTAAGGTGCCTGCGTTGGTGCTAGGCTGCTTAATTTAGCACCAGCGCAGGGGGAAACACAGGGCTGCACCATATTCTTGTAAATATGGTGCAGCCCTGCGTTTCTGAAGTGGTGGAGTGAGGCATTAAGCCAGGAAGGCTAAAGCCTCGCTCTGACACTTCCCTTGTAAGTATGCCCCCAAGTTTGGCAGCCTAAAGATAACTTTGCACAATTTGGCTGTCCCTGGTTAAGCCAATCATTTAAAAATGTTTCAAGGCCATATCCTAAGGATGGAAGGTACTTGGCATGTAAAACTTAAATCAGACGCATTAGAGGCGGATCTGTCAAATGATATGCTGCCTTTTTTTGCACAAATCACATTCCAGCTGCTTTATTTGCCAGCACTTGCAAGCTATATGGCTCCAATCCAATTTGAATTATGTCTGGTCTTGAAAAATATATAACTCAATAGTGACTAAGGGATCACGTGGGGCAGATTTTGCTCTAAGATACTCTGTCATCATTGTCCCGTATAATGCAATGTTATCTGATTGATACCACTGGGTGCTCACATCAACACAATATTAACCCTCCTTTTTTTCTCACACATATTTTACCCCAGTCATACCAGAAACTCAACAATACTATACATGGCCATTTGAATGACAGGGGGCTGCCTCCTTGCGCAAGTTTTGGAACCCCATTATGAAGCATGACTCACTAGGTGGGCGAGGGTACATCATCCCTCAGGGAACTACTGTCCCTGCCTTACTTTGAGGTAGTGGTTCTAAAGTCACACTGGGAGAACACAACATAGTTTTCCAGATTTAAACAGGACACAATAATCACATTATAACCCCCAAAACCGGATACAATTGTTAACGCGTCCTCTTTGGAACCTAGCAGTATACGCCACATGTGGCCACTGTAATGTAGGATGACAACTTGATAGTGACCAGTAGAAATGGTGCTCCAGACTCAGCCTATAGAGTCAAACACAATAATCCAGATGCGGGCTCTATGACTGTGCACAATGCTCCTGATGTCACCGGCGAAACTGAACACAATATTACAGATGTTGCCTGCAGAGTTAGACATGTTTTACCCCAGATATGGTCTCACCTTTGATGTGCACAGTAGTAACAATTACTTTAAGAAAGGCAATGAAAACCCAGAACATGCTTGTTGTGTTCTCATTTTTTTCATTTGTAATTGGTTTTAGAGCATATTGAGAACAAGGAATAAGAGAGAAAAGAGGGGGGTCAAATAAATACAAAACAAGGGACAGAGGAGAGAGAAATAAAAAAAATTAAGCAACTGAAGACAAAGTTAAGTCAGGAGTAAAGAGAGAAAAAAGGCTGCGTACTTTCTCTGAAGTCTCACAATCTTGATAAAGTAGAAGGCGGAAAAGGATGGGAAGAGAAGGAGACAGTAAGGGTGGAAGACAGAAAAAGGACGAAAAGGGGCAAATACATACATGTCTTCTTGAGTAATGTGCACGCCAGCATGCTGTGTAGCCACACCAAAATTAAACTCTTTGAGTTGGTAAATTAACCGAGGGAAAACGAAGTCCATCGTGAGTTGATCGAGAGAAAGAAAAATCCCCAAAAACTAAATGAAATATAAATCAAATGAAAAGAATCAAACTTTACAGAATGGAGCTAAGAAAGAACGTTAATAAATGAATGCACTATACCACAAGGGAGGAGATCAAAAAGTTCAGCATTCCTTTTCATTTTGAATATATATATATATATATATATATATATATATATATATACATATAAATATATATAGATATATATACAATTTAAGACAAGGCTGAGGCATCACCGGCCTGCAAGTAATATTGCTTTAAAGTGTGGAGATGATTATTCAAAAGGCTGCAGTTCTGCTCTGTGGGGTTACTGGAACTTCCTCGACACATACAAATATTTTTCAGATCATGAGTAGGGAAGAAGTGGACTGGTGGGCATTCTGGGATTTACACACATCAGGAGCTTTACTAATTGGTTAATTCCACTGAAAGATCGGTTGGGCTGCACCTGACAAGAGTGGACTCATACCCAGCGCTAAATGCCTTTGAAAGGCTCAGTCCTGTTGAGACATCTCCCAGTGTCTCTATAAACTGGCCTATCTTTGGGAGGTCCAAATCCCATATTAAAAAATCTTCTAAACTCTGCCTGCCTTCAGAAACATGCTCCATGATAATCGTAACTGACTGCATCTTGGGTGGTGAACTCAAACGGGATTATCAAGGTCTAGAGGCTGAATTACCTGTCCCCTTGTTGGCAACATATGCAAACAGAGGCTGTAAAAGTTTCAACATGCACCTAATATCACCCTCAGGCTCTTGCCACAGAAATATGCTCTGGATGGAGCTAGAAAAGTAATTCATCTCAGTCTCACAATCGATAGGAAAAGAGCTTAATTGGCTTCAGGAAGGTTTAACAGGTCAAACTTTCCGGAAATTAATACTTTTGTAGGGTCTTAAGTCTTTATTTTTATATGTTTTATTTATGAAGCTTATATTTTCACATTGAAACTCCGTTATTTTCATCTTCCACCTATTTTAAAATAGGCTTTCTGGGTCATGTGTTTTTCAGGACTGCTACAAGGTAGATATGCAAACGTGCCACACTGGCACTAATGTGTTAATGATAGTTGAAAGCTGCCACTATCCTCTTGTTACGAGATTCATTTTGGTCTTTGCAGGTATTTTTTTATCCAATTAATTCGATACCATAGGGCCCGATTCACAAAAGTAATCTGAGACAAAATCCTAACTTTACGACTTTCGGTATTCACAAAAGGCATTTAGTAGTAGTAAAGTTAGGAATCCTAACTTTACTACTACTAAATGCCTTTTGTGAATACCGAAAGTCGTAAAGTTAGGATTTTTTCTCAGTTTAGTAGTAGTAAAGTTAGGAATCCTAACTTTACTACTACTTTAGGAATCCTAACTTTACTACTACTAAATGCCTTTTGTGAATACCGAAAGTCGTAAAGTTAGGATTTTTCTCAGGTTAGTAGTAGTAAAGTTAGGAACCCTAACTTTACTACTACTAAATGCCTTTTGTGAATACCGAAAGTCGTAAAGTTAGGATTTTGTCTCAGATTACTTTTGTGAATCGGGCCCCTTGATTCCAGGTCAATGATTCCAGTAGACTACTGATCAGTTGGGCCACTGTCCCCAATATTCTGAACTCAATATGCCCCTGATCAACATGAAGCATGAAAATAGGGAAACATAGCAGTTTAGGATTCTGTTCTTGGTGATAAATAGCATTAAGATCCTGACCTATGACACCTGTATTACATATCCACTCAATACCACTCCCTGTAGAGATTCAGTAAAACAATGTGAAGTGTCTACCCAAAGTCTCTCAGTCGTGAATGTTATTTGGAATAAATTAAGTGACAATTTGGAAGAAGAACTAATTATGAGCTGAATAATGTTTTGTGGAGGTGAAGGTGGCACTAATGAAGAGAGGGAGAGCAGTTCACTTGTTTCCATTTTAGCTGGTCAGCTGTAAAAATGTGGGATTACTTTTTTTGTTTCCTATAATCGGATATCTTTCTGAAAACGATTTACATGTATTTTCCCATCAGCCTTTATTTAACACAATGCATAAGCAATGCCACTATCTTCCAGTGACACTCTGGCACTCTTAAGCTTAATGAAGGAACTCTCAAGTCTAGGTTTCATAAGGAACAAAAGAAGGCAACATCAGTGGAATGGGAAATAATATAGCATTATAGGCTGTTGCTGAGGGCTATACTAATTGTTAAAAGTGCAATCCCGAGTTATAGACCCAAGCCACAGGCATTGTCAGAGAGATGTCTCTGTTTTAGCTGCATTTGGGGATTTTGCTGTTTCCCCACAAAGGGTAGAACTTAGCAAAATAACAGATAAAAGTAATTCTTTCAACAGGGCTTAGACCTATGTAATTAGAAATGAAGGACCATTGAAATATCTAGTTTATGGAAGCTTCATAAGAGAAGTCTAGAAAGAAAACTGGTTTACAAGTTTGTTGGGTCACAGTAAAATCTGAAATAAACTTTCGAACAAAACTTAGAGCGACTCCTAAAATGACTGTTTTTCATAAGATCTGTACGAGCCTGCAGTTAACCAATTCTGGTTGCCAAAATAACCGCCACTAAAAAGGCAGACTTACATGTAGCTAATCTTACGTCAACAGAAGTCAAAGCATGTAAATTAGAGAGTTACGTATCATGTGCGGATACTGTCACTGATGCCATTTCCAGATGCGGCAATAAAAGAAGAACTTCAAAGGGTTATCTGACAGTTCAGTTTTGATGATAACAACCGATCAGATGGAAGTTTATAAGTGTAAAACGGATCTGTAAAATTTACAAACATCTACTTTTAGACCCAAAGTTACCAGATCGAAGGTAAATGAGAGAACTGGATCAATACAGCATGCCTTTGGATTGATGTCCTTTTCCAAAGCTCAATAACAAAATATAGTTCATTTGCTTTGTTTCATTTACTGTGTTGAGCTAAGCTAGATGATCATTTTGCAAACTAGGGGAAGCAGAGGAACCGCGCCTCTCACGTTAAAAAGAGCAACCCCAGGGAGAGAGTGAACCTTTCCCACCTGTGACACATATTTGGGAAACAGTCCACAAGTAGAGCAAGGCATCCTTTCTCTAGATAATGTGCTTTATCACATGCAGACATAGAGACCATGTGTGAAGGGTAGGAAATGGTATGCTGTGACTACTTGCTTCCTGATTCAGGAAGAGTTGGCTATACAGTGATCTTGATGCTATGAATGCAAACTACACTTGCTGATTGAATGCATTTTCCCATCTGCATGATTGAGCCACTGAAATTGAAGAACATTCATTGTTTGATTTGAGGGAGCTCTACATTTATTGACTAACGCTTTTGAAACTGTTGCAAATAACTGTGGTTTTCAATAAATTATTTACAATATTAGTAACTCTCATTTGGTAAAGCTCGCACAATCGGTATTTAAAGAGGATGACATCTGTTTGCTTATGGTCTTCTAGATTAGTGAGAGCATTTTGTTGTAGAGAGCAGGATTCAAAAGTAGATTGCTCCTCTGGAAGGTCGTATACGGGCAGTGAAGCCCGTCCTCCTCACAGTGGGGCTCATGTGGGGAAATGTTTTACCACATTGCTTTTCAATACTTTAAGAACGTATCTTCTGATCTCAACATCAAATAAGTGGTGAAGATCGGGGGTGAGAGATTTGTGATTGCTTTAGAATTATCTGTAGGATTTATATAAATTTTTTATCTATTAATCAGGACATGAGGAATACGGCTAACCCTAACAATCTCCCCCAAATTGATATTGTGACCTTATAATTACTAGAAAAGTGAATTGTCAGCCAAATAATATTCCTATTATAATATTTTGTACTGCCTTATAGTGTTCTATTAGATATGTTAAGTGTTTCAGTGAGTGGTGAAAGTAGATTAGTAAAATTAAACTGAAGGTAACCTATGAAAAGTCACCCTTTTTACTGGCACAAACAGAGTTAGGTTCACACTTACAAATGTAAAGTAGGAGCACTAAATTAGGAGCAGTGTTAGGTCAAGTCCACATAGTGCAAATGTGGGTGACCACTTTATATGGCCCACTGGCCTTCCACGGGTGTCATGGAGTGTCCAATGTACATTTTGTGAACTGTAATGTTCGTGCTGGAGCTCGCTGTCTTTTTTAGCATGTGATAATTAGCTGCTGCATTTTGCATTGTGTTGCGCCACGTGAGCCCCCACGCAAAGCTTTAGCAAATAAGTTCCTATGAGTTGCTATTAATTCAGTAAGTCTGGACTGAATTTGAGCTCAAATCATCCAGTGAATAATGGGCAACACACATTTATTCATTCTTTAAATGTTCACTTTCCTTATTCTTTGACTGTGTATGCAGGCATCTTTTCTACTTCAGCTTCACATTCTTCCTTACACTTGATACTTCAGATCCAAGGTCATTCGCTTAAGTTAAGATGTCCTAATCTCAGAAAAAAAACTGAGCAGGAATTTGAGGGATTTGTTTTTTTTTTTAGTTAGAGGCACTTAGATGAAATCACTATAATGAATTCTAAAACACTCTGGTTTTCTCAAATATTGTATATACAAATGTGTTTAAACTGTAATTGTAAAAAAGTAATGGCAAGATCCCTGACTGACCTTTAGTGGTATGGCTTTCAGTCAGCTCGGGATGTAGATCAGGATGGATTGGATGTGAGGCTGTACCGTTTTATTGAACCATAGCGTAACATAGGGCCCGATTCACATAGGCAAACTGAGACGAAAGTCTAACTTTACGACTTTCGGTATTCACCAAGGGCATTTACGAGTAGTAAAATTAGACTTTTGTCTCAGTTAAACTTACATTTTGGTCTTAAGTTTAACTGAGACCAAAAGTCCTAACTTAAGACCAAAACTTAAGTTTAACTGAAAAAAAAGTCTAATTTTACTACTCGTCAATGCACTTTGTGAATACCGATAGTCGTAAAGTTAGACTTTTATCTCAGTTTACCTTTGTGAATCAGGCCCTTAGATCCTTGCAAGGTGGGCATAACCCCTTTATAATGTTTGAAAGCTCCTCTTTAGAAAATGGATGCCAGTGACAAACGTCCGCAATATTTTTGTTTACAAATTGAGGATTTTTATTTCCTTCCGTAACTACGGACCTTTAAAAATATCAGTATTTATATACTAAGGTTGTTGCCACAGATCTCTTTTTGTAGCGCTCTTTCCTATTAAGGCTGGCAATTCGGGCACACTGCCATCAAGAGCCTTCATTTCAGTCTGGGCATGGCTTGAACAATGAGACAAGAAGAGAACAACCATGAGATAACAACTCTATGCACACTAATATGGGAAGAAGGGTGGATTTCACATTTAATTCCACTTGGTTAATGAAGGAAATTTTATTTATAATGTTGTGTACTGTAATATTGAAATACTTGGACCCTATCTGTCATGTGTCCAATCTGTAAAGTGATGTTCCTGGTTTAATTCCATCTGCCTTGAGAGCTTCTTTCCCCAAAATTCATAGGCTTCAGGTATCTTTCATTCAAAATTGATGTTTAAAAGTCAGTCATAATTCCTGAAATAGTCCTCCTATGTGGATAAAACACTCTCTAGATCAACTTCTATCCACAAAGATGCTACCTTTTTTGCCATATTAAAGAGGAGTGCTATTGGTCCTAATATAAAGATTTTTCCATACACAATTTTAGGGACCTGCCAACCTTTCTTGAGATCACTCCTATTAAAAATATGCAATCATTTCAGGATCCATATCTGGGGTTTTACAAATGTTATTCTTCAAAGATGGACGCAAATGTTGCCTTTAGTCTTTGGTCTCTACCGAGTGACTTCCTAATCAATGAGTTAATTCTTTCATTAATGATATCAAGAGTGTAGTGAAACTATTTGGTCAGAGCCACATCTGTATTTAATTCCCAGTGTCAAATAAGTTGAATTACCACCAGCAAAAGCACTTTCGTAAAGGATACTGCTGAGCAACATGCGAGGGTTGTCTAGTGTGCTTGAGGTTTCGTCTGTCCCAGAACTGGTGGAGTCAGCGTCGAAATCCAACTCCATTTGTTATGTTTCCATATAAGCCAGCCCTCATGAATTACTGACAACAGCGCCCTTTTAAAATACTTTGCAAAATGTTAAGAAAGCGGCACCCCAGTAGTTGCTCTGCATTCCTCAGGGCCCCCAGAGCCACCAATGGGCAGCGTGTGGAAGCCAGTTACCCTCTGTGGTAGCATTTTAAATGCTGTACTATGCCCTAGATAGCTTAGCGGAGGACGGCATTTGTATGTTAGGAACAGCATGATTTTTTAGTCCTTATACACTAATTCCAATTCTAAATACTTGCAGTTGAGCTTATTAAGTCTTCTAGCACTTCGTAGTCCCTAAAGGCAATATTCTCCCTTGATCTTAGGCCATGGATACCTTTTCCTCCGTACCCGTATTTCCATCCTATGAATTAGGCTTTTCCTTCCTTGCTAAATCATGAACCTGCACCAGTTTACTTCTTATGATAAAGGGCCCAGGGAAGCACCATAATAGAAATAGAAGATTTAGAATGGGTTTTTAGTTCTTTCAAAAGAGGGAAGAAAAACTTCACTGTTGTAAATAGCAATCTAATTTTGTAAGGTTTGTATCTCATTTAATCCATTTAAATATTCATCTTGCATCTAAAGTCTGTGTGCTCTCCCATCCTTTATCAAAATGTATATAGGAATGAAGTCTCTTTGAGGTCTGACACAAACGTGGATTTTTCAAAATGAAAATGGGGGAGATTACCTGGCCAGTCAATGCTTTTTAAGATTGACAAATACAGGAGGTGGAGTTAGTAACAAGTCAGACCTTAGACTTTCCAACTTTTTAAAGCCAACCGGCCTGCAGGTAGAGCTTCCAAATTACCAAACTCGAGCAGCCAGAAGGTATTAACTCTGAAGGGTTTCAAAAGCAAAACATACAGATGGCTCATGATCTGGAAGCAGAGGTAGGGCTATGTGTTCTACAGAGTAATTCCCAGCGGACCCGAGCATCACCCAACCCACATGTCGCTAAAGGCGAACGTATGCCGCATCAGCCATCGAACCGCCTAACCCACAGGCCCAGTTGCCTTGGAAAATAAAAAGGAATGCTGCTCCTTTTGAAAAAGTTAAAGTGAAAAACCTGTCTCGTTTCAAGCAACAGGCTGGCATTTGCATAAATGTTCCTTCAAGTGATATAAATTAAGAAAAATAAATTACGAAGACAAAAGAGACAAATAAATAAAATAAATAAACAAATATATACATAAATATTCCTAAGGAAAAAAGAGTTTGTCTGTGTAGGCCGAACAGTCTGAACAAAAAGCTCCAGGCCAAGACAAAAGGACCATTGAAACAGGCTGTCTTCATTAGGCCATCAGCTGCCAATTGAGGGGAAAATTAAATTGATAAGTAGATAACTAAAGAAAACCATGATGTCGTCAACTTGAAATTTCAGTTTCTTCTGCAAAGATCCTTTTTTCCCTTTCTTGTTTTTTTGTCTCTGTTTTTGTTTTTCTGGAAATATTTACATGTTCACAGTAATACCAATATCCCGCCTGTTCAGTTTCGGCCTGCTTGCGTCCATATCTCTCTGCATCTGCTCTGTTGTCCTGTTGTCTTGTGTGGTTGTCACCTCCTTTTTCCCTCCCTTCCCCTCTGCCGGAACCCCGTTCCAAGGCAACATTTGTCAGGTTTTTGATTCCTGCTGTTCTTTCGGCTAGTTTTTGTTCAGTGTCCCTCTTCCCCTGATGTGTAGCGGGTGGTGTCATGGCTGCGTTTGAGTCCCGTTGGAAGCTACAAGTTTTTTATCCTTGGAGGAGCCTCGCCGGTGGTGCTCTGTCATGTCCGGCTCACTACGAATGGAGTTCTGGCAACTGCGAGTCGGGGTGCCCGGCGGTCGACTCTGCTGGCCATTTTTCTCATCTGAGGACAAGAAAAAACAAGCATTGGCTAAGGCAATTGGTCTGGCATTTGCAAATTGGTACGATGGGTAATCTGTATTTGGTAATAATCACAAGCATATGCCACAAAAAAAAAGAAAAGAAAGCATGTTGCAGCCTAAAAGTGCGGACATATGCTTACCATACAAGCATTGGCCAAGGCAATAGGTCTGGCATCTGCAAGCTGGTATGATGGTTAATTTAGATTTATTATTTATCACAAGCATGTGCCATGAAAAGAAAGAGAAAAGAAAACATGTCACAGCCTAAAAGTAGCGACCATATGCTTTGTATTTGTTAAAAAATAACCATTACATTTATGTTTGATAGAACAGTAAGGGTCCCTCCTTAGCAAGTATTAAAACTCATTTATTCCTTTTGATGCTAAGGTTGGGTGTGAATTACCATAACCTGAAGACATAGTATAAACACACATGGATGAATACAAAGGACAAAGGATGGAAAGAAAAAAAATATTGGCAAAGTAAAGTATTGTCCACCAGCTCTGGCACCAAAGTCCCCTTCTTTTTAAGTAGATGTGATCAGGCAAAATTTTGTCATGAAGAGTGCACGAGAGCCAACACATGAAGTGGGCTGGCCCATTGCCCCATGACGTATGCTGGGGATGTTCAGAAACAAAATATGCTTAGGAAGTATCTCATTTGCTCCTTTACAGTTCTAACATTAGACTATTGGGTGTCCTGCTCGAGACAAACAAGTGATTTGTTTCAACAAACACTCCGACAAGCTGCACCATGTATTAGAAACTTGATAATTAAAATTGGCGTGCCCAAAGGTAACCATTCTTTGATATTTCTGTGTTTGTGAAGGAGAATGGAGAGTGCAGCATATATTTATGTGTTAAGCAAAATCCCCTTTCACCTTTCAGAATTCCCTCAGCCCTGGTCCTGAGAAGAACCCGCAAAGAAAAGTGGAGTTCGAAACGCATTGACCGTCACTCAAGGGGGATCTCAGACTAATGAACATCAATGGAGAGGACTCTTAATTCAGTTTGATTAAAAAACGACATTGCTTTGAAGCCCACATTAGATTTTTCTGGACCCCCCAAAGTATTCCAAGAGCGATAGTTGAGAATATTTTCACTCTTGTTTTTTCTACTATAGGACTGGTGAACACTGAATTGTTACAGACCGTTTTGTATGTTTTCCTTCATATATTGTTCACATTTGAGCACATAATTGGTTTCACATTGAACACAATGTTTTTATACAAATTTCCACGTGATTGTGGTTTTCTCTTTCTTATTGTTTTTTTGTATTAATGTCAATGTTTTGAATAGGTATGAATTTGATGTACAAATTGAATTAGAGGCCAAGTTTATTAATAAAATGTTCTCTTTGCTGAAGTAAAAGCATGTATGAAGTTTACAACCACTTTTTGTTGTTTATAGTAACTTTCTAAAAGTGGCATTTTCAAAATTGTAATTTAAAATCCGACTTTACCAAAAGAGAGGATTTTTCATCACAATTCCAAAGACGTCAAACATGAACTGGTTACCTGTTCCAATTTGGAAATTACAGCTTATTAAATGTAATAAGGTAACTCCAATGTTATCCTATTGAAGAGGTAGGCCTTGCAGTAGTGAAATTTGTTTTTTGAGTTTTTCAATATCAGGACATGTAAAACTTAAAAGTACATGTCCTACGGTTTAAATACATTGCACCCTACCCTCTGGGCTGTCCAGGGCCTACCCTAGGGGTGACCTATATGTATTAAAAAGGAAGGTTTGGGCCTGGCAAAAGGATGATTTTGCCAGGTCGTCATGGCAATTTAAAAACTGCACACACAGGTTGCAATGGAAGACATGTTTAAAGTGCTACATACGTGGGTGGCACAATCAGTGCTGCAGGCCCACTAGTAGAATTACATTTATGGTCCTGGGGCACATGTAATACCACTTTACTAGGAACTTTTAAGAAAATTAAATATGCCAATTGGGAATAGGCTAATTGTACCATGCTTTAAGGAAGGAGAACAGGAACTTTACCACTAGCTAGCAGTGGTTAAGTGTGCAGAATCTAAAAGCAAGCGAAAATGAAGTCAGCAAACAGGAGGGTTGAAAACAAAAAGTTAGGGGGAACCACGCCACGGATACCAGGTCTAATGATATTACTCAGCACTGTTAAAAGAACTAATTGATCTTTCAAATCTCACTTGTTTCCATTCCATCTTTATTTGCTCCTGGAATGTTTAGTTTGCAGTATTGAGGTAAGAAGGACACAAAATGACACTGTTTCAAGTAAGGTTTTTTAATTTCTGACTACTTTCAGTATGGTCTCCAAACTTCAGATTGAGAGACGGACATATTGCCTCTTCCATGTTGAACTCAGCCCTCCACCCCCATAAGATTAACTTGAAGGAAAGTGTAAGTGAGGATTTGTTCTAGTGCACTGACAGGAAAAAGAAAGTCTAGGATGGTGATCTTACCAACAAATTGTAAAGGGTCCAATGGACTTAGTATGTTTGAGGCCGACTTCATGTCAAAAGTCACCCCTTTGAAATAATAATGTTGGCTGTTCACCATAAATCCAAAATGTTTGTGTTTTTAATAGATAGATATGAAAACAAGTGTTCTCCGAACATATGACTGTCAACAAATTATCCTGGAAGTAATGGTATAGTTACAAACACCACCACCCAAAAGTATTGCATTTTCATAAATCTGTAGAGAAACTGCAGATCTTGAGTCTTCTCCAATCTTCTGGCTTTCTTATTAACCAGAAAATATCTTGAGTATCCAGCTTGTTTTATTTGATGTTTAAAATCTTTTTTATCACTCCAATTAACCCTTTGAATAGATTAGGTTCTGTTGCGATTGTGTGGTTGTTTTTGCTGGAGGCTAGAAGGCTAACTTCTGAGTCAGGAACCTCTGTCTGTGCTCTGGATTGACCTGTTTCTTTCCACCTCTACTGTTCTGTATGAATTGGTTGCAAATATTGGAAGAGGTATAAGGTTTTGCGCTGTCTTCATGTTTGTTTTTACGATTTGTAAAGGTTTGGCTATTTTAAGCCATTAACATAGTTTGCCTTCAAACAACAGAGCCAAGATAATGTCATGCATTTTGGGGGAGTATGCTTAAGGGCACGAGCCACTTACACTGGCCATTTACAATGAGAATGTTTCAGCTATATTTATTGCTATCTTGATTGCAATGGTCTGATGATGTTTTACCTTTAATCATTGACTCCCTCTTTATCCATGGGTAATGACTCTAGAAATATGGACATTTCATGCTACACTTGTCAATGATTATTAGTTGTGATGTCTGGGGTAGTGGAAGCCTTTACTTTGGCATCCACAGTGCCAATAACATTTCTTTCCATATGCATCCAATTTACTATGTTATTTATCTGGCGGTACCAACAGGTTAAAGTCATCCTCTTTTGCAAAGATGCAAGACATTTACACAGGCACTACCTAGAACTGTGAGAGGCAACAATGCGCAGGTTCTCTAAATTCAGAAGCAGTGCAAAAGGGTCCACTGACCTTGAAGCAAATTTGTCCAGCTACAGAATGATATGAATGCCATCAGTGTTCCCTGACAATAGACCTTCAGTGGGAGAAATGAGGTTCGGAATTTTCAGTGTGAATATTTACAATTCTTTTTCTTGCACAAGAAGGACTGCAGTGGCAGGCCTCCATGACTGTATACTGGAAGATGATATCTGATTGTTCATGTCTGCCTAACTGAAGAGTAGACAATGGAGACACTGTCAATAAGGAATATATGACGTTACTTCGCGGTGTTTACACCGCAATATCTTTACAACGCAGGCATTACAACGCAAGTCGTTACAACGACTTGCGTTGGAGGGCGCTGGACTTAGGAATAGTATGATTTACTATTCCAACTCCAGCCTACGTTACAGTAGGGAAGGTGTTGGAATAGTAAATCATACTATTCCTTAGCTTAGAGCGCCATCCAGCGCAAGTCATTCTAATGACTTGCGTTGTAATACCCGCTTTGTAAAGGTATTGCGGTGTAAACACCGCGATGTAACTGATGTTTCCCGTCAATAAGGAAACTGTGGTTTCGTCATCAATGTTTTGATTACGAAGCTCAGTAATGAAGACTTGGTAGACATGAATTTCACTGATGAAGAATGCTACTGGTTGATAGTCCTAACAATGAGGCACCTGAACATGAGGTGCCCTTGAATGAGGATTTTCGAATCTCCAAACACACAAAAGGCGATGGAAGGAATGCTTATAGTGAGTCTAACCACTGGCATTCACTTGGGGTAGCATTCCAATGGATTGTTCTTTTGACGTCACATCAGTTTGAACCCAGCCATATGCAAATCAGTCTTGATCCTGCTCTAATAGGAACAGTCCAGTTCGAACTTCCAGACCAGGTTCTCCCTGAACCAGAACACAAGCAACCCAATTGAAAAACTAGTTTTCTGTGATTCAAGACAGGTTTCACCCTGATTGGAATCTTCAGTCAGGTGTAGCTTGGTTCTAGTAGCACAGAGAGCATGGGACCCACCTTGCCACCTTGGGTGTTACATCAAACACACAAAAGGTGATGGGATGAATGCTAGCAATGAGCCTAACCGCTGGCAACGGCATGGTGGGCAAAAGTACGATGGGTTGGAGTGCTAGAGCTAACTATATCTCCCCCCCCCGCCATGCACTGCTTATGACCTCACATATTACAACACTTATGACATGTTCTATGACATCATTTATGACATCAATGATGACAGCTCCTCCCCGAGCCTTTTTAGGCCCCAGGGACCCCATCCACTGTGGCCAAATATGATAAAAAAGGGGAGTGAGGCAGTGCGTCTACCTCCCTGAGGCTTATTAGGCTCCAGAAATCCCAACCACTGGTGCCATACCAATAAAATAGGGGAGGGGGCCGTGTGCCCCCTTCCCCAAGCCTTCATAGGCCCCGGGGACCCATCCCCCAGGGCCATTTTTTGTTTAAATGGGGAGGGGGCTTCACAGCCCCCCTCCCCGAGCCTTATCAGGATCCACATTTCCCGGGGCCAAAGGCAATTAAAATGAGGAGAGGGCATGCACCCCCTCTCCCCAAGCCCTTTTGGTCCCTGGGGACCCAATCCCCCAACATAAAATTTCAATAAAAAGCGGAGGGGGCAGGTGGCCCCCCTCCCCGAGACTTATTAGGTACCGGGAACCCCATATCTCTAGGAGAGCGTTATTAATAAAAAGAGGAGGGCATGCTGCCCCCCAAGCCTAATTAGGCCCTGGGGACCCCATTCCCCTGGGCTATGCCTTATTAAAAAGGGAAGGGGCCACATGGCCCCCCTTCCCTGAGCCTTATTAGGCCCCAGGGACCCCATCCTCCGGGGTGTGTGTTTTTTTAAAGCGGAGGGGGGCCATGTGGCCCCCTCTCCCCAAGCCTTCTCAGGCCCCAGTTACCCAATCCCCTGAAGCTGTCAGTATTTTTAAAGGGGGAGAGGGGCCACACATATTCTCTCCCCGGGCCTAATGTGGCCCCATGGGACCCTTTTGCATATCACCTGAGCCACCCACCAAGCACATGTCGAGGGCAGTGCGGGGAGCCCCAGGAACCCCGTGGCCCAAGCTGGCTCCCCAAATAGTACAGGAGCCGGCATTGCTCCCTCCTGGAAGTCGCAGCTATTTATGCTTCTTCCTCCAGGTGAGAGAAATATGTTGTTCTGTTTCGCTGCCATCAGTGTGGACAGGGAAACAGATCTCAAGTCTGCTTCCATCCGGCGGGTGCATTTTTAAAGCTCCTGCCTGCTGGGAGCAGACTTTGTGTTTGCTCTCGCTTGGCAGGAGATTTGAAAATGCTCCCGCCAGACAGAAGCAAACACATGTTTCCCTGTCTGCTACGGTGCAGGCCATTAAAGGCTCAGGGAGGGGGCTGCATGGCCTCCCTCCATTTAAAGTTAAGTTACAGCCCTGATTGGATGCGGTCCCTAGGGCCTTTTTAAGGCTCTGGGAGGGAGGCCCTATCAATGCCCCCCTCCCGTGAACTAGACTAAAAAATTGTGACCACTAAGTTTTTTTGTTTTTTTTCATGATCCCGTGTGACTATTGTGGGATCACAGCAAAAATTGTGGATTTGTTTTTATTTTGGCAGTAAGGAGTTCCTTGGGAGCCTTTCCCCCCACCCATGGGGCCTAGGCAGGCCGGGTATCCCCTTATTTTTTATTTTATTTTTTAAGTTCAGGACAGGAGACTAAGTCCTTGAGTCCTGCAATGGATGCCAGCAGCATTTTTCTCACGTTGCTGGCAGCCAATCAGAGTGCTCGTTCCTGCAGGTGTCTGCAGGAGCAAGATGGCTCAAGGGAAAAAACCTCCCAGGCCCAATCAAAGCGCTCTATTTTTAAATTGGTGCTCCTCCGAGACTCTCATGAGCCTCTCAGGGGCCCAACCGTCTAGATATACAAATATATTTAAACCTTGATTGCTCAAAAACTAATGAACGGATTTCCACCAAATCACAGAAAGCACAATCTGCGGACCAAGATCTAGCTTTCTGCCATCTTTTGGTGTAATTCTAGTCAGCAGTTTTTGCAGTAGTGCTTCTTAAAGAAGTCTATGGAAAATGCATGGAGGTTTTGCATTTTGGGTCCCCTTTTTTTCTTGGCTCCCGCTTGACAGATCACCCTGAAACTTTCCAAGCACAAACTAGGCAAAAAAGAGCACTTTTTGGAAAGTTTTGAGGAGATTCGTTTATTGGTGTCAAAGTTAATAGAAACACAAAAAATGTATTTCCTGAGGAAATGTTGACCTAACTATAACTACGCAGTAGCTACTGCCACTGGGTAATATATACATAATCGTATACCTTATGAAACCAGGCTATGTGTCTCTGTGAAATATTCCACTTCACGCTTTAGAAGTATTTTAGCTTCGATATTGTCTTAACAGTGTATCTTCTTACCACCCCTTGGGCATTTTTTTATGCCGTTATTTGATTTGCAATTTTGAGGATTGTATGTTAGTATTGCGTAATAGAGTTCCGTTGAAAACTTAAGATCTGACATGGGCACCGGAAATTGTTGATCTGACATATATTATTTGTCGTCTAATGGTGATAGCGTATGTGTTCCTTTCAAGTCACATTATGTCTTGTGAATTGCTCTCCGGGGATTAAATATTTCATTAAATACAAAATATAAGCGAAATATATCCTGGAGATATGTTGACATATATAGTGACTTCAATTATGGGGTACTTTGCCATGATTTAGAAATATTGGACACCTAGTTTGAACAGATACCAACATAGCGGTGCCATTTCGCATATTTTGCGAACAGTATTACACATTATAAAATATATGCCCTTGGGTACTTTACCAGAATTGAGATGTACAATTGTTCAATTTTGTGATGTGGGGCATCCTACACAACAGTTCCTTATATCACTGTGATACCAGCCTTGAAGATAATTGCAAGTGAATTTGCACATGTTCCTTTAAATTCTGATTTTAATGGTGATGGGCACGACGATTTAGTCCCTGTTAAAAGACACTCTGTACAGCACACTCTATAACCCCGACGAAGGCCATTGGCCGAAATGCATTGGTCTGTTTTCCCATGATTGCACTCGCACTTTGCTGAAATTTGGAAAATACTTTAAAAGGAATAAAATTGTTTGCCAAAGGAAATACGGATCCTGCTGTCTTTCTGACCTGCTCGGTGCTGTCTTCCTGCGCCCTCGACGAACAGTGTGTGATGAAAAGGAGGGTGAGCGCGGGCTATCAGAAATATATATATAGATGTGATTAAGACCGGGGAAACTCGGTCGAAACGCGTCATGCTGCTGACAATTCACAAATAAAGCACGATATTTAATCCATCTGGTGGTCCGTACCTGATTTCCTGCTTAAGGAGGATTTTTCATCAGGATTGTGGTTCTTGAGATATATATATATATATATATATATATATATATACATACAAGCCCTCTTTTACACCTAAGAAATGCTGGATACTGATTTTGCGACTGGGTGCCAGTTGCCAGCCAGTTACTGCCAAACATCGATTTGCCTCTACCCGAGGAAGAAAGCTGGCACTCTGCTCCGTGCAGCTTGCAATACTACTTTAATCCATCAAGTTACATATGAGAACATAACGTCCAACCCTGATGTGGGTCTTTGCTGAATTAACAAATTAACAGCTTGTATTCAAGATGGTGGTACCAATAAACACAAAGAAAATACTTGTAACTTATTTTTTAAAAAGCTCATCCCAGGCTCTAGCAGAAAATAATAAAATAATAATAAAACCCTCTGATAAGGGGGGTAATATTATGATACAGAATGTGAAAATGTATGCAGAAGAAGCTAAAAGTCAACTTGATGACAGAGAATGTTACTGTATAATTGATATGATTGATGCTGGAGAGAGTAATAGAAAAATGATGCATTATTAAGGAAAGGGAGAGACAAAGGATTAATAGAGCTGGAAGAATATCTCTTCTCAGAAAGGACTATCGAACAGACCCAACCATCTACATTCTCCCACAAATAGATAAGAACCCTAGATGACCACCAGGTAGACCTACAGGGGAATCTAATGACAGTGATTAGAGAATACTTCTCGATAGATAGGCCACTTTTTGGCCCCATATTTAAAAAAACTTGTGTCATATGTACAAGATACGACTGACTTTTTGAGTGAACCAGGAGGAATACCTTAGCTTGAGGATTATTCTATGTTAGCTTTTGTGACTAGCTCATATGCCAGTATCTTACATATACATAGTTTGAACAACTGCCATCATTTCTTGAAAACTTGCTCTATCCATTTACTGCAACACACTGAAATGTTGTTGCGTACGTTGGATTTTTGTCTAATAACATTTTTCTTTTCTAAGACACCCTATATAAACTATCAAGGGGGACTGTGATGAGTACTTGTTTCGCCCCAAGTTACGTTAACCTGTATACTGGGATGGTGGCAGGACAAAGTTCTTTGGTCACCAGAACTTACGCAGTATTCAAATATTATTATTTATTGCACTTTATAGATGATTTCTTTGTGATATGGAACGGTAGTAATGAATCCCCAGAAACATGAACAATTGAAGGAAAATTACCTCAACTTACACCTGACTTACAAAATCAACAGAAGTGCAGTTGAATTCTTGAATGTGTTGGTAATGGTGGAAGAAGGCTAGTTGGAGAACAAACTATTTCATTGAGCAATCAACTGGAAACAGCATATTAAATCCTACCAGCAACCATCTAGCAAGTTTAAAATGGAGTATATCATATGAAGAGCTACCACATTCTCGCAGAAACTGTAGTAAGGACTCTGCATTTGGTGGTGTACAAGAATAAATGCTTGTAAGATTTAAAGAGAGAGGTTATTCAGATAAGATGCTGAAACAAGCAGTCAATAAAATACAGAGCAAGTGTAGGCAACAACTACTAATACCAACAAATCAAGAATCAAAATATTAAAAGATAAGGTTGAGCCTTGATTTCAATACTCAAGCAAATAGGATCAGGTTTATAATGCAGAAAATTGGGATATCTTAAATACAGAAAAACATTTGTTGCCGAAAATAGGCCTGATATTGTCCATCACATACAAAAGATCAAAATTCATTAGACGTGTATTAGTTAAAGAATACCGTAGATCATTTACTGAAAAGGGGCCCTAGAACACTCTTACTAGTTTCCATAAATGTAATTCATGTAAGGCCTGTAAAATCAGCACTAACATAGTACAATATGATATCCTCGGTATGAAAATACCCAAATAGATTAACATGTTTATTACTTGTACTACGCCTTATGTTATCTATGTGTTGAAATGTCCCTGCAAACTGAGATATGATGGAAGTACCATTTGCCCAGTAAAGAAGCATATATTAGAACACCGTTTAGTCATCATGAATAATGTACAGAGCTATCCAATGGCAAGACATTTCAATGAGAAGCACAACGGAAATTATAACCAACTCAAGTTCTTCATGATATATAAAAAGGGAATGCATCCACGAGGAGGAGATAGGAAATTGAGACCATGTAAATTAAAATCATACTACATTATTGAATTGGACACAAAGGTGCTTAATGAATTGATTATTGGTGGCTATATATAGCTGAGGGCCTCATTGTATAAGAGATAGGATAATTGTGTATTTTAATTCCCTGATATATCTATGAGGTATTGGTTGTAAATAGGCAGATCCTGGAAAGATACTCTGTGGTAAATGCCATTCTGTGAAATAGTCTTTAATGAGTTGTCTGGCAAACCAGTTGCCTTTTAGATTACTGATGAAGTATGTTTTTTGGGGGGTTTTTCAGCTCTTGTTTGATGTGAACAAACATTTTATGAAGAGTATTGAGAATACAATGCTGTATAACATTTTAGAGAGAATATATGATGCTAGTAAGAAAGTTATTCTGTTCTTCAGTAAGTAAATTGAGCACACTTGGCCATTAGTTGATGATGTTTTGATTCATATACTTGTACAAATGTGATCAAGATGCTCTCTGGTACCGAAAATCTAGAAGGAATGGAAATTTAGACATGACATTAAGGTGTTGAGAGCTTAAGTAATCTCATGTGCATTGAATGTGATATTGCCCGCAATGATCGCTATTGATGTAACTGCAACAATAGCTCCTTGTCAACTATAGTGATTAGCATTGATAATGTTCATAATCTAGTCTGCAAAGGGAACAAACGACACCTCACAAAGGTCAAGGCGGAAGAATTGCTATATTCTTTTTCATATTGTTAGATATTTAAATTAGTCACATGTTATGAGCTTTCATTTTTCTTTCACAGCACAAGTATTTTTTGTTATTGTCATTGGTATATATATCCACCAACTTGGATACAAGCTGTTAGTTTGCTACCTCGAAAAAGACCTACGTCACTGCTGAAAAGCATTTATGGATTAAAGCAATATTGAAAGCAACAAGGAGCAAAGTGCTGTCCTTCTTCCTTGGGGAAGAGGAAAATTGATGTTAGATGTTTGCAAATACCTGACTGCCAACTGGCATATATATATATGTATATGGATTCACCTCCCGTCCTTAATTAAAACAGGCGCTAACACTCTAAAGCTGCATACATACCGTCTGCCGTCACACATTTTGACCACGGAACCTGGCTTTGATCACATCATACATACATAATATATATATATATATATTTATTCCTTCGCCAAACTTTCTCCACTTGGCTGCTGCACTCAGGGCGGGTGCTTTCTCCCAAACGCGAGAGGGGAACTCGCATGCTACACACCAACTTCAAAAAGGATTCTGGAGCACTCGTGGGGTCCTTCAAGATCTTTATACATTACAGTAATTCGGCATGACGCGTTTCGGCGTCTTTGCCTTCTTCAAATGCCGTTCAATGAGTTCCACTTGAAACACTGCCTAATATTGGCTAAGATGCTGTGTCGACCTTCATCACTGGTCGGGCCTCGGCCAATGAGAGAACCAAATTCCCTCTGTTTTATAACACATCTCTCCTCCCCTTGTGACCTCGTTGCCCCATCCACGATACAATAAATTTGGGCCTTGGATGAATATCAGTAGTCCCTTGGAAAGGATCACGGTTGATTACTTTCTAAATATTATTTGGGTCCCCTCAACATTAGACCTGAATGGTCATAGCACCACTGTATAGGGTAGGCCGTGCAGTGTCCTCAAGCAACCCCTCGCCTCAGCCGCTGGATGTTGATGTGGGAAACAGCCGTAGGTATATTTACACACATCCATAAACATACATACACATATATCGCCAGTAGATAGTTATAGTTAGGTCTATTTTTCCATAGATGAAGCGTTTGCTAATATCTTTGACCCCATCTGATGATTCTCTAAGAAACTTTCCAAAAAAATTCCAACCTCCTCAGCTCCTTTCTGGAAAGTTTTGGGGTGATCCATCTTGTGGGGCCCGAGAAAAAAGGGGGGTCCCAAAATGTAAAATCTCCATGCATTTTCCATAGACTTCTTTAAGACAAGTTTTAGCAAAAACTGCTGAACGGAATTACACCAAATTCAGCAGGAAGCTAGATCTTGGTCCTCAGATTGTGCTCTTTGTGGTTTGCTGTAAATCCGTTCAGTAGTTTTTGGGATATTAAAGGTAAAAAATAATTGTTGATCTTGGCTGCGGGTTCGCGAGCATCCTGAAGGCATCCCTCAAAAGCGCAAAATCAAAAATGGAGCCATGTGATTAACCGAGAGTCCCATTTTTCCTGTGACCCTTCATGCTCTCGCGGTAGCGAGAGGCTCATGCGAGCACTCTCATTAGCTGGCTGTTGGGAAGTTAGAAATGAAATAGCCACCATTACAGTTTACTGTGAACAATTGGAGGTGTTGTCGAAATCAAGTAAAAAAGCTATATAAAAGGGGGCAGCAGAAAAGCATGCTGTCCTCCCTAAGTTTAGAAAGGAGGTGTATAAGGGATAACTCCTGTGAAGAAAATATATGTACATTGTTTTTAACTAATTTTTTCGATCTCGCGGGTATCTCACAGGATTGTGAATAGTAAAAAGACATAGATGAGTTCTCAATACACTCTATTAGTAGGAATGCGCAGTGTTCTTTGTTTTTCAGAGGAAGTGTGTAAGAGGTAAGTTATGTGATGATTAGAAAGGTTCATTCTTTTCTTGAGACTCCCTTGAATCGTGAAAAGTAGGAAGTATTAGGTGATGTTTGAATACACTCTGGTATGCACACTTGTAACTGTAGGAAGGAGTCTTATTTGAGATGGTGTTTATCAGACTCTACTATTTAAACTCATTGGTTTGAGAAGAGTTGTGACGAAGACAACCAACACACTGAACCCTCACCAACCACCCCCAACACCCGGAAACCAGCAATTGACGACTGGACAGCCCTCACCACCGAAGACACACTGAAGACAATGAAGTCAATCCACTCAGGGGCCCCCACGGACCCCTGCCCCCACCACATCTTCAACAGAGCCGCCGACACCATCGCACCCATGCTCCGCCACACCATCAACCGCTCCCTGGTGACCGCCTCGTTCCCCGATGACTGGAAACACGCTGAGGTCAACCCCTCCTAAAGAAACCCTCAGCGGACCCCACCGACCTCAAAAACGACAGACCCATCTCCCTGATCCCGTTCCCAGCGAAAGTCATCGAGAAAGCCATCAACAGCCAACTCGCCACATTCATTGAAGAACACAACATCCTCGACTCCTCCCAATCCGGCTTCAGAAAAAACCACAGTACGGAAACCGCCCTCCTCGCCGCAACAGACGACATCCGCACCCTACTGGACAAAGGAGAAACAGTAGCCCTCATCCTCCTCGACCTATCAGCAGCGTTTGACACAGTCTCCCACCGCACCCTAATACGCAGACTCTACGACGCAGGAATCCAGGACAAGGCCCTTGACTGGATCCGCTCCTTCCTCTCCGTCAGGACGCAGCGGGTCAGACTCCCCCCTTTCCTCTCGGACCCCACACCTACCACCTGCAGAGTCCCCCAGGGCTCCTCCCTCAGCCCGACGCTCTTCAACGTCTACATGGCTCCACTCGCCCCCATCGTCAGAACCTACGGACTCAACATCGTGTCATACGCAGACGACACCCAACTCATCCTCTCCCTATCCAACGAGCCCAACACCGCCAGACACAACTTTCGAGAAGGCATGGAAGCCGTCGCCAAATGGATGAAAAACAGCTGCCTACAACTAAACACCAACAAAACAGAAGTACTCATCATGGGCCCAAACCCAGACGCCTGGAGCGACACCTGGTGGCCCCCCGCCCTCGGAAACCCGCCAACCCCCATGGACCACGCATGCAACCTCGGAATCATCCTGGACTCTGAGCTCAAAATGGACCGCCAGATCAACTCCGTCTCATCTTCCTGCTTCCACACCCTCCGCCTCCTTCGTAAGACCTTCAAATGGATCCCCCTCGAACACTGAAAGACCGTCACTCACGCCCTGGTCACCAGCAGACTCGACTATGGCAACGCACTCTACGCCGGAATAAACAAAAACCTCACCCGCAAGCTACAGAACATCCAGAACGCCGCCGCAAGACTAGTCCTCAACCTGCCAAAACACTGCCACATCTCCCTGCACCTGCGCACACTCCACTGGCTCCCCGTCGAGGCGAGAATCACCTTCAAGATGCTCACCCACGCACACAAGGCCCTCCACGGCACCGGACCAGCATACCTGAACAGCCGACTCAAATTCCACGCACCCCAAAGGACCTTACGATCAGCCCAGCTCTCCTACGCCGTGGTCCCCCGCACCAGAAAGACCAGATCGGGAGGCCGCTCCTTCTCCTTCCTCGCGACCAAAGCATGGAACGTCCTTCCGCTCCACCTCAGACAGACAACATCGCTCCCCATCTTCGCAAGAAACCTCAAAACCTGGCTCTTCGACAGACCCCCTCCTTGATGGAATGGAACCTGCACCCCCCCCCACCCCTAGCGCCTTGAGACCCTTACGGGTGAGTAGTCGCGCTTTAACAAACGATTGATTGATTGATTGAGTAGAGTTAAGGCTCATCCAACCACCCTACTACGAACACCCATCATCTGAGATAGAGGTCTGAAAGGAGATGGCACTTCCTCCACACACCCTACTACGTACATCTGTCAGCTGAGAGAGAGGTCTGAAAGGAGAGGCCAGTCCCTCCACACGCCCTACTACGCACCCCTGTCATCTGAGAGAGAGGACTAAAAAGAGAGGGCAGTTCCTCCCCACACCATACTATGCACACCCATCATCTGAGAGAGAGGTCTCAAAGGAGACTAGTTACTTCCCATACACTCAACTACGCACACCCGTCATCTGAGAGAGAGGTCTAAAATGAGAGGGCAGTCCCTCCCCACACCATAATATGCACACTTCACTGACTACTACACTCATCCGTCATCTGAGAGAGAGCTCATAGGAGAGGCCAGTCGCTCCCCATACACACTACTACGCACACTCGTCATCTGAGAGAGAGAGGTCTCAAAGAAGCGGGCAGACGCTCCCCATTCACCCTACTACGCACATCCATGATCTGAAAGAGAGGTCTTGAAGGAGAGGCCAGTGCGTGGCGGGGGTTGAATTTACATATCATAATTAAATATGACTTTATGTGAAAAAACTAGAAATTCACTGAAAAAAACAAAGTTTAAAGTAAACGTTATAGTTAGGTGTGATAAAAAAGATCTGCTTTTATTTCTAAAAAAAAAGCCTTAGAAATTCACAGCAAAAAGCAAAGGTTAAAGCAACGTTATAGTTAGATGAATTTGTCAGTGACAACATTAACGTTTTGAACTAAACAATACACAGAAATTCACCAGTTATAGTTACTAGTGCCCCCGTCATGCACTGGTTATGACCTCACATATTACGTTACTCATGACATGGTCTATGACATCATTTATGACATCACTGATGACATCTAAATCAAGGCTCCCACGGCCCCAGCCAGCTACCTACATACAGCGGGAGCCGGCATTGTTCCCGCCCGCAGGGAGCAGTTCCTAATGCTGCTCATTGTTGATCTGTTTCCCTGCCCGCACCACTGAGAGCAGGGAAGCAGATCAAAAGTCCGCTCCCAGCGGGAAGGAGCATTTTTGAAGCTCTCGCCCAACGTAATGGGGTCATTTTCTTAAAATGTCATGTAACCAAGCAAAAGCAAATTACATGAATTTTACACACCTCTACAAAATACTGCCTACAGGCTTTAAGAGAGTGTAGTAACAATCACCTGCTTTTTTTACAATAAGAAAGTCAGGCGGACTTGCGTTGTCATGACTTCCACTATAAACAGATCATTCCTAAGAATCTGACATAACATTACCATAAACTGGCCACCATCATGCATACATATTATAAAATTACAAATATGAATAGAATTACAGTTGGCAAAATAAAATACAACCCCTCCCAATAGGGCCTAAAAAGAGTAATCACAGTGAAAATCTATTACTCTCAGCATTTGTCAGAGTCATTAACCAACACCAAAACTACTGCCTACTATGGTACTCTGTGAGTTTACATGTAACCAAATACCTGTCTTCAGCCTGTGACATAGTGCGATAACAAACCTCTGTTAGAGGCCTTTTGGTTTTTACAAATGCTGTTCACAATAAATAAGCCATGCCATAACTTTTCATTACAAACAGACCAAATCTATGGCATCTGGCATGCTGCCTTTTTAGTAACATTTCATAATAAACATATCTGGCCTATAGCCATGATTTTAGTGTTGCACCATAAATAACTCAGTACTGCTGAATTGAGTATAAGGTTTGCCACAAGCCACAAAAAGCAATACAGGCATTCATTTTAGTGGAAGAACACAACATTGGGCCAGTCAAATTCTCTACTTAGGGGAACAAACATGCGGGCGGAGGCTATGCCTCTCTTTTAGTGGTACACTTAAAGCACTTTTTTGCTGATCACATAAGGCAACAGCTGTGCTGTCGATGGAAGACCTAAAATTGTGTGTGGATTACTGTAGCCCTGGACATTCCACACTGCTCTCAAACACACAACTGCACTCTAAAGTCTAACATTAATGATGTAAATTATCTACATTCACATGACACTTTAATAGTGCCATGTGTGTGCCACTGAAAGTTCAAGCTCCATCCTATTTTAAGATTGATATTTTATACGTGTTAGAGAGACTTCTCTAGGTAGCCATACTGCTGCTGGATAAACAAACAAAAGCTCACTGCTGTAGAAGCACACAACTTCTGTCCCATCAAAACATGTACTCCTGTCCAACAACATGTGGATGGAACCAAAGCCCCTCTCTGTAGTATTCCTGAAAGCTCTTTTCGAGGTTGATCACATATGGTCCGATGACAGCCAGGCCTATAGAATATCATTCTCCTCTGCCAGTCTGTAGGGGTTTTGAGAATAATTGCTTGTAAATGTCAATCTCCTATGATATGTGATATGGAAGCTGGCTTCAAATGCATTTGGAATGTAAGTCATGTATAAACAAGTTATTCATGCCACAAGACTGATATTCCCCGAACAGGACTCTTGTTTGCTTTCAGCCATAATTTGAATTAATAATGAATCAAATATGATCACTACACTTGCACCACAGGAGCTCAACTCTTGGGAGAAGATCATTAGACTTGCTGCCTAAGGGAATGATAAAACTTCTAGGAAACCTTTCGAAAGCTATGTATAAGAGATACAACTATGTCACTTCCAACGAAGGAAGATTTTATACAATATTAAAGAAGAGATGTCCCAGAAACTCCAAGTAGCATGCAAGTGAAATCTGAAACTGGCCGCTGGAGTTGGAGCTTAAGCCTCATCACCTCAATGGCTGTGAAATTGTCACAATTAGGTTGATAGGCTACAACAACATAAAAGTGTTTGATGTTACTGTTAAATTCCCAACCTGTAAATGAGGACTAATTCAAAGCATTTACATTATTGGAAGTGACAATGCCTGAGCCTGTCTTGTGCTAGTTCATGTTTATAGATTGACCAGTCATAATCTGGTTTACCCCTGAAGGTTTGTTTCTACACGGAGTGGTTTCATCACTTCCTGGCTTCCTTGTGAAGGTTTGTAAAGACAACACTCACTGCGGCTTGTAACTGTACAGAGGACTCGACAACCAATCTCTCATTACCTACGTGTACATTTTTAAGCAGCTCATCATGTATACCCTGCTTAACTGCGAGAGCATGGATTTTTTATGACTGATCACTCCCTGTTTATCAATAAGAGATTGTATATAAAGCAGGCTATATTTTTCCATTTATATGTGAGGGTTTGCAAATAGAGCTGACAATTAACCTCAACAAAAAGTTGGACAATAAGTCCCTACTTAACAGTAAGAACTTGCACAAAGACTGGTTGATCAATACCTGCTTAACAGTGAAAGTTTGTATATAGAACAGTTTATGACTGTGCTAGCATGAGAGTATTTATGCAGTTGAATGTTCGAAAATGCCTGCTTACCTACAAAAGGCTTGCTCGTGTGGCTGGTTATTCACTCTCTTCTTACCTGTGCAGGCTTGAACAGATGACTGGTAAATCACTCAATGTCACTCAATGTCATGATGTGGTGATAACACTTGCATACAATAGTCAGGACCATGTGTGTCAATCTGCACCAGACCCTAGACCTAAGACCATGACTAGGACACCCTACTCCAGACCAAGATGTAAGTCACACAGACAACCCTAACGTTGGAGACCATCCTCTTCTATGGTCCCCCTAGAAGAACCCCTCCTTGCACAGATTGCAAGGTGTGACCTCATCATACATTCCCCTATAAATACATATTAGTGAGTGTAAGATTCAATACGTGCTTGCACTCAGTATACCCATCCACACACTTACATTTACCGTCTACCTTCTGACTCGCTTTGCAGCCATATACCATATCAGATCCAATGTGAAGGTGCTTCTGCCCTGCCACTACGACTCAGGTAGCACCTATTGATACCTTGCTACACATCATACCCTGAAATAAACTCAACCAGACCCAGACTATCCCCAGTCATAAAATCCCATCTCCTCAAATACACCCTTTAAGGTAAGCTCTCTTCTATACAAGGTGCCACAACCAGGAATGATAAAAAAGCGTCTTTCCATCCATCACAGATGCCCAGCTCTCACAATACTGACCCAGACCTTACTCCAGCAGCCATTACAATTAACTTGTTCCACCAGACCTGAGAGATAGACTTTAATCCTGACAGCCCCATAAGCCCTGCATCATCTCTTGTTCACTACTTTAATACAGTAGACCTACACTCACACCTCTCCCTGTACAAACTATATAAGATGCCTCAAAGTCTCTCCAAACTCACCTACAATCACATCCCACATGATTCCACGTAGATCTTTAAACCCCTACAAACCTTCACATCCAACAAAGGAGGATATTTCCATACTTAAACACACCACCCGAAGCCCAGCATCTTCTCTAGCTCTTACTCCTTTGTCCCTCTCTCTCTAGCTCTCGCTTCCTCTCACTCTCACATACATACAAGCACACACACAAGCACATTTAGCTCACAGAAGGATAGACTAGACCACCTGTGAAAAGACAGCTTACACCAGTCTATACAGAACGCATATTAGAGACTTTATTTCACAGACCTTTGCAAATATCACGCTTTACCCCCTCATAAATATACTCATTCTAACCACACCTACTAGTCACATTCTCAGACTCAGTCTGACAGTCAGTTCAAAAAACCATGCAGCTTAAGTTCCTGATACTCGTGCCATTTCAGACCACCATCAACTTCAGCACATCTATCCCTACCCCAAGTGGTATTAAGTCATGATGCCTCATTAACTCATCATGATAATCAACATGAGATCTCTCTCTTAAATGCCTGTTTCAACACACATGACATCTGCATCATCATACACATGATTACGCTATTTATTTTACTTTATTTGTATGCTTTGTAAAGCATTCAAGATAATCAGTCCTCCACAATCAAACTGCTCTGAGGAACAGCAACAGCATGTAAAATGCTGCCCTGCTTCCTGTTTCCTGCTACAACGCACTCTCTCAGCCAACATCTGCCACTCCTTCCTGCTCATCTGCAGGCATACTGGGAACTACCCCCTTCACAGCATCTCAAAACCACCATAATCAGCACAGCCTCATCCGCCCAGCCTTAGACTGCCCTGTCTCACAACCACTACCCCTAAATGTGGCAGGCTCAATTTACTCAGCAGGACTTGTAAGAGATATAATATGAAGCGTCATAAGCTTGGTCTCTGAGGCTTCTGTACATTCCCCCACCCTGGGCTGTCCTTTGGGCCATACACTTCATTATTTGGAAAGTGCATCCTACCCCCACAACCCCTAAGTCAAAAACCCCCTAAGTCAAGCACTTTTTATCATTCAACTTCCCATTGATATCTATTGAGGTAAATGTGTCAGATCTTCCTTCTTAAATATCAACATAAATCTAGAAGGCAAAGAGGCGAGTGTCTAGTGTATCTGATGGATTTCTACATCATTAGGAGAGTAGCACTCCCTCAGACCTCCCAGGAAAAGAATTGTGATCGACCAAAATCTCATGTGGATCATAGTTCCTTAACAGGGTAAAGCCCACTACCTACAGCTCCAATGATAACCTGGTCTTCCGGCTTCAGATCAACCATTGTTCCGAAACCCCAAAATGCATGTATGCTACATTTTGGTTGCCCCTTCCTTCAAAAAGAACTCATCAGTATCTTTTATAAATTCGTAAAACCTGAAAGTTGATTTAACAATTCTCCTTAGCCCGGTGCCACAAGCTTACATGCTTCTTCTACTGCAAAGTAAGCATCACTCATCTTCCTTTACGGTCCACAATCAGGCTAAACCACAGTAGCCTGTTCTCATTACAATTCCAACTGCCATTAAGCAGTGGTATGTTGTCTAGCTTTCCTTGCAGCTACCTGAATATCATTTAGCCACCCCATGCCACTAAACCTCTTTACATAATGCTGACGACCAGTCTAAGCTTACCTATATGGCTTCTTTTTAAATATGGCTCTCTTCTTACCTATTACAGCCTGCACATATGGCTGGATGATCCCTCTCTGCTTACCCTCAAGAGTTTGTTCAAATGACTGATTATCACATATCGCTTACCATTAAACACTTGTTCAAGGAATGGTCAATCTGTGTTTACCTGTGAGAGCTTGTATATAGAGTGGAAAGATAGTAACCTACTTACCGGCAAGGGCTTGTACAGACGGCTGGTCATGTGTGCTCAAGAGTTGGGCCTGAATTGTTTCTACTACCCTCTTAAACCTGCGGCTGGGACCTGCAGAGAAGAAGAAAGGGCAGGTAGCAAGATGGGACAGTTCATACAATGTATACAATGCTGATATTTACACTAATTAGCACTGTTCATCTCTATAAATGGCACCAACAGGATACCTACAGGAAGCTGTATAAGTTATGTTTGTTCAAGGTAAGTAGAAGTCTATGAATTCTACTATTCAGAAGAAGACACTTTATTCAGTGTAAAAGTACTTACTTTTTTCACTTTTTTTGTTTTTTTTGCTAAGCTTCCCTTCCTTTCTATCATTTTTGTACCTCTTTTTCATTCTCTCCATTTGCTTTCACGTTCCAGTCTTCCTTCCTTCTTTACTTTTTCTTTTTCTATTCTGTCTCATTAAGATTCCGTCCCTTTTTTTATTTTGTTTCCCCTTCTACTTTATTGCATCAATTTATTTTTCAATGTTCTTTCTTTTTTCTTACCTTTCCTTTTATGCAGATTTTTATTTTTCATTCTTTAAACGTTTTTTATTGCTTTCATTTTTCTCTGTCTCTTGTGCTTGCATCTGTCTATAATTTCCTCTTAGTGTTTTAATGTCTCATTTGTATTATTTCTCCACCTTTTCCAAACTTTGAGTCTCATATTTTTCTTTTTTCTGCTATCTAATTTCTTTCTCTTAATTCCTACCTTAATTATTTCTCCCACTTTCAATTTTGCTACAGTTTAGGCTGGTTTCTCTTTTTTATTTTTATTTTTTCTTCTTCATTTTAGCTTCTTTCTAAGTTGTCTCATTTTCAACTGTATTGTTTTGTTTTTAAGTATTTTGTCCACTTCTTTTTCATTTATTTTCTTTTTCATGGTTTAATTTTGTATCCTCTCTTTCTCCATTCCTTTATTATTATTGGTCCTGTGTACATTCTTTCTGTTCCTTTTCTCCTATGTTCTCTTTTCCTTAGCCACTGTTTCAATTAGCATCTTCACAACAACTACAACAATACTTTATTCGGCTTTTGCAAAAAACCATAAAAGTCAAGTTTACAAAGCATCTACAAAAGTGCCATGCCTATAAAACGTCTGACATAAATTACACTGCCAATAAAAATACTCAGCATCTTTACTAATGTAACATTTTCTTCATTTTTATCTTTGTTGTTCTTTCCTCTTACTCATTTTCCATTCTAACCCCTTCTATTTTCTTACTATCTCACCTTTGATCTTTGTTTTACTTTCTTTTATTTCATGTCGCCGTTTTCTATATTTCATTGGGTTCCTTTTCACTCCCTGCTTATTTTTCTTCTTGTTCTCTTTTTACAACTAGTTTTGTGATGCTTTGTTATTGATATTCTAAAAGAGTCTGATTGATAACATATTAAAATTTAAAAAATGTTATAATATGACATTATGCTCCAGTATTAGACAACTGGTGAACTCTGTATATATACAAAAAAAGTGAAACTTATTTAAACGTCTGCCATTGTTATTGTGATTTTATTTCACATTACAGTCATTCCTGCTCTGCTTTCTTTTCACCTCCAGAGCACACAGTGTACCCATTAGCATCCCTTTTCCCTCCACAGATGTTCCTCTTGCCCATTGCCACACTTCACTAGTTAATGTATCTCCCATACAATCAGGCGCTGGTGAATATACCAGTTTATAGTGATAAGTCAATCCGATACGTGCAGAATTAGGATGTATTACATAATCCATTAACAGCAAATTACAGATGTATATGTATTTCTTTAACTGTAACCTGAACATTGCCTCTTGTTAGAGGACTATTTCCTTGCATAAACATACTCTGTCTGTCCAGCAGTTCTTTCTATTTCTCTCGTCCCCCATCATGATCATTTCTCAGTCCATTCCCCCCATTTGCTTTATCAGTTGCTGATTCCTCTTAGTTTACTCTAAAGTCTCATCTGCTAGTTTCCCTTCTCTCTTCCAATTTGTCATTTCTGCTCTTCAGTAATTCTTTGTCTCTCTAAGTCTTTCTCTATTGCCCAATCTACCACCCCTGTGGTGCCTGCCATCACCCATTATAAATCACTCCCAATCGATTTGCAGAGCATCTAACTGGTGCATTTCCCCATCTTACCATATTGCATTCACAGAGTCACAGTGGGCAGATGGTCAGCTCACCTGAAATTAGAGTAAAAGTAACAGAGTAGATGCCATTTTCCTTCTGTGCCTCGGCTCCCTCTGAGTAGCTTATGTCCACCTGAAACTTAATGGGCTTCTGGAAAACCGATGGCCCAGCAGATGACTTGTACTCCGCCCGGAAACTCGTCTGGGAGATAACGCTGTGACTCAAGCTGGGAATCTGTGGACCAATGAGATCACACTCTTTGAAGGGCTGCTCTGTATATATAAGGACAGGAGCAGGCTTAGACAAAAAGTAGGCTGTTTCCTGACATATGGCTAACTCCACTTCATACTTACCAGCCTTGCACAGGCGTCAGCCTGCCTACAAAACCTCCTGATGTTTTCTCTAGGGATGAAGGACACTATGTACTGCAAGGCATAAACTATGCCCCTACCTCCTATGGATATGAAGTCACCACATAGATTTAGAAGAACATAACATATGATTATATATTATTGACAGCACTGTATCCAACCCAGTAAATGTTAGCTTGTTAGGTATTAAAAACTAGGTCTACTAAAGAATTCTTTAAAATAGATTGTTACAATGTTGCAGCAAAGAAGAGATATGTAATAATTATACTATTCTATGTTACACTAATACATAGCATTTTCTGCAGCACAACACCCTAAGAAACAGGGTTACTTAATCAAAATATGTAGAACATGAAACTCACAGCAGACAAACTGTCCTCTTCCTGGAAACTCAGTTTTATGGACCTCAGACGTTAATGATGAGTGCACCATTGTAATTCAAACTTGCATCTTTCAAGTGATAACAGACCCACTATTTGTCAGGAAGACATGGATGTGTCGCTTACCGTCAAGTCTGTTTCAAGTGCAATGAGGAAGTACCTGGAGGCCATCCTCAGTGAAGGAAAGGCTGGTGGTCATTACAGAGTGTGGGCACTGACTGGATTCAGGAGGTGTGCCCATTGGGACCACGCTGCACCGTAGAGCAGGAGCAGTGAACTAGGTTTTCCAGTTGGCCAAGGACCTGTGTGTCTGTAGACAGATGGTGGCCATCTTCTACTTCAGTTAGAACTTTTATAACTTAACTAATTTTAATGTACGTACCATCTATCCCAACCTCAGACATAAAGCACATGCAAAGTAAAATGTAATTCCCTTCTCTTAGAGATCAGAGACAAACATAAACCTACCGACAGAAACGCATGGACAATGTCCGCCTTAATGGAGCTAAGTGGCTTATCTTTGATAACCACAAAGATCTGCTCTTCCTTATCCAGATTGATGAAGTTCCCAAACCAGGATTTTTTTGCCAATCTGCAAAGAATAGTAGAAAAAACAGATGTGAAAAAACCCAAATCAGAAACAAATGGTGAGTCTGGAAAGTACTAAGGATTTTACTGAGGCTTTCACATGTGTGTTCAGGTACATTGGGAAGGGATTATTATTTTGAGTAAGACTGTAGAATTTGGGGAAACAAGAAGCGAATATTCATCAATGGCAGAATGCAATTATCTGCCTTGGGAAACATATGTTAGTGTACCTTGCTGCTATAATGACAAAATGGTTCATTTAGTAGAGCATATCTTTTTATTTTTATTTACATGTTTGCTTTATCCCTTTTAATAACATTATTTTTTCTGGTGATCTTTTCTATCCGTGTCCAATTGCACCCATAAGTAATTGGTGAACTCTGTCATTGGTTGGAGAAACATTTTATTACAAAAAATAAATAGAAAATATGTTAATAAGATGCAAACCCTAATGGTTCAATTCTGAAAAAAAGCTTAAAAGTTGGAAATCCACATATTGTAGATGTCCTCCTGTGATCTGCATAGATTTCTGAAATTCTGAGACGTCATAAAAATACTCTGCCTATGTGTGCAAACCCACCCAAATAATAGCTTTCTGTGCATATTTCTTGTCTGCATATTCTGAATGGATCAGGTCACAGTGCCGGCAATCCAGAAGAATATGTGCTGTGGAAATGTGCATTGGCACATTACATTGTATTTATTTTTTTCTTCAGAGGGTTTTTTATTTTTGTGGCGAAACATGCTCCCTTACATCCATAAAGAAGAAACTTGGATGCTTGGGAAACCTTTACTCCTAAATTACACAATTTCAAGCTTCTTTGAAGTCACTTTCTGTGTTTGGGGAGGTATGTGGAAACAAGCAACAGAATCAGGTCTTACACACGCACAAGCTCATGACTTTGTGGATGTACACCACCTTCACAATGGTCGGAACCATTCTCTCGCCTGGGTATGCCTCCTCCCCATAAGTTAGTATGCTGGAAATATCTGCCATGATCACTATTTTGACACTGAACTCAGTTCCATCTGTGGAGGTAAAATGTCTGCATATATTATGTTTGAGGATTAGTATTTGTGGAATCAAGCTCATAGATTTTTTTTTACATTTGACAATGTAGGCTATTGAAACTCTACACTATCTCCTGTGTATTCTCACACCGAAAGGTACACGCTGTCCACTATTTTTAATTTTCTGATACTTTCAGAGATGTTGAAGGTACAACAGTGGCAACTGTTTGCTCAGAGGCTGATGCACTGTCATTCACAACAACAAATTTGCACCTTTCTCCACAACAAGACATCTGCATAGTCATTTATTCAAATTAATACACTGTTGGTTGTGGAAATATCTCTAGCTAACAATGTATGCTCTAGCGCTCCATAAACTTAATTCAACATAGTATAGCTCAGATTCCCATTTTAACCCTGGAGCAACATGAATCTATTTATTCACCGCCCACAAACCAGGTGTAGACTTACTCTGGTGAAGACTCCGGGGTTAGACTTGACATTTCTTCTGGTGTCGGAACTAAAAATGATGAAAAATGGTGGTCAGCAGGTTACCAAGGTAAGTGTGAATGGCAATATATGTTTCGAAATGTGGACAAACAAGCTAACACTCAATGGACTGAGTGACAATTGTGGCCTGGCCAAGCTTTCCAACTCTTTGACAGTTAATTTGACTGGCCTCTAGGCACTGATAATAGGTGTCAGTCTGGTGTCATGTGTACGTATATAAATAACAACATAACTGAATTTCTGATAACGCACTAAAACCTACACTTAAACAGGATTTTATCTGGAAAATGATGGCAGTTACAACCTATGTGCCTTTCTGGCAGTGTCCTGGGTCACATGACTGTGAATGGCTCTGCTGTTGTAGGTTGTGTATTGCTTCCAGACAGTGAGACAAGGGAAGCCTAGGCGTGAGGGAAGAGGGTCTTCCTGACCGGACAGCTGGGGAGGAGCTGTACCCTGTCCAGATTATATTTCAAAGGGCACTGCCTGCAGCACATACAAAGGAACCTGACATCAGGCCTGCCCTTGCCTTTGTCACCTTAGACAATTTGGAGCCAGGACTAGGGGAGTGGGAGGAACTGACCATGAACCAGTTTTTCAGGTAGGCCAGTGAATTCCCCACACAAAGGCTGGCACCAGCTATAAAAGTGAGACCTTCTGAACCTCTCATCAGAACCCTCTTGGATCGCTGGAAGATTCAGAAGAAGAACTGCCCTGCTGATGGAACAACTGTCTTGCTGTTTGAAAAAAGAAAATTGGACCTGCTTGTCTTGATCTCAGGCTACTCAGAATGACTCCAAGGGTCAGCTGGTTGACCTCCTGTGTGAGCTACAGGGACACAACATACTGCCAGAGGCCACCTTGAAACTGCCCATCTGTCCAGCACCAACTGGACCTGCCTGTACTTGTCTGGACTTGCCTGAGCCCTGCTGAAGTGACTCCTAATACCCAAGAGGTGTTCCCTATGTCCAGGACTCTGGGATGGCATCATTGAGAGTTCCTCCTGCAAAAAAGGTAAAGAATCAGATGCTTTGGGCTCCTCGCAACCGCAAATTGACTTCTTCATGCCAAAAATCGACCACCTGTGACGACTGCCCACCCAAAACTCAAGCAGAACCTGCTCTTCATGGTGACAGGGGCCGTCTGTGGCGATCAACCAATGCAAAGCTCCAGCAATGACCGGCTCCTCGTTTTACAGCAATGACCATCTGCAACGCCTTACCTGTTCCTCATGCCAAAAGCCTCCTCCTCGCGGCCCTTTCCTATGCGACCGGAACTGTTCATGCCGGACTTGAAAAGGTCACTCTCATCAGGACTAACCTGCTCCCTGTATCCATCCCTTGCTCCATTGCGGTCAGCCTGAACTTGTGACTTTCAACAGGTCTAGCGTGACCAGATAACCACGAGTAGTGCATTGTGCTTCTTGGCACTATTTTTACTTAAAACTTTAAAAAAAATTGTCTCCGGTTCTGTTGATTGGATTTTGTTCATTTTCATGTCATTTTATTTATTAAAATGTATTCTATTTTTAATTAATTGGTTTGGGATTTGTCTTGTTTTGTGTTTTCACTTTATTACTGTTTGAATGCTGCATAAATACTTGACACATTAACTGTAAGTTTAGCATGACTGCTTTGTGCCAAACTACCAGAGGATTAAGCACAGGTTTATATAGTGACTTCTGTGGTTCACCCTGACAAGAATTGTGTTTCCACCCTCTCACCTAATAATCCAATTTCTTACAACTAGTATGTGAAGTACATGCCTTTGTTACATTTGGTGAGAAATCAAAAATAACAAAAAAACTAAATATATTTCTGCCTATATTTTATCCATATTCAGTTTAATTACGGTTGCATCCTTAATTATTTCTCCATTGGCTTCTGCTGAATCTGTTTGGCAGGGATTTTTTATGTAGGAAGCTACTCCCTTCATATAGGACACTAGTTATCATATACTGTTAAGTTGTTAAGTCACAGGGGGACATCAACGGAATTGATGCCCTGTCGCTTATGCAAAACGGTAGAAGAGAATATTATTCATTTGCTGTGTATACGCCCAAAACTTAAAGCTGAAAGAAAATCTATACTTAAGTTGCATTTTAATTCCAGAGGAATACGGAGTTGTTGACAAGCATTGATAAGATGTCTACACTCAGATGACATAACACTGAACTCAGCTTTTGTAAAGTTTTTATTAATAACAAGAACGGAATTAGACAAGCAAGATTAATTTGAGATGTAATATAGGATGTATATAATATGTAATTTGTATTATGAAGTCCGAACTACTAAGAGCTGCTATATTTAACAAAAAGGATGATTGATTTATTAATATATGTTTATATTAATTTTTAAACCTGACTTTTTTACTTATTACAATAGGAATTATAGTCATTATATTGTAAGATTTTAATTAATCAAACAATAAAAAATTGAATTGAATTGAATAGTCATCACATATGGTAGTTTTTTCTATTATTAATGTACCAATACTTCGAAAAATAGTAGATGGGATTGAACAATATTGAACGTATATTGAGCCCATGTGTTTTACAATAAAAATGCAATGTAGCAGGGAGAGACCTATAGTCTTCTGCTCATTTCCACATAAAAATATTTTTTCTAATGCAAAAATGCCATTTTCTTCAAAGAGATTTTTACAGCTTGTTATGTGCCCACAAAGTCAACTGTTTAAATACTTTCCGGTTGATGGCCCCTTCTGGTCTAAGAAATACATGATTGCTCTATTAAACAGGCTCCCTGGCCTGTTTATTCATAAGCTTTTCTAAAAGGTGAACCTCTTTGATTACTTCTTTTAGTTCTATAGACAGTTAGGTCATCAACATACCTTCTCTCTCAGTCCAGGTGTAAGAAGATGAATAGTCTTCCTAACCCTGTGATTCAAAGATTTACATGTCATAAGATCCCTGTCAGTATTCAGTTGACTACAGTCAGTAATATCAGGAATGTTCTCCTGCCATATGTTTGCAGCACCTTTTTTGTTCTAATAACTTATGACATTGTTATTTACTAGAGCGAAAATGGTGCCACAATTATTTGCCAGAAGATAAAGCTATATATTCGACTACCCTAAAAAAATTATAAAGTAGAAGTCAAGAAGGCACATAGTCAATTTTCTTACAATAAAAGCTCAAAATCATAACATAGACATTTTTGTTTTTAAATTACTAACAACTTCTGCGTCCTTCTTTATAGAAACAACCGTTATTTATCTGGACCCCAGTAGTAAGTCCCTTTTCTCTGGTACCCTCTCATTCTCACCTGTCTGACCAGAAGCTGTTAGAATTTACTCAACTCTCTTCTGAGCCTGCAGCAAAACCAACGCTGCTAGTTAGGTCATGATCGCCCTTTTAACCTTGCCAGGGAAGATGTTTTCACCTTTCTGTAAACACATTATTAATCAGTCCTTGCCAGTTGCCATTTTGCCTTCTGCTTGGAAGCAAGCTATTGTGGCACCAATGCTAAAAGAAACCAAAGAAACCCTCATCTAATTACACTACTCCTGACAATTATTGTCCTGTTTCATTACCTCCCTTCATGACCACAGTTACAGAGAGAGAAGTAAATTATCAAATTAACTCCATCCAGTTCACAAATATATTGAACCTGGTACAAGCAGAATTTAGAGCAGCACATGGAACCGAGATTGCTTTTGCATCAGTTCAAAATAAGCTGAATTGTGCTGATCCCCCACCCTGATATCTATAACCCTGCACAATACTCATTAATAGACGGTCAGGTATCGAAGACAAAAGCCTTGCAGTAATTCTCTTCTTTTCTACTGGACCACATGCAGACTGTGAAGTTATCACAGTTTACAACTGCTTATCGAACTGTTACTTGTGCGGTTCCTCAGAGATCCTCCTTTACTCCAACTTTTTTGAAGCTATATGTGGCTTCACTGGTGACACTCACTCCTTCCAGTGCTATGCTGATGACACACAAATTGTGTTGAAGCATGAAATGAACCAGGAAGAACTTGCTCCAATTTCCAGAACTGTAGGGAAATTGGATACAGTTTGAATGTGTAACATTCCCTTAAAACAGAATTTGGGTAAGACTGAAATTCTATTGTTTGGTTCCAGTAGAGCCATCTGGTCAAATAACTGGTAGCCTAACAAGTTGGGCAACTCACTTCCGGCCAGCTCAGCCTGTAATTTGGGTATCAATTCGGGTATTATCTTTGATGGTGTTTTATCTGTTTCAGTCCACATTTCAAAGTCCCTAAACAATGATTTCTGATTTTTAGAACTCTAAGAAAGATTTTGTCTTTCCTACCAAAAAATGCTCACTTCACCATTATTCAAGCAACTCCTGGACCCAAACATTCATTATCTTGAACTCCCAAAATATCTCTAATATCGTTTACAACAAGTTCCAAATTGCATAGCCCAACACATGCTTAATCTGCCACACAACTCACAGGTATCCCCTGATTTAAAAATCTTACATTGGTGGTGGAATGCATCAGCGGATGTAATGTATTTTATTGCTACACATTTTCACAAACCTACAATTTTAATATGCATCTGTCAGTGTGCATACACCATTGACGGGGGCCTATAGATCTTTACTTGCTGCACTGGGGCTCTTTGTAGAGTCTACAAGCATCATACAATATGATTTCAGAGCGAATTTGGTGGGACACCCACTCCTGGGTGGATTGGCAACCATACTGAATTTTGTTGATTTTTAAATAAATTTTCTCAGTGTGGAATGTTGATCTTCATATTGTTTGAAAATGGCTTTATAGCTCTTCCCAAACTAATGAGCACAAATAATTCTTTCTCTGAGGCAGTCAGAGATATCTTTTGATTAAAGCATAAAGTGTTACCAATTCTGAATGCTCCAAGCCACACTGACAAGAGTCTGTGGCACTCCACCATCATCAAGTTATCATGTGGTGAATGTATAGAAGCACCTGATTATCTACTTAACTGATATGGGAGCAGTAATGGTGCACCCAATTTTTTCACACATCACTATTAAATGTTGGCTGGTTTTCTGTTTAAAACGTACGTTTCTATCACTGAGGTTAGATTAATATACTGTTAGACCTGGGTGAGGTCTAGATAAGGGGCATGTATTTCTTAATATGTAAACCATAACATGTTAGAAGGGCACACTTCCTTTTTCAAGCTTGCACACAAACTGTAAAGAAAATGGAATTAAAAAGTACACGTTACAGTAAGACTAGTCGCGTAGTGCACATAACTATAGCAATGAACAAGGAAATATGTCACCAGTAGTCTGTCTAGTTGTAGCTACAGCATTAGGGTCAAGTCTTGATCCTGTAATCTTCTGTTATAAGTCAGAACTCAGAAGTACATGTGCATAATCATGTTAATTGCTCTTGCAACACAAACTGCACCATTTTCTATTCACAAAATATCTCAAATATGGGCTTGTACTCAACACTACAATAGCGGAGCTGGAAAGGATTCCATCAAAGAAGGAACCTGTGTTATAATAAGCACAAAGACCAGGGATGCCCATTTTGGGTATTTTTTGAGATTGTGATGGTTAACAGGGAGAGTGTCAGCCTGGGTGAGAATCATAGTGAGCTGCAACTAGAAAAGAAATGGCAGTGTGTTTGTAATTAGAGGACATTACCTCATATATAGACCATGTTATAGGCCAAATATGAGGCTAAAGGTTCTGAAACCAAGACTTTGGGCCTGATTTAGAGTTTGATGGACAGGGTACTCCATTGGAAACATGACAGAGTACCGTGCATGCCAACCCTTGGTCCGCTGCCTCATCTAGATGCAGTAGAGGCCGTTGGAGGAAGGAGGAAAGGCATTACACTACCCACTCTATTTAGGGTGGACGGTGGAAAGTCTTTTTTTCCCTGTCCGTGACCGCCAGGAAAAGCCTGATGGTCAGGTATGGAAAAACAAATATTGACTCCACTCCCTGGTAGATGAATCCCAGGGTGGGGCGGAGGGGGTCATTAGCTTTTTATTTTTTAGTAATACACTCCTGCTTTGGGAGTTTGTTACTGAAAAATTATAAATGTAAAATGCAATGGTGGGTGGCTGTGAAAAACGATGATGGCTGTCCACAAAACTGTTGTACATTGAAAGATACCACTATAACAGTGGTTCCTTTCCAATGTGCATAGATGATCGCTAGGCCTGAAGTCATCTCTATATTTACCAGATGGCAGTCCGTCAAAGTGGATGAGGTAATGTCCTCGGCCACCTTGATGAACGGGGTATTGTCCATGAAATTCTAAATCATGCACTTAGGGACCCTGCTAGATAGATGACATGGAGGGAACAGGAAGATCTTGATGGGATTTATTTTGAAAAAGGACTTGACTGAACTAGACAAAAAAATAAACAGGCTGGTCTACCTGTGGTGGAGATTCTTGCAGAGAGGTGAGAAGGACAGAAAGGGTAGTGAGTCAGAGATACCATTTTGCAACTGAAGGAATTGCATATTGATAGAAATAATAAAATGGCTAACACTCTCTGCCATAGTCAGACAGATGAGAGCAGGTAGAGAAATGGAAGTAATCCTTGCACCTGCTCGTCAACCAGAATTTTCTTTTTTTGCTAAGCTGTCTATAGGAATGGAAGCAGTGCTTGCAAGGAAAACAAAAGCTCTGGAGGAATGAGGACAAAGCACGACTGTTGACTTCTGATGCTTTTTTATCTACTATGGATGGACTGGGATGCACAATCCCTTTTTGCACTACAGAACATTTCAAAATGTTATAATCAAAGATCAGTAAGTCAACTTACCTTGCAATTTCCGACGGTGAAAGCGTGGTGATCCCAAAAAGCTGTTCTTGATGGAGTTGAGTCGCGTCTTCCAGGCCACTCCGCCAACTCCCGGACTGGATGGAGGCGTGCCGCTGGGCGTTCCCGTCGGGCTGTCTTTGGGCGTGTGAACTGGGGTTCCCAGCGGGGTAGGGAGGGGGCTACCTCGGGGAGAAGGGTGGGGGGTCACCTGCGTCAAAGGGACAGATTTGGTGGCGGTTTTAGTACCAGGGAAGAAACGAGCAGGAAGTGAGGTAGGGAAGAAGGGTGGGGACAGAGGGGAGCGATGAGGTGGAGATGAGGAGTCATGCGGTGGGGAGGAGGAGGCCAAGGCCATAGGTAAAGGGTTAGACTTTATGGTGTGCAGTGGCTTCTCTCCCAGGCTGGTCTTAGCTGGCAGCGTCTGGGTCTTCGGATCTGGTGAGCGGTGCACAGCTTTGGACTGCCAGATGGCTCGGGGGTCCTCCCCATCGGCGGTATCCAGCGGCGAAGGGGAAAAAGTGAAAACGGGACTCTGGCAAGGAGGGACAGAAAATTGCCCAGTGGGCATTGATGTCTTGACAATGAGATGGAATAATGTGGCATGACATGGTATTGTTATCAATATTGCTGCACTCATGGGACATAGTTTTTCAGCCCTCCCACCTCGAAAGCAGCATTCAGCCACACGCTGGAGCATGAGAAGGTGGGCAAATCAGTGCTGGGTGCTCCACACTACCAAGGTGCCACCCATTGTCTTTCTAACTCTTCCTAAAAAAAGTGTGTCTTTTCAAATTTTAATGACTACCCTGTCTTGTGATTAAGCTGATTTGTCTTCCTCTATGCCTTTAAAGATGCTACTGTTCCAGTACACTAGGTTCCCTCTGTAGCCCCAGTTTCCCATCTCTCTCAGGCTGTCTATCACATTTGCTTACTATAACAACAGGCTGGCCCGCTCCTAATAATACCTTCTCTCACAGAGGTGTGTGATGTGTCTTCACTATAGTCCCACAGTCTCATGGTGTCATATCTGTGCACACTTTCATCAAAACTTTCTGACTGAAAATGGGTGTGAAAAGAGGCTGCTGGCATATATTTTGTCACATGAATTGAAGAAACTTAAGATTGGAACATTTTTCTAGCTGTTGTCTTGTTAAGAAATCAGAGCTGAACAGAACAATGTATTATTACACAGTGTCCCGTCACTCAACACCTCCAAGATCTGAGTCATGAAGGATAATCTATTATTTCTAAAAGTATTCAATCTATGACATTTTTGTTTATTAGGATTATATTTAGCTTCTGTATCACACTAGCTGATACATACTTTTGGAGACAAATTAATTCAAAACATAGGCTGAAAGTGATAGTGAAAACGAGTGGCAATAAGTAGTCAACCAGCCTGTAGGGAAATATTGAGATTTCCACTAGACTGGGCCATCTGAAAAGTCTATAGACATGGGGCCGGCAGTGGCAAGCTAGGCCCATACTGTCTCTTGAGCTGCTCACTCCCACCTTTACTGAATCTTAAGATGCAAGTCTGACATATAACAAAATGTAAGGCCTTGGGCTATTGTGGAAATCCCAATTTTCCTTTAGTGGAGGCCACAGACCTCTACCAAAAGTATAGACTCTTTTGCCCATGTCTTCATACCATATCTTGGAATTAGTGGCAATGGGATGATGACCTCAAAATAGGTTTACAGTGATACCGCTAGTCCTTTGTGATGCATCACAGTGTGACAACCACAACCTTGCATGTAGGATAAGGTCTTTCTGTACTTTGGGACAGTGCAACACAAAAGGTGTTCTTTAGCATGCCTTGACCCACCTAACTGAGCCAGCATGGCCCATGTAAGTGTAAACTGTTAATGAAGCCATAGAGAAAAGCCACCTGGGAAATACTTACCCTGGGACTGCTGAGTGGGCTGGAGGACAGGCCAGTGGAGGCACCGCTGACAGACCGGGACCTGTAGGATAATGGGAGAAATAAGAGACAAGCTAGAAGACAAAGGCCAACCTTACAGATTCAGGAATATTGAGGAGTGCTCACTTTTGGAAGGATACTCATTGTTTGCTAGGATGAGGTATCTGTCCTGTGGACAAGTGGTGACTCTCTAGAGTCTATTAAAAAAAACACGAATGTCCCCCTCTGATTCAGTAGGAGACCCAATGTAGGGGGGGGTCTCTCTGTAGTAATACTGATTTATGAATGTTTGAAGAACTGAGGTAACTCCCCATATAATTTTCTCTCTCACCCTGTTTTGATTAAGAATGGTCACAAATAGCATACACACCAATGAGTAATAGTGCTAATTCAAACAGATGTATTTTGTGATTTGTAAACCTTCATTTCCCATGTTGAAGATATACGTTATATGAAACAACCGTGAGTTAAAGACATTGTTTAATAAGAGCCCCATTCACTCATTCCTTGATGTCTATCTTTTAATCCTATTTGCACTTTGTGATCAGTACAGCACTTAAACCATCAGTGGCATTATCACATCAGGTAATGGCTTGTTGGTCATGCCCACTATCTCTATGTGTGACCGCAGTCCACAGTCTGTAAAAGGGACGGTATTCTTAATCGCCATTCACAACCTTTCTGTGGCCGGCTCCATAGTAGGGGAGCACCAAAGTGAGCTCAGTGCCACTCAAAGCCTCCCAGCACTGAGAATGGGAGTGCCACTGGAGAATAAAGAGTAAAGAAAATGAGTTATGAAATGCCTTGAAGAAGGAGAAAACCTGTTGTGAAATGTCCTGATATGCCCATAAGCTAACCAACCCCTGAAGTTTGGTGGGCAATAAACATATGGCTCACCTCTGACTATGCTGTGCCATTTCGATCGCCCTGCGAGCTGGCACAGGTGAGCCCCCGTCCGTCACACTCAGAACTTCCATGGACTTCCTCTCCGGCCGGCGTTTGCCATGGCGGTTCAACATTGGGGAGTCAACCCGCTTTCGTGGGGGATCTGAGTGTCAAAAATCAAAAGATCAACATACGTAATCATAGCATAGAGAATTCTTTTGAGAGCAGTACAACTTTATGATCCTCTACAGTGTAGCCAAAATCAGAGAGAGATTTTTAATATATGGATGTTAGCTGATGAAGTTTTGCAGCTCATGAAGAAAATGAAGAATAGTGAAGGAAGCAAGATAGGAATTGAAATAAGCTTTATGGAATAAACAAGCGACAGTGGAAGAAAGGAAGGAAAACTGAAGAGCAACTATAGAAAGAAGGCAGGAAAGAAGTAGGAAACAGAAAAGAGGAAAAAAGATAAGGAAAAGGAATGACATCAGAGAAAATGTATGAAAAGATGGAAGCAAAAATGAGGTAGAAACATACAAAGAATGAAGGAGAGGAGAAGGAAGAAAAGTAGAGTAAAAGGAAGGAAAGAAAGAAAGGCACAGAAGAGATGAGTCACAAGTCCTTCCAAGATTCACAGCCCTACCTATATCATTTCTTGGAGGCAGGTCTTCGTCCTCACAGCTGGGGTACCTCTCTTTCCGATCAAGAAGGAGGTAATAGATCATTTTTTCTTGGTTTTCGCTGAAGGGAGAATAAGAGATAAAAAGCACAGCTCTGACAAACGACAACAGGATGCACAAGGATAATGCCAGCCCAGTGAGAGGTTGAGAGGGTGAAGCCTCTATCGAGTAAGATGTGTTTGGAGTCAGTACCTCCTCTGCAACATTAAAGCAAACATTTCATCCCCTTTGGAAGTGAAGTCCCAAGGCTCTGCAGGATGAAAAGTTCACTGCCCCATTGGGCAAGAGAAAAACAGAAGCTTTGGGCTAGTGGAAGTGGTGTCTAATGTTGGTGTAGTCTAGTAAATGAGTAATATTATAAAGGAAAACGTGTGGTCTAGTGGAGATGTGGTACAGTGGAAAGGTGGGGGCTAGTAGAGGAGATGTCGTCTAGAAGACAATATATGATTTAGTACAGATGTGACCTAGTGCAGTAGCCTAGTGAAGTCTCAAGCAGGTGATGTGGTCTATTAATGTATATGTGTTCTGGTGAAGGAGAAGTGGTTAAGTGTAGGAGGTGTTGGTCTGGTGGAGGGGATGTGACCTAGTGGAAGAAGTGTGGTCTAGAGGAGGTGCTGTGTACTAGGGAGATGGGGTCTTCTGGAGAAGGTGAAATTTTGTGGAAGACGTAATTGAGCAGAAGAGGTATTATTTGGAGGCTGTGTCATCTCACAGTGGAGATGTTATCAAGAATAGCATATATGATCTAATGAACTTGTGTAAATTAGGAAGCTAGATCTGCTGGAGTGTAGGTGGTCTACAGAAGGGTCTGTCGAATAGTGGTAGAGAGTGCAGCAGTGTGCTTTAGTGCAACAGATATCATTTTACGGATTAGGTGTTGTTGCCTGGTGGAAGATGTGTTTGTCCAGCCTAATGGGAGTGTATGTTAGCAGAGGTGGTATGCTTCTTACATTAAGTAGAGATGTTTGCTCCATTGCAGAAGGTGTGCTGTAGTATCTCATGTAGTGTAAGTCAATGTGTTCTCTAATGGAGCAGAAGAACAGGTGTGCTGTTGTGGTCTAGTGAAGAGAGTGTGCTTTTATGTTTCCAGTGGTTCAGGTATGCTTTTGTGGCCCAGTTGAGGAGTGATCTTGTGTGAGTGATTTGGTTCCTGGGAGGTGTGCTTGTGTAGGCCTGAATTACAAAATAGGCAAAGGGATCCAGTTTGTATTCCTGTGCAATCCGACCTGCACATGAAATGAGTTCTCTCCAGGACACGTGGTTGTGCTATGAGTTAACTCAGACCCTGAAGATATTGTAACAGGGGAAACATTCAACATTGGCTCAAACCACTGCTCAGGATTTCTCTACAGAAAGACACTCAACTCTCAAGGGGGTCTTCTTGTTCTGTTTCAAATGCCGTGGTGCCATGTGTATCTGCAGAAGCACTGACAGTGCAGCTCTTGCCTGGGACTATATCCTATTTCTGCCCATCTGTTTCTTTTGTAATATGGCATAGGTGCATGAGCAAAGGCATTCGGTCAGGAGCACGGGCCAAGCTACCATGAAAATGGAGAACATCCATGTCATACTATGCTAGCATAAATAAATGCCTGTGGAATGTGTTTTACCGAAGGGTCCACACAACTTCTGCAGTCTCTTCTATAAAATCAAAGGGATCTAGGAGCACAGAAAACGGGTTGCAAACACTCTCTACTCTTTCCCCTTTGATAATATGGGACATGTTTACACCAAAGAGGTATGGTCTTCTGGTCAGGAGAAGGAGATGTGCTTCTGAAGCTTAGTGGAAAACCAAGAAAACAGTGCTGTTTTTTTATTCTCCCCACTGACCACATGTGAGATCCTGTGGCACCAATTAATACTACTGGGATACATTTTCTTCAGATGCAGTTATTGGAAGGGCTTAAAGTAGAACACCCCACTCTGTGTTAAATTCTATTTTACAAATGCCTTGTTTAGAAGCACGACAACTTTTGTCCTGTATTTTTAGCCCTTTTACATTCCAGTCCCTACTTCCTCTGAAACCTGACCATACCACAGGTGGTCCTGAGGTATCGCATTGGGAGTCGCTACTCACTCGTCATTCTGCAGCTCCAGCTTCAGCTTGCCCTTATCCCTGAAGCAGCCCAAGGAGTGCATGCTGTCCAACACGTCAGGATCGAACTCACTGACCGAGTGGATCCTCCGGATGGCCACTTTCCTGGGGGTGGGCTGCTCCGGCTCCGGCTCGTTCTTTCCACCCCTGAAACCAAAGCAGCAGCATGTTGAACAAGGATGGCCCCAGCCCATAACACCACCTGAGCCACTTGCTCACCAAGAACAGTTAAGGTTATAGAATAAAACAATTCTCAAGTACAGCAACGTAGCACATTTTCTTTCTTTTTGCAGTACCCAGCATTTACCGGACTGCTACTGGCCACAAAGTGTAGTTCCACGGAAAATGCTTCTAGAGAGAAAAAGTGTAATGTGGCGATTTGGGGATATTTCACTGCGGGGTAAACACTGACGCACTCTAGGCGTGGATGTCTGCCCACAGCAATTGTTCCATGCTATTTATTATTTACATGGGTTGCCCCATCCTATTTATTATTTACATAGGTTTCCTGCCTGTTCACCCGCACCCTATTGCCATCCTGCTGACGGGCATTTTGCCACCTGCATCTGCGGCGTTGTATAATTATGTAGTGCAGTGCAGGCTGCGAAATGCCCATAGGCACGAAACACACAGCACAAAGGCAGCATACCTTATGCGACATAGCATAACACAACATAGCATAACGTAGTTCATGGTCCTCAGTAGGAATTGGGGGGATTTTTCTGTAGGGACACAAGCAAACAGCCAAAACCAGTGCTTAATTTGAGCAGGTGCTTTCCGGTGCTCAGCACCGGCACCTAATCCTCAGCACCGGTGCTTATAGCATAACATAACATGTGTAAAGCGCACATTCACCCCAGCAACGGGGCATCTTGGCACTGAATAACAGATGTTTATTGTTACCCAAATCAATGGTACTCATTTTATTGACCTCAAATGGACGAAAGGCTGAGTGGACCCGCTGGGATTCAAACCTGTGACCATGAGGTCGAGCACAGGCCCCTGCAGTGGATGCATTAGTCCACTGAGCCACCAGACCCGGCATAAGCACCACTTAAGAACACACTCATTTGGAAGGTACATGATTTTCCACAAAATGTTGAGCCACGCCGAGACTCGAACCCGGTTCCCCAGCTCCGAAATCGGCAGCTTTAGCTGTTAGGCCAAGTCCTCCCCAGAATAATAAGTGCCAGGGCTCTAGTCAGGAAGCAGTTTGCACCAGCACATTTCTCCTTTTAGCGCTGCCTCCTGAGGAGAGCCCCGGCACTTTTTATTTTACAAATTAACCACTGGCCAAAACCCACATATAAGAACCTAGAAATGTAAAAGGGCCTTTTGGTGTATGATGTCACAATATGTCTGAAAAACTAGGCAGGGTTCATCAAACAAAGGAACATTCTAGAATGCTTATTATATCTGGTGTGCGGGTCCTAGGTCTGTGCGACTAAGATTGTATGGACAAGTCTGCTTTACAAGACCAAGTGAACCAGTGAACTTTCAGGGCCTTAACTAGCCTGGCAATATGTGTTTCCTTAATGTCGCACTTCAACCTACATCTAGACTACAAAAAGGATTTCAAAGTAGTGGGACACCGTTTTTACAATTGTCGGCTTCTATTTAATAAACAACTGCATTGTGGGAGCTGCAGTGTTTGCTAACTTCACATCATCACACTTGAATGAATGACCAGATTATAATGGCTCGTAAAAGAGAAGCCAGTACTGGAAAGATTGGCGCCACCTAGCCAACTCTATAACACTGCAAACTGAGTTTTCAAGAATACGTGCAACCAAGAACGAGAGAAGGCGGGCATATGACAACATCCCTGCTCTCTAAATTCCAGACTAACTAGTTACTACACATAAATATAATGAAATATCCGGTCTTCATAGGCGTGTGATTCGCAATCACAATAAGTATTCAGATCGTCTATTGTTCAGTGATTTCCTGAAGCGACCCTTGACCCTGCTAGGTAGGTCGCTCCCCCTCCGCACAGCACCGCCTGTGTGTCCTTGCCCCAGCTGCCGCTGCTGAGGAAGTTCGAGGCCCTCCTCCACCCGCAGGCTACCACCTGCGCCTCTTCCCCGGTGGCCAGTGGTAGGCCGTAGGTTTGTATCATCATCTGTATCTTATTGTATTGCCTTTATTGTTATTTTGGTGTCTGTGACTGCTGTTGTCTGTTTTCCCCCGGTGCCTGTATTGGTCTGTGCCCTCTTTTTCCTTCTGTTCCCCTCGCTGTCCCCGTGTTTCTCTGCCCGTTTTTGCCTTCTGTTCCCTTCGTTGCCCCCGTAATTCTGTGCCCGTTTTTGCCTTCTGTTCCCCTGTTGCCCCCGTAATTCTGTGCCCGTTTTTGCCTTCTGTTCCCTTCTTGCCCCCGTAATTCGGTGCCCTTTTGCCTTCTGCTCCCTTCGTCGCCCCTCACCGCTCCCGCTCCAGCCGCTGCGTCCCCTGCGGCCCTGCCCCCCTGACCGCCCATTCGCTGCCCCTGCCCTGCCTTCCACCTCCCAGCTGCTCCTCCCTCCCACCTCCCCATATATGGCGGCCGCTCTGCGGCCACGCCGCTGGCGCGCCAAAGGTGTGCCTAAGGCAAGCCCGTCTGCGCCCGTACGCGCCTGCACCGCGCCCAGCGCCAGTACCCCTGGTCCCCGTGCCCGCCATGACGACCACCGCCGCTACGATGCAAGCACACTCCACGCCCTCAACTCCGGACGGACCCACACCTGCTTCAAAGCCGCCCCGAAACGCACACAGGGTCCCTTCACCTGCCAGAACTGCAGCTACACCAGCCTCAGAGCCGCCGAACCACCCGCCAAGAAAGGCCACAATCACCTCCGATGCATCCTCCGGAACACCCGCTCCGCACGCAAACATGCCGTCGAGCTCTGGGACCTGCTCGACACCTCATCCCCGGACGTCGCCTTCCTGACAGAGACCTGGATGAACAACTCCTCCGCACCCGACATCGCCATTGCCATCCCAGACGGCTACAAGATCACCCGCAGAGACCGCACCAACGGAGTCGGAGGAGGAATCGCCATCGTCCACAAGAACAGCATCAGGGTCTCGACCAGCACCGACGACACTCTCAGCACCGCCGAACACATGCATTTCCAGATCCACACAGACCCCAACTCCACCCTCAGAGGCACCCTCGTCTACAGACCCCCCGGACCCCGACCCAAGTTCAGCGACTCCATCGCCGACTTCATCAGCACACACGCCCTGACCTCCACCGACTACATCCTCCTCAGAGACCTGAACTTTCACCTTGAGAACAACAACGACAGCAACTCCACCACCCTGATCGATAACCTCGCCAACCTCGGACTGAGGCAACTCGTCACAACGCCTACCCACTCCGCCGGCCACACGCTCGACCCCGTTTTCTCCTCAAGCTCCCACGTCTCCTTCAGCCACACCACCGAACTCCTCTGGACCGACCACCGCTGCATCCACTTCACCTTCCAGAAACCCACCACACACCACCGCACCCAACAGATCCCCCGCCGCTGCTGGAGCAAAATCACCGAAGACCAACTACACGCTAACCTCGCTCTCAGCCCACCCACCGAACCCTCCAACACCGACGACGCTGCCCACAGCCTCAGACGCTGGATCGACGACTACGCCAACACCCTCGCCCCGCTGAAGAAACCCTCCTACAGAGACACCAGCAAGAGGGCCAGCTGGTTCACCCCAGAACTCCTAGCCTCCAAGCGAGCCTGCCGGAAACTAAAGAAGAAATGGCACAGTGAGCAGACTCCGGACAGCCACGCAGCCCACAAGGACGCCATCCGCAACCACCATCACTACCAAGAGGACCTCCTTCAAAGACTGCCTCGACAACAACGCACACAATAGCAATGAGCTCTTCAACATCGTGAAGGAACTCTCCAACCCCAGCTCCAACACCAACGACATCCCGCCGTCGCAAGCCCTGTGCGACTCCCTCGCCACTTTTTTTCACCGCAAGATAGCAGACATCCACGACACGTTCAACACCCAGACAGCCCCAACAGACATCCACACAACAGACTCTCCGCACACCATCGACCACGACCCCCTGCTAGTCTGGGCCAACGTGAGCATCGATGACACCATCAAGACCATGAGCACAATCCACTCCGGCTCCCGTCAGACCCATTCCCGCACCACATCTTCAACAAAGCCAGCAGCTCCATCGCACCCCATCTGCGCAACGTCATCAATCTCTCCCTCGAGACCGCGACCTTCCCAGAGAGCTGGAAACATGCCGAGATCAACGCCCTACTCAAAAAACCCAAGGCGGACCCAAGAGACCTCAAGAACTTCCGGCCCATCTCTCTGCTTCCGTTCCCGGCCAAGGTCATCAAGAAGATCGTCAACAGACAGCTAACCCGATACCTCGAAGAAAACAGAATCCTGGACCCTTCCCAGTCAGGGTTCCGCAGCAACCACAGCACCGAGACTGCCCTCATCGCCGCCACCGACGACATCAGGACCCTGCTGGACAACGGTGAGACCGCGGCCCTCATCCTCCTGGACCTCTCCGCCGCCTTCGACACCGTCTGCCACCACACACTACGCGCACGCCTCCACGCCGTAGGGATCCGAGACAAGGCTCTGGAATGGACCACCTCCTTCCTCTCCGTCAGAACCCAGAGCGTCCGCCTCCCCCCATTCCGATCCGAAGCCTCCGAGATCATCTGCGGCATACCCCAGGGATCTTCCCTCAGCCCGACACTGTTCAACATCTACATGGCCCCGCTCGCACACGTCGCCCGACAGCACGACCTCAACATAATCTCCTACACCGACGACACTCAACTGATCCTCTCCCTCACCAAGGACCCCATCACCGCCAAATCCAACCTCCACGAAGGAATGAAGGCCGTCGCCGACTGGATGAAGATCAGCCGACTGAAGCTGAACTCAGACAAGACGGAAGTCCTCATCCTCGGCTCCAACCCTTCAGCCTGGGACGACTCCTGGTGGCCGACGGCACTGGGGGCAGCCCCGACACCCACCGACCACGCACGCAACCTGGGAATCATCCTCGACTCAACGCTCTCCATGACCAAGCAAGTCAACGCCGTCTCCTCCTGCTTCTTCAACACCCTCCGCATGCTCCGCAAGATCTAAAGGTGGATCCCGACAGATACAAGAAGAACAGTCACCCAGGCCCTCGTTAGCAGCAGACTCGACTACGGAAACGCCCTCTACGCGGGAGCCCCGACCAAACTCATCAAACGACTGCAACGCATCCACAACGCCTCTGCACGACTGATCCTCGCCGTACCACGCCACAGCCACATCACCCCCCACCTGAGAAACCTGCACTGGCTCCCCGTCAACAAGAGGATATCCTTCAAGCTCCTCATCCACGCACACAAGGCACTCCACAAGACCGGCCCAGCCTACCTCAACAGACGACTTTCCTTCTACATCCCCAACCGCCAGCTCTACTCCGCCGGCCTCGCACTCGCCACCGTCCCTCGCATACGAAGAACAACGACCGGCGGGAGATCCTTCTCCCACCTCGCCGCCAAGACCTGGAACACCCTCCCACTGAGCCTACGACAGACCCAAGACCTGCTGACCTTCAAGAGGCTACTCAAGACCTGGCTGTTTGACCAGTAGCGGCCCCCCCCACCCTCCCAGCACCTTGAGACCCTCGCGGTTATGTACTGCGCTCTACAAATGTCTGATTGATTGATTGATTGAAGCCCACATAATATCATAAGATTTATAGCGTTGGCAAACAGCCCCTATTCATCAATGGAGCCAAGATTTTCTTTAAAAAGTTTTGGATGTAGGAAGCTGGCTCTGTATATGGTATGCCCACTAGGCGGTTATACCATGCACATAGTTCAGGGGTTCCCCAAAAGTGTACAGGGCTCAATGTAAAACCCAAAGTGCTCTATTAGTGGTAGTGTGGGCGAGCAGCCTTAGGCCTAACACAGAGGGGTGCAAGACATTTATTGCACAACACTGATTAATAATGGAGACACGAGTCAAATAGGAGATTCACACCAATTTTAGAAAAATATAATTTGTTTGTATTTTATTTTAAGGCCAAGATCTTCGCAATCAGGTAACTACATTTTTAAATAAAAATACTTTTCACTTGTAAAAATCGACACTTAGAATATTTTCAGAACAGTTCAATGTTATCCTATGGGGAACACAATATTGCGGTTAACCAGGTAAGTATCACACTTACGATTCCAGTCTTCAGGACCAAAAGTCAGCAAGGGGCAAGAGTGAGGTGAGTACCAAAATTGCACCACCAGCAGCACAGGGCAGCCGGGTGCAGAGGTCAAAATCAGAGTTCGGCCCAATGTGTTTCAATGGAGACTGGGGGTGCTCGAAGTCACACTACTTGCAAGTAGGTAGATCTGTTGCAGGGGTCAAGCTTTGGGGGCTAGGTTAAGCACATGGGGGGCCACAAACCTGCACCAAAGATACATCACCAGCAGCACGGGAGTGGCCGGGTGCAGGGTACAATTTAAGCGTCGGGCGCCCAATGCTTTGCAATGGAAATTTTTCTTTTGGCAAACAGGCTGCAGCATTGCACCGGAGGTTGCAGGAGGGAGACCAACGACAGCAGAGGTAAGTAGTTATGTAGGGAGTCGTAGGAGCACCGTTGGGTCAGCTCACCAAGGCCCAGGGGCTTCGGGTGCAGGAGTGCCTTTTGGCGTCGGAGTCTTCTTGCCGGAGCTGGTCGTGGTCAGAGGGAGCCTCTGGATTCACACTGCAGGCGCTGCCGTTGAGATCAGGAGAGGTAAGCCAACGCTGGACTCGAGGTCAAGATCGCTGGGGAGACTTCAGTGCACAGGTGAGCCACTTCGACTCGGGCCGTGGGCGTCGGGTGCAGAGTGGGCAGGAGACGCAGATCCGCGTCTTTTTTGATGCCAGCAGTCCTCCCAGGGTTTTCAGAGGTCGCTGGCTGCAAGATAGGTTCCAGGTTCATCAAAGCTGGAGACAGGCCGGTAGGGCTGGGGCCAAGGCAGTCGTCGTCTTGAGTCTTCTCTACAGGGATTTCTTCTTTCTTCCTAGGTTGTCGCAGATCTAGTTTCTAGGTCGAGGGCAGCCACCTAAACTGAATTTAGGGGCGTTTTAGGGAAGTAGCAGGTAGGGCCAATGGGCACCCTACCTGGGGTGATTACACCCTCTATTATGCCACCCTCCTGTGAGAGGGGGCACAGACCTAGTCCTGATTGGAGGGGTCTCCCCATCTTCAAGATGGGGGGGACTGAAAGTTGTGCTTCACCTCGCCTCCCCCAAGTTAGGGCTGGAGTTGGCAGAAATGGGCACACCTCCTATTCTCCTAGGTTTTCCCGCCCAAAGTGGGGGTGTAAACCGGGGGCTGCCATCTGCCTCTAGCAGCAGAAGCTGGGGGTCGCATTACAAAGGCGGCAGGCCTATAAAGCTTCCCCTTCGAGCAGTGGCTCATTCTGGGGGAGGAGATGTGACACCTCTGCCCAGGATGTGCATTGCTTCTGGTCCCAGAGAGCCGAAGCTCTCCACCCAGGGGTCCAGAAACATGTCTGAGTGTGGCAGGCTGCCTGAAGCCAGTCAGTGCCCACACCAGGGTCGGTAGGTTTTCAGGGGGCACCTCTGAGGTGCCCTCTGAGTACATGGTGTAATAAATCCCACACTGGCATCAGTGTGGATTAATTACAAGGAGTTGCTTGGTACCAAACACTCCTGGTTTCAGTGAAGCCATCATGGTGCTGGGGAACTCGAGTTATCAAGTTTCCAGCTCATGTACTCCTTATGGCTTCCCTGGCACTTACAATACTTAAGTACTATAGGGGCATATATGTCTACTCAGGCAGGTATGCCTTCACCTGTAGTATAGTGCACCCTGCCTTAGAGCTGTAAGACCTGCTAGAAGGGTGACTTGCCTTTACTTACAGGCAGTGCTGGCTGGCATGCCACCCAGGCAGGGTGCCATGTCGACTTTGTTGCTTTTCCTCCCACAAGGGTATGCAAGCTGCAAGGACAGTGGCATGGTCCTAGTGAGGGTGGTCCCAGGGGACCCTCTTCAGCTCCCAGGCCCTAGGTACCCAGGGTACCACTTACTAAAGACTTACAAGGGGGCAAAAGTACCAATTGGGGATTTGTTTTAGGGAAGAAGCACTGGCATAAGGGACCTGGTTGGCCGGGACCCTGTGCACCACAATTGAAACCACATCAAAACCAGGCAAAAAGTGGGGGACTAACCATGTCAAAAGAGGCCCTTTCTCAGAGGGATGCTTATCCAATCAGTGGAGGATACGGGTGTCAAAGGTCCTAATGCAACCAAGAAAAGATAGGCCATAGCTTGTATAGGATACTTAAACGTAGCCATACATACCTGAACTGCAGAGAGCCCTAAACAGTCCTGTGCTCTCCATCCAGTAATTCTGCTGTGCACCAGTGGAAAAATGGCCAGCGGGAATCTTGAGTCAGCAGAAATAACACCAATTTAAAAAAATAACATCTAATAGTTCTTCTACCTTTGAACTTGTTATTGGAATTCCAGTGCTAGAAAATAAAAAATGACCAGAACTGCCAGCATATCGTGCCAGCCTGATGCCCATTTATGATTGCCTGATGCCAATGATGATTATCGTAACATCATGCTGCTCAGTATGCTAGGGTGGTGCGGTATCAGGAGGGTGCTGCTTAAACATTGCGAGTGGTAGCAACAGGTGCTGGTTCTCACAGAAGTGGACAAAGGTGTCCACACCTCCTAAGGCACTGGAGACTCGAAGACCGGTCCTTATTCTGGAAAGAGCGATAATTTTACCACCTACATTGTGTAAGGAGTCATAATTGTACCACCCTTATTCTGTAAGGGTCATAATTGTACCACCCTTATTCTGTAATGGGTCATAATTGTACCACCCTTATTCTGTAAAGTACCACCCTTATTCTGTAAGGGTCATAATTGTACCACCCTTATTCTCTAATGGGTCATAATTGTACCACCCTTATTCTGTAAAGGGTCATAATTGTACCACCCTTATTCTGTAAAGGGTCATAATTGTACCACCCTTATTCTGTAAAGGGTCATAATTGTACCACCCTTATTCTGTAAAGGGTCATAATTGTACCACCCTTATTCTGTAAAGGGTCATAATTGTACTACCCTTATTCTGTAATGGGTCATAATTGTACCACCCTTATTCTGTAAAGTACCACCCTTATTCTGTAAGGGTCATAATTGTACCACCCTCATTCTGTAATGGGTCATAATTGTACCACCCTTATTCTGTAAAGGGTCATAATTGTACCACCCTTATTCTGTAAAGGGTCATAATTGTACCACCCTTATTCTGTAAGGGTCATAATTGTACCACCCTTATTCTGTAAAGGGTCATAATTGTACCACCCTTATTCTGTAATGGGTCATAATTGTACCACCCTTATTCTGTAAAGTACCACCCTTATTCTGTAAGGGTCATAATTGTACCACCCTTATTCTGTAATGGGTCATAATTGTACCACCCTTACTCTGTAAAGGGTCATAATTGTACCACCCTTATTCTGTAAAGGGTCATAATTGTACCACCCTTATTCTGTAAAGGGTCATAATTGTACCACCCTTATTCTGTAAGGGTCATAATTGTACCACCCTTATTCTGTAAAGGGTCATAAGTGTACCACCCTTATTCTGTAAAGGGTCATAAGTGTACCACCCTTATTCTGTAAAGGGTCATAATTGTACCACCCTTATTCTGTAAAGGGTCATAATTGTACCACCCTTATTCTGTAAAGGGCCATAACTGTACCACCCTTATTCTGTAAAGGGCCATAACTGTACCACCCTTATTCTGTAAAGGGTCATAATTGTACCACCCTTATTCTGTAAAGGGTCATAATTGTACCACCCTTATTCTGTAAAGGGTCATAATTGTACCACCCTTATTCTGTAAAGGGTCATAATTGTACCACCCTTATTCTGTAAAGGGCCATAACTGTACCACCCTTATTCTGTAAAGGGCCATAATTGTACCACCCTTATTCTGTAAAGGGCGGCCATTTTACCACTGATGGGCCAAACAAAATACCATCTGCAATACAATACAAGAGAATGCTGCCTAGGGGTAAAACCAACTTCACCAGGTAACTGCATATGGTAAGTGCATTGTCACTGCAGGAAATAAAACAGTTTAAATGGGAGCAATCACCATAAGTAACATGACATCTGAGCTTGTTTTCACTAGTGTCAAAACTATAACAAGCGCAAGCTCAGTACGGTCAGAACACAGAAAGATAATACATGGGAAAGGTTTTTGCTGCAAAGTTCCTACAATTTCCCCTTTATTTAACACTTTTTTGCCATATAGCATGTTTTACGGTAGGATACAGTCGGTAGACTTGACCTGCCCAAATTTTATAGGGGGAGGTGCAGACTTTATCGATTATAACCAGGTGCTTAAACAGTCTGTGCACCTAGAAATTCTGATCCCAGTGCAAACGGGTTTTTGCAGTAGCTGTCATTTTCCGACCAAGTCATAATCAGGAGGGAAGCATTATTTTCCTATTAGTGGTATTTACCACACCAGTATCTACCACCACTTATAATTACCACCGCAGCAATTATCACCAATGGTAATGCTATACCTCGGGAGGTAATAATGAAACACCATCAAAATTACCACTCAGTAGAGTGGTGGTAAATTTCAGCTGCAAGTGCATTTTCTTTGATCATAAAACCCCCATATTGCGTCTTTTTCTGTACCAAAGTAGTTTAATTTCGCGTAAGCTTTCCTCAGCCACACAGAACACTCAGCAACTATTTCAGGAAAGACTGCATCACTGCAAACATCTTTTTCCGTGTGAGAAAAAAAACATGCAATTGTGCGTGCCTGTTTGAATCGGTTGTCTTAATTAGGTTTTGCTTAATAACCTTTGGAGAGTTTCTAAAAGCAGCAGTGGGCCTTCTTAAAAAATTACTTTCATCAGCAACCCAGAAACTAACCCTGCTGCTCAAATGAGAACAATAATGCGCTATATCTCGGCTTCATTACCTCCCCTGATTACACACCAAGGCCGCGCGCAGAAGGCGCACTGGTGAATCTAAAAAGCTAACCTGCACGCCAACGGCGTCGGATTTTTTAAACTGTGAACTTTTTGGTTTGTGCCTGCATAGATGTTTTCTTCTTAACCCTCCAGTGTGCATCCTATTGCTGAAGTCAGGTCTTGGAGAGCCGCGCCGGCTACTGATGATAGTCCAGGGCAATGGTTTGAGGTGTGGAGACGCGCATGCGCATCACGTAAATGTAGGCGTGCGTATGCATTCTCTCCCTCAAATATTTCAGTGAAACAGGCTGAAGAACACTGCGAACAGCACCCTAATTCACATCCCTACTGCGCTTTCGGCCCACCCACAGCAGCGGCCTTGCAATTAAATAACACTCGGATGAGGGCCTCTCACTTCGAACCCTGGTTATCCTGTTTTCTCATAAGTCAATGCTCTCAGGGGTCGCTGCTTTGTGTTAGAGAGGGCAGGACCCTTGCTCGGCTGCTTTTAACTCTGTCTCTAGCTCTGGGTTCAGGAAGGAAATGCATCGAGTAGGGACAGGGAGCTGCAAGATCACTCATGTCTATGTGACGGGAAGACCTTTGGACATACTCAAAACTACCTACACATACACCAACACTATAGGAAACTTGCAACACTAAACAGCACTATGTCCACAACATCCCTGTGAGCACAAAGAGAGCAGCATTGCCAGCAATGAACCGAGGAGCCTATGCTGTGTTCCATAACAAAGCATAGCATACAATACCCTGGGTAGGTTCGGTGACCATAAAAGCATCTATGTTACCACATTAGCATGGCTGATGGCTTGACAAATGCTATCTGGTAAGAGGGGAAGAAGAATGAGGGTATAAGCGTAATAATGAGGGAATAAGTATAATATGACTTCACCCTTCCTCCTAGCCACCTCCGCAGCGCTGGGATGCTTCCGGGTAGCCATGCGCTATAAGAGCCCGTTTCATTCATTCATTCATTCATATATTCCAGCACCTTTCACCCCTCAGCTCATTCAGGGAGTGACTTCAATGTTCCAGTCTTTTGGGACAATGGGTGGGACTTCCCAACATCATACCAGGACTGAAGACCTTTGCCCATGACTACAAACCACCCGTCATTACGAGAGCTCTATCACGAATGTGATGACACTGTCACGCAGGCCTCTCAACGGCAACAAAATCAGTGCACAACATGTACTTTACCTCTCCGAAAATTTGTATGAATTTCTGGTAAGTCACAAAGCTAGCAACCCCAGAGAGACTGCTCTTAGGATGTTAATGTTATGTTAATATGATCTTGTAATGCACACTATCAACTTAAAGAGGTGCCACTGGCGGGCGGTTCTTTGGCGGTCCCACAGGGGTGCCTATGAAATAGGCACCGTAATGGGAACGTCAAGGGCAGTACCTGCACGGCATGGGCTAGTGCTGGCCATGCCATGCAGGTACTGGGGTGCATACACATAGTGCCCTCCTGCATGCATCCCAGGGCCCTGAGACAACAGGGGGCCCAGTTGTTTCCTCTCCACCATGGTTTTCATGGAGGAGGAACCGCCATGAAAACCGTGGTGGAGAGGAAACTCATAATATCGTTGGCGGGACCGCGGCGTTCCCACCAGGCATATTGCAACCTCAAGACTGCCGCCCCACCGCCAGGGATCTCTAATTCCTGGCGGTTGCGGTGTTGCAATGGTGGTCCGACCGCCCAAGTTCTAATAGGGCAGTCGGACCGCCGGTGCAGAGTCGGAATCAGGCCCTAAGTTCTCTGAGACCTTGGGAGAGGAGAACATGTTTACAAGTTAGCAATTTGAAGACGTTAGCAATTAGCAGGACAAGAAGCACCAGGCCACCTACGATTCTATGTCACAGAAAAAAAACAGGACTATTACGAAGGCGTTCTTGCTATCCAATCACAGTTGTTTCTGCTGTTTATCGGGGAGTAATATGAGAGCCGACTCTTAATTCTTTCGTTTAGCACAATGTTAGTAAACGGTCTGCATATATATTTGTGGTACACAAATCACGATTGTTCAGTTGTCTCGTGTACATTATATGAATCGAGGTCAACATTAACCAGTTAATCATTTATTTAGCTAATCAGGACACTGGGTTCAATCAATTCACAGATGACTCATTGGTGTCTTTTATTTTGACTGGTCTCACAGGCTAAACCTTTTACTGCTCAACCAATATTATTGAGTAATGACGCTTTGTAAAGTGACCGTTAGTGTCATTCTTTTGGGCATCCTGAAGAGGGTGACAGTGAGGAGGCCAGTAAAATGTGCTCTAACGCACAACGCTGTATAACATTTCTAATTTCCTTCCTTAAGTTTACAAATATTAACAAGCATTTGCAAAGGCAACAGTTCTGACTTTATTGTTCTAATGCAAAGAAAAACACAGGCGTGATAAATGCTGCTTGCTTGCAATACGACATTCAAGACAGACCCATTGGCTTTGTACATGCGTGTGAGTCTTCTGATTGGTCAAAATAACCACCTATGACAGTGATTGTGGACCAAAGAGTGGTGTGCGTTATTAGGTGATGGGAGAAGATCTGAGCTCGTGTACATCACATGGTATTTTTACACTTTTTTACATAATCACATTGTATTACATTTCACATATTTTTTATTTTTCTTTCTTAAACACCAGGGGAGTAACGAATTTGCTCAGAAACATCTGATTTTGGGTTAAAAGCCACGATTACAACACTTCTCCTCCCGAGGAGTTTTTTCTTTCTTGCTTTTTCGTTTTCCTCCTGTTATTCAGGAAGATGTATTATTTTAAACTTTGATCCAATACATTTTACAGTGAAATATAAAAAAAACTGCCTCGTGCTTTAAAAACAAGGTGTGACCACATTTATCCCCTTTCAATCTGTATTCTGAGCAGGCAATCGAACGACCAAGATGTGTATCCAATCACAAATGGAGAGGTGTTAGGAGAGATGTTAACACTGCCCCCAATCGACTTAACCTGTTAGAGGCTGCACTGATCTCCCAGAAATGCATCAATTACTCATCAGTGCATTGGTTCTCCTCGACCTCATTGCAGTAATTACACTATATAGGGATGCCATGTCTGGAAAACCGGCAACCACATAATGCTTCAGAATGTTGCACAAAGTTTAGACCTAAAGATATGAATAATTACCATCAAACCCAAAAGTCATTTTAATAGTACCCAAGCAATATCAGAGCATATGACGTGTAATGAAGATTATCAGTAACAAAACAGTGATAATGAGAAAAGCATGACCCATTTTGAAATGCTACTTCCAATACTCTCCTAAGAGAAGAGAGAACTGTTTCATCCAGCAACATTATGATATCCGGGGGCCCACAACATCAGCCACTAGCAGAACAATGTTGTCAAATAGGTACCAAAAATCTAAACCACCCAATAGAGCAATTACCAACCACATGAAAGGCAGCAATCAACCGGTAGGAAGAAGAGGTGACATGGCTCCCATACCAACCTGCTCACACTTAGAGATGGACCACTCTCATCTCCATATGTCATGAGTAACTTTAATGTTTCCTGGAGAACCCAGCAGAATAAACAACACAATACTCCTAGTACAGCCCTGGGATGAACTGAGAGGTAACTCACACACTGCATGAACCCTCTGAAGTGGGGAAAGAATGAACCACCTGCCATGACACTAAACAATCACTATTTAAAAACAGAACTTAGCTAGGTGCAGATCAGCATCCTATTCAGCATGTGCTCTGAACTAGGGAAAAAGACAAGATGTTGCAGTGACTGGTCAAGTACCTATGTGTTCAGTGGAAGGGGTGGGGCTAACAGTTTATTATTAATTATAAAAGCTGAGGAGGTTACTTGTTTCACAGGCATGGAAAATTCTCATTGTATAAGGTCTATGATCTGGAAGGGAGATGATGTGTAATGTTCACTCTCTTCAGCCAGCCACATCTGATAGTCACCCAGCTCATGTCCCATGTTTAGTAACTCAGTTCATGCCCTTTGAAGTGGTCTCGGGATAGCGTTTGGCACCACACAAGTAAAATATTACATGCAGTTTTATCAAACTAAAACCGGCATATAGGCCTTCTTTCTTACAATCAGCCTCTGGCTACTTGTCCAAAATGTCCCACAGATACATGATCACACACGTATAACATAAAGGTCAGCATGTAGAAGATACTTACAAATACCAGGGGTGCTTCTGAATTTGATCTAACTGCAAAAATCAAGAAATATAAAACAGGCTGGTAAGTGACAGAGGAGAAATATATTTCAACTGTTTGCACAACCATGTGGTAATGATGGCGAATACCCCAACATTCACACACTGGGATGCACCAATGAAGTAAGTGGGGCATGGATAACAAAAAAAGAAGGGAGGTATAAGGTTTAAGAGGGGACAGAGGACAAATATGTAACACTGTAGAGGATGGAGACAGATTGAGCATACAGAGAGGATAGACGTGCAAGTAAAATTCTAGGATGGGGACCTTGTGAAATGGAGGCCTCATCCTCTACCTGTAGGCTTTTGGAGCTACTAAGATACATCACAAGACTTACACGGACTTCTACATCTGTTCCGATTGGTGTTGTGTGGCCCAACCATACTAAGTAAAGAAAGAATGCATGCAGGTAGGGAGCAATTCTCTTTTTAAGTTGGTCAGCAGTGTGCGAGGTTGCAATCACAGTGGTGGCCGCTGTTGATAAATAAAGGGAAACAGTGAAGTCTTAGTCACAAGGACCATGCCTGATCAGGGCAGCAGGCAGAACAGATCTCCTTGCGGAGAAATCCTGTCTGGCCTTCCCACAGAGAGGGAGTTCCTGGCAATATGCACAGCCTCAGAAGGATGGCCGACTGCCATTGTGTTGTGTTAAGGGTCATTCAGTTTCTGTCTCTGCAATCTCCTATACCATCCAACCTACTCTCATTCAGTGCAGGGAGTTGATAAGAAGTCATCACTGAGTTGCCAATTAAGAAGTCTCATGGCAGTAAAAAACAAGAAAAGGTACTGGCACAGTCGAGTCTGCTACTCAGGTCAGGCCATCAGCAGCAATATTGTTGGAAGGCCGCTCATACTCTACAGAAGCACTGGATTGAGGAATGGCTCTCTTGGACCCTTTTTTTGGTCTTGGGAGGAAACAGAGCTCCCACAGTGTAATCAAACCTTAACATGAGGGAGAAAGCCATCAACCTTCCACCAACGGGGTCCTACAACAGAACAAGACAGACACAGACACTGAATGTTATCCAACAAGTATTAACTAGAACATTATCTCTTTTCAAGCTGGCAAAGGGTTTTTAGTCTTTTGAAGCCAGAGTCCCTGTCCATTCCAAGGGTCCAGTAACTGCCTCCTCTTCCTCAAGTTCAGCCAAAAACAAAGGCTAAGTAGTCCCAGTGACTTCTCGGGTGTTCCAATATCAAACACACCATCACAGGATGCCCAATCCACTATAATTGTTGAGCCCAAATCACCACTGATGAATGGGTCCTCCTGATGGAAAGAAATAGGCTCTACAACTTCTTCATACACCTGCATCGACACCTCTGCCATTACCAGAACTTCTGAGAGAGGTCGAAAGCTTCTCCTTTTAGAGTCAGTCGTACTCTTGGAAAGGTGGTTGGGATATTATTTCCATTACTTCCTAGTAAACTAAGCAGACCTCTATCAGTACTTTCTACTGCAGGAATCTAAAATGCTCAAATAAGTTTGGTTCAGACTAGTTTCATTCGGTAGACATGCCGGGCACTTACTTTCCTATATCCATGCTGTGGGAACACACGCTTTTGTTTCATGGTGGAAAATTAACACTATTGATGAAGAAGGTTTTCTCTTTGAAAAATACGGCTCCTGGAGCCCCATCAAGAATCTATCTCTAATGGGATCCTTCATTCAGATGCAGGTAAATGGCTCAATCAAACTTCGTCAAGGGTGGCCTCAGAGTACCCTCTGCCCCTAACCCTCAGGACATTCTTAGATATTCGGTTCTTAGACTATTACTCAAATCTCTTTTCAACACTCTCAAAGATGATTCATGTCGGCATGCCAATAATAAACGAACGGCTTGAGAAGGCCTTCCCCCTTCCAGACATAGTGTTGACTATCCATCAAAACATTGACCACATTGTGGAAAACACAGTATCTGCCTGGAACTCCTGAGACTTCTTCAAAATTAACAAACTTACATTGGGCTGGTTTCCTATGCCACATGAGCTGCCTGCAGCTCCATTTGCTGGACAGTGCATCCAAGCCTGCCTCAGTCTTTCATCTCTATTACCATCTTTGAGATAGTCCGCTCAGGCCTATAGCCTCACAGTGGGAGCCCCTTTCGCCTAGGGCTGCAAATTTACGGCTTAATCATCTGTTTTGGTGGAAAGTTTAGTATGGGATCCCCCATCACTTGCAATGGGATGGCTCAATGATTTATTGATGAGGAAGAATCCTCTTTGCCTTCTCTCTGAACTGTTTTTCCCTGAGGGATTGTCAGGAGATCAGAGAGCAAGTCATAGATGTTCATCATTCAGATGGCTCCTGTTTGCCCCCACCAGGTTTTGGTTCACGTGTACCTCACTCAAAAGCAACACATCTACCTCATGCAGAGGAATAATGTCCTATGTAGCTAAAGAAGAAGAAACCCTTACTCCCATTGTTCAACTTGAACAAGTTTCTGTTTAGATTTTGCCCACTTGTCATTGAGGATCAGAATCATGGCATGACTTACATTGTTTACGAGAGAGTCATGACTCTAAATTCTACAGCCCACTTTTATTCCCCTAGTACAGCAGACACTAATACCAGATGGCTATCTTCTTCCATCTCTCACTGCCATACTCTGCATGATCTCTATTTACTCTGCATCCCACAGGGGTGTCAAAGCACATTCCACGAGAAGCATAAATCACATTGTTCTTGCAAGACGCTGGTGGAGAAATATACAGGCTTGGCTATTTGGGCTAACCAATATGCACTCTGCAGACTCAACATCCTTGAGGCTTCCTCTCGAAGCGAAGCTTAATATGGCAGGAGATGCTTTATAACTTGTTTCTCTAAGCCTAAGCTGCCCAATGATGAGTTTCTTGCCATGTTTCTCAATTTTCTCAGATAGCTCCGAGGTTGTATAAACTGGTGAATTCTTCCTTCGAACAGGCTCTTACCTCAGATTGGAAATGGGCATATATTATTCCTTTACTTAGGAAAGCTTTTTTAGATATAGCTATACTGAGTAGCGTTTGCCCTATTTTTCTGCTGCTATTTAAAACAAAGCTAGCAGAAGGAGAACATTCTGAGTTCATTATAGATAATTCATTACTTTATTCCACTCAAGAAGGTTTCCAGACCTATTGTACAACAGAGGTGATGCTTGTGGCAGCTCAAAATGAATTACGCATTATCATGGACCAGGGAGGTGTAGCAGCAATGATTCTTCTTGACTTTTCTGCAGCCTTCACATCTTGTGGCATACTACAGTGGTGGAAAGACTTGGGGGAAGGCTTGGGAAAGACCAAGGACTGGATTTTTTCTTTTTTAACACATCACAGCCAGACATTGTTTATGCTTCACTTTAGGTCATCATCTAGTGCCTTATTCTGCTGAGCTCCACAGGGCACCTTTCTCGGCACTATGATTTGTAATTTTTATTTAGCCCCTCTTGCCCCTCTGGCTCACCTTATCCTCTTGTTTCACATGACGTGTATTGTATGCCAATGACATTCAATTTATACCCAGATTGGATGGCAATAGCCATGAAGTTTACCTTAGCTTTCAGTGCTGCCTGAGGGCGGGAGCGGGCTGAATGGTGGCAAACTGCTTGAAATTGAATTTGGATATGACAGAGTTTATGGTGGTCTATTCCTGCCTTTTGTCTGGTCATCAGGCTCATGGACTGAAATTTTGGATCGCTGCCCTCTCCTTCAAGACCTGTGAAAAACCTTGGCACTTTGTTGGATGACAAGCGGTGTTTTAGAGCGCAGGTGGCCAAAGTTTTGGTATCTTGCCATTTTCATCTTAAAGTGTTGAGGAAAAGCTTGCCTTTTTTTAACACAGAATATTCCTTGTACAATTCTCCAAGAAGTGGAAGGCTTTTGGGCTGATTATGCAAATACATTATATCAAGGTCTCCCTTGATATACTATCAACCAACTACAACTTATGCAAAAAGCGTCAGCCCATTTCTTACTGAAATTTCCGTGTAGGACACAAATTTCGGGACTGAAGTTCTTACACTGGCTTCCCGTGCACAAGCGGATTATGTTTATAAGCCCCTTGACTTGTTTTAAAGCATCTCATGATAAATGCCTTCTCTTCAACCCCCTAGTGTTCTATTGGCACTGACCTTCTTGGTCCCTGTATTCTGCTATTGCATTCGTCTTACGCGCTTCGGATACAATAAGGAAGTCACAACAGGGTGTTAGGCATTGACTTTGCAGTCCACACTGGTTGGCATGCCCTTGCTCTGGAGAATTAGGTGCATCTCCAATTCATAGTTTTCAGAATAAAGTCAAAATATGGTTCTCAAAGCTATAAGGAGGAGTGTCTGCATATCTTTAACAAATACCATAAATAAATAAATGCGGAATCCACTCAAAGGTTGAGAATGAGGTAGAGTTAAAATTTAGTGATAGGAAAATTTAATCGTAGTCGTGATTCCATTATTGGACAGACTGTCTCCTCATATCACAAACTTCTACCAGCCATGCAGCCATCAGGCAAAAACAGCAACTGACTCCTTTTATAAGAAGGGAATGGTAGAGGATGATCGCTCTACTGTATAGCTTTAGAATCAATTTCAGGAGCTTTAAATAGGTGGTGATTTCCACAGTTTGCTAATGGAAGAAAGCCTATGTACTAGAAATAACAGAGGTAATAATGGTAACTATAGCTGGTACATTTCAAATCGAATGGTGTTTTATTCTTATTGGACAGAGGGCCTGATTTAGACTTTGGTGGTTTGGATACTCTGTCACAAACGTGACGGATATCTCAGCCGTCGTATTACAAGTACATTATATCCTATGGCACTTGTATATGGCAGACGGGACATCTGTCACATTTGTGACAGAGTATCCCATGTGCCAAAGTCTAAATCAGGGCCAAAGTAACAGGCAGGACACAATGACCAAAAAGTGTGACTTCCTAAATCGGCATAGGCTTTAACCCAGTACACCTCTTCTTGGATGAGGTCCTAGATCACTGTTGGAGTGAAGCAGGGCTGCTCTTCTTGAAGACAAGAAGAATCTGACTCAGGGAGGAGACGTGGGATAGATGAGATCTATGATGGTAAGTTGACATTCATTTAATGTAGGGACTGTGCTTGAGATGGAAGAGAGATGTGAGAAGAGGAAACATAGAACTGAGAGGATGCAAATGAAAAAAAATACAAAAATGTAAGATATAATGAGGAGACATGCAAGATGAAGTAGAGGCACGAGATGTAGAAAATTAATGTGAGATTGAAAGTACACATAGAATATAGAGAAGACATATGTGAGTTGGTGAGAGCAAATGGGATCTAAAGAAGAGAAATGTTAGATGGAGAGAAAGAATGACATTTAGGGGTTACACATGAGAGCGTGAAGGAGAATAAACATGACTTGGAGTTTACACACGTGAAGAGGAGGCATAAGAGAGAGAGACGGGATAAGTAACAGAGTAGAGACAGGCGAGACTCGGAGGAGGCATGCGAGAGTGACAAAGTAGGCTACCAATATGGAATCAAAGATACAAAATATGGGCCAGGAACACATAGGACACAGGGCAGAAATGGACTGAAGAAATAGACTGAAACTGGGCAGCCACTTACATTGAGACGCTTCTCTGGTTCCACCTCAATCATGCCTCGTAACAGGTTCTGGCAGTCAGGTGGAATGAAGTGAGGCATGTGGAACACTCCCCGCTTCACCTTCTCCAGCAGTTGACGCAAGTTGTCGTCATCAAATGGCAGGGCACCCTGAAGAGGAAAGGGGCACGGAGAGAGATCAAATAAAGCCTGTTTAGATCTGCACCCACTACCCAAATATTTCCAAGTCAAAAGCGGCTACCAAGAAGGGAGACTTTCCAAGGCCCCTGATGCTAGGACTGTGTACCAAACTCTGGTCTTTTTCCCATTTTTCCACTTTTTGGGCTCATTACTCATGAAGAAGGAAAAACCCTCTAAGTTGTATCATAACACATCTGTATGTAGTATACTATGGTTGTCTTCAGAAGGTTAATTTGATGATAAATGTATAGACACCAGAGGTCTATAACATTAGACCAACTGATGTACCAAGTGCAAAATCTGGGATCACATTCCACAGAATTGGTTTTCTTTGAGCATATTTTGCAAAATAGGAAACTAAGCTATATCATGAAGTTGCAAAATGTTCAAAATGGGCGCTTTTTACTTCATTGCGCTTTTTCAGACTCAGCTAATTTGTTTGAATAAGACTGCACTTTGCTGGATTTCATTCCCACAATAGCATGCAGGAAACAAAATCAAACGTTTCAAAATGATTCAATGAAAAGTTAAAAGTCTTTAACAAACATGCCCTGCCGTTTACAGTTATTAGTTATTTAAACGGTTTAAAATAGTTTGAGATTCTAAATCATTATTCTGGTATTTACTTTAAGGATTTTGTCATTGATAAAGAAAATGTGTTTGAAATCATATAGGGTTTGATGACACTTCCTAATTAAAAAACCTCAGTGAATATATTGGTAAAAAAAATTCTTCCTGCAAATGTTAGAGAATAAACAAATATCCAACTCCATGAAGCTCCTTTCACAACTACTGGCCAAGTTTGATGGTGTCTTATGTCAGCCTTAACAGCCTGTTTCCAGCACTATACCAACAGAAAAAAACTCCTTACCACCAGCAGTGCAAACAGGATCACACCACAGCTCCATACGTCAGCCCGACGCCCATCATACTTCTCTCCCTGGAAGAGAAATCAACAAAGCCATCAAGCATAGGATCACAAATGATCCATTCACTTTACCCAACGTTTCAGATCAACTTTGCCCATCACACCTCCCATTCACACAAATACCATCATCAGCCAGGACACCACTTGAACCAATGAGTGAACAAAAATGTTTATATTGTATTTGCAAGGAAAACTGATTGATAATTTAGACGAACAAATAATATATACCTGCTGTAAAATAACAATTAAAAAAACAAATGATGAGTGGAATGCTTGAATTAATCTGTGTCACTAGTAATTCCTTGAACTGCATTCCAGTCTATTGTTTTTTTACCACTATGCCTCTCTATATTAGTCTTATGCACAGCAGTCTTGGTCCTGCTCCAGTAGGATCAGTCCAGCCCAAACTAGCGGGTGGAGTCCCCTCCAGATTGTAACAACAACTAGATACTGGTTTGACACTTTGTGCCTCATCTGTGACGTGCAGCCGGACTCCAATGGTGCAGTGAGTATGGGACCCATGTCTGTGCATACCCGCCTCCCTTAGAGCATCTCGCTTCAAGGCAAAAAACAGATAGGAGGAATGCTTGAATACATCTCAGCCACTGGTAATTATTTGGTGCACATTCCAACTTTCTTTTTTTGCCCTCCATGCCACCCTAAACAGTGACCTGCCATACACGTCTTGGTCTTGCTATTTTAGTTTTGTTTCTTATTCGTAGAAGGAAGAATACCTTATACCAAGTATTTTTCCAGTTCAAAAAGGACAAGTGTTTTTGATCTTGGGGTATCCTCACAAATAACACTTTGTATATGATAAAGTCTTTGAGTTCAATTATAGAGGAAAAGTGCCACTCACACTTTAAATGTGATAAAGAGTCTTTTTCCAATTCAAAAACTGGCAAGAGTTTTTGATCTTAAGATAGCATAACAAATCGCGCTTTATATATGATAAATAAGATAATTTGTTATGATACCTCAAGATCACCAACTCTTGCCCTTTTTTGAATTGGAAAAATAACAAATCATGCTTTATGTATGATAAAGAGTCTTTATCATATATAAAGTGTGATTTGTTACGATACCTCAAGATCAAAAATTCTTGCCCTTTTTTTAATTGGAAAAATAGATGATATAAAGTATCCTTCCTTCTGCGAATAAGAGACAAAAATAAAAGAAAGTAATTCATTGTGAAAATGTTGATGGAATATATTCACTTCTAATTATGTTTTGGGAAAACATCAATCCTTATCATAAGTGGCCTATTCAAAGGAATCTTTTTAATTTTGGAGGACTCACTCATCTTGGTTGGCATCTGATTCAAAGAATGCCTTTAGGGAACCCTTTTCTGTTGATCATCAAGAGGCATGGACTGAAGCGTCCTTTTAGAGGTGCATCAGATCCAAATTAAGTCCCTGGAGAGACATCTACTTCAATGAGTTTTTGGCTGCCTGTGTAATCACAATCTTGTCCTTCCTGTACATGTATCATGTAAATCCTAGTATAAGGGATTAGAACGATGCAAGGAGGGATTGTGCCCAGCAAGAAATGTATACGCCTCACTGTCAGAACATGCTCCTTACAGACCGCTCCCCTCTGAAAAAGAATGCTTTCCTGCTTCTCTTTCAGGATTGCTTCTATGAAGGATACTCTCCCTCATGGGACTGTTGATAACTTTTCTGAGTTAAAAGAAAGACTAAACTGATGAAGTAGCTGGGCTTTGTGATGGAAAGAGCTAGGCATCAGGCCAAAAAGCTAGGACTTGGAAATATCAAAACTACTCTCAAATGCAAATTCATAGTGACCTTCCATCCAGAGGATGAGTATGAACGTGGCAATAGGAATCTTGAACATCTATGGTGTACAGTATCTCCCCCCCCTTTAGTGAATATAAAAGTTGTTTGAAATATGCATTGCAAATCTTTCTCAATGGGTATGTTGACAAGCCTCAGGTAAAGGTCTCAAATCAGGGATTTTTGCTGGACTACGAACTATGTGAAAAATATCTTTACTTTCTCTGCTGTCTCTTGGTTAAAAGTAATGGTAGTGTTTTATTGCAATAGGAGGTGCAGTGGATGGCAACTCTGTTGAGAGAGATGCGCCTGCAATGGTATGGGTAGAATCTGACTCTACACTGTGATGAACCTGATAACAAGGGACCATAACCTGTGGGGCATTTTGTTAAAAAAAGGATGTTTTGTGTACTACTGAGACACTCTGAGGTGTCAGACGCAATCTTCATCAGAGGGGAAAGTTTTCTAAAGGAGATGCCATGTGTCACATCCCAGCTGTAAGGTCGGTCACATCCAGGGCAGCCATAATGAGATGATTAGATATTAAATGGTCATCTGTTAACAGTTCTAAAGTGTTCGGCCTTTTTTCTGCTGGTAGCGGTTTTATCATGTTTTCTACTCTGTACCATGATGATTTGTCGTGACATGCAAATACAGCTGATTGTATGTATGAATATTGACTACAAAAATATTGTGCTACAAACATATTGATGCCAATATATTGCATCCAAAATATTGTATAGTAATATAATGTAAAGTACTAAAATACTGACTAAAAACATTTTAGTCTACAAAAATAGTCTACAAAATATTTAAATCCTAATATTAAACAAAACATACATAAAATTGTATTTATCTTTTTGAAAATTAATATTATAAATATTTATATAGAAATATACAAATATTTTAAATATGTTTTAAATATTAAAATAATAACTTAGACTACATTAAATTAAAGAGTAGACATCAATACATATTACATAACATATTTCAAAATAAATATACATAATTAATCAAATTTAAAAAGTCTACATTTACTTTCATTATTTTAAATGAAATCAACCCCAATATAAATATTTTAAATTGGCAATAAAATTCCATTAAACAAAATATATGTATATGTAAATAAAATCCTAACTTTTTAACCAGTTTAAAAGTGTATAATACTAATTTATTAAACACTAACAAATACATTATTTGATAAATAATATAAACATTCCTTTCAACGTCTTGTGTGTTTTTGATGTAACACCCTAAGTGGCAAAGGGTATGCTAAGACACTATGCCACTGGAATCAAGCTGCACACGACCAAAAAGTCCGAAGTATGCCAAAACCGGTCTCGGATGTCTTGTGTTCTGGTTCAGAGAGGATCTGACTTGACAGTTTTGGCTGGACACCTCATATTGGAGCAGGACCAAGGCTAGTTTGCATATGGCTGGATCTAATCTGAGGTGGCAAGGTGTCCAAAAAATCGGTGGGTTGGAATGCTACCCCAGAGTCTACCAATGATTAGACTATTTGCAAGTATTATTGCCAACGCCTTTTGTGTTTTTGTTTAAAATATTATTGCAGGAAATGACCCTCTTTTGTGTGATCTCACCCCCAATTTTGCCCTATCTGTTTTACTGGCATAAGACCTCTGTGCACTTTATCCCTGTTAATGAGGAGTTAAGTGCCTGTGCTCTCCTTTTAACATGTTGAAATTGATTTAAACCTAATTGGGGAGAGGAGTTGGCCTAACGGCTCGGGCGGTCGACCTTGAATCTGGGGAACTGGGTTCGAGTCTCAGCAATGACCCTCAACATCCTGTGATTCTGGGCAAATCACTTAATCTCCCCGTGCCTAACAAAAATGAATGTGTCCTCCTGTAACGCAACTGGTGCTATGTAAAGCGCTCTGATACCTGATTTGGGTCAAGTTCGCGCTATATAAAACTCCGCAGAAAAGAAAAAGAAAAAATTGGCGCAGTTGTCATTCCTATAAGGCCATGGTATATGGTGCAGAACTACACCACTGGCATGGATTGCAACATCTATTGTGCCATCCACTACAGTAGCAGTGAAAAGATGGCTTTAAGGCTTCTTGGTGTAGGCTGACAGCAGCAGCCTGAACCTTGCTGCACAGATCTGTCAAAATCACCTTTTAAATATACTATATAATTCTCCCTGGAATATGAGCGGCATTAGATATGGCATGTTCCCCAGTGCTTAATTTGAGATGGTGGTTTCCGGTGCTCGGCACCGGAATTTAATTGTCAACACCGGTTCTGGTGACAGTCCACCACATGGTGGCGATGTCTGTTTACTTTTCACATGAGCACAACTACCATGTTTACTGAGTCAAATGGAATTGAAAATTAATAATACCAGCCTCTCACACCATTATTATAGCTGTTTGTGGCCTGAAATAGTCTGAATTGTCACACTTGTAGCAGTGCGATGGTTAGGTGTTGTGTTGGCACTGTCATTGGCAGATCTGGCAAGAGCAATGCGTTGTGCAGGCCGCAGTGGCCTTCTGAGAAGGGCTATGGCACTTAATTTTTTACAAAGTAAGCACTGATGTAACCGCAGTGACTAGGTCTATAACAATATTGTCGCTGGTCAGGATGTGGCTGGCACATAAGAAAAGTAAAAGTATAGATTATGCCATTTAATCTATAACTTTTGGCTTGTACCAGCAACAGACTCCATTCAAAGACTTATTTTTATATTTATTGATAATCCAATCTAATGGTGAAGTCAGATTTTAATGAAATATATTGGAAATGCAACTTTTAAAAAGATACCTTTACCCTGCCTAAAGCAGCTATAGGCTAATTTACATTAACTCTCCCAGCCACTGCCCAGCCTGTACGTGGCCTGAATGAGGTGTGAAAGGGTTGTGAAAACTGCTTCCAGAGAAGGGACAATGGCCTGGAAGTGGTGAGATGTTTTCTTCCCCTGGCAGGAAGACCAGTGGCTCCAGGAACTTAATTAACTTCAAAGGGGCCTTGCTGGTCCTAAATAAGTGTTAGGTGACACTTTATCCCCATAGTAAGTCTGGCACCAAACCCAGTGGGAGGTCAGCTATCCCCAGAACCGGTTTTGAGTGACCACAGAGGAGACTGCTCATTACCCTGTCCAAACCTCTTGGTGGGCACACAGGCTCTGCACAAAGGGAGAATGATTTCCCTATCTTGCATTTTGACAGCAAGAGGCCCTGTGGGATTGTCTGCAGTAGGTCAAACAGGAACTGCTGAAAATGTGAGTAGGGTTGGTTGCCCATAGGAACTTATTCCCCATTGGTTAGGGCGTGCCCATGGGAGGCATAAATGTGGCATCACAAGGTACCACTTACTGAACCTGAGAAAGATCAGAATAAGACTGGACCTGCTGTCTGTGATCTGAGACGAGCCCTGAAGAACTGAACTTGCTCCCTTTTATGCTTAAGATAAAGAATAGACTCCAAGGATCTGTTAGCTGATCTTCTTAGTGGCTACAGAGATGCAACAAGCTACAAGAGGCCTTTTTTCCTGAAGTAGCCAGCTGACCAAGGGCAACTGGGCATGGGCTATACTTTGCTGTTGGCCTCTGCCTGGCACCCTAAGAATCTCGAAGGGCCTCCCCAGATGTCCTGGGGGGCTTAGAAGTGTACCTCTGTAGTAGTTTGGGCATCAGAAGAAAGCTTTTTCTTGTCCTGATCAAGGTTCCCAGCACCTCTGAAAAACGATTTAGTCACATTCTGCATTGGGATTTAGAAAAGGTTCAGCGATAAATCCCCAAAGTTTCAGAGCTCCAACAGAACCAACCTGCTTCAAGTATTCAGCCTTTTTGTTCCACGGCAGTGGCTACAAATTCAGCAATGGCCTGCTCAGGAGCAGTTTACTTCTCAAAAAGTGACAAAGCCCCTTTCTGAAGTGGGACTTAAGAACTTGTTGACCTTCAGACTTTTCACCGGGATGGATCCACTTGTTGTATCCGACCAGGACCCCATCGCAGTCGGCCTCAAATTGCACCTAGGTCGTGGTCTATCCCTTCCATAGACTATCAGTGGTGCTTGGTGCTTTTAGGAGCTATTTCTCTTAAACGTAAAAAAATTATATCTTTGGTTCCCTTTGGTGGATTTTTGTCACTTTAGTATCATTTTGTTTATTACATGTTGATCTATATTTCTAATTCGGTTTGTTTGTTGTTTTTATTTTATTACTGTTTTGGTACTGCATAGATTCCTAACTAAAGCCTGACTGCTCTGTACCATACCAGAGGGCTGAGCTCAGGTTAATTTGGTGACTTTGAGTGTTCACCCTGACAAGGTGTATTATTAATCCTCGAGGTGGACAGTCATCCACCCCAAATAATAATGCACTTTCTTACAGCTTTATATACACGTTATGGGATCTTGCTACACCCTCAGGAATAGCCTTAATATCAGCAATATAATGAAGATACTGTGATGAAGAATGCTTAATTTTTTACTTAACTGCTGGAGCAGTAATAGGAGCCAGAGGTCCAAAGACACCTGGCTTCATACAACTTGACTACGGAACGCTAAACGTAGTCAGATCTGAGGGTAGCATCCTCTGAATGAAAGGTATGTTCACAGAAGAGTGTAAGTCATGCCTTGTTGATTCTTGCTTTCTTCTCCCAATTTCGATCCTTTAATAATGCGAACTTTAACAGAGGATGTCCATGGACATTTAATTCAGTAAGGGTCCTTCTTGCAAGACAGGGGGTTCCATTAGAAAACCATGCTTTCTACCACCAACTCTGGCTGGGGTAACATTCTTTTTTGCTAAAGATCTATGCATAAGCACATAGATTCAGCATGTGCAACACTAAACCTGCAGGCATCAATCACATCTCTTGATTGCTAAAGGGGTAATCCTGCCTAATCCACTTACCACCTCTCATGCAGTTAGCGGGCAAACGTGCCCAGAGATTTCCCAACTTGTATCCAGAGAGTAGACATGGTTGGCAGGCATGACGTTAGCCAACAGCTATCTCATTGCTACAGAAATAACTTCAACCATGGACATCTTTCTAGAGGGAATGAGGCTGCTGGATCCCCTTCACTAAGTAGAGGGTGTTTCTGACTTTGGCCAGAAATGACTCTACTGTTGGAAATATAAAACCTGACATGCTTGAAAATCAGGTGGGAAACCATGAGCTAAGTGGACAGCACATCCATCAATTTTTGGCAGATGTCCTATTACCGCATAGCTCTAAATGACCCCATGTCATAGTTGGCGGATGAGGCTAAGACTCTTCATTTTAAGACAATTATTACAGGGCACCAAATTGGCATCTCTTACCAATGAGGAGCAAGAGGGAATCTGTTTTGGATGTCATTCTTTCCATCACCTTGCTTCTAGTTTGGGGGATATTCTTCTTTTTGGGCCCAAACATTAGAGCGTCATCAAGCCCTTAGAAAGAAGCTGAACCTCTTTTTATTTTATTAGACATCTCTGTTGTTTCTTTCTTCACTAGTCCCTGGGCTATGCAGCCGACTGAGGTCCATATGCTTAGAAATAAATAATAATATGTTCAATTCTCATTTCTTTTTTAATTTATTTATGTCCAATTTCCATCTCTTTATTTTCCAAGAATTTAGTGTTTCTCCACCTGAAGTCAATTCCTCCTAACATGACATGGCTGAATGAGACTCGAACTCTTAGAGAGGAATGAAATATTTCACCCGTTTGAAGTTAGGGGTGAGGATTAATGGGCAGTTAGTCCATAACCACCCTTCTCTCATATGACATTCATAAAGCAGGCCATACAAATCCCTCTATCCAATTTGGAAAACCCAGAAACTACTTAAACAATATTATCTTCTCTTAGCAGCGATCTGTAACTTGCTTGCAATAGATCAACAGTGCCAAGAGATGATTTGCTTCATTGTGCTCGATGTATAAATCAGAATGCTCGCTTGCTTACTGTGGCAGAAAAGCAATGACACACAACCACAACTGTGTGTCACAGAATTAGCCAATAGGAGCTAATGCATTCTAAACATGCCCAACCACAGATCCTTTAGTCCACCAAAATCAATGATGAAGCAATTGTTTTCACTGGAATACAGTTCGAGGGACCTCCTTCTTTAATCCTTAGCATGCACTTCGGAAGGGTCTATGTCATACAGAGTGTTGTATCACTGTATGTGCCTTTGCATGCCAAAATATGGCAAAATGATCACATCAGAAGCTTTCAGAGGGAGTGTGTTTTGAAATAAAGGTTTTTGAAGTTTTGAAAATATGTCATGTACGGAACAAGGAAGGATGAATGTTGAGGACCCGCACTAGCATTGGGGCTCTTAGCCTGGCCCAGGCTCTGAAAATACTTCTCTATCCAGAATAAATTTCACGTATTAACGCGGTGCAAATATGTAACATTGCAGCAAATACATGGAGCATTGCATCACAAACACAGAACACCACGACAAAAGGAAGAGAAGGAACTCACCTTGATCACCTCTGGACATGCATAGTGAGGAGACCTGGACAGAGAAAGGGGAGGTAACAAGAAAGAGACAAGGGGGGGAAGGAGGAGCAGGAGACAAGGGAGAAATTGGGTAAGACACAGGCGCCGAGGAGAGAAGAGAGAAGAGAGGAGAGAGAAGAGAGAGGAGAGAAGAGGAGAGGAGAGCATAAGAGAGGAAAGGAGAAAACAGGAGAGGGGAGTGAGTAATGCACAAAAAGAGAAAAAGAGGAATGTACAAATGGAGAAGGGGAAGGGACAAAGAAGATAAGAAGAAGAGACACAAAAATGGGAAGATAGAAGGTGGAGACATGAGGGAAAGAAGTGTACAGAGGGGATGATTGAGGTGAGGAGAAAGATGACAACATGAGACAACAGAAAAGGAAGGAAACATGGGGAAGATACAAAGGGAAAAAGGCATGTTAGAGATACAAAGGGATTGTGTAATAGAAGAACAATAAAAAGACAGAGATGAAAGAATTAAGAAAGAGTGTGAATTATGGAAAGAGTAGGAAAGAAAGTTATAGGCAGACAGTAAAGGAAGACCCAGAAACAAAAAAGGAAAGTAAAGGGATCATTAGATTAGGAGAGAGAAGTAGAAAAGGAGAGAGAGGATTCACAGATGAAAGTGGGAGAACGGGGAGAGTTAGATAACAAAGAGGAAACAGAAAGGAAGAGAAATATAGAAAAGATGTTACATATTAAGCCGAAAGGAGTGGAACATTAAGCTGCAGGGCAACTCAGCCCTGTCTAAAGGAGCCAACACTCACACCCCCAAGTTACCAAGAGGGAACCAGAACTGGAAGGAACCACTCTTATAAGGCCTAGATGGCCTGCACTAGGGCACCCAGATGGGACCAGCATTTGCTAGTGTACTCTTTGATTACCATATATCCAGAATTGACCCATACATAATCGCTTTGGGTTTGCTTTAAAGTGATCTATGTAGTGTTTTTGGTCAGGATGAGTCTTCTCAAAGAGAATACCACCATATAGGGGCCAATAGTGCATTCAGCTGTGTAAGACCTTATATAGCATTGTTCCAATGTGACTTACTCAAAAGAAGACAATATTATCAAACTCTCAGTACCCCTAGTAGTGACCAGCACCCGAACAAACCACCCCATAAACCAAAATTGATCTGCAATGGAAGATTCTACTATTAAGAGCACAATAGGGGACAGCACTGGAACAAACTGCTCCTAGGATGTCCAGATAAAACTAGTGCAGGAACAGCCTGCTAAGAGTAGGCCAAGATGGGACCAGGTATGAAATGGGTAATTGTTTGCATAATATTTTGAAGAGCTGCATTACTTTGTTAAATGGTCTTTTGAGGAGAAATCTTGTTGTGACTTAAGTTTCTTCAAGAGATATCTTATTATGTCAAAGATACCCTAATGTCCCACCCTTATATTTCTGAGGATTCCCAAGAAGATAACTTGCTGTGCCCAACAGATACTGAGGAGATACTTTATACGGCTAGTCCCTTGGTCTCCTGAGGAGATGCATTGTTGGACCTGAGGTCTTATGAAGAGAAACCTCACATGAGCCTGCTTGTTCCCCAGGAGAATACCTCATTATGCACAGGGTCTCTTTGTCACAGTACCCGATTGTGCACAAGCTCTACCAAGGAAATACATAATTGTGCCAATGTCTCCAGATACAAGGCATGTGATCCCAGAGAATGCGACTCCCATGATGCCCACTTCCTTTATGCCTAAAGAGGACCAGTACTGAAATCGACCACGCCTTGGTTACAAAAATGGTTCTAGCACTGAAAGGACCCATTCCTTGAACTGAGTCCCAAAGGGCACCAGCGCTGAAAGGTCCAACTTCCCAGGCAATCCGACAGCAATTAACTTTGAAAGGGCAAATTGCCAGGAGTCCCAAGGTCTCAGAATATTATTTCAATAGTTCCAAAGTTTTTACCCTTATGAGCCCATGGTCTACTAAGTGTAAGCAGGGAAAGAGTGGAAAGAACAAGGCAAAAGGAAATCACCAACAGGAAGACCGTCTCCTAATTCTAACCACATAGAGAAATACCAATTTGTCCGCTAAATTTCAGTTTCAGTAGCTTCTGCATTCCTGTGGGGCTGAGCACTGAAGACATGAAAGGCAGTCTTACATCTTTGATATAGATTTCAGACGCGGCCAATAGAGTTTATTGGATTTCCATTCTATTAGCATAATTATTTGGACAATGACATACCTCTGCAAACATTTTTCAATGAATCGTATTATTTAGCAACATGAGATCTAATGTTCAGACAAGAGGAGCATGGACAACATCTGGGGGAGATTTGGTAGGAACTGCAGGACTAGGGTATAGACGAACAGGCCTATGGGAAAACTGGGAGTTTTCACATAGATGTGTGACTCTGAAAAGTCAACAGGGCAGGGGAAAATGGACTCAGAGTAACAAATGTCTTCTTTAGAAAACCACAGGACAACACTTCGCAGAATGCTCTGGGGAAGACACATTACAGGATGTAGTTGGCCAATTGCTAACATCTAAAATTGTCTACGAGAAACCCATTTTTATGGGAACCAGGACTTAATATACTCTCTATGTCCAGAGAGTGCATCAGGTTACATTTAGACCTGTTTTCAATTGCAAAAGTGCAAAAAAGATATCAGCTGAGAAAATGAAATGTACATTATTAAGAGAAAAGTGTTAAAGTCTTCTTTCTATGAAAAGAAGCACACAAACCCAAAAAACATTCCGGACACCAAAGTAGAATGCCATTAATGTCTTGGCTTTGGATTGTGATCTACCCCTGGCCCCTCAACCTTCCCATTGCCTCCCTTTGTCTGTCAATAGAGGTAAAGGTGTGCCCTGCTCCCACTGCTTGCCTCTTCTGTTCACCCTCTGCAAATGACTGCCATTAGGCGGTAACAAACTGTCCCTCTGATTCCTATCCAGTGACAATCCCTATCAGTCTGCATTTCTTCCTAGTCCACAGCTTATCACTTGAGGCGAAAGCTTGCCAGTCACTTTCCTCATACTTTTCCAAAGCTGCAGCTGGAGCAAGACATCCCTCCACTGTCCTAATCCTCTCCTAATGGATGCTACTGGAGGCAAATGCCTCTGCCTCCCCATTAATCATTGCCCTTAGCCTGTCTTCCTTGCTTCTCATTCTTTCCTGCCAAGATGTGAAGACCTCCCCAGTCAACCTCCTCATCCTTTCCCAAAGAATACACTGGCCATGAAGAGTTGTCCCTCTTGCCCTCACAACCTCTGCCAATGCTGGTCATTTGAGGTAAATGTGTCCTGGACGTCTCACTTCCCCTGTTGTCCTAAACCTGTCTCTGAAGGTGAACGCGTCTTAGTTTCAATCTCATCCTTACCAAAAGCTTGCCACTAGAAGTAAAAGCCCGGCAGTCACTGCTCTCATTATCCCCTGACATCTTTCAAAAATGAATGCCGGCAATGCCAACTTCTCAATCTCTCTTTTTGCTGTTACTAGGATTAAGTCCTGCCCCATTCCTTCCTCATATTGTCCCAATGCTTGACTGTAAGTAAAGACAGTCCCCTCCTCATCTTCCCTCAATGTTTCATTTCACTGATAAGTAAAGTTTTGCCCTTCTTCTTGCCCTCTCCCAGTGCCTGTCACCAGAGGTGAGAACCTGTCCCACTCACTCCCTCACCTTCTCCGAATATCTATTTAAGTCTGCTGACTTTAGTCAAATTTGCAGCATCCTGTTAAGTTTGGCCCCATGTGACTCCAATTCCTGGAACTAAAATGGCTCCCATTATCATCCGTGACCACTGATATGCTTCCTGGCCCTCCCCATCCCAGCCCACCTCTGCACTCCCCCTTTTGTACTTACCCACAGCTGGTCTCAAGCAAACTGTCGCCGACCTGCAGTGACGCCATGCCAAAATCCGCTATCCGAATGTTGTTCTTCTCATCCAGAAGTAAGTTTTCAGGCTTCAGGTCTCTGTGACTGGCAAGGCCAAGCATACAACAAACAAGCAAACACAAAGAAAAGGTGGTTCAATTTGTGTGAAGTTACCTTAAGATCATGTAAAGGTTGACACCTGGGAGAAAAAATTGCTCTCAACATATGACAATAATGAGTGTTCCCCACAGCTAAAACATTGGTACAACCTTAAATGGTCAATGAAATGCAAAAGACTAGATTCATACTAATGAAGGTCAGGGTAGGACATTGGAATGTTTTTGATGAATGTAGCTCTGAATTCTCTATTCCAGATCCCAACCTACCTGGACAGTATGTTCGGATGTGGAGCTAACCTTTACATGACAGCGCCCACATCCTGGTCCACAGTGCAAATTATATTACATATTTCTAGGTCACTATCATGTGTATAGAACATTTATCATATTCTTGTGTCTACAACTGGTTATTGGATTCAGGAATCAAGCTGTACACAACAATCATCTCCTCCCACAAGAATTTACACACAAAGGAGGCTGGGAGGCCCTATTCCTATCTTTATTACAGTGTAAGTAGCAAAAGGTTCCCAAATACAAAGGGCGGTTGTCAGCCATCTTTCTAATTCCAATGTGAGCTTATTCAAACTATGCACAATCGATATCAAGGCTCATCTGGAAAAACCACCTCAAACAACTAAGTTAAGTCTCAGTCATACTGGTAACACATACCTCTCAACATTACTCCTACTGAGCTTTATAGCTCTCTCTTACACTGAACTATATTACACATCTTAGAACCTGGGCAACCTAACAGTAACCAAGGAGAGTCTGCCACCTTCCCTAGGGGTTGAAAGCAGTAGGTAGAAAGGCAAACAGGACATGTGAGCCTGTCTGATGCTCGCAAGCCTCTAGAAGGTCATCAAAAATCATACTTGCATAAATTCCCATGCTGAGAAATAACTGCCTCAACACTTACCCGATGGCCAAGTGTGCAGCAGGACCAAATCCCAGGACAATGAAGCGGGCTCACACCCAGTGCCTTAATTACAACCAGGGTTGGTAACACTAGCTTGTGGGTATTAGAAGCATGTGCAGCCAGTTTCTAGAAGTCAAGTGTCTGGGCAATTCCCCGCCATTGAACCAGGTAGACGATCTACTCTTTATGTATAAATGTCAAGTGAACTCTGTCAAAAGTTGGAAGATTTACAGACATAAAAAACAAAAGGTGATTGGTGAATGCTTGCAAATGCCTCAGACCATGATCTTTTGTTGTTTTAATGAGATTTGCAGGCAGTCCAATGCCTGTGAAATGCAGTACAATTACGGGTGAATTACACTTGTGTGTATTCGGCAGTGCCCCACCTGATTTTTTCACTGTGAATCTAAGGGTCTGGAGCTTTGCAGTTCCATCTGCTGTACATCTTTGCTGTCCCATCTGCTGTACATCACTACTTGCACCATATAGGATGACTGCCAGATAAGATCCATCCAAGCTCCAAGTCTATCGTGTCCATCCATGGAGATTTCCCCTTCCCAATCAAAATCCTTATGCTATGGTGTACTTTTCTCATTCTCTCTAAGCCCACCTTTACTTTTCTTCCTTTATGTCTCCCCAGCTGATGCTGAGGTCAAAGCCTTTTAGCCTATGTGCTGGATCCCTGAGTAGTGGCAAGGGTGCCCTGTAGTCCTGATGCTGGCTGCCGACCTCATGCTCCATACTCATTCTGCCCTTGCACCGCTCAACTTTCTCCTTTTCCACTCACTCTAAAAATAAAGAGAGACATTTGCTGTAGGGCCACTCCCTATGATCTCTAGGGAGCAGGCACCCACTTCCTAACCACCGGACTGGTTCCGCCCAGCAGGAACTTACCTCCTACTGCTATGTGATATACTCCTTTAGTGCTTTCATCATCCAGAACTTACCTCACTGTGGTTTTACCAAGATCTCTCTAGTATTGGTGGGTATCTTCCTGAACCCAGGTCCCCCAGGGCCTCCTAATAATCTTGAGTGTTTGTGGGGTATGATGGGCCCCCTCAAATGCACCCTGTAAACAAGCTCTTTGGAGACAGGCCATCAATTAGATATTTGACTGCTGTTCACCTCATTCACCACTCTCTCTACATGGTGTCAGTGATCCTCCTCGTGAGGCAGAATTCTGATAGGTGGAGGCAGTCTTTTGTTTCTGTGTTCTAGTATCATGTTTGTCTTTTTGCCTGGATAATAGCTTTGCTGCTTGTTGCATGTATGATACCAGTCTGTGTCCACCCTACAATGTGACCTCTATGGCTAGTGTTCAGGTGCTCCTCATGTTTTTGATATTGTAGTCCAACAAAACTGCCCAGACTCCGAGCAAGACCAAATATCTTAGTCAAGTACTGAAAATGTTATCAATGTTGACTCGTTCAACCCACTGAAGAATGGCGGTCTGCCCGCACCCCTATAATCATCTGCGTCTGATGCCTTTACGATTTTCACCATTAGGTATTATTCTTCTTGCCTGCAGTATGGTCCCTTCGCATCTGGGTGACGTTAAGCACTGAAAACCTTATCTATGTTGACTGTTTCAGGCCTCTGCTGTCTAAGGTCTGTGGGGTTGGCAGGTATGGTCATGGGCCATAAGCTATTGTGTTGCAGAGAAATTTTGTGAGGAGAGATTTGACACTGATTAGCCCAGGATAGCCTCAGGTTGTGACTCCTGGACTGAATCCCAATATGTGTTCCCCTGGCTGTGGCGCCTCTGACCCTGGACTTGCTTGGAAGAAGTTTTGTGGTCTGTTGAATGTGGATGCGAATTGGGATGGGGGAAGGTGGTAGGAAGGAACCATTTTCTGGCTGGGACACGGTTTGGGCACTGAAAGCTCTTGCCATATCTTCATTATACTGCTGGATTCCAAGACTGCTCCTGGTCTGCAAAGGCACTTAAGCCTACGCATAGCATCATTTCTCGTTGGATCTTCCTTGAGCCATAGGGAAGATGCTCACAGGGGAGGTGCTATGCAGCGGGATGAGATGACTGTTTTTTCTCTTTGCGGTGAGCCCATACACCCAAGCCCTTGCGGCATGTCTGAGATAAAAGGAATGATGCCTTTTTTCAACTTGTGTCCTACTCCTTCTTTGTTCATGTGTGGGAAGGGGTGTTATTTTCAATCTGTGGGTGCCTTTTACACCGGGCTATTCGTATCATGCATAATGAACATCAAATCTCATAGGCAGGTTTGAAATGGTTCCTTGTCACACCCACTTGGGCTCAAGAAAGAGCTACACCTTTTTTCAACCCATCTGGCCCTGGTAAGTCTTGGAAGGACTAAAGACCCAATTCCTTACAATCTACATCTGCACATTTTCCTACCTGTCATTCAACTGCAATCCTTCCTGTATGCTCACTGAAGCCAAACCAGAGATTAATGAGACAAACAGCTACAGAGCAGTTGCACTTCAGGAGGATGGGATTTTCCGGCACCGCTGCTTGACAGGTTTATGCCACATGGTGGGCTTCCATGCCTCGAATAATACACCATGTGAAAAAGGGCAACAATGCCAGGATATTTACTTATTTAATATTAATTATTATTACTGTCATTAACCTAACCACATAAATGTTGTTAGGTCTAAGTATCTGTTAGCGTAAAACCTACTTAACCGTTCCTTATGCTTCTCTCTTTCATGACAGTCTTGCTTCCAGTGCATATCAGTACACAAAATATCTATGCCACATCAACACCACTCATTAGACGATCTAATGTAAGTTCTAGACTATGATCTATTTATGCTGATTGTATTACCTCTACTAGCCAGGTAGTGATGATCCTAAAACTGCAATGTTGCACTGCAGTGGCCTGCAGTGCCTACTTTCTCTCCTACAAGACTGGCTACTCCCTGCTCATCACACATGTGCGTATAAAGGCTTTGGTTTAGAGAATCACTAGTTTTTTGGATTCACATATCAACCACACTGAAGCCACATCATACATCCTCCCAACCAGTACTATTATAGACAACTGGACCAAAAGCCACAAACACACTTTCGATATCCCATAATCTGCGTTCTATTGCATATCCAAGAGTGCTCACCACTCACCAATATCATCACCCACCATTGTTCCAGACAAACCTACAAATGGTTTTCATCAGACACAACAAGCAAGGCAGAACATCCTCATGCACACAACACAGCATCAAGGACATAAAGATGCTAGAGTGCTACCTAACTAACAGCATTGTCACATGCCACACTAACATACAACCTAGAACCACAGCACTGCATCATAATTACCTCCCTGGATTATGATGCATATAAAGAAAGCATGTTATTGCAGCCAAGTAAGGTTGTACCAACAGCCCAATCTAAGGAAAAACAGAAAGGTCATTTGCCTCACCCATTCATACATATAGGACAATACAAAGGTTGTCCAAGACAAAGAATATTTTACTATGAGCCACCAGTTTTTGAACGAGTATGAGGACTTTTCATGTCAAACTCATATTACCTGGAATGTAACATTGAGTACCATATTTGTTGTGGTAATTCCCATTAGTAAAGATGCCACACTCTATGGCCCTTTACCTAACAAACATAAGATTATCCCATTGAGCGTACCCTGTTTTGTACACACAAGCCATCATTACTAGTTCCCTAATATTCACAAATGACAAGCCTGATGATGTTACCTAAACCTATCCCAAAAACCTTGGATAAGCCTCACACCCCATTTTCCATGAACCCCCCAGGTCCTTCTTCTTTTTCGCTATTGGCACAAGAGCAGAGCTCTGTGGAGAGAAATCTTACTACCCCCTCAACTACTTACATTGTAATATGCAATTGAGACCCTTGTTCCATTCCCATCACCATTCTTGACCATGATAGGCACAAGGCCCAAATTCCATCAAATTCCTTTGCAATTCTCTTCCACCCCCTTCTCTGACCCAATGAAGACTTAGATCCAAGAGCACTGTATTTTCTAGATTTTTAACCATAATCAGGCACCCTCATACTTCATCAACACAGATTTCTGCTTAGCATTTTCACTATGACATCTTAACACTACATATGCTATATCAAGAGTGGAGGGTCTATAGATGCATGCGTACAGATTATTTTTTGCAATCTGTGTTGGTATTGACTGAATTATATGTATTTGTATTTTGTTTATTTTCACATTTTTATTTTACCACAGCCTGAACCCTCAGGTATTAATGCATTTTGTCTAAAATGATCAATAACAGAGAATGAGTACAAACAACTGTCATGTAACTTAGAAAATGAGTGGAGAGCAATAAAGAACAAGGGTAAAGATGCAGTGGAAGGATGATGGTCCTAACTTAAGTGCAGATGCAAAAAAAGGGTAAGAGGATTGGTTACATTCTCAGGTGAGTGGGTAGAGACTCCATAGGTGAGCAGCGGTTCTGAAGAATAAGTTCTCTATGCAAAGGTTATCTCCACGTTTAGTATTTTAAGTAGGAAAGGATCCTTATTCCTCAGAACACATTGGCCTCCAGTGACCATCAGAAGATCTACTAGGTAAGTTGCTCTTTTTATAAGTCAGGAAAGGGTGCACGTCTTCAAGACTAGGTGTAATGTGACAGACTTTTTTGGGGTGAGACCAGTGTGGCTGTTAAGTGAAATACTGCTTTCAGCGGAGCACAATATTTTTAGGGTGCCTGTGACAGGAGAGTTGCCGGAGACCTATCTGGAAATGATGTGAGCATGGACTGTTGACTTTAGTTGATTATGAGATAGAGGTTTGGGGACAAGCCATCTAGTTTCAGCCCAGAAATTAATACGAGGCCAAATATACATTGCTGTTTGGTGACAAATGAATAAACTCCGTTTTCAGTGTGTTCAGCATCAAATGATTGTCAGACATTTAATGTTGTATTGCCATAAGGCAAGACTGCAGTGTAAGAATCTCTTACAGAGATTACATCGCAAGGCACAGTTGTGTGCCATTCAAGTATGGGCGTATAGTAACTATGAATCTGCTAGGGATAATCTGAGATGTTTCATGTAAAGGTCAAACAAGGTTGCAGCACATATGGATCTTTTGGAAACACCATAGGTTATGCTGGAGATTCTAGAAGTATGTAAATCAATATTTACTAAATGTTACCTTGGGGGAAATAAAAGAAGAAAATCAATTCAAGACTTTACTTCTAAAACCAATTATGTGTTCAAGCATGTTCATCGGCCTTTGATGATTCATGGTGTCAAATTCAGCTAAAAGGTCCAGTAAGACCAATAGGAATGAGCTGCCCTCGTGCAGGATCCTTTAAATATTGGGACATATTTTAATCGTTGCTGATTCTCTACTAAATCCTACATGCAAGCCAGACTGGTAATTCACAAGAAGATGAATTTCATTATTGTACTTTGTGAGCCAAACTGCAATGTACAATTCTATAGCTTTCCTCAATAATGGTCCTGAGTGGAAATGTTTGTATTGTTGTTTGGCTAGTTTTTAAAAGCTTGGCAAACATTTCCTGGCTAAGTGAGGCATTTAACTTTTGCCAAAAGAATTTTTCAACTAAGTGATTTGAGAATGTTCACATGGAGATCACTTTGCATTAGCCGATTTAAGGTGTATGATGATTGTTGATAAACTTTACAGAAGCTTGTGATAAACAAGTTCTAAGTATTGTGTACTTTGATGGAAAAATTGAAAGATTTTTTTCTTGAAACAGTTTAGGTACAAGTTGGTACTGGCTGGCAAAGGTGAGAGAAATGATAGTCTGAGGTTACTTGTACTGTAGTATGAAATAATGTACACACATTAAAACAATAAAAATATGTTTAAAAAGGCCGATAAAGTCTGAGTGACTATGTTGACGTTGATGTATTTGAACAACGATCTCTCAGAATGTGAGGGAATCGAGAACTAGCTTTGATATTTTGAATACTTGTTTCTAGCCTTTTTGTAAGGCACTGAGCTTGGTTTGAATGATGAGGGACTTCAAGCATAGCCAAGTTTTTCCCAGTTCTGAATGTAATTTCTTTGCTTATAAAGAGTCATCTAACCAAGGTGGACTTGGTTTGGATCAGCGGCATCTTATCTTTAGAGGGACAACAGCATTGACAAAGGTATGCACCACTGCATTGTACATCCTCAAGTAGGAGTTAATATTGGTGGAGTAATCAATGGTATCGACAGGGGGGAGTAACATGCCCTGGATATTGACTACCATGATGTATTTCAGTGCACAGATCCAAATGTCTCATATAATTTTTTTTATAAGGGTGCATCTCGTGAATGGAATGAGGAAAGGGACATGGAGTGACTAGATCAGTCAATCTCAATGGGGTCAAGGAAGGACCCAGGTAGAAAAGAAGTAATGATAGGTATAAGATGCAACCCTTGTTGATAATGTCGCTGGAGGACATGCGGTGAATAGGTGCTGCTAGATGAGGTATGATGGATGGAGATTTTCATGCATGCAAAAAGTTGTGTAATTTTGTGTACAGTTCAGTGAGCTTCAGAAAATTATAGCATCTCCTCCCCACTGAGTTTTAAGAATATGTTTCCCTGGCAAGGAACTGAGTAGCCTTCTGAAACCAAAGAGTAAACCACATTGAAAATTAGTTCAGCCGGGATTCAGTGACGTATGGTCTATCTTTTGTGAGTTGGTAAGAGAGGGGATGTCTGCATGGTGTGCATTAGTTGATTTGACATTATAGAGTATGCATCTCAGCAGTGAATTTGGAGAATTCTGATTGAATGCAAAGTTGTATTAATTGGTGAAGGAAAGTCTCGACACTTGTTGTCTATGAGGTTGTGGGAATTCACTTTCTTAATAGAGTTTAGCCTGCTTGGTGCAGTATATAATTTGGATAGATTGGCATGTATTTGGTAAGCACATTATGCTTTCCTGAGTTAATACTAATGAGGTTAGTCCATAAACAGACTAGAATTAGACTGCTATTAAACGTGGCTTGAGGAACCTTGAGGCTATAAAGGTGATCACACAATGAAGGGATTTTGTGCACTGCCTACATCTTCATAGATAGAGTATAAGTCGGACAAGCCTTGAGGGTAACACATGGATGACAGAAGCCGAGGATTCAAAGGAGCCAGAAGGCTGCAAGGAAGACAGTTACTGGTGTGACACATCAACAGATATCAGTGTGGTGTCTTTGTTACTGCAGCTAAATACTTCAAATAGCATAGTTGTACTGGAGGAATTTTATTTATTTATTTAACATTTTATAGTACTTGCGCCCCAAGAGCTCTACTGACGCAATTACAGGTAGAAACAGAGGTACACTTTGTGCAACAGCTAAGACTAAATGATGCCTTCAAAGTTAGGTGGACGGGTTATTCTGTCACAATTGGATGGATATCTCATACACCCTTAATACAAGTGCATTATATCCTATGGAACTTGTAATGAGTTGGTCAGGAAATACATCACGTTGTGATGGAGTAACCCGTCCACCAAACTCAGGCCCTTAATCTGATAATAGAGGGACAATAGGTGCTTTTTTAATACTTTCCTAAAAGTGAGCAGATCAGGATCAACTCTTAATGAGAAAATAAGCTGATTCCATAATAAATTGGCAAGTAAGGTAAATGAATGAATGAAAGAGAGAGACAGCACATGGAGGATAAGGTACAGACAATAAACTCAAATCAGCAGAACGCAAAGGATGATTACGAGTATATCAGAAGAGCAACAGCATATATAAGAAGGAGCCAAAGAGTGTTAGCATTTATAATTAATGCTTATATGTAATTCACATTTAAAAGAAAAAGAGAATCAAGGATGTTGGCACAAATGAGGAGTTATTGAAGAAGAAAGAAGAAAAGACAAACAAAAGCATTCTGAGTGGATTAAAGTGGAACTGTTAGGTATTTGGGTACAACTACTTAAGTAATGATCAATTTTTAAAATGGAATTTAATAGGCATATGTAAGAGTAGCGTAAGTGATGAAAAAGGAATGAGAGATGCGAGTTTACATATGTTATATAGGGGAAGAGGACAAAATGTTACACCAAATTGGTCTGTGGAGCAAAATTAAGAGAGGAATTACATTTTAAAAAACAGGTTACTAGCAGATGAGGAGTCACACATCTTGGCAGGAGGAAAAGAGACAGGGGTTGCAGTGGACAGAAATAATGTGCATTCTTGCAGTTCTAAATGTGGCCACAAGAGTGAGCAAGAGTAGGACAGTCATGCTAGATCTTTGTGGTAGACCCGGTTTGATAAGTCCCTTTCTTGTTTTGCTGTCGAAAAGAGGAAAAGATGGCCACATCCAGTGGAGAGACTGATTCAAACGGTTGCGATCACTCTAGGGCTAGATACATTCTAACAGTAAGCTTTGGTTCCAGTTACAAAGAGTGATTCTTTTTAGTTTATAGTCCTTACCCATCAGATGAACTTGGGGTAGAACCAACCGACCAGAACAGAGGGAGAGCACAGCTGATCCACCACTTTTGGACAAATGGCTGCTGAATCATTATCAGGGGAAGAATTTTGGTCTGGTGTGGAGTTGCAGCAGCATCACCAAGAAACCCTGAGCAAGCGGGCTCTGATGGAGATGGGTGGATTTGAGTCAAAACCAGAAGCTTTCTGGTATGGAGAGTCTGCTGATCTTAAAACTGAAGCCTTAGGAAACTTTCCAACCATCTCTGCCTTGGTAAGTGTCCACAGGATTTCTGGCAAAGAAGACTTGCAACCTGATGTAGAGTTGCAGCAGAACACCAAGCACCGTTAGATGTGGGGGCCATGGTGGAGATGGTTTGAGAGGAGAGCTTGAGGCTTGCTGACACAGGTGCTCTGCTGCTCCTGGGTTACAGTTGCAGGACACTCCTAAGCCTGCTCCATCTAGATAAGTTTACAGTTCTGAGTTTTGGGGTATTGACTTTACCTGAGTGGTCTGGGTTGCTGACACTAGGCTATTTACAAGCTCTACGTTTTAATGGTACGAATACGGGTATTTGAGGAGCATGATGAGACCTTAGCCATTAGGACTGGAATAACCTGTCTGCTGTCGAAACCTGTAAGGTTAGTAAGGTGAGTAATAGCATTTCTGTCTGAGCCTGTAAAATCTGGTATAAGAATGAGAATCTCCTTGGAAAGGGCAAGATAGAAAATTTAAAGGAAGTAACACGTTGGAGAAGAAAGATGCTTTGAAATATGATACACCATGTGAAATTGCATCTACTCAAATATTTACATCACCGATGGTGTTTTGTTTGAAATCTCTTTTGTTAATTTCACAATCAAACAATGCTATATAACGTCTACAATGACAATATAAGCGTCAAGCGAGGGGGCTACAAATATATTAGTTTGTAACGCAGCAGAAATGGTTATCCATCAATGCTTCAAGAACCGCTAGGCTCTGTCCAGGCTCCCTGGCCAACAGGTATTAACATCATCTGTGAAGAAACAGTTAAGCCAAGGATGGTGTAGTAACGTGGCTAATAACGCATTTCCTCCATGAAAGACTACTCTATAAAAAGAACTACAAAGAGAAGAAAAAGGAAAAACCAAGAACTGGAGAGGGGGGGGGCAGAAAAGGGAGGGAGGGAGGGATCCAGGGGGGTGGGGGAGGAACAATTCCCACGATGATATCTTAAGAGATATTCCCCAACCCTGACCATGGGAGGTTCCCTCACCAGTAGGGAGGTGGAGAAGAAAAGGAAGGGCAGCAAGGGTGTAGTGAATCTTCTATCTGTTCTGCCTCACTCTGATAAGTCCTCCCCTCTTGGGAGTAAGGCATCCTCAAATAGCTGAAGAGCCCGTAGGTGGGGAGGGAACGGATCGAGCATGTTCTAATTTAGATAAATGTTGCACCAGGGGTTGCCAGATACGTGTGAATTTGGTGTCGGCGTGTGCAAGGCGGCTGGAAAGAAGCTCCATCACCATTATGTGCCAGAGGCGAGTGAGCCACACCGAAGACGGGGGGGTCAGAGCCTTTTTCCAGTGGAGCGCAACGATCGGTTTTGCTGCTCCTAACATGTGAAGTATCAAACGCCAGTCTAAGTGGGTCATGGCCTTGAGAGACTGAGGTCGAAGTCCCAGAACCACCACCCCGGGAGTATTCGCAATGGGAAACCCTATTACGTCTTTGATGTGGCTCAGCACCTCCTTCCAAAAGATCATCATTAGTGGGCACGCCCACCATATGTAAATAAATGAACCTCTGTCCGCCCTGCATCGCCAGCACAGGGCCGTGGAGACGAGGGGGGGTATAATACCAACGTTTCATTACTTTGTAGGCCGACTCTTGTGTGTGATACTTTTAAAGGTGTTAGGAATGTCTCTCCATAGCTGTTCCCAGTATTCAGGGGGGGCATCTTCTGTAATGTCTATGTGCCACTTCCGTTGATAAGGGTGGAGAGGCAAAGGGCGGGAGTGTTGCAGAACCCTGTAGGTTCGGGAACGCAGGCCCGCAAACCATCAAATGATCGTACTAACAATTCAAAAGGGGTCAGTGGGCGCGTGGCTCCCAGTGTATTTTCGATGGTATGTAACCAGTGCCTAATTTGATAATATTGAAAGTGTGCCCTAGGGGGGAGATGATAGTCTTGTCTACATTGGTCGAATGTTTTAAAAGTCTCTCCCACAAAGAGGTCAGCTATCGTACGACACTCTCCAGCCACCCAGGCTTGAAAAGAGTTAGGTTGAAGGGCCAGGGGGAAGCCAGGGTTACGAGCGAGGGCCGTGTTGGGGGAGGGGAAAGAGGTAAGCCCATGACTGATCGCTACTTTATCCCATATCTCCAGGACCGTTCTTGTGGGGGTGGCGATATAGGCACTGCAAGGACGCGCTCTTTTTGGAAGCCAGGCCAGGTCCCACAGGGGGCGACAGGTCACTGCCCTGTCCATATGAAACCAATGCTTCTCGCTTTCGCAAACCACCCACTCCGAGATAAAACGCAGATGTGATGCCCAGTAATAAACAAGGAGGTTGGGGGATGCAAGACCCCCTCGGTGTTTTGGTGACATTAAGAGTTTGTTGGAGAATCTCGGTCTTCCCTTGCCCCAGATAAAGGAATTGACCTCATTCTGAAGGCTTAGAATGTCCCGTTGGAGGATGGAGATTGGGAGTGCCTGGAAGAGATACAATAACTTGGGCAAGATAGACATCTTCACCGCGTTAAGGCGGCCCAGCCACGATATGGGGAGCGATTTCCATCTCCTGAGGTCCTCTCTAACGGAACGTCTGTACTCTGGCCAGTTTGCCTGGGTCCAAGAGTCCAGTGTGGCTGTAAGGTTAAGGCCCAAGTATCGAATAGAATGAGGGGCCCACTGGAACGGGGAGTGCACACTTAACTCGGCAATCTCCTGAGGGGAAAGGGTGAGGTTTAATGCCTGCGATTTTTTAATTTTAAGCCCCAAGATACTTTCAAATTGAGAAAGTATGAGGAGCAAGGCGGGAAGGGAACTCTGAGGATCGGTACACTGATGGTGTTTTATACATATGTTAGAGAAATTGTTCTTAAAATGCACCTCTTTGCCATAATTTCCTCAAATGCACTTCTGGGGAGGGCCACCTTTGCTTAGCACACCATTTTATTTATTAAATCTAGTCACATTGGCAGCAGAGCACTTTACAAAGAACTAATGAACAAAGACAGCAAAAGGTTACATTAACAGTAGCAGTAAACACAGAAGAGAGAGTGGTAGGTTGGGAGGTATAAATTGAGGAGGTCTTCCAGTAGTTTCTGAATGATAAAACGTCTGGGTTTAGTTTGATGTACTGTGGGATAAGATTCCATCATGGGGGGATTAGACAAGCCAGAGTGGATAGCTTTGTGCATTAGGCTACTTTGAAACCAATTCTTGCCAGGAGGGAAAGTAAAGATCTTTTAATACATAATTATTGGCTCTCTTTAACCCAGTGCTAAATTTGAGCTGGGGGTTTCTGTTACTCGGCACTGGTATTTAATTGTCAACACCAGCACTTATGACTGCTGCCACATGGAGGTACTGTTTGTGTAATTTAGAGATGTGCTGAACAACAGTTGCTTAATAATTAAATATACATTAAAAACAACTAATGCCTGCCACATTAGCCATTCTTTTAGCTATGGGGACCTCGAACAGTCTGAATTGTTACACTTGTAGCAGTGTGATGGTTAATAGTTGTGTTGGTACTGCCATTGGCAGCGCTGGCAGGGGCAATGGGTGGTGCAAGCTGAGGTGGCCTCCTGGCAGGGCCCTGGCACTTATTTTGTTACAAATTAAGCACTGCTTAACCTGCCTTTGAGGAAGTCTGTCTGGCTTGCTTTAATTGAGTGGTGCAATTCGGGGCCAATATTTACATCTTACTGCTTTCAAAGATAACCAGCCAATATTGAGGAGGGTTGGGTACAGGGTCAGCCACATATGAGGCACTCTTTATAGGCGACTGGTTCTGTCTATAGCAGTCCCAACACCACCATTCTACACATTTCTCGATGTCCCAAGGGCCCTTAAAATCAACTGAGTTTCACATTATGCAAATCTAGCTTCTGTGGATATCAACAAGCTTCCAGACCCCCTGGACCTGCATTGGCCACTCATGCTGAGGTTGGATTTAGCTCAGCCTTTAACTCTGTTGCATCATACAGCTTCTGACATTGTAATTTCTCTATTCAGTGTAAATCCTGTCATGTAATTAAAGGCAGGGCGACAGAGCTTCAAGGTAGCACTGCAACTTCTTAAAAGCAACGATCAGTAGTGATTGAAAATGTCATTCTTGGGTTTAATATCATAATCATGCTACTAAGGCAGCATAAGCACTTTTCAAATAATCTACCTTCTAAATAATGAATAACGTACTGCGGTATAACATGTTATATTAACGTGTACAGGTGAAGGAAACATGCATGTGCTAACCCTATGCAAAGTAAACAAGTAAAATAAACATGAAAGGGAAATATTAGTAATTTGAATCTGCATTAAGAAAGCATTAGTAAAATAAAAATATTTCCATCTAGACATAACGAAAGTAAATCCGCCATGAACTGGCATTGGGCGATAATATGCCTGTCATTCATTTATCTTCTCGGTTTTGAATGACAGGTGTTTGTTTGAAGCCATTCGGTTTATCTCTTTTTGACTCAAGCATGCCAAACCTCATTTTGTTCCCCCCATTAGTTTACTTCTTATTTCACCCCTTATGGCTCTTTCATTCATTTGTCAAAATGTTATACTCACAGCACGCTTGCTGCTATCTGGCTTATGTTACAGATACATGATTGCAATTCTATAGATGACACCTACTGTTGAAAATGCTTATTTTTTGTCTCGTCGGCAATGTGCTGCTACTGACTGTTCACTATAAGGGTCTGCGCCTTATGATTGGGTGAAAACTCAATGAAACAGATTAAGAAAAATAAGTATAGTAAATCTTTGTAAAGTAGACCTAAGCAAGGCGTGAATAGGAATATAAAAAAACTCGTTAAGTAGCACATAGAGAGTAAAGAATATTAAAGTAAAAAATGTAAATCAAAATAAAAACACTAATAATAACTGAGTGAAGTATGAATATAAGAAATCAACTTTACACAAAACTTAAGAAAAATAAAAAACACTATAAAAACACTTAAGACAATTTCGAATTTCTTCACAACAATGTTCAGGGTAGAGTGATTGCTTCTTACTCACCATATGGAGTAGCTGTGGCAGAAATCCAGAGCTGAGATGATCTGTCGGAAGAATTTTCGTGCCTCTTTTGGTGTCAGGCGGCCTTTTTTTACCAAGTAGTCAAAGAGTTCCCCTCCAGACACATGCTCAAGCACCAGATACCTAAAACCAGGAGCAGAGCAATGTAACTCCGGAAACCGGTCATGCACTAAAAGCCACTTCCGTTAGATAAAAAGGACATCTCTCTAAAGGCAGATCCACCCTAGCACAAGTCAAATAGAGGAAAGTATGTTGACCCCAGTATCAGGAAATAACCAAAGACATGCCATCTTGGTATTAGGAGCAACCAGCAGCATTTATATCGATCACAAGACAGAACTAAGGACATCTCTACTCTAGCAGAGGACATATGACCATTAATTAGCATCTTGATTCCAACACAATGATACAAGATATCTCCACCTTCGCAGAAGGACAAGAGAACAGATGCCTGCCTCTGTGAATATCAGAACACAGCTAATGGCATCTCAGCCTCAGTACCACAAATATGGTCACCACCATAACAGCAGTAAAGTAATCTTCACCACCGAAGAGAGGCACAATCAAATGCATATCCACCCCTGAACCAGGACAAAATCAAATAGATCCCCACATCAGCACTAGAGACATCCTCATCCAAGCACCAAGACGTAACCAAGGGCATCTTTACTCCTGAAACTGGACACATGCCAAAAGGCATAGCCACCCCAGCACAACAACACAACAAAAGTACCCTTCACTTCAAAATCTAAATTTGATTGAAGTCTTCTCCAATGAAGCGCTAGGACAAAATACCAAATATATTTTCTCTAACATAAGGACACATGTTCAAAGGCATTTGAGCCTGTGTGAGGGCAAATTCAAAGGCATGTTACAGTAATTGCCAGAACACAATCAAAGGCACATTCAACCAAAACAACTGGACATATAACCAAGTCAACTCCATCATCAGTAAGCAACTAGAGGCATCACCAGCCCAGAACTACTGCACATAACCAAATGGATCTTCACCTCAGTGCCATGAGTCAGGATCACAGAAATCTTGGCTTTAGCACCAGGACACATTTCCAAAATGCAACTCCTGCACCAGGGCACATGACTTAAGATCATTCCATCTCTCCACCATAAAGCATGATCAAAGACATTTGCACTCACACCAGAACACATGACCAAAAACAACTCCACTACAGCACACAACTAAAAACATATTGACCACTGTATCAAACAGCAAAAGCATCGCCACTAAAGTACTTGGATCCATGCAAGCACTTGGGCATGACCCTAAGCATCTCTACCGGAGTACCAGGACACATGACTGAGGAAATCCCCACACATACACCAGCAAACAACTAAAGAAATCTCCTGCACAGCACAGAGACATATGACCAAAGGTATCTCAACCACAGACCTAGATATAGAACCAAATATTTCCTCATGTTATAATAGGAAACAACTGTAAACATTTCCTGCACAACAACAAGACATTTAACTAACGACATCTTCATCCAGAACCAGCGACAACCTCACGTTAAGCCCAGGCCACAACCAAAGCCATCTGCTGCATCTCAACACCAACAGGGGACAAACAAAGCCTTCTTCATTCGTGCATTAGGTGAAAGCATAAACATCATCACTCTAGCACAAGGGCATAACTAAAGATACCTCACCCCAATACCAGGTCACAATCACAGGAACCTTCACCTAGGCCCAATGATTCCACACACAAAGGCATCTGCATTTCAGAAGATATCCAAATAAATTTCCACCCAATCATTGGAGAACAGTAGACGACCTCTCCACCCCGGCATGAGGACACAATCAAATACATTTATATCAAAACTCCAACACATCAAATGTCTTCTTTACCACAGTACTAGGATCCAACTAAATGTACTGTCACCCTAATCCCAACTGTGAAAGCCCATGTCACTTCATGCTCCTTTCCACAACAATCTTATGCCATTTTGTTCAAATTGAGTTTAAATATGTTTGGTGATAAAGTAAGAATTAAAAATGAACATTTAAAAACACAAATATAGCTGTTATATATAACTGCTATAGTGTTATATAAAAAATAACATTAATAAATAGCACTGTTATTTAATACAGCCCTTCATTTGGAAGCGTTAAAAGAAACTATTACTGTACATTTCTAATATTTATTTTAGCAAATACTGTTCCTTTCCATCTAACACATGATGCTAACAACAAAAAAGATCCAAAGACATTGAAAATGTAGTAAGGTGCAAAAACAGTAACTCAAAAAATTGGTTGAAAGTCAATTCATATATTTACATCCCATGAAATTTAATTTTCCCAAGTTCAGTTCCAGTAGGTGTTCTCCTTAAGATCAAGGTTAAAGTCTGCCCTGTACTGTGGCTTCATAAAATGTGAATAAAATGGCCCGGCTCGGTCTCCTCAGTGTGGCTCAGTAGTGCTTGCAATAGCATCAACAAGCTCCTTCACCTATGTGGCCTTGTTAAGTCCAGTCTTGAATGATATAGGTGACCTTTTTCTCCAAGGTGCTATTGTCCATAACATGAAAAACCTCCATCCCAAGTTTGGCCTCTGATCTTGATGACCTTGATGACAATGGCAAGCCCTTTCTGCCAATCCTCCCTCAGAATACACAGCCAGACCATAATATCATAGAAGTTCTGTTTGCTATTGCTGCTTTATATCCTATTTCAGCAATAATATGGATGCATTCTATCACTATTTTTTTTTTTTTTAATTTTACAGAGTTTTATATAGCGCGAACTTGACCCGAATCGGGTATCAGAGCGCTTTACATAGATTACATGAGGACACATTCATTTTTGTTAGGCACGGGGAGATTAAGTGATTTGCCCAGAATCACAGGATGTTCAGCGTCATTACCGAGACTCGAACCCAGTTCCCCAGATTCGAGGTCGACCGCCCTAGCCGTTAGGCCAACTCCTCTCCATGCTATAGCTTGTGGCTCTCCATTCATTAGGTAGAAATGAGGGATTGGGGGAGCACTACTATTTCTGCTACTTGATCAAATATTTTTGACTAAAACTGATAGCTAGATGGTGCTACTGTGCTACACTTGCTGTCAATCCAAGTGTTGGGTCAAAAGAAGCTATTACAAGTGTGATAACTTGAATGCACTGTGCACTATTCACTGGGTTCTCACCGAACCCCTAAACTTTATCCAAATCTAACATTCTATTCAAAACATTGCTCAACAATAGTTGTCATTTGTAAATGATATTCTTGTTATCATATATTGGTCATCATCGTAACCACAACAAAAACAGAAACAGAAATAAATGATCAATACATGCTTATATTTTCTATATTAACAATTCTACTAGTGGCTTCATAACTCATGAATTATTTTCAATCAACATTCAAATAAATGCCCAATGCATTTCGGGACGTTTCAGTCCCTTCCTCAGGAGCCAATCTACAAAGGAAAATGATACACTTTTAGACTTATCAACATCAACTTTATGATACCACATAAGCTACAATCCCCAGTCGCCCGTGTGATGATAAACAACTGCAAATTATCTATTGTCCTTGTATCCTCTAGTGCAGAAAAGGTGAAAGTGTTAGGATTTGAAAACACAACCATACCGGAACGAGTCTGTGATATTAAAACCTATTGTCTAAGAGTGATAGAAAAGTAAAGCTCATAGACACCCACTGTGTTGTTAAGACCACAGAAGTCATAATGAGTAAAGGAATACCTGGTAGGTAAACTTCGTGGCACAATTGCCGTTTATTGTGTCCTATAAAAAGACAACAGTGTTACTGTGGTGTCCTAGACAACTCCTTGTCTAGTGTGTACTCAAACTCGAGGTTAGCTCACCTGAAAGGTATAAAACATAAACGCATGTGCGTTGTTTCAAAGACCGTCCGAGCACCATAAACCCGTGCCTGTAACAAGATGAGAATCTTGTCTGAATATAAAGCAATGAGAACAAGGAATACTGTGGTGATACTGAAACGCCGAAAACGCTCTTACCTTACTAATGGAAGAGCCGTGCATCGTATTCAAAAGAAAAAGCAATGAGTGGACGGAATCCTACAGATTGAAAAACAATGGATGAGAATGTAAACCAGGCGTGCAACGCCTGTAAAACTGAAGTAACCGCCGTAAGATATCTTACCGAGGATACCGCTGCCCAATCTTGACGAGTGAAAGCCTTTTGCCAAAGTTTGATATATTTCGGTTGCGCGAATGTTAAATCTCTAACCCCATGAAAATAAAGGTGGGACTGAACAAGCAAAACTCGGGCCGCCATCTTAACGCGGGTAATATCAGTAATCAGACTGGTAGAAGATGCAAAAAAATGCCACTGATCATGTAATAGTGTGCCACAATATAAAATATCGGAACATGGCTGTCAAAACTCTAATGTTGCCCAATTCAAAATGCCTAGTATATCCAAATAGAGGTCTTGTCTATGGGACTGGATGTTATGGTATAATTTAGAAAAAAGGATGAGCCTCAAAAAGATGGACCAAAAGGCGGTCATACGGCAGTGGCAAAATGCTCCTGAGTGAAATGCTGAAGAACTGTGAAACTATTATGAAAAAATAGTGAAAAATGTATATATATATTATATTTGATGTATGATCTGATTGTTAAAAAAACAATAGCTGAAATTATAAAAAAAAAAAAACACTCCGAAGTCGCCAGATATAAACATAATCACGAAGCTGAGAATATGGCCAGTGCCAGAAATCAGATATTGATACAACTTCAACGGCTGGATGAGTGAAGGAATGAATAAGACTCCAATTTATTGGAGAAATGATGTTGCTCAATGAGGATGGCGGGATCCTATTGTGTAACCTGTGGTTTTAAGAGATGGAACAAAATATAGGGCGCTTATCCTAGAAAGGCGATGCTTTAAAACGAAAGACAGAGAGTGGAACAATTCAGTACCCCCTTCGTGTATTTCCCATCACCAGTGATGTTAGTGTTCATGTGTGTTGAATTGTGTAATGACTTGTGAGTCTGCACGTTAATGATGTTGCATCCTAATGTCAATATAAACAATGTCCCGTCAACCAATGAAATTATAAAAAACAGCTCATATCTAAACGGTCATTTAGACCTGTGGGAATCATGGTATTCAAATTCTTAATCCAATAGATTTCTCTTTGAAGTAATTTCTTTGTGTTATCAGTCCCTGGTTGGGATGTCACCTTTTCAATAATTTGGAACCTCAGTTGTGACATGGTGTGTTTGGCTTCATCTCAGTGAACTGCTAAGCTTGATGTTGTGCTTCTAGTTCTGATCTTACTTTTGTGCTCTGTAATCCGTACTTTTATTTTGCGCTCCGTCTTCCCTATATATGCCTTGCCGCAAGGACACTTAATGCAGTAAACCACATTTTTCGTGTTGCAGTCACTTGTGTGTCGTAGTTGAACCTTTTTACCAGTGGATGGGTGTGTAAGGATATTACCAGTTATAACATTATTGCAATGTATGCAATTATTGCATTTCTTGGTTCCTTGAGTTGTCTCCTTGCTGGGTGGTTGTTCAGGAGTGGAGAGAATTGTGCGTAGGTTTCTGCCCCTGGTATAAGCATATAGAGGTTTATGCCGAAAAATCCCATTGAAGTCTGCTTCATTCTCCAGTAATTCCCATCTGGTGTTGATGATCTTTTTAATTGCGTTCGAGGAAGTTGAGAACTTAGACACAAATACTATTCTCTTTTCATCCAAACTGTCCTGCTTGATGAATAATTCCCGACGTTCCTTAGTTTGAACACGTCTTAGGCAGTCTTGCAATATTTCCTCCTGATAACCGTGTTCCTGATACCGTTGTTTGTATTCATGAAGTTTTTGTATGCAAATATTGGGATCCGAACATATCCTTTTAATCCTGATGAATTGTGAATATGGCAAGTTCCTGATCAAACTCTTGGGATGAAAACTTGTGTATGCCAGTGCATTATTGCGATCAGTAGGTTTATTGTAAATTTGAGTGTCAAAATGTCTATCCGAAGGTGATTTGCTTACCAGTACATCCAAAAAATGAATACTCTGGTCTTCAATTTTATAAGTAAATTGTATCCTGGGATTAATGTTATTCAATGTGTCAATCATCTTGATTAGCTCTTCCCTGGTGTCTGTCCAAATGATGAAGATGTCGTCTATGTACCGACAATACATTTTGATTTTCTGCCACCAAACTGAGTTGGTCATAATATTATCATGCTCAAACTGAGCCATGAAGGTGTTGGCGTATGCCAGGCCCCCGAAAAGCCCATTGAGCAACATCATTTCTCCAATAAATTGGAGTCTTATTCATGCCTTTACTCATCCAGCCATTGAAGTTGTATCAATGTCTGATTTCTGGCACTGGCCATATTCTCAGCTTCGTGATTATGTTTACATCTGGCGACTTCGGAGTGTTTTTTATTTTTTTTTATTTCAGCTATTGTTTTTTTAACAATCAGATCATACATCAAATATATTATATATATACATTTTTCACTATTTTTTCATGATAGTTTCACATTTCTTCAGCATTTCACTCAGGAGCATTTTGCCACTGCCGTATGACCGCCTTTTGGTCCATCTTTTTGAGGCTCATCCTTTTTTCTAAATTATACCATAACATCCAGTCCCATAGACAAGACCTCTATTTGGATATACTAGGCATTTTGAATTGGGCAACATTAGAGTTTTGACAGCCATGTTCCGATATTTTATATTGCGGGACACTATTACATGTTCAGTGGCATTTTTTTGCATCTTCTACCAGTCTGATTACTGATATTACCCGCGTTAAGATGGCGGCCCGAGTTTTGCTTGTTCAGTCCCACCTTTATTTTCATGAGGTTAGAGATTTAACATTCGCGCACGCGCAACCGGAATATATCAAACTTTGGCAAAAGGCTTTCACTCGTCAAGATTGGGCAGCGGTATCCTCGGTAAGATATCTCACGGCGGTTACTTCAGTTTTACAGGTGTCGCACGCCTGGTTTACATTCTCATCCATTGTTTTCCAATCTGTAGGATTCCGTCGACTCATTGCTTTTTCTTTTGAATACGATGCACAGCTCTTCCATTAGTAAGGTAAGAGCGTTTTCGGCGTTTCAGTATCACCACAGTATTCCTTGTTCTTATTGCTTTATATTTAGACAAGATTCTCATCTTGTTACAGGCACGGGTTTTTGGTGCTCGGACGGTCTTTGAAACAATGCCCATGCGTTTATGTTTTACACCTTTCAGGTGAGCTAACCTCGAGTTTGAGTACACACAAGGAGTTGTCTAGGACACCACAGTTACACTGTTGTCTTTTTATAGGACACAATAAACGGCAATTGTACCAGTGTACCACGAAGTTTACCTACCAGGTATTCCTTTACTCATTATGACTTCTGTGGTCTTAAAAACACAGTGGGTGTCTATGAGCTTTACTTTTCTATCACTCTTAGACAATAGGTTTTAATATCACAGACTCGGTTGTGTTTTCAAATCCTAACACTTTCACCTTTTCTGCACTAGAGGATACAAGGACAATAGATAATTTGCAGTTGTTTATCATCACACGGGCGACTGGGGATTGTAGCTTATGTGGTATCATAAAGTTGATGTTGATAAGTCTAAAAGTGTATCATTTTCCTTTGTAGATTGGCCCCTGAGGAAGGGACTGAAACGTCCCGAAATGCATTGGGCATTTATATGAATGTTGATTGAAGATAATTCATGAGTTATGAAGCCACTAGTAGAATTGTTAATATACAAAATATAAGCATGTATTGATCATTTATTTCTGTTTCTGTTTTTGTTGTGGTTACAATGATGACCAATATATGATAACAAGAATATCATTTACAAATGACAACTATTGTTGAGTAATGTTTTGAATAGAATGTTAGATTTGGATAAAGTTTAGGAGTTCGGTGAGAACCCAGTGAATAGTGCACAGTGCATTCAAGTTATCTTCTCCATTCATTAGGGCCAGATTGTCTGTAATCACTGCAGGCCTTTATGAATCTACCGTAGCCTCAGAAAACTAAGCACAGATTACCCCTGGCGTCACCGAATGGAGATGAAGATTCTCACGCCAAGTACAATAAGCATCATACTATATGCATGTATGTACTTGCCTATAAGAAACTCTTTAGGCCTCACAACGGGTTTGGAAAGCACTACCTAAATACCTATACAATACGCTGCAAAACTTGAGCAACCTCGTTTTTCACAAATGGGACTCCCACAACAGTCCAGTAGGATGATCTACTGACAAATTTACACAATTCCTGACATCCAATCACATAAGTATAAAGGCAAAAAGTTGTAATACCTTTCCCAGAACATAGCCTTGGACATTCAGAAGCGAACATTCAGGCACATCTAGTCTGCCCACTGTCTTTCTTTACGGTATACAGCTTTATCATAAATTACTAAAGGTTTTTCCAACACTTGTAATTTGAAAGTTGCTTAATTTTATAAATTCATAGTGGCCCAGTGGCTAAGGGCCTTTTAAAAATTTGATGGATGGTACTCCATCCATCAGAGTGATGGAGGATATTACCTCCGCCATTCTGAAAGACTACCATCTGTAAAATTTAGATATGACCGCCAGCCCAGCGGTCATCTCTCTACATTGAAAGGAACGGCTGTCACAGTAGTTCCTTCCAATGTACAAAAGGTTTGGTGGATGGTCACTGTCCTTTTTGAGCGCCGTGCAGCAGATTGCTAACGTTTTTTTGTTTTTAGACACAAACTCCCAAAGCTTGTGCAGGTTCACAAATGGTGTTGCTTGGTTTGTTTGAGTGAATGAATGAAACAAAAAACTGTTTTGTCTACCTTGTCTGGTCAGCATGAGCAATGTAATACATCTTTGCCAATCGAACATCAAATGTACACAGAAATATGTTGCATTTTTGGGGTTCAAGGAATCTACTTATATACTACTTGTGAATATGGTTCTTGTTTTGACAAGGCCTGCAACTCATTAAGGTCCTGATGTACGAAAAGGATATTTAGTACTTCCTAATTTGTGACAAAAAGCAGTTTGCAAAATAGGAATCGCTAAATATGATTTACATACAAGGATATGATGTAGCAAGGAGCCTAGCCCAAATAATAAAAACCTTAGAGGAAGAGCAATGCTAATGCAGAAATTAGGCCAGCAAGGTCAGCTGGGGAAACTGAGGAGGGCTCAAGCTGAGCAGTATTTCTGTTTGTGAGCCACCTACATCAAGATGCACTGGGGGTAAAACACACAATGACACTGTTTTCAAGAAAAGAAAGTAAACACTCTTTTTAGTTTAAATTTGATTGTGGAGTGATATGTTAAAAAGTATATGTTCTTCATATTCAAATTAATCTTTGGATAAACAGAAACACTTTTGTTTAGTACTCAATACACTTTCTATTGTATTGAATACTTAGAAATATGTCTAACATATGTACTTTTGTGCAAAAATTGGAATCAGCCTTTTAGTAAACCCAATGTCTGCTCAATAAGTCTCCTTCTTTACGTGTCAGCAGCACATTGCCTCCTCTGTCTATGGCTTCGTGGATATAAGTATGGAGTCATAATCCATGGTCTTAATACATATGCACTGTCATCAAAAAATAATAGAGTTGATTTAGAATGTATGAAATACCCAAACTAAGATTAAGTTTAGAACAAAATACTTAATAACCATCTGTCTCCAAGCTCTCATCTTGCCATCAGCTCAAATAGCTCACAGTGTTTAAAGATGTAGGAGTCAATAGTGCTCCCAGGGTATCGAGCAACTAGATCTGTGATCAGATATATGGCATTACATATTACTTGCAAATTTAAAGAATTTTGACTTTTTATACAGCAATATACATATCTGTTTTAGAGGGTGGACAAATTAGAACATATGTACCTTCAAGACCATTCAGTCACTTGGAGGAAATGTAATACTGCACAGAACTGAATGTTTGTAGCTTCCAACTCAGCAGGGGTACTTGGAAAGGCAATGTGTAAATTTATTCTACACAACATTGCGGCAAGAAATATTTTAGTAACATTGCACAAGGCACTTTGTGATATCCCTCCTGCAACAGTGTATAGGTATCTACCAGAAACTAAAAGGTATAGAATCTGAATATGGGTAGGAATAGGACCGCTGCATTGTGCAGGCCTGCTTAGTAAAGGATCCAAATCATTAATTAAAGTTAGAATGACCTCTTTGGTAAACCTGTAAAATAAACCTCCCCATCCGTTTGTTCAAATAGAGCCATACTCTGTCTGAAAATCCTTTTCACCTCTTCTGTTGAGCTCCAAGAATCCGCATCCTCTTTACACAGCAAAGAGTGCAGCCACTGTGAAAGATTGCAGCACATTTTTGGCTCCCTTTTATTGTTTGCACCTAGCTATCACCTGTTTTTCAATTTATAGTACTTTGCACATGGAAAATGCTGTCTTTAACAAATTATCTATTTGGAAGGTTTTGTATATCGAAACAGAAAACACTATTTGGTGATCACATTTAGTGATTCTGTGTTTTCTATCTCAGAAATAAGGAATCACTAAATATTCGGTGCGGTGTGCTATTTAAAGAAATATGCCATTAGCGATTCTTTGTAAATCACAAACACACTGTTTAGCTGTCACTAACCAGTTAGCAATAGGTTAACATTGCACTATTTTTTAGTACAACAGGCCCAAAGTCTCTGCAATGAGGTTAACACAGTCAGAAACATCACCCTCCATGGCAATTCCTGCAGAGTGCAAGAATGCACTGGTTCAAAATATGAACATATAGGTCATATCAAACCAATATTTAAATCTCACGTTGCCTATGCGAGATCTATTGGCGTTGTCAATGTTTTTTAGACATGTTGCACTGCAATGGGAGAGGCAACAACAGGAGAGGGATAAAGCAACACAAGGGAGGTGCGGCAGAAGAGGGAAGGAGTATCAGAAAGGGACAGCACACGGAGAAAGGATTGGATGGGTGGGAGGGTAAAGAAGATACAATACCTCAATTACAGTGCGAGCAGAAGGCGGGCTTGATCTAAAAAAAAATCTTTTTTAAATCAGTTTTTAGACACCAAAATGAACAAAATCCACCAGAGGGTTCCAGAGATATGAATTATTAAGCAAATAAGTAATCACTGCTTTTCAATCAAATCACAAACAAGTGTTAGCAACTACAGCGGTTAGCGGTTACTTGGAAAACCTTTGAACATTTTTTTAAAGTTGTAGTTCTGTTACTCTGGCCCATTTTGGGTGACCAACTCCAGTAGAGACAAAGTCACTGGGCCAATGAGGCTTGGCAGGACAGTTACCTTTGAGTCAAAGCAGTGTGCAGTCCAGTTCCAGGCTCTATGGGTGAACCTCCATAGACATCAATGGAGTGGTCCTGATGCAAGGGAGACAGGATGCTAAAGATGCTGAAGGATGCAGATCCGGCAAGGCAGGAATTCCTGGGGTCACCAAACACAGAGGGGCGACTTTGCCCAAAGGGGTTGATGTCCCTTGAAGTCCGGCACAAGTCCAACCAAAAACCAGTTGCCACATGTCTACTGGCCTCCAGTTACAGTGTTCGTCTTGGGCAACTAAAGTGCACTCTGATGACTCTCTTGGGTCCAGCAGAATTGGGTGCAACTTTTGAGCACTGAGACTCAATTTCCCAAGCTGTACTTCAGGAGTCAGTGGCGGTCAGGCAATTGTTGCTATCAACTCACCAAGGCAGGCGTCTTCAGCTTTTGTGGCCCTGGAGCTGTAACAGGAAGTCAGCCAACTGACTCTTGGAGTCACTCCTTCTGTCTCACGCTTAGGAATAACTTTTCCTCAAGCAGGGCACCATAGGCACAGTCCTCTCTTTGCTAGCTCAAGGATCAGCTGGTACAGTCTAGTCTTTGGTGAAGCATCTCTTTGCCAGGTCCAGGGAAAAGCAGGGCAGTCCTTCTCCAGTGCAGAGGTGTTTTAAGGTCTGGGTTCCAGGGGTGCCACTTTTATGCACAGAACTTGCACTTGTAGGATGTGGTGACCACTAGCCAATTGGCTACCATGCTCTTTCCCTCCTGATAATGAATTACTGCATAGTGAGGCATCTAGCTATCCCAGAATGCAATATTCTGCCCACTCCCAAGATGGATCATCCCTCTCTCGGTTGTTGGAACTTAGTAGCCCACCCGAAAGGTGTGGCAACCTGAGGACTGCATGCTCATGGAAAAACTGGTTTGGCAACTGGTTCCCCTTTCTGTTCCTGACCCCAACCTGTCTACCAAACAAAAGAGCAGTCCCTCTTGTGTGTGTTCCACCATTTGCCCTTCAAAGGTGGCTTCCCCTTTGAAGCTCGCCTTCTGGGCTCACATCTTGTTTGGCCTTCCTGCCAAAGAGAGATAAAACCTCGGCAGGCCCCTGGATAGGTCACTAGAAAACCTGGGCAACAAAGTGGCAACTTTCTGAAGTTGCTATTTACTTAAAAGTTACATTAAATTTGACTTGGGCATCAAGTGGGGTTTAATGTAATAATTATTTTGAAACCTTGAAGTACTAACTTTAGTAGTCCCATTCAGGAGTAAGCCCAGCTCAGTTGTGAGAGTGTAACCCAGTACTCGCCAAAGGGGCTACTACCCTTTCTACAGCAAAAGCAACAATTTTGGGTTTTTACTGTTACGATATGTAAAAACACATATCTTACTTTTTAATAGACAGCACCCTGCCTGAGTGCTTAATTGGCCTGCTTAGGGGTGACTGATATATATTAAAACGGAAGGTTTGGGTTTTGCGATTACTTTAAATGGTAAAGTCGAGTTAGTGGTTTAAAACTGTTCTACCAGTTCGCAGTGGCAAGCTTGGATATATGCTTTAATTTGTCATACTCGGGGTGGCACAATAAGTGCGGCGGGGACACATTAACTTACAGGCCCTGGTACCTCTGGTACCATTTGCTCGGGACTTATAGTATGCTAACCTATGCCAGTCGGGTAAAAGCAATTAAACATACACTTTTACGGGTCAGAGCACATGGATTAAGATCTGATCAGCAGGGCCCAGTGCATCACAGAGTCATTAGACCAGTACGTAGTAGTCAAAAAGTCGGGCAAAAAGTGGGGGTGAACCTGCAGAAAGCCATTTCCTCACACTGCTCATTTTCCTTTAAGGAAACAGGACTGTGTTTAAAAAGAAAATTTTACTTTTTTGTTTGTTTAAGATTTGGCAGTGGTCCCATGAACCAAACTTTTGTTTTTACATTCACTAATGGAAAAGGGTAAAAAGGAGACCCCTTTCCTTTTTGAAAATGCATTTCCACCGCCTTTCAGTTGTAGGTAAAATATAAATTATTTGCTATAGGATTTCGGTTAGAAAACACCAATACATAAAATACCAACTATGTCTTTGGAAGGGAAGCCTACTACTCACCCTTTCCAGAAACAAATACACATTATGCGATCAATGTAAACATCCCAAAGCAAAGGCATTCTGTTCTTAACATCCCTACACATCCATACCCCCCACCACTATATTCACCCATCACTACTAGAGGAATTGTCCTCCTCCCTCCTAATCCAAAAACTTTTTTCATAGCAACGTCAAGCTTCTAAATCAGCTGGAAGTTTGGCAACAATTCTTCCACAACGTATTTGTATTTCCTCTACCACAGCCCATTCTGATGCACCTCTAACCCAAGGCTCCTCCGATGGAGCCCTAACCCTCATCCAAATAATGGCGACTCGCCGCCTCACCAACACAAGTGCCAGCTGCATGAACTGGCTCATCACTTTACGCTTCTTGGGTGGAACCAGATCACCTAGCTGGCACAGCTGAGGTGACAGCTCACAAGTCAGGGTGGTAGCCTGGTTCAACAGTACAAGTACCCTCTCCCAGAAGGCCCCGACCTGCCAACAACCCCACGCTAGATGCATAAAATCTGCTCTCTCCACTGCACACCGGGGACATGTCGAGGGATGCTCAGGATTAATTTTGTTCAGGCTCACAGGAGTCACATAAGTACGATGCATGAAGTTAAAATTCAAGTTAACTTTAAGCAGGCATTACTGGACACCGTCTTCGACAACTCACAGGTCCTAGCTCATTCTACATCCGAGATAGGGGTCCCTAGATCCAACTCCCAAGCATTCCGCACTCTCAGTAGCCCCTTAATCGTACCACTGTCACCACCCTGTGTCACACCACCGCCGTCTGTTGAACCACATAGGGCACATTCCAGGACACCCCAGTACCCACCATCAGATATACAGGGAGCTCGTTCCCCTCCACCAACCTCTAATAGCTCCATCTCCCAATTATCCCCCTTGTCCATCCATTTTGCTGCGTGCTGCATGTGAGAAGCATATTAATAACATTTTCAAATTCGGCACACCAAATCCACCATCCTCATACCCCTCATCGAGGTCAGGTGTGCTACTCTAGTCCATTTCCCTGCCCAGATAAGTGAGGTGAGAAGGGAATTTAATTGATGGAACACAGGCGTGCACAGGGAATACAACAAATATTGAATCACGTACAGGCATTGAGGCAAAAATAACATCTTCGATACCGCAACTCTATCCATCAACGACAACGGTAACGTGTTCCAAAAGCGGACAGAGGCCCGTAAAGAGCCAATAACCCTCTCAATGTTATACTGCAGCTGTTTCTTGCAAGTATGTGCCACCATCATACCAAGGTATCTAAACTTCTCTAGCTTCTCTACTCACCGCCTCACCAGCACAAGTGCCAGCTGCATGAACCGGCTCATCACTTTACGCTTCTAGGGTGAAACCAGCTGACCCAGCAGGCACAGCTGAGGTGAGAGCTCACAAGTCAGGGTGGTAGCCCGGTTCAACCGCACAAGTACCCTCTCCCAGAAGGCCCCGACCTGCCAACAACCCCATGCTAGATGTATAAAATCTGCTCCCTCCGCTGCACACCGGTGACACGTCGAGCGACGCTCAGGGTTAATTTTGTTCAGGCTCACAGGAGTCACATAAGTACGATGCATGAAGTTAAAATTCAAGTTAACTTGAACTGGGCATTACTGGACATTGTCTTCAACAACTCACAGGTCCTAGCCCATTCTACATCCGTAATAGGGGTCCCTAGATCCAACTCCCAAGCATTCCGTACTCTCAGTGGCCCCTTAATTGTATCATACTGCAGTGCCTTATAAATCAATGAGACAAGATGTCGCCCCGACCCCAACATCAATATCGCACCCAATGTAGTTGACACGGTCGGAGGCGCCGGTTAAGATGGCCAAGGCCCCCTCACCATGTCAGACACCCCAGCATAATGAAGGAAGTGCCATGTCCTAGCACAAACCGATCCTACGCTTCCTCAAACGACATAAAGACCTCACTAGGATGCAAATCCCCTACTAACTCACATCCACCCTCACAGCAAAAGCGTAAGACATAGCCTTTTCTTTTTGGCGAAAAGAAGCTAAGATCCAAATCAGTAGCTCCCTATGAAAAGGAGCCGTCCAAATCACCACTGACACCACCCTGTGCCACACCACCGCCGTCTTTTGAACCACATAGGGCACATTCCGGGAGACCCCAGTACCAGTAATCAGATATACAGGGAGCTCGTTCCCCTCCAACCTCTAGGAGATCCATCTCCGAAGTATCCCCCTCATCTTTCTATTTTGCTGCGTGCCGCATGTGAGAAGCATAATAATATATCAAATTCGGCACACGAAATCCACCATCCTCATACCCCCTCATCGACATCAGGTGCGCTACTCTAGTTCATTTCTCTGCACAGATAAATGAGGTGAGAAGGAAATTCAATTGATGGACACAGGTGTGTACAGGGATTACAACGAATATTGAATCACGTACAGGCATTGAGGCAAAAACAACATCTTGTATACCGCAACTCTACCTATCAACGACAACGGTAACATGTTCCAAAACCAGACAGAGGCCCGTAGAGAGCCAATAACCCTCTCAATGTTATACTGCGGCTGTTTCTTGCAAGTATGTGCCCCCATCATACCAAGGTATCTAAACTTCTCTAGCTTCCATCTCAACCCCACATCCAGCAACTGTTCCTTGGGCACATAAGTTAGCGCCGCCAGCTGAAACACCACGGACTTTCGTTTGTTAATTCAGAGGCCAAACACCTCATCAAACTCATGCAGCGGCTTCAATAAAGCAGCTGCCGATGCATTAGTCTCACTAAAATAAAACAACATATCATCCACACAAAGACATATGATATGCTAATAGTGCCCCACCTCAATATCCCATTCACGCAACACCATAAGGACACGCACAGCCATAGGCTCTACTGCCAACGCAAACTAATATTGTGTTAAAGCATTATTTACAAAAAAATCACCCCGTTAGGGTAAAATGTACACCCAATGGGACACATTTTTTTTAAAATTATATTTAGGACACTATATTTATGCCAGACGATATTTCTAACAAAGATTTTGTGGCATACAACTGTTGAACACATAAGTGGAAAGTCATAAACTTTTCCTGAGAATCTGTGGAAGCAAGCGTTTTCATATTTCATTATTTCCTCTTAGCATTCTTACTCGCACACACGCCCCGCATCCGCAAAAGCAAAACTGGAGGTCGCTCATTCACCTATATCGCACCCAAGACATGAAATGACCTCCATCAGTCCATCAGAGCCTCCTCCTCACTTCTTGAGTTCTGCAAGAAGCTGAAGACCTGGCTGTTCATATAAACAACTTGGGACCACACACCTACATACCTTGCCCAAGTGCCTGGATACACTCTCGGGTGGTTAGTCCGCTATACAAATCAACATAACACTCATGAGAGTGTTTGTGTGTGGAAAAGCATGTGTTGTCCCTCTGAACTCTCACAGGCCTAAGTTAGACACTTAGTTACCCTTAAAAAAATCCAACATGTTTTGGCCAGTGAGCGCAGAAAGGGATGTAGGTTATCTCTCTTTTCAATCGTATTCTATTGTATTAAAGTCCTATTGCAGCCATAGTGAGGAGGTCGAAAGTTCAATCGTACTGAAAAATATTTTAAGAATAAAGGAGGTTCTGAGGTCAGGCATCTTTTTGGAGCTACATCTCTTCTTCAGGCTAAATGTCTTTGTGGAGGTGAACTTGCTCAAGGAGTCTAAGAGCCTAATTACTAGTCTAGCAGTCCTCAGACCGCCAGACTCGTGGTGAGGCAGCGATGGCGGTCATCCAACTGCCACATTATGACCTTGCCAGTCGTGCCACACTGGGACTGCCGACTCCGCCAGGGAACCGCCGTTCTCTAGCAGTGGGGCAGCGGTCAAGAGGCAGCAATATGCTTGGTGGGACCGCCGCGATCCTGACAAGCATATTACGACTTTCCTCACTGTCGCTGATTTCATGTAGGTCTTTCCTCCGTTAAAACAGTAGCGGTGAGGAAAGAAAGAGGGCCCTACAGGGCCCCCTTGTGCCTCACTCCATGTGGATGCACCCAGGGTGCATGCACCCCCAGTTCCAGCATGGCATGGAATTCACAGTCCATGCCGGGCTGGAACTTCCTTTGACTTTCCCATTGCGGTGCCTATTTTATAGGCACTGCCTCTGGAACAACAACGGAAGCACCCGCCAATGACTAAAAAAATAATTACACAGTGGGCAGTTCTCACGCGGGTTTGGCGGTGAGACGGTCCTGATGCTGCACCGTCAAACTCATAATCGGGCCCTAACTGTTCTTCGAGGATAATCCTCTGGCTGGAGCCCCTTTCTATGCCAATCCTTTGTTCAAGCTCTAACCTGTTTTCAAGGCTGATGGTTGCGCAGAGGTTGGCCCTCTTCCTCACTTCGAGTTTTGGAATGCAGCTCACGTCCATGTTGAGATTGAAGTCCCTAATGTACTGGTGGTTTTGATGCACATGGTGTTAAAAAATGTTGAATGTTTTTAATGTGCCTGCTACTTGAAGGAAATTGCTGTTCAAAAGCACTGTCAATTTCTTTAGGATTTTTGGAGGTAGAGGTTCTACATTACAAACTCAAATGATTCAGTAGCCTGATTTCTGCCCGGGTTCCTCTGCTGTCGAGCTCGAACATCGCTCAGCAGTAATTTCTATGAAGCCCAGCCGAACAACTCCGAACATGATGCAAACAAAAACCTGAATTAATGGTAGACCGTGCTCATCTGAATTGTGAGTTTTCAGTAAAGTGAAAACGAGTCATTTCATACTGGACTGAAAACCAAACTGAAGACTTTTAGGGAAAAAAACAAGTTGCAATAATTTGAATCCACCACTAAATGAGATGGAACCAGTGGCGGCTCCCCCATTGGGGCGTGGGGGCGTCGCCCCACTGCTTTCTCGCAGTGCGAGAAGGCAGAAACATAAAATTGTTGTATTCCTCTTAGGGTGTCCGTATATAGGTTTTCCTGTATCATGTCCTTATAAAGGCACAATTCGTCCTGCCCTTATATAGGCATAAAATCCCAGTCCTTATTTAGGCATTAAACCGTGCACTCCAAATACAGGCATGGTCTCCGACATCCGTCCACCCTAACGTCACAACGAGTTCTTGAAGAACAGACCCTTAGGCTTCGGGAGTTTCCCTAGCACAGGACTATTGATTTCTTCAAGGACTCATTTATTATGCATGAACCGTTATACCTTAGGGCAGAGTTCTTCAATCTGTGGGGCGCGCCCCCCCAGGTGGGCGTGACCCCATGTCAGGGGGGGCGCGCACTCCACCCTAAAATCTTACCTTTGTTGTCTTCCACTGTCCCCGGGTGGAAGTCTTCACCCATTTCAAATCGGAATTTTTTTCCATTAGAGAACTCCGGTAACAGAGGGTTGGAGGGGGGCGGGAGGGGAAATCATGGGGCACGACGTGCCCATGCCTTTGTCTGTTAAGAGCTAACAGTTCACCGTCCCAGGAGGGGGTTAATTGGTAGAGCTGAAATGCTTCAGCTGCAGTGGGAGGCAGGAAGTCTCCTCTGCTAAAACCGAAAGCAAAGGAACAGACAGTCCTGTTCCTTTGCGTTTGATTTCATAGCAGAGGAGACTCCTTGCCTCCCACTGCAGCTGAAATGACTGATACTAAGCGAGATGTCCAATGAAATCAGAGGGTATGGGACGAAGGAGACTAAAGTGTATTCATGAGCCATGTTGTGGGTTCCGGACTCAAGGGCTCTTCTGTTGGGTTTAATAGCTCTGTCATTGTCCATTGTATATGCCAATTTTTTTTTTTTTGGTATAGTTAGTGCTATATATATATTCTGATTTTATCATTCGTATTTAAATGCATGTATATATTGCTTGAACATGAAGTGATAGTGTATAAAACTGATCGTACTTTTGTTTGGTTCATCCCCATGTGTTCATTACCCAAGCACCTAACCATCCATTCACATCCACCCATTCTTCCATCAACCCACAACTAAACATATATCCATACACACATTGTATCCATTCATGTATATAACCACACCCATCCATTTTGTGCTCAGGCAGCCATCCGTTTATCCTTGTATACAGTCATTCAGCCATCGATCCATCCATCCAGGTATCTAACCAACATCCACCTAGTGCCAATATGGATTTTCTGGCTGCATGTGCATCTGTGTGTGTTTTGCTCTGCATGTATGTTTGCTTCTGGGAGTGGTATGTTTGCATATACATCTCTGGAAGTGTGGTTTCTGATTTTGTGTCTAGTAATATCAAACAACATACACCCATTCCAACAAACAACACATAGACCTAAAAACGCAAGACAAAAGGCTTTACCAATGTTTGTTTCATTAATGCCCAACTGCAGCATCTACACTATATTTAAGATGCAGACCGCCACAGAGTATGCATCCCTTTAAAGACTAGCGATGGAAGGTTTGTCTGCACTGCTGAGCCCATACAGTAACTATTTTCAGGAAAAAATGTCTTCCCCACCCCACGGCCTTTCTTTCCCATTAGTCGAGTAGACCCTTCCAGAAGACTTTTCTACAGACAGGCCCCAGCATCTGCTAGGTATTGCTTTCCCTCCTTTGGAAAAGGGGGTGTTCAAGTGCCTCTCCCCTCCCCTCCTTCTTTCCCTGTGTTCCCTACATACATGGTCAAAGTTTCCTCTCATTTTGTGGAAGGATGCTCTGGCCTCGTGCATCTGTTGTCTGCAATGAACGTGGTAGTAGCTTGACTAATGCTGCTTGCTTTCTTGTACTTGTTTCTGGTGTGAGGGTGTCTATACTGTTCTCGTTTGTGCTTTTCTGGTTCTTTGGATGTTTGAGGCTCTGCTGATGCTGCTGGACATTCCATGTACATTCCATGTTTGCCCTGCTGCTGCTTGTGCTGTCCTGCCACATGTGTGAGGCAATCTTAATGTGTTGCTGCCTGTGCTCTGCCTGTCTCGTCTGGCTAAGGAAACCTGGCTTACTGCTGCATTTGCTGTACTTGTTCTTTGCTTGAGGAAAGTATTTCCTGCTGCAAAGCGAGTTGTATTATTTGGCTAATGAAAGTTTGCACTGCTCCATTCTAGGGTGTATCTGTTGTCTTTGCATAAGTAAGCTTATACTGCTGCTTCTGATACCGTGTTCGTTGTGCGTAATGAAAGCTTGGGCTGTTTATGCTTACACCGCCTACTTGAGAAATACACTCATGCCTTTTTTATAGTACTTGTTCTATGTGACAGAGATTTGCATTGCTGCTGCCTGTGCTGCACCTGTTCTGTGTGTGTGAGGAAAGCTTGCACTGCTGCTGTTGATGTGTCTGTCTCGTTTGCACTGCTTCTGTCCACGCTGCACTTGTTATGTGTGTGTGAGAGATGCTTGCAGTGCTGTTGTCGGTGATGTGTCTGTATCATTTGCACCGCTTCTGTCCATGCTGCACCTGTTCTGTGTGTGTGAGAGAAGCTTGCACTGCTGCTGTCGGTGATGTGTCTGTCTCGTTTGCACTGCTTCTGTCTGTGCTGCATTATTCTGTGTGTGTGAGAAGCTTGCACTGCTGCTGTCGGTGATGTGTCTGTCTCGTTTGCACTGCTTCTGTCTGTGCTGCATTATTCTGTGTGTGACAGAACCTTCCACTGCTGCTGTCGGTGATGTGTAAAACAAAGCATCCTAGTAAAAACAATTTGCGCACCTTTTATCTTGGAATATTGTGTTTTGAGCCATGTAATAAGCCTCTGTCATTTCACCACAACCACTCACAAACCTGCAGTTTACTAAACACTCTTATTGTGTAGAACATTATTTGCCGGATATGGCCCGTGATATGCGCGTGGCGGTCGATTATGTAGTGTACCAGATTCCAAAAATTTCTGTCAGGTGGTGGGGGGGCCCAACATCTAAAAAAATTCAGCTGGGGGGGCTCAACCTACAAAAGTTTGAAGACCTCTGCCTTAGGGGTTCATTCATGACGTCTTCCGCTGTCCGATCCACGTCAATGCTAACATTCTAAGGTACCTCTCAGGTATAAATATACCTTCCCTAAGCCCCTGTAAATCAGAGGAGACCTCGACTTCAGAGGAGCCCGTTTCCCAGCCTGACGCACTGAGAAGACGCTGTCATCCCTGCACGCAGAGAGTCCAGCTTCCAGTGATCTGACTTCCCTTGCGGGGTGTTGGAGTTCGAATCTGGCAAGAGATTCCTACCTCTCTCATTCTTAAGGTATGGGGCTGACTAGAACCTAGAGGGACTCTTGGCATACTAAGTATACTAGGCATAGTAGACTTAACATACTCTTAGTATACCATAGTAAGGAATACTTCACCTACTTCATACCTCTCCCTACACCTAGGTTAGGTTAGGTACATTGGGGTAGAACTAGCTTAGCAACGCATCGTATGAGTAATCGCATTTTTAGTCTGTGTTATTAATATAAATGAATATCTGCTAAAGATCATGCTAGCGCAGTATTATTTATTTCTACTGCTTACGCTGTACATTATTTATCTTGCATACTGTCTTGTGATCATAACAGCACATTTAACTTACACGAGAAATAAGACTGTTCAATAAATCTTTTATTGAAACGCCCGTCTATTCTTTCTGTGTAACTTTGAGGAAAACTAAGCATGCACGATTGAGCTGAGTGAAATAGTTATCTATTGTTTCCACGACTCTGGGACACGTTCTGATTCTAAAGGGAAACAAAGTGGTCATGTTTTGCGGCTGCCAGAAACTACTCCCTTCTTGTTTGACAAGGAGTTTCTAGTGGCCTCTGAGCTAGCTGGCACAAGTAAATAAGTTTAATATACTCGATAGGGACATACTGACCTTAGTCCTATGTCAAACCTATAGGGGATATTATTCCAATGCGCAGAGCCTATTAGGGAAATAGGAGCTACACTACATGGCACCCAACAGTTTGGTAAGGCGGTAATTCAACGTTAGATACTGAGTAACTCAGCCGTGCCTTTTCTCTCAGAGACCCCTACCCATATACTCCAAAAGACGTCTGGAGTGGGCAGGGTTAAGTATCCACCACGGCTACATAGGGAAACACCCTATATATTAGCTGTTTGGTTTGCTCAACGTTGAAGGATACAGTGTTCCAAAATATTGTGCACCTTATCTTTGTTTCCTTGAAACTTGTTCTACATTTTTCAAAAAACAAATGTCCACACGCGGGGACAATGACACCGAGAATGGTGGAGCTGCGGCTTCTCCAGCCCAAGCAGCAGTTTTTAACAATACAGGTTTAATTGAAACCGAGGAGGGTGTTATAGACATCCATCCAAACTTAAGAAGAGCCATCACTCTAAAACTTATAAAACACGGTCTGCCACCAAGAGGTGGTAGAGCAGTTTTCGTGATAGAGGCACACGAATCCTTTCAGACAGAGGTATTCTATTCATGGGTAATATTTCCTGAATCATATCCAGTAACACACATGTTTCACTTCTACAAAGAAGATGATCCACCAGAGGAATACATTCCTTTCGAGGATATAGAAATTCCATTAACATACCAAGAGCATCAGCTCTGGTTTAAAGGCGCCCTAAAACATCACAGAAACATTATCAGGCTCGGTCCACTAGGTAGACCAGGAGCAACATGGCCGATTCTAGCCGGCTACACACCTCATCCTGACATTGAAGAGATGTCAGACGAGGAATTACTTACTCAACTTACAGAGTTAATAAAAATCTACAGACAATTGGTCCAATATGTCATGCAGACTTTCACAGTCCAACCACCATTGACACTTCCAAATCAAACTCCTCACCAGGGGAATACACTAAAAATTACACCACAGACTCTATACGCAGTCATGGGTAAAATGCCCACAAAACGTGAACAAATTCCCTTCTAGATAGCTCAAAAAATTACTCAAATCGAAGCAGTATTTCCAAATACTAGCCCGTATGAGAAACACAGAATCCTAACAATCAGTTTACCGATGGGGATCACACCACAACTGGAAGACTGTACCACTTGGGGCTCAGTCTTTGCTGCCATCTATACTAAAACACATGGCATTCCGTCAATTGCGGTAATACCTGATGTCCTGAAACAAATTCAAAACGAATACGGGGCAGAGCCTGCTCTAAATTTAGGTATGAAATTACTGAAAAATTTCGACCAGGTCTCAACAATAATATTATCTAATATTAAAGGGGAGGCAGCAGCAGTGGCGATCCGCCAAAAATTAAGGGAATTTGATGTTACAGAACATCAAACTGAGCTACCCAGAATTATAGTACAATCTTATGCAGAATTAGGCAGAGATAGTTTGGGTGGAAGACCAGTGAAGCCGAAACTATCTGAAAGTCCTGAGAAGGACTCTATTAAACAAACTCCTACATCTTCTAAAAAGAAGTGGGAGACTAATAAATAAAATTTAAACGAAAAACGTTCTCAATCCCGAGGTAGGTCTCCTCAAAAGGAGCCCTCTGAAAGGAGGTATAACCTCAGGAATAGGGATAATTTGAGAAAACCTGATAGGTATCAAGATACTGATACACGTTCCTCTCGTAACTTTCAGATCTCGTCACAGACTTTGGAAAGAAGAAGACGGTCAGAACATAGAGAAGAATGCGTGAAATCCAAGGACGACAAACACGTTCCGAAAAATAAAACAAAACCTCAATTCTCCAAAAAGAAAGTAGCAGGTCTGAAGATCAGACATGCCGAGAATACTGAGAACACAACTCAAGAACGGAGAATGGGCTCAGACAATGCTGGACAGTGCAGTAGAAGTCACAATAGCTCGCCAGAACCTGAAGGAACTTCTGGAGATAGTGGACTTGAATGAGTACATTAAAGTTGAGACTGTAGACACCAGGGTTAGTACTCCACAAAAGTTATATGAAATAACACTCCGGATGGAGGGAGACAAACCTAGACAGGTGAAAGCACTTTTTTGGGAAAGACTATCAAGGGGCTATGACTTACTTCTAGCAGAAAAAGACTGGCCACCACAATTTGTCAGGGAGTGCCCACACGGCGAGGACATTATTATGCCTGCCTTCTCCAACCACATTCCAATGCACCTAAGATATACATATGCCAGGAAATGGGCAGTAGCCCAGGCCCCAGCATTATATAAAAATCATGTAGGATGGGATGAGGACTCACCTCACCATAAAATACATCTGAAACATGAACCAACTGCACAAAGGCAGTACCCAATAAAGCAAGAAGCTAAAACACAGGTCAGGGAGATCTTAGATCAGCTTGAATACCAAGGGGTGATTGAAACATGCACATCCTCAAAGAACAATCCTTTGTTTCCTGTCTCCAAACCAGACAAAACATATCGTCTAGTTTGGATTACAGACACCTGAACACTTGTTCTATAACCTTTGCAGTGCAAAATGCACATAGCACAGCATTAATGAATAACATTGTGCGTAAAAAATATAAAACAACATTAGACATCTCAAATGGTTTCTTTTGTCAAAACATAGCACCTGAGAGCAGGTACTTAACAGCATTCTCCATAATGGGGACCCAGCGTCACTTTTGTCGACTCCCACAAGGGTTCAAGAACAGCCCGGGGTTATTCTCAGCGAGGGTAACGGAGTTACTACAAATTTATGACAATGAGGCATTGTCCTATGTCGATGACATCTATCTGACAGACGATGACCTGGGCAAACACTTGAACAGGGTGAGCACCATTATACTAGGCTTCGCCTCTGAGGGCTACAAATTCAACTTCAAAAAGTCCAGAATTGCCCATCTCAATGCCCTATTTCTAGGATATGAGCTTTCAAGTGAAGGCAAGAGCTTGGCAGCTAACTTTCTAGAGAAATGTGCGCTGCTCCAACCTCCAAAAACGCAAAAAAACTTACAATCCATTCTGGGTTTCCTAAACTTTGGAAGAACATACATTCTAAATTACGCAGAAAGGGTTAAACCTCTCTATGCATTAATCAAACCTGATTTTTCAATCAAAAATTGGACAAACGAACACACAGAAATCTTGCGTTCACTCCAGGCTAACATGTTAGCAACAAATCACTTACAAACACGCGTAAGTCAACGCAATTTGGTGATCCGAATAATTTCAGGTCAATGCGGATTCACCTACTTAACATTTAATGAGGGTGGAAAAATACCAATCGCATACAAATCGCATTTGTACACACAAGCGGAAATGCGCTTCAGTTCAACTGAAAAAATTCGAACAGCAGTTCAAACCGCTGTAGCAAAAGAAAGAGCCTTAGCCCAAGGGAAACACATTATTGTGGTAACCCCAGTACCAGCTTTAGAAGCGGTCACAAAAGCAAGCATTCCAAATGCTAAAGCACTACATCCAAGATGGATACAATGGGTTAATTCTCTTGCTGCAACAGATGTTGAATATGTTTTTGATCCAGATTTAAAAACACAAGCATTCCTGCAATATGAACAACAATGTCCTCTGCCTACTGAGATTCTGCCTCTCGATCAGTACGAATTCATAATTTATACTGACGGATCCGCACAACCCGCAACAGGGAGTAAGCAAGCTTACAGTGCAGCGTGTGCAATCGTTAAAGGTCGCATACGAGATGGCATCTTCAGACCTATGGTCACAAAAACCCAGTCTCTAGGAGATTGTACAGCTCAGCGAGCTGAACTACAAGCATTCATACTGGCACTTGAAAGTACAGATCGAGAATTCCCCACACTGATAGTGTGCGATTCCTTTTACTGTGTTCAGTCGTATAATGACTATATACAAAACTGGCTTGAAAATGGTTTCAAAGATGCGAAAGGTGGCACAATAAAGCACAAAATGCTTTGGGAACAAGTAGTTCAGTTGAAAAAGGAACTACCAAAGGCTCACGTGATCCACACACTGAGTCATCAACGTGATGGCGTTCACGTTGCAGGGAATTCATTGGCTGACGAAGCCGCAAAGGGGGCTGTTCAGACGGCTTCCGTAGCTGCGATCACTCGTTCAAAAACAAAAATAGACGGTGAGATAATGTTGGCTGTCAATGCTTCAAGCAAGGGCAGCAGTGCAGCGTTACCAAAAATGTTTCCACTCAAGTACTCTTATGTAATTGATGCGAACAACGTTCCTTTTGCTCGAATCCCTGGTGTGGGGGATAGGGTAATTCCAAACACGGAACGTAGAGCAGCCTTGATTTATGAAACACATTTGGGGGAGGGTCTGTCACATCAAGGGATCTCTAAAACAATTTTGACGTTAAAGGAGATGTACTGGTGGCCTGGAATGAATACAGAAATTCACATATTCATCAATAACTGCTTAGACTGTAAGTTACAGCGAGAATGCCACCAGACACCATGCTGCGAATGCAGCTGCCCAGTACAGACACCACTGTTAGACAGCATTAGACTATCCACGCGCATGCGTCCTTCTGGACAAATGCAATCCCACAAATACTGAATCTAGGTTCCTATGGATATGGCCTCAGCGCTCGGCTGACGCTTGAACTGTTATAAAATATTTGCGAGTCTTTATCGGCATATACGCAATAGGCACGCTACATTCTGACCAGGGCCCTGCGTTTAGCTCTCGGGCTTACAAAGAAGCCATGGCCAGTCTGGGCGTTGCATTGCGGTACTCCTCTCCATTCCATCCTGAGGGAAATTCGGTTGTGGAAAGGAAAAACCGGGACATAAAGCAGTCTATAACAGCTAGGGTATTAGGTTCGGGTGACGGGTGGGTCAAACATCTTTATGGGGTCCAACGCTCATTAAACAATCTGCCAAGAAGTTCTCTAGGGGGGTCACTCCATATGAGGTCCTATTTGGGACAAGAATGTGGGTACCAGATCTCGATGACGTAGGCACAGTGGTGGAAAATAAAACGTTTGATATCAAAGATCGTTTGGCTGTTTTACAGGAACTGAATGAGTTAAGAACGAAACAAAGCACCGTATTCCTACAGCCAACCACCACTGGGGAAAAACAGGTGGTCCCAGCAAGGCCTGTCTGGATTCCAAAAGTTGGGGATCTAGTCAGAGAAAAATTGTGGACAAGAAGGAATTTGGACCTTCTTACAGACAACCAGTACCTGTCCTAGCAGTTCAAGGAACAAGAACAGTACTTCTGCCGCCCCTTGCTGGAAGAAAGGAGAAAAGATTTGTGTCCATCGACCTCATCAAACCACAGTATGTGGCCAATACTAAATAGTAGGCCTCGTGGACTCCGACCTAGTAGCAGACGCACTCCTCTCGCTACTATCCAAGAGGTTCAGACTGAAAGACTGATAACAATCGAGAATTCAGCTTTAACAGATGAAGGACTAAGCAACAATGCTATGGAACTCATCCCTCTTGAAAATCAATTAACAGTTCATCCAAATACACCTGTCTACACCAATGTAGCAAGTGATCAACTGGTTCCAGCGATTTCTACAAATCCTGATGCAATTCCAACAATTGACAGAACTGCTTCTGGCTATTTCATTAACTTTGATACGTTCTCAGAAGATCCGAGTGAACCTGAAACGACGCCAGTATCATTGAAATTCAAGCAGCAAGTACAAGACTTTCTTCACTTTCTGAAAAAGACTTATTTGGTTTCTCCATGGATTGAACTCTGGATTATATCTGGACTATTTGTTTTCCTGCTCTGGCTAGCTTTGGTTACAACTGTGAGCGTGCTTATAAGTGGCAGATACATCCATGTGAATACTGAAGGAAAAGACGTGAACGTACTTCTGAAACCTCATAAATCTTCCCATCGTGAAGCAAGAGACTTGTCATCAGTGAACATCACAGCTGTTCCTATACAGGATGGTATAGTGTGGGACAAAACAGATTTTGATATCTTCGGCCCGACGGAACAATTGAACATTCCACATTTGTTTAAAATTTCACTAAGTGATCTAATTTCGTCCAGTACCTATTCTGATGATTGGGACTTTGAGACTGTTAACGACATAATGTTTGACCTAGAAAAATCTGCTGCATTTTCTAAAAATTAATATTTAGAGGGTTCATCAGACTATGAACAACTGTATTGTTATAACCACTATGGTCATCATTATTTGCATAAATCTGCATACCCAAGAAATATGTTTATGTTTAACCAATGGGAGCATTGTCCTACACCACCACAAGGTAGTTCAAAAACATTTGCTAACAAGTTTCCATATTTTTCAGGGTACAATACATCTGATCCAGAAACGTTTTACTATAAAAATGTAAACAAAACAGGAATGAAAATTATGTTAACAAATATGAACCAGATTTACTCTGCAACATTTAATGCCCAACTGTCTAGACAGGGTATCGACTTATGGAAAGACACAATAGACACAAAAACTGTCTGGGGTACTAAAGATTGGCAAGTGCAGGGGATAGAAGCGTTATTTAGAGCCTGTATCATCCCTGAACAAATAATGTTTTTGAATGAAACTGTCCAACAAACATCTTGTCTTGGATTAGCCAAGATCAAAGAGATGAAGACACCTTCTGTACCAACACCTGCCGGTGATAACAAAACACAGGCAGCGGTGACAGTTGACCAATATACTACAACTCAACAGATCTAATCCTGATTGGAGAAAATGGTTGATCTGGCCCACAGACACAAACAACTGTCAGGAAAGATTCCTGAATAAAACTCAGGGCTTTACTATTCATAGGCCAGACCCAAGATATGTCCAACGACAGCATCCGGGGGTAGTAACAACATACAGTGTAGGAAAATTATGCCTTGATTGGCTTCAGAAAGCTACACTACAGGATGTGAAACAACACTTATCCTTACTTAAAGAAGACGCAGACCTTATGGAATTCTTGCTTGGACCAAGAAAGCCGCGTCAAAAACGTTTCATATATGCTGGCATTTATGCTGCCTATAATGAAGCATGGAAAGTGTCATACATGGAGGCCGCAGAACGAATACGTGAACTTGATCGTATTAATTTAGAGAAAACCCTCTCTGTGGTCGACAATGGGTTAACAACTTTGTCCTCCAGAATATATTCATTGGATGGCATTGTATCCTCTGCTATCGACATACTAGAACAAGATTTGGCGATGTTACAACAAGGCCAATCTCAATTACGTTCTATTGTGTTATTAAGCTGGACGCTGCAATCTTTGCGTGCGGGCTATGTGCCTTGGCGTTTCATCAACACGTCAGCTCTGTTTGCAGAATACAATCTAACTGATAAACAGATCGAACTGGCACAAAGAGGAGCAAAGTATACAGTGCTGAGCATTGAAAAACTGGAAAAATTACCATTCACAGTGGCAGAAAAACCAGCTACAGAATGGCTCATTCATGGCAAAATAACATTACCTGTGACTACTTTTCAGTTTCAGTATTGCCTCAGACGAATGCAAGCAGGCAAATATGAAAGGTTGGGTAAGGAATACATTAAGACATCTTGGGATTTACCGTATACATATAGATGTTGGAGTGGGGATCGTGAAGTGTTTTTGAGCGGTACACACTGTAAGCGTGCACTGAGCTGTTCACTTATATGTCAGGACATTTCTTTACACGGGGCTTGTAATGGTTCTGTGGCAAATTTGTCTTGCAATCAGCAGGGTACACCAGCTGCTATGATTAATCCAACGTTTGGACAACTTTCTAATGGGAGTTACCTCATGTTGAATGATCAGAGTTGCTGCGGCATGTTGCCAGGCATCCCATATCTAGTAACGGTTAACTCCAGGGTCACTTGCTGTATGCAAGTATTGTTTGCCCCAATAGACACAGTCAGGGAGTCGCCTCTATGTCCTTCGCTGAACGTCTCTTTTATAAGATTTGATACTTTGAGCAGAATGAAAGCCATGCTTTTACAGCAAACAGTGCCTTTGACCTCGGCCAAAGAAACCTATGATCTACAAGTAGCAAGGACTTCGGCTGAGATACAGACTTTAATACGTACAAACTGCCCTATACATTTCGTGGAAATGATAGGACGTATCTTTAACATGTCTGATACCACCGGAATTGTACATGTATTTAAGAGCATCTGTTCCGGTCTGTTAGCACCTTTCCAGGCAATACTCGGAATCATCCCGAACTTTGCACATTCGGTGTTTGGTGGCATACCATTAATTCTAGCACTTGTTGCCGGAATTCTATTTCTCTTCCTGCTATTACACTATGGTCAGGCTATTCTCAGACATCACTCCGAGCGAAATGGAGCAAGCTCTCCTTGAACGAAAGTGCCGTGAGCAGACAGTACAGCTTTTTGGCATGACTCGTCTACGGGACCTGAATACCACGTGGTTCCTGTCATTCAGACCAATCTGGCAAGATTGCATCTTACCTGTCCTACGATGCCTGCTATGCGGTGAAGAATGCGTGTTAGACACCTGTCTAACATTTCCATCAGCAACGCCAACCAACGGATGTCGATACTCTGCTGGTCCCGATAACGGCCCATGCTCTGTGTTGTCCCCAGAGGCTGCCAATCCTGATGTCAGCATTCATTGAGATCTCACAGACGCTTCCGGCTGCTGCTGAGGTACGAGAAAGATCTACAGGCACTCAGGTAACAACGGACGCGAACATTGCTGCGGCAACCTATGCTGAAAGTGATGCTTCACATCTCTGTGCAATTAATCTACTACACGAGGTGTTCCAACTGACACCAACTTCAGTGGACGATGTTTTGTCTACGGAAATAGATGATCTCATGTTTACACCAGACCCGTAAACTGACTCTGATTCAGCCCACAGTGTTCCAGAGATGCAGTAACAATTTGGCCTTCATACTTCAAAAACTTGGAACTCTTCCCAAATTGAACTTTTTCCCATTTTTCGAACTAAAATGGCAATTCAATCTGCTTGAAGTAGAACTAGCCTTATAGTACAGACTTTGCGGTACTTCCACAGACACTTAGTCATCTTGTGTGTCTAAAACAGTTTATTAATTTCAATGACGTGAAATGACTTTGATTTTGAACAAACTTATCGATCATTTTTTGTCACTTGTATATATTACTGCTTCTTTCATTCATATTGCATTTTATTTTAAAATATATGCCTGAAATGAAAAGCAATGCTTAAAATGTACAGTACCTTTTGCATTCTAATGGGTTTTTTAAATGCCTTTTTTAAACGGTTTTAAGAAATATTTTAGCAATATGCGGTACTCCATTTAATGTTTAGCATTTTTAAATGTTTAGCATTTTAGTATTATCGTACACACGAAAGTGGAATGGGTGTTGTATTCTTCTTAGGGTGTCCGTATATAGGTTTTCCTGTATCATGTCATTATATAGGCACAATTCGTCCTGCCCTTATACAGGCATAAAATCCCAGTCCTTATTTAGGCATTAAACCGTGCACTCCAAATACAGGCATGGTCTCCGACATCCGTCCACCCTAACGTCACAACGAGTTCTTGAAGAACAGACCCTTAGGTTTCGGGAGTTTCCCTAGCACAGGACTATTGATTTCTTCAAGGACTCATTTATTATGCATGAACCGTTATACCTTAGGGGTTCATTCATGACGTCTTCCGCTGTCCGATCCACGTCAATGCTAACATTCTAAGGTACCTCTCAGGTATAAATATACCTTCCCTAAGCCCCTGTAAATCAGAGGAGACCTCGACTTCAGAGGAGCCCGTTTCCCAGCCTGACGCACTGAGAAGACGCTGTCATCCCTGCACGCAGAGAGTCCAGCTTCCAGTGATCTGACTTCCCTTGCGGGGTGTTGGAGTTCGAATCTGGCAAGAGATTCCTACCTCTCTCATTCTTAAGGTATGGGGCTGACTAGAACCTAGAGGGACTCTTGGCATACTAAGTATACTAGGCATACTAGACTTAACATACTCTTAGTATACCATAGTAAGGAATACTTCACCTACTTCATACCTCTCCCTACACCTAGGTTAGGTACATTGGGGTAGAACTAGCTTAGCAACGCATCGTATGAGTACTCGCATTTTTAGTCTGTGTTATTAATATAAATGAATATCTGCTAAAGATCATGCTGGCGCAGTATTATTTATTTCTACTGCGTACGCTGTACATTATTTATCTTGCATACTGTCTTGTGATCATAACAGCACATTTAACTTACACGAGAAATAAGACTGTTCAATAAATCTTTTATTGAAACGCCCGTCTATTCTTTCTGTGTAACTTTGAGGAAAACTAAGCATGCACGATTGAGCTGAGTGAAATAGTTATCTATTGTTTCCACGACTCTGGGACACGTTCTGATTCTAAAGGGAAACAAAGTGGTCATGTTTTGCGGCTGCCAGAAACTACTCCCTTCTTGTTTGACAAGGAGTTTCTAGTGGCCTCTGAGCTAGCTGGCACAAGTAATTAAGTTTAATATACTCGATAGGGACATACTGACCTTAGTCCTATGTCAAACCTATAGGGGATATTATTCCAATGCGCAGAGCCTATTAGAGAAATAGGAGCTACACTACAAAATGGTAAAACTACCATTTTATGTTTCTGCTTCTCGCACTGCGAGAAAGCAGAAGTGCCTGGAGTGCCTGGTTGGGGGCGGGCGGGTGGGCGGTCCTGCTCGAGGGCAGGGGGGGAGTGGCTTACCCACTGTTGTGGGTACTGACTGTTTGGTCGGCCCCAGGGCCGAACAAAGCAGTCATGCGCACTCCCCTTTTATCTCTATGTAGGCTGCTGCATGCAGCCTACATAGAGAAAATGGCCCGGCTGGGGCGCTCTCTGCTGCACCTCACCAATCACAACGCTGCCATTGCAGCGTTGTGATTGGCTTAGGGGAGCAGGAGGAGGGAGGCTGCCTAAAACGCGGCAGGACTCCAGAGCAAGCAGGAGCTGAGGCGGCGGCGTGTGATGCGCTCTCGGAGGAAGCAGGTAAGGTAAGTTTTTTATTTTTTTGATTATAGTCCCACTTCCCTCCCTCCCCCCGCGCGCGAACCCACCTGCCTCGTTCAGAATCTCCCCTTAAGCACATCGCTTTTGTGCAAAAAATACCCCTTTGCGCTAACTTATACCCGGTCCTTCCGTGCACACAGTACTCTGAGAACTTAGTACCCAGAGCAGGCTACCTTAAGTGTACCAAGACCTTTTGTTTCCTAAAGACTTTGTGCGTTCAGTCCCATTCCTCTTCTGCATAAGCAGCCCTTTGTGTACGGCCCCGGCCCTGGACACAGACCCCTTGTAAAGCCCACCAGCACAACGCCCCTCCCGTGTTATTGTGCAGTTGTAGCCTCGCTTCACTTGACCCCGGTCCGTCTGCACTGTAGGTCCATATGGCGTGTGATATGAGCTGTAAGGCTGTCTGTAACACCGAGGGCGTGTTGTTGAAAAGGGCACACTGCATTTTCTATGCAAAAGTGCCCCTTGCACTATGAAGGGACTTCCTTATTCTGTTTTCTTGCAAAATTCATATGATATGTTAACTTGGACGAAGCAGCCACATCCGCTGCTTTAATGCACACATATCATATGCCTGCTTGGAACCATACACAGAGCAGCATCTGTGGTGTCCGCCCCAACCATGACTTTAATGCTCTGAATCGGGCACCATGTCCCGTCTCTCTTCTGAAAAGAATTGGAACACGGGCGGGGCCAGCACCAACTTTACAGTGAAATCTTTTTCAACCAATGAGGCTGCTCTTTAAACATTACGTTCCAACAGACTGGATGTTAAAAGTTTCTCTTGTGAACTTTTGCGGTAGAGTGCAGGGCCTGCGATAGTTCCCCACTGAAATGTGTTAGTCTGTGCCCTCGGGGCCTCCTTCAGCTCTTTATTCAAGTTTTCCGAGAGACTGCGGTTTGAAATGGCCGGTGTCAGGTGAGGACTTACTCCTTTTTCAGTTCCCTGCTGAAAAGCAAGGCCGCACTAACTAAATAGCTCTTACACCTTAGTGTCACCGGATTTCCGGCCCAGTTCGTTACCATCAACAGGTGCCTTGGTGAAATTCAAGTGACTTAGGCTCTATTTTCCAGAGTGCATTCATTGGTTGAATGAAAGAAAAGGCACTGCAATGTGATGCCCCCGTGACGTACTGCCACGGTGTCACTCTCTCTCACACCCTTCATTGGAATGCAGTGTGTGTACATCTCTACATGGAATGTACTGCATGCACTCCAACTCCCATTGAAACGCATTGAGCACAGAAGTACCATTTAAGTGGCATGTGTGAACATGGGTTACTCTATTCCTTATTGAAATTCAGAATACCGAGGGTTACTCCATTCACTATTGAAATTCACAGAGTACCGAAGGCTACTCCATTCCCTGTTGAAATTCACTGAGCACAGAGGGTTACTCCATTCCCTGTTGAAATTCACTGAGTACCGAGGGCTGCCAATAATTTCTAATGAAACCATAGCCATATTCTCTGAAAATGGTGGTGTCCTGTTATTGTTTGGTTGCATGTTCTGAATATGTGGTGTTTTATTAGTTCTTGTATACATTTATTTTTGATGTGCAGCCATGCATGCCTATAAAACGCCATACTAGTTGCTTTAACCAAAACCTATTTCCCAAAGGTTAAATTAGATCTGTACTGTATTTAAAGGAGTAATTACCCGCATCACAAAAATGATATGCTATGATCTATGTACTAGTATGTGGCACTAATTACAAAAATACTTCAAATACGCATTGAATTAAAAAAAAAAAAGGCCCTCTGAGTTGCAGAAAGAGAATTAAATCAGAGACAATACTTACTGAAAGCATATGACAAAAGTTGTGAAAAACGTGACTTCAGTTTTGAACGGAAATAGTGACTCAGTCAACTGTCGGAAAAACAGGACTCTTTCCTGCAAGTAAATGTATGCACACAACTGAGGCACGTGGAGAGGGCTGCTGCCTGAGGCATTCCCAGCACTGTTGGGGAACAGCAGGACATTCACCAGCAGTCTCAACAGACATCCGACAAGCACTTCATTCAAGTGCTCGACTGAGCCAGCACTTCTCATCTTGGCCTGAACAGGTGTCCGTTCTGCGTCTCAGAAAAAGTGGGTCCGAACACAGTAATAACAACAGTTATTTGGACCTCTGCAGCACCCTTATATTCCAATTAGGGGATGAAATCACTTTACAAATAGCTTCTGCATTTTACTGCCCTTACTGCGAATGTTTGAGAAAGGCTTAGAAAACTGAGTCGACCTTGGAATTTAAACCTCAGGTTACTCGATCGACACATGCCTGATGCAAGGTGTTCCCTAAGCAAGGAAAATATTGTGTCAATCCTAAAAAGGGAATTTTAACAAGATGAAGCAGGAGCACGCGAGATTCTGATGAGAAATATTCATTTTCAGAGACTGCTAGGCCTCGACAGATCTTTTGCAGGCAGGTGGACATGGGTTTTCAAAACTGTACTCGAAATCCAGATAATTCTTTCCTCCTTCCTGAAAAAATTAGGAAATATAGCCAAAACTTCCTGAGCATGAAAGCAGGCGCAGTATGCTATGCAATGGTTTGTTAGAATGCACTATGTTATGTAAATGACATTGCTTTATGTTACAAATCTTTTTATTATACTGTGTGGCTTTTCCTTACGTGATGATATGCTACTTTGTGCTTCATTTTGTCAAAATAGATGCACGGGTTGTGTAGCGCCGTAATGGCTTGAAGGGTTTGCATAGCAAACTTGAAACAGGGCCTTGCTGACAAGCCAGGTGATGGCCGGCACTTCTCAGGAGCATAGCAATACCTTAAACGGGGCCTTGAGGCAGCAGGGGCGTTACGCAGGGGCCTGCTGGGGGATGGGGGTTCAATACAAGGTCAATGATATATGTGATACATATATATTTTGAGCACAGCCTGCAGCACTTCCGGGATAGTGTCACACTCTCAAATTTGCTTGAAAATGCACCATTTGCCTACTCTTTTTTTCAAAATTTTCTCGAGGGGAGAACCCCCCCACCCCCGAATTCCCCGTAGGTGGTTCAAGCTTGCTCGCTATGCTCGCTCGCCGCAGTGAAGTACGACAATTGTTTTACGCCCCACCACTTTCAAATGTCACCAGCTGCCACTGGATGGAACTGTAGAACATATCGATCTACAACACACATGCAGCAAATATTTGTCTTCCAGTTACTTCTGTGCTTTGCTTTTCCCTTCAAGTCTGAATATGACCTCTATTTATAGCACTCTGCTGTTGAAGCTAGTGCCTGCTATTACGACTTCCTGTCACGAGGTGGCAGTGCTGGGTAAAGTCAGGTATTCCCTGCAGAACTGCTGAAAATAGCAGTTCTAAGCAGTGTTGCGCCAGTCAGTGAATGCATGATTCTAATAAAAACGTATTGTCCATTTAGCCGAGGCACAGCGAGTTAAAATAGCCTGGCAAATAAGACGCCATGGCCTTCTGATTCTGCACAGACAACTTAAATAAGTAATCAATGAGAAAACCTCTGTTCGAAATGGGCGGAAAACAAGGGCCAATTTGTCCAAAATCTTGGTTTTCGAAGGAATCGTGCCCAGTACTCGGCACGGACTGTAGCGTTACTATGGGAACGCTGACAACCTGACCTCCTTTTTTCACAACCTGTGAAAAGAAATAGTATTATGAAAAAACCCTATTATTTGGCAAAAACAGGAGTGCTTCAATAAGATGACGCACGTTTCGGTAACGGGTCCGGATAACCCAGTGCCGTTTCTAAAATCTGCATATTGAAGTGCACCTCCCAATTTTCAGAGCAAAATAGGGTGACATTCTGGAAGATTCTGAAAAGCAGCACCTCTCATAACTGCCAAGGTTTCAGATTGGTAGAGTGACATTTCAACGACTATGAGTGACACTTTCTTGCGAACAAAATCAAGCAATGAAGACGAGGGAAACATAAATATTAAAAATTACACCCATTTTAACAACGTGACGCGCCAGCAAAAGCAAATTTTCGTAGCATAGGCTAGCAAGGGAGTGCAACAGTAGGAGATCATGACTTACACACAGGGCCGGACTGGCCGTAGCGGCCACCAGGCGTTTTCCTGGTGGGCCGGTTTTGGGCCCGGGGCGGCCGGTTTCACAGCAGTGATACAATATCGTCCCCCTGTAACAAAAGCGACAGCGGTGCAGCAGGAGTGGTGCTTCCCAATCGCCCCAGGCCAGTCGAGCTGTTTGCCAGGGCTGGTTTCTGTTTCCAATACGGCCTTGCTTACACTTCTGCGAGACAGCGCCGGGGCAACAGGCGGGCTCCACGGCCGGCCCACTATGACTGCAGACTGAGTCCCCCAGCAACCAACACCACTGCCATATATTCTGGCACACAACTACCTCTGGACTACGAAGGCCTGGGCCGCCGTGGTTTACCTTATCAGCAGCAGCCCGGCCGGTGGGGTGGGGTTGAATCCGAGGCGGCCCTGTCTGAAGGATCACAATACTGCCGTGGTGAAAAAGGAGAGCTCCCGATTGGTTGCCAGCTGAGCGAGCGGCGTGCTCCTCAGCTGCGCTGCCATGATTGCCCACATACACATTGCAGCAGGCAGTCAATTACTATTTGAAATGGGTGCCGCATCAGGACGAACCCGACACCCGCCTATTAAAGTGAGTCTGACTCACACACTGTCTCCTTAGTAGCCATTGGGCACTGACAGTGAGTGACTTCCAATTACGTCAGACATAATGCCAAGTGGTGTCGGGTGTTGTGTTACATTGTATCACAGTACAGAGCGAGAAGATGAGCCAGCCCGAAGCCTGCTGGAGCGGTGCGCTCTGCACACTGCCACTGCAGCTTTCAGTATTTGGTGCATTATATAGCAGCCCTCCGGCATGACAGCTGAGAGGCACTATAATGCGAGATTTTGCATTTCAGTGCAGGGATGCAGACCACCACACTGAAATGCGTTAGACTAATGCCTGATGCGTGGTTCTTAGCAGGGCTGACTTTTAGCGGGGACCCTAGTCTTCTCCCTTTCGCAGAGATTGCAAGTTGTGCCATGGCAGGTGTGACTGGCATACCCAGTTGCTTTTTCTTAGTATGTTGGTACGTACAGTCCTGCATTTCTAATTTGGAAGTGACAAAACTGTAAATATTAGATAGCAAAGCAAAGATGGGTTGTGTGAGCTCAAGCTTGACATCTTCGAGCAGGGTGTGTGCACTGACTTAGTTGATCGTAGGGATTACCCATTCGGCCTTCGGCAATGGTGCTGGAACAATTTTCAGAGTTAGGGTGCTACCATCAATGTTACATCACTGCAGTCATAGGGACTGAAAATTCCAAGCTTCACACAAAGAACAAGTGTAGCGATTGAGCCATGCCCATTCAGAAGGAGAGTGGTAAGGAGAAAGGTATGTTGCAGGTGGTGCATTTTGCAGCACACAATTGCAAATATACGACTAAAGCAAGGTGTGTGGTGGTAGCACACAGTCATCTACAGACAGCACATTTTCCATTGACATGGCTACTAAATTTGCACAGGCATTCAGTTTTACTGATATACCTATATAGGACACAATCAATAGATAATGTGTGGGTTTTCAGTGGATATTTATAATTTGCACATCACCAAGTAAAGTGTATTGATCTGTTTTGATCATATTAATATCTTTGTTTCCATCATACTTCCGAACTACATAAAAATGGATTACGTTTGTGCTATTCTAACTGCTGATAAATTCTGAAATATTTGTAGGGTCGATCTACAGGTTATTAAATTTTGTGGTGTGTTAGGGAAAAAAGCCATTCTTAAGCCTTTCTTTTCTCCCTGTAGCACAGAAATGATTGACAGATAATTCACATAGTTTACTTTGCAAAAACCTCTCACTTTGCACTCATGAAAGTAAACACCAATCTCCATATTGAAAGAATATGCAGCAATTTATCAGAAGACATAGCCTGACATTTCACCTCTAACTTCGAATGCACAGCAAGTGTGACAAGATAACATTTAAAGGCATCTTTCTTGCTTATTTACCTTCTGAACTCCATCATGGTTATTTTGGGGGTGTTCAGCAGCCCTGCATCAGTACTTCCAGCATCTATGGCCTTTAGGGGCTATGGGGAATCCCTTGCCTACTCCCAACATCCCCGTCTTTGCTCTGCATGCCCAGCAGCATGGGAGCAATACTCGTAGAGTCTCCAATGCCTTGGTTTTAGATGTTGGTTCTGCCAGCAAGAAATGAATCGTCAGCATGGTAATATCTGCTCCTGCCCCACCGTTTTCCTACCAAATCCTGATCTGAGTCGACATTATAGCCTGGGAATAACATTTAAAATGAAGAAAATAGGTTTTGACACTAGCCTTTCTACTTATGTGATCAAAATGGAACAAACTGATTTTTCCTCAAACGTACTATTGTTGTTCATATTTCAAACGTAGAGAAAATTAAGTTGGCTATTTCTTATTATGAAAAAACACAAATATAGTGTTGAGCCAGAGACCAATCAAAAGGAGGTGGCGGTGCCGCTCTCATGTTTCCAGACTTTAATCCTAGTCATTGATGACGCATAAGCAAATAATCGTATTACGTTCAGGGTACTAGACCTTAGAAGAATTCCTGCCACCAATTAATTCAATTACTTGTGGAGTACAGCAGGCAGAACATTTCTGATCTCCATAAATGTAACACCACTACACAGCTGCATGTAAGTGTAACACAACTACAAGAAACACATCTTGGCTGGTTACTTGCATAATCTCATTACCACGATAGTGGTACGACTACACCAGCTTATGTCCAGACATAAACAAAAACAAGGACTTACTTGACTAAGGACTCATCATATTAGAACTATAGTGGAACGACTATACTGGTCTATCTCCAGACATAAACAATAACAAGGACTTAATTGCTGAAGAACTCATCATATTAGAACTACAGCGGAATGACTATACCAACCAAAGTCCAGACATAAACAATAACAAGGACTTACTTGACTAAGGACTCGTCATATTAGAACTATAGAGGAATGACTATACAGGCCTATCTCTAGCCATAAACAATAACAAGAACTTACTTGCCTAAGGACTCGTCATATTAGAACTATAGTGGATTCATCATATTAGAACTATAGTGGATTCATCATATTAGAACTATAGTGGAGCGACTATACTGGCCTATCTCCAGACATAAACAATAACAAGGACTTCCTTGCCTAAGGACTCGTCATATTAGAACTATAGAGGAATGACTATACCAGCCAATGTACAGACATGAACAATAACATGGACTTCCTTGCCTAAGGACTCGTCATAGTAGAACTGTAGTGGAGCATCTATACTGGCCTATCTCTAGACATAAACAATAACAAGGACTTCCTTGCCTAAGGACTCGTCATATTAGAACTATAGAGGAATGACTATACTGGCCTATCTCTAGACATAAACAATAACAAGAACTTACTTGCCTAAGGACTCGTCATATTAGAACTATAGTGGATTCATCATATTAGAACTATAGTGGAGCGACTATACTGGCCTATCTCCAGACATAAACAATAACAAGGACTTCCTTGCCTAAGGACTCGTCATATTAGAACTATAGAGGAATGACTATACCAGCCAATGTACAGACATGAACAATAACATGGACTTCCTTGCCTAAGGACTCGTCATAGTAGAACTGTAGTGGAGCATCTATACTGGCCTATCTCTAGACAAACAATAACAAGGACTTCCTTGCCTAAGGACTCGTCATATTAGAACTATAGAGGAATGACTATACCAGCCAATGTACAGACATGAACAATAACATGGACTTCCTTGCCTAAGGACTCGTCATAGTAGAACTGTAGTGGAGCGACTATACTGGTCTATCTCCAGACATAAACAATAACAAGAACTTTCTTGCCTAATGACTCGTTATATTAGAACAGTTTAACATAACATCAAGGACCTTACTATCAGAGCTGGGAATAAAGTTATGGTTTGATTAGAAAATATGTGTTAAGCCTAATAATACTGAATATGATAAGTACAAGGTTTTGCTCTAGTTCTTGACGAGAAAGAAGAAACAATGGCACAAATCTTCCAATTTGCTTCATGTATATTTAATATGGAGTGAAATACTACCTTATTTCCTGTATGCATTAGTTTTAAGTTAGTTTGCTCCATGTTTTGCTTTAGTGAAAAACTTTAGCTTGGCGCAAATTCACTATTGGGAAAGCAGCAAAACTGGTGCAAAGATGTTTGCCCTGATTTTGCACCAGGGTAAATTCACAGTGCACTATAATATGGCCAGAGAGCCCTGGTCTTATCTGTACTGATTCCTCGTGGATCTTCCGATGACCTTGATCATCTTACCTGTCAGAAGGGAGCACCATTGATTCCAAATCTATATGACAAGTCAAAAGGTAACAAATGTGCAGTCATTTTTGTGTTTTTTTCTGACAGCTATGTGAAGGCTTGTGGTAAGCTTTGCAATTCTAAGTTTGCACATTTTTTGCTTAGCCACATTTGCATAAAAATCATGCCTTTTGCAACAATTTATGTCGGATGTTTCCATTTTCAATGCTGACAAAAAGTGGTTCTGCAAAATATATACTTTGTACAAAACAGTTTTCATCTCATTCCAAATGCAATTGCGGACAGAAACGTGTGCAAAAACCATTAAAAAAATCTGCAAAGATGTTTCCGCTTGGCTAGGTTTGATTAGAGTGAAAACTATTTCACTGTGTAGTGAAAATGATCTCAACTTGGCCATGATTGCAACTTTACATTTCAATTCCAAACTCTCTAGTCATGCAACATTTGCCGATACCATGCACTAACTTTGCATAAGCTACATGCCTCTGTGCAAATTGTGTACCCTGCACTATATGCCCAGAAGTGGCGGCTGGTAAAATCTGGAAATAATTGTTGGATTATCGCATGGTTTTCTTGTTGAAAATTTAGGGGCAAATACAGCAAGGTAGGCAAGTGGATCATGGCCAAATGGCACATGTGCAATTAGTCTATGGCCAAGAACCACCGGACGTGCGAGGCAGCATCTGAAGTGAAATTAGCACCAAGGTTATTATAATCATAAATTTGCGAAGGTAAACCGGATAAATTTGCAAATTTTTCACCAAAACCGAAAACCTTGCAAAACATCCTCGGTTCAAAACCGTTACACGCACCAGCTTTAAACTGCAAAAATACAGATCCGGAGCTGTAAAATGATAAGCAGTCGTGGTGGAACTACTACAATGTAGCGAAAGAAAGGCGGTAGAACTCAGTTCCCTTTAGTTTCCACTCATTTCAACCACTGATAGTCCTAAGAGACGCTCTTAGTTCCACTTTCTCTCTGTCAGGCCTTTGAATTTCTGCTGCCGTCATCAGCAGGGGCTGGGACAACAAATTGAAATGGGCCCCAATGGGACGAGATACTGCTTCAAATTGAAAACAAAATGTTCTCCAGGGAAGGGTAAAACTGGTCAGATCCAGCATTTGGCGCCAATAAGATAGGCTTGCTTTTAAAATCAATACATAAATGTTGCAGCACGAGCGCAGTCCCTCAAAAAGAGCAGACCCCAAGTGACCCCTCTGCCCATCTTCTGACAGACCTCCTCATCATGAGTCAAATGATCGTCTCACACAGGCCCTTCAGGTCTCCCGAAGAAAGGATGGACAAAGCGTATTCATCAGAAGGGGCGCCAGCTGGAGGGCGCCGAAGGCATGACGTCACAACCTGGTTTGAGAGGAAGGGCGTCTCAAGAAAAGAAGCCGGAATCTTCACAGAAGGATTACGAAAGCAGGCGATTACCCTTATAGCAGCGAGTGCTATACATGGGCAGGGGCCCGCTGAGGTAAAACTAAGCAAAGCAAGCAAGCAGTGGCAAAGCCAATAGGTGTGGTTTGCGTTTTCAGTGAACCTATGGTCCTTCCCTGTGTAGAGACCTAAGCAATATATGTGTAGGGAAGGGAAGGGTAATGACAAACAGTGCCTAGGGCTGTGTAGCCCAGAGAGCTACAGGCTGAGTGAAGGGTGAAAGAGATGCAAGCAAGGAGAGGCGTTGGCTGGGTGAGATGCAAAGAGGGAAAGATATGGATAGGGAGAGCAGGGGAGTAGCACAGTCCACAGCAACCCCTGCGGCACTGGGGGCTCTCAATCCCTCGGTTGCCCCTCCAACCTGTAAAATGGCCTAATCACAGGGCCAGGGCCTACCCCACGTCCCTACCCTACGTCCCAGGAATGACTGGAGGCTCACACTGTTTTACTGGTGTGGCCGGAAGACCCCGAGCAATCTTCCGCCGTTTATTTCTCTCCTCGGGACGCGCCCGCTCCGACGAGTGTATGCGGTGGCAACAATGTAGTGGAGAGCCCGGATTGCTCTCTCTACATCCCTCCTTTTCTTTAGCCACTACCAATCACATTAAGCTCATGCTCAAGGTAAAACGCACACAAAGTCTCGGAGCCGCTGGCTGGGTGCAGGGTTCAGCCGGAGACCAGACCTCTGGCTCTGGGAGCTGGAACTGGTCTCTGTTTACGCCGGACTGCATGTCGTCGGCGCACTCAGGGTATCCTGACTGGCCGTGCTTTGGGCTTGCGAGGCCACGCCAGCCCGGGTCTCTTCTGGGTCTCTGCTGGGAGTTGGTGAGAGCGGCGGACCGCCACCCAGTGGGTTCTCGGCTTCCTCCAGCTCGATGGGCCCATCTTGATCCGGGCGAGGTCTGTGCACTTTTTTAAACCAGGTCACGTTCCGGGTGACCACCCGCGTGCCTTTCTGTGCTGAGACCATGGTCCCCTGGATGCAGACTACTCTCCACACCTCAGGCTCATATGGGGTCCGGAACTTCCAGCCGGGGTGTCTGTCCTTCACTACCACGCAGTCACCTATGCACAGTGAGGATGTCTTTGCGCCTCTGGCGAGACTTGCCTTGTGGTTGGTCTTCTCCCTCCGGGCCCACACTGGGAACAGACTCTCCCTTTTGCAAAGCAGGCCGGTTCGGGGGTGTTCGGCTGCACAGTTCCCGCAGGCTACCCCGAACTGGGACTTGGTGATGCTGCGCATCGAGTTCGGGCACCTGTAGACAGCTTCGACCCTCTTTTCCTTAACCTGGACATTCCGGGGAGGCATACGACTTGGTGGCGCCTCTATTGAGGGCGGCTTCCATGTCGTCCGCCCGGGCGTCTGACAGCTTGTGAGACTGGGGGCGAGAACGAGGATGTCGTCCAGTGACATTACGGGTTGTCGGAGGATCAAACGCCTGAGTAACACTGATCGACACCCCTGGATGATCTGGGCCCTTATCTCCTCTCTTTGGTCTGCGAATGTGCATGTACTTGCGAGCCGCCTTAGTCGTGTGTAAAACATGTCCACTGATTCAGTTTCGGACTGTTTAGCCTGCCGTAGTTTGAAAGCTCAAAATCTGGGTTGAGTTGAGGGTCAAAGTGTCGATTTAGCGCTGTGACCGCAGCCTCGTAGTCATCCTCGTTCCCTGTGTTGGGGAGTGTCTCAAACAGGTCACAGAGCTCTCTGCCCCCATAGTATATTAGCAGCGATCTCTCCACCGCCCCGTCTGTCTCTCTCGTGCCCCTGAAATAATGGTTGAGGCGCCCTAACCAGGCTTTCCAGCGTGGGGCCGCTGTTGCAGGGTCGGCGATTTCGCTGAACGGAGGTAGCGGGGTTATCGTGGCCTGGTTGTCGAATTGAGGTGGTGCTGCAGCACGTGCCTGAGGATCTGCCGCTCCTGCCTGCGGACCGGCCACCCCTGCCTGGGGTTGCGTGCTCATGACCAGTGTCTATGTGTCTATTCTGCCTGGGCGCGCTGGCGGTTGATCCGCTTTCTCGATGGCCCCCTTCCTCCTTCGTCTCTTGCAGCTTGGGTTGGTGCAGTGGGGGTGTGGGGGCAAACACCTTTTGCGCTGTATTTTAGTATTTTTTTTTCTCCTTTAAAATGTTGAACATTCTCCTGTGTGTGCTTGACTTTCAGGCTGTTTGCACCTTGGGGCGGGCTGTATTTACCCCCATTTATTGCCTTAGCTGCATGACATATCCGGCTGTATGAGTCTTTGGGGCTCTTGGCAGTCTTCCCGCCCGTCTGGCGCGTGCAAGCAACCCGTGGGACCTAGCGGACTCACCTTTATCTTTACAAGCTGCTTCGGGCGCTCCTGCGCCACTCGCTCAGGCTGCTTGCTGGGAGAGTTCGGGCGGGGCTGCTGGTTCCTCACGCAGACGGCCCCTCCCGCCGACCGTGCCCGACTCGACCTGCCGGAGGCACACGTGTGGCGCTGCGGGGACGCTTCAGTCTTTGTCCTCCTGGGATGTGGAAGGGGAGGAGCGTACTGCTGATCTGATGTGCTCCGGGGAAACAGCAGCCGGCAGGACACTCCGCTGAGCGGCACGCCGAGGCGGTTTCTGCTCCGACGTGTTCCGGTGAGTCGGCGAGGCACAGGATCAACACCGGCCTTGTTGCCAGTGTAAAGTGGCCTAATCACAGGGCCAGGGCCTACCCCACGTCCCAGGAATGACTGGAGGCTCACACTGTTTTACTGGTGTGGCCGGAAGACAACGAGCGATCTTCCGCCGTTTATTTATCTCCTTGGGACGAGCCCGCCCGAGTAGTGTATGCGGTGGCAACAATGCAGTGGAGAGCCCGGACGGCTCTCTACACAACCCTTCTGGGGTCTTCAATAAGCCTAGTGTTGCTAAATATCTATGTGATATGGGAGACTCAGAGGCGCCTCTTCACATCGTTCATTTTGCGTTACGTCACTGAGGCAGATGTGTGTGCAAGGATAAGTGTAGAGAGAATGGCGCGAACAGTGGGTGATGCAGAGCTCAGAGAGACTGCCTGGAACTGGAACAGGCAGAGAAAGATGTGGACTGGAGAGGTGTGCAGGTGCAGGCAGGGAGAGCTGCAGCTGGGAAAGCAATGCATTGAGAAGTACAGGCAGTGAGTGGCAAGGTCAGTGAGAGGTGGGGGCAGAGAGGTGAGGGTAGTGAGAGGTGGGAGCAGAGAGGTGAGGGCAGTCAGAGGTGGGAGCAGAGAGGTGAGGGCAGTCAGAGGTGGAGACAGAGAGGTGAGGGCAGTGAGAGGTGGGGACAGAGAGGTGAGGGCAGTGAGAGGTGGGGACAGAGAGGTTTGGGCAGTGAGAGGTGGGGACAGACACCAGAGGGCAGTGAGAGGTGGAGACAGAGAGGTGAGGGCATGGAGAGGTGGGGACAGAGAGGTGAAGGTCGGGAGAGGTGGGGACAGAGAGGTGAAGGTCGGGAGAGGTGGGGACAGAGAGGTGAGGGCGATGAAAGGTGGGGACAGAGAGGTGAGGGCATGGAGAGGTGGGGACAGAGAGGTTTTGGCAGTGCGAGGTTGGTACAGAGAAGTGAGGGCATGGAGAGGTGGGGTCAGAGAGGTGAGGGTCGGTAGAGGTGGGGACAGAGAGGTGAGGGCGGTGACAGGTGGGGACATAGTGGTGAGGGTCGGGAGAGGTGGGGACAGAGAGGTGAGGGTCGGGACAGGTGGAGGCAGAGAGGTTAGGGTGGTGAAAGGTGGGGACAGAGAGGTGAGGGCATGGAGAGGTGAGGACAGAGAGGGGAGGGTCGGGAGAGGTGGGGACAGAGAGGTGAGGGCGGTGAAAGGTGGGGACAGAGAGGTTTGGGCAGTGAGAGGTGGGGACAGAGAGGTGAGGGCATGGAGAGGTGGGGACAGAGAGGTGAGTGTCGAGAGAGGTGGGGACAGAGACGTCAGGGAAATGACAGGTGATGACAGTGAGGTGAGGGCCGGGAGAGGTTTAAGCTGGGAAAGGTTTAGGCTGGGAGATGTGTGAGCAAGCAGAGGGGTGGGTAGGGAGTGATGCTGGCAGGACGAGGTCCAGGCAGAGCAATATCTGGGAAATGTGAGGTATAGGCGTGAGCATGGGAATGGGGAGGCTCACGGAGAGTGATAAAGGAGCAGCTGTAAGCAACAGAAACAGTGGCAGGAAGGAAGGCAGGTATGGGAAGGGGAGGCAGAGGCTGGGAGAAGTGGAAGCAGGCATAGCAAAGAGAGGCAAAAGTGCAGGCCAGGAGAGGCATGGGCAGGCAGAGATGCAGCTAGAGAAGGGGTAGGAAGGAGAGATGCAGACGAGGAGAGCGAGGGCTGAGAACAGGATAGACTGAAAGAGGCACAGCAAGATAGAGGTGCAGACACATAGGTGTGGGAATGAGTGCAGTTTGACAGGTGCGGGTAGGAAGAGATGCAGACAGACACAGGCGTAGGAAGGCCGCAGGGTAACAGAACTACAAGCAGGGAGCGCTGCAGCTAGGTGAGGCACGTCTTGGTACAACTACCCTCCCCTTCATTTCTTCTTCTACTGTTAAAGAATAGCGGGCAGACAACAGGCACCTCTACCACAGAGCAGCCTTTCAGAGTTGTCTTCTGTGTCTATGAATATACATTCATATGCATGTTGTGGTATTTCTATAGTGTAAACCGAGCCAGAATGCAAAGGAATACTGAACAAGAGTGAGCATAGCTCGTATATAGGCAGCAGCTTTTGGAAATGTGTACTTACTGAGCGAGCTAGCAGCATTGGAGGGTGTCCATAGCACATACGGGTGTGGGCCATAGATTGCTTTGATAATGAAACAGAACATCTTAAAGTTGATGCCTTGTTTCATCGACGGCCACTGTAGGGTGTTCGGAGCATGGATGAAGAGCATAGACATGATGTGGTCTGAGACCTTTAGGTCAAAGATGAAGAGGCAGCAGGTTCCTAACATACCACGTATCTAAAGAGTCTGAGCTAGCGGAGGGATGCGCATTGCATTGCAGTAGTCAAGACAGATAAGTGCTAGGATGATCCTTATCCTCTGAGGGAGGAGTAGGAGACCATTCACTAGCCGTACTGCAGGGGAGTTGTGGGCCAAAAGGATGGGTCCTATAAGCACGCACAGACAACCTATTGCAAAGTTCTGTGATCATGCAGCCTACAGCCTATACATATCTCCTGCCCTACTGCAGATTCAAGTTAGCCTGGCTGATATGGGGTGATACTTCGAAATTGGTCCCAGGATGCTTGTTTCTAGTCAAGGGAGGACCTGGCTTGGCAGTTGGGGCTGGACTGTTCCCATAGGGAGCAGGGTCAAGAATAGTTTGCATATGGCTGGGTCTAAACTGGAATGATGTGGCGTGCAAAAACAGATGGATCAAACACAGATCTGCGACTGGGGGTGAATGTTTGTTTTGTTCAGCATTCCGTCCATCATCTGTTCTTTTTGCATTTGTCGCCCTAAGTGGGAAGGGTATGCCCAGACGTGGGTCCCGTGCTTGCTATGCCACCAAATTCAAGCTGGCCTGGCTGATGAGAGGTGATACACCAAAACCGGTCCCAGGATGCTTGTTTCTGGTCCAGGGAGGACCTGGCCTGGAAGTTCGGGCTGGACTGTTCCCATGGGAAGCAAGGCCAAGACTGATCTGCATATGGCTCGGTCTAAACAGGAATGGTGTGGCATGTAAAAAAATGATGGATTTGACACAGATCTGTGACTGGGGGTGAATGCTTGATTTGTTCAGCATTCCGTCCATCATCTGTTCTTTTTGCTACTGCAGAATGTGGCATGTACACAGCTTGTCATAGAACTCTTTAGAAACACAGACAGTGGCCTACTAGAGCTGTGCTTACACAGACACTGACATACTGCAAAGCGTTATACGAACTACTGAACATCTGCGCATACACATGCCTTGAGCTGTGTTTTAACACCTCTACCTGTGGTTCAGTGTTGTGATACGTCAGCATTAGAGATCAATATAAGTGGGTCGAACTGTATTAGGCCTCAAAATGAGTGCGTCTGTTTAACACAGGTTCTTGCTTTGCTTTTTGCAGAAAAAGCTGGCTAATAATCCCAGCACTATTTGTGTGCACACTGCCACATGCCTTCTGCTCCAAGCTGTTCAGCTTAAAGGGTGACGTCTCACTACCTCACAGCTTTTTATTAACAGCAGCTAAGAGGTGAAAAAACTTTTTATGTCTCTGGTTTCAGCACTAGCAGGGTTTAAAGTGCACATTATTCTAACATTCCCACTGCTTCAAATGAAGGCTTTGTGCCCAACATAGGGTTCTGAGTCAAAGTGCCTTCACCAGCATAGAGATGCTAGTTGCTACAAATACTAGTAGTTGTAAGCTCCCCACAATTAGTGGGGAAATCGAGAGCAGAAATGATAGCAGGCATGCTGTCCGTAGACCATCATTTCTGCAGCAGGTACATGAGAGGTATTACATGGCTCAGCAGCAAGTCAGCAGAACAATATAATGTTGCAAGACAAATTGAAATTTTAGATTAATCAATACAATGTATGGATTATATTTTGTATTCATTCTAATATGGTTCATCACTCCTGAGTTATCATGCTGATAATTCTAATACATATGAAATCCAGTAGATTAGCACATAATAAACACTCATTTATAACTGTTGCACAGGTGTGTGTGTACTGATTGGCGGCATGGCTTGTCATCTGCACCCTGCCAAAGATTCTATGCCTGGTCTGTCTTATTCCTAACACACCCCACATCCTTGTGAGTCTAGCCCAAATAAGGAGGTGGTAGGCACCTGTGTGTTGTCCTTTTCTTTGCAGAGGTCAACACTATGTATGCCTCTATCTGGCCTTATGATATACACCTAGGTGTGACCCTAAAGAGAGGGAGTGCACAACAGTCTAATCGATTGAACGCTATGTATGCATATACAGCTTAACCTACTACAACTCTGCACAAACACATGAATTCGCCTACTACAAAGCTCTGCGTCCAGGCAAAGCCTCACCTCCCTTGGAACTCTGCAGACTCCCCGCCTGAACTGCTACAGAGTTCTGCACACTCACGGTCTGGTGCACTAGAAGGCATAGCATAGGCACAGTCTAACCTACTAAAGATTCCTGTGTACTCCTCTACAGAGCTTTGTATTCAGTCAGAGCCTGGCCTTCTACAGAGCTATGTGCTCACACACCAAGACCTACTCACACACAGACAAGGAACCTCACCAACTTCAGAGCTACGAAGATACACGTGCCGACCTACCACAGAGCTCTGTATACACGCACAGTGTCGTAGTCCAGAGGTCTACGTAACACAGCTTTACATACACACATACGTACAGCCAGGTCAACATACAGAGCTTACTGAAGACACAAATTAGCGCACTGTCTGGCGTAGCACAGACCTTTTTATATACAAAGATCAATTCGCCTATTGCAAAGCTACATGCGTGCACATGTGCAGCCACACCAGCTTCTGGCACAGTGAAATGTGACATGCCTACTAGACTAGAACTCTACATGCAATGGAGAATTGAAGAGCAGCTCTTACGCAGACTCTGTGGGTGATGCGAGAAAAGCCCACATATTTCCAGCTGCTTGGCCCAATCATGATTGGGCAACAGTAAGGTGTTACCAAAGTCATGGCTGGCGGCCATCACACGGCACAGTGCATAAGAAATGTGAGAAGATGCAGCGAGCTACAGAGATCCCAACGACATGGACAGTCTGTCCAAACACGAGGGTCCCAGCTTCCACGCCTGCCATGGCTAACATCTTTGTCAATGGTCATTACACAGTTCCTATCCTGGCCTCCCACTGACTGCCCTCAGCTCTTACTGTCCTCTGTGACTCACCGATTACATGGAGACCAAAATTGTAGAAAATATCTTAATAATACTTCTCCTTGCAGCAAACAATGAGCAAACAAGATAGCTATGCGCCAAGCAATCCTTGGTCGACAGTGATCGCTGTATTTATAAACTAGAATGCCAACAGTGTCTTCCTACTTTCTTTTGTCAACGCTGCAAGTCGAGCCAAACCTCGGTTGTCAGTCTTCACTTTTGGTGGCCAGTAAGAATAAGGGATGACTGTTACAGAAGTAGCCCAGTGGGAAGCGGATTCACCGACCCCTGGTCTAGACCAAAGTTTTTAGTGATTGCAGTTCAATCTAGTTGCAAGCGATGTGGACAATCTGTATCATTAGGTACAACATCAGCCAGTTATTTCAGGACACATTATTATCTTGTCTTCTTGAGAGGGGCAGACATTTTATAACAAGGTGTCAGTATATATCAGTTTCTAAAATGTTGGAGCCAGTCATCTCTGGTCCTTCAGAAGAAGTGGAGCAAGTGATACTGACAACTATGGAGTCACAGAGAGGTTCAACTTGGGTAAAGACGCCCTGGGCGTGGATCATAGCAAGGGAATGTCTGTAAATACCTACAAATATTTCTTGTTTTCGTAGACATCGTGGAGCTTCAGCACGTGCGGGTGCTCAATCAGCTTGAGGATGGCAATCTCTCGTTCCACCTGCCGAGGGGATGAGAGATAAAGGAGAGGATGTAACATGGAGACGCGTGAAAACGGGTACAAGAGAAATAAAGAACAACAAGAGAGTCAAAAGGGGTAGAAAAGGTGAGATTGAAGAAGAAAGGTAAAGAAGCATGGTCAGTGAAAAACAAAGACTGAGGAAGAAAGAACGTAAACGATGAGAGTGAGCAACGATGAAAAGTTCATGAAATAAGTGACACATAGGGGAGGCAGGTGGCAAGAGAACGTAGGAGGAAAAGAAAGAGAAATGGAACAATACAGCAGACTGGTGGAAATATGCATTAATAGCGAAAAGGAGCACAGCATTGCATGGAGCGGGGTAGAGAAAAGAGTATAAGAGAAAGAAGGGATGTAGGAGGGAAGAGGTGAAGAGATTAATAGAGAGTTAAAGAAAATAAATATTATAGAGGTGGATAGAGTGAAAGACGGTGCTAGAAAGAGCAATAGGAGGAGACAAAAGGGAGAAAAAGAAGAAAAGGCAGACAAAGTACAGGAGAGCATAGGAAGAAAATCGAAGAAAGGAGAAAGTTAATCTTTTTTATGTTTGGCAAAGGATTACACATGGAAGTGGAGCTCAGTTAGTAGAACACACAAAGTGCAGAGAGGCGAGTGATATTTGAGAAGTTTGGAACAAACATCCAGCTGACCATGGATCATTTCTAGATGTGAGGTTCCATCAGAGTGAAGGACCCATTGATACTGGCCAAGGAAAGGACTGAGCTCCAAGGAATGGGATGTAAAGTCAGTCTTTATTTCATGTTCCCACCCAAGTGTCAATGATGCAGACTGAATGTTGGATTGACTGTTAGGACATACTTAGTAATTGATTGATTTTCTTACCTTCATCAGGACGGACTCGGAGAGCTTCTCCCGGTTTACAATTTTGATGGCCACTTTCTGCCCCGTGATACAGTGGATGCCAAGTTTCACCAGCCCTGGAGAGTAAAGAGAGAGGATGGCTATGAAGGACCTTCAGCAGAGGAAGTACTGTCACAAGTTCATTACAGCAGAATACATTCTGAGGTGCACTAGTCCGAAATCATAGAGAGAGTACAACCAATTAAAACTGAGGTTATGAATAACAGAAGGGCTCGCAGCCAATCGGACACAGCGATCTTAATCACAGAAGAGCCTGTAGCAAAATACTAGAACACAGCATGCTGACCCACAGATGATTAAGAGAGCTAACCATAATAAAGTTTGCTGAGTCATGGTATATCAATCAATCAATCAATCATGTCACTTATAAAGCGCACTACATACCCGCGAGGGTCTCAAGGCGCTGGGGGAAGAGGAGGGTGGTGCTGCTACTGATCGAAGAGCCAGGTCTTGAGGAGTCTTCTGAAGGCCAGTAGGTCTTGGGTCTGTCGGAGGTTGGTGGGGAGGGTGTTCCAGGTCTTGGCGGCGAGGTGGGAGAAGGATCTGCCGCCGGCGGTCGTTTTCCGGATGCGGGGGACTGTGGCGAGGGCGAGGCTGGTCGAGCGGAGCTGGCGGGTGGGGGTGTAGAAGCTGAGTCGTCTGTTGAGGTAGGCTGGTCCGGAGTTGTGGAGTGCTTTGTGTGCATGGGTGAGGAGCTTGAAGGTTATCCTCTTGTTGACAGGGAGCCAGTGCAGGTCTCTCAGGTGGGGTGTGATGTGGCTGCGTCGGGGGATGTCGAGGATAAGACGTGCAGAGGCGTTCTGGATGCGTTGCAGCCGTCTCAGGAGCTTAGCCGTCGTTCCTGCGTAGAGGGCGTTTCCGTAGTCCAGCCTGCTGGTGACGAGGGCCTGGGTGACTGTTTTTCTTGTTTCGGTGGGGATCCACTTGAAGATCCTGCGGAGCATTCGGAGGATGTTGAAGCAGGATGAGGAAACGGCGTTGACCTGCTTAGTCATGGAGAGGGTGGGGTCGAGGGTGGGGTCGAGGATGACCCCTAGGTTGCGATGACCCCTAGGTTGCGTACGTGGTCGGTGGGTGGCGGGGCTGTATAGAGTTCAGCCGTTCAGACAACCGCATTATTATGAGTCTAAAATGGGAATGCAGCCAATGCAGACACAGCACTTTGAATCGTGGGAGTGACTAACCCAATCTGAATATAGTATGAATGACAAAGTGGAACACAGACATTCAAAAACAGTATTCTGGATCACAAAGGCACTCACACCAACCACAACACAGAAATCTAAATCTCAAAAGGTAATATCGCCAATCACACGACAGATTCCTAAAGGACTTAAATAATGAATTTAGGATGACAAAAGAAGCAAAAAACATAAAAAATGCGTTCATTTCAAGTGAAATTCTTGAAACCTGCTGAACCACTTGAACTGAACATTCTGGCCACAGGTGCAAGGATAATGGACATTTTTAAATAGCTCAGACAATTTCAAGTTAAACGATATATATACAAGTGTGTGTGCTTGCAGGTGTGTATTTAGATGTACTTTTTCTGTAAGCGTATATTTGTGTGTATGTTTTTATATGGAGAGGTATGTGTATATGTGTATAAAATACGTACTGTATACATCCATATGTCGTAGTTCAAACCATTTCTCTACAAATTAACTAAATCACATACAGCATATTGCAGTCTTTAGTATGTGCTCCGGTTATAGTGTTTTTGCATTTTCTTTAAATTACAATATATTTACCATTACAGAACACTGCCTACGTAATAACGTTTCCCTTGACAAAAAGAGAAAATCATTAAAAATGTTGCCTACTACATTTCTAACTGATTAACAGTAAACTTCCCCGTGTACACATATAAATCCTGTATTTCAATTGTTCCTAACTTAAATCTTCCTTTGGAACTCCAGATTCTAAAACAGGAGTGTATTTTGATTGAAAGCGTATTAAAGTTATGTTATTTATATTTTCAAAATGCATGTCTGCCATTGGTATAGGCGTTTGGCTTGTCCACCAGCCAGAGTTTCATTAGTTGCAACAAGGGTGTGGTTTAAACCATGCTCTGCACATAAACCATGAGTAGAAATATCTGATACGCTATTTGTTCATAAATATTTTGAACACAAAACTAGAGTTTAATGAATCTCTAAATAAAGAAAATTGCTCAAAGTGTGATCCCAAAAATGTAACCAAGTTAATCGTTCAAAGTTAGGATGCTTTTAGAAGCCCATCCCTACTCATCAAACGTATAATTAATACCTCTTTATCATGCTATCAAACATCTTATCTTAGAGTTCATTCAGATCACCTTTGCGATACGGTAGCAACGTATCGTAGAGCCTATGTTAATAAACACTGATATAACATAAACAACTAACAATAACCCTCTCCCTTCGCTCGACCAATCGTATGACCTCTTTTCGACTACCTTCTGATAACCAGGTATTCTCCATAATATGTTTGTATTGTTGTACACCCAAAAACTTTTATATGCGGGTTTTCTGCCCTGACCTCACCGATGATCTGGTACATAATTGTTGTAGATACTAGAGTCTATTGTCCATTCCTCTTTAGTTAGCTCCAAGTATGGACTTCTTTACAGCAGGCGTTCATCTGATTTGCAATCCAAAACCAGGATTATGGTGTGCCCGTCATTGTATGATGTCCTTTTTCGGTTGAGCCTGGGCAGCGCACGCGCTGCTCTGCGAGGCATGCTGTATTCGAGTATGGACTCGAAGCCCCGCCCATATGTTTCATTGGCTTGTGTCATTGTCCTTTGTAAACGCTGGCTTCTGATTCGTTAATAGGCTTGTTAGTCCCTCCTTAGTACCGCCTTGTCTTCATTTGTAACCTTCCATGAGGACTGGCCCTTTTACTTCTGTTGTTACATGGTATGTCTTATTTAGTATGTAAGCACTATTTTCTTTAAGGAGTTTCTCCTACTGCAGGCACGACATGCTTTCCTGCAACATTCAGCGCGCCATGGGCGCTTTCACATTCCAAGCAGCCCGGGACTATGGCGGACGCTTCTCTGAAATTAAATAGGTCCCGCATTTACAAGAGTTTGAGCTATTGCCATAGTAAATGACAATGCCTTTTATTTATCTGCTAATTAACAAAACAGATAAATTAAAGGCATTATCATTTACAATGCCAATAGCTTAAACTCTCTCAAATGCCAGACCTATTGCATTGCAAATGCTTGTTCCCTTCAGCCTCCGTTGTCTATCAACATCATGACATCATGCAACATAGCTTTGTATTCAGGGGCTATATGCCTTCCAATTCTTTGCCAAATTCCTCTTCGCTAAGGCTATTGTCAAATACACAAACCGGCATATATATATTTCTCCTTTTTACAGTGTCTGCTGTTGCCCTACTACTACTACTAAGCACAACAGTGGGGACTTCATAAGGCTTTTTTTATTTTCTTCTGAGATTGTTGCTATTGTGTCTGCCAAATACTGATCCATCAAGGCACATTCTCACACTATATAATGAAATCTGCATCCCAGCTTCGGCATCTGGGACAAAGGCCTGATGCACAGGGGTACATTTGAGCTATCCTAGATGGGAAGAACTCCGTCTGGTGCAGATAGTTAAACTGTGTGAATTTAAACTGTGTATTTCATGTCCCTGGTTTTGTATATTCTAGGCAACCATCCCATTCTTGTTCAATGATTCACCTGCCAGTTTTCCCTCCCAAATCCCTTTTAACAGCTTCGCAGGTGCATAAAATGGAGGCGCCGGGGAGTTGTGTAGCAGGGTACAGTAAGTTAGTAATAAAGCCAATATCTCTGCTCCTGTCGGCTCTAGTGGCTGGTTCGCCTCCTAACTCTAAGTTAGATTTTGAGAACTCCAAAATAACAATGTATGAACAAATATATATCTCTCTCTTTCAAAACCTACGAAGAAAATGCAACCAGTGCAGCTGCTCAAAAGTTGGGTCCCAGCCATGGGCAAGCTCGTAGACAAATCCACCGTCTCAACTACGTCCCTTCGTTCAACAATATTGTCAAACGAACCGTCTTGAAATGCAGATGGTCAAGTAGGACTGAAGGATAGTGGTAAAAAACGAGAAAAATAAAATAAACCTAGATATCTGTTAGGAGCTGTGCTGTTGAGCAGGCAGGGAAAAGAAAGTTGCTCTGCTCCATGTGATGTAAACATCTAAACAGCCTAGACCTTTGTTTAAATCTCAGAGCAGTGCTTAATTTGAACCAGTGGTTTCTGGTGCTCCGCACCAGCGCTTAACTGTCAACACCAGTGCTTGTGACAGTCTGCCACAAGGTGGCGATGTCTGACTAATTAAGGGATGACCACAACAACAGTTAATTATTAATTTAATATATATTAAAAAGGACTATTACCTGCCGTCCAAGCCATTCTTGTAGCTTTTACGGGCCTGAAATAGCCCGAATTGTCACACTTGTAGGAGTGTGATGTTTAATAGTTGTATTATTACTATCATTGTCAGCATAGCAGGGCCAATGTGTGGTGCAAGCTGCAGTGGCCTCCTGACAGAGCCCTTGCACTTATGTCTTTTACAAATTAAGCACTGTCACAGAGAACTCTGAGGCTGGGCAGAGGGGCAATAGCATCGTTATAATTTTGCAGAATTCTATTCTGCAGTTCACTTGGCCAGCTCCACCACACTCTGAATTAACCTTCTACACGTATTTTCATATCACAAAATGTCTTTCAGAGCACGCACGGCATATGGCATCGAGGTTCTGTAAGTGGACCCCCAGAGCAAGAACGTCTTCGGAAGGCTGTCCCCTTCCTGAAGGTGCCATGGTGGTTACTTCTCAGTGACGATGCAAAGCCGATTCATTTAATTTGAGGTAGAGTGCAGCTAATTTTGTTAAGGTGCCAAATTGACAACTCGTGCCGAAGCTGGAGATGTTCTTCCCAGGCCTCTAGCACTCGATGTGATGGAGAAACGTTTCAATGTCCGTCATCAAATACGAATAAGTATAAAATATAAAAAGTACCAATAAACATAAGCAACAGGCCCTTGTTTGCTTGTAGCTCGGTTAAGTTCATTCTCCAGTGTTTGGACATTCAAAGATGCTTTTCGTCACTACTTCTGCTCCTCACACGAATTATGAGGAGGGAAACCTTATCCTACAGTTGGATGTCAACTGCTCCTGGAGACCACAGGCTGTTCATTGGTCAGAAAATGTATGGTACTACGTGCTTTTACTAGACTCAGGGATAAGAACTCTACAACGAAGGAACACACCTTGATGAATGTGGACCAGTTCTGATTTCCCATCTTGTTGTCTATATGTCTGGACAACTGTAGGGTGCCTTGTTTTTTGGATATTTTCTGGGCATGTTGTAGGGTGTAATGAATTTTGCTCTAAAGCCTAGATTTCTGCAGGTTTTATGAACACGCAGAACATATTTATTCAGCTGAATATGATGCTTATTAAAAGCATCCTCCCCCAGAGCACTATGAGATTGAAATCTTGTCAGACCGATGCATATCAATCCACTCTAGATTCTCAGAAATGTCTACATTTCAGAAAAAATAGTTTGTGTTGGTTGGTTTTTCAAGGTACACAGATCCACAGGTTTGCAACTGCAAGGTGTGTGATGAATTTCAATTTAAAAAACTTTGCAAAAAATGTACTTGAAACCTGTCGAGGGCCCTTTAGAGGAGCCTGAGGATGTAAGAATGTTTGTCAGATGCCAGAAGTAGTGGATCCAGCATGCTTTCAGGTTCAAACACGAGGGATGGTTTGTACCCATTGAACTGCAGCTCTAAGGGCATCATGGGAGAAATGCACAACCATTGCAAGAGGCCTCCCTGGATTCCTCAGGGTCCAAACGCCTCATTTCCAGAAGCAGACTGTGTTGCTATGGTTTCTTTAGAGCAGCTCTTAAAGCTTTCTGTCGCTCTCCAACCGGGTTTGCACTTTATCAGTATCCTAACATACATATTTACACCCATACATCTGAAAACATATAACTTGAGGAATTTGAATATAAAATATGGCAAAATCTATTCTTTACATGGCTTCAGTTCAGCTTCCTCTATCCAAACACACAATCATTGAGTGTACCTGGGGGAATGTGACAACACCACATGGCACGACATTTGTTGTTAGCACTTGATATACCTTTTGCAGTGCCCTGTAAATAAACGTGGGGAAACATTTCGCTCCACAAAATTGGCCTATTGGCCTACCATCGAATGAGATTATCAGTACACGGTAGCAAATGATTATCACAGAACGACACCATCTTGACTACTTTACAGAAATGTTTTGTTCTCCATCCCACATGAGGGATGAGGAAAAGATAATGGAAAATGAATGTGAGCCCTGGATGGTTTACAGGCTCTGGTCGTGTTTCTCAGGCATAGCAAGGAAAGCAGGTGTCTAAAGAGATAGCTGATGTATTGCTTTTAAAAGTAAATATTGATGGGATAATTATTTCCCTTAAAAATTGTTTCACAATTATTTTAAGACTGTGTGAATAAGGGTTTAGGGAAGTCTTTGTAGAACAGACAGGTGCCAATTTCCTAAATTCAGAGTTTTGTCTTGTTCTGGTGTATTTATGTATTCATACACGTGGGAGTTCTATCTACCTGCTTTAAAGGACGTTTTTGAACCCCAATTTAATTTACACATTCATCTTACTTTGAAATTCGCTATTTAACCACAAGCCTTGAAGCATCTTCGTGCTTGACAGGACAGAGGTCACTGAGTTCTCCCATTAAAAACAAAGAGTAACAGTGTGTCCAATCGAAGGCTAGTAGGCCTAGGCAGCTGGACGCCAAAGCCTCTCTTATCTGTGCAGCACTCATGTCATGGGCGAGGGAATCCCCTAAAGATTACTTTAAAATAGAGTGGACATGAGCAGACAGACTGTGCTACGTTTTGGCTTCATTAATATAAAATATCTTCCAGGCTGGGTGTAATTGGGTTAATGCAGCATTATAACCTGCTGCTATACTGGACGCAAAAGGTTGATTTATGGGTCTGAGCCATGGGCGAGGGCCTATAGCGAGGGAGAGGGCCTTTAACAACTGTCGTGAGGGCTATAATGCTATCAGCCCACTGAGGGTCACTTCATTGTCCTCACTGGAGCTTGAGTCATACTGCACTGCTGCCGTTTCTAAGCGCTGTACATAACAGATGTTACAATAAACCAGTTATAAGTGTGCTGAATTTACTGACCTCAGAAGAATGAAAGGCTGAGTCACCCCTGCCAAGCGTTGTTCCCACTCATTCTATGTAGCACTCGTTCTTGGATAGAAACCTGTGGTTCTCTTCAGCCTATTCGTGTATAAAGAATCCTTCATCCACAGTACAGCCAATGCAGCTTTTATTTTTTTTGCAGTTTTATATATCGCTCACTAGACCCAAAGTTATCAGAGCGCTTTACATGAGCACCAGTTACATTACACTAGGACACATTTATTTTTGGTAGGTTCAGGGAGATTAAGTGATTTGCGCCGAATCACAGGATGTTGAGCTGACGCAAGACTCGAACCTGGTTGCCAGTTCAAAAATCGACAGCTCTGGCCAATACGCCACATCCTCTCTCCTTACATAAAAAACCTAGACAGGATCCACACACACATCGTAATCAATACAAACAAAAAACTCATCAACTCACTAGTCCTCAGCAAACTCAACTACTGTGATAGTTCACTTGTGGGCTTCCCTTAATATTTCGTCGCTGCACTTGACAAGGTCCCAAAGTGTGACACCAGTGCTTTGTACAGTACAGTTTTCAAGGCATACTTGCACCTCATCCTATCACAACCCAGCTTGCTGACTCCCACCCAGAAACAAGCCCATATACAAGCTGTTGTTTGTAGTCAAAGAAGTGATTAGCATGGCCCCCAACTACCACTCTGGCATCCTAACATGCTACACGCCAACCTGGAACACAAGATCTGCCAACCACAATCTTGTCAACCACTCATCCGCACTGCTGCATGTGCTTTTGTAATACGTTTCTGACTCAAAACTTATTGCTACTAAATAAATGAATTACTTATCGATGCATTTGTCAGCAGTGAGCATTTCACTAAGTCGTCCTGTCTGCAATGTATCGAACATTAGGGCGCCCAACAAGACGGCTTAGAACTGTCGCATCCATGCCCATAGTAAGTTTAGTGGTGCAGCTGAGAGCCAAGACTAAAACCTACAATAGAAGTGCATCAGTGATACAATTAGCAGAATTAATAGTGCATGGCTTAGCCTTGTGTCACATTCCATGATGCACAAGGCTCACGACCAGCTACCCTCTTTGCGCGCAGGAGAAGGCTGGGCGCCAACTTGTTTTAGAGCAGGTGCTAACTTCTCTGTAACAGTGTGCAGACAGCAGCAGTGTAAGAGGGGACAACATACACTCTGATGTCCTCCAGTGCCATGCATCATGGGCTCAACTTGAGAAGCATCCATCATGTCCGCCCACAAGGACCTTCAAATGTTACAGAAGATCACTGTCTTCCAAAGGAGACTGAGAGTTTGGAAAAATGTTGAGGAATGTCATGCCCAGTAATAAGACTTTGAGGAAGCGACAGTGACACATTATATTTGGGAGCCCTCTATTTTAAGAGGGTTGGCTCAGGGCAGCTGCTCTTGTTTTTACAACTGGCTGCCACAATCACCTGGATAGCCACAAATGAATGATTCAACAAATTCATAAATCTTTATTTCGCCACAAGGCCATAAAAGAATGAATATACATAATACAATAAAATAGAAGAATAAAACAGTTTACAGAGAATTCCAACTCCTAGATTAGTCCAGCCAAACTTTGACAAGGCGTCTTACATACATTATTCCATACCATCTGACAATCACATATACATAAGACGCAAGATACAAATTAAAATCACTTTTACCTTAAAAAACACATTACTCATAAAAAGAACAGGAATTGGTCAGCATAAAAACTACACCCACTAACTTGGTGAATTTTTCTCTATATTCCCCCACATATGCATGGGTTGTCTCAGCGCAGCTGCTCTTGTTCTTACAACTAACTGCCACAATCATCTGGATAGCCACAAATGAATGATTAAATTAATGAAATAAATATCTTTAATGGCATGCCAGTAGTATTCTTCGGGTAAAGAGCTTAGAAAGGCTGAGTTGGCATAGGTCAGCTCCTTGTCTTGTGGTGCAGTGACGCACTTGGTTAAACCTACAGCGGAAGGTTTAACCTCCATCACCACAGTTAGGCCCAAAATAGCCTCTCTTCCTTTTGCAGTCCCCATTTGTTGTCCCCTCCACCCTATAAGTTCATTCCCGAAATGGTATGAGCCATGAGGGCCTAACAGGTGAGAAGTGTTGTGACGCTGAACGATGAGTCAGCCTGGTACAGATAATTTCTTGTCCTGCCCTGCACGTGTTTCACAAGCACCTGTGACTGGAGAATGCATTAGCACTAGGAGTAATCAACCTACAAAATGAGCCGATTTTCACCTCAGAATTACAGAGGAAATCGACTTGGCCCTAAATGTATTTCCTTCTTGTTTTCCAGGAGGATTCCAAGACAGGTATCCCTGCTTGGACCATGGCTTTCAGGCCTTCAACCGCCTGTCAGAGCATCCAAAAATACCAGGTGTACTGGTTACTCACGGGGGTAGAGTTACCAGGGAATACACGGTGGATCCTGGAGTTGCCTCAGAAATCAGGAATTATCGGAAATGACCAAACTCCACCTGTAATTCCTCACCAATTAGTGAAAACCAATGGGTCTGTGGAGTTACTGAAGACCAAGTAATATCAAGAGAGCCGGTAACTCACGTTACCTCCCTGTCACTTTGCACTCAGAGGACCACAGCACCACTGTACAGCGGCCACAACTTACCTTATTTGGAGCCCCGAAGCTGGAGGGGCCGCAAGAGACTGCCGCCTTTATTGCGCCAGCAGGACTCTGCTTTGAGGCAGACGGGCCACCTTAGGCCTTCATGACAGGTGGTGAGTGAGGGGGCCGCAACGAGAGAGAGACCAGGGGAGCACAGCGAGGGCAGAGGAACTGTTGAGGTTGAGCCCTCCGCTTCCCACATCCACTTTGGCAGGCCACGTGGGGAGCACCCGGCCCGAGAGAGAGACTCACCTGTCGCAGGACTGCTGACACTGGTGGGTTGAGCTCTGGCATTGTGTAAGATCAGAAAAGCAGTCCCGGGACATGCTTGACTGCGTGCCTACAGTAACGCACCACATATTGCAGGCCCAGCAATACAATGGCTACTCACCCCGTCCAAAAAGACACCATGCTGAAGGACATGCTCACTAGCACCCCACTAAAATGATGGATCTGCATCGAGAGCAGTCACACCCACCCCCCGGTCACTGCCCATGAGGTGGAGGTCGCAGACTCCCTGGAGTGGGAGGCGCCGATCATACTCGCCTTTATGGAAAACATATTCAACACCTTGCGGGGGGACATTGCTGCCCTGAAACAGGAGGTAGCTGCAAACATTAAAGAAGTCAGGTGGGAGTTGGGGGACATAGGACCTCGTGTAGACAACCTGGAGCAGACCAGTGACACACAAGAGGAAGAACTGGATGGCTATCAACGGGAATTCAGATCTGTGACTCCATCTAGAAGATCTCGTAAACAGGTACTGCCGATCAAACATACAAATCAAGGGATCCCCCTCCAAGCAGATTCTGGGAATTTAGAGGACTATGTAATTCGTCTTTTCCATCATATCGTACCGGAGCTTGCAGAGAAAGACACAGTACTTGACCGCACGCACAGGGCGAGTGACCCAAATAAAACCCCAGAAATACCTCAAGATATATTGACCTGCGTCCACCATTATAGTCAAAAGGAAGCTATCATGTCAGCGATACGGGACTGTAGCTCAATCGCCTTCGAGGGGCTGAAGGTTTGGCTCTACCAAGACCTCTCCGCCATCACCCTGCAGCGCCATCGGGCAATTAAGCTGGCCACTACATTTCTCAGGGACAAAGGAGTCAGATATAAATGGGGGCATCCCTTCCACTTAATCTTTGTCTGGAACAATGAGACGCACATGATCCGTAGCTTGGATGAGGCCCGCTCAATCCTGGACCTGAAACCCCCACAGGACACAGAAGCTTGACCTCCGATGCTGCAAAGCCCACCTCCTGACTCGGACAGGGGCAGGCAAACCAGCCACCTTTCATGGAAAAAAACAGTCAAAACAACAGTTGCTGGGAGCCACAGAGAATGATCGGCCTTCCTCCAGCAACTTCACCAGCAAGAGCCCTCCTTGAACCGCAACTCCACCTAATGGGCTGCGGCACAATCCGGCCCCTGCACGTGGCACGATTTCACTGATATTCCTCCACACGAAAGGCAGAGACGTGGCAGCATCCTCCTCCCTCTTCACTAACCGACCAATGCCACGGTAGCGGAGCTCTGCCATCCCGCCTCACACACGGTTATGCTCACAGCCTGCGACATGACTCTCGACTACATTAACATTCTGGCTCCTGGGAGTGGAGCGCTTGCTGTTCCTTCTTCAGTTACCTTTACACTCGACCCCTGCTCTGCAATTTCGATTTCCCATCACTACTTCAGTAGTGAGACAGACTATCCGATCTGCTGATGGGGTTCCCTAACAGTTACCACCAGTTCCACACTCTTGGAGCCCTCACACCTAATGGGAATCCATGGTTAAGATTTTAAGTCTGAATATTCGTGGTCTTAATGCCTCAGCGAAACGGTTAGCGCTCCTCTCAATGCTTAAAGACTCCAACTGTGGCATTTCCCTCCTGCAAGAGGCTCAGCTCCTTAAGCAGTGCATTAGATCCCGATGGCTTAGCAGCAGTATTTCTCCTCAGGCCCAGGGTAAAAAGCAGGAGTGGCGATCCTGCTTGCAATGCATTTTCAGGGTCAACTCCTCCAAACACAGGCGGGACTGACGGTTGGCTACCCTCCCTGAGACTCTCAGTGCACACACACACTCACACTGTCTCCACCATCATTGCCCCTAATGGCCGCCAAGAGGAATTCATATTGAATGCACTGGGGCAGGTACTGACCACGCCTTATAAGAAGAAACTTTTTTTGATTTCAAATCATTTTTATTGGCATAATAGGGTATACAACACAAAAAGGAGGAGTAAAAAGAAGAAAAATACAGGTAGTCATTATACATTTTAAACGCTCTTAGTATGAGTGTAAATAGGTATAACCATTAACGTATATATTGACAAATAAAACGAGTATAGACATAGTTAATAGTATGTTCCTCTGTTCTATCATTGGTGGAAGGGATGTCACGAAGGTTTAACAAATACATAAGTACAGCTTCTAGTATCAATTGTCTACTGAATACTCATTGCATGTTGACATAAACCTGTTATAGCTGAAATATAAAACTTCAAAGGTGAGTGATGAAACCCTGTATTTTAAAACGAAAAGGAAGGGATTAATTCCCAAGGAAGAGACTTTAACCTAGTCCGCGACCCAATTTTAAACTTCTCAGCACACAGGACATGGCAAGCAGGGGCCTATTTACCAACAGGCTTACAATAGCTGCAGGATAGTGGATGTGTGGCATGCTCAGAACCCAGCTACAAAAGACTTTACCCTTTTCTCAGTTGCGCATCAAACCTACACCAGAATTTATTATTTTCTAGCCTCCCCCGCTCAGCAACAGCAACCACTCACACAGACATTGGTGCAGTGGCGCTCTACAGTCACTCCCCGATATCAATTACTTTCAATGCTCCATACCTGCAACTGCCACATCGTGTATGGCGTCTTTACCCTAAATTGCTCTCATATGACCCCATCCTCCAAGAAATCAGAGACATCATGCACTCTTTTCTTAGTACCAATGACACTCCCGGAACTTCCCTAAAGTTACTCTGGGACACCCTTAAAGTTGTCTTAAGAGGTACCTTCATAGCTAACTCCGCCAATCTTGCTAGAGAGCACAGGGATAAGCCTGCCACCTTAGAGGGACTAGTGAAGGAGATGAAGGACGCCCACAAGTAGTCATGCTCTCATAAGGTGAGGCGGCAACTAACGCTAACCAGAAAGCAACTCAAAGCGCTAGACATTGACAATGCAGAGTATGCTGTCCTTCATACTAAACAGAAGTACTACACTGGGAGCAATAAGGCAGGGTGCCTGTTGCCCATCGATTGAGGGCTCACACACAAAGACAGAAAATTACGGAGGTTCAGGGACCACAGGATCAATGCGCACACCAGGATGCCAACATAGCACAGGCATTTCAATGCTACTATGTGGATCTATACTCGACGGAGTAGTTAAGTACAATTGCAGCCATCAACTATATGGCTTAGGCGCCCACTGCATGTTTACACACTGAGGATGCTCAGCAACTGGAACAAGACATACAGGAAGATAAGGTCCTTACAGCAATAGCATGGCTTCAGATAGATATAGCACCAGGGCATCAACTCTATAATAGAAAATACAGCAGAGTGTAAATATGCATCCTTGCTGACATCTACCCGCTCCAACATACAGTCTTGGTAAGGTGGTCCCATCTCTTGGCTGGGTAGGAGAGCGGCAATCAAAATGACCCTTTTTCCAAAGATTCTCTATTTAATGGAGACCCTTCCTCTGCAACCACCCTCTCAGGTACTTGCGAAACGACAACATCTGATTGAAAGTTATATATGGGACAGTAAGAGGGCATGCATGACACGGAAAGAAGCTTACTCGTCCATTGCAGAAGGAGGCCTCGGCATTCCGCATTTAACGCATTACTACCAAATGGCCCAGTCGCGATACATGGTGAAGTGGAACTGTCCACGCACTGAAAAGCATTAGTGCTTTTTAGATCAGGTGATCACCAGGATACACATCTGGAAAATCCCATGGCTACCTAAAAAGCAATGCCCGCCAGGGATCTATATCTCACTAGTTGTGCAAGCCACAATTGGGACCTGGTATAGGGTTAAACTGTCTAAGAAGCTTTCCAAACACATCTCACTGCAAACTCCCTACATAGGGAATCCGGATTTCCCCCCGGATCTGCAAGGGGCAACATTCCTTCCAAGGCAGGACGCTGATAGTAAGCGGACTGGAGACTTCTTTGACCATTAAGGTCTTTTAGACTTTAAACAAATCCAGGCCAACTATGGAATACCCCCTAACGAATACTGGCACTATGTGGCTATCTGGCACTGTGTGACACATCCTCAAGTACGTGCACACGCTAGCAGACCCCTCACACCTTTCAAGAAATGGATTCTGACCCACCATGACGACAAGGATCTCCTCTCTGATATATATGCCTTCCTGAACGCGCCTACAACTCTCAGTAAATCCCCGGCTCAGAAGAGGTTGGAACTAGAATGCGAACATGTCTTCACTCACAGGGAATGGTCTGATATCTTACATAGAGCCCGCACTTCAGCACATAGCGCAGCTGGAAAGGAAACCTTATTTAAAATAGCACATTACTGGTATTATATTACGGTCAGGATGGCTAAATGGGGGCGAGGAGGCGACGATGGCAGCTGGCATGGTGCGGTCAACAGGGTACGCTAACCCACTTACTCTGATACTGCCCTAAACTACACCACTATTGGACTGATGTATTGGCGGACGTCAATGACATGTATGAGACTGAAATACACAATTTCCCCAGCTACGTCCTGCTAGGTCTCCCAACGCTCTAACCTATCCATTGCGTTCCGGGAAGGGGGGAGCAATCACCCTGGCCATTTGTGCTGCCAAACAATTGAACCTGTCTAAGTGGGGCAAAGAGATGACGCCGACTCATGCCGACTGGCTACATGAACTGTGGGACCTCCTAGGCATGGAAAAACTGGCGGCATTCGTAGAGCACAAGCTCCCACAGTTCGACAAAACATGGGCGCCCTGTATACAATTTCTTTCACAAAACTTCAGGAAATTGAACTGTCCAACGTATTTGTGAAGACTTCGCCTCAAGGCTCTGGAGAGAACAACGCTGCTCCCCTGAGGGATGCACGACCTGGATCCAGCTACTCACCCTGAGACATTCTGAACGCCATTGATCACTGAAGATTCTGCAGTCGCCGAGCATTGACCCTTTCCACTTTTCTCTGTGTTTACCCCCCTACCCCGTCTCCACCCGATTATCCCTTGAGAATTGGACTCACACCCCTCGGCTCCTTTCACAGTACCCCCTTCCCCTCCTGTTTTTCCCCTTTTCTTCCCGTTTCATGCCCCTTCCATGCTTTATTTACCTCACTGGTCAGGGGATGTAGGTGAGGATATAGTTCTGTATCCGGTTATTTTTTTCTTTCCTAACCAATAAAATAGCTTTAAACCTAAATTAAGCCCTGGTTGGCAGCTATGCGGAATACTAAAATTGGACTACAGCCAGTTGTCGTATTGGTGTAGGACACAGGTCAAGAGGAAATAATGGAATATTCTGGAAAGTGATTGGTCTGACACATTCTGCCTGCGTCACTTAGCCTGGATGTGGAGATTTGCATGCGAATGGAAGCCCCATGCGCGCTCGGTGAGGGCTCTCCTCTGCCCCGTCTGTACGTCACTAGAGCTAAGTGGGTGGGAGGGGGCGTTGCCAGGCGGCCCACATGGGGTCTTCAGAGCACTGCGCCTTTCTCAATAGTGTGAGCCGAGCCCTTCCGTTTACAAACTGCTTTCTCTGTAATGAGGCCCCTTGACGCCTCCCGCCATGATGTGCGGGTTATCCGATTAACTGGCTGAGCTAGAAAGCTGTGTTGTTATCCTTCCCGGAGCCATCTCTGGCCTGTGCAGTACTATTCATAGCTGAGAGTGCACCTGGGGTCGTAGTGGCGGGACATGCGCATTGCTTGTGTGACATCTTCCTGTTCATTGTGAGTCTGAGGTATGCTCTTGAGCGTGAGTGGTGTGGGTATGTTTGAAAAGGGCTAGCTACCATTGTACTCAGGGCACAAGTCCTAAACAAGCATTTTTAATGCAAATTGGTCTCGCATTTGTGAGAGTTAGAACTACTGGCTTTGTAAATGGCAATGTCTTTTACCCAGGGCTTTAAGTGGGCCTTGTCTCACCGGTGCCGAGAACCGGCAGTTTTTTAAAAGGGGCCTCGAAATGGGTCTCTATCGGGCTCTGTTTTGTCCTCTTGCACAGGCGGTCCATTTTTTCCGGACTGCAGTGACAGCAGGCACATCGATGTGCGCTGCTCACACTGCTCACTTCTCACTAGTGGAGAAGCTATGGCATGACGTCATGCCAGGTGAGCGTTGTAGGCGAAGGAAAATCCTTTAAAGAGAGTCATTTTCTCTCTGGATTTCCCTTCTCTTTTTGAAACTCAGGAGCAGCAACATTGTCGTGGTGTCACCAGGGCTTTAAGTGGAAACTTTTTCAATTTTATATACAAGCCATAGTTGCTGCTTATTTATCTTATGCAACTAACAACCATTGACAAAGCCAATAGTCCTGACTTGTTGTAGGTATGATGTTACTTGTTGTATCATATATCTGGATGCAATGACAGAAACAGCAAAATACAAGTGGGGTGGCACACTATGCTAAGCACAGATTTGTAGCTTAAGTATGTTTAAGCCACGCCCTTAATTACATTGGCCACGCCCCTTTGAGAGACCCCCCGTTATTTCATCCCACTTAAAGCCCTGCTTTTACCCATGTGTTTTGGTTTGTAGTGGTTCTCCTATGTTCTCCTATAGTTCGCCTATGCCAGAGCTATTGGCTTTGCCAATGTGTTTTAGCCATGTTGTACACCAGTGTGGCGTAAAGGAGAGGGTCGTGGATGGAGTGGTGTGTTGTGAAGTGTCATGGCGTGCCATGGATTGGCGTAGAGTGCCATAGAGTTGCATTGAGTGGAGTATTTTAATGTGGAGTGGTGTAGAGGGAGTTGCGTAAAAGGGTTTTAGAGAGGAGTAGACTGTCAGAGTGTAGTAGAGTAGAATGGCATGAGCACAGTGTTGTAGAGTGAAGTAAAATTGTGTGGCATAGAGTGGAATGGCATGAAGTGTCGTAGAGTAGAGTGAAGTAGTGTTGTAGAATGGATGGGAGTTAAGTGGCACGGAGTGGTGTTTAGAAGCTGGGTAGAGCGTCATAGAGTGGAATCCCGTGAAGCAGCGTAGAGTGTCGTACAGTGTAGCGTCGTAGAGAAGCGTAGAGCAGGTGCCAAAGTGGAGGGGCGTAGAGTGGAGTGTCGTGTAGGGGCGCAGAGTGGAGTGTCGTGTAGGGGCGCAGAGTGGAGTGTCGTTTTAGGGGCGCAGAGTGCGGTCGTTTTAGGGGCGCAGAGTGGAGTGTCGTTTTAGGGGCGCAGAGTGCGGTCGTTTTAGGGGCGCAGAGTGGAGTGTCGTGTAGGGGCGCAGAGTAGAGTGTCGTGTCGGGGCATAGAGTGGAGTGTTATAGTGGATGGGACTGGAAAGGCATGTCGTAGAGTGCAGTGGTGCAGAGTGGAGTAGAGTTTTGTGGGATGGTGTCGTATGAGTGGTGTGGTAGCGCACTGCAGCTACAGACAACACATTTTCAATTGAAATGACCATTACATTTGCAAAAGCATATAGTTTTACTGATGAAATTATGCAGGGCGCAAACAATGTGTGGAAATGGCATCACAAACTGTATTGATTTGTTTTGATCTTATTTCACCACACTTCAGAATTACAAAAAATGTGCTTTATTTATGCTATCCTTATTCTGAAATATCTGCACAGAAAAAATGCGGTCATTCTCTGAATGCCACAATACTAATTAATGTCGATAGCACAGTTTGCAAATGAAATTTAAAGGAGAAATGTGGTAGAATTTGAGTTTCTGAGCAGGTCAATGAGTTAAGTATCAGTTACAGCATTCCCCCTTCGATTCTCTACTCTAGTGAATAATACTGCACCCTGAAGGTACCAGTTCATCAAATGTGGTCCTTGTAACATGTCTCACTGAGCCCTGGTACATGACTATCTGTTCGAACTAAGATTTCTTGTACAGCAAAGATATGCTTATTGGCAGGCTATACGCTGTGAGGCTTAAGTGATCCAAAACTATGCCCATTTTCACTCTTATCTTAAACCCTTACAACGCCCTCTGTGCATGTACTGTGTCCTTAAAAAATGTCCCTACGTGCCACACCCTTAGAACATCCAATCCTCAGTGCACTAACTCTTCATGTTATTTTATGAGGGAAATCTGTGACCAGACTGAGTGACTAACTAGTTATCTTACCACTATAAATTTTGCTGGATACACCAAGCAGCATGTGCAGTTTAAAATGCAGCCAGTTTGGGACCAATTAAATACGCCATAACAGATTTACCATCACATCTGTCCCTGCTGGTAATTTCTTTGCAGTCGGATTATTAGGCGTAACAAGGATGGGTTAACAACCGACGTTCTAAGGTAAGGTGGAGAGGGTGTAGGCCCGTCTGTGGCATTGGGAGAAGGCGCCTGGGACACAAAAGGAGCTCAGGGAGACGGAGGCTTGGGCAGAGCACGTGTAGTACAGCAGTGCGTGAAGATTAAAATCAGGTATTTTTTCGACCAGGAACGACAACTAACTGCTTTGTGCACAGGAAACCCGTCCATTAAGATGACTCGGTTCAAGCTTATTTCCGTAACGCCCAAGGCCTCAATTTTCAGACTCTCTTAGAAAGGTAAAGGATTCCTACCTCTTCGTCAATACACCCTCACAGCACAGTTGTCTCATGATCTTGGTCTGTTCGAGGAAGGGCAAAGGTAAACTCACTACTTTATAACTCGGCAACCTTTCTCTCCGCGCCTCTTTGCTCGCAGTCTGAGCAACAAATTGGTGAACAAGAACTTCCGCCGGAAGCAGGGGAGACTTTGCTGAGGAAACCTGGGAGACGCATGAAAGCAACAGCACGCCACTAGGCGGCCATCTTAGACTGGCTACATTTCTCTTCTTAAAATGACGTGGTGTACGGATGATCAATGGAGTAGAGTAAACACATTGTTTTAGACCCCCAAAACTGACGGGAAAGTGTTAGTTATGAACGAGCATCGGGAAAGAGAACCCACACCTTACACAGCAACTATCATAAGTTTATAAGGGGATTCCAATGTTGTTCCGGTGTATAGGCATGCAATACTTGACAACGTTTTGAAAGTGGGAGATTTGGCAAGAAATATAGGGGGTGAGGGGGTACTTTCTCCTTTGACATATACTGAAGCAGAGACGATTTTAGGCGGCAAATAGTTAAAATCAAGCATTTGCAATGCAATAGGACTCGCATTTATGCGAGACCTATTGCATTGCAAACGGGAGTGCGGGGGCAGGGGGGCGAAGGCACGAACAACGGGGGTGGGGGGGTGAGAAGGCACGGGAAGAAAATAGTGCTCACAATCTAAATAAAACATACTGTGCAACACTCGAAGTAAAGGGCCAGTAGCTACGGAAGGATACAAATGACGACATGGCCGTCATAAGGAGGGACTAGCAAGCTATAAACCAATCAGAAGGCAGCATTTAGAAAGGACAAAGCCACAAGCCAATGAAAAATATGGGCGGAGAGTGAGGGCAGCTTGTCCCCCATACTCTACTACTGCATGCCTCGCAGAGCGAGCAGCGCATGCGCGCTGTCGCTAAAGCTCGACCTAAAAAAGACGTAGGTTAGCGCTGTCGCTAAAGCTCGACCTAAAAAAGACGTAGGGGACTAACCAAGTTATGCAGTATGCAAGTGACATCATGGCGCCTGACATCACGGCCCACTGCATCGCACGTGGCATCACAAGAAGTTAAATCACTAAAAGTGGCATCAAAACTCGTGACATCACAAGAAGTGACACCAGATCTTAACACCTCAGAAATATGTTTAGCAGTTCTATCACAAGTACATTTGAGCGTATTACGAGATTTAGCAAGTGAGATTTTGTGCCAGGGTTGTGCCAAAAAAGTGACGCAACCCGACACAAAATCTGGGCCTCAACTTATCCATTGATCTTTTAAAACTCTGCCACAAAGAAATAGGCAGCAAAGAGGAAAATGGCAGTACATCTGTTCTGCTTAATGATTGTAAAGTCTGCATTTTAGTATGTCTGTGGGGTTAAGCAGCCGGGGCCCGTGCAGGTAAGAGCGGTGGGGCCCGGTGGGGGGGATTTCAACGGACGATGACAAGGGGAAATTAATTATTTAATCTTCCCTTGTCATCATCTGTAGAAATCCCAGCCCCACCGCTCTTACCTGCAGGGGCCGTGGCTGGGGTTAAGGCATCTGCTGCAGAAATCTTTGTGTGCCTAGTAAATCTCAGGGAATAATAGTGGAAAAATCACTCTAGAGATTAACGCATTTGCTTGAGAGATCTGTGTGTTTTTCTAGCCCCAGTTTTGAATCAAAGTACCACATAGGGTTATTGTGTCTCCTGCAAAGCACCTCATGTAACATGCAGATGACAGATTTTTATTTTATGTAGCTAGATAAGTGAGTTACTGCTTTTAACACCAATATCCCTTTGTTACTTGCAGTTCATAAATTGTAATCCTTCAAATATAGCACAGGGAACTATGAAGGACATGTGACTCCTACACCTTGTAACCCTCACTGTCCTATGTAACACATCCTGTACATTGAATTACGTACATGATTTATAGTCAATGTATAATGTTTACATGTGATGTAAAGTGCTCTGACACCCTGCATTGGGATGAGTAGCACTATAAAATAAATAAAACAAAATAGTGGTATTTAAATTGTTAAATACTGGGACAGAGCAACATATCTGATATTCTTACAGTGCATGCATATGTCTTCTATACAGGGGCTGAACAAAGTCAAAAGCATGCCTCTCTTAAGTAGCTGTGAAGTGATAAACTGTGCTCCTTTGTTTCTCCTTCATTGCAGTTAGGTGTGAGGCTCCAGCTAGCTCAAACAGAAGAAGGCCTGATGGCACCTTAACTTCGGCCTTTGTTTTGGGCCAGAAAAAAATAAAAAAAATAGAAAGCCCCTCCCCACCTGCACGCTGCTGCTTGGAATGAAAGCAGACAATGTGCAGGCACTGCTGAAAGTGTCCTGGGGTCTGAAATCTACACCAGGACAAATTCAGCATATATTACTAGGGCCCAACTTCTTGACAGGGTGGATGACGTTCACCCTGTGAAAATAGCTGTCTACCTGCATGTACCCTCGACTTGTGCCCTGATTGTACTGTTGTACTGAAGCAGGTTCTGATTAGCAAAAAGGAGAACAGTACTGCAAAATGTGTATAGCGCTGCATACCTCTGACTCCAATTCACAGATTCCCAATGCGTCCTTTCAGAGTTCATAGTTGAAAAAAATGTTGGCTGTACTATGTCCTACGACCCAGTGCTGGAGTTGGAATACAATTTACTCCGGGAACCTATAAATTAGGGATCAAGATGTGACAGAGGAAAGGGGGTGGAGTTACGAGGGGCTGAGCTTGAAAAGCAGAGTCCGACAGTCAGTTTATACTTTTTTTAAAATTTTTATCTGCTGCCTAGAAATTGGCAATAAGGACAAAAGTGACAGTACATCTGTTCTACACTACTTAATTGGTCACAAAGAGGCTGCTTTTTAAAATAACTTACAGGGTTAAGACACCTGCTGCAGAGATCATTGTGTGCCGAGCAATTTTTAGGTGGGTATAATAATGGTAACATAACTCTAGTGGTTAACACAGTTCTGGTATTTTTTCAGTCACAGTTTTGACTCATAAAGTATCATAGAGGATTAATGTGCCTACTGCAAAGCAGGTCGTGTAACGTGCAGATCACAGATTTGTATTTTATTTAGGTAAGTGGGCTCCCTCTTTTGATACATTTTGTTACTTCCAGTTTATAAATTGTATAGCACAGTGATCTATTTACCGGCATCAAGGAGCTGCAGGCAAACTATAAATCACGGGTTTAAATTTGTATTGTTTTTTTCTCAATCTGATGTCATTCTAAGATGGCAAAGAAGGGTTCAGTGGAGAAGTAATAAAGTCTTATTAGTACAGAAAACCACAATCACTGTGCTATGTTTTATATCCTGACTTTGCGTTTCTCCCGATGATTCATTCTTAACATATAATGTCTACAAGTATGGATGATATGTGATTATTACACCTTATAACCCTCATTGTCTATTGTAACATTTCTCTTATGTGTCACTGCTCTCCCGCTCCCCCTTATTAGTCCCTTCAGGGTGGTCCTCTTTCTAGTGCCCCACCCCCCGGAAATCAGGTAAAACATGAATTAAGCACAGGTGCAGCCTGTTAGCTCTGTCATAGAAAAATACGAAGTCAACTTTGTTTGAGTCTTACCGCTTTGGGAGAAGAGGTAGGCAAAAGATTAAGTCCTTGGTCTCCTTTGGAAGCTCTGGTAGACCATTCATGTGTCTGCTGCGAGGGCCACATTGAGCAGGAAGTTCACAAGACATCTGGGTAAACCAGGTACTGGCTGTGCCCGACTACACAGTCGCTCAGCTTCAGCTTTCCCATGCTGTTACTTTGGCACAGGTGCAGATGCAGCCACGGTGGTCTCTTTTAGATGTGGGGATGTGGCCCCACCTGAGCCAATAGCAGTCGCAGCCCTAAACGGGCCAACAGAGGTAAGTGGAGTTGCAGCTCCGACTGGGCTTGTGGCAGTCACAGCAGTTGTAGCCCAAGCTGGGCCTATGATGATCACAGCAGTTTTATTCCCGTCACTCTCAGCACTTGCAGCCCTGTCCAGGCCCATGATGATCACAGCAGTGGCATATCCCGGGACTACAATAATCCTAGCAGTTGAAGACATCCTTCAGGCCCAAGATGATCATGGCAGTTGTAACAGTTACCACCAGTTACCACATTATAATACTAGGAAGACCCTCCGTAACATGGGTGACTCCCTGCTTGCTCTCGAGTAGTCCGCTCTCTTTGGATTCCCCTCAGCCAGCAAGAACACGCTGGACATCTCTCCTCCTGGTCAGTCTCTTAACTTGCAGGGCCAGGAAGACTGCTTGCCTCCCCCTCTCAGCAGGCAGGCAGACTTCTTCACGGTTCAGGTAGATCCACAGCCCCTCCAGCATAAAGTGCAGACATCAGGTGATGTCCCCCTGCCTCTGGAAGAAGGACTGTCAGAAAGACACCAGCCCTGGTTGCGCAGCAGCTATTTGAATACTCTGATGGACCTGCTTCCTCTGTCATAAAGGACTTACAAGTGGAAGAAAGTAGGGTGGTTTGGATCCCAATCATATACACAACTTCTAGATAGGGGATGTAGATCCACTGCCTCAAGCTGCAGAAACACTTTGGAGTGGTTCTTCTTCCAAGTGTTCTTCTATTAAAGTTCTTCTTTCAAAGACACAGACTTTGTGTAAAGCGATGCTTCTCAAAGGTTGTACTGGGCTGTTTTCATTCTGGAACACCAATATACAGATACAATGAGGTGTGAGGTTTCTGTACCTGGCTGTCATCTGCTCAACTGAAGGAGTAATCAGGAACTCACAAAAGGGTGGCTTCATCTGGAAACTTCCTCACCTAACACAACAGTGATTGCCGTTCCACCCATTACCCCTACCATCCACCAAATGGCAGTATTTAGGAAGACTAAGCAGCAGTCCCTTGCTAACAAAATGCCTCATGGAATTTCTAAAGGTAGCATTGTATCCATCCTCCTCACTTCAGTGTCTGGATTTCCTCCCTCAAACCACAGGAATGCAGGCAATACACTTCCACTATCTAGCAGAATAGTCCCCCCACCTTGTGCTAGGCCAGGCCAGGCCAGCGGCATCTACAATGAATCCCACTGGTCCCATTACTCAGGCTGACTCACACACACATTTTATTACCACGTGTTACACGCATTACACATGCACAAGCACTTGACTTACAGATGGGATGCCAGCGCATGGTTCTGAGCATACACATAATAGTGGAACTTTACACAAGTAGGCCCAGTGGGTCTCACTGGCATGGACACTAATAAAAAAGTGTGTCAATTCTCAGCTTGCACACGTTGTAGGTGACTACGTTGTTAAAATTCTCGTGATCGGGAAATGTGAAGGTGCCTTTGTCAAGTCACTGGATCAATTGGGAGATGTCAATGCTTCTTTTTAAGGACATATCAGGAAAAGCACCCAAATAAAGTGATTGACTTGGTAACTATATTATCCATTTCCTAAAACAACAAGGGCTACGAACATTCAGTCACCTTCCTTCATGGTATGCAGAGAATTAATATGTCTCTAGGATATGTAAGTGTATGCACATCTCTTTCTATGGCCTGCTTTTACTGGCAACTGCATGGGGGACCCAGAAACATCTATAGATTCAAGTAACAGACTTTATGGAAATCCCTTGAGGCTATTCCGCCCTTCTAATAGAAGGTTTGATTTGTAATACAGTACTACATCTAGGAGTGACACCTCATAAATTACTATTTGTGAACTGTTATCTCTAAGATGATAGGAGGACCCTTTTTTTACTGGGCACTTTTGTTTAGATTTACCTGTTGGTACTTGGGGACTATATGAATCCCAACATTTTTTGTGGCACATTTAGGACTTGCAGGACATTTGAATCAAGTAGAGAAAATGATAGGAATGAAAAATAAATTCTGTTTCATTTCTCTTTTAACTTCTAGGGTATCAGAGTGTACCAGAAAGAGTGAAGCCAACCACATAGTTGTGAGTATTACAATGATGCTTGTACTGAAAAGTATCCAATTAGTAGGCAGGTTAATACTGTTCTTTTAATTTCTGGCATATTTTATATGCCCTGATGAGTGAAGACAAACCATTAATAAAGGGTGAATTTGTCTGACGCCATTTTTATTGGTTTTGTGATTATTTATTTTATGCTCCTCACTTAACACAGTGATGAGAAGAAAAAATGAAGTGTGGTGTTTTCAGCAGCAACATCACCCAGGAATGGTTAGGAAGGACAGAGATACGAAGAAGAGTTGAGGGCAAGAGTAGAAACACTACAAGTTAGTTGAGGATCATATCTGTAACTCTCCCTCTCCTTTTCACTTTTTATTATTGTGTCCCTCAGGAAAACACTATAATGTGAAATACGGGTGTTCGATCAAGATTTCTAGAAAGGATCTGCTTGCGGGACACTGTATAATTTTTGGAGACATTTTCCTTGAGAAACTTTACAAATTCTTTCTCTCTTTCTCTGTCTTTAAGTATATTTCAGCACTGTATTAAGGAATAATATGTTGTCCTGTCTTAGCGGGTTTACAAAAAACATGTTTGAAAAGCTAAATGTTATATATCTTCAGATTGATGGACATATATGCTGGTTTTCCACTTGGGGCTATATTGTTTTGGACTAAGTTCTCATAAAGTCAGGGACAGGCCTAGCTAGGTCTCTTCTCACACTCTTAGATTATCATGACACCAGGTCCAAGTAAAACCCAGGATTCTAGATATACATGCAGTAGGGCACTCAGGGTGAGGGAACACATCTGTATACCATGCTGTGGACAATCCCATACGAACAGCTATAATAAAATAATAAATAGATCCAGGTTGCCCTGCCGCTTTTGGCCTCACATTCTATTCACTCAGTAAAAAGGCCAATGTGGACTTACACAGTGCATTACACATCGAAAAGGAGAGGCCGCTTTTGGTGTGCCAACTCCAGCGATAAGAATGGGCCAGGGCACAAGTAAACACAGAGTCCCCCTATTAATTTTAGAGCTGGTTGTCATCGTTCTTAGCCCGAGGCTAAGCAAGAACCTAAAGTATCCTTTTAAACAGTGGTTAATTCGTAAAAAAATAAGTGTCGAGGCTCTCTTTAGGAGGCAGCTCATTTCTCCTGTTAGCACCACCTAAAACAGCACCAACTACTAACCATGAAAGTGGGGAGAGGATGTGGCATAATGGCAAGAGCTGGTGACTTCGGAGCTGGGGAACCAGGTTTGAGTCTCAATGTCGGCTTAACATCCTGGGCAAATCACTTAATCTCCCTGTGCCTACCATAAATTAATGTGTCCTTAACGGGTGCTCAAGAAAAGCGCTGGTGTTGATGATTAAGTGCTGGTGCTGAGCACCGGAAACCACCGGCTCAAATTAAGCACTGCTTTTAAAATGAAACTGAAGACGTGTGACTTCACCTTGCTTGATTACACAGCCAGCAAGTGTAAGCTCCATTGCATTCACTTGCAGTGTGACACCATACAGTGTTTTAACTCCCAGACAACATGTTCCAGAAAGGCCTGAGGCCAGCTGCAGAATGAGAGAACTAGTAGAGGTGGGTAGCCCACCGGAGGCTCGAGCAAGATGCCTGGCTCTGGCTCAGCTCAAAGTCCTTTTCGAGCTGAAAATGAGACAAGCCACGTGGCTTCCGCCTGGCCCTGTCACCTAAGAAGAAGAGGGATAGACTGATCATATAGACGCCGTGGAGCGGGTGAAAGGGCTGGGAAAGGGATGTTATGCTAGTGATGTTAAAACCGTATTATAGCCTTCTCCAAGCAGATTCACAGCAGTTAAGAGCATCTTCACAGTCAGCCCATCTGCAATGAACCACCTAAGAAACCCACCATAAGAATGAAAACATCAAAGTGGGAGTTCTTTGTTGAAGTTTGGCTCCACTTCACTTTTGACCCAGTGCAGGCTGTAACTCTGAGGCACTATTGCTTTGTTAGTTCATATAATTGCCTTCAGGAGGTGATGAGCCTCTACTGAAGTCAATATATTTGTTAAGTCAAAGAGGGTGGGGATTTGGGCGGGCACAGGTTGGAGGGGTGGTATGGGTAGTGGTGCCTCATATCAGCATAACGATAGATTGTCCTGCCTTCCCTTGAATCTAAATTTGTGCTTTTTTCTAGAAAGGCTTCTTGTATCAGTTTAATTTGTGCTGTAATGCGGAAACCGGAGTTAAATCCTAGCTTCCCAGCTTGACCAAATTGTGTGATCCTAGAAAATTAATTTACATCACTGTATCACCTTTTTCTTGATAATCACACATACATGCCTACCATCCCGATTCAGGCGGGAGACTACCCATTTCAAGGCTAGTCTGTTGTCTCGCGATTCCTGCATTCAAAAACCCGATTCCTCTGCGGGCTTTTGCCGACCGGGACTGGTCTAGTGAGACTTGTATTCACTGCCAGTAACCTGCTCCTGCAGGCCAGTGCACAACATTTTTGTCACATGCTCTCTGTCTGCCATCGCGCTTTTTCCACACTCTTGACAGGTAAGGAAATAAACCTTGTATCTGCATTTCTGATATCTGGTCCTGCAGCAGCACACTTTCAAGTTCCATACATGACAAAAGACCTGATTCAGGCCTCAATATAGTCAATGGGAGAAATATATTCTCCTGATTATTTTTCTAAAATGTCCCACTTTCCTCTTCTAAAATGTTGGCATGTATGATCGCATTTGAGAGCACTTTAATTCAAATCTGGGTGTTTATGCTTTACTAGACTACAATGTTACTCCATTTATCATAACACATGATGGAGCAAGGTAAATGAAATTTTTTTAACCTCCTAATAATTTTCGTAAAATAATTAATAAACATGTTCGTTTAAGTAATTAACCAACAATATATGTTACATGTAAAGGGTTAAAGGTAACACGCTATTTTGTGTGCAAATTAATCAACTTATAATTGTTTACGTGTCTAACATAACATAATATTTGCGTACTAATAAAATAATAAACGCATGATTTGTGCTTTTTAAATAAAACGTGTGGTTGCAAAATAAAGCGATGGTAAGTAAGGGACGGCTTTATATGTTGCTTTTTGCTAGGTAATACCTAATTGGGGTACGTAGAAAGACGGGAGGGAAACGAAAGGGTTTATATTCTTTATTTTAACAATATTTTGTTTATCTTTGAAAATAGTGCGCTTAGGCCTGTTGAGCAGCGATATAAAATGGCCGCCATAAGCTAGAGTACGCATGCCCAAGAAGCTGTGTGGTAGAGGAGAGAGGCTGTGGAAAAGGATGACCACGTGTTCGTGCTGAGAGCATAAGACGGAAGTATGGTCATGGCTATTGTGACCTTTCTGAGCAGATGTGTGCCAAGATGATCAGCAAGAAGCGTGAGAAGTCAAACTGAATAAATGGACGGAACTGTTGAATCTAAAAAGTAGCAGAAAAAGATACAAATTGGACTGATCGAAACGGATGAGCAATGTCATGAACTGTGGGAAACGATGCAAGCATGAACATTCCACAAGGAACTGGTTAAGACAAGGAAGTTTGATTAAAATGTATATGGGCCTGAGTGAACCAATGAGAGAGAATCACGCCATGAAGATGCAACATTTTATTCAGTAAGCTAGAATTAGGGTATAAGAAGACCTACTCTTGGTGGGAGGGGTTAGATGCTGGAGAGTTAGATGCTGTAGATGGGTGAAGTTGCGGTTGCTGATGCTGACGAGCTGATGCTGCTGCTGCTATTTTTTATTTCCAGTTGAGTATAAGATGCTGCTTTTGGAGAACCTTTTTCCTGATAGATTATTCAGTTAGAACTATTAGATTTTTCCAAGACAGTTAGATTGATCTTTTAGAGTTCTTGCTATGATAACCTTATTTTTCCGTCTAATAGATATGCATTGCAATTTCAATTTATTCTTATAATGATGATAAATGTAATGATCTGAATAATAAGATTAAAACTTATTTCTTGCTTCGAAACTTTATATAAACTTTATTATTCTTTAAACAAATGACTCAGTGATTCTTTAGCTCAATGATTAAGGTAAATTGATAAAGAGTTTATTGTGATTGAGCAGGTCTTAATCACCATCAACTGATTCCTACTAGTTGGTCCATCGACCAATGAGCGGAATACCTTAAAGCAAATGAGAAACATTATGTCATGTTAAAAGAGGTATCCCGTCTCCTTCCAGCGAATCATTTTCTCCTAGGTTAAGGACGAAGGAAATCCAGGGAATAAATGAGTAAGTGAATATATATGCGGTGTTATGGGCCCCACCGTCATATGAATATAGTTTGTGTATTGGAGGAATAGTTGTACCTGGATGACCGAAGCATATAGGAGAATCATTTTTATTGTTAGCGCTGGATCAGATTTCTTGGTAGCAGAGTTATGGTTACTATAGATTAGTTTGGTGATTATTGATTGTTTAGTGATTATTGATTATTGATAAGTTCATGTCTAACACTTTATGTTGAGTCGCGTTATGTTATATGTAAGTTTTTACGCTTCCGGGAAGTAGGAAGTGGAACACGTGTGGCAAGAGAAGTCACATGGAATGGTGCATTGTCTGAGTTCATATTGGTGATAACACAGGTTGTGTTATGATAGGGACATTTTCTGTATAAAAGGTGTGTGAGTGAAATAGTGATCGGTTTTCTTGTGAAACTCTGGCCTTAATTCTCAGGAGCAGTATAGTCTCCACATGTGTTTTATCCCCAGAGAAACGGGTTTATTGCTTGCTTGAAAGAAGGGTAAGGTAGAGGGAAGTGCTACTTTATCGTCGAAACTGAAAATTCTGTGGTAGGGTAGAGGTAAGCGCTGCCTACTGGAAAATACAGAATTCTTGTGTAAATGGACAAAGCTATCTCTTTGGTTTAGCGAATCAGACAATGGAAATGTGTTTTAAATGTTGTAACTAACAAAGAATTGTTGAAAAAGAAATTGCCGATAAATTTTGTAAAGGAGGGGTCAAGAGCAGAAGTGACGTAGACAAAAGCCGCACAGGGATTGGACAGTGCGCTAGTCATACGGAAACAGGAGCAGAACTGACGTAGACAAAAGCCGCGCTGGGATTGGACAGTGCGCTGTAGACAGAATCCGCTCTGATTGGAGTGTTGGTGTGAGTCGCGCTAGGATTGGTCGAATAGCCTAGTGACGTGGAAGTTTGTGATTGGAGTGTTGGTGTGAGTCGCGCTAGTATTGGTTGGAATAACGCATAGAGAACAGTGTTGAATTGCGGATCGTTTGAGGAGAAAAAGCGATTGTGAATCATGTCGTATTATGAGTATGGTAGAGAGAAAACGTCGTGGATGTCGAAAGTTAAGAATTTCTTTAAGAAAGACAAAAAGGTAGTGACTAGAGAGGGACAAATAATTCCTCCGCCGAAATCACCAGCTTCGCATATGATGCTGAAATATGGATATCATACATGCATATGGTTAGAAAATTGGACAAAATATACCAAGAATGATGGAGCATTGGCTTTCCCTGAGAATGGTTCATTTAATGTAGCTGTACTACGGAACTTGAGAGAAAAGATGGCAATGTTAGAACCTAGACCTAGACCGACACAGTTTGAAGCTTTAACTGAATGGGAAGATGAGATGTATGAACGAGAGAGATTCAGAGGATTAAAGAATCATGAGTTTGTGCCTGGAAGGTTATGGGGAGTAAATCATGAGGACAGAATAAAGCGTTGGAGATGTGCTAATATGACAGGAGGTTTGTTTCCAGCTTTTACAGTTGAGGAAGAAGCAAAGAGAAAGTGTACAGAGAAAAAGAAACATGTAGTTATAGAAAAGTATGTGTATGGTGGTAGTGAAACGGATGATGAATTGCTGGAAGATATTTTAAACAGAAACCCACCTCCATACCAACAGACTTCTGCGGTGGTGACACCTAATGCACCGCCAATGGAAACTGGGAGGAATAAAAATCCCGAACGAAGAGATGAGATAAATAGGTCACAAGATCAATTAAAAACTTCACAAAATGAAGAGATAGAAAGTGACAATGCAACTGAATTAGCAAAAACCACAAGAGAATTGACTGAGAAAATAAGAGCATTGACAAAGAATATGGAAGCTGTAACTGTACCAGTAACGATAGGTCCAGTAATGCCAATTTTTGAGAATCAGAAAATTGATGAACGGTCTTTAGTGATTCCCATGAATTCACATTTGCAAAGAAAAAGAGAAGGGATGGAACTGAATAATGAAGGTGCACACCATTTGGTTAGTACCTAGAGACCAAGCCCACCTACTAATTTGACGATAAACGAGAATGAGATTAGGAGAATACCTATGGTAACAGAGTCTGCATCAGGGACACCAGAAGGAAGTAACAATTGGATAGAATTAAATAGTACGCCTGTAGGTCCAACTCCAGATGAGTTAAATGAATGGATGAAAGCGCTAAAAACAAAAGAAACAGAAGTAAAACCATTAGATGTAATTAGGTTAAAAATAGACATGGAAGAATTGATTTTAGGAAAAATTGGTACAGAAAAATTAAAAAATTATCAGGATGATGAGATTATGTTTTTGTGCAAAAGTCTTACATGGAGAGCTAGAAATTTACATGACAAATTGGAAGAAACAGCAAGTGAACTAGGAGTAGAGTTTGTAAAAGTGAGAACTTTTCAGAAACCATACCGAGTAGATTTTTGTGAGAAAGATATAGAGAATCTGAATACATCAGGAAGATTGACCCAAATAAAAGAGTTAATTGTTTTACTGAGAAAATGGGGTGATGTGGATAGATGGAGAAATAGATGGACAAAAAAGAACGAGAAAACAACAGATAAAGCATCTTTGGCTTTTGCAGTGACAGATAAGGAACCAGTTGTAAGGGAGTACCCGATGAGAGAAACTCCAGGTGGTAGTTACGTGCATGTTCCATGGACCAGACAGGATATACTGTCATTTACAAATGACTTCCCAAAGTTGAGAGAAAAGCCAGTAGAATGGTACAGACAAGTGGAGAGATTTGTTAAGGTTTCAAAAGTGTTGTGGATAGACTTAGATGGATTGTTTGATATAGTAGTGCCAGCTGATTTGTGGACAGAATGTAAGATTACTATTGATTGGCCAACTGTAGAATATCCAAGGGATGCTAAAACAGGAGCGCCAGGACCAGAAGTGATGAGGAAGTATGACCAAGTAATTACCTTTTTGAAGAATAAGATTCCACCTAAAGAAACAGATTGGGTAAAAATAGACAGAACAACGCAGGAAAGTAAAGAATCAGTGCATGCTTATTACGAAAGGCTGTTGTTGGTTTTCAAACAGTATAGTGGTTATGAGACACTAAATGAGAAGGATATGAGTCATTTTGTATATAGATTTGTATATGGGTTAAAACCGGAGATAAGTGAAATGATTAAGCAGCATATGATTTGTTGGCAGAATAGCACAGTTGACGAGGTTTTGAGATATGCTAAGTATTGCAGTGATGATATTGAGAGTAGACAGCGTAAATTGAAAGAAAAAGCCATGTGGGCACAGGTGAAAGTTGCAGAGAAGCAAGAAGCTCAATTGAGTAATACCGGTAATGAAACAGGACAGGTTAGATCCCGACCGAATATAGGTAAAGGAAAAGGACAAATGAGCATAGATTAGGCAAAGAAAAAGTGGCCATGCCACAACTGCGGAAAGCTAGGGCATTGGAGAAACGAGTGTAAATTTCCTCCAAAACTTAATGTGGAAAATCAATCATTAAATTCACAGGTGCAGAGTGAGGTAGTTACTCAACAAAGTCAGGTGCCACAACCACCACTTCCCAAGAGTGTTAACCAACAGAAATACAGTGCAGAAACAGGATTCTACGGAGGAGAACAGGTAACACAGTTGCCGCGTGCAGCTGCAATTTCTCAATATTGGTTACGACAGGATGAGGATGAAAGGGATGAAAGTTTCTGACGGTGCCTAGGGAGAGGGGAAGAGTGCGTGCTTGGCGCAACTCTAGAGGTAGATCAGTCTGGTCCATTTGTGGATGGAGAAGTGAATGGTGCAAATGTCACATTCCTGGTGGACACTGGAGCTACCCGTTCTACTGTTAGGTCAGTGGAAATTCCAAACCTTCCTCTCTCAGGTGAATATATCCAAGTAGTTGGAGATTCAAATCAGCAAATTAAGACGCCTCTTACTAAATTAGTGGAGGTAAGAATTGGTCCATTTAGTGAAATGCACCGATTTGTCCCATGAACCTATTAGGACGCGATTTATTGTGCAAGATGAATTGCACTATCTATTGTACTCCAGATGGAATTGCATTTCAGACCCCAGATGAAGATGTGCTGTTAAAACAATGGTAAATTTAGAACCAGAAGTAAATGATTTGTTTCCTGTATTTGATGCAGAGAAAATCCCAATTGAATTGAAAAAGACAGTGAAAGAAGAAGTGTGGGACTTTACAGGAGAAGATGTAGGATTAATGAAAGAAGTACATCCCGTTAAAATAACAGTAAAAGAGGGAACAAGTTACCCAAATACGCCCCTAAAAAAATTGACACCAGAAATAATTGAAGGAATAACGCCAGTAATAAACAAAATGGTTGAACAAGGGATTCTAAAAGAAATCATGAGCAGTCCATGTAATTCGCCAATAATGGGACTGAAAAAGCCAAACGGAACATATAGAATTGTACAGGATTTGAGGAAGGTAAACAACATTGTAGTGCCTTGTTGCCCAATAGTACCGAACCCTGCTGTGATTCTATACCAGATTCCACGTGAAGCAGAATGGTACACAGTAATTGATTTATGTCATGCATTTTTCTCTATTCCATTGCATCCAGATAGCCAGCCATTATTTGCGTTTAGGTTTGGAGAGCGTATTTTGGCATGGTGCCGAATTCCTCAAGGGTACATAGAAAGCCCCTCAATCTTTAATCAGATTCTAAAGAAATCCTTGGAAGATTTAAAAATGCCAGAAAAGTCAGTGATGGTTCAGTATATTGATGACCTACTGGTGGCATCAAAAACGAAGGAAGCATGTGTCAATGATACAATTGCTTTGCTGAATCATTTGGCAAAAAGAGGACATAAAGTGTCCCCATCAAAATTGCAGTTTTGTCAACAAGAAGTCCAGTATTTAGGGCATAAAATTGAGAAAGGAGTGCGAAAGGTAACGACTGAAAGAATAAAAATGATTCAAGGAATGAGAGCTCCAATGACGCAAAGAGAGGTAAGAATGTTTCTGGGAATGGTTGGATATTGTCGACAATGGATAAGCGGTTTGTCGCTGATTGCTAAACCGTTGCAAAAACTGACAAAGAAGGATGTTAAAGATCCTTTTGAAATGAATGATGAGGAAATGAAAGCATTCAGAGAGCTGAAAAAGAAATTGTGTGAAGCTCCAGCATTGGGAATGCCTGACTATGAGAAAGATTTTGAGTTGTATTGCAGTGAAAGAGATGGATGTGCATTTTCAGTCTTGGTACAGAGACATGGAACTATGAAAAGACCCATTGCATATTTTTCAGCTGTTTTAGACCCTATAGCGAAAGCGTTGCCTGGATGTTTGAAAGCAGTTGCTGCTACTTGTGTGAGTCTGGAACAGAGTGAAGGCATAGTGATGGGATATCCACTGAGAGTATATGTTCCCCATTCTGTGGAAATTCTATTGACAAGAACGAAAACCCAATACATGACACATAGTCGGCTGACTAGGTATGAAAATGTAATTTTGAGTGCAGATAATGTGACCATTGACAGATGTATGAATGTGAATCCTTCGACATCATTGCCAGATGAAGAAAGTGTGATTGAAATGGATGAAGTAGATCACGATTGTCTGAATGTGCTTGAATATTGTACAAAACCAAGATCAGATATACGAGATGAGCCTTTAAAGGAATCAGATTATATTCTGTTTGTGGATGGCTCATGTTTGAGAACGAATGATGGAGTTCTAAGTGCAGCATATGCGGTTTGCACAGTAGCAACTGTAATGGAAGCATCTTGTCTGAAAGGAATACGGTCTACCCAAGTCGCAGAACTAGTAGCTCTGATTCAAGCATGCAAGTTGGGAAGAAATGTACGGGTTACGATTGTGACAGATAGCCAGTACGGCTTTGGGGTGGTGCATGATTTCGGTCAGATTTGGTCACAAAGAGGTTTCTTGACGTCTGCAGGAACACCAATTAGAAATGGAGATTTTGTGAAAAAGTTGCTTGAGGCGATACAGCTGCCTAAACAGATTGCTGTTGTGAAGTGCAATGCAGATAAAAATGGGGAAGACTACATAACTGTCGGTAATAAATATGCTGACGAAATTGCACAGTGCTGTGCAAAGAATGTGGTTTCTTTGAACAAAAGTCGAGAAAGAGAGCATATTTCTTGTCCTTTGCTTTTTACTAACCCTGTTGAGACATGGGATGAGGTGAGACAGTTACAGGAAGCCGCAGATGAGGAAAAAGATATATGGATAAAAGCAGGATGTAGAAAACATGAAGAAAATGATGTTTGGGTTTACAGAGATGAAAGACCAGTTATGCCTGATAGTATGATTTCTGACATGGCACGGATGTACCATGGACAAGACCACATTGGGAGAGATTCAATGATCAGACTTTTTAGACAAACATGGTATAATCCAAAATTCAGAGCCATAGCTGAGAGTCTTTGTCAGAGATGTCTTATTTGTCAACAGTTAAATCCAGGAAGGAAGACAGTAGTGAGTCTAGGAACAATAGGACGAGAAGGAGGTCCGTTCACTAGAATGCAAATGGATTTTATTGAAATGCCCCCTTGCAGCAGACTAAGGTATGTCCTAGTGGTCGTCTGTTTGTTTTCCCGTTGGGTGGAAGCATACCCAACCAGAAGGAATGATGGAATAACGGTAGCAAAACTTATGCTGCGAGAATTCATTCCGAGGTATGGTTTTCCAGTCACGATTGAAACAGATAGAGGATCACATTTCCAAAATGAATTAGTTAAACTGATTTGTGAAGCACTTAGTATTAAACAGAAACTGCATTGTGCATACAGACCAGAGGTTTCTGGAATAGTAGAGCAAGTGAATGGAACAATTAAAAACAGGTTAGGAAAAATGTGTCAAGCTACAGGACTCAAATGGCCAGATGCCTTGCCATTAGTTTTAATGACAATCAGAAGTATTCCGGAAAGGAAAACTGGACTCAGTCCCCATGAGATAATTATGGGACGAGCAATGAGACAAGCACAAGTACCTGTCAACAAACTGCTGACTATAACTGATGATCTAGTGCTGTATTATTGCAAAGGATTGGCTGATGTGGTGCGCTCTGTGTTTCATCAGGTTGGACCGGATGCGACCACTCTTGAAAGAAAACCAGCTCACGACTTGAATCCAGGAGATTGGGTCCGCATAAAAGTCCACAGGAGAAGAAACTGTTTGGTTCCTCGCTGGGACGAACCACGACAAGTGATCCTGGTGACAACCACTGCAGTCAAGTGTGCAGGAGTGAAACACTGGGTGCATGCCAGTCACACCATCAGAGTTCCAGAACCTGAAGATCGACATGTGAGTCGACATCTGGAAGTATTGGATAACAGTTCAGCATCAGAAACAGAGGAAGAAACAAACAGGGTGCCAGAACCTGAAGATCGACCTGTAAGTCGACATCTGGAAATATCAGATACCAGTTCAGAATCTGATACAGATCATTCGGATTGTGAAGAGATTCTGAAAAGAAATTGGAAATTTGAAAGCATAAGAGAAGAAACTGAGCTAGAAGATAGTAACAGTGAGCAACCAAGTACAAGTTGTGGTAAAAATCCTTCGGAGATAATATTAATAGATGAAGGGAGAGTTTCAAACAGAAAGTTAGAAAAATCGGAAGATCCCCGAGGAGCAATAGGGACAGATAGTCAAACACAAGAACAGGGAAATTTAGAAGCAGATAGAGAGACTGACACAAATTCGGAAGAACCTCGAGGAGGGACAGAAATAGGTGAAAGAAGGAAGATAAGAAAAAAACCACAAATAGAGGAAGAAAATGAAATTATAAGTTTCAAAATAAGAGGCAATAACAAAAGAACTGAAACAGAGTCTGAAGAAAGTGGAGAAGAAAGAAACCAAAAACTAGAGTCAAGAAAAAGGAATTGGAAATCAGAAAGAGAGGAAAAAGGAAGTGAGGCAAAAAGGCCAAGAAAAGGAGACAATTGGCCCAACGAAGTAAGAAAATTAAGATACAGAATCATAAGGTTAGATGGAAAAAGTGCTGAACAAGTGAATGAAATAACAAGTCAGAAAGAGCAAGAAAAACAAGGTGGAAAACACTTGCAGAAAACGAAAAGAATAAAGAAGGTAAATGCGAAGTATAGATCACCTGAATTGTTGTATCTTGCTTTGACTGATACCAAACAAGAAAAGAACACTCACGAGAACCCAGAACCAAGAAACCTAATGGGTGAAGGTGAGGTGCAACAAACTTGAAGAAATTTAAACAATTTCTACCGGACTTGACAAAACACTGGATCTGACGAATTTCTACCGGATTTGACAAAGAAAGAATTCTGAAAAGAATTAAAAGAAAGTACCAAGCAAAGACAAAAACATTGAAGTGCAGAGTGGCTAATAAGTCATTTCTGAGGTGTAGTAACAGTTTTCTGGAAAATAAATAAATAAGGTTATAAAACAAAATGGAGGATACTAGAGATAGAAAATGTAAATGTGAGTTTTTAAGTAGATGGTGTAAGATGTGCTGCTTTTGTACAGGATTATTAATGACAGTATGGGTGGTTTTAGCAATCACTATTCCAATTAGTTTAGCTGTAGTGGAAACTTCTAATAACACCGAGAAAGAAAGAGGAGCTAACACTCAAGAACCAGTTATATTAAAAAGTAGTGCAGAATTACACAAGGACAAATCAATAACAGATTTTTCTAAAAATGTTTTTACTAAATTATTATATGAGTATGTAGAAACAATGGATGTAAGAGATTGTTATGTTTGTATGCAATTGCCTGCGTCTGTAGCAGAGGGTGTGACTTATCACCTTCCTTTGACGTATGGAATAACATGTAGTGTTTTAGCAAGTTTATTTTATAAAACAGGTAGATTAGAATATTATTACACTGACATAGATAAGATTTTTGCAAAAGTTTCTGTAGTTCCCGAGCTAAACAAAAAAAAAAGAGGGAAAAACGTTTGGTGAATATTTTTTAGAGGATAAGATTTTAACATTAGATGATATAATTAAATACAACCTTACCTGTGAGTTAAAGAAGGAAGAAAAAGTATTTTTAGAGATGGTTGAAGAGAGAAGAGTGAAATTTCAAAGAAAAGTGATAGAAGAGACAAAAACACCTCTTTGGGCGTTTGAGGAAGACAATCATGACAAGAAAAAGACAAATGCAGCTATGACTCTGGATTGGCCCCAACAGGGAAGGTTGTGCATTAGAAGAAATAAGACAAGATATGACAATTATTTTGTGGGTTCCAGTATTTGCCATGACAATTATCAAATTTTAAGTGGATGGGGATTCAAAGGGGGAAAAGATCCAATATTTCCAGGGATCTATTATGTTTGCGGTAATAGGGCTTATTACAGGTTACCGGACCATTGGTATGGGTCATGTTATTTAGGCCTGGTCTTTCCAAAGATTTTTCATATGGACAGAAAAGAAAAAGGAACACACAGAATGATAAATACCTTTACACGTAGACAAAAGGGAAAGTTTTTCAGAAATAGGTGATATTTTTGGAGCATTGATACCAGCAGTGGGAATATCTTTGAATGCATTTAGAATTCGGAAATTATCCACAGTGGTAGATCGTTTATCTACAGATACTGCTGGAGGGTTCTTGATGGTAAATACCGAGATGGTTGCCATGAGAGCTATGGTGATGCAAAATCGACTTGCCCTTGACATTCTTTTGGCAAAAGAGGGTGGAGTCTGTGGAATGTTGAAAGTCCAACATTGTTGCACTTACATTCCAGATAAAAGTGAAAATATACAAAAGTATATAACAAATATTACAAGTTTGCACAAAGAACTTGTTCCACTGGAGGTTGAAAGTGCATTGGGAAAACTTGGTAAAGGGTTTTCTTCAGTAATAAATTGGTTAACAAGAATGAGTGGATTAATAATAGGGAAAGTTATAATAATAGCAACCATGATAATAATAATAATTTTAGTGCTGAAGCTTGTAATTACATGTATAAAGAGAAGAAGAAGACAGAATAAAATAGAAAAAGAAAACATGATAAACAAGGAGAGAGAGAAATGGGTGAAATAGAGTTAGAAGAAATAAAAGAGAACATGTACAAGAAAACGAAGAGACAAGTTGAAAGGGATACAGTTGTGTAAACTAACAAAAGCAAACGGATAAAAGATATATGCTGTCTGAGAAAATTGTATAACTTGGGTTTTGTGGTGATATTAAAAATCACCAAAGGGGGGAGTTGATGGAGCAAGGTAAATGAAAATTTTTTAACCTCCTAATAATTTTCGTAAAATAATTAATAAACATGTTCGTTTAAGTAATTAACCAACAATGTATGTTACATGTAAAGGGTTAAAGGTAACACGCTATTTTGTGTGCAAATTAATCAACTTATAATTGTTTACGTGTCTAACATAACATAATATTTGCGTACTAATAAAATAATAAACGCATGATTTGTGCTTTTTAAATAAAACGTGTGGTTGCAAAATAAAGCGATGGTAAGTAAGGGACGGCTTTATATGTTGCTTTTTGCTAGGTAATACCTAATTGGGGTACGTAGAAAGACGGGAGGGAAACGAAAGGGTTTATATTCTTTATTTTAACAATATTTTGTTTATCTTTGAAAATAGTGCGCTTAGGCCTGTTGAGCAGCGATATAAAATGGCCGCCATAAGCTAGAGTACGCATGCCCAAGAAGCTGTGTGGTAGAGGAGAGAGGCTGTGGAAAAGGATGACCACGTGTTCGTGCTGAGAGCATAAGACGGAAGTATGGTCAAGGCTATTGTGACCTTTCTGAGCAGATGTGTGCCAAGATGATCAGCAAGAAGCGTGAGAAGTCAAACTGAATAAATGGACGGAACTGTTGAATCTAAAAAGTAGCAGAAAAAGATACAAATTGGACTGATCGAAACGGATGAGCAATGTCATGAACTGTGGGAAACGATGCAAGCATGAACATTCCACAAGGAACTGGTTAAGACAAGGAAGTTTGATTAAAATGTATATGGGCCTGAGTGAACCAATGAGAGAGAATCACGCCATGAAGATGCAACATTTTATTCAGTAAGCTAGAATTAGGGTATAAGAAGACCTACTCTTGGTGGGAGGGGTTAGATGCTGGAGAGTTAGATGCTGTAGATGGGTGAAGTTGCGGTTGCTGATGCTGACGAGCTGATGCTGCTGCTGCTATTTTTTATTTCCAGTTGAGTATAAGATGCTGCTTTTGGAGAACCTTTTTCCTGATAGATTATTCAGTTAGAACTATTAGATTTTTCCAAGACAGTTAGATTGATCTTTTAGAGTTCTTGCTATGATAACCTTATTTTTCCGTCTAATAGATATGCATTGCAATTTCAATTTATTCTTATAATGATGATAAATGTAATGATCTGAATAATAAGATTAAAACTTATTTCTTGCTTCGAAACTTTATATAAACTTTATTATTCTTTAAACAAATGACTCTGTGATTCTTTAGCTCAATGATTAAGGTAAATTGATAAAGAGTTTATTGTGATTGAGCTGGTCTTAATCACCATCAACTGATTCCTACTAGTTGGTCCATCGACCAATGAGCGGAATACCTTAAAGCAAATGAGAAACATTATGTCATGTTAAAAGAGGTATCCCGTCTCCTTCCAGCGAATCATTTTCTCCTAGGTTAAGGACGAAGGAAATCCAGGGAATAAATGAGTAAGTGAATATATATGCGGTGTTATGGGCCCCACCGTCATATGGATATTGTTTGTGTGTTGGAGGAATAGTTGTACCTGGATGACCGAAGCATATAGGAGAATAATTTTTATTGTTAGCGCTGGATCACACACGGGCTATATATATAGGGCACATGACTTGCCATTTGATACGCACATAGCATCTTTGCCAGGGCGGGGTTCACAAATGTTTCTAAGTTCATGTTTAGAAACTATCACTTCTAATAAATGGCACTCAATACAGTCATATAAATCTGATGTGCTAAAGCGAAACGCTTGAGCATGTTAAAAGAATATACTTATTTAAATTTTGAAGTGTCTTTTATCCTTTTTTACAGGACGTCTCTTTCAAGATTCACATGCCAAATATTTTGATCGCTTACCTCGTGCTCTGGCTCTTAGAGCCAAGCTTTGCTTGGCTTTGGGGCTCGCTGTTAATTTGCTTGCTCCCTCGCCCCCCTCTCAAAATGAGTTATCGTTTGCCTCGTTACTGTTGGTCATCCAGTGTTGAACACCTGCAGTGGTCGGTGGAGGACATGCCTCCACTCACCTGTGGTGTATTTGGCAATTTGTTGTTAGACGGAGGGGAGTTATCCATGGCCATATTCAGAGTTCTCGGGTTTACCAGTTCTGTATGCAAGTAGCCTATTCAGTGCAGGTTTTGCATTGCATTCCAAGACTAATACAGGGGTGTACCCACCAATGGTGCAGAGGTGCAGTGGCACTGGGGCCCAGGTGAGGGAGGGGCCCTCTGAGATCCAATTGTAGCTGTCTTTTAAAATCCAACCAGGACCAAGGGTGGCATTTTTCTTCCTTGCATTAGGGCTCATCGCTCTCAATCAATCAGGGGTTTGTTAAAGCGCGACTACTCACCCGTAAGGGTCTCAAGGCGCTAGGGGGGGGTGCAGGTTCCATCCATCAAGGAGGGGGTCTGTCGAAGAGCCAGGTTTTGAGGTTTCTTGCGAAGATGGGGAGCGATGTTGTCTGTCTGAGGTGGAGCGGAAGGGCGTTCCATGCTTTGGCCGCGAGGAAGGAGAAGGAGCGGCCTCCCGATCTGGTCTTTCTGGTGCGGGGGACCACGGCGTAGGAGAGCTGGGCTGATCGTAGGGTCCTTTGGGGTGCGTGGAATTTGAGTCGGCTGTTCAGGTATGCTGGTCCGGTGCCGTGGAGGGCCTTGTGTGCGTGGGTGAGCATCTTGAAGGTGATTCTCGCCTCGACAGGGAGCCAGTGGAGTGTGCGCAGGTGCTGGGAGATGTGGCAGTGTTTTGGCAGGTTGAGGACCAGTCTTGCGGCGGCGTTCTGGATGTTCTGTAGCTTGCGGGTGAGGTTTTTGTTTATTCCGGCGTAGAGTGCGTTGCCGTAGTCGAGTCTGCTGGTGACCAGGGCGTGAGTGACGGTCTTTCGGTGTTCGAGGGGGATCCATTTGAAGGTCTTACGAAGGAGGCGGAGGGTGTGGAAGCAGGAAGACGAGACAGAGTTGATCTGGCTCTCCTGCTATATAACTGGACCTATAGTCTTGCATAGCACATTATAAGATCAGGACTGCAAGTCGCAGAATGTATAGGAAAACACTGGTCTGGATGAGCTACGCGCTCATGGAGAGCTTTGAATATCTCCTTTATCCTGGGTTAGCCATTGTTCTCAGGCCCTTGAGGAAAGTGTTTCCTTAACTGTCAATGTCACAATTGCAGGATTTCTCAGTATCATTGCCATGCACAGTTCTCTTGTTGTGTTAACTGCTAGAGGTAAATCATTACCTTGTTAGTATTTACGATGCTGTACATTTGTCTTTACATCTCACAAGGGGCAAGGTTGTCTTATCCCAGGATCCAGAAGAGCATGGCTGGAGCTCCTGGTTCATCTGAAAGAAATGGCTCCTGGAGTGGAACTCTGTACACGGATCTTGCTTCGGATAGTAAGTATTCTGCACATCCTGGCCGGGATCTACTCTTGGCGTGAAGGAGAAATCTTCGCTCTACGCGTAAGCAGTAAGCTCTGGGGCTGCAAAGCGCACTGAATCTTTCATGAAGGAAGAGCCAGTCCGCCATCAGCTGCGCCCGCATGACCTTCAGTTCCCAGCCCATTAGTCTGCAGCGGACCACTCGATCAATGCAGTGTGTGACACCGCAGCATGATCATGGCGACGAGGGCAGCTTCCATCGCTAGATGAAGGGGGGACCCATTTTGCGGTCTTTGTCCAACACTCCTCCTTTCTCAAGCTTGCCAACACATACCACTCTCAAGTCTGGCGTTGAAATCGCCAACTCAGCACTTTTCTCTTTTTTACCATCATTTTTTAGGTCAAGGATCACACTTCAACATAGAGAAATGAAAATATTGGTTACTTACGTACCCACACTACAAACCTAATTGTATCTTGGTGTTTAATAACATATGATACTGTTAACCATCTGGAATGAAATCATTTTGTCAGTTGCAGCAGGAGGAAAGGACAAGCCAGCCTCAATTGCATAACGCAGAATGATAGTCCTTCTGTAGAAAGTGATGAGGGGCTTCGGATCCTCCCATATCTAGATATTCCAGAGCTGCCAACTTTGAAAATAATTTTACAATGTGAGAGGTGGCGGTGCCTTGAAGGGGCAGGGTCTGGAGTGTGGTCGGGGCTTTGAGCTCATGCCATCTACTTAACCAAGGAGAGGCCGGGCTTAGAGCCCAGCACTGCCCAAACTGAGACTCCCATAAAAACAAATAATAAAGGCTTATAAGCCTGTCATCAGCGTCCTGGGAAGGTTGTAAAACCCCTGAAGGACATCAGCTACCCACACCCTCCAAACATGAGCTGGACCCCCACACTCTGCAGGGTCTTCCAGCTCGCTTTGTGCTGCTATATGATTTGGGTTCATCACCAGTAGACTGTGTGTAGAGAGCCAAAATCATGTGACACACAGTGGTTTGGCACGTCTGGTGTAAGATCTGCACGACATACATTGACCGCCACATGTTTTCACGCTTAAACATCTGCTGTAATGTCTTATTTATTATCTTTACAGGTGCTGAGTTGAAGCACAACATATGCCTTCCGGACATGTACCCACCCAATGGTGCAAACACTGAAAGCTCAACAAACGAACAAACATAGCGAAATGCATATATTAATGTGAAAAAGTAATGAATGTACAGCTCAGTGCCATCAATATTTTTGTGGCCACAGTTTTCATGTACATCTTCCATGGCATGGCTGTAATTGGCGCAAGTATTTTGCTCGCTAGTCAATACGCGAGCGGTGAGTGGTAGTGTACCAATGAAGAAGGAGGCGAGGACATTCTACAAGAGGCTTAAAAAGTGAGTGCTCTCCTTTCATATAGTGGGTGGGGAGGAGAGAGGCTACTACTCTGGGAATCATGGTCGCTCCCCACACTTAACAAGTGAAATAAATAGTATTTACACCCTGAAGATTTTTATATTTGTAAGTGTATGCAGTGCTTAATTTGTAAAATAATAATAAGCCAGGGCCCTGACCAGGCCACTGCAGCTTGCACCACCCATTGCCCATGCCATCGTTGCCAATGGTGGTACCAAAACAACTACTAACAATCTCTCTCACCTGCAAGTGTGACAGTTCAGATTATTCCAGGTCCCTAATGCTAAAGGAATGGCTAGGGAGGCAGGTATTAGTAATTTTTAATGTATATTGTATTTGTAAATAACTGTCATTCTGCTCCTCTCTAAATAAGATGAGCAGCGCCACCACGTGGCAGACTGTCATAAGTGCAGTGTTGACAATTAAGGGCCAGTGCCGAAAACCAATTAAGTCCCGGAGTCGAGCACCGGAAACCACCAGCTCTAATTAAGCACTGAGTGTATCTATATGTAATTATATAGAGTGTGTGTGTGTGTGAGAAAGAAAGCACGCGAGAGAGAGAGCGAGAGAGAGGATATGTAACAATAAAGTGTGTAATATGGTTCAATATTGCCATCAAGAGGTTTTGGTGACATCATAAATGAAAGGTCGAATGCTGAGTTGTTTGTAAATGTCACCAGAACCCCAAGATGGCAATATAGGACCATATTACACGTTACCCGTTATGTATTTTGTATGTTACGTGTTTATTTTGAGGGCAGTTAGCTTGAAAAGGCTGTTTTCTTCAAAGTGCAGCAAACAATGGAAATTGATTGGAATTAAAATGTGTATTTTGTTTACCAATCGTAAAGGCCACTGGATTTATGCAGTTCTGTGGATGTAACGTAACATAATTATGGATTTAACACATGATTTGTAGATTTCACAAAAATGTTATTTCTAGCAAAAATGGCCCAAATTAATACTAACATCATAATTTGTGTTTTTGTCATATAATTTAGACAACCTTCCCAAATAATTTGGTGTTCCACTCTGATGATCCTAGACGCCCTGGCAATGGTAAAATGCTATGAGTGTCTTGAGGGCTGTCATCATGAGGATGAAATCTATACTTTGCAGGGATCTGTGAAATATCTTTGACATTTGATATTTCATAGCTCCCTGTAAAAATTAGGGTTTTTATACAAAGGCATCCAAAGGTTATATGTTTTATTTGTTCGTATCAACCAGATCGTGTGTGGGTGCAGATGCTGGCATCTGTGCAGGAAGTGAGGAGGGGACAGTGACATTTTCTAGGAAGATGTCCAGTACCTGGCTCTCATTAAAGAAAGAGTTAAAGGAGTGATATCACAAAATTTTTGTATAAGTAATACAGGATTCAAGCTGGTATAAATGGACTTTTATTAGTAACAGTATAATTTGAGACACAGAACCCTACAGAAAGGAACTTTGCTTTCACTAATGTAAAAAGATGTAAAATTGTATTAGAGATCAGGTGTATTATGATGTCAGATCATGCACTAATTATATATTTATAAATATTTGACTAAAAAAGGTCTGTGCCTTTGAGGTTACTCTCCGTATGAAAGGAATATTTCATATCAACAGTCGTGAACAACCTAAACACTAGGATTCACAGCAAAATAAACATACTTCCCACCAATATGTACAAGCTAGGGAGACTCGCGAGAGACAAGTTACAAATACAGCTTCAGATATAAAATCTGAGACATGAAGATACATGCGCTTGTAGAGCAATAACCCATAAGACAACTAAAGACAGTACAAAAAGACAATGTGTTCTTATTATAAACATTGTAAATGTGGCACTCAAACTGAAGCAACAACCTCTGTAAAAATCCATAACGGAGACAAGATCCTTTCACACTCAGATTCAGATTCTGAGAACAAAAAGCGCCAAGTGGGAGTATTTATGGTGAACAAACTGCAAGCATTCCAAACCTTCTACCAGATGACATATACCTCAACAAGGAAGACACCAGGAATTTGCTAACAACTAAAGAAGGATTATATTACAGAATATCCAGCATAGGAATATTGTGGTATCAGAATATCGGGGACAGAATATCGAAAAGTAAGTGCATATAGGGAAGTATAGATTTACCATTCCTAACTCCACATCTACGTACCTTGGGAAATAAATAAATACACACATATATATATTTATTTACATATATATATATATATATACATATACGTATATATATATATATATCCACCAGTTCATTTTGGCTCTTGTCCCGAGCCTCTCATTACGGCGTTCCACGGTGGGGTAGTGAGCCCCAATATCATCCACCAAAGACTGTGCTATGTTCGTTCACCAAAACAGGACACACCGCGGCCCATATGCTATTCAAAGCGTGATTTGAAAATATATATATATATATATATGTGTATATATATTTATATATATATATATATATATGTATATATATATATATATATATATATATACATATATATATATGTATATATACATATATGTGTGTGTGTGTGTATATATGTTCAGGAAGGTTATAAAGAACTTGCAAACGTACAATGAGATTTAAAAAAATGTAATGTATCAAGAGTGCAAACACCAAAACAATCACCCTTAAAACCCTTTCTTGCACACTTGATGTTGAGAAACATTTTAGAAGCTAAGTTGAACATACCAAGACCAAGTATTAGTGAGAATATAAATACAAAACAATTTATCCAAATGATGGCACACATTAATAATTTCCCTGCATGTATACAGCTGTGAAACCCTTCATCCTGCACAATAACATTAGAGACACTCAGTAGCACTGTCTCTCATTTCATCCTCTCTTTGCTCTAAACATTGAGCTTTTTGCATAACATGTTATAGGGCATGTACTTTGGACAAAAAAGCATAAGCAAATTCACAGATGATACTATAGTTGCTACTCTCAAAACTGCTAGCATCCATGCTGTAGTCAAAAACTACGTTTTGATTTTCTACAGATATGTGCCTTTTAATAAATTATGAGAACATCTGAAATATCTCACTTCTCCTTTCCTAAAGAAATTTCATGAGAAATTACAAATTCTGCATCCATTTTAATACTTCAGAGTCCACAGAACTAGTCAGATACAGCTCTCTAATGGGTACAAATGTACCTATTACTATTCTTCACAAGCTGAGGATGATTGGTCATTAGGCAGGACACTGAATCCATGGGAATCAAGCTGAAGTGGTCAGATCACTACATGGCCCCCTAATGGTTACTTCAAAACTCTGTGACAATAATCTAACCCAACACTGCATGGAGGAAACGCACCACAAAGGAGCCACCTTGGATGCCATCATCGCTCAACGAAACGCAATTACAATCAACCACATACTCCCCGTGGACTGGTCAGACCACCACATGATACTATTTCATATCAACCAACAAACTCTCTCTCAAACACCCATGCAAGACCCCCCAAATGGACCAGAAACTTCTCCCAGATCCCCATGGCAGTCCTCGAAGAACGGATAAGCTCGCTTCTTCCCCACACCAACGTCCACCTCTCCACAACCGAACTCACCGAGCGGTACAACGCAAAGCTAGTGACCATGCTTGACCAGCTAGCTCCCCTAAAGCTGAAAAAAGCCGAACCATTCCATCCAGGTCATGGTTCAACTCCGACCTCAATTCTGAAAGGAGAAAACTAAGAGCCAAAGAAAGAAGCTGGAGGAATAATCCTACTCTCCATCCTCCGCGAACAACTCAAAACAGCCCGCAGGAAGTACAACAATCACATTAAAAACAAGAAATCCAGCTTTTTCCGCTCGGCGCTGGACAGCGCAAAAATCGACCCAAGGAGCTCTATAACATCATCAGGCAACAAACCTCCAAGCCCGCGACCTCCTCTTTACAGGCATCCAAAGAACTCTGCGATAACTTCGCCAACTTCTTCAATGATAAGATCACCAAGATCGAACTCTCACTGGACGTCAACATTACACACCCCACTAAGGTCATCACACCCAGGACGCCTGATTTCGATCCCTGTGCCTCTTCCAATTCCTGGCTAAGCTTCCGCCCCATTCAAGAATCTGAGATAGTCACACTGATCTCCACCTCCAAACCCTCAGCTCATGTCCTAGACCCCATTCCTCCCCTACTGACCAAAAAACTGAAGCACGCCCTAGCTCCACTTTGGTGCGAGATCATAAATAGCTCCTTGAAAAATGGAGTCGTTCCAGACTGCCTTAAAATGGGACAAGTCACACCGTTACTGAAAAAACCTGGCCTCGACATTTTGGAGCTGAATAACTTTAGACCTGTATCGAACCTCCCCTTCTGTCCAAAACCCTAGAAAGATGCGTACTCCAACAACTAACCCAACACCTGGACAACATCAACCTCCTGGACCCCCACCAATCTGGCTTCAGAAAAGGCTGTAGCACAGAAACCGCGATCCTCAACATCATTGATGATATCCACAGATCACTAGACTCTGACCAATGCTGCCTCCTCATTCTCCTTGACCTCTCGGCAGCATTTGACACGGTAGACCACAAACTTCTCCTTAGGGCTCTCCAAGAAAGAGCCGGTCTTGGCGAGATGGTCCTCCAATGGTTCTCCTCCTTCCTGCACAACCGCACGCAAAAATAAAAATCAGAAACTTCACTTCCGACCTCCAACAAGTCAACAAGGGCGTCCCTCAAGGCTCGGTGCTATCCCCGCAACTTTTTAACATTTACATGGAACCTCTCTCCAAACTACTCAACAAAGCCAACATCCGCTTTCACCTCTACGCTGATGATACCCAGATCTATTTAGAAACCACCTCCTCAAAGACATTCAAAGACTCAATGACGTACTGAGAGATGTCCAACACTGGCTGTCATGCAACCACCTTAAACTAAACCCTGACAAGACCGAGACACTCCTCATCTCGAACAAGGAAGAGAACCCCAAATTGCCGAATGGTTAAAGGCCATTGATGCACTCAACGGGAGTCTCATTCTAGCAGACTCTGTCAAATCACTAGGCATCACTCTAGACCCGAAACTGAACATGACCAGACACATCAAGAATTCGGCCAAGAGCGCTTTCCTTAACCTCAGACTACTGAACAAAATAAAACCCTTCATCCCGCCCAGTGATCTCAAACAAGCCACCCAAACTCTGGTACTATCAAGACTGGACTATGGGAACGCAGTCCTCTCAGGAATCCCAAAATCACATCTGGCGCCCATCAAAACAACGCTGCTTGCGGCAGCCAGAATGATCACCGGTATCAAGAAATTCGACCACATTTCTCCTGCTCTCAGGGAACTTAAGTGGCTTCCAGTAGAAATGCGGATTAGCTTCAGAACAGCCTGCCTCACGCATAAAGCCCTGCACACCGGCAAACCCGAATATCTGGCAAAAAAACTCAAAAAAGCTGGCCAGGCCAGGAACCTCAGAAGCTCAAACTCCCTCCTACTCATCCCACCAAAGACTCGAAAACAAAAACTGCGGATCGATCCTTCGCCGGAAGCGCCCCAAAATCTGGAACTCTATTCCCCCTCACATCAAAACTATTCCCTCCTTTGTAAAATTCAAAAGTCAACTCAAAATCCTGATCCTAAACCGCTCCCTAGGGGTTGGATAGGATCAATCGGAGCAGCTAGCTGACACCGCGCACTGCTCTAACTCCAAGGTTTCGAAAGACTCCGAAGACTGAGACTGTATTTATGTGTTGCTCTTCTGTTTTGTGTTTTATGACTCTTTTCAATGTATCTGCTGTAAAGCGCTCCGATACCCTAGGGTCAGGCCAGCGCTATATAAAACTCCCTAAATAAATAAATAAATAAATAAAACTTTAGACCACAGTTCCCTTATGCTTGCTCCTCACTACGAGCACTTCTAGAAACGTGGGCTAAGACTGCACATCTCTCACATCTTTTTTACCCCCGCATGACAATACATTTCAATGCTAACTTTGCAATGGCACAACAAAAGAATGTTTCTGAGAAGTGGAGGAAATGTTACTGTGAAAATCTTTCTGATGTTTTAGGGAGGGGGCATCAAATCCTTTGAGGGGAATAGAAAAGGTTTGATCACGTTTAGCTGTCAGAGTTTGAGAGGTTCCAATTGGTAATGTCACTGCACCCATGTAGATGACACCCCTTGAGAAATAATCATCAGAAATACAAGCTCAAGGGACGTTATCAAGCATATACAAAAGAACGAATAACACCATAGGTATTTCTACTAAAAGCACAAAAAGATGAAATGACATCTCACATTTTCCTTGTACAAATGAGAATTACTGGTATCTGTGATATCTTGAAGGTATAATAGAGGTATGATACAAAATACATTAGGCCTGATTTAGAGTATGGTGGGGAAGAGGAAAAATCCCTTCAACAGTAGTAAGGTTCATCTAGGCCCATTTAGAACAGCAGCGTGCTTCGTGTTAGGTCTTAAGAAATGTGACCACATTTCTCCGGCCCATCTAACCCTCCAATGGCTCCCCATTGATGCCCGGGCCCAATTCAAAACCGCTTGCATTATCCACAGAGCGCTGCACTCCTACTCACCCTCCTATTTAAGTGAGAAAGTGAAAACCTCTGGAGCAAATAGGGGTTCCAGAAATGCCCAATCCCTGCTCCTGAACCCCCCCACCTTCAGTCTAGAATGGTACATGAGCCAGTCATTCTCTGGTAGTGTCACAAGAATCTAAAACTCCTTACCTCCCTCCCTTTGCTTAACGACCTGCATAGCCACCTTCAAAAAGGACTTCAGGCTCCACCTATTTGACAGACACCTGGGTTAATTTCCCTCGACCAAACCTAAGTACTCTATCCAGGAGATGAACTACCTTCATTGTGTGTCCCCACCATCTTAATCAGCGCTTGAACCATGTACGTCCCTTGTTCAACGGCTTCATTTGTCCTGGTCACAGCTACAGAGTCAATATGTCTGAACATAATTATTGTAACTTTAACTTGCTGTACCCTTGTATCAAACACCTAAACCAATTTAGTGCTGGTGCCGAGCACCGGAAACCACCAGCTCAAATTAAGTACTGTATTTATAACCTACAAGACCGATTCCTAGCCACCCTAGGAAACCCTTGTGTTTACAGCGACAATGCTAATTAGCTACAGATCTGAATACCATCGGCTTCACGATGAGGATCCCCAAACTATAATCTCCCGATTGTGCTTAATAGTTCAGAGAATAATGTCTTAAGTATTCTCTATGATAGTGTTGTTTCTGTAACAATTATTACGCTGTGTGTGAATATATTCATATTGCCTCTGATTATACTCACATACGTTTGATTCATGTGCTCTAGAAAGGAATTCCACACACTCAAGGTGTACCATTAAGCAGCTAACTCTGAGATATTTATAGGATACGGGTTTTTACAGTTAACTACTCGAGATACATCACATATCCGACAGTTTCAGATGTATGATACGTTCTTAGTTTATGACACAGCAATAGGATTAAGTAATATGGCTTGTCTCCAGATTTCCCAAATATGACGTTCCCAAATCCACAATTTCAAAAACATAGGATGTCTCCACTTTACATATACGTATATTCCCTGCTCTAGAAATAGGAAGTCTCCCAGGTTTCGCAGTATGACATGCCTCCCAGTTACAGACATATGACTTGTCTTGCAGTTAACGCAACATTAATTGCCCCCCAGTGGCAGAAACATCTGTCGTTCAGCACCATGACGCCCCAAGAGCACCAGTTCACAGGGCCCCAGTGCGAACATTAAGACATGTCCTGGTAGCACCAGCTCACAGGTCCCCAATGTCTGAAATATGATATGCCTCGTCTTTGCAGCACTATACCATGCCCTAATATGCAGCATTTTGACATGTTAACGAGGTGCAGCAGGGTGGCATGATGCACAGAGGAAGTAATATAGTTTATTCCCCAATTTACACAGTATGGTATGTTGCTTGGTTGTTGCAGTATGTCTTACTCCGTGTTTCAGCAGCTAATGCTTTAATGGTATCTACTCACTTGTCCACCAGTTTCAACATTTTATGTTCCAGCAGCACCAGCTCACTTTACTTTCAGTTAGAGCAGCCTATTTTCCAGTAGCACCAGCTCACTTGTCGCCCAGGTTAGTATCTTATGGTCCATCACCACCAGCTCACTTGACCCCCAGATCAGCATCTTATGGTTCCAGCTCGCCTGTCCCCCAGGTTCAGCATCTTATGGTCCAGCAGCACCTGCTCACTTGTCCCCTAGATCAGCATCATATGGTCCTAGCTCGCTTGTCCCCCAGGTTCAGCAGCACCAGCTCACTTGTCGCCCAGGTTAATATCTTATGGTCCAGCAGCACCAGCTCACTAGTCTCACAGGTTTAGTATCATATGGTCCAGCAGCACCAGCTCACTTGTCCACTAGATCAGCATCTTATGGTTCCAGCTTGCTTGTCCCCCAGGTTCAGCATCTTATGGTCCAGCAGCACCAGCTCACTTGTCGCCCAGGTTAGTATCTTATGGTCCAGCAGCACCAGCTCGCTAGTCCCACAGGTTCAGCATCTTATGGTCTAGCAGCACCAGCTCACTTGTCGCCCAGGTTAGTATCTTATGGTCCCGCTAGCACCAGCTCACTAGTCCCACAGGTTTAGTATCATATGGTCCAGCAGCACCAGCTCACTTGTCGCCCAGGTTAGTTTCTTATGGTTCAGCAGCACCAGCTCACTTGTCCACTAGATCAGCATCTTATGGTTCCAGCTTGCTTGTCCCCCAGGTTCAGCATCTTATGGTCCAGCAGCACCAGCTCACTTTACTTTCAGTTAGAGCAGCCTATTTTCCAGTAGCACCAGCTCACTTGTCGCCCAGGTTAGTATCTTATGGTCCATCACCACCAGCTCACTTGACCCCCAGATCAGCATCTTATGGTTCCAGCTCGCCTGTCCCCCAGGTTCAGCATCTTATGGTCCAGCATCTTATGGTCCAGCAGCACCTGCTCACTTGTCCCCTAGATCAGCATCATATGGTCCTAGCTCGCTTGTCCCCCAGGTTCAGCAGCACCAGCTCACTTGTCGCCCAGGTTAATATCTTATGGTCCAGCAGCACCAGCTCACTAGTCTCACAGGTTTAGTATCATATGGTCCAGCAGCACCAGCTCACTTGTCCACTAGATCAGCATCTTATGGTTCCAGCTTGCTTGTCCCCCAGGTTCAGCATCTTATGGTCCAGCAGCACCAGCTCACTTGTCGCCCAGGTTAGTATCTTATGGTCCAGCAGCACCAGCTCGCTAGTCCCACAGGTTCAGCATCTTATGGTCTAGCAGCACCAGCTCACTTGTCGCCCAGGTTAGTATCTTATGGTCCCGCTAGCACCAGCTCACTAGTCCCACAGGTTTAGTATCATATGGTCCAGCAGCACCAGCTCACTTGTCGCCCAGGTTAGTATCTTATGGTCCCGCTAGCACCAGCTCACTAGTCCCACAGGTTTAGTATCGTATGGGCCAGCAGCAACAGCTCACTTGTCCCCCAGATAAGCATCTTATAGTCCCAGCTCGATTGTCGCCCATGTTCAGCATCTGATGGTCCAGCAGCACTAGCTCGCTAGTCCCACAGGTTTAGTATGTTATGGTCCAGCAGCACCAGCTCACTTATTGCCCAGGTTAGTATCTTATGGTCCAGCAGCACCAGCTCACTAGTCCCACAGGTTTAGTATTGTATGGTCCAGCAGCACCAGCTCGCTAGTCCCACAGGTTTAGTATCTTATGGTCCAGCAGCACCAGCTCGCTAGTCCCACAGGTTTAGTATCTTATGGTCCAGCAGCACCAGCTCGCTAGTCCCACAGTTTTGATATGTTGTGGTCCAGCAGCACCAGCTCACTTGTCGCCCAGGTTAGTATCTTATGGTCCAGCAGCACCAGCTCACTTGTCTCCTTAGGTTCAGGATCCTATGGTCCAGCAGCACCAGTTCACTTGTCCCCCATATAAGCATCTTATGGTCCCAGCTTGCTTGTCGCCCAGGTTCAGCATCTTATGGTCCAGCAGCACTAGCTCACTTTTCGCTCAGGTTAGTATCTTATGGCCCAGCAGCACCAGCTCACTTGTCCCCCAGATAAGCATCTTTTGGTCCCAGCTCGCTTGTCGCCCAGGTTCAGCATCTTATGGTCCAGCAGCACCAGCTCACTTGTCTCCTTAGGTTCAGGATCCTAAGGTCCAGCAGCACCAGTTCACTTGTCCCCCGAATAAGCATCTTATGGTCCCAGCTTGCTTGTTGCCCAGGTTCAGCATCTTATGGTCCAGCAGCACTAGCTCACTTTTCGCTCAGGTTAGTATCTTATGGCCCAGCAGCACCAGCTCACTTGTCCCCCAGATAAGCATCATATGGTCCCAGCTCGCTTGTCGCCAAGGTTCAGCATCTTATGGTCCAGCAGCACTAGCTCGCTAGTCCCACAGGTTTAGTATGTTATGGTCCAGCAGCACCAGCTCACATTTCGCCCAGATTAGTATCTAATGGTCCAGCAGCGTCAACTCATTTGTCCCCCAGATAAGCATCTTATGGTCCTAGCTTGCTTGTCCCCAGGTTCAGCATCTTATGGTCCAGCAGCACTAGCTCGCTAGTCCCACAGGTTTAGTATGTTATGGTCCAGCAGCACCAGCTCACATTTCGCCCAGATTAGTATCTAATGGTCCAGCAGCGTCAACTCACTTGTCCCCCAGATAAGCATCTTATGGTCCTAGCTTGCTTGTCCCCAGGTTCAGCATCTTATGGTCCAGCAGCACCAGCTCGCTAGTCCCACAGGTTTAGTATGTTATGGTCCAGCAGCACCAGCTCACTTATCCTTCAGGTTCAGCATCTTATGTTCCAGCAAACCAGCTCACTTGTCCTCGAGGTTCTGCTTTTTATGTTCCAGCAACACCAGCTCACGTGGCCCATAAGTTCTGCATTTTATGATCCAAAAGCATCAGCTGACTTGTCCCCCATATTCAGCATCTTGTTTTCCAGACTCATAAACTCAACATGTCCCCTGTTTCAGCAGCTAATGTACAGCGTCAGTTTCTAAATGTGCCAACTTGTTTCTAAAAGGTACCAGTGCTTCCCCGTTTCTTAAGGTGCAAGCCCGCCTGTGAAGTTGCCAGCACTCCCCTGGTTCTAAAGGTGCCAAAGCTGCCTACGTTCCTGGAGGTACTAACTCCCCCTGTTTCTAAAGGTTCCAGCTCGTTTCTCAAGTTTCCCCCACTCCCAATTTCTAAAGGTGCCAGCGGTCCGCTGTTTCCACAGGTGATAGCAGTCGCCAATTTCTAAAGGTCACAGCTCATATGCAAAGGTACCAGCACACCACCACCCCATAGTTTCCAACCAAGCCAATCCTCCCTCAGCTCATTTCTAAAGGTGCCAGGGGTCCTCTTTTCTAAAGTGCCAGTGCTCCTCCATTTCCTAAAGTTGGCACCTCATTTGGAAAGCTGTCAGCAGTGTCTGCTTCAACCTCATGTGAAGAGTGGATCAGTGTGCTAGAGCCTGCAGGATGCGCTCAGCCAGCCCCACATGCTTGGTCAACACAAACAGCTGTGACTTGGATATCTGGATATCCTATACAGTTTGTCAACAGCGGAAATGGATTGCATGTGCAGTGTAGCTGCTTAAGGAGATGCCATTTGCAATGCTACTGTACATCCATATAATGTAACCCAGTGTGGCCATCCACCTGTGGGATAATCTCTGATGATAAGCAGTGCTAGACAGAGAGGATAGGTGTCCCAGAGTGGAGTGTTAGTGGGGATGCTGCAGTGGGTCTACTGGCCCACTTGAGAACACTTTGTCAAACTCTTCTATCATTGCTCAGCTTGGTGACGGAACTGGACTTTGGGGTTGGGTTGGTGACTGCTCAAAGTTGCCCGGATCTCGAAGCCCGCTCCCTGAGACACTCGGCATGTCACTCTCAGTGTGCTGCAGCTAGCTGGCTAGACATGGAAGTTATGTTGCTTTGCGAGCCCACAATGCAGACCATTTTTAAATAAAAACCTGTATAGCCTGCTTGAGTCTTTGCACGTAGACAGGTCTTGCTGATCCCAGCCTCACTGGTCTTGTGCTGGACCACACAAAAACTGAGGCAAACATGGGCAGCTGCCAAATCCGACTTGAGAGAACAGCATGTCCCTCATAAAGTTGGCAGCCAGATGGGAGAACAGGCAGTTATTCCTCCTTTCTGGCAAGGCTGTGAGGAGAGCGAGGGTCAGCCAGGGTTGGTTTGCAGAGGTGCTGCTCTTATCATCTGCATAAATACAAAGCAGTGAAGTTCTATTCAGTGCAAAAACTCTTTGCAGTGCATGCATTGCAAAAGAAACACAGGAGGGCTACTACGCCTAATACATCACGAAATAGCAGCAGGAGGTGAAGGGGAAATGCCCACCTGCACTGACCTAATATATGACTGGCACTGTTAACGAGTAATGGTTGCAGGGGAGCTAGCCCAAAAGCAACCAGTAGTTGAAGGAGACTAAGCCCTCTCTCTGTGCATCTGTGTAGGGGGTTATATTAGTGCTTGTAAAGACCTATAATTGCCTCTAGTCACACCTAAAATGGGCCCCCCAATAAAATCACTGATTGAATGCACTGAACACAGGCTGTACACAGTATAACCATATAGGTCGAAAGGACAAAGACTAGTTGTCATTTAGTTCCTGAAGTAAAGACACTCCAAAGTACTTTATCATGCGTTCATGACACAGCAGGAGGTGTGATAGTTCCATCCACATTTGGCCTCCAGGTGAAATATCCATTGCGAACGACCTTGCTACTTGGAGATCAAACGTTTCTGTAGCAGATGTTAACGCAATGTCCCTTTGAAACATGATAATTCAGTTTGTGTTTCAGGTGTAAAATAATCCCCCAAACATTCCATAGGAAGCACTTCCTGGAAGGCCAAAAGATACACCAAACAGCCAATCAAATGAGGTGAAAGAGTGCTACTCCATCAGGTGAAGCCAAATCCAATCTCAGACCTGCCAACTAAAACAAAAATGTCACCTTGTGAGAAGAGGGGCGGGGCCATGGAGGGGTGGTGCTGAGAAGGACCTAAGAGAAACTTTTGTCCCCACCCCTGCCCTTAAACTCCCGCCTCCAAAAAAAAAAGAAAAAAAGCTTGCTGAGGCTGGTGCTGATGTCCTGGGGTGTTTTCACACCCCTTAATGGATGTCAGCAGTTCAAAAAAACGAGCTGGAAATCCGCTGTTTATAGTGGTTTTCAGCTCATCTTCCCTGCCACTGTGTGATATTGTTTCCTCACTGAGCGACTGTGTGAAGGGAGCTGGTATTGCGTGTCACACTGTGGCACCATGTGAGTTGGCAGGTCTGCACTCTGTGTATATTTTACAGAATTGATATCAACATGTATACAGACAGCTGCCCTGTTAAGCCAGACCCGAGAAGGAGCTATTAAGGATGAATGTCAAGGTTAGATTAAATCAGATCAGAGTCTGGGCAAATCATGTACACCTTCCTCAGCTCTATCACGTGGCTGAACAACATGAAGTACTGCCTACTAACTTTTTATTGAGGGTTTGTGGCATTAATGATGCCTCCTGTGTATGATGAATTTTGGACTGCAGGAGTTAAGCGGCAAATCGAGCTTGGAGTGGTAAGGAAAGCAATGTAAAAACTGTACTCCAACAGTGATTATCTCCTATAAGAATAGAGTGTGAATTGTGGGCAGATGGTGCTTAGGGCTACAATTACCAAGCGCCCCAATCACTGCTGCTTTTGAGTCTGGAGGGAAGCACACTGTGCAGGCAGCTAGTAATGATTTTTCCCCGGGCGCGGTTCAGCGCTGTGTTATTGATTGGCGGTATTATTGAGTGCTGCTGGTGGTTGACCCATGGTGCTGAGAGCACGACAGTGTTGCACACACGGGGCAGCAATCGGCTGAATGATTTTACTTAAGGCAAGACAGCCCTCCCATCAGTAATTTACGGAGCAGTTTGGGATCTCGCGCAAGCACAATAACACAGTGGCGTTTCCTGTGGTTGTCAATGGAGGAGCCAAGTGCAGCACACGGTCTTTATAAAGGCTCAACACAAGCATGCGTGGTGATGTGCACTGGAGAATTATGGGCCTCTGGGAGTATATTCCCTACACGGTGAGATGTAAACAATTCATGATTTCCCTCCCCTAAGGTGCTGTTTGTTAATTTTCCTCATAGTGCGTTGCGAAAGTAGGATCCTACAATTTTACTTATAGAGGGAAGGCGGTAGGCCAGTATTATTGAGAAGAACTACCCCCAGAGTGGGTGGTGAGCTACAGAGACGTGCTGCTGGCACTGTGCAGAACAAGGGCTACAAGTCACCACTGCCAGTTGGGACTTACAGTTCACAGCAGGGACTTGAGGCTCTGGACACAAGTGGAGAGGTGACACAGGGTGCAGCTAAGGGAACGGTGCTCTATGAGAACCGGTGAGTAAGATCAGGTTAGGGGTCAGAGTTGAGCCCTAAAGGCGTGCTGCCAGGCAAGGGATAGGCATAGGTCCTTCAGAACAAGAATGGTGCATTGGCATGACATTACGAAGAACGGAAGTTGCCATATTAGGTGGGGCATCAGAGCTGCATGGAAGGCTGAGGACGGGAGAGTGTAGTGGTTCGAATGCATGACCCGGGCTCATAGAAGAGGCAATGTGGAGTCACTGGGCCAAACTGTTCCCGCCTCTAGTTCTCACAAGTAAGAAATGGAGACTAGGCATTATGGACGAAGAGACAGGGAGAGCTGGAAAGTTTGCTGCAGCAGAAAAAGAGAGTAGAAGGCATAGTCATAGTGTGACCTCTGTTGGTCCAACAAATAGGGATGGCTGGTGGGAGCACCTCCTCGCCGTTTCCACAGGAGGATTTATGAAGAGAAGGGGGACAGAGGGCGCTTAGCACATTGAAGTTAAGATGATCTCCTGGCAAGCATCAGCAAAGACAATAGCTCTAGCTATTTTTAAACAAAAATGGCATTCACATTTTCCGGCTCATCAAAAGCAGAAACTGTCCCTTTCCCCATGTAGACAGCAGTGATATAGGTCATTGCTTGAGGTCCCTCGAGTTAGACACAAGTGTTTTATGACGAAGGCTGCAGTACCTTAAGCTCATACTAGAAATATTGCCCCTTTTTTCACAAAACTTCCTCCTCACGGCAAGCATAAGCATGGCAGGGGTGAAGGTAGGTTAGGTATAGTAGGTTGGGTATTGTAGGTTTGGCCAGTTAGGTATGGCTGATTAGGTACGAAAGGTATGCTGGATATTATAGGTGAGTATTGTAGGGAGATATGGTAGATATGTAGGCGCAGTATGGTAGGTTAGGAATAGAATGTTAAGTATGGAAGATAGGCATTCTAAGTTTAGTATGATAGGGATATCCATAAGTAGTGGCAGGTAGGATATTGTAAGCAAGGTAGGTAGGCTAAGTTTGATAGGTTAGGTATGGTAGGTTGGTATAGTAGGTATGGAAGGTTTGGTAGGCTGGCTATGGTAGCTATGATAGGCTAGGAAATGTGGGTTAAGCATGGTGGTTTAGGTATAATAGGTAAGTAGGTAGGACAGGTAAGTAGGAATGGTAAGTATAATTAGTTAGGCATACGAATTGAGAAATAATAGGTTTGATATGATAGGGTAGATATGGTAGGTAGTTATGGTACGTTAGGTAAAGTAAGTTAACTACAGCAGGTAGGTACAGTAGGTAGGTATGAAAGGTTGGTAGGTTTGATAGGTTAGGTATTGTAGGTAAATTAGATATGATAGGTAGGTATGGCAGGTCGGGTAGGTAAATTAGGTAAGGTATGTAGGTATGCTAGGTATAGTAGTTTAACTATGGTAGGTAGGTATGAATGGTATGGAGCATTAGGTATAGTAGATACCATTGGTAGGTATAATAGGTTAAGTACAGTAGGTTAAGTATGATATAGTGGGTTAGGTTTGGTAGGACATAACTTGCGCTTACAAATCAGAGCACTGGTAATGAGAAGCACACTCAGTTATTAATAAAACGCACTTTTTGCTTATAGATAAGTAATTTATTATGTTTGATTGCTCACATTGTTTATGTCTTTTGTTGAAAATTCACAGCATGTAGTAAAAAAGTCATTACTACAACTGCACATGTGTTTTTGTAAATATTAATACCACTGATTTTACTAATACTAATATTTGCTATTCCTATTATTATTAGCAGTATTATTATTTGGAGTTTCATTTGCTTGTTATTGTTATTATTTATTTTAAAAAGAGGTCTTTGCTGAACAGATTTCATTAGCAGGGTTACGTGAAAGCTAAAAAAAACTGCTGTGAAATCACACGTTTGTGTTAATGGTTAATTTAGAAGACAGAAACAGCAAAATATTGCCTAGTAAATACTTTAAACAAAGGGCAAATATTTTTGTTGCTTTTTAAGATAGACTGTGTCCCTGAACATCTTTACTTTTTGAACATAAAAAGCTATAAATGCCACAACATATTATCCTGACAGCAAACTGAAACAAATGAACATGCAAGTGCGATTAGTGAATAGCACATGACATTATTTTATGACAGGCATCCAAACAGCAAGAAGTAAAGTAATTAAAATGTTGTTGTGACAGCAACTACATCAATGAACGCAGACTGGTTCTCAGTATCCAGATATTTGTCATGTTGCATCAGCAGTTTTTAAAAGGACAACTTGATCCCATAACTAAAACCTAATGGGAAACACAAATGGCACAATGTAACAATCCTCAAAATGCCATTTCGTAGATGGATAGCCTGGCAAACCTTGGAAAACATAGGAACGCCAGTGGCTGAAAAGGGCTGAATTGAGGCTCCCTCTATCTGTATACTTGTGTATCTTTCTTTTTGATGTACTGATGACAAGAGCTCTAACAACTAACAGCTAAAACTGTCTGCAGCAAGACCCAAAATTAAGCCTGCAAAAGGATTGTGCACTCAGGCAGAGAAAATGGGTAATCTTTAGTCAGTTCATGACTGCAGGAAAAATTATAAATGGATTGCAAAGTGGAGGCTCTGAGTTCCAGAATGTTGGAGCAAGAAAGACACAGTGTAAAAGCGGTCCCTTGGAATTTCATAGAAAAACGTTTCCTGCAGAGCAGGAAATTGGTCAAATTCGAGCAGGCCTCTGTAGGGGCAATCTATCTTCTTGAATTCATGGTTAAAAAAATTGTAGAATACCCAGAGGGCAGCAAACTTTTGGGTCCTGGGACTCCCTGCTTTGACGAAATGAGATTTCATCAAAGGAATTATAGAGTGCTTTTTATGAACTCGCTTCACTCCTGAGAACCATGAGTCTTGTGTGCAGGAACAGTGAGGACAGTTCCGAAGAATGAGAAGAAGAGGGAAGGTATCTGGAGAAGATCAGATCGGTTACAAAACTTGTTGTAATAAGCATTGGCAAAGCCCATAGTCTTGCCTATCTAATGTGAGCGAAGAGCTGTTGGCCTTGCCACTGTTGGTCTGGAAAGTATTGTTTTAAAAAGTAAAAGAAAAGCAACATTTCCAAATACTGGTGGAAAAGCAAACACGAACATTGAATTCAATGTTTCTAATCTTTATAAATGGCATAGTTTATTTTCAAATACTTTTCACACCGAAAACTCTGAACAGAATTTAAAAAGAATAAGGTAATGTTGGAATGTAAAGGGAAACGCTTGTCAAGGCCTAATTTACTTTCCACAACATTCAGCTATTTGGTCTTCTGTAGGGAGCAGATTTATAGGCCTCCAGAAGTGCAGAGACCAGCCGAGTAAAGTAGATGGCCCTTCCCCAGCACCATAAAAGCATTTGTGTGCCAGAATGTGTGCTTTGTGCAATATGTAGAATGCAGGAGAGAGCAAAAACAACCTTTAAATTCTGCTCTTCAGCCATACCCCGGCAAAAATAACCCTGTTGCTGCGCTTTAAGTTCAAGCTGGAAGGTGTCGGGAGCAGTAAAGCATAGGGGTGGCGGCTGGATGTTTGGGGGAGGGTGTGAAGCAGCAGGAGAGAGATGGCTGGAAAACACATTCTCTCTCATGGAGTGCTGAATGAAAAAGAAAACAGTAGTTCACTACATGTGAGCAGCGGAAGGACACAAGTCAGCCAATTAAAAGGATCTTAAAGAGGCTATGCTTCATGGGAGGGACAAACACAAGAAAATGAAGGCAAACCATCTAATAAGAAAATAGCAAAACCAAAGGGGATGATGAGTGTTGAACATTGCAAGCACTCACCCCCAGTCAACTGATCTGGGTTTAATCCATCATCATTCTTTAGCTCACTCCGCCACCCCAGTTCAGACATGGCCATATGCAAATCAGTCTGACCCTGTGCCTCATGGAAACAGTCCAGCCCGAACTGCCAAGCCATGTCTTCCCTGGACCGGAAACAAGCATCCTGGGATCGGTTTCTGGCTTACAGCCGTCATCAGCCAGGCTATCTTGAATCCAGTGCAAAGTGAGCAAGGGACCCACGTCTGGGCATACCCTGCCGAACTTAGGGCGAACATAGCAAAACCAAAGGGGATGATGGACGGAGTGTTGAACATTGCAAGCACTCACCCCCAGTCAACTGATCTGGGTTTAATCCATCATCATTCTTTAGCTCACTCCGCCACCCCAGTTCAGACATGGCCATATGCAAATCAGTCTGACCCTGTGCCTCATGGGAACAGTCCAGCCCGAACTGCCAAGCCATGTCTTCCCTGGACTGGAAACAAGCATCCTGGGACTGGTTTCTGGCTTACAGCCGTCATCAGCCAGGCTATCTTGAATCCAGTGGCAAAGTGAGCAAGGGACCCACGACTGGGCATACCCTGCCAACTTAGGGCGAACATAGCAAAACCTCGGTCTAGGTCCACTCTCTCCCCACTGCTCCGCTGTTCCCGTCTCTTGCCTCCAGACCCCGACCTCCTCCTTGGGAGGTTCGAGGCTGCTGCCCGCTCCTGCGCCTGCTGCCCGCTCCAACTGGGACCAGACTGCCTCCAACCACCGTAACCTTTCTCAGACGCTTTTTTTCTTAATTTTTTCCCTGTTGTGCCACTGTTATTGTGCCCATCTGTGTCTTGCTCTAATTCCACCACTGTTTTTATTTTCTCGTGCCTGCCTGTTCCTTTTGCCGCTGCTGCCCCTGCGGCCCCTCCCCCCCGGAATTCCCCCCCGGAATTTCCCCTCCGGAATTTCCCCCCAGAATTCCCCCCCCCGGAATTCCCCTGCTCCCGCCTCCCAGCCTCTCCTCCCTCCCACCTCCACTACTTAATAGCGGCCGCTGCGCGGGCGCGCCACCGGTGCGCCGTGGGCGCGCCAAAGGCAAACCCGTCTGCGCCCGTCCGCGACCCGACCGCGGCCAGCGCCAGGAACCCTGGCCCTCCCACTACCCATCGCTACGACACCACCACCCTCCTCGCACTCAACCCTGGAAGACTTAGAGAATGCCAACAGGCCTCGCCGAACACGACCCACGGCCAGTTCTCCTGCCTCCACTGCCGCCAGACCCTCACCGCCACCCTGGCCTCCAACACCGCCGACGCCAGCACCGGCGACACCCTAAAATGCATCCTCCTCAACGTACGCTCCGTACACAAACACGCCATGGAAATCTGGAACCTACTCGACTCTCTTTCGCCCGACATCGCCTTCTTCACAGAGACCTGGACCAACGCATCCTCCGCCCCCGACATCAGCACCGCCATCCCAGACGGATACAAGATCCAGAGGAAAGACCGCCCCAAACACCCAGGAGGGGGCCTCGCCATCGCCCACAAGAGCACCCTCCGCCTCACCACCTCCAGCGAAACCTTCCCCTCTGCCGAACAACTGCACTTCAAGATCCAGACCACCCCCAAAGCCACACTCCGAGGAACCCCCGTCTACAGACCCCCCGGCCCCCGAACACCCTTCGCCTCCACCATCACCGACTTCATCGCACCCCACACGATCACCTCAACAAACTCCATACTCCTTGGAGACCTGAACTTCCACCTCGACAACCCCAGCGACCCCAACTCCACTATCCTTCGTGACAACCTCGCCAGCATCGGACTTAAACAACTCGTCAACACACCGACCCACAGAGCAGGACACACCCTCGACCCCATCTTCGCGGCAGGAAACAGCGTCCATTTCAGCCACACAACGCAGCCGCCATGGACCGACCACCACTGCGTACACTTCGCCATCAACAAACCCAAGGCACCCAAACCAGCCCCACGCCCACCACGAAGGAACTCGAGCAAGGTTACCGACGAGCAACTTAACTCCACCCTCAACCGAGACAACCACACCTGGGCACCCGACGCAAACAGCGCAAACGACGCAGCCAGAGAACTCCACACCTGGATCTCCAACTGCGCAGATGAGCTCGCCCCGCTACGCAACCCCGACAGACAACGCCCCAGGAAAGCCGCCTGGTTCACAACCGCTCTCCAGAAGCCAGACGCACCTGCAGACGCCTGGAGAAGAACTGGAGAAACACCAAGACAACCAAAAACCACACCACCTACAAGGACGCCATGACGGACTACCACAACCAGATCAGAGCCACCAAAAGGAACTTCATCCACAACAAAATCCTGGCCAACTCCACCAACTCCAAGGAACTTTTCAGTGTCATTCAAGAATTCACCAACCCACGCAGCGAAGCCACAGACATCACCCCATCCCAAGACCTCTGCGACAAGCTTGGAACCTATTTCCACCTCAAGATCAAAAACCTCTACGACAACTTCATCGACCATCCACCAGGCGCCACAGACGGCACCCGCCCCCCAGAAACACCAGCCAGCCCACCATCTCCAACTGGACACCGATCACGGCCGAAGACACCACATCGACCATGAAAAGCATCCACTCGGGGGCCCCCACCGACCCCTGCCCCCCTCACATCTACCACAGAGCCGTGGACGCCATCGCACCCGAACTACAACGCACCATCAACACCACCTTCAAAACAGGCACCTTCCCAGAAGACTGGAAGCGCGCAAAAGTCAGACCCCTGCTCAAGAAGCCCACAGCTGACCCCACCGACCTCAAGAACTATCGGCCCATCTCGCTCCTCCCTTCGCAGCCAAAGTTGCAGAGAAAACAGCCAACAGGAAACTGACACGATTCATTGAAGAAAACTCCGTCCTCGACCCGTCCCAATCCGAATTTCGAAGCAACCACAGCACAGAGACCGCCTCTACTCGCCGCCACAGACGACATCCGCACCCTCCTGGACCAAGGCCACTCCGCAGCCCTCATCCTACTCGACCTATCAGCGGCCTTCAACACCGTCTCCCATCGCACACTAGTCGTCAGACTACATGACGCAGGCATACAAGGAACAGCCCTGGACTGGATCCGATCAATCCTCACCGGAAGAAGCCAAAGGATCAGACTCCCACCCTTCCTCTCCGACCCCACGAAAATCACCTGCGGAGTCCCACAGGGTTCATCACTGAGCCCCACCCTCTTCAACATTTACATGGCCCCCTCGCAGCCATCGTCCGACAACACGGCCTCAACATCGTATCCTACGCCGACGACACCCAGCTCATCCTCTCCCTCACCAAAGACCCCACCACTGCCAAACTCAACTTCCAGAAAGGAATGCAAGACGTCGCAGTCTGGATGACCAACAGCTGCCTGAAGCTCAACGCCGAGAAGACAGAAGTCCTCATCCTCGGTACCACCCCTTCTGCATGGGACAGCACCTGGTGGCCGACCGCCCTCGGAAGCCCACCTACCCCCTCAGACCATGCCAAGAACCTCGGCATCGTACTCGACTCATCACTCTCCATGAACCGACAGGTCAACGCCGTCACCTCCAGCTGCTTCCAACACCCTCCGCATCCTCCGCAAGACCTTCAAGTGGATCCCCCTGAGTCAAGGAAGACATTCACCCACGCACTCATCACCAGCAGACTGGACTATGGAAACGCACTCTACGCCGGCATCAACAAGTCCCTACTCCGCAAACTCCAGACAGTACAGAACACCGCCGCCAGACTCGTCCTCGGCATCCCCCGACACGAACACATCAGCCAACACCTACGAAGTCTCCACTGGCTCCCCGTGGAGAAAAGAGTCACTTTCAAAATCCTCACTCACGCCTACAAATGCCTACACAACAACAGACCCAAATACCTCAACGACAGAATCAACTTCCACGTACCCAAAAGAAACCTCCGATCTTCCAACCTCGCACTGGCCGAAACTCCGCGCATCCACAAAGCCAGAGCAGGCAGAAGATCCTTCTCTCACATTGCAGCCAAGACCTGGAACGAGCTACCGGCAGACATCAGATGCGCCCCCTCCCTGAACACCTTCAGGAAGACCCTCAAGACCTGGCTCTTCGGCTAAACAGATCTGCGGACCCCCCCCCTCAGCGCCTTGAGACCCTCACGGGTGAGTAGCGCGCTTACAATTCCCTGATTGATTGATTGATTGACTGTTCCCATGAGGCACAGGGTCAGACTGATTTGCATATGGCCATGTCTGAACTGGGGTGGTGGAGTGAGCTAAAGAATGATGATGGATTAAACCCAGATCAGTTGACTGGGGGTGAGTGTTTGATTTGGTCAAACGCTCCGTCCATCATCCCCTTTGGTATCTAATAAGAAGCAGGTAGATTAGAGTGACAGTAAAGCCAACCAATTCTAAGCAATAAGCAGGCTTTAAATCCACTGTAAGTTCACAATAGGTTTTTGCAACCAGGCAGCTTGCACTTTCTGGTAGGTGAGACCTAGAAAGGGGGAGTGTAGTCCTTTCTCATCCTTGGGATTCAGAAAGAATGTCAGTCTGTTAAAAGTATCTTACAATCTGACGTGTACCAGCCTCTTGTATTATAACCCACTGGACTAGCAGTACAAACTGACAGCAAGGATTTCTCTTCTACTCAACCCCGAAGGGGAAGGTAGGCACCTTGTAGAAGAGTCATAAACAGTGAGAGTGATGAGCCCGCTACCCCCTCCCTCTATAGAGACAAAGTTCAACAGTGTGGCGGACTGATTAATAAAGGGGTGACCCTGAGAGTAATAATGCGAGTGATGTCCCTCTCCCCACAAAGTCCAGCACACTGTGAGACAGTGATTGATAAAGTGGTTACCCTGCAGTCTGAATATTTGTGTTGAATGCCAGTGGCGGCTGGTGACATTTAAAAGTGGTGAGGCGTAAAAGTTTAGGATGAGAGCAAAACGAGCGAGCCCCACCATCATAAGGGGGATCGTGGGGGGGGGGGGGTCTCGTACCATAAACATTTTGAAAAAGAGTGGGAAAATGGTGTATTTTCAAGCAAGTTTGATAAAGCAAGAAGGTTAATAAAGCAATTGTGAAAGTGCAGTCATGACATCAATAAAGAGATTTCACATGATAAAGACATAGGTAGCTGCTTATTCAGTATTCCCACTGAACTTCATAATAGACTTTGAGATGACAATGCTGCATACCTCACAGATTTCTTTATTTATTGATATTATTTATTTATTGACTCTGTTCCATGTATGTGATTCTGAAAAGGTACCTTACATTTCTTTTTTTTTTCTTTTGCATGCGTGCATTCTACTTTTCTTTTGCATGCATGTATTCTACTTTTCTTTTGCATGCATGTATTCTACCTGCGCTTTATGTCTTCCCTGTTTGTAAATGTTATTTAATAATTCTTTGAATTGTGGTTGGATTGGTGTTAACACATGCAAATTGTTTCAGATTTCATAATGAACAATCATGAACTGAGAGCATTAATATGTGCAGTTGCTGAATTACTAATAAGAATTCATTACGATCACAGGATGCTGTGATGGCTATGTCGAATCCCGCCTACACGTAGCCACAGGTGACCACTTTGCCCCTCCTCCTGCTATGGAGCCTGCTGATTCATGCTCCTGAGCGCCCGTGGAGTGGAACGGAGTCGGCTGCTGGACTGGGGTGTTTATCGACATCGCTGCTGCTTCCGACCGCAGGGCAAGGTTCTTGCCCGACGGCCGCTGCTACTTTGCTTGCTTTGCCCGCATGTACTGACCCCCCGCTGGCTAGAGAGGAGCCGCGAGCAGGAGGCAGCTGCCGGGCTGCGGAAGGCGGGGGCGCCCAGCTGTGTTGTAGGCACCTTGAGCACGCTGATAGACTCCCTGAAGACCTGCACAGTGAGGCTCTTGCGGGGGATTTCGGTGTTTCAGTCTCTTGCCCGGAGCTTTTTAGTTGGAGAGGCCGGTGTACAGGGCTGAGCATGCGGAAATGAGCTGAGCTTCGGCTTGAGGATCAAGGCTTCCTTTGAAATCTTTGTACATTGATGGGAGACTATGGAGGATACAGCCATGGCTACATAGTTGCTACATAGTTGCATATTCTGCCGTTAACATTTCGATAGGAGGAAATCCAGAATATGATATGCCAGCCACCAAACTGATTTGATTGCTGTTTATGGATTCCTTGAAGAGCAGGAACAGTGTTGGTTTGACTTGTGTTGTTGTGCCCCGGGGCTCCCTGGGGGGCTGTGCCCATGGAGCTTCTCGAACTGCTGTCAAGGTGCTCTGAAGGTGCTGCGGTGGGTTTATGCTGCAGGATTGGGAGTGCTGCACGGCCGGAGACGCTACGAGTGCGCCTAGACGAGCCAAGACGCAAGTTTCCATTCAGTTGGGAAGGGGTGCGGGCCCTTTTGAAGCAACCCGGACCGAGCTGCGGGATCCCGCTGGTCTGGCCCTGACAAAGGTTTACAGGCGAGATCCACCACTATTACTGCTTGTGGCGCCCATGCATGGAAAAATAGGCGCTTATGTAAAGGCGTATCCCACGTAGAGACTGACAATTTAGGCAAATAAGCTCCCAATGACCCAAAGACACTTTTTTGCTTACTGGGGAGGTCGCCCTACTACTGCTGGGATATTCATAGAACCCCCCCTCCCCGGTCAGTTTCACTGCGGACCCCCCTGGGCTTTACAACTGTTGGGGTCTGTAGGAAGCAGTAAACATTGACAGTCGCCGCACACTCTATCCAGGGGGACAGTTCTTTCCCTGCTAACAGGTTGAAACAAACATTGTGGCCTGGTTTGCTGGTCCCTTGTTATGATGGGGAAGCACTTAAAGATCGCCAAAGTAATAGCCCATGTTGATTCAAGTGGGGGTCTTAAGTCAAAAACTCGAACGACCCAGATGAAGATAGCCTCAGCAATTGCAAGAGCCAAACGCTCGCAGAAAGCCCGTCAAGGCTCAGCTACAATATCAAGCCCACCGAGCTCGGAAGACGATCTGCTGGAGCTCGGGAAGGGTATTAAAGGTGATCAGACCCTGGAAAATTTTGAGACTCCTCACCTTGAAAAGCCGAATGAAGAACTAAGGGGCATATTACCAAGGGCAGTATCGCCACTTTAGCGGCACTTTTTGCCAATAAAGCGGCGATATTTTTATCGCCCTATTAGCAAGCTGTCGCTAACAGCTGTTAGCGACAGCTTAATGGCGATAGCAGCCGTTTTGTTGCCGCTTTGCATGTCAGCGATAATTATCGCTAATGACATGCAAAGTAGGCGTTCCCAACTAAAAGCAACTGCAAACAGTCGCAAACACAGCTTCCCCCTATTAGCAAAGCCCGCGAAGCGATAAAAAAAGTTGCGCTAACCGCGATTATCTCTGGAATTTAACACCTGATAAAAACTTGACTTAACCATCTTGTCAATGGGAGGTGGATTGTAAGGTTAAGTCCTCACCTGCCTATTAGCAAGCTTTTCATTAGCACAGTGAATTTCTCGCTGGATTTCTCGCGCTATTGCTGGGTTTCGCCGCTATCACTGGATTTTTTTATCGCCTTGGAGATAAGCGTTGATAATAACGCGTTATCTCCGCAATGAAATCCAGCGATAGCTGGCGATAAAAAAAACAGCGCTAAGCGCGCTTTGCGATAATTATCGCAAATCCTTGGTAATATGCCCCTAGTTGCTGAGAGGCTAGTTTCGGCCCAATCTGGCTCAACCACTAGAGGGGTTACAACTCAGGAAGATAGCCGGGCAGCAGGAAATTTAGGGCAGAGCCTGAGCCAAGAGACCGAAAAGGAAGACTCCGCCGGCATACCCCAAACCAAAACCAAGGAATACCCATTATTTCTGAAACCTAAAATACCCCTACTGCCTGTGCAACTTCCAGGTGCAGAACAAGAACCTGCAGGGAAAATACAAGTGGGCGGGCGACTAGATGTCCAAGCATATGCCTTACCTCCTAGGCCCCTGGACTAATGGAAGGGGGATCTAAGGGATGGCCAGCATCTAGCTTCTCTGGCGGATACAATCACAGCAGCAGAACAGCAAGATTTGGTTCAGCTAGCTCAGGAAGGGCCTGTAAGAAACCAGCTTTCAGAGACTGGGGTCAGCTTCCAATATGACATCAAAACCATGTTGAATCTCATTCTGGATGAGATACGTGAGATGAAAGTAACACAAACAAACGACATTGCAGCATTACAACTCTGCTTGTCAAAAATTGAAGAAGCAGTCGCTAGTTATCCGGCAAGATTACAAGAAGCTGAATCCAGGATATCTCACCTCGAGGACCAGATGACCTCGATGCAACACCAGGCTACTTTGGATAAAAAACAAAAAATCTATTGGAAAGCAAGCTGGAAGAGCTGGAGAATCACTCTCGATGCTCCAATCTGCGGCTGGTCGGGGTCCCAGAAGGCTGCGAGGGGTCACAAATGCTCCAGTGGGTTGAGTCATTTATTAAGGATAATGTGCTGCCCGAGTTCTCCAGAGATCTTACCATCACAAGAGCACATAGGGGCCCAGCCCAGCCATTTTTTAACTCAAAATTACCTCGACAAATCATAGTTAACTTTGCAGACTTTCGGGTCAAAGAACAGATATTGACGAGAGCTATTCAAAAGAAGCAATTTTCAACCTGTGAAGTTCCCAGCTGCCACATTTTTTCCGATATGTCAGCAGCAGCGGCTCGCCACCGGAAAGAATTTGTCAAGCTCCTCAATCTGTTCAAGGCACAGGGGGCTCAGGCGTCCATAGCCCAGCAATCTAAGCTACGTGTCTTGGTGCAAGGGAAATTCCATATGTTTGCAAATCTTGATGAAGCACAGGAGCTCCTTCAGAAAATCACTATGGAAAAATAGAGACTTAGGACTGGTTGTTATGTTCTTTTTCTCTCCCTTTTTTTCTCTATTCTTTTCTTTCTAAAAATGCTTGGGCTTTTTTTTTTTTTATGCTTCTTTGTTCGCTGAGAACCCAGTCTAACCCAATCGCTGAGACGAAGAGGGGGATGATAGGTCACTTTGAGTGCAATTACATGCTACCCAGCTTAGGGGTTAGTCAGCAGGGGGAGGCAAGGGGTATGGTGGGCTATTACCCAACTGCCGGGGGTTGGGCGGGTCTGGGGAGGTGGTTGGGGTTAGAGAATGGGTAAGCAGGGGAAAAAATTAGCAGGAAAAGAGTGAATTACACAGGATGGGCTCTCAAGTTAGCAAGATACCGCAGAGAGTGGCTTTGGTGGGAGACGACGGTAAAAGAAGGGTTAAAATCGCAGAGAAAAATTTCAGAGTGGGTAAAGCTGAGCTAGGCCTTCCAAGATGCATCAAATGATGCAAAATCTAAAAATGATTCCGTGTAACGTCAATGGATTGCTGAACCCGCGTAAAAGTTGTGCTTTTTTAAATTGGCTAACATCCCTCTCTCCTGAAATTATATTTCTACAAGAAACGCATTTCAGGACTGACACCCCCAAGATATCGCTACCTAAGAAATATGCGCTGGTGTATTTCTCATCTACTAATTTAGAGGTGAGAGGGGTTGGGATTTTACTATCTAACACTCTGGATTGGCAGGTTAAGGAAGTCCGGCGAGATGGAAAAGGCAGATGGTTATGGTTGAAGGTAAAACTCGAGGGAACAGTGCTAAATTTAGTTAATTACTATGACCCCATAGAGGACGAAATCACAGCACTTGAGCAAATTTATCAATTAGCAGCAAATATGGAAGGTATATTGATCTTGGGTGGCGATTTTAATTATATTCAGAATCTGGCACTCGACACTTCATATAAGGCAAAACAACAATTAAAAAATGCAAAAACAACAATTGATGGACAGAATGCAGAACAATGTCATACATTCACCACAGTACAGAGATCTGGGCCTAAATCCATCGTTTTTGCTCACCATGCCATTCCAGTTTGAACCCAGCCATATGCAAATCAGTCTTGACCCTGTGCCCTATGGGAACAGTCCAGCCCGAACTGCCAGGCCAGATCCTCCCTGGACTGGAAACAAGCATCCTAGGACCGGTTTCGGGGTTTCACCCTCTTCAGCCAGGATAGCTTGACTCCAGCGGCATGGAGAGCACGGGACCCACGTCTGGGCATACCCGTCCCACTCGGGGTGACAAATGCAAAAACAACAATTGATGGACAGAATGCAGAACAATGTCATACATTCACCCCAGTACAGAGATCTGGGCCTAAATCCATCGTTTTTGCTCACCATGCCATTCCAGTTTGAACCCAGCCATATGCAAATCAGTCTTGACCCTGTGCCCTATGGGAACAGTCCAGCCCGAACTGCCAGGCCAGATCCTCCCTGGACTGGAAACAAGCATCCTAGGACCGGTTTCGGGGCTTCACCCCTCTTCAGCCAGGATAGCTTGACTCCAGCGGCATGGAGAGCACGGGACCCACGTCTGGGCATACCTGTCCCACTCGGGGTGACAAATGCAAAAACAACAATTGATGGACAGAATGCAGAACAATGTCATACATTCACCCCAGTACAGAGATCTGGGCCTAAATCCATCGTTTTTTGCTCACCATGCCATTCCAGTTTGAACCCAGCCATATGCAAATCAGTCTTGACCCTGTGCCCTATGGGAACAGTCCAGCCCGAACTGCCAGGCCAGATCCTCCCTGGACTGGAAACAAGCATCCTAGGACCGGTTTCGGGGTTTCACCCCTCTTCAGCCAGGATAGCTTGACTCCAGCGGCATGGAGAGCACGGGACCCACGTCTGGGCATACCCGTCCCACTCGGGGTGACAAATGCAAAAACAACAATTGATGGACAGAATGCAGAACAATGTCATACATTCACCCCAGTACAGAGATCTGGGCCTAAATCCATCATTTTTTTGCTCACCATGCCATTCCAGTTTGAACCCAGCCATATGCATATCAGTCTTGACCCTGTGCCCTATGGGAACAGTCCAGCCCGAACAGCCAGGCCAGATCCTCCCTGGACTGGAAACAAGCATCCTAGGACCGGTTTCGGGGTTTCACCCCTCTTCAGCCAGGATAGCTTGACTCCAGCGGCATGGAGAGCACGGGACCCACGTCTGGGCATACCCGTCCCACTCGGGGTGACAAATGCAAAAACAACAATTGATGGACAGAATGCAGAACAATGTCATACATTCACCCCAGTACAGAGATCTGGGCCTAAATCCATCGTTTTTTTGCTCACCATGCCATTCCAGTTTGAACCCAGCCATATGCAAATCAGTCTTGACCCTGTGCCCTATGGGAACAGTCCAGCCCGAACTGCCAGGCCAGATCCTCCCTGGACGTGGGTCCCGGGCTCACTGTGCCACTGGATTCAAGCTATCCTGGCTGAAGAGGGGTGAAACCCCGAAACCGGTCCTAGGATGCTTGTTTCCGGTCCAGGGAGGACCTAGCTTGGCAGTTCGGGCTGGACTGTTCCCATGAGGCACAGGGTCAAGACTGAATTGCATATGGCCAGGTCTAAACTGGGGTGGCATGGTGAGCAAAAGAATGATGGATTTAACCCAGATCTCTTGACTGGGGGTGAATGTTTTGATTTGTTCTGCATTCCGTCCATCAATTGTGTGTCTTTTGCAAAACAACAATTAAAGCCTAAAACTGCAAAGTTCATAAAAAGTTTGTCAATAGATTTTGCCTTTTCAGATCCTTGGAGACAGGGGCACCCGGCTTCTCTCAATTTACCTGTTACTCAAGATACAGAACGGCATCCCGATTGGATTTGTTTTTGGTGGATAAGCTGTTAGCCAATGGTGAAACATAAATATTGGCCAACTCTTTTTCTGATCATTCTGTAGTTTCTTTTACGTTAATATTAGGGATCACCCCGAAAAAGAAATCAAGGTGGCAGTTTGATAAATCTTTACTAGAAGATACTACTTGGGTGACAGAAATTTGAATTTTTATTAGGGAATTTTTCCAGTTTAATGCAAATACTGCCCCAATATTTATGGTTTGGGAGGCATTTAAAGCTACTTTGAGAGGACAGAAGATGTCCTATAAGTCTAGGATAAGTAGACAACGTAAGCAAAAGATTCTGGAATTACAGACCGCTGTGGAGAAAGGCAGGCAAGACGTAACATTAACAGCGACAGCAGAGCATATTATTAGAGCACAACAACAAGAATTATCAAAATCCAAGGAGCAATCGAAGGATTTTTTTTTGTTAGAGGAGATCTCTGGAAGCAAGGCTTACCAACAAAAGCTTTATGAGGAAAGCCAGCATATTGGCAGATTTATGGCCTGGACTACGAAAAGTCAGAAAGCGGCGCAAATAATTAGTCATGTTAAAAACCCTTCCACTGGCCTGCTAGAAGAAGATAAACAGATGATTTCTGAGGTTTTTCTCTCACATTTTAAACAAATTTATACGGAAATACAGGCGGTAGAAGAGTCAGAATTGATGTCCTATTTCGAATCACTTTAGCTACCGCAGATATCTCAGCAGCTTATTGAGACGCCCAGTGGCCCAATAGGAATCTAAGAAATTCTGACAGTATTAAAAAGTATGTCCAACGCCAAGGCTAGTGGGGCGGATGGGATTCCGGCGGAAGTATATAGGATATTCCAAGAAGAACTACTTCCCTTTTTAACAAAACTGATTAATCAAATAAAGGACGGGATAGACACCCCCAAAAGCTTCAAGGAGTCAGTGCTGGTAGTCTTCCTCAAAAAGGATAAAGAAGGATTGCTCCATGTGCCCAACAGGTGGTACATACAGATCAAAATGGCTTCCTTCCAGGATGGCTAATGGCCACTAACACATATTTTTTAATGCAAGCTATTGATTATTTTTCCGCTAACAAGATCAAAGTGGCCATTCTGATGATCGATGCCGAAAAGTCTTCTGATTTGGAAGACTGGCGTGCCTTATTTTTTATTTTGGATAAGTTTGGTTTCCCGCCACAGTTGATACATATGCTAAAAGAATTATATAGTCATGTGGAAGCCAAAATTATCATCAATAGAACAGAAGCCGGTAGGGTAAATATTAAACGTGGCACGCGACAAGGTTGTCCGTTATCCCTCTTCTGTTTTCCCTGTTTATTGAACCCCTAGCTGTTAAAATTCGTCATAATTTACTTATTTTGCCCCCCATGTAGGCGATAGCAAAAATTAAGCTATATGCAGACGATATAATCCTATATCTTAAAGCGGGGGGGTCTAATATACAGAATGCATTGGACGAAATCCAGAAATTTACACAGGTAGGGGGATATAAAGTGAATCAAGCTAAAACAGAAATTCTCACATTTAATTTGGTGCCTTCTGATATCCCGGCTTCCCTACAACTACGATCATCATATCCAGTCAGATACCTAGGTATCTTCGTCACAAACGATTATGGCCAAATATTTCCATTGAATTATACTAGTAAGCTTGCGAAAGTGAAATAATTATTAGATAAGTGGTCTTTGCTCCATTTATCATTGATAGGACGGATCTCCATGGTTAAAATGTCGGTGCTCTAATTGTTTTTGTTTCTTTTTAGTAATCTTCCCTTGAAAATCCCAAGTTCCTATTTTAAAGAATTGGATGAAATGATCCGGAAGTTTGTGTGGAATAATAAGCACCCCCGGGTTAAGCTAGCCACATTACAACTGGATGTAGCACGGGGGGTTTAGCACATTTTGCAACCTACTACCAGGCCTCCCTGATCAATCTGCTATCACAATTAGGAGAGGAAAATTCAGTCTTTGATAACTTTTTTCTAATACATTTGCTAAAGGAAAGTGCCATAAAACTCCCCACTTTTTTACGATTAGCGAAACTTCCTAAAAAGACCAGATACGAGGTGATACTGGCATTAGCAGCAAGAACTCAGCTTTCTTACAAATCACGAGCTATTCCAGCATATCATGCTTATACCCCTATCCAAGATTGTGCAGCAGGAGGTCTAACGTTGCCTAGAGGGCTTTACCAAGTATGGCAAGAATTAGGTTTTGGTCAGCTTGGGGATTTTTATAATCATGAGACATTGATTACTTGGGAAACGGTACGATTGCAATCTTGCAATCTAAACACCGCTTTCTCAATGAGTTTTCTTCAGCTCATGAACTTTCTCAAAAACAATTATACCATGCTGAGTGAGGCTGCACGTCAAATTACTAGGCAGATGTCAAATAATCTGGATCAATCAAGGATCAATTCCGGACTGCCTAAAAACAGGCCAGGTGGTCCCTCTCCTAAAAAAACCTACGGAGAACCCATCGGACCCTAACAACTTTCGTCCGGTAACAACCATTCCCCTACTTGCCAAAGTACTTGAAAAATGTGCGCACAATCAATTAAGCCAACACATTACTGAATTCAAGCTACTTAATGACTGCCAATCAGGGTTCAGACCAAACCACAGTATGGAAACAGCAATCCTTCACATAGTAGATGACGCTGCCGCGAGTCCTGAGCCGTAATGAAACCTGTCTCCTGATCCTTCTAGACCTATCATCTGCATTTGACACAGTAAACCATCCCAAATTATTAGAGCGGCTGGAAAATAGGATGGGCTTTTCAGGAACTGTACTAAAATGGTTCCACTCCTTCCTAGAGAACAGATCGCAAAGATTCCTAGTAGACAACAAGCTATCACCACCATCTCCGATTCAAATTGGGGTCCCACAAGGATCAACTCTATCCCCTTCATTATTTAACCTTTACATCGAACCATTAACTGAAGTACTACTTAAGGCCAACATTTCTTATCACATGTACGCTGACGACACCCAGCTATATATGAAGATATCATCTCCGGAAGAGATCAACACTATGAACCATGCACTCCAGAAAACCGTTGAATGGCTAGCTGACAATCATCTTAAGCTCAACTAACAAAAATCCGAATTCCTTCTGATCTCCCCTCCTAAAAGCTCAGTCATGAGCAAAGAATGGACCAAGATGATCACAGCACTAAACGGTACCCCGACTATAGTTGACTCAACCAAATCCCTGGGTATCACATTGGACAAAGAACTAAACATGCGAGCACACATCAACACAATGGCAAAAAACGCTCGTTTTCATCTGAATTACCTCAGGAAACTGAAGCCACTCATCGATCCCGGTGATCTGAAAATGGCAGTACAAGCACTGGTCATATCAAGAATTGAATATGGATGCGCAACCCTATCAGGACTCCCTAAGATCTCAACTGCACCGCTAAAAGCTTGTCTCAATGCAGCAACTAGACTTATAACTGGAACAAGGAAATACGACCACATCACTCCTCATCTGAAAGCGCTCAACTGGCTACCATACGAAGCCAGAATAGAGCTAAAAATTGCTTGCATCACTCACAAGGCAATACACCACAAAACTCCACATTACCTTGCTCTTAAAATTACGCTATCCGGCGGCACTAGACCATCGAGAGGATCGGAGGATTTTCTACTGAAACCAGCATTCTTCCATAAGAAAAAAACCTACGATAGGGCATTCACTGGAGCAGCACCAAGGATTTGGAATTTGCTCCCACCGAATATCAGAAGAATCACCTATGCTCCTCGATTCAAAAAGGAGGCTAAGTCATTTCTGATGGGTAAATATCTCCCATAACAACCAACAGAGACGTCGAAGTCGTTATGGAAAGGGGCTGTCAATACGGCGCTCCTATCTCAGATGTTCAACTTAACTATTGAGAGCAGGAATACTACCCTGGTAGGCACTGAACAAAGAATCGGTTCACCTCCGATGCAAGATACTGGCATGAACTGAGCGTGAATGGCTAGCCTCTACTCATAAAATAAAGAACGACAAGACAATTTTGAATGTAATCTAATGATATCTAATGATTTCTATTATTCCTCACTATATTCTTTTTGTATGGATAATTATTTGACAATGTTAGAGGAACACATAGACATGTTCTTAACCTGAAAGAATTGGATATCTGCTGATATCGAAGTGGTTCGAAATGTAAAGCGCTCTGACACCCAACGCAGGGTTTGGTTCGTGCTATAGAAAACACTGAATAAATAAATAAAATAAATAAATAAAATGGTAGGTGTGGGATTTTGGTACCAGCTATTACATCAGAAGGCTCATAGTGAAGAGATTTTTATGAAAGAGCTCCAGAAAATTCACTCAGAGACGGGCTGCAAGTTTAATGCGAAAGAATAGCAGCAGCTCGGTGAGTTATCAAATAAAGCATTGCGAGGTGCTAATTTTAAGAGAATGAATTTTTTATCCAGATGATTAGCATATTACACCCCTTTGAGATTGCATAAGATGTTTTCAACTAATCCGAACCAATGTTTTAGATGCAATAAACAGGATGATGGGGGCTGGGTACACAAATTTTATGAGTGTAGCAATCTACAGCAATTTTGGAAGGATGTTTTTACCATGATTTCTCAATTTCTGTCTTTGACAATTGCCCCATCATCTATGCTGGTTTAATTTGGTTCATCGGGGGAGGTAAAATGGTTAACGAAATATCAGCAGTATTTTATAGTAATTTCTATAGCGGTCGCTAGGTCACTTGTCCTGAAATATTGGAAAACTGATAAACAACCTAGGATTGACCATTGGGTTAATAAAATGCGCAGGATTTACAGATTTGAGGAGGCCTATGCAAAACGTGTAGGAGCTACTGTAAGATTTAGAGCTATCTGGCAAAATTTCTCTACTCATTGTATATCGGAGTAAAGTAGATTTCAAGAGCCTTGTGTTATAAGGAGTTAATCTCTGCACTTTATTAAAATAGCTGCTGCTAGCCGTACATGTACTATAATAGCTTTTGCTATCTGTAAGCAAGTCTGATGTAGTTATTGTTTAGAAATTAGTTAATCTCTGTACTTTACTAAAATATCTGCTGCTAGCCGCATATGCACTTTAAATTGTTTTTTATATTTGTACGCTAGTCTGATGTAGCCATTGTACAGATTTTTTGCTAACTATGTAGTGATAGTCACTAACGAATATATGTATTGGTGTTCCTGAGGAATTACCAGGAGGTAGCAAAAGCCTGGTAGATTAGGGGATCAAGGGTTAGTGTGGGTTACTGTGGAATACATTCCATATTCACTTCCCTATTTTTATTCCTCTCGAACTTTTATCAAGTATCTCTATAGCTGATATTAACCCTGATTTTTCTATGCAAATTCATGTAATGTATTTCTGCTCTTAGCTACTTGATATCTGTAATTTTCATTTTTCTTTATTCATTCTGTGATGTCATGTTTCTTCTGCTTTTATTCCTGCGCTAATAAAAATATATATATAAAAAAAGAATTCATTACGATCCAAGGCAACCCTTTTGTTTTACCTTAGACTAATTAAAGTAGCGATAGAAAACTAAAAGATTCTAAACCTATGCCTTGCAGGGTGCATGCAGCAGTTTGCTGCTGGCTCATAGCTCACTGTGCTATATTAGGATTATAATTTATGAGCTGCAAGTAACAAAAGGATCTCTGTGACAAAAGTAGTGACCCACTGAGCTATCCAGTCTGTGAATTGCATGTTATGCGTTGTGCTTTGAGGAGACACATTAACCCTCTACACCACTTTAGGAGAAGCCAAAGCTGCCACTAAGCAGAACTCTCCAGCAGATACATTAATCATCAGGGTTATCTTGACATTGGTATTATGGGCTGGGAACATAAGGAACTCTGCTACAGATGCCTTTAGCTCCTGGATGTTTCAAACTGCAGACACCCACCAGGGCGCTGTGTCTTAAAGCCTGCAGCACTGGGTCGTGCAAGAGTGAAACGCAGCAGGGTCCCGTTTATTGAGCCTGAGAACACCACAGTGACGATTACACAGAATATGAAAACAAATTATTATTTATGGAAACCACACTGTGCTTTTAAAAACACATCCAAATGTGCTCTGCTGCAAAACTGGATGTTCAGCAATGGAATGGGTCGCAATATTTGCACAAGGGGCCGGTGCACGGGTGTTCCGGGGTGACATGGCTGGAGATGTGCGTTATGCTCTAGTAACAGTGCAGCTCACGTGCATTTATTGTGCATCAGTTAAGCCGAATGTTTCCAGGGCTCAGTTGGTAGTTTTCAAGAGAGGAGCTGCACGCAACTTGCTTTCAGTGTGGGAAGTAACCCTTGCACAGCCGTCTTCCCTAGTGCTAGCACGTGTGGAAGAGGCTTGGTTGTCAATCGGAGGTGCCACTGCTATCCCTGGCATGTCCTTTGCAGTGGCGTAACACAGGCCCCGCAGCCCCTGCGGTGCGGGGGGCCCCCTCAGCACAGTACTCTGGCCAGAGAGCTCCTGATTGAGTCCGGAGGGGGGCGCTCCATGTACTTTGCAGGGGGCCCCCTCAAGTTTCATTACGCCAGTGGTCCTTTGCTACCCCCGAACAGGGGCTTTATTACTCCTGGTTGCAGGGATCAGGGCGGCTGCAGGAGGGGAGTGAAGGAGTGAAACCTGTGATGACATCGGGGGCCTAGACTGACTGCTGACATTTCCACTACTCTTGGCACCTGGGTGAAGTGATGAAAACAAAGAGAGAAATTGGAAAGCATGAGAAGAGAAAGAACGAAAAAAGTGAGGGAGAAAGAATGGATGGGAAGAGGGAAAGGGAAAGATAGAGATAACAGAATGGAGACGATGAGGAATGGAGAAAAACGACACAGACATAGAAGGAAAGAAAGATCTACAAGAAAGGAGAGGAAGAGAGGGGATGAACGAAAATCCTGAAGTGGGAGAGAGAAAGAAATAGAAATAAGAAAAACATGAGAAAGGGGGATAAGAGGAAGCACAAGAAGGAAAGAGTGAGCATGTGCGTGTGTGAGAGATAGATGAGTGACTAGTTTCAGTGTGCACAGATCGCACAAAAGTGCACTTGAATCTCTGCCTCCGCGTGCACTAGACCTGTACCATGTTGGCATTGTCTACTTCCGGTCCTGTTCTCTGTCTTTCCAGATCTAATACCGACTGGTGCCCTGTGCTGTTCGCATCCCGCTGGGATAGAAACAAGCACTGATCTGTGCTAAACTAACCCCTAGTGTTAGCGGGTGGCAGGCACGCATGGCACACCCTCTCAAGGAAGGGGGGCTTTGGGAACATTTGTGCATGAGGCAAGGAAACAACCTGCCCACTCTCAGTTCCCCAACAATTCTAAAAAGTGTAAACAACAAAAGTGCTTAAACTGGTCCTGAGACACAAACTGGTGACAAAAAATGCACAAAGTGTAGAATGAACAATTATTAACACTCATGAAAGTCTGATAAGAGGATTTCAGCTCCCTGTCATAGAGGCAGGTAGTGCCTTGAAAACAACAGATACAACAGGTAAGCACAGCGACTGAACGATGAGATAACACGCAGGTTTAAACAGAGCTTGACCTGGAAGGTAGACAGCAGCATCGTGTGCCTTGAAGTCTTCTTATCCTTAAGAGCGTCTGTCAATGGAGCTGGCAGACAGCTGCTGTCTCTGGTGTTGGCAGTGTAGTGTTGGGCCTCAGGCCCACATTACGTAAAGGATGGACACAGACACCAGGAGATGTGTAGCAGTAACTGGCCACGAGCACGTGCACCCGGGCCCTTTTATTGGCGGGGCCACATCACTCGTGACACCCGTGATGGATGGGTGTAGGGGTGCAGTGTGTCCAGCCCTCAAGGGAGTGGCTGGGGTTACAGCTTCCTGCGGAACACTAGAACGTGTCCGGCAGGACACTACATTCCTCCCCAACTTTATTGAAGAACAAGTAAAACTTTAGTCCAAACCTGTGGGGACAAAACAAACACTTAACAGAAATACCACAGGGTCCATCAGTCTTCTGAGTCAGGTGGCGGGAAGACATCAGACATGGGCCGGGGACTCGGCCTGCAGCAGGACCATCTCGGCGGGCACTCGTAGTTTAACCTGAGGAGCTCAGGACACGACCGCTGGCTTGGAGACGTCCACTGCATACCGTCGGCTCACAGATGACGACGTGTCTTGCAGTCTTGCATGGCTCCGCTCTGCTGACGTCGAGGATGGTCTGTGGTGAATTCTAACAGTTCATATAGTGGGTTGCGTCATGGACATGGATGGAGTCCCTGGTGAAGGTTCCTGGAGGTGTTGCCTGATCAGTTGTCTCTGTGGAACCGCTTGGCTGTAACCGATAACCTGTCGGTGGGGCAATGTCTCTTCTCACTCTCCCGCCTGGGGAGGCCCGTTGTCAGGGTTGCTGCGGGACTGCAGGAGGACTGCACTGGGGCTGCTTGTGTGCCGACTGGGGGCAGCTGCAGGACTACTGAGGAGCCGTTACTGAGTCTTACGCACAACCCGCGAGGGTAGATGAGTCTTGGTTAAGACTTGCTCTCGCTGCCGCGGTTCAGGTGTGTGCCATGTTCACAGGTAGCCTCTGGTTTCTTTTGTCGGCTGGTGTGGCAACCAGGGAGGACTCCAGTCCATTGGTACTCTAGGAGTGATGTTGTTTGACGCTTGTGCTGAGGGCTGGCATGATGGTGGAGGCCAGCCCGGTGGTGAGTCGGAATGACAGGTGGTGGTGACTTGCTGGGAGAGTTTGGATGTAAGGAGGGATTTAGCAGCCAGGTGTTTGTTGAGGTTGATTTTCGGTGGCGGCTTGACACGTAGGGTGTACGGATCCTCTCTTGCCTGTTTTGGGGCCACTGCCGACTCCATCTTGAGGCGGTGTGAGGGCGGGCACTCAGTGCTGATCTTCACCCGTGGCATCTGCGGACAGGAGCAGGGATGCCGATTGACTTAGACTGTCGACGCTCGGGGATGGACGGTCGCCTGGGGAAGCGTTGGGATGAGTCGCGGTCTGCGCTTGCTGCGGCTTACGTTCGGTTAATCCGTGAGGCTGTACCCTGGGACGTCGGTCCGCCTTAGTGGCTGTCTGGTGTGTCAGGGTGTGCTCTGGGCTTGCTGTGAGTCCTCGGTCTTCTCCCTTTGTTGGTCTATTCAGCCCACCTGTGTTCCTCCGATTTTCTGGGTGACAGGACAGGGCTGTCACTCTCTTCTTTCTTCGAGGGCGTTGCGCTTGGACCTTGAGGCGGCGCTGTCATGGCGCCGGCTTCTGCCTTCGCTCCGGCGCGCTCCTTGCTTGCTGGGCGACGTGACGTCCGGTCGCGTGTCGCTGGTTGTTGGAGCGCCTGTTGCTGTGGCCGCCGGCCACGTGGGGTGTACGACTCCTCTCTTGCCTTTCTTGGGTCACCGCCGACTCAGTCTTGAGGCAGTGTGAGGGAGGACACTTTGTTGTCTTCGGCCCGCTGCGGGGCTTTGCTGGTGCAGTGGAGACGTGGTCATTCTCTGTGCTGCGTTTGGCCCCTTCCGGGCTCTGTTGCTGTTGCTGCTGTGGAGATGTAGGGGATCTCCCTGCTGACCCCAGCAGTGCTTCTTTCTAGAGACGTCTCTATCTCCCGGGCGCCTGCCCGTGCTGTCAGATTCGCTGACGCAGCCTTCTGCGCGCACCTGACGTGGTGCGCTCCGTTCTCGCACTTGGGCGCTTTCTTCTGGCACTTGGTGTGCCTGTGGTGTGGCTGGCGGTTGTGCCCGTTCACCAGTAGGGGCGGGTGATGCGACCTCTTCACTGGTGGTGGCCTTGGGCATCCACGTGTGGCGCGTGCTCTGCACCAGTCCTTCTTGCGCTCTCGGCAGGGACCGCTGCCTTGAGACGTTGCTGTCTGGCTGGTCTCCCACCTTTGCTGTTGGTGGCTGTATTTGGCGCTGCTGCCTGTATTTAGCTCTGAGTTTCTGGGTTGGTCCCGCCCGCACGCGTGGCTGTTTGGGCATGGAGATATATGCAGTGGCGCTGTAGGACCGTGCATGAGAGTTCCTTTTCTGTTGGTGTAGATTACCAGTCACTAGGTAGAGCTGCCGCTGTTGCACCTTGCATGCCGAGGACAGGTCCACCGATGCAGCGGCGTTGGAGACATCGGGGTAGCGTCTCTTGCGCTTTCTGGCGGTACCTCTCTTTCGCAGTCTCTGCACTGCCATAGAAGCAGAGCCGAAGCGGGGTGCTCGGTCAGTGGCGGGGAACGTGGCTGCCCTTGCTCCTGCCAGCAGGCTGCCCCTTAAGTAAAAGCCTCGTCGGAGAAGCACCGGTATGGCCGGATTGTGGGTGCAGGGGGGGGGCTCTTCCACGTGGTGCTGGCGTCGGTTTACCCAGGCCTCCCTGCGGCGCTTACTACTTCCACCTTGTCTGTCAGGAAGCAGTGAGGTCCTGTGGCCATGGGGTGGTGCAGTGGGTGGTTCTAAGGAGGCCACCATATCTTCCTGGTACCGAGGGCTCCCGTAGACGTGGTAGCTTCTGCGGTGTGCCCTACTGCTTATTGGGTGTTGCAGTGTTAGCAAGTGGCCGTTAGGTGGCTCAGGGCATGCTCCGTAACAGCTTTGACTCTCCTGTCTTAGGTCCGCTCTGGCAGCATTGGGCTTCTCGTCGGGTTCAGGGAATGGTTCCTTACTTGTTGAGGGCTGCGTCTTTGCAGGGTGTGGCCCACTTGCCAGATGCATAAGGCTTGTGTCACTCCGTGCTGGTGTGCGATTCATTTACCCATGCTAGTAGGTTGGGCTTTGATTAGAAGCAAAGTTCTTTTCTGGGGTCACCGGGTGCATTCAGTGTTCTGCTGGCTTACGTGCTTGTGTGCAGCCTATGCGGTTTGGCCCCTTGACCACCAGGTGGCGCTGCCGCTACTTTCTAGGCCGTGGCAGCCTTCCTTCTGTAGCGGGCCGCGGGGAATGTCCGCGCAGAGACAGTCTCTCCTGTAGTTGCTCATTACCACTTCACGTGGCAGATGCGGCGCCGCTTGTGTCAGCCAGGTGGCGCTGCAGGCACCTCGCAGGCCAGGGCACTCTTTGCTGGAGTCGCGCTCGATTCGAGCTGTCGATGCAGGCGGGGACATGCAGTGCTGGACGGCTGGTCCCTTCAACCCCGGTCTGGGCGGTCTGACGGGTTGGCCTGGGTAAGTGTTTGCTTTACTCCCTAGATTCCTGCCCAACCTGTCTTGCTATTATGGCGGGCCACTCCAGACTGGGCTGGCATTGTAGACGGGTTGCAGGGGGCATGACTACTGCCTCCGGGTACCGTGGATCTGCAGGGGTTACTTCCGCTTCTCCTCGCTGCCTCTGAGGTCACTGCGGATGTCTCTTGATGTAGGGAGCAGGGCCGGCCTGTACTTTACTTTTCCGAGACTGGGGGCCGCTCCGCTGGTAGTCTCTACTGCGGACGTGGTGCGGTCAGCATCGTCTCACTGACATTCTTCCCCTCTCCTCCGCGGGCCGGCGGGGGTCGTGGCTGGCGGTTGTGCGGTCAGCGAGACGTGGCTGGGCTGCGAGCTCTCGCCTCCTTCAGGAGTCTGTGGGCTTCAACGCTCCAACAGCGCGGACATCCTCCTTGTCCCACCGGCGGCACCCGTGGAGGGCGGTGTCCTCAGTTCTGGTGAGTCCCTGCAGTGCCGGACACTGCCGGGCGGTGCAGGGTGCAGCGCAGCATGCAGGGCTGGTGTTGTCGCGGCGCCTCCCTGTAGTGCTGCAGACGCAGGGAGTGCGGTCTGTGGAGCAGTGCTTTGCTCAAGGGTGGCAGGGACGCTCTTGGTCGCTGCGCGGTGGGGATCGCAGGGCTCTTCAATTGCGGCGGCGATTGCCTGAGTGTGGCGGCGGCTCTACTGCCAGTATGGTGGGGAGACTCACGCTTCCTCTGGCGTTCCGGCGGCTGCTGCGGGGGTGCCCGTCCACTTCCCCTTCTTGCCGGAGCCGACGTGGGTAGAAGTTAGCCAGGCTCCGTGTCTTTCTCTTTACAGGCAGGGGGGCCGCATGGCGATGTGGAGCTCGACCTTCACAGTAGTCACGGGTGGCGGCTCATTTCCTCCTCACGAGGGAGGACGGAGCATCGAGCGGCAGGCGTGCGGGGTTAGTTACCCGCCTCGTCGCCAATGTAGTGTTGGGCCTCAGGCCCACATTACGTAAAGGATGGACACAGACACCAGGAGATGTGTAGCAGTAACTGGCCACGAGCACGTGCACCCGGGCCCTTTTATTGGCGGGGCCACGTCACTCGTGACACCCGTGATGGATGGGTGTGGGGGTGCAGTGTGTCCAGCCTTCAAGGGAGTGGCTGGGGTTACAGCTTCCTGCGGAACACTAGAACATGTCCGGCAGGACACTACAGGCAGGACGCAGAGGTCTATCGTGCTGGAAGGGGGCACAGAGATTGTACCGAGGCCCGGGGCCAGGCTGTTCCCTCCCACACCTTTCTTCTCTCTCACAACCACGCACACTACCATGAAGGACACCTACCATTGCCAGGAGGCAGGTGGCTGTCTCTCTCCACCGGCGACCCCGCCATCTTGCGTGCTGCAGAGCAGTTGAGCCTGAGACGAGCTCCTGTTTTTCCTTGATGGGCCGGAACGGCTACGTTCAGGCTCGGTGTGGTCCTGACCTGACACATGCGAAAATAAAGCACCCTGTTCTCCTCCTCACTGACCCGCTCTGCCAAGGCACAGCCCAAGAACCTAGGAGTATATCACGTGACACCACGGCAAATCACTTTCCAATAGCAACAGAGCTGTATAATAATGTCGCCCGTTAACTAAACCAATCCTGATGCTGCTTCATGTTGTTTGTATCAGTGAACAGCATGACAGTAGCAGCCGTATTGGATAGGGCAGGCAGACACGGCACTCAGATAGAGACCAGGAGGCTGCGTCAGAGTTCCCTTGGCTCACTTGTACAGCATAGTTTGAGACGAGCTGAAGTGCGCATGTCAGGTTGGCCGTGGAAAACAAAACAGCTAAACTGACATGCGCCCTTCATTTCACTACGAGGGGCAGGGCGGCTGCCAATCATTAAGCTTGGACCAGCCCACAGTACATAATCGGGCGTGGGGATAGTAGTCATGGCCGGGACATAATCAAATTCACTTAAAAACTGCAGAATATATATATATTTTATATGCGACGGCTGGCACGCGGAGGGAAACTCCCTGGCACTCCTATGTACGCCCCACCCCTGTTGAACGCTTTGTTTGAGGAGATATTCGTTAAATAGTCTCACATGAAACAGTTAACTGTTACACAACTTCAAAAGAAAGATTGAAATAAAAAGGAGTTGCATGGTTTGATATAACTATATGCACGCCCCGCACCATTATGTGCACTTGGGACTTCCCCCTGCGGTGAGTTACTGCTGGTAGCAAAATCTGGTAACCTCCCTTCACCAATATTGCTCGACCAATGAGTTGTCTATCAACCTTGAGAAAACAAAGGTAGTCATATTTGGCAAAAGATTAATCAAGAAAAAGACGTGGCATTGTGGAGGTAGCCAAGTGGGCAGAAATGGAAATTAAAAGTACCTTGGTGTACGGCTCCAGGACCGTTGGTCCCATCGACTGCATTTAAATACACTGAAAGCAAGGGCGGCGTCACAAACCTCAGCACTCCAACTCCCGGCAACCAAATTACAAAGCCCAACCTGGCAGCCACTGCTTACAGCGATAAAGGCAACGTAACATACAGCCTGGAAATCTTCCCCAGAAAATTTGCAATCTTCTTTAACATTGCACGGAGCAAAGTCTTCCGCCTCATTTTCCCATCGCCACAAAGCACCTCTCCGGCTCAAACCAGACTAGAATTTGGCCTCCAGGATCAAGAACTGGAACAAGAGGGCTCTTTTCTCAAATATGTATCGCTGCTGAGGCCGGCAGCCCCAAACTCATTAAGATCTTTGTTATGGTAAGAAATGGCATCAAACATGGCCCCAAAATCAAATTCCTGTTCGGAGAAAATAGAAGCGTCAGTTAAGCATCTGAAGGCGGAACAACTTTAGCAAAATAGTCTACCTCACCATTTGTTTGTTCAAACTAACGCTGAACAAACAAATCAAGCAGCTCTCCTGGCGCGAAGACAAAGCAAAATTCTGACAGCGCAGCCATGCATGGATGACCATCATTACATACAGAGGACCGACCGTGCAGACCTACATGATTGCCTACTCAAGGTGGTATATAAAAATAAAAGTGCTCCAAGCCAGATTCGGCTTCTACCTTCACTCGACGCCCTTCCAAAATGGCACCAACCTATAGAGGACAAGGAGTGCAGGCTTTGCCAACATCCTCGGGAAGACTTCCTGCTTGTAGTTTGCATCTGCCCAGTTTCATTAACTTGGCCCAAAATCTATCTTGGAAACATCTTTAATTCAAACGGCATCAGATCTTGCCGCCAAGCAATTTTATTTCGCATGAAGGAGCCAACACCATAAACTATGGCAATTCTTAGCAAAATTTCTCTTCAAGGAAGACTCTCTCATCAAACAGTCCACAACCAAATCCGCTGGATTCGGATCGGAGCACACACACACCCCTCTTTCATGATTGGCCCCATCCCCCACTTATTGCTGGATCAAAACTTGTCAAGCGCCAAATGCATTCACTTTAGCAACTCACCGTGCATTATGTACGTCAAAGAAAAGGCACTTTGGCCCTTGTAACAAAACAAAGGGCCGTTTTTATTATGCACACCGCTTGGACTCGGCAGCATACACCCTCCGTCGTATATCATCTTAGCGGAAGCGCGGCACTCTAGCACTTAGTGCCTATATAGGCAACACTCCCCACCCAATGCCAAATAGCATGCATGATGGAATAAATAAATACACAACACAATTTTTTGATTGGGAAAATATTGCTGCAGGTTTATTCCATACAAAAGTATGCAACATGGTGGGTTATCTTATGGGCGATCCAAGGGCAGGCAGCGGTGACTAACCTACGCTGCCCTGCCCGCCTGATGAGCCAAATTGCACTGTGGCCAACCCACTCAGTGCTACCAATTATGGTGTGATCCCCCTCACTAGGATCACGTGGACCACTGGACCACCATCTTACTCATGCCCCTTTCCGGGCAGAGCATTGCAAGGCAAGCCCCCGGTTGTTCAGGCTTACAACCGCCCTAAGAACTAGCGGGGCGTCGATGATTTTCTTCCAGGGACCTGCCATGAGGACTCCTGGGATTTGGCACTGGCACCCCTATTGTGCTCCTGAAGAGGTACCCTTCTGCCTCCGGATTGCCCTGTAACTCCGCCTGCAACACAAAAAAGAACATTACAAGGTCCTACCTAACCATGCTCCCCAGCCACACGCCGGGTAAGCGGTAGGGCGGGAGACAGCGTGTCCGGCAACAAAGAGGGCGCCAGAAAGGCAGGGGGAGGTATAAGTACCTTCCCCCAACCCTCTGTGCACCGGAAATGACGCAGCCCGCGTGCTGGGCTGAGGGACTCCTCCCCCGGGTCCCCAGACTAGAGGGGTGATGGTGTGCCTAAGTGGCACTGAGGGGGCCACCCTTTTAGGTGGCCCACTGCGTGAGCCGCGGGCAGCCGCATAGTGCCTATATAGGCAACACTCCCCACCCAATGCCAAATAGCATGCATGATGGAATAAATAAATACACAACACAATTTTTTGATTGGGAAAATATTGCTGCAGGTTTATTCCATACAAAAGTATGCAACATGGTGCTTCCAAGTCCTGTGTTCCGGCATCCTTCCAGCTAATGTAGGCTCCAACCACCTGCAACCTGTAGTTGCAAACCTTCTAGCACTTTATGTGCCTTAACACCTGTTTCCCCAATTTATGGGACAGCAGCACACTTGTTAGATGACCGTTTCCACAACCAGCCTATCTACTATGGCTATCAGGGCGGGGAATTTTATGCTTAACCGAAGCAACCCGCAACCTGCCCTCGGAGTAGAGTGCCCATACTTTGTGGAAGTTGACCAGACATTTGCACAGACCTTTTTGATTGCTAAACCATGGCGAACAGGAATGTTCGTACTGCGCACACTATTGCACCCTTTTTGGAGTGCCAACTTACGCCGCCCACCAGGCTTGCTTAACTAAAGCTCGATCACCAATACACACATGCCTTCTAACCAGCTGCGACCCGTGGTGCTAATCCAGCTATAGACCTAGTTCACTTTGTTGTCCCCGGAATTGAATGCCCTCCACAAATCAAAGCCAGATTCAGCTTACCTTCTAGTCACCTTGTAATTCAGGCTGGAACATTCATACCCCGCATAACCAGGGAGTCGTGCGTATTATTAAACAAAGATACTGTTGGAATCTAAGATTCCCAATATAGTGTTTTACCGCAGCCTCCTTTAGTGGGTCTGCTGGGACCACACTGCCTCGCTGCAAGTAACCTCGCTACCTCATGCAGCTCCCTTAATGCACTTGCCTGTCAATGAAAGACACCTTGCAACACTTGGTGAAGATGGTTTTTTGAGTCAGACGTATCCCCATTCTGTGATTCCAGCATTTTTCCCTTATAGAGGCTCCAGTCCATATGAAGTGTGTGTTAATGTCCTGGCAAGACGAACCCAATCGCCTGTTCCACTTGGTGACTATCCCATTATGAAGTGTAAAGGCTAACTATCCGATGAACTAGGAATATGTGAACATGAGCAAGTGTGTCCTCATGTACTTGCCATGTATCCCTTCTTTCCTATGGGAATTTTGCCTGCTCAGTTCCATCTGTGGTGTTAACCACCCAGACTTACCAGTTTGCTTAACTGCTAGCCAAGTGTGCAGTTGCGACATAAATGGGGGAAATCCCGATTTGCCCCCACCTTAAAGTGCCACGCTGTAAGCAATTAGGCACCCAACATATCTCTTCCCTATAAAAAGATAAAACAAACCGGCCGAAGACACAAGACACAGGCAGAGTGCCAAATGAGAAACCACAGTTCTGTGTGATACAAACCCTAACGCACTGTGTGCAAGTCTGTGCATTTCCTTTCGGGGTTGACTAAGCCCTTGTTTGCCCCCTTACTCAGGTGGTCCCAAGTACGTGGTTTCAGACTGATGACCAAGTGCCGCCCCAGCAAGTGAACATGTAGAGATGGATCGAATCTAAGCTGTCCCCATGTCCTTACAAGGACGCCCGGTGAGCCTCCTCACCTAAACCAAGCCAAAGGTGGATCACCACAGGGGGAAAGGCCTGAGGTCCCCTAATGGTACTCCTAATCTTCTGCTACATTTCATGTCCTTATTGCCTGCAAACCCATCCGTATGCTGCGATCCCGGATGCTGTGTCACCATGCTGGTGTCCCCCACCCCAGCATATGCAGCCCATAAACAGCTTTTGCTAAAGGTATACCAGAGTGCAAAATGTTAGCCAATGTTTTGGGTATGAGGACAGGGGGTAAAACATGAGCAAATTTACCTGCACCTTCTGAAATAAGAATGCCAAATGTACTGGTAATTGTCGGCATTTGTGCTCCAACCCCATATTTTCACACTGTGAAGGACAGCACACTTTTTAGAAAAGCTACTGGGATGGTGAGAACAATAAGTACAGATCCCCTACCCTTTCTATAATTGTGGGCCTGCCAAATGACCCATCAATAGTAGCCCTTGTGTTGTAACCCAGAGTTTCCCAAGCGTTTAGAACACAACACACTTTTATATACTGACAAGCTTACACAGCCCGCCAGGCTCCCATGGCGATGGGGCTGCCGGACTTGGCTTATCTACCATTTCTGTTGAACTGACCAGTACATGTGCACGGACAGGTTTCTTGATAAAACTATAATGAACAAATTAAAATGTGTCGACCGGTTTCAATGAATGTTTGTCTATGTGCATCTGCGAGTGCAACCGCCTTAGTGTGTGTGGATGGGTTATCAATGTTGCCAGGCAGTAGTGCAATACCTTTGCCAAAGCCTCTTGACAAGATGTGCCAGTGCAGGTAAAAGTCAGAGATATCCAACCCACCTTACTTCCACTCTTCCAGTTGTCTGTGTAAAGTGCTTGTTGGAGCCTAACATAATTGTATATTTGTGAAGCGCGCATGCTCCCGTAGGCATGATGGCGCTGAATAACCGATGAATGTTACCCCACTCACTGATAATTATGTACAGATAACTTGCCCTTTCTTTATTTGTGGGATAGCTGAATGCTTTCTAAGAACTGTGACCTTATAGCTCCAACCCAGTTTTACCCCAAAACTTTGGAACCCCTGCATACTATTAGGATGACAAGCTTAATGTGTTAATCCGGTTTCAGTGAATGTTTGTCCTACGTGCATCCGCCAGTAAGTACCTGCCAAGATTTGTTTGGCTGTGTTAAAATTGCTAGCGAGTAGATGGCTTTGTGCCTTATTATGGATTCCTTGCCGAACTCCTTGTTCGCGGAGGTACATCTTGTGCAAAGTGAAACCATAAATCTGGGTTAATCATGGCTTCCCTACTTGACCAAATTATTTGATCCTAGGCAATTGTCTGAATTTTGCGTGCACCTTCATAAGCCTGAGGGCACCTAAGATACATGCGATCAAGATATCCGCTTTATAAAACTCTCTCATGTTTGCATTGTTAAACTATAATGTTATCAATCTATCCTAACACCCAACAACCCAGAGGGTTCCTTGATTTACCTGACTCTCCAGGCGGAACGCTCGTATGAATAACCGTTTTAAGAAAAAACTGTATATTAGGACGTTTGTTGGGAGGTTGTTTTGGATGCCAGTGATGCCCTTACCAGGAGAATTCTGTATGTATGTTGGGGCAAGGGTGTGATCGCTGCTGATCCTGTTTAACCCCAGTTTTGCATAACAAAACGTGTTTTACCTAGTGCATCAGACCATGCTCAGTCCTCTCAGTGCTGGGATTGCCAGCTCCCACAATCTGATGCGTTGCCGTCCTCAACCACAACCGGGAATGATGGCCAATCAGGGGAGCTATTGACAAGCCCCTAACTATTGCTGCTGGCTGTGCTAATTATAACGTGTGCTTATGTGCCTGTCTGAAGCCCCCTAAAAGAACAGCCAGCTGCCGCTCCACAGACATGTGAAATTGTATCCCAAGCCTGACTACTAGAACTGGACTGACCACCTCCAGCACCAGAGTGTCACGCAGCTATTCCTGGGCCTGGATACTAAACCAGGTATGGATGTATCAGAAGACCCATCTCTTGTCGCATGCCTGCCACAAATTCCCCTGCATCACCTTCGCCCGATAAACCGGGTGCAGGGTGGCATGCAAAGCTAAGCCCACGAAGAAATCACCTGCCCCTGCGTGCACCAAGCCACCCTCGCTCGCCCCGCCATCCAAACTTACATGCTACACGTAGCTGTTGGGAAACTCGTCCCGCCCTGCTTAACAAACTGGACCTGACAATTTTCCAGTCAAAGAATAATAGTCAAAGGGCATGACAGCACTGGGCCAATCATAATCAGACATTCTGTTATCGTAATAATAAATTGAAATTGGGGTAGCTATAATACCAGTGCCAGGGAGCGACTAGGGGAATGCTGTGGACCTGCTGACCATGAATCTCCCTGTGCCCAGCCTGGGTTTACTAAGCGCCAGGTACTACCCTCAGGACACCGCCGTCCTTATGGCTGATGCTGCAAAAAGGGGGTGGGGGGTTTAACTTATGGCGCTATTTAGTATCGCTCAACGGGGATGTTGCTTGGAATTAACATGGCGGGGGGTCTGAAACCAGTCTAACTGCAGGTCCTTGTCAATGCTGCCCTCAGGCCAACCTCTGATCTCATCCAGACCGACCCTAAATCACCAGAGTTATCTAGGCCTGGCTGGCAAGGCGGACTCTTAGTATTAATTGCCCTCTCTGGCGACATGGCGAAATAAATTGGTGAAAGATGCACGTTTGAACTGGTAGCTGATAGTGTTACATACGCCTGCAAATACTCCGCTCAGCGCATTGAGCAGGCGGTGCCAGCAGACATCCAATTCCTCATCGTGCCACTCAGTTGCGCCTGGCAGAAAGTCACAGAGAATGACCGATGACCACTGAAGGGAGGGAGGGGTCTGGACTCCCATAGATCCCTGCTAGCTGCTGGGGCATTGCACACACGATGAGGCAATGATGAAAAAACGCAAGGATGGTGGAACATATACAAGATATACAGGTGGGGGCCTCAGGAGGAGCGACTCCCAACACGCTCTTCCGCTTCCAGTCAGCCGGCAACCCACCACACCTCTGGATAGAGGCCAAGATACAAGCTAGCTCTCACCAGACCCACGCTTGGACAATGACCTTTCAGACTGGAAATCACGCTCTGTACCTGTGCCCCAAACCACTCGGCTGGATGTAGAACCGCCCCAACAAGCCACACACTGTGCTTATTAGCACCCACCGGTGGTCTATTCTTGTCATCTGTGGCCTAATTTGGCAAACAGTGGAGCACACGACAACGGACCTAACTACATCCTATGTCCCCCATATTTCCACTTCCTTGGGGGTTAATGATAGTGAAACATAGCCGCTGTGCCACCCGATGGCCTACCATTTGCATCATAGGGCAAGCCTGTAACTAATGACAGTCTTATAATGTACTAGAAGCAACACATTTACGATTAGACATTCAGGCCACAAGGCACCCATAAATGCGCACCACAAACTACCTCTACAAAGTACTGTATCGAGCCGCAGGCATAGCGACCAAAGGACTGGTGGCGCTCAAGATCGGGCACCGTTGCAAATCACGTGGTACATGCCTCTCCTTTCCGGTCACTTGCCTAACTGCTGCCTGGAAATGTTGCTCGCCAACGCCGCCCCCCTGCGTTGCGTTCTATAATTCATTATATATATTGCCGTTCTATATTGCCCTGCTCGACCAGCATATATTGGAGCACTCTACATGGGCAACGTTTGCCGATGCCCATGAGCCGAAGCTCCTCACGTCGCCATCGCCAGAAGACGGCACGCCCGACAGGGCCCGTGCACACCCTGGCTGCGGGCCCTCAACCCCAGCCACCACTGCCCCCAACCTGGAAGCAGCCTGGCAGGTGGCGCCAAGAGGGCAAAACAAACCACCTCGACAGGCCCGAGCTCGCCCCGCAAGATCCCCGATGCTGCCCGCAGGCACACGAGCGCCACTCGATGCCGTTCGGCCGAAACCCATCGATTAGTGTGTGGCCCAACGAGGGGAATCTCCAGTCTCCTCTGAGGGCGCTGCAAGGGGTCAGCAAGACACAGCAGGGACATCCGAATGATACCAAGTGGACTGGGCAGGAGTACATCCACTGGATGAAGAGCGCCAAACAGTGTCTACAAGGGCCATGGAGGACTAGGCGTGGTTTGGCCTGAAATATTCTCCGACAACCCTCCCGAAATTCTGCACCCTGAACAAATCGATACAGGGGTCGATGATGTCGCGCACACTGGAGAAGAGATGCCAGTAGGGTGGAAGTGCAACCTGCGTGCCATAGTTAACTATGTTCCCAACCCCCAAATCACCTGCCTATGAACCCCACGAGATCCGAGTGGTTGCCCGAATCCCCGATGAGGACGGGGAGGCAGAGCACGTGCGACGTGGCTGCACCAAGCCAAACGCAGTGCTGCACCCACAGCGCTCCGACCACCGGGCCCGGCCAGACCACCCGCGAAGCCCCGCCATGCGCCGCTTGGGCCATGCGCTGCACAGAATCTGTCCCGTGGCACTGCCGGGTACACAACGGAATACACACAGTGACCGCAGTGCTGGTTGGAAGGCCCCGGAAAGGAGTGGATGCGGGGGGACGGGGGGCATGGTCCTGTCAGAGAGACACAGGGAACTATGATCTACTTCACTGCAGTGCCAGCGTCAGGAAGGAGGGGGTGAGGGATCCTGTGCACTGCCTGTGTCTGGTCTGACCGAGGGTCACACCGCAGCCCCAAACCACCCACCACACACAAGACCAAGCCTAGATCAGCTGCAGCGGCGTGCTTGCACGGGGAGGCCCAGCCATAACACCAGGGGGGGGGGCAGCAGCACTGTAGAAGCACCCTGCCACCGCTGGGCGAGGGGGAGCAGGGCCCCCTAACCCCAGGCTCACCCAAAGCACGCCGGCAAGCACGCAGACCCACTCATCTTGCCAAGACCAGCGTGGACATGTGCTCCACTTCCGGCATCTGTCAGTTGTTATCACAGGTGCCATCCTGCCTCGCTCTCTTCTCCCCCGCACACAACCGCATCGCAGCTAAGCAAGCACAGCAACTGTATGCTCACCGGCACACATCTACCGGCATCAGAGGAACACAATCTCTCAAAAATCCCACAGGCGTCACCAGCCATCCCGCCTGGTGCGCTCCGAGCAATGGTGGCCGTAAGGGTAACGCGCGGACGCCCCCGTTGGCCGCATGCCTTTGCCTCTGCCTCACAAAGGCCAACTGGGACCAATAAACAAAACACCCTCTCTACCGTAGGTTTGTCAAGCCAGTGTCACCAGATGCCAGACACCAGGCCTCTCAAACCAAGACTCTACGAGGCGATCGAGCGGCCCGCCTCCAATGCAACTGCCGGCGGTGCATCGGGCCACCCACCACGCAGCTCAATTGTTCCTCCCACTCTCAACCCCGCCGCTCCCCACACAACACACCGCCAGACTGAAGGGGGAGACTTATGGGGGGGGTGCTGATATGCCCCTGCACTCACCAGACAAAACCGACGCCAGACCAAGGACACGATCGCGTGTCCAGCGGGGACAAAGGGCACAAATGGCGCCGCCCCGAGATAGAAGGGCTCAAACTGCCACCTCACTGTGCACCACCAATGCTCCGATATAAACCAATGAGTCACCAGAGGACACTGAGCACGCCCCAGTGGACCTGGACTCACCGTAAGAAATCACCGACACTGCCCCTTGGCAAACGGCACGACGAGGCACAGCGAGGGCAGCACCCATGGCTACAGACGGAGTGTCCGGCAGCAAAGAGGGCGCCAGAAAGGCAGGGGGAGGTATAAGTACCTTCCCCCAACACTCTGTGCTCCGGAAATGACGCAGCCCGCGCGCCGGGCTGAGGGCTCCTGCCCCGGGTCCCCAGACTAGAGGGGTGATGGTGTGCCTAAATGGCACTAAGGGGGCCGCCCTTTTAGGTGGCCCACTGCGTGAGCCGTGGGCAGCCGCATTACTTCAGTTGGTTTTAGACTCGCTCGTTTTTACCCTACTATGACCTTCTTGAACTCTTGAAACTTCTCTTTCTTTCTACTTTCACAGTTCACGACGTAACTAATGAGCTGGTGAGGCTTTTTTTTACTTCTTTTTAGTAGTTGATTGCAATGCTTTTTATTAATCGTGCAAGTAAAACAATACTTACCAGAAGGCTTCTTCTGAAGGGTTAAAGGCTGTGACTCTCCACTGCTTGCTTTGGGGCCACAGAATACACACTCGCATCCTATAAACAGCTCATATAAATTACCGGCGCGGCAAGCCACATACTAATTATCCTGTCCGTGCTATCTGCTTCAGAAACAAAAAAAAACTGTCTGTCTGCCAAGTCTGGCGCCTCGAACAGGCGATGGAAAGCTACAGCCTCAGGCGCTACCTCTTAGCAGCGCGGATTTTCTGCAAAACTCCAGAAAACGAAGTGCGCGAGGAGCGCTCCTGCAGGGGTAAAAAGCTCGGCACCATTTCTGTCTGTTCCGTATTTAAAATCATAACTGACTTGCATCCCAGCAGGGCCCTCCTGGCATCAAGAAGCGCACGGTGTAGCTCTGTGTGTTAACGTGCCTGGCTGCTACAATATTCTGTGCGCTGCCTGGTCACAGCTTTCAGTTCCAGTGTGCTGGCTCGGTTTTTCCTCCTTTGAAGGTTGTTTAAATGAATACTTTTCATTTGGACACAGTAACAATTTGTTGACTGCATTCTATAACTCCAAGATTGCAGTAAAACACTTTAGTTAAAGTAAGTTAGATGTTAATTAACAGTTGGCATTAAATAAGACTCAGTAGATTGCAGCAACCTAGCAGGGTAAGGGTCATCCCTTTGGGGTTCCCGAAGGCAATGTTGACCGGAAAAGTTCTTCATCTGATGCAGTTGTGAAATTCTGCACTGAAGTGGCTGGGACAGAGGCAGCACAGTTGTGTATTGTTTCTAAAGCCATAGAAAAAAATATAGTTTATTAATTTAAAAGCAATATGTTAAAGCTTAGACTTACACAACTCCCCCTCATCCAGTGCTTAAGTTGAGCCGGGGGTTTCCGGTGCTCGGCACTTAATTGGCAGCACCGGCACTTATGGCAGTCTGCCACATGGTGGCGCTGTTTGTCTGATTTAGAGTGAGCACAACATCAGTCGTTTACTAATTCAGTATACTTAAAAATGACTAATACCCGCCGCCCATGGTAACCTTATAGCTTTGGGGGCCTGGAATAGTCTGAATTGTCAAACTTGTAGGAGTGTGATGATTCGTAGCTGGTTTGCTGCTGTCATTGGCAGCACTAGTAGGGGCAGTGGGTGGTGTAGACTGCAGTGGTCTCCTGATGAGGGCCCTGGCACTTATGTAAGAATGTTGGGCTAATTTGGGAACCTGATTTAACATTTCTATGTTCGGTTTACAAGTAATGCTATGTGCACCCGTTTTCACTGTCCCACACATCTTTACATGAGGACCATGCTGCTTGAAATGTTTGTGTGTCCATTGGTGTTTGATGGTGACCTGTGTGTCTTTCTATTGGGAATGCAATAGATATAGTGAAAACAAAGCCATTCTCTTGTCACACTCATACACCACAAATCACCTTTAGTGCACTGCAGACCGAATGCAAGTGCAGTGCGCGGTTCATGTTCATCTCTAGGTGGATGCTTGCATGACACATAAAATGGAGGTGAATAGTGAGGCGACTTGTCAGTCGAAATCCTGCTGTCACCCCAATTTCAAAGTGTACAATATACGTAATTCCACCTTATTAGTACCAGGTTAACACCCAAATACAGTAATAAACAGCAGAAACATAACTAGGGCCTTCCACTGCGCGGGAACACATGGCACAGCATTTTTAGTAACTTTTGATCCTTTTGAGCCAGAAACATTTTTTTTCAATCTGCAGATTAGGCAGCAGATGATAAATTATGAGGCAAATGTGGCACAACTATAATTATGCAGAAAACGCCGCTGACGCAGAATCGCAAAATTCCAGTGGCCCTGAATATAACTTAAGGGAGCGCAGCCAGTCTTTGTGCACACGGAGTGGCAGCAGGAACGCAGGAAGAGATCTAAACAATACAAATATCTGTCAGTCTATTCAAAAATACTTGTGATCCGACTGGGACATCAAGGCTGAAAGCAAGGTTCTAAAGAAGCTGCAGAATTTAGAACTCTCTGATTCAGGGATTACTATTTTAGGAACTTGGTTGATTTTTTATGGATTTAAAACCAGCTACAAAGATGTACAGTTGAAGCTCTGACACTCTAGCTCAGAATGAAAGAACTGCAAATCCCTTCAGAAGAACTTACTGTGTAAGGAGTGGCTCCGGGTGTCCTTGTGTCATTCAGTGCAGGAGGCAGGGGGGCCAGGACACATCTAGCGTTTGTCGCTATGACGCATTTTTTGTGCATTTCAGGAAATGTCACAATGGAGGAGTGGGTTAATCTTTCGGTTGTAGTAATCAGTGTGCAGGTCGCAGGTGAGAGTTTCAAATCTAAGTCTTGTCGACCTCATCTTTCATCCAGTTCAGAGGTCAATGTGGTTGAGCATCACTGAGCCTCAATCAGAACACCTGCTATTTACAGTGCTGCTGGACTAGAGGGCCATGACAAGTGTTATTGTACAACAATATCCATCTGGATTTGGCCACCCAACAACCTTGTCTGGGTCTCTTAAAGTGTAATGGACTCAAAAAGCAAAACTCTGTCAGTGTCACAAAAGAAAGCATGAAGGAACTTTAAACTGGGGCCCAGGCAGGGTCTGTGGAGGTAAGTAGTGATCACAATGTATTTTGATGGAAACGCACAGACTGAAACTTGTTCATGGAAAACGAGCTTTCACATTACTTAATACATTTCGTTGATAGATTTTGTTTAAAAATCTGGTCCTGGAATATTTGAGGCCGAGTGCATCACACAGATCATAGGAGTAGTCTTCACCAGTCATAATAAAACCTCAAGTTACTATCTATCTCTGGTGTGTTTTCTGGTACAGTTATAGGTTTGTAGAAGATTGATGATCACTGTAATTATTTTATGGAGAATTGATGCAACGTTATCCGTTTCAGCGAGAGGTAACTGGAAAGCATAAGGGCATAAGAGAGATTTAAAGCCAGCTTTGGACAGCGGCAGGCGGTCAGCTTAGGAAATTGGGCGACTTCACGAGCAGCCAGTAGCTATGAAAGACCAGCTGGGCTGAGACAGCCAATCATGGATGCGGCAGAGCTGCTGAGTCTAAGCACTCATGCAGAGATTACTGGCCACATATCAGGTCACCTATGAAAGTCTAACAGAGCTGCAGCAAACTGAATCACAAGTCAGATTAAACTCTGAAGGTCAGTCGGAGTGGGGCAGGGTTATTCACCTGTGTCATTTACCTCTGGAAGGCCAGTAGTTCTGGGATAATATCCCATCTTCGCGTATCATGTCATCTTGATGGCTCGCTTGGCAGAAGCAGAGTTCCAAACCACAGAGCAGGCCTGGTTAATGTTCTTTCTGGCTGAAAGAGCTCATGCACTTCAATTTCAGCTTCACACTTTCCTGTGCCATTCCAGGTGGTCGTCATTTTCTTCAACATACATAAAGCCTTTTGCCCATCTCATCCTATCCAAGTACACTAATACATTTTATGAAGACAAAAATCAATTACACAGAGTTTACACAGCAGCAAATGTGTTAACAACCTGCGTTAACTCACTAATAGCATATCCTGAAACTTTCTGTATACATATAGATGTGTACAGTGGTACATTTTCGCCCTAAATGATCTTAAAATTAATTTTGTGGATGTCCCATGTAGTAAACCAAAAAAACTTTACTGTCACATTTGTTTTTAGTTGATCTCTTTGGGGCAGATACTGTAAACATTCTGCGTTTGACCTGGTAGACCCTAAGCTGATGGTCACTGACCCTGCCACCCATGACTCTACTGCTAATGATGCCACCACCTACCACGCACCACCACACCCACTGGCCCACAATCTATGGGTTCCATTTTTTCCATTTCCAGCAATGGAGTAGGTAGATCAATGCATATCTACAGAAAGGCGAAAAAAGCCGAGGCCTCTCCAAAGAGAAGTGGGTTTTTGAACACTCAGGGCCCCTATTTGTAGCGGAGAAACCACAAGGGTATGAAAGCAGAGCATGGTAATCAAAATATCAGTTGCCGGAAACATTGTGTCATGAACATCATTCACAAAAATGTTATTTATAGAAAATCTACTACAAATTGGACGATATTTTTGTAAACAATATTTATGACACAGTATTTCTGTCAGACAATATTTCTACTAACAATCTGACAGCCAACCACCATAACAGCTGCTCAACCAATATCTCTTTATTCCACCTCTATGAATCTCATTATCTCTCCTTTCTTTTCCAAAGTAGAAGTAGGAGGCTGGGCCTTTTCTTTATTTTTTCCAAAACAAAACAATGTTTTTCCTGTTGAAAATAGGACTTTTGGCAATCATATTACATTTAGAAAAACCATGAAGACCTTTCTTATAATAAATTGTTTTAACAGAGTGCTTCTGCAGTTTTAAAGCGCTAAAAAGTACTATTGACTAACTTAAAGACACTCAATTTACGAACTTCAGAAGGGCGGAAGTCTGAGTCGACCTTTCCTGGACTCAAACTCATGACTCCAGGTGATTGCTGTTCAACTGGCCATGCTTACCACTTTTTGTTCTCAGCGCCAAGACGTCTGATGGTGCATTGTTTGCTCAATAAGTACATTAAAAAGAAACATATGTTGTGCTACATTAGCAATGTGTGGGCAAAGCGCTATGTTTTCCAGTGTTAGGGCTGCTGGCTCTCTGGTGCGAGTGTTTAGGACCGAGGGAATGGAATCTGTTACAAAAAACAAGGTACCAAGCTGGAAGACAGAGATGCAAGAACATGAAGACATGTCTGCTATGAAAAGATGTCCATTTTTTTTTATTTTGAAAAAAAGAAGCTCGGTCAGCAATTAAAGGCGCTAATTGGAGTGAAAATGTGAAACAGTACAGGGTTGCTGAAGGCTAGCCGGAAGACATGAGGAACAGGTGTGAAGAGTCTTGGGAGGTAACTTAAGAGTGCAGGGATAAAGGGACGCCCGCCGAAGCTGGCAGATACCCTGTTGCATCACACGCATGGCTCCTCGCCTCATTTAGAGCTGAAGAAACCACTTGGTTTCTGCTTCGTCTGTGGGAGCGCTTTCAATGAAAACACCCTGCACGAGCAGCCTCCACTGGGCTGGCAGAGGCAGTAAAATGAGGGAAAAGAGAATGAGCTGCCAGAAAATCGGCACCAAAACGAGAGAGGAGGTAATAGAAGAACGAGCATTGGCAATGAATGAAAATGCCTTTTGTATCACTGATGGGGCAGACACTCACTACGTCATCATACAGGGTACTGTCACTCATCCTTGCATTCATGCATCCATTTTTTATTCCACTGATTTATTCTTCCATTCACCCTCTGACACAACCACGATAAAACACACACAACCTCAACAACATATCCAAAATAAATTAAAGGAATACAAGTAGAAAAAAGAAAACACCCTGCCTTCTAAACATGGTGGGCATACAGTGGGTGTCCTTCTTGCAAAGGTATTTTGACTAGTCTATCATTGTTTTAAAATTCAAGTATGATTGCCACATTTAGAACCAACGTGTTGACCACCTTGGAAAGGTAAAACATTTATACACTATGGACAACAACATTTATAAATATCTCCTGGTTTAGAGCAAGGGGCCAATTGAAATGCGGAGCACTGCATGTGAAATGAGAGGGAAGTAAGCAACCCATTAGCACAGGTAGGGAGCGTTAGTATCCTCTTAAGAAACATTAAAATAAAAAGAGAAGAAGCAAAGAAATGAAAGGGGAGCTATAAAAGGAAAAGAATCATAACTAAAGGACTGGTCAAGCTACCCTGAGACGGATACATGTGATAATAAAATGCCATCATTCGCAGGGCAAAAAAGCCATTGACAGATGCTGACTGAACCATTGCCCCATGCACTTCGTTGTCATGGATGGAAGCAGAGTGTAAATGACACTCAGACAGACCAATGGCAGGCCCGAGGGGACCCAAGGGCTCTCTAGGTATCTATATGGATATATATTTATATATGGATATATGTATTGTTTAATTCTTTTTTTTATAACAAGATCCTGGCAGAGATCTAAGAGGAGACTCTAGCAAGAATTATTACAGTGCAAATCTTCTCCGCCTAGGGATTGTCAGATGCAGTAACCAATACTAAAATCATTCCCTACAAAGGTAATTTTACATTTCATGTAACAAAATACCTGTCTGTAGGCTTAAATACTGAGGAATAACAATCCACCCATAAGTGCCTGCAGAATTCAACATATGCTTTTCACAATCAATATGTCGCGCCTAATGTGTTTATCATAACTGTCATAATAAAAAGATCAGACCTATGGCACTAGAAATATTGTTTCCTGGAGAACTAATCAGGCATGTACCTTTTATCAGTGGCTTATCACCATAATCAACTGAGGCCACCTGTACTGAGCATAAGCTTTCCAACAAGGCAACCATCAGGCTTAAAGTCATAAAATCACATAGTATACAGAAGTACAGTTTACAGGTAAAATACTATGCTATGCAGATTTGTAGAGTGCACTATCACCCAGGAGGGTATCCTGGTGCTGAGCAGGTGTGAGTGTAGCCAAACCTAGGGCCTAGTGGGACTATCGAAAAGCCAGCTCTTCAGCTTCTTGCGGTAGTCAAGAAGTGAGGAAGAGGCTCTTATGTGCAGAGGCAGGTCCTCTCTCTCCTAAGAGGGCATAACAAGAATTCTCACTGTACTCACGATTTGGGAAAGCGGGTAACCAGCATCAAAATGGTTTCCTACTATGCTATCTGTGAGATTCCTTGTAGCAAAATACCTATTGCTAGGCTTTAATACAGAGTAATAACAATCTACCCTTAAATGCCTTTTGACTCTAACAAATGCTTTTCACAATCAATATGTCAGACCTACTGCATTTTTCTTAACTTTTCATTATACAAATTCAGGCTTTTAACCTTTATCATTGGCTTTGCACCATAACCAACACCTACTTTGTTCATAAATCTTCCCACAAGGCAACACTACAATAAAATTACAAATATGTACAAAATACAGTAGTGAAAACAATATAAAAACTGTACTAATAGAGGCTAATCAGGCCTACCATATTGCAAATCATCTATCATGTTGGTTTGTTCAGGTGGGACAGCAAAACCAAAACATTTGCCTATTGCAGCAATCTGCGAGATTCCATGTAACAAAATACCGGCTTACAGGCTTCAGCACATTGTATTAACAATCCACCATTAGAAGCCTTTTGCCTTTAATACATGCTTTTCACAATAAGTCCTACTTGCTTTGCCATAATTTTTCATCACAAACACATCACACCTACGGAATCTGATATAAGTTTCCCCAGTAAACTGATAAGACCTCTAGTCTTTAGCAATGGCTTGAAACTATATACAACCCAGGACTACTGATGTGTGCAGATGCTGGTATCCATCAAACATTCGTCTATACAATTACAAATATGTACAAAATTACAGTTGGCAAAACAATATAAGGCCTAACAAGAATCATCACAGTGAAATTCTACTCCCAGAGTTTGTAAATCACACCACATCCCTTGCCTACTATGGTAATCTGTGAGATTACATGTAACCAAATACCTTTTCAATGCCTGTAACATGTGATAACAATGCACTGTTAGAGGCCTTTTGGCTTTATCATATGTTTTTCACCAGGCGCGGCAGGCACAGGTAACAGCGGTGGGGCAGTGGGAGGGAAGTGAACAGACGGTATAGGGAAAGTAAAATAAACAAGCATTGGCATAGCCAATAGGTCTCGCCTTTGGGGCCTTATAAGTGTTTAGCCAGCGCTATTGACTTTGCCAATGTCTTCAAGCTGTGCTGTAGAGAAGTGTGGCTGCTGTGCAGCATGCTGAAAAGTTATAATAAAAAAGTGTCAGAAGCATTTTTGTTACTTTATATATGACCAAGAAGGCATTATGTAAAACTGAACGACCATATTAAAAAAAGTATTTACAATAAAAAATTTCCTCAGTTTTCTTTTGTTCTTGCAATGCTGGCAACTTGTTTCTGCCTTGAAGCACCACCTCGGGAGCTAGTCTCTATCAGTGGTCAAACCACAGGGCGGACATCATATTAGGCACTAGCCTTAAACAAAGGTCACACCATATGGGACTATTGGGTTCACACCTTGATCGAGGTTTCATATGTCAAGAGACTCCATGTTGGATGCAAGCCTTGATCAGGAGTCACAGCACATTAGACTATTGAGTGCGCACCTTGATCGAGGTTTCATATCTCTAGGGACGCCATACTGGATGCAAGCCATGATCAGTGGGTTACACCACATTAGACTATTGAGTGCGCACCTTGATCGAGGTTTCATATCTCTAGGGACGCCATACTGGATGCAAGCCATGATCAGTGGGTTACACCACATTAGACTATTTGAGTGCGCACCTTGATCGAGGTTTCATATCTCAAGAGACTCCATGTTGGATGCAGGCCATGATCAGGAGTCACACCACATTAGACTATTGAGTGTGCACCTTGATCGAGGTTTCATATCTCAAGAGACTCCATGTTGGATGCAAGCCATGATCAGGGGGTTACACCACATTAGACTATTGAGTGTGCACCTTGATCGAGGTTTCATATCTCAAGAGACTCCATGTTGGATGCAGGCCATGATCAGAAGTCACACCACATTAGACTCTTGCGTGCGCACCTTGATCGAGGTTTCATATCTCAAGAGACTCCATGTTGGATGCAGGCCATGATCAGGAGTCACACCACATTAGACTATTGAGTGCGCACCTTGATCGAGGTTTCATATCTCAAGGGACACCATACTGGATGCAAACCATGATCAGTGGGTTACACTACATTAGACTATTGAGTGCGCACCTTGATCGAGGTTTCATATCTCAAGGGACACCATACTGGATGCAAGCCATGATCAGGGGGTTACACCACATTAGACTATTGAGTGTGCACCTTGATCGAGGTTTCATATCTCAAGAGACTCCATGTTGGATGCAGGCCATGATCAGAAGTCACACCACATTAGACTCTTGCGTGCGCACCTTGATCGAGGTTTCATATCTCAAGAGACTCCATGTTGGATGCAGGCCATGATCAGGAGTCACACCACATTAGACTGAGTGCGCACCTTGATCGAGGTTTCATATCTCAAGGGACACCATACTGGATGCAAGCCATGATCAGTGGGTTACACTACATTAGACTATTGAGTGCGCACCTTGATCGAGGTTTCATATCTCAAGGGACACCATACTGGATGCAAGCCATGATCAGTGGGTTACACTACATTAGACTATTGAGTGCGCACCTTGATCGAGGTTTCATATCTCAAGAGACTCCATTCTAGATGCAAGCCATGATCAGGAGTCACACCACATTAGACTATTGAGTGCACACCTTGATCGAGGTTTCATATCTCAAGAGACTCCATGTTGGATGCAGGCCATGATCAGGAGTCACACCACACATTAGACTATTGAGAGCGCACCTTGATCGAGGTTTCATATCTCAAGGGACGTCATCCTGGATGCAAGCCATGATCAGGAGTCACACCACATTAGACTATTGAGTGCGCGCCTTGATCGAGGTTTCATATCTCAAGAGACTCCATGTTGGATGCAAGCCATGATCAGGGGGTTACACCACATTAGACTATTGAGTGTGCACCTTGATCGAGGTTTCATTTCTCAAGAGACTCCATGTTGGATGCAGGCCATGATCAGGGGGTTACACCACATTAGACTATTGAGTGTGCACCTTTATCGGGCTTTCATATCTCAAGAGACTCCATGTTGGATGCAAGCCATGATCAGGAGTCACACCACATTAGACTATTGAGTGCGCACCTTGATCGAGGTTTCATATCTCTAGGGACGCCATACTGGATGCAAGCCATGATCAGTGGGTTACACTACATTAGACTATTGAGTACTCACCTTGATTGAGGTTTCATATCTCAAGGGATGCCATACTGGATGCAAGCCATGATCAGTGCGTTACACTACATTAGACTATTGAGTGCACACCTTGATCGAGGTTTCATATCTCAAGGGATGCCATACTGGATGCAAGCCATGATCAGTGGGTTACACTACATTAGACTATTGAGTGCGCACCTTGATCAAGGTTTCATATCTCAAGGGACTCCATTCTGGATGCAAGCCATGATCAGGGGGTTACACTACATTAGACTATTGAGTGCGCACCTTGATCGAGGTTTCATATCTCAAGGGACGCTATACTGGATCCAGGCCATAATCAGGAGTCACACCACATTAGACTATTCTGTGCACACCTTGATTGGGGTTTCATATCTCAAGGGACCCCATATTAGGGGCAGGCCATGATCTGGGGGTTCCACCACATGGGATTATGGGGTGCACACCTTGATCGCTTGTTCGAGGTTTCATACCTCAATGAACGCTGTACTGGACCCAGGGCATGATCAGGAGTCACACCACATTAGACTATTGGGTGCACACCTCAATAGAGATTTCATATCTAAAGGCATGCCATACTGGGTGCACGCAATGATTAGGAGTCACACCACATAAGACTATTGGGTTCACACCTTGAGCGAGGTTTCAAATTTCAAGGGACCCGATACTGGGTGCAGGCCATGATCAGGGGCGTACACCACATTAGACTATTGGGTGCACACCTTGATCGAGGTTTCATATCTCAAGGCACACCGTACTGGATGCAAGTCATGATCAGGAGTCACACCACATTCGACTATTGCGTGCACACCCTGATCGAGGTTTCATATCTCAAGGGACGCCATATTAGATGCAAGCCATGATCAGGAGTCGCACCACATTAGACTTTTGCGTGCACACCTTGATCGAGGTTTCATATCTCAAGGGACGCCATATTAGATGCAAGCCATGATCAGGAGTCACACACCAGAAATAAAAGTAACTTCAGTGCTGTACACAAATTACGTTTCATCTTGTTGGTCATCACTGCTTTCAACGAGGCAGGTGTGCTCTGTCTTGGATGATATGTGCCCTGCCATGGGTCTCATACTTCCACTTCGGTCTTCAGTCCATTCCACATCCATCTCTCTTCTTTTCTCCCGTATGCAACAGCAAGACTTTAATGTAGCCTTAGCTACTGTCTCATAATCCATTTACCAATCTTTTTCTCATAAAACAGTCCTTAGAACTGGCGCTTCCTGCAGAGCGTCCATGGATTGAATGGGCATGAACTCTAAACTCTCACCCCTCCCTTCGGGGAGGGGGAGAAGGTTGCCAAAAGGCAGAGACACAAAAATTGTATTAAACAAATATATTTTTCTGTAGAAGCTAATGCTTGATCCTCGTTTTCTGCTACTTAATAATATTTTAAGGATTAAATCATTAATTCAAATACTCAATTATGATTTCAAATCACTAATTTAATTTATTCAGTTAAACCATCACTGTATTAAATTCAACCGTTATGTAATTTGTTAATTTATAGTCAGTTTTCTACAGCGTGGACTACACGCACGGGCGGGAGACAAAGAGGTTCGCATAAGAACACTAACATCCGTGCTACGTATGGGAAACATCTTATCCTATTCTGCACAAATATTATATGATGCATTTGTAGGAATTATGAAATATACCTATAAAATAAATATTAATGAATAGTATATTAAACAATATGCAAATGAGTAGATTGGACACTTTCCAGAACAGAAGACCATGGCATTGATAGAACCTTAACGTTCAAGGAAGTGTTGCAACACACACATTTTTTATTTATTTTTTAATGTCTCATAGGAAGATCTCTTCCCATGGCTGGAGGGAAGAAGTTCCAGACTCTGGGGCAGGCTACTGGCCTTTTCTTCCTTTCGCTTTCCCATTAGTTTCACTTCCCAGGATGGCTGTTTTAGTCGTAGCCATAGCGCACTTATGCCTTTGGCGCAAGTGCACTTTCTGTAAATAGATGAAGGAAACGAAAGCAAACTTCTAAAATTGAAAGACTGTGCAATAAAGGAAAACATAAAATGACACAACTTTGCGCAGCACTGAGTACATCAGTAAAATCACAAAATAGGAGAGAATTGAGAAAAGGACTAAAATTACAACAGTCTCTGTAGTGCCAGGTAATCCACTGAAATAGCTGGGCTATCCACAGTGATATGTTAAGAAGAGGAAGCAAGACGAGGGGTTTCCAGGCCAATCATAAAACAGCTTGCTACCGCCATGTCACACACCTTTATAGCTACTCAATAAAGTCTGCCAATGGCGGCAGCAATAGACATTCTGTACCCCATATTGTAAGAGAGCAATTGCCTATGTCGCTCAGCCACCAACACAAACAAAGGACAAACACACAGCACAGTAACCAGTCAAAGCAAGACTTTGCATAAAGCCAAATAAAGAGTTGACATTACAAATCTCTGTTCAGCATCGAGGTACTACCGAAAGGACAAAACCCTGAAAACCTTGAAGTAAATTACTAAGATGACATGACATTGTCTATAGGAAACAAAACAAACAACTGCAGAAAAGAGACTGTGCGGTCATGAGGAATCTACGAACATGTCAAAATGTTTCACAGTGTTGAGTTGTCTACACGACGGAGCAGTACAGTGCAGCGTAGGCTACAGAAATCGAATTAGTACATATTTTACAGAGATCACAGAAACGGCATGTTTTATGGAATGCTTGGCAAACTGTTGACTGGCAAGACTTTCCAAGCACTGAATAAAATAAAGAAGTAACTTGAATTTCTACAGAGCTGAGAAAACTGCAAGCATAATATCACTTTATGCGGTGCATATATTAACAATTGAAATGACCAAGCTGCACTGGGTTGCAAAACCTGGAGCTGGTATGATTTTGTAGAACAATGGGTAAATTACAGAAATAAAAGAAGTTCTACAGTGCTAACTAAACTACAAACATGCCAAGCCGTTGAGCCATGCTGCGTAAACTACACAAATTGCATCACTTTATTCAATGCTGAGTAAATTACTGAAAATAAAATATTTGTACAGAGCTAAATAAACTTACTGACAGCTTGGATTAACCTGCTAAAATTAAAAGATGTGTATGGTGCAATATAAAAAACTGACTTGATAAGACTTTCCACAATCCTGAGTAAACCGATTAAATTAAAGGTGTGTACAGTGCACCAGATACTACTGACATGATAGGAATTTCCACAGTCCGGAGTAAACAACTCAAATTATAATATGTGTACAGTGCAGCGTATTCAACCAACATGATAACACATTATGCAATACTGAGTAAACGGTTGAAATTAATCTGCGTGAATTGCTGAAATTAAAAGATGTGCACAGTGCAACATAATAAGACTTTCTACACTCCTTAGAAAACGTCTGAGATTGAACCATAAGTACATGTAGCATATGGTACTGAAATTATAAAACCTTCCACAGTCTTGAGTAAACTGCTGAGATTAAAAAATATCTACACGTAGCATACGCTATTGACATGATAAAACTCTCCACAACCCTGCATAAACTGCTGAGATTAAAAGATATCTACACGTAGCATACGCTATTGACATGATAAAACTCTCCACAACCCTGCATAAACTGCTGAGATTAAAAGATATCTACATGTAGCATATGGTACTCACATAAGACTTTCCACAATCCTGAGTAAACTGCTGAGATTAAAATATATCTACATGTAGCATAGCCTACTGACATGATATAACTCTCAACAATCCTGAGTAAACTGAAGAGATTAAAAGATATCTTCATGCTGCATATGCTACAGACATAATAAAATTCCCCACAACCCTGAGTAAACTGCTGAGATTAAAAATATGCATATGTAGCATATGATACTGACATAAACTTTTAACACAATCATGCGTAAACTGCTATGATTAAAAGATATGTATATGAAGCATTTGCTACTGACATAAGATTTAACACAATCCTGCATAAACTGTTGAGATTAAAACATGTAGCATATGGTACTGACATAAGACTTTCCACAATCCTGAGTAAACTGCTGAGATTAAAAGATATCGACATGTAGCATAGGGTACTGACATAAGATTTTCACGAATCCTGAGTAAACTGCCGAGATTAAAAGATATCTACGTGTAGCATATGGTACTGACATAAGATTTAACACAATCTTGTGTAAACTGCTGGGATTAAAAGATATTGACATGTAGCATATGGTACTGACATAAGACTTTCCACAATCCTGAGTAAACTGCTGAGATTAAAAGATACCTACAAGTAGTTTATGGTACTGACATAAGATTTAACACAATCTTGAGTAAATTGCAGGGATTAAAATATATCTACATGTAATATATTGTACTGGCATAACAATTAACACAATCTTGTGTAAACTGCTCAGATTAAAAAATATCGACATGTAGCATAGGGTACTGACATAAGACTTTCACGAATCCTGAGTAAACTGCCGAGATTAAAAGATATCTACGTGTAGCATATGGTACTGACATAAGACTTTCACCAATCCTGAGTAAACTGCAGAGATTAAAAGACGTCTACATGTAGCATATTGTACTGATATAAGATTTAACACAATCCTGTGCAAACTGCTGAGATTAAAAGATATGCATGTGTAACATATGGTACTGACATAAAATTTGACACAGTCCTGAAAGATATCTACATGTAGCATATGGTACAGACATAAGATTTTCCACAATCCTGAGTAAACTGCTGAGATTAAATTATATCTACATGTAGCATAAGGTACTGACATAAAACTTTCACCAATCCTGAGTAAACTGCTGAGATTAAAATATATCTACATGTAGCATATGGTACTGACATAAAACTTTCCACAATCCTGAGTAAACTGCCGAGATTAAAAGATACCTACATGTAGCATATGGTACTGACATAAGACTTTCACATACATGTAGCATATTGTACTGACATAAGATTTAACACAATCCTGAGTAAACTGCTGAGATTAAAATATATGTATTTGTAGCATATGGTACTGACATAAAATTTGACACAGTCCTGAAAGATATCTACATGTAGCATATGGTACAGACATAATATTTTCCACAATCCTGAGTAAACTGCTGAGATTAAATTATATCTACATGTAGCATAAGGTACTGACATAAGACTGTCACCAATCCTGAGTAAACTGGTGAGATTAAAATATATCTACATGTAGTATATGGTACTGACATAAGACTTTCCACAATCCTGAGAAAACTGCCGAGATTAAAGGTTATCTACATGTAGCATATGGTACTGACATAAGATTTCACACAATCTTGTGTGAACTGCTGGGATACAAAGATATTGACATGTAGCATATGGTACTGACATAAGACTTTCCACAATCCTGAGTAAACTGCTGAGATTAAAAGATACCTACATGTAGCATATGGTACTGACATAAGATTTAACACAATCTTGAGTAAATTGCAGCGATTATAAGATATTTACAAGTAGCAAATTGTACTGACATAAAAATTAACACAATTTTCAGTAAACTGCTGAGATTAAAATATATCGACATGTAGCATATGGTACTGACTTAAGACTTTCCACAATCCTAAATAAACTGCTGAGATTAAAAAAGATGTATATGCAGCATATGGTATTGACAGAAGACTTTCACCAATCCTGAGTAAACTGCCGAGATTAAAAGATACCTACATGTAGCATATGGTACTGACAAAAGACTTTCACCAATCCTGAGTAAACTGCAGAGATGAAAAGATATCTACATGTAGCATATTGTACTGATATAAGATTTAACACAATCCTGAGTAAACTGCTGAGATTAAAAGATATGCATTTGTAGCATATGGTACTGACATAAAATTTGACACAGTCCTGAAAGATATCTAAATGTAGCATATGGTACAGACATAAGATTTTCCACAATCCTGAGTAAACTGCTGAGATTAAATTATATCTACATGTAGCATAAGGTACTGACATAAGACTTTCACCAATCCCGAGTAAACTGCTGAGATTAAAATATATCTACATGTAGCATATGGTATTGACATAAGACTTTACACAATCCTGAATAAACTGCAGAGAATAAAAGATATCTACATGTAGCATATGGTACTCACATAAGACTTTCCACAATCCTGAGTAAACTGCTGAGATTAAAATATATCCAGATGTAGCATATCCTACTGACATGATGTAACTCTCAACAATCCTGAGTGAACTGAAGAGATTAAAAGATTTGTACATGCTGCATATGCTACAGACATGATAAGATTCCCCACACCCCTGAGTAAACTGCTGAGATAAAAAATATACATATGTAGCATATGATACTGACATAAACTTTTAACACAATCATGCGTAAACTGCTATGATTAAAAGATGTGTTTATGAAGCATTTGCTACTGACATAAGATTTAACACAATCCTGCGTAAACTGTTGAGATTAAAACATGTAGCATATGGTACTGACATAAGACTTTCCACAATCCTGAGTAAACTGCTGAGATTAAAACATATCGACATGTAGCATATGGTACTGACATAAAATTTAACACAATCTTGTGTAAACTGCTGGGATTAAAAGATATTGACATGTAGCATATGGTACTGACATAAGACTTTCCACAATCCTGAGTAAACTGCTGAGATTAACAGATACCTACATATAGCTTATGGTACTGACATAAAATTTAACATAATCTTGAGTAAATTGCAGGGATTAAAATATATCTACATGTAGCATATTGTACTGGCATAAAAATTAACACAATTGTGTGTAAACTGCTCAGATTAAAAGATATCGACATGTAGCATATGGTACTGACATAAGACTTTCACCAATCCTGAGTAAACTGCAAAGATTAAAAGACGTCTACATGTAGCATATTGTCCTGATCTAAGATTTAACACAAACTGCTGAGATTAAATGATATACATGTGTAGCATATGGTACTGACATAAAATTTGACACAGTCCTGAAAGATATCTACATGTAGCATATGGTACAGACATAAGATTTTCCACAATCCTGAGTAAACTGCTGAGATTAAAAGATATCGACATGTACCATATGGTACTGACATAAGATTTAACTTAATCTTGTGTAAACTGCTGGGATTAAAAGCTATTGACATGTAGCATATTGTACTGGCATAAAAATTAACACAATCTTGTGTAAACTGCTCAGATTAAAAGATATCGACATGTAGCATAGGGTACTGACATAAGACTTTCACGAATCCTGAGTAAACTGCCGAGATTAAAAAATATCTACATGTAGCATATGGTACTGACATAAGACTTTCACCAATCCTTAGTAAACTGCAAAGATTGACAGACGTCTACATGTAGCATATTGTACTGATATAAGATTTAACACAATCCTGTGCAAACTGCTGAGATTAAACGATATACATGTGTAGCATATGGTACTGACATAAAATCTGACACAGTCCTGAAAGATATCTACATGTAGCATATGGTACAGACATAAGATTTTCCACAATCCTGAGTAAACTGCTGAGATTAAATTATATCTACATGTAGCATAAGGTACTGACATAAGACTTTCACCAATCCTGAGTAAACTGGTGAGATTAAAATATATCTACATGTAGCATATGGTACTGACATAAGACTTTCCAAAATCCTGAGAAAACTGCTGAGATTAAAAGATATCTACATGTAGCATATGGTACTGACATAAGACTTTCCACAATCCTGAGTAAACTGCCGAGAATAAAAGATATCTACATGTAGTATATGGTACTGACATAAGACTTTCCACAATCCTGAGTAAACTGCTGAGAATAAAAGATATTTACATGTAGCATATGGTACAGACATACGATTTTCCACAATCCTGAGTAAACTGCTGAGATTAAATTATATCTACATGTAGCATAAGGTACTGACATAAAACTTTCACCAATCCTGAGTAAACTGGTGAGATTAAAATATATCTACATGTAGCATATGGTACTGACATAAGACTTTCCAAAATCCTGAGAAAACTGCTGAGATTAAAAGATATCTACATGTAGCATATGGTACTGACATAAGACTTTCCACAATCCTGAGTAAACTGCCGAGAATAAAAGATATCTACATGTAGTATATGGTACTGACATAAGACTTTCCACAATCCTGAGTAAACTGCTGAGAATAAAAGATATCTACATGTAGTATATGGTACGGACATAAGACTTTCCACAATCCTGAGTAAACTGCTGAGATTAAAAGATACCTACATGTAGCTTATGGTACTGACATAAAATTTAACACAATCTTGAGTAAATTGCAGGGATTAAAATATATCTACATGTAGCATATTGTACTGGCATAAAAATTAACACAATCTTGTGTAAACTGCTCAGATTAAAAGATATCGACATGTAGCATAGGGTACTGACATAAGACTTTCACGAATCCTGAGTAAACTGCAGAGATTAAAAGATATCTGCATGTAGCATATGGTACTGACATAAGACTTTCACCAATCCTGAGTAAACTGCAAAGATTGAAAGACGTCTACATGTAGCATATTGTTCTGATATAAGATTTAACACAATCCTGTGCAAACTGCTGAGATTAAACGATATACATGTGTAGCATATGGTACTGACATAAAATTTGACACAGTCCTGAAAGATATCTACATGTAGCATATGGTACAGACATAAGATTTTCCACAATCCTGAGTAAACTGCTGAGATTAAATTATATCTACATGTAGCATAAGGTACTGACATAAGACTTTCACCAATCCTGAGTAAACTGGTGAGATTAAAATATATCTACATGTAGCATATGGTACTGACATAAGACTTTCCACAATCCTGAGAAAACTGCCGAGATTAAAAGATATCTACATGTAGCATATGGTACTGACCTAAGACTTTCCACAATCCTGAGTAAACTGCTGAGAATAAAAGATATTCTACATGTAGTATATGGTACTTACATAAGACTTTCCACAATCCTGAGTAAACTGCTGAGAATAAAAGATATCTACATGTAGTATATGGTACTGACATAAGACTTTCCACAATCCTGAGTAAACTGCTGAGATTAAAAGATACCTACATGTAGCTTATGGTACTGACATAAAATTTAACACAATCTTGAGTAAATTGCAGGGATTAAAATATATCTACATGTAGCATATTGTACTGGCATAAAAATTAACACAATCTTGTGTAAACTGCTCAGATTAAAAGATATCTACATGTAGTATATGGTACTGACATAAGACTTTCCACAATCCTGAGTAAACTGCCGAAATTAAAAGATATCTACATGTAGCATATGGTACTGAATAGACTTTCACCAATTCTGAGTAAACTGCAGAGATGAAAAGATATGCATATGTAGCATATGGTACTGACATAAGATTTAACACAATCTTGTGTGAACTGCTGAGATTAAAAGATATTGACATGTAGCATATGGTACTGACATAAGACTTTCCACAATCCTGAGTAAACTGCTGAGACTAAAAGATAACTACAAGTAGCATATGGTACTGACATAAGATTTAACCCAATCTTGAGAAAATTGCAGCGATTATAAGATATCTACATGTAGCAAATTGTGCTGACATAAAAATTAACACAATATTGAGTAAACTGCTGAGATTAAAAGATATCGACAAGTAGCATATGGTACTGGCATAAGACTTTACACAATCCTGAGTAAACTGCTGAGATTAAAAGATATGTATATGCAGCATATGGTACTGACATAAGACTTTCACCAATCCTGAGTAAACTGCAGAGATGAAAAGATATCTACATGTAGCATATTGTACTGATATAAGATTTAACACAATCCTGAGTAAACTGCTGAGATTAAAATATATGCATTTGTAGCATATGGTACTGACATAAAATTTGACACAGTCCTGAAAGATATCTAAATGTAGCATATGGTACAGACATAAGATTTTCCACAATCCTGAGTAAACTGCTGAGATTAAATTATATCTACATGTAGCATATGGTACTGACATAAGACTTTACACAATCCTGAATAAACTGCCGAGAATAAAAGATATCTACATGTAGCATATGGTACTGACATAAGACTTTCCATAATCCTGAGTAAACTGCCGAAATTAAAAGATATCTACATGTAGCATATTGTACTGATATAAGATTTAACACAATCCTGAGTAAACTGCTGAGATTAAAATATATGCATTTGTAGCATATGGTACTGACATAAAATTTGACACAGTCCTGAAAGATATCTAAATGTAGCATATGGTACAGACATAAGATTTTCCACAATCCTGAGTAAACTGCTGAGATTAAATTATATCTACATGTAGCATATGGTACTGACATAAGACTTTCCACAATCCTGAGTAAACTGCTGAGATTAAAAGATACCTACAAGTTGTTTATGGTACTGACATAAGATTTAACACAATCTTGAGTAAATTGCAGGGATTAAAATATATCTACATGTAGTATATTGTACTGGCATAACAATTAACACAATCTTGTGTAAACTGCTCAGATTAAAAAATATCGACATGTAGCATAGGGTACTGACATAAGACTTTCACGAATCCTGAGTAAACTGCCGAGATTAAAAGATATCTACGTGTAGCATATGGTACTAACATAAGACTTTCACCAATCCTGAGTAAACTGCAGAGATTAAAAGACGTCTACATGTAGCATATTGTACTGATATAAAATTTAACACAATCCTGTGCAAACTGCTGAGATTAAAAGATATGCATGTGTAGCATATGGTACTGACATAAAATTTGACACAGTCCTGAAAGATATCTACATGTAGCATATGGTACAGACATAAGATTTTCCACAATCCTGAGTAAACTGCTGAGATTAAATTATATCTACATGTAGCATAAGGTACTGACATAAAACTTTCACCAATCCTGAGTAAACTGCTGAGATTAAAATATATCTACATGTAGCATATGGTACTGACATAAAACTTTCCACAATCCTGAGTAAACTGCCGAGATTAAAAGAAACCTACATGTAGCATATGGTACTGACATAAGACTTTCACCAATCCTGAGTAAACTGCAGAGATGAAAAGATATCTACATGTAGCATATTGTACTGACATAAGATTTAACACAATCCTGAGTAAACTGCTGAGATAAAAATATATGTATTTGTAGCATATGGTACTGACATAAAATTTGACACAGTCCTGAAAGATATCTACATGTAGCATATGGTACAGACATAAGATTTTCCACAATCCTGAGTAAACTGCTGAGATTAAATTATATCTACATGTAGCATAAGGTACTGACATAAGACTTTCACCAATCCTGAGTAAACTGGTGAGATTAAAATATATCTACATGTAGTATATGGTACTGACATAAGACTTTCCACAATCCTGAGAAAACTGCCGAGATTAAAGGTTATCTACATGTAGCATATGGTACTGACATAAGATTTCACACAATCTTGTGTGAACTGCTGGGATTAAAAGATATTGACATGTAGCATATGGTACTGACATAAGACTTTCCACAATCCTGAGTAAACTGCTGAGATTAAAAGATACCTACATGTAGCATATGGTACTGACATAAGATTTAACACAATCTTGAGTAAATTGCAGCGATTATAAGATATTTACAAGTAGCAAATTGTACTGACATAAAAATTAACACAATTTTCAGTAAACTGCTGAGATTAAAATATATCGACATGTAGCATATGTACTGATTTAAGACTTTCCACAATCCTAAATAAACTGCTGAGATTAAAAAAAGATGTATATGCAGCATATGGTATTGACAGAAGACTTTCACCAATCCTGAGTAAACTGCCGAGATGAAAAGATAACTACATGTAGCATATTGTACTGATATAAGATTTAACACAATCCTGAGTAAACTGCTGAGATTAAAAGATATGCATTTGTAGCATATGGTACTGACATAAAATTTGACACAGTCCTGAAAGATATCTAAATGTAGCATATGGTACAGACATAAGATTTTCCACAATCCTGAGTAAACTGCTGAGATTAAATTATATCTACATGTAGCATAAGGTACTGACATAAAACTTTCACCAATCCCGAGTAAACTGCTGAGATTAAAATATATCTACATGTAGCATATGGTACTGACATAAGACTTTACACAATCCTGAATAAACTGCAGAGAATAAAAGATATCTACATGTAGCATATGGTACTCACATAAGACTTTCCACAATCCTGAGTAAACTGCTGAGATTAAAATATATCCAGATGTAGCATATCCTACTGACATGATGTAACTCTCAACAATCCTGAGTGAACTGAAGAGATTAAAGATTTCTACATGCTGCATATGCTACAGACATGATAAGATTCCCCACACCCCTGAGTAAACTGCTGAGATACAAAATATACATATGTAGCATATGATACTGACAAACTTTTAACACAATCATGCGTAAACTGCTATGATTAAAAGATGTGTTTATGAAGCATTTGCTACTGACATAAGATTTAACACAATCGTGTGTAAACTGCTCAGATTAAAAGATATCGACATGTAGCATATGGTACTGACATAAGACTTTCACCAATCCTGAGTAAACTGCAAAGATTAAAAGACGTCTACATGTAGCATATTGTCCTGATATAAGATTTAACACAAACTGCTGAGATTAAATGATATACATGTGTAGCATATGGTACTGACATAAAATTTGACACAGTCCTGAAAGATATCTACATGTAGCATATGGTACAGACATAAGATTTTCCACAATCCTGAGTAAACTGCTGAGATTAAATTATATCTACATGTAGCATAAGGTACTGACATAAGACTTTCCACAATCCTGAGTAAACTGCTGAGAATAAAAGATATTCTACATGTAGTATATGGTACTTACATAAGACTTTCCACAATCCTGAGTAAACTGCTGAGAATAAAAGATATCTACATGTAGTATATGGTACTGACATAAGACTTTCCACAATCCTGAGTAAACTGCTGAGATTAAAAGATATCGACATGTACCATATGGTACTGACATAAGATTTAACTTAATCTTGTGTAAACTGCTGGGATTAAAAGCTATTGACATGTAGCATATTGTACTGGCATAAAAATTAACACAATCTTGTGTAAACTGCTCAGATTAAAAGATATCGACATGTAGCATAGGGTACTGACATAAGACTTTCACGAATCCTGAGTAAACTGCAGAGATTAAAAAATATCTACATGTAGCATATGGTACTGACATAAGACTTTCACCAATCCTTAGTAAACTGCAAAGATTGACAGACGTCTACATGTAGCATATTGTACTGATATAAGATTTAACACAATCCTGTGCAAACTGCTGAGATTAAACGATATACATGTGTAGCATATGGTACTGACATAAAATCTGACACAGTTCTGAAAGATATCTACATGTAGCATATGGTACAGACATAAGATTTTCCACAATCCTGAGTAAACTGCTGAGATTAAATTATATCTACATGTAGCATAAGGTACTGACATAAGACTTTCACCAATCCTGAGTAAACTGGTGAGATTAAAATATATCTACATGTAGCATATGGTACTGACATAAAACTTTCCAAAATCCTGAGAAAACTGCTGAGATTAAACGATATCTACATGTAGCATATGGTACTGACATAAGACTTTCCACAATCCTGAGTAAACTGCTGAGAATAAAAGATATCTACATGTAGTATATGGTACTGACATAAGACTTTCCACAATCCTGAGTAAACTGCTGAGAATAAAAGATATTTACATGTAGCATATGGTACAGACATAAGATTTTCCACAATCCTGAGTAAACTGCTGAGATTAAATTATATCTACATGTAGCATAAGGTACTGACATAAAACTTTCACCAATCCTGAGTAAACTGGTGAGATTAAAATATATCTACATGTAGCATATGGTACTGACATAAGACTTTCCAAAATCCTGAGAAAACTGCTGAGATTAAAAGATATCTACATGTAGCATATGGTACTGACATAAGACTTTCCACAATCCTGAGTAAACTGCCGAGAATAAAAGATATCTACATGTAGTATATGGTACTGACATAAGACTTTCCACAATCCTGAGTAAACTGCTGAGAATAAAAGATATCTACATGTAGTATATGGTACGGACATAAGGCTTTCCACAATCCTGAGTAAACTGCTGAGATTAAAAGATACCTACATGTAGCTTATGGTACTGACATAAAATTTAACACAATCTTGAGTAAATTGCAGGGATTAAAATATATCTACATGTAGCATATTGTACTGGCATAAAAATTAACACAATCTTGTGTAAACTGCTCAGATTAAAAGATATCGACATGTAGCATAGGGTACTGACATAAGACTTTCACCAATCCTGAGTAAACTGCAAAGATTGAAAGACGTCTACATGTAGCATATTGTTCTGATATAAGATTTAACACAATCCTGTGCAAACTGCTGAGATTAAACGATATACATGTGTAGCATATGGTACTGACATAAAATTTGACACAGTCCTGAAAGATATCTACATGTAGCATATGGTACAGACATAAGATTTTCCACAATCCTGAGTAAACTGCTGAGATTAAATTATATCTACATGTAGCATAAGGTACTGACATAAGACTTTCACCAATCCTGAGTAAACTGGTGAGATTAAAATATATCTACATGTAGCATATGGTACTGACATAAGACTTTACACAATCCTGAGAAAACTGCCGAGATTAAAAGATATCTACATGTAGCATATGGTACTGACCTAAGACTTTCCACAATCCTGAGTAAACTGCTGAGAATAAAAGATATCTACATGTAGTATATGGTACTGACATAAGACTTTCCACAATCCTGAGTAAACTGCTGAGATTAAAAGATACCTACATGTAGCTTATGGTACTGACATAAAAGTTAACACAATCTTGAGTAAATTGCAGGGATTAAAATATATCTACATGTAGCATATTGTACTGGCATAAAAATTAACACAATCTTGTGTAAACTGCTCAGATTAAAAGATATCTACATGTAGTATATGGTACTGACATAAGACTTTCCACAATCCTGAGTAAACTGCCGAAATTAAAAGATATCTACATGTAGCATATGGTACTGAATAGACTTTCACCAATCCTGAGTAAACTGCAGAGATGAAAAGATATGCATATGTAGCATATGGTACTGACATAAGATTTAACACAATCTTGTGTGAACTGGTGAGATTAAAAGATATTGACATGTAGCATATGGTACTGACATAAGACTTTCCACAATCCTGAGTAAACTGCTGAGACTAAAAGATAACTACAAGTAGCATATGGTACTGACATAAGATTTAACCCAATCTTGAGAAAATTGCAGCGATTATAAGATATCTACATGTAGCAAATTGTGCTGACATAAAAATTAACACAATATTGAGTAAACTGCTGAGATTAAAAGATATCGACAAGTAGCATATGGTACTGGCATAAGACTTTACACAATCCTGAGTAAACTGCTGAGATTAAAAGATATGTATATGCAGCATATGGTACTGACATAAGACTTTCACCAATCCTGAGTAAACTGCAGAGATGAAAAGATATCTAGATGTAGCATATTGTACTGATATAAGATTTAACACAATCCTGAGTAAACTGCTGAGATTAAAATATATGCATTTGTAGCATATGGTACTGACATAAAATTTGACACAGTCCTGAAAGATATCTAAATGTAGCATATGGTACAGACATAAGATTTTCCACAATCCTGAGTAAACTGCTGAGATTAAATTATATCTACATGTAGCATATGGTACTGACATAAGACTTTACACAATCCTGAATAAACTGCCGAGAATAAAAGATATCTACATGTAGCATATGGTAGTGACATAAGACTTTCCATAATCCTGAGTAAACTGCCGAAATTAAAAGATATCTACATGTAGCATATTGTACTGATATAAGATTTAACACAATCCTGAGTAAACTGCTGAGATTAAAATATATGCATTTGTAGCATATGGTACTGACATAAAATTTGACACAGTCCTGAAAGATATCTAAATGTAGCATATGGTACAGACATAAGATTTTCCACAATCCTGAGTAAACTGCTGAGATTAAATTATATCTACATGTAGCATATGGTACTGACATAAGACTTTCCACAATACTGAGTAAACTGCTGAGATTAAAAGATACCTACAAGTTGTTTATGGTACTGACATAAGATTTAACACAATCTTGAGTAAATTGCAGGGATTAAAATATATCTACATGTAGTATATTGTACTGGCATAACAATTAACACAATCTTGTGTAAACTGCTCAGATTAAAAAATATCGACATGTAGCATAGGGTACTGACATAAGACTTTCACGAATCCTGAGTAAACTGCCGAGATTAAAAGATATCTACGTGTAGCATATGGTACTGACATAAGACTTTCACCAATCCTGAGTAAACTGCAGAGATTAAAAGACGTCTACATGTAGCATATTGTACTGATATAAAATTTAACACAATCCTGTGCAAACTGCTGAGATTAAAAGATATGCATGTGTAGCATATGGTACTGACATAAAATTTGACACAGTCCTGAAAGATATCTACATGTAGCATATGGTACAGACATAAGATTTTCCACAATCCTGAGTAAACTGCTGAGATTAAATTATATCTACATGTAGCATAAGGTACTGACATAAAACTTTCACCAATCCTGAGTAAACTGCTGAGATTAAAATATATCTACATGTAGCATATGGTACTGACATAAAACTTTCCACAATCCTGAGTAAACTGCCGAGATTAAAAGATACCTACATGTAGCATATGGTACTGACATAAGACTTTCACCAATCCTGAGTAAACTGCAGAGATGAAAAGATATCTACATGTAGCATATTGTACTGACATAAGATTTAACACAATCCTGAGTAAACTGCTGAGATTAAAATATATGTATTTGTAGCATATGGTACTGACATAAAATTTGACACAGTCCTGAAAGATATCTACATGTAGCATATGGTACAGACATAAGATTTTCCACAATCCTGAGTAAACTGCTGAGATTAAATTATATCTACATGTAGCATAAGGTACTGACATAAAACTTTCACCAATCCTGAGTAAACTGGTGAGATTAAAATATATCTACATGTAGCATATGGTACTGACATAAGACTTTCCAAAATCCTGAGAAAACTGCTGAGATTAAAAGATATCTACATGTAGCATATGGTACTGACATAAGACTTTCCACAATCCTGAGTAAACTGCCGAGAATAAAAGATATCTACATGTAGTATATGGTACTGACATAAGACTTTCCACAATCCTGAGTAAACTGCTGAGAATAAAAGATATCTACATGTAGTATATGGTACGGACATAAGACTTTCCACAATCCTGAGTAAACTGCTGAGATTAAAAGATACCTACATGTAGCTTATGGTACTGACATAAAATTTAACACAATCTTGAGTAAATTGCAGGGATTAAAATATATCTACATGTAGCATATTGTACTGGCATAAAAATTAACACAATCTTGTGTAAACTGCTCAGATTAAAAGATATCGACATGTAGCATAGGGTACTGACATAAGACTTTCACGAATCCTGAGTAAACTGCAGAGATTAAAAGATATCTGCATGTAGCATATGGTACTGACATAAGACTTTCACCAATCCTGAGTAAACTGCAAAGATTGAAAGACGTCTACATGTAGCATATTGTTCTGATATAAGATTTAACACAATCCTGTGCAAACTGCTGAGATTAAACGATATACATGTGTAGCATATGGTACTGACATAAAATTTGACACAGTCCTGAAAGATATCTACATGTAGCATATGGTACAGACATAAGATTTTCCACAATCCTGAGTAAACTGCTGAGATTAAATTATATCTACATGTAGCATAAGGTACTGACATAAGACTTTCACCAATCCTGAGTAAACTGGTGAGATTAAAATATATCTACATGTAGCATATGGTACTGACATAAGACTTTCCACAATCCTGAGAAAACTGCCGAGATTAAAAGATATCTACATGTAGCATATGGTACTGACCTAAGACTTTCCACAATCCTGAGTAAACTGCTGAGAATAAAAGATATTCTACATGTAGTATATGGTACTTACATAAGACTTTCCACAATCCTGAGTAAACTGCTGAGAATAAAAGATATCTACATGTAGTATATGGTACTGACATAAGACTTTCCACAATCCTGAGTAAACTGCTGAGATTAAAAGATACCTACATGTAGCTTATGGTACTGACATAAAATTTAACACAATCTTGAGTAAATTGCAGGGATTAAAATATATCTACATGTAGCATATTGTACTGGCATAAAAATTAACACAATCTTGTGTAAACTGCTCAGATTAAAAGATATCTACATGTAGTATATGGTACTGACATAAGACTTTCCACAATCCTGAGTAAACTGCCGAAATTAAAAGATATCTACATGTAGCATATGGTACTGAATAGACTTTCACCAATTCTGAGTAAACTGCAGAGATGAAAAGATATGCATATGTAGCATATGGTACTGACATAAGATTTAACACAATCTTGTGTGAACTGCTGAGATTAAAAGATATTGACATGTAGCATATGGTACTGACATAAGACTTTCCACAATCCTGAGTAAACTGCTGAGACTAAAAGATAACTACAAGTAGCATATGGTACTGACATAAGATTTAACCCAATCTTGAGAAAATTGCAGCGATTATAAGATATCTACATGTAGCAAATTGTGCTGACATAAAAATTAACACAATATTGAGTAAACTGCTGAGATTAAAAGATATCGACAAGTAGCATATGGTACTGGCATAAGACTTTACACAATCCTGAGTAAACTGCTGAGATTAAAAGATATGTATATGCAGCATATGGTACTGACATAAGACTTTCACCAATCCTGAGTAAACTGCAGAGATGAAAAGATATCTACATGTAGCATATTGTACTGATATAAGATTTAACACAATCCTGAGTAAACTGCTGAGATTAAAATATATGCATTTGTAGCATATGGTACTGACATAAAATTTGACACAGTCCTGAAAGATATCTAAATGTAGCATATGGTACAGACATAAGATTTTCCACAATCCTGAGTAAACTGCTGAGATTAAATTATATCTACATGTAGCATATGGTACTGACATAAGACTTTACACAATCCTGAATAAACTGCCGAGAATAAAAGATATCTACATGTAGCATATGGTACTGACATAAGACTTTCCATAATCCTGAGTAAACTGCCGAAATTAAAAGATATCTACATGTAGCATATTGTACTGATATAAGATTTAACACAATCCTGAGTAAACTGCTGAGATTAAAATATATGCATTTGTAGCATATGGTACTGACATAAAATTTGACACAGTCCTGAAAGATATCTAAATGTAGCATATGGTACAGACATAAGATTTTCCACAATCCTGAGTAAACTGCTGAGATTAAATTATATCTACATGTAGCATATGGTACTGACATAAGACTTTCCACAATCCTGAGTAAACTGCTGAGATTAAAAGATACCTACAAGTTGTTTATGGTACTGACATAAGATTTAACACAATCTTGAGTAAATTGCAGGGATTAAAATATATCTACATGTAGTATATTGTACTGGCATAACAATTAACACAATCTTGTGTAAACTGCTCAGATTAAAAAATATCGACATGTAGCATAGGGTACTGACATAAGACTTTCACGAATCCTGAGTAAACTGCCGAGATTAAAAGATATCTACGTGTAGCATATGGTACTAACATAAGACTTTCACCAATCCTGAGTAAACTGCAGAGATTAAAAGACGTCTACATGTAGCATATTGTACTGATATAAAATTTAACACAATCCTGTGCAAACTGCTGAGATTAAAAGATATGCATGTGTAGCATATGGTACTGACATAAAATTTGACACAGTCCTGAAAGATATCTACATGTAGCATATGGTACAGACATAAGATTTTCCACAATCCTGAGTAAACTGCTGAGATTAAATTATATCTACATGTAGCATAAGGTACTGACATAAAACTTTCACCAATCCTGAGTAAACTGCTGAGATTAAAATATATCTACATGTAGCATATGGTACTGACATAAAACTTTCCACAATCCTGAGTAAACTGCCGAGATTAAAAGAAACCTACATGTAGCATATGGTACTGACATAAGACTTTCACCAATCCTGAGTAAACTGCAGAGATGAAAAGATATCTACATGTAGCATATTGTACTGACATAAGATTTAACACAATCCTGAGTAAACTGCTGAGATTAAAATATATGTATTTGTAGCATATGGTACTGACATAAAATTTGACACAGTCCTGAAAGATATCTACATGTAGCATATGGTACAGACATAAGATTTTCCACAATCCTGAGTAAACTGCTGAGATTAAATTATATCTACATGTAGCATAAGGTACTGACATAAGACTTTCACCAATCCTGAGTAAACTGGTGAGATTAAAATATATCTACATGTAGTATATGGTACTGACATAAGACTTTCCACAATCCTGAGAAAACTGCCGAGATTAAAGGTTATCTACATGTAGCATATGGTACTGACATAAGATTTCACACAATCTTGTGTGAACTGCTGGGATTAAAAGATATTGACATGTAGCATATGGTACTGACATAAGACTTTCCACAATCCTGAGTAAACTGCTGAGATTAAAAGATACCTACATGTAGCATATGGTACTGACATAAGATTTAACACAATCTTGAGTAAATTGCAGCGATTATAAGATATTTACAAGTAGCAAATTGTACTGACATAAAAATTAACACAATTTTCAGTAAACTACTGAGATTAAAATATATCGACATGTAGCATATGTACTGATTTAAGACTTTCCACAATCCAAAATAAACTGCTGAGATTAAAAAAAGATGTATATGCAGCATATGGTATTGACAGAAGACTTTCACCAATCCTGAGTAAACTGCCGAGATGAAAAGATAACTACATGTAGCATATTGTACTGATATAAGATTTAACACAATCCTGAGTAAACTGCTGAGATTAAAAGATATGCATTTGTAGCATATGGTACTGACATAAAATTTGACACAGTCCTGAAAGATATCTAAATGTAGCATATGGTACAGACATAAGATTTTCCACAATCCTGAGTAAACTGCTGAGATTAAATTATATCTACATGTAGCATAAGGTACTGACATAAAACTTTCACCAATCCCGAGTAAACTGCTGAGATTAAAATATATCTACATGTAGCATATGGTACTGACATAAGACTTTACACAATCCTGAATAAACTGCAGAGAATAAAAGATATCTACATGTAGCATATGGTACTCACATAAGACTTTCCACAATCCTGAGTAAACTGCTGAGATTAAAATATATCCAGATGTAGCATATCCTACTGACATGATGTAACTCTCAACAATCCTGAGTGAACTGAAGAGATTAAAAGATTTCTACATGCTGCATATGCTACAGACATGATAAGATTCCCCACACCCCTGAGTAAACTGCTGAGATACAAAATATACATATGTAGCATATGATACTGACAAACTTTTAACACAATCATGCGTAAACTGCTATGATTAAAAGATGTGTTTATGAAGCATTTGCTACTGACATAAGATTTAACACAATCGTGTGTAAACTGCTCAGATTAAAAGATATCGACATGTAGCATATGGTACTGACATAAGACTTTCACCAATCCTGAGTAAACTGCAAAGATTAAAAGACGTCTACATGTAGCATATTGTCCTGATATAAGATTTAACACAAACTGCTGAGATTAAATGATATACATGTGTAGCATATGGTACTGACATAAAATTTGACACAGTCCTGAAAGATATCTACATGTAGCATATGGTACAGACATAAGATTTTCCACAATCCTGAGTAAACTGCTGAGATTAAATTATATCTACATGTAGCATAAGGTACTGACATAAGACTTTCCACAATCCTGAGTAAACTGCTGAGAATAAAAGATATTCTACATGTAGTATATGGTACTTACATAAGACTTTCCACAATCCTGAGTAAACTGCTGAGAATAAAAGATATCTACATGTAGTATATGGTACTGACATAAGACTTTCCACAATCCTGAGTAAACTGCTGAGATTAAAAGATATCGACATGTACCATATGGTACTGACATAAGATTTAACTTAATCTTGTGTAAACTGCTGGGATTAAAAGCTATTGACATGTAGCATATTGTACTGGCATAAAAATTAACACAATCTTGTGTAAACTGCTCAGATTAAAAGATATCGACATGTAGCATAGGGTACTGACATAAGACTTTCACGAATCTTGAGTAAACTGCAGAGATTAAAAATATCTACATGTAGCATATGGTACTGACATAAGACTTTCACCAATCCTTAGTAAACTGCAAAGATTGACAGACGTCTACATGTAGCATATTGTACTGATATAAGATTTAACACAATCCTGTGCAAACTGCTGAGATTAAACGATATACATGTGTAGCATATGGTACTGACATAAAATCTGACACAGTTCTGAAAGATATCTACATGTAGCATATGGTACAGACATAAGATTTTCCACAATCCTGAGTAAACTGCTGAGATTAAATTATATCTACATGTAGCATAAGGTACTGACATAAGACTTTCACCAATCCTGAGTAAACTGGTGAGATTAAAATATATCTACATGTAGCATATGGTACTGACATAAAACTTTCCAAAATCCTGAGAAAACTGCTGAGATTAAACGATATCTACATGTAGCATATGGTACTGACATAAGACTTTCCACAATCCTGAGTAAACTGCTGAGAATAAAAGATATCTACATGTAGTATATGGTACTGACATAAGACTTTCCACAATCCTGAGTAAACTGCTGAGAATAAAAGATATTTACATGTAGCATATGGTACAGACATAAGATTTTCCACAATCCTGAGTAAACTGCTGAGATTAAATTATATCTACATGTAGCATAAGGTACTGACATAAAACTTTCACCAATCCTGAGTAAACTGGTGAGATTAAAATATATCTACATGTAGCATATGGTACTGACATAAGACTTTCCAAAATCCTGAGAAAACTGCTGAGATTAAAAGATATCTACATGTAGCATATGGTACTGACATAAGACTTTCCACAATCCTGAGTAAACTGCCGAGAATAAAAGATATCTACATGTAGTATATGGTACTGACATAAGACTTTCCACAATCCTGAGTAAACTGCTGAGAATAAAAGATATCTACATGTAGTATATGGTACGGACATAAGGCTTTCCACAATCCTGAGTAAACTGCTGAGATTAAAAGATACCTACATGTAGCTTATGGTACTGACATAAAATTTAACACAATCTTGAGTAAATTGCAGGGATTAAAATATATCTACATGTAGCATATTGTACTGGCATAAAAATTAACACAATCTTGTGTAAACTGCTCAGATTAAAAGATATCGACATGTAGCATAGGGTACTGACATAAGACTTTCACCAATCCTGAGTAAACTGCAAAGATTGAAAGACGTCTACATGTAGCATATTGTTCTGATATAAGATTTAACACAATCCTGTGCAAACTGCTGAGATTAAACGATATACATGTGTAGCATATGGTACTGACATAAAATTTGACACAGTCCTGAAAGATATCTACATGTAGCATATGGTACAGACATAAGATTTTCCACAATCCTGAGTAAACTGCTGAGATTAAATTATATCTACATGTAGCATAAGGTACTGACATAAGACTTTCACCAATCCTGAGTAAACTGGTGAGATTAAAATATATCTACATGTAGCATATGGTACTGACATAAGACTTTACACAATCCTGAGAAAACTGCCGAGATTAAAAGATATCTACATGTAGCATATGGTACTGACCTAAGACTTTCCACAATCCTGAGTAAACTGCTGAGAATAAAAGATATCTACATGTAGTATATGGTACTGACATAAGACTTTCCACAATCCTGAGTAAACTGCTGAGATTAAAAGATACCTACATGTAGCTTATGGTACTGACATAAAAGTTAACACAATCTTGAGTAAATTGCAGGGATTAAAATATATCTACATGTAGCATATTGTACTGGCATAAAAATTAACACAATCTTGTGTAAACTGCTCAGATTAAAAGATATCTACATGTAGTATATGGTACTGACATAAGACTTTCCACAATCCTGAGTAAACTGCCGAAATTAAAAGATATCTACATGTAGCATATGGTACTGAATAGACTTTCACCAATCCTGAGTAAACTGCAGAGATGAAAAGATATGCATATGTAGCATATGGTACTGACATAAGATTTAACACAATCTTGTGTGAACTGGTGAGATTAAAAGATATTGACATGTAGCATATGGTACTGACATAAGACTTTCCACAATCCTGAGTAAACTGCTGAGACTAAAAGATAACTACAAGTAGCATATGGTACTGACATAAGATTTAACCCAATCTTGAGAAAATTGCAGCGATTATAAGATATCTACATGTAGCAAATTGTGCTGACATAAAAATTAACACAATATTGAGTAAACTGCTGAGATTAAAAGATATCGACAAGTAGCATATGGTACTGGCATAAGACTTTACACAATCCTGAGTAAACTGCTGAGATTAAAAGATATGTATATGCAGCATATGGTACTGACATAAGACTTTCACCAATCCTGAGTAAACTGCAGAGATGAAAAGATATCTAGATGTAGCATATTGTACTGATATAAGATTTAACACAATCCTGAGTAAACTGCTGAGATTAAAATATATGCATTTGTAGCATATGGTACTGACATAAAATTTGACACAGTCCTGAAAGATATCTAAATGTAGCATATGGTACAGACATAAGATTTTCCACAATCCTGAGTAAACTGCTGAGATTAAATTATATCTACATGTAGCATATGGTACTGACATAAGACTTTACACAATCCTGAATAAACTGCCGAGAATAAAAGATATCTACATGTAGCATATGGTAGTGACATAAGACTTTCCATAATCCTGAGTAAACTGCCGAAATTAAAAGATATCTACATGTAGCATATTGTACTGATATAAGATTTAACACAATCCTGAGTAAACTGCTGAGATTAAAATATATGCATTTGTAGCATATGGTACTGACATAAAATTTGACACAGTCCTGAAAGATATCTAAATGTAGCATATGGTACAGACATAAGATTTTCCACAATCCTGAGTAAACTGCTGAGATTAAATTATATCTACATGTAGCATATGGTACTGACATAAGACTTTCCACAATACTGAGTAAACTGCTGAGATTAAAAGATACCTACAAGTTGTTTATGGTACTGACATAAGATTTAACACAATCTTGAGTAAATTGCAGGGATTAAAATATATCTACATGTAGTATATTGTACTGGCATAACAATTAACACAATCTTGTGTAAACTGCTCAGATTAAAAAATATCGACATGTAGCATAGGGTACTGACATAAGACTTTCACGAATCCTGAGTAAACTGCCGAGATTAAAAGATATCTACGTGTAGCATATGGTACTGACATAAGACTTTCACCAATCCTGAGTAAACTGCAGAGATTAAAAGACGTCTACATGTAGCATATTGTACTGATATAAAATTTAACACAATCCTGTGCAAACTGCTGAGATTAAAAGATATGCATGTGTAGCATATGGTACTGACATAAAATTTGACACAGTCCTGAAAGATATCTACATGTAGCATATGGTACAGACATAAGATTTTCCACAATCCTGAGTAAACTGCTGAGATTAAATTATATCTACATGTAGCATAAGGTACTGACATAAAACTTTCACCAATCCTGAGTAAACTGCTGAGATTAAAATATATCTACATGTAGCATATGGTACTGACATAAAACTTTCCACAATCCTGAGTAAACTGCCGAGATTAAAAGATACCTACATGTAGCATATGGTACTGACATAAGACTTTCACCAATCCTGAGTAAACTGCAGAGATGAAAAGATATCTACATGTAGCATATTGTACTGACATAAGATTTAACACAATCCTGAGTAAACTGCTGAGATTAAAATATATGTATTTGTAGCATATGGTACTGACATAAAATTTGACACAGTCCTGAAAGATATCTACATGTAGCATATGGTACAGACATAAGATTTTCCACAATCCTGAGTAAACTGCTGAGATTAAATTATATCTACATGTAGCATAAGGTACTGACATAAGACTTTCACCAATCCTGAGTAAACTGGTGAGATTAAAATATATCTACATGTAGTATATGGTACTGACATAAGACTTTCCACAATCCTGAGAAAACTGCCGAGATTAAAGGTTATCTACATGTAGCATATGGTACTGACATAAGATTTCACACAATCTTGTGTGAACTGCTGGGATTAAAAGATATTGACATGTAGCATATGGTACTGACATAAGACTTTCCACAATCCTGAGTAAACTGCTGAGATTAAAAGATACCTACATGTAGCATATGGTACTGACATAAGATTTAACACAATCTTGAGTAAATTGCAGCGATTATAAGATATTTACAAGTAGCAAATTGTACTGACATAAAAATTAACACAATTTTCAGTAAACTGCTGAGATTAAAATATATCGACATGTAGCATATGGTACTGACTTAAGACTTTCCACAATCCTAAATAAACTGCTGAGATTAAAAAAAGATGTATATGCAGCATATGGTATTGACAGAAGACTTTCACCAATCCTGAGTAAACTGCCGAGATGAAAAGATAACTACATGTAGCATATTGTACTGATATAAGATTTAACACAATCCTGAGTAAACTGCTGAGATTAAAAGATATGCATTTGTAGCATATGGTACTGACATAAAATTTGACACAGTCCTGAAAGATATCTAAATGTAGCATATGGTACAGACATAAGATTTTCCACAATCCTGAGTAAACTGCTGAGATTAAATTATATCTACATGTAGCATAAGGTACTGACATAAAACTTTCACCAATCCCGAGTAAACTGCTGAGATTAAAATATATCTACATGTAGCATATGGTACTGACATAAGACTTTACACAATCCTGAATAAACTGCAGAGAATAAAAGATATCTACATGTAGCATATGGTACTCACATAAGACTTTCCACAATCCTGAGTAAACTGCTGAGATTAAAATATATCCAGATGTAGCATATCCTACTGACATGATGTAACTCTCAACAATCCTGAGTGAACTGAAGAGATTAAAAGATTTCTACATGCTGCATATGCTACAGACATGATAAGATTCCCCACACCCCTGAGTAAACTGCTGAGATACAAAATATACATATGTAGCATATGATACTGACAAACTTTTAACACAATCATGCGTAAACTGCTATGATTAAAAGATGTGTTTATGAAGCATTTGCTACTGACATAAGATTTAACACAATCGTGTGTAAACTGCTCAGATTAAAAGATATCGACATGTAGCATATGGTACTGACATAAGACTTTCACCAATCCTGAGTAAACTGCAAAGATTAAAAGACGTCTACATGTAGCATATTGTCCTGATATAAGATTTAACACAAACTGCTGAGATTAAATGATATACATGTGTAGCATATGGTACTGACATAAAATTTGACACAGTCCTGAAAGATATCTACATGTAGCATATGGTGCAGACATAAGATTTTCCACAATCCTGAGTAAACTGCTGAGATTAAATTATATCTACATGTAGCATAAGGTACTGACATAAGACTTTCCACAATCCTGAGTAAACTGCTGAGAATAAAAGATATTCTACATGTAGTATATGGTACTTACATAAGACTTTCCACAATCCTGAGTAAACTGCTGAGAATAAAAGATATCTACATGTAGTATATGGTACTGACATAAGACTTTCCACAATCCTGAGTAAACTGCTGAGATTAAAAGATATCGACATGTACCATATGGTACTGACATAAGATTTAACTTAATCTTGTGTAAACTGCTGGGATTAAAAGCTATTGACATGTAGCATATTGTACTGGCATAAAAATTAACACAATCTTGTGTAAACTGCTCAGATTAAAAGATATCGACATGTAGCATAGAGTACTGACATAAGACTTTCACGAATCCTGAGTAAACTGCAGAGATTAAAAAATATCTACATGTAGCATATGGTACTGACATAAGACTTTCACCAATCCTTAGTAAACTGCAAAGATTGACAGACGTCTACATGTAGCATATTGTACTGATATAAGATTTAACACAATCCTGTGCAAACTGCTGAGATTAAACGATATACATGTGTAGCATATGGTACTGACATAAAATCTGACACAGTTCTGAAAGATATCTACATGTAGCATATGGTACAGACATAAGATTTTCCACAATCCTGAGTAAACTGCTGAGATTAAATTATATCTACATGTAGCATAAGGTACTGACATAAGACTTTCACCAATCCTGAGTAAACTGGTGAGATTAAAATATATCTACATGTAGCATATGGTACTGACATAAAACTTTCCAAAATCCTGAGAAAACTGCTGAGATTAAACGATATCTACATGTAGCATATGGTACTGACATAAGACTTTCCACAATCCTGAGTAAACTGCCGAGAATAAAAGATATCTACATGTAGTATATGGTACTGACATAAGACTTTCCACAATCCTGAGTAAACTGCTGAGAATAAAGATATTTACATGTAGCATATGGTACAGACATAAGATTTTCCACAATCCTGAGTAAACTGCTGAGATTAAATTATATCTACATGTAGCATAAGGTACTGACATAAAACTTTCACCAATCCTGAGTAAACTGGTGAGATTAAAATATATCTACATGTAGCATATGGTACTGACATAAGACTTTCCAAAATCCTGAGAAAACTGCTGAGATTAAAAGATATCTACATGTAGCATATGGTACTGACATAAGACTTTCCACAATCCTGAGTAAACTGCCGAGAATAAAAGATATCTACATGTAGTATATGGTACTGACATAAGACTTTCCACAATCCTGAGTAAACTGCTGAGAATAAAAGATATCTACATGTAGTATATGGTACGGACATAAGACTTTCCACAATCCTGAGTAAACTGCTGAGATTAAAAGATACCTACATGTAGCTTATGGTACTGACATAAAATTTAACACAATCTTGAGTAAATTGCAGGGATTAAAATATATCTACATGTAGCATATTGTACTGGCATAAAAATTAACACAATCTTGTGTAAACTGCTCAGATTAAAAGATATCGACATGTAGCATAGGGTACTGACATAAGACTTTCACGAATCCTGAGTAAACTGCAGAGATTAAAAGATATCTGCATGTAGCATATGGTACTGACATAAGACTTTCACCAATCCTGAGTAAACTGCAAAGATTGAAAGACGTCTACATGTAGCATATTGTTCTGATATAAGATTTAACACAATCCTGTGCAAACTGCTGAGATTAAACGATATACATGTGTAGCATATGGTACTGACATAAAATTTGACACAGTCCTGAAAGATATCTACATGTAGCATATGGTACAGACATAAGATTTTCCACAATCCTGAGTAAACTGCTGAGATTAAATTATATCTACATGTAGCATAAGGTACTGACATAAGACTTTCACCAATCCTGAGTAAACTGGTGAGATTAAAATATATCTACATGTAGCATATGGTACTGACATAAGACTTTCCACAATCCTGAGAAAACTGCCGAGATTAAAAGATATCTACATGTAGCATATGGTACTGACATAAGACTTTCCACAATCCTGAGTAAACTGCTGAGAATAAAAGATATTCTACATGTAGTATATGGTACTTACATAAGACTTTCCACAATCCTGAGTAAACTGCTGAGAATAAAAGATATCTACATGTAGTATATGGTACTGACATAAGACTTTCCACAATCCTGAGTAAACTGCTGAGATTAAAAGATACCTACATGTAGCTTATGGTACTGACATAAAATTTAACACAATCTTGAGTAAATTGCAGGGATTAAAATATATCTACATGTAGCATATTGTACTGGCATAAACATTAACACAATCTTGTGTAAACTGCTCAGATTAAAAGATATCTACATGTAGTATATGGTACTGACATAAGACTTTCCACAATCCTGAATAAACTGCCGAAATTAAAAGATATCTACATGTAGCATATGGTACTGAATAGACTTTCACCAATCCTGAGTAAACTGCAGAGATGAAAAGATATGCATATGTAGCATATGGTACTGACATAAGATTTAACACAATCTTGTGTGAACTGCTGAGATTAAAAGATATTGACATGTAGCATATGGTACTGACATAAGACTTTCCACAATCCTGAGTAAACTGCTGAGACTAAAAGATAACTACAAGTAGTATATGGTACTGACATAAGATTTAACCCAATCTTGAGAAAATTGCAGCGATTATAAGATATCTACATGTAGCAAATTGTGCTGACATAAAAATTAACACAATATTGAGTAAACTGCTGAGATTAAAAGATATCGACAAGTAGCATATGGTACTGACATAAGACTTTCCACAATCCTGAGTAAACTGCTGAGATTAAAAGATATGTATATGCAGCATATGGTACTGACATAAGACTTTCACCAATCCTGAGTAAACTGCAGAGATGAAAAGATATCTACATGTAGCATATTGTACTGATATAAGATTTAACACAATCCTGAGTAAACTGCTGAGATTAAAATATATGCATTTGTAGCATATGGTACTGACATAAAATTTGACACAGTCCTGAAAGATATCTAAATGTAGCATATGGTACAGACATAAGATTTTCCACAATCCTGAGTAAACTGCTGAGATTAAATTATATCTACATGTAGCATATGGTACTGACATAAGACTTTACACAATCCTGAATAAACTGCCGAGAATAAAAGATATCTACATGTAGCATATGGTACTGACATAAGACTTTCCATAATCCTGAGTAAACTGCCGAAATTAAAAGATATCTACATGTAGCATATGGTACTGACATAAGATTTAACACAATCTTGCGTAAACTGCTGAGATTAAAAGATATCTACGTGTAGCATATGGTACTGACATAAGACTTTCCACAATCCTGAGTAAACTGCTGAGAATAAAAGATATTCTACATGTAGTATATGGTACTGACATAAGACTTTCCACAATCCTGAATAAACTGCCGAGAATAAAAGATATTCTACATGTAGTATATGGTACTGACATAAGACTTTCCACAATCCTGAGTAAACTGCTGAGATTAAAAGATATCTACATGTAGTATATGGTACTGACATAAGATTTAACACAATCTTGAGTAAATTGCAGGGATTAAAAGATATCTACGTGTAGCATATGGTACTGACATAAGACTTTCCACAATCCTGAGTAAACTGCTGAGATTAAAAGATATGTATATACAGTATATGGTACTGACATAAGATTTAACACAATCTTGCGTAAACTGCCGAGATTAAAAGATATCTGCATGTAACATATCGTACTGAAATAAGATTTTCTAAAGTACTGGGGAAACTACTGCCATTATAAAATGTTCACAGGGTTAACTAAACCACTCAAATCACTAGAAGTGTTTGTTGCTACTGAATACTAACATACAAGATATTGTACATAGATATCTTGTGATTTCAGCTGTTTACTCACTACATCGAAAACATCTAGCCCTTTGAATAGTTTACTAATCAGACTCCTTACAGTACTGTGGAGGGTCCTGTAAATGAAAAGTTGTGCACTCCGCTGTGTAAGCTACTGAAATGACAATCCTATGCATAGCAGTGGGTAAACCACAGCAATGTCAAAATATTTTACAGCGCCGAGGAAACTACTGAAAAGTACTAAATTTGCGCAAACCTTACCAATTCCCTGGCAGTGCACGGCGCTGACCCCTCTAGTGCAGTGTTGAAGCTTTGATCCGTTCAGAGCAGACTAGAGAAATAACATCACGTTCCTCAGTGCTGACTACACCGCAGGAAGAAAGATGTGCTCTGTGCATAATAACTACTGAAATGAACTGGCAGTGCACAGAGCTGGGCCATCTACTGAAATGCCAAAGCTCGTTAATGTGCTAAGGAGGCTGCAGGAATGGCTTCCCTTTGTATACTAGACAAATGGAAGCTGTCAACAGTAAACCACTGAGATTGGTTACCGTTGTCCACTTCTTGGTAAACAATGGAAACACATCCATGTACACAGCAGTGAATAAACTACAGAGATACCATCACAACATTGTGGAGCAGAAGGGAATGGTAGGACGACTTTTTGTGGGCAGAATTAACAACTTTAACTGCACCTTTGTAATAGTACTAAAATGGCAAGACTGTGCAGCACCGAGTAAATTACTGAAGTCCCACAAACTTGAAACTTCCATGGACATCGTCGTGTGCAGCGCTGAGCCCTCCCCTCCCCCACCTCACTGCACTCCGATACCTCTCCATCCTTTACTGATGGCTTCCATCCAGCGCCCTGATGAAACTCCCCAAAACCTGCCTTGTTCCGCCCACCAGTTCCAAGGTTTCCATGGAAACAGGACAGCAAAAATAGCTTTCATTCTGTGTCCCATTCTCCACATACTCGGGAGGATCCGGGCGCCTTCCTTGGAAAGCAGAGGAGGGTGACGCAGGAGGAAGGTCAACGAAGAATGGGAGGGGGGAGGGGGCTCTGGAGAGGTAGAGATGGAGGGAAGGGGGCTGTGGAGAGCAGGGATGCAGGCGGAGAGAAGCGGGGCGCAGAGGGAGGTGTGAGGGAGCGAAGGAACAACGCTCAGACTGAAGGCCCGTGTAAGGAGAAAGTGGAGGGATCGGGGTGGAAAATGGAAGGAAAGAAAGTTGGAATGAATTCATTGAATTTATGCAGTGTAGAGATAGAAGAAGAAGGATTACAGCTGAGTGCATAGACAGGGTGAGTGGAGAGGGTGGAGGGGTGGAGCTAGAAAGAAAAGCCCTGAGTACCTAGAGGTAGAGTAAGCGGATATATGGAGGCAGAGAGAGTAGGGCTCTGTATATAGGAAGGTTGTGGTAGAGGGAGCAGGACTGAGTATGTAGTATGAATGTGGTGGAAAGAGGAGAAGGAGAGATGGGCTAAGTGAGGGGAGGAATGGAGATAAGGTTGAGAATACAGTGGTAGTCAGAGTAGTGCTCTGTGTAGAGGAAGGCTGTAGTAGAGGGAGTATATAGTAAGAATGTGGTAGAGAGAGGAGAGGGATAGAGCTATAGAGAGTAGGGTTTATTGTGTGGTGGTAGAAAGAGGGGAAAGATGGAAGTAGTAGTGGCTATGTGTATAGAAAAGCTGTGGAAGAGGGAGTAGGCTGAGTATATAGTATGAATTTGGAACACAGGTATGGAGAGTTAGGCAAAGTATATAGTATTAATGCGGTACAGAGACGAGAGGGATGAAGGTACGAAGAGTGGAATCGTACATAGTATCAATGCAGTACAGAAACGAGAAGGATGAAGGTACGAAGACTGGAATCGTACATAGTATCAATGCGGTACAGAGACGAGAGGGATGAAGGTACGAAGAGTGGAATCGTACATAGTATCAATGCGGTACAGAGACGAGAGGGAGGAAGGTAAGAAGAGGAGGATGGGTACATAGTATCAATGCGGTACAGAGACGAGAGGGATGAAGGTACGAAGAGTGGAATCGTACATAGTATCAATGCGGTACAGAGACGAGAGGGAGGAAGGTAAGAAGAGCGGGATGGGTACATAGTATCAATGCGGTACAGAGACGAGAGGGATGAAGGTACGAAGAGTGGAATCGTACATAGTATCAATGCGGTACAGAGACGAGAGGGAGGAAGGTAAGAAGAGCGGGATGGGTACATAGTATCAATGCGGTACAGAGACGAGAGGGATGAAGGTACGAAGAGTGGAATCGTACATAGTATCAATGCGGTAAAGAGACGAGAGGAAGGAAGGTAAGAAAAGTGGGATGGGTACATAGAATCAATGCGGTACAGAGACGAGAGGGATAAAGGTAAGAAGAGTGGGATGGGTACATGGTATTAATGCGGTACAGAGACGAGAGGGATGAAGGTGCGAAGAGTGGAATCGTACATAGTATCAATGCGGTACAGAGACAAGAGGGATGAAGGTAAGAAGAGTGGGATGAGTACATAGTATCAATGCGGTATAGAGACAATGGGGATGAAGGTAAGAAGAGTGGGATGAGTACATAGTATCAATGCAGTATAGAGACAATGGGAATGAAGGTAAGAAGAGTGGGATGAGTACATAGTATCAATACGGTACAGAGACGAGAGGGATGAAGGTACGAAAAGTGGAATCGTACATAGTATCAATGTGGTACAGAGACGAGAGGGATGAAGGTACGAAGAGTGGGATGAGTATATGTCAATGCTGTACAGAGACGAGAGGGATGAAGGTACAAAGAGTGGGATGGGTACAGAGTATCAATGCAGTATAGAGACAATGGGGATGAAGGTACGAAGAGTGGAATCGTACATAGTATAAATGCGGTACAGAGACGAGAGGGATGAAGGTATGAAAAATGGAATCGTACATAGTATCAATGCGGTACAGAGACGAGAGGGATGAAGGTACGAAGAGTGGGATGAGTATATGTCAATGCTGTACAGAGGCAAAAGAGATATAGGTACGAAGAGTGGAATCGTACATAGTATCAATGCGGTACAGAAATGAGAGGAATGAAGGTAAGAAGAGTGGGATGGGTACATAGTATCAATGCGGTACAGAGACGAGAGGGATGAAGGTAAGAAGAGTGGGATGAGTACATAGTATCAATGCGTACAGAGATGAGAGGGATGAAGGTAAGAAGAGTGGGATGGGTACATTGTATGAATGTGGTACAGAGATGAGAGGGTTGCAGGTGCGGAGAGTGGGTGAGTATATAATATTAATGCAGTACCGAGACAATAGGGATGTAGGTAAAAAGAGTGTGATGAGTATATAGTATCAATGCAGTACAGAGACGAGAGGGTTGCAGGTACGAAGAATAGGATGAGTATATAGTATCAATGCTGTACAGAGATGAGAGGGATGAAGGTACGAAGAGTGGGATGGGTATATAGTATCAATGCGGAACAGAGACCAGAGGGTTTCAGGGACAGAGAGTGGGTGAGTATATAGTATTAATGCGATACAAAGACAAGAGAGATGGAGGTATGGACAATGGGGTGAGTATATAGTATCAATGTGGTACAGAGACGAGAGGGATGGCGGAATGGAGTGTTGGGGAGTATATAGTATCAATGCGATACTGAGACGAGAGGGATGGAGTTACAGAGAGTGGGATGAGTAGATAGTATCAATGCGGTACACAGACTAGAGAGTTAAAGGTACAGAGAGTGGGGCTCAGTATATAGTGGCAATGTGGTATAGAAACGAGAGGGATGGAGGTACGGAGAGTGGGGGAAGTTTAATGCATCAATGCGGTACAGAGGCGAGAGGGATGGAGATAGGAAGAGGTGGGCAGAGTATATATTATCAATGCAGTAGATTGAAAAGAGGGATCTAGGTCCGAAAGATAGGACTGACTGTATGGTTGTCATGTTCCCGGTCCGTATCAGTATGTGTGCATGATACCTGGGGCATGAAAGTCGGCAGTCTAGCTTCAACTACCAGGAAACATATCCAAGGGTCACCACCAGGGCACTTCCGGCTGAGACCGCTTAAGTTCCCGCTGCACACAGCCCCTGGTGCTTCTGATTCCTTTCATTTCCAGACCGGAGCCGTGGAACTTCCTTTCCCTGCCTTTTGCTTCCTAGCCAGCGCAGGAGCGCCGACACTGCCTTCCGTGTGTAAACGCGTAGGACCGCGTTGTTACACACACCAGCAGCTGTTTGTTTCCTAGTGGGCTGGGAGACGCTTTCTGCTTTCACTGAGAAAACGCGCGCAGGAGCGCGGTGTCTTTTCTCCGTGTTCGGTGCCAAACCTACGGCAAGCGCAGGAGCGTGTTGCCGTTTACATACTTGAGGCGCTTGTGTTTCCTCAATAACGTTAAGCGCAGGAGCGCGTTACCGTTTACTTACATTTTGGGGCATTTTCGTCATTGCAACCTACGGCAAGCGCAGGAGCGCGTTGCCGTTTACGTACTTGAGTCACTTGTGTTTCCTCGATAACGGTAAGCGCAGGAGCGCGTTACCGTTTACTTACATTTTGGGGCATTGTCGTTTATTTCTACCAACGGCAAGTGCAGGAGCGCGTTGCTGTCTACTGTTGGGCGCTTTGATGGTTTGAGCACTTTGCTTCCAGCACAACGGTAATAAGCGCAGGAGCGCGTTACCGTCCATACAGTTGGCTGTTGTTTTCCGTGCTACGTATGTGCAGGAGCGCTATTGTACCTTCTGCATATTTGTTTTGGGAATCCATACCTTGATGCCTTATTATCCAGCGCAGGTGCGCTTATCTTCTGTTCCAAATCCCTTTGGTGCGCAGGAGCATATCTAAAGAACCTGGAGTGCCGCCCTCAGGTGACTATTACTACTCCCCCATACAGTCCTTCCTCAGAGTGTATGCGTATGTATGTGGGTGAGGGCAAATGTGATTACCTGTTCGTCTGTACTTACAGGCAGTGGTTCAGAAAGGATTCCTGCATCTCCATATGGTATACTTCACCGGGCCCTCTCACCAAAAGGTACACCACCTTCTTTAGGATTCCTTCCCCCGGTCTTCACCACGCCCCCAGTCAGGTATTTATCAGTCAGACAGGGGAGTAGGTGGGAGACGGTAGAGGTTGTTCAGGTCATCCCTGCGAGACTACTCTACAAGCGGCAGGTAAGACTTGTGGGGTCCTGACAGAATCAGAAGCCCAAGCTGTTTGTCTCGCCCGGGTGACATGAGCAACCTTGACATTACCCTGCAGGACATAGCTGCCATGCTGACCTGCATACAAGTTGAAAATCAGAGTCTACGGCAGGATGTGACCTCCCTACAGAGCCAAATGACCCATAGACAAATGGAAGCCTGGGGTGAAATGCCTTCTGTTAGACCTAAGCAGAAAGACTTGCTGCGGCCGCTCTTGTTCAACCCAGGGGGGTCCCCCTCTTCCCCACAGGACCCTATCCCCTCCATAAAGGTGATAGCTCCTCATTCAGTCCAATTGGCTGCCCCGGAACGCTTCTATGGCGACAGCTCAAAGTATAGCATATTCCTTAACCAATGCCACCTGCACTTCATGGCACGTGCTTCGGCCTTCCCAGATGATGCATCCAAAGTCGCCTTCGTCCTTTCGTATCTGGGGGGAGACGCAGCACAATGGTCCATAGCGTTAGTGGAAAATGATGACCCCATGCTATACAACTTACCTGTGTTCAAGGAAACCCTGCGTAGGATGTTTGCTCGACACACATTAGTGCAGGCGGCTGATAATGAACTTCTCAACCTCAAGCAGGGTAACTCCGACCTTTTACACTACATCACCACGTTCAACAGATTGGTGATTGAAGCAAAATGGCCTGAGATGAAAATGGTATTTGTGTTCTACCGAGGGCTGCGTGACGACATGAAAGACCTCATATCGCAGCTATCGGACCCTCCAGAAGACATCGGGCCATTCATCGACCTGGTTGTTAAATTTAATTACAGAATGCAGGAACGAAGAACCGAAAAAACCAAGGCAACCGATTCCCGTTATCCAGTATTTCGAGAGAAACCCAGACACGAAGAAATCAAGACACAGGACATCCCAGAGCCCATGCAAATAGGCGGCATACGTGGTCCCCTGTACAAGGCAGAAAAAGAAAAAAGACGCCGACAAAATCAGTGTTTATATTGTGGCAAAAGCGGGCACTTCGTCAAAGAATGCCCCGTAAAACCAAGCAAACCAAGACCAAGTAAACCTTATGCCCTTCCTGTGTCCCGTGGTGATTGGTCGGAAAACGACACCACTCAGTAGAAGAAAGGGTCGGTCTACTGGGTTGTCCTTCTAATAAGACCCCTATCCTTGCCCTTCACGAAAGCAACCAACATGTGGGCATCATTGTAACCTTGCTGTCGCAAAAAGGCCAGTCATGGCGAGTGAAGGCTCTCATTGATTCAGGAGCTACAGGGAACTTTATAGACACCCAATATATGGAGAACCTCGGAATATCTGCTGTCACTAAAGAAAGACCGGAAACGGTAAAAGCAGTGGACGGCACGGACTTGACCTCCGGATTGATCCGTTACCAAACAGACGTCTTGACGATGACATGTGGGAACGAACACGGAGAGTCCATTGCCTTTGATGTCATAGACCCACCGCAGTTTAAATTAATATTGGATCTCCCATGGCTTGTAACCCATAACCCACACATCGATTGGATGACCAGACTAATGACCCTAGACTCAGCACACTGCAACCTTACTTGCTATCCAAAAAAGGGGAACACCAACGCACGAGTCATACAAGCCCACACCCTTCCTTTGGTAGGAATGGGTGCTATCACACAGGGAGAAGTACCGGAAGCATATACTGATTTAGCATCTGTCTTCGATGAACAAAAAGCCAACATACTTCCTCCCCATCGTAGCTTCGAATGCAGGATAGATCTGATACCAGGATCCAAGCTACCTTGTTGTCGCGTCTACTCTCTCACTGAAAAGGAAAATAATCATCTGCACCCTAGGCCGACCTGTCTTGACCCCTGTTCATTGGAACATGAGCTACAAGACCTGGAATTGAATTGTAAGTCCTGCTCCTTTAAGTTTAATAAAGAGGTCTTGGGAAGAAAGTGTAAAGCCTTAGACGAGACCACACCTTCAGAGTTATGGGCCTCCAGTAATAGGTCTACTATCAAAATCAAAGCCTGTCTAATCAATTGTAGATCTCTTCCTAAACACGCAGATAACATTTGGCTACTGCTAGAATCAAAGACTTGGGATCTCATTTTCCTAACGGAAACTTGGCTGAGAGAGAGCTCTAAACCCGACATTACAATGGCTATCCCTAAAGGCTACAAAATAGTTTCGGAAAACCGGGAAGGTAATAGAGTGGGGGGTGGACTTGCGGTGATCGTAAGAAATGATTTGGAGATATCACACAAAAGGGTTGAACACACTGACCTGATGGAAGCATTGTCCTTTAACATCACAATCTCCCCTACTCTTACCATTGCGGGAAGGCTGATCTACAGGCCACCAGCATCTAAGCCCGCTGAGTTATGGGAAATTTGCAACCGGATCGCTGAGCTCTCACTAAAATATACCAACTTCGTAATTTTGGGTGACTTCAATGTCCACATGGACAACGATCTATGTCCCATGGCCACCCAACTAGCGGAGACATTGACAGGACTGAACCTTAAACAACTGGTTCACAAGCCCACACACGTGGCTGGCCACACTTTGGATATCATTTTTACTAATATTCCCACCCTAACAACTGAGGATCCAATTCCCCTCATATGGTCAGACCACAGTCTTATTCCTTTCTATCTAACTATCTCCATAAACCACAACGTTAGGAAACCCGAACACGAAGTGAGAAGAATTTGGAGGAAAGTTACCCCCGAAGCACTAGGCCCGGTATTAACAAACACCCCCCTGCTACCTACCGGAGACCCGAACAGCGATGCCGTAACCTTCAACCACTGGGTCACTTCGGCCCTAGACAAAATAGCTCCCATGAAAATTATGAAACAGGCCAGGAATAAACCCTCTGCTCCTTGGTTTACGCCAGAACTCCGATCAGAAAAAAGCCGCTGCAAGAAACTTGAGCGGGTCTGGCGCCAAACCTACGACCCTGAGGCGAAAAATATATATAGAAAGGCAATAAAACAATTTCACAAAGTAAAACGCAATACTATTAGGGACCACATTGCCAATCAAATAAAATCAGCTGACAATTCCAGTAGGGAAGTCTTTAAAATTATTCAAGGGTTTCTTAAACCAGAGACAATGAAAAGCAATATAGTCCCCTCTGCCACACTCTGTGAAGATCTCTCGGTCTTCTTCCAAGAGAAGATCCAAGACATCTATGCCACATTTCCTGAGACGGAACCATCAAACACACCACCGTCTCTCCCCTCCCCGACAAAAACATGGTCAGAATTTAGCCCTCTTGACCCGGATTCGTCCCTTAAGCAGTTGGAAAAAACTAAATCAGGGTCTCCACTTGACCCATGCCCGGCCAGGTTTTTCAAAATTTTAGCACCACTACTCAACCCTGCTCTAAACCAGCTCTGGAACACCTCCTTGGAAACTGGCATCTATCCATCTATCTGGAAAACCGTTGTAGTTCAACCGATTCTCAAAAAGGAGAATGCAGATCCTGCAATACTAAAATTTTTTAGACCTATCTCCCTTCGTGCAGAAACAATTATCCAAGTTTCTTGAATCCAATAAACTACTCCATGACTCTCAGTCGGGATTCAGAGCGGGTTACAGCACTGAGACAGCACTACTCGAAGTAGCAGAAACTGTCCGGGAGACGATGGATAAGGGGAACTATGCTATGCTGGTGCTATTGGACCTGTCGGCGGCATTCGACACAGTGTCTCTTAGACAGGTTTAGACAGTTGGGAGTGATAGGGACCACCTTAGCTTGGTTCAGCTCCTTTCTAGAAGGCCGCTCCCAGAGAATTTGGTTGCATCCTTACACTTCCAATTCTCGCCCTCTGATCTGTGGAGTACCTCAGGGTTCGGCCCTCAGCCCGACCCTTTTTAATGTCTACCTTGCCCCCCTCGCCCCTCTGGTAAAGCAACACGGTGTCGATGTTATCTCATATGCTGATGACACGCAGCTCGTGTTTTCTTTCCAAGATCGCTCTGAGGCCGCTTTCTCAAACTTTAGGCAGTGTCTTATGGACATTTCAGCATGGATGACAGCTAATTGCCTAAAGTTGAATACGGATAAAACAGAGGTACTGTTCTTCAATCAGCCCTCCCCCGTTACCCGACCACTGGTGGCCCGCAGAGCTCAACCCCCCTCCCCTCCCAGTCCCGTCTGCAAGGAATCTGGGTTTCAAACTGGATACCACCTTGTCATGCAAGACCCAGATAGGCCATGTTTCCTCGTCCTGCTTTTGGAAGATGAAGGCCCTACGGAGATTCCTTCACTTCCTACCCATGGACTGCAGGAAAGCAATAGTCCATGCGTTGATCACGTCGCAGCTTGACTACGCTAACAGTTTGTATTTGGGTCTGCCAGCATACCTGTTCAGGAAACTCCAAACTGTGCAGAACGCAGCAGCCAGACTTATTAGAAACGTCCCGCTGAGGCACCACATTTCCCCCCATCTGCGCAGCCTCCACTGGCTGCCCGTCAGAAGGAGAACTGAATTCAAGGCACTGACTCTGGCCTACAGGGCACTCAAAGATATTGGCCCTCAACGATATTGGCCCTCAATATCTAAAGAAGAGAGTCTGCAAATACCATCAGTCAAGGACCCTAAGATCAAATCATCTTGAGCGCCTTGTCACCCCCCGTTTTTTAAAGTCCAGAATAGGAGGATGGTCCTTCTCCATCAAAACCGCGACCTTGTGGAACTCCATGCCTGAACACATCAGGAAAGCCAAATCGGAATCAATCTTCCGGAAGACTTTGAAGACCTGGCTCTTCAGCCTCCCTTAGCACACTGTGGCTCGACAACTCTAACTCGCCCTCACCTCCCTCTGTCTCCGCTAGTGCCGGGACACCTCCGTTGGGGGTAGCTGCGCGCTTTAGAAGCTTAAATACATACATACGCATCTATCTGGACGAGTACCTAAAAAATGGGTTCATACGCCATTCCAAGTCACCTGTTTCTTCAGCACTCTTCTTCATGGCTAAGAAGAAGGGGGATTTACGTACCTGTATCGATTATTGAGCCATGAATGACATCACCATTAAGAATCGATACCCTTTGCCGTTGATCTCAAACCTATTGGATCAGGTAAAAGACGCAACGATATATACCAAACTGGACCTACGTGGGGCCTATCATCTGGTAAGAGTCCAAAAAGGGGATGAGTGGAAGACAGCATTCCGAACCAGATACAGCCTTTTTGAATATCAAGTCATGCCCTTTCGACTCTGTAACGCTCCTGCTGCCTTCCAGTACTTCATCGATGAGGTACTAAGGGAATACATCGACCAATACTGCGTTGTCTACATCGATGACATCTTGATCTATTCCACAAATGTCCCAGACCATATCCGACACGTCCGCACCATCCTCAGGAAATTACAACAGCTCGGCCTGTATGTCAAGCCTGAAAAAAGTGTGTTCCACACTACTGAGGTAGAATTCCTGGGACACATCCTGACCCCCGCAGGAGTCAAAATGGACACGAAAAAGGTCGATTCTGTGTTGCAATGGCCGTCCCAGAGTTCTCTGAAACAAGTCCAGCAATTCCTGGGTTTCGCCAACTACTACCGCCGATTTATCTCAGGTTTTTCTGAAGTCATCACCCCCATCACACGGCTGTTACGCAAAGGGACGAAGTTCGTATGGGATCCTGGAGCTGAGAAAGCCTTTCTAGAACTGAAAACCAGGTTCACTAGTGCACCCATACTTATGCAGCCCAATCCTGAACAACCGTTCATCGTCAAAGCTGATGCCTCACAAAGCGCTCTGGGAGGAGTGCTATCTCAAAGAGACACAAAAACAGGTCTATCGCATCCCGTGGCCTACTACTCCCGAAAACTGCAACCAGCAGAAAGAAACGACACTGTGTCTGATCGAGAGCTCCTAGCCATTAAGGCAGTATTCGAGGAATGGTGTAATTATCTGAAAGATGCCAGACATCCAGTGACCATCTTCACAGATCATAGGAATCTACAATTCCTCCGCTCTGCCAGAGCTCTCACATCCCGTCAACTGCGATGGACCTTACTCTTCAACGAATATGATTTCATAATCACGTTTCAACCGGGAAAAGAGAATGCCAAAGCGGACACCCTGTCTAGAATAAGAGAAACCAGTGAAGGAATAGACAAACCAGAACCTTCCTCCATCCTACCGGAACGGTGCTTCCAGGGTGTGGTCCTTTCCTCCTCCTTTTTGTCCCAGTTACACGAAGAGATCAAACTGAGGAAACCGGAAGAATGGATCAGAGACCTTACTGGGATTACCATACGAGATGGGTTCCTATACAAAGGAGAAAACTACTTCCTCCCCTTGCTACAACACCAGCAACAAGCCCTGTATATGTGCCACGATCACGAACTGTCCTTGCACCCTGGATACCACAAAACCCTGGATCAATTGACTAGACACTTCTGGTGGCCATCCATGAATGATGATATCTGTGCGTACATAGCCCGCTGTTCTACCTGTGCACAAGGAAATACCCAACCTCGACCTACAGTGGGTTTGTTACACCCTATCCCTGTTCCTCCATACCCGTGGCACACAGTATCAATGGATTTCGTCGTTGAACTACCCCGAACCAGAACCGGCTGTACCACCATACTCACCATAGTGGATCATCTGACCAAAATGGCACACTTCGTACCTTTGAGGAAGCTACCATCTGCTGCTGAACTAGCCGTGATCTTCATGAACAACGTAGTTCGACTGCACGGGATTCCTTCGGTGTTAATCACCGACAGAGACTCCCAATTAGTATCCCTGTTCTGGGGAGCAGTATGCGACACCATAGGGATGGAGGTACGTCTGTCCTCTGCCTACCATCCCCAAACCGACGGTCAGGCGGAAAGGACCAACCAAACCATGGAACAATACCTCCGTTGTTTGCTTCTCACTAATGAGAAGGACTGGTCGGAAATCCTATGGATGGTGGAGTAAGCCTACAATAACAACAAACACGCTTCCATTGGGATGTCTCCTTTCTTTTGTCTTCAAGGCCGACATCCACGAACTATGCCCTGGGAGGTACCTCAAACCAGCCCCTTACCCACGGTGCAAGAATATCACACCCTGCTATGTGACCTATGGCAACAGGCTCGGTTTGAACTAGCCAAGGCCAAAGAAACCTACAAACACAATGCTGACATACACAGGCAGGCCGCCCCAGAATACAAGGTTGGTGATAGAGTATGGGTCTCCATTAAGAACCTCAATGTGCATGGCCTCAAGAAACTACTACCACGTTATGTGGGTCCCCACGCCATAGTCAAGGTCATTAACAGGGTATCCATGAAGCTCTCCTTGCCCCCTCACATGAAACTGCACCCTGTCTTTCACGTGTCTCTCCTTAAGCGGGCTCATCCCGAGGGTCTGGCCTCTGCGCCTCTGCCTCCGGTGGTCAGGGACGACCACGAAGAATATGAGGTGCGTGCTGTGCTAGATTCACGTAGGACCAGGGGTAAGCTGTTCTACCTAATAGACTGAAAAGGGTATGGACCCGAGGAGAGATCCTGGGAGCCACTATCCCTCGTACGTCATGCCCCTCATCTAGTCCGTGCCTTTCACGCTCGCCATCCCCAAAAGCCCCGTCCTGCAGCTCCTGTGTAGGGTGGGGGGGATCTGTTTTGGTGGGGGGTACTGTCATGTTCCCGGTCCGTATCAGTATGTGTGCATGATACCTGGGGCATGAAAGTCGGCAGTCTAGCTTCCACTACCAGGAAGCATATCCAAGGGTCACCACCAGGGCACTTCCGGCTGAGACCGCTTAAGTTCCCGCGGCACACAGCCCCTGGTGCTTCTGATTCCTTTCATTTCCATACGGGAGCCTCGGAACTTCCTTTCCCTGCCTTTTGCTTCCTAGCCGGCGCAGGAGCGCCGACACTGCCTTCCGTGTGTAAACGAGTAGGAAGGCGTCGTTACACACACCAGCAGCTGTTTGTTTCCTAGTGGGCTGGGAGACGCTTTCTGCTTTCACTGAGAAAACGCGCGCAGGAGTGCGGTGTCTTTTCTCCGTGTTCGGTGCCAAACCTACGGCAAGCGCAGGAGCGTGTTGCCGTTTACATACTTGAGGCGCTTGTGTTTCCTTGATAATGGTAAGCGCAGGACCGCGTTACCGTTTACTTACATTTTGGGGCATTTTCGTCATTGCAACCTACGGCAAGCGCAGGAGCGCGTTGCCGTTTACGTACTTGAGGCACTTGTGTTTCCTCGATAACGGTAAGCGCAGGAGCGCGTTACTGTTTACTTACATTTTGGGGCATTTTCGTCATTGCAACCTACGGCAAGCGCAGGAGCGCGTTGCCGTTTACGTACTTGAGGCACTTGTGTTTCCTCAATAACGGTAAGCGCAGGAGCGCGTTACCGTTTACTTACATTTTGGGGCATTATCGTTTATTTCTACCTACGGCAAGCACAGGAGCGCGTTGCCGTCTAGTGCAATTGGGCGCTTTGATGGTTTGAGCACTTTGCTTCGAGCACAACGGTAATAAGCGCAGGAGCGCGTTACCGTCCATACAGTTGGCTGTTGTTTTCCGTGCTACGTATGCGCAGGAGCGCTATTGTACCTTCTGCATATTTGTTTTGGGAATCCATACCTTGATGCCTTATTATCCAGCGCATGTGCGCTTATCTTCTGTTCCAAATCCCTTTGGTGCGCAGGAGCATATCTAAAGAACCTGGAGTGCCGCCCTCAGGTGACTATTACTACTCCCCCATACAGTCCTTCCTCAGAGTGTATGCGTATGTATGTGGGTGAGGGCAAATGTGATTACCTGTTCGTCTGTACTTACAGGCAGTGGTTCAGAAAGGATTCCTGCATCTCCATATGGTATACTTCACCGGGCCCTCTCACCAAAAGGTACACCACCTTCTTTAGGATTCCTTCCCCCGTTCTTCACCACGCCCCCAGTCAGGTATTTATCAGTCAGACTGGGGAGTAGGTGGGAGACGGTGGAGGTTGTTCAGGTCATCCCTGCGAGACTACTCTACAAGCGGCAGGTAAGACTTGTGGGATCCTGACAATAGTATGGATGTGTGTAGAGAGAGAGAAGATGTAGAGGGGAAGAGAGCTGTAGTTAGCAGTGGGAGGGGTGCACCCAGAGAGAAATGTGTGTAAATGTCACCCACAATTGCTTTTACGTATATTAATAAGATGTTCCATGGCACTTTGCACAGTGTTTAAATTTCATTCCAAACCCCAGCCACGCTCCCCATGATGGAAAAGAAACAGCAGTATGTGAGTAGTTTATGCTCTCTCAGAGACAGTGGTCAAGGTGCCTACACTTTAATGGCTCACCCTGTCTCTCTATTTATCAAAAAGAGAGGGGGGGACGGTGGGAGCTGATTGTTAGGTCCAGTGACCCTTGCTCCCGATTGGTAATTGGTATATAAAGGGGGGTCACTGTTCCTTAAGAGGAGAGTTCAAAGTGGAGAAAGAAAAAGGAAAAGGTGTCCTGTGCTACTCTATGTGTGGGGACAGTGTGTCCTCATCATGATGCCCTCACACACCCCGAAGGATGTCATGCTTCATCATTGGGCTTTTTGCTCCTCGTCGGGCCGGTGCTGCAATGGCCTACGGGTCCCCGAAGGGTCTCTTTTCGGAGATCTTTTGATGAAACAAGCCGTTAGGTGCGTGCGTGTGAGTGGAAGTGAGGTCTCAACTAGTGTGTTAAAAAATGACTGGAGGGAGAGTGGCTATTATTTATTAAAGTGGTCCCTCTGTCATTAGTAAAAGGTGTGTGGTGCTGCTAGTGGGATATTATGTCCCTCAGTAGCTAGATATGAGTCCTTAGTGGGTGTCTCTAGTGGTCGACATGTTTCGCGCTATCTGTGGCCTCTGGAGGAGATCCAAAGCGCTTCTTCAGGACCAAGGTGAGTTTAAATAAAGTATCACTAGCGGCCTAAATTTGTCAGTGCCGCCAGGTTGATGGAAAGGAGTAGCGTTTCCCTTGTTTCTCCGGCGGAGACAGAGAGAGGCATGCAGGTGGAACAGCACAGCTGAATGGGAGAACCTTCCCATCGGCCCTCACTGATCTCATGAGGCCATAATTATAGAAACAAGGGAGACGCTACTCCTTTCCATCAACCTGGCGGCACTGAAAAATTTAGGCCGCTAGTGATACTTTATTTAAACTCACCTTGGTCCTGAAGAAGCGCTTTGGATCTCCTCCAGAAGCCACAGATAGCGCGAAACATGTCGACCACTAGAGACACCCACTAAGGACTCATATCTAGCTACTGAGGGACATAATATCCCACTAGCAGCACCACACACCTTTACTAATGACAGAGGGACCACTTTAATAAATAATAGCCACTCTCCCTCCAGTCATTTTTAACACACTAGTTGAGACCTCACTTCCACTCACACTGCGCACCTAGCGGCTTGTTTCATCAAAGATCTCGAAAAGAGACCCTTCGGGAGACCCATAGGGCATTGCAGCGCCGGCCCGACGAGGAGCAAAAAGCCCAGAGATGAAGCATGACATCCTTCGGGGTGTGTGAGGGCATCATGATGAGGACACACTGTCCCCACACATAGAGTAGCACAGGACACCTTTTCCTTTTTCTTTCTCCACTTTGAACTCACCCTGTCTCTCTCCACACCTGAACATGTAATGTCTACCCAGGTCAGTGGTTCCTGCCAGCAGGGGGCACCAGAGTATGGCAGTCAAATGTTTTAAAGATAATAGCATGTTTACCTAAAGATTCTATTAGCTGTTGGTGGTATTTGCCATGCCCTGTATAAAAAGAACTTCTGGCCAATTCACACCTTTTTCCCTTGACCAGGTGCAACTTACCGGAAATTCCGGTGTAAGCCACACCTATGTTAGATATGTTAGCGCTATATAAATGCAAACCTTTCCCTCTTCTAACCCTCCACTATCCTTTTTCAATCCAAATAACAAACTCACATGTCCACTGCTCAAACCAATTTAATATCTCCCTATACTAATTCACCACTAATTCTTTTTGAGTTCCGGAGTAGTGCCCTACTCGGTGAAAGAGTGCTTCGACGCCTCATCAGGGGTAGTAAGCGCTAAATAATTACAATTACAGTATAAGCTACTCCCATTCACAGAACATGTTTTGTGAACTTGCCCTTTATTTCTATATCTTTTGATAATCCATTTGAATTTCTTAATATAATTATGCTGCATTTGCCAAGATTTTTTTATTCAAATCCAGTCCGGGAGTCAGCATAGGCTGCCCTAATGGAATGTTGCTGGAAGTTGTACAACAAGAAACTATATTCCCAGGACTCCAAATGCTAGATGGAGGACGCGTGTAAGGCTTCGAGGGAGGAGGGTCTTCCTGTCGCGAGACTGAGAACTTCCTATCTGACTCATTAAGGGAGCATCTCCTTGAGCAGGGCTGTACAATACATAGGCAGGTTTATCCTTCAGATGTCATAGAGTCCTTGAGCAACGCTCTGTTTGCTGAAATCCATTCAAGGGCTTTATGGGTCAGTCTTCTGCCTTTCAGTGATGTGAATGCTTACAACGAAGCAGCGGCGGCCGGCACAGGTAAGCACAGTGGGGCGGTGGGGTGCGTAGGGGCGCGGCAGGGGGGGAGCCGACAGACGACGGAATAGGTATTATTTTTTTTTTATTATACCTATTCTGTGGTCTGTCGACTTCCCCCACTCCCACCCTACCCCGCCCACTGCGCTTGCCTGTGCCGGCCGCCGCTGCAACGAAGTATACAAAAAAGTGATGGCTGAAATGCTTGAATTAATCTCAGCCACTGGCAATTGCTTGGGCCTCATATCAGTCCACCGTTATGTTGCCCACCATGCCACCTCAGTTTGGACCCAGCCATATGCAAATCAGCCTCACCCTGCTCCAATAAGAATAGTCCAGCTCAAACTGCCAGTCCAGGGCCTCCCTGAACCAGAAACCAAGAAGATAAAAACCGGTTTTGCATTTATGGGGGCTCCTTATTGGGGTTCATCAGTTGGGTATAGCTTGGTTCCAGAAGCACCAGTGTGCATGGAACCCAAGCCTGGGCAGATCCGTCACACATAGGGCATCACACTGCAGTATACAAAAAAAGTGATGTTTTCTAACTACCACTTGTGTGGCTTGATTTTGAATAGATTGTGGCTGTTTGATTAAAGGAAGATTTCATATGCAGATAAATACTTTTAAAATAGTCCACTCTGGAACCAATAACCACTGTAATTGCTAGACGTTTACTTTCCAGTGATAGAAAAGGGCAAATAGGTTGGAGGAATTTCATAGGGAAAGCACAGAAAGAAATAAAAAACAGTCCATATAAAGAGAAGCATGACATTTTATACCTAAACGCTTGACAACTTTTGCAGGTTGAGGGCAAGAGCTGAAGTTAGATGGCCTGAAGCAAGGTTGCCATGGAAACTGAACAGAGGCTGGACTCCATCCTTATCCATATTCAATTTGAGCCTGTGTAGCGGCGTCCAGTGGTGAACCAAAGGCATCTTTGGAATGAGAGCTGCTTTGAATAATAACAGAGTGTCAGCTATATATGTATAAAGGTTCGATCCAAAAGACCCAACGATTGCTGCAAGAGATCTCATAAAAATATTAAAGGGGCGAGTGATGAACCCTGAGGGACCCCACAAATAATATTGTTGGAGGAAGAGAAGGAATGACCCATCGTCACCTGTTAGTTCCTAGCTGAAAGAAAAGAAATGAACTAATTCAATAGAGCGGTTGACCTTGAAGCTTGGGAACCGGGTTCGTGTCTCGGCAGGGACTCTTAACATCCTGTGATTCTGGGCAAATCACTTAATCTCCTCGTGCCAAACAAAATGAATGTGTCCGTCTGTAACGCAACTGGTGCTCATGTAAATCACTCTGATACCTTCGGGTCGAGTTCGCGCTATATAAAACTAAAACAAAAAAATACAGAGTGCCATGAACTCCTGTAGTTTGCAGGTGACTAACATGAATGGCATGATCATCAGTGTCAAACGCTGCTGATAAATCGAGTAAAATTAGAGCTGATGGCGTCAGCTAGCTGGCAAAGATCAGGAAGCACAGCCAGCAAGGCGAGAGCGGTAATTCGATGGTGACGGAAACTTACATGTGAGTCATATAGAGCGCTATGGAATTCAAGAAAGTTATGAAGCTACCAGGCCAGGTGGTGGGAGATAGGATGGACAAAGAGGAAAGGGATCCAGGCGAGCCCTTCTCAGCAGCAGGATTACAAGGCAGTTTTTTGAGAGGGTTCAAGGAGGAGGTAAGAATGCCTGAAATGACAGTGGTTACAAGATTACCTACTTAATGCAAACATTTTATGCGGATGGGGTTGGACGGAGAACCAGTCCTGCGGTGTACTATTAGAAAATCAAGTGTAGACTTCTTCAAAAAATCCAAGTTCGACCAAGATATTGTGATAAGGTGGATGCATATTCAGCATTTAAATGATCTTTTAGGGAATCCTTAGAAATAGGATGTCAGAGTTTGTTAATTTTTGTGACAAAACAACCCGCTACTTCCTGGCAAAAAAGAGGATGAATGTGGGAGGCGAGAGGAGAAATGTTGGGCATGAGGTCGTTAATCGTTCAAAAGATTTCTTTTTGCCTATTGGTGCCTTTAGAATTTTATCTGAAAGGTAGTGTTGGTTAGCAGTGGTGATGGTGACCTTGTATCTGAGGAAGACGTGTAGGCATTGGAGGAGGAGTCATTCGAATGCATACACGCTCGCGCAGCCCCTCTGGTGGGTTTCTTTGGGGTCCGAAGGTCGCTGTTAAGCCAAGGGGCAGATTGTTTTTGTAGATCTAACACATTTCTAGGTGACAGGGGCCACAGCGTGAAGTGCAGAGGCCATCACGGTACAGTATAAATTGTATTTTATCAGGGGATGGGTCTCAGCGAAGCGAGCATTGACCCCTTTCTCTGATGCCAAATTCATTGAGAGCGGGGCGACCTTTGGCTCATCTCTTAAGGGCCTCTTATGAGAAATTAAAAGGGTTGATAGGGTTTTTATTAGGAATTTCTCAGAAAGAGTAATAGGTGATGAACCACCGAAGAGATATACATTGAGTGATGGCGTGGTCGCCTTAGGCCCAATGATCAGCTCGAGGGCGTGGCCAGCAGAGTGAGTGCGGTCGTAACCCGGCGCTTGTTATATTTTCTGTAAACTGAAGGCGCAGGCAGTATGGCCGGGCGAGCTACTCGCTGCTTCCTGCTGGATTTAAGGGCCCCTGAAGCAGCTCTGGGACAATCCGCGTTCTTCCATTACGGCTCAGAGTGCCCGAAGGCTGGAGGCCGCCTCCTGCTTTACAACATCAATCATTCCCGGCTGCGCAGTCTCAGCTGCTGCGCGGCGCCCTTTGCCTGCACGAGAAAGTGCGCGGCCCGTTGTGCATATTTCAGCAGTGGTCAGCATTCAGCGACCTTTGTTAATTTCCATGTATGTTTTCTCAGCGTCGCCCTTCACTGCGCCCAGCCTCCATTCTCGTTTTAGGGCATGTTCCCATTCCCACCCTCCACCCCTGGGCTCCTCTCGTTCTAAACCTTATTAAAATCCCGATTTAACCGAACAAGCAATCTTTTCTTTCACGGTCAGCAATATATATCCAATTGAATGGTAGTTTCGCTCTCTAAAGCGCCAAGATGTCTGCGGCATTACACGGCGCTTAAATAAATCCCTAATAATAGCATATTTGAATGTGGACATAAAGGAAATGTGTAGGGGTCAAATAGGATGAAAAAGAAATTAAGGCGAGTGTGCTAAGCCAGTAGGACTGAGATAGACTGAGTCATATGTTTGCCTGGAGCCTTTGAGAAGCTGGAAGGGTAAGGCTGCAGTCAGTCTCAAGCCAGTATGGCTTCTGAAAGGCAGTGGTGGAACCAGCTAAGTGCCAGACTCACCTGCATCCACAGCAGGTGAAGCTGGGATACAGTCTATCACAACCAGACCTGCCTCCAGGAGGCAAACGAGGCTGGGGCAGAGTCAGGTGTATTTTGTGTCCATCCCTAGAAAGCCAGTGGGGTTGGGCAGGGTTTTTCGTATGCCAGGATAGTGCCTATCAAAGGCTGTCAGGACTAGGCTTCATTTACTGTGTGATCTTGGGCTCAAGCCCTCCTCCTTCAACTATGTATCTGACCCGGAAGCACTACATCCATGGGGTTTGCAGGGCTTTACAAAAGCCCCAAATAAAGTAAAATGAAACACGTGTCAGTCCGGTGCCTCAGCATGTCCACTTGGGGCCTGGCAAAAGCAAGCCAAAGGCCTCCTTGATGCCCCTGAAAACGCTCATGGTTGAGGCACAAACTTACAGTAATGGCAGGAAGATGGGTCTTTAGAGGGAGCTAATTCTGGGCATGCAAATTCCATGAAGAGCAACTTATGAAGGTGGACAGAAAGGAAATGTGTAAGGGTCAAAGAGGATAAAAAACAAATATGGCTTCTGAGAAAGCAAAGTTGATGCAGAGGACGAGGTATGTTGATGAGTGCCTACCGCTGGTGGGCACCGGCGGGTACCTGGTAGTTCGTTGGCTTGGACCAAGTTATTGGGATGATACAAGTTTGCTCCCAGCAGCTGCAGATGCCCTCTACCATGCCAGCCATAAATCTGTGGGTATTCTTCACAGCCCTCTGTGCCAGTCTGTCATGTCCAAATAACTCTGGCTGGAGCATACGAGGTCCTGGTCCAGTTCGGCTGCCAATTAAAGGTGATTTTATATGTCCACTGAAGGGCGCTGCTGGGAGATAGCCCTTGGGGCTGACCAACGTCACCTCCCTGGAAATGGTCAGACTGCGGTTAGAATTGAACTCTAGCTGGGCAGTTGATAGGACACAGATATACATTTTATTTTTAGACTTATCAGAGCCACGCTTGATACCTTAAGCTTCTATATGTGCAAAGAGCTTGTGGATTCTAGGAGATTACTTGTTACGACCTGCTTTGAATTGTGCATGTCTTGGATAATGCACTTGTGTGTCTATGCTATTGACCCAGCTATATCTGTGACAGCCTTTGAAATATGTGCCAATACCCCTTGCCTTATAACATCAGACTCTTGGAATACCTTCTAATCTTCAGAAAAAGAAACCTGAAAACCCTTATTTGAGGGGCACCTGAACTAAGTATGTTTGATGAACCACTTATGATCAGGGCAATTTCCTACTACGATTACGCCCATCCAAAGTTCCATTTCTGTTTTCTCCCTCTCTCTCTCCTCCCTTGTCTACTGCCCCCCTCTTTTTCACCTTCCCATCTCTCTTCCCCAGTACCCCCCCCCCCCCCAGTTCCCCACACCCTCTTTAGCAGTCCCTGCTCTTTCCCTCAGGTTTCATGCCAGTCGCTGGATTATACTGTACGGTATTGGTACGGATGCAGCGCTTTCATACCCTTTAAGAGGCTCAAAGCGCTTTCTGGGTTGTCGAGAATGCGCTGCTGTAAATGTATCGTGTATCTAGAGCGCCACACGCTGGCACCGCGCCCACGTGTACTGGGCCCGCGTGGGCACTGCGGGCGCTGGTTGGACAGGTGCTGGCTGGCACTTGCCCTGCGTGGGAACAGCTGAGATTAACGGTCATCAAATCTTTAGTAAATGATTTCATCAATGACCCTGATAAGATCATTTACTGCAATATCAACAACGGCTCCAACAAAGTATGACTGTAAAATGTAAGAGATTAATGTGATGATTGTATCAGCTTATTACTGCCAATGAAGTGGCATGGTCGCAAATGGAGGATTGTGCCTTCTATTGTTTATATATATTTGAAACTGAAAAGAAATATATTTAATGTAAAAGGCTGGGTCTTAAAAGAAGGCTTTTGGGGCAGAGGAGGAGTCAAGTCAAATGGATTCCTCTAAAGAGCCGATAGAACTGGGGAGAGGTCAGTTACATGCCAGGCCACTGCCTCTGGAAGGCCGGTAGAACTGGGGAGAGGTCAGTTACATGCCAGGCCACTGCCTCTGGAAGGCCGGTAGAACCGGGGAGAGGTCAGTTACATGCCAGGCCACTACCTCAGGAAGGCCGGTAGAACCGGGAAGAGGTCAGTTACATGCCAGGCCAGTGCCTCTGGAAGGCCGGTAGAACCGGGGAGAGGTCAGCTGCATGAGCGGCCAGTGCCTCTGGAAGGCCGGTAGAACCGGGGAGAGGTCAGTTACATGCCAGGCCACTGCCTCTGGAAGGCCGGTAGAACTGGAGAGAGGTCAGTTACATGCCAGGCCACTGCCTCTGGAAGGCCGGTAGAACTGAGGAGAGGTCAGTTACATGCCAGGCCACTGCCTCTGGAAGGCCGGTAGAACCGGAGAGAGGTCAGTTACATGCCAGGCCACTGCCTCTGGAAGGCCGGTAGAACCAGGGAGAGGTCAGTTACATGCCAGGCCACTGCCTCTGGAAGGCCGGTAGAACCGGGGAGAGGTCAGTTACATGCCAGGCCACTGCCTCTGGAAGGCCGGTAGAACCGGGGAGAGGTCAGTTACATGCCAGGCCACTGCCTCTGGAAGGCCGGTAGAACCGAGGAGAGGTCAGTTACATGCCAGGCCACTGCCTCTGGAAGGCCGGTAGAACTGAGGAGAGGTCAGTTACATGCCAGGCCACTGCCTCTGGAAGGCCGGTAGAACCGGGGAGAGGTCAGTTACATGCCAGGCCACTGCCTCTGGAAGGCCGGTAGAACCGGGGTGAGGTCAGTTACATGCCAGGCCACTGCCTCTGGAAGGCCGGTAGAACCGGGGAGAGGTCAGTTACATGCCAGGCCACTTCCTCTGGAAGGCCGGTAGAACCGGGGAGAGGTCAGTTACATGCCAGGCCACTTCCTCTGGAAGGCCGGTAGAACCGGGAAGAGGTCAGTTACATGCCAGGCCAGTGCCTCTGGAAGGCCGGTAGAACCGGGGAGAGGTCAGTTACATGCCAGGCTACTGCCTCTGGAAGGCCGGTAGAACCGGGGAGAGGTCAGTTACATGCCAGGCCACTGCCTCAGGAAGGCCGGTAGAACCGGGGAGAGGTCAGTTACATGCCAGGCCAGTGCCTCTGGAAGGCCGGTAGAACCGGGGAGAGGTCAGTTACATGCCAGGCCACTACCTCAGGAAGGCCGGTAGAACCGGGGAGAGGTCAGTTACATGCCAGGCCACTGCCTCTGGAACGCCGGTAGAACCGGGGAGAGGTCAGTTACATGCCAGGCCACTACCTCAGGTAGGCCGGTAGAACCGGGGGGAGGTCAGTTACATGCCAGGCCAGTGCCTCTGGAAGGCCGGTAGAACCGGGGAGAGGTCAGCTGCATGAGAGGCCAGTGCCTCTGGAAGGCCGATAGAGCTGGGGAGAGGTCAGTTACATGTCAGCCCACTGCCTCTAGAAGGCCGATAGAGCTGGGGAGAGGTCCGCTACATGCCAGCGAGGTGCCTCTGGAATGCTGATAGAACCGGTGAGAGGTCAGCTTCATGTCAGGCCACTGCCTCTGGAAGGCCGGTAGAGTTGAAGACTGGTCAGTTGATCAGTTGCATGCCAGGCAGGTGCATCTGGAAGGCCGGAATGGCTGGGGCGAGGTCAGTTGCATGCCCGGCAGGCTCCTCTGGAAGGCCGGAATAGCTGGGAGAGGTCAGCTGTATGCACGGCCTCTGGAAGGCCAATAGAAATAGGGGCTTGTCAGTTGCAGTGGCATCCGGCAGACCATGGACTAGAATCACACACTGCTGTTGCCTCTAGAAGTACACATGACATGTGTAAGCTAATGAACTTTGATAGTCAACCTAAAATGCTGGAAATTATTAGAATTTTATAATACTTTTTGTACATTAATAAACGCTTTGGTTGACTACTAATGTTGAATAAACTATGATAAATCAATGAAACGGTTTTAAGTATATAAAATAGGTCATGTAGTTGTCAAATGATCATGTAGTTGCCAAACTACCAGCCTCCAAAACCTTGATCAACTAGCATTGCTAACGTTGAAAGTAGCTTCTTAAACATTATCTTTCAGGCTCATTGGCAAAGCCAGTTGTAGATGAGGCAAGGGTGGGCTCTCGCCTACGGGGCAGACGCTTATCCAGGGAAACTCTCGACCGGATATACAAAATATGCTCTCGAAGTTCACAAATCCATGCATCAAACTGATCAGCTCTCACCTTCTTGTGGGATCAGAGAAGCTTAAACATTTAGCTTTTTCAAACTATATGGGCAAGTAACATTTATCAGAACACAATGTGATCTATAGTTGTGGGGGGATGAGTTTCCCCTTAAGAAATTTTCGGGAAAGGTAGAGAATGTTGCATATTAATTCATATCAGGCCAGCAACACAGCTTCAAACAATAGGAATTACATATTTTACATGAGACTTGAAGACTCTCTCCAATAATTACTTATGAAGTAACGGGGGAGGTGCATTTAAAGAAATTGAGGCAGCAACAGTGCTCAGGGAACGGTAGGGTTTCATAAAAAAAAACCTCAAAAGATAATTATTTTTAAATTAATTTAGAAATAAGGAGGTTTCATAACAGTTTGAAGCCTTTGAAAAGAAGCAAAGGCTGGGGCAGATAAAGTCACATGCCAGGGAACAATATAATAAGGTATTTCCTGACATGCAATTGACTTTGATCCAGCCCTTTTACCCTTTCACAGACACTACCAGTTTTATCATTAACCATTAATGGGTAAGTTGACAACTATTTTCATGTCTAGGCTGTGGAAAGAAAAAGGGAAATTAAAAACAGCCTGTATTCTTTTCTACTTTGTATAACAAATATAATTCAGCAAATGCATGAACAAATTAACTTAAAAGTGCTTTAGAGCTGTCGATACTATTCCTAAAGGATTTATAAACCAAACGGGAGAATTGCCAGGGTGAAAAACAATGCAGAGAATTGTACACATTAGTTTCAGGCACCAGCTCCGGGTCCTTCCAGAATCTCGTAAATTGAGTCAATGGTTTCCATTTTCCCCCCTAAAAAGACACAACCCCGTCAATTGGCAGCATTGAGATTAAAGTTGGACATTGAATTTGTTGCAGCAACGAAGTGCTCTTAGGTCAGCTCTCATGTAAGCGTGTCGACAAGGACATAGGAAGGCTGCAAGCGCACATGAAAAATTAAAAGGCACAAACGGGTAATCTTCTGCTTCTGAATGGGAATTAGGTAGGCCATGGGACACCCTTGGGGCCACTAGAACCGAGCCTGATTAGGTATATGGAGGCAGAGACTAAATTCAAACAGGAGCAAACGGTGAACTTACAGACCCTACTGAAATTAAGAAGGGGCAGCAACAAGGTGGAGTTTTGACCCTTATTTGTATTCTCTTCTTGTCTGACCAGCCCCCATTCACTGGCCATGGGTAGATGTCACGGTTATGTGGTCAATGCTGGACACAGACGATTTATTGTCCGCTGACCCCAAACCAGTTCACCTTCAGCACCAAATGAAACATTGACTCAGTATTCGATGAGGAACAAGCTACGAGCATGGCGGCGGGTCAGTTCAACCAGTGTTGAGAGCCTACGCCCAGGAGATGCTCCAGTGTTATCCTATGGGGCTGGAGCTTTGATTACCTAAAAGTAAATGAATTATAAGATATCTGAGCGTAAAACCCTGAAGCACGTACTTGGCAGCCAGGGTCCGTGGAGAGGAGGCACTGAGACTGGAGTTAGGTCTTACAGCCATGACAGTTGAAGGAGAAACATTAAGAATAAAGTTTGTTTCAGCTCTTGTGTACAGAGAGGTGGCTTTTTCCCAGCCAAGTTGCTAGAAGATTTGTTCAGAAGCGAAAAGGAATGGGCTGTAAGAAGGCGATTGGCTTTGAAAGGGATATTTGAAAAAATACAACATAAAATTCTGTGAGGAAGTTATTTTGGAAGGAGATGGATTTCATTGCATTACAAATCTCTAAAGCAGAAGTCATATGAATTCACCTTTGATGCAGATAAAGCCTTTGCTGCAACAATGAAGCCGCTAACACACCTGGCTAAAGATAAATTGAGCCGAAGGGTTGAAGAATATCTTTTAAAAGTACCGACCCTCACTGCAGGAGAAGGCTGAAGTTGAAGAGGGTTGGACACGATAAAAGTTATGCGAACGCAAGGATGCAAAGGGAGGCTTAAAGAGATTATAATGTAATTTTGTAAACAATAAGCAGACCCGCTGACGTGCATATTTTGATTGTGCCCACACTATATTATACGAAGGAAGCTTTACCTGCACCTGTGTTTGAGGAAGGTACGTCACAACTATTGAAGAAGCATTCAAAATAATTTTTAATATAGGACCTTTAAAAGTGGCAGTGGCAATGGGTATATTTTAAGGAAGGCTATGAAAACGGCTGTTGTAAGCTCAGCTCAACGCAGGGAAGACCAAGATTATGCTGTTTGGAGATGCACCACTGCTGTGGTCACCAGATTGGTGGCCGGTGGATATAGGTGATCCCCCCCGAGCCTAAGACCGTAGTCAAGAACCTCGGCATACGCCTAGACCAGGATCTGACCATGAAAGAGCACGCTGCAACCACTGCTGGCTCCTGTTTTCATGTACTTGGACTATTATGGCGAGTTTTCCCTTTCCTCCCCTTGTCCTCTCATTTAGGCATTGGTACTAAGCCGCTTAGACTACTGCAACGCCCTCCTGGTCTCAGCCAATGAGTCTTCGCTGAGCAGATTGCAGGTGGTCCAAAACACCGCGGCGCGCCTCGTCTTGAACGCTCCCCCTAGAACGGCCTCTCTTCCTCTCCTACAACAGCTCCACTGGCTCCCGGTACGCAAACGAATCAAGTTTAAAATTTGTTGTATTGTTCACAAGGCCGTGAATGGCAAAGGCCCCAGCTATCTTGCAAGGGAATTCAACCACTACATAACCACTAGGTCGCTTCGTTCAGGAACTAAGTCTCTGCTTCTTGTACCTCGGTTCAAATAATCGCGGCTGGGTGGGAAAGCTTTCTTTCACCTAGCCCCTCTCTATTGGAACCAGCTTTCTACCCATCTGCGGCAATGCCCTGATCACCTTCAATTCAGAAGGCCCCTCAAAACTGCATTATTTTAACATGCCCCCCTTCATGGCCTACTGCAGCACCTCCATAGCGCAGAGATACCCTTTCGGGGGTGATTCAGGCGCTCTACAAATAAATAAATAAATAAAATAAATAACCTGAACCTGATTACATTAGCAGTTTTAGGGAGGCATGGCATTATCCCATGAAAATCATTAATTGCACTTTTATGTTACTAATGCATTGTTTATTTGGGCGAAATATCTAGATCAACTGGTTACAAACTGAAACAAATCCTTTATTTTGTACTCTATATGTGGCAATATAATTGTGTAGTTGCGTTCCAAAGAGCGAATTTTCAGGTGTTTGGCACAGTTCTATTCTGTAAAGTATGGCTGACCATGGACTAGAATCACACATTGCTGTTGACTCTAGAAGTACAAATGACCTGTGTAAGCTAATGAACTTTGACAGTAAACCTAGAATGTTGGAAATTATTAGAATTTTAAAAACATTTTAGACATTATGTTGTACCCAGCACATAGAGACACTGGAAACCATGTTGTATATTCTGAAGTCTTCTTTATTAGTTCCAGTTCAGGGTTGTATCAATCATAGTTCAGCCAGCTCTAGTCAGGTACTACCCATGTACCAGCCCCACCAGGAGCAGCCTACCTAGCTGCTCAGCCCATCTTCAACTGTCACCATTCATCCACACAGGCACCCAGGCATTCCATTCATCACAGTCACACCAACATTCCGTTACCATCTCTCACTCTGGCTGAGCAGCTAGGAGGACCTAGGCTGATTACATATACATGTAATACTTAGGATATAACATTATCCCTTTCCTTTAAATAGAAACAAAAATTACAAATCTAAAGGAGAAAACTATACACAAGAAAGCGGTAATGTTCATAACTCAGGGATGCAACTAAAAGCAAAACATCACACGAGTGAGAACAATGCAACTCAAGAGAAGATGGGCAAAACACGACATATAAAATGTGCATAAATATCCCCATCCTCCCTCATGAAAATTATTAAGACATTTCAAAGCGTGAAATAGATTATTAAGTCACAAACAAAGTTAAAACGCAGAGAAGCTAAACTAATAGCAACTTCGCCAGAGTATAAACACTGCGTACCTTTAGGAAGGAATAAAATTGTCAAGCAGGAATAATTACCAAGCAAACAATAACCCCATCCTTCCCAAAAAACATTAGAAAGATAATGTAGTAAAGGGTGGACACACCCCACGACTAACACCCGAGGCCAGAAACAGACAACAAGGGTGAACCAACACCAAAAACACACGTGTACCACAAAATGGACCACATAGAGGGTACACACAGTGAGGCGCAGGGCGACTTACACACGACAACATCTGAAGCGCGGGGCGACTTACACAGGACAACACGTGACGCGCAGGGCGACTTACACACAGGGCAACACGTGATGCGCAGGGCGACTTACACATGACAACATCTGAAGCGCGGGGCGACTTACACAGGACAACACATGATGCGCAGGGCGACTTACACACAAAACATGAAATACAGCGAAACGCGACTTACAAACACAATAAGACCCACAGATAATTGCAAACGTGCAGCGCGAGACGACAAACACAATGTACCATAGTACATGAATTGGGAAAGACACCCACAAGTATAAGGGAGCTAATCCATATACCTGCCCCCAAGTACGGTCACTAACTGGGACTAAAACCCAACCTTACCCCACACCTAAGGGATCAACTGTGATGTCCACCCACTAGGAGACTAGGACGTCCCAACCAAAAAACAGCGTAAAACTGTGGCATCATGAAATATGAAACTTTTGATATAACTAAAACAAATCCATCTACTGTAGAACACAGGTGACCCGTTCCACACGCCGGTGAGCGATCTCTCACCCGAGTTGTGCCAGGAAACAAACACCCTTGCGTAAGGGAACTAAATATAGAACATGCCAAAAAGTAATAATACACATAGAGCAAAACATGGCAGACATTGTGACTAAAACACGTAATGACAAAACTGTACCATGTTACCTAGTTGTCACATATAAATCCTCAACACGTTGAATGTAAAGACATGACCAAAATCACATTGTAAAGATGTCACAGATTTAAGGTAAAATTCCTCGTCATATGTCACCAAAAGATGGTCCCTTAGAGACAATTCAAAAGAGCAAAAGCATGTCAATACGGCTCCAAGCGCTGCAGCAATATGCCCCCAAAAGATAGTCTGATAAAAAACATTCTCCAAGGTTGAAAAGAAACAACCCACCAAAAAGAATCCCACGTTGACGATTCTTCATTTCACTCTTGACAAAAGAACACCGCACTGTCTCCATGCCCACAAGCAATGTAAGCTGGCAAAAGTAGAATCTTCACAAGTCCTGCACTGACACGGAGATTCAGCCACTGTATGATCCACCACCGTCGATACAGCCTTGAAAACCCGAAGACCACGTTGTCTCCAGCCAACATCTTGCCTTGTTAAAACTTTATCGCAGCAAAAGAATTTAAAAAAAAAACGAGGTTGGCAAAGTACATAAAGCTGATTACGTTACGTGACTGGAATACTTCAATGGGAGATGGACTGCAGCCCCCAAACACAAGATGGCGGCACGTTTTCAGACGGTGAGCCGGATGGCTCACTGCACGCCGAAGCTGGAAAGCGTCCATCAGCAGCTAAAGAACTCCGTGCTGAACCAGACGTCACCGAAGTCCTCAATGGAGCCCCGCGCAACACCACAACAAAGGTGAGTTGCACGCGCCAAAGGTTTTGAATTTGAACTTGTAGTAAACGGCTGGCAGCAATTTGTAGAGGGTTAGGAGTGCGCCGTATGTTTTTGAATGGATGAAGTCACAAGGACAACGTGTGACTAGAAATCTTCACACACGTACGACACGCCTTGAAAAAAACCAATGCGCTACACAGACATGTTAAGCGGCCCACAGCACAGACAGGCCGGTCACCTGGACATACACACTTTGGCAAAAATGTGTGGCCCATGCATGTACTCACGTAGATTGAGCTTAAATCATGCGACAAATGACGGTTACGCCAGCAAACATTTGAAGATGTCGAAAAGGCATAAAAGCTTGAACATATGATTCCACGTTGTCCAACACAAACTGGAAGACAAGGCCCACGCTGTCCACGACAAATGTATGCTGCAAACTACAATCCAGGTTGTGGAAATGTTGAGGATCACACAAGTATCAACTATGTAAAATGTCCTTAATAGTGCACTCCTTGATACCAAAGCACTAGACCTAGCAACACCACACTGCTCTCGTGTTGCACTTGTGAATTAGCTTCACTGAGTTAGACTGTAACTCACATCTTGAACAGCCACAGTTCCTTTACGCTATAGAATCATCCAAGCGGCACATACTAAAGGATGTGGTAGGGTGACACTTAGTCCAAACATACCCTAACATAAGAGATCATACCTGAGGTCAAATCCATGGAGCATGATCAGGCTGGACAAACACGGTTGTTGGGGCCGTCCGATGGCATGGACACTGGTGGGGCTGGCTTGCCTGTTGCTCCAAACACGACGCTCTTTCCTTTTTTTCTGGTTAATTTCTTCCGTCAAGGTTCCCAAGTTTCTTTATGTCTCTTGTTTTCTGTAGTCTTGAGTTTCTCTTTGTTTCTGTACCATCCTTAAGTACGCTTGGGTCCAGGTAGGCTCGTCGCCAAAATAAATGTTGTACCCAGCACATAGAGACACTGGAAACCATGTTGTATATTCTGAAGTCTTCTTTATTAGTTCCAGTTCAGGGTTGTATCAATCATAGTTCAGCCAGCTCTAGTCAGGTACTACCCATGTACCAGCCCCACCAGGAGCAGCCTGCCTAGCTGCTCAGCCCATCTTCAACTGTCACCACTCATCCACACAGGCACCCAGGCATTCCATTCATCACAGTCACACCAACATTCGGTTACCATCTCTCACTCTGGCTGAGCAGCTAGGAGGACCTAGGCTGATTACATATACATGTAATACTTAGGATATAACACATAATTTTTTTTTTTTTTTTTTTTTTTAACATATTTTATTAAACTTTTCCATCGCATACAAATAATACAAAAACGGCACATCCTTGCGTCTGTGATAACCCGCTACAGTAGTGTGATTGTGCGTTCCAAGGTATGACTGCTGTATTTACAGAACTACTGTATTCCAAAAGTTTAGTATCCTGTTTGCATTCGCATTACACCTTAAGAGGTGATATTCTACATAGTACGTAACTTTAATACATCTGGATTAAACCGCCCCTCCCAGAATATATCACTTAATTATCCATTGTCTAACCTAACTATCTAAACATTTCCTTACAAACTTTACCCCCCCTCCCTCCCAGTTCAGCCACATTATTGGTCTATGCAGGTACAGCGGGCAATTTCTTCAAGTCATTCCTCCACATTTTCCTAACTTCTGCCAATGATTATACCTTATTGAATATCAATGCATCCTGTACATACTGTTGGTATGCCTGTTCCCCCTCTGCATAACTACAAAACAGCAGCATAGCTATGTTAGTGTTGCAATGTCAATCGCTTTAAATTCCTCCATTATTACATTCCAGTCTAGTGATATAGGTTTTTTCCTCAACCCACGTCTTTTCTCTCTTTGGATTTCTATACCTTCGGCCGTGCCCCATCGAATTGCATCCTCATACCAATCCTGTATCGCTGGCGCCTTCCTCGCTTTCCAACGCTTTGTTATCGTTCTTTTCGCTATAAGTAGCATCAAGTTAAGGAAGCGAGAGGATATAACACATTATAACACATTATAAAACGCTTGACTAAACTATGATAAATAAATAAATCGATTTTAAGTAACTAAAATAGTTAATTTGGTTGCGTTGCAGTGTAGATGGGAAGGCAGGTTAGACACATACTACTCTGCCTCGGCATGATTTGATATCCCCTGGCTGGGACGATGCTCGCCTTCTCTTCCCCGAACTCCTATAAGATGGCATCTGACCCGGACGGCCGACATACACCCTGCCCCCTGCCAAGGGCCTCTCTGCTGCCTGCATACGGACTGGACTGAACACAAAAGCCAGATAAATCGTTGGGTCTGCCCTTCTGGCGGTGGCTGTCTGCCTCCCGTCCCCCAAACAGTACGGGTCGGTAAAGCAAACTATCTGCGCCGCTACTTCAGCACCATGGACAGCGCTGCGGGCGCCCGACACAAAGAGGTCGATTCCGATTCGGGCCGGAAAAAGCACCGACCGACTCGGAGCCGGAAAAATTACCGACCGACACGTACCAGTGGCGCCCGACACGCCAAGTACGATGCAAGCCGCGATAAATCCGACCGACACGTCAGGAAACCAAGCCGACCGACCGAGCCGCTCGGAAAATAGCAATCCGGCCGGAAAAACACGCGAATCCAACCGACCGACACGCACCCGGAACAAATCCGACCGAATCGTACCCGCCAACTCCAACCCGCAAAGTACGATGCAAGGCGCGAAAAACACGACCGAGTCGGACGGAGGACAAGCCGTACGACCGACACGCATACAAAACCGAGCCGAAGCAACACAATACACCGCGACCGACAGCGTACGCAGCATACAAAACTGCACAAACACAGCGTGAGCGAAGCGGAAAACACCGTACGAGACCAATGCAGGGTCCGACTCGGTCACAAGAACGTTTCCAACATACACAAACAGCACAAAGGAAAAATCAACCAAAAAAGGCCAAACAAGCAATTACCAAGCCAATAAATACTGGGGGGGTGGGGACAGAGAACAAAGACACACCCACAACTCCACCTATATAAAGGACACAAATCACTACCATGAGCCTTTGCAAATGCCATTCCACTGCCAGCACCCAAGAGAAAGCAACCACACACCCACAGCTCATCCCTCACACAAGCCACACACCAGCAGCACACCAACAAATACCTACCTCACATACACCCAGCACAACACACACCCACACACCCTCACCTGCACACCAACACACACATCACCCACCATCACCACCCATCACCATGCCCCCCAAGAAGAATCACAAGTTCCTAGATTGTGAATTGGAAGTCCTGGTAGACGAGATCCTCAGGGTAGAGCCACAGCTGTTTGGCACATTGGTCCAACAGACCCCCATGTCGCAGAAAACCAAGATGTGGGAGAGGATCATCAACAGGGTGAACGCCCAATCACCATGTCGGCGCACAAAGACCGACATCCAGAACAGGTGGTATGACGTGCGCAGGAGGGTGCGGAAACTGCTGAAGCAAGACTACATCAACAGCCAACACACCGGCAGTGGCCCTCCTGCCAAGCCAATATACCTCAGGCCCTGGGAGGAGAAGGTGCGGGCCATCCTACCGCCAGTGAGCATATATGGACTAGAGGACATCCCAGAGCCTGGTGAGTACACAACAAATGTACACAATATACTGCCACAAAACACACACATCACTGTCAAGGGGAGAGTCAAACCATGCACTCATAGCAATTACACAGCAACTAGAACAGAATCATCCCAAAATGTGTATGTCAGTCAGATAAACACAACACATGCCATCAAAAAAGTCACATCCAACTGTGCGAACACATGTACAAACACAACCACAACTACAGCTAGGCAGTGGCACAAATAGAACTAACACACACATCCACACATGTAGCCACCACAACAACACCAACACACAGTGAAGACCACTCAAAGGAAGGAATTCTGTGTATGCTGGCCAAGTCAGTGTAGCCAATAGCATCATGGGAGTCGCAGTCACACATATTGCCCCCCCACAACTGTCCCATCAACACCACCATGAACCATGCGCACATCACAGGGAGTGGAGAAGGACTCACAAGATGGCTGACACTGGCTACTGCTGTGAGGAGCACAAGGCCCTGCTGGCAACTGTGCACCAACAAACAGCAGGACACCACTGACTGACATCCTGAGAGACAACTTACACTCCCTGCAATGCAAGCACAGTCCATGGTGGGATATCTGGCTGGCTGGGTGGGAAGGGGGACTTGCAGCACTGACCATAGTCACCAGCACCTCCCCTCACACCCCCCCAACACAAACTCCACAGTACCCACCTGGTAGAATGCAATGCCCTCCATCCTAACACAAGATCCCACAAAGCACCACCACCCTGGGTTATGTTGTGTGAAGCACAGGGACACTCTTGGGACTCTTAGCCAAACAACTGCCAGGACAACACTCCCAGCCATCCTGTCAGCACAGCCAGCCCACCCCACAGGGAAGCAGAGTCAAAAGGAAGGAAGCATGGGCATGCTGGGAAGGGGGGTGGAGGCAATAGCATGATGGGAGTGGTAGTCACAGACATTGCTCAGCCTCACAACTGGCCCATCAACACCACCCTGAACCATGCTCACATCACAGGGAGTGGAGAAGGACACACAAGATGGCTGACACTGGCTACTGCTGTGGGGAGCACAAGGGCATGCTGGGAACTGCACACCAACCAACAGCAGGACACCACTGTCAGCCATCTTGCCATTGCCCTCACACCCACACACACTGAACTCCCCACAAAAGCAAGTAAGTATGGGAATGCTGGGAAGTGGGGTGGAGGCAATAGCATGATGGGAGTCACAGTCACAGACATAGCTCACCCCCACAACTGTCCCATCAACACCACCCTGAACCATGCTCACATCACAGGGAGTGGAGAAGGACTCACAAGATGGCTGACACTGGCTACTGCTGTGGGGAGCACAAGGCCCTGCTGCCAACTGTGCACCAACAAACAGCAGGACACCACTGACTGACATCCTGAGAGACAACTTACACTCCCTGCAATGCAAGCACGTTCCATGGTGGGATATCTGGCTGGCTGGGTGGGAAGGGGGACTTGCAGCACTGACCATAGTCACCAGCACCTCCCCTCACACCCCCCAACACAAACTCCACAGTACCCACCTGGTAGAATGCAATGCCCTCCATCCTAACACAAGATCCCACAAAGCACCACCACCCTGGGTTATGTTGTGTGAAGCACAGGGACACTCTTGGGACTCTTAGCCAAACAACTGCCAGGACAACACTCCCAGCCATCCTGTCAGCACAGCCAGCCCACCCCACAGGGAAGCAGAGTCAAAGGAAGGAAGCATGGGCATGCTGGGAAGGGGGTGGAGGCAATAGCATGATGGGAGTCGTAGTCACAGACATTGCTCTGCCTCACAACTGGCCCATCAACACCACCCTGAACCATGCTCACATCACAGGGAGTGGAGAAGGACTCACAAGATGGCTGACACTGGCTACTGCTGTGGGGAGCACAAGGTCCTGCTGCCAACTGTGCACCAACTAACAGCAGGACACCACTGACTGACATCCTGAGAGACAACTTACACTCCCTGCAATGCAAGCACGTTCCATGGTGGGATATCTGGCTGGCTGGGTGGGAAGGGGACTTGCAGCACTGACCATAGTCACCAGCACCTCCCCTCACACCCCCCCAACACAAACTCCACAGTACCCACCTGGTAGAATGCAATGCCCTCCATCCTAACACAAGATCCCACAAAGCACCACCACCCTGGGTTATGTTGTGTGAAGCACAGGGACACTCTTGGGACTCTTAGCCAAACAACTGCCAGGACAACACTCCCAGCCATCCTGTCAGCACAGCCAGCCCACCCCACAGGGAAGCAGAGTCAAAAGGAAGGAAGCATGGGCATGCTGGGAAGGGGGTGGAGGCAATAGCATGATGGGAGTCGTAGTCACAGACATTGCTCAGCCTCACAACTGGCCCATCAACACCACCCTGAACCATGCTCACATCACAGGGAGTGGAGAAGGACACACAAGATGGCTGACACTGGCTACTGCTGTGGGGAGCACAAGGGCATGCTGGGAACTGCACACCAACCAACAGCAGGACACCACTGTCAGCCATCTTGCCATTGCCCTCACACCCACACACACTGAACTCCCCACAAAAGCAAGTAAGTATGGGAATGCTGGGAAGTGGGGTGGAGGCAATAGCATGATGGGAGTCACAGTCACAGACATAGCTCACCCCCACAACTGTCCCATCAACACCACCCTGAACCATGCTCACATCACAGGGAGTGGAGAAGGACTCACAAGATGGCTGACACTGGCTACTGCTGTGGGGAGCACAAGGCCCTGCTGCCAACTGTGCACCAACAAACAGCAGGACACCACTGACTGACATCCTGAGAGACAACTTACACTCCCTGCAATGCAAGCACGTTCCATGGTGGGATAACTGACTGGGTGGGTGGGTGGGTGGGAAGGAGGTCTGGCTGTCAACCAAACACAATCAATGCAGACCATGTTCACACCCCAGAGAATACATAGAAATGCCCAAATAATGCAGGACAATGTGCCACACCAATATCAACCCCTGACTGTGACGACTTAGGACAATACAATGTACAGGCCCGCACCCCGAGGCACAGTCACAACTGTCAGGTGTGTCAACCACTGATGCCTGCAGAAACATGACATACATTGTTTGTGTCTCCCAAAAACAGGTGATGATAGGGACACAGCAGCAGACGCTGAGGAGTCCCAGTCCCAGGCTCAAGAGGATGCCGAGCTCACTGGCGTCGTACAGCCTCTGTCCTCCTCGGACGATGAAGAACAACCTGGCACATCCGGTGCAAGTCAACATGCTGCACCAGCAGGACCACCAGCTGCAGCACCAGCAGGTCCACCAGCTGCACCCCCTGCACCCACCCCTCCAACGACTGTCACCACGAATACCATCCCTGCCGACATGGACAGAATAAGGAACAACACCAGCGCAGTGACCCTGGACCAACCTGGGGCCATGGACACCACCACCACCACCAACCCCCAAGGTGGACCAGGGTTATCTGTGCGTGCAACTGCACACACTGCACATGTCAGCAGGGGTGGTGGGAGGGTGGGAGACAGAGGTCGCTGCTTGCAGACGTTGCTGGTGTGCATGAAGACCCACAACTGGTACGCATAGCTGATGCGTACCAGTCCAGCACCGGAGAGCTCAGCCAGGTAGTGGGGCTCCTCAGAGACATCAAACAGCAGCAGGCTGCCCATCATGCCCGCTTGGACTCCCACATGTCCCACGTGGAGTCACACATGTCACGTGTGGACTCCCACATGACCCGCGTGGAGTCCAAGTGGGATGTACTACATGAGATGACGGCGGTGCACAGGGACATTTTACAATGCCTCCGCCAGATGAACAGCAACCAGTCCACACCTCCCTGTGTGCCAACAACATCTGGTACCGAACAAACTGCAACTGCCACAGGGAGGGAGGAGGACTCTGGCGGAGAGTCCCCTGCACCGCAGCAGCCTGCACTTGAGGGCCCCCCAAGAAGAGGGGTCGTCCGAGGAGGGGAAAGTGAGAGGCTGATGGCCAAGCGCAACTCCCAGGAAGCCTGAACCTGTTCTGGATTTTCGCCTTTGTGCACAGACTGTTCACCCTGTTGATGGCAACACTACTCCCACACATTGCATGGGGAGTACAAGTTGGAACAATGTGTCAGACAACTGTGGCCCCGATACTGGGGATCCTGTCTACCTGGACTTTCTATTCATCTAGGAACTTGGGATTGCAAGATTCATGTACAGCACAATCCATCCTATGCACTATTATCACAGATGTATCACAATAAACACAATAATACACCATACTTGCCTCTGTCGTGATTCCAACGTGGGTGCTGTTATGGGGATGATGAACAACAAAATTACACTGTGTATGCGAACTGCAACAGCAAGGACAACACAGGCATGTGAGTACAGGCAACGTGACACATATGAGGGAGACACACCACCAGGGCTACACAACACATACACACCTAGGCCATCTGACTCATTGCCTACACTGATGTTGCCAGGGAAGACGGTGCAATGCACAGACACCACACCCATTCCCAGTTGTAGTCAAGTAGCCCACAGGTGCAGTAAGCAAATGGCAGTCAAATGTGTGACCACAGACAACGCACATCACTAAGTGAAGCACAGGTTTATTACACAGTAGCAACATGCCGTAACCACTACAGATGCAAGGTAACCCCACCTGGTAGCGGGCACACAGTCAACAACTGTAGACAGAAGGAAGTCCATGGGTGTGGCGCACATCACCTGTAGGGACACAACAGCTACCAGCCTGGATGTGCAATCACGTCGTCGGTGGACACAGTTGACCAAACGAATCTGAAAGTACCCTGTGAAGGACAGAAATGACACACAGTCAAAAGCAATGGAGTACAGGACAGAACAGCAAAACTCATGCACAATACATGTTACAAGATACCCACCCAGAACCAAGTTAGCATGTCAACACTGTTGGGGAGTACAGCCCACCTGTAAGCACACATCGCAACACACATCCAGTCAAGTAGCCCATGGACACACTCCAACAGCACCAGAGCACCACCCACACATCATGCCAACTCACATCATTGACATGACACCTCAGGATACTCACATTCAGCTAAAGAAGTTGGTGATGAGCTGTGTGCGGACATCACCATCACCATCATCATCATCATCGTCACTGGCATCGTGGTCCAGGCCAGGATCCTCCACAGGTGGCGGATGTTGGTCATCGTCATCCTGGATGAGAGGCAACTCCTTCCGCACTGCCAGGTTGTGGAGCATGCAGCAGACGATGATAATCTTGCACACTTTCGCAGGGGCATATGGGAGGGACCCTCCGGTCTTGTCCAGGCAGCGGAAGCGGCTCTTCAGGAGACCAAAGGTCCGCTCAATCACTCTCCTGGTCCGACCATGTGCCTCATTGTAGCGCATCTGGGCAGGTGTCACAGGGTTCCTGAGGGGTGTCAGCAACCACGGCATGTTGGGGTATCCCGAGTCACCTACGGACAGACAAGTGCACATCAGCTGACTTGGAAAAGTGGGCGGAATACTACAGATCAGATCACACACAATGGCACAAAGTCAGTACACACCGACAAGCCAGGCACGCTGGTTCTGCATCTGTGCCATCAACCTGGGGATGCGACTACTCCTCATCACAAAGGCATCGTGTGCTGAACCAGGGAAACGGGCACACACGTGTGTGATGGTCATGTCTGCAAGACACACCACCAGTGCATTGACCGAGTGGTAGTGCTTGCGGTTCCTGTAGGCCTGCTCCTGGGCCTGTGGTGGTACCAAAGCCACATGTGTCCCATCAATGGAGCCAATGACATGCGGCATCCTCCCCAGGGCATAAAAGTCACTCTTCACGTCAGTGAGTCGTCGCAGTCTAGGGAAATAGATGTACCGGTTCAGGAAGAGCAACATTGCCGCCAAGAAATCGCGGAGCACACGGCTGAACATGGTCTGTGACATCCCACCAGCAGACGGCACAGTATGTTGGAAGGTACCGGTGGCAAAGAAGTGTAGGGCTGCCATCACCTTCACCTTGGGGGTCAGCGCTGTAGGATACGGCCGGCCAGGCTGCAAATGTGGGGACAACTGCACTGCCAAATCCTCAATCAGCTGCCTGGTGAAGCGGTACCGTCGGATGCTGTCCCGTTCCACCATCGTTGCCAGGTCTGGGAATGGCCGATGGACAGCAGGAGCCCTGCAGTGCAGAGGAGAAGTAAGCAAGATCGTCAGTCACCCCACATATGCGGCATTGAACACACTCAAGATCCCAACATACATCATCATGAGGCACAACTACATGAAGTGTGCAGTACCGGAACGACATGTATGGTACATACATGGCCAACATCTGTCAACACGGTCCTACAGGTGGCATCAATTTGTCCCAGGTTGGCCCATTGGATATCATGATGCTGTGTCACAGTCACCCCCCAGTGACATGTGAGGACAGATGTGCCCCAGGCACCACAGCTCAACGACAGGCACATTCCCAGGGACCCTGTAATGCCACATGGACACTGGCATCACCTGGAGTATCATGTGTACACCACAACAAAACAAACATGACCCCCACAGGTAGTGGCCACACTTGCCATGGCAGGAGAGCCATGGACGTCTGTGACACACACGCACAACATCAGAGTCCATGCACACACAACGTGGATGTGGAGACTGTCTCCCATTGTGCACATGAAATCAGAGACATTGTAAACACTACATGCACAAAGACTGTGGAGGGCCATCACTATTGTGCCACTGGGACACCCTGGCTCAAACATACCGTCCCACATGGGACTCACGGGGTATGTGACATGACATACACAAACACCACTGTGAAATGTGACCATGGCACATGCACAGATATGAACAGTTGCACATCACAGTGGTCACGTACACGTAACACCCAGGATCCTGTCCCCATTAACACGTGCACAGCCTGGGGGTGGCTGCCCACAGGTGACACCCACAGGACAACATGTACACCAACATACACACAATAGGAAATGCAGCCTTACATGCCTTATGATAAGGTTTGGACAGGCTGTCGTGATGTAGGTGTGCCCCTCACTCCCTGGGAGCTATCTGTGGCTGGCATATGTCCATCTGAGACAGGCATGCTGACATATGCCAGTCACATGTACAGTGATGCGTTGAACAGCAATGGACCGATCGGTGCCTCCGGCCGGCCCATTGCATTCAATATGTGCGGGTACGCGTTGTACCCCTGTGCGCGTTGTACTGCAATGGACCGATCGGTGCCTCCGGCCGGCCCATTGCATTCAATGTGTGCGGGTACGCGTTGTACCCCTGTGCGCGTTGTACTGCAATGGACCGATCGGTGCCTCCGGCCGGCCCATTGCATTCAATGTGTGCGGGTACGCGTTGTACCCCTGTGCGCGTTGTACTGCAATGGACCGATCGGTGCCTCCGGCCGGCCCATTGCATTCAATGTGTGCGGGTACGCGTTGTACCCCTGTGCGCGTTGTACTGCAATGGACCGATCGGTGCCTCCGGCCGGCCCATTGCATTCAATGTGTGCGGGTACGCGTTGTACCCCTGTGCGCGTTGAACAGCAATGGACCGATCGGTGCCTCCGGCCGGCCCATTGCATTCAATGTGTGCGGGTACGCGTTGTACCCCTGTGCGCGTTGAACAGCAATGGACCGATCGGTGCCTCCGGCCGGCCCATTGCATTCAATGTGTGCGGGTACGCGTTGTACCCCTGTGCGCGTTGTACTGCAATGGACCGATCGGTGCCTCCGGCCGGCCCATTGCATTCAATGTGTGCGGGTACGCGTTGTACCCCTGTGCGCGTTGTACTGCAATGGACCGATCGGTGCCTCCGGCCGGCCCATTGCATTCAATGTGTGCGGGTACGCGTTGTACCCCTGTGCGCGTTGAACAGCAATGGACCGATCGGTGCCTCCGGCCGGCCCATTGCATTCAATGTGTGCGGGTACGCGTTGTACCCCTGTGCGCGTTGTACTGCAATGGACCGATCGGTGCCTCCGGCCGGCCCATTGCTTTCAATGTGTGCGGGTACGCGTTGTACCCCTGTGCGCGTTGTACCTCAATGGACCGATCGGTGCGCACCCATTGACAATGGGCTTGCCTGGCAACGGACGCGTTTTCGAATATTCGAACGAGTCGGTTGCTGGAAAATCAGTTGGTCACCCACAACAATGTTGCAAAATCATGTATGTCATGAAGTTGAAATTTTGAAGGATGCTGTGGGCGTGTTTTGGTGCTGCTATTCCATGGATTGGCCAGATTCAGAAGATGCAAACGACTTGGACCTATCACTTTGGACACAAGGGACAGTATCTGCCTCTCCAGCACATATATATTGCTGCATGTTCCCCTGAGAGCCCACTTGCCTGCACTACATGCTCCAGGACGACATCTGCCACTGCACTGCTGCTGTCTCTGCCCCTCTGGACCCTGCAATGGCACGTACTGTGGAGAGAGCCCCAGCCTTCAGCCTTGAAGAGAACCAGGCCCTGCTGGACAGCCTACTTCCACAGTACAGCAAGCTGTATGGGACACCAGGGGAGCAGGTGAGTGTTCTGTGCACTGCCTTTCTGAATGTGCATTTTGTCTGACTAGCAAGGCTGAGAGTCAGCACACCACTGGCTAGCAGGCTCACTGAGTAGTTGTCACCCCCATAGTGTGTAGTGACTTGCACTGGACAGGTATGGTGCAGTGACAGTGCTTCTGAACAGGGTTTTACTCCCCATGCAATGATACCATGTAGTGACTTCTGGAAAACTGTCCATGGGCAGCCGTGCACTGCCTGGGTACACCATGTGCCCCTGTGATTGCGACATGTATATGCAACTGTGTCATGCACGGATATGTTGCATGTGTAGTAATGGCCTTATCACTTTGTCATCCTGACAGGCTTCTGCCCATCGGAAGCATGAGATCTGGAAGGACATCGTCCGGGCTGTCCGGTCCGTGGGGGTCTACAAGCGCCGGATCCGCAACTGCCAAAAGAGGTGGCAGGACCTTCGGGGCTGGACCCGGAGGATTGCACGGGTCCAGCTGAAGCTGTCGCCTCCTCGCAGGAGGGGCGGAACACGGACCCTGACCCCCACATGCTCAGGATCCTGGCGGTGGTCTTTCCAGACCTGGATGGGCAGCTGAAGGCCAGAGAGCAGCAAGGAGGGGTGAGTCAAAGACTGCACTGTGTACTCTGTCTAACATGCTATGTGCCCTCCTCGGGCCAGGTTGAACTGCCACAGTACAGCAGTCATGTTGTCCAGGAGCCATGTCCCTCTATTGTGCACTGCCCACTCCTCATCTGATACCCAGGTGTGGCCCTTACATGCAGGGAATTCTGTCACTTAGGACTGTGTCCTTGCAGTTTGCTTGACTCAAGGTGGGAGACAGCATCTGTTTCCCTGACTCTGTGGTGGGCATCATGGGTGGGTCCATTGCTTACACAATGCCTGTATTCTGACATGTATTCAGCGTGTTACTTTGATCTGTGGTCCAATTGCTGAGCTGATCCACCACATGTGGCTGGGGTACCTGGCACACACCCATGCTGCGGTGGGAACAATGTTTGGGCCCCAGGAGTATGTATATGACGTGTGTCACACATACTTAGCCAGCTGCCTACAGTCCAGGGCTCATCCCTCATTCATGTGGGGCTGGACAGTCATGCCTACTCCAGGCCATACAATACACTCTGTACTCCCACTCCCGTGTATCAGAGGACACATTGTGCACAGTGATTTGACCCCTCAGGTGTCTGCCTCTGTGTCAGTGTGCTGTGGATTAGTCGCCAGGACTGCTGTGGAGTTTCTTGGTAGGGGCTCAGCATGCCACTGGAGATGTGACCATAGGAGACGATACTTGTGTGACACATAGGTGTCTGATCAGCTGCCCATGCAGACTGGGGCATGTAAATGTGAAGTTCAGGCAGCTGTTCCCCATGCACAGCAGTGTGAGGGGCTCAGGTTCAGAGGGTAGTGTCACAGGTCTCCCATATGTCCAATAGGTATGACCTGGACAGATGAGGGTTAAGAGGATGTGTTGTGGGGGGGATGTACATGTGCACTTGTGCAGCTCCAGGACTTGCATTCCCCATGACCTACTATTGTGACACAGTGCAGAGTGTTGTTGTCTGGCTGCAAAGTCATACATCACTGAGACAGTGATGTATGACTTTGCAGTCATGCCTCCGCCATGGCATGTGTCTACTGATTGGTGATCCTGCAGGGGAGTGACATGTGCTACATGCACACCATAGTGGCGCTGGCTATCAGGACATGGGTGCATCATGGTGTCTGTCGCTGGTATGCATCACATGCATTTCCTATTTGACTCTGGGCATCCCTTACATCCGTAAACCTGTACTGACTCAGTGGCAAGAGCTGTGATGTGTCCACACCGTGTCCTCTGCACTGTCCAACTACTGTGTACTTGGTGCATGTGTCAACACTGGGGTGTTGCAATACAACAGACACCAGACAGATGGGTGCAAGGCCATGTGGGATGTGAGTGCCATGCTTGGCATCAGACTGACAATTGACTTCTCCTGTTCAATTAGTGCACTTTTAGCAATGTACAACTAATGATGCCAGGGCTTGCTCTGTGATGTGCTGTGCTCACAGTGGTGTGTGCGTTATGTGCAGGTGACTGATGTCTGTCTGTTTCCCCATTGTTTGCAGATACATCCACGGCCACGGAAGGGGACAGCTCCACGGACCAGGAGGAGCCGGAGAGCCAGACTGGGTCAGCAGCCGAGGAGTGGTCGGAGGGACCCAGTGGCACGGAGGGCGAGGGAGCCACACCGAGGAGTCCTCAGCAGCATCCACCTCAGCTGAGGACCAGAGCAACTCGGAGGATGACTCCCTTGTGGAGGCGGGTGTCAGCAGCCACCACACCCCAGCTAGTGTTGCTGTCCCCGCCACCACCAGCACCACCACCGCCCTCCCATCGGCTCCCATTCCCCAGGTCCGTGGAGGCTCCCATGTCCGGGAGCGTGTCTCCTTTGGGCCAGGCACCGCACCCCCTGCCCCTGTGTCCCCTGCTGCCCTGAGTGAGGAGTCTGTGTACCTCCTTCGCCAGCTCCATGTAGGGCAGACAGCCATGCTGAGTGTCCTCCATGCGCACACCGCGCTGTTGACTCAGCTGGTGTCGTTCATGGAGGGCATCTCATCGGGCATGTCTGACCTACAGAGGGGCAATAGGTCCATGGACTCCTCCCTGACGGCAGCAGTGTCCCTCCTCAAACGGTCCCTCACCCCTCCTGCCTCTGCTCCATCCACACTCCCCAGCACCTTACCCATCCCAGGCACACACACACTGGCACAGGCACACACCAGCACACACACATCCAGCACACTGACACACACGCCAATGACAAAACGCACACGCACGCACATTCAGGGGACTGAAGCCAGACTCACAGGGGATGGGGCCCTGGGACACACACACGCATCCACATGCACTGCGCAGTCCTCAGTTCCCTCTCCCTCCAAAGCACCCTCCCTTGCCTCACCTGCAACCCCAAAGTCACAGCAGCTCTTCCTCTGTGACCTCGGCCTCTTCCCCACCGATGAAGCTGCTCCAGCATCCCGGGGGAAGAGGAAGCCCACCCACACGGAGCAGAGTGCCCCTCGCCCCCGGACACCCTCCCCCAGGCGCAGACGGACTGAGGCCCCCACCCGCAAGTCCCCCGGAGTGCTAAGAGCAAGACCCCGCCACCGCCCTGCAGCTCAGGCACAAGGTCTCCGTCCTCCATCCCTCAGGCCCCCACTGCACAGGTGCCCCCACCACACCCTGCCCCAGGTTCCCCCACCCACAGATATACCATCCCCAAGATGCTCCGGCCTTCTCCCCCTGCCACTTGCTCTCCCAGCACCACACCCCCGCTGCGCTTGTCTGTGCCACTGATGTGGTGAGGGTGTCCCCCCTCTGTCCAACCCACCTTGCCTGTTCCCCATTCTCCTCCCCTGGAGGTAGGCACTGCAGTGGAGTCCACTACCGCCCTGTCTGACTTGGGCACTGCAGTGGCGGACCTGTCCACCCCATCTGCAGGGTCCACTGCAGTTGTGCCGGCACCCACGACATCTGTGTCATGCCCCCCAGTTGTGCCGGCACACACCATGTCAGACACCTCCACTGCAGTTGTCAGTGGCTCTCCAGCACCCACCACCCCTTCCCTGACTCCCCCTGGTGAGCCCTGATCCTGTCCCTGCGGTGCCTGGCCTGCCCCCGGTTGCCCCTCCTAGTGGATTGTCCCTGGTATTGTGCAGGCATGCGTAGGGTGACATCTGCCAGTGTCACCCTGTTTGAACTTTGACAGTGGACTGGCCATTGGCCTTTGCTCTAATTTCTTCTGGACGTCGTTATCAAACAACACATATGCTGAATAAAGCAACTTTCTTTTCTCTAGTGCTCATGCTTCAGATGTACATGTTGTTGGTGCAGCTAACCATGCCCTTGCTGCAGTGATGGTGATATCTGGTCTCATGATTATGAAGTGTTACTGTGCAGGAACCCATGTGGTCCAGGGGGAATGTGTCCTATCATGTGGTGTATCCATGTCATCAATAGCAGCATCTGAGGGTGTCATGTGTTCAGTATTTGGCAATGGGTTTCCTACTTACATTGGCAATTTCATATCTGTGGCTTCCACCCCTGCACATCTGTTGTGCCTGCCATCGTTGCATTTGTCTACTTCCCTGACCGTGTTGCCATCTCCAGTGGACATGCAGGTTTGGGCATCAATGGGGAGGGACTCATCCGTGTAGTCAGTGCAACATTGCTATACAAGTGTGTTGGATCTGTGCTGATGATTCCGTTGGCACATCCATGACCAGGCTGATGTGATGGGAGCCCTCATTTGGTGCTAATTGTTGATTGTGTGACCAAGTGCTCAGCTGACATGATGGGGCCCTACTGAGGCAACATATGGCACAGCTTTCCTCACACAGGAGTGGAGTCCCCTCACGGCAGTGTGTACACGTGTGACATTGCCTGCGCCCAAGGTGTGTGTTGTATGTGCATGTCTGTGTGTTCACTTCCATTCATCTGCGCATGCTGTGATCCCTAGTGTTGTACCTGTTTGTGATGCTTGCTGACTTGAGCTATGTTCCCCCAAAGTCTTCTCCCTGTGTTCTCTGTGATGTGGGTGCATGGCACATTACTGGTCATCAGGGTGTCACCCATAGGTGTGTTTGCTGTCAGGGCAGAGTTTGTGTGCTGACGCAGATGGGTCACAGTCAGGTTTCCCTTTGGCACTTGTTGTTTGCCCCTGTCATGTGATTTCCAGTTTGTGTTATCTTTCAGTGATTGTGACACGTTGTGTGTGTGACTGCTGGCACTCCTTAGGGTCCGGGCTGCAATGTTGGTTGTTGTCTATGTGTGTTCTTTGTGGGTGACCTTGGCTTCTTCATTGGTGTGTGACTGTGGCTGGGATCCCATTGGTCGGTGTGGTATTGCCGTCATGTCCATGTACAGCGTAGTGTGCAGTGTGTCAGACATTCAGGAGTCTTGTTGAGTGTCCATGTGTGATGTGTTTCTACACCTTGGTTCCCACCCACCACCCTGGAATAGTCATGGGTGCATGTGCAATGTCACCAGTGCATGTGTACTTCACTGCTGCACATTGTTGGAGGTCGAGGGGTGTGGTCTTGAGTGTGTGCAGATGAGAGTTGTTGCCCGGCTAGTCCCCTGCCTCCATGTTGGCCTTGGCTTACTGGCCATGCTGATTGATTTGTGCTTGTGTAGGTGTGATGGTAGTTAGTTGCTCAGGACACCTGACTGTGGTTCACAGTGTGAACGACATTTAGCTTTGTCATCACAGTGGTATTTTTCTTCAGCCCAGGGTCACCACATTGTGGGGGCCCTGGGGGTGGTGCTGTGGTGTGTCTGTGACTTGCTGTGTCAGTTGTTGTTCCTACGTGCCTGTGTGACATGTGTGTTTTGTGCTCCCTCTCACCTGTCAATGCCTGCTTGCCCACATAGGGGATTTGGATCCATGAGTTACCTTAGTGTGGCAGTGTATGCACATCTGTATGATTGGTATTCAGCTCTCCTCATGTGTTGTGTTGTTGCCTGGGGACACTGGCACCCCCACCCCTCACCTGCTGTGTATGATGACAGTGTTGGTCTGCCTGTTTGTGTTTGTGCATCTGCACCACTGCATTGGCATATCTTGGGTGTGCCATTGGCTGTATGTTGTTTGGTGTGTTTCCCCTGCTGTCCCTGGGACTCCTAGGTCATCGGTCAGCACAGTGATCATGGTTTGTGTGTCCCATTGCTGCCATGGTATGGTATCTGTTCACCTCACATCTGCTGTCTCCACAGGGTATCTGCATTTGTGTGCCCATTGGTGCAAATATGTGGTTCTGCATTCTGATGGTCACTTCTGTCATTGTGTCATTGATGACTGTTGACGGTCTCAGCCCCCATGGGTGTTGTTTGTCTGCACATGGCCAAAGGAATGTTTCATTTGCACTGCAGTATTTGGCTCCCCCAATTTATGTTGCAATGGGACACATACACTACTTTGCCACAGATGAGTTTTTGGTTCTGTGACCAGGAATGATCCATGCAGTTTGGCAGTTGCAGCTCTTTCTTTGTCAACAATTACCTTTTGGTCACTGTGATGATGAGGGTGTAGACCCCATTGCCACAATGGTCAAAATGTGCTTCAGCTATGGACCCCACACTTACCTTTTGGTCACTGTGATGATGGGGGTTTAGACCCCATTGCCACAATGGTCAAAATGTGCTTCAGCTATGGACCCCACACTTGCCTTTTGGTCACTGTGATGATGGGGGTTTAGACCCCATTGCCACAATGGTCAAAATGTGCTTCAGCTATGGACCCCACACTTGCCTTTTGGTCACTGTGATGATGGGGGTTTAGACCCCATTGCCACAATGGTCAAAATGTGCTTCAGCTATGGACCCCACACTTGCCTTTTGGTCACTGTGATGATGGGGGTTTAGGCCCCATTGCCACAATGGTCATGGGCTGCTTGCATTGTGGGTGCCACACACATATATGTGTGGCACATGTGCTAGGGGGTCACATTGTATGTTCAATGTCATGTTCGGTGTTGTAGGCATTTGACACAGCCTGCTCACACGCTTGTCATGGTGGTGGGGGGATGTCTTAATCTTGCATTCCCTAGGTTGTGGTGTGCTTGTTGTGTCATGCATTGTCCATCCTATGAGTGGGGGTGGTAGTAGTGGTAGGCATCCAGCCCCCTGGCTAAGGGTGGTAGTAGTGGTAGGCTTCCTGCCCCCTGGCTAAGGGTGGTAGTAGTGGTGGGCATCCTGCCCCCCTGGGTGAGGGTGGTAGTAGTGGTAGGCATCCTGCCCCCTGGCTAAGGGTGGTAGTAGTGGTAGGCATCCAGCCCCCTGGCTAAGGGTGGTAGTAGTGGTGGGCATCCTGCCCCCCTGGGTGAGGGTGGTAGTAGTGGTGGGCATCCTGCCCCCTGGGTGAGGGTGGTAGTAGTGGTGGGCATCCTGCCCCCTGGCTAAGGGTGGTAGTAGTGGTGGGCATCCTGCCCCCCTGGGTGAGGGTGGTAGTAGTGGTGGGCATCCTGCCCCCCTGGGTGAGGGTGGTAGTAGTGGTGGGCATCCTGCCCCCTGGCTAAGGGTGGTAGTAGTGGTAGGCATCCTGCCCCCTGGCTAAGGGTGGTAGTAGTGGTAGGCATCCTGCCCCCTGGCTAAGGGTGGTAGTAGTGGTAGGCATCCTGCCCCCTGGCTAAGGGTGGTAGTAGTGGTAGGCATCCTGCCACCCTGGCTAAGGGTGGTAGTAGTGGTAGGCATCCTGCCCCCCTGGGTGAGGGTGGTAGTAGTGGTGGGCATCCTGCCCCCCTGGGTGAGGGTGGTAGTAGTGGTGGGCATCCTGCCCCCTGGCTAAGGGTGGTAGTAGTGGTAGGCATCCTGCCCCCTGGCTAAGGGTGGTAGTAGTGGTAGGCATCCTGCCCCCTGGCTAAGGGTGGTAGTAGTGGTAGGCATCCTGCCCCCTGGCTAAGGGTGGTAGTAGTGGTAGGCATCCTGCCCCCTGGCTAAGGGTGGTAGTAGTGGTAGGCATCCTGCCACCCTGGCTAAGGGTGGTAGTAGTGGTAGGCATCCTGCCCCCTGGCTAAGGGTGGTAGTAGTGGTAGGCATCCTGCCACCCTGGCTAAGGGTGGTAGTAGTGGTAGGCATCCAGCCCCCTGGCTAAGGGTGGTAGTAGTGGTAGGCATCCTGCCCCCCTGGGTGAGGGTGGTAGTAGTGGTAGGCATCCTGCCCCCTGGCTAAGGGTGGTAGTAGTGGTAGGCATCCTGCCCCCTGGCTAAGGGTGGTAGTAGTGGTGGGCATCCTGCCCCCCTGGGTGAGGGTGGTAGTAGTGGTGGGCATCCTGCCCCCTGGCTAAGGGTGGTAGTAGTGGTAGGCATCCTGCCCCCCGTGGGTGAGGGTGGTAGTAGTGGTAGGCATCCAGCCCCCTGGGTAAGGGTGGTAGTGGTGGTGGGCATCTGGCACCCCCTGGCTAAGGGTGGTTGTGGTGGTTGGCATCCAGCCCCCTGGGTTGGGGTGGTGGCGCGCATTCAGGCCCCTGTGTGCATATGTGGCATTGGTGATGGGCATCCCGCCCCTATGGTGCTGCTGTTGCAAGTATATTCAGATTCCCAGTGTATGTGTGTGATGTGTCGTGTACGTGTTGTATGTGTTTTGTGGTTGGTGTCTGACTTACCTTCTGCGCCGTACGCGTCCGTGCCTGTTCCGGTAGTAGATGTAGAATATTGGTATGATCGGGACGAAGGGATTCATGGTTGGTTCGTGTCGTTCGTCCTTCTCGTTGCTTCGCGTCGTCCTCGTCGCTTGGCTCGTCCTCGTCGCTTCGCTTCGTCCTCGTCGCTTCGCGTCGTCCTCGTCTGTGCTGTGTTCGTCTCGTAGCCGTGGATCGTGTTGTGGCGCGATTCGGAGCTTATGTGCGCCTCTCCCGGATGCTTTGACGTGCCGTGCGTAGCGACGGGTTCGGCGCGTACGGAAGCGCATCGTACTTGTCCGGCCGGACGGGGCTGCATTTTCCCTTCCGTGCGACTCGATTCGGCGTTTCCGGATTCGCCTCGGTCGGAGAACAGGACCTGGTTTGGGTGAGTACGGCTCGGCCGGAATTTTTGCTGTTGTGCGCATCGTACTTGCTCGTTCGGTGTGCTGTACGGATCGGTCGGGAAACTGGCTTTCGCATGGCTTTTTCCCGACCGAATAGTATTGGGTGCGCCTCCGACCGAGATCGGAATCGGCCCCAGAATGTTATTTTAAGGGCCTGATTCACAAAGCTGTCTTCCTGCAGCAGGTGCGACTGCGCGTGCGCATTCAGGAGAAGTGGAGAATAAGTCACATCAGCTCACAGAAGAATCTTGTGAATCTGACCCTTAGATACTGCCTGCATAGGGTGACAGTGGCGGTGACCCTACCTGCGTTTGAGAAGTGTTTGGTGCAAACACCTCAGGACCGCTGGTGCCATCTGGGCTCGGTTTAATGCCCTCTCATTATTATGTCCCTCACACAGCCCCAGATCAGTTTCTACACAATCCCAACAGATCCCCACAAACCCCAAGCGTCACCCAAACACCCCCAAACCAGGCTCTGCATACTACGAATAGACCCTAATAAGTGGCAACACACATATTACCACAAGCACCTCAAATACTCCCCATATCTTTGAAAAATAACTCATAATGCACCCTTACTTACCCTCATCACATAATCACATAGGCTTAATGCATCCTCACATAGCTCCCAGAAGACAAGCGCATACTACCAAACATACGTTTGTCTGGTCCCCAACAGTCCCTGAAAAGACTTTCCCATTGCAACCACCACATTGTCACATAGCACCAAGAAAGCCTCCCATAACTCTCGAATCACCGTCACATGCACCCCAATCGACCTGCAACACACCACAACACATCATGTGCATCTCCAAATGGACCCTCACCGGCCCACACAACTTAACTAACTCTGTGTCAGATCTAGCGTGGGGCCAGGAGCGATGAGACCTACTAGTGAGGGCAAGGGATTCCGTAGCAAGTCGCGCCAGAATCCTTTTCAGGGCACAAGTTTAAATCCTGGTAAAGAGACTCATAATTTCATCCTGCTAAAATGAATGAAATATGTGGTATTGATTGGGGTAACATGGTTAACTATCATAAAGAAAACCAAAGCACAACCCCGTTGTGGTGCACGGCATGTGACTAGTCGCGGTACCTCCATGTGCAGCTTGGATCGCACTGCTGGCTGTAGTGCACGACTCAGCGCTCAGAGGAGCCAGGGACTTAGCTCACTGTCTCTATTATCTGCTGAGGCTATAAATAGACACAATTAAGCCTGTCAGCAGGATGTGCTCTGGGGCACTGAGTGCTTTCATCATCATGGCTACAGAGATTACACAACTCTTGCTGGTCCTGGGGCTACACAAAAGGAAGGAACTACAGCTCCCAGCATGCCCTGTGGTGTAATGATCCCCGGAGCGTCCCAGGGGGTGCAGCAGGAAGTAAGACCCGGGGCTGTCAAGGCCAAAGGGGAATCCGCGCCTCTTGGGAGATGATAGATGGCTGCCACGCAGCAAGAACGTCATAGAACAGACATATGGAAATATCCACACACATAGAAACCATGTTTAAGCAGCCACAATAGACGAACCCAGCATGCACCGCAGCCACGCTTGAACTAGTTGAAAAGAGGGGTTGATGAAGGTACTGGGATAATTTTCAGAGAGTGTGTACTGAAATCATGATTTTAAAGTATGGCTTGTAAGGTTGGCTAATGGCAGCATATCACAAAGGATGCAGTGTTCCAGTCCTGAGCGTTGATCGAACAACCTAATGCATTCTGGTAGCTGTAGTTTTTATTTCTATCAATGAAACCAATAGGAATAAATTATCAGTACAGGTTAGTTGGTAAAAGGAAATTTCAGAACTGAAGCATTGGCTTCCAGAGGACATGCAGTCATAGGGTGACCTTAATTTGTAAGCCAGTAATTGCGGTCATCAAGTACTGTGAAGGTGGGGTCTCTAACACCCCAACATTGACTCCCTGTATCCAGCTCCACAGAAAGGGAGAGAAGCTGGACTGAGAGGGACAGCTAGGTCTGTGGACTTACAGACGAATGGCTTAATGGCAAGATAGCCCTAGTTAGAAGGATGAAAGGTCGGATTCTATTCCTGACATGAAGCTGCCTCCGTCCCACTGGCCTTTCAGAGGCACTGGACTGTCAGAGGATATTATTACGAAGGCGTGCCTTCATCTGAATGTAATTGTGCTGTGTGAGTATGTTTTCTTAATATCTGTGGGTCCATTCGACAAATGTGCACAAAGCTTTCCAAGAAAGGACAACCACTTTGTGCTCTTCATTGCAAGTTTTGTTTAGATCCAGCAGAGGCTTAAAATTAGGGAGCGGATCCAAAAGGACATTTGCCATTTTAACTTCCCTAGAGTTAGTTGCTCCTTTGTACAGAGAGATGACAGAATGGAATTACACCAAACTTTGTTTGAAAGTAGAACTTTACTCAAGAACGTGTCTATGCTTTGCTCCATTCAGTAGTTTTTGAGAAATTAGTGTCTGGTCTGGGCATGAAGGTGATACCTTTTAGATATATCTTAACTGTTAACCTATGGAGGTTTTCCAAATCCTGTTTAAAAGATAAAGGTGCACCATTGGATTAGGGAGCTTTTTGTTGCATCGACAGTTGCAGATTTGTGAATCTCCTGTGCTGGAATTGGTTGGAGTGCAACAAATGTTTTGTTGCTGCTACCATTGCCCAACATAGGGAAAAAGAAAAAGTGCATAAGTGAGCAGGGACAACCTACCCAATTTTGATGGACCTCAAAAGGGCCCCTGCTAATAAATGACATATTTAAAAAATTGACTTTTATAGCAGGATTCACAAATCCTATGTCAGCTTTGTGAATCCTAAACCCTCCCTGGGACTTTCTGGACATCCCTGGGAATAAAATTGAAAAACATGTTCAGTGCATTATGACTGAACTTGGCCAAAGGCCACATGCTGGGGTTGGCTACAAATGGTGGTTTGGGACATTGGCCTGGCCGAAGTTCAGTACTAGCCATCCTCGGTGGGATAGGGTCCTGCAGCCAAATACTTCGACGAATAGCAGAAGACTTTGCGCAGGAGGGGTTGGCTTCACGCTGTTGGCTGGGTACCAGACCTGGCCGTCTGCAGCCCAGCCCACCCTATGGACAGCCAAAGTTTGTGTGCAGAAGGTGTTGGCCTCCCACGAGGGTTGTGTGCTGGAACTGTTCGAAGGCCAAGCATGGCAGCCCACCCTACTATCCATGGCCAAAGTCTGTTCATAGCAGGGTTTGACTGCATATGAACGGTTGATCGCATAACCTGGTTGCAGTCCCTGTGGCCAACCCCTACTGTGCATAGCCAAAGGTTGTGTGCAGTTGAGACAGCTGCTCATGGCTGTTTGGGTACTGTGTACTTGGAAGTCTCTTGTGAGTGTTGTGGACTGCAGTCCTAACCATATCTTGCACCACACTATGCACTGCTATGGCCCTCACAAATGCCATCACTCATGACATGTTAGATTACATTATTGATTACATCACTGATGACAGCTCAAATGACATCATCGATGACATCACTGATAACATTTCAAATGACATAAATGTTGACATCACTGATAAAAAAAGTTTGACATGTTTTTATTATGATCAGTGCATTAGGAACAAGGAAAACAATACAAGTGCATTTTGTATCATACAAAAGTATCAAGTTCTAATTCAAAATCAAAGCAGAAAGAGTGGGCCAAATCCAAGCCCAGAAAATGTACATTGTACGTCAATATCATCAAACAACAATAGTACATCAACGAAAAACTAGCAGCAGCAGTGAGCACTTCAACCCCTTCACATCTCCGATAATATTGCGGGAGGGGTACCCGAGCAAATGAGCAGTAAAGCGGGAGTGGAGGGGAGAAACCGCTCTCCAGTGGGGGGGTCGAGAGGGGAGGGACCATCAACCACCACATCAACCTCCAGCCCATGGTCAGCGCTGCATCATAACTCATCTGTGAACATTCATTCATACAAACCCATCTCACATGGACACCATCTAATGACATCACTGATAAAAAATAAAAAAAATTTAACACAGAATTTTATTAGTTTTTTCAGGTTTGATACAATGTGTGGTACAGCATTATGAATCTCAGAGTATTCTGTGGAAACAAAATCAGTATATTATGAACATCTTAATAACTTGTTCAAACTACGTCATCACAAGGATTATCATTACAAGGTACAGATGTATATATATATATACAATCCGTGGAAATGGAGAATATGACCGAACCTGAACGAAATCAACAATGAGTAAGGTGTATACATGTACAAACAAGTTCGTGCTCATGATTCTGACTGCATAATCAACTATCGTGTAATGAAATCTTAAATCAGTGACACAAAAAAAAAAAAGGAAACCATAATAAAGAACTATGCTACGATGAACAAGGTGTCTGTTCTGATTACCATCGGGGGGAGCGGGGGGTCACCGCCGGTTAGGGGGCGGTAGGGGGGATGGGGGAAGGGGGGGAGAACGGAAGGAAGGAAAGGATCAAAGGGGGGGGAGGCAGGCAGATCCATGCATTGTGCCCGAAAAGCTCCAACATTTGAGCCCATTCCAGAGATATCGGTTTCCGTCTTAACCCTCTGTGCTCTTCGCGGTACAATGCCTCCCTCTCAGCAGTAGCCCATTTTATAACTTCTTCCTGCCATTTCCCTCTGGACATCACTGATAACATAATGACAACATTCAATGAAAATAATACTCAGCTCATTTCCCTTTCTGAAAAGGATTTTTAAGTCAATTAATATTTACTAAGTGCCTCGCTTAAAATGCTGGTTTAAGTAATGATAAACTCATTACAGAAGCGTTAATCCATGTAATTTTCTGGAAAATTAAATTATGTAATAATGCTGTGACCACGACCAAAGAAAAATAACTCTATTACAATCATTAACCCACTATAATCATACAAAAAAACTTTGTTTTAAAACACCTACAGCAATATAGAAATAGACTGCAACTATCATAAATCACAATAAAAGATCCAACATAGATGAAGGCGCACAGTATCTCAGTACCACACATGCACCAACACAGCATGACAAACCTTCCACGGCATACCATACAGCTGCTTACCAAAGTAAACCACTCAATATTATATATAGGACAATATACTCCCTGCTGTTCACTATAAGGATACTGCAAGTCACAGAGGAGTTACATGACCAAATAAAGTAATGACGCCTAAGCCTGAGTTCTTTGTAAGGTCATTGAAGTTCGAGGTGACTTTCAATCCTTATAATTCACCGTAGGGGGTACTTTATTCCTTATAATAGATGGTCACGTAATCACCCTTCCCACAAGCCACGTAAATCCTTGGCGTGTTACGCTTTCACATGAAAGAAATAGAATGTTTGCAGACATGAAGAATAAAAGTAGCATTTGTAGTGCAAAACGAAGAACACCAAAAAGTGCTTAGATAGTTGCTTAGATAGTTGCTCCAAAAGATGCTAGAATCAGTTTAATACAAGACAGATTCAAGAAAATGATGCCATAGATCAGAATGTATAAAACTATGGAGAAAGATTTTTTTGTTGTTGTTATAAACCAACTTTATTGTATTTTCACCAGTAATAGTACCTAACAGACATACACAGTTACTGCTTCTACAGTCATCCCTCACCCCCCAGACAACACAACCATATCTATTCATTATCAATTAACCACCCCATCTGTCCAAACCATGGTATTCCCACCATTTGCCCCACACCTTCATGTGTTTTGGTGGGCAACCACGCCCTTCATAAATAGGCTTTCACCAGTCCACCCCCGCCCGCCACTCAACCATCGTAGGGGGTTCCACGGATTTCTTCTTCCGTGAAATATCCTGCTTAGTGACCAATGTTGCAATCCCAAGACGCACACACCACTCTGCCCTCGATCCACCCAAGTCCTTCATCAGGCCCAACAGAGACACCTTGGCCACGAGATACAGTTGTCGGTCCCGGATGCGGGAGAGTTATCGCTCAATCCTCCCCCATAATTGGACTATCACTGAGGAAGCCCACACCACATGAAAGAAGTCTGCATCTGGCAAGCGGAAGCAGGCCGCCTGTGAAATTATACCCGTTTGGTGTGACCTCTGGGCGGTCATGTATGTGAGATGCAGGTAATTAAGCTTGACCGTTCTGAGCCTAGTGGAATTGGGCAGTTCTCGGGGGGACATCCGTCATGACCGCTTGCCACTCCGCAGCTTCCAGCTCATCCACCCATGCCTCCCACTTCTGTCTCAGTCTGTTGAAATGGTTCAATGCATTGAAAATTAAGGTGCGGTAAATCTCGGATATGGCTCCCCTATGGAGCTTCCAGGTTAACAATTTAGCTTCAAGAGGGCTGAACTCCGGGATGTCTGTATCCGGGAGAAAGCTGACCAAGAGGGCATGTCTCAACTATAAGTATTCGTGAAGCGGAGTGTGCGACAGTTGGAATTGCTGTTGGATTTCTTGGAACTTTGGATGAGGCTCTCCTACCCGTACATCTCCGAGATGTGTGATACCTATGGTGTCACACTTTGAGAACCCCCTCTATTCCTGCAGTGTGATACAGCCATTTACCTCACCAGATGGGGGTCTTCCCCGTCAGTCTTGCATCCCAGCCCGTGAGACAAAGAGTAGAGCGCCACTCTCCAACTGAGGAATATCACCGGTGTCATTACCAGCATGGCTCGCGGGATCGAGCCCCGTACAGCATGGCCATTATTGTATCCAAGCCCAGCAAGGTTAGTTCCACTCAATACACCGGATCCCACCAACCCCTCCCCCCCCCTTAAACCAATCATTGGTTACGACTAATTCCACAGCCATATAGTGCAGAAAGATTTTATATTTCATAGAATTGCCGCAAACATGCAAAAAATAAACATGCTGCCATAAATATCCCCTTTCTGCTCCTCACAGTTCATTGAGAAAAACATTACAGAAGAAAAAGCCAGGTTTTGTTTTCATTTTTAAAACTGCAGCTTTAATTATGCTCTGTGCTCTGCCTTTTTCACTTGGCTGCTGGCTCGAACAGCAGGCATCGTGGCGTCAGAACTCAGCAATAATAAGTTATTTTAGTTGGGCAGCAATGTCATTTCTTTAATATAGATGACACAAGTCACCTGTAATAAGGAAATTAGAGCCTGGCTTTTATACAGGGATTGCAGGATCCCGTGAATTATAGTGGAATATGCCTTCTATGATTTGGACATACTGTCATGTAATATAGACATTCCTCAAGTATCATGTGACCAGATATCCACTGATAAACACATAGAAAAACATATAGTCAGTTTGACTATATCAAGCATACACATATATACCATTATACACCCTACCTCCATGTAATATACAAAAACAGATACTACCACACATGCACCATCACCACATGAAGCGGCCACCTATACGGCTGCTATAAAAAGTAAAACACCCAATATTAAACTGCAAAACCCCTTCCATGATTTAAGTACTCTCCATGTAATGTAAACATTCCTCGAGTATCATACAAACGCATGCACTGATAAACACAAACACACAAACATGAAGTCAGCCTGACTACTTGAGATATACTATGACACCCTCTATCATATGCATCACAACACAAACACAAAAGTATTGTCTCAACCCCATTCCCAAGTGTGCAATCACACACAGTGCAACATATGCCTATTTAAGTAATATGCAAACATTCAATCATTTCCAGATCAAGAGAGCCGCCATTATGTTGAAAAATAATATACATTATCAATAAAAATCTGTTCTGTACTTTTGAAAACTATTGCTTCGTAAACAGACGATCCGACACAGCTTAGCATGAAAAAAAGGATTACTCATATAATGCAAATATCTGAATTCATCATTCACACGATTAGGAAAATCAAACCGACATTCAACAGCTGTATCACTGGATGGTATCATGAATGATGTAATTTGAGATGTCATCAGTGATGTCTTCAATGAAGTAATTTAACATTTCATGAGTAAAGGAGATGGACTTCTTCAGTAGATTACTCCAGGAAGGCTCATGACTTCCTGTGGACCAGCACCATTGCCCAGGAGTCACTGTGGTGTAGGTACCTTAAGCACAAACTCCTCTCTGGCTATATGGTGGTCTCCACGGTGCCATAGTAGAAGTTGCAGGGTAGGCAGGAAATGAGCAGAGCTAGTCAAAGGACTTGGAGTCTCGTCATCTGCTAAAGTCTAGATTTGATGGGTGACGGTATGTGCCTACAGGCAGTCTGTCTCTCTGACCTATTGCAAACCTGAGGGAGAACTCGACGAATTAAGAGGCACTATTTTCTTACACAGCAGAAAAAGATCCTTATCATTCAAGAAAAGTAAGAAGCAGTATTTCTTGTCTTAAGCAGACAAAATCACCCTAGAACCCTCTTGGTTTCTATAGTGGGGGGAAAAGGTGCAATCTGGAAGCATCTTTTGGGGCTTCTGCCAGTTAGTTGGCTGCACATGTAATGTCTGTTTCTCCTCCAGCATCAGCACCAGTGCAGCGCTAGCGCTAATGCCTCCAGACTTCTCATTGGCTGTACAGCTTCTGCAGCAGTACGGGCTAATTAGCATTCACAATGCACTTTTCATTATAACTTTCTATTCTTTTTCAGATTGCCTTGTGGATCTTAAACCAAGGGATACTGATTTCTGAGCATATCCTCCAGTTCAGGACTCTGATTTCTGGTCTGAGAGTAGAAGGAAGAGGACAGACAACCTCTACTTTGAGAATTAAGAAGCTGAACTTCTCAGGTTAGCTTAGAGGATCGTCAAATTCCGGTAGCAAATAGCCACACAAGCTTTTCCTTCTTCCCATCTAACCCGATCAAGCCACCCATTCCTTTCCCTCGCTCTTCGACAAGCACTTCCATTTCTTAATATTATATTATGTATTTGAATTATGACGACTGCTAATGGTCCATTTTTGCTCTACTTGATTTGTACTCTGCACAAACTGTTGCTCTTCGCTGCAGTTTCTTTTACATGCTTATGATTTTTCCATGATCCTCTTCTTCTCATACATTTCTTCTATCCTTTGGTTCACTTCATTTCCCAATTCCACAAACCGTTAAATTAACCACATTTTGATCATTATGGATTTCCATCTATTCTGGTTATTGCTAATTTCTGTCCCAATGCATCTCACCCTGAATATCCCCCACATTCCGCTCACTATCCGTTCCTAAAGTAATTCTCACTATGAAAGTCTATAACTTCTGTTCATCATAGCCAGGGCCACTGGAATTATGCGGCAGGGTTGAGCAAATTATGTGGCAAGAAAAGGCAAATTATGCGGCGTGATGCGTCACATTTGTTTAATCGTATTACTTCATTATTTGCACTTTTTACACTTGTTTAATGGTGTCTGGGTATTGGGTGCACCTCATTAGTACTGGTTTGCTACCCAAATTCAACAATAAGCAACAGAAAGGTGACCAGTCAACCTTTGCAAAAGGCTTTTACTGTTACAGTGGTATGGTAACACGTGCCGCTGCGGTTTTAGTAACTTTTGAACCTTTGAGCTACAAACGAAACTTTTTTGTTAAAATCTGCAGATTATGCAGCAGATGATGGATTATGTGGCAAATGTGGCAAATCTATAACTATGCAAAATCACAGCGGCTGCACAATCGCATAATTCCAATGGCCCTGATTATAGCCTATTTTCACCATGGGATGTGCGCCATCCTGCATACCGCAAATTTCTCACAATTACCATGGATTCCCTAAATTCCACTAATACATTATTGTCAACATTAAACCTAAAATCAATATATGCTGAGAATAAAATGTTGAATTCTACTCACCTTTCTTACAGATCTGACCACCGCATTGACCATTGCTCGCAACATGAATTTACCCCCAAGGATGCTCAAGGTGCTTTTCTCCAAGTTATTAACACTTCACGCAATATCATAGAGACTCCAATATTCAAGCCTGCGACGTTTGCACAGCTGCTGCTTGTGCTGTACCTATTTATGTGTGCGGCGGGTGAGTGTGGTTGCAGGTGTACTTTTACTACTGCTGTCTATGTTGTACTTCTCCTGTGTTAGAGGGGGAGCAGCTTGCAGAACCCAAAGGAAATATACCATACCACTGTCTGTGGAGTGCATGACCTGCACCTGAGGAAGGCTTAAACAAGATTTGTCGAAACACTGAGCACGTACATCATGGGCAGCAGTAGTGCAAGCTCCTCCCACACTAGAAACAGTATAGAAAGTAACAGTGTAAACGTCCCTTAAACAGAGAATGCATTTAATAAAAATAGTAATGTGAACTTCCCTCACTTATAAAGCAGGTGCAACATAGCCGCAGAGCAAATCCTTCATTCAACAGACAGCAGACAGCAGCAGTGTAAGATTCACTCACACAGAAGGTACATCACAGATGGCAGTGCAAGCTTCATTCACACTGAGGTTACAGCCATAGTCAATAGTAGTGCAACGTTCGCTCACAGGGAAGTCGCAGCGCAGACAGCAGCAATGCAAGCTTTCTTTACACAGTATTTACAGCGCAGACAGCAGCTGTGAAAGCTTTCTTTACACATATGTTACAGCGCAGACAGCAGCTGTGAAAGCTTTATTCACACATACGTTACAGTGCAGACAGCAGCAGTACGAGCTTCATTTACACAGTGGTTACAGCGCAGCTTTCACCAGTGCAAGCTTTCTTCACACATACATTGCAGCTCAGGCAGCAGCAGACCAAGCTTCATACATACAGTATTTACAGCGCAGACTACAGCAGTGCAAGCTTTCTTTATACATACATTGCAGCGCAGACAGCAGCAGTGCACGCTTTCTTCATACATACATTGCAGCACAGACAGCAGCAGATCAAGATTCATTCACACAGTATTTACAGCGCAGACTACAGCAGTGCAAGCTTTCTTTATACATACATTGCAGCGCAGACAGCAGCAGTGCAAGCTTTCTTTATACATACATTGCAGCGCAGACAGCAGCAGTGCAAGCTTTCTTCACACATACATTGCAGCTCAGGCAGCAGCAGACCAAGCTTCATTCACACAGTATTTACAGCGCAGACTACAGCAGTGCAAGCTTTCTTTATACATACATTGCAGCGCAGACAGCAGCAGTGCACGCTTTCTTCATACATACATTGCAGCACAGACAGCAGCAGATCAAGATTCATTCACACAGTATTTACAGCGCAGACAGCAGCAGTGCAAGCTTTCTTTACACATACGTTAGACCGCAGACAGCAGCTGTGCAAGCTTCATTCACACATATGTTACAGCGCAGACAGCAGCAGTACGAGCTTCATTTACACAGTATTTACAGCGCAGACAGCAGCAGTGCAAGCTTTCTTTACACAGTATTTACAGCGCAGACAGCAGCAGTGCAAGCTTTCTTTACACATACGTTACAGCGCAGACAGCAGCAGTACGAGCTTCATTTACACAGTATTTACAGCACAGACAGCAGCAGTACGAGCTTCATTTACACAGTATTTACAGCGCAGACAGCAGCAGTGCAAGCTTTCTTTACACATACGTTACAGCGCAGACAGCAGCAGTACGAGCTTCATTTACACAGTATTTACAGCGCAGACAGCAGTAGTGCAAGCTTTCTTTACACATATGTTGCACCGCAGACAGCAGTTGTGCAAGCTTCATTCACACATACGTTACAGCACAGACAGCAGCAGTACAAGCTTTCTTTACACAGTATTTACAGCGCAGACAGCAGTAGTGCAAGCTTTCTTTACACATATGTTGCACCGCAGACAGCAGTTGTGCAAGCTTCATTCACACATACGTTACAGCACAGACAGCAGCAGTACAAGCTTTCTTTACACAGTATTTACAGCGCAGACAGCAGTAGTGCAAGCTTTCTTTACACATATGTTACAGCGCAGACAGCAGCTGTGAAAGCTTTATTCACACATACGTTACAGTGCAGACAGCAGCAGTACGAGCTTCATTTACACAGTGGTTACAGCGCAGCTTTCACCAGTGCAAGCTTTCTTCACACATACATTGCAGCTCAGGCAGCAGCAGACCAAGCTTCATTCACACAGTATTTACAGCGCAGACAGCAGCAGTGCAAGCTTTCTTCATACATACATTGCAGCGCAGACAGCAGCAGTGCACGCTTTCTTCATACATACATTGCAGCACAGACAGCAGCAGATCAAGATTCATTCACACAGTATTTACAGCGCAGACAGCAGCAGTGCAAGCTTTCTTTACACATACGTTAGACCGCAGACAGCAGCTGTGCAAGCTTTCTTTACACATACGTTACAGCGCAGACAGCAGCAGTACGAGCTTCATTTACACAGTATTTACAGCGCAGACAGCAGCAGTACGAGCTTCATTTACACAGTATTTACAGCGCAGACAGCAGCAGTACGAGCTTCATTTACACAGTATTTACAGCGCAGACAGCAGCAGTGCAAGCTTTCTTTACACATACGTTACAGCGCAGACAGCAGCAGTACGAGCTTCATTTACACAGTATTTACAGCGCAGACAGCAGCAGTGCAAGCTTTCTTTACACATACGTTACAGCGCAGACAGCAGCAGTACGAGCTTCATTTACACAGTATTTACAGCGCAGACAGCAGCAGTACGAGCTTCATTTACACAGTATTTACAGCGCAGACAGCAGCAGTGCAAGCTTTCTTTACACATACGTTACAGCGCAGACAGCAGCAGTACGAGCTTCATCTACACAGTATTTACAGCGCAGACAGCAGTAGTGCAAGCTTTCTTTACACATATGTTGCACCGCAGACAGCAGTTGTGCAAGCTTCATTCACACATACGTTACAGCACAGACAGCAGCAGTACAAGCTTTCTTTACACAGTATTTACAGCGCAGACAGCAGTAGTGCAAGCTTTCTTTACACATATGTTACACCGCAGACAGCAGCTGTGCAAGCTTCATTCACACATACGTTACAGCACAGACAGCAGCAGTACAAGCTTTCTTTACACATACGTTTCTGAGTTGTGTAACTAGATGAGAAATTGTGGCATGAAAATAAGTCTCCCACCTTATCCGATCAGGGGCAACAAAATCGCAAATATTTGTGCAACTCTCCAGCCACTGAGCTTTGTGACTGAGGGAATCTGTGTGATGCCTTCAATGAACCATTTAGTCAGATAAACCCATTTCAGTGTTATTTTGTTTGCTTGCTTATTATTCGTATAGTGCAAGAACAGCAGATGCCACCAGGTTCATGGTGCGTGTCACCTCATCTCTTTTTACGATGATTTGTTTAACTCAGATTCCCACAATTACACTAGCTAAAATAGTATTTTTTAGTGTGCAGGGAGTTTTTTGTTCTTTTTTTAAATTAGACCATGATACAAGTTCTATAAAGAACTTTTTTAGCACAATTTCTGATCAATTTTATAAAGGTGACACTGTTTTACAGTTATGTCAAAAAGGAACGTATGACAACTTTACATTTCACACCATGTGACGCAATGGCATCATGGAATTTACCTCGCCCATTGGATTACTTTAGGTATACATATATCTCCGTCACATTGTTTATTCTCACTTGGTGTTTCATTTTACATAGAACTTTATAGCACATAGATTTGAGCCAATGTAATTGAATCGTTTGCCTTTTGAAAATTCCTTTACTGACACTGGCATTCCATAAGGCCACTTGCACTGTTTCCATATTAAAATAACACTGCTTATATGCAATTTTTTATAACTTAAAATATGCTGTGCTGGAACTTTGAACAAATGTTACCAGGGATGTTTTGAGTAAATATATTCCGTGTGTAATACGGTTATGTATTACTTACTGTTCCATATAACTGTATAGCACACAATCTAAATAAAATCATTCAGAATTTTCATCAGAAAAATACATTCTTTACAGGACGTATTTTACTTTTCTACTTAAAAAGAACACTATACTTTTGGAGTGCTACCAATTAAAAATACATTTAAATAATGTGGTTGTGAAAACACTATTGAAGTGGGGCGCACTGCCCTGACATATATTATACACTTTAGGTAGCAAGATGTACAGTGAGTATAGACAAGATTTCTAGAATATCTTGAATTTTCTTTGATTACTTTAGAAAACCATCATATGGTGAACAAAAGCAAATAACCACGGCTCGCTTCTAATAGTTTTCAGATTTCCACAATGCCATTTTTTTTGTGGCTTGTGGTTCACTTTAATTTGCTGGGCTGGTGAATCCAAACAAACATAAATGACTTTACTTTGAATTGGGATTGTCTGTAAAGGTAATTAAGGATTGATCCTTCAGGGTAAGCTAGAATGTTGTCTTCAAGCACTTGTTTCCACATCCAGTAGACAAGTCATTGATGAAAAACTGTTTGAAGAGGTTGGGTGTCTGGCATCTCTTTAAAGGTAATTAACAGTAAGAGTAAGGCATTTAATTAGATATTGGGGCTGATTTTGAGTTTGGTGGAGAGGCTACTATGTTGCAATGGTGATGTAGTATCCTCTCCACCAAACTGAAGATCTGCCCATATGATTTACAGTTGGACGTACCTTAAGTATGTCAGCAATCTGATTTACCGTTTGGTGGGCTTTACGTATGTCAGCAAAAGAGACTACTCCGTCCACATCACTGAGACACTCCTCCGATGGCCCGGCAGAGTTACGGCCATTGGAGGTTTGGCCATTTGACCACCTGTCCAATTTAGAGTGGGCAATCCAATGGCCAGTTTTTACTCCTCCTTCCCACCGTAAAAAACCTAGCGGCAAGGGACAGTAACATTTTTTAAATGACCCCCCACACCATGGGAGAAAGGTACCATGGTGTAGGGGTCGTTATTCTTTGTTTATTCAAAATCAAAATCCTGCTGCAAGATTTTGTTTTTGAAAAAACTGAGAGAAGTTAAAAGTTTGATGGACAGTACCATCATTTTGACGGTACCAACTGTCAAACTTTCAAATCATTGACAAGAACTATTGTGATGTCAGTTCCTGTCAATGGCTAAAGATCTCTGCTGGGCTGGCGCACATCTCTAAATTTGGAGTACGAGAACTCCGTCAGGGCGACATCCATACTCCAAACTCTAAATCAGGCCTTATATTGCCATGAGGGTAAGATCTGGTGATTGACCTAAAGAGTTGTCAGAAGCTGATGAAAAGGGTGATAGCAGTGTTAGCTAGTGCCCAGGCTGCTCCGGTAGCATAAGTTACATTTGCAGTTAGTACAACACATGGCCAACAAGGCTTAGAAAATAGTGCTGGCACCAATGACATTTCTCTTGGTATCTAAAAGCGCAGTCCTCACGACATGAGGGGCGTCTCCATGAAAAGTTGTAAATAAATTATTCACTTCTTAATAAATTCTTCTCAATTAACTTTATTGAGTTGTCAAATGTTCTTTGATTATATCATTCGTTATTCATGCATAATGGTGATTCTCACTTGATGACATAAATTTCATTTTACATATACTCATATGCCCAATGAATTTCGGGCTATTGCCCTTCGTCAGGGGCTTAATTCTGAAACATAGAAGAAACTCGAGTATTAGTACTATGAATGGCAAACGTGCCAAAACATAAAACACAGCGTAATTACTGTTAGTGCCGTGTGTGACAAAAAGAATGGTGAACATTCATGTCAAATTGATGTTGGTAACAGTGAACGAAAAATCCACATGCAGGAGATATCCATCAAACTTAGTGAAACCATTAAAAGAAGAAGTGCATGGAAAAAAATGAACGCGCATCAATAAAGTTTTATCAAAAAGCGCAATCAGGCAACCAAAGTGATTTAAGGAGATAGAAGATAGAGTTAATCCCCTAGTGTTGTCAGTTTGGGGAAAGTGAAGTGAAGTTAAAGAGTCCCAAGGTTCAAGTCAAACAAGTGATGAATCCGGCAGCATAATCAAGTAAGTGAAGTCTGCTCTTAGTTGCTCGTATACGCAGTGAATTCAACGTGAATGCGGTGGAAACAAGCAAACTTACTCAACGCCGCATTTTCATAAGCAGTCTATTCGACGATATATTATTCACTGTGAAATTCGCTGAACACGAAATACAGACATTAAAACCACACAACGTGCGTTAATCGAACAAGTGTATCAATGTCATAACGACTGGGGCTTACCCGTGCTGGAATTGTTATAACGTGGGCGGCCATTCCCAGTGTTAAACGCGTGTAAATAGCGGATGCCGCGTAAGTTTTTGAAAGGTGAAACCCGGAAGTGAAAGGTGGTTGCTGGTGACTGCAAACTATCACAGTAATTAAAATAAAGAAAAGACACCGAAAGTTCGTGCGGAGTGTTTTACCCCAAACTAACATGGATCAATAAAAACTATACCACAGTTACGGCAAAATACCAGAAAACAAGTAGAAACGCAGACACTTGATCATAAACTGTAGTTTGGAAAAATTTATGTAAAAAATGAAGATACATAATCATAAATAAAGAACTTCATCAAACTCATAAATGATGAACATTATGTACATGACTAATGAAATTAATCAATAAATCTCAATCTAAAAAAGGTAAAGAGCCCTGGAAACGATGACAGTGGATGGTGATGTGAAATACGATGCAGACACAAGAGTAAACTGAAAAGTGGAGGTCACCTAGACTTCTATGAAAGATGAATGTACCTAGCATCAAAATTCACCAAAAATTATTTTAACAAAAAAGTGAAATGTGAAATGTGTCTATACGACATGTACATTATCAAAATGTTCAGCACCCAACAGAATCAAGTTCTCCTTTAGGGTTCACAGAGTCTAAGAAATTGATCCAATATGTTTCCCTTTGTAAAAGAAATTGCGTATTATCTCGTCCCTTGTCTTCTTGGGACTTGTTCAAGGATCAAAAATCTCAGTCGGCTGATATTGTGGTGCAGTAAATGAAAGTGTGCAGCAACCGTAGACTTGAGATTTTTAGTGCGTATGTTGCTCTTATGTTCATTCAGACGTACCCTGATTTGTCGCTCGGTCTTTCCCACATAGACTAACCCACATGGGCATTTTAACATGTATATAACATTTTGGCTGTTACATGTGGCTGTCACTCTCAATTTGATTATGGTTCCTCGATTGGGATGCCGTGTGGTGTTCCCTTTAATGATGGAATTGCAATTCCCACAGTTCATGCAGGGTACCGTTCCTTGAATTTTTTTTAATTTTTTATCAATGGATTTGCTTAGTATCTGTTTGAGATTTCTTGTCCGCAAGTACGCGAATCTTGGTTGAGATTCAAAAATGCCTTTGAAATCCGGTTCTGTGCTCAGCATTGGCCAGTACTTTAATATAATGTGTTTGATTTTGTGGCTGCGGGTAGAAAATTTGGACACGAACACAGTTCTGTTTTAATTTCTTTTGAGATCAGTACATTTTAATAGATTTTCACGTGTCTTTTTTTCAACTTTTGTGATGGCTTCTTGCAATATGGGTTCGGGGTAGCCCCTTTCTCTGAATTTTTTAATACAAGTAGTCATGCTCTCTTTATACAGGTCATCATCGGATGAAATTCTTTTTAACCTTAGTAATTGTGAATACGGTAGATGTTTTTTTAGAGAGGGTTGATGGAAACTATGAAAATGAAAGTCTGTCGGTTTGGTATACACGCTGGTGATTAATTGACTATATTTGTTGATAATAAGAGTGTCTAGGAAAGTGATTTGTTCTTTACTTATTGATGAAGTGAATTCAATTCTTTCATCCACCATATTGAGGGTCTCAATAGCTTCTGATAACTCCAAATGTGTTCCTTTTCATAGCACAAATATGTAATCGATGTACCTTTTATATATAATGAGATGTTCCATCCATTTTTCTTGATTCAATATGTGGTCTAATTCAAATCTGTGCATAAAAAGATTTGCGTACGCCGGAGCCGCACAATTACCCATTGATGTTCCTGAAGATTGAATGTAGAAATTATCCTGCCATTTGAAATAACTGTGGAATAAAGTGAAGTGTAGCAATTCCATTAAAAATACTTTTAGTTGTTCATCTTTCTCACAATTGATTAAGAATGATTCCACCGCAGAGATGCCCAAGTTGTGCGGAACCGAGGTATATAATGATTTAACATCGATGGTACATAGTATGGTATCCGAGGTTACGTTAGTCTTTATAGATTCCAAAATGTTCAAAAAGTCTGTGGTATCTTTTATATAAGTAGACATGCTTTGTACAAGTGACTGAAGATGTTTATCCAGATATTTACCAATTGGTTTGTGTATAGAGTTGACAGTAGATACAATAGGACGGAATGGAGGTTTGGTAGGGTGTTTGTGTATTTTAGGAATCATGTATATATAAGGTACAGATGGATTGTTTTTGATGAGGTAAGTCTTGTCCTCTCTCGTTATAGTACCTTTATCCATTGCGTCATCTATGATCTTAGAGAGAATTTTGAGAAACTCATTGGTTGGATCAAACGACAATTTCATGTAAATGTTATCATCCTGTACATGATCCTGAACATTCTCCAAATAGTAGCATGTATCCATGATTACCATGGCTCCTCCTTTGTCCGCTTGACAGATAGTTATTTCTGGATCAGATGCGATTTGTTCTAATGCTTGTCTTTCTTTTTGCGTGATGTTGGAAGTTTTAGGTTTGGTTTGCCTAAAAATGGTACGCAGATCCATTTGTACAACTGTCTCAAAGGCATCTAACACCTTATGACTTGTAGGAGCAGTAAATGTACTTTTGTTCCGTAGTCCTAACAAGGTATTGGTATGTAAACGTGGACTCTCTTCCACAACATTAGTGAAGGAATGTCTTAATCTCAGTGTACGCATACATTTGTATAGACTCATTTCTGATTCTAATGCATTAGAATGGTAAGTCGGTACCTAAGAAGATCCTTTTTGTAGAGTGTTGATTTGAAAGTCAGTAAATTGATGTTTAGAAATATTAATGACTAAAGTCTCTGGCTTCTTGTGCCTTTAGCTACTGGTTGTTGCTTTGTTCTTTGAGTTCCTCCTTCTGCTTCGTCTTGTGGTTTTTGGCCTCTCTCTAAATAAGGCCTGCCGCCATTGGTATTCCCTGATGTAGATGGACCTTCCTTGTCTGGTCTCTGATTGCCTGCCACTTTTCCATAAATCTGGTGTTGTTCTTGCATAACGTAGATTTTAGGGCAATTCTTAATCCTCTGGGGATTTGCTGTACTTTGTGGTACTTGATTAGGGTAGTTGCCTGAAGTTTTATGTGTGATTGTATGGAGCCAGTGCTGGTACTGATACTCTCCGTTTCTTCTATCAAAGAATAAATTCGTTGAGTTTCATCACTCGTACATACAAAGGTTTCTGCTCTGTGTTCTGTAAGGTTGGCAATTTCTTCATAAGACATTGCTGTGGGTGCGTCGTCTATTTACTCGGAAAAATAGTAATATACGGACCAGCAATTGGATAGATGAGCGCACTCCCTTTATAAGTTTTACACCGATTTAAAAGAGGTAGGTGGTGCAGATTGGCTATTGCCCTTTGTCAGGGGCTTAATTCTGAGTTTGATGGATATCTCCTGCATGTGGACTTTTCGTTCAATGTTACCAACATCAATTTGACGTGAATGTTCACCATTCTTTTTGTCACACGCGGCACTAACAGTAATTACGCTGTGTTTTATGTTTTGGCACGTTTGCCATTCATCGTACTAATACTCGAGTTTCTTCTATGTTTCAGAATTAATCCCCTGACGAAGGGCAATAGCATGAAATGCATTGGTCATATGAGTATATGTAAAATGAAATTTATGTCATCAAGTGAGAATCACCTTTATGCATGAATAACGAATGATATAATCAAAGAAAATTTAACAACTCAATAAAGTTAATTGAGAAGAATTTATTAAGAAGTGAATAATTTATTTACAACTTTTCATCGAGTGCAAGTTGGAGATGCCCCTCATGTCGTGAGGACTGCGCTTTTAGATATTGTTTCATCCTCATACTCAGGAGGATTAACCAATCTGCACCACCTACCTCTTTTAAATCGGTGTAAAACTTATAAAGGATGTGCGCTCATCTATCCAATTGTTGGTCCATATATTTCTCTTGGTATCACAGCCTACAACATATGTGACAAACAACCTTCATGAGGATGTTGAAATTATTTGAGGAGCAGCAACTGGGTATCACCCATGATGAAATATACTGAAAGCATGGTGTCTTTTTGAAGTCCAATCCGGTGAAGCACCCCTTCCATACAAGGTTCAATTCTTATGGTCTTCAAACTCGCACTGGAGCCCTTGCACTTATTCTTTAACAAATTAAGCACTGAATTCCTCACCACTGTGTTACCATCCAAGTGCCCTTCCAACTCCAACACCTCTCCCACCATCAACTGTGCTGACCCACACTTTTCTGTTAACCTCCTTTCAGCACCCTTCCCTTCTCCAATACAAATTATCACACTTAGGTCCTCATTATGAGTAGTCTGATAACTTAAGATATGTGCAGTATCTCCTGTTGCAAAAACAACAGTTGATGGACAGAATGCAGAACAATGTCATACATTCACCCCAGTACAGAGATCTGGGCCTAAATCCATTGTTTTTTGCTCACCATGCCATTCCAGTTTGAACCCAGCCATATGCAAATCAGTCTTGACCCTGTGCCTCATGGGAACAGTCCAGCCCGAACTGCCAAGCCAGGTCCTCCCTGGACTGGAAACAAGCATCCTCGGACCGGTTTCGGGGTTTCACCCCTCTTCAGCCAGGATAGCTTGATTCCAGTGGCATGGAGAGCACGGGACCCACGTCTGGGCATACCCGTCCCACTCGGGGTGACAAATGCAAAAACAACAGTTGATGGACAGAATGCAGAACAATGTCATACATTCACCCCAGTACAGAGATCTGGGCCTAAATCCATCGGTCCTAGGATGCTTGATTCCGGTCCAGGGAAGACATGGCTTGGCAGTTTGGTCTGGACTGTTCCCATGAGGTACAGGGTCAAGACTGATTTGCATATGGCTATGTCTGAACTGGGGTGGCGTGGTGAAGCAAAATAACGATGGATTAAACCCAGATCTGTGACTGGGGGTGAATGTTTGCCAATGTGCAGCATTCCGTCCACCATCTTGTGTGTTTTGCAGTATCTCCTGTTAACATATCACATTCATGAGTTTGGCTTATTTTAGGTGCTATTTCACCATGAATAATGTACCCCACATTATTGTAATTTACCAGGTGCGATAAATATCATACCTAACATGGCCACTCGTAATGAAGGCCAAAGTCGGGCATCCTAACTTTCCACCTTCCCTCTCCCTCTTCTTCTTCCACTATAAAATCCCTATTGTGTACAGCCCCTGTGGCTTTGTAGCAAGGTTTTGTGCTATATATGACTAATACATAGTTCATACATATATATGTCTTTAAGCATCTGCTCCCACGCCCACCAAACTCACACTGTGCATTATGACAGCAGAGCTACTCAAAATTGTAAAGCTCTATCTGAACATATTCTTCTTTAGTCATTTCTTTTGATTTCAGCCTCCACTTTCGCCAAAATTATTTCAAATACAACTTGCATTTCTTCAATTAATGCACCTTTGTAAAATTGGGAGTTTTTTAAATCAACTTGACCAGCATTATTAAAACCCCCAAAGTTGAACAGCCGCGCATTGTTCCAGATATGTGTTAAGTTCTTGAATTACACTGTATACGTTTTTTGGGAATTAGATGAATATTGTACTTTAATCGTTAAGTTATGTTATGTTTATTTGTAAAGTGCACTATCACCAGGGAGGGTATCCTGGCGTTGAGCAGGTGTGTGTGCCTAGTCTTGTGTTTGGTAGGTTGGTTAATTGAAAAGCCAGGCCTTCAGCTACTTGTAAAATTCAAGAAGAAAGGAGGCAGCTCTGATGTAGAGTAGGAGGCTGTTTGACACTTTAGGGGCGATGTAAGAGAGCGCCCGTCCTCGTGATCTGTGTATGTGTGGGATGTGTGCAAGCGGGCTCCTAACATGCCTGGACCTGACCCAGCCCATTCCTTCTTTCCTGTTTGGCTTTTGTTCCATGTGCCCCTAGGTCTGTCTGTCTTTGCCAATGCACTAAACCCCACCTCAGGAAATTATTACACCAGACTGTGTGTGGGGGGCTAGAGTTTTTAATAAGCTGTTTAAAGTCAAGAAACACCCCCAACTATAAGGATGCAAGATGCATGGCAACCATTAGTAATTTGCAGCCTTGTGTTTTATGCATTAGAAATGAGCAAACTGCTGACTTGCAAAATCGAAGCGATTGGAACCTCTTGAAGCGCTGTATTCTGTGCAGTGAGAGCACTGTGTCAGGCATAATGTTGGAAGATATGATGGGGAGAGGTGTGTGTGTGTGTGTGCGCGATTTGTCTGTGTGCGCAATTGTGTGTGTGTATGTGCGTACTTGGGGTTCTGTGAGTCTGTTCAGTATACTCTTGCATCAATGGTTCATTGTGTGCAAGGGATGTGTAGGAGTCCTGCAGAGCAGAGGTGTCTGGGTGGTTAGAGGAAAGAGATGTGACTGTTCACGTAGGTGGGGCCTAAGTTGTGTAGAGCTTTGAATGTGGGTGTTAAGAGTTTGAAATGAGCAGGTCTGTGTATCGGGAGCAGTAGAGCTTCCTGAGATGTGATGTGAGTTCTGTGTCAGAGGTTGAGGATGAGTCTGGCTGCCGAGTTCAGGATGGTTTGTAGGATTCTAGTGAATTGCTCAGTGATCCCGGCATAGAAGGTGTTCCCCTAGTTCAACTTGCTAGTGACTAGGGCGTGAATGACAGTTTTATAGTGTTGCTTGGGAGTCATTTGAAGATCTTCCTCAGCTTCTTCAGGGTGTAGAAGCAGGATGTAGTGACGGTGTTGACTTGTGCGGTCATGTCCAGATTGCTGTTTATGATTATTCCAAGGTTTCTGGAATGGGTGCTGAGTGTGGGTTTCGGTCTGAGTTTGTCCTGCCACCGGATGGAGTCCTAATGGTGAGGTGTTCTTGCTGAAGATCACTACTTCTGTCTAGTCGGTGTTGAGCTTGAGAAAGATGTCTTTCATCCAGTTAGCACCTTCGGTCATGCAGGTGATTAACTTGTGTTGGGTGTCTTTTCCAAGACGGAGACTGTGAGTTGAGTGTCGTTGGCATAAAAGAGGATGTTGATGTCTTGTGCATGAATGATGTTGCCAGAGGGATCATGTATGTGTTGAAGAGGGTGGGGCCGAGTGATGAACCTTGAGGCACTCCACAGATGAGTTTTCAGGCTTCTGAGGAGTAAGGTGCTAGACTGACAGCTTGCGTTCTATCCATTAAGAAGAAGCAGATCCAGCGGAGAGTGGGTTCTTGAATGTCAATCTTGTGTAGGCGCCTGATGAGGATGGGTGTGAGACCGTTTCAAATGTTGCAGAGAGGTCCAGGAGGAACAAGGCTGCCATGTCTCCTTTGTCAGGGATCACGCAGAAATCATCTGTGGCTGCGATGAGTGCTGTTTCTGTGCTGTGGGTGTGCCTGGATCCAGACAGAGGTGGTTGGTGATGTGTCACTTGAATACTTTCTCTAAGACCTTTGCCGGGTATGGTAGTAGGGAAATGGGTCTGTAGCTGTAAATGCGGCTGGGTCAGCTGATGGTTTCTTGAGCAGGAGCATGATGGTGGCATATTTCCTGGTGTCCGGGAATGTGGCTGAGTCAATGGAGGCATTGAGAGTGGGTGTTAGTGTTTCGCTGATCTATAGGAGTCCTTTGGTGAAGGCAGATGGGACCCCAAGTGGATCGTCTACATGGTAGCAGCAATTTTGACTGTGGTGACTGCGGGCCACGAGGTCAAGGTTCATCCTTTGACCGTGATGAGAAGCTGAGTTACGACGGGATCAGGTTGAGGATCGAAGTTGATGTATATGGAGGTTATTTTGTAACAGAATAATTCAGAGAGTTTGATGCAAAGGTCTTGTTGGCGGATAATGTTGCTGGAAGCAGCAAAAGCGTGTTGAAATCTTTGATGATGGGGAAGATTTCCTTGCTGCTGTTAGTGCTGGCATCAATGCGATCTGTAAGAACTGTGCGCTTCGCGTTCTGTATCTGCAGATGGTAGCGTCTTAGGGTTGATTTGAAAATGTCTTTATCTCTGGTGTCTTAACTTGTTCTCCATTTCTGCTCCACTTGCTTGCAGTGTTGATTTGTCAGCCTGAGTTCCTCTGTGTGCCAACTGGCCTGTGATCATGCTCTTGCCTTTGGGTTGCACTCAGTAGCGGCTGCTACTGAATGGACATGGGGGGGCAGGGGCGAGCGGAGGGGGGAGGGGGGAGGGAACTAAAACTAAATTTTAAAAAAAAACACTCACCTGGATGCGGCCAGCCGCTGCCTTTCCTCCATCCTCTGTTCTCTTCCTGGTTTCTATGGCAGCAGAAAGCATCCAGGCTCCCCTGAGCTAATCACAACACTGCACTGCAGTGTTGTGATTGGTCTGAGCACTGTGGTTCGGTGCCCAGGCAGGGAATGGGACCCTGGGCATGTTCTCCACCCAGGCTGTAATGCAGCCTGAGTGAAGAACATGCAAAGTGCGCATGACATTTTGGCTGGACCGAGACGGCCAGCCAAAATGTGATGCGCACTAAGACGTGCCTACCACTCCTCGCCCAGGCTCTAAACAGCCCAGCTCAGCCCTGCCTTACCCCCAAGCAACTGAGCCGGTATGTTTAAATAAAATGATAATAACGTTAAATTATTATCATTTTATTTTTCTGTTTTTAATTGCTCACTCAGTGAGCAGTGGGGAGACGCTCCTCCGCCTTAGTGGAGGAGCAGCCACTGGTTGCAGTTGAGGGGAGTCAGGGTGTCGGTACATCTAGTGATGCAGCTGTTGAGTTCTTGTTGGCTTTCTGAAAGTTGCTGGTGTGCTCAGGCTGGTGCAGGGGCAGAAGCCCACTCCACTTCTGTGATGCTTTTCCAGCTACAGCAGGTGGTTCTAGTGGTGGTATATCTGTGGTGGTGCAGGATGGGTATATAGAAACTGACATGGGCGTAGTCTGTTCAGGTCATGGTTGCTGGCTTGTCAATTGTGATGTTGCTGATTGAGGAGAAAATTGAGTCCAATATGTGTCCAGCTGTGTGGTGGGTTCAGTAGCGTGCTGGGTGAGGCCAAGGTTTCCGAAGATTTTCAAGAAAGGCCACACAGTTTGAGCTGGGGCGACTTCAAGGTGAAAGTTAAGATCTCTGAGGAAAATGAAGGCACTGGCGTTTATAATGAGCGGTGCACCAAAGTCCGTGATGTTGCTGTTGAAATTGGTGCAGAGTCCTGGTGGTCTGTATACGATGGTTCCACTCAGGGACAATTTGTCTGTCATGCGTATCTTGGACGTAAGGTGTTCCTTGTAGCTGGTGGGGATTTCCACCTAGGTGGTGCAGCTGATGGCATCTTTGAAGATGATAGCGACTCCACCTCCGAGCTTGTGCTGACAGTCTTGCCTGGAGATCTTGTAGCCGGCAGGGATGGTGGCAGCAATGTTGGATGCAAAGGTCGGGTTTAGCTATGTTTCCATGAAGACGAGCAAGTCCAGAGTGTGGTTGTGCAGTAGGTCCTATATTTCTATGGTGTGTTTGGTGAGTGAGCAGGTGCTGAGGAGCGTGAGTGTGGCGTGTTGTGTAGGTTGTGTTTGGTCTCTATGAGCGGGTGGCAACTTTGTCTGAGTGTGAGCGAATGAGGTGCTAGGTGCTGTTGGTACAGGAGTGGTCGTGTAGGGTGTTGGAGAGAGCATGAGAACTTGCAGGAGGCGCATGCGAACACTCCTTCCGTGTTGTGTAATGCGGTGTAACAGCAGTGCAGGGAGCGGCGGCTCAGGTTGAAAGCACGGAGGAGAACAGTATATAAGAAATTTAAGAAATTTAAGTAATTTATAGTCATTAATCATTCTCTTAATATCAAACACCTAATTGCTCTACTGCTACAATAACAATATTACTTCACACATGATGAAAAAGCAAAAGTAATATTTTTTTCTGATAAGCATACAACATGTTTAATCAAACATTAAAGTAGCGTCTACTCTTCAAGTGAACTGTATTGTATTTTATGGTACATGCAGTAATAAAAGCCAAAAAAGATGGAAACATCTGAAAATGTGTTCTCCTTATCACAGAGTTTCAAAGAACAAACCTGAGATATTGCCTCGCGGCTTCATGGATACAATTATTGTGTGACAGCCTCAAGGGCAAAACTACTGCCTGGTAGAATTGTGGGTACAATTTGTGCATCGTAGCCTCATGGGTAAAACGATTGTGTAGCAGCCTCCTGGGTAAAACCATTGCCTAGTAGCCGCATGGGTTAAATAGATGTTTAGAAAGCAGGGGTCAAGTAACACTCTTTGACTTTCTTAAAAGGACAAATGGAAACTCTATGCAAATACTCCTGTAGAGGTGCCCTTTGCAATGATTCTGCCTGTTGTAAAGCCGCATGCGAAGGCACTCTGCATCTCTTAGCTGCAATTTTGTCTCAATTTTAAGACCAAATTGACAAGAATAACTGAAGCAGGACATAAAGTTGCATAAAAGCAGAAAACTGCCAATAAAGGATGTTAGAATGTATCCCAGGCAGTAACTGCGTATTAATCGTAGAAAGCTGCATGGAGGTAGGAGACGCTGGACACAACTACATTTAAAGAACATTGACAATTGCATGTAACTAATCTTGCACAGTAAAAGTTTTGACTACCTGTCTTTTTACCATCATATCTATATTTGTCGAAGGTCTCTCCTTTGCAGAGAAGGCAATGCAGCAATAAATGGCATCCACCGTCAGCCATATTGCATTTGTAAATGAATTTCACATTACAAAGTAAATGAGATGTAATGCTGGGAGCTTGAATCCATTTATATTTACTTAGACATGCTAATTAAAAATATACATGCCACGTTTTAGGCCTGGCATAGAAGCAGCTTTGGCTTTCACCAGCCCCATGCTTTCCATAAAATTCTGAACAGAAATACACATGTCAATATCTGTGGGCGCTTTCAGTCATCTCTCTTCGACCATTGGTCCTTTCAAGGATCATTCACACGTTGTATCCACTCACTACAGCACTGGGCAATGGTTCAACTTACTGCAACCATTGCCTCTGTTCACTCTGAGTGATTACATTTTGCTTTCGCACTTGTGAGCATCTACTTGAAAAGAACTTCACTTCAGTAAGAAGGCCCAATCCCTGCTCTTATTTCATATTTTTGCGTTTATTTAGCTTTGCAATAGGTCGTTTTTTACTTTTTGAAAAAATATATTCCTCTGTACTTTTGATTACTTTTAAACTTTTAATGCCTACTGCAAGTGTATGAAAAAAATGCAGGCTTGCTAAAGCCAGACCTATTGGATTTGCCAATGCTTGTTAATACAGCACCTTCTAATGGGGTTAGTCTGTTACTAAGTGCTCTTTATTTTATCAGAGACCCAGAGAGAAATAAAAAAAAAACGCATAAGCGCTCTATTTGGGTCAGTGGGCAAGACCGGATATGACCTCCGGTAGATCCACTCATCATCGTTAAGGTCACAAAAATCTTAAAATTAGGCAACTGTGTAAGGTGCTTTGAAAACAATAACATGAATTATAAAGGGAGGAGTTAAAGTGATGTTAAAAATACAGAAATACACAAATGCAGAAAATATGAGAAACGTGAATTTTAAGGTACAATGCAGTCAAGCTCCCACTGAGGTAAGGATAATATCATAACTAATGATCCGACTTGTGATATTGCAAATAGCAGCAATTACATTCAACTACGACGTCATTAGTTACATTTAGGGCTCCCGGTTTTATGGTATTTATTTTTTTACCATTTCCGTCTGTATTTATTTTTGGGCTATTTTATTGGTATTTATCCATATTTATTTTATGTTTTGAGAATAAATGTGGCCATAAAATGGTATATTTCCACATTTATTTAACTAATAAACATGCACTCATACTTTGATGCCTGTTGCGTTTTAGCAAATTAAAGAGCTAAATATAACAAAACACTACAATGGGAGGTAAATATTTGCATTATATACAAATATATGTTAACATATGCCTGTTTTTGAGGGAATCTCATCTTGTTTTTAAATCTCCATGGTGTCTATCTGTTTAGCATTTGGTCTGGAATTCATGAAGGACAACAAAGAGAGTCACTCAGAAGAAGCACACTTTCCTGTATTTTTCCGCTTTTAAAAATAAATACAGACAGGAAATAGACTGTATTCTGTCTGTATTTATCTGTAAAAATTAGTAAAAACAGAAAACTGGAAGCCTTAGTTACATTTAAAACATCAGTTATGGTATTACAAATTACATCATTTGATGACATCCCTAAGCGATTCACTCATGTCACCACATTTGACACCATTGATGAGATCACTGACTGCCTTGCATATGACAGCACCACCATAGTATTACTGATGACATCACAGGCTATATGGTCACATCTAATTGGTCAAAAATATCACATATGGCATCACACGTAACAGGAGCAATTGCACTATCGATGCCATCACTGATGGCATAACATACATTGTTTCCAATATCACTTCTGATTACATCACTGCATAACTGAAAACACCCAATACAGAGGAAACATCAAAAGGTTCTGAAGATAGACGATCACCAAATCCTACCCAGCATTCTTTCCACCTGTGTGTATCATACAAACTGTACGTAACTGGTTTGCATCCTCCTTCCTAGCTGACAAAAACAATGTGTCCAGATAAACTCAACCAAATAACCATCCCTATCTGTTACATATGAGCCTCCCACAGTACTGTTCTTGTCCCAGTGAGTGTTAACATTGGCATAGAACCTCTGTGGGTTCTCTGCTCAACCAATAAATGGCCTTTCATCAATAACATTGCTGCACTCCACTTCTGTGATGCTTTTCCAGCTGCTGCAGGTGGTTCCGGTGGTGGTATGTCTGTGGTGGTGCAGGATGTCATTGGCATCTGATACACATCACAAGACCTAATCCAAGCTTGGATGTCAGGGGTCTATTTCAAAATTAATGTGACCGAAATGGAGCCTCTCCAGGTAAACGTTAGCAAGATCCAACCCCAAATAGAATACTGATTTACTAATTGTTTGGCTTTGTCCTGTCCATCACCACCAATGTTAAGTCCCCGGGCTTTTACCAAATTCTCTGTCTTTCACTCTTGGCCTGTGTGACAATAAAATTCCAGACAACGTGGTATCAGCTAAGCCTTGTACCAAGGATCAAATCCTTCCTCATAACCCACACACTTCGCCCCAAGGTCTCATTCTTTCAGGCTAACAGAGATTAAGCCCTTTTCACGAACCCCCGGATTCGACCCTAACCCCTTGAAGGCTGCCCTACATGTAGTGGCCTTCGGCATCACCACACAACTCAGATACCACCACATTGTCTCTTTGACTCAAGGGTCTTCACGGACTCCCCTTTCCAGCAAGCATCAAGATTATATCCCAGTAAATAATTTACAAGTCTATCTACACCCGCAAACAGGACTACCCAGGTGCCAAACTTTCTCTCTGGCACCACATGCTGTCCAATTCTGCTGAAACTGGTGATCCGACGGCAAAGAAAAAAAGAAGGCAACTCATTTTCCTGCTATATCCTAAACATGTAAAGGAAACTGCCTTACATCTCGGACTGATCTTCAAACACTTGTTCTTCAGGAAACACTTACATTTCCACCTCTTCTTGTGATGCGCCCTCTTATTCTCCCAAATCCCTCTTAATCCAGCTCACAACTCCTATCCCGTTTCATCCCCTACTCCCTATGTAAATATGTTCCTTCTTTATCCAGAAAAAGTCATGCTTCTGTAACCAGATCACATTGGACAACCCCACCACCCCCCTGACACCACCCCACTGACACTCAGGACTAGATCCTTACTACTTACAAAATCTCCCAAAAAAACACAAATAAAATTAAGTTATAGAAGACTGAGTATATGAGCCGTAACAAGTTATGATTTGTAGAGCGAAGAGAAACATAGACTGTAAAAATACATACATAAGACCACACAAGTGGAATGTCAGTTTGTTATGATATGTTGATGCCAAATTACTAGACTCAGCAACGGCGTGTAGGTGTCTCTACTCATGTCAGCTGTACTACATGTATGATAAACGACCAATAGCAGTACTCTGAATATGTCAAATCCACCAATAATATTCTACTCAACATGCTCTTACTTGTAATGTCAACCATCCTTCACTCCCTGGGCCATTGGTCTCTATCCGCTGTGCCCCAGGGGTGAGATCTCAAATGAATGCCACCCAGCTATGTCCTCCAACTTTGGTTTGCAGTCTGTCTCCAGCCTTTTGTTTCCGGTTTACACTAAAATATCTATAATAGTGCTAGAAACCTCCTTAAAAAGGACACTATGGTAAGGATCCAAAACTCAATAAAATCTGAAATTCTCCAGTTCTGGTGAGCTGCACAATCATAACGCTATCATGCAGTGCGTCTAACCTTGCATCTGCTGTCACAGATGACATCATAAAGAATCATCATTGACATCACTGGTGACAACATGTATCACATAACTCTTTACATCACTACCATAAATGCAATTTTATGGGTGGGAGTAGTACGGCTCTCTGCATAGATATTACTTGAATTATAAGGCTGCAGTACCAATGTTAACACAGATTGTTTAGGCTTGGCACAGAGACAAGATTTAATTTCCACTGTCAGCAAGTCAGCATGGGAAAGAACAATAATGTGAGGCTTGGATAATGTCATTGATAATGCCAATTGTGATGTGACATAAGATGCCATCAGTAATACATTTTATGTCACCTTGACATCATGTGCGTAGCTATGCGCAATGCACTTTAAAGGAGTTATGGTTGCACAGCGAACCATAATTTGGAAAATTGCACCGCTTTTAAGGTTTTGGATTGTAACCATAACAACTCTTCAACTGTTTTTTTATGGTGAAAATTTCGTGATCTTAGTAGCAAATGATAGTTTACCTTAACAAAAGTCTTAGTTAGTCTATGAGCATGCCCCATGCCATGCCCCCTCCCTCACAGAGAGCACTGGGGACGTTTGACTGTGTCCAAGCAGGGTCTCGGTACAGGGCATGGCTTCCTCCCTAGCCCTGACAACAGCCCCATTGTCCCATAGCCCAAATAGGAGCTGACAGCTACACTGTTGGTACGGGAGAGGTGTGGCGCAGTGGCCAGAGCGGCTGACTCTAGAGCGCGGGGCTCACAGTTTGATCCCCGGCGCTGGGGGCAGCTCAGCTCAGCATCAAGTGACTCTGGGCAATAGCTGACTTAATCTCCCCGACGGCACCTAGCGCCTTGAAACCTTAAGGGGTGATATGTTTGCACTTTACAAATATGGATTATTATTATTTTATACAGCATTAGGAAGGGTGGGATGAGGGGGCTCTCAGCCCTTGAGCACGGGGAAGGACCTGGGAGCTGTGTTGGGCCTTGGGGCTGCCCAGCATTTCTCTCCGGCTCCAGCTAGGCCAGTGAGTGGTTCATTAGCGCCCCGCCAGGACAGCCAGGAATGGGAGTGCCCTTTATCAGTCCTTCCTGGTCATCGTTTTATGACAGAGTAGGGTGGGAGTGAGAAGGTGCCAATGGGGCACAAGGTTTTTGTGGCTCACGGCCAATGGGCATCTCTGGGACAGTAGCTCATTTTGCCACACTTTTTCTCGCTCCTCCGTTTCTAAAATATTTTCTGAACATTGGACTCAGGTAACCACCTAATTCACAAGTCTAAGTAAATCGTTGTCCCTCCAAATTAAAAAATTAGAAACAATGGTGCGAATTTCTATGGCGGGCTTAATGGACTGGAACTGGAACTTCCAATCCAGTTTAATTCCACACAAGTGAAAATAAATCTAATCTAATAAAACATGTTATTAGGAGCCAGTGTACTAATAAAGATACACTAGCACATATATTGATACAGTGCAAAGTTACTTGTATGTTATTACAACAGTACATCCTCACAAACCCGAGAATTCACACACTTCAAAGGCCATTTTACACATAGCAAACATTTAGAAACAAGCATTGGCAAAGCCAATAGATCTCGTACATGCAAGCGCTATTGGCTTTGCCAATATACTTTAGCCAGGCTGTACACCAACGTGGCTGCTGTTCAGCATGGCTAAAAGTTAGTGGGGTAAAAAAGAGAGTGGCACAGAGTGTCATGAAGTGGATTAGAGTGGAGTGTTATGGAGTGTCGTAGAGTGGCATAGAGTTGCTTCGAGTGGAGTGTTGTGGAATAGCACAGTGTGGAGCAGTTTAGAGTGTTGTGGAGTGTCATGGAGGGAGTAGAATGTCATAGAGTGGAGTATAGTTGAGTGGAGTAGAGTGTCAGAGTGGAGTGGCATAGAGTGTCGTGGAGTGGTGTAGAACATTGTGGAGTGGCGTTGGGGGTGTTGTGTAGACTGGAGTAGAGTGCTGTAGAGTAGAGTGGTGTAGAGCAGAGTAGATTGTCGCAGAGTGGAGTGGCATAGAGTGGAGTAGTGTAGGAGAGTGGGGTGGCATTGAGTGGAATAAAGTGTTGTAGAGTCGAGTGGCGTACATTGAAGTGGCATAGAGTGTCATAAATGGAGTGGCATAGAATGGAGTAGTGGAGTAGAGCAGAGTAGAGTAGTGTGTCATAGAATAGAGTGGAGAAAAATGGCATGGAGAGTCATAGAGGGAGTTGCATAGAGACTTGTGGAGTGGAGCAGTGTCAAAAAGTGGCATAGAGTTGAGTAGAGTGCTGTAGAGTGAAGTGGCATAGAGTGGAGCAGAGAGGCCTAGAGTGAAGCGGCATAACGTACAGTGGTGCAGAGTAGATTGGCATAGAGTGCAGTGTCGTAGAGTGCATTGGTTTTTAGCAAAGTGGTGTAGACTGCAGTGACGTACAGTGGCATAGAGTAGATTGGTGCAGAGTAGATGGCAGTGACATAGAGTTCAATGCGTAGAATGGAGTAGAGTAGCGTAGGGTGCAGTATATAGTGCAGTGGCATAGAGTGCATTTGTTTGAGTAAAGTGGTGTGGAGTGCATTGGCATAAAGCGAAGTGGTGCAGAGTAGAGTAGAGTGGTGTAGAGAAGCACAGCGTAGAGTGCAGTGGCATAGAGTTCAGTGGCATTGAGTGGAGTGGCGCAGAGTGGAGTAGAATGGTGCAGAGTGCAGTCGCATAGAGTGCAGTGGCATAGAGTAGATTGTTTCAGAATAGAGTGAAGTGGCATAGAGTGGAGTGGTAAAGAATACAGTGTTGTAGAGTAGAGTGGCATAGTGTAGAGTAGAGTGGAGTGGCCTAGACTGGAGTGGTATAGAGTGCAGTGGTGAAGAGTGCAGTGGTGCATAGTCGAGTGGGATAGAGTGCACTGCCATAGAGTAGAGTTGTGCAGAGCAGAGTAGAGAGGTGTAGAGTGCAGTGTCATAGAGTGCAGTGGTGCACAGTAGATTAGAGTAGCGTAGAGTGGATTGACATAGAGTGTAGTGGCGTAGAGTGTTGTTCTGCATTCTGTCCATCAACTGTTGTTTTTGCATTTGTCACCCCGAGTGGGACGGGTATGCCCAGACGTGGGTCCCGTGCTCTCCATGCCACTGGAATCAAGCTATCCTGGCTGAAGAGGGGTGAAACCCCGAAACCGGTCCTAGGATGCTTGTTTCCAGTCCAGGGAGGACCTGGCTTGGCAGTTCGGGCTGGACTGTTCCCATGAGGCACAGGGTCAAGACTGATTTGCATATGGCTGGTTTCAAACTGGAATGACACGGTGAGCAAAAAAACGATGGATTTAGGCCCCGATCTCTGTACTGGGGTGAATGTATGACATTGTTCTGCATTCTGTCCATCAACTGTTGTTTTTGCATTTGTCACCCCGAGTGGGACGGGTATGCCCAGACGTGGGTCCCGTGCTCTCCATGCCACTGGAATCAAGCTATCCTGGCTGAAGAGGGGTGAAACCCCGAAACCGGTCCTAGGATGCTTGTTTCCAGTCCATGGAGGACCTGGCTTGTCAGTTCGGGCTGGACTGTTCCCATGAGGCACAGGGTCAAGACTGATTTGCATATGGCTGGTTTCAAACTGGAATGGCACGGTGAGCAAAAAAACGATGGATTTAGGCCCAGATCTCTGTACTGGGGTGAATGTATGACATTGTTCTGCATTCTGTCCATCAACTGTTGTTTTTGCATTTGTCACCCCGAGTGGGACGGGTATGCCCAGACGTGGGTCCCGTGCTCTCCATGCCACTGGAATCAAGTTATCCTGGCTGAAGAGGGGTGAAACCCCGAAACCGGTCCTAGGATGCTTGTTTCCAGTCCAGGGAGGACCTGGCTTGGCAGTTCGGGCTGGACTGTTCCCATGAGGCACAGGGTCAAGACTGATTTGCATATGGCTGGTTTCAAACTGGAATGGCACGGTGAGCAAAAAAACGATGGATTTAGGCCCAGATCTCTGTACTGGGGTGAATGTATGACATTGTTCTGCATTCTGTCCATCAACTGTTGTTTTTGCATTTGTCACCCCGAGTGGGACGGGTATGCCCAGACGTGGGTCCCATGCTCTCCATGCCACTGGAATCAAGCTATCCTGGCTGAAGAGGGTGAAACCCCGAAACCGGTCCTAGGATGCTTGTTTCCAGTCCAGGGAGGACCTGGCTTGGCAGTTCGGGCTGGACTGTTCCCATGAGGCACAGGGTCAAGACTGATTTGCATATGGCTGGTTTCAAACTGGAATGGCACGGTGAGCAAAAAAACGATGGATTTAGGCCCAGATCTCTGTACTGGGGTGAATGTATGACATTGTTCTGCATTCTGTCCATCAACTGTTGTTTTTGCATGTGGCATAGAGTAGATTGTTTCAGAATAGAGTGAAGTGGCATAGAGTGGAGTGGTAAAGAATAGAGTGTTGTAGAGTAGAGTGGCATAGTGTAGAGTAGAGTGGAGTGGCCTAGACTGGAGTGGTATAGAGTGCAGTGGTGAAGAGTGCAGTGGTGCATAGTCGAGTGGGATAGAGTGCACTGCCATAGAGTAGTTGTGCAGAGCAGAGTAGAGAGGTGTAGAGTGCAGTGTCATAGAGTGCAGTGGTGCACAGTAGATTAGAGTAGCGTAGAGTGGATTGACATAGAGTGTAGTGGCGTAGAGTGTAGTGGCGTAGAGTGTTTTGGCGGTAGAGTGCTTTGACATAGAGTGACATAGAGTTGAGTGGTGCAGAGGAGAGTGAGGTGGCATAGAGTGCAGGGGTACAGAGTAGAGAGGCACAGTTTGGAGTGGCGTAGAGATCAGTGGAGGAGAGTGCAGTGTTGCAGAGTAGAGTGTCGTTGAGTGCAGTAGTGTAGAGTAGAGTGGCGTATAATGCATTGGTGTAGAGGGCTGTGATGTAGAGTGTTGTAGAGTATAGTGGAATACAGTGCTGTGGTGCAGAGTAGAATAGTGTAGAGTGCATTGGCGTAGAATGCAGTGGCATAGAGTGCAGTGGCATAGGCTAGAGTGGCGGAGGGTAGATTGTAGTGGCATAGAGTGTAGTGACATAGTGTGGAATGGTACAAAGTGGCGTAGAGTGCAATGGCATAGAGTAGAGTATCTTAGAATGCAGTAGTGCAGAGTAGATTAGAGTGGTTTAGAGTGGATTGACATAGAGTGCACTGGCATAGAGAGGAGCGATGTAGAGTGTAGTGGAGTAGAGTGCATTGGCGAAGAGTGCAGTAGAGTGGCGTAGAGTAGAGTGGTGCAGAGTAGAGTGCAGTGGCTTAGAGTGCAGTGGTGCAGAGTTGAGTGGTGGAGAGTTCAGTGGCATAGAGTGCAGTGTTGCAGAGTAGAGTGGTGAAGAGTGAAGTGGTGTAGAGTGGAGTGGTGCAGAGTAGATTTAAATGGTGCAGGATAGAGTGGAGTGATGCAGAGTAGAGTGGCATAGAGTGTATTTGTTTTGAGTAAAGTGGTGTAGAGTCCATTGGCGTAGAGTGCACTGGTTAGAGTGCAGTGCAATGGCATAAAGTAGAGTAGTGCAGAGTAGAGTGCTGTGGCACTGAGTGCAGTGGCGTAGAGTAGATTGTTTCAGAGTAGAGTGAAGTAATGAACAGAAGAGTACACTGACGTTGAGTGGGGTAGAGTGCAGTGATACAGAGTAGAGTGGGATCGAGCGGATTAGCATAGAGTGTAATGGCGTAGAGTTGAGTGGTACAGAATAGAATACATTGGCGTAGTGTGCCATAGCATGGAGTGCAGTGTTGTACAGTAGAGTGGCACAGAGTGGAGTGGCGCAGAGTGGAATGGTGTAGAGTGCAGTGGCGAAGAGTGCAGCGGGGTAGAGTGCACTGGCATAGAGTAAAGTGGTGTAGCATAGAGGGGCATCGAGTGGAGCAGAGTAGAGTGCAGTGACATAGTGTGGAGTGGCATAGTGTGAAGTGGAGTGGCATAGTGTAGAGTGCAGTGGCGTGGAGTGGTGCAGAGCAGCCGGGGCTCGTTTGCATGGGCTGAGGTGCCATGCTCTCCCACCTTTTTCCCAGCAAGGAGAGTGTCTGTCATGTTGAACACAGGTCAGCCTGACAGACACTCTTCTTGTTCAGATTAGGCAGCCAGGAGCTAGACACGCGCTAAATGGGAAGGCTTCTGGCTGTCTGAGCTGAACTTTGCCAGGATGAGGATTTCACAGCCCTGTGGGCGTGACCTCGAGCGATATCTTCAGCCTGGCAAAAGAGCTTCAAGGCCCTCCCCCTCGTGACGAGGGGGAGCGTCACTGATGGCCTCGGACCTGGGCGCTTCAGCTTTAAGCCCTGAAGTGCCCAGGGCAGAGTGTCAATCAGTGACATGTTGTCACAGCGTGGGGTGGGGTTGGCAGTCTCACTGACCCCATTCCACACTGTGATGAGTGAGGGACTGCTGCCTTCGTTAAGTCAGCCAGTGAAAGAAGGCAGCAGTCTCAACCCTCCTGGGACCTCCTAGGTTTCCCTCCCGGAGAGCCGCAGTGAAGGTAAGTTTTATTTTTTGATGTTTGGTGCCTGCGTGCATGCATGTATGAATGTATGTATGGATGTGTATTTGCGTGAGTGAGTGTTGTGAATGTGTGTACTTGTGTGTGCATGTATGAGTACATGGTGTGAGTGAGTACGGACAACACATCTTCAATTAAAATGACTATTACATTTGCACAGACATAAAGTTTTACTGATGAAAGAATACAGCGCACTAACAATAATATGTGGAAATGTCATCACCTAGTGTATTGATCTGTTTCGATCATATTAAAATATTTATTTCCACCACACTACCAAAAAATTTGCTTTATTTGTGCTGTCATAATTCTGATTTATTCTGAAATATCTGCACAGTTCATTTAGAAACATTTAAATTTTGATGTGTGCTAGAAAAAAATAACATCATACAGCCTTCCATCCAGCACACCATGAGTACCCAGCCTGATTACCACATAAATCCTCTCACTTTGAAGTCCTAAAAAGAAAGGTAAACACCCAGCTCCCTGGAATACGGAGCCTGACATTTGACCTCTGTCTGTGTCATTAGCTAACTAGACATCTGCGCTGTCTGGTAGGCTTCGACCTAAAAATCACCATCTCCACTTTTACTTACTGCAGCATTTCAGCCAATGCCACTTCCCTGCTAGAAATCAGATGATTAAAAAGACATTCAGTGAACTGGCCATTTTCCAAGAAACAACTCACAAGCTAAAACAAAAACCAGACCTGAATACGTATTAACAGGGTAATATAAAGACAATTCATAAAATATATTTTTTGAAAGAATTACAGCAAATACTCCCCAACGTGGAAGCACTAAAAGAAATTAACGGGCCGAAAAGACTACTAAAGATACTTGCTGCATCCTGTTACATACACAGCAATAGGATGCCACAACACAGCAATGGGTGAAGACATTCAAAAACTTCTTCAATAGAGCTAAGACAAGAAATACACTGCTGAAAATAAAACCATATACGTTGTTGAAACCTTTCTTAGGAACAATTTAAAGGGCCATGTCAGGACTATCACCATTCCTGGCTCCCCCAGTCCAGAATCTTTGTCAATAACACCAGGCAAAGCTTACACTATCAAGGTATACATTTGAAACATGATTAAAAAAAACACCACGTGAATTTACGAGGGAACTAAGACAAAAATATAGCCAAAAGCATGAAGGGCCATTCAGTGCTTCTAATTTATCTAAAAAATTAAGTGCAAGTGCCTAGGGTATCAAAGCTGCCTTGTTGTGATTCCACCTCATGCTTCTTTCTTCCACCACCCTACTCTACTCTTCTTGTCTAACTCACTATTGCAGGTTCATTTCCTTAGATGCTTTCTCCCTTGGTTTCTACTTTCATATTTTTCTCTTCCTTCTTCGTTCTCCTTTTTCTACCTGTCTATCTCTTGCTCTGCCTTTTTTAATGTTCTACTATCTTTTTCTTTGTTTTTATTTCTCAATTTCTAGCTCTTTTTCTTGTTCTAGGGCAAAGTCTGATGATTAAAGATATGTGAAGTCCCCAAAAAATAAGTGCTGGTGACCACTTCCTCCACAAATTAAGCATTGATGTTCAATTTTGGGAGACATACAAAATATTCACCATCCACAGTGTTTAAAAACAAAATAAAAAATAAAAAATTGTGCCAGGGTAAAATTTGTTCTTGGAAGTCGTCCATTAGTCCTGCTGAAAGTTGTGGTTGCTGAATACCAAGACTCATTTTAGGGATTTATTTTTCATCATCTAACTTTAACCCAAAGCAAGTGAGCGAAATACAGCAAATAAGGAAGGAGAAGAAAGAAAGAAAGACAGTGACTAAAGAAGAAAGCAGGGATGAAAAAGAACCTGCAGCACTGAGCTAAAGAAGCAGGGGAGAGGAGTTGGCCTAATGGTAGGGCGGTCGACCTCGATTCTGGGGAACTGGGTTCGAGTCTCAGCAATGACGCTGAACATCCTGTGATTCTGGGCAAATCACTTAGGGGCATATCTACAAGGGCAGGCAATAAAATTATCGCTGCTTTAGCGTCCGTTTTCGGACAAAAAGCGGCGATAATTTTAACGCCCTATTAGCAAGGACACGCTAACGCGTGAATCCATGCTTTTCGCCCATTCTCATATCGCCCAGCTTTGCATCTCTAATGAGATGCAAAGTGGGCGTTCCTCCCCAGAATAACGGGAGAAATGTCGCTAGCGACATTTCTCCTATTATCAAGCCCCACGCTAAGAAGCATGGCGACAAGAAAAGTAGCGATAACCTCTGTTATCGCTACTTTCCTTACGCCTGCTTTGAAACCGACTTAGCTATGATATCCTATGGAAGGTGGATATCATGGCTAAGTATGTGTAGCCCTATCAGCAAGCTATCGCCAAAAGTTGTGCGATTATCGCTGGATTTCCAGCGATAATCGCACAGTTGGCAGCTTGCGCTGTGAATTTTATCGCTTTGGAGATAAGCGTTGCTGATAGCACGCTATCTCCGCGATAAAATTCAGAGATGGCCGGCGATAATTAACCTCACGCTAAGAGCGCTGAGCGATAATTATCGCCTGCCTTTGTAGATATGCCCCTTAATCTCCCTGTGCCTAACAAAAATGAATGTGTCCTCATGTAATGCAACTGGTGCTATGTAAAGCGCTCTGATACCCGATTTGGGTCAAGTTCGCGCTATAGAAAACTCTGTAAAAAAAAAAAATGCAGGAATTGTAGATTGGTGGAAGAAAGAGGAATGAGATGGAATCCAAACTAGTAAGCTGCATCCAGTACTATTCAGCTAGTGCAACAGTTCAGGCAGCAGACTCCTAAGAAAAACTTTGGACCTCTGTACTTATTTGATTAATTACTTTTTTTTACAAAATTAAGCACAGAGTACTGCACCCTGACATGAACAGTGCTGGTTGTGTAGGCAATCATAGTTGATATGGTTTCAACATCTGAAGTGTGAAAGGTATTCGATGAAGAAAAAGGCACAATATGGCCGGATTGCTGACGGCTTCCAGACCTATAACTGAAACGACCACGTTGTGCCTTTGCCGACAGCCTTCATTCCGTACTTCAGATGTTGGAGCTATATTTACTAGGATTGCCAATGCAACTTACAACTTGTCGCATTTTGGATCTTCCTCTATCTTCCTCGGGTTTAAACGATAACTAGGATGGCCCACACAGCCTACTTTATGTCAAATTGGATATTCATTTATCTCAAGAGTATTTCCCTCACATGAACAACCCACTTGTTTAATAGCACTTTACCAAGTGACCATGTATCCCCGGTTCATTTGTTTCCCACCAGTCTAGTTCACCCCTTTCACGCAGCAAAAACCATCTTGGTGAACGATCTTCTACCCTTGAAAAATCCCCATGCATGCATGCCTAGAGGAGAAGAAACACGTGCTGGCTGAGAATGGGCTCCCCTCCCTTGACGTTTAGTCGGGGGGGTCCTTTTCTAACATTGGACGTGAACCTTATAGAGATCGACATCACAGTATAAAATGTAGTCTGTACTGATTCTTAATCTGTATCAATTGTGATGTGTAACTCAATGTATATATGATTATAACTTCGAAAAATACACATGTATATTAGCACACCTATAACATAGGTTGTTGTTGTTAGTTTGAGACTTGAGGTATTATTTAGTGTCTTTTCCTAAATGATCCTTCTGGGTTTGAGGATCACGCCCAGCAAAGCTCTGCAATGGTACCCTACAGAATACCTAATCACGCTGACTAGGCTATTACATGGAACTTTAAGGATGGGGCTCCAAATCAATCACACTACAATATAAAAAGGTAGGAAAGCTGGAGGATATCGTGTAGACAGTGGGGGGAAAGCAGAAGTAGACAGAAAGGTCTTGATAAGGAGAATCTTACTTTTAGTAGAGTTAAACTGCAGAAATTGAGACTACATCCAAATGTGAACTAGCAAGAGGCAGGTAAAGTAGTTCAAAGAAGAGACATAAAAAGTGTCAAAGATCTGTGTCATCACCATAGAATAACTTTTAAAGAGAAGGGCAAGCTCAAAGTCTTGGGGAAGCCCATCGCAGTAAGGAGGAATTTATTAGATTGCTTACAACTGTGCAGTCGCGGTCCGTGTAGGAGTGCCGGCCGGGCGGTGACGTGGGGCGGGGGAGGGGCAGGGTGGGGGGTAGCAAAGTATGGATTACGGACCTATACAGGTAAGTAAACATTTAAATCAATGAAACGAATTTCGTTGCGCGCACTGCATCGCATTTGGCGATGCAGTGCGCGCAACGAAATTCGTTTTATTGATTTAAATGTTTACTTACCTGTATAGGTCCGTAATCCATACTTTGCTACCCCCACCCTGCCCCTCCCCGCCCCACGTCACCGCCCGGCCGGCACTCCTACACGGACCGCGACTGCAACTGTGTCCCTGCACGATAAATCAACCGAAAACAAAACATGTCCATTTAAGTTTCATTTTTGAAAGTTACAGATTGGTTTAAAGGCTTCTTGTGTTGACTGTCCCGGGTCACTGGTGCCTGTAAGCCACCACTGTATATATCTTCAGAGATCCAGAGTGGCTAATTTCACCTGATAATCCCTGGTAGATTCAAAAGGGGTGGCAGACTGCCTTCCTGACTGACCACAGATCTGTGCTAAATATGGTGTGAGGCAAGTCTAAATATTTACGTGATGGGCCCAAATAAAATAACTATGGGCCCGATTCACAGAACTAACTTAAGACAAAATCCTAAACTTACTACCATTTTGGTATTCACAGAGAGGCACTTACTCATTTTGGTATTCACAGAAGGCACTTACTTACTCATTTTGAGTAACTTACTCATTGTGAGTAACTTACTCATTTTGTGTAACTTACTCATTTTGGTATTCACAGAAGGCACTTACTCATTGATGAGTAAGTGCCTTCTGTGAATATCAAATGAGTAACTTACTCATTTTGAGTAACTTACTCATTTTGTGTAACTTACTCATTTTGGTATTCACAGAAGGCACTTACTCATCAATGAGTAAGTGCCCAATGAGTAAGTGCCTTCTGTGAATACCAAAATGAGTAAGTTACACAAAATGAGTAAGTTACTCACAATGAGTAAGTTACTCAAAATGAGTAAGTAAGTGCCTTCTGTGAATACCAAAATGAGTAAGTGCCTTCTGTGAATACCAAAATGGTAGTAAGTTTAGGATTTTGTCTTAAGTTAGTTCTGTGAATCAGGCCCTACTTGCGTAATTTTCCTTGGCACCAAAAAAATTATCTCATTGGCTTACCGTAACAATAAAACCCAGATATACACCAGTGGCAAAGCGTGTGAAAAATGAGGTGGATTCTGGCAGGAGGGTGGGCAGGCTTTAAAGAGGTGAGAGAGACAGAGGGAGAGAGAGAAAAAATACTACAAAAAAGAGAGGAGGGCGCGAGGAAGAGCGAGTTGTGAGAGGGGAAATAGAGACAAATTACCCTGCAGTGAAGGGGCATAGGAAAAGCAATGAACTACCTAGAACCATGCTTTCTGTTTACCACGAAAATGTAGTTTTCCCTTCAAAGGGTATTTCAAGTGCTCTCAAAAACTAAAACTGTTGGCAGCCCTACCATCCTGAAATCCCACAGACATTTGACTAGATAGACGGTGTAAACTGCAGAGGGCTGTTTAGTGCTGTAGTGAGGCAGGACAACAGCAGCAGTTTCTGTGAACAACGCTAAACGTGCAGCAATGGAAAGAAAAGGAGCAGCTGCGGCTCGTCCGCAATGGCGGAGGAGCGTCGCCCCACTGGCTCAGAGCCAGCAGCTGAAAAAGAAAACAATATTTTATTATCGTTTTACTTTTCAACTGCTGACTGAGCCAACGTGTGTGGGGATGGGCGGGGCTGGGCCATGGCAGGTGGGGCAGCGTGATGTGCACTGCTAAATGTGTGCGTGTCTGTTTGGCCGGCCGGCCGTCTTAGGACGGCCAAACAGACATGAGCAGTTAGGTTTCCCCAACCCAGCTGTATTGCACAGCCGGGTTGAAGAAACAGCACAGACTCCCTGTGCCTGAGCGAGCATTAAACAGGCCCGCTCAGGCCAATCCCCGCATGCTACATGAGAACAGCACGGGGACTGCACAGGGAGTCTCTGATGCTGTCCCTGGGACTGATGGGACCAGGAAGCAGAGGATCACAGAGGCAGCAGAAGCAGCATCAGGTAAGTTTTATTAGTTTATTATTCCCCCGCGCTCCTCCTGCGCCCCCTGCACCCGCCCCACAACTGTTTATATGCGTCGGTCGCCACTGAAAAAGAGGGTCTACCCCTGGTGGAAGGAGGCACACGGCACACAGGAAGTAGGAGCGATATGCATCATGGGCTTCCTGCAAAACATACCATGATACCTTCTGACCTTAAGCCATATTAGTTGCCCTTTCAGAGCCCTCGTAGGTGGCCCAGTTTAGAATCACCCACGACAGAACAAGCAGACTAACAGCCTGGAGCCTGCAGGTTCCACCTGTGTCCAGTGGGCCATCAAATGGGAAGCAAGGAAGGTGTACCGGTCTGGCCTGACTGACAGTGTTTGCACCTGTTCTTCTGTCTGACCCCTGACCTCGCATTGGTTGGCAATAAATACAGCATCCTTGTGAAATAATGACCTCCAAAGTTAGGAATTGGAAGACGGGTTTGAGGCGGCCATGTGCTTCGAACAAGTGAAGAAAAACAGCCATTCATCACAGATCTGTACATAGCACACGAGCCTAGTGACCAAAGGGTGCTGCCGACGTATGAGGTGAGCCGCATGCCAGGGGTTCGAGTCCTGGCGAGGCCAGCTCAGCCTTCTATCCTTATGAGGCTCATACATTGAGTATCTCTAAAATACTCCGTTTTGTTACTGCTACTTGGTAATAGTAGTAACACCTGTGACTTACAGTGGTGCAAAGCGGTAGAAATGTGATGTGAAGGCAGTGCTTAATTTGAATTAAAAAAAAAGAAGTGCCACGACCCTTGTCAGGAGCCCACTGCGGCGCAGCCCATCCATTGCCCAAGTCTGCAAACTCTTTATCAGCATTCTGCAGGTAACTTACAAGGTAAGGAAGAGAAGGGGCGGTCGATAAAAGGAGGACCGGTGGAGCTGGTTGGTGCTGGGTGGCAACTGGAGGCTCCGGCTCCATTATCATGGGGAAGAGTTGTCACAGTACACATAGGGATTCAGTGGGGTGGATGTTGCCATTAGGGCGGTTGAATGACCATGGCATTTCTAAAGCAGGAAGTGAAGTATCTAGAAGGAAAACGGATGATCTGAACTAGTGAGGGTTCAGATACATTTAGCCGTGTGGCCTGGTGAGTGTTGACCTGTGGAATAAAACTGGCCAGTGGGCCCTTTGTTGCCCCAAGCCTCTCTTTGACTTGTCTACGGCAGTGCTGGACAACCGGCCCTCCATGCTATCCGTGCTGTGCATGCTAATTGGTGAAAAAGTTGGGGGTGCACTTTTTTTACAGCTTGCATAGAAGGCACTGCTTTTGTTGTAATTACAGCCGGAGTAGGCCCAAGTTTTGACTGCACCAGTGCTTATTTTGAGCCGGTGGTTGCAGTGGGGGGCACGGCACTTATTTTTGGGGACCGGCACTTATTTTTGTGGATCAGAGAGCAAGAGATAGAAAAACTAACAAAGTGGAAAGGCGGAAGAAGAGAAAGATGGAAACCTGACAAAAGAGAGAAAGTAGGAGCCTGTAAGAATGAGATAAAGGGACAGGGAGTGTCTGGCAGAGGATAAAGAGGCCTGAGGTGGATTCAAGACCACGCAGCCTCGGCATTCGGTGCGCCGACATTTAATTGCACCGGCCGCTGGTATAAGAGCAGAGCTTTGGCCACCGGCACATATTCTATTACAAATTAAGCACTAGACTGCAACTGTGCACTGGAGCAGACAGCAGCTGGCATTGTGCGGCTTGAAGTAAAGGTGCACACACTCCAAGGCACATACTCGTATGCTGCATGCTGTTACTCTGATTGTGCTCAGTGTTTGCGTTAACTCTGTCATGCTGGGGAGCGGTGTGTCTCTGAAGAAATCCCTCATTATTCCAGTGGTGAATATTCAGGCAAGTGAGTGTACACAGGGCTTTAAGTGGAATGAAATAACTAGGGGGTCTCTCATAGGGGCGTGGCCGATGTAGTTGAGGGCGTGGCTTAAAAATACACAAGGTAACAATCTGTGCTTAGCACAGTGTGCCCATCTGGTATTTTGCTGCTTCGGTCATTGCATACAGATATATAATACAAGTAACATTACACCTACAACAAGTCAGGGCTATTGGCTTTGCCAATGGTTGTTAGTTGTGTAAGATAAATAAGCACCAACTATGGCTTCATTGTATAGAATATTGAAAATGCTTCAGTTCTGAAATGATGAGACTGTGAAAGAACTATACCGAGTCTCTTTAAAGTTACATCAAAAGCAGTGAAGGGTGGGACTGCTGCAGAGGTAAAGAAAAAAAAATCATCCTGAGAGTGAGGGCAAAAATGGAGAGCACGATAGAGACCCTTCTCAGCACCTGCTTTTTAGAACTGCCGGTGCTGAGCACCGGAAGGACCCGGCCCACTTAAAGCCCTGGTTATACAACAAGTGAGTGGCATTCTGCAGAGTAGGACAGGATGGGTAAGGGAGAGAGGAAAAGCATGATTCCATCCCCCCTCCCTTCCGCCTAATATTTTTCCAGGAGTCCCTGATCAGATACTGAGGCAAAGGTAGAGGGAAAGAAAGGACAGGGAAAGACGACAGGAAAGAGTAAGATGCACATTGGATTGTAAGAGGCGAGGAGAGAGATCCAGGTCCCACAGGTATCAAGGAGAGAAAGGGAAAGCTGACGGGCAGGGGAAGGGGTCAGACATGGGAGATAAAAAAAATGCAAAGAAAACGAGAGAATGGGCATAAAAAAAGGATGAAAAGACAGGGGGGGACAGGGCAAGTTAGATACAGTGCACAAACCAGAGGACAGAAGATCAGAGGAGAGAGAGAAAAAAAGGAAAGAGACACATTTTAAGGACAGGGTTGACAATGGGAATGAGAGAGAATGTGGAAGAGGAAACGGGGTAGGGAAGAACCCGAGAGGAGATTGACAAAGGTGAGGATAGCACCGATATCCTTTGGTAAAAGTCAATTTATAAAGGGACGCATTATCATTCATACGTTTACATAATGGAATGGACACAGTTGCCTCTAAAGAAGAATTCTGCAACAATTGGACATTTATTCTATTACAAAATGGCACATGTGTGCTAGCACCTATGATGCGATACAATTTTGAGCGTAATCCTTACTTGTAAGATGTACAATATTATCTTTGCTTTTTTACGCATAGCACTTATATTCACATTTCTAAGCACTGTAAATATCAGATGTTACTGTTACCCAATTTTAATGGTACTCAATTTACCGACCTTTAATATTGAGCCGATTAAATGTTTGCAACTTAAGCCCGCCCCCAGCTCCACCCAACCCCCATGGCTCTTTTGGGCGAGTACCTGCACTTATTTTTCCCCATTTAAAGCACTGTGCAAAACCAGAGATTTTTATATCACTTTGGAGACTTCTACCTGACACCAGAGATTTACTCGACACCGGCCTTTTCTATATGACAATAGAATCTTGTTCGCCAGTGTCAGAAGATCTCACAATTCCCACAGGCCAGTCTGCCTCTGGCTGCCACTGGCTCCCAGAGTAACATGTGCTCCTGTACAGCGCCTCGTGCCTTTGAGGGGCCAGAGTGAAATGGACAAACTCACTTTAATCATGCATATGTAACACTATGCAGAGTTCATCACAAAGTTCATCCCCGGCTTTGCAAGAACCATTCCAGTGTGCCTGGTAATATATATGCAAAATCAGACGCAGGCAGAGCCGCAAAACCAGCGCATCGCAGAATAACCATCCGTTCCGAGAATAAACACGGGAACACTGCTCATCTCAACACAATTACATTATTGCTGAAAAGCAAAAAATGCGTCCACGCTGACTAAGAAAACAAGAGCCATTTTAACTGAGGCTGCTGCAATTTTCTCTCTTTTATTAAGACTGATGGGGGCGTTCGGTTGTTTATCACAGGGCGCATCATTAATCTTAGGGAAGATTTGCAGCCTTTGTTCGTCTCCAGAGCTCGCGGGTCGCTGCTCCGGGTGGGCAGCGCGAGGCAGGGTGGAGATGCATTGGCTGAGCTGTGTGGGTCTCGTGCTTGCAAAAAAACAGCTGAGGGTTGAGGCGCATGCGTTGAGGCGCGGGCCTCCATCTTGAAACGGGAAGGGGTGTTAGAGTTCAAGTCAGGGTTAGGGTTGTAGTGGTAGAAACTGGTGTGGGTCCCAGTACTAGACATTTCGTGGCGCTGCAGGTCAGGATTGAGGTACACTGGCAGAGCAGGGTTCGGACAGGGTTTGTGCTGCAGGTCTGAATTCAGAAGCACTTAGAAGCGTTGAGTGTGTGTCCAGTTACTGTAATGTACTGCAGGGCGCACTGACAGAGCAGGGACATCTTAAGGATTTTGGGGGCCCTGGGCCAAACGGAGTTTGGGGGCCCCTCTTTGGAACAGCTTTGAATTTATGATCTATTTTCAGCTCTTTCATGCCCTCTTTGGCCAGGTCACTGACAGTGCACATGTGCAGTCATCCAAATTTTAAATGTGCTTACTTCTAATTTTCATGGCTAGTGACATTTGTTTTCAATATTGTAATACAACGGCAGCTCACTAATATTGCTACAAATAATCGCTATGACACCCTCACATTTCTCATATGTGAGGTCCTGTTTTGATCTATAAGAAACTTTTTTTTTTTTGGTGTTGCATGAAACAAACACAACATTTCTCTGCAAAATGTCTGTAATAGACTCTCACACATCACTCACATTAACAATACATTATAGAAAAAGAAATTTAAAACAATCCCTTTAAGAATTATTCAAGGTCATCAGGGCAAGACTCTCTGCAGAACAGAGCTGGCTGTATCAGGGGGCCCCCATGAAAGGCTGGGGCCCTGGGCCAGAGCCCACTTTGCCCATGCCTTAAAACGTCTCTGTGACAGAGGTGCCTATGTGTGTTTAACAGGTTGGCGATACATTGAGGTGTGTGGTTATCACTTAATATATGCGAAGGGCTGCTGTAGGGTATGAGTGATGTGCACTGGCATGACAGGTTTGGGGTCCCAGTCCTAGCATGTCAGGGGAATAGGAGATCAGAATAAAAATGAAATAGGAGAGAGGTGGGTGGGGGCACGGTTAGTATGCTGTCAAGAGAGCTACATATAAGGAAAGGGGGCACTGGCAGGCGCCTGTGTGGACCCGGTACTGTAATATCAGGTACACTGAAGACTAGGATTGAGGTGCACTGACAGACAGTCGTGGGAATCCCAGCACTGTAACATCAGGTACACTGTAGACTAGGATTGAGGTGCACTGACAGACAGGCGTGGGAATCCCAGCACTGTAACATCAGGTACACTGTAGACTAGGATTGAGGTGCACTGACAGACAGGCGTGGGATTCCCAGCACTGCAACATCAGGTACACTGTAGACTAGGATTGAGGTGCACTGACAGACAGGCGTGGGAATCCCAGTACTGTAACATCAGGTACACTGTAGACTAGGATTGAGGTGCACTGACAGACAGGCATGGGAATCCCAGTACTGTAACATCAGGTACACTGTAGACTAGGATTGAGGTGCACTGACAGACAGGCGTGGGAATCCCAGTACTGTAATATCAGGTACACTGCTAGAACTGAAGTGCACTGACAGACGGGCGTGTGGGTCCCAGCACTGTAATATCAGGAATACTGCAGAATAGGTTTGAGGTGCACTGACAGACAGGCGTGGGAATCCCAGTACTGTAATATCAGGTACACTGTAGACTAGGACTGAGGTGCACTGACAGACAGGCGTGGGAATCCCAGTACTGTAATATCAGGTACACTGTAGACTAGGACTGAGGTGCACTGACAGACAGGCATGGGAATCCCAGTACTGTAATATCAGGTATACACTGTAGACTAGGACTGAGGTGCACTGACAGACAGGCGTGGGAATCCCAGTACTGTAATATCAGGTACACTGTAGACTAGGACTGAGGTGCGCTGACAGACAGGCATGGGAACCCGGTACTGTAATATCAGGTACACTGTAGACTAGAACTGAGGTGCACTGACAGACAGGCGTGGGAATCCCAGAACTGTAATATCAGGTATACACTGTAGACTAGGACTGAGGTGCACTCACAGACAGGCGTGGGAATCCCAGTACTGTAATATCAGGTACTCTGTAGACTAGGATTGAGGTGCACTGACAGACAGGCGTGGGAATCCCAGTACTGTAATATCAGGTACAATGCTAGAACTGAAGTGCACTGACAGACGGGCGTGTGGGTCCCAGCACTCTAATATCAGGAATACTGCAGAATAGGTTTGAGGTGCACTGACAGACGGGTGTATGAGTCCCAGTACTGCAATATCAGGTACACTGCTAGATTTGAGGTGCACTGACAGACGGGTGTGGGAATCTCAGTACTGTAATATCAGGTACACTGTAGACTAGGACTGAGGTGCGCTGACAGACAGGCGTGGGAATCCCAGTACTGTAATATCAGGTACACTGTAGACTAGGATTGAGGTGCACTGACAGACAGGCGTGGGAATCCCAGTACTGTAATATGAGGTACACTGTAGACTAGGATTGAGGTGGACTGACAGACGGGCGTGTGGATCACAGTACTGTAATATCAGGTACACTGCTAGAACTGAAGTGCACTGACAGACGGGCGTGTGGGTCACAGTACTGTAATATCAGGTACACTGCTAGAACTGAAGTGCACTGACAGACGGGCGTGTGGGTCACAGCACTGTAATATCAGGAATACTGCAGAATAGGTTTGAGGTGCACTGACAGACGGGTGTATGAGTCCCAGTACTGTAACATTAGGTACACTGCTAGATTTGAGGTGCACTGACAGACAGGCATGGGAATCCCAGTACGGTAATATCAGGTACACTGTAGACTAGGATTGAGGTGCACTGACAGACGGGCGTGGGAATCCCACTACTGTAATATCAGGTACACTGTAGACTAGGACTGAGGTGCACTGACAGACCGGCGTGGGAATCCCAGTACTGTAACATCAGGTACACTGTAGACTAGGATTGAGGTGCACTGACAGACGGGCGTGTGGATCACAGTACTGTAATATCAGGTACACTGCTAGAACTGAAGTGCACTGACAGACGGGCGTGTGGGTCCCAGCACTGTAATATCAGGAATACTGCAGAATAGGTTTGAGGTGCACTGACAGACGGGTGTATGAGTCCCAGTACTGTAATATCAGGTACACTGCTAGATTTGAGGTGCACTAACAGACGGGCATGTGGATCCCAGTACTGTAATATAAGGTACAGTGTAGACTAGGATTGAGGTGCACTGACAGACGGGCGTGTGGGTCCCAGTACTTTAATATCAGGAATACTGCAGAATAGGTTTGAGGTGCATTGACAAACAGGTTTGTGGACCCAGTACTGTAATAACAGGCACACTGTAGACTAGGACTGAGGTGCACTGACAGACAAGTGTGTTGGTCCCAGTACTATAACATCAGATACACAGAAGACTAGGACTAGGGTGCACTGATATACATGTGTGTTGGTCCCAGTACTGTAATATCAGGACCGCTGTGGACTAGAAATGAGGTGCAAAGGCAAACAGGCTTATGGGCCCAGTATCGTAATATCAGGTACAGTATAAACTAGAACTGACGTACTGAAAGAAAGGTGTGTGAGTCCCAGTACTGTGATATCAGGGACACTACAGATTAGGAGTGAGGTGCACTTTGAACCAGATGTGAGAAACCAGTACTTGTCAAATTATTTACACAGCAGACTAGGGCCGAGGTGCTGTGCCAAACAGATTTGGGGACCCAGTACTGTAACATCAGGGGCACAGCAGAGTAGGAAGGACTGCGGTGTGCACGGCATACAGGTGTGTGTACCCATCACTGTAATATCAGGGACCCTAGAGACAAGGCTTGAGGTGCACAGATGTAGACAGCCAGTACTGTAATATCATTGATACTGCGGGTGTGGGGACCCAGTACTAATATCAGAAGCAATACAGACTAGGACTGGTGTGCTTGCACTGTCATACAGGTGGGTGTACCCAGTACTGTAATGTCAAAGACATTGCACTCTAAGATTAAGAAGAAGTTATAGACAGATGGGGGCACCCAGTAGCTTATTATCAGATACACTGAAGACTCTGACTGAGGTCCACTGAGAGACAGGTGTGCGGGTCCCAGTGCTGTACTAATAGGGGCACTAAAGATCAGGATTGCAGTGCATTGGCACACAGATGTGGGGACACAGTACTGTAAAATCATAGACACTAGACTAGGGCTTAGCTGCAGTGGCGAACAGGTGTGGTGTTTACTGTAATATGAAGGGCACCCGCACTTTACTTCACTCTACGTATAGTTTTACGCCCATAACCAGGACCAAGCATGGGCACAGGCAGACTGGCGGGGCACCACACCAGCGGAACTATCCATCTTCACTTAAATCTGTTTACAAAAAGGACAACATCTGTCGCACCTTTTTTTTGCACTTGCACTTTATTAAAATACAGCATCATTTATAACCTGGACAAGGTGTCGTTCAAAACAGCTCACCCTTGAGGGCATAGACAGAACTGGCGGGGACAATTTTTTTACATTTTAAAGTTATCAAACTTGCATATGTATGTTTTAAACTTGTGATATAACAGTTACTTTTATTTGGTATTTATGGAACATGTATTTTGTATCTTAAATATTTTGGCATTTTACTGCAATGGTTTTAAGTAACCACGGAATTAACTAATAAACTTTCTACTTTCTAACAAACTTTCTAAGCCAGGGTTGAGGTGTATAAGAGAAACAGTCTGGTTTCTAGTCTTGGAATAAAGAGAGTCCAGGATTGAGGAACATCTCCAGAGCAGAGCGAGAACCGATAGAAGGCCTGCAGATAAGCATTGGGAAGCATTGGCAGAACTATGTGGGGTCCTAGTACTGGACTCGCAGGTGTGCTGCACGGAAGGATGAGGTTTGTCAGCAGGACTGTGTGGGGTCCTGGTACTGGACTCGCAGGTGTGCTGCATGGCAGGATGAGGTTTACCAGCAGAACTATAAGGGGTCCTAGAACTGGCCTAGCAGGTGTGCTGCAAGGCAGGATGAGGTTTATCAGCAGGACTGTGTGGGGTCCTAGAACTGGACTCGCAGGAGTGCTGCAAGGCAGGGTGAGGTTCATCAGCAGAACTATAAGGGGTCCTAGAATTGGACTAGCAGGTGTGCTGCACGGAAGGATGAGGTTTATCAGCAGGACTGTGTGGGGTCCTAGTACTGGACTAGCAGGTGTGCTGCAAGGCAGGATGAGGTTTGTCAGCAGGTCTGTGTGGGGTCCTAGTACTGGACTTGCAGGTGTGCTGCAAGGCAGGGTGAGGTTTATCAGCAGGACTGTGTGGGGTCCTAGAACTGGACTAGCAGGTGTGCTGCAAGGCAGGGTGAGGTTTATCAGCAGAACTATAAGGGGTCCTAGAACTGGACTAGCAGGTGTGCTGCAAGGCAGGGTGAGGTTTATCAGCTGGACTGTGTGGGGTCCTAGTACTGGCCTAGCAGGTGTGCTGCAAGGCAGGTTGAGGGTTATCAGCAGAACTATAAGGGGTCCTAGAACTGGACTAGCAGGTGTGCTGCAAGGCAGGGTGAGGTTTATCAGCAGAACTATAAGGGGTCCTAGAACTGGACTAGCAGGTGTGCTGCAAGGCAGGGTGAGGTTTATCAGCTGGACTGTGTGGGGTCCTAGTACTAGACTAGCAGGTGTGCTGCACGGCAGGATGAGGTTTGTCAGCAGGACTGTGTGGGGTCCTAGTACTGGATTTGCAGGTGTGCTGCAAGGCAGGGTGAGGTTTATCAGCAGAATTATAAGGGGTCCTAGAACTGGACTAGCAGGTGTGCTGCAAGGCAGGGTGAGATTTATCAGCAGGACTGTGTGGGGTCCTAGTACTGGACTAGCAGGTGTGCTGCAAGGCAGGGTGAGGTTTATCAGTAGGACTGTGTGGGGTCCTAGTACTGGACTAGCAGGTGTGCTGCAAGGCAGGGTGAGGTTTATCAGCAGAACTATAAGGGGTCCTAGTACTGGACTAGCAGGTGTGCTGCAAGGCAGGGTGAGGTTTATCAGCAGAACTATAAGGGGTCCTAGTACTGGACTAGCAGGTGTGCTGCAAGGCAGGGTGAGGTTTATCAGCAGAACTATAAGGGGTCCAAGAACTGGACTCGCAGGTGTGCTGCAAGGCAGAGTGAGGTTTATCAGCAGGACTGTGTGGGGTCCTAGAACTGGCCTAGCAGGTGTGCTGCAGGGTGAGGTTTATCAGTAGGACTGTGTGGGGTCCTAGTACTGGACTAGCAGGTGTGCTGCAAGGCAGGGTGAGGTTCATCAGCAGAACTATAAGTGGTCCTAGAATTGGACTAGCAGGTGTGCTGCAAGGCAGAGTGAGGTTTATCAGCAGGACTGTGTGGGGTCCTAGAACTGGCCTAGCAGGTGTGCTGCAAGGCAGGATGAGGTTTATCAGCAGGACTGTGTGGGTCCTAGAACTGGACTCGCAGGAGTGCTGCAAGGCAGGGTGAGGTTTATCAGCAGAACTATAAGGGGTCCTAGAATTGGACTAGCAGGTGTGCTGCACGGAAGGATGAGGTTTATCAGCAGAACTATAAGGGGTCCTAGAATTGGACTAGCAGGTGTGCTGCACGGAAGGATGAGGTTTATCAGCAGGACTGTGTGGGGTCCTAGTACTGGACTAGCAGGTGTGCTGCAAGGCAGGATGAGGTTTGTCAGCAGGACTGTGTGGGGTCCTAGTACTGGACTTGCAGGTGTGCTGCAAGGCAGGGTGAGGTTTATCAGCAGGACTGTGTGGGGTCCTAGAACTGGACTAGCAGGTGTGCTGCAAGGCAGGGTGAGGTTTATCAGAGAACTATAAGGGGTCCTAGAACTTGACTAGCAGGTGTGCTGCAAGGCAGGGTGATGTTTATCAGCAGAACTATAAGGGGTCCTAGAACTGGACTAGCAGGTGTGCTGCAAGGCAGGGTGAGGTTTATCAGCTGGACTGTGTGGGGTCCTAGTACTGGCCTAGCAGGTGTGCTGCAAGGCAGGTTGAGGTTTATGAGCAGAACTATAAGGGGTCCTAGAACTGGACTAGCAGGTGTGCTGTAAGGCAGGGTGAGGTTTATCAGCAGAACTAAAAGGGGTCCTAGTACTGGACTAGCAGGTGTGCTGCAAGGCAGGGTAAGGTTTATCAGCAGAACTATAAGGGGTCCTAGAACTGGACTCGCAGGTGTGCTGCAAGGCAGAGTGAGGTTTATCAACAGGACTGTGTGGGGTCCTAGAACTGGCCTAGCAGGTGTGCTGCAGGGTGAGGTTTATCAGTAGGACTGTGTGGGGTCCTAGTACTGGACTAGCAGGTGTGCTGCAAGGAAGGGTGAGGTTTATCAGTAGGACTGTGTGGGGTCCTAGTATTGGACTAGCAGGTGTGCTGCAAGGCAGAGTGAGGTTTATCAGCAGGACTGTGTGGGGTCCTAGTACTGGACTCGCAGGTGTGCTGCAAGGCAGGGTGAGGTTCATCAGCAGAACTATAAGTGGTCCTAGAATTGGACTAGCAGGTGTGCTGCAAGGCAGGGTGAGGTTTATCAGCAGGACTGTGTGGGGTCCTAGAACTGGCCTAGCAGGTGTGCTGCAAGGCAGGATGAGGTTTATCAGCAAGATTGTGTGGGGTCCTAGAACTGGACTCGCAGGAGTGCTGCAAGGCAGGGTGAGGTTCATCAGCAGAACTATAAGGGGTCCTAGAATTGGACTAGCAGGTGTGCTGCACGGAAGGATGAGGTTTATCAGCAGAAATATAAGGGGTCCTAGAATTGGACTAGCAGGTGTGCTGCACGGAAGGATGAGGTTTATCAGCAGGACTGTGTGGGGTCCTAGTACTGGACTAGCAGGTGTGCTGCAAAGCAGGATGAGGTTTGTCAGCAGGACTGTGTGGGGTCCTAGTACTGGACTTGCAGGTGTGCTGCAAGGTAGGGTGAGGTTTATCAGCAGGACTGTGTGGGGTCCTAGAACTGGACCAGCAGGTGTGCTGCAAGGCAGGGTGAGGTTTATCAGCAGAACTATAAGGGGTCCTAGAACTGGACTAGCAGGTGTGCTGCAAGGCAGGGTGAGGTTTATCAGCAGAACTATAAGGGGTCCTAGAACTGGACTAGCAGGTGTGCTCCAAGGCAGGGTGAGGTTTATCAGCTGGACTGTGTGGGGTCCTAGTACTGGCCTAGCAGGTGTGCTGCAAGGCAGGTTGAGGTTTATCAGCAGAACTATAAGGGGTCCTAGAACTGGACTAGCAGGTGTGCTGCAAGGCAGGGTGAGGTTTATCAGCAGAACTATAAGGGGTCCTAGAAATGGACTAGCAGGTCTGCTGCAAGGCAGGGTGAGGTTTATCAGCTGGACTATGTGGGGTCCTAGTAGTGGACTAGCAGGTGTGCTGCACGGCAGGATGAGGTTTGTCAGCAGGACTGTGTGGGGTCCTAGTACTGGACTTGCAGGTGTGCTGCAAGGCAGGGTGAGGTTTATCAGCAGAATTATAAGGGGTCCTAGAACTGGACTAGCAGGTTTGCTGCAAGGCAGGGTGAGATTTATCAGCAGGACTGTGTGGGGTCCTAGTACTGGACTAGCAGGTGTGCTGCAAGGCAGGGTGAGGTTTATCAGCAGAACTATAAGGGGTCCTAGAACTGGACTCGCAGGTGTGCTACAAGGCAGAGTGAGGTTTATCAGCAGGACTGTGTGGGGTCCTAGAACTGGCCCAGCAGGTGTGCTGCAGGGTGAGGTTTATCAGTAGGACTCTGTGGGGTCCTAGTACTGGACTAGCAGGTGTGCTGCAAGGCAGGGTGAGGTTCATCAGCAGAACTATAAGTGGTCCTAGAATTGGACTAGCAGGTGTGCTGCAAGGCAGGGTGAGGTTTATCAGCAGGACTGTGTGGGGTCCTAGAACTGGCCTAGCAGGTGTGCTGCAAGGCAGGATGAGGTTTATCAGCAAGACTGTGTGGGGTCCTAGAACTGGACTCGCAGGAGTGCCGCAAGGCAGGGTGAGGTTCATCAGCAGAACTATAAGGGTCCTAGAATTGGACTAGCAGGTGTGCTGCATGGAAGGATGAGGTTTATCAGCAGAAATATAAGGGGTCCTAGAATTGGACTAGCAGGTGTGCTGCACGGAAGGATGAGGTTTATCAGCAGGACTGTGTGGGGTCCTAGTACTGGACTAGCAGGTGTGCTGCAAGGCAGGGTGAGGTTTATCAGCAGAACTATAAGGGGTCCTAGAACTGGACTAGCAGGTGTGCTGCAAGGCAGGGTGAGGTTTATCAGCAGAACTATAAGGGGTCCTAGAACTGGACTAGCAGGTGTGCTCCAAGGCAGGGTGAGGTTTATCAGCTGGACTGTGTGGGGTCCCTAGTACTGGCCTAGCAGGTGTGCTGCAAGGCAGGTTGAGGTTTATCAGCAGAACTATAAGGGGTCCTACAACTGGACTAGCAGGTGTGCTGCAAGGCAGGGTGAGGTTTATCAGCAGAACTATAAGGGGTCCTAGAACTGGACTAGCAGGTGTGCTGCAAGGCAGGTTGAGGTTTATCAGCTGGACTGTGTGGGGTCCTAGTACTGGACTAGCAGGTGTGCTGCACGGCAGGATGAGGTTTGTCAGCAGGACTGTGTGGGGTCCTAGTACTGGACTTGCAGGTGTGCTGCAAGGCAGGGTGAGGTTTATCAGCAGAATTATAAGGGGTCCTAGAACTGGACTAGCAGGTTTGCTGCAAGGCAGGGTGAGATTTATCAGCAGGACTGTGTGGGGTCCTAGTACTGGCCTAGCAGGTGTGCTGCAAGGCAGGGTGAGGTTTATCAGCAGGACTGTGTGGGGTCCTAGTACTGAACTAGCACGTGTGGTGCAAGACAGGGTGAGGTTTATCAGCAGAACTATAAGGGGTCCTAGAACTGGACTAGCAGGTGTGCTGCAAAGCAGAGTGAGGTTTATCAGCATAACTGTGTGGGGTCCTAGAACTCGCCTAGCAGGTGTGCTGCAAGGCAGGGTGAGGTTTATCAGCAGAACTATAAGGGGTCCTAGAACTGGCCTAGCAGGTGTGCTGCAAGGCAGGGTGAGGTTTATCAGCAGGACTGTGTGGGGTCCTAGAACTCGCCTACCAGGTGTGCTGCAAGGCAGGATGAGGTTTATCAGCAGGACTGTGTGGGGTCCTAGTACTGGCCTAGCAGGTGTGCTGCAAGGCAGGGTGAGGTTTATCAGTAGGACTGTGTGGGGACCTAGTACTGGACTAGCAGGTGTGCTGCAAGGCAGGATGAGGTTTATCAGCAGGACTGTGTGGGGTCCTAGTACTGGACTAGCAGGTGTGCTGCAAGGCAGGGTGAGGTTGATCAGCAGAACTATAAGGGGTCCTAGAACTGGCCTAGCAGGTGTGCTGCAAGGAAGGGTGAGGTTTATCAGTAGGACTGTGTGGGGTCCTAGTATTGGACTAGCAGGTGTGCTGCAAGGCAGAGTGAGGTTTATCAGCAGGACTATAAGGGGTCCTAGAACTGGACTAGCAGGTGTGCTGCAAGGCACGGTGAGGTTTATCAGCAGAACTATAAGGGGTCCTAGAACTGGACTAGCAGGTGTGCTGCAAGGCAGAGTGAGGTTTATCAGCTGGACTGTGTGGGGTCCTAGAACTCACCTAGCAGGTGTGCTGCAAGGCAGGGTGAGGTTTATCAGCTGGACCGTGTGGGGTCCTAGTACTGGCCTAGCAGGTGTGCTGCAAGGGAGGGTGAGGTTTATCAGTAGCACTGTGTGGGGTCCTAGTACTGGACTAGCAGGTGTGCTGCAAGGCAGGGTGAGGTTTATCAGCAGGACTGTGTGGGGTCCTAGAACTGAACTAGCAGGTGTAGCTGCACGGCAGGGTGAGGTTTATCAGCAGGACTGTGTGGGGTCCTAGAACTGGACTAGCAGGTGTGCTGCACGGCAGGAGTGAGGTTTATCAGCAGGACTGTGTGGGGTCCTAGAACTGGACTAGCAGGTGTGCTGCAAGGCAGGGTGAGGTTCATCAGCAGAACTATAAGTGGTCCTAGTATTGGACTAGCAGGTGTGCTGCAAGGCAGGGTGAGGTTTATCAGCAGGACTGTGTGGGGTCCTAGTACTGGACTAGCAGGTGTGCTGCAAGGCAGGGTGAGGTTTATCAGCAGGACTGTGTGGGGTCCTAGAACTGGACTAGCAGGTGTGCTGCACGGCAGGGTGAGGTTTATCAGCAGGACTGTGTGGGGTCCTAGAACTGGACTAGCAGGTGTGCTGCAAGGCAGGGTGAGGTTTATCAGCAGAACTATAAGGGGTCCTAGAACTGGACTAGCAGGTGTGCTGCACGGCAGGGTGAGGTTTATCAGCAGGACTGTGTGGGGTCCTAGTACTGGACTAGCAGGTGTGCTGCAAGGCAGGGTGAGGTTTATCAGCAGGACTGTGTGGGGTCCTATTACTGAAGTACCAGGTGTGCTGCAAAGCAGGGTGAGGTTTATCAGTAGGACTGTGTGGGGTCCTAGTACTGGACTAGCAGGTGTGCTGCAAGGCAGGGTGAGGTTTATCAGCAGAACTATAAGGGGTCCTAGTACTGGGCTAGCAGGTGTGCTGCAAGGCAGGGTGAGGTTTATCAGCAGAACTATAAGGGGTCCTAGTACTGGACTAGCAGGTGTGCTGCAAGGCAGGGTGAGGTTTATCAGCAGAACTATAAGGGGTCCTAGAACTGGACTAGCAGGTGTGCTGCAAGGCAGAGTGAGGTTTATCAGCAGGACTGTGTGGGGTCCTAGAACTGGACTCGCAGGTGTGCTGCAAGGCAGAGTGAGGTTTATCAGCAGGACTGTGTGGGGTCCTAGAACTGGCCTAGCAGGTGTGCTGCAAGGCAGGGTGAGGTTTATCAGTAGGACTGTGTGGGGTCCTAGTACTGAACTAGCAGGTGTGCTGCAAGGCAGGATGAAGTTTATCAGCAGGACTGTGTGGGGTCCTAGTACTGGACTAGCAGGTGTGCTGCAAGGCAGGGTGAGGTTTATCAGCAGGACTGTGTGGGGTCCTAGAACAGGACTAGCAGGTGTGCTGCAAGGCAGAGTGAGGCTTATCAGCAGGACTGTGTGGGGTCCTAGAACTCGCCTAGCAGGTGTGCTGCAAGGCAGGGTGAGGTTTATCAGCTGGACTGTGTGGGGTCCTAGTACTGGCCTAGCAGGTGTGCTGCAAGGCAGGGTGAGGTTTATCAGCAGGACTGTGTGGGGTCCTAGAACTGGACTAGCAGTTGTGCTGCAAGGCAGGGTGAGGTTTATCAGCAGGACTGTGTGGGGTCCTATAACTGGACTACCAGGTGTGCTGCAAAGCAGGGTGAGGTTTATCAGTAGGACTGTGTGGGGTCCTAGTACTGGACTAGCAGGTGTGCTGCAAGGCAGGGTGAGGTTTATCAGCAGAACTATAAGGGGTCTAGTACTGGACTAGCAGGTGTGCTGCAAGGCAGGGTGAGGTTTATCAGCAGAACTATAAGGGGTCCTAGTACTGGACTAGCAGGTGTGCTGCAAGGCAGGGTGAGGTTTATCAGCAGAAATATAAGGGGTCCTAGAACTGGACTAGCAGGTGTGCTGCAAGGCAGAGTGAGGTTTATCAGCAGGACTGTGTGGGGTCCTAGAACTGGACTCGCAGGTGTGCTGCAAGGCAGGGTGAGGTTTATCAGCAGGACTGTGTGGGGTCCTAGTACTGGCCTAGCAGGTGTGCTGCAAGGCAGGGTGAGGTTTATCAGCAGGACTGTGTGGGATCCTAGTACTGGACTAGCAGGTGTGCTGCAAGGCAGGGTGAGGTTTATCAGCAGAACTATAAGGGGTCCTAGAACTCGCCTAGCAGGTGTGCTGCAAGGCAGGATGAGGTTTATCAGCTGGACTGTGTGGGGTCCTAGTACTGGCCTAGCAGGTGTGCTGCAAGGCAGGGTGAGGTTTATCAGTAGGACTGTGTAGGGTCCTAGTACTGGACTAGCAGGTGTGCTGCAAGGCAGGGTGAGGTTTCTCAGCAGAACTATAAGGGGTCCTAGAACTGGCCTAGCAGGTGTGCTGCAAGGCAGGGTGAGGTTTATCAGTAGAACTGGGTGGGGTCCTAGTACTGGAATAGCAGGTGTGCTGCAAGGCAGAGTGAGGTTTATCAGCAGGACTGTGTGGGGTCCTAGTACTGGACTCGCAGGTGTGCTGCAAGGCAGGGTGAGGTTTATCAGCAGAACTATAAGGGGTCCTAGAACTGGACTAGCAGGTGTGCTGCAAGGCAGAGTGAGGTTTATCAGCAGAACTATAAGGGGTCCTAGTACTGGACTAGCAGGTGTGCTGCAAGGCAGGGTGAGGTTTATCAGCAGAACTATAAGGGGTCCTAGTACTGGACAAGCAGGTGTGCTGCACGGCAGGGTGAGGTTTATTAGCAGGACTGTGTGGGGTCCTAGAACTGGACTCGCAGGTGTGCTGCAAGGCAGGGTGAGGTTTATCAGCAGAACTATAAGGGGTCCTAGAACTGGACTAGCAGGTGTGCTGCAAGGCAGAGTGAGGTTTATCAGCAGGACTGTGTGGGGTCCTAGAACTCGCCTAGCAGGTGTGCTGCAAGGCAGGGTGAGGTTTATCAGCAGGACTATGTGGGGTCCTAGTACTGGCCTAGCAGGTGTGCTGCAAGGCAGGGTGAGGTTTATCAGTAGGACTGTGTGGGGTCCTAGTACTGGACTAGCAGGTGTGCTGCAAGGCAGGGTGAGGTTTATCAGCAGGACTGTGTGGGGTCCTAGTACTAGACTTGCAGGTGTGCTGCAAGACAGGGTGAGGTTTATCAGCAGAACTATAAGGGGTCCTAGAACTGGCCTAGCAGGTGTGCTGCAAGGCAGGGTGAGGTTTATCAGTAGGACTGTGTGGGGTCCTAGTACTGAACTAGCAGGTGTGCTGCAAGGCAGAGTGAGGTTTATCAGCAGGACTGTGTGGGGTCCTAGTACTGGTCTCGCAGGTGTGCTGCAAGGCAGGGTGAGGTTTATCAGCAGAACTATAAGGGGTCCTAGAACTGGCCTAGCAGGTGTGCTGCAAAGCAGGGTGAGGTTTATCAGTAGGACTGTGTGGGGTCCTAGTACTGGACTAGCAGGTGTGCTGCAAGGCAGGGTGAGGTTTATCAGCAGGACTGTGTGGGGTCCTAGAAATGGCCTAGCAGGTGTGCTGCAAGGCAGGGTGAGGTTTATCAGTAGGACTGTGTGGGGTCCTAGAACTTCACTCGCAGGTGTGCTGCACGGCAGGATAAGGTTTATCAGCAGGACTGTGTGGGGTCCTAGAACTGGACTAGCAGGTGTGCTGCAAGGCAGGGTGAGGTTTATCAGCAGGACTGTGTGGGGTCCTAGTACTGGCCTAGCAGGTGTGCTGCAAGGCAGGGTGAGGTTTATCAGTAGGACTGTGTGGGGTCCTAGAACTGGACTAGCAGGTGTGCTGCAAGGCAGGGTGAGGTTTATCAGCAGGACTGTGTGGGGTCCTAGAACTGGACTAGCAGGTGTGCTGCAAGGCAGGGGTGAGGTTTATCAGCAGGACTGTGTGGGGTCCTAGTACTGGCGTAGCAGGTGTGCTGCACAGCAGGATGAGGTTTATCAGCAGGACTGTGTGGGGTCCTAGTACTGGCCTAGCAGGTGTGCTGCACGGCAGGATGAGGTTTATCAGCAGGACTGTGTGGGGTCCTAGTACTGGCCTAGCAGGTGTGCTGCAAGGCAGGGTGAGGTTTATCAGCAGGACTGTGTGGGGTCCTAGTACTGGACTAGCAGGTGTGCTGCAAGGCAGGGAGAGGTTTATCAGCAGAACTATAAGGGGTCCTAGTACTGGCCTAGCAGGTGTGCTGCAAGGCAGGGTGAGGTTTATCAGCAGAACTATAAGGGGTCCTAGTACTGGCCTAGCAGGTGTACTGCAAGGCAGGGTGAGGTTTATCAGCAGGACTGTGTGGGGTCCTAGTACTGGACTAGCAGGTGTGCTGCAAGGAAGGGTGAGGTTTATCAGCAGAACTATAAGGGGTCCTAGAACTGGCCTAGCAGGTGTGCTGCAAGGCAGGGTGAGGTTTATCAGTAGGGCTGTGTGGGGTCCTAGTACTGGACTAGCAGGTGTGCTGCAAGGCAGGGTGAGGTTTATCAGCAGAACTATAAGGGATCCTAGAACTGGACTCGCAGGTGTGCTGCAAGGCAAGGTGAGGTTTATCAGCAGGACTGTGTGGGGTCCTAGAACTGGCCTAGCAGGAGTGCTGCACGGCAGGATGAGGTTTATCAGCAGGACTGTGTGGGGTCCTAGTACTGGTCTAGCAGGTGTGCTGCAAGGCAGGGTGAGGTTTATCAGTAGGACTGTGTGGGGTCCTAGTACTGGACTAGCAGGTGTGCTGCACGGCAGGGTGAGGTTTATCAGCAGAACTATAAGGGGTCCTAGAACTCGCCTAGCAGGTGTGCTGCACGGCAGAGTGAGGTTTATCAGCAGAACTATAAGGGGTCCTAGAACTGGACTCGCAGGTGTGCTGCAAGGCAGGATGAGGTTTATCAGCAGAACTATAAGGGGTCCTAGAACTGCACTCGCAGGTGTGCTGCAAGGCAGAGTGAGGTTTTCAGCGGGACTGTGTGGGGTCCTAGAACTGGACTCGCAGGTGTGCTGCAAGGCAGAGTGAGGTTTATCAGCGGGACTGTGTGGGGTCCTAGAACTGGACTCGCAGGTGTGCTGCAAGGCAGAGTGAGGTTTATCAGCAGGACTGTGTGGGGTCCTAGAACTGGACTAGCAGGTGTGCTGCACGGCAGGGTGAGGTTTATCAGCTGGACTGTGTGGGGTCCTAGTACTGGACTAGCAGGTGTGCTGCAAGGCAGGGTGAGGTTTATCAGCAGGACTGTGTGGGGTCCTAGAACTGGACTCGCAGTTGTGCTGCAAGGCAGGGTGAGGTTTATCAGCAAGACTGTGTGGGGTCCTAGAACTGGACTAGCAGGTGTGCTGCAAGGCAGGGGTGGTTTATCAGCAGGACTGTGTGGGGTCCTAGAACTGGACTAGCAGGTGTGCTGCAAGGCAGGGTGAGGTTTATCAGCAGGACTGTGTGGGGTCCTAGTACTGGCCTAGCAGGTGTGCTGCACGGCAGGATGAGGTTTATCAGCAGGACTGTGTGGGGTCCTAGTACTGGCCTAGCAGGTGTGCTGCAAGGCAGGGTGAGGTTTATCAGCAGGACTGTGTGGGGTCCTAGTACTGGACTAGCAGGTGTGTTGCAAGGCAGGGTGAGGTTTATCAGCAGAACTATAAGGGTTCCTAGTACTGGCCTAGCAGGTGTGCTGCAAGGCAGGGTGAGGTTTATCAGCAGAACTATAAGGGGTCCTAGTACTGGCCTAGCAGGTGTGCTGCACGGCAGGGTGAGGTTTATCAGCAGAACTATAAGGGGTCCTAGAACTGGCCTAGCAGTTGTGCTGCAAGGTAGGGTTAGGTTTATCAGTAGGGCTGTGTGGGGTCCTAGTACTGGACTAGCAGGTGTGCTGCAAGGCAGGGTGAGGTTTATCAGCAGAACTATAAGGGGTCCTAGAACTGGACTCGCAGGTGTGCTGCACGGCAGGATGAGGTTTATCAGCAGGACTGTGTGGGGTCCTAGTACTGGCCTAGCATGTGTGCTGCAAGGCAGGGTGAGGTTTATCAGTAGGACTGTGTGGGGTCCTAGTACTGGACTAGCAGGTGTGCTGCACGGCAGGGTGAGGTTTATCAGCAGAACTATAAGGGGTCCTAGAACTGGACTCGCAGGTGTGCTGCAAGGCAGGATGAGGTTTATCAGCAGAACTATAAGGGGTCCTAGAACTGCACTCGCAGGTGTGCTGCAAGGCAGAGTGAGGTTTATCAGCGGGACTGTGTGGGGTCCTAGAACTGGACTCGCAGGTGTGCTCCAAGGCAGAGTGAGGTTTATCAGCGGGACTGTGTTGGGTCCTAGAACTGGACTCGCAGGTGTGCTGCAAGGCAGAGTGAGGTTTATCAGCAGGACTGTGTGGGGTCCTAGAACTGGACTAGCAGGTGTGCTGCACGGCAGGGTGAGGTTTATCAGCTGGACTGTGTGGGGTCCTAGTACTGGACTAGCAGGTGTGCTGCACGGCAGGATGAGGTTTATCAGCAGGACTGTGTGGGGTCCTAGTACTGGCCTAGCAGGTGTGCTGCAAGGCAGGGTGAGGTTTATCAGTAGGACTGTGTGGGGTCCTAGTACTGGACTAGCAGGAGTGCTGCACGGCAGGGTGAGGTTTATCAGCAGAACTATAAGGGGTCCTAGAACTGGCCTAGCAGGTGTGCCGCACGGCAGAGTGAGGTTTTTCAGCTGAACTATAAGGTGTCCTAGAACTGGCCTAGCAGGTGTGCTACAAGGCAGGGTGAGGTTTATCAGCAGAACTATAAGGGGTCCTAAAACTGGACTTGCAGGTGTGCTGCACGGCAGGATGAGGTTTATCAGCAGGACTGTGTGGGGTCCTAGTACTGGCCTAGCAGGTGTGCTGCAAGGCAGGGTGAGGGTTTATCAGTAGGACTGTGTGGGGTCCTAGTACTGGACTAGCAGGTGTGCTGCACGGCAGGGTGAGGTTTATCAGCAGAACTATAAGGGGTCCTAGAACTGGCCTAGCAGGTGTGCTGCAGAGTGAAGTTTATCAGCAGAACTAAAAGGGGTCCTAGAACTGGACTCGCAGGTGTGCAGCAAGGCAGGGTAAGGTTTATCAGCAGGACTGTGTGGGGTCCTAGAACTGCACTCGCAGGTGTGCTGCAAGGCAGGGTGAGGTTTATCAGCAGGACTGTGTGGGGTCCTAGTACTGGACTAGCAGGTGTGCTGCAAGGCAGAGTGAGGTTTATCAGCAGGACTGTGTGGGGTCCTAGAACTGGACTAGCAGGTGTGCTGCACGGCAGGGTGAGGTTTATCAGCAGGACTGTGTGGGGTCCTAGTACTGAACTAGCAGGTGTGCTGCAAGGCAGGAGTGAGGTTTATCAGCAGAACTATAAGGGGTCCTAGAACTGGCCTAGCAGGTGTGCTGCAAAGCAGGGTGAGGTTTATCAGTAGGACTGTGTGGGGTCCTAGTACTGGACTAGCAGGTGTGCTGCAAGGCAGGGTGAGGTTTATCAGCAGGACTGTGTGGGGTCCTAGAAATGGCCTAGCAGGTGTGCTGCAAGGCAGGGTGAGGTTTATCAGTAGGACTGTGTGGGGTCCTAGAACTTCACTCGCAGGTGTGCTGCACGGCAGGATGAGGTTTATCAGCAGGACTGTGTGGGGTCCTAGAACTGGACTAGCAGGTGTGCTGCAAGGCAGGGTGAGGTTTATCAGCAGGACTGTGTGGGGTCCTAGTACTGGCCTAGCAGGTGTGCTGCAAGGCAGGGTGAGGTTTATCAGTAAGACTGTGTGGGGTCCTAGAACTGGACTAACAGGTGTGCTGCAAGGCAGGGTGAGGTTTATCAGCAGGACTGTGTGGGGTACTAGAACTGGACTAGCAGGTGTGCTGCAAGGCAGGGTGAGGTTTATCAGCAGGACTGTGTGGGGTCCTAGTACTGGCGTAGCAGGTGTGCTGCACCGGCAGGATGAGGTTTATCAGCAGGACTGTGTGGGGTCCTAGTACTGGCCTAGCAGGTGTGCTGCACGTTCAGGATGAGGTTTATCAGCAGGACTGTGTGGGGTCCTAGTACTGGCCTAGCAGGTGTGCTGCAAGGCAGGGTGAGGTTTATCAGCAGGACTGTGTGGGGTCCTAGTACTGGACTAGCAGGTGTGCTGCAAGGCAGGGAGAGGTTTATCAGCAGAACTATAAGGGGTCCTAGTACTGGCCTAGCAGGTGTGCTGCAAGGCAGGGTGAGGTTTATCAGCAGAACTATAAGGGGTCCTAGTACTGGCCTAGCAGGTGTGCTGCAAGGCAGGGTGAGGTTTATCAGCAGGACTGTGTGGGGTCCTAGTACTGGACTAGCAGGTGTGCTGCAAGGAAGGGTGAGGTTTATCAGCAGAACTATAAGGGGTCCTAGAACTGGCCTAGCAGGTGTGCTGCAAGGCAGGGTGAGGTTTATCAGTAGGGCTGTGTGGGGTCCTAGTACTGGACTAGCAGGTGTGCTGCAAGGCAGGGTGAGGTTTATCAGCAGAACTATAAGGGATCCTAGAACTGGACTCGCAGGTGTGCTGCAAGGCAGGGTGAGGTTTATCAGCAGGACTGTGTGGGGTCCTAGAACTGGCCTAGCAGGAGTGCTGCACGGCAGGATGAGGTTTATCAGCAGGACTGTGTGGGGTCCTAGTACTGGCCTAGCAGGTGTGCTGCAAGGCAGGGTGGGGTTTATCAGTAGGACTGTGTGGGGTCCTAGTACTGGACTAGCAGGTGTGCTGCACGGCAGGGGTGAGGTTTATCAGCAGGACTGTGTGGGGTCCTAGAACTCGCCTAGCAGGTGTGCTGCACGGCAGAGTGAGGTTTATCAGCAGAACTATAAGGGGTCCTAGAACTGGACTCGCAGGTGTGCTGCAAGGCAGGATGAGGTTTATCAGCAGAACTATAAGGGGTCCTAGAACTGCACTCGCAGGTGTGCTGCAAGGCAGAGTGAGGTTTATCAGCGGGACTGTGTGGGGTCCTAGAACTGGACTCGCAGGTGTGCTGCAAGGCAGAGTGAGGTTTATCAGCGGGACTGTGTGGGGTCCTAGAACTGGACTCACAGGTGTGCTGCAAGGCAGAATGAGGTTTATCAGCAGGACTGTGTGTGGTCCTAGAACTGGACTAGCAGGTGTGCTGCACGGCAGGGTGAGGTTTATCAGCTGGACTGTGTGGGGTCCTAGTACTGGACTAGCAGGTGTGCTGCAAGGCAGGGTGAGGTTTATCAGCAGGACTGTGTGGGGTCCTAGAACTGGACTCGCAGGTGTGCTGCAAGGCAGGAGTGAGGTTTATCAGCAAGACTGTGTGGGGTCCTAGTACTGGCCTAGCAGGTGTGCTGCAAGGCAGGGTGAGGTTTATCAGCAGAACTATAAGGGGTCCTAGTACTGGCCTAGTAGGTGTGCTGCAAGGCAGGGTGAGGTTTATCAGTAGGACTGTGTGGGGTCCTAGAACTGGACTAGCAGGTGTGCTGCAAGGCAGGGGTGGTTTATCAGCAGGACTGTGTGGGGTCCTAGAACTGGACTAGCAGGTGTGCTGCAAGGCAGGGTGAGGTTTATCAGCAGGACTGTGTGGGGTCCTAGTACTGGTGTAGCAGGTGTGCTGCACGGCAGGATGAGGTTTATCAGCAGGACTGTGTGGGGTCCTAGTACTGGCCTAGCAGGTGTGCTGCACGGCAGGATGAGGTTTATCAGCAGGACTGTGTGGGGTCCTAGTACTGGCCTAGCAAGTGTGCTGCAGGGTGAGGTTTATCAGCAGGACTGGGTGGGGTCCTAGTACTGGACTAGCAGGTGTGTTGCAAGGCAGGGTGAGGTTTATCAGCAGAACTATAAGGGGTCCTAGTACTGGCCTAGCAGGTGTGCTGCAAGGCAGGGTGAGGTTTATCAGCAGAACTATAAGGGGTCCTAGTACTGGCCTAGCAGGTGTGCTGCAAGGCAGGGTGAGGTTTATCACCAGGACTGTGTGGGGTCCTAGTACTGGACTAGCAGGTGTGCTGCAAGGCAGGGTGAGGTTTATCAGCAGAACTATAAGGGGTCCTAGAACTGGCCTAGCAGGTGTGCTGCAAGGTAGAGGTGAGGTTTATCAGTAGGGCTGTGTGGGGTCCTAGTACTGGACTAGCAGGTGTGCTGCAAGGCAGGTTGAGGTTTATCAGCAGAACTATAAGGGGTCCTAGAACTGGACTCGCAGGTGTGCTGCAAGGCAGGGTGAGGTTTATCAGAAGGACTGTGTGGGGTCCTAGAACTGGCCTAGCAGGAGTGCTGCACGGCAGGATGAGGTTTATCAGCAGGACTGTGTGGGGTCCTAGTACTGGCCTAGCATGTGTGCTGCAAGGTAGGGTGAGGTTTATCAGTAGGACTGTGTGGGGTCCTAGTACTGGACTAGCAGGTGTGCTGCAGGGCAGGGTGAGGTTTATCAGCAGAACTATAAGGGGTTCTAGAACTCGCCTAGCAGGTGTGCTGCACGGCAGAGTGAGGTTTATCAGCAGAACTATAAGGGGTCCTAGAACTGGACTCGCAGGTGTGCTGCAAGGCAGGATGAGGTTTATCAGCAGAACTATAAGGGGTCCTAGAACTGCACTCGCAGGTGTGCTGCAAGGCAGAGTGAGGTTTATCAGCGGGACTGTGTGGGGTCCTAGAACTGGACTCTCAGGTGTGCTGCAAGGCAGAGTTAGGTTTATCAGCGGGACTGTGTTGGGTCCTAGAACTGGACTCGCAGGTGTGCTGCAAGGCAGGATGAGGTTTATCAGCAGAACTATAAGGGGTCCTAGAACTGCACTCGCAGGTGTGCTGCACGGCAGGGTGAGGTTTATCAGCTGGACTGTGTGGGGTCCTAGTACTGGACTAGCAGGTGTGCTGCAAGGCAGGGTGAGGTTTATCAGCAAGACTGTGTGGGGTCCTAGAACTGGACTCGCAGGTGTGCTGCAAGGCAGGGTGAGGTTTATCAGCAAGACTGTGTGGGGTCCTAGTACTGGCTTAGCAGGTGTGCTGCAAGGCAGAGTGAGGTTTATCAGCAGAACTATAAGGGGTCCTAGTACTGGCCTAGTAGGTGTGCTGCAAGGCAGGGTGAGGTTTATCAGTAGGACTGTGTGGGGTCCTAGAACTGGACTAGCAGGTGTGCTGCAAGGCAGGGGTGGTTTATCAGCAGGACTGTGTGGGGTCCTAGAACTGGACTAGCAGGTGTGCTGCAAGGCAGGGTGAGGTTTATCAGCAGGACTGTGTGGGGTCCTAGTACTGGCGTAGCAGGTGTGCTGCACGGCAGGATGAGGTTTATCAGCAGGACTGTGTGGGGTCCTAGTACTGGCCTAGCAGGTGTGCTGCACGGCAGGATGAGGTTTATCAGCAGGACTGTGTGGGGTCCTAGTACTGGCCTAGCAGGTGTGCTGCAGGAGTGAGGTTTATCAGCAGGACTGTGTGGGGTCCTAGTACTGGACTAGCAGGTGTGTTGCAAGGCAGGGTGAGGTTTATCAGCAGAACTATAAGGGGTCCTAGTACTGGCCTAGCAGGTGTGCTGCAAGGCAGGGTGAGGTTTATCAGCAGAACTATAAGGGGTCCTAGTACTGGCCTAGCAGGTGTGCTGCAAGGCAGGGTGAGGTTTATCAGCAGGACTGTGTTGGGTCCTAGTACTGGACTAGCAGGTGTGCTGCAAGGCAGGGTGAGGTTTATCAGCAGAACTATAAGGGGTCCTAGAACTGGCCTAGCAGGTGTGCTGCAAGGTAGGGTGAGGTTTATCAGTAGGGCTGTGTGGGGTCCTAGTACTGGACTAGCAGGTGTGCTGCAAGGCAGGGTGAGGTTTATCAGCAGAACTATAAGGGGTCCTAGAACTGGACTCGCAGGTGTGCTGCAAGGCAGGGTGAGGTTTATCAGCAGGACTGTGTGGGGTCCTAGAACTGGCCTAGCAGGAGTGCTGCACGGCAGCATGAGGTTTATCAGCAGGACTGTGTGGGGTCCTAGTACTGGCCTAGCATGTGTGCTGCAAGGCAGGGTGAGGTTTATCAGTAGGACTGTGTGGGGTCCTAGTACTGGACTAGCAGGTGTGCTGCAGGGCAGGGTGAGGTTTATCAGCAGAACTATAAGGGGTCCTAGAACTCGCCTAGCAGGTGTGCTGCACGGCAGAGTGAGGTTTATCAGCAGAACTATAAGGGGTCCTAGAACTGGACTCGCAGGTGTGCTGCAAGGCAGGATGAGGTTTATCAGCAGAACTATAAGGGGTCCTAGAACTGCACTCGCAGGTGTGCTGCAAGGCAGAGTGAGGTTTATCAGCGGGACTGTGTGGGGTCCTAGAACTGGACTCGCAGGTGTGCTGCAAGGCAGAGTTAGGTTTATCAGCGGGACTGTGTTGGGTCCTAGAACTGGACTCGCAGGTGTGCTGCAAGGCAGAGTGAGGTTTATCAGCAGGACTGTGTGGGGTCCTAGAACTGGAGTAGCAGGTGTGCTGTACGGCAGGGTGAGGTTTATCAGCTGGACTGTGTGGGGTCCTAGTACTGGACTAGCAGGTGTGCTGCAAGGCAGGGTGAGGTTTATCAGCAGGACTGTGTGGGGTCCTAGAACTGGACTCGCAGGTGTGCTGCAAGGCAGGGTGAGGTTTATCAGCAAGACTGTGTGGGGTCCTAGTACTGGCCTAGCAGGTGTGCTGCAAGGCAGGGTGAGGTTTATCAGCAGAACTATAAGGGGTCCTAGTACTGGCCTAGCAGGTGTGCTGCAAGGCAGGGTGAGGTTTATCAGCAGGACTGTGTGGGGTCCTAGAACTCGCCTAGCAGGTGTGCTGCACGGCAGGATGAGGTTTATCAGCAGGACTGTGTGGGGTCCTAGAACTGGACTAGCAGGTGTGCTGCAAGGCAGGGTGAGGTTTATCAGCAGGACTCTGTGGGGTCCTAGTACTGGCCTAGCAGGTGTGCTGCACGGCAGGATGAGGTTTATCAGCAGGACTGTGTGGGGTCCTAGTACTGGCCTAGCAGGTGTGCTGCAAGGCAGGGTGAGGTTTATCAGTAGGACTGTGTGGGGTCCTAGTACTGGACTAGCAGGAGTGCTGCACGGCAGGGTGAGGTTTATCAGCAGAACTATAAGGGGTCCTAGAACTGGCCTAGCAGGTGTGCTGCACGGCAGAGTGAGGTTTATCAGCTGAACTATAAGGGGTCCTAGAACTGGCCTAGCAGGTGTGCTACAAGGCAGTGTGAGGTTTATCAGCAGAACTATACGGGGTCCTAGAACTGGACTCGCAGGTGTGCTGCACGGCAGGATGAGGTTTATCAGCAGGACTGTGTGGGGTCCTAGTACTGGCCTAGCAGGTGTGCTGCAAGGCAGGGTGAGGTTTATCAGTAGGACTGTGTGGGGTCCTAGTACTGGACTAGCAGGTGTGCTGCACGCCAGGGTGAGGTTTATCAGCAGAACTATAAGGGGTCCTAGAACTGGCCTAGCAGGTGTGCTGCACGGCAGAGTGAGGTTTATCAGCAGAACTATAAGGGGTCCTAGAACTGGACTCGCAGGTGTGCAGCAAGGCAGGGTGAGGTTTATCAGCAGGACTGTGTGGGGTCCTAGAACTGCACTCGCAGGTGTGCTGCAAGGCAGGGTGAGGTTTATCAGCAGGACTGTGTGGGGTCCTAGTACTGGACTAGCAGGTGTGCTGCACGGCAGGATGAGGTTTATCAGCAGGACTGTGTGGGGTCCTAGTACTGGCCTAGCAGGTGTGCTGCAAGGCAGGGTGAGGTTTATCAGTAGGACTGTGTGGGGTCCTAGTACTGGACTAGCAGGAGTGCTGCACGGCAGGGTGAGGTTTATCAGCAGAACTATAAGGGGTCCTAGAACTGGCCTAGCAGGTGTGCCGCACGGCAGAGTGAGGTTTTTCAGCTGAACTATAAGGTGTCCTAGAACTGGCCTAGCAGGTGTGCTACAAGGCAGGGTGAGGTTTATCAGCAGAACTATAAGGGGTCCTAAAACTGGACTTGCAGGTGTGCTGCACGGCAGGATGAGGTTTATCAGCAGGACTGTGTGGGGTCCTAGTACTGGCCTAGCAGGTGTGCTGCAAGGCAGGGTGAGGTTTATCAGTAGGACTGTGTGGGGTCCTAGTACTGGACTAGCAGGTGTGCTGCACGGCAGGGTGAGGTTTATCAGCAGAACTATAAGGGGTCCTAGAACTGGCCTAGCAGGTGTGCTGCAGAGTGAAGTTTATCAGCAGAACTAAAAGGGGTCCTAGAACTGGACTCGCAGGTGTGCAGCAAGGCAGGGTAAGGTTTATCAGCAGGACTGTGTGGGGTCCTAGAACTGCACTCGCAGGTGTGCTGCAAGGCAGGGTGAGGTTTATCAGCAGGACTGTGTGGGGTCCTAGTACTGGACTAGCAGGTGTGCTGCAAGGCAGAGTGAGGTTTATCAGCAGGACTGTGTGGGGTCCTAGAACTGGACTAGCAGGTGTGCTGCACGGCAGGGTGAGGTTTATCAGCAGGACTGTGTGGGGTCCTAGTACTGAACTAGCAGGTGTGCTGCAAGGCAGGGTGAGGTTTATCAGCAGAACTATAAGGGGTCCTAGAACTGGCCTAGCAGGTGTGCTGCAAAGCAGGGTGAGGTTTATCAGTAGGACTGTGTGGGGTCCTAGTACTGGACTAGCAGGTGTGCTGCAAGGCAGGGTGAGGTTTATCAGCAGGACTGTGTGGGGTCCTAGAAATGGCCTAGCAGGTGTGCTGCAAGGCAGGGTGAGGTTTATCAGTAGGACTGTGTGGGGTCCTAGAACTTCACTCGCAGGTGTGCTGCACGGCAGGATGAGGTTTATCAGCAGGACTGTGTGGGGTCCTAGAACTGGACTAGCAGGTGTGCTGCAAGGCAGGGTGAGGTTTATCAGCAGGACTGTGTGGGGTCCTAGTACTGGCCTAGCAGGTGTGCTGCAAGGCAGGGTGAGGTTTATCAGTAAGACTGTGTGGGGTCCTAGAACTGGACTAACAGGTGTGCTGCAAGGCAGGGTGAGGTTTATCAGCAGGACTGTGTGGGATACTAGAACTGGACTAGCAGGTGTGCTGCAAGGCAGGGTGAGGTTTATCAGCAGGACTGTGTGGGGTCCTAGTACTGGCGTAGCAGGTGTGCTGCACGGCAGGATGAGGTTTATCAGCAGGACTGTGTGGGGTCCTAGTACTGGCCTAGCAGGTGTGCTGCACGTTCAGGATGAGGTTTATCAGCAGGACTGTGTGGGGTCCTAGTACTGGCCTAGCAGGTGTGCTGCAAGGCAGGGTGAGGTTTATCAGCAGGACTGTGTGGGGTCCTAGTACTGGACTAGCAGGTGTGCTGCAAGGCAGGGAGAGGTTTATCAGCAGAACTATAAGGGGTCCTAGTACTGGCCTAGCAGGTGTGCTGCAAGGCAGGGTGAGGTTTATCAGCAGAACTATAAGGGGTCCTAGTACTGGCCTAGCAGGTGTGCTGCAAGGCAGGGTGAGGTTTATCAGCAGGACTGTGTGGGGTCCTAGTACTGGACTAGCAGGTGTGCTGCAAGGAAGGGTGAGGTTTATCAGCAGAACTATAAGGGGTCCTAGAACTGGCCTAGCAGGTGTGCTGCAAGGCAGGGTGAGGTTTATCAGTAGGGCTGTGTGGGGTCCTAGTACTGGACTAGCAGGTGTGCTGCAAGGCAGGGTGAGGTTTATCAGCAGAACTATAAGGGATCCTAGAACTGGACTCGCAGGTGTGCTGCAAGGCAGGGTGAGGTTTATCAGCAGGACTGTGTGGGGTCCTAGAACTGACCTAGCAGGAGTGCTGCACGGCAGGATGAGGTTTATCAGCAGGACTGTGTGGGGTCCTAGTACTGGCCTAGCAGGTGTGCTGCAAGGCAGGGTGGGGTTTATCAGTAGGACTGTGTGGGGTCCTAGTACTGGACTAGCAGGTGTGCTGCACGGCAGGGTGAGGTTTATCAGCAGGACTGTGTGGGGTCCTAGAACTCGCCTAGCAGGTGTGCTGCACGGCAGAGTGAGGTTTATCAGCAGAACTATAAGGGGTCCTAGAACTGGACTCGCAGGTGTGCTGCAAGGCAGGATGAGGTTTATCAGCAGAACTATAAGGGGTCCTAGAACTGCACTCGCAGGTGTGCTGCAAGGCAGAGTGAGGTTTATCAGCGGGACTGTGTGGGGTCCTAGAACTGGACTCGCAGGTGTGCTGCAAGGCAGAGTGAGGTTTATCAGCGGGACTGTGTGGGGTCCTAGAACTGGACTCACAGGTGTGCTGCAAGGCAGAATGAGGTTTATCAGCAGGACTGTGTGTGGTCCTAGAACTGGACTAGCAGGTGTGCTGCACGGCAGGGTGAGGTTTATCAGCTGGACTGTGTGGGGTCCTAGTACTGGACTAGCAGGTGTGCTGCAAGGCAGGGTGAGGTTTATCAGCAGGACTGTGTGGGGTCCTAGAACTGGACTCGCAGGTGTGCTGCAAGGCAGGGTGAGGTTTATCAGCAAGACTGTGTGGGGTCCTAGTACTGGCCTAGCAGGTGTGCTGCAAGGCAGGGTGAGGTTTATCAGCAGAACTATAAGGGTCCTAGTACTGGCCTAGTAGGTGTGCTGCAAGGCAGGGTGAGGTTTATCAGTAGGACTGTGTGGGGTCCTAGAACTGGACTAGCAGGTGTGCTGCAAGGCAGGGGTGGTTTATCAGCAGGACTGTGTGGGGTCCTAGAACTGGACTAGCAGGTGTGCTGCAAGGCAGGGTGAGGTTTATCAGCAGGACTGTGTGGGGTCCTAGTACTGGTGTAGCAGGTGTGCTGCACGGCAGGATGAGGTTTATCAGCAGGACTGTGTGGGGTCCTAGTACTGGCCTAGCAGGTGTGCTGCACGGCAGGATGAGGTTTATCAGCAGGACTGTGTGGGGTCCTAGTACTGGCCTAGCAAGTGTGCTGCAGGGTGAGGTTTATCAGCAGGACTGTGTGGGGTCCTAGTACTGGACTAGCAGGTGTGTTGCAAGGCAGGGTGAGGTTTATCAGCAGAACTATAAGGGGTCCCTAGTACTGGCCTAGCAGGTGTGCTGCAAGGCAGGGTGAGGTTTATCAGCAGAACTATAAGGGGTCCTAGTACTGGCCTAGCAGGTGTGCTGCAAGGCAGGGTGAGGTTTATCACCAGGACTGTGTGGGGTCCTAGTACTGGACTAGCAGGTGTGCTGCAAGGCAGGGTGAGGTTTATCAGCAGAACTATAAGGGGTCCTAGAACTGGCCTAGCAGGTGTGCTGCAAGGTAGGGTGAGGTTTATCAGTAGGGCTGTGTGGGGTCCTAGTACTGGACTAGCAGGTGTGCTGCAAGGCAGGTTGAGGTTTATCAGCAGAACTATAAGGGGTCCTAGAACTGGACTCGCAGGTGTGCTGCAAGGCAGGGTGAGGTTTATCAGAAGGACTGTGTGGGGTCCTAGAACTGGCCTAGCAGGAGTGCTGCACGGCAGGATGAGGTTTATCAGCAGGACTGTGTGGGTTCCTAGTACTGGCCTAGCATGTGTGCTGCAAGGTAGGGTGAGGTTTATCAGTAGGACTGTGTGGGGTCCTAGTACTGGACTAGCAGGTGTGCTGCAGGGCAGGGTGAGGTTTATCAGCAGAACTATAAGGGGTTCTAGAACTCGCCTAGCAGGTGTGCTGCACGGCAGAGTGAGGTTTATCAGCAGAACTATAAGGGGTCCTAGAACTGGACTCGCAGGTGTGCTGCAAGGCAGGATGAGGTTTATCAGCAGAACTATAAGGGGTCCTAGAACTGCACTCGCAGGTGTGCTGCAAGGCAGAGTGAGGTTTATCAGTGGGACTGTGTGGGGTCCTAGAACTGGACTCGCAGGTGTGCTGCAAGGCAGAGTTAGGTTTATCAGCGGGACTGTGTTGGGTCCTAGAACTGGACTCGCAGGTGTGCTGCAAGGCAGGATGAGGTTTATCAGCAGAACTATAAGGGGTCCTAGAACTGCACTCGCAGGTGTGCTGCACGGCAGGGTGAGGTTTATCAGCTGGACTGTGTGGGGTCCTAGTACTGGACTAGCAGGTGTGCTGCAAGGCAGGGTGAGGTTTATCAGCAGGACTGTGTGGGGTCCTAGAACTGGACTCGCAGGTGTGCTGCAAGGCAGGGTGAGGTTTATCAGCAAGACTGTGTGGGGTCCTAGTACTGGCTTAGCAGGTGTGCTGCAAGGCAGAGTGAGGTTTATCAGCAGAACTATAAGGGGTCCTAGTACTGGCCTAGTAGGTGTGCTGCAAGGCAGGGTGAGGTTTATCAGTAGGACTGTGTGGGGTCCTAGAACTGGACTAGCAGGTGTGCTGCAAGGCAGGGGTGGTTTATCAGCAGGACTGTGTGGGGTCCTAGAACTGGACTAGCAGGTGTGCTGCAAGGCAGGGTGAGGTTTATCAGCAGGACTGTGTGGGGTCCTAGTACTGGCGTAGCAGGTGTGCTGCACGGCAGGATGAGGTTTATCAGCAGGACTGTGTGGGGTCCTAGTACTGGCCTAGCAGGTGTGCTGCACGGCAGGATGAGGTTTATCAGCAGGACTGTGTGGGGTCCTAGTACTGGCCTAGCAGGTGTGCTGCAGGGTGAGGTTTATCAGCAGGACTGTGTGGGGTCCTAGTACTGGACTAGCAGGTGTGTTGCAAGGCAGGGTGAGGTTTATCAGCAGAACTATAAGGGGTCCTAGTACTGGCCTAGCAGGTGTGCTGCAAGGCAGGGTGAGGTTTATCAGCAGAACTATAAGGGGTCCTAGTACTGGCCTAGCAGGTGTGCTGCAAGGCAGGGTGAGGTTTATCAGCAGGACTGTGTTGGGTCCTAGTACTGGACTAGCAGGTGTGCTGCAAGGCAGGGTGAGGTTTATCAGCAGAACTATAAGGGGTCCTAGAACTGGCCTAGCAGGTGTGCTGCAAGGTAGGGTGAGGTTTATCAGTAGGGCTGTGTGGGGTCCTAGTACTGGACTAGCAGGTGTGCTGCAAGGCAGGGTGAGGTTTATCAGCAGAACTATAAGGGGTCCTAGAACTGGACTCGCAGGTGTGCTGCAAGGCAGGGTGAGGTTTATCAGCAGGACTGTGTGGGGTCCTAGAACTGGCCTAGCAGGAGTGCTGCACGGCAGCATGAGGTTTATCAGCAGGACTGTGTGGGGTCCTAGTACTGGCCTAGCATGTGTGCTGCAAGGCAGGGTGAGGTTTATCAGTAGGACTGTGTGGGGTCCTAGTACTGGACTAGCAGGTGTGCTGCAGGGCAGGGTGAGGTTTATCAGCAGAACTATAAGGGGTCCTAGAACTCGCCTAGCAGGTGTGCTGCACGGCAGAGTGAGGTTTATCAGCAGAACTATAAGGGGTCCTAGAACTGGAATCGCAGGTGTGCTGCAAGGCAGGATGAGGTTTATCAGCAGAACTATAAGGGGTCCTAGAACTGCACTCGCAGGTGTGCTGCAAGGCAGAGTGAGGTTTATCAGCGGGACTGTGTGGGGTCCTAGAACTGGACTCGCAGGTGTGCTGCAAGGCAGAGTTAGGTTTATCAGCGGGACTGTGTTGGGTCCTAGAACTGGACTCGCAGGTGTGCTGCAAGGCAGAGTGAGGTTTATCAGCAGGACTGTGTGGGGTCCTAGAACTGGAGTAGCAGGTGTGCTGTACGGCAGGGTGAGGTTTATCAGCTGGACTGTGTGGGGTCCTAGTACTGGACTAGCAGGTGTGCTGCAAGGCAGGGTGAGGTTTATCAGCAGGACTGTGTGGGGTCCTAGAACTGGACTCGCAGGTGTGCTGCAAGGCAGGGTGAGGTTTATCAGCAAGACTGTGTGGGGTCCTAGTACTGGCCTAGCAGGTGTGCTGCAAGGCAGGAGTGAGGTTTATCAGCAGAACTATAAGGGGTCCTAGTACTGGCCTAGCAGGTGTGCTGCAAGGCAGGGTGAGGTTTATCAGCAGGACTGTGTGGGGTCCTAGAACTCGCCTAGCAGGTGTGCTGCACGGCAGGATGAGGTTTATCAGCAGGACTGTGTGGGGTCCTAGAACTGGACTAGCAGGTGTGCTGCAAGGCAGGGTGAGGTTTATCAGCAGGACTCTGTGGGGTCCTAGTACTGGCCTAGCAGGTGTGCTGCACGGCAGGATGAGGTTTATCAGCAGGACTGTGTGGGGTCCTAGTACTGGCCTAGCAGGTGTGCTGCAAGGCAGGGTGAGGTTTATCAGTAGGACTGTGTGGGGTCCTAGTACTGGACTAGCAGGAGTGCTGCACGGCAGGGTGAGGTTTATCAGCAGAACTATAAGGGGTCCTAGAACTGGCCTAGCAGGTGTGCTGCACGGCAGAGTGAGGTTTATCAGCTGAACTATAAGGGGTCCTAGAACTGGCCTAGCAGGTGTGCTACAAGGCAGGGTGAGGTTTATCAGCAGAACTATACGGGGTCCTAGAACTGGACTCGCAGGTGTGCTGCACGGCAGGATGAGGTTTATCAGCAGGACTGTGTGGGGTCCTAGTACTGGCCTAGCAGGTGTGCTGCAAGGCAGGGTGAGGTTTATCAGTAGGACTGTGTGGGGTCCTAGTACTGGACTAGCAGGTGTGCTGCACGCCAGGGTGAGGTTTATCAGCAGAACTATAAGGGGTCCTAGAACTGGCCTAGCAGGTGTGCTGCACGGCAGAGTGAGGTTTATCAGCAGAACTATAAGGGGTCCTAGAACTGGACTCGCAGGTGTGCAGCAAGGCAGGGTGAGGTTTATCAGCAGGACTGTGTGGGGTCCTAGAACTGCACTCGCAGGTGTGCTGCAAGGCAGGGTGAGTTTTATCAGCAGGACTGTGTGGGGTCCTAGTACTGGACTAGCAAGTGTGCTGCAAGGCAGAGTGAGGTTTATCAGCAGGACTTTGTGGGGTCCTAGAACTGGACTCGCCGGTGTGCTGCAAGGCAGGGTGAGGTTTATCAGTAGGACTGTGTGGGGTCCTAGTACTGGACTAGCAGGTGTGCTGCACGGCAGGGTGAGGTTTATCAGCAGGACTGTGTGGGGTCCTAGAACTGGACTAGCAGGTGTGCTGCAAAGCAGAGTGAGGTTTATCAGCAGAACTATAAGGGGTCCTAGAACTGGACTAGCAGGTGTGCTGCAAGGCAGGGTGAGGTTTATCAGCAGAACTATAAGGGGTCCTAGTACTGGACTAGCAGGTGTGCTGCAAGGCAGGGTGAGGTTTATCAGCAGGACTGTGTGGGGTCCTAGAACTGGACTCGCAGGTGTGCTGCAAGGCAGGGTGAGGTTTATCAGCAGGACTGTGTGGGGTCCTAGAACTGGACTAGCAGGTGTGCTGCACGGCAGGATGAGGTTTATCAGCAGGACTGTGTGGGGTCCTAGAACTCGACTAGCAGGTGTGCTGCACGGCAGGGTGAGGTTTATCAGCAGGACTGTGTGGGGTCCTAGAACTGGACTAGCAGGTGTGCTGCACGGCAGGGTGAGGTTTATCAGCAGGACTGTGTGGGGTCCTAGTACTGGACTCGCAGGTGTGCTGCACGGCAGGATGAGGTTTATCAGCAGGACTGTGTGGGGTCCTAGAACTCGACTAGCAGGTGTGCTGCAAGGCAGAGTGAGGTTTATCAGCAGGACTGTGTGGGGTCCTAGTACTGGCCTAGCAGGTGTGCTGCACGGCAGGATGAGGTTTACCAGCAGAACTATAAGGGGTCCTAGATCTCGCCTAGCAGGTGTGCTGCAAGGCAGGGTGAGGTTTATCAGCAGGACTGTGTGGGGTCCTAGTACTGGACTAGCAGGTGTGCTGCAAGGCAGGGTGAGGTTTATCAGCAGAACTATAAGGGGTCCTAGTACTGGACTAGCAGGTGTGCTGCAAGGCAGGGTGAGGTTTATCAGCAGGCCTGTGTGGGGTCCTAGAACTGGACTCGCAGGTGTGCTGCAAGGCAGGGTGAGGTTTATCAGCAGGACTGTGTGGGGTCCTAGAACTGGACTAGCAGGTGTGCTGCAAGGCAGGGTGAGGTTTATCAGCAGTACTGTGTGGGGTCCTAGAACTGGACTAGCAGGTATGCTGCACTGCAGGATGAGGTTTATCAGCAGAACTACAAGGGGTCCTAGAACTGGACTAGCAGGTGTGCTGCACGGCAGGGTGAGGTTTATCAGCAGGACTGTGTGGGGTCCTAGAACTGGACTCGCAGGTGTGCTGCAAGGCAGAGTGAGGTTTATCAGCAGAACTATAAGGGGTCCTAGAACTGCACTCGCAGGTGTGCTGCAAGGCAGAGTGAGGTTTATCAGCAGGACTATAAGGGGTCCTAGAACTGGACTAGCAGGTGTGCTGCACGGCAGGGTGAGGTTTATCAGCAGGACTGTGTGGGGTCCTAGAACTGGACTCGCAGGTGTGCTGCAAGGCAGAGTGAGGTTTATCAGCAGGACTATAAGGGGTCCTAGAACTGCACTCGCAGGTGTGCTGCAAGGCAGAGTGAGGTTTATCAGCAGGACTATAAAGGGTCCTAGAACTGGACTAGCAGGTGTGCTGCACAGCAGGGTGAGGTTTATCAGCAAGACTGTGTGGGGTCCTAGAACTGGACTCGCAGGTGTGCTGCAAGGCAGAGTGAGGTTTATCAGCAGGACTATAAGGGGTCCTAGAACTGGACTAGCAGGTGTGCTGCACGGCAGGGTGAGGTTTATCAGCAGGACTGTGTGGGGTCCTAGAACTGGACTAGCAGGTGTGCTGCAAGGCAGAGTGAGGTTTATCAGCAGGACTGTGTGGGGTCCTAGAACTCGACTAGCAGGTGTGCTGCAAGGCAGAGTGAGGTTTATCAGCAGGACTGTGTGGGGTCCTAGAACTGGACTAGCAGGTGTGCTGCACGGCAGGATGAGGTTTACCAGCAGAACTATAAGGGGTCCTAGAACTGGACTCGCAGGTGTGCTGCAAGGCAGGATGAGGTTTATCAGCAGGACTGTGTGGGGTCCTAGAACTGGACTAGCAGGTGTGCTGCACGGCAGGGTGAGGTTTATCAGCAGGACTGTGTGGGGTCCTAGAACTGGACTAGCAGGTGTGCTGCACGGCAGGGTGAGGTTTATCAGCAGGACTGTGTGGGGTCCTAGTACTGGACTCGCAGGTGTGCTGCAAGGCAGGGTGAGGTTTATCAGCAGAACTATAAGGGGTCCTGGTACTGGCCTAGCTGGTGTGCTGCAAGGCAGGGTGAGGTTTATCAGCAGGACTGTGTGGGGTCCTAGAACTCGCCTAGCAGGTGTGCTGCAAGGCAGGGTGAGATTTATCAGCAGGACTGTGTGGGGTGCTAGTACTGGACTCGCAGGTGTGCTGCATGGCAGGATGAGGTTTATCAGCAGGACTGTGTGGGGTCCTAGAACTGGACTAGCAGGTGTGCTGCACGGCAGGGTGAGGTTTATCAGCAGGACTGTGTGGGGTCCTAGTACTGGACTCGCAGGTGTGCTGCATGGCAGGATGAGGTTTATCAGCAGGACTGTGTGGGGTCCTAGAACTGGACTAGCAGGTGTGCTGCAAGGCAGGGTGAGGTTTATCAGCAGGACTGTGTGGGGTCCTAGTACTGGCCTAGCAGGTGTGCTGCACGGCAGGATGAGGTTTACCAGCAGAACTATAAGGGGTCCTAGAACTGGACTAGCAGGTGTGCTGCAAGGCAGGGTGAGGTTTATCAGCAGGACTGTGTGGGGTCCTAGAACTGGACTAGCAGGTGTGCTGCAAGGCAGGGTGAGGTTTATCAGCAGGACTGTGTGGGGTCCTAGAACTGGACTAGCAGGTGTGCTGCAAGGCAGGGTGAGGTTTATCAGCAGGACTGTGTGGGGTCCTAGAACTGGACTAGCAGGTGTGCTGCAAGGCAGGGTGAGGTTTATCAGCAGGACTGTGTGGGGTCCTAGAACTGGAAAAGCACTTCACCCTTGGAACGCAGCTCAGGAACAATATCCTTCATCGTATGTATTGAACTGCCAGCAAAAATGCGGCACACAATTGATTGGTACAAATCAATGCCTAAGATAGAATTCAGCTGTGGGAACGGCAAGCCAAGTGGGAAGGCAAAACCTCTGAAGTGAAGTCATAAAGAAAGTACAACACACTTCCTTTGTGGTATCGTACAAAGCCCTGCTCTCTAGGAATGCAGTTAATTTGGGAGAAGACATGCCTCCATATATTTCCATATGTCTACTCAAATGAGTAGAGAGACAGATAGTGAAAGAGACAAAGAAAGTGAGAGAAAAAGAAAGTGAGAGGGAGGGAGACAGAAGGTATGCATTGGGCCCATTACTGTGCCCCCCTCCCCCCAGATCCCCCCGCCACACACACTAAAGGTATTTGCCTAACCGTTCCATCTACCACCTGCCCTCAAAGATAACCGAAGGTAAACATTTATCAGATAAATCCTTTGATACCTGGGGATGGTATACTGCACACCTTAAAGTGTTAAACACTGTAATTTCTGTTGATAAAACTGCTGCTCACAAGTATATATTGCTTTCATCTTCACTCTGTTTGTAGAGGCTTCCTTTCTTTTAAAACAAATCACACTCAGTGGTTTCAATCTATGATAGCAAAGCACCTTTGACAGTTAAAAATGCCATCATTCATAAACCATGGAAACAACAACAAAATACTAGACACGCAGATCAACAGGATTCCCACTGAGCACACAACAAAAGGAGCCCCAAGCCTCAAGGGCCACAAGCTTGTCTTTCAGGGTTGATTTTGTGTCTATCCTACCAGGAAGGGTCACGCGTTTGTCTTTCAGGGTTGATTGTGTGTCTATCCTACCAGGAAGGGCCACAAGCTTGTCTTTCAGAGTTGATTGTGTGTCTATCCTACCAGGAAGGATCACAGGTTTGTCTTTCAAGGTTGATTGTGTGTCTATCCTACCAGGAAGGGTCACTGGCTTGTCTTTCAGGGTTGATTGTGTCTATCCAGCCAGGAAGCGCCGCAAGCTTGTCTTTCAGGGTTGATTGTGTGTCTATCCTGCCAGGAAGGGTCACAGGTTTGTCTTTCAGGGTTGATTGTGTGTCTCTCCTACCAGGAAGGGTCACTGGCTTGTCTTTCAGGGTTGATTGTGTGTCTATCCTGCCAGGAAGTGCCACAGGTTAGTCTTTCAGGGTTGATTGTGTGTCTATCCTGCCAGGAAGGGCCACAAGTTTGTCTTTCAGGGTTGATTGTGTGTCTGTCCTACCAGGAAGGGTCACTGGCTTGTCTTTCAGGGTTGATTGTGTGTCTATCCTGCCAGGAAGTGCCACAGTATTGTCTTTCAGGGTTGTTTGTGTGTCTATCCTACCAGGTGTGTCTAACCTACCAGGAAGGGCAATCAACTTGTCTTTCAGGGTTGATAGTGTGTCTATCCTGCCAGGAAAGGCCCAGCTTAGACTCCGATGACTGTGCACCTGTGCCCCCAAGAAGGTCCCGGGCAAGGGCTCAATGTTTGATAGTGCAATGGTCCTTCCAAGAAGGGACCGGTCAACAAAACAGACAGAAAGCTAAGGGGCTATTAACAAGGTGGAAAAATGCAGAACTATCACAAGGCATGTAGGCTGAGAAAACATTCCAGGAAAACCAGAAACAAGAACCATCCCCAGGATGGGGAAATTGGGCACCAACCCTCCTGAGTAGGTTAGGGAGTCATCCTAAAAACAATATAATAATGAAGCATGCCTCAGGTCAGGCGTAGAAGGACCCATCCTCAGGATATTAGGTTAAGGACCGCCCCAAGGACGGAGGATAAGGAACCATTCCTAGGACAGTAGGGTAAGGAATCTTAAACAAGACCACACCCTACCTAGGACACCAAGGTAAGGAGCCATCCCTAGGACAGTAGGGTAAGGAACCGTACACAAGACCCCACGCTACCTAGGACACCAAAGTAAGGAACCATCCATAGGACAGTAGGGTAAGAAACCTTACTCAAGACCGCACCCTACCTAGGACACACCAAAGTAATGAACCATCCATAGGACAGTAGGGTAAGGAACCGTACACAAGACCCCACCCTACCTAGGACACCAAAGTAAGGAGCCATTCCTAGGACAGTAGGGTAAGGAACCGTACACAAGACCGCACCCTACCTAGGACACCAAGGTAAGGAGCCATCCCTAGGACAGTAGGGTAAGGAACCGTACACAAGACCCCACGCTACCTAGGACACCAAAGTAAGGAACCATCCATAGGACAGTAGGGTAAGAAACCTTACTCAAGACCGCACCCTACCTAGGACACACCAAAGTAATGAACCATCCATAGGACAGTGGGGTAAGAAACCTTATTCAAGACCGCACCCTACCTAGGACACACCAAAGTAATGAACCATCCATAGGACAGTAGGGTAAGGAACCTTACTCAAGACTGCACCCTACCTAGGACACACCAAAGTAATGAACCATCCATAGGACAGTAGGGTAAGGAACCGTACACAAGACCCCACACTACCTGGTACACCAAAGTAAGGAGCCATGCCTACGACAGTAGGGTAAGAAACCGCACACAAGACGGCACCCTAGCTAGGACACCAAAATAAGGAACCATCCATAGGACAGTAGGGAACCTTACACAAGACTGCACTCTACCTAGGACACACCAAAGTAAGGAACCATCCATAGGACAGTAGGGTAAGGAACCTTAAACAAGACCACACCCTACCTAGGACACCAAAGTAAGGAGCCATTCCTAGGACAGTAGGGTAAGGAACCGTACACAAGACCGCACCCTACCTAGGACACCAAGGTAAGGAGCCATCCCTAGGACAGTAGGGTAAGTAACCGTACACAAGACCCCACGCTACGTAGGACACCAAAGTAAGGAACCATCCATAGGACAGTAGGGTAAGAAACCTTACTCAAGACCGCACCCTACCTAGGACACACCAAAGTAAGGAACCATCCATAGGACAGTAGGGTAAGGAACCTTACTCAAGACCGCACCCTACCTATGACACTCCAAAGTAATGAACCATCCATAGGACAGTAGGGTAAGGAACCATACACAAGACCCCACGCTACCTGGTACACCAAAGTAAGGAGCCATGCCTACGACAGTAGGGTAAGGAACCGCACACAAGACGGCACCCTACCTAGGACACCAAAATAAGGAACCATCCATAGGACAGTAGGGAACCTTACACAAGACTGCACTCTACCTAGGACACACCAAAGTAAGGAACCATCCATAGGACGGTAAGGAACCTTGTACATGACCGCACCCTACATAGGACATACCAAAGTAAGCAGCCATCCATAGGACAGTAGGGAACCTTACACAAGACCGCACCCTACCTAGGACACACCAAAGTAAGGAACCATCCATAGGACAGTAGGGTAAGGAACCGTACACAAGACTCAACGCTACATGGTACACCAAGGTAAGGAGCTATGCCTATGACAGTAGGATACGGAACCTTACTAAAGACTGCACCCTACCTAGGACACACCAAAGTAAGGAACCATCCATAGGACAGTATGGTAAGGAACCTTACACAAGATCCCACCCTACCTAGGACACACCAAAGTAAGGAACCATCCATAGGACTGTAGAGTAAGGAACCGTACACAAGACTCAACGCTACATGGTACACCAAGGTAAGGAGCTATGCCTATGACAGTAGGATACGGAACCTTACTAAAGACTGCACCCTACCTAGGACACACCAAAGTAAGGAACCATCCATAGGACAGTATGGTAAGGAACCTTACACAAGATCCCACCCTACCTAGGACACACCAAAGTAAGGAACCATCCATAGGACTGTAGAGTAAGGAACCGTACACAAGACTGCACCCTACCTAAGACACCCGAGTAAGGAACCATCCTTAGGGCAACAGCATACAGTACAGTATTTTTTAACAGCAGCATAGTTACAAATTGTCAATGAGCACATACCTTCAGAATGAAAAGTACAGGAGCAAAAACCCCATATACAACATCCGGCGTGAAAAGTACCATTGACCTCAGTCAATAACTAAAGGCTCTTTAATATAACATGGTTTTCCTTCTTCTATTTTCTGAAAGTCGTCCTTGCGCACACACAACACTCACACATACATACACACGTCATCTTGCTTTGTTTCAGAGCCCACAGTGTTCTGTCCCAGATAACACACAGGGGCCTCGGGCTCTTTCTAAATGCGAGCCTTGCTATCTGCCGCTTTCATCTCCTATCTCCCTCGCCCACCTTCTTAAAACAGACACGTTAATTTCTCACTGGAGCCCGGATGCGCAAAATATTCATAGTTCACTCTTTGAAATACACTAGTTAAACCCAAAGGCAAAAAAGGTATTTTCAAAACAGACAGCCTTATAGCTCCCTTATGAGTAGCTATTGAACCCCTTCGGGTGGGAGGATTTCCACAATTTCCAGCCCAAATAGGAAATATTTTCAGGCTCATTGACAGTTTTCATTTTAGAGACTTTAAATTATCAAACTCTACTTTTTATCTTGTCACTCAAACACCCGAAGAATTAAGAGGTGGCACATCATTTTATGCATCACTGCATATGAAGTGAACACAATTCCTTATTTCCTCCATTTTTTCAGTCACCCAGTGATGTTCTTCTTGAGGACACTCCTTCCTTTTCTGGGGGGACTCTTAAATCTGGAGGAAAATCCACACGTGGGATTTCCTCGAGTGTTGAGGAGCAGAAGGATAGTCTAGTGGAGGAAATTCCACCAAGATTTCACCCACAAAAACAACACAATCTGAGGCCCGATCGGCGGGGACTCACACTTGCTGAATTTGCTTTAAAAAAGATGGCCGCCATGACAGTGTTTTACTACGTGGCCGCTTTCATTCTGCCAGTGACTCTGTTCTCCTCGCAGACCACATATGTAGGGTGGTACCAACATAGATGTGCAATATATCAGGTGACAGGTATCCTTCCAGACAATCCTCAACTGTGGGAGAGAGAATCTCACCGATTCTACAGCAGGAGAACCAGAGGGCTCTCAACCAGCAACTGAAGATAGGGGCTCACTTTTCAGCACTTGAGTCAAGACACTCTTTTTAAGAACTAGAGACAGACTTGTTCCACTGCTTTCTAAATACAGGACCAACACATATCCCTACTGGCAACAGGGACCAGACAACATCATCTTCTTAACATCGAGGTAGAGAAAACAAAGTCAGCTTGAACTTTTGAGAAGTACTGAGATGTCCTAACAGGCCTGTAGGGCTTGGTCAGAAGCAGTCTCTGGACGCCAAAACTTGTTGTATGATGGAGCCTGCCTTTAGCACTATTGGCATTTTATAGATATCAGAATGTAGGGGGAAATCAAGCCAACAGAGACATCCATGCACTCTTCACCACCCAAAGGAAAACCACAAACCCCAGACCTCATTTGCTACCTCAGGCAGCTGTCCATCTATAAACACTACCTTCAAGCCGCGCAAATGTCAAACCGACTGCACTTGGTAGACCATGCCTGGGGTCTGCAGCACTAAATAGTTTAAAATGGAGAACTTCTTAAGCTGAAAATAAGTAAGGACCAAACCCATCAAACTCCCACAGTACAAGCTAGATCAAATGAAATGGTCAAGCGCTGTGATAGGAAACACAAAGCACAATCAACCAAGAAACGAATGGTCAAGAACCAACAGTCTGGCAAAATGCTACATATAATAAAAACATTTAGAAACCCTCCAGTTTGAATGGCAGTGTCCAGAGAATATCCATTAATTATAAGGTAAAAATAAAAGAACATATATTGCTTACAGACAAAAAGAGGAATTGTGCATTGTGAAACACCAGCAGTCTGCGCATATTCTGCACTCATTGGCTACAACCAAGAAATTCTCAAAAGCAAGTTTATAAAACAGATGGATACACTGCTGAATGTGCAGTGATAAACAGAGTAATAAAGAACAAGCAATCCCCAAAATTAAAAACGATGCAAATGAAAAAGGTAACCATTATACTTCAATACAGGAAACACGAACATCTCAATAGTGAGTAAGCAAGAACATATAAGCTGCAACAATTAAAATCTGTACCAGAAAACATATGCCTTCAACTTCTATGAACAGAAAACACAGTCAACGACCAATGGACATAGCCGTCAATGCACACAGATTCAAAAGAAATCTTTATCTTTTGATAAAATGTATGACCTTCTTCCTGGTTGAGTAGGAGAGTGGCCTATTGGCCCCACTCATGTAAAGTTCTGTTTAGATGTGTCATCCACAAGCTTACGCTGACATACCGTGTGTGTCTCAAGTACAGGCGTGTAAGACACAGCAAGACTCCATGCTGTGGTGAGAGCTGATTATTGGGACCAGTGGGATCCATTTTGGATAGTCCTTGATTCGACATAGCACAAGATGAAGGAAAGGATACAGCTGCCCTCTCTAGATTACACCAAAGTGTGAAAGGTTGGAGATGGGGCTACACTTAGAAATGCCCTTTTAGGAGGGGGCTGATTAGCGTTCCTTAGCACGCCATTTGGATGATGGAAAGGGTAGTGGGGTGAGTCAGCAGATTCTGTTGTTAAGAGTAATGAGTCCTTTTGCATTTCCTTGACAGATACTTCAGGAAGGCTGGTGACAGCCAGGTGCAGAGTCTAAGCACTTCATTGTGCCCATGCTTACGAAACTCGTGCTTGAAACCAGCATCATCATTACCTGCTGTGAGAGCCATGACCTTGCACAAAGAAGGTGTCTGCACTGCAGCCAGAAATTGAAATCTGCAAAGGAAGCATCCCAAGCCGGTCTCTGGACTTCAGACAGTGGATCAACAATCCCTGCCTGAAAAATGAGTACGGAAGGTGGGATCCAAACCATCCCACTTTGTTCCAGTTCCAAGTTCTTCTTGACACAGAGTACTAGAGGAATTGCTGCAGTCCAGGGCTGGAGTCTGCATGATAGCCAGTCTCCCAGAGGTAAGGAGACTTCACCCGAAGCTTGTGCAACTTGAGGGAGAAGCTGTGGGTCTTCCTAGCAGCTAGAAGCTTGCTTGCCTGCTCAGCGAGGGAAGGAGAGTGTCTGGCCCTGCAGGAGGAGAGATTAAGAGGAGAAGCCCAGTTGTGGTCCTGGTGAGCTGACTTGTACGAAGAGTGTGACTAGCGATGACCGGAGCTGTGACGGGTCATCCAGCTTCCTTGTGTTGTTCATGTGGCATAACTAAGCATCAAAGAACCCTGAACGCCTGGAGGCCAAAACTCCTGAAGACGTGTGACTGCTGACACGGCCTTCAGAGCTGCTTGTATTCAGCAGCGAGTTCCAAGTGACAGAGCCATTGCCACCGCCCTGCACCCACTGAGCAAAGATGCCAATAGTGTGCCACAAATGCCACATCACAACCATTTTTGCACCGATCTGTGTCCCATGGACAGCTAGCACATGGCAGTGTTTTTAGACTGAGGGACTGTGTCTTGTGCCAAACGGACGGACCTGCACATTAGAGGAAATAACAATTGCCAGTGTGCATGCTTTTGCCAGATACAAACTGAACTCATCAATGGGTTAGCTAGCTTAGTAGCTGCTCACATAAGCCAAATAGTGAACTCACACGTGTAAATTCTCACTCATTAGATTTTCTTTGCTGTTAGAAAGCTGTAGTCATGTGAGAATTGTAGCAACTATCCTAGAATGAGACATTGGTGCAGAAAAAGTAGTGCCAACCAAAATGCTATAGTGGTGTGGAAACAGTAGAAATTATCCAGGCCCCATAGTTGCGTTAGGTAGAACCCTATAGTTGAACCCCAATCACGATCTGCAGTATATTTTTTTGTGGTGATGTTAAAGTCATTCTCTTTTGCTAAGACAAGCACTGAGCCAGGGCCGTCCTAACAGCATTATAGGCCCCCGGGCACAGCAGTGCACTGGGCCCTGCCTATACAACCACTCACAGGAATAAAAATGTTTAACGGAAAATTAGTGTTAAATCCTCGTCTGTATGGGGCCCCTATGCTCGTGGGGCCCCCAGGCAACTGCCCAGCGTGCCCATGCGTTAAGACGGCACTGCACTGAGCTGGACTGTACATTACTGCATCTGTTGTTTTACTGTTCCAGTTCTGAATCTTGGCTCCCCACACTAACTCCCTGAGAAGCCTTTGACTGCTTGTCCTCGCTAGTTAAATGAGTATTCAAGAGAGCAGTTGGCATAGTTTTCAGAATGGACACTGCAGGCAAACGACCCCAGCCACCACGGTTATGGTCAAGTAGCCTGTGTCTGCCCCCGAACGGGGTTTGACAACAATCAAAGCAAGGAGAGAGAGAGAACAGCAGTAGTAAAGGAAACACTCAACAGCCACAGCCAGAAATCATGGAATAACTATGGCCAAGAAATAAATAACAGCGATGACCAACCTGAACAACTACAGCCAACTCACAGTCGATAGCTCAAGCCAGAAACACAGTTTAACAGACAGGAAAGTAATCAAGCCAAAAAAAAATACTAAAAGATTTAACCAGAAAATATGGAACGGCTATTTCATGGACCCAGAGAAGGTATACAGCCAAGAAACAGCGGACAGCTTTGCCTGAGAAAACTGAACATTTATAGCAATGAAACACAGAACAGCAACAGCAAAGAAACAACAAATATGTATAACCAGGAAACATTTAACAGCTCTAGTCATTCAACATCAAACATAGGGGCATATTTACGTTCCCTGGCGCATCCCTGCATATCAGCAGGGATGCGCCAGGGAAAATGCGTCACGCAAGTTTACTCTTGCGCCACGTCCGATGCGCCGCATTTACAATGCGGCGCATCGTGGCGCAAGGATAAGCAGATGCGTTGGTGCAGTGCTGAAGTCGTGTCGCAAGCGCGACGCAACTCCAGCACTGTCCCAACCTTCCCTATCCCTAACATGGTGCATCAATCCTTACGCCTGCATGAAGCAGGCGTAAGGATTTGGCGCACCAGCGTCGGAAAAGTGACTGCGTGAAATCTTGTAGATTTCACTACGTCACTTTTCTGAGGCGTACCTGCGCCGGAACGCCCCCCCCTGCCCCGGTACGCCCACATGAAACCTGACGCAGGTTTCATTTTTTTTTTTTTTTTTTAATTCTTTTTATTGATTTTATCCCAACATGTGACATAATAAATCATCGCATCCAGCAAAATACACATTCAGTGCATACTTGGAAAATGATTCTTTCAATGTCCCCTCCCTCCCTCCCACCCGCCCTCCCCTACCCACCCCCCTCCTCACCGGTGTGCCTACTACCACTTTTTACGAACAATACATTCCTCTACAATTTACCATATCAACAATTATATACAATCCTTAAAGCATTACAGTGCGTACATTTACGTTTGGGGTCATTATACATTCCGCTAGACTCTTCATGGCCCATGTTCCACACACCTAGGTGGCAGTGGGAGTTCCCTGATCCCCTCCGACCGACCCTTGTTCTGATCCCACCTCCGGGGCCTGCAGTATTGTAACCAAGTCCTCCCAAGCCCTCGCTGCCTCCAGTGCTGTTTCGTTATTACTGCGCCAAGCGTGCTGCAGTCTAAGAGTGCCTTCGCTCGCGCCCATTTCAATAATTCCGCTCTCCATCTCCCCATACTTGGTCCCCCGCTGACTTCCAATGCATCGTTATCTCTCTTTGGCCAAAATCAGGCCGAGGTCCAAAAATTTACTTGTGATTTTCGTTTTTTTGTGTGCGGGAACCAATGCAGAATACAAACACCCATATCTAGATCAAGTACGCGCTCAGTCACACTGCTCAACAATTCCAGCACTTCTTCCCAGTAAGTCCCCAAGTTCGCACACCCCAGAACATATGACGAAAGTCAGCCCCTCCAAGCCACATCTCGGGCACAAAGCAGTCGCCGTATGGAAGTATTGTTTAAGCTTAGCTGGTGTCAGATACGCTCTGTGCAGAACATAGAATTGCACCAATTGGAATCTGGCATTTCTCGTGCCCTTCCAGGCACGTCTAACCAATTGGGCCCACGTGTTTCCAGGGATTTCCCTGCCAAGGTCCACCTCCCACTTTTCCTGCAACCTGGTCAGCGGGCTTAGATCTTCAGTCAACATACGCCGGTATAGGCACGTAACGGCCTTAAAAGTCCCTGATGCCATCACCACGTATTGACACGTCATGGAGGTCCGCGGTTCCGACAACCCCAGCCCCCAGTGTCGCTGCAGCGCCGAGGCGAGTGCCGCATGCAGCAGGTAGTCCCCGCGCGGAGATCATATTTGGCCTGCAAGGCCCGGAAGGACAACAAGGTTTCATTTTCATATAAGTCTCCCAAGACTTGTATCCCTAGGTCTTCCCAGTGTGCCATCGCCGACCAGTCCCCGCCATGTGGGAAGGCAGTACACATGCCCAACGGTATCTCCGGGCGTAAGGGCGGGCAATGCCAGCCCGTTTCTGACTCCGATTCCAACATAATCTTAGCGTCCTCTCTTCCACGGTAAGCGGTTGAAGGCACAACTTCTGGTTCAAAACTATGAAGGACAAGATATATCTCGGGACCCATCGTCCTCCCGGACCATCAGGACCTCTAAACTCTCTAGCTATTGCCTGGGTCAACCACTGCAGCTGCGCCGCCAGATAGTACCCCTCGAAGTCCGGCACTGCCATGCCGCCATCAGCCCTGGGACGTATCATCGTGGCCATTGCAACTCGTCGTCTGCCCGTCCCCCAGAGAAAACCCCCAGTCATAGAACGGAGCTGTCGAAAGATGGAACCCGTAACCCAAATCGGCAACGTCCGAAAATAATACAATAAACGTGGGAGCACCACCATCTTCAGGAGGGCCACTCGACCGGCGACCGAGAGCGGTAGAGTGCTCCAAAATGTGAAATTGCCTTTAAGCCCGCGGAGAGCCCGGCCCAAATTACCCTCTAACAAGTCTGCCACAGAGTGATAGATATAAGTGCCTAAGTAAGGCAGACAATATGGTTCCCAGCGAACACCCGCCGCCTGCGGGAGGGTCGCTTCAGTCGGAGTAACTGGGAATAAGCAGGTCTTTGTCCAGTTCACCCGCAGTCCCGAGTATTGCCCAAACGCTGAAAGCAAGTTTCGTGCTCCCGCCAATGCTGCATCCGCGTTTGCAGAAAGAGCAATAAATCGTCTGCGTAGAGGGAGATATAGTGCGTATCCCCACGATGGAGTAAGCCGGAATAATGTTTCCCTAACCGGGCATGGGCAGCCAAAGGTTCAACGGCCAGGGCAAATAGTAGCGGCGAGAGTGGACAACCCTGTCTCGTGCCGCGGCCCACCCGGCAAGCCGGGAGACCGTCACCCCTGTTCGCACACGCGCCGACGCTGATCTGTAAAGAAGTTCCGTCCACCCCACAAAATCGTCACCTAACCCGAACCCACGAAGGACCCGGTACAAATACGACCACTCCAGGCTATCAAATGCCTTTTCTATATCTACTGAGAGTACCATTGCAGTAGGTGTATCGCTATGATCCTCTCCTAAAATCCGCAAAAGGCGTCGCACATTACTTGCGGTGTCACGCTTCGGGATAAAGCCCGCCTGGTCGACATGGATCAGGTGAGTCATATAGGGGAGGAGCCGGGTCGCCAAAATTCTACTCAATATCTTATAATCGGCAGTTAACATTGATAAAGGACGATAGGCCGTCCTAGCCAATGAATCCCCGCCCGGTTTCAGCAGCGGGACAATGATAGCCTCGCGAGTGGAGGTTGGCAACCGCCCTAAGTCCCAGGCCTCCCGATAAACCGCCTGCAGTTTAGGGGCCAGGAGATCAAGATATACAGAATAAAATTCGATCGGTAGCCCGTCAGCACCTGGGGACTTCTTGCGCGCCATGTGTTTCACCGCGCTGCGTATCTCTCCTTCAGTAACCATCTGCCCCAACATAGCCCGTTGGTCAGCTTCGAGCTGTGGCAGTTGTATTTCAGCTAAGAATTTAGTCAACCCATCGCCCGTACTTTGCAGTTTGCTCTCATAAAGATCCGTGTAGTAGGCCAAGAACATCTTATTAATCCCCTGCTGTGTGATTCCGGCGTGCCCGCTGGGAGGTCAAGGCCAATATGGGCGTGCCCCTCGGTATTGGATTAACCAACCACGCCAGGAGGGCGCCCGCTGTATCCCGCTCCGCATGTGCCCTCACCAAATATTCTCTATGATCAAAACAGCGTAACCGTTCCACTTGTTTAGCCACTTCCTCCCGTGCAGCCAACACTTCAGCCTGCGCATCCGGGTTCGCCGGGAGCGCTCTCTCCGCTTGTCGCAGCAGCAGTTCACCCCTTTCTATATCCTGCAACAGTGTCCGTCGCACTCCCGTCGCCTTGGCAATACATAATCCCCGCACCACCACCTTAAATGCGTCCCATTCCAGTGCCAGGTCTGAGGCCGTTCCCGTATTTTCTAGAAAATAATGCTCAATACCCTCTCGCACCCCCGCCCGGAACACCGGGTCCTCCAAAGTCTCCGGGCGCAACTGCCAAGTAGGAATTGCCGGCCTTACTCGGGACCACCTCAGGGTCAAAAGCAATGGATTATGGTCCGATATTGTCCTTGTCAGATATTCACTATGGCGAACCATTGCATGTACATCCGGTGAGCACAACACTGCGTCCAACCGCACATGTAAGTTATGTAAAGCAGAATAAAACGAATAGTCCCGTTCTCCCAGGTGTTGCGCGCGCCAAGTGTCTACGAGCCCCCATTCAGCCTGCCAGTCCCTCCGAAGCTTCGAGAGCTTATGCACGGGTGCCTGCGGCAGCGGCGGGTGAGACCTATCCATTTCGGTATCAGCGACTGAATTAAAGTCGCCACCTAACATCAGTGAGCCGGTCAGAAAGGATGTTAACTTCCCTGATAGGCTGGCAAAGAAGGATTTCTGATCCACATTGGGGGCATACACACTGCACAACGTCACACATCGTCCATCCAATCTGCCCATAACAGCCACAAATCTCCCCTCGGGATCCACCACCTGCTGAAGTGGCTGGAAAGGGACTCCTGCCCTCACCCAAACCAATACTCCCTGGCATATGCAGAGTACGTAGTATAAAAAAGCTGCCCCCTCCATCGACGCTGCAGTGCCCGGCCCTCTGCCCGGTCTACGTGTGTTTCTTGAAGAAAAGCTATTTGGGCTCCCCTACGCACCAAATATGCATGAACCCTATGGCGTCTCTGCATCGTATGCATCCCCGTACATTCCACGTAATGCATTTAATCTCAGGTGTTGACCCCAGTATGTAACAAGATTTTGTTCCGTATCAGCATTCCCCGCAGTGGCACACCGGTGATTCTAACTACCCCAACACCATCCCCCAAACCCACCCCCACCCGTCCCCAGAACAGGCTCTAAACAGCTAGTACCCATCCAAACTATTCCCGAACAACTCCTCTGATAGCTACCAGAGGTTCACTCTAAGAGCGAATAGAAGGGGGAGCTCAGCACCAGGAGGACCGGCCAGCTGTCTCACTGCAGCCATGCGCCAAACCCCACAATAAGTAAGATTACAGTTCCCCTGGGGCAATCCCGGACCCCCAAGCGGCCATACTGATCGCCCGTCCCCTCATCTGGGCTCCCGGATCCCCTCCAACCGCGCAAGTTACCCCCTCCCTGAGCCACAGCTCCAGAACCAGCCGGCCCTGCTTACTAGCCACATGAGACATCGCATCTAATCAGGCATCTGCAATCTCGTCCGCTGTTCCTGGGGTAATATGAGGGAGAACAACACTCCCTGCGTCCGTCCCATCAGTGTCTGTCCCTTCTGACCCTCGTTCCGACTCGGTCCCTCCTTTTAGGGTTGCGCCGCTCGCCTGTGATATCTCCGTCACGGCCTGCAATGCTGCAGACCTCTCTCTCTTTGTCTGGGACGTGGAAGGTTTCTGCGAACCAGGTCGCCTTCTCCTGCTTCGCCGTGTCCGGAGCGACCTCGGTGCCACCGTCGTCTGTCCCCCGTTGCCTTTCGTCACGCCTGCTCCTGTGCGGTAGGTTTCCAACCAGCTCCATGCCTCATCCGGGGTGTTGTAGAAGTAGGTGGTGCCATCCAATGTCACTCTCAGGCGTGCTGGGAACATCAGGGAATACTGAATGCTTTCATCCCGGAGCGCTTTCTTGACCGCTAAAAAAGAAGATCGTTGGCGCTGCACTTCAAAGGTGTAATCCGGGAACAGCAACACACTCTTGTTGTCCACTTTATATGGGCCAGCGGTGCGTGCTTTATGTAAGAGAAAGTCTCGGTCCTTATAATGCAGCAAGCGGGCCACCACAGGCCTGGGAGGCCTTCCAGGCTGCAACGGTCGGGCAGGTACTCTGTGCGCCCTTTCCAGAGTATAGAATGGTGTCAGGCCCTCCGGGGCCACCTCGGTGCGCAGCCATCGCTCCAGGAAATCCACCATGTTGTCTCCTTCCACTCCTTCGGGAAGGCCTACCACCCGTATGTTGTTCCGTCTATTACGCCCTTCCGCGTCTTCCGCTCGTCTCTCTAGGACCTGAAGCCTGCGAGTGACATCTCCCATCTGCTCGTCCAGTGCCCTCTGTGTAGGCTCCAAGACCCCCAATGTGGTCTCAGTCTGCCTCACCCGGTCTGCCAGCTTCACATGGTCCGCCCGCAGGAGTCCCAGTCCCAATGATACCTGTGCTATGTCCTGCTGGAGTGCTTCTTTCGTGTCCGTAATAGCTCGGAGGATCTGGTCCACCTGCTGATGCTTGAGCCCTTCCGGAGATGAACCAACCGCTCCCTGTGTCTTTTGTTCTGCAGTTTCATCCTCCTGCTCAGGGGTTACTCCCCCCTGCTTGCCTCGTGGTTTCCCCATGGCGGGCCAATTATTGTGCTCTCTGGCTTGATCGCACCGCGCAGCTCGTCCCTGCAACTCAGCAAGGTAAGGCCCTCCTTCAGACGAAGGTATACGTACACTCAGTTCTCGTGGGCCTTCTCCTGGGTCAGTCTATGCGGGAATAAGGCTCCTAATCGCCCAACGATGGGAAGGGCCAGATCTCCAATGTCTCAGCAAGTGTACCAGGAGTAGTACCCAGCAGGGATCCCCGCTCAAAGGTCCCCCAGCCAGTACCCGCAGACTCTGGGCTCAACCAGCCACCACCCAGTATCCGCAGCCACTGACACTCGGGGTTGAGGCACTCCACAGGTGGCGATCAATCCAGTCCGGCAACTGCACTCTAGTGTCCCTCCAAATAGCCAGCTGGTCCGTTCTCCAGGCAAGAAGCACTGCCGCTGACCCTGGTCTGGGCCTGCGTCGCTCACGTGGCAGCCGCAGTGAGTTCTAGGGGTCAGCCCCAGAATCAATAGGGCACCTTCTCCGGACTGCCAACGAGCCCCTCCTCTGGGTGGGCAGCAGGGTATCGGCGATCCCGCGCCTCGCTGCGGCCCTCCAGTTCCCCGGATTAGTCTCTGTCTTCGCCCCTAGTTCATGCAGTGGAGTGGGGCCCTCCGTGTGCCGAGCAGCGCTGTCTATGCAGGCCGGGGATCAAGTGGCCGTCGAGCACCCCCTCCAGCCGGGCCCCGAGCTCTTCTCGTCCTCGGCAAGCACTCACCGGGTCAGCGCTTCCGCCATCAGCTCCCAGGAACCGGGGCCGCTCGACCGCCACCACCAGGAGCCGATCTAGGCGTCGTAGGACTCGGGCGTCCCACGGCGACTGCTCCCTTCTCTATTGTAACCGGGTGGTCTCCGGGTCGGCCAGGCCCCTCGCCGGTGCAGTCCGCCACACGCGCCCACGATGTGCTACCGGGGTTCTGCGACCCCTCCTGCGGACGCCGTGCACCTTACTCTCGTTGGCGGGGAGCCCACTATATGGCAGTCCGTCCTCCGGTGCGTGTCGCAGGTCCACTCGCAGTGCCGGCCGCCATTTTAGGCCTTCATCCCCAGAGCCGTGTCTCGGTCGGGGCCTCGGTCCGGCGGCAGAGGGACCCGGAGCCCGTTATCGACTGCCGCACTGGCCCCCGCAGTCCGAGGAACTCCCGGGGTCACCAGAGCCCTAGAACAGGGCTCCGGTCAGGATAAACGGCGAGGTCGGCGCAGAGCTCACAGCTCACGCGACCGTCTCCATCGGCGTCCAAGCCACGCCCCCCCTGACGCAGGTTTCATGTGGCGCAGGGGTTTACTACGTGACGCATCTCCCTAGATGCGTCACGTTGTAAATATAGCGCAACGCGAGCGCATGGTTTGCGTCGCCGCTGCGTCACTTGCGTGGCGCAACGGCGGCGCAAAAGTGGCGCAAGGGGCTTGTAAATATGCCCCATAGTCTTTGAGCTCTGAATAATTATGCCCAGAAAACTTTAACCAACTACTGATCAGCAACAGTCTGGAAACATCTCATAATTAAACCAGGAAACACTGAACAGTTATAGACAGGACACACTGAAGAAGTACAGATGGATCTATAACAAGACATCTTTCAACAGCAATAGCCAGGGAATACTGATCACCAATAGCCAGGAAACACTGTAAAGTTATAATCAGAAGACACCCAACAGCTATAAAAAGGCAACACATGATATCAATAGCTAAGCAGCTAATGCCAGGAAAAAAACTAAACAGCTCTATCTAGTAGGATCTAAACAACGATAGCAAGGAAACACCAAGCAGCCATGTCAGTAGCAATGGACTAGCTATAGCCAAAGAATGATGAATGTAGAAGTACAGAACAGCTCAGACAGGAAAAATGACCATCTACTGCTGGGGGCAGTTGTAGCCGGGAGGCACCCAACAGTTGTACCAAGACTACAGTGAAGAGATGGAGTCGGGGTGCAGTGTGCAACTACAACCAGGAAATATGAACAACAATATCCAGGGAACACAAAACTTTTATATTTAGAAAATTAAATAGTTAACTTTGGGAAACACTCAACATCTATAGCCAGGAAGTACTGAACAGCTAAAGTACAGCAACAATCAATAACCTACCCAGGAGGTAGCAAACCGTTTTAGACAACAAACCTTGAACAGCTATTGTTAGGGAAAAACTGATTAGCCATAGCAAGGAGACGCTAAACAGGTATAGCCAGCAGAGGCTCAACAACTAGACGCAGTAGCCAAGAAACTGATATTGGCCGTTAACAGCATGTATATCTGTAAACAAGTACAGCTAGGAACAATCACCAGCTATAGATAGGAAGACAACTTGCTACAGTCAGGAACAGTGATCTGCGAGAGGAATAGGTAGTATCGGCTTCATTAAAAGATGGAATTAGAAGCAGACAGTTTTGTAAGGTACGAAAATGTTAGTGGTTCCACATAAAGATGGAGAGGGTAGCTGAAAGCATGGACCTGTGGACTGCACCACATTTAATCAGGTTACTGAGATGGGTGGATGAGTCTAGGTTTCACGCTACAGTGGTCAGGGCCTCACAAATGGCTGCACCCAAGAGCCATTGGGAATACAATAACTTGAGTTGTGGGTGGAGGTCTAATAATAACTAGTTCCAAATGTGAAATCACATAAGAAAAACAGCCGACACGTGTTTCGCCCGGTGGCCTGTTAGCAAAGGGCTTTCTCAAGGCTGGTTGAGAAAAAATTGACAGATAGTCGTAAGGCGATAGGATCAGATTAACATATGTTAGGGTGTGAATTAAGTGTGTAATAGGTACCCATAAATCAATTGGGGGGCCAAGAGACACCGAGTAGGTTAGGTGATATGAACAGTTGTGGTGTAGGAAAAGAGGATAAAGCGGATGAAAGAAAAGTAAAAAGGTTCAGATTATTAAAAGTACCATTCCCGTATCACTTTGCGAATCCTCACTCTTAGGCAAGGTTAATCGGAATAATTCAATGAAGTTTTGATAATTTACATTGTGGGCGGTATGTTACCGATTCATGCTCACATATGCAATATCAACATATGTCGTGATTACAAATAATTCAATTACATCAGGGAACATAATCGGGAATCTGGACATGCATGTACATCTACATATATTGAGTATACCTTTTTATTCCTGCAGTTTTCTCTTCACAAGTTTCTCCCTTTTCAGTTTGCTAGTGTCTGTAGACTTTTCTTCATTCTGATGCAAGATTTTTCTCCAGCCCTCCCCATTTGGTGATATAACGGCGAAAAATGAAGAACACGTGCATTTGATGATCTGCAGGAGTTCTGAAAGCATGCCCACTCGTGCCCGATGAATTCCAGCTTGATGCTTGAACACTACCCCTCCAATGTATCCTGTGGAGTACTGCTGCAGTTTCACATTATCTATTAAGTTATAGCACTTATAACACATGCTCCTCTCAATACGCCACATCACTCCACAAATGCAACAAGAGTGGATTTTCGAGTGAGATAAGGGCCGTGGTGATTTGTGCACACCCGCGAACATTCATGTCAGCAATCTGCTTTAGGTATTGGCGAAGCTATCCCCTGGGATACATCATTTTCGTCTGCACTATTGGTAGGTATGCCCCTGTCATTAAATATTAACTTGGCAGCCCATGGTGTCTATTATTCTAACAGACTCACGAATGCCCCTTATTTTGAAAAAGATAGTTTCTCTAATCCTCAGAAGCTCACTGCGCCCACTTCTAACGCTTCAAACTCAAGAGCTATGTGGCCACATTGGACTTCTGTGACAGTAAGCTCTGTAAAGTCAAGCACTGCATCTCTCCAAGGCTTTAGTCTGCAGTTTTTCTTTATTTAATATGGGTCACTTCACTTCTGTAGTTCTTTTCCTCAAACTATGTCCCCCTTTGGTTTCTTGTTCAAGTCGGTTTTGGAAGTAAACCCTGCTTATGGTGACTGACCCACTCTTGGCGATTATAATCTCTTTTCTGTCATCATTAGTTATTCCTAATTCATTCAAACATGCCAAGTTGTCACCTGTTGCAAGCAATCCTTCTGATTTAAGTATAACCTCCCTACCTTTTGCGTGCAAAAAATGTTTAGAAGCCCTTTTTTGATGTGTATCAAGCGAGCTTATACCCACATCACAGAGCCCCTCACCTGGACCATGGGCTGCCACCCTCTATGTCTGAAGACAGCCGAGACAGCTTCCTTCCAGACAGAGGTCTGGGTGGGGTGTCAGAACATCTTCAACCTTAGGCGGCTTGAGCTTGGCTGGATCATCAGCATCTCTGAAAAAATGGAGATCTTGGGCTCTAAGGACTTCTGGAGTCAAGTTTGTTGTCCCCTCTGAGTCCGTATCCTCATCCTGTCTGATCCGCCAGAATCCTTATGTTTCTAGATGATGACAGACTTTCTTCTTTATTTCAGCAGTCTCCTCTTGTTTTCTTTCATGTAGAGCTGCTGTGGTAAATGTTGGCTTTCATCCCTTTTCACAGCCGTGTGATCATTATCACTAATATTATCACTTCTAGTATCTTTTCAGGAATACTCTTTATCTGGCTCATAAAATATTCATCCTGGCTCCAACCCACCCAGAACAGACAAGATTCTGGATCTGACTGTTAAATGTCTCCTGTCTATACCTGTTCACTAATTCCGCCTGTATCTGTTTATACTATTGTTCTCGCTAAAAAGTTTCATTGTTTACTAGTTGCAAATATTCACTGGTCACTGGCTAGAACTATTGAGCGTTTCCTTACAATAGCCACTCATTCTAAATTTGACCCTGTCACTCCCACCCTATCATTTTTTAACCAGCTCCCAATTCTATGGCAGTCCACGGAGGCTCCGATTATGCTTCTCTTTGCTTTACTGCAAACACAGCAGCCAATAAACAACTTTAAACTTGGCATACCCCGGAAGTACAACCCCCAACATAGTATGCACCAATCACCATCAGTCCAATATTGTATATAGTTCGTAAAGAGCACATCACTTCCTCTTTCTTTGCTGCTGCAGCAGCGAGTTAAGTGATTTTTGAATTCTATTGTGCTTGTTTGTTTAGTGCGTTGTTTAGCGGCGCGTGTGTCGCGCGCTTGTTAACTTGCTTCATCTTCTGTGTATCGCGCTTCATACGCGCTTGTCACCTTGATTTTTATCGCGCTTCAGCGCTTGTGGGCAACTTTTGTTCCGTGGAGCGGGACAGATGCGCGCTGCGCGATTGAAGGGGCAGTTTGCTTTCCGTTGCCACGCGGTCCGCGCATGCGCGAACGCCCGCATCGGAGTTTTCATTACCGATCGGGTTTTCACGTGCCGCGGACCACTTCTGCCTCTACCCTCAGTCCCTGGAACGCCCGACGGGGCGCAAAAACGTTCAAGGGCACTGCCTTAGGGGGAATAGGGGTGGCTCCATCCACTATTAACTGTTTCCTCACTGGCTCAGGTTGTTTTGGTGGTTTTGATTGCTTCCCTGTCAGTGACGCCCCTGGGTTGTTTCCCCCCCTGAAGTTCCTCCTACCTCCTAATTTAAGCAGATGGCGTACTACGCCGAGGAGGCAGACCAGTGGGCTGAATATGCGGATGATGTGGAGTATGAGGAGGTGCCCAATGAGCACCAGCTGGAGGAACACTTGGTGGAAGCCCTCGATTCCCACGTCCAGGGTTCAGTGAATAAGGCATTAATTAAAGCCTTAAAGCCATTTACGCAGCCCCTGCAAAGCTATGGCAAACGTAAATTTAAAGCTTCCCATGGCGGACCGTCACATCATCATAAATCGGCCGAAGATCTGGCCAAGATGGCAGCTAATGTCCTTAATGACCATGGGGGCTATGTGAGTTCTCGTCCGTCATCTAGCGCGTCCCTGAAGTATCAGGGCGACGATGATGACTCCTCCTCTTCACTCCCAGACACTTCTGACTCCGACCATTCGGAGGCGCCTAGGAAGGCACCAAAGAAGAAGCGCAAGACGCAACCAGAGAGCACCCTCCCTCCCAGCAAGAACTTGCTCTTTAACCCGAATAATATTGTACACCCGAGGTCCACCGAATGGGTGCCATGTGTTGAAGTGGCACACTATGTCCAAGGCAATCTGCGGCAGGGTTTCGAGCGCGAAGTTCGCGCCGTTCTTAGGTCCGAATGCCCCAGGCCAGCCCTCTTAGGCAAGGTGACCGAAACTCCAGAGCTGGATCCCAACATGGCCACATTCCTCAAGAAATTCTCCAAAGACCCCAAAAAAGGATTGGACAGGGCATGGAGGGCTGTCAGGATAAACTCCTCAACGTGTGTGGGCCCCTCACAAAAATCTTGGACGCGGCTGTGCAGGCCAAAGAATCCAACACGCCGTTAGATGCGACGGAGATCCTGGAATGGGCGCAGAGGGCTCTCTGCTTTCTAGGCAATGCCAATTGTGCCGTGTCTACGGAACGGCGGCGCACTTTTCTTATGCGGATTGATCCGCAGTTGGCAGACATGGCCTCTACGGAGGCGGGTATCATGGCGAACGGTTTACTCTTCGGAGATAAGTTCGTGAAAGAGCTAGGGAAATACGTCTTCACCTTTTCCGCTCTCGACAAAGTCCAGAGTAACATCAAGAAGGTCTTCAACGCTGGCCTTTTTAACAGGGCCGGACGCTCCAGTGGTCGGGCGTCCGGCCGTGGTTTGCATCAGACCTCAAGAGGCACGGAGCAGCGCGGACGTGGGGGCTCCCACCGCTCCAACTTTTACCCCACCAGAAATCGTGGGGGTAGAGGCAGAGGCCAGAAAGGAGGATACAGAGGTCACAACAATGACAGAGACGCCTCTTACTCAAGTAAATTTACTTCAAGGGAGGGATGTCAAAGTGGGGGGTCGGATTGCTGGGTTTGCTCACATGTGGAGAACCCTGACAAGCGACCCTTGGATATTACAGACGGTTCAAGGTTTTCGGATAGACTTTTACGACACTCCCAGACAGACACGCATACCACAACCACTGCATTTTACCCATGTAGAGATGTCTTTCATAGACGACGAGGTAGCATCGCTGATGCAGAAAGGGGCTATTGTGCGAGCTACGCCGCACGACCACTAGTTCACCAGCACGGTTTTCCTCGTACCCAAAAAAGATCAGGGTTATCGTCTGGTGCTAAATCTAAAAGAGTTCAATTCTTGGGTAGTGTATCGCCACTTCAAGATGGAGGGCATACACTTACTTCGGGATCTACTCTTAGAGGGCAATTGGATGGTGCGCTTCGTTTTCAAAGACGCCTACTTGGCAGTTCCTATATTTCCACCCCACAGGAGGTTCCTGCAGTTTCAGTGGAGAGGCGTTTGGTACGAGTACGCCACTCTGCCATTCGGACTCTCGTCCGCCCCTTGGTGTTTCACCAAGCTCCTCAAGCCGGTAGTACAATTTTTGAGAGAGCGGGGGGTCAGGCTTATCATCTACTTGGATGATATCCTGATAATGGCTCAGACTATCACTACAGTGCTTCGTCATCTAGCCTGGACGACGCAACTCCTTCAGGAGTTGGGGTTCGTCATCAATGTAGACAAATCTGTCATGACCCCTTCACAGTCGATGGAGTTCCTGGGGTTCCAGGTGGACTCAGTCTCTGCTCAACTCTTGTTGCCTCTCAAGAAACGAATTGCCATCAAGAAAGAGTTGAGGAAAGCGTTGTCTGCTCCGACCATATCATTGAGGACATTAGCCAGACTAGTAGGTCTGCTAGCCTCGTCCATTCAAGCTATTTTCCCGGGTCCCCTTCATTACAGGGCACTCCAGAGGTTGAAAATTCTACACTTACGCAAGGGGCTCAGTTATACAGAACAGATTCTGATATCGCAGGAGGCAAGGACAGAGATTTCGTGGTGGTTAGATCACATGGACGCCTGGAATGGCAAGGTCATATTTGCGTCAGTCCCGGAGATAGTGATCGAATCGGATGCCAGCAGATGGGGCTGGGGAGCCCGGTGTGGGACGGTGGAGACAGGGGCCGTTGGTCCCGGGAGGAGCTGAAACTCCACATAAATTGCCTGGAACTCTTGGCGGGTTCGTTTGCGATTCGAACACTGTCACCACACAAAGCGAGTTGTTGTATACTGCTCCGAACGGACAATGTCTCAGCAGTACGATATATCAATCGTCTGGGTGGCACGAGGTCACGCTTACTAGTGGAGATAGCCAAGGACTTCTGGCACTATTGTCTACAGAATCACATATCGGTGACAGCGGAATACATTCCGGGCTGCACCAATGTGGTAGCGGACTGGAACTCCCGCTTCCTGCGGGACTCCAGCGATTGGCGTCTTCATCCCAGGGTTTTTCATCAACTCAACGCCAAGTGGGGCCCTTGTACAATAGATCTTTTTGCCTCCAGGCTCAATACTCAACTGCCCCAGTTTTACAGTTGGCGGCCGGACCCTCTAGCGAGCAACTCGGACGCCTTCCTTCAGTCTTGGACGACGGGTATGCTTTATGCATTTCCCCCATTTGCCATGATTCAGAGAACGTTGGCACAGGTCCGCAGACAGAGTGCGGAGGTGATTCTAGTATCCCGGTTTTGGAGAGCACAAGCGTGGTTCCCAGCAGCACTGGCCCTGTCGTGTGCCTTCCCAGTTCATCTGCAGTCCTTTCCCGAGCTTCTAACAGACCCGCTGGGTCAACCTCATCCACTAATTCTACAGGGTCTGTTGTCCCTCATGGCGTGGAGACTTTCCGGAGACGCTGGCAAATGCCAGGAGTTTCGGAGGACACTTTGTACTTCCTGTCCCAATCCTGGGCGCCTTCTACACATAAGCGATATGAGTCTGCTTGGCGTAAATGGGTTGGTTGGTGTACTGCACGACAGGGGGATCCCTTGGGATCCGGTATCCATATGATTGTTAATTTCTTATCAGAGATGGCAAGTACAGGTTTGGCATATAGGACGATTAACAATTTCAGATCAGCAATTTCGGCGGGTCATCCTCATGTGGATGGCAAACCAGTGGGAGAGCATCCACTGGTTTGTAAAGTGGTGCGTGGTATCAGGTTGGTCAATCCTCCCGCACCCCGGTACTCTCAGTTGTGGGATGTGAATGTGGTATTACGTTTCCTTCGGAATTGGCCGGCGAATGAAGGCCTGTCACGTAAGCAATTACGTCCAAATTGACGCTTTTGTTATGTTTGATATCATGTAGACGCGTCTCTGATGTTCGTGCCCTGGACATAGCAGGTAGAGTTTTCACTCCTTCGGGGGTGTCGTTTACTATTTCTAAGCGCACTAAAACCAATTCTAAATGTATTTCTTACCCTGCATTCCCACATCACAGTAAGTTATGTGTTGTTCAGTGTTTGAAGTGTTATGAGGATTGCACTCGAGAATTTAGGACAGATGTTGCAGGACAGTTGTTGATTTCTTTACAGAAACCATTCCGCCCAGTCACTGCCGCGACTCTAGCCAGGTGGGTCTCCTGGTTGTTGCAGTTGGCAGGTATTGACACTTCAGCCGATGACGCTCATTCAGTGAGAAGGGGCTATGGCTTCCAAGGCTTTGGCTACAGGTTCTCATTTAGAGGATATCATGACTGCGGCGGATTGGTCTTCTGATTCTACATTCAAAACATTTTATCATAAACCAATTGTAGATGTTGCTACTAATGTGGTGGGTCAACTTTAAACTAGCATAATCGGAGCCTCCGTGGATGGCCATAGAATAAAAAAAAAATTCTAGCTATCGCGACAAAGAATTTTCAATTTCATTAAGGACACGGAGGCGAGGATTATCCCACCCATGAAACTGTGTTTTCACTATGTTGTTGAACTTTGTCATATTGTTGATAATGATGCTGATAGTACTTATTTATATAGGGTTTCATCCCGACCGTTTTGTTGTGAACATACATTTTGTGAATGGTATATTACGACATATATTCTCGTTTCAAGAGAACAGAACAAGCCGGCATAAGGCATAGGTGACATCGACTCTATTTCTGGGGAGGAAAATTCCGTGTTCAAGTTTGGACTCTCGTCGATGAAGGAATCGGAGATCCAGTGTTCGGCAGTCAAGTTTGTGGACTGAGTTAAAAGTTTGATGCAAAGAAAGAGGAAGTGATGTGCTCTTTACGAACTATATACAATATTGGACTGATGGTGATTGGTGCATACTATGTTGGGGGTTGTACTTCCGGGGTATGCCAAGTTTAAAGTTGTTTATTGGCTGCTGTATTTGCAGTAAAGCAAAGAGAAGCATAATCCTCGCCTCTGTGTCCTTAATAGAATTGAAAATTCTTTGTCGTGATAGCTAGAATTTTTTTTATCCACGCTCAATTTGCCTTCCACTGGAGGTGTTCATAGGTCTCCATGGGGCTAGACCCCATTCCTTCTCAACATAAAACTACTCTGCTATTTTCCACATCAGTCTCTCTGCTTTACCAGTTAGTTTTCAGCTAGTATAAATTGAACAAATGTATGCTAAAAACATAAAATAGCTATTTGAAGAGAAAGAAGCAGAAATAGCAAGAAAACACTTATGGGCTAAAGCCAAGAAACGCTAAGCAGATATAGGCAAGAAGCACTAAATAGTACAAGTCACGAAACACTGTGCAGCTGTATTTAGGAAACATTGTACATTCATGGGCGGAAAACAATAAACTGCAATAAACCAGAAAGTAACTGATCAGCCATAACCAGAAATCATCAGAAACAAGCATTTGCAATGCAATTGGTCTTGAATTTGCGAGAGTTTAAGCTATTTGCATTGTAAATGACAATGGCATTTATTTATTTGTTTTTATAATTAACACATTAATAAAAGGCATTGTCATTTACAATGCCAATAGCTCAAACTCTTGTAAATGAGAGACCTCGACTGCCATTGTCCCGGGCTGCTTGGAAAATAAAAGTGCGCGTGGGGTGCTGAAAGTTGCAGGAAAGTATGTCATGCCTGTAGTAGGAGAAACGCATTAAAGAAAATAGTGCTTACAGACTATATAAGACATACCGTGTAACAACTGAAATAAAAGGGCCAGTCCTAATGGGAGGTTACAAATGAGGACAAGGTGGTACTAAGGAGGGGCTAACAAGCCTATTAACGAATCAGAAGCCAGCGTTTATGAAGGACAATGACACAAGCCAATGAAAAATATGGGTGGCGAATGGGTGGCGCTTGAAGTCCATATTCAAATACAGCATGCCTCGCAGAGCAGCGCATAAGCTGCCCAGGCTCAACCTAAAAAGATGTACTACGAGACAATGAACAGCTATCACGAGAAAATAATAAACATTTATATGCAGTAAAAAGCTATACACAGAAGACACTAAACAGTAATAGCCAGGAAACACCCAACAGTGTAGCCAGATAACAATTTTACAGCCAATAATGAGAAAGAACATACAGCGAAAACCAGGAAACATTGTACAGCTATAAACAAACATTGAGCAATTGTAACCAGGAAACAGATGTAGCCAAGGAACACTGAACAAATACATACAAAAAATATTTAACAGCTAGAGCTTGGAAATTATAAATAACGGTAGCCATACAAAGACTTTAGTCAGAAAGTAATCAACAATTTCAGCGAGGAAACATCCAACAGCTATAACCCAAAAATGTCGAACAGTTATAGCCAGATAACAATAACCATGGAACGATGATTAACAGTTACCAGTCAGGAAACACTCGGCAGCTCAAGTCAGGCAACAATAAACACTCATGTCTGGTAAACAGCAAGCAGAGTTAACTAGGAAACACTCATACCACTTCACCTACAGGAAGCCCACCACGCACCACCGCACCGAACAAATGCCTCGCCGCTGCTGGAGCAGAGTCATGGAAGACCAGCTAACCACAACCCTCGCCCTGAGCCCACCCGCCGAACCCTCCGACCCGACACCGCCGCCCGCAACCTCAGACAGTGGATCGACGACTGCGCCAACACCCTCGCCCCGCTCAAGAATCCGCCCAACAGCCACACCAGCAAGAAAGCCACCTGGTTCACCGAAGACCTCCAGGCATCCAAACGAACATGCCGAAAACTGGAGAAGATCTGGCTCCACGAACGGAGAGCGGACAGCTACGCCGCCCACAAGAGCGCCACCCGCAGTCACCATCACCTCATCAGATCTGCCAAAAGGGCCTCACTCAAAGACCGCCTAGACAACAATGCACACAACAGCAAAGAGCTCTTCAACATCGTGAAGGAACTCTCCAACCCCAGCTCCAACACCAACGACATCCAGCCGTCGCGAGACCTGTGCGACTCACTGGCCACCTTCTTCCACCGCAAAATCGCCGACATCCACGACAGCTTCAACACCACGACCGCCCCGGCAACCACCGAGACCACTGCCCCCACAACCACCAACCGCCTGCTCTCCTGGACCAACATCAACGACGAGGACACCAGCGAGATCATGAACACCATCCACTCCGGTTCACCGCTAGACCCGTGCCCTCACCACATCTTCAACAAAGCCAGTACAGCCATCGCGCCCCATCTCCGGAAAATAATCAACATCTCCTTCGAGACAGCAACCTTCCCGGAAAGCTGGAAGCACGCCGAGATCACCGCCTTACTCAAGAAACCCAAGGCAGACCCCAAGGACCTCAAGAACTTCCGACCCATCTCTCTGCTCCCGTTCCCCGCGAAGGTCACCGAGAAAATCGTCAACAAACAACTGACCCGCTACCTCGAGGAGAACAACATCCTGGACCCTTCCCAGTCCGGCTTCCGCAGCAACCACAGCACCGAAACCGCCCTCATCGCCGCCACCGATGACATCAGGACCCTGCTAGACAACGGAGAAACAGCAGCCCTCATCCTCCTGGACCTATCAGCCGCCTTCGACACGGTCTGCCACCACACACTACGAACACGCCTTCACGACGCCGGGATCCAAGAGAAGGCCCTGGACTGGACCACATCCTTCCTTTCCGGCAGAACACAAAGCATCCGCCTCGCCCCCTTCCGATCCAAGGCCACCAAGATCATCTGCGGCGCACCCCAAGGCTCCTCCCTCAGCCCAACGCTGTTCAACATCTACATGGCACCCCTCGCCCACGTCGCCCGACAGCACAACCTCAACATCATCTCCTATGCCGACGACACCCAGCTGATCCTCTCCCTCACCAAAGACCCTCACACCGCCAAAGCCCACCTCCACGAAGGAATGAAGGCCATCGCCGAATGGATGAGGACCCGCCGCCTGAAGCTGAACTCGGACAAGACGGAGGTCCTCATCCTTGGTTCCAACCCTTCAGCCTGGGACGACTCCTGGTGGCCAACATCACTGGGAACAGCCCCGCCACCCACCGACCACGTACGCAACCTAGGGGTCATCCTCGACCCCACCCTCTCCATGACTAAGCAGGTCAACGCCGTTTCCTCATCCTGCTTCAACATCCTCCGAATGCTCCGCAGGATCTTCAAGTGGATCCCCACCGAAACAAGAAAAACAGTCACCCAGGCCCTCGTCACCAGCAGGCTGGACTACGGAAACGCCCTCTACGCAGGAACGACGGCTAAGCTCCTGAGACGGCTGCAACGCATCCAGAACGCCTCTGCACGTCTTATCCTCGACATCCCCCGACGCAGCCACATCACACCCCACCTGAGAGACCTGCACTGGCTCCCTGTCAACAAGAGGATAACCTTCAAGCTCCTCACCCATGCACACAAAGCACTCCACAACTCCGGACCAGCCTACCTCAACAGACGACTCAGCTTCTACACCCCCACCCGCCAGCTCCGCTCTACCAGCCTCGCCCTCGCCACAGTCCCCCGCATCCGGAAAACGACCGCCGGCGGCAGATCCTTCTCCCACCTCGCCGCCAAGACCTGGAACACCCTCCCCACCAACCTCCGACAGACCCAAGACCTACTGGCTTTCAGAAGACTCCTCAAGACCTGGCTCTTCGATCAGTAGCAGCACCACCCCCCTCTTCCCCCAGCGCCTTGAGACCCTCGCGGGTATGTAGTGCGCTTTACAAGTGACATGATTGATTGATTGATTGATACCAGCTATATATAAGAAATACTCTTCAGCATTATTACCAACATTGAACAGTTGTCGCCATAAAACAAAAAAACATCTTTTACAAGTAAACAATAATCAACAGTTATAGAGAAAAGACAGTGAGCAAGTGTAGCCATGAAACACTAGCAGCAAAAAAACACTAAACATATAGAAAATAGAGAACAGCTGAACACAGGGAACGTTGAACCGATGTAATCGGGAAACATGTTTTGTGCACCCAGGGATCGCTCAACAGCCATAACAAAATAACAGAGAACTGCCACTAACACGAAAGAATATTATTGCCTGGAAGCAGTGAACAGGTAAAACCAGCAAACAGATATAGCCAGAGAGCACTCAAGAGTGGTTGTCAAGTAAAAATGAACAGCTGTATGAAGCAAACAATGAACAGCTGTAGCAAAGAAAAAGTAGTTAGGTGTTGGCATGAAACTGTGCTTAGCCACAAGAAGAAGCGTCTGAAACAGTGCATAGCTATAGTCTGGAAGTAGCAAACATTTACAGATATGAAATATTCAGTATCTTCATCCTAGAAACGGGCAGGGGTGTAACAGAGGCCCTCCGCAGCTCCCACAATGCGGTGGGGGGAGGGATGAGGGGGAGAAGGTCAGGATTCCTTGTTTTGGAGGGGGCCCCCTCGCCTCCCAAAGCCATGCCACTGCATGCCCTGCAGAATGCCAGTGGTGGAACATAGGCCCCGCAGGCCCCGCAGGCCCCGCAGTCCCCGTGGTGCGGGGGGGTTGAGCTCCTGGGAGCCCCCTCAGCACAATACCCTGGCCTGTGAGCTCCTGACTGACTCTGGATGGGGGCCCTTCCATGTACTTTGCAGGGAGGCCCCCTCAAGTTTCGTTACGCCACTGCAGAATGTGTGCAATGACAGACTAAGAAATAGGTAAACGCTCTGGAAAGTCACTCTGCAGCATAGGGGGGCCCAATCCTCCAGTGGGACCCCTTTGAGCCCAAGACCAATTAATATCTGTGCTACCTGGGAGACGACGGGGCCGTCATCACATTTTGCAGAGGGGAGGGGCGATCATTTTGAGTTATGCCACTGGAAACAGGATATAGTTACAGCCACAAACCAATAAAGAGGGATTACCAGAAGGTGGGCATGGATGGACCATCTAACAGCTAATTCCATAAGTTGTTGAGCTACTGAGGACCAGTGAACTGCAAAACCCGAAAAGAATAAGCCAAGACTAGCTCAGAAACAAAATACGGAAACAAGCTGCAGCTACAGCCAGAAAACACTTGAATAATTAGTGTTGGGAAAAGCACAAATGGGATAGCTTGAGAAACAATCAACATATATGGATAGAATAAACTAAGTGACTATAACCGTGAAGCAGTGAATAGTTGTATACAGAACAACACTTAGCAGTCAGAGCTGAACAGTTGCAGATATAGAACGAAGAATAGCTTATATGTAGCAAATAAAACTAACGGTTATACCTAAGAAACTATAAACAACAAAAGCCAAGAAGAACTTACAGGGCTGCAGCTAGGAAACAAGAAGCAGCTACAACTAGAAAACATCCCCCAGGAAGAACTAGGAAACACAGGATGGCTAGAGGCTGGAAACAGAAATTTGCTGTGGCGAAGGAACACTGAACAGTTGTAACCTGGACACATGAAATAGCCGTAGCCAGGAACCTCTTGGCGTTTATAGCTAGGGAATAAGGAGGAGTTACAGCTAGGAACACTAAACAGCCACAAGTAGAAACACTGAACATGTGGCCAGGAAACAGCCATATATTTAATTATAAGAGGTCAAATACTTTCCCAGGAAATTGTTCAGCATGGCTTCTGCGATGAGGAGGCAGTGAGGTGTAATCAAGAGGTCAAAGGAATCAGTTAAAGTGGTGCTAGTTATTTTTTGAGAAAACATTTTTTTTGTAGCATGTACAAATCTTCTATTGGGCTACCAATCACATGAGAGCAATTGAGTCAATTCAGAGACCAAAAATTGTATCCCAAGACAGACATCCAGAGGAACCTGAAGATTAAAAAATAAGTTGATCTGGTGGGACACTGTAGTGGCCCGGCAGGCTGTGTGTATTTTTTAATTGAATAGTATCTCTGCTATTTGAATCATTGGTTTTGTAAAGCGCTTATCTTAAAGACTGAAAGTTAAGTGGTGAATGCCATATGCTCTCCGGATGCGATGCTGAGAAGTAGCCCTACCAACTGCTGTATCAGTGTCACCTGAAAGATAATGCAGCTCAGGTGACATTGCAAAATTTGCAGTGCAAAATTGTAGAAAAAAATAAGTAATTCAAATCTCAAACAAGAAGTTAGGTATATTAACAGGTTAGTAAGGATTATGTAAGCAAATTTAATTAGAGACATCCTTTTTAAGGAATACTCACGACACCCTCGAACACAAAGCTCAGGAACACCTGCTCTTTGAACAGCTGAAACCCCAAGGCACAGAGATGGCACTTCTAAATGAAAGATTCACCAAGGAAACATCTACACAATAACTACAAATTAAGTATTATCTATCTCTAAGTGACTGGCAGCTTTAAACATACAACTTTCAACAACTCTAGTTAGAGTATTTCCCAGGTAGAGTTAGAGAATGCAATCAACAAACGATAAAACAAAACATAGAACACAAAAAAACATAGAACACAGAGCATCAACATTAAACACTCTAAATCAATTAACCAGCAACTCAAGGCAAAATAAATGGAGCAATTAAATGTTCGCGCCAAACACACAATCAAACAACTACCAATAGACCAAGACATGGAAAAAGGAGAACAAAACACCCAGAGCTAGAGAATGACCAACATTCAAAAGTCTATTCTACTTTCCTGAAAGTACTGAACAACTAGACGATCTAAGGTTCAGTAGTAGGCTATAAAGTGCACTACAAAGCCAAAGTTAGAATGTTTTAACCCAACCATCTCCATCCCAAGGCAGCGTGACATTAAGCACTTAACACAGTCAAACACCCATCAACAACCTAGCTCTGGAACATAAAGCAGTTAACTGCAAGAACATTATACGATGTTCACCCAGCCTTCAACAACACAAGCCATAAATATAGAGCACTTAAAAGGCGACTGTCAGAGTATGCAGTCAACCACCCATTAACAGCACAAGCTATGGAACATACACCCAAAACATGGGTCACACAACCACCAATATTCTACGGCACAACATGTCGAGCATTAAATGCAGAGAACACCTAACCTCCATAGCCACTTAATGGAAAGCACTTAACAATTAGTGCCAAAGAACACCAAGGCCCCAATTATAAGTTGGGCAGAACAGTATCCCTGGGAACCATGTACCCAATTTTAATGCCCAGATTTACTGGGCAGAAAATCCGGCTGATAAAACTGCATATGGCCCTGGTCCCAGGCCAAACCTCTTCCACAGCATGGGGGGCTCCACCACCCCCCCCCCACCCCCCCTCAGTTCTCACATGACCCTCTCCTACTCCCTGATGCCCTCTGCATCCTACCATTCCTCACAGGCTCTCATCCCAATTACCAGCTTCCATGAGACACTTTCTCTGCCCGGACTGGTGCATTTTTTCATGTTCATGACTGCCATTCATAGCATGGCAGTACTAGCCAGAAACATTGCTCGTCTGTCCCCATGTGCTGAGAGACAATCCTACCTTATCGGGAGCATTGATTTTTTTTATTTTCAGCTTTGAGGAAGTGTCTCATAAAAATTGAAAAGTAACAACAGATTTGCCAAGCTATCACTGCACAGCAAGCCGAAGCATATCCCATCATGGAGGCATTTAGCCAACAATTTCTTTCACTTCTGGAATCCAGCCAGTTCCTACTGACACTACAAAAATGACTTTTCAAGATGCTTGAGAGAATTGTTCTTTGTCCTAAATGATAACTTTCTTATACTACCAATTTTTCTTGACCATTTGACATCCTGTGAACTGTTCTCCTTCAATGCTTACATTAATGCAAGGACAGCAAAGAGGTCAAGAGCAAAGCATAAATATAGTCAATGCAAATTCAAGATAACTGCAATTTTTACAGGCGCTCAGTAAAGGTTTTGTACTTTTACCTTCGTTCGCAATGTCCACCAATGACCTTTATTGATATCATCCACTCAAATGGCAAAACATATGCGGCCAACATGCAACTCAAGCTAAAACTTGATCGTTGTTTGCAGACTCGTTTTTTGTCAAACCATTGATAGAAGAAATAGTCTGTCCGTCAACAGCTGAGATTCTCCAAATAGTTGTCGCAGACAACTCAATGATCTTTTTCCTCTAATCACCATCACTCGCCGTATACACCCTCCCTCCTCCCACCTACTCTCGGTCCCTCATATAAACCTCCATTATGTAGAGCATGGGAGTAGATACAGCAGCATCACTTATTAAGCCCTCAACAAGACCCCAGCTTACCTTGCAAAAGTGTAGGCATGTCTGAGGGACCTCGTCAGGCTAGGAGCTTGGATAGAGCCAGACAAGAGGTAAAACAGTACGAGAAGGAAAAATCAGAAGGTGAGCCATCTACCCTCGTGTTCCCAGAGTCTTCAACAGCATCACTATCGCCATCAAATTGGCACCAACTCTTCTACAATCCAGAAAAACTGAAAACCCACCACTTCACGGAGCACTAACCCTGACCCAAGGGAGTACTGTTGACACACACCCCCCCATGATTTTATCTTCCTGAGGGGGCATACACCACTATTCATCAATCTGTTGCTCTCTAGCTAGGTTCACGCTCTGCAAATACCAACACATACACATTGATGCCAAATCGTAATGTTTTCCACAAGTGAAACCTGTCATCAGGGGCAGCCATCAGTAAGTCAGTCTGGGAAAAGACAGAAGTCAGGTTCGTATAGACCAACAACAGAAGGACTTTATCTCACCATATCTAGAATGTAGTATTCTGAACAACTCGACATATGAATGCCTAAAGCAGCTGAAACGCCTGGATAAAAGTATGCAGCTAACCCTGATCAACTGAAAACAGCAGTTTCACATTCTCATTATCTTAGGATGAGACTTTAGAAATGTTACCGATGCTGGTGCCCCCATATCCACTATCACACTACTAAAAGCCATACTGCACTCAGTGGCCAGACTTGTCGCCACCTCAGGCACATTTTACCAACTCACCCAAATATTGAATGAGCTTCACTGGCTACTGACCATGGCCAAGATCCAATTCAAGCTCTTTTTGCCTGGCCTACAAGCCATTCAAAACAGCAATCTGTCTTATCTAAATGCACTGCTTCACTTCTGGGATACCAAGAAGCCTCAGAATATCAAATATTCTCCAAATTGAATTTTCAAAATTCAAAGCAACTTTTTCTCAGAAGATGTCTTGCACGGGTGCGGCTACCACCACCTGGGACTCCCTACTCCTCGACCTCAAGAAACTGCCCATCCTCCTTAACTTCAGAAAGCGTCTCAAAACCCACCTTTTCTGCAAGTTCCTAAACTAATGATCAAGTAACCTAAATGATGATACTTCTGTACCTCCCACTATACTGTTGTTGGGGCATTTGACTATCCTTTCTGCTATTTCTTATTGTTAATCATCTTCTTGACAGTTCAATGTAATTTCTGATAATAAGTTACATGTAAAGATCCCTGATTCTTTGTTGTCTAGTAGAGCTATATGTGAGTGCTGGATAAAATAACTAAATAAATGCCCAAAAGTAAACCAACAAGCTCCAACTAGTTTTAAACCACGCAACCTGAATGATGCACTGAACCAATGGGAGACCACAAACTCCACTCAGAAAGTCCCTCTTCTACAAATACTCTGAGCATTAGATATTGTCCCTATGCACCTGAAGACGCTCCTGCATTGATTTTCATCCAACCATCCCCATCTCTGTGTCAAGCGCTTAGAAGTGAACACCTGGCAGCATGCAGCACTATATTTAATACGATTTAGCAGCACAAATCAAGGGTAATCCAGTAATTATGATCTATAGTCACGAGGTAGGCGCTCTTAACAGGTAGAACCAAGCAACACAAAAACATCACAGACCCAAGGCAGTGCACATCCCATCTGTTATGCTGTCAAAACCAGGTAATTCAAGGGTTCCTCGGAGAATGGCAAGCTCTCACCAGCTAAAATTGAAGAATATCTAACACATAACCCACATAGGGTTGATTATAAGTGTTATGTTATGTTACGTTACGTTGCGGGATGTTGTATTTTTTTAGCGCATTTACACCATAGGTTTTGACGCCATTTTACGGGGGGCGTTGGCATTACAGTGGGAAACAGCCATCACATCGCATGCGTTACAACGCTTGCGATTACAACGCGGTCGTTAGAACGACCGCATTGTTACATCGCAGTACCATTACAACGCAAGTCGTTACAACGACTTGCTCTAGGGGGGCACTCTAAACTAAGGAATAGTATAATTTACTATTCCAACACCTTCCCTACTGTTGCACACACTGGAGTTGGAATAGTAAATTATATTATTCCTAAATCCAGCGCGCCCCATACAGCAAGTCGTTTTAACGACTTGCATTGTAATGGTACTGCGATGTAACAACGTGGTCATTGTAACGACCGCGTTGAAATCGCATGCGTTTACAACGCATGCGATGTAACCAGCTATATTCCATTACAGTGTGTGAAGGGAGATTATGTGGGAAAGAGAAAGGTGTTTAAAGATTGTCTGAAAATAGGGAGAAAAGGTTCTGAGCGTAGATACAGGGAGGGCGTTCCAGGCTTTAGCTGCAGTCACAAAAAAAGGACGATCAGTAAAAGAGGCAATTCTATTCTAGATTTTGGGACTTTAAACAGAAATTGGGTATTGGACCTTAGAATCCATGTGGTTTTGTACCATTCAAATGTTGCTACTCTGAAATCTGGTGATGATTAATTAATTATTAGGTGGAGGATGGTCATGGCTTTAAACACGATTCTTTGGCTCGCAGCCAGCCAGTGTCGACATTTAAGATCAGAAGAGAAGATTTGGCACTTAGTAACGCTGAAAATCAAGCAAGCTGCAGAGTTCTGAATGATTTGTAATTGAGTGAGAGTATTTTCTGGGGCACTTAGAAAAACAGGGTTACCATAATCAATGTCAGATTGAATAATGGTGTTGATTGTGGTTATATGGTCAAACTTATCCACAGAGGGAAGGATTCAAGACGGTCTTAAGGGAGAAAAAGCAAGTGTTACCTACTTTATTAGTATGATGACCAAACGTAAGATTTGATTCCAAGAGAATGCCTATGTTCCATCTCGTAGGTACTGCGGATGGGCAAGGGGCCTTTAAAGATGGCCATGAAAGATCTTGTGCACCGGCTGAATCACAGAGGAAGAGCAGAATTTCCAGTAGGCAAGATTTAGATTCAGAACGTTTTTAGACATCCATCAACGAATTATGTGTAGGTTGTCATGCAAGAGTTGTGAGGAGGAGGCGGCAGCTCCTCCGCTAAGGTGGAGGAGCGTCGCCCCACTGCTTTCAGCAATGGAAATAAAGGAAATATAAAATGATAATAACTCGTTATTATAATTTTATTTTTTCCTGCTGCTGGGTCTTTGCAGGGCAGGGCGGGGCTGCTCTCAGAGCAGGGGGAGGAGTGGCTGCATTACAGCCTGGGTGGAGAACATGCCCAGGAATATATGACGTTACAACGCATGCAATTACAACACATGCTTTCACAACGCAGTCTTTACATCGCAACTACCATTACATTGCATTCCATTACAGCGCATACCATTACAACGCATACCATTACAACGCATACCATTACAGCGCATAATACTTTTAGGGCAACAGTAGGGTAAGTGTTGGATAGTGTAGGGGTAAAAATTACTATTCCCACTCCAGTGAGTGCAACAGTAGGGTAAGTGTTGGATAGTGTAGGGGTAAAAATTACTATTCCCACTCCAGTGAGTGCAACAGTAGGGAAAATGTTGGATAGTGGAGGGGTAAAAATTACTATTCCCATGTACCCCAAAACCCATACCCACCCTCATACTAAACGAATCTCCATTACTTACCTTATAATGCATTGTAATGGTATGCGTTGTAATGGCATGCGTTGTAATGGCATGCGTTGTAGTGACATGCGTTGTAATGGCATGCGTTGTAATGGCATGCGATGTAAAGGCAGTTGCGTTGTAACAGTTGCATTGTAAAGGTAGGTCGTTGTAATGACTGCGTTGTAATGGATGTTTCCCCATGCCCAGGCTCCAATTCCCTGGCTGAGTGCCAAACCACAGCGCTCAGACCAATCACAACGGGGCATTGCAGCATTGTGATTGGTCAGAGGAGCCTGGGTGCTTCCTGTTCCTGGCTGGGAGAGATGGGGCAAGAGGACAGAGGAGAGACGCTGTGACGACGGAGGAGAGACGCAGTGAAGAGGTAAGTTTTCTATTTCATCGTTTTTACACACCTCTCCCTCCCAACCACCCCTGATCAGTGCCGGCCGCCATTGTGAGGAGGATGCGACCCGTTTCAACCCAAAGATCAGCTGTGTATGATCTGCGTGCAATTAGAATTTTGCGTACACATGGGACGAGATTCCAGCCACGGGGCATATGTAGATGTTGACTAATAAATGAGCTAGATCCTTTTGGGAAGCCGTAGCTGAGAGCTTTGGCTTGTGATTGGAAGGGAGGGAATGTCACTACTTGATAACTGTTGGACAAGTAAGAATTGAACCACTTTAGATCAGTACCTTGGATCCCTATATTCTGGAGCCTTGATTAAAAAATGGTGTGGTTAATGCCGTCAAAAGCACCCGATAGGTGAAGAAGGGCCAGGGCTATTAACTACCAGAATCCGTCCACCAGGATGGGAATGTTGTCAATGACAGAGAGGATAGCCAGTTCGGAGAGTCTAGGCAGTCTGATGTGGGTGAAGTAGGTTTGAATGGTCAAAATGTTTTTGCAGCTGGTCAAAAACCAGTCTCTCCAACAGTTTTGACCTGTAGGGAAGAAGCGGGGTGCTCGTTGTTTAAATCAGCTGGGTCAAGGGTGGGCTTCTTCAATAAAGGTTCATCCACAGCATATTTCCTATTGTTTCTTGAAGATACCAGAAATAGGGGAACAGTTGAACCAACTGCAGTAAGGGAAAGGAGACTATGATCAAGGAGCCTACATGATAATTCCAGGGTTTTTAGATCTGCATGAAATCTGCGGGTCAGGTGCATTTCGCCCGCAGATTATTTCGGCTGCTGAATCTATGTGAAATCTTCAGGTAAAATACCAGCGACTATTGAGGAATAACTTAAAGTATTAGGAGAGGAATTACCAATTTCCTTCATTATGAAGGAGATCCCTAGGGTCCCACGTATAATCCCCATTAACGTGGTACGCCCCCCTCACATATTTACCAGTATCCCGGTATTGGTTACTCTCAGGTGTTGCTTACCGGGGCCAGTACTAGGACACTCATAATAGAGCCCAAGGTAAAATCAGTGAGTACCATCAGTTGTCCCTACAGAACATCTAGCCTTCCCCAGCTAAAGGTAGGGTACATATACCCTCAACAGCCTGTGCCAAGAGACACAGAACAGATGGCAGCTAATCTCTAGTCAAGGGGATGCACAGGATTTGTGGCTAGAGTCCCGGAGATCATGATGTATGTAGGGGATTTATGTAGCACGAAGTAAGATTATTGAATCACCTTAAGAGCAAACCAACATTTAAGAAGGCAAGGGGCCAAGTTGTCAACGAGGCTTGAAATACAATCCTCTGCTCTAAAGCAACAGCCCCATAAGACTAGCAGCTTACAGCAGAGAATAAACAACGCTTTCAAAAATAAGGTTCATTGATAGTGAAGGCAAGTGACCATCGCTCTAACTGTTAACAGTAAGGGCTGAGGCACATTGAACTCTCAACAGTGAAGGCCGGGGAATATCCACCCTCAACAGTAAACACAGGCCCGACTAACTATCAAGGCCAGGTAACAGAGAAGGCACGAGAGCATCGAGCCCTCATTATTATGAGCCGGTAACGTGTACCTCTTAGCAGAGAACATCAGGGGACATCCACTCTTCAACAGTTAGTGCAGAGGAACATCCATCATAAACAATATGATCAACAATCAAAAACCTTCAATAGTAAATGCGAGCAAAATTGAATCCTCAGCAATGCAGGTCTAGAGTGTGTAAACCTTAAAGTGAAGGCCATGGAGCATTCAGCAAGGTCAATAAGCACCAACTTTCAATGATGAGTAAAACAATACACCTACCCCTGGGCTAAATCCTCAGCATTGAGAGCCAGAGAACATCTACCACTCACCTGTGAGAGCCAGAGAGCATGACCATACAATGATGGCTCAACGGTGAGGACCAGCCATAGCTGGTGAGAGCAGAGAATTCACTTATCAGCAGTGAGTGCCTGTGAACATCCTGCATCCCGATTTAGGGAAAACCCCAGAAAAATCCAATCTGCAAAACCCTGGGATAGGAAACATTTGGCTCCCTACCAAAGAAGACCATGACTTATCCACCCCTCATCAGTAAAGGCCAGCGAGTATTTAAACCCTCACTTATGAGGGCTACAGAACATCCAGTCCTTTCTCGTTAGGGTCAAGAAACAGGCAACTCTCAAAAGTTATGGGTTGGAGCATATCCACCCTGCTAAAGAAATATTAAGGGAACATCTAACACTGCAGCAATGGAATATCTGCCTGCAACAAAGAGGACTAAGTAATTTAAGAGTGAGCCATAGGGAACATGTTGACCTGAGCATTAAAGGAAGCAACGCATTCACTATTACCATTGAGTGCCAGAGAGCAGGACAGGAAACATCTAACCTCTCACCTGAGAAGTTCAAAGAACATACACCTCCCATCGGTGAGGTTGTAGGAACATATTACACTCAACCTTTATGATCAGGAAGCACCCAAATATTGAAACCTGGATCATGTGTCGTGAGGCTTCAGCAAACAAAGGGTGGAAAAGCAAAATCATGAATGGCTACGTAACAATTAATGTAACCTACAAAAGAAAGAGTGGTGGTGAAATCGGGATCTCAGCCTTTATATCCAGGCATTTAATTTTAGACAGGGACAGCAATAACCCATATCTCTCACAACGATACACGCTGTATTCAGGAGAAGGACCTGCGGATTGTCCAGCTCTCCGAACATCCTGTACTTATCTTTCCTTTGTTCCTGAATTTTCTTAAACTTTAAACCTTATAATCTCTTAAACCATAATCCTATTAAGGCTCTACTTGCTCCTTATAATATCAATGTTTCCTTTCTCTGAGACTTATCCCAGTAATCCTAGCCTTGATTTTTGCTCTCTCTGTGAATATTCTCCTGTTTTGCTATCTTATGTTGACAGTGAAGACAAAAAAAACCCACTAAATTCACCTACTGTGCCCTCTTTTTACTGCTGACACAGCGTATACTTAGGAGCTGCCAAGCCGCCATTGTGGTGAAGGCAGAGGAAACATCCTTTAGAACAAAGCCGGAATCACGCTGTGCATTCACAAAGCCGGTAATAGAACGAACACGTTGCTAGCACGCATTTGTTTAGCATGCAAGTCGTTACAACAACTTGCTTTAAGAGGGCGCATAGGTGGAGTGGTGTTGGATTTTAAGTCCAACACCTTCCCTTTTGTTGCACAGACTGGAGCTGGAATAGTAAATGATACTATTCTAAAGTCCAGCGCCCCCCTAAGGCAAGTCGTTGTAACGACTTGCATGCTAAAGGAACACGTTGTTACGACGCGTTCATTCTAATGCCGGCGCTGTAAAGACATGCTTGCTAAACGCATACGGGATAGCGTCAAACATCCGAAGGCAGTGCTGCCAAACCAGTGACAGCCTTTTCTCTACCCTGACACCTGACAGTTCTACCACTGTAGAAATGTAACATTGTGCCACACATTTTTCCGCAGAACTTCCTAGCAACAGTTGTGGCTTCCTGTTGACATGGCAGAATGGGTAAACAGGAATAGGAACAGCAGCCAAACTGGTGCCCCACTGTGAAAGAATGTACTTTAAAGAAAGAAGACAGGAGAAGAAAGGACTTTTGGATGTCCATGCTCATTAACATTCTTGTTTAGCAATGATTCAGGCTTGGTGATGGGGCCTTTCTCGTGTGCAAGAGGGATTGGCGTTTATTACCACCTTTAATTGCTTCAGTGGATCTTGGGTTTGACACTACCGGTTGAATGGTAGTAGCATTTACACAGCTGGTAGAGACATCATATTCTGGCCTGTAGGTTGCAGCCTCAACTGGTTTCTTACTTATAAACTGTGTTCAAATACTTTACATTGCACAACTTGACATAGCGAATGGATTTGATTTTTAGGATCAGGAGGTAAACTGCTAGCATTAGGTCTTGCAGGCAATACTGAATATTCAGCCAGTTACCTGTAAACCCAGATTATCTGTGTATCCTTGGCCTCCTCCAAAGGGCAAGCTTTAGTACTACTTAGCTTAACTTTATTTCTCTCATTAGGCACCCCAGTTACTGCACTTGGGGATAAAACCAAGGCCCAACTTTCTCCTCCCTGTGTATCAACCAGGAGTCATAAGGAGTTCTCCCTTCTCCCATAAAGGCTCTGTGCGTCTCTAGATCCTTCCAGATACCGTCTAACACATGTGGCTTTCACTCCTCTCAAAAATGACATTGAAGAAGTCCGACTTTTCTATTCTTCTCCTCAATTGGCTCCCCCAGATGGTAATGCAGGATCAGTGGTTTCACTTCTTTATTTTATTTATCAGGCCATCAACAAGAAAAAGCTCATCCACGCTTCCAGTTGTGGTGGAAGTGTGAGTATAAGTTTTATTCAAGATGTTCCTTTTATTCGTTTTTATTCCTTGGGTGTTTTGGGTTATTGCAATAATAGGCAGCAATTATTTTAGTTGTATCTGCCATCTTGTCCTGACTCCACATCTGAGGCCTTTAGGGTGACTTTTGGCGTTAAGGTCAGAGGTAATTTGACTAGGGGTCTGCCTTTCCCACCATTTTGAAGCAGGGTCTGGTTTTTACCATATAGTGCCCCAGGCCCATCCTGCCCCACACCTGAAGCATGAGACCCTCCTTTAGGCCCCACCAGCCAGCAGGTAGGAATCTGTTAAGTTGACCATACTGTCTCAATGGTTCTTTTAACTTAAGTAGGCCCAGTGCCTCTCAAATAGCTTAATAAGATATTTCTTCTGCGACACACACGAAACTTCAGCTCTGTCCCTTTTGGTAGACAACAGCCCAAAGCCCCCACTCCTTCGCTGTCCTCGACTTGCTCTTCTCACAACCCCAATACCACAAGAACACGGAACATCTCAAACTAAGAGGAACGCAGTGGGGTACGGTGTGGTGGGGGCCACTTGTCACCTTTCAATCTTTCATATTATTGTGTTTTTTGCTAGCTTTAATGTAACTAAGACATGCGGCATGACGTGGGAATATGACCTATAACTTCTGTATTCTTCTGCTTTCTTAAAACGTTTCTGAGAAGTGACGCAAATCCTGTTCGATAAATGTTCAATTTCATTATGATTTACGGTCAAACATCAAGTGACCTTTTGGTAACCTTTTGTAATGTAGGTGTCACTTCTGTGTTCCTAATATTTCCGAGAAGTGGCCAAAGGTCTGCGGTCAATAGTTCCTCATTAAAAGAGTATAAAAGAGCTGCCCACAGTCCATTCGTCGAACTACCTCGCACAAATGACCCCTTGGGTCATGACGCATGTGTAGTTTCCCTCAGCCATCTTCTCTAGCGTCTTTGGCTGAGGCTATAATGCTTATTGTATTTTGAAAATGTTTTCTTCTCTCTCTCTCTCGGTCTCTCATCCCCTCCCTTTTCCTTGCATTGACGTAGTCTTAAAGCTTATAGTATTGCATGGTTTAGCTTAGAGACGTGTCTCTTAGACACTTGATTATTTACTAAAGATTGCACGATGTTATTTGTTGAAATGAACCTTTGCCTTTGACATTTTCTTGTTTAAATTTGTTCTTGAAATAAAAGTGCCACTCTGACTCAGTTCCTACGTTTCACACAAGTGTCTTATTATTTTTAGATAGCAGCACCCCTGCTCAAATTAAGCCGGGTGAAAAAAACCACCCTGCAACAGCTGGCGACGACGAAGAAGTCGTGCAGACTTTCTAAGGCTGCGAGGAATTGTGACGCACCAGACACTGCCTTCGGTGCCCCTTCCTGACTGCCTCCAGCTCTTGCCCGGGTGAGCCAAAGACCTTTTATTTTTTTTCTTTGAGTTCCTCCGGTGCAAGGTGCTTGACTGTGGTGGGGCAGGGGTTGGCAAGTGCAGTTCTGCTCAGAGTCACTGTTCCTTGTACAGAACAGAACAGCTTTTAATTTGACACCTGTGTGTAGGCACTGACCCAGGCATTCTTGTTCCGTTTCATACGTTTGACAATTGTGGTTTGTGAATTTCTTTTGCGAAGCTTTGGAAGCTTTTTGTGACACCGGAGGGGGCGTCTGGCAGCTTTCCGGTAATAGCATAGTCTTGGGTGAAAGACCCCTGTCTTTGTGTTTTTGACTACTGTGGAAGACAAAGCAAAAATAGTTTATTGCCTATGGATTGCCCTGTTATCACTCACAAATATTCCAAGTTCTGATCACCACCTAACGGCCCAGATACTTCTCACTGAACAATTAATATATGTATAAGTCACATCAACTAGACCTAACAGTGACATTGAAATTATAAAAGAAGACATATATTTGTATAAGTTAACACGTGCTGCGAAGTTTCTTTCTACTCAGGTATCCAGGCGGAAGGAGAAGGGCCCCATCATTCCTGAGCTCTCACATATCAGACATTTTAAAGTTATAGACTATTAACAAACAGCTGTCCCCATTGCCAAGAGGAAAGGATTAACAGAACAGACTTCAGGGTCGACCCTGCACCCCCTCAACACTGAACGACAAAATGGAGGAGGGTAACTTGTTCCCATTGACTGTCCAAGAAGAAGAAGACGGTGATCGCTTGGTCGTTGATGGATTCAGATGTAGCCGCAACACCCGCCACACAGAAGTGTCCTATGCGAAATTATGTACATACATGTTAATACTTTATATTTATTGTCGGAGTGGCACTAGGAAGGTTTAATTAGTTCACCGTTATATCTCATTGTATTAATGGAAAGGCATGTATTCCTCAAAATGTTGAAGTTGCCAATACCACTGTGCACCCCAAGTCACCTCCCCATCTACCTCTAGCACATGTACTGAAAATGGTCCCCGTAGGAATGCAAAAAATTCAACATCCTCTGCCAGTACCGTCAGCACCCCAAATACTTATGCGCACCCTGTGTCCTCATCCTCATAATGCAATAATGTAAATACTGCCCCAGCAGTTAGGCAGCATGCTGCTCATGACTCCCTTCACGACATCATGCGGTAAAGTCAGATGACAATAGTAGGTAGACAGAAGACTAAGGAATACTGTTATGTGGCTCATACAGTCACCATGCAGTAGGCGCAGATAGACTGATTTTCCTAGGGAGATACTACCACACACTGTAGAATCTCTCCTACACCTATTCCTCTACAGAATACAGGGGCAAGTTCAGATTATTGAGGCCAACATCTCTGAAGTGTTTGTAAATAGAACAGTATGGGACAACACCCAAACAATGCATGAGGTTATCACTGACAATTCCAGAATAGAAGGGAAGGTAACAAAGATGTTTAAGATAGGAGTTCCTGATATCGACCTTAGTGTAGCTTTTGGTAGGAACAATGGGTTGATGATAACAGGATCCCTATCAGACTGTAATAGCTCTTTGCCCCACACCCTACATTGCCCAAGCCAAAATAGAACTGCTTTATGCTTATTTGCACAAATTTACGTCCATGACAAATGGAGTGCCCCAGGTTACTTGAGGTATAGAGCAGCGTCCTTAGGGCCACATAGGGTAAACTCAGATTATGAAGATGGGATAGACTGGATGTCTACTTGGGGTGGGAAGAAAATGTCCAAAATTTTAAAAAGATTAGAAATTAAAGTCACCTCTTCTCTGTTTTCTAGGAAATGGCACGGTACCTGTGGGTCGCAACTCTGGATGCAACAGCACCATTTTTAATTCGAACATTAAACATGGCACCTCCAGCCTAATGGATTTTTACTGGGTCTGCGGAGAACATCTCTATCTCCAACAGCCTCCTCGAAGGAGCAGTCTGTGCTCACTAGAACAATGCAAAGTCTCCCTGATCGTTCCAGCAGCAAATATCTCCCACATCCATGCCCATCTCTGGTCTGTTACGTTGCTCCACCGACATTGGCAGTATGCTGAGTACTATGGGTGGACAGCATTCAAAGACATACCACAGGAGTTCCGCCTATTGAACAGGTTCCAGCTATCTTCAGAAGACCAAGAGGAGGGTATGCCTTCGGATAGGGAGTCTGCGCTGGACATTGCCAACAATGAAGAAAATGGCTCCATCACCAAGGCCATTAAGGACTTGAACAACAAAGAAAAGAAAATGATTGCTGGAGGAGGTGCCATAGCAGACACAGCCACTGATTGGTTGAACTTTGACTGGATACCTTTGTGGCTGTCTGCCATTCTAAAAGTTTTTGCTGTTGCTCCTCTGTTGTGCCATGCAGTTGTTCTGTCATTCTGCTAAAAATACCAGTAGTAAATTAGTAGGTATGAATTATGTAGGAATAGGGAACATTCAAAAAGCCTATATCTAGGAAAAAGGATAGAACAGGGAATGAGAATAACTTAGCACTTATAGAAGTAGTAGAAGTAACAACAATAGGACTACACTAAATGCAGCCTGCTACCATTACAAAAAATGCCAGGTCAATAACCCCCAACTCACCACTAGTAGATGCCAACTGAGATAGGATTTGAATATAGATCCACCATCACCTAAACCGACACCATATACATCCCTCATTGACATACCTGAAGGAGTATATAGAGTTAAGGAAGACGCAGGAGAGCCAATGTTCCAAATGTGCCAATGTTCCAAAGTAAATGACACCCCTGGGATACACCAACTAGAAGGAGGGACTGAAAGGTATGCTGTAAGAATTTTGTTCAAGAATGAACAAGAGGAGGGAATGAAGCAGGGTCTGCTTTTTACCATGTAGTGCCCCAGGTCCATCCTGCCCCACACCTGAAGCATGAGACCCTCCTATAGGCCCCACCAGCCAGCAGGTAGGAATCTGTTAAGTTGACCATACTGTCTCAATGGTTCTTTTAACTTAAGTAGGCCCAGTGCCTCTCAAATAGCTTTATAAGATATTTCTTCTGCGACACACACGAAGCTTCAGCTCTGTCCCTTTTGGTAGACAACAGCCCAAAGCCCCCACTCCTTCGCTGTCCTCGACTTGCTCTTCTCACAACCACAATACCACAAGAACACGGAACATCTCAAACTAAGAGGAACTCAGTGGGGTACGGTGTGGTGGGGGCCACTTGTCACCTTTCAATCTTTCATATTATTGTGTTTTTTGCTAGCTTTAATGTAACTAAGACATGCGGCATGACGTGAGAATATGACCTATAACTTTTGTATTCTTCTGCTTTCTTGAAACGTTTCTGAGAAGTGACGCAAATCCTGTTCGATAAATGTTCAATTTCATTATGATTTACGGACAAACATCAAGTGAACTTTTGGTAACCTTATGTAATGTAGGTGTCACTTCTGTGTTCCTAATATTTCCGAGAAGTGGCCAAAGGTCTGGGGTCAATAGTTCCTCATTAAAAGAGTATAAAAGAGCTGCCCACAGTCCATTCGTCGAACTACCTCGCACAAATGACCCCTTGGGTCATGACGCATGTGTAGTTTCCCTCAGCCATCTTCTCTAGCGTCTTTGGCTGAGGCTATAATGCTTATTGTATTTTGAAAATGTTTTCTTCTCTCTCTCTCTCGGTCTCTCATCCCCTCCCTTTTCCTTGCATTGACGTAGTCTTAAAGCTTATAGTATTGCATGGGTTAGCTTAGAGACGTGTCTCTTAGACACTTGATTATTTACTAAAGATTGCACGAAGTTATTTGTTGAAATGAAACTTTGCCTTTGACATTTTCTTGTTTAAATTTGTTCTTGATGCCAATGTCACTTTGTGGTTTCTTCTAAATACCAATAAAGTTGATTATCAAAAAAAATTTGTTCTTGAAATAAAAGTGCGACTCTGACTCAGTTCCTACGTTTCACACAAGTGTCTTATTATTTTTAGATAGCAGCACCCCTGCTCAAATTAAGCCGGGTGAAAAAACCCACCCTGCAACAATTTCTTCAGCTTCTTGCCTTCATTATCGACCTGCATAAGTGCTTTTTTTAGGTGGGGTGGTTGTTATGCTGGCAAATATGCACTGATAGATGGATTGGTCCTATTCATCCAACTAACAGACTCAAACGTCTACCACTCCGAATAACAATGTATATTTCCCCCTACTAATCCACCACTAATCCACCTTTGGGTTCCGGAGTAGCGTGCTACTCACTGAAAAACGCTTAAACTCCTCGCCAGGGGTAGTAAGCGCTATATAAATATAATTAAAATTACAATTAGGTCACGTGTTACAGTACAAACACACTGAGCAATACTCCTAATGTGCCTACCAAAATCTAATGGCTCCCCTTAGGCCCACCACCCCCGCTCTCCGGGTTCTCCCTACTTTCCCTTTCAATTTGTGATATTGTGTACATTTGTGATTGTGGCTGTGGTTACAGCTGGAACCTTCTAGGGAGACAGCATGGGAACTTTAGAACCTTTGGCATTACCCCCTCCCTTGACTCTTAACTTAGGACATTGGTTGTGCAACGTGCACCTGCGAATGACTATAGTGGCTGGTACCAGGCAACCGCCAGGATCTCTGTGCATGTGCTCATGAGAAAGAACATGTGCCTGTCAGCCTCATCTGTCAGCCTCGTCGTCCACAGAAACAGTAACGTGCAGGGGAGGCTCCTCCACTAAGCCGGAGAAGCGTCGCCCCTCTGCTTTTCAGCACTGCAAAAAAGGAAAAATAAAATGATAATAACACAATGTTATTGTCATTTTATTTTTCCGTGCTGAGGCAGTTTGCGGGGCAGGGCAGGGCTGGGCTGCTCACAGAGCACGGGTAGGAGTGGTTGTGGCACTTTCTAAGTGTGCATGACGGTTTGGCCGGCCGTCTTGGGCCGCCAAACAGTCATGTGCACTTAGCATGGTCCCCACCGGGCTGTAATGCACATCCTGGTTGAAGAAGATGCCCAGGCTCGCAGTCCCTGACTGAGCGCCGAACCACGGTGCTCAGACAAATCACGACGCTGCTGTCATGGTGACAGCAGCGTCGTGATTAGCTATGGGTAACCTGGGTGCTTCCTGCTTCCGGTTCACACAGGAGCAGAGGACGGAGAGGACGAAGGACAGGCGCCGGCTGGCCAGCAGGTAAGTGATGTTTTCTTTTTTTTTAAACACCCTCCACACTCCCCGCCCCACTACTACTGCCCGGGAGCAGCCGCCACTGGTAACGTGACCTCCACAACTGCAACAAACCTCAGGATTAGGCTTAGAGAACTGGTCACAGTATTCTAAATATTCTCTCTACAACCATAAGTAATTGTGCAGGTGATGCCTGCAGAGCTGAAGCCAAGCCCAAGTGAGGCCTCTAGAGGTGCAAACAATTCTCATTATGAAACCTACAGAACTGGACACATTACTATAATTGTGGACTTGAAAACTGGGCACCAAGGTCTGTCACCAACAGTATTGGACACAGTGTTCCAGATAGGGCCTTGAAAATTCAGACACAATTTAAAGTGTCCATTTAATCAGGGCATTCAGCTTCATTTACAACAACTACTTTCTATCTTCCTCCATAAATCAAGATGGGTAACAACAACTCTCAGAACGAGTGGCAAGTGTAATAACCTAGGGCAGGGGTTCCCAACCTTTTTTATGCCCGCACCCCTAGGAAATGTTTGATTAATGTTTGCACCCCCTACAAAAGTCGCTGGATTCCTATTATGCATATAGTACATACTTTCCCTCTTTGTCACACCCCCTTAAATGCCATCTCACACCCCCACTGTGGGTGAGTGCACCCCAGGTTTGGGAAAGCGCAGGCTGACATTTGGAGGTCAGCGGTCTAGTGGCCCTGACAAAATATGGCCAGCAGGAACTTCTGGGGCGGGGACAGAAAAGGGGACGGGTCAGGACGAGGAGAGTAGCAGCCGTGCAGAGGTAGCTCTGCATGAGCAGGCCTTTGTAACTGCCAGGCAAACGTTCAGATTTGACTCCGTCCTACATCATATGTTCTTTCAAGTGGGGTCTCCTCGTAAAAGATTTGTTACAAATTTTACATGAGCGCCGTGTCCCCGTGCCTCTAGGAGCATCCAGAACATAACAGCAAGTTGGTCCACAAACATGGTGCCAGCACAGTAAAGGAGTGTCCCCATGGCTGGGATGACAAAATCATTGGGTTGCTGCTAGAATGGGGAGGATGATTTCAGAGAACGAGAAGACACATAACCTATCATTTTTCCACTGGAGTGGCCACGTTGTTCACGATGCAACGACCTATTAGACAAATTAAGCCTGAATTAATGGATCACCGAATTATAAATCACATTCCTGGTGCTAAGTCAACACATTACAGGCGGTATCTTGGACAATTATATGTAACTAAGTGTAGTGATAAACTCCAGGAGACGGAGGGTAACTTGAGTTGAGTTTATTAAAAGACAGCTACACAGCAGAGACAGCAAAGAAGATCACCAACAGCTGGGTCCCAACTGCCCTCTTGCACAATTCAAAAGCCCAGAACCCAGTGACCATGCATCCAGGCAACCACCAACATTCCACCTGTCATACCCTGGAATGCAGCACACCATTGAGAGTATAACATATCCTCTCTTCTCAATAAAAATAAAAAAACAATAACAAAACTCAAAACTTAAAAGCATAAAGATAGTACACGCTTGCACAATAAAAAACTTATTACATCACAATTGGTATCTCTTGAGGATCACCTTAGATCTTGGCATAAAAGCTTATTACATCACAATTGGTATCTTTTGGGGATCACCTTAGGTCTTGTGCTCCTTCTATGAGGAACTTGGAAACCCACAGTTTCGGAAGACGAAGGTACATTTGAGGAACATGGAACGACATTTTTCACTTTTACAATCTTTCCTACATTCCACCAGTTGCCTCCCTCAACCTGTACAGCATTTTTCCCCACCCGCGTGACTAAAACAGGTGGACCAAACTTACTCTCTCCCTTCTTGACATGAATGGAAGATTTAACACGGACCAAATCCCCAATGAATACAGGTACAATTTTTGCAGACTTTTTCTTGTCAAACCACGATTTTTGTTTACTTTGGGAGTCTAAAACATTCTCTTTCACCACCTCCATAAGACTGTCAACATTGTGTACGGATTTGACCCACTTGTTCATCCATCCTGGTCTAAAACTAGTATTTGCTTTTCGCCCTCTCAATAGTTCAAAAGGCGAAATTTTAGTCGTGGAGTGTGGAGTGGTCCTGTAGAACCAAAGCATGCTGTTCACTGAGTTCACCACATCGCAGTTGGAATGTTTTGCCCATCTGATGCAGTCTCCCACAACCCTATTCATGCGTTCTACGAGACCATTCGATTGGGGATGGTACAGGGAGCTTTTGACATGCTTTATGTTGCATGACTGCAAGAAAGACTCAAACGCAGTACTGGTGAACTGTGTGCCGTTATCTGTCACCACCGTTTCAGGAAAACCTTCCCTCATAAACACATCCTTTAAAAAAACAATGACACTAGCCGAGGAAATCTCTTTGACAAATTTTACCTCGGGCCATTTCGATGCATAATCTATTAACACCACAATGAAACGAGAACCTCCTTGTAAAGTTTCTAAAGGACCTACAATGTCCAGCCCCAACTTGGACCAAGGTGCAGATGGACATTCAATGGGACGAAGGGGTGGTGTTACTACTTTCAAACCCTTGTCAGCAGATCTGCATATAGTGCACACATCTACCACGTCATGCACATCACTGTCCATGGAGGGCCACCAAAAACAATCTCGAACTCTACGCTTGGTAAGTGTCGAACCCAAATGACCCTCATGTGCTTTAACAATAATACTTCTTCTAAGGCTTTGTGGAGGAATAAGTTTGTCTGCACGTATCAAAACACCGCCCTCCATTGAAATTTCAGATTCAACTTTCCAGAAAGGTTGCAAATATTGGGGGAGAACACGTTCCCTAGGCCAACCGGTTCTTGCATACTCGCACACTTGTTGCAAAACTTCATCATTAGACAGTGCATCTAACCAACTTTCCTCGGTACCTAGACTATGCTCAGGTAAGTCAATTGCAGCAATAAAACAGTCATCTGAATCCTCATTACTGTAATCCGCAACATAAGACTCTTTTCCTTTATCACCCATGGGGAACCTAGATAAAAAATCAGCTCTGACATTTCTGCCCCCAGACACATGAACGACGTCAAATTGGTACTGCATCAAGCGAGAAACCACCCTGAGAATCCTCGGAGAACAGCTTTTACTGGTGCCCGAACTAAGTATATTCACCAGAGGTTTGTGATCCGTCCTTAACAGAAAACGTCTTCCCCAGACATAGGAACGGAACTTTTCAATTGCCCAAAGACAAGCCAATAACTCTTTTTCAATTACAGAGTATTGAATTTCACCATTCCTTAAGACTCTAGATGCAAAGGCAATCGTAATTTCACCACCCAGTGAATCTTGGGTCAAAACTCCTCCCAGACCCACTTGACTCGCGTCAACCGTAATACAGGTTGGTAACAAAGGATCATAAGGCTTAAGAGCACCACTATTTCTAAGGCACTCTTTAACCAGACTCAGAGCCGAAACACACTGTTCTGACCAACAAAAAATAGCACCTTTCCTTAGCAATGAGCTAATGGGGCGTACCATAGAAGCATAGTTAGGAATGAACTTTGAATAATATTCGAGCAAACCTAGCAAAGACTTTACTCCCGTTTTGTCTACAGGATCAGGAGCACAAATAATCGCATCTAGCAATCCTTGTCTGGGTCTAATACCCTCTCCCGAAATGTGGTGACCTAAATATTCGATTTCATCGCACAGGAACTTACATTTTTCTGACTTAGCTACTACACCATGATCTTTGAAAATCCCCAGCACCTTCCTCAGTAGAGAATTGTGTGAAGGAATGTCTTTAGTGTGTATGAGGACATCGTCTTGAAACACAAGAACGCCATCGATACCCCCAAGCATGCCTTGCATGACCCGTTGAAAAACTGAAGCTGCCGAAGCAAGACCAAACGGCATCCGTTTATATTGAAATGTGCCTAAGGGAGATATGAATGCAGTGAGGTGACGAGATTCTGGCTCTAGCTCAATCTGATGGTATGCGCTGGCTAGATCCAGTTTTGAAAAGTAGCGAGACCCTCTGACACTTGAAAAAAGATCACAAATTTTGGGTAGTGGGTGAGAATCTATCCATATCTCTCTGTTAAGAGCCCTCAAATCCACACAAACGCGCAACTTGCCACATTTCTTGCGTGCGACGACCAAAGGCGAAAGCCACAAAGAAGATTCTGTTGGCTCAATTATCCCTTGATCGCACAAAGACTTCAGCTCTGTTTCGAGATCATCTCGCACGCTGAAAGGTACACCCCTTAACTTGTGTTTTACGGGAGAAGCTCCGTCTTTGACAATAATTTTGTGCTTAAAACCACGAATAGTCCCAAGGTTACCAGAAAAAACTGATGGAAAAAGATCCTCGCACTTGACCAACCATTCCCCTTCAGAGACAACAAGAACCTGTTCAGCACAACCAGGTTTGAGGATCATGCCAAACAGGCCTTGGTGATACCACCCCAGGATATTCAATCCCTTGACCGCCACATAAATTTTTCCTGAAATTTTCCTATCTTTAAAAACTAGATCATCCTCGAAGTAACCCATAAGATCGATTTTGCGACCCTCGTAGGAGACTGGTGAACGATCCGGAGGTTGAAGAGATCTGTCACCCCATGTTTCAAGAAATAACTCTTTAGTCAACATGGTAATTCTTGCCCCAGAGTCGACCAGAAGGTTAAGTGGTTTCCCACCTACATCAATTACCACAATAGGATCAACGCATTCAATGGGATCATTGACATTAGAGATATGATCACTAATTTCAGTGACTACAGAAACAATTTCAGAGTCAGATTCATAATCTGACTCCAAAACACAAGCAACAGACCTTTTCTGCTCATTGAATTTCTTTTTGAAACAAACTTTCGCAAAATGTCCTGTTTTTTTACAGTAACTACAGACCACATTGGCACCCGGACATCTGGTACCCTTTTGATGTGGCGAATTACCACACCTGTTACACATTTGTTTGAAGTTTTGAACTTCGGACGTACTTTTCCATGAACTAGAGTTTTTGCTAGAAGAGTTTTTACACGAAGATTTTCGAAGATCACCTTGTCTTGGTTTAAAATTATTAGAGATAACATTGACAGGATCGACATGTTTATCCTCTAATTCTTTCAAAGATACTTGTGAAGTCTCTATGCTTTTAGCAATTTTAATCGTTTCATCCAAATCTGGATTTGCGAGAGATAAGAGCTTCTGACGGATTTGTTTGTCCCTGCAGTGACACACAAATTGGTCCCTGATCAATTGATCATTGAATGTTTCAAATTGGCAGTCAGATGCCAACTTTCGTAATGCGGAGATGTATGCATCAACATCTTCACCTTCATTTTGCTGTCTCTTGAAAAATTTGTGTCGTACCACCATCAAGCTCGGTTGTTTGTGAAACCTTGTTTTAAGTTTAGTGATTGTGTCTTGGTAATCGTCAATATCATCGGCAGGAAGATGAGCAACTTCAGGAAGGTGTTTGTAGATTGACCTGCCTTCGAAGCCAAGAGAGTGAAGAAGCAGAAATTTTTTCCGTTCATTACTGAATCTAGCGGCCCCAATGGCTCCAAGGTAAGTTTGAAACGCGTCAAACCACACTTCCCATCTGACTGGTGGCTCTCCAGCTGAGTCCAGGAAAGAAGGAGGAGGAGTAACAGATTGCATGTCAGTAAAACTTTAATGCCTTAAATACTACGATGCTTTACACAGTGTATGACACCTTATAAAAAGGAAAAATAATAAAAAAAATGTGGAGATAACCTAACTTGAGCTGTAAAGGATCGAAGACAAAACATTTTTTTTTAAATCTGCGTGAAAAATCTGCGTGATCTGCTTGAGTGTGCAGATCACTGTTGCAATCTGATTGACGCCCTTTCCAATGGTGTGTAGATCACTGTGTTGATCTGCTTGAGTGTGCGAATCACTGTTGCGATCTGCCTGAGATCTTGAAACGATGGTGTGCAGATCACCGTGTGAATCTCCTTGAGTGTGCAAATCACTGTTGCACTCTGATATACATATAAATACGAAATAGGAGTGCCGAACCCTGTATTCACTACAAATGTAGCACTCTATTATTTGCGAGATGTGCTCCCCTCTGTTTCCAACCTTTAATTAGTGGTGTGCAGATCACCGTGTTTATCTGCTCGAGATGCCCAATATAGCTCCATTCCGTTTTGAACCTCTATTTTGTGGTGTGCAGATCACCGTGTTGATCTGCTCTCTAGTCTCTTTGAGTGTGCGGATCTCTGATGCGATCCACTTTTAAACGGTAATGAAAACCTGACAATGCCCCTGTGCGTCTAACGCTGTGTTGCTAAGCAACCTACAACACGCGTTGACACAATGGGTAGAGTGAGCGCTGACGTGCTGTGAGAACGTCACAAGCGTGATGACTCCAAAGTCAGGCAACCAGGCAGCTGCGCGCGGGTGCGTCGGAGGAATAAGGCCTTAACAACCACGGAAACACCACAAGACGGCTTGAGCGGTCCCTGCAGCTCCCTCAGACCTGGATCCCTCGAGGAACAAAGTCGCAAGCCAAGCGCAGCCAAACCGAAGGAGCGCCGCCTCAAAGCGAGGTAAGGAAAGAGAATTCTGACTTTTAGTTCGCTTTGGAAGCGGTGCGTATCTTTGTGAAAGGGCCAGAATGGGCGAGCTTAGTTTAGAGGCAGTCAAGGCTTTGAGGAACAGTCTTACCGCTTGTGAAGCGTGGTCCGGTCAACGAGTAGACGAAGAGGTAGACGAAGAGGTAGCGGTTGAGGTGCACGCTGAGTTCTTGGCAGGGCTGTGTAGCAGGAATCGTCGCCACAAATATTGTAGTGATAAACTCCAGGAGACGGAGGGTAACTTGAGTTGAGTTTATTAAAAGACAGCTACACAGCAGAGACAGCAAAGAAGATCACCAACAGCTGGGTCCCAACTGCCCTCTTGCACAATTCAAAAGCCCAGAACCCAGTGACCATGCATCCAGGCAACCACCAACATTCCACCTGTCATAGCCTGGAATGCAGCACACCATTGAGAGTATAACACTAAGTTAGAAACAGATGAGATTAGAGAAGTATTCTGAAAACTGTGTAAGACGAAGTGGCCCGCAGAGATGGAGTCGACTATTCCAGGCTTCAACAATTACAAAGTGGAAAGAGCGACCGTCTTTCCTGGCTTTGACAATGCATAGAGTCTGGAGCAGATTGGCGGAAGCAGAACCTCGGCATCTTACTGGGATATATTGGGTGAAAATATTTTTTATGGACATGCGATCTTACAGTGGATGACACAGTGACAAATCCATACGTCTTCATTTCGATGGCCTTGGTGGATAGGGTAGCAGGTCTCATACGGGGTGGATGTCCCATCTGCCGTATTTGCATTATTGCCTGTAGCTCTTGTAGCACAGCAGACAAGATATCTGCTATGTTTGTGATGGAATATCCTGTCCTCCAAACTCTTAACAAGGCCCATAATGCCTTAAAATGACAGCATTTTCCCGTGTGTGCCAATGACGAGACAGAAGATTAGACAATATGTGGCAACATTTCTTAATGTTCATGATGAGACGTGCTGCATCATTTTGAGCAATCTGGAGGCAATTGAGAAGAAGGTTTGGTAAGGTAGGAAATAGGGAGTTGCAGTAGTCCACTCTGGCTATGATAGTGACTCGCACAACTGTTTATGATGTTCAAAAGGAAGAAAATGAAGAACCTTTTCGGGATTTTCAAGTAGAGACAAATTACTCAAATGTAGGTTGGTGTCAAGCACAACTCCTATTTTTGTCTGTGATTAGACTGGTGGAAAAGCAAGGCTGTGTTCAGATGGCTACCAATTAGAATTCAAAGCCGCCAAAAAGCCAAAAATCTAAGATTTCCAAATTTTACAAGTTTCTCCATTGTAAGGCAGTGAGTGGAGTTACTGCAGCTCTGGGGCGTTATGAACACTCTGATTTGTGCCCTTTATTGTTTTGGTCATGGCATTATGGCAGTAGTAGAGCAGTTACAGCTAATATAAAGGTGTGCCCAAGTAACTTCCATTTAGATAGTCTAATCTAGAAACCACAATAGCTATGGGGCGACCGGGCCTTGCCCCTCTTCTCTAGGTTTAGGAACATTTTCTGCAGAAATTCAAGGTGAAAAAGCCTGATTTCAGTATAGCAGACATGAGGGTTGCCATGGAATGGAAGTTAAAAAGGAATCCCTAGATTTTTCCAAATTATCGGTGGGATTAGCCGATTGTCCTAGGAGCTGAAAACCAGGTGAGACTGATACTGTAATTGGTATTAACCACAATCAATACTTTGATCTTGCAGGGGAACAACTCCAAGCAGTTCTTCCCCTTAAATTAATTTTGCGCCAAAAAACACTGGCTAAAGAATGAGCCAGAAGAAGCTGCGAACATATACATCACTCTTCCAGAAGAGTAGTGTGAAAAAACACACCACGTGGATGTATGAGAGCCACCAGGGGTCACGAATGCAAGGAATTCTGAGAGCAACGACCAAAGAGTGACACCGTACTGTAGTAACTTCAGTGATTCCAACTGTGCTTTTCAGAACTAGATGCAGAACTGTAGACACTGCCTTTAGAGCTGGACACAGTACCCCAAGTGAGGCTTCCAGAGACGCATGAAACACCGGATGGGCCCCTGAGAACGAGAAGCAAGGCTTAATCTCACTTCATCTCTTTCTTTTATCTTCTGATCACTCACTGTGTCCTTCCTTTGCTTACTGGCAAAGCTGCCCACTCCTTGCTACCCATCTTTGGCTCCCACCGACCTCTACCTTGTAGTTGGAAGTAGACGCAAGGACCACCGTGTGTGAATGCTTCATTGGGTTCAGACAGCTCCTTCAAAGGCCTCCTATGGCTACCGATTGAGGAGAAAGGCCAATCCTTGGATGGTCCAAATCATGGCAATGGCCAAACCTCCAATGGGGGCTGTCAAGCATTGCGTAGGCAGTAGGGCTTAGTAGGGCTAATTAGTGCCCTGACTAATCCTTTGCCTAATTCTGCAGTATCAATTTCTTTGCAGCATCATAGGTGTGAAAAAAAAGCCATAGGCTAATAATTTGCCAAAACTTTTAAAGTTCGATTACTGAGGAATGATAGGCTGTTACGCACAGCATTAAATGTGATGTGCCTTCACCTCGCTGACAGCTCTCCAGCAGGTGGTTGCATTTATGCATTCAGTACCTCCAGTGGCACAGCTAGGCCTTTTGCCGCCCTTGGTGGTCCGCCAGCCTTTGCCGCCTCATGGCAGCCGTAAGAGCAGGGGGCGGGGGGTGCTGGCGATCGAATCCTGCGTTTGCCGCCCTGTGCGGCCGCAGGTAACAGCTAAGCCACTGAGTACATCCCACGCAGCCTGCAAGTGCCAGAGGACACAGACCCAATATGGACTATTGGCTTCGGATCCCTTGCCCCCCCTTATTCCCAGATGGCGCTGCCTCCTCCCGCCATAGTGAGGAGCACTTTGTGCCTCAGTGCTGAATGCATTAGTATGGCTTGTGCATATGGCACGCCTCCCTTGCCCATATAATGCACAAGCCAAAACTGCAAATTAAACATCTCTTGTGGAAGCACTCTCTCCTGTGCTCCCGGCAGCAGATTTGTGCATATTCCAGAAAGGCAAAACCAGGTCTCAATTCACTGTTGGCCTGCTCAATCTCTGAGGGACTCTACTCGGTTGCCTTGCTGTCTGTTTTCTTGCCACCCTCCAGGTCTTACCAGGTCCCCTGTTGGAGGCTGGAACCTGCTTTTATTGGGATTCTTACTTTATTGATTCTTTTACCACTATGAAACATTGTGGTGCTCCTGTGTAAATAATGTGATTTGTTGATTCAACCTCATGCTCCTTTTTTCCACCATCCTACACTTTCTGTCCCTCTATCTTACTCTTGTATGTTCTTTTTCATCACTGCTTTCTCCATTTGTCACTGTTTTTCAGCCTTTCTCTTCATCCTTCATTCTTCCTTTGCCGCTTTGTCCCCCTTGCTCTGGGTCAAAGTCTGAGGACGAAAAATAAATCTTAGTCATCATCAAACACTGCCACAAATTAAGCACTGTCACCAGATGAACCAGTGATCTTTCCCTGTGCCCCAAACTAGGCGTGTCCGCCTTGTAGTTCATGGGACGCTCCAGGAACTTTGGCATTACACTACACTGTACTGGGAGCTCCCAGGCTCCAGCTGGCCTACCATATTTGTTACCAAGCACCAGAAGGACTCAGTCTTCTCAATAGCACATGTGACACTTTGGATAAAACCTTCAAGTTGACAGTTTGCATCTTAGGGCCTGCCACACTAGTCAGAGTTATGTCTACTTCTTCGTTCCGACTGACAACATGAATTTTGAGATGCTACCTATGAGTAAACTTTGAATCCCACACTGTCCTGTTGGTGGCAGAGTCAGACTGGGACTAAAAATAAGGCCAGGCCACAAAATAAAAGTGGACCCTATTAGTTAATTAGAAAGCTAAAATTGTGGCCCATGTTTGGAAATTGGGGCAGTATTGAACATGTAAAGACACACTGTATAAATATTTTTCAATATATTGAAGACTGCAGTGATCCGAGCTTGCTGCAGTCAATGTTTGTTTTATTATCAGGGAAATCATCAGGAAACACCAGACCATAAAACAGGCCCACAAACAGCCAAGAAACTGGCCCCCACACTGACCTGTCAGACCAGAACATTGGGCACTGTCTGATTGCCCTGGAGGCCAGTCCGAACCTGGTGGGTAGAGGAAATTTCACTGGTGGATTCTCCTTTGAAATCTGAATTTCCTTCAGCAAGCTGACAATTTTCGATCACTATTCAAGTCTAAATTAGATCAGTAGGCCATTGTATGTAATAGCTCCTCATATGCACCCTTCCCTTATCTGTTCTGCTTTCCCCTCAACCTGCTCTGCTTCGTCTTCTTTCTCTTTGTCCTCTTCTACTTCCTCTTTCCTTTCCCTCTTCTTCTACCCCTTCCTTTCCCCATTTGTCTTCTTCATCTTTTTCCTCTTTGTGTTCTCTTCTTTTTTTGTTCTCTTCTTCTTCACACTCTTTTACTTTTCTTCTGCTCTTCTTTTTTTTCTCCCCTCCTCCTTTAAAGTAATGCAATTCTGCTGGTTATCCTGATACTCCACCCGGTAGGCCTTTGGCCTTGTTGTTCGACCCCCTCCCCCTTGGAGATCGGAGTCCCTCTTTTGACCATTCAGTTGGTGGGGAGCTCATGCACTGCAATAAAACCCTATGACAGACTATGCCAGCTTAAGGCATGCTCAAAAACGACTTTGTGGACTCCATGGTTAAATGCATTCCTTGCTTACGCCTCCTCTCTGGGCATAGCTATAATTGGTGCAGCAGGTGCAGTGGCACTGAGGCCCCAGGTGAGAGGTGCTCAGTGTACCCCAGTTAAGACTGACTTACACTACTGCACTGGAGGACAAGGAGCCTGTTTTTTTTGCTTGCATTACATTACATGCAATGGCACTTTCTCGTCCTTCAAACTTTCCATGATTCTTTTGTCTAATATATGTGTGCTGCAGGGCAAGGTTATATTATGTTTATAGCGCACTTATCACCCAAGAGGGTTTCCAGGCACTTGGGCAGGTGTGTGGTCCCCTAGGTGCTTATTCGAAGAGCCAGGTCTTCAGCTTCTTGTGAAACTCAAGGAGTGAGGAGGAGGCTCTGATGTGTTGAGGCAGGTCGTTCCATGTCTTTGGTGCGATGTAGGAGAATAAACGGCCTCTGGAAGTTAGCCTAGAGAAGGACATGTGTAATAAGAGAAAGGGCGGGTTCGGGGTTGGAAAGCACCTCTGTAAGTGACTTTTCCCATCCATGCTGGCTCTTCAGTGCCCTGGCCTGTCTGTAGGTGTTGCTCATTCGAATAAAGCCTGGAGAGGAAAAGCCTTCTTCAGGAGCAGGTACAGTCTACTCGAGTGGGCTCACATGTTCATGTCATGTGTATCGCAGTATCGCCCACATATGGATGAATAACTGCGATCAGAGCGTGCAGACTTGGTGGTGAGGATTTAGCACATGACACTTCCTCTTTAGACCGGTCCATCCTTTCTGGGCTGGCCTCCTCCACAGCACAGAAACATTCCTCTTCCTTCTTGCTCAGTCTGCTAGCTGCCCTGCCCTCTGGTTCACAGAGTGGCACCGAGTTTCTCCAGTTCATCACACCCTATTCTAGTTCTTCTGCCTCTCTCCTTCCATCCTTCCTCACACCGGACGTGCCTCTCCACCGGTTCACCACCATTGGTGTCCTATTCTCTAGCTCCTCTTCTTGGTGATTGTATTTCCTTCTTCTCACCCGTGTCCTTTTTTCTTGATTTCCCACCTTCTTCTATTCCACTGACTCTTCTTTTTCTCTCCCGGCCTTCTTACTCTGTTCCTTCTTTCTGTTTCTTTCTCATTCCTTTAACCTAGGCCTCACAACATAGTGCCTTAGTCTTTCCCCTCCTTCACAGTCTTTCTCCTTCACTCTTTCTGAATTTCCTTCCGTCTTTTTATATTTTCTTACTTTCTTTCCTCTTCCTCTAGTTGTTTCCTAGTTTGCCTACCTATTTCACCTTACAGTTCCTGTGCCCTCCCTTCATTTTCTAATGTTTCCTTCTATCCCCCTTATCCCCTTACCCTGAACTGCTTCCTTTTTTTACTTTCTTCCCTTCTGCTTTCTTTCTTTCCTCCCTCCATTTCCACGTCCTTACTTAGTTATTTCCCATCTAACTTACATGTTTTCTTCTTCTCTTCTGGTTTCTGTCCATTTCCCCTTCTCTCTATCCTTCCTCATGTCCATACTTTCTTGTCCTTTTTTTCTTTTGTTTTTTGTATTTGATCGCTCCTTTTAATTTTCATTCCTACCCCATTTGTTTGCTTATTTCTTTCTTTCCTACCTCCTCTTTTTTCCTTTCTTACATCCTCTCATTTCTTGACTTCCCTGTTTCTTACCTTTGTTTGCACTACCTTTCACTTTTGTCTTTTTTGGTTCTCTCTGTTTTGTTCCTTCTTTCCTACCCTCTCTTTCTCTTCCCCTTCCAATATCCTTACAATGCCTATTTCCGATCCTTTTCTATAAGCCAGGAGCAGCAAATTGCATTCACAATAATGCCGAAGCAAGCGATTATGGAAGAAAAACGGACCCCAAAGCACATGACACTAGGGTCAAATTGTACTCCTAAAACAGGAGTCTTTGAGGACCAACCATCACTGAAAAACATGGGAACAAATGGTTATCCACTACTGATAATGCCTATTCTCTGAGAAGCAACACTATATTGCAAAGAATTGGAGCCTGGGGGTACTCACTAATGCAAAAGAAAAGACCCTTAGAGGGGACTTCCAAAACATGGAACCTGAGACGCAATATCATAATCTAATGTATGGGGCCCTGGGGACACCCACTATTCCAAAATATTAGACCCGGAGAAGCAACACCATCAGTGCTTAATTTGAGCCAGTGGTTTCCGGTGCTCAGCACTGACACTTACTCATCAACACCGGCGTTTTTCATGAGCACCAGTTAAGGACACATTAATTTATGGTAGGCACGGGGAGATTAAGTGATTTTTGCCCAGGATGTTAAGCCAACACTGAGACTCAAACATGGTTCCCCAGCTCCGAAGTCAGCAGCTCTAGCCATTATGCCACATCCTCTCCCCACTTTCATGGTTAGTAGTTGGTTCTGTTTTAGGTGGTGCTAACAGGAGAAATGGGCTGGTGCAAGCTACCTCCTAACGAGAGCCCCAGCACTTATTTGTTTTACAAATTAACCACTGGACACCATATTGCAAAGTGTGAAATCCCAGTGATACCCACTACTCAAAAGTCATAAACCCTGAGAAGCAACACCATATTCCAAAAAGTATGGGATCCAAGGGGTACCTTGACTCGAAGAGTACAGACCCTGAGAAAGAACACTATATGCCAAAGCACTGGACCCTAGGGGTACCCACTACTTCAAAGTCATAGCCCCTGTGGAGCGACAGCATATTGCAAAGCATTAAGCCCTGGGGGTACTCACTACAGCAAAAGATTAGACCCTGAGAGGCAACATTATATTCAAACGCATGGGACCCTGTGGGCTGTAACTACTCCACTGTACTCAATCCTGAGAAGTTATTCCCTATTGCAAAGTATGAGGGCCAGGGGTACCTGCTACTCCCAAAGAACAGATGTTAAGAAGCAAGACTATACTCCAAAGCATGTGACCCCGGGGAGCCCAATAATCCCAAAAAATCAAACCTGAAAAGCAACACCATATTGCTAAGCATTGGACCCAGGGGTTCGCATTACTCCCAAAGCACTGGACCCTGTGGTTCCCATAACTCCAAAATATTGGACCCTTAGGTCTCCATTTCTATCAGTACATTGGACCCTGGGGGATCACATTACTCTCCAAAGCATTGAACTATGGTGATCCCATTACTCCCAAAGCACTGGACCCTCAGGATACTCATTACTCCCAAATCATGAACCTCAGGAATGCCCATTACTCTCAAATCATGGACCCTGGGAGTACCCATTACTCGCAAATCATGGACCCTGGGAGTACCCATTAATCACAAATCATGGACCCTGGGGTTCCCATTACTCCCAAATCATGGACCCTGGGGTACCCATTACTCCTAAATCATGGACCCTGTGGGTTCCCATTACTCCCAAAACATTGGATACTGGGGTTCCGATTACTCCCAAATCATTGGGCCCTCAGGGTTTCCATTACTCCCAAATCATGGACCCTGGGGTTTCCATTACTCCCAAAGCATTGGGCCCGGGGGTTTCCATTACTCCCAAATCATGGACCCTGGGGTTTCCATTACTCCCAAATCATGGACGACCCTGGGGTTTCCATTACTCCCAAAACATTGAACCCTGGGGGTTTCCCTTACTCCCAAAGCATTGGACCATGAGGGTTCCCATTACTCCCAAAGCATTGGACCCTTAGGGTTCCCATTACTCCCAAAGCATTGACTTTGATAATCAACACTATATTCCAAAGCAGAGGACATTGGGGGCAAAGTACGCCCAAAGCAGGGGTCCGTTGTGGCCAGTCAAGTTCCATTAAGAATTAGGGAATTGGGGTAAACCACATCACCAAAGCAGGATAAACCAGCAGCAGTGATTGGGGAGGCCACCCAGGTGTGAACAGTACCCCACAGGACTGTGTCTGTTGAGATCAAACTACACGCCGCAAAGCAGAAGACCGCTGATGTCGTAAAACAAGGTGTCATGAACAGAAAAGGAACTATGGGGTCCCTGTGCCTACAGGTAGCTCCCACCCCTCTAGGATGAGTAAACTCCATGTCAATTCCAGTCTTTGCAAGCACACCCAAAGGGTTCCCATTACTCCCAAAGCATTGGGCCCTCGAGGTTCACATTTCTCTCCAAAGTACTGCAACCTGGGGTGCCCATTACTCCCAAATCATGAGCCCTGGGGTTCCCATTACTTCCAAAGGATTGGGCCCTATGGGTTCTCATTACTCCCAAATCATGGACCCTGGGGGTACCCATTACTCTCAAAGCATTGGACCCTCGGGATACTCATTACTCCCAAATCATGGACCCTGGGGATGCCCATTACTCCCAAATCATGGACCCTGGGGTTCCCATTACTCCCAAACCATGGACCGTGGGGTACCCATTACTCCAAAACTATGGACCCTGAGAGTGCCCATTACTTGCAAATCATGGACCCTGGGGTTCCCATTACTCCCAAATCAGGGACCCTGGGGTACCCATTACTCCCAAAACATTGGACCCTGGGGTTCCGATTACTCCCAAATCATTGGACCCTGAGGGTTTCCATTACTCCCAAATCATGGACCCTGGGGTTTCCATTACTTCCAAAGCATTGGACCCTGAGGGTTCCCATTACTCCCAAAGCATTGGACCCTTAGGGTTCCCATTACTCCCAAAGCATTGACTTTGATAATCAATACTATATTCCAAAGCAGAGGACATTAGGGGCAAAGTACGCCCAAAGCAGGGGTCCGTTGTGGCCAGTCAAGTTCCATAAAGAATTAGAGAATTGGGGCAAACCACATCACCAAAGCAGGAGACACCAGCAGCAGTGATTGGGGAGGCCACCCAGGTGTGAACAGTACCCCACAGGACTGTGTCTGTTGAGATCAAACTACACGCCGCAAAGCAGAAGATCGCTGATGTCGTAAAACAAGGTGTCATGAACGGAAAAGGATCTATGGGGTCCCTGTGCCTACAGGTAGCCCCCACCCCTCTAGGATGAGTAAACTCCATGTCAATTCCAGTCTTTGCAAGCACACCCAAAGGGTTCCCATTACTCCCAAAGCATTGGTACCTCGAGGTTCACATTTCTCTCCAAAGTACTGTAACCTGGGGTGCCCATTACTCCCAAATCATGAGCCCTGGGGTTCCCATTACTTCCAAAGCATTGGGCCCCAGGGGTTCTCATTACTCCCAAATCAAGGACCCTGGGGGTACCCATTACTCCCAAAGCATTGGACCCTCGGGATACTCATTACTCCCAAATCATGGACCCTGGGGGTGCCCATTACTCCCAAATCATGGACCCTGGGGTTCCCATTACTCCCAAACCATGGACCCTGGGGTACCCATTACTCCAAAACTATGGACCCTGGGAGTGCCCATTGCTTGCAAATCATGGACCCTGGGGTTCCCATTACTCCCAAATCAGGGACCCTGGGGTATCCATTACTCCAAAACTATGGACCCTGGGAGTGCCCATTTCTTGCAAATCATGGACCCTGGGGTTCCCATTACTCCCAAATCAGGGACCCTGGGGTACCTATTACTCCCAAAACATTGGACCCTGGGGTTCCGATTACTCCCAAATCATTGGACCCTGAGGGTTTCCATTACTCCCAAATCATGGACCCTGGGGTTTCCATTACTCCCAAAGCATTGGACCCTGAGGGTTCCCATTACTCCCAAAGCATTGACTTTGATAATCAACACTATATTCCAAAGCAGAGGACATTGGGGGCAAAGTACGCCCAAAGCAGGGGTCCGTTGTGGCCAGTCAAGTTCCATTAAGAATTAGAGAATTGGGGCAAACCACATCACCAAAGCAGGAGACACCAGCAGCAGTGATTGGGGAGGCCACCCAGGTGTGAACAGTACCCCACAGGACTGTGTCTGTTGAGATCAAACTACAGGCCGCAAAGCAGAAGGCCGCTGATGTCGTAAAACAAGGTGCCATGAACAGAAAAGGATCTATGGGGTCCCTGTGCATACGGGTAGCTCACACCCCTCTAGGATGGGTAAACTCCATGTCAATTCCAGTCTTTGCAAGCACACCCAAAGGGTTCCCATTACTCCCAAAGCATTGGGCCCTCGAGGTTCACATTTCTCTCCAAAGCACTGTAACCAGGGCTGCCCATTACTCCCAAATCATGAGCCCTGGGGTTCCCATTACTTCCAAAGCATTGGGCCCTAGGGGTTCTCATTACTCCCATATCATGGACCCTGGGGGTACCCATTACTCTCAAAGCATTGGACCCTCGGGATACTCGTTACTCCCAAATCATGGACCCTGGGGGTTCCCATTACTCCCAAACCATGGACCCTGGGGTACCCATTACTCCAAAACTATGGACCCTGGGAGTGCCCATTGCTTGCAAATCATGGACCCTGGGGTTCCCCTTACTCCCAAATCAGGGACCCTGGGGTACCCATTACTCCCAAATCATTGGACCCTGAGGGTTTCCATTACTCCCAAATCATGGACCCTGGGGTTTCCATTACTCCCAAAGCATTGGACCCTGAGGGTTCCCATTACTCCCAAAGCATTGACTTTGATAATCAACACTATATTCCAAAGCAGAGGACATTGGGGGCAAAGTACGCCCAAAGCAGGGGTCCGTTGTGGCCAGTCAAGTTCCATTAAGAATTCGAGAATTGGGGCAAACCACATCACCAAAGCAGGAGAAACGAGCAGCAGGGATTGGGGAGACCACCCAGGTGTGAACAGTACCCCACAGGACTGTGTCTGTTGAGATCAAACTACACGCCGCAAACCAGAAGATCGCTGATGTCGTAAAACAAGGTGCCATGAACAGAAAAGGATCTATAGGGTCCCTGTGCATACAGGTAGCTCACACCCCTCTAGGATGAGTAAGCTCCATGTCAATTCCAGTCTTTGCAAGCACACCCATAGGGGACCCATTACTCCTAAAGCATTGGGCCCTCAAGGTTCACATTTCTCTCCAAAGTACTGTAACCTGGGGTGCCCATTACTCCCAAATCATGAGCCCTGGGGTTCCCATTACTTCCAAAGCATTGGGCCCTAGGGGTTCTCATTACTCCCAAATCATGGACCCTGGGGGTAACCATTACTTCCAAAGCATTGGGCCCTAGGGGTTCCCATTACTCCCAAATCATGGACCCTGGGGTTCCCATTTCTCCCAAATCATGGACCCTGGGAATTTCCATTACTCCCAAAGCATTGGGCCCTCGAGGTTCACATTTCTCTCCAAAGCACTGAAACCTGGGAGTGCCCATTACTCCCAAATCATGAACCCCGGGGTTCCCATTACTCTCAAAGCATTGGACCCTCGGGATACTCATTACTCCTAAACCATGGACCCTGGGGGTGCCCATCACTCCCAAATCATGGACCCTGGGGTTCCCATTACTCCCAAACCATGGACCCTGGGGTACCCAGTACTCCCAAACCATGGACCCTGGGGTACCAATTACTGCCAAACCATGAGCCTGGGGGTACCCATTACTCCCAAATCATGGACCCTGGGGTTCCCATTGCTCCCAAATCATGGACCCTGGGGTTTACAATACTCCCAAAGCATTGGACCCTGGGAATTTTCATTACTCCCAAAGCATTGGGCCCTTGATGTTCACATTTCTCTCCAAAGCACTGAAACCTGGGAGTGCCCATTACTCCCAAATCATGAACCCCGGGGTTCCCATTACTCTCAAAGCATTGGACCCTCGGGATACTCATTACTCCTAAATCATGGACTCTGGCGGTGCCCATTACTCCCAAATCATGGACCCCGGGGTTCCCATTTCTCCCAAACCATGGACCCTGGGGTACCCATTACTCCCAAACCATGGACCCTGGGGTACCCATTACTGCCAAACCATGAACCTTGGGGTTCCCATTACTCCCAAAGCATTGGACCCTGGGGGTTTCCATTACTCCCAAAGCATTGGGCCCTGGGGTTCCCATTGCTCCCAAATTATGGCCCCTTGGGGTTCCCATTAATCCCAAAAGCATTGAACCCTGGGTGTACCCATTACTTCCAAATCATGGACCCCGGGTGTACCCATTACCCAAAATCATGGACCCTGGGGGTTTCCATTACTCCCAAAGCATTGGACCCTGGGGTTCCCATTACTCCCAAAGCATTGGACCATGGGGTTCCCATTACTCCCAAAGCATTGGACCCTGGGGTATCCATTATTCCCAAATCACAGACCCTGGGGGCACCCATTACTCTCAAGTCATGGTTCCTGGGGTTTCCATTACTCCCAAATCATGGACCCTTAGGGTTCCCATTACTCCCAAAGCATTGACTCTGATAATCAACACTATATTCCAAAGCAGAGGACATTAGAAGCAAAGTACAGAAAAAGCTTCGGTCCGATGTGGCCAGTCAAGTTCCATAAAGAATTAGGGAATTGGGGCAAACCACATCACCAAAGCAGGATAAACCAGCAGCAGGGATTGGGGAGGCCACCCAGGTGTGAACAGTACCCCACAGGACTGTGTCTGTTGAGATCAAACTACACGCCGCAAAGCAGAAGACCGCTGATGTCGTAAAACAAGGTGTCATGAACGGAAAAGGATCTATGGGGTCCCTGTGCCTACAGGTAGCTCACACCCCTCTAGGATGAGTAAACTCCATGTCAATTCCAATCCTTGCAAGCACACCCATAGGGGACCCATTACTCCCAAAGCATTGGGCCCTCAGGGTTCCCATTACTCCCAAAGCATTGGGCCCTCAGGGTTCACATTACTCTCCAAAGCATTGTAACCTGGGGTGCCCATTACTCCCATATTATGGACCCCGGGGTTCCCATTACTCCCAAATCATGGACCCTATGGTTCCCATTTCTCCCAAATCATGCACCCTGGGGGTTTCCAATACTCCCAAAGCATCGGACCCTGGGAATTTCCATTACTCCTGAAGCATTTTCCCAGGGGTTCCCATTAATCACAAATCATGGACCCTGGGGTTCTCATTAATCCCAAATCAGGGACCCTGGGAGTTTCACTTACTCCCAAATCATGGATCCTGGGGTTTCCATTACTCCCAAATCATGGACCCTGGGGTTCCCATTACTCCCAAATCATGGACCCTTAGGGTTCCCATTACTCCCAAAGCATTGACTCTGATAATCAACACTATATTCCAAAGCAGAGGACATTAGAAGCAAAGTACAGAAAAAGCTTGGGTCTGATGTGGCCAGTCAAGTTCCATAAAGAATTAGGGAATTGGGGCAAACCACATCACCAAAGCAGGATAAACCAGCAGCAGGGATTGGGGAGGCCACCCAGGTGTGAACAGTACCCCACAGGACTGTGTCTGTTGAGATCAAACTACACGCCGCAAAGCAGAAGACCGCTGATGTCGTAAAACAAGGTGTCATGAACGGAAAAGGATCTATGGGGTCCCTGTGCCTACAGGTAGCTCACACCCCTCTAGGATGGGTACATTTCATGTTGATTCCAGTCCTTGCATGCACACAAAACAACAAGAACAATTTCTTGTAGATACTTCTTCCAGGAAGTAGTCTTTATTTAGCTTTTTTCATAAAAGACGCTTCTAGCCAACACATGTTTCGTCCGGCCTCGTCACCTAGACTTCCTCAGGGCTTCGAAAATACGAAATAACCATGGGAGTATAGTCATCTTCCACTAGAAAGTAATGCAGTTGTAATGGATTGTTACGGTACTGTTATAATAATGATAATAATTAGTCATTATTAATTATATAGCTGATTCAGGGTTTATTTATACTCTGAGACTCTAATCATCTCCGCATCGGTCCTATTCAAACATTCACCCATCCGTCCAGCTATACATCTTCTAGCCTGCCCATTCCTATATCTCTCCATCCAATGTTCTATCTGCCTGTCCATCCATTCATCTGCCCAATTATATGTGTGCCCATTTGTTAGTCCATCTCTTCATCTATCCATGTATCCATCAGTCCATCTAGCCAACCATCCACCTGCCCTCCCATCCTTCTGTCATCTATCCATCCATCCATCCTTCCTCCGGCCACCGGTCTTTTCATCCATCGTTCTGTCATTCATCCATCCATGCAGCCTTCCTCTGCGCAACTGTCTTTTTATCCGTCAGTCATTCTGTCTATCCTCCCGTTTATCAATCCATCTATCCATTGGCTTTCTGTTGATCTGTCCAACCATGTGTCTGTCCACCTATGATTCTATCCGTCTGACATCAGGACCCGTCCATCCTCGCTCAGCTCTAAGCAGAGCAGGGAGGGCTCTACCTGTCGCGCCGCTCATTGCATCTACCGACAGCAAATCAGAGCCTCCCCTCTGCGAGCCTCCCCTCTGCATCCCTCCCCTTCCACCGCCCATCCCCCTCCACCGCCACCTCCGCTGGGCCAGGGAACTCTTCTCGCCGGATCCGGGGGGTGGAGCAGGGGGGACAGCCTGGAGAACTCTTTTCATCTGATACGGAGGGGTCAATGAACGGACTCACTCCCCGGCCGTCTCCTCCACCGGCCCTGCAACGGCCGCTTACCCTGTCGAGGGGTTTCCCAAGACCCCCAAAGGCAGCGCGTCACGGATCCTCGTACCCAGCGGCTGCGAGGGCCACGGTACTTCCCATCCAACTCCGACTCCAAAAGCCCCCCCCCCAGCCTGTTCTCCTCCTGCGACAACAACCTTATAAATTCTGTATAGCACGACATGAGCCTGTGCAGCTGCTGAATGAAGGCCATAGAAGTCCCCCATCCTGCTCCAACTCACGCGCCCCCCCCCCCCCTTCTCGACTCCGCAACAAGCGTTCTCTCCTCCTGGACTGTCCTGATCCTGCCCATTCGGTGCCATGGGGGCCATTGATAAGGATCCCAGCAGCCTTCTCTACTGGACTGGCCTGAGCTTGCCCGGCCGGTGCCCTCGAACCCGCTGGTGACACCCCAGCACCCTTCTCTCCTGAGCCTGCCCGGCCGGTGCCTTGGAACCCGCTGGTGACACCCCAGCACCCTTCTCTCCTGAGCCTGCCCACCGGTGCTTAGGGGCCGCTGGTGACATCCCAGCAGTTCTCTCCTGAGCCTGCTCAGCCGGTGCCTAGAGGATGCTGGTGAAATCCCAGCAGCCTTCATCCTACTGGACAGTCCTGCGTCTGCCTAGTGGGTGCCGGTGAGGTCCCAGCAGCCTTCTCTTCTGAGTGCCCAGGCAGTGCCTAGGGGATGCCGGTGAGATCCCAGCAGCCTTCTCTCCCCTCGGACCTTCACACAGGATGAAGCCACCGCAAGACCAGGCCGGTGCATTACACCTCCTGAGTGGATAACTCGCCGTGGAGCCTGCCCGAGTGGTACCCATGCTGCGCTGGGCCGCAGCACCCCCATCCCTCCCCCAGCTGCACGCAGCAGGCACACAATGAAGAGAGCGCGCGGCCCACCTGTTTGCCCTTTGCCCAGGGTCTTCTCCAGCCGGTAGGGTCCCACATACTGGGCATGTTGCGCCGGCGGCTGGAAGGGGTGCACGCCGCCTGCCTCCTTGGCGCCGGACATGGTGATGGGGGGAGCGCCGCCCTGCTCCGGGCCCTCCGCCGCTCTCAGCGCCGAACAATGGGCTCCCCTGTAGCACCGATGGCCGCCCGATGCCGTGCCTCGCCCGCCCAGGGCTCGCCGGCCCCCGGGGCTCGGTCCCAGGCCCGACTGGGGGGGAGGGAGTGGAGGGGGAAGTGGGTCGCCGCTCTGCTTTGCTGATGCATCCAAAAGGGGGAAGGGATGGGAGGGGGCCGAGAAGGAGAAAAGGAGAAGGGGAGGGGGTGGGGTTAAGGGGTAGGGAGGATGCTACTCTCCGGGTACCAGCATCTCTGTGAGGAGAGTGGTCCCGCGGCCCCGGGATGTGGACGGAGCCGGATGATGTTACAGGGATGCTGGTACCTCTGTCCTTCGGAGGATCTCTCTCTCTCCCTCCCTCCTTCCTCCTCTGCAATCTGTACCTTCTCCCTCTCTCCCCCCTCCCCTTGCATCAGCATCCGGGGATGCAGTGACAGCTACAATTACTTTAACCCTTTCCACGCCCCTGCCTCCGCCTCCAGGTCCAGCCTGCTAGGGCATTCACCAGCTGCAGGGCGCGCGCACAACCTGCTCCTCCGTGGACGGGAGGGGGTCCCAGGTTATTCGTAGAGCAGCGAGGGGGGACAGCTACGGAATTAGCGGAGATACTAACCCGTTCCAATAGGCAGTTAGCTGGGAGCCCCACCCATCACCCCCAGGAGAGGAGTGGGAGAGACTGGAAGGAACGGTCGGAGGGATAGATATGGGTCGGAGATGTGCAGGAAGGGGATGGGGGCAAAAAAAGGAAGAGGTAAGTAGGCCGCAGGGGGAGAGAGGGCGAGAAGCAGCTAGGGGACGACAGGTGTGATGGGGCGTGGGGGACTGGGAAACAGCTGGGAGGCGAGTGGGAGAGGACCATGGAGTAGAGTGAAGAGAGGGAATCGGACGCGCTGAAAGGTGAGCAGTAATGGAGCACGCGAGAGTCGAGGGAGAGGTGCACGGAGAAAGAGTGAGGGGTAAAGAGGGGCAGGGGAAGAGAGTGAGGGCGAATATAAGGTATACAGCAATGGAGGGGACGAATAAGTGAAAAAAAGAGAGTGGAATGGCTATTGAGGAAGTGGGCGTGAATCACAGGAGCGGGAGGAGTGAACAAAAGGGAAAGAGAAGAGATGAAGGGGCAGAAAGGTCAAATATGGGAGAGATGGTCAGAGACAAAAACAACTGGACTGGCATCTCAGATGTGGAGCGAGGTCACATCTGGTTTTACTGTGTAAGGGCATGCAAACACAATCATGCACAAAAGCGCCCAGACTGCTGTGACTCTGTGTCATCTGCCACTTCTGTGTTTTTTATTTCCCAATGTGTACCACCCTCTGCAAACACTACTTAAGGTTAATCTCACCTTCTTATATCCGATGCATCCTTCAAAATCACATACCCCCAAACCTCTCCAGAAATACACCCCCAATGTAGATATTCCCTCATGAATGAGAGTTGTGATGCCCTCAATGTGGATCAGTGTCACAGCACTAGATGTGGCTCAGGTAAAACTGACCTACTCTTTTTCACCTCTAAATGAGGATGCAGATTGCACAACTGCAAATTTCCAATTACTCGGGGTTTGCAAATTAGCAACTGTGCAATATGCATTCACTTATGTGTTGGGGCACTTTAGAAAGCGGGGATAACTCAAATAGTGCATGTAGCATATTTCTTCCAGTGATTTGTGCAATCCTTCACCAGGTGCAAATCGAGGGTGCAACCACCTGCGATTTGCACACAGACTACAATCAAGTTTTCAGTGCAAATGTTCATATTAGGATTTGCGGCCCATTTAAGTCCCAGCTTGAGACTTTATTTGGAACATAATTGTGAGGAAGTCATCCTTTTTGCCCTAATCACCCCTGTTTTCTGACTGGTACTGGTGGTTACTGACTCTGATGGTGCCCTGGGCTCTGCTAACCAGGCCCAGGGCCAGTGCTCTGTTAAAAGGTATATGGTAATTAGGTGTAATTACAATTGGTACTGACCACCTATCTGTAAGTCCCTAGTATATGGTAGGGCATGTAGGTTTAGAGGCCCAGTGGTTTTAACGCACTTAAGTGTGCACTGCTGTGGTGCCTGCTGTCATTTTAAAAGCCAGCCGTGCCTTGCAGGATGCTTTAAATTTAAAACTATGCCCAAATTCGACTTTGGAATTAAAGGTACTTCCAAATTCATAAACGTCCTTCTTTTTACACATGTCACCCCTAAGATCTGCCCAGGTGCCCAAGAGGTAGGGTGCCATGTTAAAATAAACAGGGACATTATAAAATATGTTTTCAATGCCCCGGTGAAGGAAAAAAAAACATTGTAGTGCATTAGCTCCATAGTCTAACACGGGAAGGCTTTATTTAACATTAATAAAGTCTATCTTTTGACCGGAGTGAGCTAAAATAATACTTCAAAGTATGAAGATAATAGTTTGAATAAATCGAGCAACCTGCCAAAGTTGGATTTATTGTAACTTTTATAGGAAAGAAGTTTTAGAACTGCTTTCCTAAAGTCACCCAATTCAGCTGTGTAGCAGCCTCTCCTGATTGGCTAACCTTTGAAGGCTGAGCCAAGCTGCCTTGATGAGGTGTGAAGTGGCCTGGACTGAGACAAAAGAGATATTTGGTGGGAGAAGATCTGCTGCCTACAGATGCCAGGACAGGAAGGGGGCTGGGTGGCCAAACTGGCCTTCAAAGGGAGAAAGACAGTAAGGACAGGAACCAGGCCCACCCCCACTTTCTGCACCCCTTGTCAGATGGGGCCCCTGTAATTTAACTAGGAGAGTGTCTGTAAGGGGAGTGTAGAGGAAAGTTAGCCATGCCTGTGGGTGGGTTTAGCCAGTCCTGAAGCTCCAGAAAAGATTTAGATTTTTGTGGAACAGTGCTTTCTGGGACACAAAAATGTCACACCAGGGGAAGTGGTCATCACAGAGAGTGGCAGCCTACACCCCAGTGGTCAGGGGTACCCCCCTTCTTGCCAGCTTATAAACCTGGATAAATATTGGAGAGCTTCCCAGCAACTCAGATCCCTGCTTGAAAACAACAACAACAAGAAGGATGCCCTGATGAACCCATGGTCTGCACCAAGAGGACTACACTAATAAGGGCTGCACAATCTGGGCTTCACAAAAGAGGACTTTATCTTGCTTAAAAGTTTGAGGAGTGGACTTCCTGAAAGCAACAGGTACAAAAGAACTTCAAGAAGTCACCTGCATTAACTTCACCTAGAAAAGCCCAGCTGACCAGTGTCCAATGGACTTTTAAGGTTTTGTCCAGGTGCATTGTGTCCCAGCTCTCCAAGGAGCAATTCAGAGCTTCTGGAATATTGGCTGGTGTTGTGCACACTTCAAGACCTCAAAAGGACCTTCTAGAAGAAGATCTAGAAGTTTGAAATCATTGGAGAATTTTTGGTAAAAAGCTCCATAAGTTGACCGACCCGTCGTCAAGAGTCCAGCCAGTGGGGGCGTGGCCAACATGGCGGCGGTGTGAGATGCGTTTTTCTGTCTCTCCTGCCCCGGTGCCCTGGGCCTCCACGCGAACCCCCACATGACAGCTAAAAGCCTCCCTGGGGGCTATCATCGGGCGGGGCGATCAGGGGGAGTCCTTGCATCGCCGAGTCCCTCGCCATGCAGCGACAACAGGAGGATACTCGCTCCAGCAGCTATGGACCTAGACTGCCCGCTCCAGTTGCCCAACAAGGCAGCTAGCGGAGGAGGAGCCTCGGAGCCGTGCCAGATTGAGGAGGCCAAGAGAGCGAGTGACGGCAAGGGGGTCGTGGAACAGCCATCGCTGGAGGAGACAGCTCCCCCCCCGGCACCCTGAGAAGAGAAGGGGGCCTCCCTGGTTATTTGGGCTCCCGGGGGCCGCCGCAGCTCGTGGGCCCCATCAGTGTCAAGTTCTGCCCTTCGCCTGCTGAGTTGCACGCATCGGGGAGGCACCTCGGGGCAGCATGTCGGCGAGGAGCCGAATCAACTAATGGAGTCAGCGTTTCGCGTTGAGTGAAGCACCGGATCTCTACACACATGAGTCACTGCTACACGCGGAGCAGGTGTTGATGGAGGGGACGGCCCACGCTCAGTGCACTGTGTAGAGGAGAGGACCTCTCTGGCTGTTTGGGCTCCGAAGGGTCTGTGTTGGCCCGAGGGCTCAGAGGTCCCCAGTCCTATCCACTACCCGATAATCCCACAGGCATTCAGGAGAAGCACCAGAGCTGCGTTTCGGAGCAGAGTGTGGTAACTGTGACGGTGGCCAGAGGTGGAGGACGCCCCCGCTCCTGTGAACTGGTGAGCTAAGCACCACTCGCGGAATTGGGGAGCACGGAGGCCGGGAGAAGCTTATCCAGCAGCACGTGCTGAGACAAGGCTTGATCATCCATATCGATCACACAGCCCTGGGGGCGCTGCAATCTTGGAGTTTCGTGGCAGTGGAGGGCAGATCAGGCCGGGCTCACAGTCAGGCTGAGAGGTACAGAAAACTTACAATAATGGAAGACACCTATCCCGAGCACCTGGTTGAATTGGCTGGATCGTTTGTCATATAATCTCCCCAGTTTTAACATAGACCTAGAGGTGTTTGAGTTGGCAGAGATTAACGCTCCACCCGTGGTAGCCGGGAAGAGTGGGCCCGGCTGCGGAAGCATTGTGTGCTAACGGGGGACTCGCAGCTCCCTGCCTGAAAGGATCTCCCCTGCAATGCTTTAGCTGAAACTAGCGGACTCGGCGGAACACGTCACCCTTGCAACTCAGCAATCCCCAAGGCCTCGTAGGCCCTAGAGACTGGTCTCCCCAATAAGCGGTAAATAATTATTGTTCTGGACTCACCAAGCTGGCTTCTACATCAATTTGGAGACACCGAAACACAGAGTGCATTCTATAGACTCCATAGGAGCCAGGCACCTGCATCTGAATGGCACTAGAACCCATACAGCACATTATTGTTTCGGCAGAAATAACAGCCACTGCTGCGGCGTCCCCCACGAGGCCACCTCCTTTCCTGCTCCTAATACACCTGAAGACTAGTACAATGGCGTCTGGAAGAACGAAGAGAGGAGGTTCAATTAAAGATATGCTGGCGCGCCTCCCTGAAGGGGTTAGTAAAGGGCTTACAAGCCATGCTGCATCACCATCGGAAGAAGATACAGAGGCCCCGGTTACGCGCCCTTACTTGGACGCCTTGTTCTCCACCTTGAGAGAAGACCATATGTCTGTGAAGAAAGGTCTCACATCCGAGCTTCCATCAGTCAGTAAGGAAGTAACTGATATTGGAGATAGAGTGGACGGATTGGAACGCCGTGAGTCCTCAAGAGATGAGGAACTAGAGCAAATGCATCCGTCTCTCAGAGCAGCATCTGGATCTCCAGGCACACGCAGAGGACCTTGAAAACCGCGCTAGGCGGAACAATATCAGAATTCGGGGGGCCCCTCAGGGCGCGGAGGGAAGAGACATTGAAGCTTATGTCCAGGAACTTTTCGTACGAATTCTAGGAGACATTCCAGCGGCTGATATTCGTTTGGAACGCACACACAGAGTGGGTAGATGGTCTTCGGAAGCTCCCCGTTCTTTGGACATCTTGACCTGTCTCTACAGTATCCCTCTCAAGGAAAAGATTTTAAGGGCGGCTCGTTTCTCAGCTCCAGTGGTCTTCCGAGGGCACACACTCCACCTATACCAGGACTTGGCAGTCTCGGCGCTGCAGAAACGGAGGGAATTCCGACCTGTCACAAACCATCTAAGGGATAAGAACATCACTTACTCTTGAGGCCACTCCTTCAGGCTAATCTTCCGTTGGCAAGACCAACTCTACCAAATACGCTTGCTAAAGGAAGCATGTGATCTCCTACAAATAGAGCCACAAGATGAGGACCAGGAAGCATCACAACCTCACACACGCAGGGCGGGGGACCGTCTGTGATGGCGGCAGGTCCCGACTGCGATGGCGGCAGGTCCCGACAGAACTCAAACCTACCAGCCCGATCCGGCCACTATGGCCTCAGAGAGAAAGGCACTTCTGGACACACTGGTGGTGTCATGAGCGCTCTGTCCCGGCTGCAGTCAGCAGTAGGGGTGGAGCTTGATGGGTGTAAATACCTGCTTCCAGACGGGAGGAGTGCTTCGCGTTCTAGCCTTCCGAGCATTTCCTTCCCGTCCGGATACTCTCCACGTCACTTCCGGGGTCCCGGCGGCCGCAGCCGCATCCACGGACGCCCGGCTCCTCGCCTCCTCGTCCACAGCTATCACTCCTCGAGCCTTACGGTCCTGTGTAGGGGTCATTCCATCACCTGATTCTGGTCAACCGCTTCTCACTATTCGGGGCCTTGTCATTTCCCTACCAATACGAAGCTAATGCCGAGGACCTTACACAATGCGGTAACGCGCTTTGCGCTGGTATGATTGGCAGACATCTGTATGCATGAATAGCCCGCATCTCACTCCGCTAACAGATTAGGGGTGATTATGAGCATCTGCATTTCCTTGAAGGCGCAATTACGTTTGGCATTAATTGGTGTTATGAAATGTGCTCCCCTGATGTAAGGGGGGCGTACTACGTTCTGATTCAGTATATATGTGAGAGCTGTGCTTCCAGAAATCCTTAAACTCCTGAGATCAAGGAGTCCTTATTATTTCATTTCTACTCTGGCAGTTCCCTGAGCTGCCTATCTCTCGAACTCCTGCATATACAAAGAGATGAGATATGTTAGCCCGCACCTTTTTGCACTTTTTGATTTTCTTAACTAGGTTGACTCCTGGTAGTCAGTCTCTATTCTTTTGGGCTATATTCCTTTCATACACACCACCTTGCTGGTAAGCTTCATTTATATCACCTCATTACATTACCTTGCCCAGTGCCTTTAGTAACTTTCTTTCTGTTCTGTTTAGGTAGTGTTGCATTAGAATACCTGGTTTTCATTTGTTGGACACAAGCGGAAGAGGGGAACTAAACAGGTAGCCATTTCACTTATATGTTTCATGACCATGCATGGGTATGTTTTAGTTATGGTAAGAGCTCAGAGTAGATCATTGACAATACTTTATTTCACAGGATTCCGACTTCTCCAGTGACGTGTCCTTGCTGCCCAGGTCGTGCCGAGGGGTCCTTTTCCAGAGGTTCTGCTGCCCAGCTCGTGCCGAGGGTCCTTCTGCAGTTGTCTTCTCCCCTTGTTTCCCATCTTTCCCCTGCTCACTGCCTCAGCTTTGACGTTGTTGGGCGGGCTAGTGGTAGTGGAAAGTTGGGACCTGTTCATCTGTCTCCTGCCTCTCGTTCCCGTGGAAATCTCAGGTGAGCCTTGATAGAACGCGAAGCCCACGTTGATTTTTCACCTGAGCGAGATGGAGGAACATCAGATCACCCTGGCTGACCTGGCACACATGCTAGGAAACCTGCAGAAAGAGACACAAGCTCTTTCATTGAGGGTCGATACCATACAAAGGGGAGTCACACCCGAGTCCTCCCAAGGGGCTACTGGAGGTACCTTCTCTCCTTTTTCCTCTACACCTAGCTCAGGGAACCAGGTAATACAGGTTACCACCCCTCCTTCTATTCCTTTAGCCCGTCCCGAGAGATTCATGGGCGACCCTTCCCGTTTTGCATCTTTCATCAATCAATGCCAATTACACTTCATGTGTAAGGTGGCCTGCTTTCCCACCGAGCAGGCTAAGGTGGCCTTTGTGTTGTCTTATTTAGGGGGGGTTGCAGCTACGTGGTCTATACCACTTGTCGAAAGCAATGACCCGTTACTTTATTACTATGATTTATTCAAGTAGGAGTTGAAGAAGTTTTTTGATAAACATTCCTTTATCCAATCAGTTGACACCAAACTTTTAAACCTAAAGCAGGGAACCAATGATCTGATTACGTATATTTCCGAGTTTAATCGTTTGGTGGCAGAGGCAGGTTGGCCTATGGCTAAAAGGAGTGCCTTATTTTATAAAGGACTAAGAGATGACTTGAAAGATTTGTTAGCTCAGGTAGTGGACCCTCCTGATGATTGTAAAGCCCTCATAGATCTAGTGGTAAAGTTAGACCATAGATTACATGAAAGGAAGAAGGAGAGGGGTCGCTCCGAGGCACGTGTTGTGGTTTTCAGGGAAAAACGAGCTGAGACAGAACGGCCTGTGACAGAAGTAGAACCAATGCAAATTGGAAGCATCAAGGGCCCATCAGTAATGAGGAACGACAGCGTCGTCGAGACATGAAATTGTGTTTGTATTGCGAGAAGCAGGGGCATTTTTTAAGAGAATGTCCAGTTAAACCTAAGAGAAGAAAGGAATCGGGAAACTGTTGAGCCTGAAGTCTAAGGGGATGAGAGTTTCATGTGGGTCAGGGCTAATAGTCTTCCAAAGTATGTCCCAGAGTGTCACTCCCTTGTCGCCCTCTCATTTGTATGTAGAATCTCATCTATACTGGGGAGATCGGTTTGCTGACATACAAATCATGGTGGATTCTGGGGGAATTTCATGGATATAAAGTGGGCACAAGAGATGGGGATCCCTGTGTAGAAGCAAACTTCCATAGAGGAAGTAAAAACAATTGATGGCAGTGCCATAAAATCAGGGCCAGTGACCCACACCACAGAAACGTTGTCGTTATGCATTGGCAAGAGACACACCGAGGCCATTTCTTTTGACCTAATCCAGTCCCCACAATTCCCTGCCATAGTAGGTGTTCCATGGTTAGCGCAGCATAATCCTGCTATAGATTGGAGGCAGAAAACACTGTCTTTTAGCTCTGCTTTCTGTACAGATCACTGTTTGAAAACACAGCTTCAACCATGTGTAGTGATAGGTTCATGTGTCACTGCAGAACCCGAACTTCCCTCTTGCTATCAGGAAAAAGCAGAAGTTTTTGACAAACAAAAAGCCACAGTCCTTCCTCCCCACCGACCCTATGACTGCAGGATTGACTTAGGGGTCATCCTCGACCCCACCCTCTCCATGACTAAGCAGGTCAACGCCGTTTCCTCATCCTGCTTCAACATCCTCCGAATGCTCCGCAGGATCTTCAAGTGGATCCCCACCGAAACAAGAAAAACAGTCACCCAGGCCCTCGTCACCAGCAGGCTGGACTACGGAAACGCCCTCTATGCAGGAACGACGGCTAAGCTCCTGAGACGGCTGCAACGCATCCAGAACGCCTCTGCACGTCTTATCCTCGACATCCCCCGACGCAGCCACATCACACCCCACCTGAGAGACCTGCACTGGCTCCCTGTCAACAAGAGGATAACCTTCAAGCTCCTCACCCACGCACACAAAGCACTCCACAACTCCGGACCAGCCTACCTCAACAGACGACTCAGCTTCTACACCCCCACCCGCCAGCTCCGCTCGACCAGCCTCGCCCTCGCCACAGTCCCCCGCATCCGGAAAACGACCGCCGGCGGCAGATCCTTCTCCCACCTCGCCGCCAAGACCTGGAACACCCTCCCCACCAACCTCCGACAGACCCAAGACCTACTGGCCTTCAGAAGACTCCTCAAGACCTGGCTCTTCGATCAGTAGCAGCACCACCCCCCTCTTCCCCCAGCGCCTTGAGACCCTCGCGGGTATGTAGTGCGCTTTATAAGTGACATGATTGATTGATTGATTGACTTAATTCCTGGGGCTCAGATCCCTTGTAGTCGCATCTATGCCCTTACTGAAAAGGAAAACGTATACCTAAGAGAGTACCTAGATGAGATGTTACGCATAGGATTTATTCGGCCCTCTAGGTCCCCTGACTCTTCTCCACTTTTTTTATACCCTAGTGAGAAGGGGGTCTTCGTTGTTGTACTGATTACAGAACATTAAATGACAATACCATCAAGAACAGGTACCCCTTACCTTTGATTCCTTCTTTATTGGATCAGGTTAAGGAAGCTAAAATCTTTACCAAGCTGGATTTACAAGGGGCATATCACTTGGTACGCGTTCAACAGAGAGGGGAATGGCAGACCGCTTTCCGTAAGAGGTTTGGGTTGTACGAGTACTTAGTGATGCCCTTTGGGCTATGTAATGCTCCAGCAACCTTTCAGTTCTTCATTAACGAGGTCCTGAGAGATATGTTGGATTTATATGCCATAGCTTACATAGAAGACATTCTGGTTTATTCTGCTTCTGTGGCAGAGCACGAGAATCATGTAAGGATGGTACTGCGGAACTAAAGGAACATAAGTTATTTGTGAAGTTGGAAAAATGTGAGTTTCACGTCTCTCAGGTGGCCTTTTTGGGATTCATCCTCTCACCAAATGGGGTAAGCATGGATCCTCAAAAGGTGGCAGCAATTACACAATGGCAGTCACCTAAATCAGTCAAGGAAATACAATGCTTCTTAGGGTTCTCTAATTTTTATAGGCGATTTATAGAGGGCTTTTCTGCCTTAGCTTCCCATATTACACGGTTACTCAAAAAGGGAGTGGTATTCTCTTGGACCTCTGAAGCAGAGTTAGCCTTTGAGAAATTGAAACAGGCCTTTACTCAGGCCCCCATATTAAGACACCCAAACCCTTCTCACCCCTTTACTGTAGAAACAGATGCTTCACAAATGGCCATGGGGGTGTTCTGTCCCAGCGGGATGCCACCACGGGGTGTCTGCATCCGGTGGCTTTCTTTTCACACAAACTTAAATTCCACAGAATTGAATTACTCAGTGGGAGACAAAGAATTACTGGCCAGCAAGAGAGCCTTTGAGGAATGGCGCCAGTATCTGTTAGGGGCCTTACATAAGGTCACTGTTCTCACGGATCACAGGAATTTATTGTTTTTGAAATCAGCCAGAGCCCTGTCCTTGAGGCAATTGCGATGGACTTTGTTTTTTAGTGAGTTCGATTTCGTGAAGGAGTACCAGCCTGGGAAAAGACATGGGAAGGCGGATGCCTTATCCAGATTTGGGTATGAGGTCGGAGAGCAAGAGGTGGATCCCCCACCTATTATAGCCTCTAAACGTTTTCTTGGGGTCATCAGTTCAGAAGAGGAGTACTTACAGAAAGTTGCAGTGGCACAGGACACAGAAGAGGTCAGGAGATGGGAGAAGAAGTTCCTGGCGTCCAGAGTAGAGAACCTTCTATACATTAAGGGAGGGTTGGTGGTCCCCACAACTGAATTGCAACGTCAAGCCTTAGAATAGAGTCATGATCACGTACTCACCGGTCATCCAGGTTACACGAAGACCGTGGATCTAGTTAGACGTTATTTTTGGTGGCCTTCTTTGGCCACAGACACGAAGGCTTACATCCAGAAATGTTACATTTGCGCACAAAGCAAAAGTTCACACCAGGTTCCCGCAGGGCTGTTTGTTCCCCTGCCGACTCCTCCCAGTCCTTTGCACTCCATTTCCATGGATTTTATAGTGGAATTACCCAAATCCACTCTGGAAAACACTGTAGTGTGGGTGGTGGTAGACATGCTGACGAAACTGTCTCACTTTGTAGCCTTGAAATCTCTTCCTACTTCCCAGGAGTTGGCTCGGTTATTTGTGCAGCACATAGTTAGGATACATGGTCTTCCTTCAGTGATGGTTTCTGACCGTGGCCCTCAGTTTGTGTCTAATTTCTGGAAGGGGTTAGGCAAGTTGTTACACATTGATGTGCGTTTATCCTCTGGTCATCACCCGCAGACCAACGGTCAGACAGAAAGGGTCAATCAATGTTTTGAGCAATATTTAAGATGTCACTTATTGCAATCCACGTCTGATTGGGACAAGTACTTGTGGGCAGCCGAGTTCTCTGTTAACAACAGTATACACTCTTCTACTGGCCAATCCCCTTTTTTCTGTTCCTATGGTTTCCATCCCTGATTCTTGCTCTCTCTCCCTACTGCCTCTACTCCAGCCCCTGCTGCCCATGAATTTGTCACACAGATACAGAAAATACAAAAGGCTGCTACTCTCAATTTAGAGAAAGCTAAAGCAGACTACAAGAGAAATGCAGATCTTCATCGCCGTCCAAGCCCTGAATATGCTGTTGGGGATATGGCGTGGTTGTCTACATGTCACATTAAGATAAAAGGGGCTCGGAAGTTTAAACCTTGTTACATAGGGCCCTACAAGATCATAAAACTCATTAACCCTGTTGCGATGAAGTTAGAACTGCCTGTAAACCTGAAAATACATCCGGTTTTTCACGTGTCATTGCTGAAACCTGATGCGCAGGGCACTGTGTTACCCATTCAACCCACTCCGGTGGAGGATGAAATCGAGTATGAAGTTGGGGCTGTTCTAGACTCTAGACGAGTTAGGGGCAGGCTCCAATATCTGATTCACTGGAAGGAATATGGTGCTGGGAACCCGCAGGACATGTTCACGCCCCCGCTTGGTCCGTCTGTTTCATCGACGATATCCATGGAAACCCAAACCTGTGGGAGGGGCCATAGGGGGGGTGTGCTGTCATGATCGCTCCGTCCCGGCCGCAGTCAGCGGGGGGGCGGAGCTTGATGGGTGTAAATACCTGCTTCCGGACGGGAGGAGTGCTTCGCGTTCTAGCCTTCCGAGCATTTCCTTCCCATCCGGATACTCTCCACGTCACTTCCAGGGTCCCGGCGGCTGCAGCCGCATCCACGGTCGCCCGGCTCCTCGCCTCCTCGTCCACAGCTATCACTCCTCGAGCCTTACGGTCCCGTGTTGGGGTCATTCCATCACCTGATTCTGGTCAACCGCTTCTCACTATTCAGGGCCTTGTCATTTCCCTACCGATACGAAGTTAATGCCGAGCACCTTACACAATGCGGTAACGCGCTTTGGGCTGGTATGATTGGCAGACGTCTGTATGCATGAATAGCCCGCATCTCACTCCGCTAACAGATATGGGGTGATTATGAGCATCTGCATTTCCTTGAAGGGGCAATTACGTTTGGCATTAATTGGTGTTATGAAGTGTGCTCTCTTGATGCAAGGGGGGCGTACTACGTTCTGATTCAGTATATATGTGAGAGCTGTGCTTCCAGAAATCTTTAAACTCCTGAGATTAAGGAGTACTTGTTATTGCATTTCTACTCTGGCAGTTCCCTGAGCTGCATATCTCTCGAACTCCTTCATATACAAAGAGATGAGATATATTAGCCCGCACCTTTTTGCACTTTTTGATTTTCTTAACTAGGTTTACTCCTGGTAGTCAGTCTCTATTCTTTTGGGCTATATTCCTTTCATACACACCACCTTGCTGGTAAGCTTAATTTAGATCACCTCATTACATTACCTTGCCCAGTGCCTTTAGTAACTTTCTTTCTGTTCTGTTTAGGTAGTGTTGCATTAGAATACCTGGTTTTCATTTGTTGGACACAAGCGGAAGAGGGGAACTAAACAGGTAGCCATTTCACTTATATGTTTCATGACCATGCATGGGTATGTTTTAGTTATGTAAGAGCTCAGAGTAGATCATTGATAATACTTTATTTCACAGGATTCCGACGTCTCCAGTGACGTGTCCTTGCTGCCCAGGTCGTGCCAAGGGGTCCTTTTCCAGAGGTTCTGCTGCCTAGGTCGTGCCGAGGGTCCTTCTGCAGCTGTCTTCTCCCCTTGTTTCCCCTCTTCCCCCTGCTCACTGGCTCAGCTTTGACGTTGTTGGGCGGGCTAGTGGTAGTGGGAAGTTGGGACCTGTTCATCTGTCTCCTGCCTCTCATTCCCGTGGAAATCTCAGGTGAGCCTTGATAGGTGGAGAGTACTACATCCAATGAGCCCTCCCAGGAAATAATAGAGAAGCTTTGGGTTTGCGGGAACCTTTGGCAGGGCCGGGGCAGGTGGGAGGCTGATCTTTCAAGGCTGCTCACTACCCTGGTCAAGGACTTCACCACTGGTAAGGGATTGGACTCTTGTCTTTCTCCCACTACAGGGACTTTGATGTTATTTCGTTACGTTTTGGGGTTTGTTAGGGATGTGCCAGCAAATTCAGCTACCACTATGTTTGTCCACAAAAGGTGTTCAGAATCGCAGATATAATGTCCAGCACTGCGCTTGGGTGGGGTCCGAGGTGAGGGCCAGCATGAGGGCTGAGGGAGGGTGGGGACCCTGATCAGAATGGCGCTCTTGAGAGTGATAACCCTTAATGTGAAGGGCTTTAATAACCCTGTAAAGAGGAAGGCAATATTTTCTTATTTAGAACATTCTCAGGCTGACATTTGCTTATTACAAGAGACTCACCTACTGCGTAAAGACTGGCCTAGAATGCACTCATGAGCCTTCCCACAGCAGTTCTACTCATCTCCTTCACACAAATCAGCAGGGGTGGTGCTTTTATTCTCACGTACATTCCAAGGGAAAGTGGGATCTAAGGTAACCGAGATTAAGGGCCGCCTCTTAGGGTACCGTATTCATATAAGTTCCATTTCTATCATCGTGGGGTCAGTATACTCTCCTAACGAGGCCTGGGAACAATTTCTAAGGGGAGCGGTTGCAGAAATTATGTCCAGTCAGGACCGTTGGGTGGTCATGGGCGGGGATCTCAACTTAGTATTCCACAACAACCTTGATAAGTCGATACATAGACATGGGATAGCGGGAGCACTTGGATCAGGGGGGACACAATGGCTACAAGAGATGGGTTTGAAGGACCTTTGGCGTGCTTCTCATCCCACAGCTAGGGGATATACCTTTTACTCACATGCCCACAAGTCCCATGCGAGACTTGACCACTTTTTAGGTTCTCGGGAAGTTGAACCCGCAACTAAGTCCATAGAGATAGAGCCCCGTTCTCTTTCCGATCACTCGGCGGTCTGAATGGACCTAGATATTCAAGTCGGGGTCCGGGTTCCCCGCTTGTGGCGACTGAGAGAGTCTCTGTTTCACAGGCGAGCAGTCATCTCACAGATAGATAAGGCAATTAGAAATTACCTAGAACTTAACGATAATGATGAGACACCCATATCTACAATTTGGGATGCCTTGAAGGCAGTGATAAGGGGAGAGTTCCTGGCTTACTCAGCAGCAGATAAGTTGAGGAGGGAAAACGTTCTCAACTCCAGCAACAAGTTCAAGAACTTGAACAAATATATCACCGCACAGGGGCCCCTAGAGTTTGGCGACAATTGGAAACTGCCAGGAAGGAGTTAGCTGGGTTGGATTTGGATAATGCAGAGTATTCTATACTCCGACTTAAACACGCCTTCTATGTTGGTAGCAATAAATGTGGAAGAATGCTCGCTAACAAACTCAAGGGCCAGCTTCAAGCAAACTCCATAGAGGAGCTCTTATCTGACAAGGGAGCTATGATTCGGGGTGATGAAGCAATAGCATCTCGCTTCGTAACGTTCTATAGTAAGCTTTACGCCGCTCAAGATCTTCCCCCTCAGGGAAGCGAGTCGTATTTACAAGGGGCAAGGGTTACTCGCTTAACGGATGATCAAACATTGATGCTTGATGCACCCATTAGAATAGACGAGGTAATCTCCGCGATAGCCAGACTGAAACCCTATAAATCCCTGGGCCCCGACAGATACACGGCATCTTTCTATAAAACATTTTGCACCATGTTAGCGCCATTCCTCACTCGACTGTTGAATTCAATCTCTAATCCATCGACACTCCCTCCTTCCATGTCAGAAGCATCTGTTATGGTTATACCCAAGCCAGAAAAGGATAGGAGACAGTGCGGGTCATATAGACCTATATCGCTTTTAAACATAGACACCAAGCTTTTTACGGGGATTCTCACAGCGCGACTAGCCCCACACATGCCTAGCTTGGTGGACCCTGATCAATCTGGCTTTATCCCCAATAGACAGTGTCCAGATAATACCAAAAGGATCTACATCTCATGGACAAGGCTTCCCACTCTCCGCGCAAATCTATGCTTTTCTCCATAGATGCGGAGAAAGCATTTGACCGCGTCCACTAGCCCTATCTGTCTGCGGTCCTTAAACTCTTCGGCTTGGGAGAGCGGTTTCTTGCTTGGGTTCTAAGTAGCTATGGCAGCCCGTGTGCATTGGTTCGTGTTAATGGCAGAACATCTCCACGTTTCACCATCAGACGGGGCACTCGCCAGGGATGTCCTCTATCCCCCCTACTGTTTGTGCTCTATATGGAGCTGTTCGCCCAAAGGATTCGGGATAACCCCGGGATTAAGGGGTATTCAATTTGGGGACGAAGAACATCTAATAACGTTATATGCGGACGACGTTATTGCCTCGCTTGACAATCCCAGTGCGACCCTCCCCAAGTTTTTAGCAGAAGTGAGATTTTTTGGGTCTGTGTCAGGGTTCCAGATTAACCTCTTTAAGTACAGGTGTTAAGCCTTACTGTTTCCCAAGACACACAAGACCACCTAACCCGCACACTTAGTGTCCAGTGAGTGAGAGACACGGTCCCTTACCTGGATATTCGGCTAGCGCCGACCATAGAAGAGATGATCTCCCTTAATTATCACAACCTCGTTGCATGTGTGAAAGCAGACCTCTCGTGATGGTAACAATACCCACTTTCATGGTTGGGGCAGATAGCCGCGCTTAAGATGACGGTCCTCCCATGTATGTTGTATGTCTTTCAGACGCTACCCTTGTGGCCCCCACCTGGGACACTCCAGACTCTTCAGAACTTCACCTGGGCGAGCCGGCGACCTCGGATGAAGAGAGATAGAAGTTGGCAATTGCCAACGGAGGGATGTTTGGGCGTCCCGTGCATACTCCGCTACTTCCAAGCCGCTCAACTCAGATATTTAGTGGAGTGGAGACGCCCGAGTCTGAAAAGGGTTGGCTGTTAATGGACAGGGCCCTGGCCAAAACGTCCCTGTGGAAAATCCCGTCCTGGATAAGCCTCAGTGCCCTGAGAACCTCTATCTGTCGGCGGTCACCTCGCCCACCCTGAGAGTATGGGACACAGTGGTGACTCGGAAGGGATTCTCTACGTTCCCCTCTCCTCTCACTCTGGTGGTGGAGAACCGGGATTTCACACCGGGTTTAGATGTCGCTGCTTATAAAGAGTGGCAAAGAGAGGGACAACGGTCAATAGGTCACCTCTTTGACAAAGACGGCCCTATTCCATTTGATGGTCTACGCACTGAGAGGGGGGTCCAGGAGACGGAACGATTTCGGTATACACAGATATGTCACTGAGTCATGCGATCAACAACGAGGGAGGCGGCACAGCGACACCTCACTAAGTTTGAGAAATGGCTCCTAACTTAAGAGACAGATAGGCGTACTGTCTCTGAACTATACACCATGCTCTCACAGACCCCGCCTGACCGAAGTAATCCAGCACAAAAGAGATGGGAGAGAGAGATAGGCAGGCAACTCACCACCAAGGAATGGGAAGATATATATTATCGAGCAAGGCATACAGCTTCCAACGTGGCCAGTAGGGAAACAGCAATGAAAATTGCCACATATTGGTATCTAACACCTGTGCGCCTCCACAGAGAAAACCCTGAGAAAACAGAAAGCTGCTGGAGAGGCTGAAACAACCCTGGGACACTGCTTTCTATCCTATGGGATTTCCCTAAATTAGCACAGTTTTGGACTGACACTCTGACAGACATAGATACGCATTTCGACAATCAAGTGCCTAGGTTTCCTGCTTATGTTGTGCTAGGCCTTCCTAATCCACTAACATTTCCGCTCAAATCCAGAAGAGGCGGACACATAGCATTAGCTTTAGGGACAGCACACCAATCTATACTGGCACACTGGGGCTCAGACAGAGTCCCTTCAAGGCTGAATTGGTTGCTCCGCCTGTGGCACCTCCTGGGTATGGAAAGGCTATCTCTCACACTTACACAACAAGCGACTCTTATAGCGAAAACTGGAAGCCTTTCATTGCACTCTTATCACAAGAGTTCACAGAACTAACATGTCCAAGATATCTAAGACTCTTAAGATTAATCACACCGATTCAACACAACACTGCCCCCCAGCACACATGAGATACAAATGGCTGGACCCTACCGGATTTTTCCTTTTGTTAATTCTGGCACTCTCTGGAAGGGATTGGGTGGGAAATGAGGGGGGGGGGGTTCCTTTTGCTAGTTCTTCTTGTTTGTCTTCCTTTCTACTCTCTCTTTTTGACTAAATGTTGGGCTGGAAAGGGCCGAATGTTGACACTCTTACAGCTGTTTTGCTGTGTGCCTTAATCCAGTCAACAACAATAAAACAAATTTAAACATAAGAGTCCAGCCGGTGACGTTGAACCGTGACTCTGCCTGAAATCCAGGTTTGCCCCGCTGAAAGCTCCGGAGCTCTTCGCCGTTGATGACGAGAACCAAGACCTCCAGGAAGCCACCATCATGGAACTGCAACCCGGCCTGATGAGGAGCCTCGCTCGACTACGAGAGAAAAAGCTCCAAAAAAGTGACTAGGTCAGAAGGTAAAAACTTGAGCAGGCCCTACCGTTCATCACATCCGACCCGCATTTCATCGTGGTTGGACTGAAACTTTGACGTTTTCCCAGGCAAGCGCAACCAGAATCCCCAATTTGGTACTTTTGAATTTTAGGTAGTAAAAAGCACATTTTTACATTTAATCTTTCAAAATTCATATCTCCGGTTCCCTACATAGGATTTTTGTCATTTTAATCACAAAAATATTTCCTATTTTTATAAATTGGAGTTGGATTTTTAGTATGTATTCTGTCTTACTTATTTACTGTTATTGGTGTTTTTAAATGCTTTACACAGCTGTCTCCTAACTGCTCGTTAGCCAAGCTACGAAGGTTTGAGCAAGGACTCATTTATTGAAACTTTACTGGACCTTATTTGTGATTGTTGTGTTGTTACTAGCTGTAGGTACCTAACTGCCCCTGAATATATGATGTCACAACGCATGCAATTACAACGCATGCTTTTACAACACAGTCTTTACATTGCAACTACCATTACATTGCATGATTTTACAACGCGTGCCATTACAACGCATTTTTAAAAACTACCATTACAACCATTCCATTACAACGCATAACATTACAATGCATAATACCTTTAGGGCAATAGTAGGGTAAGTTTTGGATAGTGTAGTGGTAAAAATTACTATTCCCACTCCAGTGAGTGCAACAGTTGGGTAAGTGTTGGATAGTGTAGGGGTAAAAATTACTAAGTGTTGGATAGTGTAGGGGTAAAAATTACTATTCCCACTCCAGTGAGTGCAACAGTAGGGAAAGTGTTGGATAGTGTAGGGTTAAAAATTACTATTTCCATGTACCCCAAAACCCACACCCACCCTAATACTAAACAAATCTCCATTACTTACCTTATAATGCGTTGTAATGGCATGCGTTGTAATGGTATGCGTTGTAATGGCATGCATTGTAGTGACATGCGTTGTAATGGCATGCATTGTAATGGCATGCGATGTAAAGGCAGTTGCGTTGTAACAGTTGTGTTGTAAAGGTAGGTCGTTGTAATGACTGCGTTGTAATGGATGTTTCCCACTGCCCCTACTAATAAACTACCTTCCAACAATAATCAAACATTTCCTGCATCACACAAAACGGGAAGTGCTATATGGTCATAAACACTCCACTGTAGACTTCTCCAGAATAAATCAGACCCATTCTATCGCTATTTATGACATCATGAAATAATGATCCAGGCAAACAAGGAAATCCTTAAACTGTTCAAAACTATGTTTTAGTCATATATGGTTACTAAAAACCACACTTCCGCCACATATGGCCCTCTTACACAATACCGGTCAAGCCATCCATCTCCATCACACCCCTTCTTCCCCCGGTTGGAGCTTACATCCGATCATAGCCACATATTTTCCTACGGCACCACTGGACACACACGTTCCACTGTCGACCCACTGGGGACCCCCAACCTCTTCTCTGCTGATTATAGCTGTTTCACCATAAAGCCCTGAACACATGCCTGATGATGGCACACTGGGAATTCTACTATATGCTACCATGTCAATCGCTTCTTAAGTGTCCACCTCTACTTACTCTCTCCGGGACATGCATGGAGAATTCTTTGCCATTTTCACTACTGTCCTGAATATTACACCTTCTCTTGCCCACATCTTATCTTTATTACATCAAATTGCACTATGTTATGCATGTAGAAAAGCTCAAGTGACCCCCTCCCCCACTGATGCCTGCACACCTCTTACCTCTTACCGCTTACAAAACGCCTCCACGTCTGCAACCTTTGGCACCCAAATGATCTTCTCCATTAAACATTGGAAGACCAGCTAGAATTCCTGTAAAGTAAACGCAAATTTGAGATCTCATTCCTCTTTGAACAAAGCTGGCTCATTTTTTTTTTAGTTTGAACTTCCCAATACACATCTGAACTGAACAGCATTACACACTGGCAAAACTCCTTTCAAAAGTTCTCTATCACCTTTCACTAGTCTCATAACACTGGTTTGTCCTCACAACCTCCATAGTATTCATCCCATAGCTCAAAAAGAGGTAAGATTTCATTACTAAACTATTCATATCTACCTCTTACTGTAATAGAGCCCAATGGACATCTTCCACCCACCCTTAGTGTTGGTTCCTCATCTGGCCCTTAGGGCTTGCCTATTCCTATTAACTCTGTGCAACAAACACAGTGCTATCCCACACTTGAGGAGATGGTGAACATCAACACTGTTGTCCATTTTATGCCAGTGCCGAGTGCCACTTCATTCTTTGCCACCTTCAGATCTGCAAGTCCGCAGTAGATTCCAGCAGAGCCCTTATTGAATGAACCATCTTTAACCATCATGTATCTCCACCACGCAGAAATATATTCAGCCGTAAACTTAGACCAACAACATAGACCAGTGTTTGGGGGTGAGTACAATTATTTAAACAAATCTGCACTGAAACCCGCTCAATCATTCACTGCCCACTGGTCGAGAGCGAAACCTCTCATTTGCTTTTTTCCAGACTCACCATCATTTACCACCCCCAACAAACCAATGTAGAGCAATGCTTGGAGCACACACCAGCTCAACCAATTCACTGCAGCAGAAATATATTTTGGGTGATCTTACCAGTTAAAATAAGTGACATCCCCTAGACTAGGCAAATAAAGTTTTAGGTAATGAAGGTGATATTGTGAACTTGTGTACTCCATTGTAACATCACCATCCGATAGGGTGCTTCATATAGGCCAAAATCAAGAAGGGTGAGACATCAATTTATTTAGTCTAAATTCAGATGGTGCTTAAAATTAGTTTTTTTCCTTTCCTTAACTGAAACCTTCGTTATAACAATCTTCCCAAACAACACAATTTAACAGATATTGCATTTCATATCCTAGCCAACACGTTACACAACTATGTTGCTTCATCAGGGATGTAAATAATCAAACAAAATAATAGAATTACAGAATTAAAATGAAAACACGATCCCATTTTTTTTCAATGAAGATGGGCATCATTAAATACATCTACACATCCTCCAGAAACATTTAGGAAATTGATAGGAGTAAATAAGAAAAATGATGAATCAATTCCACATTAAAAGTCTTTAAGATTATATGTTAGGGTTTATTCATAATTTCAATTGTTGTAGTTCCATAAAGTCTTATGCATATTATATTCTTTGTTATATGTATCAAACTAATAACATTTTCAGCTTCATCATTCTTATGCCATGCAATCTTTTCTTGTTCTAATGTTGCATAATGTTATGTTGGTATGTTTTACTCTGATGATATGCATCGTTTTATTGTTCTTCTGTACCTCATAAAGCCACGAATGTTATGGTTTGCTACGCAGCTATGCGATGCTATTTTTCTATGAAGTGGTTGGTTATGTTACTTCACTTTATATTACTCTTTTATTTTTTGCTTTGTATATAATCTCACATAATTGTATGCTATGCAAATTATGCTACTTTTTTATGCAATACCTGTTTAAGCTATGCTGTACTGAATTATGCTGCACTACCATATCCACTGTCATGTTATGATATTTTGTTATAGGACGTTATCTTTCATGCTTATGACGTTTTAGGCTACAGTAACTGAAAAGTCAAAAGGCCTCATTTAGAGTTTGTCAGTAATGGGACATCCATCACAAATTGACTGATGCCTCTCCCACCAAACTCCTTTTTCCCCCACCTCATGAACAATGAATCTGCAATGCCCTTATCGGTGTGGGCCTCAGGTGTGGTCCAGCTTGAAAGTTATACCCACGCTAGAATTCTCTGCCTTCCAGTGAGATATCCTCTGGATCCAGCTCTTGGGTATAGCTTGGGCTTTTGGGTGTGACTCAGTCAGTGGCGGCTCCTCCCTTATGGCAGAGGAGCGTTGCCCCACTAGGTGGCAGCAGATTTAAACAGATGAAAAATAAAATGCTAATAAACCAATTTTATTACCATTTTATTTTTCTCCATACCTGCAGGCTGCCAGAGAGAGCGGGTTCGGGGCCATGCACTCAATGTGCAACAGTGGGGAGGAGGCGTGATGGGCACTACTAAGTGCGCATGACGGTTTGGCCGAACGTCTCAGGCCGGCCAAACCGTCATGCACACTTAGCATTTCTCTGGTTGTACAACCGGGTGGAGAAAAGCCACAGGCTCCCAGGCACTGTCTGAGTGGCAAACCAGGCCGCTCAAACCAATCCTGGTGCTGCTCTCATGCTGGGAATACTATTCCCAGCATGAGAGCAGCGTCAGGATTGCCATCTGGGAGCCTGCGCAGTGTGCACCAGCCCTGGAGTTGAGGATCTGCAGAGGAGCAAAGAAGCGAACGCAGCGGCAGGTAAGTAAAGTTTTATATTTGTAATATGTTTTTCTGTCCTTATTTTGGTATCACCCCCTTCCGACCCTCCCCCTCACTGCCCCGCCGCTGCCGATGCCAAGCATCTGCTACTGGACTCAGTATAAAGGCCACATCCAGCCAGGATCACTCTGTTTGTCTGTGAGTCTTCTGAACAGAAGGCAGTAGCATCTCATCAATCTCCTGCTCTTCACACTCCAGACTAGCTGATCCCAGCACTTCTCTGTATTCCTGCAGGGCTTCATCCTGCTCTCCCGTGTCAAGGCATTAGGACTCATCAGCTCCAGTGCTCCAGTACTAGCGCCTGCTTCATAGTTAGTTCATCAGCACTTGAAGAACAAGTTACAAGTTAGATTCGTTTTTCAATTCAGTCTGCATGCTTCATGTGCGTGTCAGTTTCGCACCTGAAGACTGTCCTTGGGACACCTAAGGACTGTGCTTGGGACTAGTGAGCCATCTGCAAAATTTACATAGTGTCACAGTGCTACAAACGTAGCCTTGTTCTATACAGATTGCTAGTTGCCAGGTGCTTCAGATAAATCTTGAGGGCATATGTACAATAAAATGTCGGAGCAATGAGCTGCGCCAAATTTGGCAGCGCAGCGCTCTGATATTTTCAAAACGCAAGAATGCGACATATTTACTACAATACAGCACACCCCTGTGTTTTCCCTAGTGATGGTGCGAAAATTAGCTGCCTAGCGCCAACCCAGGCACCCTTGCACAAGGGTGCCTGCCTTGCAAGGAATGATTGTTTATGTGCAGGAAAGTGTCCCTTCCTGCACATAAATGATCCATAATGGTGTTTTGTTCGTCAAAGCATTCTGCAGCACACATAGAAGCAGCAAATCGTCATTATTTAATGGTATACCTTCCTATACATAAACAATCATTGATGGCTTTTTGCTCTTTCTATGTGTGCTGCAGAATGCAGCACTCATAGAAAAAGCAAAAACGAGGAGAAATAAAGGTATTTCTCCTCATGAGCCATTCTAACGCCTGCTCTTGCATCGCGTTAGTTTTTGGCGCTGCCACAGATTTACACCTCCTTGTAATTCTGAGGCAGCATCAATAAGCAATGGGTGGTGCAGTGGAATGCCCATAGCAACACCCATTGCGCACCCCTTTCACACAGATACCTGTGTGAAAGGTTAGCATATTTACAAAGCGGCGTTAAGTCATAAAAAGTGGCCTAATGCCACTTTGTAAATATGGTGCGGGGCATACCAACACCGGAGCTTCAAAAAAAGGGGCACTCAGGTGGCGCTAGGGGCTTGTATATATGCCCCTTTTTTAGATTTTTATCCCGATTATGCTTTCAGGCACTACCAAGGTTAAGGGTCTCCACCAAGTAGCTCTTCAGAACTCCAGCGCTCTCAGCTTTCATCTCAATGCATGCTATGAAGCAAATATGAATTACAGAACCTTCAACCCCAAGTGTGTACTAGTCTAGGTGAATGTTTCTGTATACCTCTTTGTTCATATCACGTCAGCAGTAGCTTTAGCCAACCATGCATGTATTAAATTCACAGCACAGTTGAATATCCACAGACCACGAGTACTGTACACCATGTTTTACCGAGAAGGTAGGCCATGACTCCTTAGAACGTATATAAACAGACAGTAAATGTGGATTAAACCTTAGTGAAGTAATGATTGCTGTATAACCTTTTGTGTTTGTCCATCATAGCGATCTTATCCTCAATCGATCACATCTAGCTAACCGAAGGTGAGCAGATTTCCAACATTTACTAACACAACAGGTCTGGAACAAGCAACACAAGAAGGAGTTTCTTTCTCCCTGCCTCTCCCCTTCCCCTTTCCCCTATCCACGCATATCACTGGTGCAGCGATACTTCGTGTTGGTAGTCACATGCGGGTGAGTGGTTGGTCCATGTTGCTCCTGGAGGACCAACCACAGCCGCATACAAGTTAGTGCGCTGGGTCCCCTTACAGCATCACAGAGCACTTAAGAGTGTTGTGTCCCTTAATGAGTTAATTGAAAAGGACAGAACAATATATGTTAACTATCAACTGCGGTATGTGGAGACTTTGAGCCTTATCTAGGCACTAGTGCAGTGACATCACCAATGCTAAAGCTGCTGCCTGTTTTACGTTGCTGTACAACCAGTTCAGTCCAGTACACAACCACCATGAGACATTGCATGTTGCAACTTCCTTTCCTATGTGCCCTTTGCATGTCCAGGAAGCTGTACAAGCAAAAGAGCACCAGTACCACATGTTTCCAACCAAGAGATTCCGTAAACAGAGCAATTGCTGCCTTTTTCGTGTTGCAAGGCTAAAAGTCCACAGCTGCATGAATCAGCTGTCCCATCAAACCTTTTTAACTTTTCTCTCTTACATTTTTGATTTTTGTTCATGTTTGAGGAGCTCCTCATTTAAGGAAGCCCCTAAAAAAAACAGGGCTCCGCAGAGACACCGGTTACCCCCTTGGGATAGGAGAGACCCCAAAACTGTCTCCCCACCTTGACTTCTCTTAAAGGGCAATCTCAACCATGTTATTTTCAGGTGCTCATTGGTGGTAGATTGAATCATCTTTGGGAGCTTTGAGAGGGTACAGCCTGGCTGTACCCTAAGGGAGATGCCCACTCGCCTCCTATGTAAGAATCTAGTTAGCCTCCAGTATTGGAAATCTTCTTCTCCAAATAAATTATTCTTGAGCTCCCATTAGTATGAGAGAGTGGGTACAGCTGAGGATGGATGCTGCCACAGAAGTACAGGGTCTGCCCACACCTGAAGGTCCTCCTTATGCAGGGAGCTGACTGGCTGGGATGCACAGTGCTTTCTGCCAGAGTACTGGCAGTGGAGAGATACCTGTTTGGTGGTATATAAAAAAGCCTGCTGGGAGCAGGGCACATCTGCTTTGCCCATTAAAATCCCACTTTAGAGTGGGAAGAACAGCAAACCTAGCCCCCTCATGGTTGGTTGTAGCTCAAGCCTTGAAATAAATGACATTTGTCCTCAACTGCAGTGGTCTTCTGGGCAATGGCCACTGCCTGTAAAGAACAGATGCAGCTGTCCTACAGCTCATTGGAGAGCCTTATCGTGACCCGACGAGCATGGTCCCTTCCCAGTAACATAGACATTGGAGCTGCATGAATTTGTCTCCTCTAAGTTGGCGTAAACCCTGCACTCTGCCTGAAACCCTACCACCTATCCTGCATTTGCCACTGCTTGCATGCCCAATGTGATCCAAAGCTCCTAGGAGCCTATAGCTCGCACCAGAGCAAGAGTTGTAATCTTTCACACGCAACTGACTGATCCCCAGATAATCAGTATCAGTAGATCAGTGACCCTGCAGGCACCATTAAAAGTTACCCGCTACTAGCAGGAACAGAAATATAGAGACTTTTCCAAAACTATTTTGAGATTTTGTCTTGTTTCACAACCACCCCTGACAAGCTGTTGAAGTTTTGGTGGTAGGATAGTACTTGGTCTCATAGGGGCACCTCTGAAATCATGCACACTAGATTGACTTGGTCAGTGTACAATTTGTTCTATACAAAATATGGAGACAGTCAAATTGCCTCTTGGCTTTGCTGTTCTCTTTTACAGCTTTTTGAGAAAATATGATTCAGTATAGCCTGCCTATATTTAGTGTTTTTCTTTTCACCTTTTGATTGCATGCACGCCACTTCCATGCACTAATTAGACCAACGGCATAAGGAACTCTCCAGTCCTGATGAAAGCCACAGACCCCATATAGTGCTTAGAAACATGGCTGAAACATGTTGGCCTATCTACGTGAGAGCAATAGACACCATTGACGTCCCTTTGTACTCTAAGTTTAGGTCAATTTTTGGCTCAACACATTAGGGTCCCATTGCGAAGCACTTTCCCCAACATCAGGAAATAGATTTTCCTATAAAAGATCTCTATCAAGTGTTCCTGTAGCAGAGCCCAACTTGACCAAACAAATAACTTGAATAGGTGAGGAGGAGTCCCTTTAATGAAGCATGACACTCTGGGGGGTGTTGGGTGGTGGGGGAGGAGGAGCTTGCGTCCTGATAACAAAACTTTTCCTATGACACAACACCATTGGGTGCACCAATTTTAATTTATTTACTAGTGATGCAGGGTTGTTTTGTTGCCTCATTATGAGCAGCCCCATTATTTCCCTGCTCTTAATATTACGTTACTCGTGGAGGGGTATTGGGCCAGGTAGATCCAGCACCAGGAAATAACAGGGATTACAAATTTTGGGGAATAACATGTCGGAATCTGTGTACCGACCACGTTTTCCCCTAGACCAACCCTAAAGAGGCTCGAAAAGCTATGATTAGGTAGGAACCCTCAGCTTCCCAAACTATCTGAAGTAATTACACTATTACACTATCTAGAGTTTACCTATCTTTTTGAATCCCGTTTTGTTCCGCGAGATAGTTGCGTGGCCCATAGTATGTCTCTACAGAGTATGAGATCAACACCCAGGTGAATTGGTGTGATCGGCACATATCTGGGATATTGTACCCATGTGACATCCACTGTTTTTAACCATGCCAAAGGACCTTCTGATTTAACAAGGCATTAGGATCCTGCAGGCAATTTTAACTCACTCTTAGTCCCTAGGCCATAGCTTAAGAGCTCCGCTTACAAATGCGTTGAGCCCACCCACGAGGTGAGTAGGGGGTGGGTCCAATGATGAAGCAGGCCACAGGTGGTACCTGTGGGTGAGGACTCAACAAAAATATCCCAGAGATGTGCTGATCACACCAATTCACCTGGCTGTTGATCTCATACTCTGAAGAGATATACTATGGGCCACGCAACTATCTCGCAGAACAAAACAGTATTAAAAAAGATAGGTCAGCCCCCCATAGTGTAATTACTTCACATGTTTTCCCCTAGCCACATAGAGATTTCAGGTTATTTCAGCAGCTGAAATCTCCATATGAAGCACATCTAATTTTAAATCCAATGGGCCCGGTAACTTGTCTTAGCGCCCCCCCACTCCCCCTCGAAATTAACGGGTCACTCAGAACGAGGGCACCCTTTTACTGCTTAGCCCTTTTTTGATATTTATAGTTTAACCTTCATAACTTTTTTCCATTCTAAATTCGAGTCATTTATTCCTATAAATTGGGGACTTTAAAGGTACCCAGGGTTTGTGGTTTTCTTGGAGTGTGAGGACAAAAGAAAATAGCCAGAATATGTCAACAGTGTTGTGCAAAAAAGTTTGTGTGTATATTTCTATAAATGGAATCAACAAAAAGTTTGCTGTGCTAAGACTGCCCTCCTCCTAGTTTACAGGAACAGATAGAATGAAAAAGGAATTTTTCTCATCATAGTCTTTGCAGTTCTCTTAGTTGTGATCCAAGTGCAAGGGCAGCCACAAAATAAAGGCGAGAGGGTAGGGTTAATACTGAAATAACTACCACACCACACAAACCAAACCAAAACAAAATGTTCCCTATGACAGCCCAGTTTCCAGGGAGCACTTCTGGTTCACTAGGGTGCATTAGTGGAGCAGTGGCACCTAATGTGCACTCTGAAGGAGCAGGTAGGCTGGATAGCACAATATTGCCCATAAAACCCAAATGTCAAATATGAAAAACAAAAATACACATTCCCTCACATCTAGAGGCTTTCACTTTGCCTGTAGGGTCAAACAACCCTAACTACGCACCCTGGAACATACCTTGACCCTACTATGTATATAGTGGGTGTGTTATTCCAAAGGGGCAGCACTCCAATGCTTCACAGCTAGGATTGCGCATTAGAATTATCAATTCATAGTATACATACAAAGGGTGATTCTCCAAACGCCAACAGTTAAATCTGAATTTTCCATGGTGGCTAGTGGGGATAACACCCCCCTCACAGGTGAAGATCACCAGCAAAATCAGGAAATTCTGCCACAGATCACCAGCAAAATCAGGAAATTCTGCCACAGATCACCAGCAAAATCAGGAAATTCTGCCACCGAGAGTGGGAGGCAACTAACAGGCAAACAAATATTCCCCCCATGAGCAGAGGGAGTCAACCCATGTGCCAGGTGGCCACCGCCATGCAGTCCCTACTTTATCCTTGGTTTGTAGTGGCGGCTAACCATCCCGCTCCCGTGTGATCCAGCGCTAACAATAAAAATTCTTCTCCTATATGCTTCGGTCATCCAGGTGCAACTATCCCTCCAACACACAAACTATATCCATATGACGGTGGGGCCCATAACACCGCACATACATTCACTCACTCATTTATTCCCTGGATTACCTCCGTCCTTAACCTAGGAGAAAACGATTCGCTGGAAGGAGACGGGATACCTCTTTTTAACACGACATAATGTTTCTCATTTGCTTTTAAGGTATTCCGCTCATTGGTCGATGGACCAACTAGTAGGAATCAGTTGAGGGTGATTAAGACCAGCTCAATCACAATAAACTCTTTAACATTTTACCTTAATTATTGAGCTAAAGAATCACTGAGTCATTTGTTTAAAGAATAATAAAGTTTATATAAAGATTCGAAGCAAGATATAAGTTTAAGCTTATTGTTCAGATTATTACATTTATCATCATTATAAGAATAAATTGAAATTGCAATGCATACCTATTAGACGGAAAAATAAGGTTGTCACTGCAAGAACTCCAAAAGATCAATCTATCTGTCTTGGAAAGTCTAATAGTTCTAAATGAAAAATCTATCAAGAGTAAAAAGGTTCTCCAAAAGCAGCATCTTATACTCAACTAAAAATATAAAATAGCAGCAGCAGCCTCAGCTCGTCAGCATCAGCAACCGCAACTTCACCCATCTACAGCATCCACTCTCTCCAGCATCTAACTTTTCCAGCATCTAACCCCTCCCCACCAAGAGTAGGTCTTCTTATACCCTAATTCTAGCTTACTGAATAAAAATGTTGCATCTCTATGGCTTGATTCTCTCTCATTGGTTCATTCAAGTCCATATACATTTTAATCAAACTTCCTTGTCTTAACCAGTTCTTTGTGGAATGTCCATGCTTGCATCGTTTCCCACAGTTCATGACATTGCTCATCAGTTTCGATCAGTCCAATTTGTATCTTTTTCTGATACTTTTTAGATTCAACAGTTCCGTCCATTTATTCAGTTTGACTTCTCACGCTTCTTGCTGATCATCTTGGCACACATTTGCTCAGAAAGGTCACAATAGCCTTGACCATACTTCCGTCTTAGGCTCTCAGCACGAACATGTGGTCATCCTTTTTCACAGCCTTTCTCCTCTACCACACGGCTTCTTGCTCATGCGTACTCTAGCAAATGGCGGCCATTTTATATTGCTGCTCAACAGGCCTAAGCGCACTATTTTCAAAGATAAACAACATATTGTTAAAATAAAGAATATAAACCCTTTCGTTTCCCTCCCGTCTTTCTACGTACCCCAATTAGGTATTACTTAGCAGAAAGCAACATATAAAGCCGTCCCTTACTTACCATCGCTTTATTTTGCCACCACACATTTTATTTTCAAAGCACCAATCATGCATTTATTATTTTATTAGTACGCAAATATTACGTTATGTTAGACACGTCAACAATTATAAGTAGATTAATTTGCACACAAAAATAGCGTGTTACCTTTAACCCTTTACATGTAACATACATTGTTGGTTATTTACTTAAACGAACATGTTTATTAATTATTTTACGAAAATTATTAGGAGGTTAAAATATTTTCATTTATCCTGCTCCATCAACTCCCCCCTTTGGTGATTTTTAATATCACCACAAACCCCAAGTTATACAATTCTTTCAGACAGCATATTTCTTTTATCCGTTTGCTTTTGTTAGTTTACACAACTGTATCCCTTTCAACTTGTCTCTTGGTCTTCTTGTACATGTTCTCTTTTATCTCTTCTAGCTCTATTTCACCCATTTCTCTCTCTTTCTCCTTGTTTATCATGTTTTCTTTTTCTATTTTATTCTGTCTTCTTCTTTTCTTTATACATGTAATTACAAGCTTCAGCACTAAAATTATTATTATTATCATGGTTGCTATTATTATAACTTTCCCTATTATTAATCCCCTCATTCTTGTTAACCAATTTATTACTGAAGAAAACCCTTTACTAAGTTTTCCCAATGCACTTTCAACCTCCAGTGGAACAAGTTCTTTGTGCAAACTTGTAATATTCTTTATATACTTTTGTATATTTTCACTTTTATCTGGAATGTAAGTGCAACAATGTTGGACTTTCAGCATTCCACAGACTCCACCCTCTTTTGCCAAAAGAATGTCAAGGGCAAGTCGATTTTGCATCACCATAGCTCTCATGGCAACCATCTCGGTATTTACCATCAAGAACCCTCCAGCAGTATCTGTAGATAAACGATCTACCACTGTGGATAATTTCCGAATTGTAAATGCATTCAAAGATATTCCCGCTGCTGGTATCAATGCACCAAAAATATCACCTACTATTTCTGAAAAACTTTCCCTTTTTCTACGTGTAAAGGTATTTATCATTTTGTGTGTTCCTTTTTCTTTTCTATCCATATGAAAAATCTTTGGAAAGACCAGGCCTAAATAACATGACCCATACCAATGGTCCGGCAACCTGTAATAAGCCCTATTACCGCAAACATAATAGATCCCTGGAAATATTGGATCTTTTCCCCCTTGAATCCCCATCCGCCTAAAATTTGATAATTGTCATGGCAAATACTGGAACCCACAAAATAATTGTCATATCTTGTTTTATTTCTTCCAATGCACAACCTTCCCTGTTGGGGCCAATCCAGAGTCATAGCTGCATTTGTCTTTTTCTTGTCATGATTGTCTTCCTCAAACGCCCAAAGAGGTGTTTTTGTCTCTTCTATCACTTTTCTTTGAAATTTCACTCTTCTTTCTTCAACCATCTCTAAAAATACTTTTTCTTCCTTCTTTAACTCACAGGTAAGGTTGTTTTTAACTATATTCTCTAATGTTAAAATCTTATCTTCTATAAAATATTCACCAAACGTTTTTCCCTCTTTTATTTTGTTTAGCTCGGGAACTACAGAAACCTTCGCAAAAATCTTATCTATGTCAGTGTAATAATATTCTAATCTACCTGTTTTATAAAATAAACTCGCTAAAACACTACGGGGTCGATTCCGATTCGGGCCGGAAAAAGCACCGACCGACTCGGATCCGGAAAAAATACCGACCGACACGTACCAGTGGCGCCCGACACGCCAAGTACGATGCAAGCCGCGATAAATCCGACCGACACGTCAGGAAACCAAGCCGACCGACCGAGCCGCTCGGAAAATAGCAATCCGGCCGGAAAAACACGCGAATCCAACCGACCGACACGCACCCGGAACAAATCCGACCGAATCGTACCCGCCAACTCCAACCCGCAAAGTACGATGCAAGGCGCGAAAAACACGACCGAGTCGGACGGAGGACAAGCCGTACGACCGACACGCATACAAAACCGAGCCGAAGCAACACAATACACCGCGACCGACGCGTACGCAGCATACAAAACTGCACAAACACAGCGTGGACGAAACGGAAAACACCGTACGAGACCAATGCAGGGTCCGACTCGGTCACAAGAACGTTTCCAACATACACAAACAGCACAAAGGAAAAATCAACCAAAAAAAGGCCAAACAAGCAATTACCAAGCCAATAAACACTGGGGGGGTGGGGACAGAGAACAAAGACACACCCACAACTCCACCTATATAAAGGACACAAATCACTACCATGAGCCTTTGCAAATGCCATTTCACTGCCAGCACCCAAGAGAAAGCAACCACACACCCACAGCTCATCCCTCACACAAGCCACACACCATCAGCACACCAACAAATACCTACCTCACATACACCCAGCAAAACACACACTCACACACCCTCACCTGCACACCAACACACACATCACTCACCATCACCACCCATCACCATGCCCCCCAAGAAGAATCCCAAGTTCCTAGATTGTGAATTGGAAGTCCTGGTAGACGAGATCCTCAGGGTGGAGCCACAGCTGTTTGGCACTCTGGTCCAACAGACCCCCATGTCGCAGAAAACCAAGATGTGGGAGAGGATCATCAACAGGGTGAACGCCCAATCACCATGTCGGCGCACAAAGACGGACATCCAGAACAGGTGGTATGACGTGCGCAGGAGGGTACGGGACCTGCTGAAGATAGACTACATCAACAGCCAACATACCGGCAGTGGCCCTCCTGCCAAGCCAATATACCTCAGGCCCTGGGAGGAGAAGGTGCGGGCCATCCTTCCGCCAGTGAGCGTATATGGACTAGAGAACATCCCAGAGCCTGGTGAGTACACAACAAATGTACACAATAAACTGCCACAAAACACACACATCACTGTCAAGGGGAGAGTCAAACCATGCACACATAGCAATTACACAGCAACTAGAACAGAATCATCCCAAAATGTGTATGTCAGTCAGATAAACACAACACATGCCATCAAAAAAGTCACATCCAACTGTGCCAACACATGTACAAACACAACCACAACTACAGCTAGGCAGTGGCACAAATAGAACTAACACACACATCCACACATGTAGCCACCACAACAACACCAACACACAGTGAAGACCACTCAAAGGAAGGAATTCTGTGTATGCTGGCCAAGTCAGTGTAGCCAATAGCATCATGGGAGTCGCAGTCACACATATTGCCCCCCCCCCACAACTGTCCCATCAACACCACCCTGAACCATGCTCACATCACAGGGAGTGGAGAAGGACTCACAAGATGGCTGACACTGGCTACTGCTGTGGGGAGCACAAGGCCCTGCTGCCAACTGTGCACCAACAAACAGCAGGACACCACTGACTGACATCCTGAGAGACAACTTACACTCCCTGCAATGCAAGCACGTTCCATGGTGGGCTATCTGGCTGGCTGGGTGGGAAGGGGGACTTGCAGCACTGACTATAGTCACCAGCACCTCCCCTCACACCCCCCAACACAAACTCCACAGTACCCACCTGGTAGAATGCAATGCCCTCCATCCTAACACAATATCCCACAAAGCACCACCACCCTGGGTTATGTTGTGTGAAGCACAGGGACACTCTTGGGACTCTTAGCCAAACAACTGCCAGGACAACACTCCCAGCCATCCTGTCAGCACAGCCAGCCCACCCCACAGGGAAGCAGAGTCAAAAGGAAGGAAGCATGGGCATGCTGGGAAGGGGGTGGAGGCAATAGCATGATGGGAGTCGTAGTCACAGACATAGCTCACCCCCACAACTGTCCCATCAACACCACCCTGAACCATGCTCACATCACAGGGAGTGGAGAAGGACTCACAAGATGGCTGACACTGGCTACTGCTGTGGGGAGCACAAGGCCCTGCTGCCAACTGTGCACCAACAAACAGCAGGACACCACTGACTGACATCCTGAGAGACAACTTCCACTCCCTGCAATGCAAGCACGTTCCATGGTGGGCTATCTGGCTGGCTGGGTGGGAAGGGGGACTTGCAGCACTGACTATAGTCACCAGCACCTCCCCTCACACCCCCCCAACACAAACTCCACAGTACCCACCTGGTAGAATGCAATGCCCTCCATCCTAACACAAGATCCCACAAAGCACCACCACCCTGGGTTATGTTGTGTGAAGCACAGGGACACTCTTGGGACTCTTAGCCAAACAACTGCCAGGACAACACTCCCAGCCATCCTGTCAGCACAGCCAGCCCACCCCACAGGGAAGCAGAGTCAAAAGGAAGGAAGCATGGGCATGCTGGGAAGGGGGTGGAGGCAATAGCATGATGGGATACGTAGTCACAGACATAGCTCACCCCCACAACTGTCCCATCAACACCACCCTGAACCATGCTCACATCACAGGGAGTGGAGAAGGACTCACAAGATGGCTGACACTGGCTACTGCTGTGGGGAGCACAAGGCCCTGCTGCCAACTGTGCACCAACAAACAGCAGGACACCACTGACTGACATCCTGAGAGACAACTTACACTCCCTGCAATGCAAGCACGTTCCATGGTGGGATAACTGACTGGGTGGGTGGGTGGGTGGGAAGGAGGTCTGGCTGTCAACCAAACACAATCAATGCAGACCATGTTCACACCCCAGAGAATACATAGAAATGCCCAAATAATGCAGGACAATGTGCCACACCAATATCAACCCCTGACTGTGACGACTTAGGACAATACAATGTACAGGCCCGCACCCCGAGGCACAGTCACAACTGTCAGGTGTGTCAACCACTGATGCCTGCAGAAACATGACATACATTGTTTGTGTCTCCCAAAAACAGGTGATGATAGGGACACAGCAGCAGACGCTGAGGAGTCCCAGTCCCAGGCTCAAGAGGATGCCGAGCTCACTGGCGTCGTACAGCCTCTGTCCTCCTCGGACGATGAAGAACAACCTGGCACATCCGGTGCAAGTCAACATGCTGCACCAGCAGGACCACCAGCTGCAGCACCAGCAGGTCCACCAGCTGCACCCCCTGCACCCACCCCTCCAACGACTGTCACCACGAATACCATCCCTGCCGACATGGACAGAATAAGGAACAACACCAGCGCAGTGACCCTGGACCAACCTGGGGCCATGGACACCACCACCACCACCAACCCCCAAGGTGGACCAGGGTTATCTGTGCGTGCAACTGCACACACTGCACATGTCAGCAGGGGTGGTGGGAGGGGTGGGAGACAGAGGTCGCTGCTTGCAGACGTTGCTGGTGTGCATGAAGACCCACAACTGGTACGCATAGCTGATGCGTACCAGTCCAGCACCGGAGAGCTCAGCCAGGTAGTGGGGCTCCTCAGAGACATTAAACAGCAGCAGGCTGCCCATCATGCCCGCTTGGACTCCCACATGTCCCAAGTGGAGTCACACATGTCACGTGTGGACTCCCACATGTCACGTGTGGACTCCCACATGACCCGCGTGGAGTCCAAGTGGGATGTACTACATGAGATGACGGCGGTGCACAGGGACATTTTACAATGCCTCCGCCAGATGAACAGCAACCAGTCCACACCTCCCTGTGTGCCAACAACATCTGGTACCGAACAAACTGCAACTGCCACAGGGAGGGAGGAGGACTCTGGCGGAGAGTCCCCTGCACCGCAGCAGCCTGCACTTGAGGGCCCCCCCCCAAGAAGAGGGGTCGTCCGAGGAGGGGAAAGTGAGAGGCTGATGGCCAAGCGCAACTCCCAGGAAGCCTGAACCTGTTCTGGATTTTCGCCTTTGTGCACAGACTGTTCACCCTGTTGATGGCAACACTACTCCCACACATTGCATGGGGAGTATAAGTTGGAACAATGTGTCAGACAACAGTGGCCCCGATACTGGGGATCCTGTCTACCTGGACTTTCTATTCATCTAGGAACTTGGGATTGCAAGATTCATGTACAGCACAATCCATCCTATGCACTATTATCACAATAAACACACTAATACACCATACTTGCCTCTGTCGTGATTCCAACGTGGGTGCTGTTATGGGGATGATGAACTGCAAAATTACACAGTGTATGCGAACTGCAACAGCAAGGACAACACAGGCATGTGAGTACAGGCAACGTGACACATATGAGGGAGACACACCACCAGGGCTACACAACACATACACACCTAGGCCATCTGACTCATTGCCTACACTGATGTTGCCAGGGAAGACGGTGCAATGCACAGACACCACACCCATTCCCAGTTGTAGTCAAGTAGCCCACAGGTGCAGTAAGCAAATGGCAGTCAAATGTGTGACCACAGACAACGCACATCACAAAGTGAAGCACAGGTTTATTACACAGTTGCAACATGCTGTAACCACTACAGATGCAAGGTAATCCCACCTGGCAGCGGGCACACAGTCAACAACTGTAGACTGAAGGAAGTCCATGGGTGTGGCGCACATCACCTGTAGGGACACAACAGCTACCAGCCTGGATGTGCAATCACGTCGTCGGTGGACACAGTTGACCAAACGAATCTGAAAGTACCCTGTGAAGGACAGAAATGACACACAGTCAAAAGCAATGCAGTACAGGACAGAACAGCAAAACTCATGCACAATACATGTTACAAGATACCCACCCAGAACCAAGTTAGCATGTCAACACTGTTGGGAAGTACAGCCCACCTGTCACCACACATCGCAACACACATCCTGTCAAGTAGCCCATGGACACACTCCAACAGCACCAGAGCACCACCCACACATCATGCCAACTCACATCATTCACATGACACCTCAGGATACTCACATTCAGCTAAAGAAGTTGGTGATGAGCTGTGTGCGGACATCACCATCACCATCATCATCATCATCATCGTCACTGGCATCGTGGTCCAGGCCAGGATCCTCCACAGGTGGCGGATGTTGGTCATCGTCATCCTGGATGAGAGGCAACTCCTTCCGCACTGCCAGGTTGTGGAGCATGCAGCAGACGATGATAATCTTGCACACTTTCGCAGGGGCATATGGGAGGGACCCTCCGGTCTTGTCCAGGCAGCGGAAGCGGCTCTTCAGGAGACCAAAGGTCCGCTCAATCACTCTCCTGGTCCGACCATGTGCCTCATTGTAGCGCATCTGGGCAGGTGTCACAGGGTTCCTGAGGGGTGTCAGCAACCACGGCATGTTGGGGTATCCCGAGTCACCTACGGACAGACAAGTGCACATCAGCTGACTTGGAAAAGTGGGCGGAATACTACAGATCAGATCACACACAATGGCACAAAGTCAGTACACACCGACAAGCCAGGCACGCTGGTTCTGCATCTGTGCCATCAACCTGGGGATGCGACTACTCCTCATCACAAAGGCATCGTGTGCTGAACCAGGGAAACGGGCACACACGTGTGTGATGGTCATGTCTGCAAGACACACCACCAGTGCATTGACCGAGTGGTAGTGCTTGCGGTTCCTGTAGGCCTGCTCCTGGGCCTGTGGTGGTACCAAAGCCACATGTGTCCCATCAATGGAGCCAATGACATGCGGCATCCTCCCCAGGGCATAAAAGTCACTCTTCACGTCAGTGAGTCGTCGCAGTCTAGGGAAATAGATGTACCGGTTCAGGAAGAGCAACATTGCCGCCAAAACATCGCGGAGCACACGGCTGAACATGGTCTGTGACATCCCACCAGCAGACGCCACAGTATGTTGGAAGGTACCGGTGGCAAAGAAGTGTAGGGCTGCCATCACCTTCACCTTGGGGGTCAGCGCTGTAGGATACGGCCGGCCAGGCTGCAAATGTGGGGACAACTGCACTGCCAAATCCTCAATCAGCTGCCTGGTGAAGCGGTACCGTCGGATGCTGTCCCGTTCCACCATCGTTGCCAGGTCTGGGAATGGCCGATGGACAGCAGGAGCCCTGCAGTGCAGAGGAGAAGTAAGCAAGATCGTCAGTCACCCCACATATGCGGCATTGAACACACTCAAGATCCCAACATACATCATCATGAGGCACAACTACATGAAGTGTGCAGTACCGGAACGACATTTATGGTACATACATGGCCAACATCTGTCAACACGGTCCTACAGGTGGCATCAATTTGTCCCTGTTTGGCCCATTGGATATCATGATGCTGTGTCACAGTCACCCCCCAGTGACATGTGAGGACAGATGTGCCCCAGGCACCACAGCTCAACGACAGGCACATTCCCAGGGACCCTGTAATGCCACATGGACACTGGCATCACCTGGAGTATCATGTGTACACCACAACAAAACAAACATGACCCCCACAGGTAGTGGCCACACTTGCCATGGCAGGAGAGCCATGGACGTCTGTGACACACACGCACAACATCAGAGTCCATGCACACACAACGTGGATGTGGAGACTGTCTCCCATTGTGCACATGAAATCAGAGACATTGTAAACACTACATGCACAAAGACTGTGGAGGGCCATCACTATTGTGCCACTGGGACACCCTGGCTCAAACATACCGTCCCACATGGGACTCACGGGGTATGTGACATGACATACACAAACACCACTGTGAAATGTGACCATGGCACATGCACAGATATGAACAGTTGCACATCACAGTGGTCACGTACACGTAACACCCATGATCCTGTCCCCATGAACACGTGCACAGCCTGGGGGTGGCTGCCCACAGGTGACACCCACAGGACAACATGTACACCAACATACACACAATAGGAAATGCAGCCTTACATGCCTTATGATAAGGTTTGGACAGGCTGTCGTGATGTAGGTGTGCCCCTCACTCCCTGGGAGCTATCTGTGGCTGGCATATGTCCATCTGAGACAGGCATGCTGACATATGCCAGTCACATGTACAGTGATGCGTTGTACTGCAATGGACCGATCGGTGCCTCCGGCCGGCCCATTGCATTCAATGTGTGCGGGTACGCGTTGTACCCCTGTGCGCGTTGAACAGCAATGGACCGATCGGTGCCTCCGGCCGGCCCATTGCATTCAATGTGTGCGGGTACGCGTTGTACCCCTGTGCGCGTTGTACTGCAATGGACCGATCGGTGCCTCCGGCCGGCCCATTGCATTCAATGTGTGCGGGTACGCGTTGTACCCCTGTGCGCGTTGAACAGCAATGGACCGATCGGTGCCTCCGGCCGGCCCATTGCATTCAATGTGTGCGGGTACGCGTTGTACCCCTGTGCGCGTTGTACTGCAATGGACCGATCGGTGCCTCCGGCCGGCCCATTGCATTCAATGTGTGCGGGTACGCGTTGTACCCCTGTGCGCGTTGTACTGCAATGGACCGATCGGTGCCTCCGGCCGGCCCATTGCATTCAATGTGTGCGGGTACGCGTTGTACCCCTGTGCGCGTTGAACAGCAATGGACCGATCGGTGCCTCCGGCCGGCCCATTGCTTTCAATGTGTGCGGGTACGCGTTGTACCCCTGTGCGCGTTGAACAGCAATGGACCGATCGGTGCGCACCCATTGACAATGGGCTTGCCTGGCAACGGACGCGTTTTTGAATATTCGAACGAGTCGGTTGCTGGAAAATCAGTTGGTCACCCACAACAATGTTGCAAAATAATGTATGTCATGAAGTTGAAGATTTGAAGGATGCTGTGGGCGTGTTTTGGTGCTGCTATTCCATGGATTGGCCAGATTCAGAAGATGCTAACGACTTGGACCTATAACTTTGGACACAAGGGACAGTATCTGCCTCTCCAGCACATATATATTGCTGCATGTTCCCCTGAGAGCCCACTTGCCTGCACTACATGCTCCAGGACGACATCTGCCACTGCACTGCTGCTGTCTCTGCCCCTCTGGACCCTGCAATGGCACGTACTGTGGAGAGAGCCCCAGCCTTCAGCCTTGAAGAGAACCAGGCCCTGCTGGACAGCCTACTTCCACAGTACAGCAAGCTGTATGGGACACCAGGGGAGCAGGTGAGTGTTCTGTGCACTGCCTTTCTGAATGTGCATTTTGTCTGACTAGCAAGGCTGAGAGTCAGCACACCACTGGCTAGCAGGCTCACTGAGTAGTTGTCACCCCCCATAGTGTGTAGTGACTTGCACTGGACAGGTATGGTGCAGTGACAGTGCTTCTGAACAGGGTTTTACTCCCCATGCTATGATACCATGTAGTGACTTCTGGAAAACTGTCCATGGGCAGCCGTGCACTGCCTGGGTACACCATGTGCCCCTGTGATTGCGACATGTATATGCAACTGTGTCATGCACGGATATGTTGCATGTGTAGTAATGTCCTTATCACTTTGTCATCCTGACAGGCTTCTGCCCATCGGAAGCATGAGATCTGGAAGGACATCGTCCGGGCTGTCCGGTCCGTGGGGGTCTACAAGCGCCGGATCCGCAACTGCCAAAAGAGGTGGCAGGACCTTCGGGGCTGGACCCGGAGGATTGCACGGGTCCAGCTGAAGCTGTCGCCTCCTCGCAGGAGGGCGGAACACGGACCCTGACCCCCCACATGCTCAGGATCCTGGCGGTGGTCTTTCCAGACCTGGATGGGCAGCTGAAGGCCAGAGAGCAGCAAGGAGGGGGTGAGTCAAAGACTGCACTGTGTACTCTGTCTAACATGTTATGTGCCCTCCTCGGGCCAGGTTGAACTGCCACAGTACAGCAGTCATGTTGTCCAGGAGCCATGTCCCTCTATTGTGCACTGCCCACTCCTCATCTGATACCCAGGTGTGGCCCTTACATGCAGGGAATTCTGTCACTTAGGACTGTGTCCTTGCAGTTTGCTTGACTCAAGGTGGGAGACAGCATCTGTTTCCCTGACTCTGTGGTGGGCATCATGGGTGGGTCCATTGCTTACACAATGCCTGTATTCTGACATGTAGGGTAGTGTCACAGGTCTCCCATATGTCCAATAGGTATGACCTGGACAGATGAGGGTTAAGAGGATGTGTTGTGGGGGGATGTACATGTGCACTTGTGCAGCTCCAGGACTTGCATTCCCCATGACCTACTATTGTGACACAGTGCAGAGTGTTGTTGTCTGGCTGCAAAGTCATACATCACTGAGACAGTGATGTATGACTTTGCAGTCATGCCTCCGCCATGGCATGTGTCTACTGATTGGTGATCCTGCAGGGGAGTGACATGTGCTACATGCACACCATTGTGGCGCTGGCTATCAGGACATGGGTGCATCATGGTGTCTGTCGCTGGTATGCATCACATGCATTTCCTATTTGACTCTGGGCATCCCTTACATCCGTAAACCTGTACTGACTCAGTGGCAAGAGCTGTGATGTGTCCACACCGTGTCCTCTGCACTGTCCAACTACTGTGTACTTGGTGCATGTGTCAACACTGGGGTGTTGCAATCCAACAGACACCAGACAGATGGGTGCAAGGCCATGTGGGATGTGAGTGCCATGCTTGGCATCAGACTGACAATTGACTTCTCCTGTTCAATTAGTGCACTTTTAGCAATGTACAACTAATGATGCCAGGGCTTGCTCTGGGATGTGCTGTGCTCACAGTGGTGTGTGCGTTATGTGCAGGTGACTGATGTCTGTCTGTTTCCCCATTGTTTGCAGATACATCCACGGCCACGGAAGGGGACAGCTCCACGGACCAGGAGGAGCCGGAGAGCCAGACTGGGTCAGCAGCCGAGGAGTGGTCGGAGGGACCCAGTGGCACGGAGGGCGAGGGGAGCCACACCGAGGAGTCCTCAGCAGCATCCACCTCAGCTGAGGACCAGAGCAACTCGGAGGATGACTCCCTTGTGGAGGCGGGTGTCAGCAGCCACCACACCCCAGCTAGTGTTGCTGTCCCCGCCACCACCAGCACCACCACCGCCCTCCCATTGGCTCCCATTCCCCAGGTCCGTGGAGGCTCCCATGTCCGGGAGCGTGTCTCCTTTGGGCCAGGCACCGCACCCCCTGCCCCTGTGTCCCCTGCTGCCCTGAGTGAGGAGTCTGTGTACCTCCTTCGCCAGCTCCATGTAGGGCAGACAGCCATGCTGAGTGTCCTCCATGCGCACACCGCGCTGTTGACTCAGCTGGTGTCGTTCATGGAGGGCATCTCATCGGGCATGTCTGACCTACAGAGGGGCAATAGGTCCATGGACTCCTCCCTGACGGCAGCAGTGTCCCTCCTCAAACGGTCCCTCACCCCTCCTGCCTCTGCTCCATCCACACTCCCCAGCACCTTACCCATCCCAGGCACACACACACTGGCACACACCAGCACACACACATCCAGCACACTGACACACACGCCAATGACAAAACGCACACGCAAGCACATTCAGGGGACTGAAGCCAGACTCACAGGGGATGGGGCCCTGGAACACACACACGCATCCACATGCACTGCGCAGTCCTCAGTTCCCTCTCCCTCCAAAGCACCCTCCCTTGCCTCACCTGCAACCCCAAAGTCACAGCAGCTCTTCCTCTGTGACCTCGGCCTCTTCCCCACCGATGAAGCTGCTCCAGCATCCCGGGGGAAGAGGAAGCCCACCCACACGGAGCAGAGTGCCCCTCGCCCCCGGACACCCTCCCCCAGGCGCAGACGGACTGAGGCCCCCACCCGCAAGTCCCCCTGGAGTGCTAAGAGCAAGACCCCGCCACCGCCCTGCAGCTCAGGCACAAGGTCTCCGTCCTCCATCCCTCAGGCCCCCACTGCACAGGTGCCCCCACCACACCCTGCCCCAGGTTCCCCCACCCACAGATATACCATCCCCAAGATGCTCCGGCCTTCTCCCCCTGCCACTTGCTCTCCCAGCACCACACCCCCCGCTGCGCTTGTCTGTGCCACTGATGTGGTGAGGGTGTCCCCCCTCTGTCCAACCCACCTTGCCTGTTCCCCATTCTCCTCCCCTGGAGGTAGGCACTGCAGTGGAGTCCACTACCGCCCTGTCTGACTTGGGCACTGCAGTGGCGGACCTGTCCACCCCATCTGCAGGGTCCACTGCAGTTGTGCCGGCACCCACGACATCTGTGTCATGCCCCCCAGTTGTGCCGGCACACACCATGTCAGACACCTCCACTGCAGTTGTCAGTGGCTCTCCAGCACCCACCACCCCTTCCCTGACTCCCCTGGTGAGCCCTGATCCTGTCCCTGCGGTGCCTGGCCTGCCCCCCGGTTGCCCCTCCTAGTGGATTGTCCCTGGTATTGTGCAGGCATGCGTAGGGTGACATCTGCCAGTGTCACCCTGTTTGAACTTTGACAATGGACTGGCCATTGGCCTTTGCTCTTTTTTCAGGACTTCGTTTGGCCTCAACACATATGCTGAATAAAGCAACTTTCTTTTCTCTAGTGCTCATGCTTCAGATGTACATGTTGTTGGTGCAGCTAACCATGCCCTTGCTGCAGTGATGGTGATATCTGGTCTCATGATTATGAAGTGTTACTGTGCAGGAACCCATGTGGTCCAGGGGGAATGTGTCCTATCATGTGGTGTATCCATGTCATCAATAGCAGCATCTGAGGGTGTCATGTGTTCAGTATTTGGCAATGGGTTTCCAACTTACATTAGCTATTTCACATCTGTGGCTTCCACCCCTGCACATCTGTTGTGCCTGCCATTGTTCAATTCGTCTACTTCCCTGACCGTGTGGCCATCTCCACTGGACATGCAGGTTTGGGCATCAATGGGGAAGGACTCATCTGTGTTGTCAGTGCAACATTGCTATACAAGTGTGTTGGATCTGTGCTGATGATTTCGTTGGCACTTCCATGACCAGGCTGATGTGACGGGAGCCCTCATTTGGTGCTAATTGTTGATTGTGTGACCAAGTGCTCAGCTGACATGATGGGGCCCTACTGAGGCAACATATGGCACAGCTTTCCTCACACAGGAGTGGAGTCCCCTCATGGCAGTGTGTACACGTGTGACATTGCCTGCGCCCAAGGTGTGTGTTGTATGTGCATGTCTGTGTGTTCACTTCCATTCATCTGCGCATGCTGTGATCCCTAGTGTTGTACCTGTTTGTGATGCTTGCTGACTTGAGCTATGTTCCCCCAAAGTCTTCTCCCTGTGTTCTCTGTGATGTGGGTGCATGGCACATTACTGGTCATCAGGGTGTCACCCATAGGTGTGTTTGCTGTCAGGGCAGAGTTTGTGTGCTGACGCAGATGGGTCACAGTCAGGTTTCCCTTTGGCACTTGTTGTTTGCCCCTGTCATGTGATTTCCAGTTTGTGTTATCTTTCAGTGATTGTGACACGTTGTGTGTGTGACTGCTGGCACTCCTTAGGGTCCGGGCTGCAATGTTGGTTGTTGTCTATGTGTGTTCTTTGTGGGTGACCTTGGTTTCTTCATTGGTGTGTGACTGTGGCTGGGATCCCATTGGTCGGTGTGGTATTGCCGTCATGTCCATGTACAGCGTAGTGTGCAGTGTGTCAGACATTCAGGAGTCTTGTTGAGTGTCCATGTGTGATGTGTTTCTACACCTTGGTTCCCACCCACCACCCTGGAATAGTAATGGGTGCATGTGCAATGTCACCAGTGCATGTGTACTTCACTGCTGCACATTGTTGGAGGTCGAGGGGTGTGGTGTTGAGTGTGTGCAGATGAGAGTTGTTGCCCGGCTAGTCCCCTGCCTCCATGTTGGCCTTGGCTTACTGGCCATGCTGATTGATTTGTGCTTGTGTAGGTGTGATGGTAGTTAGTTGCTCAGGACACCTGACTGTGGTTCACAGTGTGAACGACATTTAGCTTTGTCATCACAGTGGTATTTTTCTTCAGCCCAGGGTCACCACATTGTGGGGGCCCTGGGGGTGGTGCTGTGGTGTGTCTGTGACTTGCTGTGTCAGTTGTTGTTCCTACGTGCCTGTGTGACATGTGTGTTTTGTGCTCCCTCTCACCTGTCAATGCCTGCTTGCCCACATAGGGGATTTGGATCCATGAGTTACCTTAGTGTGGCAGTGTATGCACATCTGTATGATTGGTATTCAGCTCTCCTCATGTGTTGTGTTGTTGCCTGGGGACACTGGCACCCCCACCCCTCACCTGCTGTGTATGATGACAGTGTTGGTCTGCCTGTTTGTGTTTGTGCATCTGCACCACTGCATTGGCATATCTTGGGTGTGCCATTGGCTGTATGTTGTTTGGTGTGTTTCCCCTGCTGTCCCTGGGACTCCTAGGTCATCGGTCAGCACAGTGATCATGGTTTGTGTGTCCCATTGCTGCCATGGTATGGTATCTGTTCACCTCACATCTGCTGTCTCCACAGGGTATCTGCATTTGTGTGCCCATTGGTGCAAATATGTGGTTCTGCATTCTGATGGTCACTTCTGTCATTGTGTCATTGATGACTGTTGACGGTCTCTGCCACCATGGGTGTTGTTTGTCTGCACATGGCCAAAGGAATGTTTCATTTGCACTGCAGTATTTGGCTCCCCCAATTTATGTTGCAATGGGACACATACACTACTTTGCCACAGATGAGTTTTTGGTTCTGTGACCAGGAATGATCCATGCAGTTTGGCAGTTGCAGCTCTTTCTTTGTCAACAATTACCTTTTGGTCACTGTGATGATGAGGGTGTAGACCCCATTGCCACAATGTTCAAAATGTGCTTCAGCTATGGACCCCACACTTGCCTTTTGGTCACTGTGATGATGGGGGTTTAGACCCCATTGCCACAATGGTCAAACTGTGCTTCAGCTATGGACCCCACACTTACCTTTTGGTCACTGTGATGATGGGGGTTTAGGCCCCATTGCCACAATGGTCAAAATGTGCTTCAGCTATGGACCCCACACTTGCCTTTTGGTCACTGTGATGATGGGGGTTTAGGCCCCATTGCCACAATGGTCATGGGCTGCTTGCATTGTGGGTGCCACACACATATATGTGTGGCACATGTGCTAGGGGGTCACATTGTATGTTCAATGTCATGTTCGGTGTTGTAGGCATTTGACACAGCCTGCTCACACGCTTGTCATGGTGGTGGGGGGATGTCTTAATCTTGCATTCCCTAGGTTGTGGTGTGCTTGTTGTGTCATGCATTGTCCATCCTATGAGTGGGGGTGGTAGTAGTGGTAGGCATCCAGCCCCCCTGGCTAAGGGTGGTGGTAGGCATCCAGCCCCCCTGGCTAAGGGTGGTAGTAGTGGTGGGCATCCTGCCCCCTGGCTAAGGGTGGTAGTAGTGGTGGGCATCTGGCACCCCCTGGCTAAGGGTGGTAGTAGTGGTGGGCATCCTGCCCCCCTGGGTGAGGGTGGTAGTAGTGGTAGGCATCCTGCCCCCCTGGTTGAGGGTGGTAGTAGTGGTAGGCATCCAGCCCCCCTGGCTAAGGGTGGTGGTAGGCATCCAGCCCCCCTGGCTAAGGGTGGTAGTAGTGGTGGGCATCCTGCCCCCTGGCTAAGGGTGGTGGTAGGCATCCAGCCCCCCTGGCTAAGGGTGGTAGTAGTGGTGGGCATCCTGCCCCCTGGCTAAGGGTGGTAGTAGTGGTAGGCATCCTGCCCCCCTGGTTGAGGGTGGTAGTAGTGGTAGGCATCCAGCCCCCTGGCTAAGGGTGGTAGTAGTGGTGGGCATCCTGCCCCCCTGGGTGAGGGTGGTAGTAGTGGTAGGCATCCTGCCCCCTGGCTAAGGGTGGTAGTAGTGGTGGGCATCCTGCCCCCCTGGGTGAGGGTGGTAGTAGTGGTAGGCATCCAGCCCCCCTGGTTGAGGGTGGTAGTAGTGGTAGGCATCCAGCCCCCCTGGCTAAGGGTGGTGGTAGGCATCCAGCCCCCCTGGCTAAGGGTGGTAGTAGTGGTGGGCATCCTGCCCCCTGGCTAAGGGTGGTAGTGGTGGGCATCTGGCACCCCCTGGCTAAGGGTGGTAGTAGTGGTGGGCATCCTGCCCCCCTGGGTGAGGGTGGTAGTAGTGGTAGGCATCCTGCCCCCCTGGTTGAGGGTGGTAGTAGTGGTAGGCATCCAGCCCCCCTGGCTAAGGGTGGTGGTAGGCATCCAGCCCCCCTGGCTAAGGGTGGTAGTAGTGGTGGGCATCCTGCCCCCTGGCTAAGGGTGGTAGTAGTGGTAGGCATCCTGCCCCCCTGGTTGAGGGTGGTAGTAGTGGTAGGCATCCAGCCCCCCTGGCTAAGGGTGGTGGTAGGCATCCAGCCCCCCTGGCTAAGGGTGGTAGTAGTGGTGGGCATCCTGCCCCCTGGCTAAGGGTGGTAGTGGTGGGCATCTGGCACCCCCTGGCTAAGGGTGGTAGTAGTGGTGGGCATCCTGCCCCCCTGGGTGAGGGTGGTAGTAGTGGTAGGCATCCTGCCCCCCTGGTTGAGGGTGGTAGTAGTGGTAGGCATCCAGCCCCCCTGGCTAAGGGTGGTGGTAGGCATCCAGCCCCCCTGGCTAAGGGTGGTAGTAGTGGTGGGCATCCTGCCCCCTGGCTAAGGGTGGTAGTAGTGGTAGGCATCCTGCCCCCCTGGTTGAGGGTGGTAGTAGTGGTAGGCATCCAGCCCCCTGGCTAAGGGTGGTAGTAGTGGTGGGCATCCAGCCCCCTGGCTAAGGGTGGTAGTAGTGGTGGGCATCCTGCCCCCCTGGCTAAGGGTGGTAGTAGTGGTGGGCATCCTGCCCCCTGGGTGAGGGTGGTAGTAGTGGTAGGCATCCAGCCCCCTGGCTAAGGGTGGTAGTAGTGGTGGGCATCCAGCCCCCCTGGCTAAGGGTGGTAGTAGTGGTGGGCATCCTGCCCCCTGGCTAAGGGTGGTAGTAGTGGTGGGCATCCTGCCCCCCTGGCTAAGGGTGGTGGTAGGCATCCAGCCCCCCTGGCTAAGGGTGGTAGTAGTGGTGGGCATCCTGCCCCCTGGCTAAGGGTGGTAGTAGTGGTAGGCATCCTGCCCCCCTGGTTGAGGGTGGTAGTAGTGGTAGGCATCCAGCCCCCCTGGCTAAGGGTGGTAGTAGTGGTGGGCATCCAGCCCCCCTGGCTAAGGGTGGTAGTAGTGGTGGGCATCCTGCCCCCCTGGCTAAGGGTGGTAGTAGTGGTGGGCATCCTGCCCCCCTGGGTGAGGGTGGTAGTAGTGGTAGGCATCCTGCCCCCTGGCTAAGGGTGGTAGTAGTGGTGGGCATCCTGCCCCCCTGGCTAAGGGTGGTAGTAGTGGTGGGCATCCTGCCCCCCTGGGTGAGGGTGGTAGTAGTGGTAGGCATCCTGCCCCCCTGGTTGAGGGTGGTAGTAGTGGTAGGCATCCAGCCCCCCTGGCTAAGGGTGGTAGTAGTGGTGGGCATCCTGCCCCCCTGGGTGAGGGTGGTAGTAGTGGTAGGCATCCTGCCCCCCTGGGTGGGGGTGGTAGTAGTGGTAGGCATCCAGCCCCCCTGGCTAAGGGTGGTGGTAGGCATCCAGCCCCCCTGGCTAAGGGTGGTAGTAGTGGTGGGCATCCTGCCCCCCTGGCTAAGGGTGGTAGTAGTGGT